>JAIOJX010000001.1:90631345-93062971 GCA_022376925.1 Tragulus kanchil | reverse complement strand
TCTATTGCTTCCCATGTGATTTGTTCACACAAGCTTCCCAAGTGGCACAGTGGTAAAGAATCTGTCTGCCCCTGCAGGAGACCCTGGTTTTATCCAGGAGTTTGGGGAAACACCTTGAGTGAAGGACATGGCCCCCTTATTCTAGCCTAGGAAAAATCCCAAGGACCAGGGGGCCCGCTGGACTACGTCCAAGACCACAGCCAGACCTCAGATGACGAAGCACAGGGCCAGTGCTCTGCAGCAACAAGAAAAGGCCAACCCTGAACTTGGGGGAGAGGGAAAGAACAAAGATTGGGGGTGAAACCCTTTGGGGGAAATGAAAGACCTGAACCCGGGTTCAGGTTCATCCTCGCCAACGGACTTAGATCCCACCTCAAAGCAAAAGGAAAAAAAAAAAATGCTGGGAGGGAATATATTTGATAGGGTTTAGGGAGCCTTTCCCATGAAACCCAAATCTAGTATTCTTGCCTGGAAAATCCCACAGACAGAGGAGCCTGGTGGGCTACAGTCCATGAGACCACAAAAGAGTCAGACATGATTGAGCAACAGAGCACTAGTAGTAATATACTGTGTAACAATTGAAGATGATCTGGGAATCCATGGACTCTGGTTTTCTAGGAGAGAGGAAGCTGAACTTCAGCTAATGAATGCTGGAGGATGAGAGACTTCCCTGGTGGGCCAATGGTTAAGGCTCTGCATTTCCACCACAAGGGGTTCAGGTTCAGTCCTGGTCAGGGAACTTAGATCCCACATGCTAGGAGGCAAGAAGGTAACCAAAAAAACAAATGCTGGAGGAATGAAATTGGTATTGGTGAGTGCCTTAATTTCCATGACCCAGATTCTAAATACTCAGAAAAGTTCTAGGAAAAGGGCTTGCTTCTCTCCTATTTGGGAGACAAAATTCTCATAGTTAATCTTCTGGATGCTGGGTAGGTCCCATGCTTAGAAGCCACAGAATTGTTACCAGTGGAACAACCTTAAGAGAAGAAGGCCGCGATTTCCTTTTGGATTAAGGTGAGGGCAGAGCCTTTGCTTAGCAGAGGTGGCCAAATACAACAGTCATCTGCAGGTCAAGTGAACTTTCCAAGTAGAATCTGGAGAGAGACACTAACCCCAAAGATGATTATAACTTTCACCAAGAACTAGAAATGGGCACAGAAGGGATTCACTAAGCTGTGATTTTTGAGGACATACAGTATATATGTCCTAAGCTCAGGGGAGAATATTGTTGTGGAAATAGTTATTGGGACAGTGCTTCTTTTGGTTTTGTTGCTATTTTCTTTGTTTTTGGCCACACTTCATGGTACATGGGATCTTAGTTCCCTGACCAGGGACTGAATCTATGCCCCGGGCAGTAGAAGCACAGAACCCTAACCTCCAAGGAAGTCCAGGACAGTGCTTCTAAGCCAAGTCCTGGGCAGCAGGAAGTAATGCCCGTAGCCCCACAGGGGCCCCACATCACTAAGACTCTAGAAGGATCTGGCTGTCTTAAGGAGCATCATAGATGACTGTTGAGACAGTGGTGAACTTTGAACGTCTGTGATTTCCCTGTTTGCTTAATGCCTGATAGCCTCTGGTCTGCTAATAAATATCCTTTATGCACAGCTTGACCTCTGTGCTTCCAAGGGGAGGAATCAGAACCAGCCTATGGGGGGAGAGATGGCTGTAGGATTCTGGGTGGGAGTTTGAGCTAACAAAAGTACACTCATGAAAGATAACCTCACCTTTTGCATCTCATCTGCCTTTGACGTAATGGTTGGATCATATTTATTTACCCCTTTTCTGCCTCCTAAATTGTGTGTGTATTTCCCAATCTTGTTCTCGAATGCTGAAATTTACCAGATCACAAACTAAAAAGACCCAGGTTTGAAAACTTGAGATTTCTGTCCCTGTCTAAGCTCTGAAAAATGCTAGGCTCTGCTTAAAATCAACAACTGCCAGAGTAAATGATTAACAGAAGAATGACTTCAGTGGAAATGTGGTTTATAAGACAACAGAGAAGAGAGATGACACTTGAATTTGATGATTAGCATTTCATGTTCTGGTTCAGAATGTTGTTCCTATTTTGGTCTTTAGGTAGGACCCAATCTACCTTCTTCATATGCCTCAGTTGAAAGGGTATGGTAGGAAAGGGAGTGGAGGAGGGATCAGAGATAATCTTCACTGATTTCACAATTTCCCTTAGGGCCTGCATTTTTGAACAAATACTTAACAGTGATGTAGCAAGAAAACACCCCCGAATCAATATTTTGACAAAGTCCCATTACCATCTGTTAACTAAAAAGTAATTTTCAGAATATCAGGCACTCTGTGGTTGACATATTTACAAGCGGAGAGGCATCTCATAGTAGCCAGCTGAGGGGTGATTTACTTCATAATTATGATTTATTTTCTTTTGCTAATTCCCATGCAGATCTAAACCACATAAGAATACATTCTTGCAATAGGGCACACGTTTACAGTTTATGAAGCACTCCAGGGACATTAATACAAAAGGATTTTTTGGATTCTTTAGCAAATTACATATGACTGAGGACATAGAGAGCTCTTCAGAAAAAAGAAGTTGTACATTCTTATGCCCTAACTGACTCCCCATCCTCAGCAAAAATCCTAAACCTAAACCCCCTACCTTAGACAAGACTTAACTCGAAATGGATCATAGACGTAAATGTAACTCATAAGGCTACAAACTTTTCAGAAGACATGGGAGAAAATCTTCGTGACACTGGGTTAGTAAAGAGTTCATAAATATAACATCAACAATGTAACCCACAAAAAGAAATTGATCAAAATTTTAAACATCTGCTGTGTAAGAGAATGAAGAGACAAGCTACAGTCTGAGAGAAAATATTTCCAGGCACATATCCAATAAAGGTCTTGTATCCAGAATATATAAAGAGCTCTCAAAACCAAAAAAGATAATAAGAACACAAACAACTCAGTTAAAAAATAAAGTAGACTAAACAGGCACATGAAAAGAGGCTCATTTCACTAATTACTAGGAAAATGCAAATCAAAACTACCTCACATCAGTCAGAATGGCCATCATTAAAAAAATCTACAAACAATAAATGCTGGAGAGGTTATGGAGAAAAGGGAACCCTCCCACACTGTTGGTGAGAGTATAAATTGGTACAGTCACTATGGAAAACAGTATGGAGGTTCCTCAAAAAATTAAAAATAGTATTGTCCTATGATCCAGCAATCCCATACCTGGGCATATATAAATGGACAGAACTATAATTCAAAAAGATACATGCACTCCAGTGTTCACAACAGCACTATTTACAATAGCCAAAGCATGGAAGCAAGCTTAATGTCCATCAACAGATGAATGGATAAAGATGATGTGGTACGTATATACAATGGACTACTACCCTGCCATAAAAAAGAATGGAATAATGTCATTTGCAGCAACATGGATGGACCTAGGGATTATCATACTAAACAAAGTAGGTCAGAAAGAGAAAGATAAATACCATATGATATCACTTATGTGGAATCTAAAATGCAGCCCAAATAACTACAGAACAGAAACAGACTCACAGATATTGAGAGGAGACTTTTGGTGGTTAAAGGGGTAAACGAGGGATGGATTGGGAGTTTGAGATTAGCAGAT
Organism: Tragulus kanchil; assembly: GCA_022376925.1. Classification (NCBI taxonomy): domain Eukaryota; kingdom Metazoa; phylum Chordata; class Mammalia; order Artiodactyla; family Tragulidae; genus Tragulus; species Tragulus kanchil. Next base: position 93,059,352 of record JAIOJX010000001.1, on the reverse strand, counting down.
GTAAGCTCTTATATATAGAATGGATAAACAACAAGTTCCTACTGTATTGCACAGGGAACTAGATTCAACATCCTGTGATAGGCCATAATGGAAAAGAATATGAAAAACAATATGTATATGTGCAACTGAATCACTTGCTATACAGGAGAAATTAACACAACATTGTAAATAAAGTATACTTTCATAAAGTTTTATAAATAAATAAAGTAGCCCAACATGTTAATAGATACTTCACCAAAGAAGATATAAGGATAGCATGTGGAAATGTGCATTAAGAAGTGGCAGGGGACTTTCCTGCTGGCCCAGTGGTTAAGACTCTGTGCTTCCACTGCAGGAGGCATAGGTTCAGTCCTCAGCCTGGAAACTAAGATAACCACATGCTGAACAGTACAACCATGAAGAAGAAAAAGAAAAAAAAAGAAGTGGTAGGTATGCTTCCCCAACAACAAAAGTCATCCCCCCTCACCAGGATCTTTGTCCTAGGAAATCCAAATGATTGGTTAAGCTTATTTCTATGACAATCCTACTGTGGATCATAGCCAGTTGCTGTTTTAAGCATTTTATGGAATATATGTCATCTGAAGGAATGCTTACTCCCAAGCAATGAAACTAAGGATGAAAATTTTTGGTAGAAGAAGGAAATCTTTGGAGGAAGGAAGGATTTTGTACCTGAAATCACACCCTAATAATAATAACTGTGTGTATCAATAAATGTAATCAAAATAATAAACATTTATGGAAAAAAGGACAATAGAAAAACAGTGTATTCCAAGTATGGACATTCTCTATTTCCTTCATTTTGAATAAAGTGTTATGTCAGGAAATTAAAAAGATATGGCAAGTATATAGAAGACTGAATGCCTAGAGGATAGAGACAGGACATGAATGCTCATGGTTTTATGTTTTTCATAGTGGGCCTGGTGGTGGTGCGGCTTCATTTAAATGGTCAGTGATAGACTAGATCCACTCCTCTGATTGTTGTTACCCCCATACACTCTATTTGTTCCTTCTTCTGGGCCCATTCTTTGTAGCCCCCTTCAGTTTGGACAATTCTCTAATTTGTTCCAATTCATCAAGGATCAAGTCTCCAGGAATCCCACCTAATCCACAACCCCCAGTGATGGAAAGTGAATGACGGATACACTAAGCTGGAGGTCCCATAGGGCCTGAGGCAAGGGCACAGGGGACAAGCCCTAGCATCTTGGTTAGGATGCATGGGGTCAAGGGAAAGAAGCAGAAATTCTGCTCTGGAGTCATTCCAAATGGTGAACTCCCTGTGGGTAGGGACTCATCATTCCTTTATCACTGTAATAAAGTACCCAACATGTTAATTGATACTTCACCAAATAAGATATAAGGATAGCATGTGGAAATGTGCATTAAGAAGTGGCAGGGGACTTTCCTGCTGGCCCAGTGGTTAAGACTCTGTGCTTCCACTGCAGGAGGCATAGGTTCAGTCCTCAGCCTGGAAACTAAGATAACCACATGCTGAACAGTACAACCATGAAGAAGAAAAAGAAAAAAAAAGAAGTGGTAGGTATGCTTCCCCAACAACAAAAGTCATCCCCCCTCACCAGGATCTTTGTCCTAGGAAATCCAAATGATTGGTTAAGCTTATTTCTATGACAATCCTACTGTGGATCATAGCCAGTTGCTGTTTTAAGCATTTTATGGAATATATGTCATCTGAAGGAATGCTTACTCCCAAGCAATGAAACTAAGGATGAAAATTTTTGGTAGAAGAAGGAAATCTTTGGAGGAAGGAAGGATTTTGTACCTGAAATCACACCCTAATAATAATAACTGTGTGTATCAATAAATGTAATCAAAATAATAAACATTTATGGAAAAAAGGACAATAGAAAAACAGTGTATTCCAATATGGACATTCTTATTTCCTTCATTTTGAATAAAGTGTTATGTCAGGAAATTAAAAAGATATGGCAAGTATATAGAAGACTGAATGCCTAGAGGATAGAGACAGGACATGAATGCTCATGGTTTTATGTTTTTCATAGTGGGCCTGGTGGTGGTGCGGCTTCATTTAAATGGTCAGTGATAGACTAGATCCACTCCTCTGATTGTTGTTACCCCCATACACTCTATTTGTTCCTTCTTCTGGGCCCATTCTTTGTAGCCCCCTTCAGTTTGGACAATTCTCTAATTTGTTCCAATTCATCAAGGATCAAGTCTCCAGGAATCCCACCTAATCCACAACCCCCAGTGATGGAAAGTGAATGACGGATACACTAAGCTGGAGGTCCCATAGGGCCTGAGGCAAGGGCACAGGGGACAAGCCCTAGCATCTTGGTTAGGATGCATGGGGTCAAGGGAAAGAAGCAGAAATTCTGCTCTGGAGTCATTCCAAATGGTGAACTCCCTGTGGGTAGGGACTCATCATTCCTGATTATCACTGTATGTATCAGAGCCTGCCCAGCACAGAGCCCCAGGCTACTGGTGGTGGTGGCAAAGGAAAAGGAGTGAATGAAGGGCTCATGAACAAAGGAACTAGTCTGGGAGCCAAAGCCAGCAGTTGCAGTAATATTAGAGGAGTCACGGGGAACTCCATAAGAGCGTTTGGATGAATTCTGAGGATGGATGGCAAACCCTGTCTTCCCACCTGTGACCCAGATGCTTGTTGAGATCACTTGTCTTTGGAGATTCAGTCAAATGACATTTAAACTCATCCCACTTGTGGTATGCCACCTCTCTTTCAATCTTTCTGGGGATTACGGGGAGGGTAAGTTTTTCTTAGCCCCTCCAGGGAGACTGAACTCCTACCTGCATAGAAGGATGAGGGTTTATGAGTCACTTTGGCATCTCATCAGTGCTGCCTACGTTCTCTACCACTTGGCATGGCAGACTGCTTGATTTTTTCCCAAGCACTGTTCAGATGAGTTGTTTGTGTGGGTAGCACACTTGACTGAAGATGTGAGCTTTACATTGCTCATCAGTTGAGAGTAATTTACCCAATTCTTATCTCGCTGCAAACATCCAGTTTCCTTCCCTGTATTAGGTAGTTCAAATTTGCTCTCTAAAGCCTATCCAACAAGCAACCCATTTTGCCACTTCAGTGACACTTTTTTTAAAACTTTTATTTTGCTTTTAACTTTTACAGAGTTTTGTTGTTTACAGATATGTATGATCCCAGATTAGTCATATGTATATACCCCCCATCCCACCCCTCCAGACTGTCACACAGCACCCCTGCAGGATCTCCTTTTCTCACAGAGCAATGACTATAGCTATTTTCTTCACTTATGATAGTACAGGCCTTCATGCTACTTCCTTTATGCCTCCCACCCTCTGTTACTTCCCCACAATGTCCGTATGTCCACTGTCCATGTCTGTCTTTCCATTGCTTCACTGCATGTGTTATCATTACCATCCTACTAGATTCCATATATGTGTGTTAGTATATTGTACTTGTCCTTCTCTTTTTGACTGACTTCACTTTTTATGATAGGTTCTAGATCCAGCCACCTCATTAGGGCTTTTTCTTTTGCATTTATCTTTACAGCTGTGTAGTATTCCATTGTATATATGCACCAGAGCTTTTGTATCCATTCATTTGTTGATGGGCTTAGGTTGCTTCCCTGGTAGCTCAGTTGATAAAGAATCCACCTGCAATGCTGGAGACCCTAGTTCAATTTCTGAGTTGGGAAGATCCCCAGGAGAAGGGATAGGCTACCCACTCCAATATTCTTGGGCTTCCCTGGTGACTCAAACAGTAAAAACTCCACCTGCAATGCGGGAGACCTAGCTTTGATCCCTGGGTTGGGAAGATCCCCTGGAGAAAGGAATGGCTACCCATTCCAGCATTCCTGCCTGGAGAGTTCCATGGACAAAGGAGCCTGGCAGGCTACAGTCCATGGGGCTGCAAAGAGCCAGACACAGCTGAGTGACTTTTACTTTCAGACAAAGCTGCCTTCTCTTCTCCCACGTGGAGCATTCACTCTCTGTCTTCTCACCACTGCCCCCTCCCCACCCCACCCTGTGCCTCTGCAGTCTGCCTGGAATAGTCTTTCCAGAACAGAGGATTTGGCAGAGATCTGGGGATTCCAGTCTCTCCCTCTCTTCATCTCACCTCATTCTCTGTGAATAGAAGGGAATTGTGTTAATAAATTCCCCTCCTGATGCTAATGAAGATACCATAATCCTCCCTGCCCTTGAAGTGGCCATAATCAGTTGTTTTTTTGTTTTTTTTTTTTTAAAAAAAAACAAAACACCACATTTATTTTATTTATTTATCTTTTGGGGGGTGAGGTGGGGAGAGATGGGGACGGACAGGTCATTTCTATTGGTCTTTCATTTCTCTATTTTCATCCGTCTTTGTTCTTTGACTCCTGTGGAACTCCCACCGTGGTGGCCTCTGTTGCTGCAGAGCACCGGCTCTGGGGGCATGCGCCCCAGAGCTCCAGCTTGGTAATTGGACACATCAGTCCAGCCGCTCCGCGGCATGTGGGATCTTCCCAGGCCAGGGATCAAACCGGCGCCCTTTGCATTGCAATGCGGTGTCCTTACCCACTGGACCACCAGGGGAAGCCCCCATAATCAGTTTTAAAATGAAGCCTTTCTCTCTCTCTCTTTTTTTAAAATTATGGACTCTTTTATTGATTTCTTATTTATTTTCATCCATCTTTATTCTTTGGCATGTGTGGGCCTCCCATTGCAGTGGCCTCTCTCGTTGCAGAGCACCGGCTCTGGGTGCTTGTGCTCCAGAGTGCTGGCTCATAATTGGACACACCAGTCTAGCCACTCCACAGCACGTAGGATCTTCCTGGGCCAGGGATCAAACCGGTGCCCCTTGCACTGCAAGGCAGACCCTTTACCCACTGGACCACCAGGTAAGTCCAACCTTTCTCTCTTTTTTTTTTTTTTTTGTGCATTCCACAAACATGGAGCAAGTATTTGCCTTGTTCTCTTCCCCTGCCACCCACCCTCCCCAGCTTAGACTTCTCTCCCTTCCCTGTGTTGTGTCAGTACTTTATCAGGATCTCCCCATAGGCTTCTATGATGGGTATTATTTACATATCTATAACATTAACTGAACTGTAAACTCTGCAAAGGTGAGATCATCTTCCTTCCCTGAAATTCCAGCCTTGTCCAGTATCTGACATGGAATAGATTTTGAAAACATCCGATCTATAACTATGGACGAATGAATGAGCATGAAGCTTCAAATGGCCCCTTAGTGGTCCAGAGGGGCAGCCAGGGAAGGAACATGTGGTACCCTATCGCCTCCCAACTTCTGCAGATTGGGGTTTCTGATGGAATGGATAGGTAACTCCTTATTTATTGAAGACCTACTACGTGCAAGACTCCATCTTCATCCCCACTCCAGCTTTTTGCCACCAAAGGAAAAAAAAAAGAGACAACCTTCCAGGGCATATCTTTCTATTTGTTTTTGTAGAAAGGCTGAGGCTTAGAGGGAGGAAAGGAAAATCACTGGAAATACTCAGGGATGTCACATCTTGTACTGCCAATTCATATTTTCTGAATGAGTTATTTCTATGTACCTTCACAGCAGCCAGCCCTGCAGTCTCTTGCATATATTATATGCTCAATGAGTACATGTGAATTGATTTTGTACAAGCATGTGACAGAACAAATATATTATGAAAAATGAGGAGTCTGAGCACCGAAAGAGTTAGGATTCCTCCCCCTGTCCTCCAAAAAATAAATAAATAAATAAATAAATAAACACACAGTGGTGGAGCTGGGTTTAAAGTTCAAATGTTCCTGGACCCTGCCCTGTAGTATCTTTAACCAGGGGAACTTGATAAGGTAGTGGAAGGGTGATATTACCTTTGCTCTCTCTGTAATTGAAAGCATTCTTAGCTTGCAGGTGGACCTTACTGGCTGTCTTGGTGGGGCTGTTCTCAACAGCACAGAATCATCCTTTTCACAAACAAAAGAAGATGCTGTTTAATTTGAGGATCCTGTTGAACAATGCAGCTCTTAGACATGGTCACAATTTCATGGTTCGAAATTTTCGGTAAGTGATGGCGAGAGATTTGAGTCTGACTTGGGAGCAATAAATGAAATTCTAGTCTGCAGAGAAGGGCCGCCTCCCAAGGCCACCTTCTGCAGCGTACAGTGCCAGGTTGTACCCTTATTGGAGACAGTGGTCTCTAATTCCAGCTGAGCCTCCATTTCTCAGTCCTCTATAATCAGATTTCAGGAGGTGCTAGGAGCTGGGGGGTGAAGTAGGGGGTACTAACTGTGGCAGCTATAACAGACTAAATGTTCTTGACATTTTCCATTTGTGTACATTCTAAAAGAGCAAGTGGCTGAAAGAAATGAGAGGAAGGAATTTCCACAGAGCCTTCAGCTTGTATTTGGGTTTGCTGGAACACAGTGTATCATTCTAGGGCATGGTGATTGATTCATCCTTTTAAAAACACAGACCCCAAAGAGTGACTAAATAAACATTTGCAAGCTGCTGGAAAGGAGCCTGGTATATGATAGTGATAATGGTATTTTTAAAAGAAAATCTGAATTTGAAATTGATTTCTGAATTTTTTGTTAGCATGTGAAAGGAGGCTGTCTCCAATGAATCCACTAAATAGCTACATCCTGGGACCTCCTTTGAGGTCCAGTGGCTGACTCCATGCTCCCAAATACGGGGCAACCAGATTCAATCCCTGGTCAGGGAACTAAGATCTTACATGCCTCAACTAAGACCTGGGACAGCCAAATAAATAAAAATAAATATATAAGAAAAAAAGCACATCCTGCTCAGAATTGGCCAACTGGCCATGCATGTGGTTGGAAGTGGTATGGAGTGTGCCCCTGGGGAAGGGGACAGGAGTGATGGGTTAATCGGCTAGTAAGGCCATCCTATTCGAACACTGTTGCCTGTTAACAATCAGGTGACAACCTAAACCAACCTCAAAAAGACCTCGATGACTTCCTAAAGTTGGAAACTTCTGGTCTGAAGTTTTCTCCCACTGTTAGGAAGTGGCTCTGGGACTTTGGCCCTGGGCCTCCATTCTCTGAGCCACCTGACAGCTTTAGACGCTCTGGATTCTCCCATAAGCACCACTCAGAAGCCAGAATGACACATAGTAAATGATATTGTAAATTACACCCACAAAATTAGATGCAGTTGGGAACTCAGAGCCACAGGATAATGCCTTCTCTTATTTTATAGATAAGACAAATGAGGTCTAGAGAGATAATGGGGTTTACTAATTCGTGCCAGAGTTAGACAACAGAAGCCAGAGGAAAGCTCAGGTTTAGCATCTAAAGGCTTTAGTCCTGTCACCTCTATTCACTGGCTGTACAACCCTGAACAAGCTACTAAATGTTTCTGTGATGTTGCCTCACTTGCAAAATAGGAGAAAGCATAATACATGTTCTACCTACATCACAGGGTGGTTGAATCATTTATTGGATAGTTATTGAGCACCTACTTTGTGCCACACCCTAAGCAAGGTGTTGGGGATCCACTGGTAAATAAGGTAAGTTATTTCATTCCAGGCACATAAAGTCACAGTCTAGCAGTGATCAGTGAGATAATTTGTGTGGAAATTGTAAAGTGACAGTTCATTATTCATTATTTTGTCACTCCATCCCATTGAGTTCCATCTCATAAGAGTGTGATGTAATTTTATTCCACATTTTTCAACAAAGGCTTATCACTGAGCTGGAAATAATCAACTGAATGAATGATCAATGCTTAGAGCTTAAATTTATACTTTTCTTTGAAAACCACAGTGATTTTTTTTTTTAACGATTGAAAGTGAAAGTGTCAGTCGCTCAGTCATGTCCGATTCTTTGCGACCGCATGGACTGTATCCTGCCAGGTTCCTCTGTCTATGAAATTCACCAGGCAAGAATACAGGAGTGGGTTGCCATTTCCTTCTCTAGATCTTCCTGACTGAGGGATTGAACCCAGGTCTGCTGCATTACAGGCAGATTCTTTGTCATTCAAGCCACCAGGGAAGCCCCCTTTTTAACCATTATTACAGGTCAAAAAAAATTTTTATTAGTCTTTCCCCCCTCATCATGCCTCTTTTATTCTTATATTTATTTTCATCCATCTTTTATTCTTTGGCATGTGTGGGCCTCCCATTGCAGTGGCCTCTCTTGTTGCAGAGAACCAGCTCTGAGCGCATGTGCTCCAGAGCGCTGGCTCGTCATTGGATACACCAGTCCAGCCGCTTCACGGCACGTGGGATCTTCCCAGGCCAGGGATCAAACCGGTGCCCCTTGCACTGCAAGGAGGACTCTCTACCCACTGGACCACCAGGGAAGCCCCCTTTTTAACCATTATTACAGGTTAAAAAATGTTTAAGTAAAAGTTCTTCCAAGTATTTAGGTAGGAACTTCCCTTATGGTCCAGTGGTTAAGACTGCACTTCCATTGCAGGGGGCATGGGTTTAATCCCTGATTGGGGAACTAAGATCCCACATGCCACACAGCAAAGCCAAAACCAAAAACCAAAAACAAATATTTAGACAATTTTTGGTATTTACTGCATTCTGTTTTCTATCTCCAGTTGCCTCAGACTATGATTCTGAAATTCTGGCTAGCCATCTCTCACAGTGAATGGGGGCTAAAGCAAAACATGACTAAATCAACCCAAATCCATACCTACTGTTTGAAAATATGAAAGCCTCACATCTCCCATGTTATTAGAAACTGTAGAGCTTGAGTCTCTATTGAAAAATGACATAACATAGAAATGCTGTCATTTTCATGTGGCATAAGTATTTCCTATTGTTTTAGTGAGCCATGCTACCTACCACTTAGATGAATTCAGACTTGCTGATCTCCAATAATACCTACTGGGGCTCCTCAGCTGGCACCAATGGTGAAGAACCCGCTTGCCAACAAAGAAGACATAAGAGATTTGGGTTCGATCCTTGGATTGGGAAGATCCTTTGGAGGGGGACATGACAACCCACTCCAGTATCCTTGCCTAGAGAATTGCATGCACAGAGGAGCTTTGTGGGCTACAGTCCATAGGGTCACAAAGAGTTGGACATGACAGAAACAACTTAGCAAGCAGGCAATAATACCTGCAATCTTTGATGACCCCTTAACAACAGAGAAAGATCTTCCTGCCATCTCTGCCTATTTGGTAGTTTTACTCTGATTTTCAGCCTTCGTCAGAGATTCAGGTTCTTTTTCTACCCACTCCCCCAACCCTGGCCATCTCTCTAGGAATGGTAGAGGATCCCTGTTACAAAATATACCACGTGAGTTTGGCACTAGAGAGCAGTAGGAAATATGTGGTTAGAGTCTGGCAATGCCACAGAATAGGGGCTTCACAGTTTTGAAGTGAGCAGCCATATCACCATGGACATGATAAAACAATCGCTTAAGTGAGGCTGAAGCCATCTACACAGGCTCCCAGATCAATCATTTTTTAGTCAATTATTATTATTATTATTTTTACAAAATCAATAGGATCAGATACCAAGACTGCCAGAACACCCAAATTCATAGACTTTCCTCACAAATAAGGCTCGAGGGCCTGGCTGTGTTTGAATAATAGACAGTGTCCTATGATTTGTTGCCTATTATTGAAGCCACTGATAACTTTTAAAGAAACCACTAAAAAAATACCTTTATCAGAGAAGACCCATTCGTAAGTGCAGTTCAATTTCATCTCACAAATAGAAATTTCTTCAGAGAATATTGAGCTAAGCCACCCAATTCTGTGGAGGTTATGGATTGGAGCCGGAGGTGACTGGTTTTCAGGTATTTCATTCCAGACCTCTCGAAGGGCTTACAGAACTCATTAAGTTCCCTTCATTCCCCACACATGCCCATCTGCACACACGTGGGCATGCAGACACAGGCATTACAGGCCATCCATACTCTTGTGTAGTGGAGACAAGATAGTCCTCTGTGATTATTCACATTTTCTTTCATAACTGGAAATAAATGCCTTTAAAAAAAAAAAAAACATTCCTTGACTTCAGAAAGCTATGCAAGACAAGAGACCAGCAATGAAATGGGGTCATGATGCTTCCCTTGGCCAAAAGTAGAATTGGGGTTTTATTTCTACTTTGCTATGGTTAGTAATTTAGATAAAAGAAGGAGAGGTGGCCACAGATTTTCAACAGTTTCAGGTTTCCAGCCCTTTAATAGTAAGTCTGCCTGAAACTCACCCTCAGCCCACTCTTCAGTTTTCAGATGAGGGCAGAATTTCACAGTTTTAGAATGCTGACAGTCTGAGTTATCTTCAACATCCTCTAGTCACCGAGTCATCAATAGTGATGTATACCACACACGAGCAAGTGGCAACAGTGAGAAATATTGCAAGTATATTTTTATTCATACGTTATTACTATTGTTAATAATAGAGAAATTTGGAAATGATTTGTGCTTTTATTTTGCAGATCAATAGGATCACATTGAAGGTTTTTTTGAAACGAGAGTCACTCTCCCTGGCATGCATTGTAGTATGCCTTTCTGAGATGGAAAGGAAGGGATGTAATTAAAGTTCGGCCACTGAGAATTCAGTTGGCTCGTGTGGTCTGTGGGAAATCCTGTATATATGAACTTCATGAGTGCTGTGAAAGACAAAGACATGAAGGATCACTGATTTGTAGTTCATTTTCTTACTTTTGCAGATGAGGAGTTAAGGCCAAAAATGGAAAACGATCATCCCAAGTTCATTGTCAAATTAGGGTTCAATTTAATTTAACATTTTTTATTTTCTCATGCTTGAGGACTTTGATGCGGCCAAAATTCAAATAGGTCTTTCATTACCCTTGTTTTAAATTTTTGTTCTTTGGCTCCTGTCCCATGTCTCTGCATTGCTGAGCCCCGCTCTGGGCCCTGTGCTCCAGGCTCGGTGTAAGGACACAGTCCAGCTCTCTGCCATGGGCCCAGGCCTCTTTTAATGCCCCCCCCAGAAGCCTTTTAAAGTATTTAAAACTCTTTTCTCCATGCGGATTCAAAATATCAAACCAACACCTGATTTTTCCGTACTTTGGCAAAAAGTTAGGCTGAAATTTTTTAACACTAATCTCTTCTAGTTAGTGGGCAGAGTTTCACAGTTTTAGAATACTGATAGCTGAGTTATCTTCAACATCCTCTAGTCACCGAGTCATCAATAGTGATGTATACCACACACGAGCAAGTGGCAACAGTGAGAAATATTGCAAGTATATTTTTATTCATACGTTATTACTATTGTTAATAATAGAGAAATTTGGAAAGTTTGTGCTTTTATTTTGCAGATCAATAGTATCACATCGAAGGTTTTGAAAGAGAGTCATTCTTCCTGGCATGTATACCAAAAAAAAACCACGAGCAAGTAGTGCCTTAATCTGAGATGAGAAAGTGAAGTTGAAGTTTTTTATTTTTAGTTTGGCCACTGGAATCGATCTCCAGTTGGTTGTTGAACTATTGTTATATTAATTATGAGGGTGGTTGGAAAGATTGGGGCACTTTTATTTTCATTTCTATTTTATCACATCGAAGGTTTTGGCTCCTGAGAGGTCATCCCATCCGTGGCATTGCATTGCTAGTATGCCTTTCTGGCCATGGGGAGCGATGTTCAGAGTCCGGCTCTACTGGACATTCATTGGTCCAGTGTCTGCGCCGGGGGAAATCTTTCAGGCTTCATGGGCTCGAAACGCGGGCCTTGTCATTGCATAGGCGGGTCTAGGCCAAATGGACCATCCAGGGAGCTCCTAGGGTTCGAATTTGAACATTTAAAACCACTGCTCTTTTCATTCCACTGCTTGATGACTTTGATCCTTCCAAAACTGATCAAATGGGCTAATCTACCCTTGTTCAATTTTCCTTACTTTAGAAAGATATAGTCAAAATATCTCAGCAAAGAAGGAAAAAACACCAAGAAAATATGCCTTTTGTATCAGGCTGAAATGTTAAAGAAACACTAAAATCTCTGCCATAAGGCCCATTGGCTCTCTCATGCCTCCAGAAGCTAAAGTCTTTATCTCAAATTCTCCATGCGGATCAAAATATCATTTAACACTGAATTTTTTCGTACTTTGGCAAAGTTAGTCTCTGACTGACCGCATTTTACTCAAATTAAGCACTCTCTCTTCCAACAAAATACAATTATACAAGGAATGCATCCAGGTCTCCTCCCATACTCCAAACAATTTACTCGAGTTGAAAAATGCACTCTAACAATGAAAGGTTTCATTCTGACAATAGAGAACACTCTTCCATTTTTTTAGCTAGGAAGATATTTGTGTAAAGCTAACATAAGGGTTTATTATTACCTTGGCCTCACTGCTTAGCATACAGGGATTTGGGGTTGAGAAATCACTGTAATTATTTTTTCAAGGGATAAAATTAATGTAATGAATGAATCTTGCCTTTTTCAAAAGCTCTGGCTTTAACCCAACTGCCATGAAACAGTTCTGACAGAAAACTTATACATGTTTCTCATTGTTTCTCCAATTGTGTATCCTCCTTGTTATGTTTTGGCTGAAGAATGATAATGTGGTTTAAGTCTGGTTTACCAAGGAGACACACTTGAGTACAAAGAGACCAAGCATTTTATGGGAACACTAAAATAGGGATTCTGGCCTTGGTTGGGGTGCTCATGAACCAGAGTGGGTTGCTTCCAACTGAAGTGTGGGGTCTCTATGAGAATTTAAAAGCCATTTAGGTCAACAGTTTTGCCTGGCTAACTCAACTGTGGGTTTATTACCAGAAAGCAAGAAATGCTTGATATAGACTAGAAAAAAAAAAGGAGGGGTAGCTGTAGCTGTGGCGTTTCAACATGATACAACTGAGGAGGTTTTCAACTTTCTCTAATTTTTAAGTAGCTTAGGAAAGAGGTGTGGCAACTCCCTTTTGGAGCCAAGTGGAGGTTTGTGAGGAGACAGTAAACAGGATGGGAATTTAAACTGGAACCATTGTGTTTGCTTTCCTTTCAGAGATAAATTGTCCTGGTTAGTTCTTGATATCTATGAAAAATATGTTTTTTTCCCAAGTCAACATTTCCTGCCCTACCTCCTGGATAGAATTCAGAAAGGTGGTGGCTGTTTTAATGACTTGTCAATGGTGTAAACATTATGACCCCCTTCATCAGGTGAGATAATTTTTTTTTCTTTTTTGAAAAATAATTTATTTTAATTGGAGGATAATTACAATATCATGATGGTTCTGGTCATACATCAATATGAATCAGCCATTTTATCCAGTTAGGGCTTGCCTGGTAGCTCAGTGGTGAAGAGTTCGCCTGCCAATTCAGGAGACATGGGTTTGACCCCTGATCTGGGAAGATTCCATGTGCTGTGAAGCAACTAAGCCCATGAGCCACAGCTATGGAACCTGTGCTTTAGAGCCTCAGAACCGCAACTATGCAGCCCATGTGCTGCAACTACTGAAGCCCATGTGCCCTAGAGCCCAAGTTACACAACAAGAGAAGTCACTGTAACAAGAAGCCTGCTCACCTCAGCTAGAGAGTAGCCCCCACTCCCTGCAACTAGAGAAGAGTCTGTGGCAGCAGTGAAAACCCAGGATAGCCAAACAATAAGTTAAAATTAATTAATTAATTAAAAAATTAAAAAGAAAATTTTCAAGTTAACCACTCAAACCCTCACAGGTTGATATGACAGGTGGACAGAATCTACCTCTCCAATCGTTTTGTCCCCAAGAACCCTGGGAACTTAATCTGTCCAAAAGGGGCTCAAAATATTGGTATAGGTGATTATTAGTATATTTCAGATTTGGCCCTTATGGTGCGATGGAAAAAAGCTTATCCCACCAGGTCCTCTTACCAGTTTTCCAGGTTTATGTGCTTGACTCAGGCTGCTATCCATAGGGATTCAAGGTTATAATGCTTTTTTTGTTTCACATGTGTATGTCTTACCATTCTTCCCAGTAGTACAAATACTGCACTGCAATGGCTGAGCCACTTCTGCTCCATGACTCTTAAGCCTTGTGTGCAGTTTGGACCACAGCCCAAACTTGCTCTTGGGCTTCCCTGGTGGCTTAGATGGTAAAGAATATGCCTGCAATGTGGGAGACCTGGGTTCGATCCCTGAGTCAGGAAGATCTTCCAGAGAAGGGAATGGCAACCCTCTCCAGTATTCTTGCCTGGAGAATCCCATGGACAGAGGAGCCTGGCAGACTACAGTCCGTGGGGTCGCAAAAAGTTGGATGCAACTGACCAACTAACACTTTCACTTTCAGACCATAGTCAATTCTGCTTCATGGCTCTCAGGCCTTGTGCTTAGTCTGAACACAGCCCAAACTTGGTCTTGCCTCAACATTAATTCTGTTTGGGGCAGGGGGGTGGCTTTTGGTATCTTTTTTCAGTCATCAGACTTTAACCAGGGCCTTAAAAGTCCATCATGGTTGATCTCTCTAAATTCATTCCCAGAAATCTGCCCAATTTCTTATACAAACTGATTTACTTCTACCTCATTCAATCATCCAGTTATTCAAGAAACATTTACTGAATGCCTACTATATCCCAGGCATTGAAGTAAGCACTGGGATATATTAATGAATAAAACAAGCATAATCTCTGACATCGTGGATCATGTAATCATGTAATTTAATGGGAAGATTAGACGTAAGCAGTAAACAGGTTCTTCCCTGGCAGTCCAGTGTTTGAGAATCTGCCTTCCAATGCAGGGAACTCAAATTCAGTCCTTGTTGTGGGAACTAATGCAGGGCAACTAAGCCCATGCACCACAACGACTGAACCTGAGTGTCACAACTAGACAGAAACCCACATTCCACAATGATAGATCCCACGTGCCACAACTAAGATTCAATGCAGCCAGAAACAAAAATATATCTGTGTATATATATGTATATATATTCACTTAAAAGATCTTTTAAAAAGTAAGCAGTAGACAGACACAAATACATTAGGTTGGCCAGAAAATTCCTTCGGGGTTTTCCCTAAGATAGTGTGGACAAACCCAAATGAGCTTTTTGGCTAACCCACTATGTTAAAAACTATGATAGCTATAGGTGTTTTGAGGAAACTGAAGGCCAAGTGGAGACTATTTAGTACAAACAGGGAAGGAATCTCACAGGAAGTGGTATTTAAGCCCCTAGTCTAGGGATGAGAAAGAGAGCTTGATAGCTGTGGAAAGAGCACTGTGGACAGAGGGACTGGTATATGAAAAGGACCCTGTGATGAGAATGTATCTGGAGTACGGACAGTCCTTCTTTGCATGGTCCCAACTTGCAGGAATTTTAATTGCCAGATTATAGTTAAGTAACACCAGTCTCCCAAGTACACAGTTCAAATTTCAGTTGCCATGGGATATTAATTGGGGGGTAGTTGCCTAAAGTAAAAATTTCATTGGCTTTTCAGTCCACAAATCACTGTGTAAATAACAGGTGCATTTCATGATAAGGGACCAATCACATAACTTTTCTAACTGGCCACTGTGCAGCTGTTATCCAGTTCATCCAAGAGGATAGTTGTTCTGTCTTTTTTCTCCCAGTGATAAGCCCGTAAGACATTTTTTAAAAAATGGATAATGGGACTTCCCTGGTGGTCCAGTGGCTAAGACTCTGAGCTCCCAATGCAAGGGGCCTGGCTTTGATCCCTAGTCAGGGAACTAGATCCCATATGCTGCAACTAAAGATTCTGCATACCACAACAGAGATACCCATGTACCACAACTAAGACCTGGCATAGACAAATAAATAAATAAAAATAAATATTTTTTAAAAATGGATAACTAAAAGAGAGAGTTGTCTGCCAGAGGTGAAAATACAATAGAGAAAGAAAGAAAAAAAAAAAGGTAACACTGGCAAGTTAAATGTGAATCAAATGCAAATACATTTCTAGAAGAAATACTTGACTGTGGGGTTGTTGACCCTGCTACTATTTGAGAGGTTCTAGCTATGTAGTTGAGCTTCCCTAGGGGCTCAGATGATAAAGAATCTGCCTGCCATGCCAGAGACCCAGGTTTGATCCCGGGATTGGAAAGATCCCCTGGAGAAGGGAACAGCTATCCACTCAAGTGCTCTTGCCTAGAGAATTCCATGGACAGAAAAGCCTGGTGGGCTACAGTCCATGGGGTCACAAAGCATTGGACACCACTGAGCAACTAACACACACACAGCTATGTGGCTAGAGGAACTTAGTGCAGACAAATTTATCGACATAAATGAGCACAGTCGTTGTGATCAAAAATATGAAGGTGTTACAGAGAAAGTAATACCAGCACTTCACATTAGAGGAATTCTCAGGAGTTTCCTGTGTTCCCAGTGTAGGGAGCCCAGGTTGGATCCCTGGTCAGGAAACTAGATCCCACATGTCACAACTAGAAGATCCCATGTGCCACAACTAAGACCCAGAGTGGCCAAAGAACTAAATAAATACTTAAGGAATTAAAAGAATTCTCAGAGAGATTTCACAATATTGAGAGTGCAAAGGATAAAATGTTGAAAATCAATTCAAACTTAAAAGTACAACAATTCATCAAAGCATAAAAAAGATGTTTGCTCTATATCATAAGGTATGTGATAAGAAGACAGCATACACTGCTTAAACTACCTGATAATTTTTACAAAGAAATAAAACACTATTACTCTTGAGAATTCTAGTGTTTTAAATTACAATGTACTAAATATATACCAGTTTTGCTCTTTTCTTCATTTCCTTAAGCCTTTATAACTGACAATAAGAGAGTTTTGAATGTTTTGACGAAAAATTTAAGTCACAGGCTTCCCTGGTGGTCCAGTGGGTAAGGACACCACCTTGGACTGCAAGGGGCGCCGGTTCGATCCCTGGCCCGGGAAGATCCCACGTGCCGTGGAGCAGCTGGACCAATGTGTCCAACTACCGAGCCAGAGCTCTGGAGCGCGTGCGCCCAGAGCCGGTGCAATGTGACAACAGAGGCCATCGCGATGGGAGGCCCACACAGACCAAAGAACAAAGATGGATGAAAATAGACAAATAAAAGACCAATAGAAGTGGCCCACTTGCCCCCCTCCCTCCCCCACCCCCCACACACAAAAAAACAATTTAAGTCACAGAACAATTGTGATTTTCCCCATTGATTATTAAAGCTTGTTTTGCACAGTTTCAAATTTAATAGTTATTCACAGTCCCTCACTCCTTTGCAAAGCCAAAAGTGTCTGTATTAAAAAAAAAAAGTTTATCTGCTAAGATTTATTGGTTTATTGGAGGTATGATCCCTCAGCAACAGAAGGGAGGGCAACATTATCAGCTTCTGGCCATATGGAGACTAGAGTCACAAAGAGGCATTCTCCTGATCTCTTGTGCTCTAAGGAAAAGAATTTGAAATAAGGTTTCTGTCACTATGTCAGTTTGAAAATGAAAGATCTGGACAAGAAGGGAAGATACAAGCAGGATGCTGGTCTTCTATCTTTAAAATCAAATCTGTCAATGGAGAAACAAAAAGAGCCTCTAACAACACAATCCCAGAGGCAGAATATTAGCCCTAACTCTAATCCTACCTGCAATTTAGAAATCTCTTGAAGTTTATGATGACAAACTTGAGAAATCCTCAGAGATCTTTTACCTCTTCTAGCTGTCTTCTCTTTGGGGAATAAGAGGTGGAAGTTGGAGTTTTTTTTGAAGTAGCTAAAAGTGTTGCTGGCCCTCTTTTTTTCACCATTATTTTCCTATTTCCTTTCATGGGAAGGGGAAGAAAAGTCAGTCCCATGCAAAATTTTCATTTCCAATTATTTTTCTCTGAGATTCAACCACACCACCACAATTCTAAAATTTATGATATGCTTTTCAATGAAGCATGTAGTCCTGTGAGTATTTAGAGAGGGGTAAATACAAGCTGAAAGTTGGGGAGGGTGTTGAATCCCTTAAGTGCTGGCATTTGGCCACTCAGCTTTCATGGGCTCCAATGTTGCCAGGAGTCTGAGCTTGAACTCTAGGGAATAAAAAAGGCCTGAAAAATTAGCTCATGGTTTGTTTTTCCTGTTTTTGATATGGATATGAATTTAACAACTGTACTGATGTTCCCCAAATTTCTCAAATCCTAGGGAGTGGGGTTTTCCAGGAGAGTTTTTTTTTTCTTTCCTCTTTTAAAATAATCTCAGGGTACCTCTTAAGACATGGAATATTAACGTGTTATTGTAAAGACATACAGTCAAGAAAGTTTATCTTCTGTGATTTTATGTTGTTTAGACCTTATTCCAGAAGAAACAATATTCTCAAAGCTGCCCTAAATGTTGTCAACTTAAAGAAATGGCACAGCGTGAGAACTGCACATTAAGTTTCATTTGGGGCAAAATGAGGACTGCAACCCAGGAGACATCACCTCAGAGAGCTCTGAGAAACTGCTCCAAAGAGGCAGAGGGGAAGATCAGTATATATGAGATTTTGATGCAGGGGGAATACATGCAATCAAGCACATATTTTTCCAGGAGGTTTCTAGTAGTCTCGTGAAACTTTGCTAGTCACAAGGAACAGTTGTCACCATGAAAGATTTCAGTGCTTCTCTAGATATGGGGAGATACAAGAATTGGGCTCATAAAATCAGCTCCTGAAAATATCTAACTATCTGAAGACCTGTCCTGCCAGCTTTTCCCCTGAGCACAGAGTACCTCATTTCTGCTCTCCACCCTGAACTCCTTTCAGGGGGTGTTGAAGGTCAGCAACACACGATTTAATCTTTGCAGAGGTAGATAATAAGTGCCCATGGCAAGTGCCAATTTGTAGTTGACAATGTGAATTGGGAAAGATTAAGCTGCCATGCCTCCATTCCAGGCCAGACAAGTTAAATCTGTTTACAAATTCTCAGAAGGATCTAACTGACCCAAAAAAATGCATGAATACCAGACAAAGGCTTTGCTTCTCGACAGTATCAGTACTAGTACAGTCCAAGTACTAACTTAGTATGACTAATTAATATTATCAGAGCAAAACATAAAACCAAAATACATACGTAAAAACAAATCTCCTGCCTAATTGCCACATCTCTAAAGTTATCACACTACTTTCTGTTACTACCTAGATTTTGGATTTAGTTTGGTAAGATTTATACTAGGGTTCCAGTAGAAGAAGAAAATTAGTATCTATTCTAGAAACTTGTTTAGCTAGAGGGTGTTTTTTTTTTGTATATTTACAAATTTATTTTTAAACTATTTGAGTCCTCTTAGTCTACACTTTATAATTTTTATTTCTTTTCTTTTATGTTTTGCTATGTGCATAATCTGCTAGGCTAGTAATATATATGAGTATGTAAACATACATTGGGGATCCATCTTCAAATTTTTTTAATGTTTAGAATCTGTAACAAAAAATAATTGAGGGGAATGCTTTAAAGCAATTTCCATCTGGAGAGTACTTAATCACATTTTTTTACACCAAAAAAACATTTTTATTGGGGTATAGCCAATTAACAGTTTTGTGATAGTGGCCATACATATACATGTACCCATTCTCCCTCAAAACCCCCTCCCATCCAGGCTGGTACATAACATAAAACAGAGTTCCATGTGCTATACATTAGATTTTTTTGGTTATCCATTTCAAACATGGCAGTGTGAATCACACATTTTTAAAAGTTTAAGACAATGGTAGATCTTTTAAACAGGAATGTTGCACAAAATTTTGATCCACATACAAGCTTAAAATTCTAATTTTTATTAGAGTAGACTATTTCATTAGCTCTTATATTAAATCTATCCATCAATGATTAGCCAGCTGACCCACAAACCCTCCATCTTTATGGAAGTTCCTTTCTTGACTAATTAGAATCTCTTTAAGAACTTCATCTCATAAAAGGTCTGCTGAGAAAAATCTATTCACCTATTGAACCTTAAACAAACCAATAAGCTCTGCTAGAAAGTTGGGTACTTAGTAAAAATATTCATTTGTCTAAGTTATTTGACATCGTGCAGTGAAAACAGATTGAGAGAAATTGTGATTGTCTTACTTATTGTCTTATCATCAATGCAAAAAGACATAAAATCTAACAGAGAATTTACTCCTCATCTCAAGTATCACAAGCTTTTTTTCTTAGGTTGGATTTCAAGCATGATCATTTTGTGGCAGTTGTTTTACTCCTGGTAAAAAGAATGCTTAGTATATGTGGTAAATCACACAGTTTCTCCTTGGTTATTCATAGTTTCTAATGACATACAATACTAATTATTGTTAAATTGGGGCTTCCCTGGTGGCCCAGTGGGTAGGGACACTGCCTTGCAGTGCAAGGGGCGCCAGTTTGATCCCCGGCCTGGGAAGATCCCACATGCCACCGAGCGGCCGGACCGATGTGTCCAACTACCGAGCTGGAGCTCTGGAGCACATGCGCCCAGAGCCAGTGTTCTGCGACAACAGAGACCACTGCGATGGGAGGCCCACATGGGCCAAAGAACAAAGATGGATGAAAACAGACAAATGAAAGATCAATAGAAATGGCCCACCCGCTCCCCTCCCTCCCCACCTCGCCCATAAAAAAAAATACTAATTATTGTTAAGTAGAGATAATACCGAGAATATTTAAAGAAGAAACATTGTCCATTTTACATACTGATTATCCCAAATAATGATTATTATCATCACAATGTAAGAGAATGTTAAAATGGGACTTGCTCTCAGTTTCTGCCCAGGCTCAATAGGTTCTGAGTCTTCCCTCATTCTAAAGTGAGATGCTAGACCACTAAAACAGGACTTGCAAAGGAGATACACAAGAATTAGTTTTGCAGCCCACTGGTGATTGCCTCCAGCATATAAAATGGATTCCAGAAACCAAGAGATGAGTTATAGATTTGAAGAGGATTTTAAGTATGTTACCATTGTATATAAAAAAGGTGAGATCATGGCATCCATCACTTCATGGCAAATAGAAGAGGGAAAAGTGGAAGCTGTGACAGATTTTATTTTCTTAGGCTCCCAAATCACTGCAGACAGTGACTCCAGCCATGAAATTAATACACGCTTGCTCCTTGGAAGAAAGCTATTACAAACCTAGACAGCATATTAACAAGCAGAGACATCACTTTGCTGAAAAAGGTCCATCTAGTCAAAACTACGGTTTTTCCAGTAGTCGTGTATGGATGTGAGAAAGGGTCATAATGAAGGTAGAGCACCAAAGAATTGATGCTTTGAACTGTGGTGCTGGAGAAGACTCTAGAGAATCCCTTGGACTGCAAGGAGATCAAACCAGTTAATTCTAAAGGAAATCAAGCCTGAGTATTCATTACAAGGACTGATGCTGAAGCTGAAGCTTTACTACTAGTCATCTGATGTGAAGAGCTGACTCATTGGAAAAGACCCTGATGCTAGGAAAGATAGAAGGCAACGGACAAAGGGGCGGCAGAGATTGAGATGGTTAGATAGCATCTCCAAGTCAACGAACACAAATATGAGCAAACTCTGGAAGATGGTGAAGGAGAGAGGAATCTGGCATGTGGCAGTTCATAGAGCTGCAAAGAGTGGGACACAAACTAGCTAATGAGCAGCAACAAAAACCATTGTCTGTGATGTGCCCCACACGGATGAGAATTCTTCTCTCACCTCAAGCTTAGGGCAAGTGTCTCTGACGGCACCGATGTCTTCAACAGGAGAGCTTGGAGACAAGGTACAGTGATGTCAGGTCTATATGTGGTAAATATAAAGAGGGACTGGTTGGCTAGCTGTTTTGATGGCAAAGAGTCTATGCTGGGATGGACCTGACTCTTGTCAGAACAAAGAACATGCAGGGCTTCCCATGAACCCATATAGATGGAGAAAGAGACCTAGCATGGTGGTGTTTGACATCATGACCAAAAGACCTCCTGAAGCACCCAGGTAGGGAGATCACAGCAAAAAGAGTCTGGATGTGTTTTCTTGAATGGCAAAGAAAATGTAATTGTCTACCATCAAGAGCTGCTATGAGAAATTCCCAGTGATGAGACAGTTCTCCAAAGGATCCACAAAAGCACCCCAAAGGAGAATCCATCTCCAGCACCTACACCAATGCTAGATCACTAGAACAGAACCAGACTTTGCCTGGCTCTTAACTCCTCACATTCCCTTCACTTTATTTGGAAGAACTGAAGATAAGGGAAAAAGAGTAAGCAGCTCAGGGTCCCTCTTGCCCCTGTGGAAGAGGCCAGCTTGAATTGGGTGTGAGCTGGGAGGAAAAGCACATTTTTTAAAAGAAAACAAAAATAATCATTATTACTATACATTACTTTACCAAGACTCTTTGAGGGAATAAATGTGGTGCTTGAGAAGACTCTTCAGAGTCCCTGGGACTGCAAGGAGATCAAATCAGTTAATTCTAAAGGAAATCAAGCCTGAGTATTCATTACAAGGACTGATGCTGAAGCTGAAGCTTTACTACTAGTCATCTGATGTGAAGAGCTGACTCATTGGAAAAGACCCTGATGCTAGGAAAGATAGAAGGCAACGGACAAAGGGGCGGCAGAGATTGAGATGGTTAGATAGCATCTCCAAGTCAACGAACACAAATATGAGCAAACTCTGGAAGATGGTGAAGGAGAGAGGAATCTGGCATGTGGCAGTTCATAGAGCTGCAAAGAGTGGGACACAAACTAGCTAATGAGCAGCAACAAAAACCATTGTCTGTGATGTGCCCCACACGGATGAGAATTCTTCTCTCACCTCAAGCTTAGGGCAAGTGTCTCTGACGGCACCGATGTCTTCAACAGGAGAGCTTGGAGACAAGGTACAGTGATGTCAGGTCTATATGTGGTAAATATAAAGAGGGACTGGTTGGCTAGCTGTTTTGATGGCAAAGAGTCTATGCTGGGATGGACCTGACTCTTGTCAGAACAAAGAACATGCAGGGCTTCCCATGAACCCATATAGATGGAGAAAGAGACCTAGCATGGTGGTGTTTGACATCATGACCAAAAGACCTCCTGAAGCACCCAGGTAGGGAGATCACAGCAAAAAGAGTCTGGATGTGTTTTCTTGAATGGCAAAGAAAATGTAATTGTCTACCATCAAGAGCTGCTATGAGAAATTCCCAGTGATGAGACAGTTCTCCAAAGGATCCACAAAAGCACCCCAAAGGAGAATCCATCTCCAGCACCTACACCAATGCTAGATCACTAGAACAGAACCAGACTTTGCCTGGCTCTTAACTCCTCACATTCCCTTCACTTTATTTGGAAGAACTGAAGATAAGGAAACAGAGTAAGCAGCTCAGGGTCCCTCTTGCCCCTGTGGAAGAGGCCAGCTTGAATTGGGTGTGAGCTGGGAGGAAAAGCACATTTTTTAAAAGAAAACAAAAAATAATCATTATTACTATACATTACTTTACCAAGACTCTTTGAGGGAATAAAGTAAGCAGAGAACTTTTTCTTTCTGAAAGAACTTTTTCTTTCTTTTCTTTTCTGAAAGCTACTAGAAACGCCACAGGGTCCATTGTAGCTGACTAGGGACAACAAAGAACAAATTTTCAAGAATAGGTTTGAAAGGCAGTAGAGGAAAGAGAAGGGCTTCTCAGTGGCTCAGTGGTAAAGAATCTCCCTGCAATGCTCAAGGCACAGGAGGCACAGGTTCAATCCTTGGGTCAGATCCCCTGGAGGGGGGCATGGCAACCCACTCTAGTATTCTTGCCTGAGGAATCCCCATGGAAGAGTAGCCTTCTGGGCTACAGTCCATGGGGTTACAAAGAGTTGGGCTTGCCTTAGTGACTAAACAATGTTTTCAATAATACTAGCTAAAATTTATCAAGTACTCACTATACGCCAGATACTACCTGATTTCCATGCATTGAATCATTTCAGCCTCACAACAACTTTAGAAGCTTATTATACTCATTTTTTTATGTGAGAAATTTAGGTGCAGATAGAGTGTAGGTAATTTGCCTAACTAGTAAGTAACAAAGTTGCTTATGATTATTTCCAGCAGAGAAGAATTGAACCTCTTTCCTCAAATTATTTTTTCTCTCAACATTCAAAATACTGGATATCTAAAATGTAAACCAGAGCCATATCAATTCACAGGCATTAACACTTCACAGAGACACATGAGTTTACACCAGATTTGCTAGATTTTGTCTCAAGAATTAAACAATGAATTGCCATAGGACATGGGTTTTGTTTTCTTAAATATATATTTATCTTTTTCTTTTTTGTAGATCTGGGCAACCACTGCAAGATAAAGTACAGCTGAAGGGTCGTGACCTCCTCACTCTGAAGAACTTTACAAGAGAAGAAATTAAGTATATACTATGGCTATCAGCAGATCTGAAATTCAGGATAAAACAAAAGGAGAGGTATCTGTATTTCCATATTACCTTCCACTGCTACCAGTCAGTCTTTTTTCTTCCTTTGGCTGCATTGCACCTTCCAACCAGGATCAAATGTGCCTCCTGTAATAAAAGAAAACAAAAATAATCATTATTACTATACATTACTTTACCAAGACTCTTTGAGGGAATAAAGTAAGCAGAGAACTTTTTCTTTCTGAAAGAACTTTTTCTTTCTTTTCTTTTCTGAAAGCTACTAGAAACGCCACAGGGTCCATTGTAGCTGACTAGGGACAACAAAGAACAAATTTTCAAGAATAGGTTTGAAAGGCAGTAGAGGAAAGAGAAGGGCTTCTCAGTGGCTCAGTGGTAAAGAATCTCCCTGCAATGCTCAAGGCACAGGAGGCACAGGTTCAATCCTTGGGTCAGATCCCCTGGAGGGGGGCATGGCAACCCACTCTAGTATTCTTGCCTGAGGAATCCCCATGGAAGAGTAGCCTTCTGGGCTACAGTCCATGGGGTTACAAAGAGTTGGGCTTGCCTTAGTGACTAAACAATGTTTTCAATAATACTAGCTAAAATTTATCAAGTACTCACTATACGCCAGATACTACCTGATTTCCATGCATTGAATCATTTCAGCCTCACAACAACTTTAGAAGCTTATTATACTCATTTTTTTATGTGAGAAATTTAGGTGCAGATAGAGTGTAGGTAATTTGCCTAACTAGTAAGTAACAAAGTTGCTTATGATTATTTCCAGCAGAGAAGAATTGAACCTCTTTCCTCAAATTATTTTTTCTCTCAACATTCAAAATACTGGATATCTAAAATGTAAACCAGAGCCATATCAATTCACAGGCATTAACACTTCACAGAGACACATGAGTTTACACCAGATTTGCTAGATTTTGTCTCAAGAATTAAACAATGAATTGCCATAGGACATGGGTTTTGTTTTCTTAAATATATATTTATCTTTTTCTTTTTTGTAGATCTGGGCAACCACTGCAAGATAAAGTACAGCTGAAGGGTCGTGACCTCCTCACTCTGAAGAACTTTACAAGAGAAGAAATTAAGTATATACTATGGCTATCAGCAGATCTGAAATTCAGGATAAAACAAAAAGGAGAGGTATCTGTATTTCCATATTACCTTCCACTGCTACCAGTCAGTCTTTTTTTTTTTCTTCCTTTTGGCTGCATTGCATGGCATGAAGGATCTTAGTTCCCCAACCAGGGATCAAACCTGTGCCTCCTGTAATAGAAGCACAGATTCTTAACTACTGGACAACCAGGGAAGTCCCAATCAACCTTTTTAAAAACAGCCTTTCCAAAGAGGAAAAAGAAAATACATTGAAATTCTTAAACAGTAATTAAGTAATGAAACCACACAGGCAAGGTAATTGATTATCACTGAGTGTACAGGCATATAAAAGGCGTAAAACCACTTATTCAATGACAAGTCATTGCACTTCTTTCATGTGGAATGTTGAAAGTCATTGTTAACTGAATCAGAACCTAAGGAATAATTTCTCTGGATTGATTTTCTTTTGATTCCTTCTTTCTTTTCTTTGTTTGTTTTCTATCAGATTCAAAATAAGAATGATACATATTTCAGTGATGGATGAAGATCAGATATATCATCATTAGGATAATTTCAAAAAATTCAGGATGATGTGACAATGTTAAAAATTTAGCAAAGAAATAATTAAGAGGTAACCAAGTAGGAGAAGAGATAGGATATGGTGCTTAGCTGGAAGCATTATGCTGCATTTTGAGCAATGTATGCTTGAAACACAATTTAAGCAGAAGCTTCATTTAGACTGCTTAACTGTGAACGTGTTTTTATATTCCAAGCATGTTCAAAACCATTTGAAAGAGCTGGTTTCAGGTTGAGAAAGTTGTACACAACCTTGATTCTCTTATCTACCTCACTAACTCTCCAAGTTCCTAGGAATGAACCAAAACCAAGAGTGACTCCAAATGCTATGGGTTCCTATAGAAGACTTTGAAATAAGGAGAAAAGTACTCCCCCCATCCCTCCACCCTACGCCAAGATCCCAGGCTTTTGTCCTTCACACTTACGATGAGGAAGTTTAGCTGGCAGGAATCTATTAGCTCCAGAACTAATCCTATTGGGAAGTCCATCCATAGAAGAGGAAGGAGGAAGAGTCCCATCCTGAACCCAAACTCAGATTGTTTCCACATGACTTCTAGAAACAAAGCCTTTATAATCTCCCAAGGATGCATGATGAAAGTCTATTTGAAACTCTCGGGCTTCATCTGTAGGAGTCTGAGTACTCCATGTTGTGACAGAGAAACATGTTCCTAGGTGAGAAAACATTTCCCAAACAAGCATCTTTAAGGTCATTGAACATCAGTAGAGGTTTCTTTTACTGAGTCTAAGCTTGCTTTGCTTGCCTCACAACAGGCCAATACATCTGAAAGACAAGGGCTGAGGCAAGGAATACGATTTTATTTGGAAAGCTGGCTGATGGAAAAGATTGCAGACTAATGTCTCAAAATAACCATCTTATCAGGATCTGGATGCCAGCTTCTTTTATAGAACAGAGATGGAGGAAATGAGAAAGTAAAGTAAAAAGGCCATTAGTCTTACTAATACGTCCTGGAATGACCAGCCTCAGGGAGAGGATATGTTGATTTCTTCCTTCCTGTAGCCATCCACAGGTGGACAGGGTCCTGTACAAAGGCATTCTGACTTAACATTCAGGAAGAGGTGAAGGTTTCACCAAGGCAGGCCATTATATGGACAGTATCTTTTTAGTGAACAAAAGCAACTGGAAGCAAATGTTAAGGAAACAGATCCAACATGGAGTCAGTTCTTCCCTGTAACAGTACCACAAATTTAAATAAGAAGATGGTTCCAGTATGAAATATTAACACATTTTGGAACAAATATTCAGGCAGAACCCAGAGCAACTCGTATTACTTTCTCAAAACATGTCAACAAGCTGCAGGAGTTCCTGTTTCCTTCCCCCATTTATATACAACATGGGAAAAAAAAACACTTAAAATTCACCTTGTAAACAACATCTAAATGCTTATTTGGGAGCCATGTTAATTATTCTACAGTTTCCAATAATGTAAAGAATAAATCTTGAAACATCATTGCTATTATATATAAAGTATATATTTCATAACTATTTAAATTGTGTTCTTATCCTTGACTTTCAGTATTTGCCTTTATTGCAAGGGAAGTCTTTAGGCATGATTTTTGAAAAAAGAAGTACTCGAACAAGACTGTCCACAGAAACAGGTGAGTTCCCAGACAAACTTGGACTTGTGTTGAAGAGGGGGCTAGAGGATGAGGGCTCCGGAGGAGCAGTCCAGTGTGTGTGGGGTGGGGTGGGGTGGGAAGTGGGTATTGGTCTGTCTCTTTGGCAACAACAAAGGAAAAACATGTCACCAAGAGTAGCTATGGAAGCCTCTGAATGCTCTTTCTGATTCTCACAGCAGTTGTAAGCAGAAAGATGAGCCTCATCTGTAGGAATTCCTTGAAGACTTGAATAGAAGTCCCAAATAATTCTCCATGCTCAGTACAGAATAATAGTGGACATAAATTCTTAGGCATTCAACTCATGTGAACAAGAAGTATGCATTTTTCTAACATGTAAAAGAACTTTTCCTTGTTTATATTAATTCTACTGTATGATGGAAACAATCTCTGCAATGCTAGGCAATCCTGTTATTTCAGTGTTTACTTTTGTCAGTTTAGGGTCTCTTCACCCTTTCCCCGCAGTCATGGTGAGGTCCTGGAGAGAATCTCAATGTCAAGGCATCTAGCACTATATAGGAATCTTGTCCTGGGTCATTAGGACACTATCATGAAATGTCTATGCTGAAGTCTGCTGGGACTTCTGTATCTCTATTGGACTGGCTCCCATTTATTTGGAGTTTGCTTTACTCTGATCACAAGATCTGAGATATCTCTTGCTTGACTCTTGTTGATGCAAGTTCATGTGCTTGTCACCCACTGCAGCCAAACAAACTGAAATGGTGGAGTATGGAGCAGAGAAAGGTTTACTCCAAGGCCGTGCGAGGAGACAAAGTGGTTCATGTCCCAAAAAGCCTCAAGCTTCCTGAAGAATTTTGGCAAAGCATTTTAAAAGCTAGGTGGTGGGGTGGGGGTTGGGGGGAGGTGTCGTAGGTAAGCGATTAGCTTGTGCACAATGATTGACTGAAGGTGAGGTGGAAGAGTGATGTCACAGGGGTTAACATCATTAGTCCTGACAGGCCAGGAGGCTTGGGGCTGGGTGTTAAGGGTCATTAAGTAGTTAACATTTGCCATTTGGTAGGGGTTCTCATATTTGCAAAACAACTCAGGAAATTTACATCAAATGCTGTCATCTAGGTGTCTCAGAGAGGAGCTGAAACAGAGGATATGGGAGAAGGCTATCCCAGAGAAAGTTGCTTAGAGTCCTGCTTGGTTACACTACCCACCTCTTGGCAGCACTCCACACCACAGTGGGCACAAGATATTGCAAGACTCTCTCTATTGTTCCTTCCTCTTTCTGGGTACCAGGGAGTTCTAGAATATTTGCTTCTTCCTAGAACTCTGTCTTAAAAAGCGAGACACAGGTGTTCTCTGCTCTGGGGTCCCCCAAACTCATCTGAAATTGCCACCATACTCCCCGCCCTTCAGTATGTGGCCTGGAGGACAGACAACAGGTTATAGGGACAAGATCACCCAGTGTCTACTTCTCTTGCTTTGTTCTTGTTCCTCATCTTCTTCCCCTTCCAGTTCCAAGGTGATAAAGCAGGAGGAAAAACTGGCTTTAACTATCTATGTATTTTTTTCAAATCTGTTGTTTACACCTGATATCCTAAGCTGTTGAAACTCAAAATTTATTTTTCCTCAAACTATGATCTCTGTAGTGAGTTTCAAAAAGCCTATTTTGAAATTCATAAGCCATACATCACCTCTTCTTTCTCTTTGCATTTCTGCTCCATCAAACCTCCCTTGAATCAATAATATGGCTGCCCTCAAAGGGCAAATGGATAGGATCAAGGAAAAGGTACCACAAAGAAAAACATATTGGTTGATTCTTTGCCTATCTCATCCCAATTACAAGCATCAGAGCCTTCTAAGGCTCAGAAGCAAACAACTACTTCATACAGTTCTTGCTTTGTAATGATCAGTAATGAGGTACCTCAAATACATAACGAAATGGAGTTCAGAGGGATCAAGCGCCTTGCTAAGTTCATTCAATTAATACAAATAGCACCAGGGTTCAGATCTCAAGTTTCCTGTTGCTGGTAATGCACTCTCCTTGCCTCTTGAGAGAAGAAAGGAGGAAGAAAGGAAACATATAAGTGTCGCCTAATCTTCAAAGTCCTAGGAAGAAAACCTGTGAGAACATTCTGCTCTTCAACTCAGGAAATTTACATCAAATGCTGTCATTGGTGTCTCAGAGAGGAGCTGAAACAGAGGATATGGGAGAAGGCTATCCCATGAAAAGTTGCTTAGAGTCTGCTTGGTTAGAGGAGCTGAAACAGAGGATATGGGAGAAGGCTATCCCAGAGAAAGTTGCTTAGAGTCCTGCTTGGTTCACTACCCACCTCTTGGCAGCACTCCACACCACAGTGGGCACAAGATATTGCAAGACTCTCTCTATTGTTCCTTCCTCTTTCTGGGTACCAGGGAGTTCTAGAATATTTGCTTCTTCCTAGAACTCTGTCTTAAAAAGCGAGACACAGGTGTTCTCTGCTCTGGGGTCCCCCAAACTCATCTGAAATTGCCACCATACTCCCCGCCCTTCAGTATGTGGCCTGGAGGACAGACAACAGGTTATAGGGACAAGATCACCCAGTGTCTACTTCTCTTGCTTTGTTCTTGTTCCTCATCTTCTTCCCCTTCCAGTTCCAAGGTGATAAAGCAGGAGGAAAAACTGGCTTTAACTATCTATGTATTTTTTTCAAATCTGTTGTTTACACCTGATATCCTAAGCTGTTGAAACTCAAAATTTATTTTTCCTCAAACTATGATCTCTGTAGTGAGTTTCAAAAAGCCTATTTTGAAATTCATAAGCCATACATCACCTCTTCTTTCTCTTTGCATTTCTGCTCCATCAAACCTCCCTTGAATCAATAATATGGCTGCCCTCAAAGGGCAAATGGATAGGATCAAGGAAAAGGTACCACAAAGAAAAACATATTGGTTGATTCTTTGCCTATCTCATCCCAATTACAAGCATCAGAGCCTTCTAAGGCTCAGAAGCAAACAACTACTTCATACAGTTCTTGCTTTGTAATGATCAGTAATGAGGTACCTCAAATACATAACGAAATGGAGTTCAGAGGGATCAAGCGCCTTGCTAAGTTCATTCAATTAATACAAATAGCACCAGGGTTCAGATCTCAAGTTTCCTGTTGCTGGTAATGCACTCTCCTTGCCTCTTGAGAGAAGAAAGGAGGAAGAAAGGAAACATATAAGGTGTCGCCTAATCTTCAAAGTCCTAGGAAGAAAACCTGTGAGAACATTCTGCTCTTCAAGGCTGGGTCCTTTTAAAGGTCACAGTGACATCTGATGTTCAGCAATGGGAAAATGAATATTGCATACAGTCATCAGTAATTCTGAAATTTTTCTCCTTTTCAACACTGGTTATCATTTTTAAAAATTATTAGTATTTAAGAGAGGTGTTCTGGTCTTTTTTTTAATATGGAACACTTCACGACTTTGCATGTCATCCTTGCACAGGGGCCATGCTAATCTTCTCTGTATCATTCAAATTTTAGTATATGTGCTGCAAAAACGAGCACAGGTATTCTGTTTTGAAGCCATGAAAGAATCACTGAATATATACAAGTTTCTCAATGTTTTTTTCAAATTATTTTTTCTTAGTTGTTGATGGTGTCTGCCACATTTCTCTGTTCAAATGTTATTTTTGATTTCACATATCCCTGATTATGTGATCAGTTTTACTACTCACATGTCATGTGGTAGTTAAGCTACTAATAAAACTGAGTGAAGATTTAATAAGCTTTTGGGCACAGACCCTACGCTAAGTGCTCTACATTAATTACATGGATTATCTCACTTAATCCTCATGACAGCTCCATGAGGGTGAGACCACTGAGGAAAACCGGCTGAAATAGGTTAAGCAAAGGGCCCATAGACATATAGCTAATAAATGGCAGACTCCAGGGTTAGAGACTATTATTCAATGTATTTTTAACTGTCTAATTTAATTTGGGAACATTCTAGTCATGTTTTATTCCAGTAAAATTATTTCTAAAGGTGGCATTAAGCATTTTGTTAAATGATGGTTTTCTATAAAAAAGTGCTCTTTATAGAAATCTGCACTGAATTACAAACTATAACAACAAATATAGGGGAAAGGGAACATGTGATCATAAAAAATTATGGTTCAGAGTATTCATCATGATCCTCATTAAATACCCATGGGTCTCATTGCATATGGCATCCTGCCAAACTCAACAGTAGGGGAATCAGTCAGAAAAAGCAACTGACTCCAATGCATAGAAAAATGGTAAACCTCAACCTCCAAGCATGGCACTACATTTCTTTTGTGTACATGTACATCTTAATAGTTTTCTGTTGGCACAATTTTTCATCAAAATCTGTTACCCTGGTATTCAGAATGAAAATAGGATGTAATTAAAGCTGTCTATTTCTATCCCGGATTTGTGCCAGCCTCTGGGATGGGGAGATCCTCACTGGACAGTCCTTGAGGATTCCATCCCAAGCCTGAGTTGCAAAGATAACAGCAGTATTATCTTGTTAGTTGCTCGATCATGTCTGAATCTTTGCGATCCCATGGACTGGAGCCCATCAGGCTCCTCTATTCATGGGATTCTCCAGGCAAGAATACTGGAGTGGGTTGCCATTTCCTTCTATAGAGGATCTTCCTGACCCAGGGATCAAACCTGGGTCTCCTGCATTGTTTACTGTCTGAGTAACCGCAGTTTCTCAAATATTATCTTGGGCGACAAAATAAAATTCTCCATCCACATCAAGTCATACTTACTACTCATGTAATATTTTTATTAAAATGTAAGATACCTACAGAAAAGTACTCAGATCATTAACTGCACATTTCAATGAATTATTACACATCCTTGTAACTAACACTCAGATAGAGAAGCCGGATGTGTATAGCACTCAGAAGCTCTCCCTTATATCTCCCTCCAGTTGTTACTCTCTGCCCTACCCCTAAGGGTAACCATTTTCCTGGTTCCTAACCTCACAGATGAGTTTTGCTGATTTTGAACTATATGGAAATGGAGTCATTTAGTCCCGGTTCTTTTGTGTCTGGCTTCTTTCCCTCAGCACTATGTTC
This sequence comes from Tragulus kanchil, assembly GCA_022376925.1. NCBI lineage: Eukaryota > Metazoa > Chordata > Mammalia > Artiodactyla > Tragulidae > Tragulus > Tragulus kanchil. The sequence continues at coordinate 93,026,910 of JAIOJX010000001.1, read as the reverse complement.
GGGAGCTGTATCGACATTGCTGCATGTAGTTGTGGCTCATTCATTCCTCACCCACGCTTTCTGTATGCCTGCCTGGCAAACCGCACAATTCTCCTGTGTGTCTCCTGATGATTATACTCTTTTATTGCAAATTAATTGAGCAGATAGACAGATACATTTATTAATCTTGGTAAGTGCAGTATTGAATGGAAAAATGCACAGGGCATCCTAAGAGATGGTCCTTTTCATTGTTTAACACTGGTATTTGACTTTCAAGGTGAAATAGAAGCTAGTGCTTTCCAAGCTGTTTCAAATTCATCATCTTTGCAAAGGTGGCAATATAGAAACTGATACCATACTGCAGGTACAAAAATGAAGGACAGAGAGGGTAAAGGTTGCCTTATCTCTACCAGAAAGGACCCTGGGAGCCCTCACACTTCCTGTGTGAATTCTATTTATACCCTTTCTTCTAAAGCTTGCAAGGATCCATGAAGAAAAGAAAGAGCAAAATAAGATGTACCTTTATTTTCCAAGACAGAAATTAAGATATTCACAGATGAAACCCTTTGTCCAAAAATATCTGATGTGTACGCACAAACAAATGAAATAGATAAAAGCAAACTCCTCTGGATGAAGAGTGAAGGGAGATAGAGACCTATCCATCTACCCTCCTCTCCTCAGTAATGGCAGCTCCTGGTAGCTTCTCAGAATGTCTGACACCTTCCAGAACCATGCTGCATGCTCAGTCGCTTCAGTCATGTCTGACTCTTTGCAATCCCATGGACTGTAGCCCACCAGGCTCCTCTGTCCATGGGATTCTCCAGGCAAGAATACTGGAGCGGGTTGCCATGCCCTCCTCCAGGGGATCTTCCCCACCCAGGGACCGAGCCTGCATTTCTTACGTCTGCTGCTTTGGCAGTCGGGTTCTCTACCACTAGTGCTGTTTCAGAAATCAGACCATCGAGAAACTAAACACTACACTTGGAGGGTTGGAGAACTCAGGTGTATTATGCCAGTGGTCCTAGACGAGCAAATGCTCTGAAATTTTGTGCCCAGAGCTCAGAGTGAGCTCTTCTTTTATGAGGTTAGCATATACAGCTATAGTAGGCAGTTTTTAATTGGTTACTTGATAAGTATGAGCAGTTACAGAGCGCGGGAGTTGCTATGGATTACATACAGGGAGAACAGAGTTTTTTGTTTCATATATTCTATACTTATCAGAGCACCTGTGGCTAGTTAATTGCAAGGCCATCCTGTTCTTATCTTGGTGCACAAGCATGTCTTACAGAAACAGCAAGAGCTTTTTATGGCTACAGTTAATTGTTGAGTGTAAGTTTTTAATTTTCCTCTTCAGTGCCACTGAAGCACTTAACGCCATCTGGGTCAGACAAACTGGCAAATGTTTGACCTGTGTTTTTGGACTGGGGTCTGAGGCTTCCTTTGATCAGTGACCAAAAATTGCAGAGGCAATTCCTTTCCGAAGGCAATGCCCTCCCATTTCATCTCCTCCAAGAACTGCGGGGGGCTTTTTTGACTGAAAAAAAATTCCACAACCTGAAAGTTGAGAATCACATTTGATTCATTGGACTTGCTGGGGACTAAAGCCCAAGAGGCAGCTCTGAGGGACTGTTCAGAAAAGGCCAGGGAGGAGCCAAGATATATAGGAGCCCTGAAATTAAAACCATGCAGTGGGGACATCAAAAGATTACTATTTAATGAAAGAAACCAGACATCTCAAGTTAATGACTCTAGTGCTTTTCTATGTATGGGAAGATGCAAGAGTCTGGGCTCATGGAAATCATTCCTTTGATATGTGTCTCATCTATCCAGGCTTTCCAGGTGGCGCTAGTGGTAAGCCTGCCTACCAATGCAGGAGACATAAGAGATGTGGGTTTGATCCCTGGGTTGGGAAGATCCCCTGGAGGTGGACATGGTGACCCATTCCAGTATTCTTGCCTGGGAAATCCCATGGACAGAGAAGCCTGGCAGGCTACTGTCTAGGGAGACAAAAAGAGTCAAACTGACTGAAGTGACTTAGCACACACAATTAGCTATCTAGGGCCAATATCCTGTTCTTTCCCATCCTGAGTTCCCTCAGTGTGCACCCTTGGGGTGGCTGCCTCCACTGAGGGCTTGATTGTGGACAGCCCTTTAGTCTTCATCCTGAGTGCCCTCAGGACGCACCCTTGGGGCAGTGGTAGTGGCTGACAGCCACAGTATCCTTTGTTTGCTGATATGGCAGGCTACTTTTTTCCTTCACAGCTTCTAATTGCTGTTTCTTAACACTATCTGTAGTCTCTTCCTACCCCTATCGCCTAAATCCAGATTTGATGAGAATCTTCTTATCTTGGTGCACAAGCATGTCTTACAGAAACAGCAAGAGCTTTTTATGGCTACAGTTAATTGTTGAGTGTAAGTTTTTAATTTTCCTCTTCAGTGCCACTGAAGCACTTAACGCCATCTGGGTCAGACAAACTGGCAAATGTTTGACCTGTGTTTTTGGACTGGGGTCTGAGGCTTCCTTTGATCAGTGACCAAAAATTGCAGAGGCAATTCCTTTCCGAAGGCAATGCCCTCCCATTTCATCTCCTCCAAGAACTGCGGGGGGCTTTTTTGACTGAAAAAAAATTCCACAACCTGAAAGTTGAGAATCACATTTGATTCATTGGACTTGCTGGGGACTAAAGCCCAAGAGGCAGCTCTGAGGGACTGTTCAGAAAAGGCCAGGGAGGAGCCAAGATATATAGGAGCCCTGAAATTAAAACCATGCAGTGGGGACATCAAAAGATTACTATTTAATGAAAGAAACCAGACATCTCAAGTTAATGACTCTAGTGCTTTTCTATGTATGGGAAGATGCAAGAGTCTGGGCTCATGGAAATCATTCCTTTGATATGTGTCTCATCTATCCAGGCTTTCCAGGTGGCGCTAGTGGTAAGCCTGCCTACCAATGCAGGAGACATAAGAGATGTGGGTTTGATCCCTGGGTTGGGAAGATCCCCTGGAGGTGGACATGGTGACCCATTCCAGTATTCTTGCCTGGGAAATCCCATGGACAGAGAAGCCTGGCAGGCTACTGTCTAGGGAGACAAAAAGAGTCAAACTGACTGAAGTGACTTAGCACACACAATTAGCTATCTAGGGCCAATATCCTGTTCTTTCCCATCCTGAGTTCCCTCAGTGTGCACCCTTGGGGTGGCTGCCTCCACTGAGGGCTTGATTGTGGACAGCCCTTTAGTCTTCATCCTGAGTGCCCTCAGGACGCACCCTTGGGGCAGTGGTAGTGGCTGACAGCCACAGTATCCTTTGTTTGCTGATATGGCAGGCTACTTTTTTCCTTCACAGCTTCTAATTGCTGTTTCTTAACACTATCTGTAGTCTCTCTTCCTACCCCTATCGCCTAAATCCAGATTTGATGAGAATCTTCTGTATGGCACAGAGAGAAAAATGAAAACACAACAAACTGAAACTGGATTGTTAAGCAAAATGACTTCTAGTCCAAATAAGAGCATGACTTGGAGCAGACCCATGAGGAGGTCTTAAGCTTTTCTGAAACCTTCCATAGTCCCCAACCCTCAGTGGCATCCACCCTGTGCCAGCCACATAGTAGGGGCACCATAAATCCTTTCCTGATGAATAGGTAGTATTCATATTTGTTTAGGTGATTTTCCACCTTTAGAAACAAATTCAGTGCTCACGACTGATTAGTGATTATAATCATCACAAAATCCTATTAGCTCACATCATAGGTGATAGGAAAGTCCATTAACAAAATTAGGAGATGTTTGCAAGTGAGAAAATTAGGTCCCCTCTCCAGAGTCAAAGTCCTTCCTACATTTGTTCAATAAGTATGTGTTGAACTGTTCATATGTGAAAGAAAGAAGGGAAAATGTTAGTCACTCAGTTGAGTTCCACTGGTTGCACCACCGTGAACAGTAGCCCACCAGGCTCGTCTGTACACAGGATTCTCCAGGCAAGAATACTGGAGTGGGTTGTCATTTCCTCCTCCAGGGGAGCTTCCTGACCCAGGGATCGAAACCAGGTCTCCCTCATTGATGGAAGATTCTTTACCATCTGAGCCACCAGAGAAACCACTTATTATGTACCAGTATTTACTCTAGGTCCTTGAGATTGATATTTTTAATTCAAGTTTGCATGCCCAATGCACAATGAGACCAAACAAACTGAAAGGTCAGAGTTTGGAACAGAGAAAGGTTTACTCTAGGACCACACAAGGAGAAGGGTGGGTTATGCCCTAAAAGTTCTCAGATCCCAGAAGGGTTTCAGCAAAGCATTTTTAAGAGCCAGGTGATGAAGTGGTGGTTGCAGGGTCTGTGAACCTCTTGTACACAAGTCTCTGACTGGCTGAACATGAAGGAGCAGGGAGGTGTCACAGGAGTTAGCTTTATCAATCTTTAGGCTCCAGGAGGCCTGGGCCTATGTGCTCATGGTCTTAAATACTTAACATCTTGCATTTGTTGGAGAGGGGGTCACTTGTTACATCCGCAAAACAACTCAGGAAATGGGCATCAAATACTATTACCTGGGTATTTCAGAGAGGAGGAAAGCAGAGGATATGGAGGAAGGCCTGTTCCTGAAGGCCCCATAAGGGCTCTGCTTGGTTATAATATATCACTGAATAAAAGAAAGGAAAATCCATGCCTTTGTGGAGCTGAGATTCTAGTTGGTACACAGGCAATAAACAAGAGATATAACAAATTATATGGATGATGTATCGTGGTGGAATGGGATCAGTGCTCTCAGCAGAGAGAAGACTGCCTGGAAGAGAGGGAAAGACACGTGTCCCATTATTTGGACTTTGCCTTTTACTCTGAGTAAAATAAGGGAGTATTTGAAGGGTTTGGAACAGAGAAGGAACACAGTTTAACTTGGATTTATTTTTTAAATTAAAAAAATTATTTTCTTGGCCATGCCACACAGCATGTGAGACCTTAGTTCCCCAAACAGGGATCAAATGCATGCCTCTTTTATTGGAAGCGAGGGGTCTTAAACACTGGATCACTAAGGAAGCTCCTAACTTGCATTTTAAGTAAATCTCTCTGAGTGCTCTGTAGAGAATAAACTGCAGCGGCTGGGAGGTGGAGGGGTGGGCGGGTGGAAGGGGTGGAAATAAGATAGAAGCAGTGAAAGCTATCAATAGGTAGCTATGGTACATAGAGGCTGGGGCCAGTGTAGCGGCAGATTTGGGCCAGAAAAGAGGGCCAGATTTGGGATATGTTTATATATATATATATATATATATATATATATATATATATATATATATGTAATCTGGTTATTTATTTGGCTGCACCAGGACTTAGCTGTGGCATGTGGGATCTAGTTCCCTGACCAGGGATCAAACCTGGGCCCCTTGCACTGGGAGCATGGAGTTTTAACCACTGGACTACCAGGGAAGTCCTGGATTTGGGTTATGTTTTGAAGGAAGAGCCAACAAGATTCCTGATGTATCGGCTAAAAGAGCAGCTTCAAGGATGACTTCAAGGTTTCCATCTGAGCTACTGTCAGCAGGATGGAGCAGGATAGAAGAGATCAGGCAGGACAAAGAGGAAGATCAGGAGTTCAGTTTTAGAAGTGTTGAGTTTCAGATGTCTGTCAGACATCAGCAGAGAGGCTGAAGAGGCAACTGGATATTAGTTCAGAGAATGGGAGTGAGATGTGACCTAGTGAGGCTTAGGAGTCATCAGCATATAAATGGTCTTTAAGGTCATGGGACCAGATACAATTACAAAGGAAATGAGTGCAGATGGAGAGAAGAGGACCAAGGACTAGCCCCGGGGCACATCAACATAATAGACTATGGCTCAGAGGGCACAGAATCTACCTGCAATGTGGGAGACCAGGTTTCCATCCCTGGGTCAGGAAGGGAATGGTAACCCACTCCAATCTTCTTGCCTGGAGAATTCCATGGACAGAGGAGCCTGGTGGGCTACAGTCCATGGGGTCGCAAAGAGTCAGACATGACTAAGTGACTTAACACACACACATATCAATATTAAGAAGTAGAGGAAAAGAGAAAGAACCAGCAATGACAATTGAGAAGGAGCAACTACCAAGTTAGGTATAAAAGCAAGAATGTGTGGTGTCCTGGATACCGTGTGAGGAAGTTTATCAAGAAAAAGGTGGTAAACAACTTTGTTACATGCTACAAGGTCAAGAAAAATAAACACTGGAAAGACCATGAGATGTAGCAATGTAAAGGTCTTTGGTAACCTTGGTGAGGGATGATCTGGTACAGCACTGAGAAGTTAGACAAGAGGAACTGGAGAAAGAAAATAAAAACAAGAGTTTTGTTGCAAAGGGAGCAAAGAATTAAATGAATACAGTTGTTGCCCAAAATCTTGGCTTTCTCTTCCCACTAAAGTCAAACAAACAAACAAACAAACCAGAGACAGAGTTTGGAGGAAACAGAAAGCTGGCTTTAATTCTCAGCCAGCAAAGAGGGAACATAGTAGACTCATGCCTCAAGAACTGTGCCTCTCCTTCAACCCCCAACAAGAGGAGTCTAGGAACTTATATAGGATGAGGGCTCACAGTCAGGAGTCAGTGATGAGGAACAAAGGTGTTAGGATCTTGATTTATTCCTCTTGCATTATTTCAGAGACAGTCATAGGCTGGCGTCAGTAAATTGGGTCTGGCAGTTCAGTGGCTCTGCAGCTTTTTTTCTGCTATGTGACTTCAAGGGGAGGGGTGTTGTAAGGATAAACACCAGCTACAGGATGTATTTAACACAGAGTCAAAGGCAAATAGGTGTGAAGTGTAGCTCCTGCAGAGTTAAGGGGCAGAAAAGCAAACTTAAGTTACAGACATGCAGAGTTAAAGTAAAAAAGCTAGGAATGTGTATCATTCACTCCTATCTTGAAAAAACGCAAGATACAATAATGTAAGGGATAAAGAGAAGAACTGTTAGAGCAACATCCTTGAGTAGAGTAGGTGAGGGAGCATGACTTCTAAAACGTACAGGGGGCACAGGAAGTTCATCTATGCTAAACAGGAAGGGAAACAGAATACATGGGTGCAGATGTTGGCCAGTAGGGAAATGGGATGATGGAATCTGGAAGTTCTATTTCTATTTTTTGTTGTTGTTGTTGCTTGAGTGGGAAGTAAGATTATCAACTGAGTGTTGGCTCTACTTTCAAAATATTTCAAGACTAGTTATTTTCTCCTTGCTTTAGCTCCAAGCAATGAACTCTCAGATGATCGCAGGTCTCCTGACTAGTCTTCCTGCTTCTGCCCCTACTCCACTATGTATGCTCTGTTAAAACATAAGTCCATCATGTCATCCTCTGCTCCAGTCGTCTGATGGCTTCCCATCTTACTCAGACAAAAGTCAAAGGTGTTGCCTTCTCCTCACCTTCCTTCTCCAGCCTCACCAACTACTACTCTCCTTCTCACATACTCTGTACCTTCCATACTAACTTTCTAGTTGTGCCTTGAGTCACCAGTCAAGGCCCTTCCTCAGGACCTCAGGATGTGCTTTTCTCACAATCTGGTCAGTTTCAATGCAGCTTTCTTGACCATGTTGAAATGACAACTCCTATTCCTTACAGGCACAGCAGCCCACTCCAGTATTCTTGCCTGGAGGAGGAGCCTGGTGGGCTATAGTCCATGGGGTCATAAAGAGTTGGACATGACTGAGTGGCTAAGCACAGTACACATTCTGTACATTCTCTATCCTCCTTCCCTGCTCTATTTTTCTTTCCCTTTTCTAAAAAATATTTTATTTATTTATTTGACTGCACCAAGTCTTAGTTGCAGCACTCAGAATCTAGTTTCCTGACCAAGGATTGAACCTAGGACCCCTGCATTGGGAGCCTACAGTCTTAGCCACTGGACCACCAGGGAAGTCTCCCTGCTCTGTTTTCCATATAGCACTCATCAACATCTAACATATAAGATATTTAATTTACTTGTTTAATTTATTATCCATCTCTCCTCCATTAGAATGAAAGTTTCAAGTAGGCAGGAACTTGTATCTTGTTTTTCACAATCCATTTCCCAGTGCCTAGAACAACACCAGGCACATACATTTAGAATGAATGAATACATCTCAGAACCATGCTATGAGGCTAGGACCTGTTGTGATCGCAGCACAGAGACAAGAGATGCCTCCAATCAAAATGTGGTTTGACTGCTGACAGTGAGAATAACACACTTATACCTTGCTCAGTCATGTCCAACTCTTTGTGACCCATAGACAAGCCACGGAATTCTCCAGGCAAGAATACTGAAGTGGGGCTTCTCTGGTGGTCCAGTGGGTACGGACACCACCTTGCAATGCAAGGGGTGCCAATTCGATTCCTGACCGGGGAAAATCCCACATGCCATGGAGTGGCTGGACCCATGTGTCTGATTACTAAGTCGGAGCTCTGGAGTGCATGCGCCTAGAGCCGGCGCTCTGCAACAACAGAGGCCACTGCAATGGGAGGCCAACAGGGGCCAAGGAACAAAGATGGATGACAATAGATAAATGAAAGACCAATAGAAGTGGCCCGCCCGCCCCCCTCCCTTCTGAACCCGGCCCCCTACCTGCGCCAAAAAAAAAAAAAAAAGAATACTGGAGTGGGTAGCTTTTACTTTCTCTAGGGGATTTTCCCAACGTAGTTAGGGACAGAACCCAGGTCTCCCTCCTTGTAGGGGATTCTTTACCATCTGAGCCACCAGGGAAGCCCAAGAATACTAGAGTGGGTAACCTATCCCTTCTCCAGGGCAACATCCTGACCAGCTGAGATACAAGGGAATCCCACACTTATACCAAGAGGGTATGAAAAGGGTTACTATTCATGTCATGTGACTTTCTGGGAAGGGGAGGGCTGGCACCAAAATTGGTCTCAAAGTGGCATTCAAGAGCAGGGAAATGATACTGGCCTGGGCTTTAATTGTGGTTGGGCGGTGGAGTGGAGTTTGGGTAAGGATACCCCTGTACAGGTCAGGACTTGGGTAATTTGAACCTTCTGCTCGTGCCAAAGGAGGAAGTATCTGTACTCTCTCATCAGCTTGTCCAGATATAGGGCAGGAGAAGGGAGAGTGATGGTGGACTTGGAAGCTGGTAGGAATCAAACATCATAAATTGAATTACTTTCTTTAGTCCACATCCCATAGCAAGTATGACTGTTTGTGTGTTTCATGTTCTGTCATCCTACCTGGGATGTACCATGCTAGATCTACAAAGAATCTTTAAGTCTCTGGGAAAACTGACTGATTTTCCAGACAAAGACTAAAAAATCCATGATGTTGTCCTGTCTCTGTAGACCTCAGTGTAAGTTGACTCTGGGCTTGGTATCCCCCAGCTCTCATTTCTTAAAAACAACCTTGAACAAACTTATTTCTCTGACTCTTACAACTCCTGTCTATATATTTCTTACAATAATATCTAATATGTTCTTTGTCAAAGTGAAGGATTCAATGGAAAAAATTTCTTAAGTGCCAGCCCCTGGTAGTGCCCTGTGACTAGTCATTTCTAGAGTCAGAACATAGTGGCCTGTAGCTAAAAACCATTTGGCCTGGACATTTTTTGGGAGGGGGGGGCACTTCTATTGGTCTTTCATTTATTTATTTTCATCCATCTTTCATTCTTTGGCCCGTGTGGGCCTCCCAACGCAGTGGCCTCTGTTGTTGCAGAGCACCTGCTCTGGGTGCGTGCGCTTCAGAGCTCCAGCTTGGTAGTTGGACACATCAGTCTAGCTGCTCCATGGCACGTGGGATCTTCCCAGGCCATGGATCAAACTGGGGCCCCTTGCACTGCAAGGCAGTGTCCTTACCCACTGGACCACCAGGGAAGCCTTGGCCTGGGCGTTTTTAAGAGGACACGTTTAAATATGAAATAGGCAACATAATTATTTCTTAATGTGCTAGCAGAAAATAGAGAGCAATTGTTTCATTGTGGATTTTTTTGGTTTTACTTAATAAAGTTTTCAAGCGAATAGAAAATAGAAAGGTTGGCATAATTAGTATATCAGTACTCCTTATGATTAATTTCTGTTAGTAAAATATTTTTAAGTAATTTAAAGCTATAACAATGTTTTCTCTCAAAAAGACATCAATTTGCATATTTCAAACAAGTAATAATACTTTCTGGATAGCCACAACATCAGTAACACACCTAACAAAAATAATTTCTTAATATAATTTAATACCTATCCATATTAAGATTGCATTATTCAAATTGTGTTAAGGCTGCCACTATGGAGAACAGTAAGGAGATTCCTTTAAAAACTATAACTAGAAATACCATATGACCCAGCAATCCTACTCCTGGGCATATATCCAGAGAGAACCGTGATTCAAAACCATACATGCACCTAATGTTCATTGCAGCACTATTACAACAGCCAAGACATGGAAGCTACCTAAATGTCCACAAACAGAGGAATGGATAAAGAAGATGTGGTGCGTACATACAATGGAATATTACTCAGCCATTAAAATAAAACCCATAATGCCATTTGCAACAACATGGGTGGACTTAGAGATATTCATACTGAGTGAAGTAAGTAAGACATAGAAAGACAAATATCATATACTGCTTTTATGTGGAATCCAAAAAAAGGGTACACCTTTTGAACTTATTTACAAAGCAAATAGAATCACAGATATAGAAAGCAAACTTGTGGTTACCAGGGGATAAGGAGGAAGACGGATAAATTGGGAGATTGTGATTGACATACACACACTACTCTATATAAAACGGATAACTAAGAAGGGCCTACTGTAGAGCACAGGGAACTCTACTTAGTGCCCTATAATCACCTATGATGGGCAAAAGAATCTATAAAGAGAATGGATACTTTTATGTATGTGTAACTGAATCACTTCGCTGTACACCTGAAACTAACACAACTATATTCCATTAAAATTTTGAAAATATTCACTGCAGAATGCAAAAAAGATATGTGTTAAGGCTTCAGAGAGTTGTTTCATGAGACTGTGGGTCGAGTTCCCTTTCATGTCTAAAACTCTTAATCTCCCAATTCACCATGCAATTCATGATTTCTCCCTTTCTCGTGGGAAACAGGTAGGATGAAAAAACTGTGACTGTTGCATATTTCCTCGAAGACAGATTAGGTACAAAAGGTATGTTCCCAAGGAGGAAAACTATAATGTTTACAAATGCCTTCAGACAAGTCTCTATCGTACAATTATACTTTGCCTTTACAGAAAGTTCACCAAGATTTCTTCCCAGTGAATCACCCTCTTCAGAAGCAACTAATGTTTTAATGTCAGCCACTCTATGTTAGTTCTGCCCAGTCTAGAACTTCATATAAATGGAATTATATATTACGTACTCTTTTGTGCCTAGATTCTTTCAATTCAGCATAATGTTTGTGAGATCCATTCATGTTGTGTGTATAGTTCATTGCTTTTATTTTTTTTTAAGATTTATTTATTTATTTATTTAGGCAGGGGTGGGGTGGGGAGGGAGGGGAGTAGGCGGGCCACTTTTATTGGTCTTTCTTTTGTCCATTTTCATCCATCTTTGTTCTTTGGCCCGTGTGGGCCTCCCATCGCGGTGGCCTCTGTTGTTGCAGAGCGCCAGCTCTGGGCGCATGCGCTCCAGAGCTCTGGCTCGGTAATTGGACACATCGGTCCAGCCGCTCCGCGGCACATGGGATCTTCCCAGGCCAGGGATCGAACCGGCGCCCCTTGCACTGCAAGGCGGTGTCCTTACCCACTGGACCACCAGGGAAGCCCAGTTCATTGCTTTTTACTACTAAGTAGTATTTCATTGTCATCCCCAATATCCCATACTACAGTTGACATTCCTATTTTCCTGGTGGACATCATTATATATTTTAAGAATAAAAATGAGGAATAGCCTCCAAAAAGGAACAATGCCTCATGTTTGCATGGCTATGAACAAGACAGTGGAGAGACAGGCACACATCTGAAAGAGAATTATGTGCTGGTATAGAAAATTTCATTTACTTCTCGCAGTTCCTCATTTTTCTTTCCCTGGAAATTCCCTTTGAGAGACGCTGCTGAGATAGAAAGATTTTGACTTTTCAATTGAGATGGTGCTGATTCCTCATAATTTTGTTTGTAACTTTAATTCTTCTTCTTTTTTTTCAAAGAGCCCCTTTTCTCTCACTTTTATTGTAGGCTTTGCACTTCTGGGAGGACACCCGTGTTTTCTTACTACGGATGATATTCACCTGGGAGTGAATGAAAGTCTCACGGATACAGCCCGGTTTGTAAATCTTTTCTTGGAAGCTTATTTCAGCACTTATAAATAAATCTTAAAAAGAAAATATGCTTCGTTTTAAATAGTGGTTTTCCCTCTCAGCATTCTTTGGACTGTTCTCTATTTTCCTTCTTGGAACCTCTTTACCTGATGCTCTCTAAGCCTTTCCTTCATCTTCTAGACACTTTCTATCGGTTAATATTTTTTTCTTAGCAATTTGAAGAGGTTTCTGATTATAGAAATTCAAACTTCAGGAGATCTAGTCATCAAGCATGACTCTTATGTTTTTCAGTTGAAGAAGTGGAAATCTTGGGAAATTGACATGTTCAATGATCCATGATCTGCTGGCATTGGAGCAGGAAGTAATATTAATAGCTAACATTTATTGAACATTTATTATGCGTCAGGCATTGTTCTGACTCATTTAATCCTTACAACAACTCAAACAAATTGGAATGCAGAAGTGAAACAACTTAATTAGACACATACTAGCTACTATAACACAAAAATCTAAAAATATCAGTAGCTTAGTTTTTCTCAGTCGTTTACCTTCTCTTGTGGACTATAGTCCACCAGGCTCCTCTGTTCATTGCTTTTACTACTAAGTAGTATTTCATTGTCATCCCCAATATCCCATACTACAGTTGACATTCCTATTTTCCTGGTGGACATCATTATATATTTTAAGAATAAAAATGAGGAATAGCCTCCAAAAAGGAACAATGCCTCATGTTTGCATGGCTATGAACAAGACAGTGGAAAACAGGCACACATCTGAAAGAGAATTATGTGCTGGTATAGAAAATTTCATTTACTTCTCGCAGTTCCTCATTTTTCTTTCCCTGGAAATTCCCTTTGAGAGACGCTGCTGAGATAGAAAGATTTTGACTTTTCAATTGAGATGGTGCTGATTCCTCATAATTTTGTTTGTAACTTTAATTCTTCTTCTTTTTTTTCAAAGAGCCCCTTTTCTCTCACTTTTATTGTAGGCTTTGCACTTCTGGGAGGACACCCGTGTTTTCTTACTACGGATGATATTCACCTGGGAGTGAATGAAAGTCTCACGGATACAGCCCGGTTTGTAAATCTTTTCTTGGAAGCTTATTTCAGCACTTATAAATAAATCTTAAAAAGAAAATATGCTTCGTTTTAAATAGTGGTTTTCCCTCTCAGCATTCTTTGGACTGTTCTCTATTTTCCTTCTTGGAACCTCTTTACCTGATGCTCTCTAAGCCTTTCCTTCATCTTCTAGACACTTTCTATCGGTTAATATTTTTTTCTTAGCAATTTGAAGAGGTTTCTGATTATAGAAATTCAAACTTCAGGAGATCTAGTCATCAAGCATGACTCTTATGTTTTTCAGTTGAAGAAGTGGAAATCTTGGGAAATTGACATGTTCAATGATCCATGATCTGCTGGCATTGGAGCAGGAAGTAATATTAATAGCTAACATTTATTGAACATTTATTATGCGTCAGGCATTGTTCTGACTCATTTAATCCTTACAACAACTCAAACAAATTGGAATGCAGAAGTGAAACAACTTAATTAGACACATACTAGCTACTATAACACAAAAATCTAAAAATATCAGTAGCTTATGCTTTGCTTAGTCGCTCAGTCGTGTCTGACTCTGTGTGCTCTTGTGGACTATAGTCCACCAGGCTCCTCTGTTCATGGGAATTCTTCAGGCAAGAATTCTGGAATGGGTGGCCATGCCCTCCTCCGGGGGGTCTTCTCAACCCAAGGATGGTCTCCCACACTGCAGGCGAATTCTTTACCATCTGAGTCACCAGGGAAAGCCCAGGAATATCGGAGAGCCTATCCCTTCTCCAAGGGAACTTCCTGACCTGGGAATCAAACCAGGGTCTCCTGCATGGCAGGCAGATTCTTAACCAGCTAGGCCACCAGGGAAGCTTAACATAGTGCAAATGTTCCTGATTGATAAGACAGAAGGAGTGATTATTCCTGTGACCACTCAGGGACCCTGGATGAGAATGACTCTGCTATCTTCAACATGGGGCCTGCAAGGTTATCCTGGATGTCAACATCCAGCCAGGACCTAGGGGACGAGAGTGTGGGGAAAGGATGCTTACTTCAAAACCACCTTAGCAGGGAAGTGGCACAATCACTTCCACTCACATTCTAGCAGCAAGTGCTAGGAGCCTAGCCTTACTTAGATGAAAGCAGAGGTGAGACGAGGCTCTGAATCACTGTACTATAATTATAGACTGCAACACAGGCCCCCTGGCTCCCCATGTAGTGCTCTCGCTATGTACCATGTCTTATAGAAATACACAGAGCAAATGTCTTTGTTTAAATATTTCACCCTTGATATCAAAGAGGAATGATTATTTTCTGAAAACAATGTGTCATAAAGCAAGTCCCTGCAGACACTGCCTGCTTTCTATGGCCTCTACCTTAGTAGGTACTAAAGGATGCACCTCATTTGAATTGCTGAAGAGATTTGAAATAACTCATCTTTAAAATCTTTAGTTACGTTATTTCTGATGGGACAACATGTTCATCTTCTAGAATGCAAGGGACCAGCAGAATAAACAAAAATGAGTTTTTCTTCCAAATATGCTGTCACCGGTTGGAATTATATTTGCCTAACAATTCTGTTTCCACCAAAGTTACTTTATTCAAGAGCAAATATTACAAGCTGGTTAGGGGATGAAGCCAGGGACACAAACAGGAAAGAAGTTTCTGTGGGGATCCTCTATATAGGGCTAAGTGAATGATGGTAAATGTCACGTGTAAACTAGTGATTGGGAGAACGTATAGCTGGAGAAGCAGATGAGCATTCAATAGAGTGAAGGAGTGCAGAATGGCAACCAGAAAGAGGTCAGGGCCCAGAAATTAGTGGAATGGGTAGAGTAAAGTGTAAAGTGTCAGTTGCTCAGTCATTTTTTCCCCGACCCCCTTGTCATGCATCTCTGCAAATATTGGAGTGGGTTGCCATTTCCTTCACCAGGGCTCTTCCTATCAAGGGACTAAACCTAGGTCTCCTGTACTGCAAGCAGATTCTTTATTGTCTAAGCTGCCAGGGAGAGACAAAGAGCCAAGCATGGGTTTAATCTGAAGAGAATGACTCTGCTATCTTCAACATGGGGCCTGCAAGGTTATCCTGGATGTCAACATCCAGCCAGGACCTAGGGGACGAGTGTGGGGAAAGGATGCTTACTTCAAAACCACCTTAGCAGGAAGTGGCACAATCACTTCCACTCACATTCTAGCAGCAAGTGCTAGGAGCCTAGCCTTACTTAGATGAAAGCAGAGGTGAGACGAGGCTCTGAATCACTGTACTATAATTATAGACTGCAACACAGGCCCCCTGGCTCCCCATGTAGTGCTCTCGCTATGTACCATGTCTTATAGAAATACACAGAGCAAATGTCTTTGTTTAAATATTTCACCCTTGATATCAAAGAGGAATGATTATTTTCTGAAAACAATGTGTCATAAAGCAAGTCCCTGCAGACACTGCCTGCTTTCTATGGCCTCTACCTTAGTAGGTACTAAAGGATGCACCTCATTTGAATTGCTGAAGAGATTTGAAATAACTCATCTTTAAAATCTTTAGTTACGTTATTTCTGATGGGACAACATGTTCATCTTCTAGAATGCAAGGGACCAGCAGAATAAACAAAAATGAGTTTTTCTTCCAAATATGCTGTCACCGGTTGGAATTATATTTGCCTAACAATTCTGTTTCCACCAAAGTTACTTTATTCAAGAGCAAATATTACAAGCTGGTTAGGGGATGAAGCCAGGGACACAAACAGGAAAGAAGTTTCTGTGGGGATCCTCTATATAGGGCTAAGTGAATGATGGTAAATGTCACGTGTAAACTAGTGATTGGGAGAACGTATAGCTGGAGAAGCAGATGAGCATTCAATAGAGTGAAGGAGTGCAGAATGGCAACCAGAAAGAGGTCAGGGCCCAGAAATTAGTGGAATGGGTAGAGTAAAGTGTAAAGTGTCAGTTGCTCAGTCATGTCTGACTCTTTATGACCCCATGGAATGTCGTCCACCAAGCCCCTCTGTCCATGGCATTCTCTAGGCAAGAATATTGGAGTGGGTTGCCATTTCCTTCACCAGGGGCTCTTCCCTATCAAGGGACTAAACCTAGGTCTCCTGTACTGCAAGCAGATTCTTTATTGTCTAAGCTGCCAGGGAGAGACAAAGAGCCAAGCATGGGTTTAAATCTGAGGATGAGAGCAAATACGTTCTTTTCCGTGTTTGCTCTCTACACAATAACTGCCACAGTCCATCGTTAAAGGAGCTCTACACAAATCCTGGGGAAAACAATCGGCTCACAAGTTCTACTACTGATAAAGAACCTGCTTGCCAGTACAGGAGCTGTAAGAGACATGGGTTTGATCCCTAAGTCAGGAAGATTCCTTGGAGTAGAACATAGCCACACTCTCCAGTATTCTTGCCTGGAGGATTCCATGGACAGAAGAGCCTGGGAGGCTATAGTCCATAGGATCACAATGAGTCAGACATGACTAAAGCAACTTAGCATGCACATACAAGTTCCAACATGATTGGGACCTTTTAGTCTATATAATTAATTCCATTGTTACATGCCTACATAAAACTGGATCCATGGAATTCCTTCTGATTATTCCATCTTATCCAAAAAAATCTTGAAAGTAATCATAGTTCCTCCTTAAAGGGTGCGTACTATGGACTTCTTGTACCATTATCTCTAATTCTTTGCAAAAAAAAAAACCCTTACAAAATCAGTATTATTGGCCCAGTTTTATTTAATTAATTAATTTAGCCACACAGAGCAGCTTGCAGGATCTTAGTTTCCCAACCAGGGATAGAAGCCAGGGTCATGGCAGTGATAGCACTGTGTCCTAACCCCTGGACTGCCAAGGAAGTCTCAATCAGGTGTTTATTTTAAACCATATTGTTTATTAAAAAAATAAAAGAAAAAACATTTTAGGCATAGTGACCTATTCTTATCAGGCCTGTGAATGGTGGAAACCCGCCCAAATTGAAATTCCCAGGTTGCCATCCAAGGGCCAATCCTTAAAAAATGCATGTTAATTAACCCCTTTCCATTGCTCAGTCATGTCTGACTCTTTATGACCCCATGGAATGTCGTCCACCAAGCCCCTCTGTCCATGGCATTCTCTAGGCAAGAATATTGGAGTGGGTTGCCATTTCCTTCACCAGGGGCTCTTCCCTATCAAGGGACTAAACCTAGGTCTCCTGTACTGCAAGCAGATTCTTTATTGTCTAAGCTGCCAGGGAGAGACAAAGAGCCAAGCATGGGTTTAAATCTGAGGATGAGAGCAAATACGTTCTTTTCCGTGTTTGCTCTCTACACAATAACTGCCACAGTCCATCGTTAAAGGAGCTCTACACAAATCCTGGGGAAAACAATCGGCTCACAAGTTCTACTACTGATAAAGAACCTGCTTGCCAGTACAGGAGCTGTAAGAGACATGGGTTTGATCCCTAAGTCAGGAAGATTCCTTGGAGTAGAACATAGCCACACTCTCCAGTATTCTTGCCTGGAGGATTCCATGGACAGAAGAGCCTGGGAGGCTATAGTCCATAGGATCACAATGAGTCAGACATGACTAAAGCAACTTAGCATGCACATACAAGTTCCAACATGATTGGGACCTTTTAGTCTATATAATTAATTCCATTGTTACATGCCTACATAAAACTGGATCCATGGAATTCCTTCTGATTATTCCATCTTATCCAAAAAAATCTTGAAAGTAATCATAGTTCCTCCTTAAAGGGTGCGTACTATGGACTTCTTGTACCATTATCTCTAATTCTTTGCAAAAAAAAAAACCCTTACAAAATCAGTATTATTGGCCCAGTTTTATTTAATTAATTAATTTAGCCACACAGAGCAGCTTGCAGGATCTTAGTTTCCCAACCAGGGATAGAAGCCAGGGTCATGGCAGTGATAGCACTGTGTCCTAACCCCTGGACTGCCAAGGAAGTCTCAATCAGGTGTTTATTTTAAACCATATTGTTTATTAAAAAAATAAAAGAAAAAACATTTTAGGCATAGTGACCTATTCTTATCAGGCCTGTGAATGGTGGAAACCCGCCCAAATTGAAATTCCCAGGTTGCCATCCAAGGGCCAATCTTATATGCAGACCTTTCAAAGGACAGCAGTCAGGACTGCTATGTTAATTAACTCTTTTCTGCATGGCTTCAAAATGATAAGGCCTGAGATCTAGTCCAAGCTTTGCCACACACCTACTCTGTGATGTCAACAAGGTAAAACTTTCTCTGGATCTTAGCGTCCTTTTCTATGAAATGAGGGGATTCTGATCTCTAAGGTCCACTTTATACTCACAAAGGTATTAGATATAAAGTCATAGTCCTTAAACAGAGGTATGTCATGATGTAAACTATGTGTAGACAGATGCAGAGTAATTTGGATCTGGGTATAGGTGGGAGGTTGAGAGAGAATTCCAAGACTCCTAGAACTAGTTTGAGAATTATGTTGGGGAACTTGCTAAAATGTCGAATTGTAGGCCCCACACTCAAAAATTTTAATTCTGTAGGTTAGGGTTCAACTGGCATCTGGAAATCTATAGTTTAACGAGCTCCTCAAATGATTCTTCTGGAAATGGGGGGTTGGAGCACACTTTGAGAGGCTTTGAACTGACAGGTTGTGTAGTGATCCTGGCCTGTTGTGTTGTCAGTCTATGCCAGTACGTTAGTAAAGAAGGCACTGCTAATAGGCTAATTCTAGGATTTCATGTTTAACTGAAAGTACACTGAGAGTAGAGACAAAATGATTTAAGATTTTTTATTCTTAAAATATATACGAATAGATTAGTTAGAGCAAGAAGATGAAAAGAGTTTCTGCTTTAGGAAAAGGGTGATTAGGATTACTATGGACTTCTTGTACCATTATCTCTAATTCTTTGCAAAAACCCTTACAAAATCAGTATTATTGGCCCAGTTTTATTTAATTAATTAATTTAGCCACACAGAGCAGCTTGCAGGATCTTAGTTTCCCAACCAGGGATAGAAGCCAGGGTCATGGCAGTGATAGCACTGTGTCCTAACCCCTGGACTGCCAAGGAAGTCTCAATCAGGTGTTTATTTTAAACCATATTGTTTATTAAAAAAATAAAAGAAAAAACATTTTAGGCATAGTGACCTATTCTTATCAGGCCTGTGAATGGTGGAAACCCGCCCAAATTGAAATTCCCAGGTTGCCATCCAAGGGCCAATCTTATATGCAGACCTTTCAAAGGACAGCAGTCAGGACTGCTATGTTAATTAACTCTTTTCTGCATGGCTTCAAAATGATAAGGCCTGAGATCTAGTCCAAGCTTTGCCACACACCTACTCTGTGATGTCAACAAGGTAAAACTTTCTCTGGATCTTAGCGTCCTTTTCTATGAAATGAGGGGATTCTGATCTCTAAGGTCCACTTTATACTCACAAAGGTATTAGATATAAAGTCATAGTCCTTAAACAGAGGTATGTCATGATGTAAACTATGTGTAGACAGATGCAGAGTAATTTGGATCTGGGTATAGGTGGGAGGTTGAGAGAGAATTCCAAGACTCCTAGAACTAGTTTGAGAATTATGTTGGGGAACTTGCTAAAATGTCGAATTGTAGGCCCCACACTCAAAAATTTTAATTCTGTAGGTTAGGGTTCAACTGGCATCTGGAAATCTATAGTTTAACGAGCTCCTCAAATGATTCTTCTGGAAATGGGGGGTTGGAGCACACTTTGAGAGGCTTTGAACTGACAGGTTGTGTAGTGATCCTGGCCTGTTGTGTTGTCAGTCTATGCCAGTACGTTAGTAAAGAAGGCACTGCTAATAGGCTAATTCTAGGATTTCATGTTTAACTGAAAGTACACTGAGAGTAGAGACAAAATGATTTAAGATTTTTTATTCTTAAAATATATACGAATAGATTAGTTAGAGCAAGAAGATGAAAAGAGTTTCTGCTTTAGGGAAAAGGGGATAGATTAGGTATTAGACATACTGCATTAAAGTTTGAACCACCGAGTACATATGTTCATGAGCTACTGGAGATAAAGACACTGGGTAAAATTAAAAGCTGAAGAAATCGAAGTATAAATTTAGTGGTGGAAAATAAGCTGCAGTGTCTCATTATTGTGGCATCCCAGGTGGCACTAGTAGCCTGCCAATGCAGGAAATACAAGAGATGCAGATTTGATCCCTGGATCAGGAAGATCCCCTGAAGTTAGGCATGGCCACCCACGCCAGTATTCTTGCCTGGAGAGCTCCATGGCCAGAGGAACCTGGTGGGCTACAGTGCATAGAGTTGCACAGAGTCAGACACAACTGAAGGAACTTAGCATGCACTTACACACTCGTGTATATGAAGGACTTCACCCCATGCAAAGCACATAAAACATGCTCAGTCATCTTCTCTTCCCTCCTCTTCCTCACATTGCTGCTTCTGAAACCAGAAACATCTAGACATGAAAAGGATCTGGCATGTGGTATAGCATGGAAAGACCTATGAAACTGCCTTCCATTCTAAGCCCAAGTTGCTAATTTTAACCCTGTGAGACCTAAACTACCAAATCCATAAGAGAAAACTGTTTTGTCCAGATGATCTGTTTATCTAAGTGCCTCCTAGCATTCCCCTAGTGGCTTTTGATGCATCATATATGATGGCTTCCCTGGTGGCGCAGTGGTCAAGAACCCACCTGCCAATGCAGGAGATGAGGGATTGATCCCTGGGTGGGGAAGGCCCCTGGAAAAGGAAATAGCAACCCACACCAGGATTCTTGCCTCGAGAATCCCATGGACAGGGGAGCCTGGTGGGATACACCACTGAGCAACTGAGCACGCATGTTTCACTGTGGGAGAACCACGGAAGACTGAACCTTGAGGACAGGAGCCCTTAGGGAGCGACAGGAGGAAATTGTTAGGGAACAAGGAAAAGGGTAGTGCAATATCATAAGAGGCTAGAATGACAGATGGAGATATCAGAAATGCGGGTAGAGTAGCTACTGTGGAAATCTTTCTTTGTGTACCCCACTACTGTTTAATGTGCCCAAATATCTGACAAACAAGATATGGCTGAGTTTCAGAAATTCAATACATCTAAATGGGTTTAAATTGAACCACCGAGTACATATGTTCATGAGCTACTGGAGATAAAGACACTGGGTAAAATTAAAAGCTGAAGAAATCGAAGTATAAATTTAGTGGTGGAAAATAAGCTGCAGTGTCTCATTATTGTGGCATCCCAGGTGGCACTAGTAGCCTGCCAATGCAGGAAATACAAGAGATGCAGATTTGATCCCTGGATCAGGAAGATCCCCTGAAGTTAGGCATGGCCACCCACGCCAGTATTCTTGCCTGGAGAGCTCCATGGCCAGAGGAACCTGGTGGGCTACAGTGCATAGAGTTGCACAGAGTCAGACACAACTGAAGGAACTTAGCATGCACTTACACACTCGTGTATATGAAGGACTTCACCCCATGCAAAGCACATAAAACATGCTCAGTCATCTTCTCTTCCCTCCTCTTCCTCACATTGCTGCTTCTGAAACCAGAAACATCTAGACATGAAAAGGATCTGGCATGTGGTATAGCATGGAAAGACCTATGAAACTGCCTTCCATTCTAAGCCCAAGTTGCTAATTTTAACCCTGTGAGACCTAAACTACCAAATCCATAAGAGAAAACTGTTTTGTCCAGATGATCTGTTTATCTAAGTGCCTCCTAGCATTCCCCTAGTGGCTTTTGATGCATCATATATGATGGCTTCCCTGGTGGCGCAGTGGTCAAGAACCCACCTGCCAATGCAGGAGATGAGGGATTGATCCCTGGGTGGGGAAGGCCCCTGGAAAAGGAAATAGCAACCCACACCAGGATTCTTGCCTCGAGAATCCCATGGACAGGGGAGCCTGGTGGGATACACCACTGAGCAACTGAGCACGCATGTTTCACTGTGGGAGAACCACGGAAGACTGAACCTTGAGGACAGGAGCCCTTAGGGAGCGACAGGAGGAAATTGTTAGGGAACAAGGAAAAGGGTAGTGCAATATCATAAGAGGCTAGAATGACAGATGGAGATATCAGAAATGCGGGGTAGAGTAGCTACTGTGGAAATCTTTCTTTTGTGTACCCCCACTACTGTTTAATGTGCCCAAATATCTGACAAACAAGATATGGCTGAGTTTCAGAAATTCAATACATCTAAATTGAAGAAGACAAGAGAAATCTACCACCTTGCAGAGAAGTAATTGAACAGGAGAAGCAAGGAAGTGAATCTTAATGACATAGACCCTGCCGACACACGCAGTATAATCCATAGTAATTGCCTCCTTGCTTTCTGTAGCAGTTAAACTCTGTAAGATGCAAAGAGGTTGGATGATGTTTAAATGATCGTGCTGGTCCTTCTGAATAGAGACAAGTGCATACTTGACATTGATGGACGGTGTTGCTTCACTATCTGCCTGCCTGGCTGCTTTGGGGACCTGGTGGAACAAAAGAAATGAATGCCCACTGGTGAAAAAAGGACCTGATGGGGAATACACTGAATGTGGCAACAAAGAAAAAAATGAAGCAAATTATGCCAGCCTCCTGAAAACCGTTAAGTGCAATTTCCAAAATGTCACTTGAATTTAGTCAAATGATTGAATTATGTGTCTGCTCAAAAATATTTACCAAATGCCTAGTTTTTCTTCCAGGCATTGTTTTAGCACTGAGAATAAAATGCTGATCAAATAAAACAAAATACTTTTTCAAGTGGAAATTATATTCTAGACGGAGGAGGCTTTCACTAAAAAAAAAGAAAAAAAAAAGCATAAATACAATAGGGCACTGAAATAAGTGGTATGATGAACTCAAAGCAGGGCGATCTGTGGGTGGAGTAGGGGCTCCTTTGGACTGGGTGGTCAAGGAAGGCCTCTTGGAGGAGGTGACTGTTAGGGGAAGAATTCATTGAAAAGATAGAATGAGGTATGCAAGGCTATGGGAAAAGCATCTCAGACAGGAAGAACTGTTCATAAAAAAAGCTTAAGGCAAGAAGAAGCTTGATGCTCTTGGAAACAAAAGGATAGTCAACAATGTTTTTACATCTGCAAATAAACATATTTTAAACTTGCAAATTAAATAAAAAAGTACCCTTAGGGAGTTGGTCCTGTATCAGCCACCCAAAGAAGGAAAAACCAGATCAAGAAGTAAAAGACCTAAGTATTCAAAATAAAATGCATTGTTCTTTTCTTACTTGATTACAATAATTAAACCTGTTCACTCTTCAAATATAGTGGTTGAGGGGGACGGGGGAGTTCCCTTGTGGTCTACTGGTCAAGACTCCAGAGGCACGGGTTTGATCTCTAGTTAGGGAACCAAGATACTTGCATGTCACATGGTCTAGTCATACATTACTGGTATTTGCTCAGTCGTGTCCAACTCTTTGCAATGCCATGGAGTGTACCTCACCAGGCTCCTCTGTTGGATGATGTTTAAATGATCGTGCTGGTCCTTCTGAATAGAGACAAGTGCATACTTGACATTGATGGACGGTGTTGCTTCACTATCTGCCTGCCTGGCTGCTTTGGGGACCTGGTGGAACAAAAGAAATGAATGCCCACTGGTGAAAAAAGGACCTGATGGGGAATACACTGAATGTGGCAACAAAGAAAAAAATGAAGCAAATTATGCCAGCCTCCTGAAAACCGTTAAGTGCAATTTCCAAAATGTCACTTGAATTTAGTCAAATGATTGAATTATGTGTCTGCTCAAAAATATTTACCAAATGCCTAGTTTTTCTTCCAGGCATTGTTTTAGCACTGAGAATAAAATGCTGATCAAATAAAACAAAATACTTTTTCAAGTGGAAATTATATTCTAGACGGAGGAGGCTTTCACTAAAAAAAAAGAAAAAAAAAAGCATAAATACAATAGGGCACTGAAATAAGTGGTATGATGAACTCAAAGCAGGGCGATCTGTGGGTGGAGTAGGGGCTCCTTTGGACTGGGTGGTCAAGGAAGGCCTCTTGGAGGAGGTGACTGTTAGGGGAAGAATTCATTGAAAAGATAGAATGAGGTATGCAAGGCTATGGGAAAAGCATCTCAGACAGGAAGAACTGTTCATAAAAAAAGCTTAAGGCAAGAAGAAGCTTGATGCTCTTGGAAACAAAAGGATAGTCAACAATGTTTTTACATCTGCAAATAAACATATTTTAAACTTGCAAATTAAATAAAAAAGTACCCTTAGGGAGTTGGTCCTGTATCAGCCACCCAAAGAAGGAAAAACCAGATCAAGAAGTAAAAGACCTAAGTATTCAAAATAAAATGCATTGTTCTTTTCTTACTTGATTACAATAATTAAACCTGTTCACTCTTCAAATATAGTGGTTGAGGGGGACGGGGGAGTTCCCTTGTGGTCTACTGGTCAAGACTCCAGAGGCACGGGTTTGATCTCTAGTTAGGGAACCAAGATACTTGCATGTCACATGGTCTAGTCATACATTACTGGTATTTGCTCAGTCGTGTCCAACTCTTTGCAATGCCATGGAGTGTACCTCACCAGGCTCCTCTGTCCATGGCATTCTCTAGGCAGGGATACTGGAATGGGTTGCCATTTCCTTTTCCAGGGTCCAACCCAGGGATTGAACCCAGGTCTCCTGCACTGCAGGCAGATTCCTTACCATCTGAGCCACCAGAGCCACCACTAAGCCTATATATGTGTGTGTGTGTGTGTGTGTGTGTGTGTGTGTGTGTGTGTATGTATACATACACGAGATATATATATATGTATATCATGGGTGAAATTCTCCTTAACTAAGTCTTAGTTGAGTATTGTGTAATCTGAGGGCACTACTAGGGACTGAAGGGGAGCACTGAGATGCAGCTGTTAACTGATAGTGTGGAGGAGTTGGTATGTCAGGGTCCTCAAGACCACCCCCCTAAGTTCAGTGATTCATTAGGAGGATTCACACAACTCAGGATATGGCCATGGGTAAGATTCATTACAAAAAAAAATGATACAAAGCAAAACCACCAAAGGGAAAAACCACATGGGCCAAGGCCAGGGGAGACCAGACATCATAAGATTTCCAGGATCTTCTCCCAGTGGGGTCACACAGTTCATGTTTAACTCCCCTAGCAATCAGCTGTGACCACATGTGTGAAATGCTACCTTCCAGGGAAGCCCATTAGAGACACAGTATGTAAAATTTTTAGTGGGGGCTGGTCACAGAGGCACCATCAGCCTAATATGAAGTCAACTTCTAGACTCCCAGAAGGGTTCTGTTTAGTATAATCCATCATATTTTTACAAACAATTTAGGGAGTGAGCCATCATTGTTTCTGGGAATGATGGAAATCCTCCCAAAGCTCAAGTTCCCAGATGCCAGCCAAGGGCCAATCTGGAAAACAGGCCCTTTAAAGATAGCCATCTCAAGGCTGCTGTGTTCACCACCACTCCCCAATTTTTTTTTTTTTCACAACTGGGCTATCATCTCTCTTTCAGATTTTGCTAGATATAATGTAACTAGTAAGGGCGTGTATCCTACACCCATGGGAAGAGAACCCAAAGATTTGGATTGTTTCCTCAGTTCAGTGTAGGATCCCTATAGGGTCAGGTGCCCACTGGTGAAAATTAACCATTGCTCAGCACTCTCTTTAGAGAAGTCTCTCTTAGCAACTGTTTCCCACTCACTAACATATCAGAAGCCACCAAAGATACACACATATATTCAGTTAAATGTACTTCAAATTTGAGGGTGTTTTCAGATTCTGTCAATTCTCCAGCGCTCTACCAGGGTTAAGAGTCAGAGGTTCTATTTTTCTCCTCACACCAGGGCTTGTCTTTTTAGATGTGACACCAGAAGTGACACTTTGGCATGACTCAGATCACTTATTCTTTGGAAGTTTAAAAATGGATGAAATTTAGCAACAGTGGTAGGACATTATCACTTTGGTTTCAAGGCTTTCAGTTTCGTCCATAATGACAGCTGTTCATGCCTAATGCTCTGAGTCCACTGTTGAAAGGTGCATAATATAATAGCTTCACAGTCATTTTCACTTTAACACAGTACTTAGTAAAACAGCATCAGGAATCATGTGTATGAAAGGCTCCATATAAAAGCAAATAATATAACACTGTTCTACTCTAATTACATCCCCTATAGAGGTAATTTACTTATGGTAGTGATTGCTGAAGTGTTTTTCGCCAGTGTGATACCAGTAGGAAGGAAGCTCAGCGTAAAACACTGTATTAGCTTCCTAGGGCTGCAATACAAATGACCACAAACTTGGTGACTTAAAAAAACAACCTAGATCTATTCTCTCACAGTCCTGGAAGCTAGAAGTCCCAAATTCACATGTCAGCAAGGCCATGTTCTCCCTGAAGGCTCTAGAGAAGAATCTTTCCTCGCCTCTTCCTGTCTTCTGGAGGCTCTCGGCATGCTTTGTTACTCCTTGGCTTGTAGCTACATCAATCCATTCTCTGCCTCCATCTTGACCTTCTCTGTGTATCTCTGTGTTTCCTCTCCTCTTCTAAGGAAAACATCTGTCATTGCATTTAGGGCCCTGCCTACCCCAGCTTGACCTCATTTTAGCTAGTTACATTTGCAAACACCCTACTTCCAAATAAGGCCTCATTCTCAGTTTCCCGATAGATATGGATTTGGGTGACACCATTCAATCCACTGGACTTCTACCCTGTACCTCCTTGATAAAGAATCCACTTGCCAATGCAGGAGATATGAGTTTGATTCTTGGGTTGGGAAGATGCCCTGGAGAAGGAAATGACAACCCGTTCCAGTATTCTTGCCTGGTAAATCCCATGGATGGCGGAGCCTGGTGGGCTACAGTCCATGGGGTCATAAAGAGTTGGACACGAATGAACAAAAACAACATTCAACACACTACACAACCACATATCCACATGGCTCCACAGCAGCATGGAAGGGTTTCAAATCACTGCCATTCTGATAGTTCAAATAACAGAAGTTATATAAAGGCATT
Source organism: Tragulus kanchil (assembly GCA_022376925.1). Classification (NCBI taxonomy): domain Eukaryota; kingdom Metazoa; phylum Chordata; class Mammalia; order Artiodactyla; family Tragulidae; genus Tragulus; species Tragulus kanchil. The sequence goes on along the minus strand of JAIOJX010000001.1, from coordinate 92,999,746 downwards.
TGTGGATGAGACACTGTCCTTAAGTGTAGGAGTGGGGGGAAAAAAAGAGTAGGAGTGAACTATTGTCATATAGAAAGGAGTGTTTTGAAAAATGAATACTGTTCCTAAGATATTTATACCAGTGCTATTAAGACCAAAAAAGGTAATCTTATTTAGGGTTTCTTGGTAAAATGTTTTAAAATATTGGCACTAATGGGAAATATGTACCTGATTGGGTACTAATAAATTTGTATCTAATATGAAATATGAGATCTCCATGAATCTTTACAGAGGCCACCAAGCAGCATAGAGGTCATATGTCCTTGGGTAAGTGGCAACACAAGCCAGTTGTTTACAACATGAAATATGATATAGTTCAGAGGCAGTTTGCCATAGTATAAGAATTGGGGCTTTGAAGCAGGGTTGGGCTTCACTTCAAGTCACAGCTCATACCACATTGGCCCTGTGGTTTGGAAATTCACATGTCAGCAAGGCCATGTTCTCCCTGAAGGCTCTAGAGAAGAATCTTTCCTCGCCTCTTCCTGTCTTCTGGAGGCTCTCGGCATGCTTTGTTACTCCTTGGCTTGTAGCTACATCAATCCATTCTCTGCCTCCATCTTGACCTTCTCTGTGTATCTCTGTGTTTCCTCTCCTCTTCTAAGGAAAACATCTGTCATTGCATTTAGGGCCCTGCCTACCCCAGCTTGACCTCATTTTAGCTAGTTACATTTGCAAACACCCTACTTCCAAATAAGGCCTCATTCTCAGTTTCCCGATAGATATGGATTTGGGTGACACCATTCAATCCACTGGACTTCTACCCTGTACCTCCTTGATAAAGAATCCACTTGCCAATGCAGGAGATATGAGTTTGATTCTTGGGTTGGGAAGATGCCCTGGAGAAGGAAATGACAACCCGTTCCAGTATTCTTGCCTGGTAAATCCCATGGATGGCGGAGCCTGGTGGGCTACAGTCCATGGGGTCATAAAGAGTTGGACACGAATGAACAAAAACAACATTCAACACACTACACAACCACATATCCACATGGCTCCACAGCAGCATGGAAGGGTTTCAAATCACTGCCATTCTGATAGTTCAAATAACAGAAGTTATATAAAGGCATTTGTGGATGAGACACTGTCCTTAAGTGTAGGAGTGGGGGGAAAAAAAGAGTAGGAGTGAACTATTGTCATATAGAAAGGAGTGTTTTGAAAAATGAATACTGTTCCTAAGATATTTATACCAGTGCTATTAAGACCAAAAAAGGTAATCTTATTTAGGGTTTCTTGGTAAAATGTTTTAAAATATTGGCACTAATGGGAAATATGTACCTGATTGGGTACTAATAAATTTGTATCTAATATGAAATATGAGATCTCCATGAATCTTTACAGAGGCCACCAAGCAGCATAGAGGTCATATGTCCTTGGGTAAGTGGCAACACAAGCCAGTTGTTTACAACATGAAATATGATATAGTTCAGAGGCAGTTTGCCATAGTATAAGAATTGGGGCTTTGAAGCAGGGTTGGGCTTCACTTCAAGTCACAGCTCATACCACATTGGCCCTGTGGTTTGGACCAGTTGCTTCTGAGACTTAGGTTTCTCAGTTATAAAGTGAATATACAAATATGTATCTCAATGAGTTATATGAGGATAAATCAGATAATGCTTTTAAAGGACAGACACACAGGAGATATCCAAGTAACATTCATTGAATCAAGTTATGGTCTAACTCAGTCTCAGGATCAGCTCTGACTCAGTTCTGACCATCTTCGTGGTGTCAATGTTGGGTGTTTACACTGACCCAACACTGAAATTCTATAGCACATTTTGAGGAGGTCATTATGAATGCCATTATGCCCTAACCATTTATCTCTGAGGTCTTCAAATCTAGGAACTAACATATATGTCAGAATAGCCTGGCCATCATGAAAGCCTTCCTGAATAAATGGCATATGGCAGTTTCATTCTATATCCCTGGGCTTCCACCTTTAAGAGTAGCCCATCTAGGTGTGCTGTAGGCATTACCTTGTTTCCTCATCATTCTTATATTGATATAACTAAAATTATAACCTGGGTAGAGAATATCAGAACACTGGAATATTCTCTATCCCAGAGGGTGGCTCAGTCGGCAACTGTATTCCTTGGCCAATTTATACTGGGGATAAAGTCTAAGCCTCCTCCAGGGTCCTACCCTGTTTCCATAAAAAATAAAAACAGAAATACATTTTGAAGAGATTGATATCTCAATGGTGTCATTATGCACAGCCAAAAATTCCTCCCACTCTTAGCCAGTCAGGTATTCAACTGGCTGGAGATGTCATTGATAACATAGGGGTGAGGAATGGAGTATTTCCTGCCATATCAGTAAACAAGAATGTCACAGTCATCAGTGATTGGAAGGAGAAGAATACCTGTGATCTAGCAGCCACGAGATTGATGCCACTACCTACTGAGAGCATTCAGGAAGCTCAGGATGTGAAAACCACAGGATACTGGCATGAGAGGCATATGAAAGCTATGATATGCAAGCTATCTCCCAGATAGCTGAGATGCATATGAAAAGAATGATTCCAGTGAGTCCAGACTCTTACATCTTCCCATATAAAGAAAAGCGCAGAATTCCTTAACTTGGGTTACCTGATTGACAATAATCATTTGATATTCAGACTACCTGCCCGTTGTTACAAAACTGTATAACCTTACTCCTTCTCTCGCCTCCTTGGAGAGGTTCTCTCAGGGTTCTTTGAGATGCTGTCTCCAGGGCTTAAAGTCCTAAAAATTCCTACTGAATAAAACATAAATCTCAACGTTTAGGTTGGGAATATTTTTTAAGTCGACACTGGGGCACACAGTGATTCAAGGCAGGATGGGGACAAAGGGAAGCATGCACGGCTGGAAGTTAGGAGAATACAGCTACTGTCTGCCTTTGGCTTTTGCAATGCATCCACCATGGTCTGATAGTTTAGGAACTATTCAACTCTTTCTCAGCATATTAGGATTGTCGAGTGATTGCCCATCTCATCCATATCCATATTTGCTCTTAAGATCTGGCCCAGCACACTCTTTGGGTTTGGGATTTTGTTTGATTGTTTTTAGTATCTGTTTACCAAACTGCAGGGACTCTGCACCAGGTCTTCCTAGGACCATGGGAACTTTGTTTACAGTGTTTATTTATTTATTTATTTTTGCTTTATTTTGGCTTTCCAGGTGTTTTAGTTAATCCCTAAATAAGTTTTGATTTATACCAAAGGGAAAATATTAAAGAATAATAGAAACTTGTTATTTCAAAGATCTTTATGAGCTATTTTTATCAACCATCCTTTTCATGCCTCCTCCATATCATGCCTTCAAAGTCATTCTTGAGCCTGCATGAAAACCTCCAGTGTCAGGGTACTCTTTATATACAGAGCTGTCTTGTTCCATTTTTATACAGTCTGACTTTTCTAACCAGAGTTCATAGAAACTGACTGAGAGTTCTCTTTTAAATTGAATTAAAATAGATCTTGCTAAAACTCTTCTCAATGTTCCTCTGTTTTTTAGTATCTTCATAAACTCATGCATTTTAATATATTAACATTTGAAGGTTTCAATTCATTGCAGTTAATACTCTCATTGGTGCTCAAATTGTCCCATATTTGGCTAATGTGATCCATCTTCAAGTTGGCCACTGGGTCATTTTGACATACCTCTATTAGTCTTTGATAACTCCAATGCTATTTGATACGGCAAGATGTTCCAGGCTCATCCTGCACATTTCTTCAACAAGGTCAAGAAGTAGCCATTACTCTAGGAAGTCTTATTTCATTTTCAATTACTTTCAAAATCATGTTTGGGAGAAATTTCCTTCTTTGAATGACGTGATTTTTTTTTCCTGGTGATTACAGTCATACTTCTTTCGGTAAAAAATACTAAAAGAGATTTTAAAAATAGCTAGAACCAATGATATTGCCCTTATCCAGAAATAATCAATGATAACATTTGATCTCCTCAACCATCTTTCCATTTCAAATCCTATAGCATGCTTCTCCTTTTTCTAAACAGTAGGGAAAGAGATAATGGGAGAAAAATAGACGACATTTTAAATATCTAGGCAAAATCAAGTTGAATCAATATTTTCACTTGTTGACTATTGTTTTATTTTATTTTTATTTATTTTGGGGGGGGTGGGTTGGGGAGGGAGGGGTAGGGGCGGGCCACTTCTACTGGTCTTTCATTTCTCTCTTTTCATCCATCTTTGTTCTTCGGCCCATGTGGGCCTCCCATCACGGTGGCGTCTGTCATTGCAGAGAGCCGGCTCTGGGCGCATGCGCTCCAGAGCTCCGGCTCGGTAATTGGACACACTGGTCAAGCCACTCCGTGGCACGTGGGATCTTCCCAGGCCAGGGATCGAACCGGTGCCCCTTGCACTGCAAGGCGCTGTCCTTACCCACTGGACCACCAGGGAAGCCCTATTTGTTTTAAATCCTCACATAGATAATGAAACACCCAGAGAAAATTGATCTGTGTGAGAAACTATAAATTTGGATACTGCGGATTTCACAAAAGTTGTTCCCTCCCATTGTTGACAGATGCCTAAGACTGTCTGCAAAACTGCAGGAATCCAGCGGAAGGCAAACAAAACTATATATTCAATGGAAATGAAGAGAGACCAGTCATTACAGAGCCAGAGAGTATTTTTAACTATCGACTTTTCATTTGTATCACATAACACAGCTCTCTTATAATGTGTAAAGCTGAGAGGTTAAATTTCTAGAGAGCTACAGAAAGCCCAGCTTCCCTTCTGGTTCAGTGGTAAAGAATGTGCCTGCTAAGCAGGAGACGCTGGTTCAACCCCTGGGTCTGGAAGATCCCCTGGAGGAGGAAATGGCAACCCACTCCAGTATTCTATCCTGGAGAATTCCATGGACAGAGGATCCTGGTGGGTTAAAAGTCCATGGGGTCGCAAAAGAGCCAGGCATGGCTTGGAGACTAAACAGCAACAACATATAAAGCCCAGATTACTGTTTATGGGCCTGCAAGTCCAACCCAAGTTATAGGTTTGTCATTGTTTTCAGTGAAACTTTTTTTTTTTTTTAAGATTTTTACTAGACTGGAAAAGAAAAATAAGAATGGTGATTTCTCTATAATTTATAGGGCCTTTAAACATAAAGAAGAAGGCAACATTATTGACAAAATGATACTATTTAAAGGTCTTTAATATCTTTATTTTCCCCAGTGATTCCAATGTGAAAACAGTTTAGGAGTTGCTTCTTCCCTCATATTATTGAGTCTGTTTCACTTGCAGCTTCTGTGGCTTAAAAGATTGAAGTGACATTTTCTATTAAGCGTTGTCATACTTCCCTTTGCTCATAGATGCTTTAATGTCCAAGAGGATTTTTGTGCCTATAGAAATATTCCTTGCTCTTTGTATCTTGTTTACAGCCCCAAATCTTGCTCTTAAGATTTTAGCATTTCTATAAATATTTTTTCATTTGTTTTGTATAGTTGCTCAGTCATGTCTGACTCTCTGTGACCTCATGAATTCCATGGACAGTTGTCTGCCAGGCTCCTCTGTCCATGGAATTCATCAGGCAAGAATCCCGGAGTGGGTTGCCATGCCCTCCTCCAGGGGATCTTCCGCACCTAGAGATCAAACCAGTGACTCTGCATCTCCTGAATTGCAGGCAGATTCTTTACCTGCTGAGCCACCAGGAAGTCCAATATATTAATCCTAAGAATTAGAGCAAACATTCAAAAAAAGAGCAAATATTTATAGACTTAAAAATATTCATAACCTAAAAGTTGAGAGTTATGTTTTATTTGGCAGGAATTTGTATGACTTCAAGCCCAGGAGGTGGCATCTCAAGTAACCCTGAGAGAACTGCTTGGAGGTGGTGAGGCAGGGAGCCAGGTTATAGAGAAGCTTTGCAACAAAGAGCAGATAGTCTGAATGTAGAAAACCAGATATCCCAAGTTTAGGAATTTAGTGCTTTTCTATGTATGAAAAGTGAAAGTGAAAGTCACTCAGTCGTGTCCCACTCTTTGTGACCCATGGATGAGCCATGGAATTCTCCAGGCAAGAATACTGGAGTGGGTACTCTTTCCCTTCTCCGGGGGATCTTCCAAACCCAAGGATGGAAGCCAGGTCTCCCGCATTGCAGGAGGATTCTTTTCCACCTGAGCCACCACAGAAGCCCAAGAATACTAGAGTGGGTAGCCTATCTCTGCTCCAGGAGGTCTTCCCAAACCAGGGATTGAACCTGGGTCTCCTGCATTGCATTGCAGGCAGATTCTTTACCAGTTGAGCTACAAGGGTGGGAAGATGTAAGAATCTGGGTTCACTGAAGTCATTCTTTTGATATGCACCTCAGCTGTTTGGGGCAGTACCCTGTGTTTTGACACCTTGAATTTCCTCAAGGTTCACCAGCTCACCATCTGTGGTGGCTTTAATCACTGATGACTGTGACATCCTTTGTTTACTGATATGAAAGGAAATATTCCATTTCTTGTATTCCTCAGTTGTTCTCAAAGCATAGTCCCCAAACCAGCCACATAAGCAGTAGGTGGCAACTTGTTAGAAATGCAGATTCTTTGGGGCCCCCTACAACAACCAGACCTGCTGAATAAGAAACACAACTGGCTATGTTCTAATAATCCTTCCTGGTGATTCTGAGATTGTGTTTAAATTTCAGAACGATTGCTTTAAACAGTCACATACTAACTTATACAACCACAGAATCAAATACATATTAAATGAACAAAACAAGTCTCATCAACCATTTAAACACTGATTGCAACTTAATCAAATGCTTTAAAACATTTAACTTAATCACACGCCTAGCATTTCAAATTTCCTTGAATGATCTAAATATTTTAAAAAGGAAAATATACACATAAAACACCACATTGATTAGAGAGCTGATTAATATTTTAACAATAAAACTAAGCACAATGCTATGAATATCATAGATTTAATTTTGTTTACATTCTTGCCCCTACTTTTATTCTTATCCTTACACAGTCTGGAATTTAAATGTGTGTGTGTAATTCTACCAGACTGGAAAGAAGAAAAATCATCTCAAGAGGCTAGGAATGCAGGTTAAGTGGATTGCTGACCATTTTGGCTGGGTCTGGGAACCTGCTTGCTCAGTGCAAGATGAATCAAATTCAAGCTGCCCTCCACTAACTTGAATATATTTTTATGAGTTCATTTCACTTTTTTAAAATAAATAATCATCATTTTTTAAATCGATCTTTATTCTCTGGCATGTGTGGCCTCCCATGTTGCAAAGTACCGGCTCCAGGCGCATGTACTCCAGGGTGCCGGCTTGTAATTGGACATACTGGTCCAGTTATTGTTTGGCATATGGGATCTTCTCAGGCCAGGGATCGAACCGGTGCTCCTTGCACTTCAACCACCAGGGAAGTCCCCTCATTTCACTTTTAATCTTGGGATCTGGTACTGGTTTCCTGTTGCTGCTTTAACAATTGCCATAAATTTAGTGATTTAAAACAACACAGGGCTTCCCCTGGTGGTCCAGTGGGTAAAGACACCGCCTTGCAGCGCAAGGGGCCGGTTCGATCCCTGGCCTGGGAAGATCCCATGTGCCGCGGAGTGGCTGGACCGATGTGTCCAATCACCGAGCCAGAACTCTGGAGCGCATGCGCCCGGAGCCAGTGCTCTGCAGCAACAGACGCCACCGCGATGGGAGGCCCACAGGAGCCAGAGAACAAAGATGGATGAAAAATGGAGAAATGAAAGACCAACAGAAGTGGCCCGCCCGCTCCCCTCCCTCCCCAACCCGACCCCCGCCCAAAATAAATAAATAAATACATCTTTTAAAAAAAACACACATACACAAATTTATTATCTTACACTCACAAGTCAAAGGTCTAAATGAACCCACAGGGCTGTGATTCTCCTGGAGGCTCCTGGGGAGAATCCAATTCCTTGGTCTTTCCAGCCTCCAGGGGCTACCTACATCCTTTGGCAGGTGCTTCCCTTTCTCCATATCAAAGCCAGCAACACGGCTAGAATCTTCTCTCGATTCTGACCTCCTGCTTCACTCTCTCTCTCATCTCTGTTGTTGTTATTGTTGTTTGGCCTGTTGTTGTTGTGTGTAATTCTACCAGACTGGAAAGAAAAATCATCTCAAGAGGCTAGGAATGCAGGTTAAGTGGATTGCTGACCATTTTGGCTGGGTCTGGGAACCTGCTTGCTCAGTGCAAGATGAATCAAATTCAAGCTGCCCTCCACTAACTTGAATATATTTTTATGAGTTCATTTCACTTTTTTAAAATAAATAATCATCATTTTTTAAATCGATCTTTATTCTCTGGCATGTGTGGCCTCCCATGTTGCAAAGTACCGGCTCCAGGCGCATGTACTCCAGGGTGCCGGCTTGTAATTGGACATACTGGTCCAGTTATTGTTTGGCATATGGGATCTTCTCAGGCCAGGGATCGAACCGGTGCTCCTTGCACTTCAACCACCAGGGAAGTCCCCTCATTTCACTTTTAATCTTGGGATCTGGTACTGGTTTCCTGTTGCTGCTTTAACAATTGCCATAAATTTAGTGATTTAAAACAACACAGGGCTTCCCCTGGTGGTCCAGTGGGTAAAGACACCGCCTTGCAGCGCAAGGGGCCGGTTCGATCCCTGGCCTGGGAAGATCCCATGTGCCGCGGAGTGGCTGGACCGATGTGTCCAATCACCGAGCCAGAACTCTGGAGCGCATGCGCCCGGAGCCAGTGCTCTGCAGCAACAGACGCCACCGCGATGGGAGGCCCACAGGAGCCAGAGAACAAAGATGGATGAAAAATGGAGAAATGAAAGACCAACAGAAGTGGCCCGCCCGCTCCCCTCCCTCCCCAACCCGACCCCCGCCCAAAATAAATAAATAAATACATCTTTTAAAAAAAACACACATACACAAATTTATTATCTTACACTCACAAGTCAAAGGTCTAAATGAACCCACAGGGCTGTGATTCTCCTGGAGGCTCCTGGGGAGAATCCAATTCCTTGGTCTTTCCAGCCTCCAGGGGCTACCTACATCCTTTGGCAGGTGCTTCCCTTTCTCCATATCAAAGCCAGCAACACGGCTAGAATCTTCTCTCGATTCTGACCTCCTGCTTCACTCTCTCTCTCTCTCACTCTCTGTGTTGTTGTTATTGTTGTTTGGCCTTGTTGTTGTTGTCGTGCAGCTTGTTAGGGTCTTAGTTTCTCAACCAGGGATTGAACCCACGTCCCCGGCTGTAGAAGACAGAGTCCTAACCACTGGACTACCAAGGAAGTCTCCCTCTTGCTGCTCTCCTGTAAGGAACCTCTTTCCCACCCAAGTACTATTCAGGCCCCTGTTTAGCTTCCAAAGAAGGAACCTCACTCTTTATTAGAACCAGCCCAGGATAATCTCCCCGTCTCAAGATGCTTAATTTAATCATGATCGAAACTTTTCCTTTGTCATGTAAGGTAACATTCACAGGTTATGGGTATTAGGATAAGAACATCCTTGGTTGGGGGTGGAGGGGGAGTATTATTCTGGCTACCTTAGGATCCTTGCTTTTCTTTTTCATATAAATTCTGATTTATTAAAGAAGTTAAAAGATGGGGTATCCTTTCATTTTTGTTTTTGGTCTTTAGCAGGACGACTGTAATATTTTTATGCTCTATTAACCTTGCCTGCTTTCAATATTTTAAAATATATGCCTTTCTGATTGGCATTTTTTTAGGATTAGTTGGGTCACCAAGAGGTTTCACTCCCAGAATAACAGGGGAGTTGGAAAATTTAGATTTCTTCTTTAGGACAATAAACTAAATTATTATTTGAGAATAAATGGTTGTATCATCTTTATAAGTGGAAACTGTGTATGGAAACAGGTGCTAGTCAACTGCAGGATTCTTCTTCTACTTCACTCTATATCAGACCACAAATGCTGGTGGGGGCTTGTCCATTCATGTTACAATTTCTATTTGATTTCTAAGCTGTCTTAATTATTTGTGGTTTACGTACAATAAAATGGCAGATATCTATACTTTATGAACAGAAATATACTTAATAAAGCCCACAAAATATCTATCTGAATCTATACAGTTACATATAAGCACTTTCCTATTTATATATAAGCACTTACCTACTTACTTAAGTAAATAAATTTAAATGCAAACCTTCTTTGACATTAAGGACATTTGTCATTCCATTTAATGTCATCATTCTTTGACATTACAATTATATTTTTGTACATTTCCTTTATATTCACTCTTCTTATGAGCTTCATGGCCTTTTATAAGCACAGCTTGCTTTACTTAATGATTTTTGCTACAAATGACAACATCATGACAAATGGTTAAGCTGGTTCTTTTTCCTTTAAACACTGTCCCTGCTATTTTTAAAATATTTTTGTCTTCCTAGCAACAACAGGGTGTTACAGACTATACTGATTTTATCCTGCTGAAGGACATGGAATAACTAGCCTCTAGTGTGTGGTTTCTTTTTTAGGTATAGTGCAATATTAAGACCAAAATTTGGGCATTTAGGGGTGCATACAAATGTTGAAGGGAGTAAAGATAATAGCTACTGTTACTGACATGGCACTGCTCTGGGTCATGACTGAGCTGAAAGGAAAATACAGTAGACCTCTGAACAACACAGGAGTTAATCCACATATAACTTACAGTCCACCCTCCATAGATGTGGTTCCTCAGCATTCATGGATTCAGCCAACCATGGAGTATACTATAGCATTTACTGTTGAAAACTATCCACTTATAAGTTGACCTGTGCTGTTCCAACACATGTTTTTCAAGGGTCAGCTGTATTTCCTTTAGGTATGAGATCTTGTTCTTTCCAGCATAACATGATGTGTTGTTATCCCTTGCTTAAAGTATCAGATTTCAGCCACTGCTAAGACTTTCCTCCTCTACACTGATCCATTGTTCCACCCAGAAGCAGAGTGTCCCACTCTCCTGCCACCTCCTCACTCTGTTTCCTAGACAATGGTTCTCAGCCTTGTCTGTAGATCGGACTCACTGGGGGAGCTTTGAAAATACGGATGTGAATTCCCCACCACAGCTTCTGATTTAAACTTCTAAAGGGCTGAATATGGTATCAGCATTTGTATAGCTTCATAAGTGATACTAATGTGCAGCTAAGATCACATACCTCTGTTCTAGGAGGTGTTGGGAAATCTTAATAAAGCAAACCAGTCACTGTTCCATGAGCCTATACCATAGAGGTTCCAGGGATACCAAGACCACATTATAAACAGGACAAGTAAATGCAAGCTTGCCTGTTGGCTGCTTTGTCTTTAGAGCTCTTGGGATTGTTCAAGACAGGCAACAGATAACTGTCCCTTATCAATATTCTTAAGAATCTCAAATGAATAGGGCACTGCCTTCTCCAATTGCTCTCCCAATGTCCCTGTCTGCCAGCCTCATCTTTTTTCACTCTTTCCTAACCTTACTGTTATTACTTCAAGGCTTTCAAAGGCCTTGGTTTTCTCATCTATGATGTTAAGATAACATTTACAAAACAGGCCATTGTAAAGTTCATGAAAACCATAAGAGGTTGGCAGCCCAGAGTACAAGCTCCTTAAAACTATTTGAAAGCCTACAATAGAAGTCAGATCAGTTTTTTTTTGACTGGGAGATTCCAGAAGGTCAACTGCAATCTGTTAACCCAGATTTTTTTTTTTTTTTTTTTTGCCCCATCTCTACACACTGTAGGAAATGATGCATATTTAAAGATGTCCTTTGGGCTCAAACACCCCTCTACCTCTCTCTCATAGAATTTTAAATATCATAAAATTAACCAATTCTTCTGAAATAGGAAATTGGTAATTGATTGTAATTACAGACCTAACTGGGATATCTAGCACCATCTAAATAACTTTCTCAAGATAGAGTTAAAAGCCTGCATTCTGTAGTATGAAATGTCAGCATACCTGTACCATGAAGGAAATTTCTATTGTGATTCTGAAAAAAGGGGAGATCTAAAATTCTTTTAATATAATAGCCTGTGTTTTAGGACAGTAGTTCACAAACTTTGGAAGGTTATCTAAGTTACTTGGGAAACTTGGTAAAAGTACAAAGATTCAGACTACTCTATTTCAGGAGCTTGAACCTCTGTGGTTTATTAGTTATTCACTTAGTTCCTATATACACCCTTGTAGCTCAGTTGGTAAAGAAACTGCCTGCATTGCAGGAGACCCAGGTTCGATTCATGGGTTTGGAAGATCCCCTGGAGAAGGAAAAGGTGACCCACTCCAATATTCTTACCTGGAGAATCCCATGGACAGAGGATCTTGGTAGGCTACAGTCCATGAGGTTGCAAGAGTCAGATACTACTTAGTGACTAAACCATCAATATGCACCCAAGTTTGAGATTCATTGCATTAGGGATTCTTAACCTGTCTCAGGCACAAGGGAGGCCCATGAGATAGATAACTGTCCCTTATCAAAAATATTCTTAAAGAATCTCAAATGAATAGGGCACTGCCTTCTCCAATTGCTCTCCCAATGTCCCTGTCTGCCAGCCTCATCTTTTTTCACTCTTTCCTAACCTTACTGTTATTACTTCAAGGCTTTCAAAGGCCTTGGTTTTCTCATCTATGATGTTAAGATAACATTTACAAAACAGGCCATTGTAAAGTTCATGAAAACCATAAGAGGTTGGCAGCCCAGAGTACAAGCTCCTTAAAACTATTTGAAAGCCTACAATAGAAGTCAGATCAGTTTTTTTTTGACTGGGAGATTCCAGAAGGTCAACTGCAATCTGTTAACCCAGATTTTTTTTTTTTTTTTTTTTGCCCCATCTCTACACACTGTAGGAAATGATGCATATTTAAAGATGTCCTTTGGGCTCAAACACCCCTCTACCTCTCTCTCATAGAATTTTAAATATCATAAAATTAACCAATTCTTCTGAAATAGGAAATTGGTAATTGATTGTAATTACAGACCTAACTGGGATATCTAGCACCATCTAAATAACTTTCTCAAGATAGAGTTAAAAGCCTGCATTCTGTAGTATGAAATGTCAGCATACCTGTACCATGAAGGAAATTTCTATTGTGATTCTGAAAAAAGGGGAGATCTAAAATTCTTTTAATATAATAGCCTGTGTTTTAGGACAGTAGTTCACAAACTTTGGAAGGTTATCTAAGTTACTTGGGAAACTTGGTAAAAGTACAAAGATTCAGACTACTCTATTTCAGGAGCTTGAACCTCTGTGGTTTATTAGTTATTCACTTAGTTCCTATATACACCCTTGTAGCTCAGTTGGTAAAGAAACTGCCTGCATTGCAGGAGACCCAGGTTCGATTCATGGGTTTGGAAGATCCCCTGGAGAAGGAAAAGGTGACCCACTCCAATATTCTTACCTGGAGAATCCCATGGACAGAGGATCTTGGTAGGCTACAGTCCATGAGGTTGCAAGAGTCAGATACTACTTAGTGACTAAACCATCAATATGCACCCAAGTTTGAGATTCATTGCATTAGGGATTCTTAACCTGTCTCAGGCACAAGGGAGGCCCATGAGATAGATCAGGCTAGCTGATTACTCTAAAGATGGAGGCCTTAATGCAAGGGAGTACATGATTCACTTTTCAGGATTTGAGATGCTTTTTTCTTTCAAATGAACTAAAAGCATTCTTTGCCAATGAGACTGTGGACAAAGTCCTCTGTCATTGTGGGCTGCCATTTCTTGATCGCTGTGGGTTGGGATAAAACTGGTTAGGTTTCAAAGACGAGAAGGGATGGTACTTTCAAAGATAGAGTGGCATCAATTTCCTCTTTATAGGAGTCTCAAATTTCAGTATGCAAATGAATCACCAGGAAATCTTGCTAAAATACAGATTCAGATTCAGTAAATCTGGGTGGAGTCCGTGAATCTGCAGTTCTAATAAGCCCCCAGGTTAGATGCTGATACAGTCGGTTTAAGGAGTAAGGTTCTAGCTTTGATTCTCAACCTTGGCTGCACACTGAAATTTCCTGGAACGTTTTAAAAAATGCTGATCTTTAGGCTGCACCTCTAGAGATTCTATTTTTTTCTTATGAAATTGATAGATTATGGCCTGGACCTCAAGAATTGAAGAAATTCTCCAAGTGACTTTCATATGCAGCAAAAATTGAAGATCTCTATCTTAGTCAACCATCAAACATCACGTTTTGCAGGAGAAATTCTAAAAGTGGCTCTTTTATTCACCTCTTTCAAACACAATGTACAATGTGCTTAGACAGTTCAGAGCACTGATTTCCAAGTCTTCACCCCTCCCCTGATGCCCTGCCATAGGAAGCTTTCATCAGAAGTTGTAAGATAAGAAAATAAAGACAATATAGTGAATTTCATAAAACTAAATTAATTCAAGTTCAAGGGTGATTTTTAAGATTACGTCATTCACACATTTTTGTTGTTAAAATGTCCTTTATTACTAAATGAAGATATTAACATTTTATATGTGTTTGTTTCTCATGTCTTTAATTTTCTAAATTAAAAGTTGGAAATCTTATGTTGATTGCCATATGGAAAATTTTTGTCATGAAATAAAATGTCTTGAGATTCATTGCATTAGGGATTCTTAACCTGTCTCAGGCACAAGGGAGGCCCATGAGATAGATCAGGCTAGCTGATTACTCTAAAGATGGAGGCCTTAATGCAAGGGAGTACATGATTCACTTTTCAGGATTTGAGATGCTTTTTTCTTTCAAATGAACTAAAAGCATTCTTTGCCAATGAGACTGTGGACAAAGTCCTCTGTCATTGTGGGCTGCCATTTCTTGATCGCTGTGGGTTGGGATAAAACTGGTTAGGTTTCAAAGACGAGAAGGGATGGTACTTTCAAAGATAGAGTGGCATCAATTTCCTCTTTATAGGAGTCTCAAATTTCAGTATGCAAATGAATCACCAGGAAATCTTGCTAAAATACAGATTCAGATTCAGTAAATCTGGGTGGAGTCCGTGAATCTGCAGTTCTAATAAGCCCCCAGGTTAGATGCTGATACAGTCGGTTTAAGGAGTAAGGTTCTAGCTTTGATTCTCAACCTTGGCTGCACACTGAAATTTCCTGGAACGTTTTAAAAAATGCTGATCTTTAGGCTGCACCTCTAGAGATTCTATTTTTTTCTTATGAAATTGATAGATTATGGCCTGGACCTCAAGAATTGAAGAAATTCTCCAAGTGACTTTCATATGCAGCAAAAATTGAAGATCTCTATCTTAGTCAACCATCAAACATCACGTTTTGCAGGAGAAATTCTAAAAGTGGCTCTTTTATTCACCTCTTTCAAACACAATGTACAATGTGCTTAGACAGTTCAGAGCACTGATTTCCAAGTCTTCACCCCTCCCCTGATGCCCTGCCATAGGAAGCTTTCATCAGAAGTTGTAAGATAAGAAAATAAAGACAATATAGTGAATTTCATAAAACTAAATTAATTCAAGTTCAAGGGTGATTTTTAAGATTACGTCATTCACACATTTTTTTGTTGTTAAAATGTCCTTTATTACTAAATGAAGATATTAACATTTTATATGTGTTTGTTTCTCATGTCTTTAATTTTCTAAATTAAAAGTTGGAAATCTTATGTTGATTGCCATATGGTTTTAGAAATTTTGCTGATCCATGAAATCTGAAAATCTGGGAAATACGGGTAAGAGAAATCTATGAAAATATGGAAAAAAAATGAATTTAAGGAATTCCAGTGGTTAGGACACCATGCATCCATTGCAGGGGTCACAGGTTCAAACTCTGATTGGGGAACTAGGATTCCACATGCCCTGTGTCTCAGTCAAAAAAATAAATCCAAATCTAGAAAATATTGTTGCAGGAATATGGTTTTCAATCTTTAATGCCTAATCTCTGGGAGAAAGGAATTTTTCTAGTGGTCCTTGAATTTTATAAGCACCAAGAGTTTTCTATACGCCGGGCGCGGTGGCGCGCGCCTGTAGTCCCAGCTACTCGGGAGGCTGAGGCTGGAGGATCGCTTGAGTCAAGGAGTTCTGGGCTGCCGTGCGCTATGCCGATCGGGTGTCCGCACTAAGTTTGGCATCAGTATGGTGACCTCCTGGGTGCGGGGGGCCACCAGGTTGCCTAAGGAGGGGTGAACCGGCCCAGGTCAGAAACGGAGCAGGTCAAAACTCCCGTGCTGATCAGTAGTGGGATCGCGCCTGTGAATAGCCACTGCACTCCAGCCTGGGCAACATAGCGAGACCCTGTCTCTAAAAAAAAAAAGAGTTTTCTATGGACTGAGTAAATAATATCTGAGACATATAAGAAGGACTAATTTTCCAAATATATGATGACTGAAATACAAATCTATGAAATACTAAATACACACTAGCTTTAGTTTTTACGCATTTTCTTTTGACATGGTAATATCATCTACTACTTTTTGATCTTTTACTATGAATAAGGCATCACACTATGCGTCTTATATAGGCTATCTTACAACAACACAATGAGATAGATACTCTTATTATAGCTTTATAGACAAAGAAAGAAGAAGTTGTAGAGAAAATAAAATATCCAAGGTCACACAGCCAGTAAGTTAGAGAGCCAAAATTACAAAAACTAACTGGATACCTTATAATAATGACTCTATATTTACTATAATTACTATCATGAGAGGTTTTCCAATTTTTTGCCATGAAAAAGAGTTCCTTAAAACTGAAATGGCTAAAAGCCTCTGTTGTGGTGTTTCCCTTTAAATAATAAGAGATTTGAATAAGAAAGCAAAATTTTAAACAAAAGGCCATCCCTGTTATTTTAGTAAGGCTCAAATTTTAGCTGAGGGATCACTCTGACACATGGAGAGAACTTAAACTCTGGATCTCAGATTCTCATTCCAGGCTTTTATCATCTGCGCATTTGAGGCAATGCATTGTAATGGTAAGAACACGGACTTTTCAAATTTAACTGACTTTGGTTTGAAGAAGAGTTCTTCTAATGTAATTGTCTGTGTGAGCTAGGAAAAGTGATCAAACTTCTTTGTGCTTCAGGTCATTCAGTTTTAAAATGAGAATTGTTATATCTGTCTTTGTTGCCCAACAGAGAAGTCCCATGTTATGTAGAATGACTCAGCTTTGGTGCCCCACTGTGCTTGGTCCTTGGTGGGATTCTCGATAGAAATGCTGGGGCAGACTAGAAAGTGCAGCAGCTGGGGGCTGTGAGCTAATAGCAATCCTTCCAGAAGGTTTTCTCTTGTAAACCAATCTCTGTGTATACCTCCATGGCTGCCACACAGCTACTTTCCATTTTATTGTGAAACTGCACATTTGTGGGATGATGTCTCCCCTCCAAAATGCCCGTTCATTAATTTTTCTCTATATATCTTGTCTTTGGTCTTGTCCCTTTCAACTTTACCAACTGCCATATATCAATCATAGTTCATCATTACAATCAATAGGCCCACAATTGGCTTCTTATCGTCATAAAAAACACTAAAATCAGGAGTCATTGGTTAAGACACCAATGCAACATCTAGCTTCTGTAATAACTATTTATTGAAATCTGTCATGTTGACAGGTAGTTGTAACAGTAAAAATTCTAATGTACTAGCATTTCTTATGACTATTTAACATCTTAAATTAAGAATGAATTATTAAGCATAATCAACTTGGATGCTTTTTTTTTTTTTTGGTTTGCTGCAGTGTGTTGTCTAGCATGACAGATGCAGTGTTGGCGCGAGTGTATAAACAATCAGATCTGGACCTCCTGGCTAAAGAAGCATCCATCCCAATCGTCAATGGGCTGTCGGATTTGTACCATCCTATCCAGATCCTGGCTGATTACCTCACACTTCAGGTTGGCTTCTTTGCCTCACAAGTGAAAATCATAAATAATTTCTAACTAGTTCTAAAGTGAAGCATTTGAATTGTGGTACTGGGGTTATGTCTTCAAATAACATCTTGGCAGAGATTTACAGCATATGTGTACAACTTGATATCCAAGAAAGTTAGGACATTGCTGAAAACAGATCAGAAGATACTTCTGTTTTCAAACCTTTGCTTTTTTGGTGCCATATTTGTTTGCCATGGTGGATGATCAGGGAGTTCTGGAGCACAGAAATTGGAAAAATCTTTATGTAATCCATATACATCAGGCTCTGTGACTTGGGAGTGAAGACTTGTGGAGAATGCTTTGAATATTCAAAATGGTCAATTACTAAATCACTTTCTGAGAAGGAATTTTCTCTCGTCCAAGTACTAACCAGGCCCAACCCTGCTTAGCTTCCGAGATTAGACAAGATTAGACACGTTCAGGGTGGTATGGCCATAGACAGAGGCCATTTTCTATCATTTTAATCAATTGCTTAAGACTGGAGCTAAGAGCATGCAGAATTTATAGAATGGAGGCTCAGATCTAGCCATGTCCATTCAAATTATGAATTTGTATAAGTTTGAAAGATTCAACCTACTGGGTTTTCCACAGTGGATCAACAGAGTCTTGGCACTGGGAATCCTAACAACCATGGCTTCCTCTCCGTGTCTATGAACTATTCCGGGAAACAGGGCAAACTGGATAGGTCCATCTTTGTCCTCATTTGAATATTCTACACACATGTAAATATGAGATTAAACTCAGAAGGAAACTCTTTGGTGATGAAGATACACAACTATGTTAGATACTAAGTGGGTTTTGCAGGTGTGGCTTTACATATGTGTCAGATAATTTAATGCTTCCTGTTGGGGTTTTATCATTACTAGTTTATATATTCATGAGGGACAGTGAAGTGTTCTATTCATTATATTGTCCCCTTCAGGACTTGGTGCAATGCCTTCGAAACAGAGATACTCAAAGTAGGAGTTGAATAAATAAACATGGATTTAAGAGCATGGATTCTAAATCAGATGAACCTGGATTTACATCCTAGCTTAGCCATTCACTAGTTTTACAATCTCCATATTAGTTAGCTGTTCTTTTTTAAAAATCTTATGTTTGTAAATATATGAAGGTATGCAATATATGAAACTTATAGACACCTGAATAAAAGTAAAAGAGACACCCATGTATCCATTATGCAGTTTTGCCAAATCTTACTTTAGAAGTTTTTGTTGTTAAGTAAAATATTACAGGGACTTCACTGAAGGTTCAATGGTTAAGACTCTATGCTTTCACTGCAGGGGTGTAGGTTCAATCCCTTGTGAAGCAACTAAGATCTTACACGCCATGCAGTGTGCCCCCCCACCCCAAAAAAACTACAGATAATTTTGAAGTGTGCTGTATAACTCTCTCTCTCTTGCCATTTCCTCCAACCCCACAAAGACATTTTTATCCTGGCATTTGTATTATGATTTCCAAGTATGTGTTAATACTTGTAAATGTCACTATCCATAAACATATCACTTGTACATGTCACTTGTACATCAAGTGCATTAACTGTACGTGTCACTATCCATAAACAGTCAAGTATATTAATGGTTTTTCAACTATATAATCAAGTACATGCTCAACTACCATGCTCCACTGTTCTAGGTACATTGTATGTCCCCTTTCTTATTCCAGCAAGCATAAGCTTCATAAAGGCAGAGGTTTTTTGTCTCTTGCTTACTGTTATATATCCAGGCCCAAGGAGAGCATCTGGACACTACTAGTTCTCAATTTGCTGAATGAAAGAATAAATGCATCAAAGTTTCAAATTTGTAATATATGAACACATGAGTCTGTCTTCATATGACATCTTCGCTTAAGATATTAGGACATTTTGCTTTTTTAGGTGATTGTACATTCATGTTATCAAATTGCTCTCTATAATACAAATAATTAGTAGCTTCTTCATTCCAACAAAGCATTTACAATTGAGATGTGGACTGTTTCTTTATTGGAACCCTAATCAGTGTTTCACAGAAGTGGATTTCCTCCCTGATGCAATTTCCATCCCTTGCCTTCCAGGAACACTATGGCTCTCTGAAAGGCCTTACCCTCAGCTGGATTGGGGATGGGAATAACATCCTGCACTCCATCATGATGAGTGCGGCAAAATTTGGGATGCACCTCCAGGTGGCTACCCCAAAGGTAGGCAAACTTTCTGCCTTGAAACTAACCCCCCTTTGAAATCATTCCCAGACACAATTACCAAGTGAAAAACAAACCTCTCTTCCAGTCAAAGAGAGCACAGACGAGACCACAGAATTTAGGTTATCTTGCTCTCCCTACTGTTATAGCTATCTGGCCTCCTGAGTGTCCAATTTTCCATCTCTACAAAAAGAAATGGTCTTGGCTGAAGCCTTTCATCTTGTGAAACTCTGTTAAAAGCATGTCTGAATTATCCCTTTGAATGCCCTGAAACCAGCCATTATGATGACTGGTGTTCCTGTGCATTGCTACCACAAAGGCTGAAGAAAATAATGAAATCCAGACAGTGTAGAAATCTCAAGGCATGGGGAAGATGCTGTTGTTTTTCAAATATTACAGTTTGGTCTTTAAAAAATCAGTCTAATGTAAAGGACACAGTGGTGGCATTTACACCAGCTTTGTGTTTCAAAACTCAAATCCAGGGGTCCTTCAGCCTTTTAAATCTGAGTTCTGGCTATGAAACAGACCTACCCTACTTCCTATCCTGCCATTTCTCTCTCATGGTATATATGGTAATGTGGCTTCTTTAATAGATCCAAAGTGACCCTTTTGATGTATAAGAAACTAGTAATAATTGTTGTTCATGAAAGGTGAAGCTGGGAGGTTCAAGAATAAAGGGAGGAGGGAGACTTGCTTTCTATAATATATCTTTTTATATGGTCTACATTTCTTAACATGTAAATATTCTACCTACATAATTACATCTATAAATAAATACACCAAAATAAAAAAGTGTAGCTCTCACTAGGAGAAACCCTGTTAAGATACTCCTGGCTGCAAGTATAGGATTAATAGATGCAAACCAGTATGTATATAGGATGGATAAATAATAAGATCCTATTGTACAGCACAGAGAAATACATTCACTATCCAGTGATAAACCAGAATGGAAAAGAATATGTATATTATATACATATATGTACATATTCTTTTCATATATATAATGGAATCTCTTTGCTGTACAGCAGAAATTAACACATTGTAAATCAACTACACTTCAATAAAATTAAAAAAACTAAAAGATACTCCTAGCCTCATACAGACTGAGGAAACCTTTTAGAGGATAATAACTAATCCTACAAGTGATTCATACACAAATCAGTCCTGAAATATCCCCAGACAGAATCTCTTACATACCCTACCCTCTACTGAATTCTTTTCTGCATTGTGTTTCTCATTGATTATAATTTCCCATCAGGAGGCTTTGGAAGCAAATCTCCCCCTGCCCCTGCTCCCGACACACACAGAAGCCATTTCAGAAGCAAAGGACAGATTGATGTTTTAGTTAAGGGATGGTAACTTTGTGCACCAGTGTGTTTCTGGCTGAGCACACGCTTGCTATTATCTCAGTGGTCAAGGCTGTGCTTCACTCTGATAAGAGAAGACATTCTGAGGTGAATGTGCGAGGCCTAAAAATCCCTCCCTGCTTCTGCTTCTTGAGTTTGACTGAGGGATTTCTAGGGACATGGGACTGTCAGTGCTAAAACCAGGATGGCCTCAGGCAAACTAGGGTGATGTGGGCATCCAAATGCCATGTCAGGCACGGTGCTTCAGCCTGATCCACGTGAACTCTGGAGTGGAGGTTTTGCCCCAGAGTTATCCCAGCTGGAGGCAAGGAGGATGGGCTTTTACCTCTGGAAGCAGTCATTGGTGATGGGCAGCATGGGGCGGTGGGGTGGTGAATCCTCTGGCACTTTTTTCTTTTTTAAATTTTACTAGTTTCTGATTTTATCTTTGGACTCTTTTTTTTTTTTAAATTGGAAGATAGTTGCTTTATAATATGTGTTGGCTTCTGACATACAACAACGGGGATCAGCCACAGGTATGGAGAAGGGCATGGTAATCCACTCCAGTATTCTTGCCTGGAGAATCCCCATGGACAGAGGAGCCTGGGGGGCTACAGTCCATAGGGTCCCAGAGTCGGACACAACTGAATCGACTTAGCACACATACATATGTCCCCTCCTGCTTGAATCTCTCCCCAATTCCCTACCCCATCCCTCCTCTCTAGGTTGTCACAGAGTACCAGGCTGAGCTCCCTGTGCCCATACAGCAGCTTCTCACTTTGACAGGAAGAGCAGTTGGGTAGTCAGAGGGCCATCTTCTGAAGAAGAGCTGAGTGTTAGGTATTAAAAGCACACTGAAGGGGACTTCCCTGGTTGTCCAGTGGTTAAGAATCTGCCTGCAGATACGGGGGACACAGGATCGATCCCTGGTCTGGGAAGATCCACATGCCACTGAGCAACTAAGTCCACCAGCCATAACCACTGAAGCCCACACTCTAGAAGCCCATACACCACAACTAGAGAGTAGCCCCCTCTCGCGGCAATTAGAGGAAGCCTGAGTGCAGCAATGGCGACCTGGCACAGGCAAAAATAAAAATAAACAAATTTTTAAAAAATTTAAAAAGGAGAGAGGGGACAAAAGATTTAGATCGGGGTCCTCTGGGGCTATCTGAGTAGCGCACCAGCACTGTCTGCTGCATTCTGACAAAACCAGATGCAACAAACAAAGCAACAGAAAATGCTTCCCCTTGGAGTTCTTGCTAAACTAGTCAATGTACTCTGCTGTCTTGGTATCCCAGGATTGCCATGACAGAGTCTCACAAACTGGGTGGCTTAAAACAACAGAGATGGGGCTTCCCTGGTGGTCCAGTGGGTAGAGAGTCCGCCTTGTAGTGCAAGGGACACTGGTTCGATCCCTCGCCCGAGAAGAGTCCACATGCTGCAGAGCCTCTGGACCAGTGTGTCCAATTATGAGCCAGCGCTCTGGAGCGCATGTGCCCAGAGCCAGTGCTCTGCAACGAGAGAGGCCATTGCAATGGGAGGCCCACACAGGCCAAGGAATAAAGATGGATGTAAATAAATAGAAAACCAATAAAAGAGGCCAAAATTTGAAAACAACAACAACAATACAAACGTACTCTCTCACAGCTCTGGAGACTAAAGATCCAAAATCCAGGTGTTGGCAGGACCACAGCTCCCTCCAAAACCTCTAGGGGAGGCTCCTTCCTTGTTTATTTCCCACTTCTGGTAGCTTCAGGCATTCCTTGCCTTGTGGCTGCATCACTCCAGTCTCTGCCTCCATCCTCCCTTTATGTTCATGTTTCTCTGTCCAAATGTTCCTCTTCTTATGAGGATAGCAGGCCAACGCTAATCCAGAGTGACCTCCTTTTAACTAATTACAACTGCAAAGACCCTACTCCTAAAAAAGGTCGTATTCTAGGACTTCTCTGGTGGTCCAGTGGTTAAGAATCCGCCTAACAGTGCAGAGTACATGGGTTTGATCCCTAGTCAGGAAACTAAAATCCCACATGCCTTGAAGCAAATAAACCTCAACTACTGAGCTCATGTGCTCTGAAGCCTGCATGCCGCAACTACAGACACAGAGCCCCACAATGAGAGATCCCATATGACAGTCCTGACTATGCAACTAAGACCCAACAGCCAACTAAATACATACATACATATGTGTGTGTATGTATGTATGTATGTGTGTGTGTATATATATATATATATATATTTATATATATATTTATATATATAAATACATATATAAATATAATATATAAATATATATATATTATATATAAATATATATATTTTTATATATAATTATATATATATTTATATATAAAAATATATATATATTTAAAGGGTCCCATTCTGAGGTTCTGATGGAGAACAAATTTTTGGAAGACACTCTTTTACCTAATACACTTGCCATGGGAGAAATGTTAGGCATAGGCTACAGCATATATTGGAGCCATCCTATTACAGTGAACTTTGGGGACTCAGAGAACTAACCGCTACAAGAGACAATTCTCTCTTATTCAGCACAAACTGAAATAAAAGGTCAGATCTGACATGCGAATAAGGTAGTTCTTCATTTTATGGGAAGACTTAGCATACTCTCACTGCAAAGCTAGTTGGATGAAGGGCTCTATATTAATGCAAATGATTACTGCATTTGCTTTTTACAGATAAAACATGCATTCACAGTAACTGTTCCCTGCTATAAGGTGTTTCTGGAAAGATTTTACTCTATTGGAAAAATATACGATTTAAACATTTTATTGTATGTCAAAGATGTTTTATTAATATCAAAAGAAAAAATTCCAATGTTACAGAGTAATTTCAGCATTGTTCTTACGCAGAAACTCATTTAACTGGTAAGGAATACTAAAACCTGGTTAAATCTGGGTGGGAGTAAGGGTTTTTAAAAGTCTTCTGGAAATCCTGAAATGTAGAAGGTGCTCCATCAATTTATAAGTAGACCCATTTCCTTTAAAGATAAAGCTAGGAGATTTATTAGAAATTTAAGAAGCACTGAGAAAGTTCCAAGGCCATAATTAATCAATTTCCCCATCCTTTGACCAATAATAACTTACATGTTTGAGAAAACATAATTTTGTCCTTGATTGTAAAATTGTTCCATGAACTATTGATGGTAATGATTTTAACATTGTTCTAAGTGAATATTTAGACTGAACTGGGCCTGTTAATCACCTTCTTCGTCTGGTTTTAAGATTTATGTCAAAGCCAATGAGTGATTTAGTACTGAAAGCTTAGCTGTGAGTGGAGAATTCCTCTTTGTATTCTCAGTCATGGCCCAGTGCATGCAAGTTGGAGTGATTTTCTCATTTCCAAACCTCTCTGTTGGTTCTCTAAGTATTTATTGATTCCTTCTCGAAGAATGATTATACTTGGGAGTATAAAACCTGCTTTCCAAAGGGAAGGCTAAATTTTCAGGGCAGGAAGTACCTGGGATAATAATCAAGCTTCTTCATTTATGTTTACCAGTATGAATGGCCACAACATGAGTTCCTAAATTAGCAAGCTTTTATGAATTACCTTCCCCAAATCCAGATCAACAAAGCCCCAGCATTATGGCTCTTTGAGGATGATAAAGCTGTGCAAAGGTTTGCAGGCTCATCGCCATCTGATAGCTTCTGTCCTCAAGAATTTTTTCTATTGAGAGAAGGAACTATGATAGACCATCATGTGTAAAGAAACACAATTTTCAGTGAATAAGCCTGAACATCCCTGTTGCAGGCTGAGTTTCCTGGGAAGCAGACTCTGAGACAAGAGTTCAGTGGACAGGAAGTACAGAATGTTTATGACAGTGTGCCCTGGAGGAGGGAGGGGAAGGAAGCAGGAGTGGGCAGTGGGGAAAGTCAAACTGCGATGCAGGCCCAAGAGCAGCCTCAGCTGATGGAGAATTCTAGATCTGAGATGGTCATTTAGGGTTGTCTCAGGCTGGGAGGAGGGAGTCAGGCTTTCACGTGCGTCTGTCGATCAGTCCCTGAATGCAGGTGGCCTTGGAAGGGTAGCAGGCCTTCGGTCAGCTGGCTCTCTGCAGCTGTGCCCATGCCCAAAGAGGGCTGACAGCTGAAAGTCACATTTTGGTGTATGCGCAGCAGCTGGAGCACAAGTCCATTATTCACGAAGAGGATCTGGGTGGCACACCACACCCACTGTGATGCCCTATTGAGACTTTATAAAACTGAGACATAAATAAATTCTAAGAATTCAAGAAAACCAGATAGGGAGCTGAGAACAATGATCACGTTTGGACTGACAAGTCTTCCCCATGGAGGGTCTGGAGGTGAGGCTGGACCAGACTTCTGACAAAGGAGGAACTGATGTGTTCCAATGAAGACGCCCAAGGGGATAGAGGGGCAGGTGTTCAAGGGTGAAAGGCTGTGATGGCAACAAAGGGCGAGACGTGTATAAGGATGATAATGAGACTGGCTTTCCTGCAGCAAGATGTTGAGAAAAATGAAAAGAGACAGAAGCAGAGGATGTCGGCGAGGAGCCTTGATACCGTTAATCAGCTTCGACTTAGGGAACAAGTAGTAAGCACTGAAGGCTTTGGAGGTAATTCTTGCTGCTGTGTATAGAACAGACAGGAGGTGAAAGCTGGAGGCAGAGGGGCTACCTGGGGACTCTAGAAGAGCTGGGGGGACTTCAGCTGTTCCCACAGTATCTCCTCACCTAGAGCTGAGACCAGGGTGAGCAAGCGAGATACCTAGGGTGAAACTTTGTGACTGTCACTGACTGCCTCACCCAAGTCCTGACACTGGCCTCATCCAATGAACCCAAACACATCTTTCAGCAAAACCAGTATACTTGCTATGCAGTGGCCATTTCAAAGCAAGCTCCCCGCATGCAGAACACGGCAGAACACTGACTGCTAAGATGTATGCATGGGCTCTTAGTATTTAGTTAAGGTGCTGAGGGAAGGTTTCTCTGGGGCGGAAACATTTGAGACCTGAAAGCCTTATCCACATGGAGTTGGTCAGCGAAAGCATTTAGGATCAAAAAGAAAAAAAACAAAAACAGCTTGTGGAAAGACTCTGAGACAGAAATGCAGTAAATTGTAGAATTATGTACATAATCCTCTTATATACATAAGAAAGTGCCACACCCCATTTCTCTTTAGGAGGAAAGAGGTCAAAAATAATAAAAGCAAAATGGGGCAACTGATGACCTTTTTAAATTCCCAAAAGCACTCTTAAGGTTTGAAATTCTAGACGTCAACATCACATTCTACTGACCATGGTTGGGCTATGACTTCAGCAAAAAATGGGAAAGAGAGAAGGAATATTGTTGAAAGGAAAGTTATGTGTATATAAAAATTAAAACAAAACCTAAATAACAGTTCATTCTTCCCCCTGCAGGGTTATGAGTCGGATCCCAGTATAACCAAGTTGGCGGAGCAGTATGCCAAGGAGGTACGCTCCTTATATATAAAGCTGTAATTGTCTTTCCCTGTCTCATGAAGTTCTTTAACCAGCTTGCTTATGTATGCCAGAACGGTACCAAGCTGTCGCTGACGAATGATCCATTGGAGGCAGCTCGTGGAGGCAATGTATTAATTACAGACACTTGGGTAAGCATGGGACAAGAAGAGGAGAAGAAAAAGCGGCTCCAGGCTTTCCAAGGTTACCAGGTTACAATGAAGGTACAAATTGATGCCTCTCTGAAGGTTCATTAATTCCATTCATAAAGGCCAGAATCATCTAATCACTCATTCACTTTTGGGAAAGCAGACTGTCCCCTAATTCCCTATCAAGGACATGCTGACTGTATACCCTAGTGATTTCTCTGCTCCTGAAGATTAGCTCCG
This sequence comes from Tragulus kanchil, assembly GCA_022376925.1. Lineage (NCBI taxonomy): Eukaryota > Metazoa > Chordata > Mammalia > Artiodactyla > Tragulidae > Tragulus > Tragulus kanchil. The sequence goes on along the minus strand of JAIOJX010000001.1, from coordinate 92,972,574 downwards.
CCCTCTGGAAAGACACTTTTGTCCAGGATGAAGGAATTGCAACCCAGGCAGAAGAGAGAAGCAAGCCTTCCCCTCTCACAATGGCTGAGGCATCAGAATGCTTTACTCTCTGTTTAGAGGTATTAGGTGGCTTCTGTTGCAAGCAGTTTCTTCTGATTTCTCCTCTAAGAATAGCTCCATAGTGATGTACTGCAGGCTAGTCCTTGCCTCAATTTTCCAAGCCCAGTAGTTTTGCTAACAGCCTCCAGGGCACTCCCAGGGGAATCCCGTCTAACCTGATGCCTTTCATTTATCTCTGAAACAATGCTTCTCCACCTTCAGCGTGAGAACTGACTGGGGTTGTTAATAGGCAGCTGGCAGGACCCCACTTCTCCAGGGATTCTGAATCAGTAGGTCATGCGTGGGACCCAAGGATTTGCATTTCTGCCAAGTTCCAGTGCTGCTGCCCCGGGTCAAACTTTGAGAATCACTGTTCTGCAGGAATATCCTAAAAGTCAGATGAACATTGGGATTCTGTCTGCAGAGCAACAGTGAATGGAATTGCTTCCTTGATTTCTCTTCTGATTTTTCATTGTTGGTATCTAGGAATGCGAGTGATTTCTGTGTATTGATTTTGTATTCTGTGACTTTGCTAAATTCGCTGATTAGCTCTAGTAATTTTCTGATAGTGTCTTTAGGGTTTTCTATGTATAGTATCATGTCATCTGCAAACAGTGAGAGTTTTACTTCTTTTCCAATCTGGATTCCTTTTATTTCTTTTTCTTCTCTAATTGCTGTCAACTCCTTTGGTGGAGAAAGGGATTCAGTAATTGCAATAGATGTTTTATTGATAAACTATTTAAAGTATAAATACAAGCCCCTTATATATAAGTGACAGTAGAATGAAGTTTGAAAAATAAAAAGTGAAAATGTATTTGCCCTAGTCCCTTAACAGTGACTATTCTCAAAGGTAGGCTGCTTAACAATCTGATATGTCTCTTTGTAGACCTTTACATATTCCTGTACACACTCACACCTACACCCTTAATGATTCATCATAAATGGTAGATTAGACATATTATTCTGAGCTTTTTTTTTCCACTTAACAAATCTTAGATTTTCTTGTCTATCCATTTAGGTATTTTTCATTCGTTCTAATGACTGCATAGAGTTCCAAAGTATTGAGTGAACTATATTTTATATAAAATGTTTCCTGTCAAAAAATTAGTTTATTTCCAATTATCCCAATTGCAAATAATGCTGCAATGAAGATTCATACACACGCACACACACACACACATACATATATATTTCTTTGAATAGAATTGTTCTAGAGAGAACAATGTCTGGGTGAGGTGGTATATACTTTTTTAAATATGAGAAATGCTGCTAAGTTGTCCATCCAAAAAGGACTGACAATTTATGCTCCCTCAACACTCTATCCATTCTTAGTTGCTATTTACATTTGTAATTTTTAAATATCTGTATCTTATGCTTTTTTAAAAAAAATTTTTGGCCTCTTTTATTGGTCTTTCACTTATTTATTTCCATCCATCTTTGTTCCTTGGCCTGCGTGGGCCTCCCATCGCAGTGGCCTCTCTTGTCGCAGAGCACCGGCTCTGGGCGCATGCGCTCCAGAGCTCTGGCTAGTAATTGGACACACCAGTCCAGCCGCTACTCAGCATGTGGGATCTTCCCATGCCAGGGATCGAACCCGTGCCCCTTGCACTGCAAGGCAGACTCTTTACCCACTGGACCACTGGGGAAGCCCTTATGCTTTTTTTTTTAATTCACTGATTTCTCAGATTTTTAAAAAACATATTTCAAATAATGTATTTTATTTATTTATTTATTTATTTATTTGGCTGAACTGGGTCTTAGTTGTGGCATGTGGGATCTAGTTCCCTGACCAGGAATTGAACCCAGGCCCCTTGCACTGGGAGCTAGAGTCCTAGCCACTGGACCACCAGGGAAGTCTCTATCTTATGCTTTTTAAAATTTTCATGTCTCTGATTACCAATGAAGTTAAACATCTTTGCATGTTTATTGGCCATTTCCATATTTTTTCTATAAACTGCTATCATATTCTCTCATATTATATTATATCACATTCTTTGCCCATTTTCTACTGTGTTTTTTAACAGAAACAAAATAAGTTTTGCACAAAGGCAGTAATTTTGAGGGGATAATTTATGAAGGAATGTAGTTCCTATAGTTCCTATAGTTTTGAATCTATAAGTGAGCAACGAAAATAGAAGGGAAAATGTAATTTTTAGGAATTAGCTGTTAGAGAAAATTAAAATTGCTGGGACAGTTGCATGAAGAATGAATCACCTAGTGCATAGTGCCTGTGATCCTTTTTAATGCACTCTTACCTTAGAGCTATTTTTCAAAATTGTTTTAACTAGTAATGAAGTTTGCTTCAAGTACTGAAGACCATACTTTGGAGGCAGGTTAAAAATATAATGAGGACTTCCCTGGTGGCTCAGTTGGTAAAGAATCCACCTACAGTGCAGGAGACTCGGGTTCAGTCCCTGGATCAGGAAGATCCCCTAGAGAAGGAACTGATGACCCACTCCAGTATTATTGTCAGGATAATCGCATGGACAGAGGAACCTGGCGGGCTCAGTTCATGAGATCACAAAAAGTTGGACATGACTGAGTGACTGAACATAACAATATAATACAATCATGTAAAGGCAACCTTTAAAATACGGACTGAGCTGGCCAAAAACTTCCTTCAGGTCTTTCTGTATCATCTTTCAGAAAAATCCAAACTAACTTCTTGGCCAACCCAATACTCTGGGCTATAATTGCTGAGTTTTGCTCTCAGCTGCATCTTACCCTAGTAGAATTCTTTACCAAAATGTACAACATTTCACTGGATTGAATACGAGAAAACTGAGTTAGTGGTTTAAATTGGAATGGTGATCTCTCAAATAAAAACAAAAATAACTAGAAAGCTCCATAAGCTGAAAGCATCTTATATATTTCTGCTGAGTGCCTCGAGCTTGAGCCTTCATTCTGCCTGCCCCTTTTATCTCTCCCTTTGCACTGACCTTTGACTCCAGGTCAGAGACTCTGTCACATATCAGAGTCAAAACATAGTCTTATATCCATCTCTTCTTTAGACTGCTAAAGTTGCTGCCCCTGACTGGACATTCTTACACTGCTTGCCCCGAAAACCAGAAGAAGTGGACGATGAAGTATTTTATTCTCCACGATCACTCGTGTTCCCAGAGGCTGAAAACAGAAAGTGGACTATCATGGTAAGCAAGAAATCAGGACTGGAGGAGAGGGAGTTCTTTGTGTGGCCCCAACTTGGTCATTCACGCCTTTTTGTAATAATAACCAGGTGGTAATACCCACATACATTACTTACTCATATGGCATCTACTTTTTTTTAAAAGATTTATTTATTTATTTTGGGCGGGGGTCGGGTTGGGGAGGGAGGGAAGCAGGCGGGCCACTTCTATTGGTCTTTCATTTCTCTATTTTCATCCGTCTTTGTTCTTTGGCTCCTGTGGGCCTCCCATCGCAGTGGCGTCTGTCGTTGCAGAGCACCGGCTCTGGGCGCATGCGCTCCAGAGCTCCAGAGCTCCGGCTCGGTAATTGGACACATTGGTCCAGCTGCTCCGCGGCATGTGGGATCTTCCCAGGCCAGGGATCGAACAGGCGCCCCTTGCAGTGCAAGGCGGTGTCCTTACCCACTGGACCACCAGGGGAAGCCCTGGCATCTATTTTTTTTAAGAAAGTTCACAATAGATTATTATTGCTTAGAGCATTTATAGTGCATTTTTAATGGAGTAAAACTGACCTTCACCTAAATATATCCATTTTAGTCAAAATTCTTACTATTGTTGATCGGCGTAAATACTATCCACCATTGCCTGTCAAACCATGGTAGGTCGTATAATTCTCACACTGTAGTTTTATAATCCCCTTGTTAATTTTTACAGAAGCCCCTAATTCAGTGCCTACCACAAAATGGGCATTTGAAGAAATCTTATTTCCTTCCTCCTCTCTTTCTTCCCTTCTATCATTGCCTAGATAATTGTTTGGGATCTCTCAAATAAAAACAAAAATAACTAGAAAGCTCCATAAGCTGAAAGCATCTTATATATTTCTGCTGAGTGCCTCGAGCTTGAGCCTTCATTCTGCCTGCCCCTTTTATCTCTCCCTTTGCACTGACCTTTGACTCCAGGTCAGAGACTCTGTCACATATCAGAGTCAAAACATAGTCTTATATCCATCTCTTCTTTAGACTGCTAAAGTTGCTGCCCCTGACTGGACATTCTTACACTGCTTGCCCCGAAAACCAGAAGAAGTGGACGATGAAGTATTTTATTCTCCACGATCACTCGTGTTCCCAGAGGCTGAAAACAGAAAGTGGACTATCATGGTAAGCAAGAAATCAGGACTGGAGGAGAGGGAGTTCTTTGTGTGGCCCCAACTTGGTCATTCACCCCTTTTTTGTAATAAGACCCGGTGGTTAATACCCAAATACATTACTTACTCTTATGGCATCTACTTTTTTTTAAAAGATTTATTTATTTATTTTGGGCGGGGGTCGGGTTGGGGAGGGAGGGAAGCAGGCGGGCCACTTCTATTGGTCTTTCATTTCTCTATTTTCATCCGTCTTTGTTCTTTGGCTCCTGTGGGCCTCCCATCGCAGTGGCGTCTGTCGTTGCAGAGCACCGGCTCTGGGCGCATGCGCTCCAGAGCTCCAGAGCTCCGGCTCGGTAATTGGACACATTGGTCCAGCTGCTCCGCGGCATGTGGGATCTTCCCAGGCCAGGGATCGAACAGGCGCCCCTTGCAGTGCAAGGCGGTGTCCTTACCCACTGGACCACCAGGGGAAGCCCTGGCATCTATTTTTTTTAAGAAAGTTCACAATAGATTATTATTGCTTAGAGCATTTATAGTGCATTTTTAATGGAGTAAAACTGACCTTCACCTAAATATATCCATTTTAGTCAAAATTCTTACTATTGTTGATCGGCGTAAATACTATCCACCATTGCCTGTCAAACCATGGTAGGTCGTATAATTCTCACACTGTAGTTTTATAATCCCCTTGTTAATTTTTACAGAAGCCCCTAATTCAGTGCCTACCACAAAATGGGCATTTGAAGAAATCTTATTTCCTTCCTCCTCTCTTTCTTCCCTTCTATCATTGCCTAGATAATTGTTTGGGTTCTCTACTGGCTTTAGCCACACAGACAGGTTGGTTTTTAGGTACAGACCATTTCCAAAATTGCTAGTTGATCTTAAAAATTATTAGTCCCTTCCATAAAATGCCACTAGTTTCATCTTCATCACCACTATTCTTGGAAATATTAAACTCACATCTCTGCTTTACAATATCCCTAACAGTACTTTTTATCCTCTGGAAAACGGAATACTCCATTGCATAATTTACTACCACCATTTTTTAGTTTTTAGTGATTTAACTGATCTCAATTACTATATCAGCTAGGGTCTTACTGGCAAACAATAAAGTCTACTTCAGGTAGAGAAACAGAAAGAAATTTGTTAAAAGACATTAAGCACTTCCAAGAATGAATTATTCTTGTATACCATATATTCAGAAACACAGGCAGGAAAATTACCCAACAACACCGTGCTTCTTTTGTAACCAAAACACGACTGACACAGGCACCCATAGCCTGGTACCTAATGATCTGGAAACTAAATGTAAGATACTCCATTATAGCTTCCGTGGAGGAGGAAATAGCAACTGGCTCAGTATTCTTTCCTGGGAAATTCCATGGACAGGGGAGCCTGGCAGACTAGACTCCATGGGGTTGCAAAGAGTCAGACAAAACTGAGCACATACATGCACAAAATATTTAGTATGTTACCTAATATACTGTAATATTGTTACTATAACTGTCATCACCACTAACGTCATAGTTCAGGTGGTAAAGAATCTGCCTACAATGCAGGACACTGGGTTCAGTCCCTGGGTTGGGAAAATCCCTGGAGAAGGGAATGGCATTCCATTTAGTATTCTTTCCTGGGAAATTCCATGGACAGGGGAGCCTGGCAGACTAGACTCCATGGGGTTGCAAAGAGTCAGATATGACTGCGTGACTAACACACACATCATCTTCATTGTTGATCTAATGCAGTGACTAGCAGAGATCTGAGCTGCAGTATGGCTGACCGCATGACCCTTTGTAATGAAAAGTGGTATATCAGGCCTAAGTTTGTCAGATCTCATAAGAGGGATGACTTGGTTTCTTACTGTACCTTCCAGCTTACCATTTCAGGACACTAACTTTGACCAAAATGGCAATTATCATGTTATTTAGACTAGTGCCTCTAAAACCTTACCATCCATTTGAATCACCTAGGGATCTTGTTAAGTGCAAATTTGGATCTGGTCTGAGATGGGTCTCAAGATTTAGCATCTCTAATAAACAACCAGGTAATGCAGATGCTGCTGTCTTGCAGACCACATTTTGAATAGCAAAGATCTAGATGCCAAAAAATAAAACGTGAGCTCTCCAACTATATGTCAGGAAGAAACATAGCAATGAATTTTCCTTGAGCTCAACTCTTTATCAGAAGATGACTGAAATTGATAGATGATGGTAGATCGCTTATGGTGATCAGTGTCAAGATTTGTGACCTTCAACGGAGAAAATTTCACTTGGGCATCAAAAGACTTCGCTTTGGTCACTCAGAGCTTCATGCAGCAAAAGTTTTATTAAAGAAAAAAAAAAAGGGATAGAGAAAGCTTCCAGCTAAAGGCACTGGAAGGGGGATAGAAGAGTACTCCCAGAAGCTAGTTTAGGCGAGGCATTTTGTACTTTTCAGTTGGCTATTAACAGTACATCAAAAGAATATTTTAAGACTACAAAGGTCTTACTGAACCCACTCTGACAACATTAACATAATATTAGCCAGAGGATGGTCTCCTGCCATCAAGACTAGATGAGACATGCCAAGGCAAAACAGCTTGCATCCATAAGACAATAAACTTATTTTCAGGGTAGATCTTTATCATGGAAAACATATACTCTAGAAAATATTTGTTCTCCCTTCTCCTCCTCCTCGTCCTCCTTCTCCTCCTTTGAAACCGATGGCCTCCTTACCAAGTCTGCCTATTCACCCCTTTCAAAATTGCAAAGAAAAATCAACCAGAATCTGTTACTATAGATCCTTTTGTAGAAATTCGGGGGCAAGGAACTAAAAGTAAACTTCCTAAAATACAATTATGAAGATACTCTGCACTCCTGAATTTTCAACAAGCTTATTAAATACTTGGACATTTAAATGCATATACACATACACATATACACAGTGAAGTCTTACGCTGACCCATTTTCCACCATCTATGTCATCACCATCTCTCCATCTCCCACCTTCACGAGTTATCCACTTGCCCTAATGGGAAAATATATATTAAAGCAAACAAGATGCACAGCCATATTAAAACGAAAGTAGAGAATTTAAAAGAGAAAGAATGCTTCACTGGGAGTGAGGAGACTTGAGGTCTGTAACTGTCTTTGATACTAGTCAGCCATATCATTTTGGATAAACCTTACCTTTCTGAGTCTCAGTTTCTCTACATATAAAATAAGCAGATTGAGCTATCTAGATGGTAAATGATTTTTAATCTTAGGTCCTCAGCGTCAATAGGCTACATAGAGCCCTATGTTCAGATGGTTCTAGGCCTGTGTGTGGTCTTGGAAGCAAAGAGTGTCATAACTGACTAATGTATCGATGGCTGACTTGGATTCTGGAAGGGGGTTGGTAACACATATGCTGTCCTGTTTATGTCTCTGAACCAGATGATGCGGATGTCCCACTGAGTTAAGTTCATTTCAGTAACCATATACTGAGCATCTACTGTGTGCAGGCCCTCTGACATACACTGGAGGTTTGAAAAAAAAGAAAAGAAAAGAAAGAGAGAGAATACTGTGAAGTCTCCACACAGCCTGTATAATTCATAGAAGCATAGCATTTTCAAGTGGGATGAGACCTTAGAGATTATCTAGTCTAAATTCCTATTTCATAGGCAAAGAAACTATTCTGAGTCAGCTTACTTAGAATGGTGTTTAGGCTCAGCACTGCTGTGCTAGATTCTTTTGGAATGTTCTAAAGGCCCAATACTTGCTTTCCTGTAGAATCTCCCTATTCAATACAGTAGCCACTAGGGGCATGTGATTTTAAACTTAGACTTCAGCTAACTAACTGGAGAAGGAAATGGTAACCCACTCCAGTATTCTTGCTGGGGAAATCCCATGGACAGAAGAGCCTGGTGGGCTACAGTCCATGGGGTTACAAAGAGTCAGATACGACTGAGCAACTGAATAACAACAACAACTACCTCAAAGATAATAAAATAAAAGATTAAATTCCTCAGACATACTAACCACATTTTACATGTTCAATAGCCACATAGGGCTGTGGCCATACTATTTGTATTTGACAGCATAGACAGAGAACTTTTCCATCATGGCAGAAAGTCCTGTTGGGCAGCACCACTGTCTAGAGGATGACTGACATACACAATTTCATTTACAGTCAGGATAGAAGAAGGAATGGAAGATACAATATAGCCTCAACTTCTGAGGTGCCCATAATAACTAATGTAATAACTAAATAGGTGGAGGGCTTGTTTTAAAAGCATATGTTTTTAAAGTCAAAGTGTACTCATTCAGCACTCACAGTAGTTCTTTCTTTCTTTATTTATTTATTTTGGGCGGGGGTCGAGTTGGGGAGAGAGGGGAGCGGGTGGGCCACTTCTATTGGTCTTTCATTTCTCTGTTTTCATTCGTCTTTGTTCTTTGGCCCGTGGGGGCCTCCCGGTGGCGTCTGTCGTCGCAGAGCGCCGGCTCTGGGCACATGCGCCCCAGAGCTCCGGCCCGGTAACCGGACGCATCGGTCCAGCCGCTCCGCGGCACGTGGGATCCTCCCAGGCCAGGGCTCGAACCGGCGCCCCCTGCACTGCAAGGCGGTGTCCCTACCCACTGGACCACCAGGGAAAGCCCTCACAGTAGCTCTTTAAGGCCTTCATATTGAGAGATTTCCGGCAGTGCTCTCAGAACACTCTAGTAATCACATCATTCTCTCCATAGCACACAGGCCTTTGGATCTCTTTGTTAAAAAAAAAAAAAAAGAAAACAACAACATACACACATACCCACACATCCCCTCTCCTCCCTACAAAGCCTGCTTTTATATTTTTCAATAATTATTAAGGCTTTAGGACTCGTGAAATGTCTTCTCTGCCTACAAATTTTGCTGCGGAGCTAAAAAAACCTAAAGGGACTCTGCAAAAAAAATCTGCCACTTCAAAGAACTGCAATCAGGATGACCCGAGATATGTGAACTTAGACTTACAACAAAAGGGAAATGGTAACCCACTCCAGACAAATAACCTTAAGTCCATGGGGTTGCAAAGAGTCAGATACGACTGAGCAACTGAATAAGAACAACAACTACCTCAAAGATAATAAAATAAAAGATTAAATTCCTCAGACATACTAACCACATTTTACATGTTCAATAGCCACATAGGGCTGTGGCCATACTATTTGTATTTGACAGCATAGACAGAGAACTTTTCCATCATGGCAGAAAGTCCTGTTGGGCAGCACCACTGTCTAGAGGATGACTGACATACACAATTTCATTTACAGTCAGGATAGAAGAAGGAATGGAAGATACAATATAGCCTCAACTTCTGAGGTGCCCATAATAACTAATGTAATAACTAAATAGGTGGAGGGCTTGTTTTAAAAGCATATGTTTTTAAAGTCAAAGTGTACTCATTCAGCACTCACAGTAGTTCTTTCTTTCTTTATTTATTTATTTTGGGCGGGGGTCGAGTTGGGGAGAGAGGGGAGCGGGTGGGCCACTTCTATTGGTCTTTCATTTCTCTGTTTTCATTCGTCTTTGTTCTTTGGCCCGTGGGGGCCTCCCGGTGGCGTCTGTCGTCGCAGAGCGCCGGCTCTGGGCACATGCGCCCCAGAGCTCCGGCCCGGTAACCGGACGCATCGGTCCAGCCGCTCCGCGGCACGTGGGATCCTCCCAGGCCAGGGCTCGAACCGGCGCCCCCTGCACTGCAAGGCGGTGTCCCTACCCACTGGACCACCAGGGAAAGCCCTCACAGTAGCTCTTTAAGGCCTTCATATTGAGAGATTTCCGGCAGTGCTCTCAGAACACTCTAGTAATCACATCATTCTCTCCATAGCACACAGGCCTTTGGATCTCTTTGTTAAAAAAAAAAAAAAAGAAAACAACAACATACACACATACCCACACATCCCCTCTCCTCCCTACAAAGCCTGCTTTTATATTTTTCAATAATTATTAAGGCTTTAGGACTCGTGAAATGTCTTCTCTGCCTACAAATTTTGCTGCGGAGCTAAAAAAACCTAAAGGGACTCTGCAAAAAAAATCTGCCACTTCAAAGAACTGCAATCAGGATGACCCCGAGATATACAACACCATTGTGAATGTAGTTCACAGTATTTCACCATCTCTTCTCTCCAAGTGAGGGGGTGCCAGACAAAACACAGGATACCCAGCTAAACTGAAATTACAAACAAACAACAAATCATTGTTTAGTATAGATCTGTCCTATGAAATATGTGAAACATACTTAGAATTTAAGAAAAATTATTATTTATCTGAAATGCTTATTTATATATGTATGTATCTATGTATGTCTGTGTCTAATTAAATCTGGCAGCTCTAACTCCTAATTAACTTTCCAAGATTTAACATTTAAAAATAAATTTGACATATGCAATGATCATTAAAACCAAAATCAAACCTAAGATGTGACCCCAGGAACCCATATAAAAGCTTAAAATACTTTACTGGAAGATGTTATTATCCCAGTGTCTGACCTTTCTGTCTTCTCCTTGTCATTCAGATCTCAACTTAAATGTCATTCTTCAACAAGGTCATCCCTGTCCATCCTCTCTTAAGTGTTTCCTCAGCCTCCTTTATCCTTTTTTTTTTTTAATTTTCTAATGAGATTTATCACTCCTTGATATTTTCTTTTTATCTGTTGTCTGCCCCACCCTAAAATGATATGTGCTCAATACATTCTTATAGCCTGAAGGCAATATAGAATAATGTTTGGTTCTAGAACATGAGCTTTGGAAATCAAGTTAAAATTCTGGTACTCTGTGTGATCTTGAGAAAGTACCTTAACTCTTCTAAGCTCAGTTTATTCATAAAATGGTGGTCAAGGTCTAGAGAAGGCACCCCCAAACCCTCACAGTAGCTCTTTAAGGCCTTCATATTGAGAGATTTCCGCAGTCCCCCTCCATCCTAGCACACAGGCCTTTGGATCTCTTTGTTAAAAAAAAAAAAACAACAACATACACACATACCCACACATCCCCTCTCCTCCCTACAAAGCCTGCTTTTATATTTTTCAATAATTATTAAGGCTTTAGGACTCGTGAAATGTCTTCTCTGCCTACAAATTTTGCTGCGGAGCTAAAAAAACCTAAAGGGACTCTGCAAAAAAAATCTGCCACTTCAAAGAACTGCAATCAGGATGACCCCGAGATATACAACACCATTGTGAATGTAGTTCACAGTATTTCACCATCTCTTCTCTCCAAGTGAGGGGGTGCCAGACAAAACACAGGATACCCAGCTAAACTGAAATTACAAACAAACAACAAATCATTGTTTAGTATAGATCTGTCCTATGAAATATGTGAAACATACTTAGAATTTAAGAAAAATTATTATTTATCTGAAATGCTTATTTATATATGTATGTATCTATGTATGTCTGTGTCTAATTAAATCTGGCAGCTCTAACTCCTAATTAACTTTCCAAGATTTAACATTTAAAAATAAATTTGACATATGCAATGATCATTAAAACCAAAATCAAACCTAAGATGTGACCCCAGGAACCCATATAAAAGCTTAAAATACTTTACTGGAAGATGTTATTATCCCAGTGTCTGACCTTTCTGTCTTCTCCTTGTCATTCAGATCTCAACTTAAATGTCATTCTTCAACAAGGTCATCCCTGTCCATCCTCTCTTAAGTGTTTCCTCAGCCTCCTTTATCCTTTTTTTTTTTTAATTTTCTAATGAGATTTATCACTCCTTGATATTTTCTTTTTATCTGTTGTCTGCCCCACCCTAAAATGATATGTGCTCAATACATTCTTATAGCCTGAAGGCAATATAGAATAATGTTTGGTTCTAGAACATGAGCTTTGGAAATCAAGTTAAAATTCTGGTACTCTGTGTGATCTTGAGAAAGTACCTTAACTCTTCTAAGCTCAGTTTATTCATAAAATGGTGGTCAAGGTCTAGAGAAGGCAGGTCTAGATCCATGCCTCACTACCACCACTCAGAAAAATACCTATGCCTCAGTTTCCTCATCTGTGTTTCATCTTTCTTCCTACCTCACAGAGCAGAAAAGGACATTACATAGTACGATGCACATACAGCAGTCAGCACAGGGCCAGGCACAGCATAGCTCTTCAGTAAACACATTCAATGAGCACATTTGAAACATAAGACCTGTACTTCTGATATGGATAGGGACCCATGTACAGTATAGTCAAAAAACAAAAGCCCTTAGACATAAAAAGGAATGAATTTGTGTCATTTGTAGTGATGCAGATAAACCCAGAGCCTGTTACGTGGTATCTCCCTTCAGCTCTTGCCGCCACCAGTCCTGGAATGAGGCCTACCTAAAAAAGCATGGTGTTTGTGTATATATTTGGGTCAGGCTGATCTCTCCTGAGCAACCTTAATAAAAATAAGTATTAGTTCAGGAGTTTCCCCATATCAATTCCTTAGGAAAAGACACTTCCACCATAGGCCTTCAAAGCTGTAACCTGTATCCTCTTCCATAGGTCCCTAAACAGACTCTTGCTAATGGTTACCCATTTCTTTCTTCCTCTTTCTGTGTGTCATCCCAGGCTGTCATGGTGTCCCTGCTGACAGATTATTTGCCTCAGCTCCAGAAGCCAAAGTTTTGATGCAGTGATGCTCCTCAAGAGAGAAACTATGATCTTCAGGAACAGAATAAGTCAATTTATGAGGAAAAGAGAAGAGAGAGAATCTAAAAAATAAATTCTGACACATGGTATAGGTGAATGATATGACATTGCTTTGCTTCTATGAAACCTTCCTGAAGCTCTTAATTTCAGTGTAGATACACCATAATACATGGCTTAACTTGGTTTAAACTTCCTAATTCTCAATTTCTGAGTTATATCTGAGTATGATATTAATAATAATATACATTTGCTTCAACTAAACATAAATTACTGCATTCATAACACATACTGCCTAAGCCATTAAATGTAATCTATGCTTATTGCCTTAATAAATTATCACCTACGCTAATTTATAAGTAAACATTTACCAGGCAGTCAGCTGTTGGTAGATATGTGGGCTGTGCTCATATCCCCTAGGACCAACAAGGAAGCCAAATGACCCATCTTGCTGATGCAACACAATTTTCAGGTAAGTGGGATAGACAGACATTCACTTCTGGAGGCAAAACGATGAAATTCTTAGAACAGCTATAACTGTGTCCAAACTCTGGAGTTTTTTCTAGTCATTTGTGGAAGGAGGGTCCTTTGAGAGCACACATCTCTTTTCTATAATGAATACTTAATGTTATAAGCCTAAAGAAGCCTTTGTGAACAAGTGGTAAAACTGGAGATACCTAAGTAGGAATATAACATCCATTAATGACATTTTCATTGCTTCAAATTCTCTACCAGGAGCAATTTAATTTTTTCATGTTTGCGCTTGTCATGCATCTCATCATACCACGCACTGGATATTTCCATAAATCTACTACTTGCCACATTTGAGTCTATAGTTTCCTCTAATTTTTATTCCAGATAACACTTTGCATTACTGGATTATTATGTAATTAAAGCTAGACGTCTCTTGTGGGTGAACAAAATGCGTAGTGCTGAATTACTATGATATAATTTGAAATCTTTAGTTAAAATGTTAAATAAGTGAAACTTTTCAAAAGTAATGTATTTTACAGAAGACAGGAAGAGTAATGACCTTGACATTCCATTTCTATAACTGGAAGAATGTTTCCAGCCTAGTTGACTGATTATTCCTTCGCAGATAGCTATGACTTAAATGAGTGAGTACAAGATGAATTGCAAATTAGATCTGCAATGAAGACGCAATAAAACATATTTAGTAGGGAGGGGGGTAAGGCTCATAATATTACAGGGAAAAAAAAGTTCAATTTTTCTAGTAAATAACAAAGGTGACTTTCATGTTGATGGCAATTTATCGGGAACACTTAAGAAAGAAAGAGCAGAGTTTTGTAAACTGTCTTTTTACCACAGAGTATAAGGACAATTTCACCAAAAGGTGCTGTGTGGTTTGTGGGGGCTTTCCCTCAAACTGCCACCATATAAAGGACACGATGAGTATCCTTCTACTTTCTAAATGGTCCCTTATGGTTAGGGTCCCCAACTTCCAGGATCTAATGCCTGCTGATCTGAGGTGAAGCTGATGTGACAATAATAGAAATAAAGTGCACAACAAATATAATGTGCCTGAATCATCCTGAAACCATCCCTCTACCCCTGGTCCATGGAAAAATTGTCTTCCACGAAATCTGTCCCTGGTGCCCAAAAGGTTGGGGACTGCTGCCCTATAATCATGAATTCTCATCTCTTTATTGGCTATTCTTTGAACCAAAGAGAAGGTACAGTCTTCTTCCCTTGATGAGAAAGAACTTGTATCATTTCCTTGCCAAAATGTGGTCACTACCTCAAAATGTCTAAAAGCTTTCATTTTTATGGACACACAATTTAACACTGTTCTCAGCTCAAGCGTATATGCCTGCTTTCTTAACTTTTCATCTTAAGAAGACATTATTTATATTGTCATGAATAAAGAAAACCAGGGAAGGAAGATTCAGTACTAATTTCTTCCAAAGCTGTTTCACCTCCTGTTTCATTTTACCCTTTCCTCCTTCACTCCCTTTCCTATGTAACTACTGCAATAATCGAGATTAACAAAAACTCCAGTAATGACCCTTGGTCACTGGTGCAGTAGATCCTATCGACTTAATATAACTAATCAAAGAGTTTCTTTCTTTCAGGCTTTCTCCACTGTAACACTGGAAGTAAAAATATCACGTGATCATACTGCAATGGGGGTTCCCAGGTGGCACTAGTGGTAAAGAAACCACCTGCCAATGCAGGAGATGTAAGAGACACTGGTTCAATTCCTGGGTAGGGAAGAACTCCTGAGGAGGAAATGGTAACCCACTCCAGTATTCTTGCCTGGAGAATCCCATGGACAGAGGAGCCTGGTGGGCTACAGTCCACGGAGTTGCAAAGAGTTGGACACGACTGAAGCAGTCTGCAATGATTTCAATGCTGGGAAAGAACTAGCTAATTATTTTTTCCTGCAGTGATACGCTTCTAGTAACTTTAGAAAAATAATTCAACATTGGACATTTCAAACAAATATTGTGCTAATGATGTGACATAACGTCCCCAGGCAGAAAGATCTGCCTATATTAGCATGGCAATGCCAGATTACACCTCCTACACAAATAAATGACCTTAGAACTTCAGTTAAAATGGTGAGAAGCTCTTGGTCCAATGCCAAAGATCCAAGTCAAACCTTCTCCCTTGATAAAAAGGAATGAAGAATACATACTAACAGGGTGTCCAGAACACATTGTTTTGGGGGCCTTTTTAGCTTGAATATCCTCATCAATGAAGATGAGCTGTAGTATGTCTCGAGACATGACACCACTCAGCAATTTTGTTGAATGATGACAAATATGTAAGGTCATATCAAAGAATGGAAAACCAGTCTGGTTACAATGATTGGACACCTATAACCAGGAGCACTATATACTGACATGAAAGATGTGTGCTGTGCAAAGTTTTCAGGTAAAGGTGTGACTAAACAATCTGACTGCAATGCAGGAGACCTGGGTTGGATCCCTGGGTCAGGAAGGTCCCCTGGAGGAGGGCATGGCAACCCACTCCCGTATTCTTGCCTGGAGAATCCCCATGGACACAGGAGCCTGGAGGACTAAAGTCCAAAGGGTTTCAAAGAATCGGACACAACTGAGGGACTAACACTTTTACTTTTTCAACGACGTGAGTAAGGGTTAAAATCTGGTCACACCAGACACCAAGACCTGTGCCTCCTTAGAGCGTTACAGTCAGGTGGAAGGAATGACATTTTTAAAAGTTGTCCACCCTCGGGGGGCACTGAATAAGCCTGAATAGGTGCTTTGTTTTAAGTCACACAAAAGGCCAGTATCTGGTATGGTTAGCCCTACTTTCAATTATTTACCTCAGGAATATTTTTCAGTATCACCTTATACTTGTTAAAATGAGATACACAGGGACACTTCAGTGATAATCTTCAGTGTTTTGCCTCAGTTTCTGCCACAGTTTCAGTAAGATTCCAGAGGAGAAAGGATAGTAAACGTCCATTTTTGTGTGGCAAATGCATGACACATCATGGAGGGAGGAATCTGCAATCAACTCTGAATTTTCATCAGATTTAATATCAATTATTGAGAAAAGGGTTTCCCTGGTAGCTCAGATGGTAAAGAATCTGTCTGCAATGCAAGAGACCCGAGTTCCATCCCTGGGTCGGGAAGATCCCCTGGAGAAGGGAATAGCAACCCACTCCAGTATTCTTGCCTGGAGAATTCCATGGATACACCATGGGGTTGCAAAGAATCAAACACAACTGAGCGACTAACACACTTTCACTTTTCACATTGAGAAAAGAATCTTGGTCGGAGCAAATGGAAGTACATTCTTTTATATGAACTAAATCTTTTCACAGTTTGAATAGTGCCTGACTTCTATCAACGACACTAGACTGAGTTTCTGACTGATGTTCTTGTGAAGCTCATCCCCAGAGGCAATGCGAGCACAACAGCTGCCTTCTGGAACAAAATCATTAGGCAGATGGATTTTTAAACTGGAATGAGGTTTAGAAATAATCCAGATCATCCCTTCATTTTACAAAAGAAGGAAACAGGAAATAGCCACAAAATGTTCCTAGGCTAGAAAGATATTCTACAGGGAGGGATAATACATGTTTTCAACCCTCCTCCACAAACTATCTGGGATCCTTCAAAGTCTGAATGGGGACTAGGGAACTGGCTGCTCCAGGACTGTGATTCTGTGAGACCAACAGATGAGAGGAGTGTTTGCACCTAAGTAGAGTTTGATACCAATATTCATGGATATGAACCAAGATCCAAAAAGCATTCATGTGGTCAGTGCTGGTGGTGTCCCATCCAAATGTCTATTACCTGGACTCATCCATCCCCCAACTGCTGCCAGGGCTGGATACTGATGGATCACAGCTGCTCTTTTTCTGAAACCCTACCCTCCACCATCAGGACCACATAGCCCAGGAGGTTAGACTCTCATCCTCATCCTACCCTTGGCAGTTCACAGCCAATGAAGCTCTCTTTCCTCCAGACAAGACTAACCCTGTAGTGAAATTCATGCCCCAGAGCTTTTCCACGGGATTAGGCTGAAGCCAGTATCTGTTGAAGACCACATCCTGGGTCATCACTGTCACTGTTGCTGTTTAGTTGCTCAGTTGTGTCTGACTCTTTGCAACTCCATGGTATGTAGCCCACCAGGCTCCTCTGTCCATGGGATTCTCCAAGCAAGAATACTGGAGTGGGTAGCCATGCCCTCCTCCAGGGAATCTTTCTGACCCAGGGATCAAACCCATATTTCCTGCATTGGCAGGCAGCTTCTTTACCACTGAGCCACCTGGTAAATCCAAGCTGACGCTTAGCCTACTTCTCTTGTTTCTCTTCTCCTGAGAGTGCTGCTTCAGTCTTGTGCAAGTCATTTTCCCACAAGTCCCCCTCTCACGCTCTGCTTCTAGGGAATCTGATCTAAGAAGATCCATGAGTAAAATATTTCAGAGGTCTGCACTCTGCTGCTGATTCTTCAGGCACCAAGGGAGGAGTAGGAAGATAAATGGCCATTGGACCCACAATGAAGAGCTCATGATTCAGCAAGCAAAAACCTTTCCGGTTACCAGGCTTAGTCTTCCTTATAGAGGAAGCAGAACATTATAAATAACAAATATTTTCCTGTCACATGTTCAAATTCATAATAAGGAATTTATTAGCTGTGTGGAATAGGAGACCAATTTTCTTTCCCCAGAGACGAGTACATTGGAGTTCACTGATATAATATTTCAGGCTCATTTCTGTGATAGTTTAACACCGTTAAAGGTTGGTGCTTCTGGCAGCTGGTCTGCCCTTGGCATTGCCTTCCTTACTCCTGCCCAAAGCTACTTATTCAGCAGATCTGGACTGGGGCCTGAGAATCTACATTTCCAACATGTTCCCTGGTATGCCAATGCTGCCAGGCCAGGGACCACACTTTGAGAATCATTGGCATGAGGTCATTCTAAAGAATTATTGCAGGTGTCTTTATCCCCACATCCGTAAAGCACCACCATAAAGCATCTGACATAGCCCAGATCTTCTGACTATTAATCTGTCATTGGAAGCCACTGAGGCCTGGATTTTCTCCTTTCTCCACTATGTAACAGCCATCTAAGCCCGCTTTCCTTATCTGTAAAATGAGAATAACAATACCCATCTCATAGGGATGCTGAAAGATTTAAATGAAGTAACATATGTAGGAGTATCTGGCTTAGAGCGAGTGCTAAATAAACACCAGCCCTATTTTATTTGTTTCTAATACTCAATAGTTTTCCTTGGGCCTTTATAACAAAATTATATGCCATCATTGGAAACATTGAGTTGAACAGCTGGTTTCCAAAAAAGGGCAAAGAATGAGTTTGTCCTCTGAAGCTGGCAGAACCCAGCAGCGGATGCTTCAGTTGAGCCATTTCTTTCTAGAAGCTGGTTTGTGAATACATATGCTATCCAGGTCAGTGGCCTGGCTCTTTGTCAAACTGAATCATGGAAGCCAACAAGTCCCACCATCTAATCAAAGTGACAACTCTTTCGCTTAAGGAAGCCTGATGGGAATGCACATTTACGTGAAATAAATCCGAGGCATTTGGCTTGGGATCTAACTGATAGAAGGGGAAAGGGATTAAGAAGAATTCATCAGGGTTTATTTATCTTTGTCTGAGGCTAGAACTTCTCATTGGAAGAATTTTTCAAACTGTTCTTCAGGCAGCAGTTCTTAAATGTTTTGTTTTTGGGACCTCCTTTCACGTTCACAGACTAGAAAGATCTCAAAGATATTTGTTTATGTGGTATATATCACTTAAAAATTAAAGTTGAAAAATTTCAAAAATATGTATATATTGATTAATTTAAACTTAACATTATTAAACCTATATTATGAAAACAACTATTTTCTGAAACAGAATTAAAGAATAGAGTGGATGACATTGGTTTGTACTTTTGCATGCCTTTGCTGTCTGCCTTAATAGAAGACAGGCTCTATTCTCATCTCTTTCTGCTTTCCATCTGTGGTACTATGTTGAAGTACAGGAAGATGATCTAACCTCACAAATATAAGTAATTAAAACAGGAAGTAGTCTTTTCAAATAATCATCAATATTCTTGGATGTTACACTGAAACTCTGCAAGGGATAGTTTCTTAGAGATTAGTGGCAATGTGGAATCTGAAACTACATCAGTGAACTTTCCTTCACTGTTAAATGAAACTACACTTTGAATAAATCTTTTGCGCATGTGTGATTCCACACTGGTCATCTGGAAAACATTAGTTTACTGATTTATGTACCTCTTCCAAAGGATGCCACATTACATTATGGAAAATTACAAAAATGCATTTATTAATACTGCTACTGCTATGGTTTGAATGTTTGTGTGCCCCCCAAAATGCATATGTTAAAATCCTAGCCCCTAAAGATAATGGTATTAGTGCATGGGGCCTTTGGGAAATACTGAAGTCACAAGAGTGCAGTCCTCATGAGTGCGATAAATACCTTTGTCAAAGGGACTACCCAGAGTTCCCATAGCCTCTTCCACCGGAAGGCACTGACTATGAACCAGTAATAGAGTTCTCACCAGAACACAGTGATACTGGTACCTTGATCTTGGACTTCCCAACCTCCAGGATGGTGGAAGGTAAATGTACAGCAGCCTGAATGGATTAAGACAATGACCTACCTTGTTAGAAAAATCTTTAAGCATTGCAAAGTGGATAAAAATTGTATACAATTCTGATTTTCACTTGAAGGCTCAGATTTTATCTTTGGCAACAAATAACCATCAGTCTGCTTGAAGTGACAGGTTCACCTCATTCTTTTTCAAGATGTCTGGCAAATACCCAAGTCCAAATGACCATAGTTTATCAGTTTTGTGTGTGTGTTTTTTGACATTAGAACTTGTGTGCCATGCAAAAGGTAGCTAGTTTGACACACAACTCAAAGACTAGCATGTACTATTTTCTTCAAGATAATCATCATAACTTGATGATCACAGAAAGGCATAGTGCTTAACTTCTCATGTCATCACACAGAATATTAAAGAGACATGCATTCGAGGGTTGAAATTTAATAATAATTTTTACTGATGCCTTGACTTGATTTGTGCTAAGGTATCAGCCTACCATTCCTTTTGTACTGTCTGCAGATGCTGCTCATCCAGGAATCACCCACTGAGCTTATCTACTGCTTGAGCCCCGGCTTTCTGCCCAGCACTTGTTATATGTGGGAACATAGTAATTGACAAGAAAGGCGTGATCCCTGCCCTCATAGTATTTATAGTCTAGTAGGGAGACAGACAACCACATGGAAAAAGACGTCATAATAGGAGCTGGAGAGAAACAAACAGCATGCTCTTCCAAAGGATGCCACATTACATTATGGAAAATTACAAAAATGCATTTATTAATACTGCTACTGGTATGGTTTGAATGTTTGTGTGCCCCCCAAAATGCATATGTTAAAATCCTAGCCCCTAAAGATAATGGTATTAGTGCATGGGGCCTTTGGGAAATACTGAAGTCACAAGAGTGCAGTCCTCATGAGTGCGATAAATACCTTTGTCAAAGGGACTACCCAGAGTTCCCATAGCCTCTTCCACCGGAAGGCACTGACTATGAACCAGTAATAGAGTTCTCACCAGAACACAGTGATACTGGTACCTTGATCTTGGACTTCCCAACCTCCAGGATGGTGGAAGGTAAATGTACAGCAGCCTGAATGGATTAAGACAATGACCTACCTTGTTAGAAAAATCTTTAAGCATTGCAAAGTGGATAAAAATTGTATACAATTCTGATTTTCACTTGAAGGCTCAGATTTTATCTTTGGCAACAAATAACCATCAGTCTGCTTGAAGTGACAGGTTCACCTCATTCTTTTTCAAGATGTCTGGCAAATACCCAAGTCCAAATGACCATAGTTTATCAGTTTTGTGTGTGTGTGTTTTTTTTTGACATTAGAACTTGTGTGCCATGCAAAAGGTAGCTAGTTTGACACACAACTCAAAGACTAGCATGTACTATTTTCTTCAAGATAATCATCATAACTTGATGATCACAGAAAGGCATAGTGCTTAACTTCTCATGTCATCACACAGAATATTAAAGAGACATGCATTCGAGGGTTGAAATTTAATAATAATTTTTACTGATGCCTTGACTTGATTTGTGCTAAGGTATCAGCCTACCATTCCTTTTGTACTGTCTGCAGATGCTGCTCATCCAGGAATCACCCACTGAGCTTATCTACTGCTTGAGCCCCGGCTTTCTGCCCAGCACTTGTTATATGTGGGAACATAGTAATTGACAAGAAAGGCGTGATCCCTGCCCTCATAGTATTTATAGTCTAGTAGGGGAGACAGACAACCACATGGAAAAAAGACGTCATAATAGGAGCTGGGAGAGAAACAAACAGCATGCTCTAATACAGAATTAA
The DNA here is from genome assembly GCA_022376925.1 of Tragulus kanchil. Lineage (NCBI taxonomy): Eukaryota > Metazoa > Chordata > Mammalia > Artiodactyla > Tragulidae > Tragulus > Tragulus kanchil. The sequence goes on along the minus strand of JAIOJX010000001.1, from coordinate 92,950,711 downwards.
GGGATGAAACGAAAAGTACACATTTGGCTCGGTAGTTCTCAAACTTCAGTGAGCATCAGAATCAACTGGAGAGCTAATAAAGCTTACAGAGACCTTGGTTTATTGAAATAGGGAGGGCCTGGGCCTATGCGGTTTTACCAAAATTTAAGTAGTGGTGTTTTAAATGCAGTGCCTGGAGAAAGTCTCCTAGAGAAGGTGACCTTAAAATGGAATCCTTAGTGCTGAGAATAGCTCAGAGGCCCAGGCTTTTCACTGGAGTTGGATCTGATATGTCTGAGGCAACGCCAGATCTACAGCTATAGGCTGAGCCATAGGGCTGATAAATTCATTTACTGCTTAAGTGGGCCCTGTCCATTTATTATTACAAAATTATTTTATTACCAAAGTAAATAATTACCAAGTTCCTATAACAAACATGTTTTATGAGCAAATGTGGTTATACAAGGCATTTTTTATTAACAAGTCTTATCACAGAACATCTCTCTGAGGATCTCATCTCATTAACAAGGAGTAGAGCACATATCTTTATCTTTCTTTAAAAACTTGTTGGGCTTCCCCTGGTGGTCCAGTGGATAAGGATACCGCCTTGCAGTGCAAGGGGCGCCGGTTCCATCCCTGGCCTGGGAAGATCCCACGTGCCACGGAGCGGCTGGACTGATGTGTCCAATTACCGAGCCGGAGCTCTGGAGAGCATGCGCCCAGAGCCGGCGCTCTGCTACAACAGACGCCACCGTGATGGGAGGCCGGCAGGAGCCAAAGAACAAAGACAGATGAAAATGGAGAAATGAAAGACCAATGGAAGTGGCCCGCCCGCTCCCCTCCCTCCCCAACCCAACCCCCGCTCAAAATAAATAAATAAATCTTTAAAAAAAAAAAAAAAAAACTTGTTGGCTATTTCACCAACAGTGCCTTTTCACGTGGTCACCAGAATTGAAATGTCCTCCAAGTTCTCTCCATTATCTTCCTAAGAGCTGTACAATCATCATGACATTTTGAATTAATTCTCCAAGTATTTATGCTAATAAGATTAGCTCCCCTCAAGACTTTTCATTAAATGTAATTGTAAAAATTACATTTCTTTAACTAAGGTCAGTAAAAGAAATTAAGGTATTTAATTTCTCATCCTCACATAATTAAGTGAAGAATGGAAAAGAGCATTCCAGCTAGAGGAGAGTGCACACGTTGATCCTGAGGTGAAAAGGGGCTTGGCTTCTTGCAGAAAGTGGAAGAAGGTGAGTGGAGCAAGGGAGAGAGGAGCACAAGACAAGTCCAGAAAGTTCCATAGAAATTCATCCACGTAGGCTTTAGAGGTCAGAGCAAGAATTTCAGTTTTTATTCTAAGTGAAATGGGGAGACAATGATTGGATGATAGGATGTATTCATTAGGAGGTTTTATGAAGACAGCTATGAGTTGACTGTAATAAATAGTATAAATAGTGTAGTAAAATTGTGTCATTGTACATGAATATAGACTTCCCAGGTGGCTCAGGAGTAAAGAATCTGCCTGCCAATGCAGAAGACATAGGACACATAGGTTCAATCCCTGGGTCGGGAAAATCCCCTGGAGAAAGAAATGGTAACCCACTCCAGTACTCTTTTCTGGAAAATCCCATGGACAGAGGAGCTTTGAGGGCTACAGTCCATGGGGGTCAGTAAAAAGGGTCAAACATAACTAAGCGACTAAACAGCAACAACAACATTAATATACTGCTATCCAGTTTATGCATCAATCTCTTAGACACTTGGTTGGTATGCATTAGTTGTCAAAGTCTACACAATTGCTGTCAAACCTGGAAAATGGCATTTCCACAGCTTTAAAGTTGAGAACCAAATGGCTGACTAAATTTGAGCCATGTAAGACTCTCCAAATCTACAACTTCTTTATAAAAGGAGGGCCCTTGATGACAAATGTTGATAGAGCTAGCTCCAGAATCCTAAGCTTCATTTTATTGGCCTATGCTTCAGTCCATCTTTTCATTGCTCTTTTGTTAATTCTTGCCCTCCTTTGTTTCTCTGTATTCACGTTCATTGTAGTCTTCCACTGTATTTTTTAAAATTCTTTATTTTAAAGGTTTTACAGAGTTTTGTTGTTCACAGACATGTATGTTCCCAGATCAGTCATATGCATATCCCTGGTCCCCACCCCCTGAGTTGCCCCCATCCCACCGGACCATCGCCCCATGCCATTGTGAGCACTCCTATTCCCTTAGCACAATGACAATAGCTATCTTTTCCACACATGACAGTATAGGTTTCCATGTTACTCCCTCCATGCCTCCCCCTCCCTATTTCTTCCCCACAATGTCCCTATGTCTATGCGCTGTCTGTTTTTCCATGAGTTCACTGTGTGTATTATCAAGACCGTCCTACTAGATTCCATATATGTGTGTTAGTATACTGTACTTGTCTTTCACGTTTTGACTTACTTCACTTTTGATGATAGGTTCTAGAGCCAGCCACTTCATCAGGACTGAGTCTTCTGCATTTCTTTTAACAGCTGAGTAGTATTCCATTGTATATATGTACCAGAACTTCTGGATCCATTCATTCATCAATGGACATCTAGGTTGCTTCCATGTTCTGGCTATTGTATAGAGAGCTGCAATGAACATTTGGGTACAGGTGCTTCTTTCAGTTTTGATTTCATCAGGATATAAGCCTAAACTTCCATTGTATTAAAGTGAAAGTTGTTCAGTCATGTCTGACTCTTTAAGACCCCATGGACTGTAGCTTGGCAGGTTCCTCTGTACATAAAATTCTCTAGGCAAGAAGGCTGGAGTGGGTTGCCATTTCTTTCTCCAGGAGATCTTCCTGACCCAGGGATTGAACCTGGATTTCTTACATTAAGCAGATTCTTTATCATCTGAATCACCAGGAAAGCCACTGTATTATATTCCTTCAATCTCCTTATCTTCCTCCTGGAGCAACTGGAACTTGGGGTCCCATCTTAGTGCACTATGCCCTAAGGGATAAGAATATGGGCGATTCAGGCAGCCCTTCCTCTTATTAATGGATGCTCTTGGCTATATCCTATAATACAGCTAAGCCTCAAACTCTCATCTGGAAATAGAGGATAATAATAGTGCCTACTTACAGAAATAAATGTGTAAGTCCAGGGAAAAGAGTGCATGGACTGCTATATAGAACATGCTCAAAATGTTACCAACATATCTTTAATTTCCTTATTAAATTTCCCATTTCTATGGTCATCTCACATTCTGAGTTCTTTCAGTTTAAGGAGAATTTAATTTATTTTCAAGTCTACCATGCCACTTTCATCCTGTTGTTACTCTGTAAGTAATTTGCTGTCTCCTCAATACAACTGTGAAATGTCACAGGAGTTCAGAGAAGACAAGGGAGCCCTACAGGTCAATGGATGGATGTGACTCCATCATTGAAGACCTGGCAACATTTGCTTAGTCAAAGACAAAGGCATTCAGGGTGGCAGGTCTGTGAGCAAATGTGTGAGAGACAATTCTTACATGATGGTCAGTAAGTAGTCTGTATTGCTTGAAATGGAGGATTTGTGTGCAGACGTGTTTGGAAAAGCTTGTTGGTACAAGACTGAGGAGTGCCTTTGTCAAAAAGCTACATTTGGAAATTTTCCTGCAGGCGTTGGGGAGCCAATGAATAATGTGGCAGGAGAGAGGATATAAAGAAAGTAGTGTTTCATCAAGATTGATACGGTGATGCTGTGTAGATTTACTGGGGAAACTAGTCTCATGGCTATTTTGTTCCCTGAACAAGAGTAGCAATTGTGGAAATGGAAGTCTTTATCCTAAGAGAAAACTGACAGGACTTGGCAACTTGAATCTAAAAGTCAAAGAAAGAGGATAAACAGTTTGAACTTGAAATGATAATGAAACATGCAAAAGCAGGTCATTTCACCTCTTTGCCTTAATAGTTCTGTCTTTAAAGCAGTGTTAATAAACTATAATCTCTTAATTTCACAGAGATGAGAAGAATTTACATAAGATACTTGGTGCAAAGCATAGATAATGATAACAGATGCAGGGATCTCTAGCCATTTACTTAACACAAGGAAAGTAATTAATATATGTTTGTTCAATTTTAATCATTTTGAATTAAAATAATGTAGGAATAGAGTTCCACAGACATATCAAGGCAGTTTTAGAGGGTGAGAACAGTTAAGGGAAAGGATTCAAGGAGATGATGGATCTCTATTTCTTGTCTTCAAACCTTGATTTACAGATTAATAGATCAAACAGACATATTTCCTGCTCAAGGATCTGAGAGTAGAATAAAAGTATGGAAAATAGTTATAATTATTCATGGTTTCCTTGTCCTTCCTCTTTCATCAGTGAAAGTTCAATAACAGCAGAACCTTATCAATGTGAACATCTCTGTTTCTCTGACCTAAGAAAGTCCAAGTCGTTTGGCAATTAAATTATTAATCATTTAAAGGCCATCAAGAAGAAAGTATGCACATTTAAACAAGAATGGAACGTTGTTCTCAGTAATAAAATGCATGATCCATTCTTTCCTCTGGATCCAGCAACTTCTCTGGTCCCTGAAGTGGCCATTTCCCTCCTTGTACCATTTCAGCTTGGGGCACAAACGCAACTTTCAGTTTCCAAGAATCATTTCCAGTGGCTTTTCCAAAGGCCTCTGTAATTATAGAACTGTTTCTTTAGTTTCTTTTATAGGTCTGCTTCCAAAAGACCAAGGATGCTATAATAAATAGTCAGTAAAAAAAAATCTACATCAGGGTTTCCCTGGTGGACAAGTGGGTACAGAGTCCGCCTTGCAGTGCAAGGAGCACTGGTCTGATCCCTGGCCCGGGAAGATCCCACGTGCCGCGGAACGGCTGGACTGGTGTGTCCAATTTCGAGCCAACGCTCTGGAGTACATGCGCCCAGAGCCAGTGCTCTGCAACAGGAGAGGACACTGCAATGGGAGGCCCACACAGGCCAAAGAATAAAGATGGATGAAAATAAATAAAAAATCAATAAAAGAGGCCAAAATTCTTTTTAAAAGTCTAACATCATTTAAAAAAAAATCTACATCACAACCTTGTGTATTCAGTGGGGTAAAGCCACCCCAAACTCTTTAAGAGGTTCTGAAAGCACTGACATGCCTTTGTCTGATGGATAATGGCTCAGTTAGTCTTACTTAAAAGTGGAAATTTTCCACCAGAATGGTCCAAATTTAAAGGTGCTACAATACCTACCATCTATGAGGGCAGGATAGGATAGGGAAGAGCTAAAACTCTGACACCTTAATGATGGGAATGAAATCTGGTAGCACAACTACATTATAGAGTTATTGGGAAATATCTAGAAAAGCCAAACACACATATTTCACTGACCCAGCCATTTCATTCCTGGATATGCACTCAAGACAAGTGAGTGCTTGTGTCCATCAAAAGACATCTTCAAGAATCCATAGCACACACCACTATATATAAAACAGATAACCAACACGGACATTCTGTATAGCACAGGGAACTATATTCAATATGTTATAATGACCTATAACAGAAAAGATCTGATAAAGAATGTATATATGTGTGTGTGTATATATATATATATATGTGTGTGTGTGTGTGTGTGTATACATATATATATATAAAACTGAAAAAATATATATACAACTGAACTGAACTAAACATTATAAATGAACTATACCTCAATTTAAAAAGCTTAATAAGAAAACCAAATAAACAAACAAAATAAAAAAAGAATCCATAGCAGTTTTTCTCATAATAGTTCCAAATAGGCAACAACTCTAAGATCTATCAATAGGAGAATGGGCTGGTAAACGATAAGATAACCATGCAATTGAACACTACACAACCGTGAAAATAAAGTACTGCCACCCACAAAAACATGGATGAATCTCAGACATAATATACAATGGAAGAAACCAGAAACAAAGGAGTTCATGAAGTTTAAGGACAGGCAAACTTAATCCATGGTTGCAGAAATCAGAATAGTGGTTACTTTTATGTGTGTGCAGGGAGGCTGACTCAGAAGGTGCAAGAGGGAGCCTTCTGGAAGCCCTAGAAAATGTTCTGTATCTTGCCCTGATTGGTAGTTACATGGGTGTATGTAAAAATTCACTGATCTATTCTTTTAAAATCTGTTCATTTTGAATTATGTATATTTCATCTCAATTAAAATGATAAATACATAAAAGTATTTGTAAACATTAAAAAAGGTAGGGGAATCCAACACACAGGGATCACATGAGTTGTACAGGACCATTCTTTGCCTGGATTTGGAAATGTATTCCACTATACTCCTTCAACTGCACTGCTTACCAAGAAGGACTACCATATTGAAAGCATTTTATTTGATTAAAAGAAATTGGTCGTCTTTATTAGAACAAAGGTCTGAACCTTCTGAAACTGGTAGATTCACCAAACTTCTGCTTCGCTAAACTAAGAGATAGGAGAGGGTTTCAAGATTGAAAAGCCTGTGTGGCTTCCCAATCCTACTGCTAAAACTTTCCCCCAAATGGGACTATTTAGGCTTGGATCCTTATATCCAGTCAAGATATTCAGATTATCAGATTATACAATATTGTATATGATATTAAGAGGCTATAAGCACTCATTTTTAAAGAAGCAGCTACAATAGATAGTTAAGGCATCTGTCTTTTGAAGATATGCTGTTTACTTTTCAGATAAAGATCCACAGCAGTCTATTCTCATTCAATGACATCAGCAGTAAATTCTGAAAACAGGTGTTCTTAACCACCCATGCAATCCAATAAATGGACTTGAGAAGGTCCTCAAATCCCGTGACATTACACACAGTTTTACATGTGCATATTAGTATTCTTTTCTGTGAAGGGAAACAAAGCTTTTGTGGTAGCCATGAAAATATAACTCTCAGATGCCCTACTGCAAGGACCACAAGTGACTGATGGTTCTAACTGCTGCACTGAAACGTATCACTGTGTAGATGCCAAAGCCACACATCTGACAGCCTGCCCCAAGCCAGTGAAATAACTTTTCCTTTTTGTTGTTGTTATATTCAACACTTTTATTTTTTAGATTTCATATATAAGTGATAGCATATTTGTCTTTCTCTGACTTATTTTTCACTAAGCATAATATTCTCTAGGTCCACCCATGTTGGATGCAAGACTTTTCCGATGACACCTCTAGCTTGAGGACTTTCTGACAGCCTTGCAGAACTCCTTCAGAACTGTATCACAGTCTAAGATGCTTCCACCCAACTTTACTGCTTTCTTCCTCCCTTTTCTCTCTCCTTCACACAGAGTTGAATCTGCCCTGACGTTTCCATCTCCAGCTTCCCTGGTTCCTTCCCCATTTTCAGTCTTGGGCACTGTCCCTAGGAAATCTCTTGCATGGCTAGTTCTGTTGTGGCATCTACTTCTTATAGGACCTGGACTTTATAAGTGGTACCAGGAATGGTGTCAGAATATAGGCACTAAGACGTGGAGTTGAAACTCGGTCATTCACTTTCCTGCAGGTAAAGATGAAACCGTTTTGGTTGGTAGTTGAGACACGGATAGTCTCTGGCTCAAAGTCGTAGTAACTTACTTGCTAAAGGGTTCACTGGTGGTGATCCTAGTGGAGGAGTCCAAGGGTCAAGGGCATGTTGGAATATCTCCTCTAAAGTGAAAAACAGTGCTGAATCTTATATCTCCTATCACACAGAAGAAGCACCTCTTTGGATCCTGGAGGCAGGACATTCTATACCTAGGAATATTACTCTGGCACAGAAAACTTCCAGCCTTAAATAGGGACCAGAAGAGGACCAGGTTATGGTGCAACTCACATGGGCCATACAATCCAGGTGACCTCAGGGTGTTACAAGTGTCAGCAGTAGAAAATGATACAGATACAGTGTGGCGCTTATAACAAGGGCATGCCATTCACAGCAGAAAATAATATGCCTTTTGAGAAACAGGTTGTGGTATGTTAGTGGGCCCTGCTAGGGACAAAATGTTTGACCAAAGGCACTATCATGCAGCTGGAGCCACACAGTATGAGTTGGGTTCTTTCTAAACTGTTAAGTCATATGGTAAGACAGGTCTTGCATCAGTCCATAACAACATGGAAATGTTATCTCTAGCATAGGCCTCAAGCAAGCCCAGAGGACTCAAGTTAACTGAATGAGCAGGTAGCCCAGATCTGTGTGTCATCTATAAGTGTTATACCAGTGCCCCCAGCAAGAATGGAACCTGTAGAACCAGGGAGAGGGTTCTCATACAAACAGCTGAAGGAGGAGCATAAAGCTCTTGTTCACTATGTAAAGGAAAGCTGAAAATGTATGGTGGCCAAATCACATCACATTCTAGTGGTCCCAAATTTTGAAAATGGGAGGAATAATCTTCCCAGTGGGTAGAGTTAAAGTCTGAGGTAAGAATATTTAAACTCAGGAGCTGTGGCCAGTGACCTGGAAGGGGACGACTAGAGATCAGATACAAGGAGTTTTGGAGGAATGTGGAGAGAAATATGGAAGTGGGTAAAAATTGTGAAGATCTTTGTATCACATATAAATGTCCCAGAAATCATCCATCACAGAAGAGGCACCTAAAAACAAAGCAGACAAAATGACTTAGCCCATTGACATCAGCTAGCCTTTGTCACTGCTCACTCCAGAATTGGCACAATGAGAATATTCATGTAGTGTCATGCAGTGGCTATGGTTGCCAAGATGGTCACAATAACATGGGCTCCCACTGGCTAAAGATGATTCAGTTTACTGGTGTCTTCAAATGGCCAACATGTTGGCCTTAAACACCTAAAATGAGCTCCCATACCTGGCACTATCCCTTGGTCATTTGGTATCTAGTCAACAGCAATGAGTCCCTTCCATCTGAGAAGCATTATTCTTTTGTCTTCACATGTATGGATACTTATTCTAGACTTGAGTTTAGCTTTCCTTCCTGCAGAGTTTCAGCAAGTTATCCAGGGGATTATGGAAGGCCTGATCTACAAGCATGGAATCCTATGCAACATGGCATCTGAACAGGATACCAATTTTACAGCAAAGGAGAGGTGGGAGTGGGTCCATGACCATGGGATCTATTGGTTGTATCACTCCTCATAAGCTTCCAATAAATCTCTTGCATGATCAATCCCATCTTAGAGCACCTGGATCAACACAGCTTTCGTCAGATATTCAAAAGGTCTGTGACCTAAAAAAAGGTCATGGCCCACTTGTGAGATACTGAGTTTGCATTCCTGCCTTAGAAGAACCAGAAGGGAATCTGGAAGAGTTTTAAAATGAGATCAAAGGTCTCGTCCTTGCCCTATTCTTTTCTTTTTTCTTTTTTTTTGGGGGGGTGGGGAGGGAGGGGGGCAGCCGGGCCACTTCTGTTGGTCTTTCATTTATCTATTTTTCATCCATCTTTGTTCTTTGGCCTGTGTGGGCCTCCCATCGTAGTGGCCTCTGTTGTCACAGAGCACTGGCTCTGGGCGCATGAGCTCTAGAGCTCTGGCTCGGTAATTGGACACATTGGTTCAGCCACTCCATGGCACGTGGGATCTTCCCAGGCCAGGGATCGAACCGGTGCTCCTTGCACTGCAAGGCAGTGTCCTTACCCACTGGACCGCCAGGGAAGCCCTCATCCTTGCCCTATTCTTGATCAAGGCAAATAAAGCTGCACTAATGCATCTGGGAAGATGTGTCAACACTGGGAATAAGTTTAGGTTCAACAGTGACTTCTCTTCCCTCTGGCTAGGCAGGTCACCCTTCCAACAGAATCAGCCTTATTATATAAACTCCGGGTACTCCATGGAATGTCACAAAAGCAATTAGGCTGGAGAAATACTTTGCCTTAAATTTACTTATTAAAATAATACATTAAAGAGAATTAAAATCCTTCTGAATCATTCCAGTTGGAATGCTATCATTCACTCCAAGAACTTGAAGTGTACCACCAACACAAAGGCTCTCTCCATCCTGAAAAATGCAGTGATGAGGGAAGATGATTGGACACCATTTCTGGAGAAAATTAAATACATATATTTCAAGTTTTAGACAGTTAGGCTTTTGTATATAATGTGCATTCCCCAGCCTACCATACAGCTTTTTCCATGACGTTAATCGTGTTCTGCTGGTAGGGGGAGGATGGTATCTGCCTGATAGATTTGTTACCCTTGGGGGAGGGTCTCAGAGGCTGGCAACCTCCTCCTTTCTCATTGGTGACAGGGCTGATTCAGAGCCCTCCTTCCTGACCCATTTATTCATGGGTATGTTATCACGAATCACCTTAAGCTTTCTATTTCACAGCATAATAAAAAACAAATAAATTCTAGCCAGATTCATACTCTGTCCTCTTTCTATTCCATTCTTGTCCTGCTAATACTTCCTGGACTTTTGTCCCTCCAAACAGCAAACTAAAAACCTTATTTTCTAAAATTTCAATATCTGAAATCCTACCAGATGTCAGCCCAACTTAAAGTAACTGAAGAAAAAAAAAAAAATAAATAAATAAAAAAAAAAAGTAACTGAAGGTATGACTCTTTTGGGGTTATATGCAAGGGGAGGAGTGGCTGGAGGTGGGGCCCCGGATATAGGTGGCAGTGAAATCTTTTAAAAAGCCCAAGAAGTACAACTGATCCTTTCTCAAGAGTGAGGTCTCTGGGGAGTACCCAGGTGTTCACATGATATTGTAACTGGGCAGGACCCCATGGGGCCTTCCCAGAACAGCATCTCCTACGTCCTCCATCTGCCTTTTGTCGGTAGAAAAACTGTAATCAAAGAATAAATTTACTCAGAGAACTGGAAAAATGCAGAAAGAATGAAAAACAGTTAAGCAAGATGAAAGAGTAATAGTTTAGCCATTAAACAAAGTCAAGGACTTTTAGTTCCTCCTTCAGGGCTATAGATACTATTCTGAGCCAAATTCTTTCAGCTGTTTTTCAGATACTGAAACCTTCAATAGGTAGAAGAAGTTAATTGTATGCTAATCAGAAGATTGATGATGTTGACTCCCCATTACCTCACCTCGCCACCAACAATCAAAAGGATATTCATGAATTGATCACATACTGCGTAATCCCCCTTCCTCATCCTGTCATTAAAAAATCTTCTCTCAAAAAAAAAAAAAAACCAAAACACCCTTCTTTCAAAGTCTTCAGGGAGTCTGTTTTTTTTTAAGCCTTTAGCGGCCCTGTACTCCTTGCTTGGCACTTTATAACAACCAGGTGACAGGCAACTAGACCCAAGTTTGGTTCAATAACAATATTAAGATGAAGTGACTGCTGGAACATCAGTAGGTTAATGAGATATTCCCTTCATTCTTATATCTGTAGCTCATCTAGTTGCCAAAATCATCTGGGTATATCTTTTAAGCACAAAAAATTTACTGGACATCCATGCCCAATCTGCAATTTAATGAATCAGGAGACTCAATTCACCAAGTGACTTTAGAGCAAGCAAGCATCTAATCTCTTGTAATGAAGCTCATCCATTTGTAAAACTAAGATAATATTACTTATCTCTTCCTCATACCATGGGTTCTGATGTGGGGGAAAAATCACCCAATTTTAATTGAATCAGGTCATATCGGTCAAGATAAAGTGTCAAGTGTGGTTCATGGCAATCTCTCAACATTATTCATGTTGGTTTTGCATTCATCAAAAGAATACTTAGTAGCTCTGACAGACTCTGAAGATGCAGCTTCAAACATCTTTAGAATACCTTTATGGGAACTGCATAAAATAAAATGTCACTAGTTAAGATTACTAGTTCAAATGCAACAATGTTATAAAACCATTCCTCATGTGGTGTTTTTTTTTGAAAGAATGTATTTCATACAATTAAAGGTGTGTCTTTTTTTCTTTTCAACTAAAGGTATATCTTAGATTAATCTCTTCTTATATTTCAGCAACTCCATGAAGGAAAACCTGTAGTCCTCAGCAGTAAGCCTTCAGATGCCTGCTTTTAGTCTTTTCCCATCACACACCACAGGCCCTCCCTCATTTCTTTCCTCCCAAGCAACCCATGCTTATGTGGATGTCTTTTCTCCATCTAACAACTCATGATCCCATGAAATCCTTGTGCACACACTCTGCTTTACTATTTTCTCTCATTCTCTAGCACAGAAGCTCACAAACCAGCTTGTGATCAGAAGTTCCTCCTTAGTGAGCAGAAAAAGGAAAGGGCAAGAAAACAGGCCTTTTTAAACGGCATGGGAAGGGTAATGGCCAGAAACTCTCAAGTGTCAAGAATTTTTACTCCATCAGATTATGATCTAGGTCTCATCAACCATATTATGTATTTATAAATCTTAAAGTATTTCCTAAATAGTGTTCACTGAGAGCTTATAAAGAGTAATGGTTCTCATCAGAAAAAAACAAAGCAAACTATTTGACATGCAAATAACAATAGCCTCTGTCTCTAGTTGATCGGCCCCATACAGCAGTAAATAAGTTATATTTTTTTTAAGTCTTCATTCACCAAATATTATTCATAATGATGTCTATGAGAGACTGCCTTCTAAATTTCACAAAGCACCTTGCAAAACAAAAAAGAAAAACTACGTATATATACGTATATATTGTGGTGCTGGAGAAGATTCTTGACAGTCCCTTCGACTGCAAGGAGATCAAACCAGTCAATCCTAAAGGAAATCAACCCTGACTATTCATTGGAATGACTGATGCTAAAGCTATAGCTCCAATACTTTGGTCACCTGATGTGAAGAGTCTTTTTATTGGAAAAGACTGATGCTGGGAAAGATTGAAGGCAAAAGGAGAAGAGGGTGGCAGAGGATGAGATGGTTAGAAAGCATCACATACTCAATGGACATGAACTTGAGCAAACTCTGGGAGATAGTGGAGGACAGGGAAACCTGGCGTGCTACAGTCCACAGGGCTGCAAAGAGTCAGACATGACTTAGCAACTGAACCACAACATATATGCACACACATGCATTTATATATGTGTGTGTATGTATACATATATATACAAATTACTATAAAATACACTGGTTTTAATAATGGTTGATATGCATTATTTCTTTAGATATAAAATATCTACACCTATATCTATATATCTCAAGCACACTGGCTATTTCATTTAGGTCAAATTTGGAAAAAATATGTTCATGTGCAATGAATCAGTTTTTTAATTAGAACACATACTGTATTCTACCTTGTATTATTGTTATTTGTTAAGAGGTCTGTCTCCATTAACTCACGAGCCTCTTGAATATAATGGCAGTATCTTTTTTTATATATATATTCTCTAAAGTAGTGCTATTCAAAATGTGGTTGGTCCCTAGTTTGTGAACTGTTTGTTACCAGTCTGCAACAAGGTAAGTATATAAACAGAGAGCATGCATTCATAAGCTTTTCCAGAAGTGTAATTAATGTTACTGTATTGTTCAAGAGTGCGCTCATTGTACTCACATTGTTGAGCAAGGCATAGGTCAGATTGGTTGCTGTTGAACTTGCTTGGATGAGTTTCACATGGTATGAGCCATATACTTGTCCTGTAAAAAAATAAACGAAAGCAAAAAACTGGTGCTTTACCACAGACAGTTTAAGAAACATCGCTCTAAATGAGGAGCTGGCAAACTATGGCCTGTAAGTCAAACCCAACATGCCATCCACTTGTTTTTGTATATAAAGTTTTATTGGAACAAGCCATTCATTTTCTTATTATCCATGCTGCTTGCACCTGACAGAGGCAGAGTTGAGTAGTTATAACTGAGACTATGGGCTTCCCTGATGGCTCAGTGGTGAAGAATCCGCCTGCAATGCAGGAGACCTAGGTTCGATCCCTGGGTTAGGAAGACACCCTGGAGGAGGGCATGGCAACCCACTCCAGTACTCTTGCCTGGAGAATTCCATGAACAGAGGCACCTGACACACAAAGTTGGACACAAAAGAAAGCAACTAAGCAGCATCAGCAGCACCTGAGACCATGTGGCCTTCAAAGTGTAACAAATTTCCTATCTAACCCTTTAAATAAAGGTCTGCTAGGGGCTTCCCTGGTGATCCAGTGGGTAGGGACACCGCCTTGCAGTGCAAGGGGCGCCAGTTCAATCCCTGGCCTGGTAAGATCCGATGTGCCATGGAGCAGCTGGACCAATGTGTCCAATTACCCAGCCGGAGCTCTGGAGCACATGTGCCCAGAGCTGGTGTTCTGCAACAACAGAAGCCACTGCGATGGGAGGCCCACACGGGCCAAAGAACAAAAGATGGATGAAAATAGATAAATGAAAAGACCAATAGAAGTGGCCCGCCCACCCCCCTCCCTCCCCAACCACCACCACCCCCCACCAAAAAAAAACGTCTGCTAGTTCTTTCTCTAAAAGCTAAGCTTTTTTTTTAACATTGACTATAATCAACATACTTCACTTTGCAAGCATATACAGATATATATGTATCTATATGAGATGAAAATTTTACAAACAATATTTACTCATATTACATGTGATGCATTCTGATATTTCTATTCTATTCTGCTATGTTCAACATTATTAAAAATAACATTGAGGGCTTCCTTGGTGGTCCAGTTGGTAAGGACACTGCCTTGCAGTGCAGGGGTACTGGTTCAATCCCTGGCCTGGGAAGATCCTACGTGCTGTGGAGCACCTGGAAAATGTGTCCAACTACCAAGCCAGAGCTCTGGAGCACATGCACCCAGAGCCAGTGCTCTGCAGCGAGAAAGGTCACTGCGATGGGAGGCCCGCACAGGCCAAAGAACAAAGATGGATGAAAATAAATAAATGAAAGACAAATAGAAGTGGCCAAAAGTAAATAATATTTAGCACAACATAATAATTTAATAAATAACCTATTGTGAATTTGTACCCATAGTTTTAAAATTAGTGCTTGAAATCTCCTAGTAAAGTATGGCACATAGACGGCACATAGGAAATATTCATTAAATAGTTTATTGATATTCACTATATCAGAGTAGTTTTCTTTTCCATGTTGTAAAGGATTTACTGATATTCAGGGTCATCCCTACCTTCTAAGTTCTCCATTTTACCACAGGGTGAAAGCCTCAATACTGTATTTCTCAGATTCCTTTGACATCCAAGTTCCAAATGAAACCTTACACACCATCCACTTCTTTATATATAAAAAGTTTTATTGGAACAAGCCATTCATTTTCTTATTATCTATACTGCTACTTAGATTGTTAGATTTTGCTATGAAAGAACTGAAAGTGGAATGAAGGAAGAGACGGTAAACATAAACTTTTGCCACATACTTCTGGTCATTCAGTGAAGAATTATTCTCCACAGGGCTACTGTCAGGTCAGGTAATTGATGATGGCTTCACTGTGATTCCTGTATTTCAGTCAAAGGAATTTGAGGGAAAAATTACAGAAAGGGAGAGTTATAGTTAGTGGTGTGCTGGTAAATGCTTAACAACTGGCTCTTTGATAGGATTTACCGATTTCCATGGTGCAAATACTACCACTATATAGCCAAGTTCAAGCTGTTGATGTGACATCAAAGAACGTGGAGCTGGGCAGAGATGCATGCCATCAGCTCTGTAAGCTAGTGGGTGGGGGCTGACTGCAACGCACTATAGTGTTATGAGTCCTAGTTTCCACCTGATTATTCTATTAGATTCAACATTATTAAAAATAACATTGAGGGCTTCCTTGGTGGTCCAGTTGGTAAGGACACTGCCTTGCAGTGCAGGGGTACTGGTTCAATCCCTGGCCTGGGAAGATCCTACGTGCTGTGGAGCACCTGGAAAATGTGTCCAACTACCAAGCCAGAGCTCTGGAGCACATGCACCCAGAGCCAGTGCTCTGCAGCGAGAAAGGTCACTGCGATGGGAGGCCCGCACAGGCCAAAGAACAAAGATGGATGAAAATAAATAAATGAAAGACAAATAGAAGTGGCCAAAAGTAAATAATATTTAGCACAACATAATAATTTAATAAATAACCTATTGTGAATTTGTACCCATAGTTTTAAAATTAGTGCTTGAAATCTCCTAGTAAAGTATGGCACATAGACGGCACATAGGAAATATTCATTAAATAGTTTATTGATATTCACTATATCAGAGTAGTTTTCTTTTCCATGTTGTAAAGGATTTACTGATATTCAGGGTCATCCCTACCTTCTAAGTTCTCCATTTTACCACAGGGTGAAAGCCTCAATACTGTATTTCTCAGATTCCTTTGACATCCAAGTTCCAAATGAAACCTTACACACCATCCACTTCTTTATATATAAAAAGTTTTATTGGAACAAGCCATTCATTTTCTTATTATCTATACTGCTACTTAGATTGTTAGATTTTGCTATGAAAGAACTGAAAGTGGAATGAAGGAAGAGACGGTAAACATAAACTTTTGCCACATACTTCTGGTCATTCAGTGAAGAATTATTCTCCACAGGGCTACTGTCAGGTCAGGTAATTGATGATGGCTTCACTGTGATTCCTGTATTTCAGTCAAAGGAATTTGAGGGAAAAATTACAGAAAGGGAGAGTTATAGTTAGTGGTGTGCTGGTAAATGCTTAACAACTGGCTCTTTGATAGGATTTACCGATTTCCATGGTGCAAATACTACCACTATATAGCCAAGTTCAAGCTGTTGATGTGACATCAAAGAACGTGGAGCTGGGCAGAGATGCATGCCATCAGCTCTGTAAGCTAGTGGGTGGGGGCTGACTGCAACGCACTATAGTGTTATGAGTCCTAGTTTCCACCTGTTGTCTAAGGATTCCATCTTTTATTATTATTATTTTTATTGAGGTATAGTTGATTTACAATGTTGTATTAATTTCTGCTGTATAGCAAAGTGATTCTTTCATATTCTTTCCATTATGGTTTATCCCAGGAGACTGAATATAGTTCCCTGTGTTATACAGTGGGACCTTGCTATTTATCCATTCTATACACACTAGTTTGCATCTGCTAATCCCAAACTCCCAATCCCTCCCTCCCAGACCTGCTTTCCCCTTGGCAACCCCACGTCATTCCTTCTTCCACTTCCTAAAGTATTTTCTTTTACTTAATACAGTCTATTCTTGCTCTTCATAATAGTTTTGTTCTATAAAGTCTCTGCAAACACTGAATTACTGAATGTTGAATCAGTGCTCTTAGGGAAAAGACAGTATTAGGTTCCTGCAAACTTTCAGTCATAACATGTTCATCAATTTATCAATACATTGGTTTATCTGTGCTTCTATTTAAAAGATACCTGTTGTCATATACATTGTTGGTTCATTAACATTAAACTAATGGCCCAAAGCATCATAGCTCATGTCTGAATGAAGCTGATCTAATACACATGTTTCCTCCATGTAGCACATCATAGCTTTCTTGTGCTTAGGAATGCTAGACAGCACTCCTGTGCTACATGTTGAGGGGAGGCATTTTTAAACAGAAAAATCACCAACAAAAGGCACAAAAATTAGGAAAATGTGGCACTAAATAGGGGGCTTCCCAGGTGGCACTCATGGTAAAGAACCTGCCTACCAATGCAGGAAATATAAGAGATGCTGCTTCGATCCCTGAGTCAGGAAAATTCCCTGGAGGAGGAAGACATGACAACCCACTCCCGTACTCTTGCCTGGAGAATTCCCTGCACAGAGGAGCCTGATGGGCTACAGTCCATGCGGTCGCAAAGAGTCAGACATGACTGAAGCGACTTAGCATGCACACATGGCACTAAACAGACCACGAAAAGGACATTTGTTTACAGCATGAGAGCTGAAGCAAAAAGGCTGAGCACTGTCACATTCAATCTCATCTGGGAAAATGCACATGGAGTAACTCAAAGTTTTCATCATTTTGCATATGTCTGTGAATGACAGCAAAAGCACGACAAGTATTGATTTTCATGTTCTGAATAAATTTTAGTGACTAGACAAATTCACAAATATGGTACCTGTGAACCCTTAGGATCAATTGTATATTGTCATCACCCTAGTTACTAAGTGACAAAAGCCATTAGGTCTTTTCGTGGATAGAAAGAATAGGAGCTCTGGAAGCATTAGTGGGAGAGGAAGGAAGATTTGAAGTTTTGACAAGGTTCTGTTGAAGTGAATTAATGTGTAAAATCAAGTTAAAGGAATTGCAAGGAACCAGAGAGACTGGATTTGTTGCAGATTTTATCTTTCTCTAGAGTCCCTGGAGCCCAGAATTCTAACCAAATCTTGAATCTCACTATGGCTATTTCAGTCTGCCAGCTGCCAAGTGGGATAAACAAGTAGTATCACTGCAGCCTCCAGCCTGTGGACTCTGCTGGGATTTACTATAACACCAGCCAGATTCTCATTGGTTTTCAACATTAGGGAGAAATTGAGAAATTCTAAATGCTGAGAGCATCCTTATGAAGTCTGGTATTTCATTCAGGTCTGTTAAAGAATTGGGCTTCCCTGGTGGCTCAGCAGTAAAGAATCCGCCTGCCAATGTAGGAGACGTGGGTTTGATCCCTGGGTTGGGAAGATCCCCTGGAGAAGGAAATCACAACCCACTCCAGTATTCTTGCCTGGAGAATCCCATGGACAGAGTAGCCTGGTAGGCTACAGCCTACAGGGTCACAAAAGAGTTGGACATGACCTAGTGACTAAACAACATTAACAATTAAAGATTTATACTGGTACTGAAAGGATTTAGCACTTATGTGTCAATATTCTCTATCTCCCCAGTTCTATCTCCACTCTTCTCTATCCTTGTTCTCTGCTCCAGGAGCTGGTTTTTATAGACTCCATCAACAGACTTCTTTGTCCTCTGCCACCTGGTTATCTAATGACAGATACTCATAGATCATAGGACGAGAAAAAAGCAAAGTTGAGGTATATATCCCCCTGCTGGCTTTCCTGCTTGGTTATCACAGGTTGGCAGTGGTTACATTTCTCTAACAGAGGTCACAGATCCCATTGGGGGACCTTCTCCTAAAGCTACAGTTCTCTTTTAAGGTTATGGTAACTGTTCCTTCTCCTTACCCCTTCAGGCCTAGAGTTAATGTTCCCTGATCATGAGAATGCTAGGTTATTTCCTCATTACATGTTGGTTTTCCTTAACCATGTCCACACTCTGGTAAATAGTCTTTTAATTAAAATTTCCTAAATTATCCTACTTGGCTTATATGACATTTCAGGTCCTATTGTTTCCTTGTGTGACTTGCCTGATGACATGGGGTTCAGGTGGTATCAGACTGATCCATTATAAGGGTCCCTATTGACATCCATCTAATGATTTTGACAAGTAATGAAGATTTCTACTAGAAATGCTGTTCATCAGCTATGTAGTTACCTCAAAACATTAGCTTGTGCGAGATACAAATACTGGATTCTCTCTCTTTATTAATCAATTTTAGAACAATGAATTGATATTCTGGGAACTTACAAAGAAGCTCACTTTTTTCAAATGTTGTAAAATCATGGATATGTATACATTGGTGTACTTCATTTTTCCTTTTTATACTCAAATTGTCCCATCCTTCACTAGCAGGAACCTTTCTATCCTGATCCCAACAAACTCTGATAGCTTTCTTGATTTCTAGAATAACATGATATCTCAGATTCCTTGTGCATATTCCCTACTCCAAACCCGAAACTAAACATTACTTTAAGAAGCTCTGATCCCTTTTTATAGCAAATACTATTTAGAGACCATAATTGGGATGTTAGGGTCCTCATTCTTCACTGGGTTTTCATTGATTTTATAGTTTTTCAGTGAACAGAATTGGAAAATATGGATATTTTTAGAAAGTGCAAAAGAAATCATAGGTTTCTTGACTTATTTAATTTTTTATTTGCATACCCTTTTCTCTTACAGTGAAAAATTTTATTCTTAATTATATACAAGATAGGGCTTCGCAGGCAGCTCACTGGATAAAGAACTTGTCTGCCAATGCAAGAGAAACAGGATATGTGGATTCGATCCCTGGGTCAAGAAGATCCCCTGGAGGAGGAAATGGCAACCCACTCCAGTATTCTTGCCTGGAGAATCCCATGGACAGAGAAGCCTGGAGTTCTGTATTCTATGAGTTGCAAAGGGCTGGACACGACTGAGTGACTAAGCGTATTAAGATAATTAATTACTTGATTTATCCTTCTTTGTATAACACAGTCTCAATAATAATAATAATATTAAGAAGAATAAGACTATTAAGTGAGTCATTGAGTTTCAGTACCTCTGTAATAAGAATGTCTGGTTCCCCACAGCCTCACCAATGGAGTACATTGTTAAACCTTGACAATTTTTGTCCCTCTGGTAGGTAAGAAGTAATGTTTCAGTGTAGTCTTAATTTTCATTTCTCTCATCATGACCAAGGCAGAGCATCTGTGCATATGCTTAAGAGCCATTTGCATGTCTATTTGTATAAACCTCTGTCTTTATGAGACAGAAGAGATTTAGATGTCCTTTGAATTATGTAACATGAGTGTCTTAGGTTAGGTTGTCCACAGGCAGATCTTGAGATGAAGATTCATGTGAAAGTGAATGACGAGGAGGTATTTCTAGGAAAAAACAAAATGGGAGGAGGTATTTCTAGGAAAAATGAGACAAGGAAGAAAGAAGGACAAGTCAGGGTGTGACAGCAAACAAAAATCCAAGGAACAGTGCTTTGAGGCAGTCTCAAAGAGGAGTTACAGAGACAACATAAAATATGTCTAAGAACTGTCCCCATCAGGAATTCCTTGCTGGAATATGTCTGCATGTTCTAGCAAGGTTGCTGGAATATTAATTCTCTTCACTGTCAGTCACTGGTTATGGGTTGCTCTCAGGGAATATGGATTCCCAGGCACTTCCAGCTTTCCATGTCTCCTGGCAAATCAGGTTCTAACTGCCTGAGGTTAGTCAGCCAACTAAGAGACGTAGGTGCTGGCTGTTCGAATAGGTTTCTTGACTTATTTAATTTTTATTTGCATACCCTTTTTTTTTCTTAATTATATACAAGATAGGGCTTCAGGCAGCTCACTGGATAAAGAACTTGTCTGCCAATGCAAGAGAAACAGGATATGTGGATTCGATCCCTGGGTCAAGAAGATCCCCTGGAGGAGGAAATGGCAACCCACTCCAGTATTCTTGCCTGGAGAATCCCATGGACAGAGAAGCCTGGAGTTCTGTATTCTATGAGTTGCAAAGGGCTGGACACGACTGAGTGACTAAGCGTATTAAGATAATTAATTACTTGATTTATCCTTCTTTGTATAACACAGTCTCAATAATAATAATAATATTAAGAAGAATAAGACTATTAAGTGAGTCATTGAGTTTCAGTACCTCTGTAATAAGAATGTCTGGTTCCCCACAGCCTCACCAATGGAGTACATTGTTAAACCTTGACAATTTTTGTCCCTCTGGTAGGTAAGAAGTAATGTTTCAGTGTAGTCTTAATTTTCATTTCTCTCATCATGACCAAGGCAGAGCATCTGTGCATATGCTTAAGAGCCATTTGCATGTCTATTTGTATAAACCTCTGTCTTTATGAGACAGAAGAGATTTAGATGTCCTTTGAATTATGTAACATGAGTGTCTTAGGTTAGGTTGTCCACAGGCAGATCTTGAGATGAAGATTCATGTGAAAGTGAATGACGAGGAGGTATTTCTAGGAAAAAACAAAATGGGAGGAGGTATTTCTAGGAAAAATGAGACAAGGAAGAAAGAAGGACAAGTCAGGGTGTGACAGCAAACAAAAATCCAAGGAACAGTGCTTTGAGGCAGTCTCAAAGAGGAGTTACAGAGACAACATAAAATATGTCTAAGAACTGTCCCCATCAGGAATTCCTTGCTGGAATATGTCTGCATGTTCTAGCAAGGTTGCTGGAATATTAATTCTCTTCACTGTCAGTCACTGGTTATGGGTTGCTCTCAGGGGATATGGATTCCCAGGCACTTCCAGCTTTCCATGTCTCCTGGCAAATCAGGTTCTAACTGCCTGAGGTTAGTCAGCCAACTAAGAGACGTAGGTGCTGGCTGTTCCGAATGAATATCCACCAAGGGTGAAGAAGCATGGAAATGACAAAGGGATTGGGTGGGGGGATCAGGGGAATAACACTGGGAGCATCTGCTTCAATGAGTGATGACCATCTCACTCACGTGGTAGAGGGTGAGTACTGTCCAAAAGGAACATTTACCAGGCATGATTTCAAAATCAACACCGGTGTCTATGATACATGAGAGCACCACTGGCATTTGATTCACTTGATTTGACTTTGTAAATATTTTCTAATCATGCATGGTAAAAGAAAATGATGGTATATTTTGTATACCCAGTTTTCCCTAGTCACACTGTGTTGAGTCACACTGTGTTGGGTCCTATGAGGCTGATTTAGAACTTCCACAGACACCTAAGCGAATCCCTCTGTGTGAAATCAACACCTAGACCTGTGTTGGAATTAAAGCAGGATCCCCCTGACACTAGAACAAGGGATAAACAGTGTTGTTTTTCCAGCTAATGAGAGCAAACAGCTCTATCCCAGGTGGCTTTCCTTAGAGGCTTTGCAACTGTAAGATAATCACATGCAGGTCAAGAGGTGCAGTTCAACAACCCTGAATGAGAAATCAGGAAAGGAATAGAACAAAAAGCTTTGCTTGAGACTATCCAACGTATTAACCCTATGGCAAGCAGTACGGACAAGCAAAAAGATTTTGCCTCTAGACTCCGTATCTTGAGGATCTAAACATCTGTAAGATCTCAGCATCTCAGAGAGTAGAGAGCTATTCCACATTTTATTTTATTTTCTAAAGCTCAAAATTAGTGAGTGGAAACAGACTATAAAAGAAGAGCCAACATTTATAGACATCTATCCAAGGGCTTCCCTGGTGGCTCAGTGATAAAGAATCTGCATGCAATGCAGGAGTCAAGAGTTTAAACACTGGCTCAGGATGATCCCCTGGAGAAGGGAATGGCAACCCACTTTAGTGCTCTTGCCTGGAGAATCCCATGGACAGAGGAGCCTGTTAGGCTACAGTCCATGCGGTCACAAAAGAGTCAGACACAATTTAGCAAGTAAACAACAACCTAGAGTATAATTTTCTCCCCTCCTTTTTTTTCCTCATCAATTCTAAAGTTGAAATTTTGTTAATTTTAGAGTGACCAATTCATCTTGATTTGCTTGGGACTTTCTTGACTTTAGCATCAAATGTTCTAAATCCAGGATAATCTCTCAGTCCAGGGAAAATTGGATTGATTGGCCACCTTAGCAGTATCTTGAATAATTCTGGCAACATTAATGGCTTAGGACAGGGCTTTTCAAACTAAAGTTCATCCAAATTCTCTGACATTTTGTTAATGTGCTGATTCTGATTCAGGAGGTCTGGGGTGGAACCTGTGAGTCTGTATTTCTAGTTTTCAGGTGATTCTGACGTTGCTGGTACGGGCATGGAGCAAGGGCCGGCATAATACTGATGCCATAGTTGTACTGCAAATCTCCAATATCTGAAACTTAATTTTAGTTCACTTCTGCTTTTGACTTAAGGAAGGAAAAGTATTTGTGTGATAATATTATTCCTTTATGAAGAGAATGAGATTAATTTACTCACCAATAGTTTGTGTTTATGAAAAACAGTTTAAAAGAAAGGTACTCAACTTACAATAAAGCAAATTTTAATTGTCATAAAAACTACAGATGATGATTATTGCTCTACTTTTCATACTGCACTATTCATCGGTCATTTATTTTTTTTTTTTAGATTTTAAACTTGATATTTTTAGATAATTTAAAGTCATTAACATATCTGCATTGCCCATTCCTATCACAATCCTATACAGGTACTATGTGCATGCACAAATGGAGTTGTGTCTTTTTAGCCTGATTTCCTTATTCTTACTTTACAGGAACATACTTCCTTATACATCTTATATATTTTATATATAAGATATGCAAGTGCTCGATAAGGGTTCTCTGTAGACTTATTTCATCAATTCCTTATCTAAAATTTCATTTATTTACATTTTATTTGGGCATATTTCCCAATGGCAAATCTCCTTTAAACAGCACACTTCATCAAGGCCATGAGACAGCTCTGACTTTAGGAAAGAAAAGCTGATTTGAGTATTCTGAAATACCACAGCAAGGCTTATTTCTATTAATCTCCATTGCCACCATTAACATGATAAACAATATCTAAACACACACCATACTTTTCCAATGAATTGTCTAGAATTATTTCTTTCCAGCTTTCTCAACTACAAGGTGTCCACCATTCGTTGTATTTGGTCAAAGTTCTATCTACTTTAGGAAAGGATTCATAGACACTACACATATTTCATTTATTAGTCCTAACACAATTAAGGACTATGATCTCAAATCCACCAACTTTATTGGATTTCTAAATCTATTAATGGTTAGCAAGTGCATGTGTGTGCATGTGGAAACATATAAGTATAGTGAGATGAAAACACACAGTATTTTTGTCTACTGCTCATTTTTAAAAAAAATATATACATATTCTACCTTGTACTAGAAAGGATTTCACATAACTTGCATGAGTGCATTTTAACATTAATAAAAAATAATAGCAAGCATTAAAAATGGGGTACAAAAATAAAATAAATCAAAGAATAAATAAAATAAAGCAGAACTGAGACAGAAAAATAGACACAATAATAATCTTTACATCTAGAGTTTAATCTTCTAGAATTAGACATAATGTCCAAGAGATAAATGCAAGTCAGCTGATCTATATCTTGCACAGGACTCATTCAACATAATATTTCATCTTGTGCTAGCATCAGTGCTGAGGACAGTTTATCCTGAGAAAATGAAACTCTGACAATAAACTCAATTGATATGTCATTTATCTACACTAAAATTAATTTATTTTAAGATTATATTTTGATGAGCTTTGATAAATTTATAAATGTGTGTAACCATAACCACAATCAAGATGCAAAACACTTCCCAAACCTTGAAAGTTCCCTTGAACCCCATTCTAGTCAATCCTCCCTATCTCCAGCCCCAGGCAACCACTGATCTGCTTACTGTTACCAGAGATTAGGTCTGCCTTTCTAAAAGTCACAGAAAATATGATCTTTTGTGCTGGGCTTCTTTACTTGAGCATGATGTTGAGATTCACACATGTTTCTGTATCAAAAATTCATTTTTTATTACTAAATAATATTCCATTGTGTGGATATAGCACAATTTGTCCATCCATATACCAACTGATGGGCTTCCCTGGCAGCTCAGTGGTAAAGAATCAGCCTGCAAATGCAGGAAACATGGGTTCTATCCCTAGATCAGGAAGATCCCCTGGAGAAGGAAATCGCAACCCACTCCAGTATTCTTGCCTGGGAAATCCCATGGACAGAGGAGCCTGGTGGCAGTCCATGGGATTGCGAAGAGTAGGACATGGCTTAGTGACTAAACAAGATACCAATTGATGCACAAATGGCTCTAAAAGAAGGCAATTTGAAACAAATAGAACTGTAGACTTGTCACTGTGACTTTATGAATAACAGAAGAAATAAAGAGAGTGGGATTCTTGCAAAACTATTCTTTACCTCAACAACTAAATGTCAGCCTCCTTTTCTCTCTCTGGGTCTGTTTCTTTTTAAATAATTAGTAACAATTTTATTATACAAACCTAAAATACTTTAGATTTATGTAAATTGTCATTAGAAGAAATCAAAGCATGTCATAGTTGTCACCTCTGGCTGATATATCATCTCTGAATGGCAGGCAGGTGGTAGAACCACTTACCTTCCTCAAATGAAAACTAGATTTCTGGAAGTAAACTCATATTTTGAGCTATAGCGGAAATCTTGGACTGAAATTGAGACCAAAATACAGATTTCCTAAGCCCAAAGTTACTCCTCTACTCTCTTCTTGCTCCCTTATTCTGCAAGGATGAAGGGTATGGACTGAACAGGCAAACAGCCCCCTTCCCCTCCCTCACCCCTACTCCAATCACCTCTTCTAACCTCAACCCAAGCAGCTGGTCTTTAGCTTGTTTTATCTATTGAGTTTCTGTGTAACATTCCATTTGCTAAAATTGTTCTGAAGTTAAAAAAAATTGAAAACCTATTTATCAAATAATGGCAGGGAAACAAGGATTCCCTCTATTTTAAAATACAAACTTTCAGTGATATAATAAATATTACATAAGCATCACTTATATGATACTTTTACTTCTTTATAGAGCTTTCATAGACATTTCATTTGGCCAGAATAACAGATTTAAACAATAAAGGCAGTTAATTGAGATACTGCATTCACAAATGTGCTAAGTTCAATTAACATTTAATTTTCCTTGTTAATGGGAAATGGACCCAGTACATGGTGTGCAAAATCCACACACAAACAGAAAACAATTCAAATAAGTCATTTCTAACTTCTGTCCCCTTAAACTTTGACAGAGGCCTGAAAAAGTATTCACGGGGGTGGAGGGGGGGAAATACAATGTGTGTGGGGTTTCCTTTCCTGTCTGTCCTACAAGAGTGGTGATGAAGAAGTAATAGAAGAATCTTGGGCAAGTAGATTTTTTTAAACACTTCCCAAATGACTTTCCTAAAATCAACTGGCAAAATTTCACACTATTAAAGAACATTTTGGAAAAAGTGACTTCCAAGTCTTCCAATGGGCAATGTTAAGCTCTGTACATCTACAACAGCAGAGCTTAACTTTGGACCATTACTGAGACCAAGAGGAGAGGCAGATCTCAGCTATAAGCTGAGTGGCAATTGGTCCCAGTTTGCCTAGACAGTTATAGTTAACAACTGTTGTCTTGGCATAATTGTTAATAGCTCCCTTCTTTCACTTTCACAAATGTCCTGATTTGGATGATAAATTATATGGCTATCCTAGCTATAAGGAAACAGCACTAAAGCACAAACGACCAAAATGAGAAAATTCTCCCCCCCCCCTTTTTTTTTTTTAACCTATTTCTCCTTCTCCTAAAAATGCTCAAACTGACATTTTGTACAATGTACACTGTAGATATAATGAGATTTTTTTACTCTCTTCTATTCATTTCAACCAATGATTTGCAACTCTGTGTGCTCATTAGAATCACTGAAAAGCCAAAAAACACCAGTGTCTGAGAAACGCTTTAGAACAATTAAATCAGTGTCTCCAGAGGTGGGACTTGTCATCGATACTGTCTCAAAGCCTCTAGGGTACTTCTTACGTGCAGTCAGGTTTGAAAACCACTGATGCTGACAGTAATCAAGTAATTATTTCTATTATAAGGCACTTGATATTCTGAGTAACATATGTAACTTAATATCTCCTTGGGGAAGAAGAATGTTCCTGCCCACCACCCTTAACCGAGGACCAGGGCATTATCCCTTTTGCTCCATCATCTGGGTGGCCAAAGGTCCTGCTCATTTTTATTATCCTCTGTTCACACAAGGATAAATCATTCTACTTTTTCCTCTGAAAACTCCAGTGCCTACAGGAATAATATAACAAAGCTTGAGCTATAATAGTCCAAATGAAGAGCTCCTTTCTCCTGGGATAAAGGCAGTTGAAGTGATGAGGGATAAAGGCAATTGATGGGAACTTCAAGTTGGCCACTCATTATTTCTTTTTTTAAAGATTTATTTATTTATTTACTTTGGGCGGGGGTTGGGTTGGGGAGGGAGGGGAGTGGGCGGGCCACCTCTATTGGTCTTTCATTTCTCTATTTTCATTCGTCTTCACTCCTTGGCTCCTGTGGGCCTCCCATTGCGGTGGCGTCTGTCGTTGCAGAACACCGGCTCTGGGCGCATGCGCTCCAGAACTCTGGCTCGGTGATTGGACACATCAGTCCAGCCGCTCCGCGGCACGTGGGATCTTCCCAGGCCAGGGCTCGAACCGGCGCCCCTTGCACTGCAAGGCGGTGTCCTTACCCACTGGACCACCAGGGGAAGCCCGGCCACTCATTATTTGATGGCATCTCTGACACATTCTGAAAGCTTAGTAACTGAAGCTAGATGGCAGTCCTGCTTAGGCAATTAAAGGACACACCAGAAGGACAATTATGAAGATCCACATGGAAGAAAACAAACAAACAAAATTACCATTGATTTAATACAAGCATGGAATCAACAAGGCAAAACTAACTGATTAATGTCATGTCTTTAAATATAGTCTTCCTTACTAAGTTCAGTAATTTCTCTAAAATTATGGGGCAACTTGTGAATTTTTGAATGCCTCTAAATATTTTCTATAGCTTCTTCACATTCTCAGCTTCTGGAGATCGCCCCTATTACCAACCTCATGCAACTGCCCATAAATGGACACTGGCTAATCATTTACCTTACTTCTATAAAATGAAAAAAATGTCAAAATATTATGGAGACTATTGATAAGCATCTGAAGTGCAAATACATGTCATAGATACCCAAAATATGGACAATGTGATTCTTTCAAAAGGATAGTATCTATATGTCTAGAGGGTTATTTACAAAAATATTAATAGCATTTATCTATTAAGCCAGGGGAGTCGTGGAGATTGTTATCTTTTCTATTTTATATAATTTGTTTTATAATAAACATATGTCCCTTTACTTTCAGATTTAACTGTTTTTATGAGAGTCATAATGTCCTTCAACTCACTAATGTCCATTAGTGACCAGACAATTAGCAGATCATGACTGTTTTCTGTCATGTTTATTCTCAGCCCAAGGCCTGTTTTACTTTAATTGATGGATCCCCTAATTAGAGTTATTAATGGATGAGGCCAGTGTGTGCTCATCTCAGACAATCAATAGATTGTTCTTCAACATACTCTAATTTGCAAAGCTAACAGGAAGTTGATGCTTTGCTTTGTTTGCTATTATTATTTGGGGGGAATACCCAAGATGAGGCTATGGTGTATTGAATTGTGTCAACTTTATGCGTTCTAAAATGTTTGACAAACTGTTCTTTAGAGAAGTAATTTTAGAAATTAAAAGGTATATTACTATATCAGAATTAAGAATTCAGAAAGATACTACAATTCTTCTAAACACATATTCATTTAGTTATCTGAGTTAAACACAGGTAATTAAGAGGTTTAGTTGGAAATACAACGGATAATACCAGTTGAGTAACCTAGTGATTAATCAACCTTTCTTAAAAATAATGCTTTGATGTGCAACCAGATATTGAGTGGGTTTTCCCATAGTCCTGGAGTTACAGTTAAGGCTCAGTGTTGGTAACAAAAGACTAATTACTCTAAATCTAGGCTCATCAAGCCATTTAGAGTTGGGGCTAGTCACCCCAGCAAGGAGTTTTAACAAAAAAAAAACAGTACCACCACCCACACTTACTTTCGGCAACTTGTGAATTTTGAATGCCTCTAAATATTTTCTATAGCTTCTTCACATTCTCAGCTTCTGGAGATCGCCTATTACCAACCTCATGCAACTGCCCATAAATGGACACTGGCTAATCATTTACCTTACTTCTATAAAATGAAAAAAATGTCAAAATATTATGGAGACTATTGATAAGCATCTGAAGTGCAAATACATGTCATAGATACCCAAAATATGGACAATGTGATTCTTTCAAAAGGATAGTATCTATATGTCTAGAGGGTTATTTACAAAAATATTAATAGCATTTATCTATTAAGCCAGAGTCGTGGAGATTGTTATCTTTTCTATTTTATATAATTTGTTTTATAATAAACATATGTCCCTTTACTTTCAGATTTAACTGTTTTTATGAGAGTCATAATGTCCTTCAACTCACTAATGTCCATTAGTGACCAGACAATTAGCAGATCATGACTGTTTTCTGTCATGTTTATTCTCAGCCCAAGGCCTGTTTTACTTTAATTGATGGATCCCCTAATTAGAGTTATTAATGGATGAGGCCAGTGTGTGCTCATCTCAGACAATCAATAGATTGTTCTTCAACATACTCTAATTTGCAAAGCTAACAGGAAGTTGATGCTTTGCTTTGTTTGCTATTATTATTTGGGGGGAATACCCAAGATGAGGCTATGGTGTATTGAATTGTGTCAACTTTATGCGTTCTAAAATGTTTGACAAACTGTTCTTTAGAGAAGTAATTTTAGAAATTAAAAGGTATATTACTATATCAGAATTAAGAATTCAGAAAGATACTACAATTCTTCTAAACACATATTCATTTAGTTATCTGAGTTAAACACAGGTAATTAAGAGGTTTAGTTGGAAATACAACGGATAATACCAGTTGAGTAACCTAGTGATTAATCAACCTTTCTTAAAAATAATGCTTTGATGTGCAACCAGATATTGAGTGGGTTTTCCCATAGTCCTGGAGTTACAGTTAAGGCTCAGTGTTGGTAACAAAAGACTAATTACTCTAAATCTAGGCTCATCAAGCCATTTAGAGTTGGGGCTAGTCACCCCCCAGCAAGGAGTTTGAACTGGAGAGGAAAAGAAAAAACCATACAGTACCACCACCCACACTACTCACATCCTAGTTAACATAAAGGAAGAACTAATGGAAAGCCCAGGGCCCTATAGGGTCTGTAAGGTGAGCAGTTTTAACCTGTTATCATTATCAAACATCTTCTCTCTGATTGGATTGCAGGAGGATGCTATCCTTTTTCAAAGCCAAGATGGAGGTTTTAAGAGAATTACTCATAAAGTTATAGATGCCTACTAGAAAAGGTGACTGGACTTTCACTTTCTCACTGGATGTCTCCTTAGCCAGAGACTTCCTGGACTGTCCCTGTACTACTTGAGGAGGGAAACAAAAGCTGAAAAGAGAGGACAGAGTGAGGGTCTACCAAACAGACAGGGTTCCAGGAACAAACCCCAATTAAGTTCACATTTCATAAGTGGGACAGAAGATGAAACCCACACAAGGAGAGAGAAGATGAAACTGGGAGTCCCAATTCTACTGCACCACTGCATCCTGAGAGGAAATAGGCTTATAAGAAGTATATGTTATAGCAGCAAGAGGTGAGAGATCTAAAGGAACTCCCTAGATTGTAGTTCAGAGACAGGAGATAAAAACTGTAAAAGAAAGAGTAATAAACGACATGGAGGAAAGAAACTAAAGAGATCATGGGTAAGAACTTTCCAGAATAGTTGACAGACACTAGATCTCAGTATGAAGTCTTTTTTAAAAAAATATTTTATTTATATTTATTTGGCTGCATTGGGTCTCAGTTGTAGCATGTGGGCTCTAGTTCCCTGACCAGGGATCGAACCTGGGCCTCCTGCATTGGAAGCACAGTGTCTTAGCCACTGGACCACCAGGGAATTCCTCTATGTTTTATGAAAAAAAAATCCTATTTTAACAAAGAGAAAGTATCAACCTTTCTTAAAAATAATGCTTTGATGTGCAACCAGATATTGAGTGGGTTTTCCCATAGTCCTGGAGTTACAGTTAAGGCTCAGTGTTGGTAACAAAAGACTAATTACTCTAAATCTAGGCTCATCAAGCCATTTAGAGTTGGGGCTAGTCACCCCCCAGCAAGGAGTTTGAACTGGAGAGGAAAAGAAAAAACCATACAGTACCACCACCCACACTACTCACATCCTAGTTAACATAAAGGAAGAACTAATGGAAAGCCCAGGGCCCTATAGGGTCTGTAAGGTGAGCAGTTTTAACCTGTTATCATTATCAAACATCTTCTCTCTGATTGGATTGCAGGAGGATGCTATCCTTTTTCAAAGCCAAGATGGAGGTTTTAAGAGAATTACTCATAAAGTTATAGATGCCTACTAGAAAAGGTGACTGGACTTTCACTTTCTCACTGGATGTCTCCTTAGCCAGAGACTTCCTGGACTGTCCCTGTACTACTTGAGGAGGGAAACAAAAGCTGAAAAGAGAGGACAGAGTGAGGGTCTACCAAACAGACAGGGTTCCAGGAACAAACCCCAATTAAGTTCACATTTCATAAGTGGGACAGAAGATGAAACCCACACAAGGAGAGAGAAGATGAAACTGGGAGTCCCAATTCTACTGCACCACTGCATCCTGAGAGGAAATAGGCTTATAAGAAGTATATGTTATAGCAGCAAGAGGTGAGAGATCTAAAGGAACTCCCTAGATTGTAGTTCAGAGACAGGAGATAAAAACTGTAAAAGAAAGAGTAATAAACGACATGGAGGAAAGAAACTAAAGAGATCATGGGTAAGAACTTTCCAGAATAGTTGACAGACACTAGATCTCAGTATGAAGTCTTTTTTAAAAAAATATTTTATTTATATTTATTTGGCTGCATTGGGTCTCAGTTGTAGCATGTGGGCTCTAGTTCCCTGACCAGGGATCGAACCTGGGCCTCCTGCATTGGAAGCACAGTGTCTTAGCCACTGGACCACCAGGGAATTCCCTCATTATGAAATCTTAATGAATCCCAACCAGGATAACTAAAAAGAAATCCACACCTTCACATATCCCAGTGAAACTATGGATTAACAAAGAGAAAGTATCAACATTAGCCAGAGAGAAAATAATACTCACTTAAAAGGAATGGTCATTGATTTAAGCAAAAATTGAAGCCAGAAGACTGTGGAAGAATATCTTTAATATTGTGAGATTCAAAGATTGTCAGTTTAGAATTCTGTGCCCACAGAAACTACATTTTAAGAATGCAAGTGAAATTAAATTTTTTTTTTGAAAAACAAAAATTAAAAGATCTTTATCAACAAATCCTTAGTAAATTCTAAAGGATTATCATTCTAACAGGAGAAAATAATCTCAGATGTAACAGGATAAAATCCAAATTGAGTTTATAAAACAGTAAAACAAGTGAATACATAGAGAGTAATGTCTAATAACTTAAATGAAAAATAAGATATAACCAATACACTGGACAAACTTGTACGTATGAAGAGGGGCAATCAGAAGTAATATTAGGGCTCTTATATTGTTAAGGAGGAGGATATCATCAAGATAATATAAATCTTCTAAATTTACATGTGCAGGCTCCAAAATCACTGAGGAGAGTGACTGCAGCCATGAAATTAAAAGATGCTTGCTCCTTGGAAGAAAAGATATGACAAACCTAGACAGAATAGTAAAAGAGACATGCTGGGGCTTCCCCTGGTGGTCCAGTGGCTAAGGACACCGCCTTGCAGTGCAAGGGGCGCCGGTTCGATCCCTGGCCTGGGAAGATCCCACGTGCCACGGAACAGCTGGACCGATGTGTCCAATTACCGAGCCGGAGCTCTGGAGCGACAGACACCACCGCGATGGGAGGCCCACAGGAGCCAAAGAGTGAAGACGAATGAAAATAGAGAAATGAAAGACCAATAGAGGTGGCCCGCCCGCTCCCCTCCCTCCCCAACCCGACCTCCGCCCAAAATAAATAAGTAAATAAAAATGTGGAAGTAAAAACAAATGACCATTTTAAAAAAAGAGAGAGACATGCTGATATATGGTAAAAACTCAAGCAATATTTTAAAGTAATCACCCTTCAATTTAAAATAAATAAATTAAAAAAAAAAAACAGAGACATCACTTTGCTAACAATGGTCCATATAGTCAAAGCTATGGTTTTTCCAGTAGTCATGTATGGATGTGAGAGTTGACCCATAAAGATGGCTGAGCACTGAAGAATTGATGCTTTTGAAGTGTGGTGCTAGAGAAGACTCTTGAGAGTTCCTTGGACTGCATGGAGACCTAACCAGTCAATCCTAAAGGAAATCAACCCTGAATATACAACAGAAGTTCTGTTGCTGAAGCTGAAGCTCTAGTACTTTGGTCACCTGATGAGAAGAGCCGACTCATTGTAAAAGACCATGAAGCTGGGAAAGACTGAAGGAGAGAGGAGAAGGGGACAGCACAAGATGAGATGGTTAGATAGCATCAGTGACTCAATGGACATGAATTTGAGCAAATTCTGGGAGATAGCGGAGGACAAAGGAGCCCGGTGCACTGCAGTCCATTGGGTCACAAATAATTGGATACAACTTAGTGACTGAACAATAATATATATAAGAATATGAAGCAAGGTGAAATAAAGAAATCCACTACATTGATGAGGAAATTTTAACACATCTTTCTCAGGAATTAACAAATGAAGCAGAAAAATCAGTAAAGATATGGAAGATTTGAATATGATAATCAGTAAGCTTGGTCCAGCAGACATTTATCAAACACTACATGCCCAAACTGAAGAAAGCACATGTTTTCAAGCACATAGGGAATACTTACAAAAGCTTATTATATAGTAGGCCATAAGATAAGCAGAGAAAGAGGTCATACTCTTCAACTCATTTGACTCCAAACACAAATCAAGGATAGTATAAGAAAGGAAAGGTAGTCTATTCTCAATGAAGAGTATAGATATAGGAACCCTAATTACTCTATTAACAAACTGAAGTTAGCAATATTTAAAAGATTGGGGCTTCCCTGGTGGTCCAGTGGGTAAATAGTTCGCCATGCAGTGCAAGGGGCACCGGTTCGATCCCGGGCCCGGGAAGATCCCATGTGCGTGGAGCAGCTAGACCAGTATGTCCAATTAGGAGCCAACACTTTGGAGCACATGAGCCCAGAGCAGGTGCTCTACAATGAGAGAGGCCACTGCAATGGGAAGCCCACACAGGCCAAAGAATAAAGATGGATGAAAATAAATAAATAAAAAATCAATAAAAGAGGCCAAAATTTTAAAAAATGACTTTATTTAAAAATTGACGTATTTAATTTACTCTGTAAATGCAAGATTAATTTTAGAAAATTGATCAATGTAGTTCCCCTCATTGACAATTTAAGGTGAAAAACCATATGGATACAGAAAATCGATCTGATAACAAAGTCAATGCACACTCATGATCATAATCATCAGCAAATTAGAAATAAAGGGATCTTCTCTTACCTGATAAAAGATATCTATTATTATTAGATATTATCAATATCTAATATTTATAAGAATTATTGCACTTAATGGTGATAAAATGAAAGGATTACCATTAAGATCCAAAGGGAAAAAAAAAACAAAGAGGCCTTCTATCATCACTTCTATTCAATTTTACTGGACATTTTAGCCAGTACAATAAAAGAAGAAAAAAATTAATGTATGACAGTTGAGAAAAGGAAAAGCTGTCATTAGAACAGACAACATGTTTACGTAGAAAATCTGACAGAATTTGTAACTGATGAGAGTTAAAAGTTTGGTGGGTTTCCCGAATTTTAGAAAACTATGTATAAAAATCTACAGTACTACCTTTCCACAAAGTCAACAAATGAAGCAGAAAAATCAGTAAAGATATGGAAGATTTGAATATGATAATCAGTAAGCTTGGTCCAGCAGACATTTATCAAACACTACATGCCCAAACTGAAGAAAGCACATGTTTTCAAGCACATAGGGAATACTTACAAAAGCTTATTATATAGTAGGCCATAAGATAAGCAGAGAAAGAGGTCATACTCTTCAACTCATTTGACTCCAAACACAAATCAAGGATAGTATAAGAAAGGAAAGGTAGTCTATTCTCAATGAAGAGTATAGATATAGGAACCCTAATTACTCTATTAACAAACTGAAGTTAGCAATATTTAAAAGATTGGGGCTTCCCTGGTGGTCCAGTGGGTAAATAGTTCGCCATGCAGTGCAAGGGGCACCGGTTCGATCCCGGGCCCGGGAAGATCCCATGTGCGTGGAGCAGCTAGACCAGTATGTCCAATTAGGAGCCAACACTTTGGAGCACATGAGCCCAGAGCAGGTGCTCTACAATGAGAGAGGCCACTGCAATGGGAAGCCCACACAGGCCAAAGAATAAAGATGGATGAAAATAAATAAATAAAAAATCAATAAAAGAGGCCAAAATTTTAAAAAATGACTTTATTTAAAAATTGACGTATTTAATTTACTCTGTAAATGCAAGATTAATTTTAGAAAATTGATCAATGTAGTTCCCCTCATTGACAATTTAAGGTGAAAAACCATATGGATACAGAAAATCGATCTGATAACAAAGTCAATGCACACTCATGATCATAATCATCAGCAAATTAGAAATAAAGGGATCTTCTCTTACCTGATAAAAGATATCTATTATTATTAGATATTATCAATATCTAATATTTATAAGAATTATTGCACTTAATGGTGATAAAATGAAAGGATTACCATTAAGATCCAAAGGGAAAAAAAAAACAAAGAGGCCTTCTATCATCACTTCTATTCAATTTTACTGGACATTTTAGCCAGTACAATAAAAGAAGAAAAAAATTAATGTATGACAGTTGAGAAAAGGAAAAGCTGTCATTAGAACAGACAACATGTTTACGTAGAAAATCTGACAGAATTTGTAACTGATGAGAGTTAAAAGTTTGGTGGGTTTCCCGAATTTTAGAAAACTATGTATAAAAATCTACAGTACTACCTTTCCACAAAGTCAACAATTTGTTAGAAAATGTATCTTCTCCACTTCTTGAGTTTCGTTAGTAATTTTTTTGGCTTATTGTCATTTTATAACATTTGCAATCTACCATCTTACTTTAGTATTAGGCATACATTTGAGAGAAGTTAATGCCTATTGTCAGTTCATTTGTCATAGAGTTTCTATCTTTTGTTTGAGAAAATGTTTTATTGTAGTTAACTACGAATATTTCAAAGTAATATATTTCCTTTATTCTTATGTGTCTGAAAATACTTTTCTATTGGTTCTACACTTGAAAAAACATTTTGGATGGTTATAATGCTCTAGGAGTCTTTTTTTTTCCCCTTAGAAGTCTATAAGAATTGTAGTATTTACTATGTTCTAGGGTTGAATATTACTGTTCAGAAGTCAGAAGTCAACCTTGTTTTTTCCCTGTCTTTATGTTTTACTGCCCACAGGACACTTTGTTCCTGAAGTCTAGGCTCTTTATACTAGAATATGTTTTGTTCTTGCTCATTCTATCAGTTAGGGTCCTATCATTAAAACAGACATCATACTAGGTATTTCAACAGAGGGGATTTAATACAGGAAATTGCGCATGGGTGTAAGAGGGCTGAAAGAACAGAAGGAGAACACTGAGGGAACCCAGAAGAAATACCTGTGGGAAACAGCTATCACTTTGAAGACTGGGGAAATAAAGGGAGGAGGTGATCAGAACCTAGAAGCTTAGAGAAAGGGACTTCAGTTCCCAAGAATGGGTGCTACTTAGCAGGTGTTTTACCTCAGGAGCTTGAGAGCGAGATGATCAGACCTCTGAAGGGTGCAGTGCATTGAACCCAGAAGAAATACTTATATAGAAACATATCAATATTTAATATTCATTAATGTATGAATTTAAGCAGTACAATAAAAGAAGAAAAAATTAATGTATGACAGTTGAGAAAAGGAAAAGCTGTCATTTAGAACCAGTACAATAAAAGAAGAAAATTTGACGAAAAAAATTTCTTGACAGAATTTGAAAAACTAAAATTTGAAGAGGTTAAAAGTTTGGTGGGTTTCCGAATTTTAGAAAACTATGTATAAAAATCTACAGTACTACCTTTCCACAAAGTCAACAATTTGTTAGAAAATGTATCTTCTCCACTTCTTGAGTTTCGTTAGTAATTTTTTTGGCTTATTGTCATTTTATAACATTTGCAATCTACCATCTTACTTTAGTATTAGGCATACATTTGAGAGAAGTTAATGCCTATTGTCAGTTCATTTGTCATAGAGTTTCTATCTTTTGTTTGAGAAAATGTTTTATTGTAGTTAACTACGAATATTTCAAAGTAATATATTTCCTTTATTCTTATGTGTCTGAAAATACTTTTCTATTGGTTCTACACTTGAAAAAACATTTTGGATGGTTATAATGCTCTAGGAGTCTTTTTTTTTCCCCTTAGAAGTCTATAAGAATTGTAGTATTTACTATGTTCTAGGGTTGAATATTACTGTTCAGAAGTCAGAAGTCAACCTTGTTTTTTCCCTGTCTTTATGTTTTACTGCCCACAGGACACTTTGTTCCTGAAGTCTAGGCTCTTTATACTAGAATATGTTTTGTTCTTGCTCATTCTATCAGTTAGGGTCCTATCATTAAAACAGACATCATACTAGGTATTTCAACAGAGGGGATTTAATACAGGAAATTGCGCATGGGTGTAAGAGGGCTGAAAGAACAGAAGGAGAACACTGAGGGAACCCAGAAGAAATACCTGTGGGAAACAGCTATCACTTTGAAGACTGGGGAAATAAAGGGAGGAGGTGATCAGAACCTAGAAGCTTAGAGAAAGGGACTTCAGTTCCCAAGAATGGGGTGCTACTTAGCAGGTGTTTTTACCTCAGGAGCTTGAAGAGACCCTGAAGAATTGAGCCTCAGACCTCTGAAGGGTGTGCACTTCTGGCTGCTATTGTTATCTCAAAGCGGCAGGATCAGTCAGTCATGGAAATACCAAAAGAAGCTGGAGACAGGAAGCAGTAAAGTTCCTTTGCTGGTTTCTGTGCTTAAGGGCAGTAACGTACAAAGAGAAGGAAGAATGTTCCCACTTTCTGCCTTCCAATACTGGCAGAGCCAAACAAAAAAACCAACTTGCAAATGAAAAATGTATTGCAGAGTCTCAGCCCCGGCATCATCAAGCAGAATATAAATGAAGGGTATAGTTGGAGCTCAGAGGTTAAAAACTAGCATGCTCATTTGGTATCAAAATTTCTTAGGTTATATCATGCCATTCTCATCTGTATATTCAAAGGCTTTTTAATTGCAGCAATGCTTTCTTCATTTACATATGTGAATTTTTTCTTGTTGCACTGTTTCGTCCTTAGGTGTTTTTCCTTATGGGCTTCAGGTTGTGAAAAGCCACTGCCTCCTACATATATGATATGGCTAAATTCATCCCACGTTTTTAACCATGGCACATACGAATTTAGCAGCAGGAAATGTGACTACCCAAGGCAGCTTGGCTCTGCAGGGTTTTCAGAGGTCACTGTCACCACCACCATCACCAAGTCCTTAAAAGGGGAACACAGCTGCTGCCATCACTGTCTGCACAAGGCAGTACCTTGCTTCATCCAAGAGGCTTAATTTCATGTTTGTAATTCAGGATTGTACAGTGGGAAAATGGTAATAATGTCACAGAGACAGCTTTGCTTTCTTCATTCCCAGGCTCACATTAGAACCCCAAATCCCTTTTCCTAGTGTCTGAGAGAAGAAATGCAAACAACAACAACAACAACAACAAACATATTGGAGATGAAAATACTATAGTGACTAGTTTCAAGCGTCTTTCAGTTTTGGTTCTATTTAGAGCCTTTGACTAAGACAATTGTCCCCAGATCCTTATCTGTAGAGTTATCTTGAGTCATTGGGTGCAAGAAGTTCAAATGAAGGCTATTTTATCTGTGTGCTGGTGTAACCTTTAGTTAACACAGAAACCAAACATTAGATGTGGAAATTGCATTTTGTTCTAGGGTAATTGCTCTGCTCCATAATGATGAGTGTGGTGGGTGGATTTGTGAGCCTTCATAGCTTGTCATGCATCCGCTACTCCTCACCCTGATAGAGTCATCTTTTGCAAATGACTCTCTCAAATGGCAAACTTCATCTGAAATTAGACACTTTGCTAGAGTCACTATTTGAGTAACAGCTTGAAAAATTCGAGGTTAAAAGGGAATGAGATTGTGGGAGGTCGGGGGCGGGATGATAACGACATCAACCACAGGAAGCTGTAATGAGTTATTTATCCAAATGCGTATATTCTCTTGACCTCAGTCTCTTCTGCTGATACTTTAGATCTGGCTCCATCAGTCTAGATTTTAATTGCTCCTATGTTATTATCCTTTCCCTTTACTTACATTTTTAGGTTTATCCTGTATGAAAAATAATTATACCTTACCTCCCACAAGTTGCCAAACTCATTGCAATCAAACTTCTGGAAAAAATTCTCACAATCTGCTCATGGCTTACCCCTTTGACGTGTGGACTCCATTTTTGCTGCCCCACCAAAAGCCCTAATGTCCCAGATGAACTGCTAATGTCAAGCCCACTGCTGTCTCCTCCCTATTCCTCTCCATCTCTCTCCATTTTTGTCCTTCTGTTCTCTTTGAATCTCTCTCTTCTAATTTTGATGACATTGAAGTCTCTTTGTTCTACTTCTGGATGTTCCTTCTCTGTGTTCTGCACTGATTTTCTTTCTCCTCTTGTTTCTAAATGCTTTCCAAGACTGCTGCAGGTTGTTATTTTCTCCTGTGTTTGAACCTTGAGTTCATCAGTGTCTATGCTTTCATCTGCCAAACCTGTATCTCTTAATTCAATGACTTCCTCAAGCTCTATTCCTATGTTCATGGCTTCCTGATGGACATCACTCCTGCGAAATCCAATAGCGTCTCTCACTCAACAGGCTCCAAGTTACATTCATTATGTTGCATTCTCCCACAAACTATCTCCTTTCCCAAAGCTTGAGTCATTGGGTGCAAGAAGTTCAAATGAAGGCTATTTTATCTGTGTGCTGGTGTAACCTGTAACACATAAACCAAACATTAGATGTGGAAATTGCATTTTGTTCTAGGGTAATTGCTCTGCTCCATAATGATGAGTGTGGTGGGTGGATTTGTGAGCCTTCATAGCTTGTCATGCATCCGCTACTCCTCACCCTGATAGAGTCATCTTTTGCAAATGACTCTCTCAAATGGCAAACTTCATCTGAAATTAGACACTTTGCTAGAGTCACTATTTGAGTAACAGCTTGAAAAATTCGAGGTTAAAAGGGAATGAGATTGTGGGAGGTCGGGGGCGGGATGATAACGACATCAACCACAGGAAGCTGTAATGAGTTATTTATCCAAATGCGTATATTCTCTTGACCTCAGTCTCTTCTGCTGATACTTTAGATCTGGCTCCATCAGTCTAGATTTTAATTGCTCCTATGTTATTATCCTTTCCCTTTACTTACATTTTTAGGTTTATCCTGTATGAAAAATAATTATACCTTACCTCCCACAAGTTGCCAAACTCATTGCAATCAAACTTCTGGAAAAAATTCTCACAATCTGCTCATGGCTTACCCCTTTGACGTGTGGACTCCATTTTTGCTGCCCCACCAAAAGCCCTAATGTCCCAGATGAACTGCTAATGTCAAGCCCACTGCTGTCTCCTCCCTATTCCTCTCCATCTCTCTCCATTTTTGTCCTTCTGTTCTCTTTGAATCTCTCTCTTCTAATTTTGATGACATTGAAGTCTCTTTGTTCTACTTCTGGATGTTCCTTCTCTGTGTTCTGCACTGATTTTCTTTCTCCTCTTGTTTCTAAATGCTTTCCAAGACTGCTGCAGGTTGTTATTTTCTCCTGTGTTTGAACCTTGAGTTCATCAGTGTCTATGCTTTCATCTGCCAAACCTGTATCTCTTAATTCAATGACTTCCTCAAGCTCTATTCCTATGTTCATGGCTTCCTGATGGACATCACTCCTGCGAAATCCAATAGCGTCTCTCACTCAACAGGCTCCAAGTTACATTCATTATGTTGCATTCTCCCACAAACTATCTCCTTTCCCAAAGGCTGGAAGCCTGTTCTCTGTCTATCATTTTATCTAGTCAACAGCTAAATCCAGAAGCTCTCTGATTTTGTCACATCTGCATCTGCCCTGTATGTCATTCTTACTACCTTATTCCCAATGTTCACACTCACTCATGTTGATTTTGTAATAAGCTTCTAATTTCTCTCCCACTTCCTCTCTCACTCCAATCCATCACATTCAGTAAAGTTAAATTAATTTCCTCAAGCAGGGTGACAACAGCTTACTTGCTCTAAAACCTTTAATGGCTCCTCAGTTCCTTCTCAGTTATGTGCACATTTATTATCCCCGCATTCAAGCTTCTTTGGGATCTATCTCCAACCTCTTCTCTGCTTGGTCCCCGCCATTCCTACTGTCTTCTCAAAGACAATGGAATTACTTGTTCCTTAAATCTATCCCCATATTCCCTATCTCCATGCCTTTGTTCTTACCACCTCTCTCATCTCTGTTTGTTAAAATTTTGACAAATATTCCGCATCATTTTGGATGCCTTCTATCCTCTCTTATAAAAATCTGGTAGAAAATTCTGCCAAGAGCCTTTGTGAAACTTCAGTTACAGCAAAGAGTACCTTTTGCACCTAATTACAGTTTTCTGTGAACTTGTTTTATCCTTTTGCTCAGACTGGAACCACCGTTTGTCAATGGGGTGATACGTTGGACAATATCTGTGCTCCACTCAGATTCCTTCTGCCACTTGACTACTGTGGCCTCCATCCACCAATGGCTGTGTTCCTGGAATTCCCAGGCCAGCACCTGTGTTCTGAAATTCTGATTCTGGATGTTCCTTCTCTGTGTTCTGCACTGATTTTCTTTCTCCTCTTGTTTCTAAATGCTTTCCAAGACTGCTGCAGGTTGTTATTTTCTCCTGTGTTTGAACCTTGAGTTCATCAGTGTCTATGCTTTCATCTGCCAAACCTGTATCTCTTAATTCAATGACTTCCTCAAGCTCTATTCCTATGTTCATGGCTTCCTGATGGACATCACTCCTGCGAAATCCAATAGCGTCTCTCACTCAACAGGCTCCAAGTTACATTCATTATGTTGCATTCTCCCACAAACTATCTCCTTTCCCAAAGGCTGGAAGCCTGTTCTCTGTCTATCATTTTATCTAGTCAACAGCTAAATCCAGAAGCTCTCTGATTTTGTCACATCTGCATCTGCCCTGTATGTCATTCTTACTACCTTATTCCCAATGTTCACACTCACTCATGTTGATTTTGTAATAAGCTTCTAATTTCTCTCCCACTTCCTCTCTCACTCCAATCCATCACATTCAGTAAAGTTAAATTAATTTCCTCAAGCAGGGTGACAACAGCTTACTTGCTCTAAAACCTTTAATGGCTCCTCAGTTCCTTCTCAGTTATGTGCACATTTATTATCCCCGCATTCAAGCTTCTTTGGGATCTATCTCCAACCTCTTCTCTGCTTGGTCCCCGCCATTCCTACTGTCTTCTCAAAGACAATGGAATTACTTGTTCCTTAAATCTATCCCCATATTCCCTATCTCCATGCCTTTGTTCTTACCACCTCTCTCATCTCTGTTTGTTAAAATTTTGACAAATATTCCGCATCATTTTGGATGCCTTCTATCCTCTCTTATAAAAATCTGGTAGAAAATTCTGCCAAGAGCCTTTGTGAAACTTCAGTTACAGCAAAGAGTACCTTTTGCACCTAATTACAGTTTTCTGTGAACTTGTTTTATCCTTTTGCTCAGACTGGAACCACCGTTTGTCAATGGGGTGATACGTTGGACAATATCTGTGCTCCACTCAGATTCCTTCTGCCACTTGACTACTGTGGCCTCCATCCACCAATGGCTGTGTTCCTGGAATTCCCAGGCCAGCACCTGTGTTCCGGCTCTTTTTAGTGAGTTGCCCTCAGGCTACTGGAGCTGCTTTGCCCACAAAGCCAGAGGGCTAGTGCTGAGAGTTTCCATCTGCCTCTCTCTCCTGAAGTGGGTGGGTGTTAACCAGCAGGTATCAAGTATAAGCATATGAAAGCACAGCTACTTGACCTCAAGGTGACACCACCTGGAGGGCTAACTCATAATGAGGGTTTCTCTGCAGAATCACGCTGAGTTTAATCTTAGCAGGATTTTTGTTAAGATATCACCCTGGCTTGACTTCCTCTTCTCCTGTGCTCCCTAACCCATCTGCCTGGCTTTCAGGGTGCTGCTAGGAACCCCTGGCTAAGACAAGAGTACCTACTGCATGTCAGGTACCATGCTAAACGTGTACATAAGTAAGTTCATTTATAAATAATTTATTCTTAATTGAAGGATAATTGCTTTACCATATTGTGTTGGTTTCTGCCAGACATCAACATGAATCAGCCATAGGTCTATCTAAGTAATTTGATTCAATTATTTTTTTCTCTCTTTTTTATTTTTTAATTGAAGGATAACTGCTTTACAGAATTTTGTTGTTTCTGCCAAACATCAACATGAATCAGCCATACATCTACCTAAGTAATTTCATTCAAATTTAACCCTTAAAACCACTGTGAGAGCTAAGTACTGTCATTGTTCTGAATTAACAGATGGAGAAACTGAAGCTTAAAGAGGTTAAGAAACATTTTCAAGGTCATATAGCTATTAGATTGCAATGCTAGGAATCCAGTCAAGGCTTCAGAGGCATTTCAGTCAACCACTTTTGCTCTGTTATTCTAAATGGAAGCATCTACTCC
Organism: Tragulus kanchil; assembly: GCA_022376925.1. Lineage (NCBI taxonomy): Eukaryota > Metazoa > Chordata > Mammalia > Artiodactyla > Tragulidae > Tragulus > Tragulus kanchil. The sequence continues at coordinate 92,906,788 of JAIOJX010000001.1, read as the reverse complement.
AAGGTGTGCCCCTCCATGACTTATTAGTATTCAACATTCTGTTTGTTAAATTTCCTTTTGCTAAAAAGAAACTGGAAACCACCGTTTTGATTACAGTTTTCTGTGAACTTGTTTTATCCTTTTGCTCAGACTGGAACCACCGTTTGTCAATGGGGTGATCGTTGGACAATATCTGTGCTCCACTCAGATTCCTTCTGCCACTTGACTACTGTGGCCTCCATCCACCAATGGCTGTGTTCCTGGAATTCCCAGGCCAGCACCTGTGTTCCGGCTCTTTTTAGTGAGTTGCCCTCAGGCTACTGGAGCTGCTTTGCCCACAAAGCCAGAGGGCTAGTGCTGAGAGTTTCCATCTGCCTCTCTCTCCTGAAGTGGGTGGGTGTTAACCAGCAGGTATCAAGTATAAGCATATGAAAGCACAGCTACTTGACCTCAAGGTGACACCACCTGGAGGGCTAACTCATAATGAGGGTTTCTCTGCAGAATCACGCTGAGTTTAATCTTAGCAGGATTTTTGTTAAGATATCACCCTGGCTTGACTTCCTCTTCTCCTGTGCTCCCTAACCCATCTGCCTGGCTTTCAGGGTGCTGCTAGGAACCCCTGGCTAAGACAAGAGTACCTACTGCATGTCAGGTACCATGCTAAACGTGTACATAAGTAAGTTCATTTATAAATAATTTATTCTTAATTGAAGGATAATTGCTTTACCATATTGTGTTGGTTTCTGCCAGACATCAACATGAATCAGCCATAGGTCTATCTAAGTAATTTGATTCAATTATTTTTTTCTCTCTTTTTTATTTTTTAATTGAAGGATAACTGCTTTACAGAATTTTGTTGTTTCTGCCAAACATCAACATGAATCAGCCATACATCTACCTAAGTAATTTCATTCAAATTTAACCCTTAAAACCACTGTGAGAGCTAAGTACTGTCATTGTTCTGAATTAACAGATGGAGAAACTGAAGCTTAAAGAGGTTAAGAAACATTTTCAAGGTCATATAGCTATTAGATTGCAATGCTAGGAATCCAGTCAAGGCTTCAGAGGCATTTCAGTCAACCACTTTTGCTCTGTTATTCTAAATGGAAGCATCTACTCCAAGGTGTGCCCCTCCATGATCACTGTATTTTAGTATTCACACCCATATGCAATCTGCTCTCCTACAGTGTGAACTGAACCTAGTGATTTGCCTCTAACAGAATATGGTGATGAGATGATGCTTTTATGGTAGTTTCAAGATTGTGGATTCCCTTGTTAGCAGACTCTCTGTTGATGAAGCAAGCTATCATGTTGAGGAGGCCGATGTGACAAGGGATTCCAGTCAAGTGGCCTCCAGTCAAGAGTCATCAAACAAGTGAGGCGCTCAGTCCAAACACTTGCAAGAAACTGAATCCTGCCAATAGCCATGTGAGCAAACGTGGAAGTGAATCCTTCTCCAGTGAGACTACAGCCACAGTCCACATCTTGACTGCAGTCTGTGAGAGACCCTAAGCCAGAGAGCTCAGTTAAGCTGTGCCTGACTTCCTGACTCACACAAGCTGGGAGATAATAAACATGTGGTATTTGGGGACTTCCAAATACCACACGTGGCTCAGCGGCAAAGAATCCACCTGAAATGCAGGAGACACAGTTTTTATCCCTGTGTCAGAAAGATCCCCAGGAGGAGGGCAAGGGAACCCATTTCAGTATTCTTGCCTGGAAAATCCCCATGGACAGAGGAGCCTGGTGGGCTACAGGTGGACATGACTGAGCACACAGCACATTATAAAAGCCTCAAACCCAACCCGAACTAAACCAAAACAACAACAAAAAACAACTGCTACCTTGAAAGCAGAGGCAGGCATGTTATTCTGTGTAATACTTGCTACTTCTGACTCAGTGACTTACCAATGAAAATTCTCACCAATAATCTATCACCTCTGGTGATTTTACAGTCCAATAAACTTAGCTAGGATGGTGGCAATAAGCCACTAGAAAAGCATTAACTTTCCAGTGTGATTGCTACTTAGTGCCCTTAGAACCAAGTAAACAACAAATAAATTAGAAGTAAAGATTGGGTAAGAAATTTTTTTATTGCATCCAAAATAAGCTTTTGGTTTTGTGCTTGGTTCAATCCATTAATCAATCAGTAAGGGACAATGCAAATCTAGTACCAGCTGGCTTATTGCACAATGATGAGTAAAGTTATGTTCACTGCCTACCCGTCAACATCATATTTTCCACTGTGTGCCTCTCCCTGCCCCTGCATCCCCACCCACACAGAGCACAGTTGTCATATAAATGGACATCAGCCAAGCATGCTTTCTCCAGCGCTCTATGCCTCTTGTTGCCATGGGATAATAGATTAAAACTCGGAGAAGAGAAGAGTAAAATTGAAAACCCCCCAGCCTTTTAACTCCCACAGCAAGAAAAGGTAATAATGGAATGAATGACACTGAGCCCTAGTCAGCCACTCTGAAGGTAGGAGTAGAAAAAGTCCAGAAGATAAGAGCAGTTGCATAATGAACCATGGGGAAAAGTGCACACCTACTGCATCCTTTTCAAACAGCAGTTTGCAACAATTGTCCTGATTTGTCTGGGACTGTTCTCGTTTTAGCACTGAAAGTCCTGTGTCCAGGGAAACCGTTCAGTCCCTGGCAAACCAGAATGGTTGATCACCCTAGCAACAACCATTAATTCCCATTGGGTTCTGCTCCATTGATGTTTGCTTTCTAATTGAAGGGGATCGATAAAAAGCTATTTTCTTAAACTTTTCTTTTTGAAAGTTATAAATATTCTCTTGGTAGAGCTTACCTTCCAAAGTAGTGCCATAAACTTTATTCCTTCCATTAAAATGTGTAAAAGACATTGGGAAGACTTTACTAATCCTACTCAGATGATATATTTAAGCTCAAGGTTGCAGGATGGAATAGGGGAGCAAGTTTGGAAGACACAAAGCTTTCAAAAATCTGGACTAAAAGTACATTTAAATTCATCAGTATATTACTGATTGGGGAATCATTTGGCTAAATATAAAGGTACAAGTTATGCTTTCCTGGTGGCTCAGTGGTAAAGAATCAACCTGCCAATGCAGGAGAGCAGATTCAATCCCTGTGTCAGGAATATTCTCTGGAAAAGGACATGGCAATCTGCTCTAGTACTTTTGCCTAGAAAATTTCATGAATAGAGAAACCTAGCATGCTTCAGTCCAGGGGTTGCAAAGAGTTAGACATGACTGAGCGACTAAACAATAACAAATATACAGTTCATTATATTACTTTTTACCCCTAGCAATCTTTTTCTTACAATTTGCAAATCTTATCACTAGAAGATTCCTTGGAGGTAATCTAATTCAAGCTCAAGTGTTTACATAGCATCCGAGGAAGGTTGAGGTTGCATTCTACTGCCTGATACAGACCCCTGGTTTGGGGAGATCTTAATAAATGTTATGTTACATAAAACAAGGGTTCCTTGATCATATGTTTTGGAAGCATCAAGTAAGTTATGTCAAACAAGTTTCTTGACTGAATACATTTTCTAGGTATTTTATATACTCACAGTGACTCAAAAATGTCAAAAATCTACATTAGAATCACCTGGGGAACTGTTAGAAATTACAGATGACTGGGCCCCACTCAGATCTAGGGAATAATAGAAAATAATATCACTCTCTGGGCAGTTATGATGTTCAGTTGGTTAAGAATCACTGTCTAATGTGCTCTGTCAATCTATAAGAGTAAGAAAATACCTGTGTCCAGGGAAACCGTTCAGTCCTGGCAAACCAGAATGGTTGATCACCCTAGCAACAACCATTAATTCCCATTGGGTTCTGCTCCATTGATGTTTGCTTTCTAATTGAAGGGGATCGATAAAAAGCTATTTTCTTAAACTTTTCTTTTTGAAAGTTATAAATATTCTCTTGGTAGAGCTTACCTTCCAAAGTAGTGCCATAAACTTTATTCCTTCCATTAAAATGTGTAAAAGACATTGGGAAGACTTTACTAATCCTACTCAGATGATATATTTAAGCTCAAGGTTGCAGGATGGAATAGGGGAGCAAGTTTGGAAGACACAAAGCTTTCAAAAATCTGGACTAAAAGTACATTTAAATTCATCAGTATATTACTGATTGGGGAATCATTTGGCTAAATATAAAGGTACAAGTTATGCTTTCCTGGTGGCTCAGTGGTAAAGAATCAACCTGCCAATGCAGGAGACGCAGATTCAATCCCTGTGTCAGGAATATTCTCTGGAAAAGGACATGGCAATCTGCTCTAGTACTTTTGCCTAGAAAATTTCATGAATAGAGAAACCTAGCATGCTTCAGTCCAGGGGTTGCAAAGAGTTAGACATGACTGAGCGACTAAACAATAACAAATATACAGTTCATTATATTACTTTTTACCCCTAGCAATCTTTTTCTTACAATTTGCAAATCTTATCACTAGAAGATTCCTTGGAGGTAATCTAATTCAAGCTCAAGTGTTTACATAGCATCCGAGGAAGGTTGAGGTTGCATTCTACTGCCTGATACAGACCCCTGGTTTGGGGAGATCTTAATAAATGTTATGTTACATAAAACAAGGGTTCCTTGATCATATGTTTTGGAAGCATCAAGTAAGTTATGTCAAACAAGTTTCTTGACTGAATACATTTTCTAGGTATTTTATATACTCACAGTGACTCAAAAATGTCAAAAATCTACATTAGAATCACCTGGGGAACTGTTAGAAATTACAGATGACTGGGCCCCACTCAGATCTAGGGAATAATAGAAAATAATATCACTCTCTGGGCAGTTATGATGTTCAGTTGGTTAAGAATCACTGTCTAATGTGCTCTGTCAATCTATAAGAGTAAGAAAATACCTGAAAAATATTCCAACCTGATGATCATATAAATACTTTTCCTTCCTTCTCTCCCTCGCTCCTCATCTTCATCCCTGTCTTCCTTCCCTTCTTTCTCCTTCCTTTCCTTTCTTTCCCTTCAGTTTCCTTCATTCCATTTTGTTTTTTGGAAACACTGATTTGTATATTTGAGGTTTTGTTTGTCTGGTCAATCATTATAAGAAGGGAAAATAAATATTTTAGTAATATCTGTAAATTGAATTTATTTAAGAACAGGCTATGTTATACTTTCTGTATCTAACTATTTGATATAAAAATTTTAAAACAGGAAAGTTAGGAGACTAGTATAGTGATCCTCTACGCCATCACCCAGTTCAACAGTTATCAACACTTGTTCATCTTGTTTCATCTATTATCTTCAACCACTTCACTCCTCTTTCCACCACTGGAGTTCTATGAAGCAAAACCGAGATAATTGTATTATTTTATTTGTAAATATTTCAAAATGTGTCAATAAAAGATATGACTTCTTTTAAATATAATTGCAATGCCATTATCACATCTAAAAATTAACAGTAATTCTTCAATATGATTCAATATTCAGTTAGTATGTGAACTGAGAAATTACCTTAAGGTGAACTGACATCTTAGTGACATTTTTCTAACCAGAATATGGTATATTTTTATTCATTCATGTGTATTTTTGTGTATTTCAGAAGTGTGTTATAATTTTTTTCATATAGGATTTAGAGTTTTTAAAAGCAAGCTTACAACTAGTATTATATTTTACTTATTTTGGTTTATTTGCTATTTTAAGTGGGGTCTTCCCTTCCAGTATATTTTCCAACTTGCCATTGCTTCTATATATATAAAGTTTATCAATTTTAATCAATATTATGAAAGCATAATTTACCTCCAACAACATGCACTTTTTAAAAGTATATAATCCACTTAACCACGTCCACATTATTGATTTTTATATGTATATTGATTTTAAAACATGCTAATTTTTTTTAAAACCTGCTAATTTATTAAATTCTATTTTTAATAGATACTTTCACAATTCTTACTAGCTTTTGGCTAGTCATTTGAAAATACATCACATTCCAATTTCTGTTTTGGTTTTAGTTCTCTCTCTATCCCACCATGCCCCAAAGATTTTCCAGTCAAAGCTGTTATAGGAATAGATTCAATGTCAAAATCTGACTGCTTGTAGAGACTTAAATTGTTGTTACGGGCATAAGGAAGCATGATCCTCTTTGCAACAGGTGTCATGCTAAATACAAGTTTACTGAGGCAAGCAGCTAATAATAATTGGAATGTGAGCTGACTCAAGAATAGACATCCAGCTCATTAGTATTTGCTTAAGAGAAATAGGCTCAAATCTTCTTGGATCTTGGTGGGTCCATGACCTTGATGTTTACATGAAAACATTTATAGCTGATCCCAGTGCCATTATTGTCATTGTGATTATTCAGAGAATCCCAAATGACCACTCTCTGGAAAAATGTGGTTACCAAGTTCCATGTTATTCTTATGAATATTTAGGAAGCTACAGTGACCAGCAATGATCTCAGTGACCTCAAAATGTGATGGGAGATGTGATCTGAAAGTTGAAAGGCAGCAAATCAGGCCACTAGCAGATACCAGAATAAAAGCAGCATTGCATGGGAGTGGAAGCTTAACAGGCTGAGTTTTCCCAGGAGCATCAGTACTATGAAGAGAGACTATTATGTTGTTTAGTCACTAAGTTGTGCCCAACTCTTTTGCAACCCTATGGACTATCGCCCGCCAGGCTCCTCTGTCCATAGGATTCTCCAGGCAAGAATACTGGAGTGGGTAGCCATGAGTGACACATGGAGCAAGACTGTTGGCACAGAAGGTGAGGTACACTGTTTGGAGGATACAGGGACAATAGAATGGGTTCATCTGGCAGTTCCTAGAGCCAACAGAGACTGTAACACAGAATTTATTACTTCATCTTTGCCTAAGTTTGGAGTTGGAAAAAAAGGGAGACCCTTAACAAATATTTGAATGCAAGCAACCTATTGCGAAGGGCTTCCCTTGTAGCTCAGCTGGTGAAGAACCCTTCTGCAATGCAGGAAACCCTGGTTTGATTCCTGGGTGAGGAAGATCCTCTGGAAAAGGGAATGGCAACCCACTCCTGTATTCTTGGGCTTCCCTGGTGGCTAATATGGTAAAGAATCTGCCTGCAGTGTAGGAGATTTGGGTTTGATTTCTGGGTTAGGAAGATCCCCTGGCAAAGGGAAAGGCTACCCACTCCAGTATTCTTGGGAGAATTTATTGGGAAAATTCATTCTTGGGAGTATTTATTGGGAGAGGAGGTATGATCTCCAGAAGCATGGTGAAGGAAGAAAATGGACAAAATCTGTATAAATGAAAGGGTCACTGTTTCAGGAACCCAGGATTCAATCTTACTGGGCACTTTCTGAGACATTGTGTAAAATGTCTCAGAATTGCCCTACTGAGAGCTGAGGACACTAAGATGTTTATACACTGATTTCCACCCCTTATCAATTCAAGGTCACTATGAGGGAAGTGGCAAAAGTTAACACTTGCCACTTCTAAACCCTCCTAACATGTAGACCGAGCACACTCCCCTGGCCAGAGTGAACCCATTGGCAAAGAGTTGTATGGGACCTATTTACAAGCAATTTCCAGGATAGAGGAAGAGGATGTGCATGCTATAACTCTATATTGCTTGTGTTAGTCTCTAATTGTTTTTTATGTGTGCACTGCATTTCACCAACAGGAATGTAAACTTGTTGAGTGCATGGGCCACAGCTTTGAGTATCTTTATTGTTTTCTCCATAAATTGCAGTGATTACCTTGCCACTGAGAGATTAAATTCACTAAGTGCACCATGAGCTGGACCTTCCCAAAGTCCTCTCCAGACCTCTCTTTGCAGTCCACTCTCTCATTCCAAGCACTCCAGCCATTCAATTTATCTCAAGTGCTTCCTCTCTGTCTAGAATACTTCTCTTCCCTTGCCCACTATCATCTTTAAAATTTGCCAAGGGATCCCTGGGTAACACAGAATTTATTACTTCATCTTTGCCTAAGTTTGGAGTTGGAAAAAAAGGGAGACCCTTAACAAATATTTGAATGCAAGCAACCTATTGCGAAGGGCTTCCCTTGTAGCTCAGCTGGTGAAGAACCCTTCTGCAATGCAGGAAACCCTGGTTTGATTCCTGGGTGAGGAAGATCCTCTGGAAAAGGGAATGGCAACCCACTCCTGTATTCTTGGGCTTCCCTGGTGGCTAATATGGTAAAGAATCTGCCTGCAGTGTAGGAGATTTGGGTTTGATTTCTGGGTTAGGAAGATCCCCTGGCAAAGGGAAAGGCTACCCACTCCAGTATTCTTGGGAGAATTTATTGGGAAAATTCATTCTTGGGAGTATTTATTGGGAGAGGAGGTATGATCTCCAGAAGCATGGTGAAGGAAGAAAATGGACAAAATCTGTATAAATGAAAGGGTCACTGTTTCAGGAACCCAGGATTCAATCTTACTGGGCACTTTCTGAGACATTGTGTAAAATGTCTCAGAATTGCCCTACTGAGAGCTGAGGACACTAAGATGTTTATACACTGATTTCCACCCCTTATCAATTCAAGGTCACTATGAGGGAAGTGGCAAAAGTTAACACTTGCCACTTCTAAACCCTCCTAACATGTAGACCGAGCACACTCCCCTGGCCAGAGTGAACCCATTGGCAAAGAGTTGTATGGGACCTATTTACAAGCAATTTCCAGGATAGAGGAAGAGGATGTGCATGCTATAACTCTATATTGCTTGTGTTAGTCTCTAATTGTTTTTTATGTGTGCACTGCATTTCACCAACAGGAATGTAAACTTGTTGAGTGCATGGGCCACAGCTTTGAGTATCTTTATTGTTTTCTCCATAAATTGCAGTGATTACCTTGCCACTGAGAGATTAAATTCACTAAGTGCACCATGAGCTGGACCTTCCCCAAAGTCCCTCTCCAGACCTCTCTTTGCAGTCCACTCTCTCATTCCAAGCACTCCAGCCATTCAATTTATCTCAAGTGCTTCCTCTCTGTCTAGAATACTTCTCTTCCCTTGCCCAACTGATCATCTTTCAAAATTGGCCAAGTAATTTTTCTTTCATAAAAATGTTTCATGTTCCACACAAGTAAAATAATCCTGCCTTTCTGTGCAAGTCACTACTGAGCTCTTACATCCAGCATACGAATTTACCTAATGTATTAAAGTTTATGTTTTTCTGTGTTAGTCTTGCCTACCAGAGTGTGAGGTTATTGAGAATATAAAATGTGTCATAAATATTTCTTCATCTGTAGCACTTAGCACTTTTGAATGAATAAATGAACATGACCAATCAATACTTCCTGATTAGATGAAACAAGGGGCTGAACATACCTACTTCAGGCAATTCTAATAAAACAATCAAGTATCTTCTGATTGAATGGAGAATATTCCCCAGAATAGCATGTCCTTGCCCTTCAGTCAAAGACAATCAAGAACATACCTGTAGATAAATAAGTTGGAATTTTACTCATTGCAGACAAAGAACACACATCATGAGGACTGCCGGCTGTCTCAGTAAGGACATGTAGCAAGAAACTATTATAGCATTTGGGCTTTGGATAGATGATCTGGGGGAGGAACCAAGGAAGCAGAGATTTGCTCTGGATTAGATGCTGTCAGATATCAGGGACAATCCTATGATCAAATATTTTGTGAGAAGCACAGTGACTTTGATATTGTCTGTGCTTAGAACTGACCTTGTTTTGTTTCATTTTATCATGGTCTCAGAGTAACTTTATTTGACTTTGGTATTTCTGTGAGATTGCTTAGGTTCAACAGAACAAAACAGCCTGGTTGTGAACGTCTGACCAGTGTGTAATAATACTGAGGCCTAGTTGTGAATATCAGGTAAGTTGTGAACATCAGGGAATGTACTTTTTGAGATGATGAGCCCTAAAGAAAGGTTACAGTATGTGCTGATAGTGTTCACAAGTATGGAGTGAGAGCTGAAAAGAAGGGACTAAAAGCAAAAATCCTGCTCTATGACCTTTTCAGGTTGACAGGAACCTCTACGTAGTATTAAAGGCATATTATGGCTGAGAGAATTTTTTTCACCAGAAAAGCAAGTAGCACAGATTATTTTTTGAAGATATCAAACCATAAGGTCTGGAAAATTGAAATACTTAATTCAGCAGCAATATCATTTGTGTAGTGATAAAGAAATAGGATTTCCTTTTTCTTGCCTCCCCATTTGGGCTACTCTCTTTAAAAAAAAATGTTGACATCCTTTTGGGGGATGAAGCCTAGATAAGAAATCTGAAAATGCTGAACATAATTTATGTTCAAGAAGAAAAAATGAATTTGGAATTTTCTGATAGTTAAAGTCCTGTGACTAGAAATCTAAGTCTACAAGGGCCATTTGAAGCACAATATAACATTCATCCAATAAATTATTTTTGAGCACTTAGTATAAATTAGGTGCTATGCTAAATGCAGTAATTACAGGTCTCAATTCTCTGCACTGACTTTAGGGAAAAACTCTTTATTTAGATATAAATTCAAACTTATAGGAAAGTCGCAATAATAGTTTACCCTACATGCAGATTCAACAATTATTTTTCCTAATCATTTTTGAGTAAGTTAGAGAAACTTCTCGGCTTTACTCCTAAATGGGCTTCCCAGTGGATCAACAGTAAAGAATCCACCTGCAATGCAGAAGATGTGAGTTTGATCCCTGGGTGAGGAAGATCCCCTGGAGAAGGGAATAGAAACCCACTCGGAGATTCTTGCCTGGAGAATTCTATGGACAGAGGAGCGTGGTGGATCCATGGGGTCACAAAAGAGTCAGACACAACTTAGTGACTACACAACACAACACATCCCCCAAAATACTTTGGTGTATGTTTCCTAAAAACAAGAACATTCTCCTGCCTATCATAAAATTATCCTAATAGGGAAGCTGAACACCAATACAATACCACTATCTAGCCCATGTCCATATTTAAATTTTATAAACTGTCTCATGTCCTTTATAGATTTCCCCCCTACACAGGTTCAATCCAAAATCATGCATTTAGTTGTCTTGCTTTTTAGTCTTCTTTAACCTAGGACAATTTCTTAGTCTTTCTCTGCTTTTCTTTTCTTTTTTTTTTAACAGTTGATTTATAATGTTGTATTAGTTTTAGGAGCACAGCAAAGTGATTCAACTTTATCTATCTATATGCACATATACATATATATATAGTTATATGTATTCAGTTATATATATTCTTTTCTGAATCTTTTCCATTATAGGTTATTACCTAATATTGAATATAGCTCCCTGTACTATACAGTAGGTACTTGTTGGTTATCTGTTTTATACATAGTAGAGTGTACCTGTTAATTCCAAGCTCCTAATTTCTTGACCTTCACACTTTTGAGAATTACAGGCTAGACATTTTTTTAGAATGCCATTCAATGGATCTATCTGATGCGTTCTCATCATTAGATTCAGGGTATGATTTTTTTACCAGGAATATGTAATTGATTTGACATCCCAGAATGGCTGCCTCTACCCACATCACCCACACTTTGACCTGACACCCCATGTAGGTGAGGACTCTTTGAAGTTTCCTGATGAAATCCAGACTTTTCTCTGCTTCCTCTTAGGATTCCTAATTTAGCCATCAGAATTGCTAAAATCCTGACGAGGATGTCTGTTTCTTAGGGAGTTTATACTCAGCTGAAATCTATTAATTCAGGGCTTCCCCTGGTGGTCCAGTGGCTAAGGACACCGCCTTGCTGTGCAAGGGGCGCCGGTTCGATCCCTGGCCTGGGAAGATCCAGAGCTGGTGCCCTGCAATGACAGACGCCACCGCGATGGGAGGCCCACAGGAGCCAAAGAACGAAGACGAATGAAAATGGAGAAATGAAAGACCAATAGAAGTGGCCCGCCCACTCCCCTCCCTCCCCAATCCAACCCCCGCCCAAAGTAAATAAATAAATAAATAAATAAATAAATCTTTAAAAAAAAATTAATTCAAAGCTCTTTTCCTAATGTGTGTCCCCTCCCACCTCCATGAATCAGCGCCTGCCTCATTATTATTGTGAAGAAAAAATTACTCATCAAGTTGGGTTAATTGCTTATTGAGATAAATAACATGACATAAATGTAGTAAAAATGTATCACTTTTAACCTAAGACTATACATCTTTCTAGAGACAGTCAACAACATAGTACTCCAAAATAAGAGCTTTAAACAGGTTCAACAGTGAAGGAGAAGTTCAAGGCCTCAGTGATGTCTGGACTTTTGACTGTGCCTGTTCAGTGCCTGCTTCCTCAAGCTGACACATCCAAGCCTACCATGAGCTATAAGGAGGAGGATGTGTGGGTGGAAAGAGTGGGCAGAGAAGACTCCCAAGGATTGGAAACTATGCAAAGAGTAAGCAGCCAGCAGCTAATTAGTTTCTGAAATGACCGCTTTGTGTGGCTTGTCCTTTCAGAGAGAGAGCTTAAGATGCTGTCACGCCTGCTTTTAGCAGTAATTAAAATAAATAATCCCAGGTCCTAAATAAAGCGGCTCCACTTATTTGGCTAAAGAAAGTGGTCCTTCTTCATCTTCTTTCTTTCCCCTCCCACATATTGAATGTCACACCTAAGAAATGAGCAAATTCCTACATTTCACTTTTACACATAGGGCCTATTTAGAGGGAGATCATTAAGGGCTTCCCTGGTGGTTCAGATGATAAAGAATCCACCTGCAATGCAGGAGACCCAGGTTTGATCCCTGGGTTGGCAAGATCCCCTGGAGAAGGGAATGGCAACCCAGTCCAGTATTCTTAACTGGAGAATCCCATGGACAGAGGAGCCTGGAGGGTTATATTCCATGGGGTGACAAAGTGTCAGACACGACTGAGAAACTTTCACTTTTTTCAATGATCATTAAGGAGGATTCTAGAATCTAAATGTATCTATTTTCCAGAAACAGAGGAGCAAGCTTCTTTTGAGATGTTACTATCAGAGCTCTTTACTAAGCTCTGCTGGAATAAACAGTCAAGTGATGAAAACAGCAAACAATTATTGTACATTTAGCATATGCTAAGCTATGACTTACGGATCTTACATGGCTTATCCTATTTAATCCCTTCCTAAAAGCTATGAGTTGGATAGTATCACCTTTATTGTGATCACGTCCAGTTTTTCAGAGGAGGAAAATAGGACCAAGAAAGATGAAGAGACTAGACCAATATGCGTTAGAAGCAGGACCTGAACACAAGCCCAGAGCCCATTGCTCAACCACTATGCTTTCTGCCTTTCAGACTCCAACTTATCTACAGTCTAGTGGGTACAACTAAGAGACAACTAAGAGAAGGAGATAAATCCAAGTCAGATGGCTGATTAGGGTTGGTAGGGAAGATTTCACAGTAGGCAGAATGGAACTAGGCTGACAAGTAGACTGAGTTTGATTCAGTGAAGATGAGTATGAAGAGCTTTCCAGGCAAAGGGAACCCCATGAAAATTGCTGGCACTGGGACCACAAACTGAGCACTTCACCTATGGCAGAGAGCACCTGCAGTCTCTTACAGGATTCCTTGGCTTCATACTCTATAAAAGAGAGGAAACATCTACTCCAGTCTCTAACAGGGGGTTACTGGAGTGAATGTGGAGAACTTTGAGTGTCTTATTATTATTATTATTATTATTATTGGTGCATACTTGCCATAGTATAGGTCACTGTAATAACAAAGCAATGGGCCTGCCATGCCCTCTCCACTTCCCTTGGGCCACCATCACTGTCCTAGATTCCAGTCTCCACAGAGTTAGCAGAAAAGGCTGAGCCTGCCTCCAGCCAGTCCAGCCTGGTTTCTGCTCTGTTTCAGCTTCTGTTGCCGGAACTGGGTGGTTTGAGTTTAATTCAGGATGTGGCAATAGGAAGCCCTAACATATTCTCCAATTTGGTTTTGCCACCAATAAAACTATCTTGGTTTCCATCTGGCTTCCTGTGTCCTAATTGATTTGAACTTGGATGAAAGGAAAGCAACTGGCATTCCCCAAACTTCCAACAATAGGGAAGTAGTGGAAAATTCAATTTAAAAAGTAGGTTGGACATGGTAGACTAAGGAGAACCTTGAAGGTTAGTATAAGGAATTTAGTCATAGCCTAAAGAAATCAGTTACTATAATTCATGCAAGTGCACTAACATGTACGTGTACATACAGTGGCTATCAACAGAGAAAATCACTATGGAATTTGTTTCCAAATTAATCTCTAAAAGTTTAATGTCATCAAATCCCCATTTTCCATAGATATATTTGCCAAGAAAAAGTCATTTTAAAAATCTAAACCAATATTTTAGCCATATGTCTTTGAGTCATTTATTGTCTGACCAGCCAGTTGCTGTTTTCAGTAATTATTTGATTACCAAAGAATAATTTAGCCTATTTGGGAGACTTTAATAAAGCTTTCTCCTACAGTCCCATTCTTGATGTTAAAAGACATTCATAAGTAAATGTTTGACAAATATGTCAATATGTCTTTCTTCCCAAATAATCTCCCAAATATAGTCGTTCAATTGGCCTAATAGTTATTAGTTGTTTTTCTCTCATTCAGATTTGTGTTTTTATATGAGTGCTAATTTGAAAATAATTTTAAGTATATACTTTAAGTATAGCGATCGAAGTTTTAATCCAAAGCTGAAAACTGGTAACTGCTTCCTTGTACCTATTACCACCAACCATCAGCGAACAGGCGAAACTCTTTTCTGTAGGAATGATTTTTCCAGTGCATTCTTTTTTTATCAAAAGACTGCACAACAGGAAGATAAGGTTTTCTCCTTAACTGAGCAAAACAGTTGTCACAACCCCTGTAAAATATTCTTCCTATGCTGCTGACCCTTGTGAGATAAAAGAAATGATAATATCCCTTTGGTCCTCATGTTCTGACAAGGAAAGCTGCTATAGGAAAATAACTGATCCTCCCCACCCCCCACTTCTGTGGTTTGAGAGCTCCAGCTTTTCAAAGTGCAAGGAAAATAATACACAAATATTCAATGGCTATTTGTGGGACACAAATGAACAAATTTAGTAGAAAACAACTCACTAGAAAAATGAAACACATTTTCAAAAGAATGCTACACTTTACTGCTTCTCCTTCTCTTGGCTTCTGGAAGGTAACCTCCATCTGACCCACTTTGATGCTACTCATTTTGGCTTTCTCAGTCAGTGCCTCCTTAAAGTTATCCTCTCTTTTTTCTAAAACAAACAAAGCCATTTTAAAATTTCCATTTTAAAGTTTACTTTATTTACCTGTTTATACATAAGGGTTACCCCCAGAAAGGGTTTAAGGTGACTTAAAAAGATCCAGGAAGTACACTAAGTGGTTAGTAACAAAAGAATCAGAAATAAAGCATATGCAAAATGCTTATACAATCCTACTCCTTTGCTCTGGATGGACCACAAATTTGGCTTTAACCTTTTTAGCAGGCAGTCAGGAAAAAAATTTTAGTTACCATATGTCTTTGAGTCATTTATTGTCTGACCAGCCAGTTGCTGTTTTCAGTAATTATTTGATTACCAAAGAATAATTTAGCCTATTTGGGAGACTTTAATAAAGCTTTCTCCTACAGTCCCATTCTTGATGTTAAAAGACATTCATAAGTAAATGTTTGACAAATATGTCAATATGTCTTTCTTCCCAAATAATCTCCCAAATATAGTCGTTCAATTGGCCTAATAGTTATTAGTTGTTTTTCTCTCATTCAGATTTGTGTTTTTATATGAGTGCTAATTTGAAAATAATTTTAAGTATATACTTTAAGTATAGCGATCGAAGTTTTAATCCAAAGCTGAAAACTGGTAACTGCTTCCTTGTACCTATTACCACCAACCATCAGCGAACAGGCGAAACTCTTTTCTGTAGGAATGATTTTTCCAGTGCATTCTTTTTTTATCAAAAGACTGCACAACAGGAAGATAAGGTTTTCTCCTTAACTGAGCAAAACAGTTGTCACAACCCCTGTAAAATATTCTTCCTATGCTGCTGACCCTTGTGAGATAAAAGAAATGATAATATCCCTTTGGTCCTCATGTTCTGACAAGGAAAGCTGCTATAGGAAAATAACTGATCCTCCCCACCCCCCACTTCTGTGGTTTGAGAGCTCCAGCTTTTCAAAGTGCAAGGAAAATAATACACAAATATTCAATGGCTATTTGTGGGACACAAATGAACAAATTTAGTAGAAAACAACTCACTAGAAAAATGAAACACATTTTCAAAAGAATGCTACACTTTACTGCTTCTCCTTCTCTTGGCTTCTGGAAGGTAACCTCCATCTGACCCACTTTGATGCTACTCATTTTGGCTTTCTCAGTCAGTGCCTCCTTAAAGTTATCCTCTCTTTTTTCTAAAACAAACAAAGCCATTTTAAAATTTCCATTTTAAAGTTTACTTTATTTACCTGTTTATACATAAGGGTTACCCCCAGAAAGGGTTTAAGGTGACTTAAAAAGATCCAGGAAGTACACTAAGTGGTTAGTAACAAAAGAATCAGAAATAAAGCATATGCAAAATGCTTATACAATCCTACTCCTTTGCTCTGGATGGACCACAAATTTGGCTTTAACCTTTTTAGCAGGCAGTCAGAAAAAGGAAACTTAGTTAGTTATATCATTTGCAGTGTCCCTAAAACAAAAACAAACCAATTACCCATGCGAACCATTGTTATCACTAATCTTAAGACCAGAAAGAAATTTCTCTGGAGAGGCTTCATGAAGAGGTCTATGTAATAATCAGTGTTCTTAGTAGCAACATAGTAGGAGGCACAAAGATGAATTTCACAGGGCTCACTCCTCAATACAGGCAGATGGCATCTCACCAACTTGAAAAAGAGGAAAAGCAATTGTTTTACAGCATTTTTTTTTTAATTTAGGCCTCTTTTATTGAATTTCATTTATTTATTTTCATCCGTTTTTACTCTTTGGCCTGTGTGGACCTCCCATTGCAGTGGCCTCTCTCATTGCAGAGCACCAGCTCTGGGCACACACACTCCAGAGTGCTTGCTGGTAACTGGACACACCAGTTCAGCCGCTCCGCAGCACGTGGGATCTTCCCGGGTCAGGGAGCGAACCGGTGCCCCTTGCACTGCAAGGTGGACTTTCTACCCACTGGACCACCAGAGAAGCCCAAAAAGCAATTTTTTTTTTTAATTTATCTTTTGGAGGGTGGGGTGGGGAAGGAGGGGGATGGGCGGGCCACTTCTATTGGTCTTTCATTTCTCTATTTTCATCCGTCTTTGTTCTTTGGCCCGTGTAGGCCTCCCATCACGGTGGCCTCTGTTGTCGCAGAGCACTGGCTCTGGGCGCATGCACTCCAGAGCTCCAGCTTGGTAATTGGACACATCAGTCCAGCCGCTCCGTGGCACGTGGGATCTTCCCAGGCCAGGGATTGAACTGGCGCCCCTTGCACTGCAAGGCGGTGTCCTTACCCACTGGACCACTAGGGGAAGCCTCCAAAAAGCAATTTTTATCATAAGTCTGGGGGCTGAAAGGGGAACACAAAATGATATGGTCCAGGTACTCAGTTCTATGCTCAGCAAAATCAGATGTATTTTAGATCAACAACGTTGAAGCCAGTACCCAGAATGATTTCAGAGAATTCCTGACCCCCCTAAAATTCTCTACAACATTTTTCTGAATGAGTGTGTTCCTTTATGACAGCGAAAACACAGGTTATCAGATATTCAATGTACCCAGGTTAATACACACCAATTAGGAACCATTTCTTTAGAAAATCTAGAGAATTAAACAGGTTACAAATCATTCACGCTATTTGAATACTTTTTTTTTTCCCCCAACAACCTAGCTATTTCTCCATCTCTGCAAAAAGAACCTTCTTGCTGTCATTTGGTGCCTTGGCTCAGGTGAAGATTCCAGGGTTATTCAAAAGTTCCCTCCTGGCTGGAGGAAGGGGCTGGAGCAGGGATCTCGAGGCCCAGGGAGGCAGAGGGGTCCCACAGAGGCAGCGTGGCTTCAGAGGCTCCTAGTAGCACTGGCAGGAGAGCCTTTCGAAGAGATACTCACCCAGCCCAGCCTGGAGCCTTGTCTTGGGGCCAGTCAGCCTGTGCAGGTTGGTCAGGTGGTCATCCATCTTCGTGAGGAGCATCACCACCTCCTCCTCCAGGAAGTGGCACTCCAGGAACTTGCAGAGCTGGGCATCCGCGCTCGCACAACCCAGGGCATGCAGATCCAAAAGGGCTTGGCATAGGGTCTTCTCCAGGACCATGGTGACCTCCATGACCTCCACACTGGTGCTCCACTCCTCTGCGGAGAGTTTCTGCCCATCCTTGACCAGGGCACAGCTGCCCCACAGCTTCCACATCTTCAGGAGAAGCTGGGCACCCTCGTGCTTCTCCTCAGCCACTTCCCAGAAGCAGCGGCCCACACTTTTCAGAGCCATTTTATTGCTTCGGAAATAGAAACTCAGAAAGAGGTAGGTGGACAAGGCCTGCAGGTACAGGCTGATCAGGTGGCTAGCCATGGCCTCCATTGCGCTTGAACCATAGGAGAGCTCAGAGCAGGCCGAGGATTGATATTGTCCTTACCCACTGGACCACCAGGGAAGCCCACAAGCAATTTTTATCATAAGTCTGGGGGCTGAAAGGGGAACACAAAATGATATGGTCCAGGTACTCAGTTCTATGCTCAGCAAAATCAGATGTATTTTAGATCAACAACGTTGAAGCCAGTACCCAGAATGATTTCAGAGAATTCCTGACCCCCCTAAAATTCTCTACAACATTTTTCTGAATGAGTGTGTTCCTTTATGACAGCGAAAACACAGGTTATCAGATATTCAATGTACCCAGGTTAATACACACCAATTAGGAACCATTTCTTTAGAAAATCTAGAGAATTAAACAGGTTACAAATCATTCACGCTATTTGAATACTTTTTTTTTTCCCCCAACAACCTAGCTATTTCTCCATCTCTGCAAAAAGAACCTTCTTGCTGTCATTTGGTGCCTTGGCTCAGGTGAAGATTCCAGGGTTATTCAAAAGTTCCTCCTGGCTGGAGGAAGGGGCTGGAGCAGGGATCTCGAGGCCCAGGGAGGCAGAGGGGTCCCACAGAGGCAGCGTGGCTTCAGAGGCTCCTAGTAGCACTGGCAGGAGAGCCTTTCGAAGAGATACTCACCCAGCCCAGCCTGGAGCCTTGTCTTGGGGCCAGTCAGCCTGTGCAGGTTGGTCAGGTGGTCATCCATCTTCGTGAGGAGCATCACCACCTCCTCCTCCAGGAAGTGGCACTCCAGGAA
This sequence comes from Tragulus kanchil, assembly GCA_022376925.1. Lineage (NCBI taxonomy): Eukaryota > Metazoa > Chordata > Mammalia > Artiodactyla > Tragulidae > Tragulus > Tragulus kanchil. Next base: position 92,887,647 of record JAIOJX010000001.1, on the reverse strand, counting down.
CTTGCAGAGCTGGGCATCCGCGCTCGCACAACCCAGGGCATGCAGATCCAAAAGGGCTTGGCATAGGGTCTTCTCCAGGACCATGGTGACCTCCATGACCTCCACACTGGTGCTCCACTCCTCTGCGGAGAGTTTCTGCCCATCCTTGACCAGGGCACAGCTGCCCCACAGCTTCCACATCTTCAGGAGAAGCTGGGCACCCTCGTGCTTCTCCTCAGCCACTTCCCAGAAGCAGCGGCCCACACTTTTCAGAGCCATTTTATTGCTTCGGAAATAGAAACTCAGAAAGAGGTAGGTGGACAAGGCCTGCAGGTACAGGCTGATCAGGTGGCTAGCCATGGCCTCCACCTTGGCAGAATAATTCTGCTGGATCTCCATACTCATGGTTTGTCAGTAGGGAAGAGTACTTCTTCACAGAGCAGGCTGCGAGGCTGGTCCCAGAAGTGGAGGATGAGTCTGGAAAATTGTGCCGGAAGTTGTGACTGAAGGGGTGGGGCTATAAGGTGTTGAAAGGCAGTGGGAGGGGAGGCAAGGCAGGGGTGGGAGCACCCAGATTGTTCCATCCAAAGGCTGGTGAAGCAAGAGACTGATGTAGGAGGCATCCAGGTGCATGGTCTCTCTGGGGAAGAGTGTCGTTCTTTCCTAATTATTGGAAAGGAGTCTTTATCATTTTGTCCCATTTCTTACCAAAATTCCAAGATGAGATAAGAGCGTCCAAGGTAAGAACCTCAAAAGTATTGATAGTGAACCTCTTCCAGTCTGTATTTGTGACTTATTTTAGAGCCTGTATGAATAGATTGCCCCCTGGTCCTGATCCTTTATGGAAAGGGTGACCTATTAGTTCGAGTTTTCCCGGATCAGTCTTGCTGTCATGGTATAATTATTAATAGTGTCTTCTAAATTAATTAAAAAATAGCACCTCTCCAAAAAAAATAGCACCCCCCATTCACACTCAAAAGGGTCCTTTTTTGAAATATACATTTAGTGATTGAAAAGGACAAAATCCACACTATGGAATGTGAAATGGTAGAATTTATAAGCCATTGTGCTAATTACTCAGACCAATAAGAACCCCATCATAAATTTTTTACTATTCAGCCTTCATTTTTTTTCATTTGTTGATGCATTTATTCCTTCTATTAAAAGTTTTCCTAAATACTGTTTATGTTCCAGGTGTTTTCTTAGGTACTGGTGACTTCCTGTGATTACCCAAATATTCCACCATTAATTCAAACTTCCTGTAAGTGGGCATTAAAGATGAAGATGTAGACTTATAAATCCTACCAAAATAGAAAAAAAAAAAAAAAAAAAACCATACAGGATGAGCTAGTCATTCTCAGAAGATGAGGGCAAAATTAGATGTTTTCATAAGGGCTTTTTCAGCTTTGTGATTCCATGCTTAGCATTTTATTTTCCTAAGTATCACTTGCCTGGGGCTGTTGCACAATTAGAACACTTTCATGTGTTTTCTGTCAAACAGGAAGGCATATTCTATTCAGGGTAAACAATATTTGAACTCAGAGAAGTGAATCTCACTCTAAATTCTGGATCTAGTTCTAAACGAAAATAAAAATCCACTCTTTTGCAGCTACTTTCCAATTTTACTATCTATGTTGTTGAAAACTGACATCTTAAAATTTCAAAAAGAGATCTGCAGTCTCCCTTTATTGCTTCAGCTAAAACATGAACACATATCCTATATCTAAATACAGAATATATTGTCCCTTTTGTTTTCATGAAACACTGTCATCCCAAAGTGATCTCATATTGCATTTGAGGTTTGCAAAAACTGTTAGAATTTAGGAATAGTACATTTTTAAATTCCGGAGGGAATTAACTAGGTAAAGCAGGAGTAATTCTGCAGCCTTTCTGGCCTTGGTTCTTGGGCCAAAAAGAGGCTGGGGGTGGAAAGGAGGGGGAAAAGCAAAAATTCAAATCCAAGAACCATCCTAGCACATGCTCATATAGGAGAGAGATTATACTATGTGCTATACCCTCCAAATAACTGCAAAGAGCATGATCATTTTCTCCCTGGTGCATAAACCATTAATCATCATATTGACCTTGTAACAAGAAAATGCTAAGCTTAGAGAAAACCTCACCATATAACATACTTTATATATTGCAGGATGTCAGGCTCATTTAATAGATTCAGTTTCTCATACGTTTACTTATTCTTAGAAAAGAAAAATGTCTAAATAAACCTTCTCAGATGAGATCGTTTTCTGCCTTGTATAAATGTTGATGAATCTTCTCCTCATCCCTTTAGAGAGAAGAGAGCCAGTGTGGGAACTGTACTCTGGTGGGTGGTTCAGCATATAGTTGTCAGAATCAGGCTACAGTGGGCTCCAATCCCAGCTTTGCCACTTGTTAGAAGTGTAACCCTAGGCAGGTAGCATAACCTCTCCGGCCTCAGTGTTCTTGCCTGTAAAATGGCAATGTTAACACAGGCTCCCCAGGTCAGCATAATGTGAGAAAACACGGCCAAACTAGTCATTCTCAGAAGATGAGGGCAAATTAGATGTTTTCATAAGGGCTTTTCAGCTTTGTGATTCCATGCTTAGCATTTTATTTTCCTAAGTATCACTTGCCTGGGGCTGTTGCACAATTAGAACACTTTCATGTGTTTTCTGTCAAACAGGAAGGCATATTCTATTCAGGGTAAACAATATTTGAACTCAGAGAAGTGAATCTCACTCTAAATTCTGGATCTAGTTCTAAACGAAAATAAAAATCCACTCTTTGCAGCTACTTTCCAATTTTACTATCTATGTTGTTGAAAACTGACATCTTAAAATTTCAAAAAGAGATCTGCAGTCTCCCTTTATTGCTTCAGCTAAAACATGAACACATATCCTATATCTAAATACAGAATATATTGTCCCTTTTGTTTTCATGAAACACTGTCATCCCAAAGTGATCTCATATTGCATTTGAGGTTTGCAAAAACTGTTAGAATTTAGGAATAGTACATTTTTAAATTCCGGAGGGAATTAACTAGGTAAAGCAGGAGTAATTCTGCAGCCTTTCTGGCCTTGGTTCTTGGGCCAAAAAGAGGCTGGGGGTGGAAAGGAGGGGGAAAAGCAAAAATTCAAATCCAAGAACCATCCTAGCACATGCTCATATAGGAGAGAGATTATACTATGTGCTATACCCTCCAAATAACTGCAAAGAGCATGATCATTTTCTCCCTGGTGCATAAACCATTAATCATCATATTGACCTTGTAACAAGAAAATGCTAAGCTTAGAGAAAACCTCACCATATAACATACTTTATATATTGCAGGATGTCAGGCTCATTTAATAGATTCAGTTTCTCATACGTTTACTTATTCTTAGAAAAGAAAAATGTCTAAATAAACCTTCTCAGATGAGATCGTTTTCTGCCTTGTATAAATGTTGATGAATCTTCTCCTCATCCCTTTAGAGAGAAGAGAGCCAGTGTGGGAACTGTACTCTGGTGGGTGGTTCAGCATATAGTTGTCAGAATCAGGCTACAGTGGGCTCCAATCCCAGCTTTGCCACTTGTTAGAAGTGTAACCCTAGGCAGGTAGCATAACCTCTCCGGCCTCAGTGTTCTTGCCTGTAAAATGGCAATGTTAACACAGGCATACCCCAAGGGATCAGTGACATAATGCATGAGAAAACACGGCCAAACAAGAGGAAAGCACTCCAAAAACTAGTGCCCTGTCGTCAGATTTTGCAGTAAAATTGTAGAGGTCTGTCAAGCCCTACTAAGTATCAGAAGCATATCCCAGCTTTTTTTGAGTTGCACCTCTTCCCAGAGCCTGCAGCTTGCACGCCTACTCCATTGGGTTTTGGATTCATTTGAATTCACCCAGTCTCTACAATCATAGCCGCCGGAACCCGCCCGCCGCGAGGAGCCGCCGGAACCCGCCCGCCGCGAGGAGCCGCCGGAACCCGCCCGCCGCGAGGAGCCGCCGGAGCCCGCCCGCCGCGAGGCGCGGAACCCGCCCGCCGAGGGGCCGCGGAACCCGCCGCGCCGAGAGCCGCGGGCGCCGCGAGGAGCGCGGGACGCCGCAGGAGCCGCGGCGCCGCGAGCGCGGCGCCGCGCGCATCCTCTAGACAAATTATTTCCTATCTTTCTGTCTCCACTATTCATTTCCAAATACACTAAACAGTACACACACTAATCTTTGCTACCTAATCCTATAAAATACTTCCAAGACAAATCTTTTCCTTTTTATTACTTATAGACTCTCCTCCTTGTCACCCCGAGCACATGTCCTAATTTAAAATTGCTTTCATTGTAATTATCCAAGCCAGGACCTTGTGCTAGATCTATTATTCAGGCACTATTTTAATTAATTCAAAGCTTAACGGGCAAGTATCATCTGTGATTGCATGAGTTGCTAGAAAGATTTCCTGCGCCCTATCTCTGTAAAACTGGTCAGTTGTGGGGATTGCTGTATATGTATGTGTATCTTATGATTATGTTAGAAAACATCTGCATGCTTTTATGACTGTCACCCATCAGGGATGCACCTCTTGTTCCTCAGATGCTAGTGTGTGAACTAGTATCACAGAACACCATAGCAAACCAGACATAGAGCCTACACTCCCTGACCAGTCATCAAACCAAGGATCCTCGAAGCGGAAGCCCGGATTCCAAGACCCCACACTGATTATCAAAGAACATACAACACTACAGATTATTCACCTGTAAACAAGGTCTATCACCACCCAAGACACAAGCCACTGAACCCTTCTACAAGGACAAAACCCAAAGGAAGGAGAATTCAACCAAGAAGCCTGGTGGGAATAAGAACTCCATACACACAGACACACACAAAGAAACAAAAATTAACCTAATAATGAAACGTCAGAGAAACACTGTACAAATGAAGGACCAAGCTAGAGAAACACCACTTCAAATGACAGAGGAGGAGATAGACAAGCTATCTGAAAGAGAATTCAGAAAAACTATACTAATGAGGATGCAAAACACCGAAAACAGAATATTAGAGGAAATTAGTGCATTGAGAAAAGACATGCAGGAAATGAAAAATAAGCAAATAGAGACCACCAACTCAATTGCTGAACTCAAAAATACTATAGAAGGTCTCAACAGTAGAGTATCAGAGGCTGAAGAATGGATAAGTGAGCTGGAAGACAGAATGGTGGAAATAAGTGCTGAAGAACAGAACAAAGCCCAAAGAATTAAAAGAACTGAGGATAGCCTCAGAGACCTATGGGACAATATTAAACGCACCAACATTAGAATTATAGGAGTTCCAGAAGAAGAAGAAGAGAAGAAAGACTATGAAAAAATTCTTGAAGAGGTTATAGTTGAAAACTTCCCCAGCATGGGAAAGGAGATAGTCAGCCAAGTCCAGGAAGCACAAAGAGTTCCATATAGGAGAAACCCCAGAAGAAACACACCAAGGCACATACTAATCAAACTAACGCAGACTAAATATAAAGACAGATTACTAAAAGCAGCTAGGAGCAAACAACAAATAACATATAAAGGAAACCCCATACGTTTAACTGCAGATCTCTCAACAGAAACCCTACAGGCCAGAAGAGAATGGCAAGATACATTTAAACGGCTAAAAGAGAATAACCTGCAACCACGAATTCTCTACCCAGCAAGAATCTCATTCAAAATCGATGGTGAAGTCAAAAGCTTCACAGACAAGCAAAAACTAAAAGAATTCTGTACCACAAAACCAGCCCTACAACAAGTGTTAAAGGACCTGATATAGCCAATAAATACAAGAGTAGGAGAAGCCTTACAAATCAAACCCCAAATTTCTAAGAAGATGACAATAGGAACATTCGTATCAATAATTACTTTGAATGTAAATGGACTAAATGCTCCAACCAAACGACACAGGCTGGCTGAATGGATCCAGAAGCAAGACCCATATATATGCTGTTTACAAGAGACCCACTTCAGACCTAGAGACACTCATAGACTGAAAGTGAAAGGCTGGAAAAAGATATTTCATGCAAATGGAAATCAAAAGAAAGCTGGAGTAGCAATCCTTATATCAGACAAAATAGACTTTAAAGTAAAGAAGATTCTAAGAGACAAGGCAGGTCACTACATCATGATTAAGGGATCTATCCAAGAGGAAGACATAACAGTCATGAATATCTACGCACCCAACACAGGGGCACCTCAATACATAAGACAGGTACTTTCAGACATAAAAGAAGAAATCAACAATAACACAATAATAGTAGGAGACTTTAACACTCCTCTCACACCAATGGACAGATCAACAAAACAGAAAATTAATAAAGAAACACAAGCCTTAAATGCCACACTGGAAAAGATGGACCTCATCGATATCTTTAGGACGTTCCATCCAAAAGCAGAAGAATACACTTTCTTCTCAAGCGCTCATGGAACATTCTCCAGGATAGACCACATCTTGGGCCACAAATCTAACCTCAGTCAGTTCAAGAAAACCGAAATTATATCAACCATCTTCTCGGACCACAATGCAATGAGACTGGAGATCAACTACCAGAAAAAAAAACCCTAAAAACAGAAGCATATCCCAATATATTTTCGATCCATGTTCCCTCACTGCAGACCTTTTTTGCTGAATTGCTGTCTTCGGCGGTCATGTCCTTTCAAGTATGAAAGCACAGAGGCACAGCTTTGCATGTCTAAGATCAAATTCATTTGAAGCATGAACAGAGCCAGCTTCTCCTACTTCCCTGGGCTAAGTGAGATTCAGCAACACCTCCTGAGGTCCTCTGTGGCCCTGCCAGCCATGGAGGGAAGCTGTGCTTAGATGCCAGAGGTCTATTTCTTTTCTCAGTTCTCTAGCTCAAGATCATCACCAGGCCAAGAAAACATCTAATGAACGCCTACTTTGTAGGAGAGGAAAAGGTTCCAGAATGCCCCATGTGAATGGTAGACTTCACCTTCTACCTCTCAAATGTAGACTGTGGCATGCTTATGTCTTGGGTCAAATACCTCAGAAGCAAACCTTGGGATGAAATTCCTATGCAAGCAATTTATTGGGAAAGCACTCCCAGATAGACCAAAAGACAGTTATAAGGGGGGACAGAGAAAGAAAGGAGGCCAAGAAGCCAAGTTGTAACTGTAGGAAGTTTAAGCTTCAGAATCATCCCAGGATGTAGCTTTGGAGTATAAATTAAACCTAAAGTTTTTTTCAACAGGAGGCAAGGGAATTGGGCTTTCATGTTCCCATTCATTAACTGTGGGCGTCTCCAGGTGGATGTACATTCCAGGGTCTCTGTACAGGTTAGGCAACTCCAGTCACCCAAAGAAAAGCAGAAGGTCACAGGTGCTAGTTATTAAGAGAAAAGCACAGTGGAGCTGGGCGTGGGGCATATCCAATAGGATCTAGGCAGAGACCATGTAGTATCCACCACCAACTTGCTTCCCCACTTGATCTTGGAAGGTATTGGAGTACAGTGGAAATGAGAAACCCCAATTAGTCCCTTTATACAGGAATCCAGTGGATAAAAATGAAGACCTTATCATAGTTTTTAACCCATATTTATACCTCTTTGCTACCTCTATTTACAGGGTACACTCTACTTTGGGAACCTATATCTACAATCTCCTTTTTGCTGTTTGTTATTTAGTCACTAAGTTGTGTCCAACTCTTTTGCAATCACAAAACTATAGCCCATTATGCTCCTCAGACAAGAATACTGGAGTGGGTCACCATTTCCTTCTCCAGGGGACCTTCATGACCCAGGGATTGAACTCCTGTTCTGCATACGATTATTTACCACTGAGCCACCAGGGAAGTTCAGATCTGAAAACTTTTGCACAGCAAAAGTAACTATAAACAAGGTAACAAGACAACCCTCAGAATGGGAGAAAATCATGGCAAATGAAACAACCGACAAAGAATTAATTTCCAAAATATACAAGCAGCTCATATAACTCAACACCAAAAAAGCCCAAACAACCCAATTGAAAAATGGGAAAAAGACCTCAACAGACATCTCTCCAAAGAAGACATACAGATAGCCAAAAAACACACGAAAAGATGTTCAACATCCCCCATTGTTAGACAAACACAAATCAAAACTACAATGAGATACCACCTCATGCCAGTCAGAATGGTCATCATCAAAAAGTCTACAAACAATAAATGCTGGAGAGGGTATGGAGAAAAGCGAACCCTCTTGCACTGTTGGTGGGAATGCAAATTGATACAGTCACTATGGAAGACAGTATGGAGATTCCTTAAAAATCTAGGAATAGAACCATCATATGACTTAGTAATCCCATTATTAGGCATATATTCTGAGGAAATCAAAATTGAAAGAGACACATGTACCCCATTGTTCATTGCAGCACTATTTACAATAGCTAGAACATGGAAGCAACCTAGATGCCCACTGACAAATGAATGGATAAAGGGGCTGTGGTACATATATATAATGGCGTATTACTCAGCCATAAAAAGAAATGCATTTGAGTCGGTTCTAATGAGGTGGATGAATCTAGAACCTATTATACAGAGTGAAGTAAGTCAGAAAGAGAAAGATAAATATTGTATACTGACACATATATATGGAATCTAGAAAGATGGTACTGATAAATGTATATGCAGAGTAGCAATGGAGAAACAGACAGGGAGAACAGACTTGTGGACATTGAGGGGAGGAAAGGGAATATGCTGTGGGACTAAGGGAACTCAAACAGGCTCTGTGGTGACCTGGAGGGGTGGGATAGGGAGTGGGGACATATGTATACTTAGGGCAGATTCAGGCTGGTGTGTGGCAGTAAACAGCAAAATTCTGTAAAAAATAAAAAACAACTTTGTTCAAATGACAACTGATTTAACCATTATAGGTAATCTGAAAGAAATTCTGAATCAAGTATCAATGGTTAATAAAAGTTGTACATTTTTAAGTAAAAATAAAATAAAAACCTGTAACTCTCTTCAGGGGTCTTATTTGCATGTATAGCAGGCCAAATCAGACCCAAAATTCTAACTAAAAAAGCATTTGCATCTTTTACCAAACCCTCTACTCTCATTGACATCATTTCCCATATTGGAACCACATATTGATTTTTTTGAATAGCTGCACAAAAGTACTTAAAAGTCAAACAGCCCTAGCCACCCAGACTCTGGCAGACTGTGAAATGGCTGCTTAAGGACCTGCCATCCAACCTGAACTCACCTGAAAACAGACGGTACACAAACAGCAAAATTGCCTTTGTGTACTTGTCATTTTTCTAAAAGGAATTGTGTGTTAGTTGCTCAGTTTTGTCTGACTCTTTGCAACCCTATGGACTGTAACTCACCAGGTTCTTCTGTTCATGGGATTCTCCAGGCAAGAATCCTGGAGTGGGTTGCCATTTCCTCCTCCACAAAAGGAACTGTAAAGGGTATAATTTAGTTCTGAGCCTTTCATCTACTTTGGACAAGGGGCACCTGCACCAGGCACAGAAAGAATGGGTTCATCATTATCCTCTACGCGCGCGCGCACACACACACACACACACACACACACACACACACACACACACACACACACACACACACACACACACACACACACACACACACACACACACACACACACACACACACAGTCTCCTCTTCATGAATTGCCTCTTAAGAATGTCTTTGATCATCTAGTCTTTGCTTAAATCCACCCAGGTTTCTAGAAACACAGTAGCTCATAATGGATACCCATTTCATTTTCAGAGAGTGGGATGTAGGAAAAAAGAGCTGCTTGAGAAACAAGCAGACACGAGTTTGAACACAACTTGCTTTGCTGCATTCTGTGTAGTCAAGAAAGAAAGGCACAAAATGATTTTTTCTTTCCTTACCATACTCCACTTTCCCTCTTGCAAATGTTTCTTCCAACCTGCACTTTCCCCTGAGCCCTCCATGATGAGAAGTACTTTGTTCAAATGACAACTGATTTAACCATTATAGGTAATCTGAAAGAAATTCTGAATCAAGTATCAATGGTTAATAAAAGTTGTACATTTTTAAGTAAAAATAAAATAAAAACCTGTAACTCTCTTCAGGGGTCTTATTTGCATGTATAGCAGGCCAAATCAGACCCAAAATTCTAACTAAAAAAGCATTTGCATCTTTTACCAAACCCTCTACTCTCATTGACATCATTTCCCATATTGGAACCACATATTGATTTTTTTGAATAGCTGCACAAAAGTACTTAAAAGTCAAACAGCCCTAGCCACCCAGACTCTGGCAGACTGTGAAATGGCTGCTTAAGGACCTGCCATCCAACCTGAACTCACCTGAAAACAGACGGTACACAAACAGCAAAATTGCCTTTGTGTACTTGTCATTTTTCTAAAAGGAATTGTGTGTTAGTTGCTCAGTTTTGTCTGACTCTTTGCAACCCTATGGACTGTAACTCACCAGGTTCTTCTGTTCATGGGATTCTCCAGGCAAGAATCCTGGAGTGGGTTGCCATTTCCTCCTCCACAAAAGGAACTGTAAAGGGTATAATTTAGTTCTGAGCCTTTCATCTACTTTGGACAAGGGGCACCTGCACCAGGCACAGAAAGAATGGGTTCATCATTATCCTCTACGCGCGCGCGCACACACACACACACACACACACACACACACACACACACACACACACACACACACACACACACACACACACACACACACACACACACACACACACACACACACACACAGTCTCCTCTTCATGAATTGCCTCTTAAGAATGTCTTTGATCATCTAGTCTTTGCTTAAATCCACCCAGGTTTCTAGAAACACAGTAGCTCATAATGGATACCCATTTCATTTTCAGAGAGTGGGATGTAGGAAAAAAGAGCTGCTTGAGAAACAAGCAGACACGAGTTTGAACACAACTTGCTTTGCTGCATTCTGTGTAGTCAAGAAAGAAAGGCACAAAATGATTTTTTCTTTCCTTACCATACTCCACTTTCCCTCTTGCAAATGTTTCTTCCAACCTGCACTTTCCCCTGAGCCCTCCATGATGAGAAGTACTTTCTGTTAGTTTTTAAAGGGAAAAATGTAATGTTTCATAGAAAGAAACAAGATTCACATTCTGAATAGAGGTGGTGTCATATTTCAGAAGAGCTGGCAAGTCGGGCCTTGGTGGTTGCCAAGGCTTGGGTGGCATAGACTCAGCTCGTGCTGGAAAGAACATCCAGCCTTGAAATTCGAAGAGGCAACTTTTGCAAAGCTACTCTCCTTTTCCCTGCTTGAAGTCCCCGGATGTTCCTTCTGGTCATGCTGACATCTGGCTGGAGAAGAGAATCACCCAGCAAGAGATTTTGCTTTTCATTATCCATAATATGATCCAATTTGTGTGTGTGTGTACATGTAAAGATGCATACCAAAATGTTAACAGTGGCCTGTATCTGTCTGTCACCAATTGGTTACTTTCTACCTTCCTATATTATCCAAATTATTTTGGCAATGAGCATGAATTTAAAACTACTGCCAACATGAAAAGATGTTCAACATCACTAATTATTAGAGATATGCAAATCAGAACTCCCATGAGGTACCAGCTCATACCAGTCATAATGACCACCATTAAAAAGTCTACAAATAACAAATGCTGGAGAGGATGTGGAGAAATGTGAACTCTCTTATACTGTTTGTGGGAATGGAAGTTGCTGCAGCCACTATGGAAAACAGTATGGAGGTTCCTCAGAAAACTAAAACCAGATTTATCACATGATCCAACAATCCCACTTCTTGGAATATACCTGGGCAAAACTATAATTCAAAAAGGTACATGCACCAGTACATCACAGAAGCACTGTGCACAACAGCCAAACCATGGAAACAACCTAGATGTCCATCAACAGACAAATGGGTAAAGAAGATGTGGTACATGTATACAATGGAATCCTACTCAGTCATAAAAAGAATGAAGTAATGCCACTTGCAGCAATATGGATGCAACTACAGATTCTCATACTAAGTGAGGTAAGTCAGACAGAAAGACAAATACCATATGATATCATTTATATGTGGAATCTAAAGTATGGCACAAATGAACCTATCTACAGACACAGACTCACAGACAGAACAGATTTGTGGTTGCTGGTGGGGGGAGTGGGAAAGGGATGGATTGCGAGTTTGGGGTTGGTAGATGCAAACTATTTAGAAAGGATAAGCAACAAGGCCTTAATTCATAGCACAGAGAACTACATAGAGTATCTTGTGATAAACCATGGAAAAAATATTAAAAAGAATGTACATATATGTGTATAACTGAGTTACTTTGTTATACAGCAGAAATTAATACAACAGTGAAAACTGACTATACTGCAATTAATATTTTTTAAAAGGTCTACAAATAACAAACACTAGAAAGGATGTGTAGAAAAGGGTACCCTTTTACATTGTTGGTGGGAACATGAATTGGTGCAGCCACTACGGATAACAGCACAGAGATTCCTCAAAAAACTAAAAATAGTGTTGCCACATGATCCAGAAACCCCACTCCTGACCATATACCCAGACAAAACCCTAATTCAAAAACATAAATGCACCCCTATGTTCATAGAACACTGTTACAATAGCCAAGACATGGAAACAACCTAAATGTCCACTGACAGCTGAATGGATAAAGAAGATGGAATATTACTCAGCCATCAAAAGAATGAAAGAATGCCATTTACAGCAACGTGGATGGCCTAAGACTATTATACTAAGTGAAGTCAGGCAGAGAAAGACATATCATATGATATCACTTATAGGTGGAATCTAAAATATATATAATACAACTCAATGTATCTATGAAATAAAAATAGACTCACAGATATAGAGAATAGAATTGTAGCTGCCAAGAGGGAGGAGGAGTGAGGTAGGGAAAGATTGGGAGTTTGGGATTAGCAGAGGCAAACTATTACATACAGGATGTATAAAAACAAGGTCTTAGGCTTCCCTGGTGGCCCAGTGGGTAAAGAGTCCACCTTGCAATGCAATGGGCACCGGTTTCATCCCTGGCCCAGGAAGATCTCATGTGCCGTGGAGTGGCTGGACCGGTGTGTCCAATTATGAGCCAGCGCTCTGGAGCGCGTGCACCCAGAGCCGGTGCTCTGTAGTGAGAGAGGCCACTGCAGTGGAAGGCCCACACAAGTCAAAGAATAAAGATGGATGAAAATAAATAAAACATAAAATTAAAGAAAAAAAAAGGTCTTAATGTATAGCACAGGGAACTATATTCAATATTCTGTGACAAATCATAATGGAAGAGAATATAAAAAAGAATCTACACATGTATAACTCAGTAACTTTGCTGTATAGGAAAAATTAACACAACATTGAAAATTAACTATATTTCAATAATTTTTTAAATTAAAAAACTAAGATTACTTCCAAAACCTCAGGAAATAAAGACCTGTTTTTATATTCAAAGAAAAGGGGGAAACTCTTTCAAGTAGGCCGTGTGATTTTGGTCCTCAAAGCAATGAATGGGGCTCAGTGTTTGTCTCCTGAAGCCAGAGCTGGCTTGATGAATGCATCTCCTCCAGCCCCATAGGTATCAAGTTTATTGCATTTTGCATCTGAGAAATTAAAATACAAGAAAAATGAAGGATGGTTCTTTCCATGTCCCCTCTCCAAGTCCCTTGGGATTTCACCGGCAGTCCTTTCACCTGCTACTAGCCACCAATAACCTGTGGTTTAGTCTGGGGACTGAGAAGAAAGTAGACATCCCCTCTGGGACTGAGGTGACTTTAGGGTAGGGATGCTGCCCTATGCTTCTTCCTTAGTCCCTATTGGACCTGGCACTGTGATTCACAGAGTCAGATTCTCAAAGGTGATGAAAACTCAAAGGTCTCTTGATCCCAGTCTATATCTCCATCACCAATGCTTAGTCATTACTTCATGAAAAGATTAAATGCGGCCACTGGTCACGTCGGCTGCTCAAGAGATTTGAGTCACAGAGTCAGATGGCCTAGTTTACCCAGTTCATCCAGTTCACCCAAACACCATCCCCAGACATCCCTTTTGCCAATATACAGGTATTCAAAGACATGACTCAGCATTTATGTCTCTGACTGGTGCTCGAAGAAGAGACTACCAACCCACAGTGAGACCAGCAGCAACAACATGTCCCTTTCACAGCTTTGGGGGCTGGGCATGACTGATTGTCTGGCATTGGTACAATGCTCCCCTCCCACAGACCCCCTGTCCCCTCCTTGGGATGCCTGGATGTGGCTGCGAGCCAAGATATAGCACTGTTCCCCAGTTCAGGATAAGGAAATATGTGTCTGGGCCTGATGCTCTATATAAGCACCAGATGGTAATGATTAAAATTCAATTAAATTAATGTTTGACAGTCCGTGAAGGGCATAAATTGCATAGTGTGCTGCTTGTCCAATCTGTCATCTTGTTTCCCTTGGCTCAGGTCAACAAACAACAGCCGAAAACTCCCTCTCTGGGTCAAACAGTAGCTTATTTCTCTGCTATGGAAATGGCTGCTCAGTTTACCAAATTGAAGGCTCCTATGCTGCCCCAAATCGTGATTAAGATGCCTTAAAAGGCAGAGAATTCTATCCTCTTGGCACAACCTCCAGCAGCCCTCTCCCCAACAGTGTACAACAGCAATTACTGGTTAGAATTAAGAAACTGGGAAATCGGAACCTGGCCTAGGAGCAAACCATTGCTAAAATCCCAGAGCAGTTTCCAACTCTAATGACAGCCTTCTTCATTCACATGATTTCTAGAGCATGTGGGCAATGCTGAAGTATTATCAAGTTGCAAAAGGATCCATGGTACTGCGATTTGAAATCATCCATCTGCCAAGTACTCACTTCCAGAGAACTCGCAGATTTAGGCTTTCGCTCTTTCCCTCTGTATTATTCAAGAATCAGTGTTCCAATATTTACATTGTCCTTGGAGCTAATAACATCCAAAGGAACATTTCAACCTTGGTGCTTTTCCACAACTTTGCTGAAATGTGCAACATAGTCTTTGGTGACAAAGATCCATTTTTCCAGGAGTTATGCAAAACAGTAGAACAAGCAACTGAAGCATAAACAGGGTGATGGAAGCTGGGATATGCCACCCAGGTGGCCCTTGTGTATGTTTGTGTGTGTGTGTGCTTAGTTGTGTCCAACTCTTTGCAGCCCCATGAACTGTGGCCTTCCTGGCTCCTCTGTCCATGGCATTGTCTAGGCAAGCAAACTGGAGTAGGTTGCCATTCTTCCTGCAGGGAACCTTCCCAACCCAGGGACTGAGCCTGCGTCTCCTGCATTGCAGGTGGATTCTTTACCACTGCATCACCGGGGAAGTCCTTAAAGAATGAAACACTTACTCCCAGGGTTGCTGGGAATGCAGCATGAAGGTGGCCTTTAGCTGTCAGCCTACACCTGTCGGCCCATTTTGGGTTGCCTCTGCTGAAGACAACTTCCCCTCCCCAGATTCCCTCCTCCTTCTGAGAGCAGCCAACATCTTCCAACTCAGCACAGCTCCAAGGGGCCTGCTTTTCTCACTATTTTCTCTGCCTGGGCTTGTCTTTCAGATTACTTACTGCCTGACTCCTTACTTGACTCATCCAGGTCTCTGCTTAAATGTCATCTCATTGGAAAGGCTTTTCCTGGGCTCTTTTTCTAAAGCAATACACACTTGTCCTTTCTCCACAGCCCCACCTCTGTAGCTTCCTGGGCCCTGACCCTGCTTTCATTTTCTTCGTTAATTCTTACCACTATGTGAAATGATTTAGATATTTATCTATCACTTACTTGATTGCGTATCTCCCCACTAGAATATGAGCTCTGTGATAGCTGGTACTTTAGTTCTTTTGTTCATTGCTTGACCTCCACTACCTAGGCAAAATGCCTAGTACACATATATAGAGGTGCTCAGCAAATATCTGTGAAAAAGTGAATGAACAAATGATTAGTTGCATAATATCTTAACTACTTCATAGTATGTAGGCTGGCTAGGTCTCTCTTTCCATGTCCTGAGAATGCAAGTCCTGCCAGATTAGCATAATAGTCAAGAATGTGAGCTTTGGCGTTAGGCTGACTTGTTCACTTAGATCATACACAATCACACAGCTCTTAAGTGATGTAATTGCTGGGTATTTTATTGATATTAATGCATTTAATGCTCACAACAGCTGTAAGAAATAAGTGTTACTATCATTGTTCCCTTTTTTAAAGATGAAGATAATGAGCAATAGAGGGGTTACGCAACTTGCCCCAGGTCACGTGTCTAGTAGGAGCCAGAATTCGAACCCAGGCAGTCTGTCTCCACAATTTCTGCCACTTACCAAACATGTGATTTTCAGTAAGTTCCTCTCTGAACTGGTTTCTTTGCCTATAAAAAGGAAAATGGAGATAACCATGCCTATCACACAGAGTTGTAGGCTGGAAATGAGATGTGTGTGAATTGCTTAGCAGGGTCCCTGATCCACATAAGCACCTAATAAAGCCGTTGTCACCATCTTTGTGCCAGTGCCTTGCCTTCCTCTACATTCTGTCAGCCTTCCATGTATTACCCTCACCTTATTTTTGTTTCTCTTTTTCTTTCTTTCTTTCTATTTTAATATTTTGGCTGCACCACATGGCATGTGAGATCTTTATTCTCTGACCAGGGATTGAACCCACATCCTCTGCATTGAAGTACAGACTCTTAACCACTGGACCAGCAGGGACATCCCTGTTTCATTTTGGATGTCCTACATTGCTGGCCTGACCCTTCCTAAAGGTGTACTCACCATTCTGCTGCTCCATGGGCAGCCCCAGAGTGTGTCACCTCTGCCCTTGACTCCATTCTAGCTGGCCTCGTCCCAGGGCCAGATCCACAACTGTTCATTTCTGTCCTTCCCTGTCAAATCTTAAAAGAAAACCAGGCAGAAGGAATCAAATTCAGGCTGCATGACTTGTCTTTGACAACTAGCCCTGCAGTTCTTTGGGGCTGCCTATCTGGGCCAATCACTCAGATAAGCCATAGCCCAAATATGACCGGGGGTGGCGGCCACTTTCATGCACTGCCCCTTTCTCCTTCAGTAAAGTCCTTGTTGTCCTAGCTGCTAGGAGTCCCGGTGGTGACAACCCTGAGCTCTCCGCCTCTTTGAGGACTGCTTCAGGAGCAGAGAGTGACCAGACCCAATGGCACTTTCCCTGACGACTTTCTGCGGTGGTTCATATCCAGTGCTCAATGCAGAAATATCAACTTCCAGTCTAACTGGAAGGCTAACTGAGGACCACTCTGAAGGGCCATTCTAGGTCCCAAGTTCCTTGTGATTCAGCCGAAGCTATTGTGGGGCCTGCGTCACAGCTCGGCTTCTCCTTCTATCCATTCCTTCTTCCCTCCCTTCCTTTCCCAGGAGTTGATCCCAAGAGCACACCTTAAGAAGCACCCTGCTCCCCTCCATCTATCTCAGAGTCAGCTTTCCAGAAAGCCCAGCCCAGTTGGTCTAGGCCAATTCACTCACACTCAGTGTTATGATCTCTGGATTCCTCCAGAAACTATTAGATCCAAAACACAGAATGACCTCCCAGAATTACAGCTCCCTGGACAATTTCCCAACACATCTCCCATCATTTTTTTTACTTTCTCTCAGAGGCATGGCTAGTGTAGCTTGCCTGCTTATATAAGTACATACACAAATTCAGAAAAATGATCTTTACTGATGACTCTTAATTTCTTGCCTACTTTACATTGCCTCAGCCCAGAGTTTCTCTTTCCTCAAGGAAGTGAGACAGATAATCATGGGTTGCCACACAACACTGGTTATTTCCTTTGACCTATTGGGTCCTAGGAAGATTTATCAGTGAACAACAAGCTCGAGTGATTATATGTCAGAAGCAGAGGAAGACTCAGTCATTAAGGGAATATAAACAATGAGGTGCTTCATCCATTTTGTAAAGCTGATATATTTATAAGCATGCCCTTGGGCAAGGGTCAACCTCAATGATACCTCCTTTGGGAATAACAGATCCTGAACTACGTATTTGTTATGACCACAAATGACTTTTTCATCTGAGTAATCATCAAAATATTTGTACCTTTAATGGTCCATAAAATCTTAATATGCTTCCCTAGATGTCAGATTTCCTAAACTACAATTGGATAAACCTTCCATCTAGTCTTTAAGAATAGAAAAAAACTGCCCTATTTAAATGTGTAGTACTGTGTGTCTGATAAGCTAATAAAATCATAAGGGTGAAAACACAATAGAGTATAGCCACTTATTTTTTAACATTTTCTGTAGGAAGACATGTTATCTTATTAAGTGGATCATCCTAAGTAAATCCTTTGTTCTCACAGCATGTAGTCTAATTCTTCCAAAGCAATTAAAGGAATACTTGATAGTCTATTGGTTTCTCATATTAGTTTTTCTTGTATGATATCCCTTTGGAAATATTATTGTAGTTTTGATTTGAGAGTCTGTTGAGATATCCAAAATGGAGCTGGTATTGTTAGGCAAGCTTAGGTACTGATCAATATTCTGTCCTTTGTGTGAAAGAAGCTATGATTGATGCTGACCTGAATCTGCACAGACAATTACAACTGTAAAAGCAGATGCTCCTCTCCCAGGCCCACCCCAGCCATATGTTTTGATTCCTGGTGCTGGGCAGTTGGCAGAGATGGGCATTTTATGTCAGTTAGTCTCTGAGACTCCTGGACTGTCTGAAGATTATTTTTAAAACATTACGATTCACTGCTGATGACGCTAGCTGCCTCTTTTGCCTTCTGGGATTCTGTAACTCCTATGGCTCATACTCTGAGATTGTTTTTGTGGTCTAGATATGTATAACCCCTTCATTTCAGGCTCCCATAAAGTGGTTACTTGGATCACTGAAACAGTGAATTGAAAGGGCTTTTTCAAAAGCATCCAGTATATATAAAAAAAATATATGGCTGTGAACATCACTATAGGAAAAACTACTGAAGTTTACCATCTGCCCTTAGAAGCTTCAGATGTACTGGGGGAGACAACATTAAGACGGAGTGATATTTGCAATCATTGAGATAGGCTGGGTTGTATGGCCACTCACAGAATCTCAAAGTGAATCATGGAGTTCCTTGCTGAAATGTGGTTCTCGCAGATCTACTGAATAAAAATCTAGTTTTTGGTGTTGGAATCTGCATCTTTAACAAGCTCCCTAAGTGATTCTCATGCACACTAAATGTTGACAACCATTGCCCTGGAGGCTGATTACTTCAGCCTGGGCATGTTTCCTGCAATGCCACTGCTAGTTAGTGGTCCTCTGTGTTTTGGAAGGAAAGGTTAGAAATTTAAGGTTTTATTTTCTGGAAAAAAGGAAGACATTTTTAACATTTTCTGTAGGAAGACATGTTATCTTATTAAGTGGATCATCCTAAGTAAATCCTTTGTTCTCACAGCATGTAGTCTAATTCTTCCAAAGCAATTAAAGGAATACTTGATAGTCTATTGGTTTCTCATATTAGTTTTTCTTGTATGATATCCCTTTGGAAATATTATTGTAGTTTTGATTTGAGAGTCTGTTGAGATATCCAAAATGGAGCTGGTATTGTTAGGCAAGCTTAGGTACTGATCAATATTCTGTCCTTTGTGTGAAAGAAGCTATGATTGATGCTGACCTGAATCTGCACAGACAATTACAACTGTAAAAGCAGATGCTCCTCTCCCAGGCCCACCCCAGCCATATGTTTTGATTCCTGGTGCTGGGCAGTTGGCAGAGATGGGCATTTTATGTCAGTTAGTCTCTGAGACTCCTGGACTGTCTGAAGATTATTTTTAAAACATTACGATTCACTGCTGATGACGCTAGCTGCCTCTTTTGCCTTCTGGGATTCTGTAACTCCTATGGCTCATACTCTGAGATTGTTTTTGTGGTCTAGATATGTATAACCCCTTCATTTCAGGCTCCCATAAAGTGGTTACTTGGATCACTGAAACAGTGAATTGAAAGGGCTTTTTCAAAAGCATCCAGTATATATAAAAAAAATATATGGCTGTGAACATCACTATAGGAAAAACTACTGAAGTTTACCATCTGCCCTTAGAAGCTTCAGATGTACTGGGGGAGACAACATTAAGACGGAGTGATATTTGCAATCATTGAGATAGGCTGGGTTGTATGGCCACTCACAGAATCTCAAAGTGAATCATGGAGTTCCTTGCTGAAATGTGGTTCTCGCAGATCTACTGAATAAAAATCTAGTTTTTGGTGTTGGAATCTGCATCTTTAACAAGCTCCCTAAGTGATTCTCATGCACACTAAATGTTGACAACCATTGCCCTGGAGGCTGATTACTTCAGCCTGGGCATGTTTCCTGCAATGCCACTGCTAGTTAGTGGTCCTCTGTGTTTTGGAAGGAAATGGGGCATTCAGAGACTATCACCACTGAAATGTATGATTAATCATTATAATGATGATGCTGATGCCCCACCCACAGCTCCTTTACCACTCTATCCCATCCCTCAGCCCCTGATTCCATGTTCCCCAGAACCAGGATTAGCTCTATTTATTTTATATTTAGCAGTCATCAGTGTTGGATGCTAACGGCTCACAGTGTGTTCCTCTCTGGAGATGTGTTCTTTACTGACAGTACCCATCACACTCAGAGAGGCCTTGCTGTTATTTAATCATTAAGTCATGCCCATCTCTTTGCAACCCCATGGACTGTAGCCCACCAGGCTTCTCTGTCCATGGGATGTCCCAGGCAAGAATACTAGAATGGGTTGCCATTTACTCCTCCAGGGGATTTACCCAACCTGGGAATTGACCCCAAGTCTCTTGAGTCTCCTGCATTGGCAGGCAAATTCTTTACCCTTGAGCCACCAGTGAGGCCTCAGAGATGCCTAAAAGATCATATACCGACCAACATAGCCAATGACTGACTTGTTCTGAGGAGCAAAAGACCAGCCCCTTGGCCTTAAAGGACACAACTCTGGTGCCATCTTGGTCTTAGAGCTCTCTGTGGAATCAAGGTTGACGCTAGACCTCTGCTGAAACCACTTCTTCACTTAGCTTCTTCTCCAGATTTTCCTGTTTCCTCTTCTTCCTTCCTTAAAGGTTTCTACCGAGAACACTCCTGCAGTAAGAACCCTGTCTCTCCTTCTCTGCTTCACCATTACCTAAGGCAATATTCTTATTCAGGAGTTGAAGATTTGACAAAGAGAAAAGGTTGCAAAAATTACAAGACAGATTCTGTGAATAAATAGAAAGATATATTTGTAGCAAGATATAAAAGAAATAGAAGGTTCTGGTTCCAATGAAATGGGGTAACTATACCCCATCTATCTTGCTCAATGCAGCTATAAAACCTGGACAGAAGGCACAGGGCAGCTGTTTGAGGATCTGAAAAATAAGCCGCTTGCAGACTGGGAAAGAAGACATACTCAAATCCAAAGTATTCAGAGACTATCACCATTTCTGCAATGCCACTGTAGTGTTCCTCTGTGTTTTGAAGGAAATGGGGCATTCAGAGACTATCACCACTGAAATGTATGATTAATCATTATAATGATGATGCTGATGCCCCACCCACAGCTCCTTTACCACTCTATCCCATCCCTCAGCCCCTGATTCCATGTTCCCCAGAACCAGGATTAGCTCTATTTATTTTATATTTAGCAGTCATCAGTGTTGGATGCTAACGGCTCACAGTGTGTTCCTCTCTGGAGATGTGTTCTTTACTGACAGTACCCATCACACTCAGAGAGGCCTTGCTGTTATTTAATCATTAAGTCATGCCCATCTCTTTGCAACCCCATGGACTGTAGCCCACCAGGCTTCTCTGTCCATGGGATGTCCCAGGCAAGAATACTAGAATGGGTTGCCATTTACTCCTCCAGGGGATTTACCCAACCTGGGAATTGACCCCAAGTCTCTTGAGTCTCCTGCATTGGCAGGCAAATTCTTTACCCTTGAGCCACCAGTGAGGCCTCAGAGATGCCTAAAAGATCATATACCGACCAACATAGCCAATGACTGACTTGTTCTGAGGAGCAAAAGACCAGCCCCTTGGCCTTAAAGGACACAACTCTGGTGCCATCTTGGTCTTAGAGCTCTCTGTGGAATCAAGGTTGACGCTAGACCTCTGCTGAAACCACTTCTTCACTTAGCTTCTTCTCCAGATTTTCCTGTTTCCTCTTCTTCCTTCCTTAAAGGTTTCTACCGAGAACACTCCTGCAGTAAGAACCCTGTCTCTCCTTCTCTGCTTCACCATTACCTAAGGCAATATTCTTATTCAGGAGTTGAAGATTTGACAAAGAGAAAAGGTTGCAAAAATTACAAGACAGATTCTGTGAATAAATAGAAAGATATATTTGTAGCAAGATATAAAAGAAATAGAAGGTTCTGGTTCCAATGAAATGGGGTAACTATACCCCATCTATCTTGCTCAATGCAGCTATAAAACCTGGACAGAAGGCACAGGGCAGCTGTTTGAGGATCTGAAAAATAAGCCGCTTGCAGACTGGGAAAGAAGACATACTCAAATCCAAAGTATTAGCCTGGCACCAATGGGCGCCAAGTTTATCATCTCATTTTCTCTGCCAACCCTGATCTAGAATCAAGGCAACCCAAAACCTAGAAGTGGATACTAGACAGGGACAGACGGAAGGCCTCTATTTCTGTCTCGAAGGCCAGGAAAGAGATCTCTTGAGGCTCAGAGAGAACAGAGGAAATGGCCTGGAGAACCATAATTCAAAAAAGATACGTGTATCTCCATTTTCATTGCAGTACTATTTACAGTAGGTAGGAGATGGAAACAAACTAAATGTCCATTGACAGAAGAACGGATAATGAATGTGATACATATATACAATGGAACAGGACTCAGCCAAACAAAATAATGCCATTTGCAGAAACATGGATGGATCTAGAGATGATCATACTGAGTGAAATTTTAAAAAAAGTGAAGTGCCTCTTCAGGCAGAGAGAGACAAATATATGATATCGCTTATACATGGAATCTAAAACATGGCAGAAGTGTACTTCTTTACAAAACAGAAAAAGACTCACATTTTGAAAACAAACTATGGTTACCAAAGGTGAAAGGTGAGAGGGAGGGATAAATTAGGAGGGTGGGACTAACACATGCACACTTCTATATATAAAATAGATAATCAATAAGGACCTACTGTATAGCCCAGGGAAATTTAAATACTCTGTTATAACCTATATGGAAAAAGAATCTGAAATAGAATAGATGTATGTATACGTATAACTGAATCACTTTACTGTACACCTGAAACTAATATAACACTACTCCAACTATACTCCAATACAGAATAAAAATTAAGAATAGTTCTTTAGAAGGATAATTTTCTTCCTTTTGTATATCACAGCACACAGAGAAAGTGTTAATATCTGTAAGATATTTTGGGAGAAGTAGAGCAGAGTGCTTGTGGCCAGAGGGGTTTTAATTCCTCTATGGTGCATTGAGCTAACCTGGAGGCCATGGGGAACTAATACATTGCTGCACCCATAACCCATTTGTGGAAAGCTTCCATCAGAAAGATGGGAACAATTTTAGCCCCAAATGCAAGTTCCTGAGATAGCCATCACTGTGAGTTCCCTTTGAGGTTCTATAATTCTCTGCTTAATTGTACTTAACCCATCTCACTTTCTAGACACTTCCAAAAATTTAAAGTAAAAGCAAACATAACAGGAGTTTACTCACACATCCATAAATATCAATACAAAGCTATGTATTCTAATTTTTCATAGGAACGATAGGCAGAGAAATGATAGGGATTTGCGACCTGGTTTCCAACATTTTGTAAAGTTATTGATCCTTTACGATTTCAGTTTTACATTATATAATAGAGAGAATGCCTCCTATGTGATAGGGTTGTTGTGAATATGAAGATACCTTATGAAGATGCAAACTAGTATATATAGGATGGATAAATAACGAGGTACTACTGTATAGCACAGGCAACTGTATTCAATATCCAGTGATAAACCATAATGGAAAAGAACATGAAAAAGAATACATATGTGTATAACTGAGTCACTGTGCCATACAGCAGAAATTAACACAACACTGCAAATCAACCAGACTTAAAGTTTTTAAAAAGATACCTGGCGAGATGAGCTCAGCATAGTGCCTGGCCAAGAATGAGTACACAATGAACACAGGTTGCTTCCTCTTCATTTTCATTTCCTAGAGTTATTTTTGCTAAAGAAATTGAGAGTAAGAAGCTATCATGTCAGCTTTGAAGTTCCAGGGAAGGTTTTATGGTAGGTATGTAATGATCTTGGCTTTGAGAAGAAGCTGAGATTTGATGGACAGTGAAAAAGAAGAAAGGCCACCCAGGGCCTGGTAATAAGATGGCATGAAGACAATCTTTGAAGTCTCAGGCAGCCAAAGGTAGGATTAATGAATAAAGAACACTGGATAAGTGGGAGAGAGATTGATTTAGAACCTAGCCTTAAGGAAACACAATGAGAATGTCCTACTTGTGTGGGTGTGAGAGCTGACTTCAAGTTAGTCCATGACTACATGGTAAGGCAGGCAGAATTTTCCTTTGGTGCTTTTCCAACACGGCATTTCTACCTCTCCTTCCCTTTCAGAATCATGCCTTCTAAAGACTCCATTATACTACTTATGCTCACCTATTTGGGAAGAAAGTGGGCTAAAAAAATACCCATTTCATAGTCAAGGGTTTTTGACCTAATGGGTTAATCCTCCTGGGTCATCATTAAAAGAGAGTCTTGGATTGCCTTATGATTAATCGAAAAAAAAAGCTCTCCAGTGATTGATTTCCAGCACTTCTCCTGAGTAGAGAAGATAGTTTTGATTATTGCGGCTATCCACTCAAATCATACCACAGAGATAACGTCCCACTCCATCTACGGGTGATAAGGACCTTAATTACAGTCCAGACGTAATTATGCTTTAATGTCAACATTCTAAATGAGGCTCTGGAAAAATTTGTCTAAACCACCCCCTATGTGAGTGTCAGGGTTGAATAATAGGGAGAAACACTGCAGGGATTCCTGGTCAAAGCAGCCCTTGGGTACACATAAATAGAGGAGCAATCAAGGGGAAAAGGGTCAAGACTCAAAGTAACAGTATGAAATCCAAGCTATGGTTTTTCCAGTAGTCATGTATGGATGTGAGAGTTGGACCATGAAGAAGGCTGAGCACCAAAGAACTGATGTTTTTGAACTGTAGTGCTGAAGCAGACTCTTCAGAGTCTCTTGGAGAGCAAGGAGATCCAAGCACTCAATCCTAAAGGAAGTCAACCCTGAATATTCATTGGAAGGATTGATGCTGAAGCGGAAGCTCCAATACTTTGGCCACCTGATGCAAAGAGCTGACTCACTGGAAAAAGACCCTGATGCTGGGATAGATTGAGGGCAGGAGGAGAAGGGGGCACCAGAGGATGAAATGGTTGCATGGCATCACTGACTCAAGAGACACGAGTTTGAGCAAACTCTGGGAGATAGTGGAGGACAGAGGAGCCTGGCATGCTGCAGTCTATGGGGTCACAAAGAGTCACACAACTTAGTGAATGAACAACAATTAAATCCAAAGGGACAGATGCATGATTGCCAATTATCCTCCAAACTTTGGGAGTTAGGAGAGGTGAGCGCTAGATTGGCAAGAGGTGCTTTTCCAACACGGCATTTCTACCTCTCCTTCCCTTTCAGAATCATGCCTTCTAAAGACTCCATTATACTACTTATGCTCACCTATTTGGGAAGAAAGTGGGCTAAAAAAATACCCATTTCATAGTCAAGGGTTTTTGACCTAATGGGTTAATCCTCCTGGGTCATCATTAAAAGAGAGTCTTGGATTGCCTTATGATTAATCGAAAAAAAAAGCTCTCCAGTGATTGATTTCCAGCACTTCTCCTGAGTAGAGAAGATAGTTTTGATTATTGCGGCTATCCACTCAAATCATACCACAGAGATAACGTCCCACTCCATCTACGGGTGATAAGGACCTTAATTACAGTCCAGACGTAATTATGCTTTAATGTCAACATTCTAAATGAGGCTCTGGAAAAATTTGTCTAAACCACCCCCTATGTGAGTGTCAGGGTTGAATAATAGGGAGAAACACTGCAGGGATTCCTGGTCAAAGCAGCCCTTGGGTACACATAAATAGAGGAGCAATCAAGGGGAAAAGGGTCAAGACTCAAAGTAACAGTATGAAATCCAAGCTATGGTTTTTCCAGTAGTCATGTATGGATGTGAGAGTTGGACCATGAAGAAGGCTGAGCACCAAAGAACTGATGTTTTTGAACTGTAGTGCTGAAGCAGACTCTTCAGAGTCTCTTGGAGAGCAAGGAGATCCAAGCACTCAATCCTAAAGGAAGTCAACCCTGAATATTCATTGGAAGGATTGATGCTGAAGCGGAAGCTCCAATACTTTGGCCACCTGATGCAAAGAGCTGACTCACTGGAAAAAGACCCTGATGCTGGGATAGATTGAGGGCAGGAGGAGAAGGGGGCACCAGAGGATGAAATGGTTGCATGGCATCACTGACTCAAGAGACACGAGTTTGAGCAAACTCTGGGAGATAGTGGAGGACAGAGGAGCCTGGCATGCTGCAGTCTATGGGGTCACAAAGAGTCACACAACTTAGTGAATGAACAACAATTAAATCCAAAGGGACAGATGCATGATTGCCAATTATCCTCCAAACTTTGGGAGTTAGGAGAGGTGAGGCGCAAAATAGGAACTGGTCAGGAACAAATGTTAAGTCCAAGGGGATTGTGGTAACCAGTTCATCCATAACATCCATAGCTCATGCTTCTTATTTGGGGCTGACAGCTGTGACCAGCGACTGGATTAGCTTAAAAGGTTAAAGGTAGAATGAGTACAGATGATGCAGGCATGGACTTGTAATGCTATAGGACAATTTTTAAATAAATATTAGAGAAGAATGGGTAGCTATTAAAATACAGAAGCTAAGAAGCTATTAGAATCCAGAAGTTATGGCACATGCATCCAGAGAAGGTAGTAAAATCACTATTTAAAGACTCATTAGACACCCATTTATTTTTAAGACAGGATTTAAGAAAAATAATGAGATCTATCTTCTGGTAGTGCAGATATGAGCTAAATGACCCACAAGAGGTTTCTTCAAACCCAAGAGATTCTGTTTAAACGTTAGAATCCATCTGCTGGAATGGAAATTAAATCCGATAAGCATTCTCCCCGGAAAAACATTGCTTTATATGAGCAATGCTCTATTTGCTCTTTGCTTTC
Source organism: Tragulus kanchil (assembly GCA_022376925.1). Lineage (NCBI taxonomy): Eukaryota > Metazoa > Chordata > Mammalia > Artiodactyla > Tragulidae > Tragulus > Tragulus kanchil. The sequence continues at coordinate 92,860,511 of JAIOJX010000001.1, read as the reverse complement.
ATTCTTTTCATCCCTTCCAAATTAAAAACTGGATCAAACCTATCTCAGAAGTAATTTTCTTGACATTAACCCTTAAGAACAGGATTCATAGCTTAATATACCAAGAATGGCAAATAGACTTCATCTTGATAGTAGTTTCCTGAACTTGATGTGGAGAAATATTCTGAAGCTGCATTCAGAGGGCTATGTGTGATTAGCAATGCCTGCCCTGTGCAGGAAGCAGGGATTACAGCATGCTTACTGAGTGTTGGCTACTCCTGCTCTATAAAAACCTAAGGCATATTTATAATTAAAAGTAAAAAAAGGCAATCTAATATTTTAATATTCTGAAGAATATATGATCTCATAGGTATCAGTGAGATTTAGTGCATTATATTAATATAATGGACACCTCCCAAGAATATGGAAGTTATTGTTGGAAAGAAAAAGACCTGCAGAAGAGGAAAAGCCCTAATACTGATGCGTTAAGATGAAGCAGCTTGTTTTTTTTTTTTTTTTTTTTCCAAATCCACTGGACTAAAGTTAGAACCCTAAGGAAAACATTTAGGTGTGATGTAAAGAAGAGAGGAAACAAAACTGATATTGTTATGACCATATACCCTATTCTAATATTGACTACAAACCCAATTTTACAAGCAGAGAGATGAACTGCAACTGTCATTCACTGCCAGAGCCACTTTGTCAACCACAGGGCTATATTGCCTAAACCTTAGCTGCCAACTCTGATCCCTTGCCATGCTTAGTAACTTTTCTTTCTTTGGATAGCCAAACCTACTCAGCTGCTTATTAGCCTTTAGAGTCCAGAAGGTAAATCTTGCTAGTAAAAATCACTTGGGCTTCCTGAAGAGCTCTTTCAAGGGATTCCAGCCAGAATTTCACAAGCCTGGAGTCAATCCCCACTGGACTATCTAAACTCATGGATATCTGTCATGTGGTCTGGTAGCTGGGGTAACGTGGACAACCCCAACATGGTACATATATTTCCCCAGACTTCTATCAGTTTTAGCTGAGATGAGTCAAAGGGATACATCTATGGTAGTTGGGGGTCTGTGACAGGGGGACTTCAGAGGATGTTGCCTGATATATTGTTGGAACTCAAAGATTCATTGAATGAATAAACACTTGAATGAATGAGCGGAATTCGGGGGCAAAGTGTCTTCTGGCTTTGGAAAAATAAATACAGTGAGCCAGAAAAATAGAAGCAGACCACTGTATATAAGACCAGAGCTTTCTCACCCTGCTATCGCCAAACATTCTCCTCTTAAGACAAGAAAACTAGGCTAGCCTTATGCTGAAGGCTTGTCTGTCTGTGGGACAATCCCAACACAGGAGGCTAAACTTCCAATGAGCAGGGGGGTAGGTTTATGGAGGCATAATGAAAGCTGGCAGCGCTTAATCCGGGATTTCTCTAGCATGTACAGTATGACCCAACAGGGTCATGCACAGGATCATTAAAGTGCACAGTTTGTTCTAATTTCACATCTGGGCATGAACAAATAGACTTTTTCCTCTTTAACAACATACTGATATGCTGGGAGATAAACAGCATCTGAAACCCTGCAGCCATAGGTATACATATATGTCCCCTCCCACTTGAACCTCCCTCCCGTTCCATATGTATACCTATGGCTGATTCATGTTGATGTTTGGCAGAAACCAAAAGAATTCTGTAAGGCTAAAAAAGAAATTTAAAATAATAATAATAAAAAAACCCTCTGCAGCCTTATTGGAGGAAGCAACTATACTTAGTTTTAGTAAGCAGAAATGAACTTGAAATACTTTCCGAATTAAAAAAAAAGATTTTTGTTTCCAACTTCAATCTTTTCCGAATTGTTAATTTTGGATTTTAAGCCGTGCTTCCATTGTCACTTTTAAAGAGGGAGAGTTTGGTGATGTTTGACCATTTAAGAAAATCAGTGATAAGATTGTATGAGATTGGCTATGTTTAGGCTTCATTTTATATATGTACACACACACACACACACACACACACACACGTACGTACATATGTCTTCCCTTGTAACTCAGTCAGTAAAGAATTTGCCTGTAATTCAGGAGACCCAGCTTTTATTCTTGGGTGAGGAAGATCCCCTGGGGAAGGAAATGGCAATCAACTCCAGTATTCCTGCCTGGAGAATCCCATGGACAGAGGTGCCTCACTGGCTACAGTGCATGGGGTCGCAGGAGTCAGACACAACTTAACAACTAAACTACTATATATATACATACACACACACACACACACACACATATATACGTACATATATATATATACTTATAAAAATACATAAGCAGCGGCTCCTTGGTAGTCCAGTGGGTAAGGACACTGCCTTGCAGTGCAAGGGGCGCCGGTTCAATCCCTGGCCTGGGAAGACTCCATATGCCTCGGAGCAGCTGCACCAATGTGTCCAACTACAAAGCCAGAGCTCTGGAGTGCATGTGCTCAGAGCTGGTGCTCTGCGACGAGAGAGGCCACTGCAATGGGAGGCCTACACAGGCCAAAGAACAAAGATGGATGAAAATAAATAAATGAAAGGCCAATAGAAGTGGCCAAATATATATATATGCACCTTTGCAGAGAATATACAGTCTTAGTAAAAAGTAGTGCCTAGAATTTAGTAGCAGAATAAGTCTTACCTTGGCAAGAGCAAGTTTTGCTTTACAATTACTTGGACAATGCTTCTGCCCTTTACGTTTCACCCAGTTATTTACAAGCAAAACATTAATTATTGGGATTAAATATGTAAATTAATTTCCATTTAGGTTTTCTTATCATTCTAACTGAAATAACTAGCTACTTGGTGAAGGTGTATAGGAGAAAAACACATTCTCAGCTCCAACTTTCCCATTATCACGAACTGTCATCAACTGAGAAAACCACTTCATCCCACCAGCTCTGCTCCAGAGGGAATATACTTTGAGCCTAATGCACTTCTATAGAACTTAGATTATATAAACGGCTTAATTCAATCTATTAGAACTTAGGTAGAAACATTTAATTTATTCTGGGCTCTTGATCTCAAAATGGAACTAAGTTTTCTCAGGAATATAGAAAAGCAGGAATTTATAAAATTAGGAAACTATGAACTTACGTCACTTGAAGTTGAGAATGAATTTCACAGAATTCAGAATACATGGATGTTGTGCAGGGCAGGCTATGTAAGTGCTGGGAAATGAAAGCCCTCCAGGATCTGCCCTCATGCACTGACAGTGGGACTTAGGGGATAAGGACGCCAGTTCTCAAGCCCCTCAGGTGGGAATATCTCTGAGGTGCCTTCTCTACCATGGGTAGCAAACTACTTTTGTAAAGGGCCAGAGAGTAACTATTTTAGACTTTGCCACCACATGGATTCTATTATAACTCTTTTTAAAAATTTTATTTATGTATTTATATTTATTTTTGGCTGTGCTGGGTCTTTGTTGCTATGTGGGCTTTTTACTAGTTGCAGAGAATGGAGGCGTGTGGGCCCCCACTAGTCGTGGCGTGTGGGCTTCTCATTGCTGTGGCTTCTCTTGTTGTGGAGCATAGGCTCGTGGGTTCCCAGGCTCTAGAGCACAGGCTCCATAGTTGTGGCACACAGGCTTAGTTGCTCTGAGGCATGTAGGATCTTCCCAGATCAGGGATTGAACCTGTGCCTCCTGTACCAGCAGGTGGATTCTTTACCACTGAGCCACCATGGAAGGCCCCTCTATTGCAACTATTCGAGTCTTTTCTTGTAGAGTGAAAGCAGCCATAAATAGTTTGCAAATGAATGAGCATGGCTATGTTCCATCACAACTTTATTTATGGACACAAAAATTTGAATTTCACAATATTTTATGTGTCTTCATTTGATGCTTGTGACCATTAAAACATGGAAAAATCCAGGTTGGCTCTGTCCCATGGGTTATATATAGAGTGTTAATTACTGTTCTACATTATCCCTTGCAGCTTCCCTTAGGGATTCCATAGTGGCATCTTGCTCAAAAATTCACCCTTTATTGCCTTCCTTCTCTTCCGTTTCTCACTTCCCCACTTACCAGGAATCACCTCCAAATAAGCTACTTGCATTTGGATCCTGATCTTGAGGTTTTGCTTCTCAGGAGGAAGCAAAACTAAGACAACCAGCTTGGCTGATTAATCACTGACTCGAACACTGACTGCTTCGACGTCATGAAGATCCCACAGAAAGACTCCTGGGATCGTAAGAGTAAAGTCAATAAAAGTCTCTTTTCATTATATTCTCAGACTGACAGTGTGGTGAGTTGCATCTGTAAACTTTACCATTCCAGTCTTCTGACTTGTACACAAGGTAAACCGAGAGTGGTAACATCCACAATGAGCCCAAGACACCCATTCTGTCTCAGATCCATCACTCTCAAACCCTCATGCTGGGTGTATCCAAAACAAGGACATCAAGATGCTTCACAACAGTGTGTGTTGGTGAGTAAGAGTCAACTGAGCCATATAACAGTGCACAAGAACTGAGAAGCACGAAGTGTGATGATAATCACTGAGCAATCTCTGTAGCCATGTGTATTTAACAAAATGGCTTTTCTTACCAACACTCCCTGACAATAACCAAATGACTGAATGTCTTCTAGATCAAGAATAGTAGGTGGGTAGATGGGGCATTCATTTTTTTGGCCCATTTTGCTCATTTTATGTAGTAATTTCTTTCTTTGTAAATTGAAAAAGCTTTTGTCACCCTGTTCTATGCTTTTCCAGGTGGCTGAACTCTCTCAACCTTGCAGGTGCCTGCATATTGGAAGTGAGGCTGTGAGCTTACTAAGCATAGCAATTTCTGATCTTCAGACATAAATGATACATAGTAGAATCTTTATTAATGACAAGGTTTTCTAATAAGGGGATGGACCGTGACATGGACTACAAGGAAATTATGTTGTTGTATCTGGCTCTGAAGTGCTAGGGTCTTGTGCACGGTCTCAAAACTGATTAATAGTGGGTTCTCCTAGCCCTACTTGGTATGCAACATGCAATGAAAACATAATTGTGAACTTAAAAGGAAAAAAAAAGCTGACATTCTAGAACTAGCTCTGGGATGTTTATAAGTTTCTAACAAAATCCTTCAAAAATGTGCTTTAATTGGATTTCTATTAGCAAGTCTGATCCACTGGGACTCCCTCATTACTAAGGTAAGTCTTCACTTGCTTTCATCATTATTTTCTCTCTGTAAGTCCAAAAAAGAAAAGAAGCTTTCTTTATTAACATGTGAGTTTTAAATTGAACTTGAGTCCAGCAAAGTAAGCTATCACTGGTTCTTTCTGACCTAACCCTCTGGAGAGCTTCATTTTAACATTCAAACACAGGGAGATTATTTATTACTGTGGTTTTGGCAATGACATAATTGACCCTTGAAGAAAACAAATTGGCAGGCCTGCAAGAAAGGAAGAGATTTTTATTTATTTATTTTGCATGAGAATTAAGTTCTGCAAATAAATACTTCTGTTTACTGGGGCTTAAAACATGCTGAATAGTGTTCAAATGAAAAAACAACATAAATGCCAGTAAATGCCTATGGTCTCAGGGTGTGTGAGGTGTAGCCATACTAATAAAAACCAAAGTACCAGTGAGTAGCAAGACCAATGCCCAGATCTCTAAGCCTATGGAAATTTCTACCCTTGGCTCCACATTCCTGCTTCACAAAATGGGCATAGAAGGAACCTACCTCAACATAGTGAAAGTTGTATATGAGAAGCCCATAGCAAAGATTATTCTCAATGGTGAAAAACTGAAAGAATTTCCTTTATAAGATCAGGAATAAGACAGGGATGTCCACTTTCACCACTATTATTCAACATAGTCCTGGAAGTTCTAACTACAGTAATTAGAGAAGAAAAAGAAATAAAAGGAATCCAGATAGGAAAAGAAGAAATAAAACTCTCTATTTGCAGACAACATGATACTATACATAGAAAAGCCCAAAGGCACTATTAGAAAACTACTAGAGTTAATCAACAAATTTAGCAAAGTCGCAGGATACAAAATCAATACACAAAAATCACTCACGTTCCTATATATGAACAATGAAAAATCAGAAAAGAGAAATCAAGGATGCAATTCCATTCACCATTGCAACAAAAAGAATAAAATATCTAGGAATAAACCTACCTAAAGAGACAAAAGAACTCTATACATAAAATTACAAGACACTAATGAAGGAAATCAAAGACAACATAAATAGATGGAGAGATATTCCATGTTCCTGGGTCAGAAGAATCAATATTATGAAAATGACCATACTACCAAATATCATCTACAGATTCAATGCAATCTCTATCAAACTACCAATGACATTCTTCACAGAACTAGACCAAAAAATAGCACAGTTCATATGGAAACACAAAAGACCCCGAATAGCCAATACAATCCTGAGAAAGAAGAATGGAGTTGGAGAGATCAGCCTCCCTAACTTCAGACTATACTACAAAGCAGCAGTCCTTAAGACAGTATGGTACTGGCACAAAAAAAAGAAATACAGACCAATGGAACAAGATAGAGAACCCAGAGATAAACCCACACACCTATGGGTTCCTTATTTTTGACAAAGGAGACAAAAATATAAAATGGGACAAAGACAGCCTCTTCAACAAATGGTGCTGGGGAAATTGGACAGCTACATGCAAAAAAATGAAATTGGAATATTCCCTAACATCATACACTAAGATAAACTCAAAATGGATTAAAGACCTAAATCTAAGAACAGAAACAATAAATCTCTTAGAGGAGAATATAGGCAAAACACTCAATGACATAAATCAAAGCAAGATCTTCTATGACCCGCCTACTAGAATAGCAGAATTAAAAACAAAAATTTACATGTGGGACCTAATGAAACTTAAAAACTTTTGTACAGCAAAAGAAACTATAAAAAAAAGTGAATGGACACCCCACAGAATGGGAGAAAATAATAGCAAATGAAACAATAAAGAATTAATCTCCAAAATATACTAGCAGCTCAGACAACTTAACACTGAGAAAACAAACAACTCAATCGAAAAATGGTAAAAGACCTAAACAGACATCTTTCCAAAGAAGATATACAGATGGCCAAGATACACATGAAAAAATGTTCAATGTCACTTGTTATTAGAGAAATGCAAATCAAAACTACAATGAGATATCATTTCACACTCGTCAGAACGGCCATCATCAACAAATCTGCAGATAATAAATGCTGGAGAGGGTGCAGAGACAAGGGAACACTTTTGCATTGTTGGCGGGAATGCAAATTGATACAACCACTATGGAAGACAGTACGGAGATTCCTTAAAAAACTAAAAATAGAAATACCATATGATCCGGCAATCCCACTATTAGGTTTATACCCTGATGAAGTCAAAATTGAATGAGACACCTGTACCCCAATGTTCATTGCAGCACTCTATACAATAGCTAGAACATGAAAGCAACCTCGATGTCCATCAATGAATGAATGAATAAAGAATCTATCGTACATTTATACAATGGAGTATTTCTCAACTGTGAAAAGAAATGCAGAAGAATCAGTCCTAATTAGGTGGATGAATCTGGAACCTATTATACAAAGTGAAGTACGTCACAAAGAGAAGGACTAGTATACTAACACATATATATGGAACCTAGTAATACTGCACTGATAAATACACACGCAGAGCAGTGATGGAAAAACAGACATGGAGAACAGACTTAAGGACATTGGAGGGAGGGAAGCTTGGGTGAGAGGTATGGAAATGGTAGCATGGAAACCTATATTATCATATACAAAAGAGGTAGCTATTGTCAATGCGAGTGGGATGGGGGGACAGGGAGGGGTGACAGGAGTGAGGGGTCAGGGATATACATATGACTTATCTGGGATTATACATATCTGTAAACAACAAAACTCTGTAAAAACAAAAAGCAAAATAAAAATAATTATGTAAATAAAAAAATCTTTTTAAAACAATTGTATCTCATGTCTTATTTGTATATTGAGAAGTAGTAGAATTAAATTAAAAGGACTCAAGTAATTCTTCAGACATTTGAATATATGCAGACTTGGAGATATCCAAGAAGAATTAGCAGCATTTTTCTGATATTCTTTACCTAGTAAACATGTCCCTAGAGGCTAGCTTTACAGTAAATTCATGAAACAAAGAAGCACAGCTATTCAAGGCATTATAATTTTAAATATTGGTAGTAGATGGATTTTAATGATTCAAGATTCCCCATCAGAAACCTATCCTAAAAGATATCAATGAAAATGAATTAATGTATCTAAAAACAGAGCATCACACCAGGGACACATGAAGGTCTGTGTTTCTTTCTTTTTTTTTTTTTTTAAAGATTTATTTATTTATTTATTTTGGGCGGGGGTCGGGTTGGGGAGGGAGGGGAGCAGGCGGGCCACTTCTATTGATCTTTCATTTCTCTGTTTTCATCCGTCTTTGTTCTTTGGCTCCTGCGGGCCTCCCATCGTGGTGGCGTCTGTTGTCACAAAGCGCCAGCTCTGGGCGCATGTGCTCCAGAGCTCCGGCTCGGTGATTGGACACATCAGTCCAGCCGCTCCGCGGCACGTGGGATCTTCCCAGGCCAGGGCTCGAACCGGCGCCCCTTGCACTGCAAGGCGGTGTCCTTACCCACCAGACCACCAGGGGAAGCCCCAAGGTCTGTGTTTCTGTGGATCAGATGTGATAGGGTAGAGTAGAGGGAGAACTGGCTTTTTTCTGCCCGTCACAGCCTCTCGAGGCATCTGTTGCAAGCTGAGGGAGAGGAGAGAAAGGAGCTATTTCTTACCATTCACCGGCTTCCCGGCTCTGGTCTTTTCTCATCAATTTGCATAACTGGGAGCAGTAGGTGTATTTCAGAAGCATATGGACCACTGCCCCACTTCCCCATTGCACACATATCTTCACCTAGGTCTCCCTCCAGGCTCATATACACTCCCATCTGCTTTTTAGTGCTGAAAACTCACATCTAGGGATCTATTCTTTGGACGTAAGGCCTTGTTTCTTAACACTATGTATACAATCTTGGGATGTATCACACCTTATTAACCCCTTAGCTTTTGAATGTGAACAAACTCACCATGTTCCTTGAAATGAATTACTTTAAAATAATCATGGGGTCACAAAGAGTTGGACCCTACTTAGCAATTGAACAACAGCACCAACACAAAATTAAAATGAATAGGTCTATTAACCACTTACACTTTAGTGAATACAAGTAGGGGGAGGATTAGGCAAAGAAGGATACAAAAAACGGAGATTGCGTGAGCTCCATCATGATCTGGTCAAAGGAAATAAAAACTGCCATTGTTCTATTCAATTCAACCTCTCACTGTCATAAGGAAAGAAGATTCTACACAGGTGTTCATTTTTTTTAACACTAAGGCATACTCTTTTCTGTGAATGAGATATATAATAAAATATATTTTAAAATAAAATTCTGCTCACATTCCCTGTTTGAGAGTTAGAAATAAAATTCTCTGGAAAACTCTCCATGATTTGATTTTATCCATTTGGCCAATAGAGATACTGTTATATGGCATTTCTCCAAGTCCCCAAGCTTATTTATATCACTGTGCTATCCTCATAACATCTGTGCTCTTAGGAGAGTATATACTTCCCTGAATACTTTTCTGTGTAGCTAGGAGAAACAGCAGTAAAAATGTGGAAACCTCAGAACTGTCATATTGTGACTATGCAGTGAACATGAACGCTCATAAACAGTTGGTGAGAGCATAATGTGGGGCACAAATTTGACCATTTCATCAAACTACCATGCGATATACTTTAATGGAGTAGTATATTTTCCAGAAAGTTATTATATAGAAGCACCCTAACAAACAAGTGAACCAAAGTATAACATAGATGTGAGAATAAAAACTATTCATTGTACAATAGCTAGAACATGGAAGCAACCTAGATGTCCATCGACGAATGAATGGATACAAAAGCTCTGGTACATATATATGATGGAATACTACTCAGCTGTGAAAAGAAATGCAGAAGAATCAGTCCTAATGAGGTGGTTGGAGCTAGAACCTATTATAAAAAGTGAAGCCAGTCAAAAAGAGAAAGACAAGTACAGTATACTAACACACATATATGGAATCTAGTAAAAGGGTAATGATAACACACGCAGTGAACCCATGGAAAAACAGACAGAGAATAGACATATAGACATGGTGGGAAATGAACAGTGGGTGGGAGGCATAGAGGGAGTAACATGGAAACCTATACTATCATGTGTGGAAAAGATAGCTACTGTCATTGCGGTAAGGGAACAGGAGTACTTACAATGGCTTGGTGCGATGGCCAGGAGGGGTGGAATGGGGGAGGGAACCAGGGATATGCATAAAAAAAAAAAAAAAAACTATTCATTGTAATGTTGTAAAAGGGGCAAATGCTGGAAACATCCTAAAGGTTTGTTAGCAGGTTAAATAAACTATGGTCTATTTACACAGTGGAATAGTATGCAGCCACTAAAAAGTTAAGTTTGTATGTACTGATATAGGAAGGTACCCAAGATAGTTAACTCCAAAAGAGAGTGGAGGATAGAGTAGACTGGCATGCTGCAGTTCATAGGATCACAAAGTGTTGGACATGACCTAGCAACTTAACAACAACATATATATACTATCATTATTTATATATATACACACACACATATATATACACACATATATATATATATACACACATATATATATACACACATATATATACACATATATATATACACACATATATATATATAAAACAAGGAGAAATGGACAGGCACCTATTCATGTGGTTATTTGTGAGGAGAAGCATGCTGGCGGGAGAAAATTTTACTTTTCATAATCTCCTGAACTGTTGGAATTTCCATCTAAAATAATAACAACAAAAGAGAGAAAATTTAAAACGAAAGAAGATGAAATGAATTGTCCTTCTGGAAGCATACCGAGGTGTCATTTGGGCCTAAATTATCTCTGTAACAGTTGTCATACTTGGGTTAGAAGAGGTCAGAATTTACTCGTCAGATGTGGCCTGAGCATCAGTGTTCCTGCATAGGTTATAGATTTGTCACCATGAAATAATATCTACCTTATTTGAATCACTGCAAATTGCTTACAGCACTGCTTGGGGGCAACATGTTTCACGAGCTCATCACTCCCACTTCACATTCCTATCACGGATGCAGAGGGGAGAGGCCTCTAAATTTAGTCCTTCAAGAGCTGCTTATAATAGGTTTGATGAATAAGCTGGTGCTCATCGCTCCATGTCTCTCAGAAATGGATAGTTTTTGACTCTATCTCCCACTCAGCCTTGCCTTTCTAGGCAGAAAAGTAAGATATCTTTTCATCAGTCTTTAAATAGACCTCCTGTTTTTCTGGTCATTTTAGCTGCCATTTTCTGGGTACTTTCTAGCTCCAGTATGAATTTTTTGAGAGGTTTCAGAATCAGAATTGCAAATGGTTTACTCAGCATGGGTGTGCAGGGATTTCATCCAGTGTTAACTCTGTGGTTCCCACTGCCAGGCCAGCCTCCTGGAACAAGCTATTCAACTCCTTCTAGCTACTTTTCTTCTGCTGCAAGACACCAGACCTCTAAGATGAAAAAGGAAAAATGTTCAGATGTTTCTAAATCACAGAATTCCAGGATAGAACTCAAAGGGTCATTAGTGACAGTCTTGGCCAAACCTCCCATTTCATAAATGGGGGAAAGTGAGGCCCAGAGAGCTTAAGCAAGGACTCCATCAGAAATCTCCCAACATCCATGCCAGTCTCATCTCCATTCTGTCTGTGTGTGTGTGACATATTGAAAAGATTTGGGGCTTCCCTGGTAGTTCAGCTGGTAAAAAGAATTCACCTCCAAGGCGGGAGACTTGGGTTCAAACCCGGGGTTGGGAAGACCCCCTGGAGGAGGAAATGAAAAGATTTAATGACTGTACATACTTCAGGCACCAGACTGAAAGCCCACCCAAATGCTGGTGTTGGGTCCTGAAGACATGCTACTGTCGTGGGTGGTAACTCAATGTCGAAAAATGAAATGAATTGTCCTTCTGGAGCATCAGTGTTCCTAAATTATCTCTGTAACAGTTGTCATACTTGGGTTAGAAGAGGTCAGAATTTACTCGTCAGATGTGGCCTGAGCATCAGTGTTCCTGCATAGGTTATAGATTTGTCACCATGAAATAATATCTACCTTATTTGAATCACTGCAAATTGCTTACAGCACTGCTTGGGGGCAACATGTTTCACGAGCTCATCACTCCCACTTCACATTCCTATCACGGATGCAGAGGGGAGAGGCCTCTAAATTTAGTCCTTCAAGAGCTGCTTATAATAGGTTTGATGAATAAGCTGGTGCTCATCGCTCCATGTCTCTCAGAAATGGATAGTTTTTGACTCTATCTCCCACTCAGCCTTGCCTTTCTAGGCAGAAAAGTAAGATATCTTTTCATCAGTCTTTAAATAGACCTCCTGTTTTTCTGGTCATTTTAGCTGCCATTTTCTGGGTACTTTCTAGCTCCAGTATAAATTTTTTTGAGAGGTTTCAGAATCAGAATTGCAAATGGTTTACTCAGCATGGGTGTGCAGGGATTTCATCCAGTGTTAACTCTGTGGTTCCCACTGCCAGGCCAGCCTCCTGGAACAAGCTATTCAACTCCTTCTAGCTACTTTTCTTCTGCTGCAAGACACCAGACCTCTAAGATGAAAAAGGAAAAATGTTCAGATGTTTCTAAATCACAGAATTCCAGGATAGAACTCAAAGGGTCATTAGTGACAGTCTTGGCCAAACCTCCCATTTCATAAATGGGGGAAAGTGAGGCCCAGAGAGCTTAAGCAAGGACTCCATCAGAAATCTCCCAACATCCATGCCAGTCTCATCTCCATTCTGTCTGTGTGTGTGTGACATATTGAAAAGATTTGGGGCTTCCCTGGTAGTTCAGCTGGTAAAAAGAATTCACCTCCAAGGCGGGAGACTTGGGTTCAAACCCGGGGTTGGGAAGACCCCCTGGAGGAGGAAATGAAAAGATTTAATGACTGTACATACTTCAGGCACCAGACTGAAAGCCCACCCAAATGCTGGTGTTGGGTCCTGAAGACATGCTACTGTCGTGGGTGGTAACTCTTTGTTTGCTGCATCAAGGAGTGATGTGTGGGGTTCCAGGGAGTGGACAGTGGTGACTAGGGTGGCAGATCAGGGAGCTTGTGGAGCTCACAGAAGCATCTCTTCACCAACCAATATGGAAGTTGTTTCTTTTTTAATATGTGAACAACTGGCACAGTCATCCAAGTGTGCCCCATTCATGTAGCACTTGCGTTTATACAGTTTTTTGGTCTAATTTAGATAAAACAAAGGCATAGTTCTTTCCTTTATTGGAAGCCTTTGATGTGTGAAGACTCAGAGTCTCTGGCAAAGTGATATGCTGTAAATCTTTTAAAATGTAGGCATCATGAAATGACTTCCAGGTATACTCATAATTAACCAAATTCTAGGGGTCTCATACCTCCAGTAGCATTACAGTGCTGCAGACTTTTCATATGGGTCATAAAGCAGAAATATTTAAATTTCAAAATAGACAGATCGATGCAGAAATGTGAGCTCTCTAAAAATGCATGAGCTGATGTTTATCTGTCTTCAAGGAAAAATGAGTCACCGAAATGTTTCCCTCTGTGCAACAGATTTTAAAATGTGATTTATGCAATTTAAAAGCGGCTAAGTATATCTTGTCGGCAAGGCTCTCACGAGGTTGTTTGATGGAGACCACTTTGTACAAATTACCTAATCAACTCAATTCCCCTTCCTCAGAGAAGAGGAGTAAGGAATACCCAACCCCAGGAATGGGTGAGGAGGGATGTGTGTATGAAGAGGCTCTTTGTTCTCTTATTCTGTTTTTCTCCCTCGAGCACTTCAGGAGGCAGTGCATGAGACACAGCATACGTGAAAGCTAAACAATACGATGTACAGAAATGCTCCTCCTCTGCTCCCTAAGACAAAAACATCTTTCCCACAGCTTGAAATCCCAACATTCCTTTCTGTCTTTAAGAGTCTCCAAATAAACAACGTTATTCCTTGAGCCATAAATGCTTCTTTCTCTGGTAACCTCTTCCCCTACCAAAAAAAAAAGGAGATGTGAGTTCCCCCAAGAATTTATTTTCTCAATTACTTATTTAATAGGTCTTTCCATAAATGTCAAAAGTTAAACTGCACATAGCCATGTTTTTAAGGAAATAGTCTTTGTTGAGAATAAAAAGATGAGATGAATAGAGGGATAGAAGGGGCTCAACAGAATATACGTTGAATGTCAGATGAGTGAAAAATTAATGTTTGTCAATTACACCTCAATGTACTCTTTAAAGGATCAATTCATAGGAACTTGCATGTGTGAACTGGGAACTTCTGAGGTCAAATGCTCTATCAATTCAGGTTCAGTCAGAGAAGCAGAATGACTACATGCACAAAAGGGATTTGTTACAGGGATGTGACCTTACACAATTGTGGAAGCTAGTTAAGCAGTCTCTGTAAGCATGTTGTCTTTGCTTCTGATGCTGGAGCTTAAAGTGCACAGAGCAGGCAGTGAGAGCAGGGGAAGGGAAGATGGTTATGAAATGAGGAAAAGCAAGAATGAGTTGGAACCCACAAGCACCAGCTGAAGATCACAAGGATGGACTTAAAGCTGTGTCAGTTCCTGTTGCCTCTGACCTTGGGAGAGTGGTTGTCTTGTAGACACTGGGGACCCTTCATCACAGAACTAAATGCACACTCCTAACTGAGGAGTAGAAGCAGCTGGAGGAGGAGCTGGGGGAAGGTGGAACAGAGGAAAACCCAGCTGCCAATTCATTCCCATGAGGTAAAAGAGCAAATTCAATGTGTGTGAGTTCTCTTCTCCCTCCAAATCTCCTATTAGAATCTCTCTTGTGGTCCACCATAATCAAAGACATAAAGGAAAGGGATTGCTGGACCACATACCTCAGCCTAGCCAAGTTGACACATTGCAAAGGCACCCACCATTGTTGTTGTTTGGTTGCTAAGTCGTGTCCAACTCTTTGTGACCCTGTGGACTGTAGCCCGCCAGGCTCCTCTGTCCAAGGGATTCCCCAGGCAAGAATACTGGAGTGGGTTACTACATGGAGAGGCCACCTGAAAGTGTCGGGCCAACAAGGGAATTGCGAGTGGTCACAGGAAACTAATGACCTCAGTTCCTTGAGCCATAAATGCTTCTTCTCTCTGGCAACCTCTTCCCCGACCAAAAAAAAAAGGAGATGTGAGTTCCCCCAAGAATTTATTTTCTCAATTACTTATTTAATAGGTCTTTCCATAAATGTCAAAAGTTAAACTGCACATAGCCATGTTTTTAAGGAAATAGTCTTTGTTGAGAATAAAAAGATGAGATGAATAGAGGGATAGAAGGGGCTCAACAGAATATACGTTGAATGTCAGATGAGTGAAAAATTAATGTTTGTCAATTACACCTCAATGTACTCTTTAAAGGATCAATTCATAGGAACTTGCATGTGTGAACTGGGAACTTCTGAGGTCAAATGCTCTATCAATTCAGGTTCAGTCAGAGAAGCAGAATGACTACATGCACAAAAGGGATTTGTTACAGGGATGTGACCTTACACAATTGTGGAAGCTAGTTAAGCAGTCTCTGTAAGCATGTTGTCTTTGCTTCTGATGCTGGAGCTTAAAGTGCACAGAGCAGGCAGTGAGAGCAGGGGAAGGGAAGATGGTTATGAAATGAGGAAAAGCAAGAATGAGTTGGAACCCACAAGCACCAGCTGAAGATCACAAGGATGGACTTAAAGCTGTGTCAGTTCCTGTTGCCTCTGACCTTGGGAGAGTGGTTGTCTTGTAGACACTGGGGACCCTTCATCACAGAACTAAATGCACACTCCTAACTGAGGAGTAGAAGCAGCTGGAGGAGGAGCTGGGGGAAGGTGGAACAGAGGAAAACCCAGCTGCCAATTCATTCCCATGAGGTAAAAGAGCAAATTCAATGTGTGTGAGTTCTCTTCTCCCTCCAAATCTCCTATTAGAATCTCTCTTGTGGTCCACCATAATCAAAGACATAAAGGAAAGGGATTGCTGGACCACATACCTCAGCCTAGCCAAGTTGACACATTGCAAAGGCACCCACCATTGTTGTTGTTTGGTTGCTAAGTCGTGTCCAACTCTTTGTGACCCTGTGGACTGTAGCCCGCCAGGCTCCTCTGTCCAAGGGATTCCCCAGGCAAGAATACTGGAGTGGGTTACTACATGGAGAGGCCACCTGAAAGTGTCGGGGCCAACAAGCCCTAGTGGAAATAATTTGCTGAGTGGTCACAGGAAACTAATGACCTCAGTATATTCAATACTTGCAGTCTCCATTCCTTCCATCATTTTTATCTTAGTGATTAGAAAAACAGACTAACTTCAGCTTTATCTCCATTAATTTTCCTTACCTATTTTGTTGGCAAGCAGCTAATAAAAGCGGTTTCTGAATAAGTTAGCAAATTGCTTCATCCCCAAAGGAGCCTCTCAAAACCCAGGAAACAGAATTAAATGTACTCTTCATAGCAAAAAAAGGTTAGAAAACCTTTGAAAACCTAAGAATTTATATCTACTTGTTTACGAAGCTAATTATTATCATTAGCATTTCTTTAGAGATGCCAGAATACAATTTAATAAAATAGTTTGTCTTGGGCAAATTCTGTTTTTACCTGATTAATGTTCTTGAGTCTGTTGTTGCTGTTATTTAGTTGCTAACTCATGTCCAACTCTTTTGAAATCCCATGGACTGTAGCCTTCAGGCTCCTCTGTCCATGGGATTTCCTAGGCACAAATACTGGAGCAAGATGTCATTTTCTACTCCAGGGGATCTTCCCGACACAGGGATCGAACCTGCGTCTCCTGCAGTGCAGGTGGATTCTTTACCACTGAGCCACCTGGGAAGGCCTTAGTCTTCAAGTATCACTGCCCTCCCCAGGTGATGCCAAAATGGAGCAGAGAGATGCTCACTGCTCTCACTCAAATTACAGATTTGAGAGCAAAATAAATGTTGTCATTATTTCAAACCACCCAAGATTGGGGGTAATTTGTTACCCAGCCACAGTAACTGAAACAGGCTCTGTACCAGACTGATAAGGGATATGATTATGGTATTATACCCTAAATCCTTTTGCTAGAATATTAGATCTATCAACTTGAACCTAAGTTTTTGATCAGTGAAAAGTGAAAGTGTTAGTAGCTCAGTCATGTCTGATTCTTTGCAACCCCATGGACTGTAGCCCACCAGGTTCCTCCATCCATGGGATTCTCCAGACAAGAATACTGGAGTGGGTTGCCATGCCCTCCTCCAGGGGATCTTCCCCACCCAGGGATCAAACTCAGGTTTCCTACTTAGCAGGCAGACTCTTTACCATCTGAGCCACCAGAGAAGCCCCTTTAATCCGGTACTTTTGTATAAATAATGCTATGTTTTACACTTTGTATCTTGAAGTAATTGTAGATTTGCATGCAATTTTAAGAAATAATACAGAGAGATCACAGATACTCTTCACCTCGTTTACCCCAACAGTGGTAATATTTTGCCTAACTAGAGTACAACATCACAACTAGGAAATTGATGCAACTGACTGATTTCATTCATGCTCCACCAGTTGTACATATAATTGTGTGTGTGTATTTAGTTCTCTGCAATTATATCACATGTCTATCACATGTTAGTTCCATGTGACACTCATTAGAATAAAGATACAAAACAATGCCATCACAGGGATCTCTTCTGCACCCACAGCAACAACCGCCCCCTTCTCACTTCATCCCCTCCAATCTCTGGCAACCATTCATCTGTTCTCCATTCCTATGATCTTGTCATTTTGAGAGTGTTATATCAATGAAATCAGAGTGTGTAAACTTTTGAGAATCTTTTTTCACTCAGCATAATTCCCTAGAAATCCACCCAACTTGTTATGCATATCATTAGCTCGCTCCTTTTCGTAGCCAAGTTGTATTTCAAGGTATGGAAGTCTCTTTACGTTCTTTAAACGTTCACTCATTAAAGAACAATTGGGTTGTTTCCTGTTTGGGGAGATGATGAATAAAGTTCTATGAACATTCATACACAGTTTCTTGGGTGAACGGAAATTTTCATTTCTCTGGGATAAATATACAGGAATGAAATGGGAGGCTTGTATGGTAAGCATATGTTTAGTTTTGTAAGAGACTGTCATACACGTTCCCAGAGTGGCTCTATCATATATTCCCATCAGCAGTCTACGAGTCATCTAGTTCCTTTGCATCCTCACTAGAATTTGGTGTTATCACTATTTTAAATGTTAGCTATTCTGACAGATGTGATACAGTGATAATAATAACATTTTATAATATGATCTGGTCAGATGTGCACGAACTCTTTTTACTTCTTGTTTACACCCATGTGGTATAGTGGCAGGAGGCTCTTCTCTTTTTTTTTTTTTTTTTGTTATCACTTCTTCCCTCTTGATCATCCTCTTTGAAATGAAGAAGGTGATGAGTGACTTAAGGCCTGTAGCTGACAGCTGGTTCTATTTTCTTAGAAATCATCCCTAACGCATACACAGAGGCAAACTTCATTGGTTTGTTTCAAAAAAAAAAAAAAGAAAAAGATTTCAATAAACTTTATGCAACAAGATATGTTAAGTAGATGAAGAGCTAAAGATAAGCTTGGGAAGAGATTAAATATAGAATAAGGTTCAATATACAAAGTGCATAAGGGCTCTTGCCATGGAGTCACAGATCTGTCTGTGCATTTACGGAGTTAAGAGGGAGACGTAGGAAGTTAATGAGTTCACAACACTCATAAGGAATTAATAAACTGGTAGCTTAGAAAAGGCAAGCCTGGTTCTGAGGCCAGAATGAAAACTTCCCCATGCTGACAGAGGTTACATAGGTACTATAAGGGAGTGAAACAAATTGAGACTAAGATGCCAGAGGAGGATGGTGCTGCAGCTATGTTAACCTGGAAAGCATCATCAAGAGGGTAGTCACTGCTCAGTTTTAGCTGATTTTTTTTTAAAGATTTATTTATTTATTATTGGTTGGGGGTGGGGTGGGAGGGAGGGGAGCAGGCGGGCCACTTCTATTGTTTTTTTTTTTTTTCATTTATCCATTTTCATCCATCTTTGTTCCCTGGCCCATGTGGGCCTCCCATCGCCGTGGCCTCTGTTGCTGCAGAGCGCTGGCTCTGGGCGCATGCGCTCCAGAGCTCCGGCTCGGTGATTGGACACATCGGTCCAGCCACTCCGCGGCACGCGGGATCTTCCCAGGCCAGGGATGGAACCGGCGCCCCTTGCACTGCAAGGCGGTGTCCTTACCTACTGGACCACCAGGGAAGCCTTTTAGCTGATATTTGAGAGAAATCATGTACTGCCATGCTAAAATATTTTTGTATTCAATATGAACTTAATTGCAATAGTTTTTTAGTTCAGTTAATATGGGCATACATAAAATCTTCGTGAATTTTGACAACTGCCTTTTAAATTTTGATAGTTATAGTATCACAGCTTTTTTAGACTCAGTTTTGTATTGTTTGTGCATGTCAACCAATTCCAAGTACACGTCTTCCTCATAGGCATCGTCCCTTTGTAAAAGCCTTTTTACCTTGACACTGAGCTTCACAAAGTATTGTTTTCATACTGTATCATAAAAGAGAACTGTATTGTCAAAGCTGAACTTTTTAGCTGAATTTTCAATTGAATTAATACTAATGCCGTATTTCTCCCTTTGACAGAATGAACTTCTAACAACTTCACTTTTTACTCCATGAACTGAGTCAAAATAAAATTAAACCATCCCTGAGATGAACAGATTTTCCATTTGAAACTTCCAATATGACTGATACAAAACTGACCCTATTTAATTCTTTTTTGCAGTTCTTTCTGCTAATGGTATTAACACAGCAGCATCTATCATTTAACTTTTAATATGTGCACATGAAAATGTGGAATAGAAATGAATAGCACTGATTTAGTCAAAGGCCTGATCTAAATGAAAAGTCATGCTTCACAGTGTGATACATAAATACACCTTCTGACATGATGTACATGTCAAACTGTTGACCTCAGGCTCAGGCTTCTTAAATAAATTACTAAGGTTCAAATTAGATTTTTATGTATTCCTCACAGATTTATGTCTCAGGACTTTATATAGTCAATTATATCATTTTGGCTCCCAGAGTAGATGATAAATGTCTCCAAAAATTGTGTGTAATTTACATGTCCATGATTAACTTTCTTGAGAAGTAGAGTGGCAATGTATAATGAATCCACCAAAAAGTTTCTACCTTCCTGTCTTTGAATTTTTCATCTGCATCATACTAAGAAACTTTCAGTATGTCTACTTCTTTTACTCGTGCATACGTGCTGTTGCTTCAGTCATGTCTGACTCTTTGTGACCTCATGAACTGTGGCCCACCAGACTCCTCTGTCCATGGGATTCTCCAGGCAAGTACTCTTCTGCTTGTGTTTGTGCTTAGTCACTCAGTCGTGTCCAACTCTCTGCGACCCTATGGACCATAGCCTAGCAGGCTCCTCTGTCTATGGGATTCCCCAGGCAAGAACACTGGAGTGGAGTGCCATTTCCTTCCCCAGGGGATCTTCCTGACCCAGGGATTGAACCTGCATCTCCGGTGTTTCTTGCACGGCAGGCAGATTTCTTTACCCTCTAAGCTATCAGAGAAGTGGTAGGCAAGTACTCTGGTCACCCTAAATTGAGTCCCAAATTCAACCAAACCACTGAATTCCTTTTCAGCATCTTAAGCTGGTACAATGAAATCAGAATCTCCTCAGGAGTGCTTCTTAAATGATTAATTCAGCCTGATCTAGGGTTTTGTTCTGCTTTCCTTAGGATAGCACTCAGTGAACCTATTCTGATTTTTGCCAATTAGTAAATTTGTAATTTGCCAACTAAAGCCTGCTTTAATGTGATTCTAGTTTAGGTGTGGCAACAGTCACAAGGAATGGGCTAAGAGGTCAGAAAAAAACATTTCTCTCCTTTTCTAGAAATATTCTCTCCTTTCAAACACTCTTGCCAAGGCTGTCACAGACTCTTTAAGGAATGAACAGCCTCAACAACCAGGAGAGGAAAAAAATCTCTAGGGTTTCAGGTACTGAGTTACCTGAGTACCACCTCTTTCCATTACAATTCTTTTTTAAGATTTTTGGATGTGGACCATTTTTAAAGTCTTTGTTGAATTTATTACAATATTGTTTTCATTTTATGTTTTGGTTGTTTGGCTGCAAGGCATGTCGGATCTTAGCCCCCTGACCAGCGATGGAACCTTCAACCCTCTGCATTGGAGGGTGAAGTCCTAACCACTGGACAGCCAGGAAAGCCCTTCCCATTCCAATTCTTGGAATCCTATTCTCTTTTCATCCAAAATTTCTGCTATTCTCTTTGATATGAGCTCTCACCTTATTTTAAACTGTGAAGGTTAGCTAGAAGCAACTAGTTCCACCACAAAACTTGCATTTCTTGAACTTTTCATATTATTCCATGACAACTGCCCCTACATACCTTAGAAGCTTACCTATAATAAGCCTGTTATTCCTAGTGAGCACAGGTAGTAATTTAATTAGCTATTTTGACTGGTGCAGGTCTTGGACTGACTCAGGGCCAGTCAGGTGTTTAGAGACCTCAGCAACATTGAAAAATGAAAATCAACCTGAGATTCCCCCCTTACTTTCTCAAGGATCCATACCCTGTAACCATTTCTTGTACCATTTTCTTGATTGAGTTGATTATTAAGTAGAAAAGCCACTCCTTCATAGCTCTCCCAGTTGCTCAGAGGGCTGCAACACTGGGCTGGAAACTAAGCTTCCAGGAACAGAACTTGTAATCCACATCTGAAAACAGATTTGGTAAACTACTGCCACTGACCTCTAGAGGAAGCCCTCATTGCTGCTATCCTGATGCTGGATCTGTGGCAGGAACTCACTTTTGCAACCACTAAGAAACTACTCTCATTGACACCTCTAGAGGCTAGACACATCTTCAGAAGAAGTAGACACATCACAGATTGCTCACTTCTAAACTAGTGTCTCACATGGGTGCATCTGATTGATGGAATCTAGGTTCCATCTCTCTATATTAGATGCAAATAAGGCTGTAAATTTGAGCTTTTACTCCTATGCTGGAAACGTTGGGCTCAGATCATGGAAATTTCCTCATTCTGGTTATGTATGGGTGTGTATAAGCCATCCAAAAATTCAGTGATTTAAAGCAATAACATTTATTTTGCTCACAAATTTGCAATTTGGGTAAGGTCTGTTTGACTCAATGTAACTGCAGGCTAGAACTATCTGACAGTTCAGTCACTTACATGTCTGATAACTGATGATGGCTTTCAGAGTGTGACTTTACCTGGGGCACTGACCAGACAGCTACATGTCTCCTCTCCATAAAGAACCAAACTATCCGTATAGAGCTTACTTTCTATATTCAACTGACTTTATTATTCCATTATAATTGTTAGCCTAACTTCCTGTTATGCAGGAAGATAAAAATTGCAGAGAAAATCACTGCTGTTTATAGGAACTTCCTGAAAAACTGATCACTCTTCAATAGAAGAGTTTACATGCCAAGAATCTTTGAGCCTCTAACCTCAAAATGCTCAGCTTATGGCTGCCAATCCTAAGATCCTTACCCAAACAGAATCAAGCCTCTATATTGAAAGTTCCAGTTGAAAACCAACCTCCCAACTCTCAAGATAGCACCAGATATATTGTCTTCCTTTTCTGAGACTCCCTCAGACTCTATGAGGTAGTATTCAAAGCCATATACTCAGCTTTCTCTGATCACTGTGATATCTAGAAAACTAGTATTTGATATGATGGGGCCTGGGCTTCATCACAACATGATGATTAGGTTTCAAGAGTGAGCATCCCCAAAAAGAGAGCTATGTAGAAGTGATATAGCCTTTTATAATGTAGGTTCAGAGTCACACAGCGCCATTTCTGCCACATTCTAGTCACTAAGATAACTACGAATGCTCACCTAGGTTCAAGAAAAAGGGGACTACTAGACCATCTTTTGATGGGAGGGAGGAATCAAAAACTTTCAGGTAGGTTTTAAAATCATCATACACTCCAACTATAGAAAGACTATCCAATTTGCATCCCTATGTTCACAGAAGCACTATTTGAAATAGCCAAGACATGGAAACAACCTAAATGTCCACCGACAGATGAACAGATAAAGCAGCTGTGGTACATACAATATATACAATAGAATACTATTCAGCCAAGAATGAAATAATGCCATTTGCAGCAACATGGATGGATCTAGAGATAACCATACTAAGAGATGCAAGTCAGTGAAAGACAAATACCATTTGGAAGTTGTGTTTTGGTAGAGCTCTGTTTCTAAGGTTTGAAATTGAAAAAGGCACTTGTTCAATAGCTGGCAAGAATTTAGTTACTTTAGAAATTTTGCAAATTACATCCTGACCACCAACTGGACCAGGAGACAAAAATAAAGAAAAAAATACACAGGAGGACTACATGTATTCTGACAAAAACAAATCAATGCATTTAATACATATCTCTACCATTGGTTTAAATTTCAGTAGCATTGAAAATTGTTTTGCCTTGGTTATCTAGGGATTGGAAATCAAAGTCTAAGAGCATATTTACCAAAATGATAAACAAAGGATTATCTGAGATAAGCAATTAATATTTCAAAAGGAAGGTCATAATTTTAGATTTTAATTTCACAACTGAAATGTAAGTCATTTGAACATTTTATCTGCATCTGGGCAATTTTATCAACATAAAATAAAGAAGGCAGCTCAATTCAGCAAACATTTCCTGGGCATCTGTTAAATGAGGCCCTGTGTTGGGTGAAACAGGGAATACAGGGACAAGCATAATTGCTCAATTGTGGTTTATTAAGTAAGGTTATAGATAACTTAAGGGATGAGATGTACAGGACAATTTTAGGAGTTACTGCTGATAAACTCAATTCTATATTCTGCTAGTCAATAGTAAAAATGTATAAGAGGATATAAGAATGAAACTCTTTCTGCCTCATTTTGCTCAAGTACCCAAAGGAGGAGAAAAACCAATACATTGAAAATACATTCCTGTGTGAGAGGACTTGCAAAGAGGATGGAACAAAAGTAACATTTTTCGATCCTTAGCACATCAATTCTTTTTTGAGGACATATAAATGGCTCAGAGGGCCCACTTGACTTCACACTTGCCTCTGGGTTTGGGAGATTGATGTCTGACCCTCTCAGAGACAAGTTTCAATGCTGAGAAACAATTTTTTCAATTATTAGTATATTTCCTTATACAAAGGGCAGGACTGAACATGTGCATTTCATTACTTTATCTCTCGTCTTGAGAAAGTGGGTATTCTGTTTGCTTGTTTACCCTACAAGTGTTTAAGCATAATTATCCATATTTCTTCCCTTTTTACATAAAAGTTGGCCTATGGTCTTGACATTTTTACTTAATGATATATTTTAGAATTTGTAGCACATCAGCACATAAAAAGCAACCTCAGTCCTTTCTTAACTGAATAGCATGTTACTGTGTGGGTGGATCATAATTTCTTAAACCAATCCAAAATTGACAGACATTGGGTGGCTTCCAAACTTTTTCTATTATCAAAATTTGAAAGAAAAACAATGCTATAATGAACAACCTTGCATATAAATGTTGTTATATATGTGTGTGTGCACATATGGTAAGTAAATGTTCGTTTTGATGCCTGTCAAAGTTTTCCCAGTCTCCTTAGGTCTGCTTAGAGACCCTGCATTATCTGTATAATCTATTCAGCTAGAAAGGAAACACTCGACAGAATGAGTGACACGTATGTGCGCACATGTACATGCCCAGAAGAATTCCTGGGTCCAAGTTGTATATGGAATTTTGATGAATAATGCCAACCTGCATTTCATAAACAGTATACATCTTCCACAAGAAATGTACATAAGTGGCTATTTCTTTGCAGAGAAGGCCATAGTTTTCAATGGACTCAGTTGTTTTTTAACTAAAAAAACAAACCTACTTTTACAGTTCCTCATCTAGAATCAGGCTTTACTTTTCCCCAAATTCATTCTTCTAATCTGCAGACAGGCTAACCCAAGGGCAAACAGGTTCTTTTCCAAATATAGGCCTCAGGTTTTTACATTTTAAAACACCTTTTCTTCTGGTTTATGCTAAAATGTCTGTTTACATGATCCATTGAACTGTTTCTCCTTAAAAAAAATTTTTTTTGGTTTTTTTTTTTTTTAACTTTTACTTTACTTTTACCTTTTACAGAGTTTTGTTGTTTACAGATATGTATGTTTGTTTCTGCTTAAAAATTTGAAAGATGTGATCCATTAGGACAGAGTGGTGGTAGCTCCAAATGGAGATGCAGGCTCACGTGTAAGGATCACTACATTTCTCTCCTCAAAGAAGTGTCCTTGGAAGCTAAACATCATGAAATTCTCGCTTATTGTCAGAAATATTACCAGCTTGTGGATACAAAGAACTCAAACCTCTCACATATTTATAATTTATCTTTTTATGTTTCTCCACATAACTAAAAATTATTTAAACTATAAATCACTCATTTAGAAAAAGATCTTTCGGGGCTTCCCTGGTGGTCCAGTGGGTAAAGAGTCTGCCTTGCAGTGCAAGGTGCACCAGTTCAATCCCTGGCACAGGAAGATCCCACATGCCATGGAGTGGCTGGACGGGTGTGCCCCATTGTGAGCCAGCACTCTAGAGTGCAAGCACCCAGAGCCAGTGCTATGCAACGAAAGAGGCTACTGTGATGGGAGGTCCACACAGGCCAAAGAATTAAGATGGATGAAAATAAATAAATGAAGGACCAATAAAAGAGACCACAATTTAATTAAAAAAAAAAAAAAAAGAGTCCCTTGCAGTGCAAGGGGCACTGGTTCGATCCCTGGCCTGGGAAGATCCCATCTGCTGTGGAGCGGCTGGACTGGTGTGCCCAATTACGAGCCAGCTCTCTGGAGCACATGTGCCCATAGGCAGTGCTCTGCAACGAGAAAAGACACTGCAATGGGAGGTCCACACAGGCCAAAGAATAAAGATGAATGAAAATAAAGATAAAATAAAAAACCAGTAAAAGAGGCCAAAATTTTAAAAGAAAAAGATCTTTCAAGAATTTTCCCATAAAGAAAAACTGATTTTTTTTCCTGAGGAAAAAAAAAAACAAAAACAAAAACCAAGCTTGGTGATACTACTAACATAGTTTGTTCTAAAATAATGACATGATGCTGATCAAAAATTCATAATGCTTTGAATATATAAACCTGTATGAATAAGCAGGCCCTATTAATACTAAGGCCCTATTAATGTGCAGTGTTATAATAGCCACAATGACTCACATTTTTATGGTGCTTTATAGTTGCTGAAGCTCCAATACTTTGGCCACATGATGAGAAGAGATGACTCACTGGAAAAGACCCTGATGTTGGAGGAAAAAAGAAGGCAAAAGGAGAAGGGGACGACAGAGGACAGGATGGTTGGATGGCATTACTGAGTCAATGGGCATGAGTCTGGGAGATGGTGAAGGACAGGGAAGCCTGGTGTGCTGCAGTCCCTAGCAAAGAGTCGGACACAAAGAACTCAAACCTCTCACATATTTATAATTTATCTTTTTATGTTTCTCCACATAACTAAAAATTATTTAAACTATAAATCACTCATTTAGAAAAAGATCTTTCGGGGCTTCCCTGGTGGTCCAGTGGGTAAAGAGTCTGCCTTGCAGTGCAAGGTGCACCAGTTCAATCCCTGGCACAGGAAGATCCCACATGCCATGGAGTGGCTGGACGGGTGTGCCCCATTGTGAGCCAGCACTCTAGAGTGCAAGCACCCAGAGCCAGTGCTATGCAACGAAAGAGGCTACTGTGATGGGAGGTCCACACAGGCCAAAGAATTAAGATGGATGAAAATAAATAAATGAAGGACCAATAAAAGAGACCAAAATTTAATTGAAAAAAAAAAAAAAAGAGTCCCTTGCAGTGCAAGGGGCACTGGTTCGATCCCTGGCCTGGGAAGATCCCATCTGCTGTGGAGCGGCTGGACTGGTGTGCCCAATTACGAGCCAGCTCTCTGGAGCACATGTGCCCATAGGCAGTGCTCTGCAACGAGAAAAGACACTGCAATGGGAGGTCCACACAGGCCAAAGAATAAAGATGAATGAAAATAAAGATAAAATAAAAAACCAGTAAAAGAGGCCAAAATTTTAAAAGAAAAAGATCTTTCAAGAATTTTCCCATAAAGAAAAACTGATTTTTTTTCCTGAGGAAAAAAAAAAACAAAAACAAAAACCAAGCTTGGTGATACTACTAACATAGTTTGTTCTAAAATAATGACATGATGCTGATCAAAAATTCATAATGCTTTGAATATATAAACCTGTATGAATAAGCAGGCCCTATTAATACTAAGGCCCTATTAATGTGCAGTGTTATAATAGCCACAATGACTCACATTTTTATGGTGCTTTATAGTTGCTGAAGCTCCAATACTTTGGGCATCTGATGTGAAGAGATGACTCACTGGAAAAGACCCTGATGTTGGGAAAATAGAAGGCAAAAGGAGAAGGGGACGACAGAGGACAAGATGGTTGGATGGCATCACTGAGTCAATAGACATGAGTTTGAGCAGGCTCCAGGAGATGGTGAAGGACAGGGAAGCCTGGTGTGCTGCAGTCCCTGGGATCGCAAAGAGTCGGACACAACTGAGCAACTGAACTGAACTGATAGTTTGCAAAGCACTTCCCTGCACATGGCAGTAATTCCAGCTGCCATTGATTATATAAACCAGGTATTTTGATAAATGTACACTAGAAAGTATTTGTTTCTTTTCATCCAAGATGAGAGGAATACAAATGCATTGTTGGGCTTCCTCTGGTGGTCCAGTGGATAAGGACACCGCCTTGCAGTGCAAGGGGCGCTGGTTCGATCCCTGGCCTGGGAAGATCCCACGTGTCACGGAGCTGCTGGACCGATGTGTCCAATCACCGAGCTGGAGCTCTGGAGCGCGTGCACCCAGAGCCGGTGCTCTGCGACGACAGATGCCACCGCGATGGGAGGCCCACAGGAGTCGAAGAACAAAGACTGATGAAAATAGAGAAATGAAAGACCAATAGAAGTGGCCCGCCCGCTCCCCTCCCTCCCCAACCCGACCCCCGCCCTAAATAAATAAACCTTTATAAAAAAATGCATTGTTTGCTTAAGATCAAAAATCCAATGAGTGGCAAATTCTAGCAATGGGTAGTAGAATGGTGATTCCCAGGGGCTAGGGGGTGGGAGAGGAAAGATTATTGTTTAATGGCCTTAGAGTTTTAGTTTTACAAAGCTGTAGAGTTCTGTAGATGGATGGTGGTGATGGCTGCATAACAATATGAGTGTGCCTAATACTACTGGGGGCCTCCCATATGGCTGAGTGGTAAAGAATCTGTCTTTCAATGTAGGAGATGCGAGTTCAATCCCTGGGTGTGGAAAATCCCCTGGGAAAGAAAATGGCAACCCATTCCAGTATTATTGCCTGGAAAATCCCATGGGCAAAGGAACCTGGAGGCCTAAGGTCCATGGGGCAAAAAGTTGGACAGGACTAAGCACATACGCAATATCTCTGAACCACAGTTAAAATGATTAAGGTGGTACATTGTTATGTGTATTTTATCACAGTAAAAAAAAAAAAAATTGAGTGGGGGAAAAGCCAGGGAATGGTGAAGCCTGAAATTGATTTCATTTTGAGCCAACCTGTTTTTTGACTCAGAGTAGTTACTATCAAGTGGCAGAGTTGTTATGATTAGGCTCACGAGTGAGTTTGAGCAGGCTCCAGGAGATGGTGAAGGACAGGGAAGCCTGGTGTGCTGCAGTCCCTGGGATCGCAAAGAGTCGGACACAACTGAGCAACTGAACTGAACTGATAGTTTGCAAAGCACTTCCCTGCACATGGCAGTAATTCCAGCTGCCATTGATTATATAAACCAGGTATTTTGATAAATGTACACTAGAAAGTATTTGTTTCTTTTCATCCAAGATGAGAGGAATACAAATGCATTGTTGGGCTTCCTCTGGTGGTCCAGTGGATAAGGACACCGCCTTGCAGTGCAAGGGGCGCTGGTTCGATCCCTGGCCTGGGAAGATCCCACGTGTCACGGAGCTGCTGGACCGATGTGTCCAATCACCGAGCTGGAGCTCTGGAGCGCGTGCACCCAGAGCCGGTGCTCTGCGACGACAGATGCCACCGCGATGGGAGGCCCACAGGAGTCGAAGAACAAAGACTGATGAAAATAGAGAAATGAAAGACCAATAGAAGTGGCCCGCCCGCTCCCCTCCCTCCCCAACCCGACCCCGCCCTAAATAAATAAACCTTTATAAAAAAATGCATTGTTTGCTTAAGATCAAAAATCCAATGAGTGGCAAATTCTAGCAATGGGTAGTAGAATGGTGATTCCCAGGGGCTAGGGGGTGGGAGAGGAAAGATTATTGTTTAATGGCCTTAGAGTTTTAGTTTTACAAAGCTGTAGAGTTCTGTAGATGGATGGTGGTGATGGCTGCATAACAATATGAGTGTGCCTAATACTACTGGGGGCCTCCCATATGGCTGAGTGGTAAAGAATCTGTCTTTCAATGTAGGAGATGCGAGTTCAATCCCTGGGTGTGGAAAATCCCCTGGGAAAGAAAATGGCAACCCATTCCAGTATTATTGCCTGGAAAATCCCATGGGCAAAGGAACCTGGAGGCCTAAGGTCCATGGGGCAAAAAGTTGGACAGGACTAAGCACATACGCAATATCTCTGAACCACAGTTAAAATGATTAAGGTGGTACATTGTTATGTGTATTTTATCACAGTAAAAAAAAAAAAAATTGAGTGGGGGAAAAGCCAGGGAATGGTGAAGCCTGAAATTGATTTCATTTTGAGCCAACCTGTTTTTTTTTGACTCAGAGTAGTTACTATCAAGTGGCAGAGTTGAAGTTCAATCCAATGGAAGTGATTTTATAGCCAGAGGGCTAAGCACAAGAATAAATAAAACTAAGGACTCATCTAACTGCTAAGAGTTGTGTAATATTGGGTTATGACTTTACCTACATGGGCTATAATTTACTCAGCTGTAAAATGAAGGAATGGCTATATAGATCTAACTTAAAAATTCAACATTTTTGACCATGACTTATAGTAAGAAATGTTTTATATTGACCCAGTATACACACAAACACACACATACTATGTTTCTCTAGGTTGGGTTTCCCAGAAGCATACTTTGATATAAGGATTTGAGTGCAAGTGATTTATCGAACATGGTTTCAGGAGAAAGTGTTATGGGAATAGAGGACGCAGAGCAGGAAAGGTGCAGAAATCAACCAAGGGTCAGATTTCAAGTGATGTCTCAGCCCCAACCTGATTTCATGGGGAGCTCTGGAGCAGAAAATACACCCAAAACTGACTCACCTTGAGGCAAGATACCTGGGCTTTCATATTGCATCCTTAGTCCATCCCTGGTTACAACCCACCCCTGCAAGATGTAACCTCTCAGGCATTGAAGCTCATGGTACCTGTGGCAGCCAGTCCCCAAAGGTGGCTTCCAATGATCCCTGCCTTGTAGAATTCACATCTTTGCGTCATTTCCACTGCAACCAATCAAACACAGCAGAAGTAATGGTATGTCACTTCTGAGATTAAGATATGAAAGACTATGGCATGTCACTTCTGAGATTAAGATATGAAAGACTATGGCTTCCATCTTAGACTCTCTCTTCCCTCTCTCTAGGGAAAGCAAGGTCTCATTTTATGGACAATCCTAGAAAAAGGCCCATGACATGGACTCCTAACAAGGACCTGAGGCCTTCAGTCAACAGCCAGGAAGGAACTGAGGCTTTCCAACAAGCACAGGAATGAATGTGAAGGCAGATCCTACAGCCCTAGCTATCAACTTTGCTGAATGATCAGCTCATGACTTTTGGGGAAAAGCCAGGGAATGGTGAAGCCTGAAATTGATTTCATTTTGAGCCAACCTGTTTTTTGACTCAGAGTAGTTACTATCAAGTGGCAGAGTTGAAGTTCAATCCAATGGAAGTGATTTTATAGCCAGAGGGCTAAGCACAAGAATAAATAAAACTAAGGACTCATCTAACTGCTAAGAGTTGTGTAATATTGGGTTATGACTTTACCTACATGGGCTATAATTTACTCAGCTGTAAAATGAAGGAATGGCTATATAGATCTAACTTAAAAATTCAACATTTTTGACCATGACTTATAGTAAGAAATGTTTTATATTGACCCAGTATACACACAAACACACACATACTATGTTTCTCTAGGTTGGGTTTCCCAGAAGCATACTTTGATATAAGGATTTGAGTGCAAGTGATTTATCGAACATGGTTTCAGGAGAAAGTGTTATGGGAATAGAGGACGCAGAGCAGGAAAGGTGCAGAAATCAACCAAGGGTCAGATTTCAAGTGATGTCTCAGCCCCAACCTGATTTCATGGGGAGCTCTGGAGCAGAAAATACACCCAAAACTGACTCACCTTGAGGCAAGATACCTGGGCTTTCATATTGCATCCTTAGTCCATCCCTGGTTACAACCCACCCCTGCAAGATGTAACCTCTCAGGCATTGAAGCTCATGGTACCTGTGGCAGCCAGTCCCCAAAGGTGGCTTCCAATGATCCCTGCCTTGTAGAATTCACATCTTTGCGTCATTTCCACTGCAACCAATCAAACACAGCAGAAGTAATGGTATGTCACTTCTGAGATTAAGATATGAAAGACTATGGCATGTCACTTCTGAGATTAAGATATGAAAGACTATGGCTTCCATCTTAGACTCTCTCTTCCCTCTCTCTAGGGAAAGCAAGGTCTCATTTTATGGACAATCCTAGAAAAAGGCCCATGACATGGACTCCTAACAAGGACCTGAGGCCTTCAGTCAACAGCCAGGAAGGAACTGAGGCTTTCCAACAAGCACAGGAATGAATGTGAAGGCAGATCCTACAGCCCTAGCTATCAACTTTGCTGAAATCTCATGAGTCTCCCCAAGCCAGAATCATCCAGCTAAATTACTTTTGGATTACTGAGCCTCAGAAATTGTGTAACATAACAAATGATAAGTCTCTAGGTTTAAAAAATTTTGTTATGTGGCAAGAGATAAATAATACAAATACATTAGGCTACGGTGTCTCCAATAGCTGAAGGGAAGTTTTCTGAAAAACTACAGGGAAGATTCTGTAGGAGAGACACATAAAGACACTGGCGGATGGGCAGAACCAGCAAGAGACCTGAGGTGACCTGAGCAGAGCATCAGTCATGTCTGCTCTCTCTCCAAAACAAATGTTTTATGAAAGAACACTTACCCTTCTAACAGGCAATGCACTTTGATAATTTCTATTTGATTACAGTCTTACTTGGTTTATTAAGAGCTGGAAGGGAGCCCTTAAATGAATTTCACAATTCACCAACAGGTTGTGACCTGCAGCTGAAAGTGAACTTAATCATCTTTGATGTCCCTTTTAGATCCAAACTTGTGTAATTAGGAGACCACATAGTGTTAATATAATGACAACTAACACTTATTGAGCACCTGCTATGCCATAACTATTGCAAAGACTTCACAGATATTGACTCATGTGAAGACAAAAAGTTAGTAACTATTGATAGTCCCATTTGATAGACAGGAAGACTGATAAGTGGCAGAAGCCAGGAGGAAACCCAGGCAGTCTGACTTCAAAACCTGCTATCAAGGGTTCAGACTCCTAAATGAGACTGTTTGGGTTCGAATCCTGATGCCAATGGTCGATCAATAAATGTTTTGAATTATGACCATGATATAATCCAATTACTGACAACCATCAGCTCAGTGATGGGGATAGCTCTAACAAAAGGAAGTTTAGGATCAAGGTCATATATACTGACTGAATATAGAAACTGATAATCAGCTCAATGTTCTGCTGTGTTTCAGCCATGCTCGCCCAGTCTTCGCCTTAAGTTTAGACATTTATACATTTAAATAAGATGGGGATGTTGCCTGGGTTATATAATATTTGCACGTGCAAATGTTTAAAGTATATTTCACTGTAACTACATGGAAAAGAAGGTTCAGATCCTACAGCCCTAGCTATCAACTTTGCTGAAATCTCATGAGTCTCCCCAAGCCAGAATCATCCAGCTAAATTACTTTTGGATTACTGAGCCTCAGAAATTGTGTAACATAACAAATGATAAGTCTCTAGGTTTAAAAAATTTTGTTATGTGGCAAGAGATAAATAATACAAATACATTAGGCTACGGTGTCTCCAATAGCTGAAGGGAAGTTTTCTGAAAAACTACAGGGAAGATTCTGTAGGAGAGACACATAAAGACACTGGCGGATGGGCAGAACCAGCAAGAGACCTGAGGTGACCTGAGCAGAGCATCAGTCATGTCTGCTCTCTCTCCAAAACAAATGTTTTATGAAAGAACACTTACCCTTCTAACAGGCAATGCACTTTGATAATTTCTATTTGATTACAGTCTTACTTGGTTTATTAAGAGCTGGAAGGGAGCCCTTAAATGAATTTCACAATTCACCAACAGGTTGTGACCTGCAGCTGAAAGTGAACTTAATCATCTTTGATGTCCCTTTTAGATCCAAACTTGTGTAATTAGGAGACCACATAGTGTTAATATAATGACAACTAACACTTATTGAGCACCTGCTATGCCATAACTATTGCAAAGACTTCACAGATATTGACTCATGTGAAGACAAAAAGTTAGTAACTATTGATAGTCCCATTTGATAGACAGGAAGACTGATAAGTGGCAGAAGCCAGGAGGAAACCCAGGCAGTCTGACTTCAAAACCTGCTATCAAGGGTTCAGACTCCTAAATGAGACTGTTTGGGTTCGAATCCTGATGCCAATGGTCGATCAATAAATGTTTTGAATTATGACCATGATATAATCCAATTACTGACAACCATCAGCTCAGTGATGGGGATAGCTCTAACAAAAGGAAGTTTAGGATCAAGGTCATATATACTGACTGAATATAGAAACTGATAATCAGCTCAATGTTCTGCTGTGTTTCAGCCATGCTCGCCCAGTCTTCGCCTTAAGTTTAGACATTTATACATTTAAATAAGATGGGGATGTTGCCTGGGTTATATAATATTTGCACGTGCAAATGTTTAAAGTATATTTCACTGTAACTACATGGAAAGAATTTCAACACATTCATTTTTATGTATTGTTTTATTAAACTACAATAAATGTATCTAACGAAAATATATTAGTCACCATTAGGTAGAGGATATTCCTACTGAAGTCAGTGAACAGTAATTGATCCTTGGATTTCAAAACAGGGTAAATAAATGTTATAATATAAATGACTAAAATGGTAAAAACAAAACAAAACAAAACTGCACAGAATCTGGATACCTGAAACTATATTATCTTTTTGGCTGAATTCTTCTAAGTCACATCTCCATCAATCATATCTTTTATGTCACAGGATAAATACAGAATTTATCACAGTCAGTGAAGTCAGTATAAAAGCACAACATCCTTTTAATAAAAGATTATCAGTGATCAAAGATTTATACACCTGCTGAGTGAATTATCTAGAGCTGGACACATGTAGGGGATACATGTCAGGAAGATATTTCAGCAGCTGCTTTGTTGTCAGGTGACTTGAAGGATTTAGAAAGAAAGAAGAAAGAAAAACTAGTTTATGTCCCACTTTATACACTACTGTGTGATTATGAATTATAGGACAATAAGATTGACTCCAACCTAGCTTGGGATACTGTTGGCAGATATAAGACACTGTTCTCCTGTCACCTATTGTTTTTTTAAAGTCATTTTGGATGCATTACTAAAGAGGAAGTTACAGAAAGCACCATGGCTCTCCCAGACCAAATATCAATCTAGATGTCCTGAAAAATTAACAATTTTAAATTATTTCCAGGCAGAAGACTTAAATAGATGTTTCTCCAAAGAAAACATATCAATAGCCACAGGCATCTGAAAAGATGCTCAACATTGCTAGTTATTAGAGAAATGCAAATCAAAACAACAGCAAAGTACAACCTCACACCAGTCAGAGTGGCCATCATCAAAAAATCTACAAACAACAAATGCTGGAGTGGGTGTGGAGAAAAGGGAATCCTCCTACACCATTGTGGGAATGTAAATTGGTGCAGCCACTATGGAAAACAGCATGGAGGTATTCCAAAAAACTAAAACTATAGTTGCCATATGATCCAGAAACCCTACTTGTGGGCATATACCCAGACAAAACCAGAAATGAAAAAGATGCCTGCACCTCTATATTCACAGCAGCACTATATAAACAACCTAAATGTCCGTTGACAGCTGAACAGGTAAAGAAGATGTGGTACGTATATACAATGGAATACTCAACAATCAAAAGAATGAAATAATGCTATTTGTAGCAACATGGATGCAACTAGAGATTATTATACTAAGCAAAGTAATTCAGAAAGAGAAAGATCAATACTGTATGATGTCACGTATGTGTGGAATCTAAAATATGACACAAATGGGACTTCCCCTGATGGGGAAGAATCCACCCGCTAGTGCAAGGGACATGGGTTCAATCTCTGGTCCAGGAGGATTCCACATGTCGCGGAGCAACTAAGACCATGCCTCACAACTACTGAGCTTGTTGCCTATAACTTATACTCTGCAACAAGAGAAGCCACTGCAACAAGAAGCCCTCACACCACAAGGAAGACCCACCACTGCCATTAATAAATAGACAAATAATATGACATAAATGAACCTATTAATGAAACAGAAACAGACTTGTAGACATAGAGAAGAGACTTGTGGTTGCTGAGGTGTGGGGGATCAAGTGGAAGTTTGGATTAGCAGATACAAACTATTATATATACAATGGATAAACAGCAAGGTCCTACTATACAGCACAGGGAACTATAGCCAATATCCTGTGATAAACCATAATGGAAAAGAATACAATATTATATATATATATATTATATATATGCATAATTGAATCACCTTGCTGTACAGCAGAAATTAACACAATTATACTTATAAATCAACTATGCTTCAGTAATATAAATTAATTAGAATGAAATAAACAGGAATAAACTATACAGGAAATACATGCTTTTTCAAAACATTTAGCAAATGCAGAAAATGTCAGAGTAAAGGGAAAAATCACAAGTGATCAGATATATCACATGAAGTAATAATTATTACTATTAACATGTCATACTAGCCCCCAAATTGGGCAACAATTCATGTGGGAATGTAAATTGGTGCAGCCACTATGGAAAACAGCATGGAGGTATTCCAAAAAACTAAAACTATAGTTGCCATATGATCCAGAAACCCTACTTGTGGGCATATACCCAGACAAAACCAGAAATGAAAAAGATGCCTGCACCTCTATATTCACAGCAGCACTATATAAACAACCTAAATGTCCGTTGACAGCTGAACAGGTAAAGAAGATGTGGTACGTATATACAATGGAATACTCAACAATCAAAAGAATGAAATAATGCTATTTGTAGCAACATGGATGCAACTAGAGATTATTATACTAAGCAAAGTAATTCAGAAAGAGAAAGATCAATACTGTATGATGTCACGTATGTGTGGAATCTAAAATATGACACAAATGGGACTTCCCCTGATGGGGAAGAATCCACCCGCTAGTGCAAGGGACATGGGTTCAATCTCTGGTCCAGGAGGATTCCACATGTCGCGGAGCAACTAAGACCATGCCTCACAACTACTGAGCTTGTTGCCTATAACTTATACTCTGCAACAAGAGAAGCCACTGCAACAAGAAGCCCTCACACCACAAGGAAGACCCACCACTGCCATTAATAAATAGACAAATAATATGACATAAATGAACCTATTAATGAAACAGAAACAGACTTGTAGACATAGAGAAGAGACTTGTGGTTGCTGAGGTGTGGGGGATCAAGTGGAAGTTTGGATTAGCAGATACAAACTATTATATATACAATGGATAAACAGCAAGGTCCTACTATACAGCACAGGGAACTATAGCCAATATCCTGTGATAAACCATAATGGAAAAGAATACAATATTATATATATATATATTATATATATGCATAATTGAATCACCTTGCTGTACAGCAGAAATTAACACAATTATACTTATAAATCAACTATGCTTCAGTAATATAAATTAATTAGAATGAAATAAACAGGAATAAACTATACAGGAAATACATGCTTTTTCAAAACATTTAGCAAATGCAGAAAATGTCAGAGTAAAGGGAAAAAATCACAAGTGATCAGATATATCACATGAAGTAATAATTATTACTATTAACATGTCATACTGCCAAATTAGCATCATACTATATGTCCTTTTCATAATTTCCAATTTTCACTTAAAAACATCCTATGGGAATTTCCCTGTGTCAACATATTCTACTTGAACATTAATCAGATGATTGTACAGAATTCCATTTTATGGACATAGCTTTGTACCAATCAGTATCCAGCAGAAAACACCCTACATATTTAATACTGAAACTGACTTAAGGCTAATAATTTGCTACAAAGATATAAAAAGTGTTGAAAAAAATAACAGAGAAAGGTGTGTACTAGTGAGCTATCGTTATGTAACAAACTACTTCAAACTTACTTGTGTAAAATCAAAATTTAAGAAAAAATTCTGTGGCTAACAATTTAGGCTAGGTTCATCTAGATTCCTCTCTAGTTTTGAGGGCTCTATGCATTTATGGTTGGTACTGCTGATCTTAGTTGGGCTCCTTTACATGTTTGGGTACCTCAGTTAGCCCAAGTTTCAAACCACATGGTCTCTCATTCCCTGGCGGGTCAGTGTGGGCTAATTCTATGGCAGTAGTGGAGCTCCAAGAGAATGAACAGAAGTCCAAGGGTTCTTTTGGGACCCTAGGCTTGGGACTATCAGAGTGCCATTTTCTCTGCCTTCTACCGTTCAAAGTAAAGAACAAGGCCAGCCCAGACTCAAAGAGTAGACAAAAAAATTCAACTTTTTATACGAAAAGCTGCAAAGTCACATTGCAAAAGGGCGTGGAAACAGGGAGAGAAAGAGTTCTGAAGTTTTACAAATAATCAGTCACAGTGTGTCTTATCTAGGGAAAAACCTAAAAGTTGCCACCATGCCTGGGGCTGGAGCCCATGCGTGGGTGATGGTACTTGTGGCACCTGATACTCATCTGTGAGAGCTACTACAGCTCCCTC
Organism: Tragulus kanchil; assembly: GCA_022376925.1. NCBI lineage: Eukaryota > Metazoa > Chordata > Mammalia > Artiodactyla > Tragulidae > Tragulus > Tragulus kanchil. The sequence continues at coordinate 92,822,307 of JAIOJX010000001.1, read as the reverse complement.
TTTTGATGGTACTACTAACCACTGAGTAGAAACCCAGGAGACCAGAGTCTTACGAATCTGTTAACACTGCCACAGATACTTTGAGAACAAACAGTTGCCTGGAGTCATTGTTGCTGCCTCTAATGCTATTGGAAGGACCCCTTGAGACAGACTGAAAAGCTACTCTCTTTTCCACCTTAGAGTCTCTCTACCAGTACTACCCTGTTGCAAGTTCGACAGGACACAAGCTGAAATGGAGCATGCAAAATGGAGGTGCTGGTTTCTAACCACCTGTGATACAGAGAACAGCATTGAAAGTATAGTTGAGAGTCAAGTGAAAAGTGACTGTACAAAAACATCATTTATTTAATGAATCCCCCATTGCTGGATATGGAGAGTATTTCCTAGGAAATACAACATAAATGTGGAAAGCAAAGCCATCAATGGGATAGTTTCTGAACCAAATGGACGATGTTATTTCATTTCTAAGAAAGGCATTGAAGAAGGGATGCATCCTCGTTGAGCTCACCAATAAATAAATAACACATAAAACAACAGCTCTAGTAGCTCTACTCCCGACGCTCCAAGAGTAGGTTTGTGTCATCGTGATGGGATGAACGCCGGAGTTCTGTCCATGTGAAACTATCATCACAATGTTTACCTCCAAAATGATTTCCCTCACATTGCATTCCCATTTGGTTGAGGTCTAAAGGAATTATTCTGAAGCTATGACTAATTTTTGCATCCAAAAAACACCTCTGTATGCCAAGTTGTAGCTGAATTTCCCTATGTCCAATAGCCACAGGATAAATACAACATCGCACTAACAGTGTTTCAAACGGCATTTCTAAAGCTTAGCCTCTGTATACAGTGTTTCTGTTTGCTCAGCTATTTTTTATTATAAATGTAATACTGCTTTTAGAAGAAATCGAATGAGTATTTTCAGGGATGAAATTCCATCCTAATACCAGTCAAAAATTTGTCATGTATACTTTCACCTTCATTTTTTCCTATGAACACATTTCATACATTTTATTATTATAGCCACAGATTATGATTCTCTTCTATAAATTATCTTTATAAGTAAAGATTATATATTAAGCATCATGTTTTGATGAACCTTTTAATACAGTTAAATATATGTAATATATAAAGACCATATCATAGCATTCTATAGTATGGATATGCTAAAATTTATTTCCCTTGTTCATCTTCCTCAGTAGAGTACAAGCTCCCTGAAGACAGAGACCTTGTTTGGTTTGGTCACCATACCTCCAAGGCTTAGACAAGCACCTGGCAAATAGCAGATGTTCCAAAATTTTGTAGAATGAATGACTAAATGGCAAAACACTAATGAATATTTGTATTGTTTCCACCTTTAACTATTCCAATAATGAATTTGGCAATTAGCAATCATATAAATATATTTTTTATGTATTGCCAAGAACAAAACAAACAAACAAAAAACCTAAAGTGCTTCAACCACTCTCAACTTCCTCCTAGAATGTCCAGAAGTTCCCAGTGGGAAGGGAGGTGGTATTTGCAATTACAAGTCTGGTTTTCCTAGCTGTCACTTAGACCTGCCACTGATGTCTCACAAATGTAGTCCTGTTACAAAGTAGCACAGACTTTTTCCTTCTTTTTAGCTTGTGCTATTTGGGGAAGTTGTCTGAGTTGCTTATGTTTCTACCTCATGTTCTGAGGCATCCAGTCAGTCATTCTGTAGAAATAAGAACAGTACCCTTTGTCCCAGCAATTTTTTGCTAAGCAGGCTATACTGGCTGTAAAATTTTGGGCTCTCAATATCTCTATGAAAACTTTTTTCTAATTTAGCTTTTTTTGGGGAACATCTGCTTTGCCCCAAGGCTTAGGGGTAAATCCTTAATAAGGAAATACTAGGGCCTGCCTCATTCATTCCATGTACAATATATACAGACCTGTCCTCAGAACAACCTTCTGATGCTCACCAAGGTTCCTTAGACCAAACTTACAAACCTTAGTTTTCTCCTCTCTCTGGTTGAATGCTCTCCTGAGTGGCTTTTGCAGACATACTTTTAGCAGATCCATTCTCTGTCCTGTAGATACTTCTGAATCCCAGGGTAAAAGTCATTTGTGGTGTTCAGGCAGGGACCCCTGGGAACACACAGGTATATGAATCAATACAGAAATTTTGATGAACAGACATATGCTCAAAGTTCACTTCAGCAAATTCTCCAAACAGTTCAAGGCTTCCCCCCTCTAAACCCTAAACATTTTAATATTTTAACCTTTTGTATAGAGGACTTCCTTTACAAAATATCCTTTTTAATATAACTGTTGTATGTGATCATTTAGAAAGGGAGTAAATATAAAAAAGTGGGAATAATATCACCTATAACCACCTCCAGAGCAGCCAGTGTAAAATTATATACACATTTTTTTCCAATTTCTTTTCTGTATGTTCTTAAATAGTTCAGATCATAGTACATACACATTTTTCTACTTTCATATTTTTCCTTAATATCATAACAAAAATGTCCCTTGTGACTAAAAAAGTTCTTCATTTATATACCAGCTAATAGCTGTAAATAAGTCTCTTGCTTGGATGACATTATACATTTTAAAAGTTGTCCTCCAAATTTATGCAGACTAGAAATCAGTCATATTCAATCCCCCTTTCTTTTTTCAAAAATTTGTTTTTAAATTTTTGCCTCTTTTATTGGTCTTTCATTTATTTATTTTCATCTACCTTCATTCTTTGGCCTGTGTGGGCCTCCATTGCAATGGCCTCCCCTGTAGCAGAGCACCAGCTCTGGGCGCATGTGCTCCAGAGCGCTGGCTCGTAATTCGACACACCAGCCCAGCCGCTCCGTGGCATGTGGGATCTTCCCTGGCCAGGGATCGAACTGGCGCCCCTTGCACTGCAAGGCGGACTCTCCACCCACTGGACCACCAGAGAAGTCCCCCTCCTTTTATTTCATTACCCAAAGCCACTTAGTCTTGAGCGCTGTCTATTTTATTTCTGAACAATTTTTTTCATCTGTCTCAGTGGTTTCAATTCCAGCTAGAACATATACAGAGCTTTAAAACAATAATGATTGCTGAGCCCCACCAAAAACTGACCTAATCTGAAGCTCTGGTGGATGTAGACCAGGCATCCACAAGTCTAAACACTCCCCAGTGAATTTTTTTTAAGAGGACAACACATTTAGTTTTATTATAATCAAGTCACAACACTTTCTTTTCCAGCTGTTGCAACAAACAACCCTTTAAAAAATTTCTGTGTATTATAATTTTCAAGTTCCCCAAGTAAAAATAAAAACTCCAGAAATTTTGATGAACAGACATATGCTCAAAGTTCACTTCAGCAAATTCTCCAAACAGTTCAAGGCTTCCCCCCTCTAAACCCTAAACATTTTAATATTTTAACCTTTTGTATAGAGGACTTCCTTTACAAAATATCCTTTTTAATATAACTGTTGTATGTGATCATTTAGAAAGGGAGTAAATATAAAAAAGTGGGAATAATATCACCTATAACCACCTCCAGAGCAGCCAGTGTAAAATTATATACACATTTTTTTCCAATTTCTTTTCTGTATGTTCTTAAATAGTTCAGATCATAGTACATACACATTTTTCTACTTTCATATTTTTCCTTAATATCATAACAAAAATGTCCCTTGTGACTAAAAAAGTTCTTCATTTATATACCAGCTAATAGCTGTAAATAAGTCTCTTGCTTGGATGACATTATACATTTTAAAAGTTGTCCTCCAAATTTATGCAGACTAGAAATCAGTCATATTCAATCCCCCTTTCTTTTTTCAAAAATTTGTTTTTAAATTTTTGCCTCTTTTATTGGTCTTTCATTTATTTATTTTCATCTACCTTCATTCTTTGGCCTGTGTGGGCCTCCATTGCAATGGCCTCCCCTGTAGCAGAGCACCAGCTCTGGGCGCATGTGCTCCAGAGCGCTGGCTCGTAATTCGACACACCAGCCCAGCCGCTCCGTGGCATGTGGGATCTTCCCTGGCCAGGGATCGAACTGGCGCCCCTTGCACTGCAAGGCGGACTCTCCACCCACTGGACCACCAGAGAAGTCCCCCTCCTTTTATTTCATTACCCAAAGCCACTTAGTCTTGAGCGCTGTCTATTTTATTTCTGAACAATTTTTTTCATCTGTCTCAGTGGTTTCAATTCCAGCTAGAACATATACAGAGCTTTAAAACAATAATGATTGCTGAGCCCCACCAAAAACTGACCTAATCTGAAGCTCTGGTGGATGTAGACCAGGCATCCACAAGTCTAAACACTCCCCAGTGAATTTTTTTAAAGAGGACAACACATTTAGTTTTATTATAATCAAGTCACAACACTTTCTTTTCCAGCTGTTGCAAAGTGCATTTATAATTTTCTATTGTAGACCCACTTTTAAAAGAATTTCTGTGATATTATAGCAAGCCTTTTTTTCTCAAACAGAAGAATATCCCCCAAATCTTCCTCAAGTAAAAATAAAAACTCCATTCCAGTAAATGGCAATACATGAAATTACAGTAAACCAGACACTTGAAGGACAGCCAAGATGTCTTCCAACAGTTTATTAGAAAGAATGTAGACATTAAAAAAATAATCCCCACTGTCATGAACATAAATTTAGGTTTTTCAGTCCAGGTACAAGCTGAATCAAAAGAAAGAAAGAAAGGAATGAAAAAATCCAATAGCATATTAAGATTTTTCCCCCTCATTGGTCTTACTGACAGTGCAAATACAAATTTGGTCTAAATGTAGACTCTCAAGCAACAATGTAAAATCTTTCTTCATCCTCCATGCAAAAAAAATACAGAAATTTAAGGATCAAACAATACCAAATGTACAGGCTTCAAAGTCATCTAATCTAAATTACAGAATTTGCTAGTTTTAGCTAAGGATGCATTTGGAACACTGACAAGTGATCATTTATGTACAGTAATGTGAAGTACATTTTTCAAAAAATGAAACTTTAGTGAAACAATCCTGAAGGATATACCAGAGGAACACATTACCAGTTTAAAGTACCAACCAATTGTTTCAGCCACTTTGAGTCCATGTTGTAAAATCTAAAATTTACTTTCCCTGAGCCGAGTGCTTCCTGTCATGTCAGTATCTATGTTATGAAGCAAAGGAGATTTGGATGAAATGTTTTTATTCATCACAACTACTTTATCAATTGCCTAGGATCTCAACAGCATCATGGAAGTCTGGGAAATGTTCATACATAAGTTTATAGACTTTGCTGACTTAAAATTGTCCCATGGTGGTGGTGGTTTAATTGCTCAGTCATGTCTGACTCTTGCAACCCCATAGACTGTAGCCTGCCAGGCTCCTCTGTTCATGGGATTTCCCAAGCAAGAACATCGGAGTGAGTTGCCATTTCCTTCTCCAGAGGATCTTTCCAAGCCAGGGATCGAACCCAGGTCTCCTGTGTTGCAGGGAAATTTTTTACCAGCTGAGTTCTGAGCCACCAGGAAAGTCCCAAAATTGTCCCATACAATGGTACATATCAACCGTTAGAGAAATGTTTTTTTTTTTTTTTTTTTAAAAAGCAAACAGTTTGAAAAAAATGGATTAAAGGAGGCAAACACAGCATCTGCCTTTAGAATTATCAACTTAAGGATTCTCTCAATTATGGGATCTTGAAGAGAAGTTATTTTTCTTTCTCAAAATTCAGTGATGACAATATTCCTTATGCCAGATCCGGCATTTTTTGTTCATCTCCGTCTTGTGAATCATCATCTGCTCCATCTACTTCTGGTAAATCAACATCCTCATCACCGCCTATGTCATTCGTCATCTCAGAGAAACGATCAAAATTAGACATGTCTTCAACTGAATCATCTTCGAAGTCTTTCCAATTATTGAAGTTCACACTCAGCCAATTAAGCTGTGCCCTTTCTTTTGTTAACCTTGGCCACAACTGGCCAGATTCTCCTTTTCATAAACAACATAAGATTGATCTGTTTGTTCTTTTATGCATAGGATCACTTGGATCAATACAGTGAAAAAGATCAATTTCATTTAAATGTTTAAAACAATTACTTCCTCCAAGACAACTGAATGTAAGTTTGTAGTCTGCAAAATTTACATTAACATCTTTACTGTCTTCAACACAAAATTCAATGAAGACAGAGGCCCTTCAGTCGTAGCACTTTGTAGAAGCAGGCTGCATTGTGAACAGGACAGGGGGGCCAGCTAATGGGTGGGCTGGCCTCTCCAGAAGCAGCTTCTGGGCAGGCAACTTCTGTCTGGTAGCAGTTTTCTGCCCAGTGAATTTTAACGCAGCCAGAGTTGAGATGAACTTCCCCAGCTCCTCCTCCAGCCCACTGCCACTTCCCAAAGCCCAGCCCAGCCCTCCTCAATTCTCAATTAGGTTATTACAATTACCTCCTAACTCTTTTCCTGTTTCTTAAATATATATAATTTTATTTATTTATTTTGGATGTGCTGGGTCTTTGTCACTGTGCAGGCTTTTCTCTAGTTGTAGTGAGTGGGGGCTACTCTTCATTACAGTGCTTAGGCCTCTCATTGCTGTGGCTTCTTCTGCTATACAGCACAGGCTCTAGGGTGCACAGACTTCAGTAGTTGCAGCACATCGGTTTAAAAGTTAAGGTTCCCAGGGTGTAGAGCACAGGCTATGTAGTTATGGTGCACAGGCTTAGTTGCTCCAAGGCATGTGGGATTCTTCCTGGACCAGGGATTGAACCCTTGTCTCCTGCATTGGCAGGCAAATTCTTTACCACTAAGCCACCAGGGAAGTCCCTCTTTTCCTGTTTCTAGTCTATCTCTTCTGCAACCTCTACTCTTGCATATGTGTGTGTGCTAAATCACTTTAGTTGTGTCCAACTCTTGGTGACTCTATGAACTATAGCCTGCCAGGCTCCTCTGTCCATGGGATTCTCCAGCCAAGGATACTGGAGTGGGTTGCCATGCCCTCCTTCAGGGGATCTTCCTGACCCAGGGATTGAACCCACATCTCCTATAGCTCCAGCATTGCAGGCAGACTCTTTACCACTGGCACCACCAAATTACTTTGGAAGTAATTTCTAAAACATGGGGCAGATCATGTCCCTCCCCTACTGACTAAACAAGAGAGTCTAACTTGGCCCGAACAAAGTCCTCCTCCAACCTACAGTTCTTTATCCTTTCCTCCTCTGGGTCTTCCACTGATCAAAGACCATTACTATCTTATTCTTACTTTAAGGTCTTTTTCACACACCACATTCTTCTTCAATCAGTCAACAATCATCTATCAAGTGACTACTATGCGCCGACCATCTGTTGAACACTTTTTTGAGTTGCTGCTGTATCTAGGTACTGGGAATACAGCAGTGAATAAGACAAGACAAAATTGCCTACCTGAGCAGAGCTTAGTGGTGAGGTGGGCAACAAAACAAGCACACAAATAAGAAAAGGTTAGATAAGTGTGATGCAAAGGACTGGAACATATAGTGATTAGGTGGCTGTTTTTGACTTGGTGGCTATTTCCATCTGAAATGGCCTTTCAGAGGAGGTGACATCTATACTGAGATCTAAATGACAGGAAGGGAGGGACCAGCTATTGAGGGTTTAAGGGGCAAAGCATTCTAAAGACAGGACTGGCCAGTGTGAAGGCTTTCAGGTGAAATGAAGTCTGACTGAAGAGCCAGAAAAAGGCAGAGTAGTTGAAGCTTAGGGGTAAAAGGGGGAGCCATGGGAGAGGAAGTTGGAGTCAGCTCACATTCGCTTTGTAAGTCAAGGCAAAGAGTTAGAAATTGCTTCTTTGGACAGTGAATGGGAGCCACTGGAGAGGTTTAAGTGGAAGAAGGATATGATGTGCTTTGTATTTGGACAAGATCACTCTGGTTGTTGCAGCAACAACAGATTGGAGTGTGACAGTAGTAACAGGGTCCAGGTAGGTGCGTTGGTGGCAATCCAGTTGTCCTTGAAGTACTTGTTCCATGAAAGACCAATACAAACCAAAAGCTCCCCGTGTTTTTAAGGAAAACATTAAAATTCTTATCATCTAATAGGACCTGGATGTGCTGACCTCTCTCTCCCACCTCCTGTATGCCATCTTCACCCCTGCTTTTGAGTCTTACTGACTTTTGGTCAGCTCCCCAAATGCACAAGGTGACAGAGTCTTTGGACTTGCTGCGGTTATATGTTATTGGCATGTGTGACAAAATACACCTAACATAAAACTACTGCTATTTTAACCATTTAAAAGTGTGCAACTCAGCGGCATTCAGTGCATTCACAATGTTGTACAATCCTCATCCCTCTCCAGCTCCACAAATTTTTCATCACCTCAGGAGGAAACACTCCACTATTAAGCAGTCATTTCCTATTCCCTCCTCCCCCAGCCCCAGGCGACCATTAATCTGCTTTCTGTCTCTATGGATTTGCCTGTTCTGGATAGTTCACAAAAATGATTATGTGTTGTGTGGCTTCTTTCTCTTAGTATAAAGTTTCCAAGATTCATTCATATGCTAGCACGTGTCAGTATTTCATTCCTTGGATTTACCACATTTTGTTGATCCATTCCTTAGCTGATGGATATTTGTTTGTCTCCACTCTTCAGTTATTGTGACTAGTGCTGCTGTGAACGTTCAGGCACATATTTTTGTTAGAACATTTGCTTTTAATTCATGGGGATATATACCTAGCAAAGGAAGTGCTAGGTGATATGATAGCTGTGGTCATATTTTGAGGAACCAGAGATCAGCGAATTTTACACATGGAGCAGCTTCCTGTGGCTGTGGTAACAAAGTAGCCCCAAATGAGTGGCTTGAAATAATTTTAGAAAATTGATCTTCTCCCAGTTCTGAAGGCAAGAAGTAGAAATCAAACTGTCAGAAGGGCCAGGCTTCCTGAGACTGGGTAGAATCCTTGCTTGCCTCTTCCTAGCTTCAAGTGGTAACAGCATTCTTGGGGTTTTTGGCTCGCAGCTACATCATTTCAGTCACGTTGCCTTTACCCTATGTGTCACTGTGTTTTCACACAGTGAAAGTGTGTGAAAGACCCTTCCTGGGTCTCTTCTCCACCAGAGAGGACTAAGCGCCCACCCTACTCTAGTATGATCTCCTCTTAAATAATTACATCTGCAACAACACTACCTCCAAATGAAGTCACATGCTGAGGTAATGGGGTAAGGACTTCAACATATCATTCTGGGGGACACAATCCACGGCAAAACAGACATTGCTGTGCATCTGAATCCCCTGGGGATCTTGTTCACACGGGGCTGGGGTGAGGCCTGAGGTTCTGCATTTTCAATCTGCTCTCCTAGCTGATACCAGTGGTGCTAGTTCTCTGATGTGGTAGCCAACTGATCTGGGTTTTAACAATACAATTCCAGCGTTAAAGGAAACCCTTCTGTGCTGGGAAAACCGGCATGGTTTGTCACCTTGCTATATCACGGATCATGGTTTGAGTAGCAAGGATCTAGCTATGAACTATGGTAATTTACCCATTAATTACATTACCAAGTATTCTTATTTATCTTTACATTATGTGTTGTGTGGCTTCTTTCTCTTAGTATAAAGTTTCCAAGATTCATTCATATGCTAGCACGTGTCAGTATTTCATTCCTTGGATTTACCACATTTTGTTGATCCATTCCTTAGCTGATGGATATTTGTTTGTCTCCACTCTTCAGTTATTGTGACTAGTGCTGCTGTGAACGTTCAGGCACATATTTTTGTTAGAACATTTGCTTTTAATTCATGGGGATATATACCTAGCAAAGGAAGTGCTAGGTGATATGATAGCTGTGGTCATATTTTGAGGAACCAGAGATCAGCGAATTTTACACATGGAGCAGCTTCCTGTGGCTGTGGTAACAAAGTAGCCCCAAATGAGTGGCTTGAAATAATTTTAGAAAATTGATCTTCTCCCAGTTCTGAAGGCAAGAAGTAGAAATCAAACTGTCAGAAGGGCCAGGCTTCCTGAGACTGGGTAGAATCCTTGCTTGCCTCTTCCTAGCTTCAAGTGGTAACAGCATTCTTGGGGTTTTTGGCTCGCAGCTACATCATTTCAGTCACGTTGCCTTTACCCTATGTGTCACTGTGTTTTCACACAGTGAAAGTGTGTGAAAGACCCTTCCTGGGTCTCTTCTCCACCAGAGAGGACTAAGCGCCCACCCTACTCTAGTATGATCTCCTCTTAAATAATTACATCTGCAACAACACTACCTCCAAATGAAGTCACATGCTGAGGTAATGGGGTAAGGACTTCAACATATCATTCTGGGGGACACAATCCACGGCAAAACAGACATTGCTGTGCATCTGAATCCCCTGGGGATCTTGTTCACACGGGGCTGGGGTGAGGCCTGAGGTTCTGCATTTTCAATCTGCTCTCCTAGCTGATACCAGTGGTGCTAGTTCTCTGATGTGGTAGCCAACTGATCTGGGTTTTAACAATACAATTCCAGCGTTAAAGGAAACCCTTCTGTGCTGGGAAAACCGGCATGGTTTGTCACCTTGCTATATCACGGATCATGGTTTGAGTAGCAAGGATCTAGCTATGAACTATGGTAATTTACCCATTAATTACATTACCAAGTATTCTTATTTATCTTTACATTTAAATAAATTATTTTTGCTAGGGTAGCCCAAGATTTCCAGAATCTGGACCCTAGAAAGCTTCAGCCAAACTGTGAAATGCTGAGTTCGTTTAGTTCATGGGTGCCATCTGAGAATATCATATCTTAACTCAGGAAATTATTTATGATGCTCAGCAGTGTCCCTGCTGGGTTGAAAATAGAGATTTCTGACCCCCTTACAGAGTAATTATTAATGGGAAGGATCTTTTTGGATAAGAATACTCACTGGGTTTGAAGTCTTCAGTGTCCTTTTCTTGTGCTGCCTGGGGTCTGCGAAGTTGGAGGCGAAAGCGCCTTTCTGAGGTTGGGTTTGAGCTTGTTGCTATTTGAGGTCTTGATTGCTATTAGGACCACCTGAAGAACTTCACAAACGTCTGTGCCCTCATTCCAAACCAAATGATTCCGGCTACCTGGGACCGGGCACAGGCAGTCAAGGTTTTGTTGTTAACTGGTTTTTAACTTCTCCAGGTGATGCAAATAAACAACTAGAGTAGAGAATCATTCTGCAAGATCTTTTATAAGAGAAACCTTGCCAATCTGTTCCTAATCTTTTTACTGCCTGCACCCTTATTCCTCTGTACTCCCCTCTGTGCCTACTTTCCTGTTATGGTTGATCATTACCTTAAGCAATTCTTCCTCATATTTGTGTCCTGTTTATACAATGACCTCACCAACCCAGGACTATGTAGAACCCATTGGCAGTCATAATTACTCCTGCAACTGACCTTGGCAGGCTTTCTTCAAGCTTTATTGACTCTCGCATTCACCAAAGGTATCCTTAACATCATCCACAGTTGAGTTAGCCTGTGATAGTGTCACTGTTTTGACTGCAGAGTCTCTCAGAAATCCAGCGAAATCTGCCACAGTATCTGTACTGCATGTTCCTCTACAAACCAGCTACAGGAAATCTGGATGGAGTATACATCACTTTTTTAACAGGATACAATTTATGTGCCATAACTTTCACCCCTTTAAAGTGTCCAATTCAGTGGTTTTTAGTATATTCACAAAATTGTGGGAGCAGAATCTAATCCCCGAACATTTTTGTCTTTCCCTAAAGAAACCCCCTACTCATTACCAGTTGCTCCTCATTCCTGTTGCCCCCGGCCACTACTAATCTATTTCCGTCTCTATGGATCTGTCTATTCTGGATGCCGCCTATAAATGGGACGGTCAATATGTGGTCTTCTGTGTCTGGCTTCTTTCACTTGGCATATTTTCAAGGCTCATACATGTTACAGCAAATATCAGTGCTTCATTCTTTTCCATTTTTACAATGGAAAATCATTTTCCATTGTATGGATACATATGTTCATTCATACGTGATGGACACCGGGGTACTTTCTGTTATTTGGCTATGGTAAATGGTACTATCAATATTCATGGACAGGCTTTCCTGGGGACACGTTTTCATTTTTCTCGGGAGCAGAACCACAGGGTCATATAGCAACTCTATGTTTAACTTTTTGAGGAACTTCTGACTTATTTTCCACCCTTATTTTTTGACCTTGAAATAATTCTTTCCTGAGTGTGGCGGTGGTCCGTACTTGTTTAGGGGTGGGGAAAACGAGTCTCAGCGACTTTAAACACTTTTTTTCTGTTATAGATTTTAGGTGCAGGTTGAATGCTACCGTCACAGAGAACCTTCTTGTCATTCGGCTTCATCATTTCAAAACGTGAGGAAAGCATAGAGCTCCTGTGGTGGCAAGAATTAGGGGTGCCAGTCTGAGCTCCCGGGTTCCTGACCATCCCTCCAGTTGCATCTCCGGCCACCTGTCACAGTCTGTTCCTGGCACAGACAAGGCCAGCTTGTTCCAGAGACACGACTATTGGGCCACTTCCATCTCAGATGGCCTGGTGGGCCGTTCGAATGAAGAAACTCGATTGCTTTCCGGGGCCAGCAATAAACCAGGTGCAGGCAATCCTGCAAATGGAAAGCCCGACTTCATACAAAGCAAAATTTCATATGCAGGGGCGGCCTGGAAAAGGCCCTGACCTTCGACCTCACCTCCGGGCTCTCCCAGTGGCTCCGGGCTGGCCGGCCGCACTCCTCGGCTGGGCGTCCGAGCCTGTCGGGATCGCGCAGGCCAGCGGCCTTCTCCGCATGCGCAGGCTCCGCCGGCCGGTTGCTTAAGGGGGCGCTCCGCCGGGTGCGCGCCCACGCACGCGCAAAGTCTCGCCGGCGCGGCGCACGGGCCTCTCGAGGCACGCGCTCCCGCCCCGCCCGGCCCCGCCCCACCCCGCCTCTTCCCCCCTCCCGCGCGTCCGCCCGCCTCCTGCCGCCGCCGCCGCCGCCGGAGCTCTGTAGTATGGCATCGAGGAGAATGGAGACCAAACCTGTGATAACCTGTCTCAAAACCCTTCTCATCATCTACTCCTTCGTCTTCTGGGTGAGTGGCCACGCCGGACCGGCGGCTGGGCCGCCGTCCATCGGTCCGTGTGGTGATGCTCTGGGAAGGGAAGAGGGGAGGAAGAAAACCAAAGCAAAAATCAAATCTCGGTCCCCTCCTTACGGAGCCAGGCGCGGGATTGTGGCTGCAGGATGGCGGGGTGCAGGCTGTCTGGACCCTGGACCCCGGACACCGCCCGGTGCAGGGTGCAAGCGGCTGCGTGGTGGCGATGACTGCACGTTGTCGACCTTTCCAAAATATTTTAATGCGTTGCCTTATTTATTTATTTTTTAAGCTCGCGGGTTAGCGTCAGACTCTGGGGAAAGTTGCGGGTTTATTCGGCTGTTTTCCTCTCTGGATCCCCCTCCCGTTTCTCCCTTACCAGCCCGTTCGCGGTGCCTCTTGGAGCTAACCTGTGGCCGGATGGGAGCAGGCGCGAGTGCGCAGGGTTTGGTCTCAATTCCTAGTTATTCCCGACCTCGCGGGGGTTGCGAGAGGTTGGTGCCGGGAGCCCTGCGCTGCTCGGCTGGGCAAAGGCGACCAAAGGCCCCCGAGCACATTGATGGGGAGTGGGGCGCCACCGCCGCGCGGAGACGCACGAAGGAATTAGGGTCTTACATAAACCCGGGCATCTTTGCCTTTTCTCGGAGACCCAGGAGATGGGTTTTAGCACCTTTTCCTCACTCCCCTGCACCCTTACACCCATCTTTCTGTCGTTGCGTGAACCCAGTCCGTGGAACCCCGGGGAAGGACCCCCACCACTTCGTGACAGCAATAGCGCCCCAACTTTACGCCCCATCTAACTGGTGCTGCTGCCGGTCCTTGAAGCTCAATGCAGAAGGGTGACGTCAGCCCCTCAGCCGAAGTCCCGGGGGGCTGCGTGGTGCACCTCGCGGAGCTCTGCGCCCTTCTGCGCGCTGAAAGAGGAGGAGGAGTGGGGCGGGGAGGGGGGCGGGCGGACTCCAGGCTTGTGCCTTACCTCATCCTGTTTGGCAATTCGTGGAATCAGTGCAGGGCTGACACTGCAGTGATTCATTTGAAGTAGGTGGTACCTACAGACCATTCTCCGTTATTTCTCTTTCCATGTAGACGACTCCCTTCTCCTCAAGTTCTCCTTTCCTGCACCTAGCCACAGCCATGCTGCTGGAGAATGAATGTCTGCTCTCCCCCCCTCTCACGCCAATAATCTGGGTCACTTCAGCTTTCAAGGCAGTCATTTTGAAATTTGAAGCTCCGCAGAAAAAGCCAGTCCCGTTTTTGGTTGTTTTTCTCTTTGCCTCCCTGACCCCAGTTAGCCCGAATTTTGGTTTGAAAGTGGGGCACAGTGCTTTATGAGGAACCCAGACTTGGCTTGATGGTGAAACAGGCTGTTTGTAATGACCAAGGCAGGAATTGAGATTTATTAAGGATAAAGAAAAATCCCTAATGCGCCTCCCCCCCCGCCCCCCCCCCCATTCCTTGTCATTGGCGATTCTTCAGGTCGGGAATTCATGGACTCTGGAGAACAGGCATACTGAGAACTCTGCAATGAGATAAGATAGATTAACTGGTATTTTACACAGGGCAACCACAGAAATGGACTTTATTTGGGCTGAAATTTCAGCAGTGGAATTGTGAGCTCTGCCCAGATCATGTATTATGTTCTGCTTGAAAAAAAGATTGCGGGCTGGTTGCTGAAACTTGCCAGTAGCCATTCCTGGGAACTGGATTAGCTTTTTTGTTTGTTTGTTGCATTAAATCTCTTTGTGTTTGGCCTTTTAGTGTTTACTTCCTATTTGTGCCTGGAGTAAATCATATGGGTGATTATTTTTAACTTCCTAAAAAATCTTTCAGCATCGCTGCAGGCTGGTAAAGAAAGGAGACGTTAGAGGAATGCTTTTCATAAGAGCTTTTTAGCTCTCCTTGCTTACTCCTTCCCATCCCCAACCTCATAAATCCAATTACTTAATGCACCCTAATACATCTTAAGCACAGCATTTTATGTCACCTGAAGTTCCTTGATGCCTGCATTTTCATTTTTTCCTACTTTGAAGATTTCTGTAGTCTTAAATAAAATGTTTACCTGAAGCATTTTCAATAGTTTAAATAGTATTCAATAATCGCTTCTTACTTCACAATCAAAGAATGAGATCTCTTCAGGTGCAAGGGTATTTTTAAGACATTTTCATGAATAAACCATGGTCCAAATGCTGTGTTTTCCACTGAACCTTAAATGCTGTTGTTGTTTTTTTTTTTTTTTAAACAGCTTTATTGAGATATAATTCACATAATTCACCGTTTTTAAAGTGTACAAATTAGTGGGCTTTAGTATATTCACAGATACGTGCAACCATCATCCCAGTCAACTTTAAAACATTCTCATTACTGAAAAATCCCTTTAGCTACCATTCCCCTTTTCTTCTCCCAATAACCCCCACTACCCTAAGCAGTCACTAATTTACTTTTTCTATAGATTTCCCTTTCCTGGACATTTCATCTAAAAGAAATCATATAGTATATGGTCTTTTGTGAATGGCTTCTTTTGCTTAGCATGATATTCTTAAAATTCATCCATGATTATTCCTTTTAATGGCTAAATAATATTCCACTTTATGCTTATTCACTGTATTAGTTTGTTTATTTGTCCACTGGTAGAGATTTGAGTTTCTATCTTTTGGCTATTACGAGTCACAGTACTATAAAAATTTATGTACAAGTTTTTGTGTGAACATATGTCTTCATTTCTCTTGGATATATATACCTTGGAGTGGAATTGCTGGGTCATATAGTAACTCTGTGATTAATCATTTGAAAAACTGCCAGACTGTTTACCAAAGTGACTGCACCATTTTACATTCCTGCCAGCAGTGTATATGAGTATTGTGATTTCTCCACTTTCTTGTCTACATTTGTTACTATCTGACTTAAAATTCTAGCCGTCCTAGTAGATACCTCATTGTGGTTTTGCTTTGAATTTCCTTGATGAGCAATGATATCCAGTGTCTTTTTCTGTGCTTCTGGGTAATTTGTATATCTTCCTTGAAGAAATGTCTGTTCATATCCTTTGCCCAATTTTTATTTTGGTTATTTTTTTAACATTATTGAGCACTGTGTGTTCTTCATTATTTGCAAATATTTTCTCCTATCTATGGGTTATTTATTCACTTTTTTGGTGGTGTTCTTTGAAGGACAAAGCTTTTGTTGATGAAGTCCAGTTTACCTATTTTTCTTCTGTTGCTTGTGGTTTTACTGTCCTACTTAAGAATTCTTCACCAGTGCAAGCTTATGAGGAAAATACTGTCTGTGAGCGTGATTTATCAGTTCAGTAAATGCAGTGGATAAATATATTTCACTGGCACCTCAAACTGGCACATAGCAGGTACTCAAATATTTGTCATATTCTGAGGTTATGTTAGGTAATTTGCAAAAAGGATGATCCTAGTGTTCTCTTGAGTGGAAGATAGAGAAAAGATAAGGCTGAATTTTTTCCTTCCTGTTTTCTGTGAATCATTGTAATGCGACTCCTTCTCTTCCCATACCTCGGTTTGGATTTAGGTCTGGAAGACATTTGAGCTTAAAATGGTGGTAGACCAGTAGCATCAAGAGATTGATGTACCTATACTTTTTTATAAAAGAGGTGTTTGTTTTATCTGGCCTCCTCCTCTGTCTATAATAACTCTCTCTGAGATATTCCTCTAAAGCAGTGATTCTCAGCAGTGAACAACTTTGCCTCTCCCTTCCCCCAAGATTTGGCAATGTCTGCAGTCATTTTTTTGCTCACAGCTGGGAGCGGGGTGCTATTGGCATCTAGCTGGGAGAGGCCACAGATGCTGCTAAGCCTACTAACAAGGCACAGGACAGCCCCTCACAAGAAAGAATTATTTGGCTCAGATGTCAACAGTGCCCACCACCTCTGCACTATTGGACTTTCTGTAGTAGTAAGTCCTATGTAGAAAAAGACAATATTATGCAAAACACCTCATATTTGCTATTGTTGGGAACCACGATACCCAAGCATTCTCAACACAATTGCAAGTAAGAAGAAAACCATTCTCCTGTTTGTTTGAAGACAAAGGTAGGTGTTTATTTATATAATATTGAAATAGCTGGTATGATCCTCCAGTTAAGTAGCATCACCTGAATGTTAGGTAAGTGGTTCCATTATTGTCTTTGATTTTTATGTTTCACTTTCAGGTTTTTAGAAGAGGAGGAAAAAAACACACCTAGTAGTAAGTTATCCTATGCTTTAAGACTAGCAAAGCGTGCCTGGCACATAGTAGGTTTACTCTAGAAGTATTTAATGAATGAGTGAATAAATGAAATTTTATTAACTGCTCTTGGGCTCATGTATTTATTTCAACTCACCTCAATGGGGAGGCTTTTTAGAAGTGATATTTTCTGTCTACCTGTGGTGGTTTAAGTATGTTCCAACCAGTGATGTGTGGAAATGTGAAAGAGAACTTTATAAGACTTAATAGTCTAATGATAGTTCCGTTGTTAATATTTTTATGACCAGCTAGTTTACCAGACATTTATTTATCTAAGGTTTTAATTGGAATTTAACTTGCTAAAAGAGATATCTATCTTACCGTAATACAAGAAAGAAATTTCTCCATGACAAATAGTCTTTCAAAAGTATAAATAGGCTGCTTACAAGGTAAATTCTGTTTTGTTTTTTTTTTAACATTTATTTTATTTATTTACCTTTTGGGGGATGGGGTGGGGAGGGAGGGGGATGGGCGGGCCACTTCTATTGGTCTTTCATTTCTCTGTTTTCATCCGGCTTTGTTCTTTGACTCCTGTGGGCCTCCCATCGCAGTGGCGCCTGTTGTCACAATCCGGCTCCGTAATTGGACACATCAGTCCAGCCGCTCCGCGGCACGTGGAATCTTCCCAGGCCAGGGATCGAACCGGCGCCCCTTGCACTGCAAGGCGGTGTCCTTACCCACTGGACCACCAGGGAAGCCCTAAATTCTGTTTTGATTTAGAAAAATTTTAATGTATTTTAAACAATCATCTGAGTTCTAAGCTAGGATCCACTAAATAATATGGTAAAGAGAAATATTCTAGCATCATTCCAGTGTGTTTTGGATTTGGTTTCTTTGATGATCCAAGGAGGTAATTAGCTTGATTAGTTATGCTACCAATTCTCTTGTTGTGAAATGTCAGTGATTCTTTTTTAAATTTTAGAAGCATCACTAATCTTTTTTAGGAGGAAGATTCAAAAGAAATAATGGTCAAAATATTTCTTTTGTCATCCAGAAAGTTTAGGTACTTGGGTTAAATAGAGTTGGAAAAGTGTTTAAAAAACAGCCCCTAACCTTTTAAAAATGGCTTGAATTTCAGCACACACTGAGGCTTATACTAACCCTTTGCATATGTTTGGAATTCAACAAACATTCATTGAATATCTTGTATGCCAGGTATTTCAATAGAATGTTTACCAACTTTTACTAGCTGATGATTTTACCTTCGTTTCTAAGTAACACATAATTGTTACTTAGTCCATGACTGCTGAACTTTTCAGTATTAGGTGTTATATGTTGTGTTCCTACTATGGAATATCACTATCTAGCTTTCCTACCCCTTTCTCACTCACACCTAAATTGGGTAAAGCCCAATATATTTTTTTGTCATTTTATCATTATCATATATCAACTTGGTTGATATATACCAAGTTGGTCAGTGATCACATTAATGTAATTAGGTAAGCTGATTCACAACTGAACCTTGTAGTGGGTGTATTAATGATTGCTTGGCACAGCTTTTTCCCTTGAGTTAAAAATTGTCTTGTTTTATCTTGTTAATTTTCACCACCACATTCTCCCCATATTCTACCCCCCAAGAACTGCATATCTTCATTTAGTGTATTGAAACACTTGGTGTTATCCTGTCAGTTTCCTATTCTTCTGAGATGTTTCTTTGAGAGTAGTCGACTTGACCCTCAATCTGGGCAAGTGTCTGCTGGGCCTTTGAAACAGCTGACATCATAATCTTCCTTTCCTATTATCCTGGGGAATCTTGTCACCTTTTGAGTCTTTGGCTTCCTAGATATCCTGTCTTCCTCTTTCTTGATTTGTTCATCCATTTTGGTGGAGCAGATCTAGTAACTTTCTGGAAAAGAGTTCATGGGAGGTTAATTTGAGGATTTGTAGGTATGAACATCCTACTATGCTCTGGCACTTCCATTCTCTTTGTTAATTTAATTGTTCGGCTGAGTATAGAATTCTAGTTCATAAATCATTTGCCCTTACAATTTTGCCATCACTTCCACTTCTCCCCCAGATCACTTGCTCTTGTTGCTGTTGAAGAAAAAAATCACCTTTTTAAAAAAAAACTCTTAAATTCTGCTTTTCTTTGAAAGCGTCTGGAGTCTCTTGTTTCTAGTGCTCTGAAATTTCACAATCCTACCCCTTGGCATATGTTTATTTTTATCTTTCCTCTGCACCCTTTCAATGTGCAAACTCAGGTCCTTCCGTTTGGGGAATTTTCTTGAATTATTGTGTTTGCTCTGCTCTATTTTACATTTGCTTGCATTTTTTCTGTTATGTCTCCGTCAGTGTTAGACCTCTTAGAGCCTCTAATTTTCTCCCCTTCTGTCTTCTAATTCTTCATCTTTTTGTGCTACCTTCTAGGAGACCTCTCCCAGCTGACCTTGCCTGCTATTATTGCACTTTGCATTTGTTTTATATGTTGATTTCCAGGAGCTCCCTGGTGAGGTCTGAGCATTTCTTTTTTCGCATCTCACTCTTGTTTTAGAAATGTAAGATTTTAAAATCCTTCTGACAGTATTAATGATTTTTTTAAAAGTTTGCTTCTTTCTGCAGTTTCCTCCAAGCTTCTCTGTTATCTGACGTACTACAGACTGACCTCAAATTTATGGTAACCATTTCCTCTCAGTTTTGTGTATGTTTAAGAGTGAAGCATTAGAAATTCAGATTGGAAGCTCGTAGGATGAAGTGAGAGTTTGTAAGTTGGGTGTCTGGACGTTGAGTTTTGGAACCGAGGTCAACCGCTTTAGGTCTTTAACTTTGATCTAATCAGATTTCCTATAGAAGAATTTTCCAATCTTCTCTGTGGATGAACAGGGTTAGGGATATAGATGTCTCCACATGAAGTGTCAATCCACCTTTGCTGAAGCTCCTGTTTCAAGTGTAGAATCCAGTGTTCACTGTGCTTTTGTTCCCCAGTTCACTTCATTCTGAACCCATGCTAGAATATAGGAGAGGGCAGAGACTGGAAGTAGGAAGGGATCCAATTTTTTTCCAAAAAGCTTTTCCCAGGTTCTCCATTCTTTAGCCCCCTTTCATGCCTAGTCTTAAGAGTGCATGGAGTTGCTTTCTGGAGGTGCTTGTGAGCGAGTATTTTATTCTTGACTTTTCTCGCAGCTGCCATAGGACTTGGCTTTTTCTCAGCTTCCGAAATGTCACTGTGGTTGTCTCCTCTTCCATTCTCTTTGTTATTGTGGGTTAAAAAAAAATCCTTTTAGTGTCATTTCAATGGAGTTTTGGGAGCTAGCCAAGATAAATGGATGTGTTCAATCCATCATCTTTAACCGTGGAAATCCTTTATATCTGTATCTCTGCCTTGCATGGTACTAATTAAATACGGAGCTAATGGTGAGTGATTGAATAGAGTGTCTGAGGTGGCAACAGTTGGGATCTTCTAATAGATATTGGTGTCTGCTTTCCAATTTTTAAAGAGTGTTTGGATGTCAAGGGGAGGTGTTCTACGTTGGAACAGGCTTACCGAAACACATCATCTTCAAGATTATTATCTGGTCACCAGGGCTAGCATTTGCTTTTTATATGTTGATTTCCAGGAGCTCCCTGGTGAGGTCTGAGCATTTCTTTTTTCGCATCTCACTCTTGTTTTAGAAATGTAAGATTTTAAAATCCTTCTGACAGTATTAATGATTTTTTTAAAAGTTTGCTTCTTTCTGCAGTTTCCTCCAAGCTTCTCTGTTATCTGACGTACTACAGACTGACCTCAAATTTATGGTAACCATTTCCTCTCAGTTTTGTGTATGTTTAAGAGTGAAGCATTAGAAATTCAGATTGGAAGCTCGTAGGATGAAGTGAGAGTTTGTAAGTTGGGTGTCTGGACGTTGAGTTTTGGAACCGAGGTCAACCGCTTTAGGTCTTTAACTTTGATCTAATCAGATTTCCTATAGAAGAATTTTCCAATCTTCTCTGTGGATGAACAGGGTTAGGGATATAGATGTCTCCACATGAAGTGTCAATCCACCTTTGCTGAAGCTCCTGTTTCAAGTGTAGAATCCAGTGTTCACTGTGCTTTTGTTCCCCAGTTCACTTCATTCTGAACCCATGCTAGAATATAGGAGAGGGCAGAGACTGGAAGTAGGAAGGGATCCAATTTTTTTCCAAAAAGCTTTTCCCAGGTTCTCCATTCTTTAGCCCCCTTTCATGCCTAGTCTTAAGAGTGCATGGAGTTGCTTTCTGGAGGTGCTTGTGAGCGAGTATTTTATTCTTGACTTTTCTCGCAGCTGCCATAGGACTTGGCTTTTTCTCAGCTTCCGAAATGTCACTGTGGTTGTCTCCTCTTCCATTCTCTTTGTTATTGTGGGTTAAAAAAAAATCCTTTTAGTGTCATTTCAATGGAGTTTTGGGAGCTAGCCAAGATAAATGGATGTGTTCAATCCATCATCTTTAACCGTGGAAATCCTTTATATCTGTATCTCTGCCTTGCATGGTACTAATTAAATACGGAGCTAATGGTGAGTGATTGAATAGAGTGTCTGAGGTGGCAACAGTTGGGATCTTCTAATAGATATTGGTGTCTGCTTTCCAATTTTTAAAGAGTGTTTGGATGTCAAGGGGAGGTGTTCTACGTTGGAACAGGCTTACCGAAACACATCATCTTCAAGATTATTATCTGGTCACCAGGGCTGGGAGTTGGACAAATGGCAATGAAGCTGTGAAGGTTGCTGCTGCTTTTTTTCTGTGAAAAGCAGAAATTTCTTCCCATCAGATGGAGGCCCATGTGTCTTGTGATCTGATTCAGACCTTGCTGGATTAATTTAATGTGGAAACGCCCGAATTCAAAGTACAGTGGGGAGTAGCGGTACTTGATGCTAAACTGGTCATGGCTTTGCTGTTTTTCTGTTACTACGATGATGACCGTCCGTGTTTATTATAGGACTCATGTCTTATAATCTCAAGAGGATTTTTTTTTAAAGAGGATTTTTAAAATTAACTTTCCTTCCTGTGCGCAACATACAGTTAGGATATTTGCACCACCTTTTATAATTTTATAGCATTTGAGGTACATGAAGATTTTGTCCCACTTCGTACTTACTTAGAAACTAGCTGGCTTTTTATCCAGAATGATTGAAAATACTCTGCTCAATTTTAATTACAGCTAGAGTTCTTGATTTGACCCTACCATGAGCTCCGTTACTGATGAATCATTGACTGTTCAGCCTTATGTACTGTTTTAAGGAAGCACTTCAGAAGGTGCTTTGAATGGAAAGTCATCTGTGACTATGTTTCTCTGTTTAAACATGTTAAAACTTTGACAGAGGTGGTGACTAATGCACCGCTAAAGCTACTTGAAGTACACTTTAAAAATAATATTCTTGATGTCTTTTTTTCCTTTGGACCCATTACAGCAGCTTCCAATTTGCATTATCTCCACATGACAGGCAGATCGTTGGATTAAATTTCCTTTTTTGGCTGTTACTTGACTTACCTTGACAGAATGCTTTTCATTGTTGGCTGAACGTTTTTGCACCTTTTTATATTGAGTCCCAATATTCATCAAGAAAAGGACAGAGAGTGGGGGAAAGATAGAAGAGGTCTTTTTTGTCTTGATTTCCATTTGGTTATTTGATCACTTGAACTTGTGAGCATGTGAGAGAGTTTGGTGATATAATTAAGGATCCCACTTCTACTGTGAAAGATTTTCTTTGTGTGTTTTGTAAGGTGTGACAGGTTTTTTTCATCAGCATTTGTAGTAGGAGAAGTTGCCATTGCCTTGTACTAAAAAATGGACTAGGTCAGGTGCAGGTACCAGGTGAGCAATCTATCTTTGTGATTGCCAGTCCTGCTTGCCCATCAGGATGGCCTAAGGAGCCCTCAAATACTCTATGCTTAGACTTCACTATAAAAGATTCTGACTCATTTGGCCTGGAGGAGGGTGTGGGTTTTCATACTTTTAAAATAATCTTCCAGGTGATTCAGCTGTGCAAATAGGATCGAGAACCACTGATTCAGAGAGGACTCTGTAATAGCAGGACTGCTTCATCTTGAGGCTTAGATCTGGAGATAGCTAGGGAACATGTAGTTATTGAGTATCTTGTTGTTTAGTTGCTGAGTTATGTCCAAATCTTTTGCAAGCCCATGGACTGTAGCCTGCCAGATTCCTCTGTCCATGGAAGTCTCCAGGCAAGAATACTGAAGTGGGCAGCCATTCCTTTCTCCAGGTGATCTTACTGACCGAGGGATCAAATCTGTGTCTCCTACTTGGCAGGCTGTTTATTTACCACTGAGACACAACGAATAGAATGGCTCTATGATTTGCTCTGCTTTGCTTAAAAGTCTGAGACTATGTGTCTAGTATCTCTTAGTAAACCAAAATGGCCTTGTCACTCTTAGGAGAACTTGCTAATCATTCCTAACTAGAAGAGTGCTTATCAGAATCACTAAGGGGCTTTAAAAACACAGTAGTTTGGTCCTATCTCATGAAGTTTCCATTTTAATTGGTCTGGAGAGGGACCTGAGTATGTGGTTGTTTTTTTTCTTTCTTTCTTTTTTTTTTTTTTTTAAAAAAAAAAAACCATTCCCATAAAATGATTCTGATTCCTGGAATGTGACTCTGGTCTGTGATAGTTTGTTATAAATTCTTATCATATGAATGCTTTCCTGGGATGATCTGTAGTACTGTGAGACTAGTTTGAGGAGAAGGTTCCATAAGCAAGATGTAGTGAATCTAGTATTTTTCTCACCTACCGAATTGGTCTTGGACACGTGTCTGCAATTGGAT
This sequence comes from Tragulus kanchil, assembly GCA_022376925.1. Classification (NCBI taxonomy): domain Eukaryota; kingdom Metazoa; phylum Chordata; class Mammalia; order Artiodactyla; family Tragulidae; genus Tragulus; species Tragulus kanchil. The sequence continues at coordinate 92,798,352 of JAIOJX010000001.1, read as the reverse complement.
TCTTGGAATTTGAAGTAGTTTCCATTTCTTAGGGGGAATGTATTTGTTTATAGTTGCACCAAGAAGTGAGTTTTCCCTCTGTCCAAAGAAGACTCCCACTCACTATGTGAAATGAAAATTTGAATTCATTACTTACCAAAGTAAGAGAGAACAGTACTACTCAACCAGAGTTTATGTGTGAAATAGATTCCTGATCTTTTTGAGATGTTTGGTGGTGTTTGGTTGCTTTGGTTACAGAGGCATGAATGGTTGACTTTGGCCTTAGAATCATGACTGTTTGAGTAAGTGAGACTGTTGTTGATTGCCTCTGAGAAGTATAGTTACTGCAGTGCTGCTGATTGGTTGACCTTGAATTGTATGAAGCTGTTGTTGTAATTAGCTTCTAGAATTATGTTCCCTGAAACAAGTTGAGTTGTCATTGATGATCAGACTAGACAAGTTGAATTGTCATTGATCAAATATGTTCAGAAATGCTTGGTGGTCGTTCCTACTTACCATACCTATAGAATAATCAGTCTTCTCCCCCCCAACCTCAGGAGCATAGAAACTTTATTCTTGCCTCAGATTATTAGTGCTTGTTTCTCAGTGAAACAAGTTTGTCTCTGTACCTCAGGTTTCCTTCTCCAAACTCATGGTGATGTAGAGATTTCCTGGGCCAGTTCATTGTTTTAATCATTCTGCAGACAGTAAGTAGGTGTTTATGATTTCCAGGGAGTGTACTAGAACTTTTCAAAGGTAGACCCCTTTGGGTTGAAAAGGGACCCAAAACTTGATAAAGAAGCTGGGTGTTAAATGTTCCTAAACATCCCTTTCCATTCTCATTTCTACGGTGTTCAATTTCTATTTCTGATGAAGCTTTTCAACATTTCTCACTTCTTCCAATTTCTGTTTCATATTCTAAACTATACACTCTCTTGATATTGTTTTCGCTGTTGCCTTCTCTGCAGGGGCTTTGAAATGAGTCCTGTGTGAAGTCTTGGCCTATACTTTTGCTTTTGTGACCTTAGGCAAGTTGCATGTTCTCTCTCTGTTTCCTCTTGAGAATTGGAGGTATCTGCCTCAGTCAAGAGTTGAAGGTTAAAGGAGATTCAAGTGCTTTGTAAAGTGTAGCACGTATGTTTGGCAGCATTATTTCTTATGATTCAAGGTGTTGCTTTTTTCTTGATGTCTTGTACATGGGAGGTACTTTTATGATAAATGATCAGAATACAAAAAATGGGACATTACTTACCAAAGTAAGAGAGAACAGTACTACTCAACCAGAGTTTATGTGTGAAATAGATTCCTGATCTTTTTGAGATGTTTGGTGGTGTTTGGTTGCTTTGGTTACAGAGGCATGAATGGTTGACTTTGGCCTTAGAATCATGACTGTTTGAGTAAGTGAGACTGTTGTTGATTGCCTCTGAGAAGTATAGTTACTGCAGTGCTGCTGATTGGTTGACCTTGAATTGTATGAAGCTGTTGTTGTAATTAGCTTCTAGAATTATGTTCCCTGAAACAAGTTGAGTTGTCATTGATGATCAGACTAGACAAGTTGAATTGTCATTGATCAAATATGTTCAGAAATGCTTGGTGGTCGTTCCTACTTACCATACCTATAGAATAATCAGTCTTCTCCCCCCCAACCTCAGGAGCATAGAAACTTTATTCTTGCCTCAGATTATTAGTGCTTGTTTCTCAGTGAAACAAGTTTGTCTCTGTACCTCAGGTTTCCTTCTCCAAACTCATGGTGATGTAGAGATTTCCTGGGCCAGTTCATTGTTTTAATCATTCTGCAGACAGTAAGTAGGTGTTTATGATTTCCAGGGAGTGTACTAGAACTTTTCAAAGGTAGACCCCTTTGGGTTGAAAAGGGACCCAAAACTTGATAAAGAAGCTGGGTGTTAAATGTTCCTAAACATCCCTTTCCATTCTCATTTCTACGGTGTTCAATTTCTATTTCTGATGAAGCTTTTCAACATTTCTCACTTCTTCCAATTTCTGTTTCATATTCTAAACTATACACTCTCTTGATATTGTTTTCGCTGTTGCCTTCTCTGCAGGGGCTTTGAAATGAGTCCTGTGTGAAGTCTTGGCCTATACTTTTGCTTTTGTGACCTTAGGCAAGTTGCATGTTCTCTCTCTGTTTCCTCTTGAGAATTGGAGGTATCTGCCTCAGTCAAGAGTTGAAGGTTAAAGGAGATTCAAGTGCTTTGTAAAGTGTAGCACGTATGTTTGGCAGCATTATTTCTTATGATTCAAGGTGTTGCTTTTTTCTTGATGTCTTGTACATGGGAGGTACTATATTTGTTAAGTGAATAAATTGATCAGAACAATTAATCATTGTCCTGGAAATTAGGAGTGATTAGGGTGTGAACGGAAACCAAAAACATAATGAGTTTTGGTGACTGAGTTTAGCCCTGCCATTGGGATAAGGGTATTCCTATTTAGGATAGGCAGTATTATATAAACCTTTCATGTAAAATACATAAAATACATAAGCTCTAAGGAAATATTTATAACACAGAATATAGTCAGTATTTTGTAATAACTATAAATGGAATATAATCTTTACAAATTGTGAATCACTAGGCTGTACAGCTGTAACATATAATATTTACATTAACTATAACTCAAAAAATAAAATGAGAAATTGACCTTCTTACTCTTTTTTTAAAAGAAACTTTTAATTTTGGAACATAAATGTTGTACATAGAGTTTCCATGTACCACATGGCCAATTTTTCCTATTAGTAGCATCCTACTTCAGTATGGTATATTAGTATGTTCAGTTAATGAACCAAGACTGAAATATTATTAACTAATTCTGATTTTTTGCCTAATATCTCATTCAGGCTACCATATTACATTTAATAGTCATGTCTCCTAGACCTCGTTGCACTGTGACAGTTTTTCAGACTTTGCTTGTTTTTGATGACTTTGACAGTTTCAGAGAATACAGGTGATAAACAATACTTTGTACAATGTCCCTCAATTGGAGTTTGTCTCATAGCTTTCTCATGATCACACTAGGAGTATGTGTTCTGGGGAGTAAAATCAGAATGGTTAAGTGCCATTTTCATCGTATGAAGGGTAGGTACTGTCCATGTGACTTACCAATGTGCTGATAATGACCTTGATGACCTGGCTGAGATCAGTTTGTCAGATTGCTCCCTGTAAAGTTACTCTTTGCCCCCCCCCCTTTCCGTACTCTACCATTTGGAGGAAAGTTGCTATGCCTAGTTCACACTTAAGGAGCGGGAGAATTATTCTCTGCTTGAGGGTGGAGTATCTACCATTATTTTTATTAGTAGAGGTGATTTCTGTTCAACAGTTGTTAAAACCAACTGTAAGTATTTGTTCAAATAGTAAATATTGAAAACACTTGAGTCAGTGGGGGACCTAGATGGAGGTTTTTGGTTACAATTATTATTTATGATTTTAGTTTATCTGTAAATGTACAAACACAAAAAATAAATGTTGGGAAAAGAAGAGATAAAATTATCTCTTCAGATGCAATTGTCATATCAGAAGAAACCTAAGAGAGTGTAAAGATAAACTAATATGAGAATTTGGTAAAGTGGTCAGATGTAAGATAAAATATAAAAATTAATAGCTTTCCTTTTCTGAGGCTTATGCTAAAATAATGAAGAGAGAGGAAAAACTTTAGTCTCAGTAGCAAAAGAAATCGTAACTACTTCAGAATAGTTAACAAGAAACGTGAAAGCTCTTATATGAAGAAGACTAAAATCTTATTGAGGGTCACAAGATCTCAACAGATTAAAGGACACTGTGTTCTTCAGTGGGGATATTCAATACCATAAAAATAATCAGTTTAAAAAATGTGTTTAATTTAATTCCAGATAGAGTCCCAGTGGAATTTTGGAGGGATAAGGAGTGGCAGTTGTTGAAAATAATAATGTTCTTATAGAAGAATAAATGTCTGAGAAGGCAAGAGATGTATAGGATGGGGGAGGAAGGAAGTATATGCCTTACCAGTAGTATCAGAATATTGCTATTATATATAAGATGGCCAACATGATCCCCATCTCTGGTATTCATGGTCTTGTGTAACCTCCTTCATTTGGGTTTGGGCAGGATCTGTGACTTACTTCAAACTAATAGGATACAACAAAGGTGTTTCAATGTATGTGAATGCATATACATGATTATATTAGATAAGATTGTAACAATATTCCTGAGGGATTCTGTCCCTGGCTGGCCTTGAAGGAACAAGCTTCTTTGTTGTGATCTACCCTGTGGAGAAGACCACATGGCAAGGAACTGAAGGCAGTCTTCTGCTGGCCATCAGAAAGAAACTGAGGCTCTCAGTTTAGCAGCACACGAGCAACGAAATGGTTCCCACAGTCAAGTGATCTTGGAAGCAGATACTTCCCTATTTTGGCCTCAAATGAGACTGTAGCCACCCAACAGCTTGATGGAAGATATATGAGATCCTGAAACAAGACAGAGTGAAGTTGTGCTCAGACTCCCGACCCCACTGAAATGCAAATAGTAATTGTGAGCTGTTTTAAGTCTCTACATTTATTCTAATACTGTTAAATAGCAATGCATAACTAATACATAATATAAAGTCCCTAATCAATTGAGTATGATGTTGGCTTATAAAAAGACAAATGGGTCACTGGAATAATAGAATCCAGTAATAGATGTTAGTATATATAATTTAATATATGAAAAGGGACATTCATTTTAGAGACAGGTTTGAATGATTCTAGTACGATGGTGCATTTGGAATGTATAAAATCGGAGCCCTTACTTGAATTTCATTAAAACTTCTAGTTGGTGTAAATGCTTAGATATTAACACACAAAAAAGCATCTTTATGAGTATAGAGATCATATGTACAATACAGGAATTGGAGAAACTTTTTTATCCAAGTTGGAGCCCCAGAAGCAATTAGATCAAAAAATTGGACTTCCCTGGTGGTCCAGTGGTTAAGAATCTTCATGCCTGCCGGGACATGGGTTTGATCCCTAGTCTGGGAAGATTCCATATTCCTCAGGACAACTAAGTTTGTGTCCCACAACTACATTGCTAGCCTGCTAGAGCCCGTGAGCTGCAACTACTGAAGTCTGCACCCTAGAGCACATGCTCTGCAACCAGAGAATCCTGTGCACAGCAACTCGAGAGTAGCCCTTTGCTCACTGCAACTAGAGAAGGCCCAGGTGCGGCAATGAAGACGCAGCACAGCCATAAATAAGCAAATCTATTTTAAAAATCTGTGTATTTGGCTATAAATTTTTTGAAATTATGACATATGTACTATAAAAGCAATTAAACAGTTATGGTGAGAGGCAGAGCCAGTGCCAGACTGTTAGCTGATATACTGCTTTCTTCATTAAGAAAATCTTATTTTAAAAAAATCTACATTCTGATGGAAGTTGCTTCTCATTTCGGACTGATAGTGGTTTGCTGACCAGCACTGGCCTACTGACCACACTTTGTGAATTACTGCTCTGTGGAAGAAATCAGCAAACTGTTTCTATAAAGGGCTATATAGTGAATATGGGCTTTTTGGCCCATATGTTCTTGGTTGCATCTACTCAACTCTGCTATCGTTTCATGAAAGCAGCATAGACAAATGTAAATGAATAAGCAAGATTATATTAAAAACTATTTACAAAAAGAGGCGGCCAGCTAGATTTGACCCTTGGGCCTTAGTTTGCTGACTCTGGCTCTAGGGGATACCAGTATAAGGAAGGTATAATAGCCCAAAAAGCCAAAGTTTAGAGGAAATCCAGATGGCCAACAGGCACATGGAAAGATGCTCAGCATTGCTAATTATTAAAGAAATGCAAATCAAGACTGCATTGAGGTAGCACCTCGCACCAGTCAGAATGGGCATCTTCAGAAACTCAACAAATACTGGAGAGGATGTGGAGAAAAGGGAACCCTCCAACACTGTTGCTGGGATTGGAAATTGGTGCAGCCACTGTGGAGAAGAGCATGGAGGTTCCTTAACTAAAACAGAGCTACCATGTGATCCAGCAATCTCACTCCTGGGCATATACCCAGAAAAGATGAAAAATTTAATTTGAAAAGATCCATGCACCCCAGCATTAATAACAGCACTGTTTACAATAGCGAAGACATGGAAGCAACCTAAACATCTATCGACAGATGAATGGGTAAAGATGTGATGTGTGTGTGTATGTATACATATATATATATACATATATATATATACACACACACATTATAGAATATTACTTAGCCATAAAAAGAATGAAATAATGCTATTTGCAGCAACATGGATGGACCTAGAGATTATCATAGTAAGTTAAAGACAAATATGATACCATGTACGTGAATGTAAAGAAAAGAAAAGATACAAATGTCCTTATTTACAAAACAGAAACAGACTCACAGACCTAGAAAATAAATCTATGGTTACCTGAGGGAAAAGAGGAGGAGCGATAAATGATAAGCTTGGGACTAAAAAAAAATTAAAGTTTAAGGTCTTACATGGGCTTATACGAATGGGAATGAAGGAAGCAGCACCAGTTTTAGTTTGAAAGAGCCTCTCATGCACTATCCAATAAGGCAGCCACTTGAATGCTTCAAATATGGCTACTCCACAATGGAGATATGCTCCAGTTGTAAAATACATACCTGATTTTGAAGATGTACTATGAGAAAATATCAAGTATCTCAATTGTTATATTGATTACGTGTTGATACGGTAGTATTTTTGATATCTTGAGTTCAATAAAACATGAAAATGAATTTCCCCTTTTCAATTTGAAGGTAGCTGCTAGAAAATTGAGGTATGTATCTTGCCAATACAGCTCTACTGGACAGCCCTGGACTAGCAATACTGGAAGTTTCAGTGAAGCGCTGTGGGACCAAGGAAGAGAGCTCATTGTGCTGGGGAGTTTGAAAAGGGCGCATGGACACAATTGACCTTGGAGAATGACAGGACTTTGGCACGTGGTAACCTAGGAGGATAATAAAGGCTACTAGATGGAGGAAGTGTTTGTTATAAAGAGAAGTCTGGAGACAACAGAATGGTTTCTGTGTTGGGACAGAAGTGAGCTTAGCTGTTATAAAGGGCAAAGCATGCGATAGCTCTTAGAAGTAGGCCTTACCATGGGTCATCTGCCTGGTTTCAGGTTTGGACCTGTTTTGACTGGCAGCAGGGCAGGAGACAGGGACTATAGGTTTGAGCAGGAAGTGGTAACTTACAAAGCTGTTTATAGGTCTAATCTAGGAAGAATAAATGGATGGAGTTGGAATAAAAAAGGCAATAAACAGTGAAACCAGGTTAACTAGGAAAGACCAAAGATCTAGTACAGGGTGAGCTGGGAATGGAGAACAGAGGATAGTGGAAAGCCTCTTTATATTGTGGCAAGGCTCTCTGTGAATGAGTGAACACCCCAGTGTTATGTGCTTGATAAACCAGGTAATGGTGATGTCCTCCTGGACATGCACCCCTTAGAAGAAGTTGGTTTGAGACAAATACGTGTTTAGTTTGAGATGCCAGTAGGTTTAAAAGAGTTGCCAGCTCTCAGAAGCTTGCTCACTTTAGTCTTTTGAGGGCAAAAGTGACCCTGAGCAGTTCTTTAGTTTTGGTTGTCTCTTGACTTCCTAACCCTTTCTGCTATACACCTTGGTCAGTTAATCTGTCAAGGAAAAGTATCTGACCCTTAGACATTTGCTTGTTGGCTGGTCAGTGAAACTTGAGGTGATTAAGCTTATAAGATCTGAATGGAGCAGTTCTTTTTCAGGCATTTGAACTTGAGATAGAAGAGAGACAGTTGGTGTAGGCACAGGAGAAAGAAGGAGGGAGAAATCGCAGGGAAAGAGAAACCTAAGTCTGTGGGAGTGATGAGAGATGGACAGGCTCAGTAAATGCCTGGCCACTGGACAGTGTAGGTTCCTGGACGGACCTGCAGCATCCCACGCTTTTTCCCTTCAGCCCTGAAACACAGTGCCTTTTCTAGGTTCTCATGAGGCATGGCAAAGTGGGCATGATTCCTTTCCCCTCATTCTTTTTTTTTTTTTTTGTCCTGACAGTAATGTTCCAGGGCTAACCAAGAAGGGTGATTAGGTGGATGTTTGAAGTTGTTAGAAAGGCAGGTTTGGAATTAAAAGAGAAGGTTTTTCTGGAGATACAAAGTTGAGAAGAGCTCAGTTTGTTCATGTAAGAGGCATGAGATTATGAACAGTATTCTTTCCAGCTTCCCAGGAAGCTGAGTGCAGTTGATGCTAAATTGCTTGCTGATAATAGGTGTAGCAGCTGTACCAAGCATTCAGCCAGCAGCCATTAACTCAATGGAAGCCTGAGTTTCCAGTAAGTCTTGTTTAAGGGATGAAGGTTCTGCTATATGGTAGGAGCAAGTCATTTGAGCAAGTTACTTATTAATCTCCTTAACAGCAGCTCCTCTGTTTGCAAAGTAAGGTTAGCAGTTGTTTTAGTTTGTATCTCTCAGAGATGTTTTGAAGACCAACAAGCAACAGCTTCGTAGGTTGTATTTTTCACTAGATAGTCCTGGTCTTCAGCTAGCCTGACAATTTTTATAAACAGCTTAGAACATCCAACCCTGAGTGGTGACCCAGTGAGAGCTTTGGGGGAGCTTCAGTTTGTTCTAGAAGACAAATGGAGGTGAAACACACTTCTCCACTTGGCTGACATCTCAGATCAAAGTCTTTTAAGCTGTCAGGAGAGAAGTCTGTGAATATAGCATGCAGACTATTTTGAGATAAAAATCCAGGAAAAGAGAGGTGTGAACATGAATATTCTAATAAAAAAGCTGTTCGAATAAGCTGTCTACAAAATATGTATATATGGTATGCTATTTTTCTAAGTTAAAAAATGCACATAACCAATCTTAGATTCCCATCAGAATATTAATAGCTACGGTTGGGTGATAGGGTAATTCATGGGTTACATTTTTCTGTGTCTTTTTTTCCCCCAAGATTTTTCTTCTCCCCTTACACATAGCATGAATTCTTTTGTAATTAAGAAAACAGCACATGCTGTTTTAAAAACAATTCTTTTTCTAGGTGTTTTATTGTACATAGTTTTCTTAAAGAGAGCCTGTTTTTACACCTGGTCTCTTTTATAATGTAGCAGTTCTTTAGCTCTCAGTTTGTCTTAGCGATTGGATTAGATTAATGCAGAGCAAAAACACATTTAATGTGACTTTTCAGCCTTGTATCCTCAAAATAAAGGGAAATGCCTGTTTTTAGTAAACATTTAAAAAATAAATGTTTAAGATATGTTTCAAATATAATCCTAAAACAGGGAATAATGTGATCATTATCTGTGTGTCTCCCACAAGCATCAGATCTTGGCATTGTGCCTTAATTTGTTTTGGGTTTGGATATTTGGATTTTAAAGAAGTATAAAAAATTAGTTGATTCTCCTACATCTTTGACATCAATGAAGTATTAGTGAGCTGTTTTATACATTTACTAATGTGAACACATGCACAATTTTAGGAAGTATTAGGTTTTTAAGCTTTGTGTTAATGGCTCATGCCATGCACATTGTTTTGAAATTGCTTTGGCTCAACTTTTATATTTTTTTTGTTTTGAAGACCAACAAGCAACAGCTTCGTAGGTTGTATTTTTCACTAGATAGTCCTGGTCTTCAGCTAGCCTGACAATTTTTATAAACAGCTTAGAACATCCAACCCTGAGTGGTGACCCAGTGAGAGCTTTGGGGGAGCTTCAGTTTGTTCTAGAAGACAAATGGAGGTGAAACACACTTCTCCACTTGGCTGACATCTCAGATCAAAGTCTTTTAAGCTGTCAGGAGAGAAGTCTGTGAATATAGCATGCAGACTATTTTGAGATAAAAATCCAGGAAAAGAGAGGTGTGAACATGAATATTCTAATAAAAAAGCTGTTCGAATAAGCTGTCTACAAAATATGTATATATGGTATGCTATTTTTCTAAGTTAAAAAATGCACATAACCAATCTTAGATTCCCATCAGAATATTAATAGCTACGGTTGGGTGATAGGGTAATTCATGGGTTACATTTTTCTGTGTCTTTTTTTCCCCCAAGATTTTTCTTCTCCCCTTACACATAGCATGAATTCTTTTGTAATTAAGAAAACAGCACATGCTGTTTTAAAAACAATTCTTTTTCTAGGTGTTTTATTGTACATAGTTTTCTTAAAGAGAGCCTGTTTTTACACCTGGTCTCTTTTATAATGTAGCAGTTCTTTAGCTCTCAGTTTGTCTTAGCGATTGGATTAGATTAATGCAGAGCAAAAACACATTTAATGTGACTTTTCAGCCTTGTATCCTCAAAATAAAGGGAAATGCCTGTTTTTAGTAAACATTTAAAAAATAAATGTTTAAGATATGTTTCAAATATAATCCTAAAACAGGGAATAATGTGATCATTATCTGTGTGTCTCCCACAAGCATCAGATCTTGGCATTGTGCCTTAATTTGTTTTGGGTTTGGATATTTGGATTTTAAAGAAGTATAAAAAAAATTAGTTGATTCTCCTACATCTTTGTCATCAACTGCAGAGTTTATTAGTTGAGCCTGTTTTTATACATTTACTAATGTGAACACATGCACAATTATTAGGAAGTAGTACAGTCAGGTTTTTAAGCTTTGTGTTAATGGCTCATGCCATGCACATTGTTTTGAAACTTGCATATTTGGCTCAACATTGCTTGACATGTTTCCATGTTTATGCTTGTGGGTCAAGTTCAGGGGTTAACAAACTGTGGCCTGTGGGCCAAATCTAGCCAGCCACCTCTTTTTATAAATAAACCTCATGTATTATCTACAACAGTTTTTACACCAAATAGCTGAGTTGAGTAGCTGTGACAGAGTAGCTGTTCTGTCTGGAAAGCCTAAAATATTTAATATCTGACCCTTCGCAGAAAAAGTTTGCTGAACTCTTATCTAGTCCATGCTTTGGATGGATATATCATTTATGTATCCATTTTCCTGCCCATGGACACTTACTTCCTGTGTTTTTATAAGAAATGTTCTGGTGAACAGTGATATATATATACATTTCCTTACCATGTGAGTTGAGAGGGTTTCTAGTATAGCATATGGATCATGAAACAACTAAGCTTTTAATATATTTTGGTCTATTTTTCATACTTAGCAAAACAAACAAAAAAATCCAAGGCTGGCCTCAGCCCTGTAGCTGATAGATATGTTATTTAGTGGTTTGATGTTATTTAGTGGTTTGAGATGTAGAAGATATTTTCATTCCTGATTTACATGGTTTTTCTCAAAGTGAATTGTTCTTGCTGGAAGAGAAAAAGGTGCTGAGTGGTCTAGATAGACCAAAGCAAGAGTTACAAATGGGCCTGGCAGCAACGCGGGCCTACCGCCTGTATGCCATTAACTCTATTTACATTGTGGTAATGTTGTTGCTATTGTTGGTAGGATTAATCGCTGCTACACAATTATTGAGCATTTCCTAAAGGACAAGGATATAGTATTAAACACTTCATGGGCATTATCTTATTTAATCCTCTTAACGGCCTGTTGAGGTAGTAATTACCAAATCTCATTTTGAGAAGAGGCAGTTGAGATCCAGAGTTTAGCCCAAGGTCATGTTCAAGGGAGGCTTCAGTTTGGACCTCCCCACCCGCACTAGCTTGATACTCAGTGTCCAGGGGCAGTTGTCCCAGTTGGTACAGTTGGGCACAGTTGGTAGATGGGCTAGAGGGCATTTTTTGAGAATTCACACTGCTGTGAAACAAACTCCTCATTGGTTCCAGCCTTGGCTCCTGGTGGCTCAGATGGTGGGGAAACTGCCTGCAATGCAGGAGACCCAGGGTCAGACCCTGGGTGGAGAAGATCCCCTGGAGAGGAGAATGGCAACCTATTCCAGTGTACTTGCCTGGAGAATTTCATGGGTGAAAGAGCCTGATGGGCTATAGTCCATGGAGTTGCAGAGAGTCAGACACGACTGAATGACTAACACATATTGGTTCCTACAGGCTGGTCAAGGCTTCATACACAAAGGAGAAATCTAGGTTTTCTGGAAAGGTCAGTTTTACAACTTTAGTGGGAGAAGTTACCCCACATGCCTCCTTTGAAGAAAATGGAAGCCAGAGCCATCTTTTCACATTTTTTTCCTGTCCTCTTACCTCAGAGGTTTCCGAAGTATACTGCTTTATGTTGCTTTATGGATAGTGAATGCTCCAGATGGTTGAAGGGATCCTAATGTCAGGGTTCCTCCTGAGCACCTGGGCAACTACCAATGCACTTCCAAATGTTTGCATCTGTAAATGTCTTTTCCTTTTAATAGTTTGTGGCTCGTGTGGCCAAGACATAAGAAATCTGGAGAGTCTTTGCACTCTCATTTAAAAAAAAATCATATACCGGAAAGGCTCCAAATTACTGGCTCAAACTGCATGGCTATTATTTCTCCCATTGCTGTTAAGTATGGTAAATAATGTGAACTTGTCTTTTATGCCCCCAACTACTTTGAACAAGATGGAAGCCAAGGCATTAAAAACTGATAGAGAAGCAGTTTTTCTTTGCTTTAAAGAAACAAAGCTGAAAGCAGTGGGAATCATCAGGCATTTTCCTATGGAGCTGACACCAACTTAAATACAGTTATCTAATCCACAAATGGACACACAGATAAAGCTTGCTGGCACCACTGCCAAGTGAAAGTTTGTTGGCTAGAGTGATCTTGCTTCCTGCCTTAACTTGCTTTCAGGCAGTCATCTGACCAGTCATTTTTACTTCCTGTGAATGGCAAAAGGAATTCTTATCTATAGGAGGGGAATTAGCTTTCTTAGCTCTGATGCAAAGAATTGATGACATTGGCGTACACTGGAGAAGGTCTTGTTTCAAAAAGAAGGCCCTTCCAGGCTGCTAAAATCACATCCAATAGATAGGCCTCCCTTTCTGCTTGTAAGATCAACGATATAGAGACAACAGCGATAGTAATCCATTCTACATTACAAGGATCATTAACAGAAATTATTCCTTGACCTCTTTTAGTTAATGCACATAGGTTCTACTTGTACCATCATCCAAACTGGGGTATTGTTGTCCTGTCCCAGATCAATCAGGTGGCAGAGGGAAGTGATTGGAACCTTGGGGCCTGTTGACTTGGGGCCTAGTTTCAAGGGACCTGTCTTCAATTTAGTGTTCCTGTGTAGCCATGGCAACATATTCTGAGCCTGCTCTGGGGCCCTCTGACTACCCTCCGCATCAGGTTTCTACAATTGAAAAGTTTAATAAGGATTTTGGAGGACTTTAAAAGCAATCTATTTGTAGATGGAGCCATTGGTCAGAGAGACTGAGAAAGCTGCATTCAGGTTAAGTCCAGGTTGAGCAGCGTGGGCAAGGGTATGTTGTCTTTTGTATGGGGGTTGAGCCCCCTCAACCACCCTTCTCTAGTGATGAATGAATGAATGGAGTTAGTCTTGTTTTCCCCCCTTTCATTCCTACATCCCCCAGATCTCCTTTACTCATCTATGTATTTCTTATATGTATCCAGTTGCCTAAATTATAAACGTTGAGTTTTTGCTTGGCCTCACCTTCTTCAATCTTATCCCACGAATCACGACGCTCTGATGCTAATTCTGAAATAGCCCACGCATCTCTTTCCTTTTCCCTGTCTCACTGCCACTGTCTTTTCTCTTACTTCTCTCATCATTACAGCATTTTCCTGTTTTCCCTACCCACTCATTACATCCTATCTCTTCCTTTGAAGCAGCTATTCTAAAACAAAGAAATCTGTTGAAAACTGGTAGTTCTTTTGTGTTACCAGGCTAACTTAGATTTATCTGTCTTGCTGTGTGTGTGTGTGTATGCTGATAGTACTTGTGTGGTAATTATTTACCTGCTTACCTGTCAACCTTCTCTATTTATTCATTGCATTTGCTCAAGGAATTTCCTAGGAATATTGGGTGCCTATTCTATGTCAATTTCTGGGACTTAACAGAATGAACAAGATACTCTGTTAGGAAGGGAGGACAATGGAGAATAAAAAGAAAGCAAATATGACACTTCCAGTGATACGTTCTCCGAAGGACAGAGTTCATGGGACAGTGGTGTTGGGGCTTACTTGATAGAGATATCACAGAAAACCTCCCTGAGAAGGTGACATTTGAACTGACTCCCAAAGAAAAAGGAGGACCCAGAATTTTGAATTTGGATGCTACAGAATTCAGTGTGTTATGTGCTGTGTGCTGACCATTGTTAATCTGATCAGTCCAGTTGTCTGTGCTGAAGGAGGTAACTTCGAAGCCAATGTATTCTTTTGGGTGACTGAATAAATTGACAGCATCACCAGATTTCTATTCTCAATTACTCATTTAGCATGAAAAAACACAAAGCTCATTTTTTAAATTTATTTTTGAGAGATATATAAACCATGGAGTAGAAATGGTAAAGGATTGTGTTGGTTAATTTATACCTGGGGAATTAAGAGGTGGTAATCCCATGGACAGAGTAGCCTGGAGGCTATGGTCCCTGGGGTCAGACACCACTTAGCAACTGAACAAGCAACATGATATAAAGCACTCTGCTGTTAAATACAATTGTGATTGGAATGAGCCAAAGAAATTAGGGTGAGCCTGTCTGCCATTTCCTGAAACTTCCCTTTTGGTTTTCATGCAATGTGAAGTGTGGGGGAAAAAGAAACAAATAAACCAAACCAAATAAAACTGTTTTTAAAAGTGGTTGTTTTCGCATCTTCTCCAGCACTTGATCTTATTAAACTTCTCAATAGTTTTCCGGTCAGCTGGATGTTTAATTGTAGCACGGTGTTTTTCATTTGTGTTCCCTTAATTGATAATGAAGAAGTCTATATTCTCATATTTTTTTTTTTGCCAATTCTTATATCAGTTCTGGGGCTGTATTTCATTTACCTGTAAAAAGGCATCTCATTTTTTCCCTAACTCTGTAATCTGAAGGATTTTTTGACTAACAAATTATACTTTTAAGAATGTTTTTATAGATATAATTGCTCATATTTATATATGATTTATTTGTATATAGTATTTGCATACAAGTAATTATTTGGAGACAGTACAAAAATATGTAATGGCTAACCACATCATTTATCCATCTGACTGTGCTTGTTTCTTTGTTTTTCTGAAACTTCCAGCTTAGCAGCACCAACTTAGAGCCTTGACTAAGGCACTTTATTAAAAAAAGAAAAAAAGTTCTGCAAGTGAGCCCTCTTTGCTACCTTGAGGTCCCCGCAGTGGTTTGGAGACCAGACATTGGACTAGAAACTCAGGTTTCTTTCAACCATCATTTATATGTTTGATAAAGTATTATATCTGTTGCTTTCCCTTAGTTTGCAGCACTGGGGGTTGTGCAATACTTGGTATCAGAAATGCTTTGAGTATTTCTGATCTAACTTCTCTCAAGGGTTATTTCCTTGGAATATATTTCCAAGTGTGGAATTATTAAGTAGTTTATTTCTTTTAACCTGTTATCTCTTGTGTCAGGAGGTGAACAGATCAAACTGGTTATTAGAGTGTCTTACCTATGGTTTTATTTAATGTATATGTTGTTTAATTTGTGGGCAGAGGTGGCATCACTTTTTTTTCCTTTTTCAAAATTTATTTATTATTGATGGGAAGATAATTGCTTTTTAATATTGTGTTGCTTTCTGCCATACATCAACATGAATCAGCCATAGGTATATATATGTCCCCTCCTTCTTGAACCTCCCACCCCATCCTACCCATCTAGGCTGTCACAGAGCATTGGTTTGAGCTCCCTGCATCACACCACAAATTTCCACTGGCTATCTCATTTTACATATGGTAATCTACATGTTTCCAGGCTACTCTCTCAATTTGTCCCTCCTTCTCCTTCCCCCACTGTGTCCACAAGTCTGTTCTTTATGTCTATATCTCCATTGCTGTTCTGCAAATAGGATCATCTGTACCATCTTTCTAGATTCCATATATATGCATTAATATGCGATATTTATCTTTCTCTTTCTGACTGACTTCACTCTCTGTAATGGGCTCTAGGTTCCTCTGCCTCATTAGAACAGAGTCAAATGCATTCCTTTTTTATGGCTGAGTGATATTCCATTAGGTATATGTAACACAACTTCTTTATCCATTCATTTATCAGTGGATATCTAGGGCTTTGAATGTCACTAAATGTTGAATTTAAGGGCTTGAGTTTTAAAATGTTATTTATTAAAAGTCTGGGGCTTATTTGCATTCTATCCTCAGGGTGTATAATCAGTTCTTTAATGCCTTTATGTTCCACTAGAACAAATGAGCACTTTACAAATTTATTGAAAGAGTTGGTCCATGGTGATGATGTATGGCTATGAAACATAACACATAACCTTAACGACAACTCTTGGAAAAATGGACTTGAGTTGTTTCCAGATTTACCTGGCTTCAGTAGCTGTGGAGGAAGAAATTGATTGAATTGATTTCCTGTATTTGAAAGTATCCTGTATAACTTGCAAGTCATCATCATTTGCCATTTTTTTCTTACTCTGAGATTGTTAACTTTCACCACTAGCTTTAGTTGAGTATACATAATAGGTCTTGTTATAAGGAGCTAATGCAGAGTTTTCAGCCAGAGGGTAGTTTTGCTCCCTGGGACATTTGGCAATGTCTAGAAACATTTTTGGTTGTCAAAGTCAAAGGGGGAAGATGCTCCTGTATCCTGTGGGTGGAGCCCTGTAATACTGTTAAACATGCTACACAATGCCCCGGATTACTTGCACACAACAAAGGAGCATCTGTCAGCAGTACTGAGGCTAAGAAGTACTGCTGTAGTATAAACTAGTTTTTTCTTTCCCCCTGTTTCCTTCCCAGTCACTGCGATATCCATATTTTATGGTTGAATTATCAGTTCACATTCATGTTCCATGGAGCTTTAATATGATTGATACTGTTGGAGAGATTTTACACACACACAAACACATACAATAAAATTTGCCAATTTAAGTGTAAGATTTGGTGAATTTTGACAAATGTGTACAGTTGGACAACCAGTGCCACAATCATATTTAATATTTTTAAAATTTAATTCTCTAGCTTCAAATATCCATTTATTAAATGATACTGTATTCCAGGGCAGAAGGAAACTTAAAGTAATTCAAGTACTAATGAGGTGCTCCTGACTGATAGGTAGAAGGTATGTGGTGATTTGTGAAGGATAATGCCCTTGAGCTGAGTTCTGAATTTCACTCTATTTTAGTGTGAATCTAGTAGGTGCTTTTTTTTTTTTTTTTGGTGCTTTATTTTTACTAGGGGTGGAGGTAGGCGTTTTTAGACTTATGAAAGACTGGCTTAGATGATAGTTGCTTCAGTGTAAAGCAGAACACCTGTATTAGCTTATATCATAGAGAACTGAGTTTCATTGTCTACACAACTTTCTGGATTCCCTTTGCATTTTCTAGGGCGGTGTGTTTTCTTTTTTTTTTTTTTGGTTCATGCAGGTTAAAATAAAACCAGGTATTTGAAAGCAAGCACAGACTATGTACTTCTCTGCCGGAGGCTAATTTCCAGGATGTTGGCTACTTTGGTGGTTTACTTTAACCTCGGTAAATGGTAGCAGTTGTCTGTGGTAAAGCGAATGGAAACCCTTGCTTATTTTGCTGAACCACATTCTTAGACGGGGAGCTTTGCCTTGTCCACTAATTGCTGTACTTGGAGTCTGGGAGATGGTTCCAGACGTGACTTGGAGTTAGAAGTGAGTCTGAGCTTGGCTAGTGTTTTCTCTTCCCTTTCTAGTAATGGTGGTGTTCATATTTCAGGTTTAATGGGGGGTTTGTCCATGTGTCTCAAAGACAAATATGGAAAAGTTAGGTGGAGGGCTTCCCTGATGGTCCAGTGGGTAAGGACACCGCCTTGCAGTGCAAGGGGCGCCAGTTCAATCCCTGGCCTGGGAAGATCCCACGTGCTGCGGAGTGGCTGGACCGATGTGTCCAATTATCGAGCCGGAGCTCTGGAGCGCATGCGCCCAGAGCTAGTGCTCTGCGACAACAGAGGCCACTGCGATGGGAGGCCCATATGAGCCAAAGAACAAAGATGGATGAAAATAGACAAATGAAAGACCAACAGAAGTGGCCCGCCCATCCCCCTCCCCCCCCCACCCCACCCCACCCTCCAAAAAGAAAAGTTCAGTGGAAAGGTGATGTGAGCAGTTACTCTGGATTTATGTTCATACTGTGCTCTAATAAGAATATCACAGTTCCTGTATAATAACAAAAAAGCTAAGCATTGGAGCATTGCAGCATTTAAGGGATACTTAAGTATATTTTAATACTATAGGCAGGCTATGGCTCAGAATAACCATAGGAATCATGCTGGTTCTATTTGTGGGTTTGTTTTAGGCAAACTATCAACAGTCCTGCAATACTCTTGTGAAAAGCAAAAAGCTGAACCCCCAAGTTTAAAGTGCCGTGTTTGCTGACTTTCCTTTCTTGGTCTTATGTGCCAAATAAGAATTGCTGGCGAAAGAAGTCATGTTGACTAATTCTGCCAATTCCACCATGTAATCTTGGGATCATTTGTGTGGGCCATTATGGTAATCTTAGTATTTTAGAATACTCAGGATGAAAAGTCTTCCAGCTTGAGAAGACTATGTACTTCTCTGCCGGAGGCTAATTTCCAGGATGTTGGCTACTTTGGTGGTTTACTTTAACCTCGGTAAATGGTAGCAGTTGTCTGTGGTAAAGCGAATGGAAACCCTTGCTTATTTTGCTGAACCACATTCTTAGACGGGGAGCTTTGCCTTGTCCACTAATTGCTGTACTTGGAGTCTGGGAGATGGTTCCAGACGTGACTTGGAGTTAGAAGTGAGTCTGAGCTTGGCTAGTGTTTTCTCTTCCCTTTCTAGTAATGGTGGTGTTCATATTTCAGGTTTAATGGGGGGTTTGTCCATGTGTCTCAAAGACAAATATGGAAAAGTTAGGTGGAGGGCTTCCCTGATGGTCCAGTGGGTAAGGACACCGCCTTGCAGTGCAAGGGGCGCCAGTTCAATCCCTGGCCTGGGAAGATCCCACGTGCTGCGGAGTGGCTGGACCGATGTGTCCAATTATCGAGCCGGAGCTCTGGAGCGCATGCGCCCAGAGCTAGTGCTCTGCGACAACAGAGGCCACCGCGATGGGAGGCCCCCACGGGCCAAAGAACAAAGATGGATGAAAATAGACAAATGAAAGACCAACAGAAGTGGCCCGCCTACTCCCCTCCCTCCCCACCCCACCCCACCCCACCCTCCAAAAAGAAAAGTTCAGTGGAAAGGTGATGTGAGCAGTTACTCTGGATTTATGTTCATACTGTGCTCTAATAAGAATATCACAGTTCCTGTATAATAACAAAAAAGCTAAGCATTGGAGCATTGCAGCATTTAAGGGATACTTAAGTATATTTTAATACTATAGGCAGGCTATGGCTCAGAATAACCATAGGAATCATGCTGGTTCTATTTGTGGGTTTGTTTTAGGCAAACTATCAACAGTCCTGCAATACTCTTGTGAAAAGCAAAAAGCTGAACCCCCAAGTTTAAAGTGCCGTGTTTGCTGACTTTCCTTTCTTGGTCTTATGTGCCAAATAAGAATTGCTGGCGAAAGAAGTCATGTTGACTAATTCTGCCAATTCCACCATGTAATCTTGGGATCATTTGTGTGGGCCATTATGGTAATCTTAGTATTTTAGAATACTCAGGATGAAAAGTCTTCCAGCTTGAGAAGATCAGGAGTCTTTGGAACAACATCTCAAATGCTAAGAGAAGATTTTTCTAGGGGTATGTTTGTCCTCAGCCCAAGGTGCCATCTTGACAACCGAGTTCCAGGAGTGACTGTCTCATCCAAAAGAAGTGATGCTATATTTTGGAGTGGCCTTATCTTTGTTTGAAAGAGGGCATTAATAACACAGAATGATCCCAGATTATTCTTGATAAGGAACTAGAATCTGGGCAAAAATCTCAGACATTTAAATTTCCCGTTTGTCTCTACTTTTCTTCACTGCTTATTTACAGTCCCTCTTGACAGGAAGTGTGTTTTTTTTGAATGGATTCATAGTTATTTAACCCCTAGCCTGACACCAGGTTAGCATTAGAAGGATGGACTGGATTTTCTGAGTTCAGAAGTTTTGTTTGATGACCTTTAGTTAGCTAGCCACATGTTCGACAATGAGCCATTAAAAGATCATAATTTGGTGAAAGTACTTAAAGAGCAGGGCAGAACTTCCAAAATCTGTAGGAGTGCGACAGATTTGGAATCATGCCGTTCTAAACAGATTTGTGTCCAGATATTTTTCATTCAATCAGAATTTTCCCATGTTTTAAACAATTCTTTAAAAATAGCATTAAATAGCCACATATTTTTCCTGAGATTCATTTATTTAGACATTTCTCTGCTGTTGCATTTATAAGCTGTTTCTGGTTTTTCAGTAATAGAAGATTGTGATTAGTAGCTTTTCATTTAAATCTTTTTGCTTTACATTTCTATGCAAGAAATTGCAAATTACTTGCAATAACCATAGGAATCATGCTGGTTCTATTTGTGGGTTTGTTTTAGGCAAACTATCAACAGTCCTGCAATACTCTTGTGAAAAGCAAAAAGCTGAACCCCCAAGTTTAAAGTGCCGTGTTTGCTGACTTTCCTTTCTTGGTCTTATGTGCCAAATAAGAATTGCTGGCGAAAGAAGTCATGTTGACTAATTCTGCCAATTCCACCATGTAATCTTGGGATCATTTGTGTGGGCCATTATGGTAATCTTAGTATTTTAGAATACTCAGGATGAAAAGTCTTCCAGCTTGAGAAGATCAGGAGTCTTTGGAACAACATCTCAAATGCTAAGAGAAGATTTTTCTAGGGGTATGTTTGTCCTCAGCCCAAGGTGCCATCTTGACAACCGAGTTCCAGGAGTGACTGTCTCATCCAAAAGAAGTGATGCTATATTTTGGAGTGGCCTTATCTTTGTTTGAAAGAGGGCATTAATAACACAGAATGATCCCAGATTATTCTTGATAAGGAACTAGAATCTGGGCAAAAATCTCAGACATTTAAATTTCCCGTTTGTCTCTACTTTTCTTCACTGCTTATTTACAGTCCCTCTTGACAGGAAGTGTGTTTTTTTTGAATGGATTCATAGTTATTTAACCCCTAGCCTGACACCAGGTTAGCATTAGAAGGATGGACTGGATTTTCTGAGTTCAGAAGTTTTGTTTGATGACCTTTAGTTAGCTAGCCACATGTTCGACAATGAGCCATTAAAAGATCATAATTTGGTGAAAGTACTTAAAGAGCAGGGCAGAACTTCCAAAATCTGTAGGAGTGCGACAGATTTGGAATCATGCCGTTCTAAACAGATTTGTGTCCAGATATTTTTCATTCAATCAGAATTTTCCCATGTTTTAAACAATTCTTTAAAAATAGCATTAAATAGCCACATATTTTTCCTGAGATTCATTTATTTAGACATTTCTCTGCTGTTGCATTTATAAGCTGTTTCTGGTTTTTCAGTAATAGAAGATTGTGATTAGTAGCTTTTCATTTAAATCTTTTTGCTTTACATTTCTTGCAATTGCAAGAAATTGCAAATTACTTGCAATTTACTTGTGGTAGAATTAAGTATGAACGTTTTTAAATACTAAAAACTTTGGGTTGAAGAGCTTTCAGGAAAGATGTTACTATCCCCCTGCTAAATGTATAAGAAAATGTCAATTACAGCACACTTATGCCATTGATAAATATTTATTAGAATTTAGAATTGAGATATTTTTTTAAAATGGCAAATTTTATATATATTTAATTATAAAGTGACACTTAGAAATCTGGTTTTCATGAATTGTCTGTTCTTTTATCTGACCATCTTTCTGTTAGTGGTATGTTATTTTATAAGAATGTTTATACAGTAAAGCTATCGATCCATTTTGTTGTTGTTGCAGATAACAATTCCTTTCTAATTTATGAAATAGCAGCTCGTGGCTCAGTCAATAAAGAACCCATGTGCAACAAAGGAGACATAAGAGACGAGTGTTCGATCCCTGAGTTGGGAAGATCCCTAGAGCAGGAAATGGCAGCCCACTCCAGTATTCTTGCCTGGAACATTCCACGAACAGAGAAGCCTGGAGTGGAACAGTTCATGGGGTTGCAAGAGTCAGACACAACTTAGCAACTAAGCCACCACCAGGCATATAAATTATGAACTTGATAAAATAAAAAGTGAACTCATATAGAGCTATAATGCTAAAGCGTATGTTGGCATACCTTTCCATTTGCTTCTCTGTGAGCCAACTGGTCATAGTCCTGTCATTATGGCTGAGAACTTCCAGTCTGGTCTGGATTCTCCTTTTCTCAAGCACTTTTATGCCCCTTCACCCATTTTTTCCTAATTGTCTCATGAACTGGATTTAAAATGCTACTCTATTTTTTTTTAAAGATTTATTTATTTATTTATTTTGGTGCAGGTGGGGTGGGGAGGGAGGGGAGCAGGCGGGCCACTTCTACTGGTCTTTCATTTGTCCATTTTCATCCATCTTTGTTCTCTGGCCCGTGTGGGCCTCCCATCGCGGTGGCCTCTGTTGTCGCAGAGCACCGGCTCTGGGCGCATGCGCTCCAGAGCTCTGGCTCGGTAATTGGACACATCGGTCCAGCCGCTCCACTTCACGTGGGATCTTCCCAGGCCAGGGATCGAACTGGCGCCCCTTGCACTGCAAGGCGGTGTCCTTACCCACTGGACCACCAGGGAAGCCCAAAATGCTACTCTATTGTATGAAAGTCATCCCTATTAATTGCATAACATTATTAGTCTTTGCTAATAACTTGAGTTACTGATCGAAGTTTCCTAATAAATACTGTCTTTTAATTTCAAGGAAAATTTCCCTTTAGTTTTACAATGTCGTGGGCATTGGAAATGGTTCATAACATACTCATTACTATTAAAGGAGTTTATATTCCAGTGGTGGGTGGCATGAAACAAACTTGGAAATAAAAAGTAGGCTTTTGTTAGCTTGATTTTTTCGAACAGTGTGAACTGAACATATTGAAAAGAGTACGATTTAAATTTTGGCATCTTTGTGCGCGTGCGCGGACACACACACACACACACACACACACACACACACACGCACACGCACACGCACACGCACACGCACACGCACACGCACACACACACACCCACCCCCATACACATACCTGGGAATCACCACAGTTAAAAACGTGGGCATATTTATCATGTCACTTCCCATTCCCAGGCGACTACTGATCTACGTTCCAGTACTTTAATTTTGTTTTCCAGAATTTTGTATACTTGATAAAATAAAAAGTGAACTCATATAGAGCTATAATGCTAAAGCGTATGTTGGCATACCTTTCCATTTGCTTCTCTGTGAGCCAACTGGTCATAGTCCTGTCATTATGGCTGAGAACTTCCAGTCTGGTCTGGATTCTCCTTTTCTCAAGCACTTTTATGCCCCTTCACCCATTTTTTCCTAATTGTCTCATGAACTGGATTTAAAATGCTACTCTATTTTTTTTTAAAGATTTATTTATTTATTTATTTTGGTGCAGGTGGGGTGGGGAGGGAGGGGAGCAGGCGGGCCACTTCTACTGGTCTTTCATTTGTCCATTTTCATCCATCTTTGTTCTCTGGCCCGTGTGGGCCTCCCATCGCGGTGGCCTCTGTTGTCGCAGAGCACCGGCTCTGGGCGCATGCGCTCCAGAGCTCTGGCTCGGTAATTGGACACATCGGTCCAGCCGCTCCACTTCACGTGGGATCTTCCCAGGCCAGGGATCGAACTGGCGCCCCTTGCACTGCAAGGCGGTGTCCTTACCCACTGGACCACCAGGGAAGCCCAAAATGCTACTCTATTGTATGAAAGTCATCCCTATTAATTGCATAACATTATTAGTCTTTGCTAATAACTTGAGTTACTGATCGAAGTTTCCTAATAAATACTGTCTTTTAATTTCAAGGAAAATTTCCCTTTAGTTTTACAATGTCGTGGGCATTGGAAATGGTTCATAACATACTCATTACTATTAAAGGAGTTTATATTCCAGTGGTGGGTGGCATGAAACAAACTTGGAAATAAAAAGTAGGCTTTTGTTAGCTTGATTTTTTCGAACAGTGTGAACTGAACATATTGAAAAGAGTACGATTTAAATTTTGGCATCTTTGTGCGCGTGCGCGCGCACGCAGACACACACACACACACACGCACACGCACACGCACACGCACACGCACACGCACACGCACACCCACACCCCACACCCCCCACCCCCATACACATACCTGGGAATCACCACAGTTAAAAACGTGGGCATATTTATCATGTCACTTCCCATTCCCAGGCGACTACTGATCTACGTTCCAGTACTTTAATTTGTGTTTTCCAGAATTTTGTATACTCAGAACATACAGTATTTATTTTTTAATCTGGCTTTTTTTGCTCAGCAAAATTATTTTGAGATTCATCTTGTTGCAGTGTGTTTTTATTTCATTTTTTTTGTAATTTGATTTCATTTCCAGTTTTATTCATTTTTATTCTTGAGTAGTTTTTCATTAAAAGGTTGTATTTTGGGGCTTCCCTGGTGGTCCAGTGGGTAAGGACACCGCCTTGCAGTTCAAGGGGTGCCGGTTCGATCCTTGGCCTGCGAGGATCCCACATGCTGAGGAGTGGCTGGACCGATGTGTCCAGCTACCGAGTGGGAGCTCTGGAGTACATGTGCCCAGAGCTGGTGCTCTGCAGGTGAGAGAGGCCACTGCGATGGGAGGCCCACACAGGCCAAAGAACAAAGATAAATAAATGAAAGATCAATAGAAGTGGCCAAAAAAAAGAAAAAAGGTTGTATCTCAGTTTGTTTACTCATTTGTTGATGGACTGACATGTGTGTTTTTTTCCAGTTTTTGGCAGTCAGCAATAAAGCTGCTGTGTATATTTCTGTATAAGTGTTTCCCTGGACATATGCTTTTATTTCTCTTGAGTAAACACCTAGGAGTGGAATGGCTGGATCATATGCTAGGTATCTGTGCAACTTTTCTAGAAACAGCCACACTGGTTTCCAAAGTGGTTGTAGTATTTTACATTCACACCTAAAGTTCCAGTTTCTCCATATCCTCATTGACACCCAGCATGGGAAGCTTTAACATTTTTATATATTTTAATTGATTGTAGTGGTATCTATTGCAGTTTTCATTTGTATTTTCCTAATGGTTAATGATGTTGAGCTTTTCTTTGTGTGCTTATTTGCATCTACATATAGTGTTTGGTGAGGTGTCTGTTCAAATATTTTTCTCATTGTTTTTTGAAGAGTAATTTTCTTAAAATTGAGTGTTGAGAGTTCTTTCTGTTTTTTGGATACAAGTCCTTTATTAGATACGTGAATTACAAATATTTTCACCCAGTCTGTGGCTTATTTTTTATTCTTTTAACAGTGTCTTTGAAAGAGCTTATGTTTTCTTTATCTTTATCAGTTTATTCCTCTAAGGATCATGTGTTTGGTTTCATATCTAAGAAATCTTTTGCCTAACCCAGGGTCACAGCAGTTTTCTTCTGGGTTCTTCTGTGTTCTATTTTCAGAGCTATAATCAATTTTGGTTTGATTTTTTTGGTATAGTATGGATCAAAGTTCATTTATATGGGTTTTTTTGCATATGGGTATCTAGTTGTTCCAACATTGTTGTGAAAAGACACTTTTTTTTCCTACTAAATTGCCTTTGCAACTTTGTTGAAAATCAGTTCTCTATATGGGTCTATGTCTATACTCTCTAGTAATGAAAGTCACTCGGTCGTGTCCAACTCTTTGTGAGCCCATGGACAAGGCATGGAATTCTCCAGGCAAGAATACTGGAGTGAGTTGCCATTTTCTTCTCCAGAGGATCTTCCCACCCCAGGGATCAAACCCAGGTCTCCCACATTGCAGGTGGATTCTTTACCATCTGAGTCACCAGGGAAGCCCAGACTCTTCTGGGTTCCATCTGTTTTTCTATACTTAGTCTACTACCATACTGCCTTGATTCCTGAAGCTTTACAATAATTCTTGAAAACATGAGGTGTTAGTCCTCTTGGTTGCTTTTCCTTTTTATTCCATTTTCTGGAAGTCATTGTACAGATTTGGTCTTTAATTCCTCCTTAAATATTTGATAGATTTCACCAAGGAAGTCATCTGGGCCTAGAGTTTTCCTTATGGGATGGTTTTAAATTATAAATTGAATTTCTTTAAAAGACATAAATCTGTTCAGGTAATCTGATTTTTTCCTGAGTGAGCTGTGGTGGCCTGTATCTTTTAAGAATTGGTCCATTTCATGTAGGTTATCAAACTTGTCAGTATAAAACTTATAAATACTATTCCCTGATTATGTTTTCAATGTTCATAGAATCTATAGTGATGTTTCCTTTTCCAGTCTCTGTTGTAATTTGTGTATTCTTCTTTTTCCAGATCAATCTGCTAGAGGTTTATCAAATTTATTGCTCTTCTCAAAGAGCAAGTTTTAGTTTTATTGATGTTTCTCTCTTGGCTTTTAAATTTTTTAAAAATTTTTATTTTAGCTTTGATCCTATTTCTTGTCTTCAACTGACTTTGGGTTCAATTTTTTCCCCCAGTTTCTTAAGCTAGAAGATGAAGTCATGGATTTGAGATATTTTTTCCTTTCTAATGTAGGCATTGAATGCTTTAACTTTCCCCCTACAAACTGTTTTAGCTGGATTCCCAAATTTGTAATATGCTGTCTTTTCATTCAGTTCCAAATTCTTTCTAACTTCTCTTTGGTCTTTTTTCCTTTGACTCATGGATGATTTAGAAGTGTGTTATTTTGTTTCCAAGTAGTTGGAATGTGCCCAGAGATCTTTCTGTTATTGCTTTCTAGATTAATTTCTTTGTGGGAAGGACGTACTTGATATGGCATGACTCCATTTTAAATTTATTGAGACTTGTTTAATAGCCCAGAATGTGGTTGTGACAAATGTTCCATGTGTGGTAGAAAATATGTGTTTTTCTCTTATGCAGAATGTTCTATGTGTGTCAGTATTGATAATGGTCAATTTTACCCTTAATGGTTTTTTAAATACTTGTTCTATCAATTGAAATACTCTTTTTGAAACCTCCCAACAATAATTCTGAATTTGTCTTATTCTCCTTGAAATTCTGTCAGTTTTACTTCATGTGTTTTGAAGCTCTCTTCTTAAGTGTCCTTGGGATAAATTGAGCCCTTTTTCATTATAAAATGGACATTTTTTTTAATCCCTAGTAATGTTCTTTGGTCTGAAATGTACTTTGTCTGACATTAATAGAGCTATTCCAGTTCTCCCTTGACTAGTGTTTATATGATATATATTTTTTCTATTCTTTTAACCTATTTGTGACTTTGTAAAGTGTGTATCTTGTGTTCAGCATATAGTTGTACATGCTTTGTTTTTTTTATCCAAATTGATAATCTCTCCGTTTTTATTGAGGTGTTTAGACTACTTATTAATATGAGTATTCGTATGATTAGATTTAAATTTAAATATAAATGTTGTATCGCAGTGTTTCCTACTTGTCCTACCTTTTCTTTATTTTCTCATTCTGCTTAACCTTTGATTATTTCTTAATGAATTCTGTTTTATCTCATCTGTTGCCATATTAGCTATAATTCTTTGTTTTGTGATTTTATTGGTTGCTTATTTTATACGTTTTATTTTATGTATATTTTAAACACCACTGTACATTATTTTTGTTTAAACAGTCATACTTTATAGATATTTAAATAAAAAAAATCTTAATATTTACCCAAGTGTTTATCCTTGAAAACGTAGCTCCGTATTTCCATCTCACATGCTTTTCTTTCTTCCTGAAGTACTTACTCCAACATTTCTTATGGTACAGATTTGCTGGTGATGAATTCTTTCAGCTTTTGTATGTCTGAAAAATTGCTTACTTGATTTTTGTTTTTTTGAAAGCTATCTTCACTGGTATAGAAATCTATGATGTTGATAACGTTAAAATTTCTGTATTTTAAAGATGTTGCTCATCTGTTGAACTGTTTATATTATTTCTAACAAGAAATGTATCATTTTTGTTTCTTTTAATGTAATATGTCTATTTTTTCTCTGGCAGTTTTTAAGATTTTTAAAATTTATTGTTTTGAGCAGTTTGCTTTGGTGTACTTAATGTTTTGCTTGGGGTTTGTTGAGCTTGTTAAATATGTAGGTCTAATGTTTGCATAACACTTGGAAAATTCTGGCCAATATTTCCATAAATCTTTTTTCTGTCCCACTCTTTCTTGTTTCCTTTTATTGCAGAATGGTAGAATTCCATATCTCGTCCATGGGTCTCAAAGAGTTGGACATGGCTGAGCAACTTTCACTTACTATTTACAAGTTAGGGCCTGGGTCCTAGGTGTCCTTATATGGTACTGGAATGTTCTTGCTTCTTGGCCTTCCGAGGGGTTAGGACATAACTAACCATGCAAACACATCTGTCTCTTTCTTCTTTCATTCATTTATCTGTCTGTTCTATCATCAAGTCATGAATTCATACTGATACCTCTGATTCTAATCCATGCTTCATTCTAGCCTTCTATCTCTGATGGTGAGAAACCTGACATTTTTTTCCCCTTTTTCTTTAGCATTTTTTATCTTAAATTTTGGCCTCTTTTATTGTTTTTTTACTTATTTGTTTTCGTCTGTCTTTATTCTTTGACCTGTGTGAGCTTCCATTGCAGTGGCCTCTCTCCTTGCAGAGCACCGGCTCTGGGCACATGTGCTCCAGAGTGTTGGCTCATAATTGGACACATCGGTCCAGCCACTCCACAGCACATGGGATCTTCCCCTACCAGGGATCTAACCGGTGCCCTTTGCACTGCAAAGCGGACTCTTTACCCTCTGGACCACCAGGGAAGCCTGAGAAACTTGACTCTTACTATCTATAACATATGTAAATGTATTTACTGACTTCCTTAATCCTAGTATGCACAAAAGTAGTTTGAGAATTTCTAACTCAAACCCTTGTGGGAAACACATTTACTAGTAAGAGTGTAATTCTAAGTACAATTTCTTTTTGGTCTTTACAGTTTCAAGTTAAGATACTATTTTCCAGTTATTTTATTTATTGAAAGCAGCTCAGTTGTGTCCGACTCTTTGTGAACCACGGATGCACCATGGCATTCTCCTGGCAAGAATAATGGAGTGGGTGGCCTTTCCCTCCTCCAGGGGATCTTCCTGACCCAGGAATTGAACCCAGGTCTCCCGCATTGCAGATGAATTTTTTACCATCTGAGTCACCAGGGAAGCCCAGAAATACTGGAGTGGATCATCTATCCCTTCTCCAGGGGATTTTTCAGTTACTAAGGCTAATTCTTTTTTTCCTCATCCTATTCAGTGTGGTTACATTATTTACTTGTGATACAGTTGGATTCTTTGTTAGTGTTTGTATTCCATGTTGCTCTCTTCCCCTAAAATACACATATGCTGGTTGATTTTAATTACCTATTTACATTTTTGATATGTTAACATCACCATGGTTCTCAGAGTCAGGGCTACACAAAAGGGGAAATTCACAAGTGTCAACCCCTCCCCATCCCTACTATCTCCTCTTATTGCTCCCTTTTTCCATCCTTTCCCATCCATCTCATTAGTCAACCAATTTCTTTAAGGTTCCAGTTTACCCTTACTGTATTTCTTTGCACAAATGGGCAGCTAGCTACATGAGTGTTTTCTTTTATCTTCTTTTTTCTTACATGAGGAGAAGTGTACCATAGATGCATTTTTTTTTTCACTTAATAGTTTATCCTGCACACCATTCCATATCAGTTTTTTTTTTTAATGGTTTCTTTTGTGGGGGGGCGGGTTGGGGAGGGAGGGGGTGGGCGGGCCACTTCTATTGGTCTTTCATTTATTTATTTTTCATCCATCTTTGTTCTTTGGCCCATGTGGGCCTCCCATCGCGGTGGCCTCTGTTGTCGCAGAGCACCGGCTCTGGGCGCATGCGCTCCAGAGCTCCGGCTTGGTAATTGGACACATCAGTCCAGCCACTCCACGGCACGTGGGATCTTCCCAGGCCAGGGATCGAACCGGCCCCCCTTGCACTGCAAGGCGGTGTCCTTACCCACTGGACCACCAGGGAAGCCCTCCATGTCAGTTTATAGAGATATTCCTTATTCTTTTTTTTTTTTTAAACAGATGCTGGTTTTTTTGGGGTTGGGGGGGAACCACTTCTATTGATCTTTCATTTGTTTATCTTTGTTCTTTGGCCTGTGTGGGCCTCCCATCACAGTGGCCTCTCTCACAGCAGAGCACCGGCTCTGGGCGCATGCGCTCCAGAGCTCCGGCTTGGTAATTGGACACATCAGTCCAGCCACTCCACGGCACGTGGGATCTTCCCAGGCCAGGGATCGAACCGGCCCCCCTTGCACTGCAAGGCGGTGTCCTTACCCACTGGACCACCAGGGAAGCCCTCCATGTCAGTTTATAGAGATATTCCTTATTCTTTTTTTTTTTTTAAACAGATGCTGGTTTTTTTGGGGTTGGGGGGGAACCACTTCTATTGATCTTTCATTTGTTTATCTTTGTTCTTTGGCCTGTGTGGGCCTCCCATCACAGTGGCCTCTCTCACAGCAGAGCACCGGCTCTGGGCGCATGCGCTCCAGAGCTCAGGCTTGGTAATTGGACACATGGGTCCAGCCGCTCCGCGGCACGTGGGATCCTCCCAGGCCAGGGATCGAACTGGCACTCCTTGCACTGCAAGGCGGTGTCCTTACCCACTGGACCACCAGGGAAACCCTTCCATATTCTTATCTATGGTAACATAGCACTCTGCTGTGCGACTGTATCATTGTATATTTAAGCCCTCAACTGTATATGGATATTTAGGTTGTTTCCATTATTTTATAATTACAACAATTTTGTGATGAGTGATCTTGTGCCTAAGTATTTTTGTATTAGAAATATCTCCTTAGAGTAGATTTCTGGAGGAGGGTTTCATGGGACAAATAGCCCTTTTCATCCCTCTGTTTGCTTGAATAATTTCTGATTAATATCAGAAAATGGTAGCCTGTCTTAGCATTTTCTTTCTCTCCTGGTTTTGAGAGAAGAAAAAATAAATTTGTATAGGAGTACAGATGAGGACTTTCTCTAATGTATTTGAAATACTTTCTAGTATTTGAAATACACCCCCTTGTAATACCTCATCTTCATGCTTTGAGTATTAAGATTCCTATAGTCATTCCTCCCTCTTTCTTTAAATACCTATTTTCCTAGAAATCTCTTATGTATGTTTTGTAATGTCTTTAACTGGCAGCTTAAGCTGGGATTTTCTCATCAAAGTACAGTTATCTGCATTTTGTCTTTGTTTTGCCAAGTTTAAAAAGACAGCAAAACTGGGGTAACAGTCGTGATGCACAGTCAATTGAAGGTAGTCATTTTTTTCTTCTTAGTTGCACCAGGTGCCATGTGTGCTATAATAAGCTTATTTTAAAGGAAAAAAACCACTGTGGATACTTTTCAAGTAGCATGGAAAATCAGACTTGCTTAAGTAATGGAGAATGCTATGCTTGGTCTCAAATAGAACCTGGAATTTTTGCATTGTTGAACACAAACTAGCCAGTTGGAAATCAGTAGGCTGGAAGGATCGGTTTTGAGTGTCCCCAAGGCATTTCTTACTCCTTGCTTTCCATAGATCGCTGCCTCTCTGAAGCATGGGTGAACCCACTCTTGATCTGCTGTGTTGTTATTTTTGCAGCTCTGCACATCTTTGCGGGAGACTAATGTTCCTCTGAATTCTATCTCAGAAGCCAAATTTCCGCTGGGGTTTCTGCATCACACTGTTCTCCAGATAGGCTCTTTGGTGCCAGGTTTCCTTCCGCAGTGAGCTGCCCTTATTTCACAAAGTCATCTTGGATTGATAGTGTGTATCTGGGGGTAGGAGCTCAAAGGCAAAGAGAAACACATGCCTTTAGCTACAGATAACAGCTTCCTAATAATCCTAGCCCTTATCTGCATGTTCAACATTTCCCACTTATGTTAACTACCAGCAGATGAAGTGATCTTGTGCCTAAGTATTTTTGTATTAGAAATATCTCCTTAGAGTAGATTTCTGGAGGAGGGTTTCATGGGACAAATAGCCCTTTTCATCCCTCTGTTTGCTTGAATAATTTCTGATTAATATCAGAAAATGGTAGCCTGTCTTAGCATTTTCTTTCTCTCCTGGTTTTGAGAGAAGAAAAAATAAATTTGTATAGGAGTACAGATGAGGACTTTCTCTAATGTATTTGAAATACTTTCTAGTATTTGAAATACACCCCCTTGTAATACCTCATCTTCATGCTTTGAGTATTAAGATTCCTATAGTCATTCCTCCCTCTTTCTTTAAATACCTATTTTCCTAGAAATCTCTTATGTATGTTTTGTAATGTCTTTAACTGGCAGCTTAAGCTGGGATTTTCTCATCAAAGTACAGTTATCTGCATTTTGTCTTTGTTTTGCCAAGTTTAAAAAGACAGCAAAACTGGGGTAACAGTCGTGATGCACAGTCAATTGAAGGTAGTCATTTTTTTCTTCTTAGTTGCACCAGGTGCCATGTGTGCTATAATAAGCTTATTTTAAAGGAAAAAGACCACTGTGGATACTTTTCAAGTAGCATGGAAAATCAGACTTGCTTAAGTAATGGAGAATGCTATGCTTGGTCTCAAATAGAACCTGGAATTTTTGCATTGTTGAACACAAACTAGCCAGTTGGAAATCAGTAGGCTGGAAGGATCGGTTTTGAGTGTCCCCAAGGCATTTCTTACTCCTTGCTTTCCATAGATCGCTGCCTCTCTGAAGCATGGGTGAACCCACTCTTGATCTGCTGTGTTGTTATTTTTGCAGCTCTGCACATCTTTGCGGGAGACTAATGTTCCTCTGAATTCTATCTCAGAAGCCAAATTTCCGCTGGGGTTTCTGCATCACACTGTTCTCCAGATAGGCTCTTTGGTGCCAGGTTTCCTTCCGCAGTGAGCTGCCCTTATTTCACAAAGTCATCTTGGATTGATAGTGTGTATCTGGGGGTAGGAGCTCAAAGGCAAAGAGAAACACATGCCTTTAGCTACAGATAACAGCTTCCTAATAATCCTAGCCCTTATCTGCATGTTCAAATGGCCAAGAGGTACTTTGCCCACTTATGTTAACTACCAGCAGATGAAGTGTTCTGTACCTTTAAGATGATTATGCCTTTACTTCCTTAATGCTGCTAATGGTCCACTGGAAGAAGAGAAAAATACCCCCGAAATCTGAGGTCTTATTTGAAAAGCAATGTTGAGATTCTAACATACTCTGTTTTGGTTGCTCTACAAGACTGATAGACTTGGGTAGGACATTAAATGGCATTGTTTAGACCATTTTACATGTAGCTCTGTTGATATTCTGAAACCTTTAGTTCCTTTTTGCTAGCTAACACATGTTCTTAAACTGAGATGCTTCTTTGTCATGATTGTCTGTTGGATGTCAGTCTATGGTTGGGGGCTTTCCTGGTGGTCCAGTGGGTAAGGACATTGCCTTGCAGTGCAGGGGGCGCCGGTTCCACCCCTGGCCTGGGAAGATCCCACGTGCCGCAGAGTGACTGGACCGATGTGTGCAATTACCAAGCCGGAGCTCTGGAGCTCATGCGCCCAGAGCCAGTGCTCTGTTACAGTGGAGGCCACTGCAATGGGAGGCCCACACGGTCCAAGGAACACAGATGGATGAAGATAGATAAATGAAAGACTAATAGAAGTGGCCCACCTGCCCCTCTCCCTCCCCATCTCGCCCCCCCCCTCGCCCCCACAAAAAAAGAAACACTCCATGGTGGGGCTGATGAATTTCTTTCTTTCTTTTTTTAATTATTTTATTTATTTATTTACTGGGGGAGCGGGTTAGGGAGGGGGTGAGCGGGTTAGGGAGGGGGTGAGCAGGCCACTTCTATTGGTCTTTCATTTGTCTATTGGCTCTTGTGGGCCTCCCATCGCAGTGGCTTCTGTTGTCGCAGAGCACGGGCTCTGGGCGCAATCGCTCCAGAGCTTCGGCTCGGTAATTGGACACATCGGTCCAGCCGCTCCGCGGCACGGTGGAATCTTCCCAGGCCAGGGATCGAACCGGCGCCCCTTGCACTGCAAGGCGGTGTCCTTACCCACTGGACCACCAGGGAAACCCCTCTCCCTCCCCAACTCGCCCCCCCTCCCCACCCCTCACCCCGCAAAAAAAGAAACAGTCCATGGTGGGGCTGATGAATTTCTTGAGTAGAAAGAAATGTTGCTGCTCAGAGTATGTGCAACCTTGGTATCATCTGGGAGTTGTTAGAAATGAAGAATTCCGGTCTCTTGAGTCTAAATTTACATAATTTACAAGATTCCCAGGGAATTCATGAGCACAGTAAAGTTCCAGAAGCACTGACTTAGAAGGTAAACAATTTGTTGAGGAATCAGGGCATCAAGAGTTTTTTCTTGGTTCTTTTCACTTTTTTCTTTTTTGGCAATGAGAGCCTCTTTCTTAATTCTCCAAAGTTTTTCTTTTTTTTCACTCTTAAAAAGGTTTCTGCGTCTTTAGTTCCTTTTGCAGTGTTCTTAAACTGAGATGCTTCTTTGTCATGATTGTCTGTTGGATGTCAGTCTATGGTTGGGGGCTTTCCTGGTGGTCCAGTGGGTAAGGACATTGCCTTGCAGTGCAGGGGCGCGGTTCCACCCTGGCCTGGGAAGATCCCACGTGCCGCAGAGTGACTGGACCGATGTGTGCAATTACAAGCCGGAGCTCTGAGCTCATGCGCCCAGAGCCAGTGCTCTGTTACAGTGGAGGCCACTGCAATGGGAGGCCCACACGGTCCAAGGAACACAGATGGATGAAGATAGATAAATGAAAGACTAATAGAAGTGGCCCACCTGCCCCTCTCCCTCCCCATCTCGCCCCCCCCCTCGCCCCCACAAAAAAAGAAACACTCCATGGTGGGGCTGATGAATTTCTTTCTTTCTTTTTTTAATTATTTTATTTATTTATTTACTGGGGGAGCGGGTTAGGGAGGGGGTGAGCGGGTTAGGGAGGGGGTGAGCAGGCCACTTCTATTGGTCTTTCATTTGTCTATTGGCTCTTGTGGGCCTCCCATCGCAGTGGCTTCTGTTGTCGCAGAGCACGGGCTCTGGGCGCAATCGCTCCAGAGCTTCGGCTCGGTAATTGGACACATCGGTCCAGCCGCTCCGCGGCACGGTGGAATCTTCCCAGGCCAGGGATCGAACCGGCGCCCCTTGCACTGCAAGGCGGTGTCCTTACCCACTGGACCACCAGGGAAACCCCTCTCCTCCCCAACTCGCCCCCTCCCACCCCTCACCCCGCAAAAAAAGAAACAGTCCATGGTGGGGCTGATGAATTTCTTGAGTAGAAAGAAATGTTGCTGCTCAGAGTATGTGCAACCTTGGTATCATCTGGGAGTTGTTAGAAATGAAGAATTCCGGTCTCTTGAGTCTAAATTTACATAATTTACAAGATTCCCAGGGAATTCATGAGCACAGTAAAGTTCCAGAAGCACTGACTTAGAAGGTAAACAATTTGTTGAGGAATCAGGGCATCAAGAGTTTTTTCTTGGTTCTTTTCACTTTTTTCTTTTTTGGCAATGAGAGCCTCTTTCTTAATTCTCCAAAGTTTTTCTTTTTTTTCACTCTTAAAAGGTTATTTATAGGGACTTCTCTGGTGGTCCAGTGGTTGTGACTCTTATGCTTCCAGTATGGAGCGTGTGGGTTCTATCCCTGGTTGGGTAAATAAGATCCCACATGCTGCACAATGTGGGCAAAACATTAAAAAAGAAAAAAAAAAACAAACTGACTTATAACTGGGTTTTTCCAGGCTCACAGGAGATGAACAAATGAACAAAGGGATCCTTTTGATATGATGTCTAAATAGATACATTTGACCTCACTGGGGGAAAGCACCTAGCTAAAGATTTGGCATTGTGAAGAAAATCCCCCCTCCCCCAAAAAAATCCAAGAAAGAAGGGATTATATAAATGTATATTGTTGTTGTTGTTGCTCAATTGTTCAGTCATGTCCCACTCTTTCTGACTGCCATGGACTGCAGCATTCCAGGGTTCCCTGTCCTTTACCATATAATATATATACATGAACGTATAGTTGATTGCTGTACAGTATAACAAACACAATGTAAAACAACTATGCACCAATAAAAATTAAAAGAAAATTGCTTGATAAATGGTGAAAAAAATAAAAATATTTCACATTGTTACTAAATCCCTCTGCCTATCAGTTAAAGTACCTTAAGACTAAGAATGATCTGTTAGAGTTGTAGTCAATCCTCATTTTTCGTGGATTCTGCATTTTCAAAGTTTCGCTAAAATCCACTTGTAACTCCCAAATCAAATCTCGCAGTGCTTTCACAGTCATTCATGGACATGCAGGGATGCAAAATGTTTGTGTCATCTGAGATGCATACGCATTGGAGGCTGAAGGATGTAGCACTTCACCTTGTTTCAGCTCTTGTATAAGAGTCCTCTTCGCAATTTGCTAAGTGCCACTTTGTTCTCACTTTTGTGCTTTTTGTTGGTGATTTTACTGTTTAAAAATGGCCCCCAAGTGTAGTGCTGAAGGGCTGACTAGTGCTTTCTTAGCATAAGAAGACTGTGATGCGCCTTTTGGAGAAAGTATGTGTGTTAAGATAAGCTTCCTTCAGGCATGGGCCTGAATGATTTTGGCCATGAGTCAGTATAAGTGAACCAACAGCTATTTTAAAATAAGTGTCTTTAAACAGAAACACACCACGTTTTGGATGAGCATATATACACTGCTATAGTTAAAATGGATAACCAACATTAACTGGATAACCAGGGTCCTACTGTATAGCACAGGAAACTCTGCTCAGTGTTATGTGGCAACCTAAATGGAAGGGAAGATTGGGGAAGAATGGATACATGTGTATGTATGGCTGAGTCCCTTCACTGTTGACCTGAAACTATCACAACATTGTTCATCCGCTATACCCTCATACAAAATAAAAAGTTAAAAACCAGAAGCACACATAAATCAAGGGTATATGTTGATTGGTTATTCAAAGGGTTGTGACCCAAAGTTCCTTGGAAACACACTCAGTATTTCCACTAAAGGCAATAGGTCAGTATTTGTTAATTTGTTAAATTCAGTGTTTGTTGTGACTTAATAGAATATAATCACTGCAAATAATGGCTATCAACTGTATGCTGAAAAATGAATTAGGCTAGGCTTCCAACTGGGCATTATTTCCTCTTTTATGGATGGTGGCAAGACTAACTTGTTCGAAGAAATTTTTAGTTGTATTCTAAGAGCACAGTTTCAAATAAAGATACCTGATAGTTTACAGAAACCCACTTCACCAGTATCTGAAGGATTTCTTGGGACCAAGACACTATGATCGGGAGGCTTTTATCTTCCTGTGAGTGTGGTTGCATTCTTTTAGGCATGGCATGTGAAGCAACTATAGTACAGTTACTTTCAGATCGCCGGTTTATGCGGTAAGCGCATTTTCTGTGGGGTCTGTGTTGTGTATTTCAAAATCCACATTTTGCTTCCTGCATCCACGATCTATGTGGCTGCCTCAGTCCAGATCTGCATTTTTTATTGCCTGGATCCTAGACTGGTTTCTAAATGTGCTTACTTATGGCCTAGTCTCCAGTGCAGTCCAATTTGTACTATAGTAAATCTGTGTGAAAGCTCTCAGTGGCTCCCAGTTACCTCAGGATAAGGCTCAAGATTCTCTGAACTATGACCTCTGACTTCCTTGCCACTGTGCTTAAAGATCCCTGACTACGTGATACTCTCCGCACATCTCTGGGTCTTTGCATGATCTATCCCTCAGCTTCCCTTTCTTCTTCATCTACCAGGAAGTCATTTCTCATATCACTGATCTTCAGGAGAACTGAGTGTAGAATAAATCCACAATGAGCATTCAATCCTGGAAAATACAAAAAAGAGAGAGAGAGAGAGAGAGTGAACAGGTTTGCTACAAAAAACGATTAAAAGAGTAGCAACTTGTATGGTCAGTTGTTTTTAAAACATGTGATGCAAAAAAATAAAACATGTGATGCTCTGTGTAGCAATTGTTCAAGAAAACATTGAGTGAATTAATGTAATAGCATCAAACATTTATTCCAAATATTTCTCTTCCACAATTTTTAAAAAAATTGAGTGAATTAAGTAATAGCATCAACACTAGATTTCATTCCTCTTTCTTAATTCCCCAATTGGTTATTCAAAGGGTTGTGCCCAAGTTCCTTGGAAACACACTCAGTATTTCCACTAAAGGCAATAGGTCAGTATTTGTTAATTTGTTAAATTCAGTGTTTGTTGTGACTTAATAGAATATAATCACTGCAAATAATGGCTATCAACTGTATGCTGAAAAATGAATTAGGCTAGGCTTCCAACTGGGCATTATTTCCTCTTTTATGGATGGTGGCAAGACTAACTTGTTCGAAGAAATTTTTAGTTGTATTCTAAGAGCACAGTTTCAAATAAAGATACCTGATAGTTTACAGAAACCCACTTCACCAGTATCTGAAGGATTTCTTGGGACCAAGACACTATGATCGGGAGGCTTTTATCTTCCTGTGAGTGTGGTTGCATTCTTTTAGGCATGGCATGTGAAGCAACTATAGTACAGTTACTTTCAGATCGCCGGTTTATGCGGTAAGCGCATTTTCTGTGGGGTCTGTGTTGTGTATTTCAAAATCCACATTTTGCTTCCTGCATCCACGATCTATGTGGCTGCCTCAGTCCAGATCTGCATTTTTTATTGCCTGGATCCTAGACTGGTTTCTAAATGTGCTTACTTATGGCCTAGTCTCCAGTGCAGTCCAATTTGTACTATAGTAAATCTGTGTGAAAGCTCTCAGTGGCTCCCAGTTACCTCAGGATAAGGCTCAAGATTCTCTGAACTATGACCTCTGACTTCCTTGCCACTGTGCTTAAAGATCCCTGACTACGTGATACTCTCCCGCACATCTCTGGGTCTTTGCATGATCTATCCCTCAGCTTCCCTTTCTTCTTCATCTACCAGGAAGTCATTTCTCATATCACTGATCTTCAGGAGAACTGAGTGTAGAATAAATCCACAATGAGCATTCAATCCTGGAAAATACAAAAAAGAGAGAGAGAGAGAGAGAGTGAACAGGTTTGCTACAAAAAACGATTAAAAGAGTAGCAACTTGTATGGTCAGTTGTTTTTAAAACATGTGATGCAAAAAAATAAAACATGTGATGCTCTGTGTAGCAATTGTTCAAGAAAACATTGAGTGAATTAATGTAATAGCATCAACACTAGATTTTCATTCCTCCTTTTCTCTAATTCCCACAATGAATAATAAATGGCAGTCAAAATGAATGAACTATTGCAGTCTAGAACACTATGGATGAATCTTATTAATGTAATAAATGAAAGTAAGTTCCTCAAGATTGCATGATGTGGGTGTGTGTGGGTGTGAATCAATGATAATTGTAAGATTGCAGATAGTGGTTACCTTGGGAGGAAAGAGGTGTGGGGAGGGGACGGAGATGACCACATAAAAAGATGTAAGTTATTGTCCATGGTCTAGTTCCCATGGTAAGTACTGGATTTGTGTGTGTGTGTGTGTGCATGTTAATATAATAAACACTAATAAACAAGAAGGCCATGATGAGTGGTCAAGAATTAAAGATTTTGATTAATATGATTTATCCAATTCTCTTTACCTCAGTTCTACACTGAAAAATAATCCCTGATTGGAAATGTTAGGGAAGCCTCCACCCTTTTTTACCCTCTCTAGAAAGTAAATCAAGCACATGTGGGAGAATTTTAAGTATTGAATGTCAATAAAATGATGATATAACATGGAATATTAATGGTGAATTCCAAGAAACCAAGCATTATGAAACTGAATAACTAAAGAGAACAGGGCACAAAGAGCCTGTCTTATTTGAGTCTGTCGAGACCTGGAGATGTGGAGATGAATTGCAATCAGCTTTAATGGTGTCCCTCATTTTGTGGCGCTTGTATGAGCGTGTCCTACATTTTCTTGGCAGCAGGAAGCAAGCAAAGGGCACTATTCAAAGGAAAGCAACTGCATGAGGCTTGTAAGAAAAACACACATCCTATCATTTGCCCATTGCAGACCACAGAAAAAGAGCCTTGTCTTCCAATTTTCTGAGAAATGTCCTTCCTTTGAAAATGGTTTGCTTTTGCATTTCTCCCACCAGCACTCGCTCTCATGCTCAGTTTCTCCTCGATCCCACATTCCCTGTTCTGCGAGAATCCTTGAAATCTCTTTCTAGTAGCAGTTGGTACAAGACAATGCACATTTATTTTGGTGGCAGCCTTTTCGAGTTTTCATGCCAGAATGTCTGCCTTCACAATGAGCTCATTTGAAGGCCCTTTAGATTTCAGCTGATTCCCAGGATCTGATGCGAAGAAACAATATTCAATCTGAATTCTTTCTTTTAGCAGGAGCTTTCGTTACCCTTCTTGGCAGAGTCCAGAGAGAGGAACGGAGCGTTGCTTGGATTCCAAAGTCATTTTTAAAACTGTATCATGAGGGTCTTCCTGTCTCCTAGGTGACATGTGACCATTCTCCCTGTGGAAGCGCTTGTCCATGTATTTTTAGTAACAGCAGGAGAGGATAGATACTTGGATGAGCTGTGTACCCAGCTGGGAAGCCTAAGCAGACAAAGGGTCTTAAGTTTCCCTTGATCTTATTTTTCTCCCCAACCCCCTGCCTTCCTTTTTTTTTTTTTTTTTTTTTTTTTGGTAAAACACCAAAATGGAAGGTCCCCATGTGAAAAACACCTCACTTCAGGCTTACTGGCTGCCAGTCTCTTCTTTTGCCCTTCATTCTGTTTCTTCCCTCTTGTAAGGAAAGTGCTTAAGCTCTGCCAGCTGTTTGTCACTTCCACAGATATTACGTTGTTTCTGTTGTGTCTGTCCAGCCCAGCTGAGAGGGGAAGCTTACTGTTTGCTGCCCTATAAATAGGCCTGAGAGAGTATAATTTAGCCATGGTTTTCTGTTTTCCAAGCCTTATTTCTCTTTATCTGGGCAGCCAGCAAGTGTCATAGACTTATTGCTTGATTGAATTTGGGTGATTTCTAACTTTAGAGGAGTTTTTTTTTTTTTCTTTTTGCTAATTAGCAGGAAAGCTGCTCTGTGTTCTTTTTAATAACAATAGGCTTTATCTCCACATTCTCTCCCATCCTCCAGGAGGCCAGTTTGAGCTTACACACATCTTAGCAGGATAGTCCCTAGCAGTAAAGCTTTTTTTTTTTTTTTTTTAAAAGATTTATTTATTTATTTTGGGCGGGGGTCGGGTTGGGGAGGGAGGGGAGCGGGCGGGCCACTTCTATTGGTTTTTCATTTCTCCATTTTCATCCGTCTTTGTGCTTTGGCTCCTGTGGGCCTCCCATCGCGGTGGCCTCTGTTGTCGCAGAGCACCGACTCTGGGCGCATGCGCTCCGGAGCTCCGGCTCGGTAATTGGACACATCGGTCCAGCCGCTCCGCGGCACGTGGGATCTTCCCAGCCAGGGATCGAACCGGCGCCCCTTGCACTGCAAGGCGGTGTCCTTACCCACTGGACCACCAGGGGAAGCTTTAACACTCTTAGCACCTCAGTCTGCGTAGTGTTTGCCAGAGTTCCACTAACCACTGCAAATCCCATCACCACTCCCAGAAGCATTGTGTAAGAGGACCCTGCACAAGGGCTCCCATATGGGGAGGTGTGACCTGTGGGGGATGTGGATGTCGTTTTCTCCCGCAGTGGACTTTGGGAAGCATTTTGAGCCAAATGCTTTCAGTGAAATGCAAGCAGATCTTCTCACTGCCTTGATGAAGGATGAGAACTGAGGATAGAGGAAAACCAAGCTTCTTGGTTGATGTGATAAATGCGCTTTCCAAATGACAAATGTTAGGACAGTCTGGCTAAGGAATTTGTATGGAAAGTCTCTGAAATATAAAAGTGAATCACTTTCACTTATTCTTGGAAATAAGGCCCCTAAAGCAGTGAATTAGTCTCGTAGACTGTAAATGAATAAGGAA
Source organism: Tragulus kanchil (assembly GCA_022376925.1). Taxonomy (NCBI): domain Eukaryota; kingdom Metazoa; phylum Chordata; class Mammalia; order Artiodactyla; family Tragulidae; genus Tragulus; species Tragulus kanchil. The sequence continues at coordinate 92,756,433 of JAIOJX010000001.1, read as the reverse complement.
AATACAGCTGGGAAGATTACAGACAATAGACAAAGGGATAATAATCCTAAAAAATTAACAAGAAAGACAAATCTGTCTATAGAAAAAATCAGCAAAAGTCATGAAGAGGATATTTACAAAAGAAGAAATTTAAATATACACATGGCTGACAATAAGCATGTAAGAAAACATTTGTGTCGACCAGTAATCAAAGAAAGGCAAACAAATGTAAGTTTCTCATGAACAAATATCAATTCCTAATATATTTTCATACCATTTGTATAAATGAGGGGTTCAGTCCTTGTGTTGGGAAGATCCCCTGGAGAAGGAAATGGCTACCCCACTCCAGTATTCTTTTTTTTTTTTTTTTTTTTTTTTGAGGCAAGGAAAACAACTTTGGAAAGCAGCTGACCAAGAAGATGGCAGACTAGCTCCTTGAAATAAACCATCTTGTTGGGGTTTGGATGCCAGGGTATTTTATAGATCAGAGATGGAGGGAGGTGAGGAAGCAAAGCAAAAAGGCCATTAATCTTGCGAACACCTCTTAGAATGGCAAGCCTTAGGCAGGGAATGTGTTACCTTCTCCCTTCCTGCCATCTACAGGTGGACAGGATTCTGAACAAAGGCATTTTACTTTAACAGTCAGGCAGAGGGGTAGGGTCCTCAAGGCAAGCCATTAAGTGTGATTATAATAATAATAGCAATGGAAAGGAAGTCCAAGAATCAGTTTTCAGTGTGGGCTCAAAATTGGTTTTCTCCCTGCAACAATTCCCCACTGTCAAAGTCCATTCCACAATCTTGTGGACAAAGGGGTGAAAACCATTCTGTTTAGTCAGATGGATCTTTCTGACTGCACAGGAAAGAGGGGGTGTCTGCCATCATTGCCAGTGTTTCAAAGGTTGGGGTGTGTCTTCTTCTTTCTCTTTTGGAAATTGATGTGGGGTCACAAAGAGTCAGTCATGACTGAGCAACCAAACAAGAACACATATAAAGGAGGGTTAAGGGATGAAGAGGTTGTGTGGTCGAGGGGTGGGGGTGAAATTTTAAGGAAGGCCTCTCTGAGGTGGTACCATTAACCCGGGGGGGAGCTAGGTCAGAGCTAAACACATGGTCTCGACAATAAGCATGGAAGATTACAGACAATAGACAAAGGGATAATAATCCTAAAAAATTAACAAGAAAGACAAATCTGTCTATAGAAAAAATCAGCAAAAGTCATGAAGAGGATATTTACAAAAGAAGAAATTTAAATATACACATGGCTGACAATAAGCATGTAAGAAAACATTTGTGTCGACCAGTAATCAAAGAAAGGCAAACAAATGTAAGTTTCTCATGAACAAATATCAATTCCTAATATATTTTCATACCATTTGTATAAATGAGGGGTTCAGTCCTTGTGTTGGGAAGATCCCCTGGAGAAGGAAATGGCTACCCCACTCCAGTATTCTTTTTTTTTTTTTTTTTTTTTTTGAGGCAAGGAAAACAACTTTGGAAAGCAGCTGACCAAGAAGATGGCAGACTAGCTCCTTGAAATAAACCATCTTGTTGGGGTTTGGATGCCAGGGTATTTTATAGATCAGAGATGGAGGGAGGTGAGGAAGCAAAGCAAAAAGGCCATTAATCTTGCGAACACCTCTTAGAATGGCAAGCCTTAGGCAGGGAATGTGTTACCTTCTCCCTTCCTGCCATCTACAGGTGGACAGGATTCTGAACAAAGGCATTTTACTTTAACAGTCAGGCAGAGGGGTAGGGTCCTCAAGGCAAGCCATTAAGTGTGATTATAATAATAATAGCAATGGAAAGGAAGTCCAAGAATCAGTTTTCAGTGTGGGCTCAAAATTGGTTTTCTCCCTGCAACAATTCCCCACTGTCAAAGTCCATTCCACAATCTTGTGGACAAAGGGGTGAAAACCATTCTGTTTAGTCAGATGGATCTTTCTGACTGCACAGGAAAGAGGGGGTGTCTGCCATCATTGCCAGTGTTTCAAAGGTTGGGGTGTGTCTTCTTCTTTCTCTTTTGGAAATTGATGTGGGGTCACAAAGAGTCAGTCATGACTGAGCAACCAAACAAGAACACATATAAAGGAGGGTTAAGGGATGAAGAGGTTGTGTGGTCGAGGGGTGGGGGTGAAATTTTAAGGAAGGCCTCTCTGAGGTGGTACCATTCGATCAGAGGCCTGGATGAAGTAAAGGCATCGGCCATGTGGTGTAGAAGCATTTCAGGCTGAGGTCAGAGCACATAAGATCCTGAGTTGAGACCAAGCATTGGGACAGCCAGCTGCACTACTTGGGTCGGGGAGTAGTAGACAGTATGTTGACATTGGGTTGGTTAAAAAGTTCATTTGATTCTAAGTAAAAATGAAAGACATAGTTTTCATTTTCACCAAGAATTGAACAATGTATTCCCTAACTGAACAAACTTTTTGGCCAACACAGTATATGTATGTAATGATACAATCAGATGCTGTGTATTAAGTAAAAAAGCAAGTTGTCATAGTTCACAGAAGGGGAGAAGTTTTTGCATGTCATATATCTGGAAAGGGATTTGTATCAAGCATAGATGAATAATTCTTATGTGTGTGTTTTACCCATTCAGTCATCTCTGAGTTTTTGTGACCCCATAGACTGTAGCCCACCAGACTCTTCTGTCCATGGAATTCTCCAGGCAAGAGTACTGCAGTGAGTAGCCGTTTCCTTCTCCAGGGGATCTTCCCAACCCAGGCATTGAACCCGGGTCTCCTGCAATGCCGGCAGATTCTTTACCATATGAGCCAGCAGGGAAGCCCCAAATAAGTATTACAAGTTCATAATATAAAAAAGCAAATAATGCAATTTAAAAGTGGTCAAAGTCTCCTAAACAGATAGCCCAAAGGCCAATAAGTACATGAAAAGGGCTTGATATTATTAATCATTAGGAAAGTGCTAATCAAAATTACACTAAGATACCACTTCACACCCACTAGAATGTCTATAATAAAAAAGGAAATGTGAAGTGTTGGCAAAGATATGGAAAAATTGGAACCCTTATACATTGCTGGTGGGAATGGAAAATGGTACAGTTGCTTTAGAAAACAGTCTGGCAGTTCCCTTAAATAGCTAAACACAAAGTTACTGTGTCATCAGGTAATTTCACTCATAAACATATACCCAGGAGAAAGGAAGATGTACTTCTACACAAAAACTTGTACAGAGAAGTTCATAGCAGTGTTATTCACAATAGCCGAAGAGTGGATACAACCTGAATGTCCATTAACTGATGAATAGATAAATAAAATGATTCACACTCATACACAGAGGAATATTATTTGGCAGTTAAAAGGATCTAGTACTGATCCAAACTGGACTTCCCAGGTGGCACTAGTGATAAAGAATCTGCCTTCCAGTACAAGAGTTGCAGGTTCAATCGCTGGGTTGGGAAGATACCCTGGAGAAGGGAATGGGAACCCACTCCAGTATTCTTGCCTGGAAAATTCCATGGGTAGGGGAGCCTGGAGGGCTATAGTCCGTGGGGTTGCAAGGAGTCAGATAGAATTGAACACACACTCACACCAATGCACTGGTTTCTGTAGTGTTACTTAAAACATCAGTATCTTACTGAGTGTTCAGTCTTTTTAAAAAGGAAATATAGAAGTATTTTAGAAAAGTCAGTAATAAATGGAGAATTTCATTTCAAAGAAGCAGCACTTAGCCCAGCTGAGGAGGAGGAGGGAAAATGGGCAAGATAAAGCATCATGTGACTAAGGTCTTGTTACCTATGAGAGCCAGAGCTACAAGCCTTCCTTAACATATGGATTCAGAGTTTTCAAATATAGTAGCTCAAGTGAGATCTTTGGCTTCTAGGATTCTGAATCAGAAAGTTCATAATATTGGTAGTCTGGAATCTGCAAGGGATGAATGTGACACAAGACATCTGCTCCCAACATTTGTGCATCAGCAGTAGCTACTGCTGTGACCCCCACGCTCAGGCAAGCCATGTCACTAGAGAAGCTCCCTTTGTGAAGATGTACCTACGTTGAAACATCTTTTATTTTCTCTCTCTCTTTTTTTTTTGCCTAGTGGAAGCATTTTCTTAAACTGATTAGGGTTTTTTTATAGTATCAGTTTTATATTAAATCTATTGTGAGGGGACATCTAAGGCCATTTATAACATGGATTGTATGAGGAAATGTGTCCAGGTTTCGAGTAACTGATTTAGAAATGATCTTTTGGGAAATTGGCCTTTTCTGTGAGATAGAACCACCTACCATTCAGAACTCCTCTCTAAGTCTTGATGTGGATTGAGGGAAGGACAGCCTGAGAAAATAATTTAAAGGCTGCAGTCCTTCTCATAGATTTATGCATAGTCAAATTCCTATTGTAGTGTTTGCTGCTCCAAGGTTCTGGGAGCAAATGTCGAAGTTAGCTCTTTAGCTTGTTAAATGTGATTTGCATGCAGTCAACATCCTGGCACTCCTGTGTATTATGAATTTCATTTATCCAGTGATTTGTAAAAAGAGTTGGAATTAAACACTTCTTCCTGCTCCAGAAGATGGCACAGGGCTTGCTCTGTCTTGGTTACCACAGTTTCTCCAAGTGTGGTGACAGAAAAGGGAAAAAGATCGCTAGGAGTGAAAGATACTCCAGAGACCTGTAGGTAAAATATTGGCAGATCTTGAAATGGGAAAATAGCATACCTTTATTTGTATGTCTCACAACAACTGCTTTTTCTCCTTCTTTGTTTTGTGAAGGCAAGCAATTATACTCTTACTGTGCTTCTGTTTCTTACTCTGTATTAGGAGTTTCCCCCTGTGTCTGCTCAGTCACTGAGTTGTGTCTGACTCTTTTTGCAACCCTGTGGACACTAATCCGCCAGGCTCCTCTGTCCATGGAATTCTCCAGGCAAAAATACTGGAGTGTGTCGGCATTTCCTTCTCCAGGGCATCTTCCCAACCCAGGGATTGAACCTGCATCTCCTGCACTGGCAGGTGGATTCTTTAACACTGAGCCAAGTGGGAAGCCCCTTGCCCTTAGTTTTCCTCTAGCTTAGCCTTAAGCATGTGGAGAATTCATAAACAAGCAGATACCAGGACCCCTCACCCCAAAGCTTCTGATTCAAAAGGCCCATGGCAGGGCCTGAGAATTTGTACCCAAGCAATGCTTGGGTTACCACACTTTTAGTAACATTTACCTGTAAAATTGAGAAGGCCACGTACAGTTCCATGGTTCTGAAAGTTCATGTTCCAACACAGGAAGCGTGAGCAGTGACTGATCATTGAATTGCTCAACAATCTTTAGGACTGACTTGCTGACTCTGCAGAAACCAAATCATGGCCATGCTTAGCATTTACAGGCAGGCTGGTTTCTGGTCTAATTTTAGCCCTGAGAGTAAAAGAGAGGACAAAGCAACTCTGACTTGGAATTAAGACTACCATGTGAGTCTTGAATGGCTTCATTGTTTCATCTTTTTGCTTCCTAGGCATCACCAAATTCTGGCATTACCTGACTCTTCCCTGACTTAGGCTCCTGGTCCTTGGTGAGAAAGGATCCTGCCTATGGGAACACATGGGCAAATTGGAGAAATAAAACAAAAGGGAAGAAGATGAAAAGGGCAGAGAGTTTAAGAAATAAGTCAAAGTAAGTTGAGGACACTCAGCTTTTACTTCCTTTAAACATTTGTTTCTTATAGACAATTCACACCCCCAGGAGAGTTCTTGAGATGCCTTTTAAAGAAAACAAAGCAGGGGTAACTGAACTGTTAGCGTTTGTCACAGCTAGGGTCTTGAGAAATCCAGTACTCTTACTGTAGGTAAAATATTGGCAGATCTTGAAATGGGAAAATAGCATACCTTTATTTGTATGTCTCACAACAACTGCTTTTTCTCCTTCTTTGTTTTGTGAAGGCAAGCAATTATACTCTTACTGTGCTTCTGTTTCTTACTCTGTATTAGGAGTTTCCCCCTGTGTCTGCTCAGTCACTGAGTTGTGTCTGACTCTTTTTGCAACCCTGTGGACACTAATCCGCCAGGCTCCTCTGTCCATGGAATTCTCCAGGCAAAAATACTGGAGTGTGTCGGCATTTCCTTCTCCAGGGCATCTTCCCAACCCAGGGATTGAACCTGCATCTCCTGCACTGGCAGGTGGATTCTTTAACACTGAGCCAAGTGGGAAGCCCCTTGCCCTTAGTTTTCCTCTAGCTTAGCCTTAAGCATGTGGAGAATTCATAAACAAGCAGATACCAGGACCCCTCACCCCAAAGCTTCTGATTCAAAAGGCCCATGGCAGGGCCTGAGAATTTGTACCCAAGCAATGCTTGGGTTACCACACTTTTAGTAACATTTACCTGTAAAATTGAGAAGGCCACGTACAGTTCCATGGTTCTGAAAGTTCATGTTCCAACACAGGAAGCGTGAGCAGTGACTGATCATTGAATTGCTCAACAATCTTTAGGACTGACTTGCTGACTCTGCAGAAACCAAATCATGGCCATGCTTAGCATTTACAGGCAGGCTGGTTTCTGGTCTAATTTTAGCCCTGAGAGTAAAAGAGAGGACAAAGCAACTCTGACTTGGAATTAAGACTACCATGTGAGTCTTGAATGGCTTCATTGTTTCATCTTTTTGCTTCCTAGGCATCACCAAATTCTGGCATTACCTGACTCTTCCCTGACTTAGGCTCCTGGTCCTTGGTGAGAAAGGATCCTGCCTATGGGAACACATGGGCAAATTGGAGAAATAAAACAAAAGGGAAGAAGATGAAAAGGGCAGAGAGTTTAAGAAATAAGTCAAAGTAAGTTGAGGACACTCAGCTTTTACTTCCTTTAAACATTTGTTTCTTATAGACAATTCACACCCCCAGGAGAGTTCTTGAGATGCCTTTTAAAGAAAACAAAGCAGGGGTAACTGAACTGTTAGCGTTTGTCACAGCTAGGGTCTTGAGAACTTAACATTCCAGAAAAACTTGGCTGCTGACCACCCCAACAGCAGAGTCCAGTGTGGGAAGCCCTCACTTTAGAAGATAGTATTTGGTTTGAAATGTTCATTCCAATTGTCTTTTCTGGCTGTTTGTTAGTGGATAAGAGTTATGTGATACTTTCCTAGGTGTCATTCCTGAGACCTATCATATAAAGCACTTGTGAAATTGAGAAAAAAAGTTAAAAAGTGGTCTATTCTCTTCTTATTTTATTCACTGTCTATTATTTAATTTTTTCATAGTCAATTCATTTGATTAATTGAAAAGCCATATAAAATGAAATATTTTGAAATTACTCCTCAAAAAAAAAAATCCCATAATCCCACCAATGAGAGAGAACTTCCCTTAACACTTTGATCTTTTCATGTTTCGATGTTGTGTTCATTTCTGCTATACATAAAAGTGACTTTTCATATTCTTTTCCATTGTGGTCTATCCCAGGATATGAGTATCATTCCCTATGCTATACCATAAGACCTTGCTGTTTGTCCATTTTATGTATACTAGTTTGCATCTGCTAATCCCAAACTTCCACTCCATCCTCCTCCCCTTGGCAACCACCAGTTGGTTCTCTCTGTCCGTGATTCTGTTTCTGTTTCACAGGTAGGTTCATTTGTCTCCTATTTTAGATTCCACGGATAAATGAGATCATATGGTATTTGTCTTTCTGACTCACTTCACATAGTATGATAATCTCTAGGTTCACCATGTTTTTTTTCTATGATTTGTTTCCATATTTTCTATAAAAATGGAGTCCAGCTACGCAAATAACCACCTCTTTTTGCTAAGTTTATTGCAGACATTTTCCTGTTTTGCTCAATACATTTCTGTGCCCCGTGATTCCACTGTGAGTAGTAGACCATTCTCTATGTAACCAGGGCTCTGTGATACCTTTTTGCTATTAAGCAGTGTGATAACCTTCCTGGTATGTGCATTTTTACATATGTGTCCAGTTAGTTCCCGAGCATAAATCCTTGGAAGCTACATCCTGGATCACAGGATATGTAGTCTCCCAATGCTTTTGATTCCCCGTGTCTAATAGCCCTGCGGACATGTAGGCTTCATTTGCACACACTGTCAGCAGTGTCTGCTTAGTAATTTGTGTGTCTCAAAATCAGGGGTTTTTATTACTATTTTTAAGAAGCAACTTCATGACTTTAGAGAACTTAAGTGTTGATTCTTGAGTGAAAGCATTAGTGAGCTGAGCATGTTTGAAATATTGGGGCTTTCTGTTCACCCAACCTTTCTGCAGCAGTTTTTCGCTGCCTTGAAGAAGCAGTCTTTATTATTAGTGGAAGACAGTGGGCGAGACTCTTATATGCTTATCATCAGGCTTCCTATGCATTCAGGAGCTGTATGTATGAAAGTATCTTTCCTCCAGTATTATTTCATATTTATTTATATAGTTGAAAAGCATGTACAGCCCACTATCTGTTCACACAGACATTTCAAGACTGTATTCAGTCTTAATCTCCTGTTTTAAATAGCTTTTAGAATTAATGGATTTCTGTGCATGGTGCTTGGTATACAGCTTTAAAAAAATTAAAGATAGAAAAAAATTCAAGGACCTCTGCTTTCCTACAGCAGTGCAGAGAACCGTCTGGAAAAAATACTACTTTATCTCCTGAGGCAGGCAGAGATGTATTCTTTTTGAAAAGACAAACTTGGAATTCTAAAGCTATTCTTGCCCATTTCTCTAAATACAGCACTCAGATTTCACACCAGCTTGTTAACAAAGACATGGATGTCTGAAATGATGAAGAGAAGGGTGGACCCGATGAGGAAGAATGTTGCCATGTTATGTTAAAGTTCCCTCTTGAGCTCAAAAATGCCCCTTTCACCGGGGCTGGATAAAGTTCCATCATAAAAGTAAGAGGTAGTGCAGGCAACTTGAGGAATTTTTGTCTCCTGAATGTGCAGTTGGCATCCCAAAGAAAGTTTTATCTGATTCTGAATCATTTCAGTTAACACAATTGCTGGGTTCTTTTTTTAGTTCTTTCTGAGGAGGCCTTGACAGAAACTGGCTAGATACTTCATTAAACAAGCATTTCATTTTTTATACAAGATGACAGTTATTTTATTTTATTTTACTATTAGAGTATAATTGCTTTACAATGGTGGGTTAATTTCCCCTGTACAACAAAGTGAACCAGCTATATGTACATATATATCTCCTCCCTTTGGAGCCTCCCTCCCACACCTCATCCCTCCCCTCTAGGTCACCACAGAGCACCAAACTGAGTTCCCTGTGCTATACAGCAGCTTGTTCTGTCATAATTAGCATCGTAAGACTTCTCTAAATATCAGTTGATTTATTGGGCTGGCCAAAAAGTTCGTTCAGATTTGTCTGTAAGATGGTATGGAAAATCCGAACGAACTTTTTGGCCAACCCAATACTACCCATCATCCTATGAGATCTGGGTACTAACATGAGTTTCTTTCACAAATGAGGAAACTGAGATCTATCCTAAAGACAGAAGAAGGTTTAGTAGCCGGACTAGCATACAGAGAAGAATAACCACCCCAGTGGCCATCCCCCCAGTTTAAGTGATGGGACCCTGGCAGCTCCATAACAACCTCTCCCCTGGGCCCTGGCTCAGCTGCATGGTACCCTCTTCCCTCCAGAGATCAGCACCACCCTGTGTCGCTCATTTTCTTCCTTTTTAGTTTCCTGGTGTGTGTCGTGTGTGTGTGTGTGTGTGTGTGTGTGTGTGTTGAAAACCAAGCAGTGAGCTCACACCCAGGTGTGGAAGGAACAAGAGACTGCACTTCTAGTCACTGAAGATTCCAAGTGCAGGGGACGGGAGAGGGTCAGCTGAGCCACATCTCTTGGAGAAGTTGGGCTTTAGGTTCCATTGAGGTATTCTGGGGAAGTGGATGTGCAAGGCCATGGATGAATCAGAGGAATAATGAGACTCCCCCACTGGTGCTGTAGTGTAGCGCCCAGTAGGAAGTTGAGGGGGTGGGCACCTCTGCATTTTCTTCTTTTAGCTCACTAGGGTCTGTCCCCAGCACACAAGACTAGGTCAAAGCAGAACTCTTTTTCGGTGGAGAGAGTGGTAGGAAAGTTTTATCTGATTCTGAATCATTTCAGTTAACACAATTGCTGGGTTCTTTTTTTAGTTCTTTCTGAGGAGGCCTTGACAGAAACTGGCTAGATACTTCATTAAACAAGCATTTCATTTTTTATACAAGATGACAGTTATTTTATTTTATTTTACTATTAGAGTATAATTGCTTTACAATGGTGGGTTAATTTCCCCTGTACAACAAAGTGAACCAGCTATATGTACATATATATCTCCTCCCTTTGGAGCCTCCCTCCCACACCTCATCCCTCCCCTCTAGGTCACCACAGAGCACCAAACTGAGTTCCCTGTGCTATACAGCAGCTTGTTCTGTCATAATTAGCATCGTAAGACTTCTCTAAATATCAGTTGATTTATTGGGCTGGCCAAAAAGTTCGTTCAGATTTGTCTGTAAGATGGTATGGAAAATCCGAACGAACTTTTTGGCCAACCCAATACTACCCATCATCCTATGAGATCTGGGTACTAACATGAGTTTCTTTCACAAATGAGGAAACTGAGATCTATCCTAAAGACAGAAGAAGGTTTAGTAGCCGGACTAGCATACAGAGAAGAATAACCACCCCAGTGGCCATCCCCCCAGTTTAAGTGATGGGACCCTGGCAGCTCCATAACAACCTCTCCCCTGGGCCCTGGCTCAGCTGCATGGTACCCTCTTCCCTCCAGAGATCAGCACCACCCTGTGTCGCTCATTTTCTTCCTTTTTAGTTTCCTGGTGTGTGTCGTGTGTGTGTGTGTGTGTGTGTGTGTGTGTGTTGAAAACCAAGCAGTGAGCTCACACCCAGGTGTGGAAGGAACAAGAGACTGCACTTCTAGTCACTGAAGATTCCAAGTGCAGGGGACGGGAGAGGGTCAGCTGAGCCACATCTCTTGGAGAAGTTGGGCTTTAGGTTCCATTGAGGTATTCTGGGGAAGTGGATGTGCAAGGCCATGGATGAATCAGAGGAATAATGAGACTCCCCCACTGGTGCTGTAGTGTAGCGCCCAGTAGGAAGTTGAGGGGGTGGGCACCTCTGCATTTTCTTCTTTTTAGCTCACTAGGGTCTGTCCCCAGCACACAAGACTAGGTCAAAGCAGAACTCTGCTGGGGAGTGAAATGATGTCGGTGGCAGAGAGTGGTAGGAAGCAGGGCTAACATGAGTCTGTGGACAGGAAGGATCTGGGCCCTGCTGGGTCACTCTGTCCTCAGGCTTAAATGACAGCAGTGTCTCATGAGGCCATCCCTCAGTGTGCGCTTCTCTGGAGCCCCTGTGCTTCTGTCTGGACTTCTTTTGATGCCCAGCTATCATCCTGGGCTCCTCCGTTGTTTCCTCATCCAGGCTTCCCTTGACCTTTCCTGGGTTAGAGTTGCTTTCTTAAAAAAAAAAAAAGTGTTTATTTTTGTATTTTGGCCATGGTGCACAGCATGTGGGATGGTTCCCTGACCATGGATTGAACCCAGACCTCTGCACTAAAAGCACCAAATCCTAACCACTAGGCCACTAGGAAGTCCCCTAGAGTTGTTTCTCCTTCGATTTCCCTCTTATTCTGGTAATGCACATCCTCCAGTAACTTTGTAAGGAAAGATGCATATGTAGTAAATTTTGGGAAGCCTGACTTGCCTAAAAATGTCTACCATCACACTTGACTGGCAGTTTGGGAACAGAATTGCAAGTTAGAAATCCAAGTCCTGAAGGAAAATGGACACATTACTCCTTTGTTCTCTCTCTGTCCACTGTTGCTGTTGTAAAGTGGGAAGTCATGATTCCTGATAGGCTGCTTATGACCTGTTTTTTTTTTTTTCCCTCTCTGGAAGGTTATAATGTCTTTGTCCCCAAGGATATGATGGCGGAGGCACGGGTTTCTTTTCATCCACTGTGCTAGACAGTCTGTGACATACCATGTGCCATTTCCCTCTGACACCTGAACTCCTTCAGTTTGGGAAATCTTTCTTAATTTTCTCCTATCCATTTTTCTCTTATCATCCTGCAGGTAGCATTCAGGAACTAGACTCTATAGAAGTTATTTGACTTTTCATTTTCTCCTATTTTCAATCTCTCTGTATTCAAATTTTTAGAAGATCCCATCTAACACTTCTGGGTTTTAATTCCACATCATCTTTTTAAAATTCTGAGAATGTTTTGGTTTTTAGTTTTCTGGGTTTTGTTATTTATCATTTTTTAAATTTATGTGGATACATGATCTTATCTAAGGATATCATTGATACACATTTATTGACGTTTGCTCCAAGCTCGGTTAGTCTCTGTTCCCTCCAGTTTATTCCCTTATTTTTGCTGGTTTTGATCTCTCTCATCTTTGTAGAGGCTTTTCAGAAGTGTTTGATAATCTTTGGTTGCTTGGAGACTAGAAACCTGTTGTGAAGTTGTCATCTGGTGGATGGAACTTGTCAAATTTATTTCCTCATGGGGTGATCCAGGTTGGGTATTAGGTGGAAAACCCCAGTGTTGGTCTCTTTAGGTCTTTCCCCGTGGCCTCCTTAGATGTCATAAAGGCGGCTCTAGTCTCTTGCTTGGGAAAGGTGAGTCTGGAGTTCAGCCTGGCAGCTCCTGGTGGAGGGGGAAGCCACCTGGGGTGGGTGCGGTCTATGTTTAGGGTTCATGTGCATGTCTGGTCACATACACCCCTATTTTCACGAGACTTTCTATGGCCTCGTGATACCTCCCAAACCAGATGTTCTGAATTTTACCCTCTTCAGGAGATAAATATCTCTGGATGTTGGCTGGGATCTGAATCCAGTCCAAGATCTGTGTTTTGAAGCCTTGTGAAAGTTTTTAACAAGCCCAGTGATTTGCTTATCCCGGAAACTGATTTGAACGAATGCCTGTGAATTCTATGAGACGCTCTGAGTTAACTGGACTTTGAAGAAGCAAAAGATTCTGACATGTATGAGGTCAAGTAACCTTGCCTGGGCTTTTGAAAAGTGAATGTGGCGGTGGGGGGGGGGGGCACCCACAGAGCCTGCGAAGCACCTGCTTTCTCCAGCTGCAGCTCCTCGTGCCTCCTGGCTGCCTTGGTGTGTGGCTGAAGGTCATTCATCGGCACTGTTGGGCTGTCTCTCTGTAGAACAAAGCGTGCATGGCTTTCTTGCCCACCCAGGAGAATGTGTCCTCTGGTGAGACTGTGCGGTGACGAAGGGCTTTTTTTCTGTCTGGCCACAAGGCTGGGTAACTCACTACCCATTCATGTCCTGAGCTCCAGCATCTCATTTTCCTATTGACAGTTTTGCTTCTTCTCTGCAAAAGTATGAAGGCATTCATTTGCCAAAGGCATGCAACCAGAAATGGTAACTTTAGAGTCTTTACAGATTTAATGGTTATTTTGTGCTATTTTGCAGCCCTTTTTTCAACCAGAATTTTTAGACCAAATTATGTGTCCCAAAGAAGAACTAAAATGTTGCCTAAAGCTTTAAGGAGGGACTAGATAGGCTTGCATATTAGAGTATTAAAAATGTCAGTAAGCAATTTTCTTCCAAATGTGGAGAATGTTGTCATTCTTAGAAAAGGTTTCAGCTTCAGTGAGCTTTCTCAACATGGCTGCTTGCTTGTTAAGAACACGATTCTGTTTGTATTCTTTCCTGTAACTATAGGTAGTCCTTTGCCTAGAAGAATATAATATAAAACACTTAAAATGGTGGGAAATAGGGTTTGTAAAAAAAAAAAATACAAAGTACTGATAACCTGCCTTTGCCTATGAACCCTTGAAATTAGGTGGGGTTCCATTTTAATACAGCATTTTGAGCCGAATTGTTGTTAGTTTCTGTGGAGAGAACGCTTTTCATTTAAAGGGATTAAAAGAGTGCTGGACTAGTTTCAGCTGCTTTAAAATGCACATTTGGGTCCTTTTTATACTCCCTCAAGTTTTTTTTTTTTTAAAAAAGAACATTTTAAGGGCGCTACAGAATTGTGTAAAGTGTGCTACAGAATTGGCCTTCAGATTTACCTAGGAGAGAAGGCAATGGATAACATATGCTTTGAGTATTTTCTTGGGGAGTAATAAAGTTTTACCTTGATATTTTATTTTTTAAAACATTTTTCATCACGAGGATATCATTTCCTCTGTTCTTATTACCCAAAGGAAAATATTTACGTGTCTCAACAGAAAAATCTGCTATACCATAGCCATGCTTTGAATCAGAAGAGAAATGTAGAACATCTTACCAGCATAGACCTGCAATCCTGAGGTCACAATCTCTTTAGACCTTGGCAGGAAGGGGCTTACATTGAAAAAAGCCTGGACTTCAGAATCGTACCTTTCAATTCTGCCCACACCTTGCATTTTAAGAAATGGCATTTCTGGGCTTGTGTCTGCCACAGTAAAAAGGGAGTGATTTTCAACTTGCATGGTTATTGTACAGTCTAGAGAGAATGCTTGTGGGGGTCTACTATAGCAACTGGTGTATAACTGAGGGCTCTAATAATGTAGTGCTAATTAACACCATTTACTGCCTTCTAGCCTCCATTCTAAAGGTATAATGTGTAACTAATTGAAGCCTCATGAAAACCTTCTAAGGTAGGTTCTATATTAACATGCCCATTTTACAGATGAGAAAACTGAGGTACAGAGAGTTTTGAGTGCTCTGGATTCTACAGCTAGTAAGTGGTATAGCCAGACTTTAAACCCAGACAGTCTGACTCCATAGCTTTTGTCTTAACCCCTGTGTCTTAGTTGCTCCACCAACATTGCTGTGTTGGGCTGTATGCAACCACAGTAGGTGCCTTGTAAGTGCTTGTTGAGTGAGTATGTGAAGGAATTTCTCTCACTGACAAAGATAGGAAGTTTTTCTGGAGGGCCACTGTTATTGTACGAAGTGTGTTTTTCTTCAGAGCACCGCCCCCACCCGGTTACTCAATTTCCCCGAGCGTCTCCTTTAACCCCTTTACCAATACAGCATTTTGAGCCGAATTGTTTTTTTTTGGGGTTTAAAAAAGACTGACTAGTTTCAGCTGCTTTAAAATGCACATTTGGGTCCTTTTATACTCCTCAAGTTTTTTTTTTAAAAAGAACATTTTAAGGGCTAGAATTGTGTAAAGTGTGCTACAGAATTGGCCTTCAGATTTACCTAGGAGAGAAGGCAATGGATAACATATGCTTTGAGTATTTTCTTGGGGAGTAATAAAGTTTTACCTTGATATTTTATTTTTTAAAACATTTTTCATCACGAGGATATCATTTCCTCTGTTCTTATTACCCAAAGGAAAATATTTACGTGTCTCAACAGAAAAATCTGCTATACCATAGCCATGCTTTGAATCAGAAGAGAAATGTAGAACATCTTACCAGCATAGACCTGCAATCCTGAGGTCACAATCTCTTTAGACCTTGGCAGGAAGGGGCTTACATTGAAAAAAGCCTGGACTTCAGAATCGTACCTTTCAATTCTGCCCACACCTTGCATTTTAAGAAATGGCATTTCTGGGCTTGTGTCTGCCACAGTAAAAAGGGAGTGATTTTCAACTTGCATGGTTATTGTACAGTCTAGAGAGAATGCTTGTGGGGGTCTACTATAGCAACTGGTGTATAACTGAGGGCTCTAATAATGTAGTGCTAATTAACACCATTTACTGCCTTCTAGCCTCCATTCTAAAGGTATAATGTGTAACTAATTGAAGCCTCATGAAAACCTTCTAAGGTAGGTTCTATATTAACATGCCCATTTTACAGATGAGAAAACTGAGGTACAGAGAGTTTTGAGTGCTCTGGATTCTACAGCTAGTAAGTGGTATAGCCAGACTTTAAACCCAGACAGTCTGACTCCATAGCTTTTGTCTTAACCCCTGTGTCTTAGTTGCTCCACCAACATTGCTGTGTTGGGCTGTATGCAACCACAGTAGGTGCCTTGTAAGTGCTTGTTGAGTGAGTATGTGAAGGAATTTCTCTCACTGACAAAGATAGGAAGTTTTTCTGGAGGGCCACTGTTATTGTACGAAAGTGTGTTTTTCTTCAGAGCACCCCGCCCCCACCCGGTTACTCAATTTCCCTGAGCGTCTCCTTTAACCTCCTTTCACCATAGAGGGATGGTGCCAGTCCTGCATCAGCATTTCCACTGAGCTCTTTGCAGCGGGGCTGATCTCCATAGCCTACCTGGCCCTAACTGCCTCAAAGGGACTCTGAAAGAGTCACTTGGTAAATACAGATCTTTGTGAGCAATTCCCCTAGAGCAAGAGCTGGCACCGCATTTCTATAAAGGGCCAGACAGTAGAGATTTTCGATGTTGCAGACCATAGGGTCTCTGTCACAACTTCCTTATTGTAGCTTGAAAGCAGCTGCAGACAATGAATCAATGGATGCGCACGGCTGCATTCCAAGAAGACTTTATTTAGAGAAAGAAGCTGACTGGCCACGTTTGACAAGAGAGCCGTCTTTGGTCAAACCTGCCACACAGCAGCACTTTTCCTACTTTGCAGTGCTGAAGGGTCACCTAGGGTGTACCTGTTTAGACAGAGATGCCTGGGTGCTACCCCAGTTAAAGGCTGATATTCAGAAAAAATAAAATGATTTCTCTCACGTAGTTGTCAAAAATGAACACGACAATTTTGTTTTACTCAGGTTAAGGACTTGGCAGATGTTGTAAGTAGTTTAAAGGGAAAAGGCCAAAAGGCATATATTTGTATTATTGAGTGAAGGGATTGAATTGCATATGGCAGCATATCTAATTTTTTTTCCTGTGGGGTAGAGAGGGAAGTCAAAACCAGACAATGGCTATTGTAATGTGTATCAGTCACTTATTTAAAGAGTTCCATGGGTGGCTTAGTGGTAAAGAATCTGCCTGCAATGCAAGAGATACAGGAGACTTGGGTTCAATCCTTGGGTCAGGAAGATCCCCTGGAGAAAGAAGTGGCAACCCACTCCAGTATTCTTGCCTAGAGAATTCCATGGATAAAGGAGCCTTGGAGGCTTCAGACCATGGGGTTGCAAAAGATTTGGACACAGCTGAGCGTGCGCACACACACACACAGAAGAGCTCAAGGGCAGGGAGAGCTTAGAACATGATGACCTGGAGGGATATGTCACATATAGACAATGTAGAGCTTTCCTTTGAAACACATATTTGAAACACCCCGAGACTGTAGGTCCAATGTTATGCTTAGAATTCTGCATTCAGAACAGATCTCCAAAGCGTTGGTCCAGCAGGAAGGCTTCATACCACACTTTGAGGAACATCATATGAAGGTTCATTGTCTGCCTGCCCTTCTGTTTTCTCTTTTCTGCGCCATGCTCCTCTCCTCTGATTTAGGGAAATTCACCCCATCTTGTGAGGTTCACCCATACATTTGACCAGACAGGTGACTAAATAGTTTCTTTGTTTTCGGATGCGGTGGGGACAGGGGAAGTATGGATATTGGGCAACACTCATTCTCCTCTTCTGTCTTTATTGTTTGTTTCCTCGTGTCGGGGAGAAGGGACCAAAAGAATGGAGGGGAGAATTAACCCGAATCAATGATAAAAATAGTTGAGAGGAACTAAGGAAAGGATGCTTGCAACAGAGGATGCGAAAATCTTGAAAGCTTTTGGTGCAGTTGTAGGAAGGCAGAAAACACCCGGAGAAATAGGCCAGTGCTGGACGGGACTGTAGGGTGCACACAGACTGGGGAAGGCAGGAAGCATGAATTGTAAATAATCCAGGAGCGCAGAGACTTCAATAAACACATTAGGGAACTTAGAACTCATTAAGTTGTCCGTCGTTTATACGTTTGCTTTCCCACACATCTTTAACCGCCCACCCTGCCCTGGTCCATCAGATGCTATTCTTCTTTGTCCTGTGCACTTCTGGAGCATGGGGAAGTTCAGAAAGACCCGACTGTCAGCAAGCAGACTTCCTTTTGGCTAAGTTTTCTTTCTGAAAAAGCAAAGGGACGGATGGGTGGGTGCGTTGATAGAGAGGATCTAGAAATTATCGACAAGTCAGGGTGGTTGAGATGGAATTTCCCTCTGCTTTGCTTTCCAGTGGGAGGTGTACTTTGTATCTGAATGAGGGTGAGAGAGAGAGGAGAGTTCAGGGCCCCCCATCCAAAGTCTTGCATTCAAACAGTTCCAGCTCCTCCAGAGTGACCTTGGAAATGGTACCATTTCATGCTGGTGGGAGAGCCTTCATGTGAATTCCGTCACTCAGTGAGTTCAGCATTTAAAGGGCAGAAATTTTCCCATCTCTTGTTCTCTGAAAGATGCTGTACAGGAGCTTTATGGAAAAATGGACACAGGGATGTCAGGGGACACAAAGGAATATGACTATTTGGAATCGGGAGTGGGTGGTGGCAGGCATGCCTGGTGACAGAGGCTGAGGACAAGGAGTTGGTGATACGACAAGCTGGATGGCCTTACTTCCTGGCATCGAAATGCTGGCTTTGAATACATTATGCTTCTTCAACACCTGCATCTTCCTGAGGGTTTCATCCCTGTCTTACCTTCTCCTTGAGAACGTATCTCAGAAGTTTGTTTTGCTGGCAATGTCAAGTTACCGCTCGCTCTGGAGTCTAAGCCAGAGAGATGAGTGCCAAGAACCTAAGTGATAAGAATGCCTGGGCAGGAGGCATCGCTGCCCTTGGGCTATCCCACGTCTCCTGCTTAAGCAGGAGGCAGAGGTGGCAGCTGCCATGGCAGCTGTCTGGGCCCCGCTTGCACTAGGGATGTAGCACCAGGGCCTGCCCTCTTGGCATCGGGGATGCCCCCATGTGTACCACAGGCTGCCACCCAGCCCCTGCTGTGTTCACTCTGCTCACAGTACATGGTGCCTCCCGAAAGAACCCAGCCAGTGTGCTGTTTCCTTTTTGCAGGAACTCTTCTTCCTACCCTCATGTTGTTTCCACTCCAGGGCACCTGGGATGGGGAAGGTGATCAGTGTTCTTCAACTAAGTAAGGCGTGTCCTCTGCCTTGAGTCACTGTCTCAGGAAGCTATTCAGAAGGTCTTTGGGTTGTTTCTGAAATGATCCTTTGCCGCTTCATTTAGAGTTAACCACAGAAACCTAGAGAGAGCTGATAGCTGTAAGAAAGGCCAGAGGTTGTGTCCAGGCAGGACAGGTCGTCCTTTGAGATTCAGAACCCTTTCCTGGATTGGAAATCCGTGCAGCTCTGTGACTTCCGCCTTCCGTGTTGACACTCTCTGTTCTGTATTTGTGGACTGCCAGCTCAGCATACTGAGACTCAACTGCAAAATTGTATTTAGTTGAAGAATGGAATTTCCGAATTGTCTGGGGCTCTCCTGCATTGTATGCATCATCTTTTTATTGGGGGTTGTAGATAGCAATACATACAGAGGTATTATAAAAAAATTTTATAATAAATTTTAGTAAAGAGGTATTATAAAATTTTTGATTACATACATGGGAAGATGTAATGAAAGAAGAAAAATAACCAGAGCAGTGAGCCATCCAAACCCAAAATGAAGCTACTCAGATTTTCCTAATTTAGAGATAATATATCTTCCCATCCTTGTCTCTAAGACAAAGGAGACTTCTGTGTGAGGAAAATGAATGTGATGTGTTTATTGTTATGCAAACGCATTTGGAAGTTTCTGGGGGGCGTTGTGAGGGTAGGCGAACTTGTCTGCCTGCCTGCAAGACTGAGGCTGTTTTACAGGAATGATGACATGTGAAGACACATCAGGTAGGGGAGCTGTGAGGGGTAGGCTCACTTCTGCAGGAACGTACTTCTGACCTTGTCCTTGCCTTTCAACTGCGATTCTAACCAATCAGTGAGGACACCCGGCTAGCCCTTCCAGGGTCTCTGTACCCTGACTACCACCAAGTAGAAAGAATTCCCCTTCTCGTGGAAGCAGATGGGATGGCAGACCTAACTTCTGCCTCTTGTTGTCAAGTAAGGTCTGGTCTTTGTCTTTGTCTCCTTACCTGGGTAAATGGGCTCTGAATCTGCAATAGGAGAACATGTGGCATGTGTTCTTTGAAAGCCTCCTCTTAAAGTCTTTTGTTTAGAAATTTCTTGCCTTTTCTATGTGAGATCGACAGCCAGATTTTTGGGGTTTTTTGTTTTTTCTTTTATGTTGATTTTTAAAAATCTGACTGTACCTCATCTTAATTATGGCATGCAGGATCTAGTGCCCTGATGAGGCATCGAACCTGGGTCCCTTGCAATGGGAGCACGAAGTCTTAGCCACTGTACCACTAGGGAAGTCCCAGATTTTTCGTGGACCAATGCCAGCCCTTCAGCAGCTCTGTGACTTCCGCCTTCCGTGTTGACACTCTCTGTTCTGTATTTGTGGACTGCCAGCTCAGCATACTGAGACTCAACTGCAAAATTGTATTTAGTTGAAGAATGGAATTTCCGAATTGTCTGGGGCTCTCCTGCATTGTATGCATCATCTTTTTATTGGGGGTTGTAGATAGCAATACATACAGAGGTATTATAAAAAAATTTTATAATAAATTTTAGTAAAGAGGTATTATAAAATTTTTGATTACATACATGGGAAGATGTAATGAAAGAAGAAAAATAACCAGAGCAGTGAGCCATCCAAACCCAAAATGAAGCTACTCAGATTTTCCTAATTTAGAGATAATATATCTTCCCATCCTTGTCTCTAAGACAAAGGAGACTTCTGTGTGAGGAAAATGAATGTGATGTGTTTATTGTTATGCAAACGCATTTGGAAGTTTCTGGGGGGCGTTGTGAGGGTAGGCGAACTTGTCTGCCTGCCTGCAAGACTGAGGCTGTTTTACAGGAATGATGACATGTGAAGACACATCAGGTAGGGGAGCTGTGAGGGGTAGGCTCACTTCTGCAGGAACGTACTTCTGACCTTGTCCTTGCCTTTCAACTGCGATTCTAACCAATCAGTGAGGACACCCCGGGCTAGCCCCTTCCAGGGTCTCTGTACCCTGACTACCACCAAGTAGAAAGAATTCCCCTTCTCGTGGAAGCAGATGGGATGGCAGACCTAACTTCTGCCTCTTGTTGTCAAGTAAGGTCTGGTCTTTGTCTTTGTCTCCTTACCTGGGTAAATGGGCTCTGAATCTGCAATAGGAGAACATGTGGCATGTGTTCTTTGAAAGCCTCCTCTTAAAGTCTTTTGTTTAGAAATTTCTTGCCTTTTCTATGTGAGATCGACAGCCAGATTTTTGGGGTTTTTTGTTTTTTCTTTTTATGTTGATTTTTTAAAAATCTGACTGTACCTCATCTTAATTATGGCATGCAGGATCTAGTGCCCTGATGAGGCATCGAACCTGGGTCCCTTGCAATGGGAGCACGAAGTCTTAGCCACTGTACCACTAGGGAAGTCCCAGATTTTTCTTAATTCTGTGTTGCAGTTGAAGCCAGGACATTGTCACCATGGACCTACAGTGACTGTCACAAAGTGAGGAAAGTGATCAGAGCCTCCCTTCTCAGCTCCAGCAGTGGCCTGGCCTGGCCTGGCCTGTAGGGGCTTGGCTGTGAAGGTCCAGATGGTCCTTCTTGCTGTTCACTGTCAGCCTCCCAGGGGTCAACCCAGCTCAGGAGTCCACAACCTCTCAGGGCTGTGAAGAGACCCACCAAAGGCAGAGCTCTAGACACAGAGCGGGTGGGGGCTGAGTGCACATGCCATTTGGTAAGGAATAAAGAAGATGGAAAAACTTCTGACTGACCTCTGCCCCTTGGTGTCCTGCAATTGCTGGCTCCTGGAGGAGGACAAGGCCTGTGTTTTTCTTGCTGTATTGTTGACATTTAGGAGGATGCCTGGCACCTGGAAGAAGCCCAGTCGATGTGAACTTAGAGCCTCTCATTATGGGGGATGCTTTCCCTTCTGGATAGATTGGGACAACCTATTGGATCTAGGAGGCATGATATGGGCAATCAATGGTGTTGGATTCTATGACAGTTAATTACCAAAAAATCACTGTCTATATTCTAGGAAATAGGTCTGATGTGAGAAGAGTTAAAATAGGAGGATTGGATCCATCTAGGTGAATGAAGAAAGAACCCGTGGTACATATACACAGTGGAATACTACTCAGTCATGAAAAAGAACAAAGTTGTGCTATTTGCAGAAATATGGATGGAGCTGGAGGCTGTCATACAGAGTAAAGTAAGTCAGAAAGAGAAAAAGAAATATATTAATGCATATATGTGGAATCTAGAAAAATGGTTAGTTGTGTCTGACTCTTTGTGACCCTTTGGACTGCAGCCTGCCAGGCTCCTCTGTCCATGGAGTTTTCCAGGCAAGAATACTGGACTGGGTTACCATTTCTTCCTCCAGGGAATTTTCCCAACCCAAGGATTGAACCCACTTCTCCTGTGTATCCTGCATTATAGGCAGATTCTGTACGTGCTGAGCCTTCGGGAAAGCCCTAGAAAACATAGTAATGCATATATGTCACTCCCAATCTCTTAATCCATCCCACCACCAACCCCCTTCCCACTCCAGTATTCTTGCCTGGAGAATCCGATGGACAGAGGAGCCTGGTAGGCTGCAATCCATGGAGTCACAAAAGAGTCAGACACACATGACTTAGCGTGTAAACAACAAACAAATGTAGTATTCTGCTTCTAGACCTCTGAAGCAAGTCCTAAATTTTTTAGTCTTGAAATTAGTTCTTTAAAAGTATTTGAAAATTGTCCTGCTTAGTTCTAGGATCTGAACGTTCTTTGATTTGCCTGGGACTGAAAGGCAACAGGTAACTGAATTTCCTTGGGACTAAATAAGAACCTTTAACTTCAGTTAAGACATATTGGTATGTGATATCTTGCATTAGATCGGGATTGAGTCCTACTTGGAAAAGGAGAGGAATTGATGATCATGTTGGCAATTCATCTTCAGTAGAGTGTAATGTAAGATTATGGTGAGGCTAAGAGAAATAGCTGTGTTACTTACATCTGTGTTTAATTTTGCATTCAATAACTCATTCAGTTGAGACTTGTTTCTTTTTCTTTCTTTCCCTGGTGATGAGCCATGTGATAGCGTGATCTACCAAGCAGTGTGCAAATATTATTTTGCATTTACTTCTCTGTCTAAGAGAGCCTTTCCTACTGAGGTTTAGAAGAAGCTGTTTTTTTTCATTTACAGAACAAGCAGTAAGATTTGGGAGGAGGGGATCAAAGATCTGAGGTCAGAAAAGCCAAATTCTCATCAAGCTTTTCTACAGTCTTAGATGGCTGGCTGGCTTTGGAATGAATTGCTGTGGAGTTACAGGTTTTTTGTTTCTGTTTAATTTCAGTCTGCACATTTGGGGATAATCCCTCCTCATGTCACAGGGAAGTTGTAGGGTTCTACAGAGAGCCTGTGTGAGATCATGGTTATCATAAACATCAAAGTGTGATCATTGTCATTTTAAAAAATTTTTTTAGATTTTATTGCTTTCATTCATTTTCAACTGAAGTATAGTTGGTGTCCAATACTGTATAAGTTTCGGGTGTACGGGACAGTGATTCACAATTTTGAAGGTTATATTCCATTTATAGTCATTATAAAATATTGGCTGAATTCCCTGTGTTGTGCAAGATCATGGTCCATTTTGTTTATTCTCCTTCATAAGTCTGGGAAGCTTGGCTTTCACTGGAATGACGAGATAAGCTACTGGAGCTAAGGCCATGTGGTGAGTGAGATCAAAGGCCATCCTAGAGCTCAACTTCCTTCCCTCAAGTTAAGTAAGAAAAGGACTGAACTTCAATAGCTGAGAGTTTTAAAGCTCACCATACATTTAAGAATTTCTCTTAACTTCCAAAGCACCCCATTCTCTGGCTTTCCCTTATAACTCATTGGTTTGCTCAGCCTCTTTTGAAAGTCATCTTCTCAATCTGTTAATGTAGTTGGGTCCCAGGTTTCAGTCTCCACCTCTTTTCTCAAAAGTAGCTCCCGTGGTGACCTTATTCCATGTCACAACGTTTTAAATACCAAGTAAATCCCCCTGAAATCTCAGACTTTCTCCTGAAATCCAAACTTCTGTCCTGCTGCCTTTTCTATTTTGACATCTCCAACTCAGTGTGTCCCCAGTCTAAACTGATTCTCTTCTTTCAACAACTAAAAAAAAAAAAGACCCGCCAAGAACCAGTTCCACTTGCCAGCTGTACCCTTCCTTAAACTCCCACTTCTTTTTCTCCCAAATTATTTTCTAGATATTTCTTCATGTTCGTCTGCCTCCTCACTAAGGGTCATGGGAAGGAGAAATGACTATCCCAGCATTAGAACCAAAACATGCTGTCATCCACTTATTTGAAGGCTGAGGCCAAGGACTCCAGGCAGGTGTCATGGATTCTTGTTTTCTCAGCAAATAGCTGTGAGACCTTTGGGGTGGTACCTCTCACAGCCATTTCAGTGGAATCATTTAGAACGTCAGAATAGCCCAAGCTGGCTCCAGGCAAAAGGCACAACCAAATGATAGATCAGCCATACTTTTCCATTCAGCATTTCCATTTTCTTCCCAGCCAACCACAGTCCTCAGCTCTCAAAAGTGCTGTTACTTAATACTGTGAATCATAAAGCTGTATCAAGCCTACTAGCTAGAGAAAATGTTGCTGCCAGATGCTTTCTGACCATGTGCATCTCTGGAGACCCTGAAAACTAGATTCACGATGAAAGGTGCTTTGGAAGGGCAAATTATTGTATTTATTTTCAGGCTATTAAATTATTTATGTATGCTAGCACTGGAGGAATTTCTCTGCTTTTCCACTAATAAAGGTTGACTGCTCTTGCTCGGGTCTTAATAGGGCTGAGTACACTCACAGGTCCTTGCAAAGAGGTTTCAGTATTAATGGCCTCTAAACTAAGAAACATCGCCTAGAACTATTTCCTAGAGCCTGAAAGATTAAGGCAACAAGAAACAAGTAATCAAGGCAGAATCTGGCTTGATTATAAGTAGTATATTTAATCTTTCTGTACCTTTCTCACTCAAATTAAAAAGTAAAAATACAATATAAAGTGGCCAGTCATTGAAAGTGGTGGTTCTCAAGATAGAGAACCCAGAGATAAACCCACGCACCTATGGGTACCTTATTGTTGACAAAGGAGGCGAAAATATAAAATGGGACAAAGACAGCCTCTTCAACAAATGGTGCTGGGAAAACTGGACAGCCACATGGAAAAAATTGAAGTTGGAACATTCCCTGACACCGTACACAAAGATAAACTCAAAATGGATCAAAGACCTAAATGTAAGACCAGAAACCATAAAACTCTTGGAGGAGAATATAGGCAAAACACTCAAGGACATAAAGCAAGATCTTTTCTGACCCACCTTCTAGAATAGCAGAACTAAAAACAAAAATTAACATGTGGGACCTAATGAAACTTAAAAGCTTTTGTACAGCAAAAGAAACTACAAAAAAGCTGAACAGACAATCCACAGAGTGGGAGAAAATCATAGCAAATGAAATAACAGATAACAGACAAAGAATTAATCTCCAAAATATGCAAGCAACTCAGACAACTCAACATTGGAAAAATGAACAGCCCAATCAAAAAATGGGAAAAGGTCCTAAACAGACACCTCTCCAAAGAGGACATACAGAAGGCCAAAAAACACATGAAATGATGCTCAACTTATCTTATAATTAGAGAAATGCAAATCAAAACTACAATGAGATATCGCCTCACACCCGTCAGAATGGCCATCATCCAGAAATCAACAGACAATAAATGCTGGAGAGGGTGCAGAGAAAAGGGAACCCTCTTGCATTGCTGGTGGGAATGTAAATTGATACAGCCTCTATGGAAGACAGTATGGAGATTCCTTTAAAAACTAAAACTAGAAGCACCATACGACCCAGCAATCCCACTCTTAGGCTTATACCTTGATGAACTCAAAACTGAAAGAAGCACCTGTACCCCATGGAAGCAACCTAGATGTCCATCGACGAACGAATGGATACAAAAGCCCTGGTACATATATACAATGGAATGCTACTCAGGTGTAAAAAGAAATGCAGAAGAATCAGTCCTAACAAGGTGACTAGATCTAGAACCTATGATGAAAAAGTGAAGTAAGTCAAAAAGAGAAGGACAAGTACAATATATTAACACATATATATGGAATCTAGTAGGATGGTAATGATAACACATGCAGTAAAGAGATGGAAAAACAGACATGGACAGTGGACATAAGGACATTGTGGGGAATGAACAGTGAGTGGGAGGCGTAAAGGAAGTAGCATGAAAACCTGTACTATCATATGTGAAGAAAATAGCTATTGTCATTGTGCTGTGGGAAAAGGGGATCCTGCAGGGGTGCTGTGGGACAGTCTCGGGGGGTGGGATTGGGGGGATATACATATGATTAATCTGGGAACATACATATCTGTAAACAACAAAACTCTGTAAAAGTAAAAAGTAAAGTAAAAAAAAAAGTGGTGGTTCTCAACCTTGGCTGCACATTGATGTCCCCTGGGTGCTTGAGGAACCCTGCTGCCTAGATTCTACCCCTCAGAGTGTAATTAAATCGGTTTGGGGCAGGCACCATGCATCAGGATTTTTGAAAACTCCCCAGGTGCTCAAACTGTAGGCTGGCAGGCTCCTTTGTCCATGGGAGTCTCCTAGGAAGAATACTGGAGCCGGGTGCCATGCCCTCCTCCAGGTCATCTTCCATACCCAGGGATTGAACCTGTGTTTCTTACATCTTCTGCCTTGGCAGGTGAATTCTTTACCATTAGTGCCACCTAGGAAGCCCTTCATGATGCTAATATGCAACCAAGGGTTGAGAATTCTCATAACAGGGACTTGAAAAGACTTTGTAGACATTTGTCCTGATTTTTTTTGTTTGTTTTTTGGAAGACACTAGAACCTCCTTGGACTTTTCCAGATCTTTTTCTTATTTGTAGGAGACATGAAAATGTAAAACAGTTCCTCTTCTCCTGTAAACATGATACTTCGGTAGACTCTGGAACATAAGCTATATGTCCGTTGCCAGTTCCCAGGACATGGAGCAGATACATTTCATGCCCTGTTGAGTGTAAGAGGTTCTTAGTGTCTCCCTTTATATGTGTAAGGCCTGAGACCAGCTCACTATGACCAAGCCAGTAAGTGGCAGGCCTGTCATTTGAACCCTGATCCCAGATCATCCTCCATCGTTCCCCATCTGCTGGCTACAAGAAAGGGTGTCTTTGGTAAATAACCCCATTTAATTCTACATGAACAAGAAAAATAACGTTAAAGGAGACATTTGTGGGGCTTAACTGTATGAGCAGTGAGGTCTACAGGAAGGTAACGACCATTTATTGATGACTCCGTGAAAGGCTGAAGATTAAGGAGATGCAAGAAAGAATGGAGTAGAGATCCTGGGACAGTGGACCCAGAACTCAGGTGGAAGTGTTGGTCTTGAATAGGTGGAGGTCTGGCAGGACGTTAAGGTGAGCTTTTTTCTCTGATGACTTCCATTTTCCTTATGAAGTCCCCTACATATAAACGAGTTCTATTCTGAAACTCGGTTCGTTAAGTCGAATTCATTCATTAAGTCCAACACAGTGAACCAAGGTACCCAACTAACTCAATCAGCTATATAGTACTGTACCATAATAGGTTTATAATCCTTTTCACACAAATTTAATACATAGGAAAACATAAAAAGTAAAACAGTTTTGATCTTATAGTACAATACCTTGAAACATACAGAAGTACCAGCTACACCACAGCTTTCATGCTTGCTTCCAGACATTGTGGGCTTGAAATAAAGATACTGTACTCTATACAGTAGTGTACAGTAAAGTGCACAAAAGCACAACCACTTGTGGAGGATGCACGCATGTGACAGTATACACCAGCCATGGAAACTTATGTGATTGGACATGGGAACACACGTTTGCATCTTTGAAAGGTCGCAACTTGAAGGTCCATATGTATGGGGCTTGCTGTATTAAAAGTTATCTATGAGAACTTCATGAGGCAGCATAGGTGGCTTGAGGAAATGTTTGGAAAAACCCTCATAGAGAGTGGGAAAGAGCTACCATGGAGATAATAGAGGCCAGTGTCAAGAATTCGTGAAGGAGGGACATCATGTGAATTTGTCACTGCACACACTGTGTTTCTTGTTCACCGCTATTTTTTTTCAGTGCTCAGCATTATGCCTGGGACATGGCAGCTTTTGCATGAATGGCTGACTTATCCAAGAATAAACACAGTAGCATAAAGGAGGTGAGAGATGGGAAAATAGGAGGGTATGGGCACAAAGTAGGATTTTAATTTACTATTCTGGATCGTGAGTGTCTCCAGATGCCACAGGAGTAGATGGCAGCAAGTGGCATGGAGGATGCCCTCCTCCAGGACATCTTCCCAACCCAGGGTTGGAACCCGGGTCTCCTCCATTGCAGGCGGATTCTTTACCACCTGAGAGAGCTGAATGTCAAAGCTTCTTGTTTTATATTCTCCTTGTTTGTTAGAATATTTGCTCTTTTATCTATTCCTTCGTGAATTTGGAAAGCTGGGCTGGATTGTGTGGAGAACTTTTCACCACACTTCTCACATTTTGTTATTGTTAACTGCCTCATTTTGATTAAATTTGGGGTGATATATTTTAAGTGTCTAAATTACATCTGTAGTCATCACACCGTTCACCTGATTATCCTTTAGCACTTTGTTGCTTTTTGAGTAGGCTTGGAAGAGACATTGTGGAGAACCACTGCTGTTTCCGAAAGAGCCTGGGAATGGCAAAAATAAGCAGAAATAATTCAGCCTGACAATGGTGAAGGACTGCGTTCCTGTGGCCACATATGCATGATTAAAGGCTCAAGGCTATGGTCGCTCCTCTTAGGAAACAGGACGGGAGGTGTGATACTCAGCACAAAAGTATCTAAGAGCATTAGAACTTGTCACAGCTTTTAATGCTGCTCTGACCTGAGGGCCTGCAATGTCCACACATGTGGGTTGGACTTTCAGAAATCTGGCCCTTTTCTTGGCCACTTTTCTACCCAGACTTGTTTCATCTTTAGGTCTCTGCTTGATTTGTTGTTGTACAATGACAGATTTGCCTCTGTAGCAGGAAACCAAGCCATTCTCATCTAAATGGCATTGGGTGGGGGGAGAGATAAGTTAGGAGTTTGGGATTAACATATACTACACTATTACGTATAAAATAAACAATGAGGACCTACCATATAGCACAGAGAACTATAAAGAAAAAACAAGTAGTTATGGCCAAATGAGTCTTGCTTCTGGCTTCTACAATATTGTGCTATGGCAAACTTAGGATTCTCGTGGTGGTAACTGAGAAAGAGAATGAGGCATTTTCAAAATTTGGATTGTTTGTTACAAAGGAGAAAAGAGCAAAAAGTGATCATCTTAATTTAGTTATTTTTTGCCCAGTTACAATCTACAGTGTCCAAGTCAATATACAAAATGTTGTGGGCTTCCCCTGGTGGCCCAGTGGGTAAAGACACCGCCTTGCAGTGCAAGGGGCGCCGGTTCGATCCCTGGCCTGGGAAG
This sequence comes from Tragulus kanchil, assembly GCA_022376925.1. Lineage (NCBI taxonomy): Eukaryota > Metazoa > Chordata > Mammalia > Artiodactyla > Tragulidae > Tragulus > Tragulus kanchil. The sequence goes on along the minus strand of JAIOJX010000001.1, from coordinate 92,727,080 downwards.
ATCCCACGTGCCGCGGAGCGGCTGGACTGATGTGTCCAATCACCGAGCCGGAGCTCTGGAGCGCATGCGCCCAGAGCCGGAGCTCTGCAACAACAGACGCCATCGCGATGGGAGGCCCACAGGAGCCAAAGAAGGAAGACGAATGAAAATAGAGAAATGAAAGACCAGTGGAAGTGGCCCACCCATCCCCCTCCCTCTCCACTCCACCCTCCAAAAGATAAATAAATAAAATTAAAAAAAAAAAAAAGAAAATGGCTTTCCTCTAATTGAAAAGTGTTGCCAGGCACAGTTACATTTATGACTTTGATTTATTGCCAAATGTGTACTTGTGTCTAGGAGAAAATAGGTATCATATATATATATCTGGTCTGTATCTGTTTTGTATTAATGATTTCTGAAAATCAACAAGCTATGTGTTTAAAAGGGTCGTAAATGCACAGGCCTTTCATAAGAAATATTATAAATGGGTTTGGTGTTTTTATTTTGTTTTTAGTTTTAGTTTGTGTTTCCATTTTCCATGGTGGGAACAGATTTACTCACTTTTAGACTCAAAGTTGGGCCCAATAAGTGGTATGCCTAGATAAGAACTGTTTCTAACTATATCCTTGATATAACGTGATTTAAAACTCAAACATGTCTACAAATGAGGACCCAGTGTATATAGGGCAGTTTTTGCACATAGCTCAACAATTCTGATGTAATGATTATCGTATGTTTATCATATACCTTTAGACCATTCAGAGGGCCAGCTTTTTTGTCGTCCAAAATTTCCCTGATTTTTTCCCTTCTTTTATGGTTTTCTTTTGGGTGTGGTCTAGGATAGATTTTTACCTCTCTGGTGGCTTCAGACAATAAAGCATCTGCCTGCAATGCAGGAGACCCAGGTTTGATCCCTGGGTCAGGAAGGTCCCCTGGAGAAGGAAATGACAACCCATTCCAGTATGCTTGCATGGAGAATCCCATAGACAGAGGAGCCTGGTGGGCTACAGTTCATGGAGTCACAGAGAGTCAGATATGAATGAGTGACTAACACACACACAGGATAAGTTCAAATGATCTACTTTTATTACCAAGTCACCTGGAGAAGACCACTGTAATACTGCATTACTGTCATGCAGAAATGTCCCATCTGTGACAAGAGAGCACTATTCTTGGCCATATCTGCATAGTACAAGAGCAGGAGAACGGAGAACTGGATTCGTCTTCATTGATATCTTTCTTTGGGGCAATGTGAGACAACTAAATTCCCCCCTCCCCCCTTTTTTTTTTGCTTCTGAATTTTTTTTTTTTCATCAAAGGTTTTTATTTCAGCTGCTTCAGGACCTTGACTTTATGCTTTCCGGTTCTGAACAAGACCTAACTTTTCGGAGCACTGGGAAGGGACTATCCAGATTCCTTTATTTCCAACTCTTTGCAACCCCATGGACTGTAGCCCACCAGGCTCCTCTGTCCATGGGATTTCCCTGGCAAGAATAATGGAGTGGGTTGCCATTTCCTTCTCCATGCTTCTGAATTTTAAGACTTTTTTCCCTTTAAATTAAGTGATCAGTTTGCTAGAATTCTTCATTTTTCATAGGTGTTAAGAATCTTTTAAACATGAACTGCTTTCAATTTTCATATCTGTTTTAATCCACTGACCTTGAAAGTATCTTCCATCTTCTCCAATGGCTCAGCAGGTAAAGAATCTGCCTACAATGCAGGAGACACAGGAGACATAGGTTCGATCCCTGGGTCAGGAATATCCTCAGAAGAAGGAAATGGCCACCTATTTCAGTATTCTTGCTTGGGAAATCCCATGGATGGAAGAGCCTGGTGGGCTACCATCCATGGGGTCACAGAGAGTCAGACATGACTGAAGTAACTCAGCACATCTGAATGTTATGAGTTTATTTTTTATTCTGGGCTCCTAATGGTGGTGGTCTCAGCGCACTTTGTAGCAAGAAGCTTGAGGACAACTTAAAGGTGAACTGGTGAGCATCAGCAGGGTTGCATCTTTGAATTGTCTCAGTCCTTTGGGGAATTTTATTTCCCCACCTAGTTGCATAGAGATATTTCAATAAGCATTGTCTTACTCTTCTGTTCTTTTGTTTGTTTGTTTTGGTGGGGTTTTTTTGCCTCTAAGTCATCATTTATTTTCATTGATCTTTATTCTTTGGCATGTGTGGGCCTCCCACTACAGTGGCCTCTCTCGTTGCAGAGCACCAGCTCTGGGCGCTTGCGCTGCAGAGTGCTGGCGCATAATTGGACACATTGGTTCAGCTGCTCCTTGGCATGTAGGATCTTCCCAGGCCAGTGATGGAACCGGTGCCCCTTGCACTGCAAGGCAGACTCTTTATCCATTGGACCACCAAGGAAGCCCCCTTGTCTTACTCTTTGTTTGAAAGTTTTTCCAAAATTGAGAAATTGCTGTTGTTTTAAGACATCACCTCTATTGCTCTCCTGACTTAGGAGATATAGCTTAAAGAAAGCAGTTACTTCTTGGCTATATGGTCTATTTGGCATTGTTGTTTAGTCACTCAGTCGTGTCTGACTCCTTTGCAACCCCATGGACTATAGCCCTCCAGGTTCCTCTGTCTGTGGGATTTCACTAGCAACAATACTGAAGTGGGTCTCCATTTCTTTCTCCAGGGGGTCTTTCCGACCCAGGGATAGAACCGACATCTCTTGCATTGGCAGGTGGATTCTTTACCACTGAGCCACCAGGGAAGCCCACGTGATCTACTATATCTTGGTGTAAGGTTGAATGTAATTACCTAAACTCTCAGCTTTCAATGGTGTTATGACATTACTTCTCTAGGACAATGGTTTCAATAGGCATTAAGCTTCCAAAGACTTTCAGCTCTAGTAAATCTTTCCTATATCTTTTTTTTTTTTCATGCAGGAAAACTTTGTTAAAGAAAAAAGGGATAGAGAAGGCTTCCAGCTAAAGGAACTGGAAGGGGGATAGAATACTCCCCCCAGAAACCAGTTTAGGCAAGGCATTTTGTTTTTCATATGTTTCAAACACATTGCACTCACACACTAGCATACTGTAGGGTTAGTAAAGTAAAGCAGAAAATGTGTGTACTGGGAGGACAGAAGAACTGGAGCTCTCCATTTCCTTACCTTGTCTTGAAGGTCCCAGATGAGCCCACAGATGACAGATATTGGTAGATAGCTTACTGTGAACAGTGTTGGATTCTTGATCTCCAAAGGAGAAGATTTCACATTGGGATCAAAAAGATTTGGCTTTGGTCACTCAGAGCTTCATGCAGAAAAAGTTTATTAAAGATAAAAGGGGGGGCTTCCCTGGTGGTCCAGTGGGTAAGGACACCGCCTTGCAGTGCAAGGGGCGCCGGTTCGATCCCTGGCCTGGGAAGATCCCACGTGGCTGGAGAGATGTGTCCAATCACCGAGCCGGAGCTCTGGAGTGTGTGCACCCAGAGCCGGCGCTCTGTGACAACAGAGGCCACCGCGATGGGAGGGCCACAGGAGCCAAAGAACAAAGACGGATGAAAATAGAGAAATGAAAGACCAATGGAAGTGACCCGCCCATCCCCCTCCCTCCCCACCCCACCCCTCAAAAGATTAAAAAAAAGAAAAAAGATAAAAGGGGGACTTCCCTGATGGTCCAGTGGGTAAGGACACCGCCTTGCAGTGCAAGGGGCACCGGTTTGATCCCTGGCCTGGGAAGATCCCACGTGCCACGGAGCGACTGGACTGATGTGTCCAATTACCGAGCCGGAGCTCTGGAGCACATGCGCCCAGAGCCGGTGCTCTGTGACAACAGAGGCCACTGCGATGGGAGGCCCACACAGGCCAAAGAACAAAGACGGATGAAAATAGAGAAATGAAAGACCAATGGAAGTGACCCGCCCATCCCCCTCCCTCCCCACCCCACCCCTCAAAAGATTAAAAAAAAGAAAAAAGATAAAAGGGGGACTTCCCTGATGGTCCAGTGGGTAAGGACACCGCCTTGCAGTGCAAGGGGCACCGGTTTGATCCCTGGCCTGGGAAGATCCCACGTGCCACGGAGCGACTGGACTGATGTGTCCAATTACCGAGCCGGAGCTCTGGAGCACATGCGCCCAGAGCCGGTGCTCTGTGACAACAGAGGCCACTGCGATGGGAGGCCCACACAGGCCAAAGAACAAAGATGGATGAAAATAGATAAGTGAAAGACCAATAGGAGTGGCCAAACAAACAAAAAAGATAAAAGGGATGGAGAAAGCTTGCAGCTAAAGGAACTGGAAGGGGCATAGGAGTACCCCTTCTTTGCTATATCTTAAGCAATGGTATTTGTAGGTCTTAGGACTGTGGAAATGACACATCATTTAGAGAAAATTCTCTAGTGAATGGGTTCTAAAATTACACCTGCCTTAATTGGTGGAAACTGCTTGCCTTCTAATTGAGCTAATACCATTAAGGTTTCATCAGTCTGACATTCTGAAGTCAGCCCAGACAATTGATCTTCATCTTGTACCTGTAGCAGTGATGATGCTAAGTGGTAAAATTCCACAGCACAGAGTTGTAGGATTCCGGGTAGTATTTCAGTTGCTTTGTATAAGACTCTCCTTTTACATCCAAATCAGTGACTATTAACGCTTTTTTCTGACCATTTTATTTCTGAGAAACGCTGTTATAAGATAACGTAAGTACAACCATTAAAATATTAAGTTTGAGCTGGGGGCAAAGACCGTTGTGTTAACAAGCAGAGCCAGAGTTCATTTCAGCTATTAATTCTGTTGAGCTACTGCACTTTCAAGAGTTCACTTCCCTTTGCCTGCTGGCAACTCAAAAGAAAGACTTGAAATGGTTGGCCTTCTGGCATTTAATTTTGGAAAAGGTTGAAGTCCAGTTTGATTTCATGACTTAATGCCATAATATTCGTTGACTGTCATTTGTCAGCCTTACACTGTCAGGAAGGTATCTCTACCAAGTGTGACATGTGTGAATATCTACAAAATGGCTCTTATCAGGGAGAGAACACTTAAAAGATTTGAATATTGAGTGATGATTTCATTATTGCTGTCACTGTTAATGAGAAAAAAAATGTTCTCAACTAGTCAAGAATATAAGCCAGATCATTAACTGATAGAGGAAAGACAATCTGTAGAAGGATAAACCTCAGGGTGATATGCAGCCACAAGGGAAGAGAAGACCAGAAGTCATTTCATCTCGGTTTTCTTTTTAACCGAAGAAGTCTTTCCCCCCTGTTTCTTGGATTAAGGAACATCCAGCCTCCAGAAATGGGGCACATACAGCCCTCCCAAGTAATTTAAGGCACAATGCTATAGGTTTATACACAAAGACATTTTATTTTTTTCTTTTAAAAACTTGTATTGAAGCATAGTTGATTTATTATACCATGTTGTGTTCATTTCTGCTGTATTAGCAAAGTGATTCTTTTTCCTATTCTTTCCCATTATGATTTATCACAGGCTATTGGACATAATTCCCTGTATTCTATAGTAGGGCCTTGTTGGTTATTCATCCTACTGATAATAGTCTGAATCTGCTAATCCCAAACTCCCAATCCGTCCCTCTCCCACCCTCCTCCCCCTTCCACAAGTCTGTTCTCAGTATCAGTGAGTCTGTGTGTTTTGTAGATAGGTTCATTTGTGTTGTATTTTAGATGCCATATATAAGTGATATCATATGACATTTGTCTTACTCTTTCTGACTTGCTTCACATAGTATGATAATCTCTAGTTGCATCCATGTTGCTGCAAATAGCATTATTTCATTCTTTTTTATGGCTGAATAACAGTCCATTACATGTATATATGTGTGTATATATACACACATACTATGTCTTTATCCATTCATCTGTCGATGGACATTTAGATTATTTCCATGCCTTGGCTTTTGTAAATAGTGCTACTGCGAACATAGGGGTGTATGTATCATTTTTTGAATATAGGAGGTTTATTGATGCTGATGGAAAGACTTAATGTCCATTTAATTTTGGAAAAGGTTGAAGTCCAGTTTGATTTCATGACTTAATGCCATAATATTCGTTGACTGTCATTTGTCAGCCTTACACTGTCAGGAAGGTATCTCTACCAAGTGTGACATGTGTGAATATCTACAAAATGGCTCTTATCAGGGAGAGAACACTTAAAAGATTTGAATATTGAGTGATGATTTCATTATTGCTGTCACTGTTAATGAGAAAAAAAATGTTCTCAACTAGTCAAGAATATAAGCCAGATCATTAACTGATAGAGGAAAGACAATCTGTAGAAGGATAAACCTCAGGGTGATATGCAGCCACAAGGGAAGAGAAGACCAGAAGTCATTTCATCTCGGTTTTCTTTTTAACCGAAGAAGTCTTTCCCCCCTGTTTCTTGGATTAAGGAACATCCAGCCTCCAGAAATGGGGCACATACAGCCCTCCCAAGTAATTTAAGGCACAATGCTATAGGTTTATACACAAAGACATTTTATTTTTTTCTTTTAAAAACTTGTATTGAAGCATAGTTGATTTATTATACCATGTTGTGTTCATTTCTGCTGTATTAGCAAAGTGATTCTTTTTCCTATTCTTTCCCATTATGATTTATCACAGGCTATTGGACATAATTCCCTGTATTCTATAGTAGGGCCTTGTTGGTTATTCATCCTACTGATAATAGTCTGAATCTGCTAATCCCAAACTCCCAATCCGTCCCTCTCCCACCCTCCTCCCCCTTCCACAAGTCTGTTCTCAGTATCAGTGAGTCTGTGTGTTTTGTAGATAGGTTCATTTGTGTTGTATTTTAGATGCCATATATAAGTGATATCATATGACATTTGTCTTACTCTTTCTGACTTGCTTCACATAGTATGATAATCTCTAGTTGCATCCATGTTGCTGCAAATAGCATTATTTCATTCTTTTTTATGGCTGAATAACAGTCCATTACATGTATATATGTGTGTATATATACACACATACTATGTCTTTATCCATTCATCTGTCGATGGACATTTAGATTATTTCCATGCCTTGGCTTTTGTAAATAGTGCTACTGCGAACATAGGGGTGTATGTATCTTTTTTTTTTGAATATAGGAGGTTTTATTGATGCTGATGAGGGTAGGAGGGGACTCCATGAGCCTGGAGGGAGTGGGGGTAGGGCTGAGTCAGTCAGCGGATGTGTAAGGCCTGGGCACAAGGGGAAAAGTTAGGGCACATTCATCTTCTTAGGATTCTGTGGCTCCTTCTCTGGGGCAGGGAGAGCACATCACCAGGGTGGAGCAATGGAGCAGCCAGGGAGAGGTTAGGGACGGCCGCGGGCTCCTAACCTGAGAGAAGGCAGCAACCTCTGTACGGAAAGCTGACTGGTCAGTAGCGGGGAGTGGGGAGGGGATACTGGGTTGGCTTCCTGGGGAGGGGTCCGCTCTCGGCCTGGGTGAGCTCTCCAGAATACCTGGTGTTCCCAAGCAGAGTGGGGCAGGGCCACAAAGCCCCTCTCACTGTGGGCCTCCTTCAGGAGAGAAAGGCATTCAGGGAGCCCCCTTGGCAAGGGGTGCCAGAATTAGTCCTTAAGGCACAGCTGGGGGCAGATAAGGCACCGAGGGACAAAGGCACAACTGGTTGCGGGGGGCAGGGGCAGCCTCCAAGCTGAGTGCCGGGGTCACAAGAGGACACAGGACCAGCCGCGCTTGCCCGGCATGGGGTTGAGCACGGCCGGGACGGCCTCGGCAAACACTTCCTCCTGCTGCGGGGCCGAACACTCGAGGTAGCGCACAGCGGGGATCTGCTTGGCCAGCGCCTGACCCTGCTGCGGTGTGATGGGCGCCTGGCCCTGCCCCTTCAGGCGCCGCAGGGTCTCAGGCTGGGCCCTCAGGTCCTTCTTGGTGCCCACCAGGAGAACGGGCACGTCAGGGCAGTGGTGGCACACCTCCAGGTGCCACTTGTGCCGCACGTTCTCATAAGAGGGCGGGCTGGCAATGGGGAAACAGATGACAAGCATATTGGTCTGCAGGTAGGAGAGGGTGCGGAGGTGGTTGCACACCTCCTGGCCCGCTGTGTCCCACAGGTTCAGGTTCACTGTGCTCCCGTTGACAGCGCTCTGGGCGCTGTAGTTGTCAAACACTGTGGGGACGTACCCCTTGGGGAAGACGTTGGTCGTGTAGCAGATGAGCAGGCACGTCTTGCCCACGGCTCCGTCACCCACCACCACGCACTTGATGCTCTGCATCGTGGGTGCAGCTGGAGGCCATGCCTCCTTCCAGTTCTGGGCTCCTCTGGATGCACTGACCTGGTGTCCTCCCCATCACGGGGGAGCTGGGGACAGTGGCAATGGCTCGGGGCTCTAGAAGGAAGTGAGAGGAGGAGACCCTGCATATATCTTTTTGAATTAGAATTTTGCAAAGATATTTTCTTAAGCATGTCTTTGAGACATTTATCCTTTTGGTCTTGGTTTAGTTTTGGGGAGCAAAAGCAGAATAAGTCCACTTGTATTTGCCTGTGATAAACCTTAACTTTTTAAAAGGGATCCTTAATGTTTTCCTGATGCTAAAACCAACTGAATTAAAACTGTGTGTTAAGGAGAAATTTTATTTTAGTTTTCTAAGAAGCGAGTCGTCTCATCCATTCACCCATCAGATAGTTATGAGTACAAATTTTTCTTTGATTTGCTGGGGGCAGATAAGGCACCGAGGGACAAAGGCACAACTGGTTGCGGGGGGCAGGGGCAGCCTCCAAGCTGAGTGCCGGGGTCACAAGAGGACACAGGACCAGCCGCGCTTGCCCGGCATGGGGTTGAGCACGGCCGGGACGGCCTCGGCAAACACTTCCTCCTGCTGCGGGGCCGAACACTCGAGGTAGCGCACAGCGGGGATCTGCTTGGCCAGCGCCTGACCCTGCTGCGGTGTGATGGGCGCCTGGCCCTGCCCCTTCAGGCGCCGCAGGGTCTCAGGCTGGGCCCTCAGGTCCTTCTTGGTGCCCACCAGGAGAACGGGCACGTCAGGGCAGTGGTGGCACACCTCCAGGTGCCACTTGTGCCGCACGTTCTCATAAGAGGGCGGGCTGGCAATGGGGAAACAGATGACAAGCATATTGGTCTGCAGGTAGGAGAGGGTGCGGAGGTGGTTGCACACCTCCTGGCCCGCTGTGTCCCACAGGTTCAGGTTCACTGTGCTCCCGTTGACAGCGCTCTGGGCGCTGTAGTTGTCAAACACTGTGGGGACGTACCCCTTGGGGAAGACGTTGGTCGTGTAGCAGATGAGCAGGCACGTCTTGCCCACGGCTCCGTCACCCACCACCACGCACTTGATGCTCTGCATCGTGGGTGCAGCTGGAGGCCATGCCTCCTTCCAGTTCTGGGCTCCTCTGGATGCACTGACCTGGTGTCCTCCCCATCACGGGGGAGCTGGGGACAGTGGCAATGGCTCGGGGCTCTAGAAGGAAGTGAGAGGAGGAGACCCTGCATATATCTTTTTGAATTAGAATTTTGCAAAGATATTTTCTTAAGCATGTCTTTGAGACATTTATCCTTTTGGTCTTGGTTTAGTTTTGGGGAGCAAAAGCAGAATAAGTCCACTTGTATTTGCCTGTGATAAACCTTAACTTTTTAAAAGGGATCCTTAATGTTTTCCTGATGCTAAAACCAACTGAATTAAAACTGTGTGTTAAGGAGAAATTTTATTTTAGTTTTCTAAGAAGCGAGTCGTCTCATTCATTCAACCATCAGATAGTTAAGGAGTACATACTTTGAGTAAGACCTTACTTCAAAGTTAGGTGATACCTGAATTTAGCCTCAAGGGCCATAGTCCAGTAAGAGAAGGGATGTACACAAATGTTAGTTACAGAGTAGACCATTACTCTTATACATGGTACTACATTTAAATTTTAAAGTTTCTTCTAATGTGTTATAATAATTTTTACATTAGAAAGCTTTTGTTAACTGGTTAGTAATAGAATTTACACTGTTGACTGAAGTAGAGATACAGCTACTTCTCCAAGTCATCATGAGAAATTTCAACATACGCATTCACAAAGAAAGTACTTCACCTGACTTTTTAAAAAGATTTTTGCTTTTTATCCGTTTGTTATGGAATTTGAAATTTGGATATTTTGTTTATGTCAGTGTGAACTAATTATTGGGTCATATAGCTAATGGAGCTTTTATTTGAGTTAGTGCTATTTGGTTTCTTAGTTTTTATTTTCCTTTTACATTTCCAAATGCTTTCTCAATTTGAGTTAAGTAGACCATAGAAAGCCTAATATTTTTAATACCTATAGATTGTATTGCTGTTTTGTTTTTAAAATGCTTATCTTTTTAAGTATAAAAATACTGGATTTATAGATGATATCTACCACTTTGCTAATATACTTATTTAAAAAAAAAAAATTATGACCCAACTCCTGCCCTCAAATATTTGAGATGACTTATGGATGCCTGTGTCAAAACTAGTTCATTCATATTGCTAAAAGGTTGATATCCAATAGCACTATTATCCTAGTTCATAGTGATTAATACTTGGAAAACATGCAAATCAAAATATTTAGAATCAGTCAGTCTCACTTTTTTGTTTTACTTTGTTTTGTGGGATCTTAGTTTCCTGACCAGGGATCCCTTGCATTGAAAGGATGGAATCTTAACCACTGGACTGCTAGGGAAGTCCCCTCAGTTTGAATTAAAATTGATTTGCCTATTAAATATGTATACAGGTGTTCTTAATGCAAAGAAGTAACTGATAGGTCTATGAATTGAATAGCTGATAGCAGAGGCTACTGGGGTAGTCAAAGTTTTGGGGGAGAGGAAAAGGCAAATTGGCACACACTCTTAGCAGCTCCAACAGATCTGCGTAAAGCTTTAGAAGATAAACACCATCAAGCACTTCTCTATGATTCCAGAACTCACATCTATATGTAAGTAATTGTAGGATTTGGTAAAAGGTTTGTCCATATCATTTTAAAGAGGACTTAAAACAGAAGCAATGTTTCTGGGACTTTACATTTGTTTGCCTTGGTTTGCTCCTGGTCTGTTTTACCCTGCAAGTCTCCACCCAGTGAATTTGATCGAGCCCCTGGCTCTATCTCTGCTTTCTCTCAGATTGGCTGTGTTTTATTTTAGTTTAAGTTTGGATCTTAGTTACCTGACCAGGGGTCAAACCTGTGCCCCCTGCATTGGAAGTGCAGAGTCTTAACCACTGGACCACCAGGAAAGTCCCTTGGCTGGGTTTTAGAAGTGGACAAGAGAGAGTTGCCATGGTAGCAGCATTCCTGATTCCTCTGCTTAGGGACTTTATTCTCAGCATCCAGACTTTTTTCCTTCTTGCCCCCTTTCCTTCATTTATTGACATAGCTCTTCACAGCATCCTTAAGGTTCTGGTAAAACTTTCCAGCCTCTCGGTGCCTTGTGAGATAGGCCAGGAACATCATAAAAGTGAGACTCAGAAGTGTAAGAACCAACACTTGAACCTGCTGACCCTCAGCTGCCTTTTGCATAGGCTGATAAGAAGCCATGGTCAGCAGGGGTCTGAGAAGTGAGCCCTTCTGCCTTGAACAAATACGAGGACACTTAGCTTGGACAAAGGCCACAAGAGAAGCAGGATGTGGTCCAGCAGGCAGGGCCGTAACCCTGGTTTTGACTCCATCATGAACTTCCAGGCAGTGAGCCCTGCCTGGGCCTGAAATTTTGATATCTGCTGATTGGATTCCATGCAGCCTCTATTACTGCCCTCTCAGATTCTCCTTGTCTGATAGCAGCCTTCCACAGAGGGTACTACTATGATCTATGGGGCTTTCCCGATGGCTCAAGTGGTAAAGAATCTGCCTGCAATGTAGGAGATGTGGATGACTTGGGTTTGATCCCTGGGTCAGGAAGATCCCCTGAAGAAGGAAATGGCAACCTACTATGATTTGTGATTTCCCACTGCAAAAATAAATGACATCTTTACCCTGAACTCTGAAGGCTGAAAGAGAAAAGGGCTAAGTAGTGTCAATGAAATAAATTTTAGATTAATTTGATTTATTTATTTATTTTATTTTTACTTGGCCATGCCATGCAGCATGTGGGATTATAGTTCCCTGACCAGGAATTGAACCCATGCCCCCTGCATACTATGTGCAGAGTCTTAACCACTGGACCACCAGAGAAGTCCCAATTTCAGATTAATTTTAAAGGACAATACCCTAAGACCTAGTTTGAATTTTGTACTCTCACTTGAGTGGAGGGATTTTCTAGCAAAGGCTGAAATGCCTTTTTTTCACTTAATTTTATTTTTAATATTTTAACACCAAAACCATTTTATATTGAGATATAGCCAATTAACAATGTTGTAATAGTTTCAGATGAACTGTGAACAGACTCGGGGAGAATGAGATGCCTTTGAAGGAAGAAAACTGTCATGGAATATCTCTTCTGTTAAATTTTGGCAAGACTTTTGGGGGCAGAGGCAATGTCATAAAAGGACCTTGCTTCTGAACTATTTCCGTTTCCTTGTGGAAGACGGTGTAGTGTAGGTCTCTAGTTAAATCACTTATGAAACAAGACACCACTTCCCATCTTTTGTTGATGAAAATTAATGATATTTCACTTTTAGAAATATGCTTGCCAGAAAGAGAAGAAAGATAAAGCAGGCTTTTGGAAACATTGAGAAAAGTGATCCTGATACTTAATGTTGGTTGAACACTTACCGTAGGCTCCATACTGTGTCACCTCATTTCATTCTTTGTAAAGTTTTGCATCATACTACCTTTTTAGTTAGCAATATCATCTTCACTTAACAGATAAGGAAACAGGAAGAGAGTGTGTGGCTACCCCATTGCAAACTCAGATGGTGACTAGTACCCTCACAAAGTTCACTGCAGGTTTCCCATTTCTGGCCAAGGATTCAATTAGTCATTTCCAGATAATTCCTTACTTTGAGAATTCCTTACTGGCAACCCCATTAGTGTGTATGTGTGTGTGTGTGTATGTGCTTAGTCACTCAATTGGGCTCGACCCTGACTCTTTCTGACCCCATGGATTTTAGCCTGCTAGGTTCCTCTGTCCGTGGGCTTCTCCATGCAAGCATACTGGAATGGGTTGTCATTTCCTTCTCCAGGGGATCTTCCTGACCCAGGGATCAAACCTGGGTCTCCTGCATTGGCAGGCGGATTCTTTACCACTGAGCCACCTGAGAAGCCCCGCTAATGTGTATATACTTGCTAATTAAAAGGTTCTTTTGCAAGATCTCTGCAGGTTGTACTCTAGCTTCAGACAGGCCACATATGAGCCAAATAGTGCAAAACCCTCTTGCTGTTGATTAGAGGAGCTCAGAATATCTCTGCTCTCCATTCTTATCAAGTCAAGCAACTTAGCTGTAAGTCAGAAGTTTCTTTTTTTGTTTTCTTTTCCCATTGCTCGAATTGTTTCATAACCATTACTCTGAGTGAATAGCTACTCTTCACCTTTTCCTGGTAGAGAAACATTTAAGATTGCAGATCATGCCCTGTTCCAAAGAGTTGTCACTGTTCCCAATCAAATGTCTTAACACTCAGGATCAGTGAGAGCACCAGGCAAATCTCCAAGGTAATTTTTGGATGAGAATTAACACAAAGACAGTAGAATAACATGGAAAAAGTTGGAACTTTGGCCCCAAGGTCATCATGTGGGGCAGAAGCCAAAGATGACACCAACATTGAGGGTGATGCTGAGGCACCTGCTGGAATGCGCCAGGCTACGGCCCCAGGCCTAGTATCATCTTGTGACCCACAGTTAGGATGAGGGCCAGGCAGGGATTTTTTTTCCATTCCTTCTCTCATCAGACTATACTATTATAGAAATATCCCAGGGCAAATTGCCAAGCTGTCACAAAGCGTGTGTGTGTAAGAAATTACCCCTTCATAACTAAAGTTCTTTGTTGCATCCTGACTTTCTGAGAAGTTCTTCCTTAGCTAGCCACATGGAAGTTCCTGTGTCCTGGCTAGGATCTCAGCTTACTGTTACTTTTTCCTGCAAAATGGCCTTCGGGTATCCTAATGGGCAGATTTCCTTCCTGTCAGATTCCAAAAGTGCTTGCAAATCGCTTCTACTTCAACAACAACAAAAAACTCCCCAAGTACAGTTGTCACTGAGTCTAAGCTTTCTCTGCTCATCGCACGATAGGCCAATGAATCTGAGAGACGAGGTGCTGAGGCAAGGAAAACGGCTTTATTCAGAAAGCAGCTGATCAAGAAGATGGCAGGCTCATGCCTCAGAAATAACCAATCTTGTCAGGGTCTTGATGCCAAGCTCTTCTGTAGAGTAAGAGAAGGAAGCAACAAGGAACTAAAGTCAAAAGGCACAATAAAGAGGGAGAGGCCATGGGAAGCTAAAGTGAAAGGATCTTCAGTCTTGCAAAACATCTCCAAGGGAATGGCCAGCCTTTGGAAGGGCTTTGTTAATCTCTTCTATTCACAGGTGGGCAGGGACAGATTGTGTCTCTATCAGCTAAACAAAGGCAGTTTAGTTTACAGTCAAGCAGAGAGGCGGGGCCATTAAGTATGATTTTAATAGTAAAAAGCAATGGAGAGCAAGTCAAAGAAACAGTTTTCAACATGGGGTCAGAATTGGTTTTTTCCCTGCAACACAGTTCTTAATTCCTATGACCCTTGAGTTCCTGTGAATCCAGTTATTCTGATGTAGCTTTAACCTCATACAGTACAGTGCATATTTGCTTCTTCTGAGATTTCCCCACTTGGCTTCTATTTTACATGTTCAAGGCCATGTCTGTGTCAAAGAGAGAGAGATAATATTGTGCCTTTGGTCCTGGACTTAGAAATGTCATGGCAGGTATTGCCTCAGTTCCATCTGGGTCCCTGGGGTGGCCCAGTTCAGTAGAGCTTGTTTCCTTTCACTTGCTGCTTTATGACTGTTAAAGTTAGAGACGCTGAACTCAGATTTTCCTTCCCAGTTGCCTCTTGAAACGTAGCCATCTTTCCCCACTGGATAGCAAGCCTCTGCTGATAGGAAATCTCTCTGTGTGCACTTGGCAGTTTGCCAACATTGATGGCTGCCAGTGATTTTCTCTAGCTGCAAGCAGTTGATTTTCCCTGGATGGTGGAGCTGGGCCACACAGGTGGCCTGCAGCACAGCAGCAGGCTCTTCATTGAGAGAAGCTTCTTTGTGGAGAAGTGCCTCTGGTGTGCTTGGGGTACCCACACACATTTGTGACAGTTGAGTGATGCAAAAAAAAAAAATTTTTTTTTCGTGTTGCTATGGTTTGGGTCTTTTTGTGAGACAGAGGACGTGTCAAGATTAGGGTGTGCTGCAGGCCCGTTAAGAATTAATTTGATTGCCACAGCCCCAAGTGGTCCAGCTGGCTGTTACATCAGACCTGGAGCCCCCCAGCAAACCCACCTCCCTCCGCCACTCTCTAGGGCCTGTTGAAGAAGAGTATTTAGGATTCCTCACCATGAGCCCTGACTTGGTCAGACATGGTGTGGGGCTCTGGCTAATAACTGTATGAAAACAAAGACTGGGAAGCTCCCTAGAACTAGACATCTTTGGGAGCTAAAATTCCCTCCTCTCTCACTCCTCAATTCTTGAAAAATGCTGCCGCTTCTGATCTTTTTAAAATGACATTGTTTTGATTTATGTCCTTAACTCCATGTGGCTCTCTCTCCAAAAACACAGGGCAGGAGGCCCTCTGGGATACACAGAGTGCTACCTGTAAAAAGGATTTTCAGTAGAGTAGAAAACATTAGGATACATGCTCAGAGTGAGGGTAAGTATTGTTTTGAGAAACCCTCACTTAAGTTGTATATGTGCATGTTAAGTCGCTTTCATTGTGTATGACTCTTTGCGACCCCATGGACTATAGTCTGCCAGGCTTTTCTGTCCATGGAATTTTCCAGGCAAGAATACTACAGTGGGCTGCCATTTGCTACTCCAGAGGATCTTCCAGACTCAGGGATCAAACCTGTGTCTCTTATGTCTCTTGCATTGGCATGCAGGTTCTCTACCACTGGCGCCACCTGGGAAGATCAGGTTGTATATAGAGGTTTTCAATATAAATCTTATTTCTTTTTAAAATTGTGGTCTCTTTTATTGGTTATTTATTTATTTATTTTCATCCATCTTTATTCTTTGGCCTGTGTGGGCCTCCCATAGCAGTGGCCTCTTTCCATGCAGAGCACTGGCTCTGGGTGCATGCGCTCCAGAGTGCTTGCTTGTAATTGGACATGCTGGACATGCCACTCCACAGCACATGGGATCCTCCTGGGCCTGGGATCGAACTGGTGCCCCTTTCACTGCAAGGTGGGCTCTTTACCCACTGGACCACCAGGGAAGCCCCTAAATCGTATTTATTACATAGATTGATCATGGTCAAGTCTGAAACCCTTGTCTTTGAGATGAGTCTCAAATTGTCTCACACTCCCATCAACTTAACTCCCATAAACAGAGTCCTTGATGGCTCAGATGGTAAAGAATTTGCCTGCCATGCAGGAGACCTGGGTTTGATCCCTGGGTCAGGAAAATCCCCTGGAGAAGGGAATGACAACCCACTCCAGTATTCTTACCTGGAGAATCCCATGGAAAGAGGAGCCTGGCAGGCTATGGTCCCTGGGGTCATTTGGAGTCAGACATGACTTAGCAGCTAAGAGACTTTCACTTTCCCATCAACTTGCTTTTCCAATTGGCCCAGTTTCTATCCTGCAAAGCCTCTGCTCTGCAGAACCAGCCTTACTTATATGACCTGGCGACACTGCTAGGTCTTAAATCATCAAAGAGAGATTAAATCATGGCCACATTGTACTCTGAGGCAAAGGCCATGGAATTAAAAGACACTTGCTCCTTGGAAAGAAAGCCATGACAAACTTAGACAGCATATTAAAAAGCAGAGACGGGCTTTCTTGGTGCTCCAGTGGGTAAGGACACTGCCTTGCAGTGCAAGGGACGCCGGTTCAATCCCTGGCCTGGGAAGATCCTGCGTGCCACGGAGCAGCTGGACCAATGTGTCCAACTACCAAGCCAGAGCTCTGCAGCACATGTACCCAGAGCCGGTGCTCTGCGACAACAGAGGCCACTGCGATGGGAGGCCCACAAGGGCCGAAGAACAAAGATGGATGAAAGTAGGTAAATGAAAGACCAATAGAAGTGGCCCACCCGCTCCCCTCCCTCCCCACCCCACCCGCCCTCCACCAAAAAAACAAAAAACACATTAGTTTTCTGTAAATTCTCAGTTAATAGGAAAACTCACTGGGCCCCAGCACAGCACTGTAAGCATTTTGGTTCAATGGCACTTCTCCCTAGAACTCACGAGGAGGGTAAAGTGGGCAGCAAGCCAGGACCTTCTTTGGGGAAAGGTCAGGTTTTGGTGCCTTTGGTGTTCACACTGTAATAGGCAGGGCCTTCCTAGTGGGTGTGGAAAACGCCTTTAGCTATCTTTACAACACCCTTGGCCTCTGACCCAGAGCATAGGTAAAGAATTGTTCTAAGTTCCTCTGAGCCACATCTAG
Source organism: Tragulus kanchil (assembly GCA_022376925.1). Lineage (NCBI taxonomy): Eukaryota > Metazoa > Chordata > Mammalia > Artiodactyla > Tragulidae > Tragulus > Tragulus kanchil. Next base: position 92,709,680 of record JAIOJX010000001.1, on the reverse strand, counting down.
AAGATATGCTCAAAGACATTTATGTAGTCTTTAGAAGGAGAAGGTAATGAGAACAGTGGCAGCCACAGTTAAATGGGTGTTGATTGTGAGGCATGGACCTGAATGATTTAGTTTATATTATCTCATTGGATCCACTTAAGAACCCTCCCGGGTAACTGTCATCATCCTTTGAGGAAAAAGAAAACTGGGTGTTAGGGTAACTGAGTATCATCCAAGATTGCACAACTGAGTGCCAGAGAAGGGATACTAGTGAGCCCAGCACGTGAGGCTAGCACTCACATGCCATGGGGAGCAGGGCAGCTTCTTTATACTGATTGTATAGTCCCCCCTGTCTAGAATGTTCTCTCCTGCTTATCCCTAGCCATCAGGATCTATTCCATCTGGCAGGCCCTGATTCCGAATGTTAATTGTCATGAAGTGATTTCCTGTTCTCTGTACCCACTTGGCACATGGTTGTGTGTCTGGTGGCATGTCACATCCTGCTGCTGTCAGACATGCTACCTGCTCTTAAGGTGCAGCTCTCAGTGGCTGCTTCTATGGCTGCTGCTTTGATTTCAGTGAGGAAGCACCCACTGTCCTCATCGGTGGGGCCTGCTTTGGCAATTTCAAGTTCAGGCTCGACCTTTCCTTTATCTCTGAGCAATGATTCTTGGTTTTGTTTTTTAATTTTTATTGGTGCATAGTTTCTTTACAATGTCGTGTTTCTGCTGTACAGCAAGATGAATCAGCTATATGTATATCCCTTATTTTTTGAATTTCCTTCCCATTTAGGTGACCACATCACACTGAGTAGGGGTCCCTGTGCTATACAGTAGGTTCTCACAGTTTTCTGTAAATTCTCAGTTAATAGGAAAACTCACTGGGCCCCAGCACAGCACTGTAAGCATTTTGGTTCAATGGCACTTCTCCCTAGAACTCACGAGGAGGGTAAAGTGGGCAGCAAGCCAGGACCTTCTTTGGGGAAAGGTCAGGTTTTGGTGCCTTTGGTGTTCACACTGTAATAGGCAGGGCCTTCCTAGTGGGTGTGGAAAACGCCTTTAGCTATCTTTACAACACCCTTGGCCTCTGACCCAGAGCATAGGTAAAGAATTGTTCTAAGTTCCTCTGAGCCACATCTAGAAGATATGCTCAAAGACATTTATGTAGTCTTTAGAAGGAGAAGGTAATGAGAACAGTGGCAGCCACAGTTAAATGGGTGTTGATTGTGAGGCATGGACCTGAATGATTTAGTTTATATTATCTCATTGGATCCACTTAAGAACCCTCCCGGGTAACTGTCATCATCCCCTTTGAGGAAAAAGAAAACTGGGTGTTAGGGTAACTGAGTATCATCCAAGATTGCACAACTGAGTGCCAGAGAAGGGATACTAGTGAGCCCAGCACGTGAGGCTAGCACTCACATGCCATGGGGAGCAGGGCAGCTTCTTTATACTGATTGTATAGTCCCCCCTGTCTAGAATGTTCTCTCCTGCTTATCCCTAGCCATCAGGATCTATTCCATCTGGCAGGCCCTGATTCCGAATGTTAATTGTCATGAAGTGATTTCCTGTTCTCTGTACCCACTTGGCACATGGTTGTGTGTCTGGTGGCATGTCACATCCTGCTGCTGTCAGACATGCTACCTGCTCTTAAGGTGCAGCTCTCAGTGGCTGCTTCTATGGCTGCTGCTTTGATTTCAGTGAGGAAGCACCCACTGTCCTCATCGGTGGGGCCTGCTTTGGCAATTTCAAGTTCAGGCTCGACCTTTCCTTTATCTCTGAGCAATGATTCTTGGTTTTGTTTTTTAATTTTTATTGGTGCATAGTTTCTTTACAATGTCGTGTTTCTGCTGTACAGCAAGATGAATCAGCTATATGTATATCCCTTATTTTTTGAATTTCCTTCCCATTTAGGTGACCACATCACACTGAGTAGGGGTCCCTGTGCTATACAGTAGGTTCTCACTGTGCTCGTCCACAATCATGTCAGACTTTTTGCGACTGCACTAACTGTAGCCTGCCAGGCTCGTCTGTCCATGGAATTCTCAAGGCAAGAATACTGGAGTGGGTATTCATTCCCTGGGTCTCCCGCATGGCAGGCAGATTCTTTAATGTCTCAGCCACCAGGGAAGCCCCTCATGTTTTCATTAAGTATCTATTTTATACATGCTATCAATAGTGTATATATGTTAATCCCAACCTCCCAATTCCTCCCACATGATTCTTGTTCTTGAAGAATGAGAGTATTTCCCATCAAAGGAAACACTGTGAGGTGATTTTATATGACAGTCATTAATTTTCTGATTGTGACTGTATTTGTCAGAGCAATACTTTATGAACTTCAGCCATAACAGGATAGGCTTTTTGAAAATATATACCCAAACAAAAATGGGCAGATCTGTTCCACTCTTTGCTGATACACACCTTCATTAGTTTTGAAAGGGAATGGGGAGGAAAACTGGAGAAATAGAAGTAGATTTAAATATGCCAGTCTCAAAATTGGATTTTTTTTGCATTTTGAAAATTTGAAGGTAATTGAAACTGTTTACCAGGATTGGGTGCCTAGAGAGGTTTCTCTGTAGGGGAAGGAAAACTATCATTTCTTGAGCCCCTGCTCTGTGCTGGCTCCACATTCAACATGTTTTTGCTCACCCAGCTTCTCCCAACCCTCCTTCAAAAACTCATAAACAGCCTAAGAACAAAATATGAGAACAAGTGGGCTACCTGCTCTTAAGGTGCAGCTCTCAGTGGCTGCTTCTATGGCTGCTGCTTTGATTTCAGTGAGGAAGCACCCACTGTCCTCATCGGTGGGGCCTGCTTTGGCAATTTCAAGTTCAGGCTCGACCTTTCCTTTATCTCTGAGCAATGATTCTTGGTTTTGTTTTTTAATTTTTATTGGTGCATAGTTTCTTTACAATGTCGTGTTTCTGCTGTACAGCAAGATGAATCAGCTATATGTATATCCCTTATTTTTTGAATTTCCTTCCCATTTAGGTGACCACATCACACTGAGTAGGGGTCCCTGTGCTATACAGTAGGTTCTCACTGTGCTCGTCACAATCATGTCAGACTTTTGCGACTGCACTAACTGTAGCCTGCCAGGCTCGTCTGTCCATGGAATTCTCAAGGCAAGAATACTGGAGTGGGTATTCATTCCCTGGGTCTCCCGCATGGCAGGCAGATTCTTTAATGTCTCAGCCACCAGGGAAGCCCCTCATGTTTTCATTAAGTATCTATTTTATACATGCTATCAATAGTGTATATATGTTAATCCCAACCTCCCAATTCCTCCCACATGATTCTTGTTCTTGAAGAATGAGAGTATTTCCCATCAAAGGAAACACTGTGAGGTGATTTTATATGACAGTCATTAATTTTCTGATTGTGACTGTATTTGTCAGAACAATACTTTATGAACTTCAGCCATAACAGGATAGGCTTTTTGAAAATATATACCCAAACAAAAATGGGCAGATCTGTTCCACTCTTTGCTGATACACACCTTCATTAGTTTTGAAAGGGAATGGGGAGGAAAACTGGAGAAATAGAAGTAGATTTAAATATGCCAGTCTCAAAATTGGATTTTTTTTGCATTTTGAAAATTTGAAGGTAATTGAAACTGTTTACCAGGATTGGGTGCCTAGAGAGGTTTCTCTGTAGGGGAAGGAAAACTATCATTTCTTGAGCCCCTGCTCTGTGCTGGCTCCACATTCAACATGTTTTTGCTCACCCAGCTTCTCCCAACCCTCCTTCAAAAACTCATAAACAGCCTAAGAACAAAATATGAGAACAAGTGGGCCATTGCCAAGATCACATCTTATCACTGATTTTAGAGTGATGGAAGCAGGCTCTGTGAGCTGGTGCTCAAGGGCACATCAGCCCTGATCTGATTAAGCTGAACTGACCCCAGGCCCACCTTCCCGCGGGTTTCCTGGGTGGCTCAGCTGAAAAGAATCTGCCTGCAATGTAGTAGACATGGGTTTGATCTCTGGGTCAAGAAAATCCCCTGAGGCTTCCCCTGGTGGTCCAGTGGGTAAGGACACCACCTTGCAGTGCAAGGGGCGCCGGTTCGATCCCTGGCCTGGGAAGATCCCACGTGCCACGGAGCGACTGGACTGATGTGTCCAATCACCAAGCCGGAGCTCTGGAGCGCATGCGCCCAGAGCAAGAGCTCTGCATCGACAGACACCACCACAATGGGAGGCCCACAGGAGCCAAAGAACAAAGATGGATGAAAAGAGAGAAATGAAAGACCAATGGAAGTGGCCTGCCTGCTCCCCTCCCTCCCCAACCCGACCCCCGCCCAAAATAAATAGATAAATAAATCTTCAAAAAGAAGCAAATCCCCTAGAGGAGGAAATGGCAACCCACTCCAGTATTATTACTGGGAAAAACCCATGGACAAAGGAGCCTGTGAAGCTACAGCTCATAGGGTTGCAGAGAGCCCATAGGGTCGCAAAGAGTCAGACACGACTGAAGCGACTGAGCACTCATGCATGCCATCTTTCCCCAAAGCTCTTTGTCCTCAGCCATTTGTTGTTCAGGGAGAAGCCCTGACATTTTCTGTGTGGGATGAGAGAGAGAGACTCTTTCAGTGAGTGTCTCCTGAATAAGCTTTCCCCACCCCATTCCCAAGGCTGACTTGATCAAATCACTTACACTTTGAGATGAATAGCTATTTTATTGCCTGTTAAGGGTGTTTTTTCTTTCTTAATGCCAAAATTTAACTATGAAATATGCCTTTTAAAGTGACATTTCAGGGACTCTGACATTTATCTGGGAAGGAAAGATCAAAGTAAGGATCCTGCCTCATGCTTCTCAAATTACATTAAGTAGAAGACATCTGCCTGGGAGTTGAGGTGGACTCCACTCTGGAGGTCAAGTCATAACAGCAAGCACTTTCTAGGTTTTAGGTAATGTTCTAAGCCTGTGAGCCGTATTTCACATAATCCTGAGTATTCCTCCATGAGACAAGTCTATGAGCCCCAGTTGACACATGAGAGGGGGGCGGAGCTTTGCTCAAGTTCACACATTAGAGCATCGTGTGTGTGCGTGCCCTGTCACTTCGGACTCTTTGCAACCCCATGGACTAGCCCCCCAGGCTACTCTGTCCATAGAGTGGGTTGCCATGCCCTCCTCAAGGGGATCTTACCAACCCCTGTGGCCTTCCTATGGGCCCTGCTGGGTGGGGAGCCCAGAGTCCCTCTGGCCCTAGGCCACATGTACCCTCAGGAATGGAGACCCTTCTGGGCCACCATCTTTCTGCACTGGGTGCAGGGGCGTGTGTCTTCTGGCCACTAACAAGAGTATTTACTTGGGTTCCGCCCATCATTTGGTCCCCAAACCTGTACCTAGGCTGGGGAGCTAGGGCTAACTGGCTTTCAGTTGGCCCACATGCTGCGGACATGACATCCCTCCTGGCTTCCAAACAGGCCTGCCTCAGAGTGCAGCCAAGAGGTCTTCCTGCTAACATGCTCACGTGCTGAGAAAGTGGAACCCTTCTTGGCTACTGTACTTCATTCTTCCAGGCCTGCCAGTTCCATTCCGGCTACCTACTAATGCTTACTGAGCAACCAATTCGACGGTCCTCTGACCGCCATATGGCCTGAAATCCACAGATCCTCCAGGGCTCTACCTTGCAGTAGATGGAGAACTGGACACCTTCCACTCTCAGGCCTCCAGAGTGCTGTGGAAGACAAATGCCTTTTGGCAATTGTCTTTGCAGCAGTGCCCTGGTGTCCCGTAGGGCCTTCTGGTCTCCAACCCCACTCCTTGCCTGGGTTCTGCAGGTCATTTGGGCCCCCAGCCTCTCTGCGTGCTGGGGAACCATGAGCCGTTCTAGCCATTTACCAGCCCCTAGCTGTGCACTGAAAGTTCTTCTGGCACCATACCGGCCTCAGAGCTGAGGACCCTTTGTGCCTTCAATGCCAGATGCCTTTTGAGAACGCAGGCACCGTCTCAGTCACCATCCAGCCAGCCTCTCAGTGTCCTGAGGGCTCTTCCTGTCAGAAGCCTGGGCACTCACTGGAGTTCCCCACCTCATTTTGCCCCCCTAGCCTGTACCGCTGCTGGGGAACAAAGGGTCCTCTGGCCATCAGCTGAATCACTTCACACCTGAATATAACATGATATTATAAATCAACTATACCTCAAAGCCAAAAGGAAAACTGACTCTTTGCAACCCCATGGACTAGCCCCCCAGGCTACTCTGTCCATAGAGTGGGTTGCCATGCCCTCCTCAAGGGGATCTTACCAACCCCTGTGGCCTTCCTATGGGCCCTGCTGGGTGGGGAGCCCAGAGTCCCTCTGGCCCTAGGCCACATGTACCCTCAGGAATGGAGACCCTTCTGGGCCACCATCTTTCTGCACTGGGTGCAGGGGCGTGTGTCTTCTGGCCACTAACAAGAGTATTTACTTGGGTTCCGCCCATCATTTGGTCCCCAAACCTGTACCTAGGCTGGGGAGCTAGGGCTAACTGGCTTTCAGTTGGCCCACATGCTGCGGACATGACATCCCTCCTGGCTTCCAAACAGGCCTGCCTCAGAGTGCAGCCAAGAGGTCTTCCTGCTAACATGCTCACGTGCTGAGAAAGTGGAACCCTTCTTGGCTACTGTACTTCATTCTTCCAGGCCTGCCAGTTCCATTCCGGCTACCTACTAATGCTTACTGAGCAACCAATTCGACGGTCCTCTGACCGCCATATGGCCTGAAATCCACAGATCCTCCAGGGCTCTACCTTGCAGTAGATGGAGAACTGGACACCTTCCACTCTCAGGCCTCCAGAGTGCTGTGGAAGACAAATGCCTTTTGGCAATTGTCTTTGCAGCAGTGCCCTGGTGTCCCGTAGGGCCTTCTGGTCTCCAACCCCACTCCTTGCCTGGGTTCTGCAGGTCATTTGGGCCCCCAGCCTCTCTGCGTGCTGGGGAACCATGAGCCGTTCTAGCCATTTACCAGCCCCTAGCTGTGCACTGAAAGTTCTTCTGGCACCATACCGGCCTCAGAGCTGAGGACCCTTTGTGCCTTCAATGCCAGATGCCTTTTGAGAACGCAGGCACCGTCTCAGTCACCATCCAGCCAGCCTCTCAGTGTCCTGAGGGCTCTTCCTGTCAGAAGCCTGGGCACTCACTGGAGTTCCCCACCTCATTTTGCCCCCCTAGCCTGTACCGCTGCTGGGGAACAAAGGGTCCTCTGGCCATCAGCTGAATCACTTCACACCTGAATATAACATGATATTATAAATCAACTATACCTCAAAGCAAAAAAAAAAAAAACAGAAAGAAAAGAACAAAATTATAAGGAATGACAAAAAAAACCTGGCAAAATGTACACTTAGAAAATTTCAAGATAGATCGAAATGGTAGTCTGAGAACTAACATGGTTGTGGCAATGTTTATGAAATAGATTTTATTTTAATTCTTTGCTTTGGGGACTTTATTCTCAGGGTTTGATTAATGAAGAGCCCTAGACACTGGATTTCAGCACAGATGGAGTTCTGTGGTTTGTGGCAGACTGTCAGTCCCAATTCTAGTACATTAGGGTGATGTTGTTAGTAAACTCACTTTCTAGGAGAACGCCAAGTTTGGAGAAGCAGGACAGGCACAAGTCTGAGGCTACACCAGGGGCCTCTGTTATACCACAGGAATAATGTAATATTGGCATCTGTTGATTTTTCAGTCATTTAAATTTCAAGAGCCTAAACTAACCTACAATGAAAGCAATCATAAGGATGATTATCCATGGAGGGGATGAAATTGACAGGAGGGGGCATGAGGGGGTGATAGAGATGATCTTTATCTAGATTGAGATGTGTTTTGAGGCAGGAACAAAACACAAGGAGAAAAAGACTGGGGGAAGAAATGTATAATCATTAGAGACAGCAGGAGGAAGAAAATGGCTCTTGGATCTTATATAACAAGTAACATTAAAATATCATCTCATGTCTAAAATATGCTTTACCATCTATAAAGTATTTTCATTCAGAAAATTCCACTGAATACTCATAATAACCCCATGAGGCCCACACAATTCACATGCCTATTTGCAAAAGGAAGGAGCAGGTTCAGAGAAAGTTACGTGTTAACCGAAGTCCCATGAACTGTAAGTGAGCAAGACAGAACTAAAACCGAATGTACTGGCTCACAGGCTGAGTCTTTTTGATTATACCATGTTAGGAACTTTTATAAACTAGTTTTCCTGAAACTTATTTTATTTTGTGTATCCGACTTGTTTGCCTTTTTCTTTTTTACTGTGTAATTTACTTACATTTTTGAAAATTCATACCCTCTAGCATTTTGGAAGGTGTTTGTTTCATATGTACCTGATCCTCAGGCTCTTACCTCTTTCCAAATGGTTATGTTAACAGATTGTGACACAGTGGGATGCCTCTTCCCATACAGTATACTCCATACTTACCCATTTCTCTCCCAGCTGCCAAGCTCTCATCCTCGTGTTGGTGACGTTTGGGCTGCAGTAGTGGTAAGAGGCTCAGTGTAGGCATGATGGTATCTGAAGGATCCCACCAACCCCATTGTACGATTTAATAATGACTTGGGTCCATAGAGTGGAGTCCATTCTGCAACCTAAGGGTCATGTTAGGGTAGTGTCTTCATTTTTCTTAGGTCATGTGGCAGTGAGTCTCAGATGTGGTCAAGGGTCCAAGCTGTGTTTAGGGGAGGAGCTGAAGGCAGGCTCTGACCTCTTGGGAGTTGGCGGGAGTTGCAGTGTCCCCTTGAGGCACCCAAGTTAGGGGATCAGGACTCAGGCTCATGCAAGCTGCACTGGTTGTGGCTGCCCGAGTTGGGTTCCCTCAAGGGCCCCTTCTGGGCAAACGCTTGTGCTGGTGATGGTGCTCTCTCAAAGCCAGTGACTTAGTCTTCCCCCAGAATGTTCTGGTGTTGCACAGATTATGGAGTGTCTAAAATGAGGCTGAACAGGCAGACTGTGTCACAGTGCCTCTCCTTTGTTCCTGGAGGAAGGGGAAGGCCAAGCTGTTCAGTGGGTTGCTCAGCTCACGGCTTTTCCTGAGTTCTTGTGGTTAACATGAGGCATGAGGACACGGACCAGCTCCCATCACAGCTGCCTGTGCCAGAGGCCACCTGACCTGACCCCCTCACATCCTCTCCTCCATGGATTTGGGATCAGTGTCCAAGGCTGTCCTTCAGTCTCAGGTGGATGCTTGCATTGGGAGGAGCTCTCGTAGGAGGCTTCTGTCACTGTGTAGAGATCCAGTCTACACACATGGAGAAGAATGTGGCAAATGTGCAGGGGACACAGCCCAGAGCTCTTGCTTCTAGAGGAGGGAAAGGGTACCCCCTCCGTGGCACTTGTCCTGGGAGCTTCCTGCCCCCCTACCAGGATTCCCAGGGCCCTCAGGAAACACCTCCTTTGGTTCCAGCTGGTTGGTAAGGCTTTCCCTGTAGCCATACAGTCCAGGGTTGCAATACTTTCTGGTCCAACAACACAAGGTCAGATGAGTTGAAGGAATAGTTTAGCAATAGTAACAATAGCCATTGGTCTCAGAGGTCAGAATATACCCATGGTGCCTGCTGGTCCACCCAGGCAGCAAGTCAGCCATTCACAGTGTGTGCCAAGCCTTGGATGCCTCTTGATGTTGAGTGTAAACATAGAAGGTCTCATGGCTTCCCCCTGAGCCCAGGAAAGAGTGTCATTAGCTCATGTGGACTTGGGTCATAGGGTCCAAAAGGCTGTGGGTTTCTTAGGTCATGTGGCAGTGAGTCTCAGATGTGGTCAAGGGTCCAAGCTGTGTTTAGGGGAGGAGCTGAAGGCAGGCTCTGACCTCTTGGGAGTTGGCGGGAGTTGCAGTGTCCCCTTGAGGCACCCAAGTTAGGGGATCAGGACTCAGGCTCATGCAAGCTGCACTGGTTGTGGCTGCCCGAGTTGGGTTCCCTCAAGGGCCCCTTCTGGGCAAACGCTTGTGCTGGTGATGGTGCTCTCTCAAAGCCAGTGACTTAGTCTTCCCCCAGAATGTTCTGGTGTTGCACAGATTATGGAGTGTCTAAAATGAGGCTGAACAGGCAGACTGTGTCACAGTGCCTCTCCTTTGTTCCTGGAGGAAGGGGAAGGCCAAGCTGTTCAGTGGGTTGCTCAGCTCACGGCTTTTCCTGAGTTCTTGTGGTTAACATGAGGCATGAGGACACGGACCAGCTCCCATCACAGCTGCCTGTGCCAGAGGCCACCTGACCTGACCCACTCACATCCTCTCCTCCATGGCTTTGAGATCAGTGTCCAAGGCTGTCCTTCAGTCTCAGGTGGATGCTTGCATTGGGAGGAGCTCTCGTGGAGGCTTCTGTCACTGTGTAGAGATCCAGTCTACACACATGGAGAAGAATGTGGCAAATGTGCAGGGGACACAGCCCAGAGCTCTTGCTTCTAGAGGAGGGAAAGGGTACCCCCTCCGTGGCACTTGTCCTGGGAGCTTCCTGCCCCCCTACCAGGATTCCCAGGGCCCTCAGGAAACACCTCCTTTGGTTCCAGCTGGTTGGTAAGGCTTTCCCTGTAGCCATACAGTCCAGGGTTGCAATACTTTCTGGTCCAACAACACAAGGTCAGATGAGTTGAAGGAATAGTTTAGCAATAGTAACAATAGCCATTGGTCTCAGAGGTCAGAATATACCCATGGTGCCTGCTGGTCCACCCAGGCAGCAAGTCAGCCATTCACAGTGTGTGCCAAGCCTTGGATGCCTCTTGATGTTGAGTGTAAACATAGAAGGTCTCATGGCTTCCCCCTGAGCCCAGGAAAGAGTGTCATTAGCTCATGTGGAGTACAGGCTGGTCTGGCCCTTCACGTGTTCCTTGCAGTCACTTTCAGCCAATATGCTCTATCAGTGGGGAAGAATCTCTGCTTTTTGCTGGAAAGCCTTGTTAAAATTTTTTATTTTTATTTTAAAATTTGTATTGGAGTGTGTATAATGTTAGTTTCAGGTGTGGAGCAAAGTGAATCAGTTATGCACAGACATATAGCCAGTCTTTTTAAAGATTCTTTTCACATATATGGGAAGCCTATTTTTCAAGATAAGTAGGTGGCGACTATCAGGAAAGGAGGGGACTTAGATTAGTGACCCCTGAGTTCGGGATGCCTGGTGACTTTTCTGAACTGCTCATTTGCCAAAGTCAACGGCAGGAGAGCCAAGCAGACAGAAGCAATGTGTTGCCCAGTAAGGGGTTAAAAAGTGGAGCCATATTTGTCCACATAACCAAGTCCTAATTGCACAGCTTTTCTGAGAACCAATGTACTTATTTTAGAATAGATCTCCAGCACAATACACCATTACTAGTAGCACTTTATTGAGCACTCTTTTTTTTTTTTTTTTTTACTTTCAATGTATGTCAGGTTTTCGAAAGAATTTTTCTATGTGAAAAGTATGAGGGTTGCCTCTGTAGCTTTTGCATGTGTATCTTTAACCAGCTTCGTTGACGCTGAAAGACCTCCAGAAAGCTTGGCTGAGAAATACTGGAGAGTGTTCGTTTGCCTAGGGAAGACGGAGGGATTAGAATAATCAAGCCATCCTTCCTTCAAGTGCCATTTCTGCTTTTTAAAGAACACAGCTAGTTAGTTGTGATGTCATTTCACTGAGCAAGTATTGTTCTTGATGTTTGTGTGACAAAAGTATGTGGTCCAGCATTTCATTTTGGAGATCAAAGTGAATGTTGTGAGACTTCCCTGGTGGTCTAGTGGCTAACACTTTGCCTTACACTGCAGAGGGGGCAGGTTCGAGCGCTGGTCAGGGAACTAAGATCCACATGCCCCGCAGTCAAGAAACCAAAACATAAACCAGAAGCAATATTGTAACCAATTCAGTACAGATTTTTTAAATGGCCAGAATGATCTCAGTTCGTTTCCAAGACCAACCATTCAACAGCACAGTAATCCAGGCCTGTGCCCCAAACAGTAATGCCAGAGAAGCTGAAGCTGAACAGTTCGAAGAAAACCTACAAGACCTAGAACTAATGCCAAAAAAAAAAAAAGTGGTCCACGTTTTTAAGAAAGACTTTTTAAAAAATGGGGGTAAAGTTGCTTAGAGTCTGGGAAAATGGTTGCCTGATTCCTGTGTTGCTGAAGGTCCTATTCATTCATGTAAGAAAATCTAGGGAGATAATCACCAGGAAAAGCACAAGGCTTCCAGGGCACTAGACAGGCTCAGAATGACTTTTCACACAGTTCTGCATTTGCTACTGGCTTCCCATCCGTGGGATTTTTATCTCTTGCTTGCCTCCGGAGACCCTGTGGGAATGCCCAGAAAGCTGTGTACCTTTTGTTGCCTCACATCCATTTGGGGCCATGCCTACTATTAGAAAGTTCTTCCTTATATTTAGACAACAATCTATTTGCCTCTAACTCTACCATTACTGACTGAAATACAGACCTTTGAGGACTGGCCTAGAAACACAGGCACCATGTCTAGCACTGTTTCCAACAGAAAATGCATTCTGAGTTGTACACAAGTAATGCATCTATAACCTTCTGGCATGCAACCCTGTTCATTCATTGGAACATGCCCAGTAGGGGACACGGGAGAGGAAGCCCAGGCCCTGAGAAAGGAGAAGACTGTTGCTCCCAGGGTGATCTGTAGGGTCTCTCTCTTCCAATCCTTGCATTTCCCCATATTTTATGCATGTTGACCATTAGAAACTGCCTAAAGAACTCAGGAAAATTGGTTCGGAAAGCTGATTTTCTCATCTTTCCCTTGTAAGGAGCACTGAGACCATGTAAACAAAACCAGGCTTCTCTTTACATCACTCACTCACCTGGAGGGGAGGGTCAGGAACGGGGTAATATTGGGCTAAGAAGACCCCTATCCTAGGAGGTAGCCCGCTTTGTTCACAGAAGGCAGAGATTGTGATGGTTGGGGAAACTGCCTTGAGGTAGGACAGAGATGAATGTAACTCAGGCGTGTACCACTTAGCTTTGTGGCTTTGAGCATGTTGCTGAACCTTTCAAAGTCTCAGTTTTGACAGCCTGCTTTTTATCTGTGAAACAGACTAAGAATAAATGTGACAACCCTATATAAAGAGCACAGTGCATGTGTGCTCAGTCGCTCAGTCGTGTCTGACTCTTCACGACCCCGTGGACTGTAGCCCACCAGGCTCCTCCGTCCATGCGATTATCCTGGCAAGAATACTGGCAAAGGTTGCTACACCCTTCTCCAGGGGATCTTTTTGACCCAAGGATCAAACCCGCTTCTCCTGTACTTCTCCTGTATCTTCTGCATTAGCAGGCAGAGGCTTTACCACTGTGCCACCTGTTCAGCAAATGCCATTCGTCAGAAGTCCACACACATAGTATATTTTGGGACTGTGCCCTTAGTTAGTAAAGGACTAATCACATCCCCCTTCTGAGCTGTGGGGCAGGCAAATACGATGCCGCTGTGTCAGCTGGTGACTCAGCTTTGGGTCAGGCCTACTTTGAAAGTCAGATGACTTCAGATCCAGAGTGGGTTCTCTGCATGTGTATTTCAGCCATGGCCTCTCATTCCTCTTCTCAGGGTGAAATCCAGAGTACCTCAGTTGCCTAAACTTTTCCCAGAACATGCTACAGTTTTCTGTTTGCATGGCAAGCTGTACTGATTCTTCAGATTGGCCGTCGTGTGGATTTGTGTCTGATTTTTGTGGTAATTAACATTTCTGGCTCATTCCCATATATACATCAGTAAATTTATTTACTCTTCCTCCTGTTTTTTTTTTTTAATGTTGATTTATTTGGAGATCATGGGCTTCAGAATGCAGGCTCAGTATTTATGGTACACAGGCTTAATTCTCCCATGGTATGTGGGGATTTTCCCAGACCAGGGATCAAACCAGAATCCCCTGCATTGCAAGGCAAACCCTGAACCACTGGACCACCAGGGAAGCCCCTTCTTCCTGGCTTTTAAAGTATCAAGGTGTAGCTGGAACAGAACATGTCTCCATTTCTCTAGCTTTTCCTGCTTGAAATGGGAGAAATAATGGATAGCATTTTTTAGGTAAATAAATTGGAGACCAGCCTGCAGAGTTGTTTTAATTGCGGCAGCCAGATTCTCAGGATTGAGAATCCAGCGGGCCTCTGTGCCAGGATGCATGATACTGGCCTTAGAGCTGTTCTTTGTTAGTTGTGGTGTTAGGTGTGGAGGGTTGAGGAGAAAGAACCTTCTCTGGGGCAGGCTGCTTAAGAGGATGTGCAGGGACAGCAGTGGCTGAGGGCCAGGACCATGAATACCTGTTCTGCTACTTAGTGGTGATGACCTCAGGCTAGTTTCATAGGGTTATTAAGAGGATTGAGCTACAGGAAGCATTAGAGCACTTAGCCTCATGCCCAGCACATAGTAAGTGCTGGCCTCCCCCACCTCCTGCCATAGTGCATTTTTTTTAAAAGAGAAATCTTGCTGGTATAAACACTGCTCATTCTCTCGACTCCTAACCATCAATTATAGATATCACGGAGTTACGGGATGTTAGGGCTTTGAGTTATGTTTGCATTAGTGGTGATAGATTTAGACAGAACAATTCCATGCTTTCTCATTTAGTCCCCCTTGTGGTCAAAAGCAGACATGGATGAAGCAGTGTGCTGGATAAGAAGCGAATTGGCCAAAGACTAGAATTTTGTCTGAGTGCAACTGCCCGGGCCTTGTAGGAGTCCACCACTTGGCTTCCTTAGTGCACCACTAGTGCCAACCCATCTCATGGCCTCCAGAGCTCACCCTCGCTCACCTGCCTGTTATCTCATATTCAATCACTCAACAACTATTTACTGAGCACCTACAATGAGCAGGTGTTTGTGTTGGCTCACTCCGGGGCTACATCAATAAAACAGGCCCAATCCCCAGCCCTCACGGAGCTTGCAGAGTAAGGACTCACAGTCCTGGCCCTCAATCACCGCCTTCCCTGCATGTCCTCTTAAGCAGCCTGCCCCAGGTCCCTGTGTTGGCAGCATGGCATCTCAGTTACTGGACCAGCAGGGGAAATCCGCCTCCCTGTGTGTCTTATTTGATGGCAGTATCACACATGTGTGCACTGTAGATATTTGATGTTGAAAGTTAATTAAATCTCTAATAGAAGTGGGGTTCTCCCCCAATAAATCACTTCAGGAGAAAGTCAGGACCAATAAAAGGACAACACCATCTCATCGTTCATGTAAGTATCTTGTTATTGAATAGCACATGCAGGTTTTTGCCACTGATTGTTTTTATTCACTTCAGACATCATGCCAGAAGACCTAGTATTATCAGCTCTAATTTTACCTGCAAAGAGGTATTTTGTTGTCGTTGTTGTTGTTAAGTTGCTGAGTTGTGTCCAACTCTCTGCGACCCTGTGGACTGCAGCACCCCAGGACTCTGAGTTCCCCCTAATACATAATGTTTCTGGAATATAACATAATGTTTATAGAACCATTGTTAGGACCAGCTTATCTGGCTTCATTCCCATCCAGCGACTCTCAAGGCCACAACCACCGTAAGGGAACTGATGTTGAAGGAGCTATTGCGTCTCAGCTCTATTGTGCATTTACTGAGCTCCTGCTGTGTGTTCATCATAAGGATAGTGACTGGCTTTCAAATTAAAAATTGGGACTCACAGTCCCATAGACAGGTGCTGATTCTACTTAAACACTGATTCTACCTGTCTGCTATCAGGACAAAATGTCCGAATGACATGTTTTCTGGGAAAATCAGGCACAGGATATGGGTGTGGCTTTGATGGAGACAAAGGAGGTAAAGAAGCAATTTTGTCTGAGGCATGGGGCCACACTGCCCCTTAGCCCCTCATGGCCTCCAGAGCTCACCCTCGCTCACCTGCCTGTTATCTCATATTCAATCACTCAACAACTATTTACTGAGCACCTACAATGAGCAGGTGTTTGTGTTGGCTCACTCCGGGGCTACATCAATAAAACAGGCCCAATCCCCAGCCCTCACGGAGCTTGCAGAGTAAGGACTCACAGTCCTGGCCCTCAATCACCGCCTTCCCTGCATGTCCTCTTAAGCAGCCTGCCCCAGGTCCCTGTGTTGGCAGCATGGCATCTCAGTTACTGGACCAGCAGGGAAGTCCGCTCCCTGTGTGTCTTATTTGATGGCAGTATCACACATGTGTGCACTGTAGATATTTGATGTTGAAAGTTAATTAAATCTCTAATAGAAGTGGGGTTCTCCCCCAATAAATCACTTCAGGAGAAAGTCAGGACCAATAAAAGGACAACACCATCTCATCGTTCATGTAAGTATCTTGTTATTGAATAGCACATGCAGGTTTTTGCCACTGATTGTTTTTATTCACTTCAGACATCATGCCAGAAGACCTAGTATTATCAGCTCTAATTTTACCTGCAAAGAGGTATTTTGTTGTCGTTGTTGTTGTTAAGTTGCTGAGTTGTGTCCAACTCTCTGCGACCCTGTGGACTGCAGCACCCCAGGACTCTGAGTTCCCCCTAATACATAATGTTTCTGGAATATAACATAATGTTTATAGAACCATTGTTAGGACCAGCTTATCTGGCTTCATTCCCATCCAGCGACTCTCAAGGCCACAACCACCGTAAGGGAACTGATGTTGAAGGAGCTATTGCGTCTCAGCTCTATTGTGCATTTACTGAGCTCCTGCTGTGTGTTCATCATAAGGATAGTGACTGGCTTTCAAATTAAAAATTGGGACTCACAGTCCCATAGACAGGTGCTGATTCTACTTAAACACTGATTCTACCTGTCTGCTATCAGGACAAAATGTCCGAATGACATGTTTTCTGGGAAAATCAGGCACAGGATATGGGTGTGGCTTTGATGGAGACAAAGGAGGTAAAGGACCTTATTTCCTCCCATAAGACCCTTTGAATCTTGATAGACACACAATTAACAATACAGGCCAAGATAAATGCGTGGTCAGCACCAATTGTCAACATGCATCAATTATAGGCTTGTAGCTCTTGTTTATAAAGCTTACCCTGATGTGAACTTCTTTTAAAACGTCTTTTCTTATTAGCATGGAATTTGATCCATCTTTTCAGAGCACTGAGCCAGTCCTAGATCACCTGAGGAATGGAAGTAAGGGACATGGTGTCTGCCCACAGCACTTCTTTCAGTTGGCTGACCCCTGCTAAGGAGCCTGTGACTTGGGGCTGCTGCCACTGTCCCGCCTTTGTGTGTGTGTGTGAACTGGCCTAGCAGGTTCTAAATACCAGTGAGATCAACTCACTGGGTTCCATGGAGGAGGCCTGGCATAGAAGGAATTCTCCAAACATTGAGCTTCTGTCACTTTAGCCACTATAGCTGGTCCTGATTTCTAAGTACATAAATCTCCTTGTGTGTGCTGGTCCCAGTTTCTAATAGCCATTCACTGTATGCCATCTGGGCTTCCCTTGTGGCTCAGATGTGGGAGACCTGGGTTCGGTCCCTGGGTTGGGAAGATCCCCTGGAGAAGGGAAAGGCTACCCACTCCAGTATTCTTGCCTGGAGAATTCCATGGCTTCTCCTTGGGTCGCAGAGAGTCAGACACGACTGAGAAACTTCACTTTATATGCCATCTGTTTAAATATCAGGGTCATTGGCAAAACTAGAGCCAAGAGGCTCAGAAAAAGTTGCCTGATGCAATGTTTCTCAATGTGCTAATAGACATGGAGGAATTTTCTGGGGCCTTTCTTAAGAGATTTAAGAGGGAGGAGACCTGAAGTCCAGAATCTTTTAGAATAATATCCAGGAAATGTGAAACCAGTTCAGGGCTGCCATAAGATGACTGGCTTTCAAATTAAATGGGACTCACAGTCCCATAGACAGGTGCTGATTCTACTTAAACTGACTACTGTGACAAAATGTCCGAATGACATGTTTTCTGGGAAAATCAGGCACAGGATATGGGTGTGGCTTTGATGGAGACAAAGGAGGTAAAGGACCTTATTTCCTCCCATAAGACCCTTTGAATCTTGATAGACACACAATTAACAATACAGGCCAAGATAAATGCGTGGTCAGCACCAATTGTCAACATGCATCAATTATAGGCTTGTAGCTCTTGTTTATAAAGCTTACCCTGATGTGAACTTCTTTTAAAACGTCTTTTCTTATTAGCATGGAATTTGATCCATCTTTTCAGAGCACTGAGCCAGTCCTAGATCACCTGAGGAATGGAAGTAAGGGACATGGTGTCTGCCCACAGCACTTCTTTCAGTTGGCTGACCCCTGCTAAGGAGCCTGTGACTTGGGGCTGCTGCCACTGTCCCGCCTTTGTGTGTGTGTGTGAACTGGCCTAGCAGGTTCTAAATACCAGTGAGATCAACTCACTGGGTTCCATGGAGGAGGCCTGGCATAGAAGGAATTCTCCAAACATTGAGCTTCTGTCACTTTAGCCACTATAGCTGGTCCTGATTTCTAAGTACATAAATCTCCTTGTGTGTGCTGGTCCCAGTTTCTAATAGCCATTCACTGTATGCCATCTGGGCTTCCCTTGTGGCTCAGATGTGGGAGACCTGGGTTCGGTCCCTGGGTTGGGAAGATCCCCTGGAGAAGGGAAAGGCTACCCACTCCAGTATTCTTGCCTGGAGAATTCCATGGCTTCTCCTTGGGTCGCAGAGAGTCAGACACGACTGAGAAACTTCACTTTATATGCCATCTGTTTAAATATCAGGGTCATTGGCAAAACTAGAGCCAAGAGGCTCAGAAAAAGTTGCCTGATGCAATGTTTCTCAATGTGCTAATAGACATGGAGGAATTTTCTGGGGCCTTTCTTAAGAGATTTAAGAGGGAGGAGACCTGAAGTCCAGAATCTTTTAGAATAATATCCAGGAAATGTGAAACCAGTTCAGGGCTGCCAATTTCTTTCTCATTTCCTAGTGGGATATAGAGAGTCCCTAATAACATGTTTGCCAATTTCCTGTGACCCTTTGTTAAATAATGGAGTTAAGTATAAGGTGGAACTGCTTGGGCTGCATTTCAAGGGGGTGAGTTGAAAAGTAGTAAAAGGCTATATTTTGGTAAAGTGGTCTTTATTCTGATTTGAACAGCAGCACAGCCCTGATTTTCTGTCACAGGCTTATTTCAGATGTCTCTACTGTGTTTAGGCCCAGTTTTTCATTCAGAAAGCATGTGACCCTATTGATTTCCACCACTTTCTAGGCCTCTAGGACATTAGAGTTGGTTCAGTCTCCAGCCAGCCACCTTCATGAGCCATTCCCTGACTAGAGTGCCCCAGGCTGAGCACACAGCCCAGCCAGCACCGACTCCTGGTACAAGCTATTGATCAGTGTGGTCTGCTCCCACTTCCTGAGATAATGTTCCTCCCTTGTTGACACTTCCGGCCTCAGCCTTCACCTGAAGCTCGGACTCACTCCCGAACCCGGGTGGCTTCTGTCGCCTCAAACACCACAGAAAATGGAACCTGGACCATATTTACAGTCTTTGGGTTTCCTGTTGGTTCTTAAATTCATTTTTAACAAGTTAGCATTTAAAAGCATCTAAATTCTCTCTCTCTCCTCTCAACTTCCCTAAATCTTTTTAATGATATGACTAACTTCCCTGCCATGGAATGTGTGTCATCTTCTACACATATACACGTCCACCCATGCATATTTAGACATAAAAGTGACAGAGCAAAAGCGTTGAATTGGCTAACATACTTGCTTAGAAAAAAAATTGCTGTTGCTTAGTTAAGTCGTGTCTGGCTCTTGAGACCCCAGGACTAAAGGGTCCTCAATAGCACAATGCCTGTGGCTTACTGCTCTTAAGGCGGCAGTGTCATCTTCATATAAACAGGAAAGATTGTTGATATGCTGGTGAGCTTATGCATTTCTGGATGTCTGGGTGTAACTACAGTGCCTAACCCCATTTCTTTTTCCCAGCAAGTACTTGTGACCTTGGAAAGCTGGCAGAACAGTTGACTGGTCTTGAGTCCAGAAATCAGCTTACCTTCCTGTCTCCATTGCTGACAGTTTGTCGGTCACAGGGAGGACCTAATAAACTTCCCGGTGATTGTTTGCTGAATGGCCCATGTATACATGCATTTCAGAGGACATAAGCACATCAACTTTGAAGTTGAGATTTATTACATCAGAATGTCATTGTTAGAAGAAGCCCCCGAAATCAGGTTTTCCCACCTCCTGATCTTACAAAGGGGGAACTGAGGCCCAGAAAGGTTAGGCGATCCACCCAGAGTCACACAACTTATTAGGGACAAAACTGCAACTCAAATGCTGATATTCTAGCCCCCAGTCTAGAGCTCTTCCATTCAGCTGCCTTTTAAATCTGCAGAATCTCTTTCTGTTGCTCATTTGGAGTAAGTTCTCAAGCCCACTGAAAAATCCCAATAAATCCTAGTCCTTACTCTATCTTAACATATTAAATATATTTGTACAAATAACTCATAATAAAATCTTCAGTTGTAAATATGACACATTCACACTGTTTACTTCTTCAAGTTTAAGTAAACTTCCATCAGCTCATGGATGGAAGTTGTGGCTTCTCTGCCTTTCTGGTTGACTCCAGAGGATGAAGACCATTCCTTTCCCTTTGGAGGAGTATGATGGAAAAGGTGTTCAAGGGAGGTTCTTTCTTTAGTAACCACCAGGTGTCAGTAGAGGACTGGGAACTCTGGGCACCAAATGTGTTCTTGGTTTTCCTAATTCATGAAGGCCATCCCCATTTTGACTTTCGAAAGGTGGTAGATGCCCATTGGGCCACTTTCTCCCCAATATTGGTGTCAAATTCTTTTTCCTCCAGATTGCATCGCATTCCTTCACCTCATAAAAGTAGCACCTTTTTCTTCTTACAAGGTTCTAAAGCTGGCTTTCATGGTGATGATTCTACAAAGTAGGGAGGCTCTCAGGATGGAGGGGGAATCACTAAGCTCCTGTTGTTTCCACTGATCCCATCCCCCCAAATGGTGGAGCCCACGGTCAGCCAATATGGGGAAAGGTGGAGGATCAGTTCTTCTTCTTGCACAGAAACAATCTGATGGTGGAACTTGGTAGTTCCAAACTGCAGAAGGAAGTGTAAAGATAGAAAGTCCTAGGCATCTCCACTAGCCCAGACACTTGATTCCTCATGTAGCCTGTGTTCACTTATGGACATTAATGAATGGTATGTTAATTGACAGGGGAAACCTCGGAGAGGCAGATGCTGATTTGTTTCATACACGTTTTCTCCAGTTTCTAATCTTGCCTTGTCTTTCTGTCTATTGATCTCTCTGTGCTAAGTTGCTTCTGTCATGTCCAACTCTTTGTGAACCCATGTAGCCTGCTAGTCTCCTCTGTCTACATTATTTCCCAGGCAAGAATACTGGAGTGGGTTGCCATGCCTTCCTCCAGGGAGTCTTCCTGACTCAAGAGATTGAACCTGCATCTCCTGCATTGGCAGGTGGATTCTTCACCACTGAGTCACCTGGGAAGTCCAATAATGTGTTAAGCAGCTTTTTAAAAAATGTTCTTTAATGTTGGCTTGACTTCCAGTGGATATGGTACCTGCCTGTGGGGTTGTGTAAAGGTTGTAATTGTCCACAATCCAAGTGTCTTTCTTGTGTGATGGCTTTGGCTCGTGGGCTCTGGCCTTTCCCATTCTTTTCGGGAAATCCTACAGCAAGTGTCTGCTTGGTCCCAGAAACTGGAGTCTTCAACTTCTGGCTGTGTTGCTCTGTGCTGATTCTTGCATCTCTCAGCAGCAGTCTCACCCTCTCTTCCCTCTCCTGTCCTTTTCAGATCACTGGGGTGATCCTGCTGGCCGTTGGAGTCTGGGGCAAACTCACTCTGGGCACCTACATCTCCCTTATTGCTGAGAATTCCACAAATGCTCCCTACGTGCTCATCGGAACTGGCACCACCATTGTCGTGTTTGGCCTGTTTGGATGCTTTGCTACGTGCCGTGGGAGCCCATGGATGCTGAAACTGGTGAGTAGGTCACAGTGTACTACTACTTTCAGATTCTGTTTTGTAAAAATACAAAATCACATGAAAATCCATTGGGCCTTCTTAAAGCCACAGAGGAGACCTCAATATTCATTGCCTCTAATTTTAGTCCAGGCTCTTACCTAACCTATCCCTTAATCCCCTAGAGGGTGAAACAACCCCAGACACAGCCTGGCACAAAAAGTCCAGTCCTGGTCCCTCGAGGTAGATGATGACAAAGCAGTGGCCAGCGGTTCCAATAAGCCATTTATAGCCTTATAACAGGATGCCCCGTTCCAGTTTTGAATTCTGTCTTAGAAATCTCTTCAAGCATGTGATGTGCAACCTTGGCAGGTGAGGCAGCACCTTGAACATAAGCCGAGTTCCCAGTGAGAAATTCTTTTCTGCTTCCTTGAGCTTGGCTGTGCTAGTATGCACAGGCATGCTTTCTCTACATCTCCTGGCTCTGTGTGGTAAGAGCTGAGCTAAGCCAGCTCTCACTAGAGGGTTAATATGGGACCAATTATTGACTACCAGGACTAATGCTGGGTACCTTTATTCCAATAGGACTGACACAGCAGTAATATTTCCCAAAGAGTAAGGCAGCCTGTTGAAAGACTTACTGCAAGTTGTAACTTTTTGGTAGACCAGTTGCCTAATTCTCTACTTGCTTGGCTTATTAATGTGGAAGTCTTTCATAGATAAAAGGGGGTTGCCTATTGGCTGAGACAGTGAAGAATCTGCCTGCAATGCAGGAGACCCAGGTTTGATCTCTGGGTCAAGAAGACACCCTAGAAAAGAGAATGGCTACCCACTCTAATCTTCTTACCTGGAGAATTCCATAGACAGAGGAGCCTAACAGGGTATGGTCCATGGACTCAAAGAGCTGGACACAACTGAGTGACTAACACTTTCAACACTTTTGATAGATAAAAGCCAGCAAGGGCCTCTCCTCAAAAGAAAATTTCATTTGAAAGGATTTCTTTCGGATGTCTTGTTCTCTGAGAGTGGAGATTCCATCAGTGCTGCATAGCCTGTCCTTTCTTGTTTAGCCCTAAACTGTAATAACCCTTAATACCATCTAGTGACTGATACAGGTGTAAAGGTGGTTCACTCCAAAAGACCCACCTTCCAGACCAGCACTGATTGGTCTCTCTGTTGACAGCCTCGTGGAGGCTGTGGTGGATTTGGCCACTTTCTGTCCTGTAGGCCATGCGGGAAGCTGCTACCCTGGCCGCCACTGGTACTTCCAGGTTGGTGGAAAGCTGCTGAGAGACCACACGAAGGCACCTCCGGGGCTGGCACCTCCTCTAGCACCCTGAATCTACCTCTTAGTACTTCTTACAGGCACTAGTGTTGTCATACTTGACTTTGATCCATATCTAACGGTTCTCTAGAAGCTTCCAAAAGCAGATCCTCCCAGGGATGTGAAACTACTGACCTAGCTGAGCAGAGCAGAAGTCACTTGATTGTCTAACATTTTACAGTCCTCATTTAACCTTAATAATTGCAAAACAACTGAAAGTAACTTTTTCACTTTATGGAGGCTCAGAGCAGTGGCTTGCTTCCTAACAGTTACTCCACAACATGGCCAGGACTCAAATCCAGGAGCATATCTGACCACAGGCTCACATCTGCCTCCTGACAGTTACTCTCACAGAGTACATTCTCTGGGAGTCTAGTCATGGAGTGAGTGAGACTCACCCTAGAGTAATGGGTGCTTCTAATTGCATTTTGTACCAAGGTGAGAGAAGAGATTGTGTATATGGAACTTTCAATTCATTACTGTGTGTTTGGTAGCTTAGTGCCTGTGCTTTGAGTGTGCAGAGAGAGTTTTATTATTATTTTTGAACAAAACTGGCATTTTAAGGCTGTATTTCCTCCCTTCAATGCCTGTAGCTGAGAAAAATAATTTATGATCCTGTGCACAGATGTGTACTTTACAAGTAAGCAATATGGCCATGTGCAGGGAACCCAAATTCCAGGGTATCACCGAGGGCCATTCCCAACATTCAGTACTGGTGTATTTCATTTTGAGATGAGAAGAAGCAGATTGTAAGACATATGCCTTGTAGGAAAGCAATCAATTCTCTTTCCTTTTATCTGCTTTTCCAAGTCACAAGAATAGAAAGCTTTAATGTCTCATAAGTACCGTGTAATATCCCTGAACTTAGGCACTTACATTCACGTGCACACATGCGCGCACACACAGAATCGCCTTGGAAAGCAGAGGAAGCATGAAATGTGTAAGAAGCGCTGAAGGTTTCAGATGTTTGCAAACACTGTTCGTCAGTAGCGTAGCTGATTTGCTTTTGAAAAGGCTATCAAGTCCACAGAACACAGAGGTAAGAGGCCCACCATCATGGGGGCCGCATTCAGGCCATAGCAAGGAAGGATGTTGGTCGCATCAGCCTGTGCACATCCCAGCTACTCGAACAAAAGAAGGGGGTTTGAAGCCACATTATAGGAGATGTGCTTAAGGAAACCTGAGAGGATGCCTGAAGGGAGAGAAGCAGCTTGGTCCCACTGTGGTTGCGTTCACACAGACAGAGGGCCTTGGCATAAAAGAGCGGTCAGGCTGGTTCTGGTGTCTCCTGAAAGCAGGTCCAACTCTAGCAAGTAGAAGTTAAAAGTAGAAAGACTCTGGCCAAGGGGTTAGAAGGCTTCCTAGCCATCAGAACAGTTTATAACCTCAATGAGCCGCAAGCAACAGGCAGGTGGTGGGAGTGGCCTCAACTTGTACATGCGAGGTGACCCTGGTGAGGTGGGTGGTCTAAAGGGCTCATGGGCAGGGTGCAAGTGTGTCCTGTGTCCTCCACAGTACTGGCTGCCTCCAGGAGCCTACCATTAACAATAGTGGGAGGGCTTCCCTGGTGGTCCAGTGGGTAAGGACACCGCCTTGCAGTGCAAGGGGCGCCGGTTTGATCCCTGGCCTGGGAAGATCCCACGTGCCGCAGAGCGACTGGATAGATATGGCCAACTACAGAGCCGGAGCTCTGGAGCGCATGCGCCCAGAGCCAGTGCTCTGCGACAACAGAGGCCACAGCGCTGGGAGACCCACACAGGGCAAAAAGAACAAAGATGGAAATAAATGAAAGACCAATAGAAGTAGCCAAAAAAAAAAAAAAAATAGTGGGCAAGAATGGTGTATCAGTCACCCAGTCGTGTCTCACTCATTGTGACGCCGTGGACTGTAGCCTGCCAGGCTCCTCTGTCCAAGGGATTTCCTAGGCAAGAATACTGGAGTAGGCTGCCATTTCCTCCTCTAGGGGATCTTCCCGACCCAGGGATCAAACCTGTGCCTCCTGCATTGCAGGTGGATCCTTTGCCGTCTGAGCCACAATACTAGGTACTTGGTTGTAGAAAGCCCTTCTGGATTTCTCTTGGTGGAGCTGAACTGACAGGCATGATGCTGGCCTCTGGAAGCCCTATCCTTGGCCCACGTGCTCCCCAGTGCTTCCATGTATTGAATAGACGCAAGCTTATATGGAGACTCATGGGGAACATCTAGAGAAGGGATTTCCCCACTTTGCTGTCTAGGGTATAGGATCTAATTCCCCCTGAAAAGAAAGAACCTACTCAGAAGAGGCACTCTCCTTCCTCCCACCATATCTCATGTTGCTCTTGTCCGCTTGCCTTGCAGTATGCCATGTTTCTGTCCCTGGTGTTTCTGGCTGAGCTTGTGGCTGGCATTTCAGGGTTTGTGTTTCGTCATGAGGTGAGTATACACCAAGTGGAGAATTCCGTTCAAGGGTCTTTGGGAAGAGATTTTTGTGACCTCTTGGAATGTGTAAAGGGTGCAGAGAGGCTAGCTGGCATCTGCAGTGGTATTTGCTAGTTTCCAAATGCCACTGATGGTGAGCTAAAGTGCTCAGAAAATTTTACATGCAGGAATTTCGCCAAATCTGAAACCTTACTTGTTGACCCTCACACTGTTTCTGTATATAGCTGTGGCATTAATGGATTCTCCATCTTGTTTTAAAACAGTGGCCTTCATAGAAATACTTTACAAGTAGCCACTTCAGCAAGGCACGGGTGTGTGTGTCCATATACTAGGATTTCTCAGAGGGCCAAGGCAAGCCAGGCAGGTTGTTTGCCAAAAACACAGTGCTACATTTCCCCAGAGCAGCCTGTGCCCTCCTGTCTGCTCCTGAGAGCCCCTGCCAACTGGGGTAAAATCTACACCCCAGTGGCGAGGAGTGCTGTGGCTTCACTTGGTGGTGCAGGAAAGGAGTGAAGACAGTCACGATTGAAAACCCCTACAGCTGCGCTTTGTCTTTCATTTACATGTAAACTGGGAGATTTCTACAGCTGGGGGAAAATCATTTTGAATCCTGTCTTGTGATCGTAACTGCTTGTTTCAAGGACACTGCCAGCTGTCCTGTGTCACGTGTGGCCATCTTTCCCTGCATTATCACTGAGGCTGCTCCAGACCATGGAGAGATGCTAATACAGGGATGGGGTGCTCTGAGCGTGCTGTCTGTAGCCACTGCAGGATCACTTTTCAGATGTATACGCTGATGAGAGGTCCGAAAGTGTATATGTTACAACAAAATTCTGGTCTTAACTCCCCCCTCCCCCAATTCATCATTGTTCCCCAACCTCTTTGGCATCAGCGACTGATTTTTGTGGAGGAGAGTTTTTCTGCAGACCAAGAGTGGGGAGGATAGTTTCGGGATGATTCAAGCGCATTACATTGATTGTGCACATTGTATTTCTCATCTAATGCCAATGCTGATCTGACAGGAGGTACTGGTCCATAGCCCAGAGGTTGGGAACCTCTACTGTAAATACAGTAAAGAGAGAAGCTGCTGTACCCGTGTTAGGATGGAAAGCACTAGCAAGGAGGTGGGAAAGATGGTGAGGTGGGTGTTACTGTGGCTCCTGAAGTCTGGCCCCAGCTGCTCCTGGGCCCAGCCTTTGTGCTTTGGCCAAGTCTAGTGAACCTGCCTTAAGTGCTACCTGCTCCCTTACCCTTCTGCCCTGCTTCTGCCCTTACCAGACATGCCCTCTCAGATGCCAAGGTGAACTTCTAGAACCATTTCGTGTGGGTGCTGCATCCAGAGTTAGCCGCCCCCACCTTCTGATTCTCAGCTGAGGTAAAACTTATCAAGTCACAGGCCTGACAGCTCTAGAGCTGCCTCCAATGCCTCTGTGAACTCCAGGTCCAGACTGGCTCGCTCACTTCCCTCCCGTGTGCTGTTGGAATTGGGATCCACCTAAGGGTTTTCCCCTCACAGTTCCTGATACCTTGAACGTGAGCCTCCTTACCTGTATAGACTTTTCTTCACTGAATAGAAAAAATACGTAGGGGAGGGTGAGTGGCTGGGGACTGCAATGCCACTCTTTAGCCAAACTCAAGACCACCACTGGTGGCCAAAGAGTCAAACACATATGGATGAAAACAGGTCACAACCTGGCAGTCTTCACTGAGGAGGATACGGTAAAGGAAATATGGTTTGTAGGGTGTGCAGCAGCAAGTTGCTTTTTCAGCAGGAGTCCTCAAAGTGGTCCAGGCTCTAGCCTGTGTAGACGTGCCCATGCTTAACAGACAACGCAAGTGCAGTGAAACAAGGACACAGCTGGGTGTGGCGACCACACTGGCTTTAGGAGCTCCATGTAAATAGTGTTTCTTTATCTCTTGGGACTGTCCCATGAGCCCAGCGTCCAGTATCTCAGCAAGGAACATGCCTCATTAGAAGAGTCACCAGATTTAGCCCGAAACCTCCTGCCAGGTAATTATTGTCATTTGTTGTCCTCCGGGCCAAAGTCACTTCACCAATCAGGGGGGCACTTTTTACCATAAGCAGGGTTGCTTGGTAACACACTCTGATGCTCCGCCTTCACTAGGTTTCCAGGGAAACAGGCCTTGAAAGTTAACCCGAGGTCAAATGTGTTCACAGAGAAGGAGAAAGGGTTTGGTTAACCATTTATTAACAAGTCACATTCATGTCCTTCAGGCTTTTTTCGTATATCTCAGTAAAGATTTAAGAAAGTAAGTGAAAGTTGGTTTTGCCCCACTCCCTGATTCAGGTCAAAACATCAGTCTTCCTGCGTCTCCCCAACCCCTGCCCTGCCAATGGCTTGTTCTGTGTCATTCTTCTGAGAAAAGACAGAGAAAGTCATGGAAAGAAAGATGGGCATTAACCAATTGAAAGAAAATAATAAAAAACCGTAAGAGCCCTTTCTGAATCTGACAGGCCACTTCCATGACTCATGAAACTAGCAGAGTTTCTCCGAATTGGGGGTAATGGAAACAATTTGTTGAAAACTCCTGAGCTTATAAACCCCTTGGTGAATTTTCTGAGCTCTTCCATTTGAGAAACCAGGGCACCCCCTGCCTGGCCTGTATTTCTTCAGAAGAGGCTATTTGGGGTAGAAGTTGGTACGAATCTGTGTCTGTCTGGGCTGCAGTTGTCTGGACCCACATCTGTCATTGTCTTCCCTAGATCAAGGACACCTTCCTGAGGACTTACACGGACGCCATGCAGAATTACAACGGCCACGACGAGAGGAGCCGAGCGGTGGACCACGTGCAGCGCAGCGTAAGTTTCGGGAAGGAGGTGGGGCTAGCAACTGCCTGCAAGATCAGGGGACTTATTGGCTGCCAGTGACACTGGACTGGCAGTGTTTGTGGCTGATCCCCACTCTCCACCTCGTGGCCCAGTTCCCTCTCCAGGGGTGGGCATCCAGTACTCATTCAGGGTCTGGTGATCCCATGTAATTAGTGTCAAGAAGGAGCACTGGTTGGCTTTTCATCCATAAGGATGTAGGCATCCCAAGGAGAGCTGGTTTGCCCTTGAAATCTGAAGCCTCAAGGAGGTAGGCAGTGAGTGTAGGACAGCCCGACTTTGAGTTACCTTTCTAAGACCAGCCTTATGGAAATGGTGTCTTGAGGTTGCGTGGAAAACTCAGGGGAGTTGCATTCGTGGGCTTGAGGGATACAGTGGGCATAGAGGGCAGATCTCAGAGAAACTGGGGGGTCTTGCACGTATGTGAGTGGCGTAGGCTGTACAGTGCTTCACAGTGGATATGAGGGAAGTAGGTATTTCTTGTCTGGAAATAAGCCTTGATTGCCCATCAGGATCTCCTGGAGTTTTGGTTGCAGGGTGTCTTTTATTATGGTGGTGTTTGGTTTTTACTTCAGAAGTAGTATCTTTTTTTTTTTATGCTTTTAGTAATTTATTTGTGTAGGATTTCAAACCTGAAATGGAGGCTCAGATGGTAAAGAATCTGCCTGCAGTGCAGGAGACTTGGATTGTTTAATCCCTGGGTTAGGAAGATCCCCTGGAGGAGGGCATGGCAACCCACTCCAGTACTCTTGCCTGGAGAATCCCATGGGCAGGGAAGCCTGGTGGGCTACAGTCCATGGGATTGCAGAGTCAGACACGACTGAGCTGTAAACCTTTTACCCACATGATATGTTTTGCCCCTTTGGTTTTGCTATTCTCCTTATCAGCAATTGGCACATCTTTGCTGTAAAGGGTCAAGCAGGAACTCTTAGGCTTTGAAGGCCTTGCACTCTGCCTTTGGTGCAGAAACACAACACACACACAAGGACATATCCCAATTAAACTTGATGTACAGAACTAGGTAGCTGGGAGGCTATAGTTTACCCACATCAGCTCTCTTCCTCTATGTGCATCTTTTTTCACCCTAAACCATTTATGTACGTGTTAGTACAGATCCTGGAGACAGATTTGTTTAAAAAAAAAAAAAAAAAGAAAGAAAAATTTACCTCCGCTCCCCATCAACCATCTCGATTCAGTTGATCTCTTCTGTCTCTTTGGCAGTGCCCAATCACGCAGGTAACTTTGGTGCTTAGCCAGGCCAGCGAGCAGCTGCGTGGCTTTGTGGAAGTGGTAAGGAAGCCAATATGTGTCATCCAGAACTCACTTCCTTCGCGAGTTCACACGGGCCTGCCAGTGGGCAGAACTGTGAGTGGCACCTCAGCTCATCGTGGCTCACCAAAGCTGTGCCTGTCGACTTATGGCCTGGGCCCATGTGTTTCTCTTAAAAGCTGCAAGGCGCTAAGTGCGGAGACCACAATGCCTTTGATCTGTCACACTGAATTTTTTTTTTCCTTTCCCCATTAACAGCTGAGCTGCTGTGGTGTGCAGAACTACACCAACTGGAGCACCAGCCCCTACTTCCTGGAGCATGGCGTCCCCCCGAGCTGCTGCATGAACGACACCGACTGCAACCCCCAGGATCTGCACAACCTGACTGTGGCCGCCACTAAAGTGAACCAGAAGGTATGCAACTCAAGAGGTGAATGTCTGGGTTAGACTCTTTTGTCTTTGTGAAGTAATGACAAATAGGTTAGAAATGGTCATCTTGGAGAAAGTCAAGAATCTTCCTCTGAGGTTCTCTCTGAGTAGGGAGAGGCCCTGGGCACCCCACTTCTGAAGGAGAAAGCTGTGCCTCCACTCAGCCTCGCATTCCAGCCCCTCAGTGAGACCCTCCGAAGCATAGTTAGGAAGGGTGAACAAGTGGTTCCTGTTAACCTCGATGCTTGTGTCAGGGAACATTGCCTTTCTTCTTTCTGGGAGTCTGTCTTCTGCTTAATATACCTTCAAAACATGAAACTGTTCCCAGCTGGGTGCCAGTCCTCAGAGGAAACAGTGTCAACAGACAGCATCTGTTTCTGTGAGGAAGGAGGCCTTGCTTTTAGGGACGTCACTGATAGAGGAAAAGAAATCAACGACTTCAATTCAACTCACTGTCAACATCCTGACTCGCAAAGAAATTAGAGGAAAAAACTGCCTAAGAGGAATTTGAAAGTAGAAATGAGGGAATCAAAATTTAGGTAGTCAGAGAAAAAGGAAAATCAATTCAGTATTCTATTCTACGAGAATCGGATGAAGACATGATACGGCTGTGTGTGAGGGCCATCTCTCTTCTTAAATATTTAGAGAAATTCCACATAGAAAATATGTTTTGGTGACACAAAGGGAGAAAAAAACCTACTGTTGGGTTTACCTATGGTTATGCCACCATCAGGCAAATTTTCTTTCTTACTAAAGTCAAGTGCTAGTTTTCTAAGATTTTCAAAATCCTATGGGATCTGGGCCAACTAGTGAATAATTCACAGAAGATAGCCATCCTTTCAAGATTCGAATGTAAAGAGATGTTTTCTATATTTTACCCATGTCATGTTGGTATTTGTAGCAGAAGTGCCACAAGGCGTTGTTGCCATTCTGGAAGCTCATTTTGTCATTGTGGGCTTATTTATTACTTGCTGTTGCTGTCAGTGAGGTAAGATGTTCAGTACGGATAGGAATTTTTCATGAACTCAAAGTGTGAGACTGCCTTCACCTCTCATCAGTGTGGTGACTCCTGGTTTCTTCATGGACACCTCCACTAAGCACCCATATGTGCCATTATGCTGACATTTTAGGAAGTGCTGAGGCCAACCCAGCCCTCAGTGGATGCTCCCATGTATAGAAGGCAAGACGTGCTTTATGGCTGGGAGATACTGGCACAACAGAGCCTCAGGAGGTCCTTTGTAGAAGTAACAGTCATCACCCTTGCTGTAAAAAAACCTTTTAAAAAAAATGTCACACAAACTACTCATTTTGTGGAAGCTGAGAATCACATGGTTTGGCATCAGACTGCAGTTGAGTTCGGGCTCAGCTACTTGTAGGTCGTGTGGTCCTGATCAAGTTCCTAAAGCTTTCTCAGCCTCACTTTTCTCATCTGTAAAATGGAGAGAGTAGTTCTTGCCCAGGAGGATTGACTGAGACACTAAGTGTCTAAAGCACATCACTCACTTGGAAGAGAATAAAGACAAAATGAACGTTTCAGCTGTCACGTTAGATGGTAGCTGTGGGGTCAGTCATGACGATGGTGGTGACGTTTGTTTTGCACTCTCCCTCACTGTGCCATTCATTAGAAACGATGCATCAGGTCCTTGGAGCGACGGTCTTTTGTTTGTATTAAAAAGTAACTTTAGAGGCAGCTTCTGTAGTGCATCTCTATAATCCTGACAGTGATTTCCAGATGAGGGAGCATTTTTTTCAATCTGCTGATACCCTACAAACTGACCTTACTCCCAGACACACACATGCCAGCCCATCCCATATACACAATCCTACTTTACATCTGCCTAAGCATCTCAGAAACCTGGAAGAGATACTTCTCCTTCACCTCCCTTTTATTCTCCTACCTGGCTTTCCTCTCTGGAGAAAAGCTGAATGAAAACTGAAATTTGCCTAGTTTCCTTCCTTAGCTAGTCTCATTTAGCACCCACCTGAACTGCTCGGGCAAATTACTTCCAGGCCTGAGTATCTTGACACCTTCTCTATAAAAGGTAGGTGAGGGACTTCCCTGGTGGTCCAGTGGTTAAGAATCTGCCTTCCAATGCAGGACACGAGAGTTCAACCCCTGGCTGAGAAACTAAGACCCCATGTGTCATGGAGCATCTAAGCCTGCACACCCCAACTAAAAACCATGTGCCACAAGTAGATCCCACATAGCCAAATAACCATATAAATAAATATTTTTAAAGGCAATAGGAGTGGAGATAGTGCTAGTAGATGCTCCTAAAGCTTAGCCTCCCCACACTGACCCCCTCTCCCAGAAAGCTTAACTCTCGCCACTGTCCTCCTCCTATGGAATCCTGTTGTATAGCCTTCATGTATTCTCAGTTCTCATAGATCTTTCAGTGTCTTGAACCCTATGCCCTGATAGTACAGAAGCGTGGCCCTTGGCTCTTACCTGGCAGCCTCAGAGCCCTACCTTGTCCAAATCACTGGCAGAGAGCAGGAATGAGGTAAAGGGATATTGTTTTGTTTTGAGGACACCTTTGATTTTGGTTTTGCTACACACAATGATGAGATATCCATAGGTTCAGTTAGCTAATAGCACTGATGGAATCCCTACACCCCGGGAAGTCCTTGCTAGTTTTTCAAGTGCCAGGGCAAGAAGACAGAGAGTTATTCTCCGTGGCAGCTCCTGGGATGCCTCCTCCCAGAACCTGCCTGGGAGCAGGCGTCTACTCCTGCTACTGAAAAGCCTACACTTCAGGTGTTTCTCATCAGAGGCCCTGGGGATTTAGACTTGCTGAGAGGCTGAGTAAATTACCTGTTTCTAGGTGTTTCCTAGGACACTTAGCAGGTCTCTGTGGCTGGATCTCATACCTGATGACCAGACTTTCATTTTAGGACATTAAAAGAGATCATCATGGGCAGACCAGATTGTGGTTTCCAGGGCTTCCCTGGTGGTCCAGTGGGTAAGGACACCGCCTTGCAGTGCAGGGGGCGCCGGTTCGAGCCCTGGCCTGGGAAGATCCCACGTGCCGCGGAGCGGCTGAACCCATGTGTCCAATTACCGAGCTGGAGCTCTGGGGTGCATGCGCCCAGAGCCAGCGCTCTGCGACAACAGAAGCCACCACGATGGGAGGCCCACACAGACCAAAGAACAAAAATGGATGAAAATCGATAAATGAAAGACCAATAGAAGTGACCCGCCCATCCCCACCCCCCCAGAAAAGTTTGTGGTTTCTAGGAGAATTGAAGGTGGAAGGCAAACATGCACTAGGGTTGGAGGATCAAAGCAGTCTGGACAGAGCTAAGCCAAGAGGCTTGAGGGTCCACGGAGTAAACGATGGAGAAAAAACTGGAGACAGAAAGCATTTACTGTAACCTGGGTCTTGTTTAAACAATGAAGAAGCTAAATCACTTTCGTCTTATCTTCAGTAACTTTTTTTGGAGTGAAAAATCATGGAGGAACTTTTCTTAGAGCAGACTGCATCTCAAACTTTAATGGGCATGTGAAACATCTAAAGATACTGTTAATATTCACTAAAAGTCATTAAACATGAATTTATGTTAACTGGCATCCGGCAGATTCTTATTCAGTAAGTCTGGAGTGGGGCCTCAGATTCAGCATTTCTAACAAAATCCCCAGTAATACTGCTGCTGTTCATAGAAACACCCCACTTTGAGGAAGAAGCAAGACTTAGAAGGAATGATTTTGTCACAGTTGTGCTAATGTAAGGCCCTTCCTTCATTTTGCTTACTGGTTGGAGTGGGCTTATGAAAAATAATCATATTCACCTATGTGGAATTGAGGTTTGTAGCAAAAAAAAAAAAAAAAACCTATTCCAAAATATTTTGCAGAGTAAGAAAAAGGCCCACTTCATTTCTCACTGCTTTGTATATTGGGTTTGTGCTTCTGTATTTTGAGCTGACGTAACACTGGTGGTGGTCTGAACTTCATCTACCCCAACCCCCACCCACATCGCTGTGGAGAGGAGATACAGTAATGAACAATGACCAGCACAGAGAAACACTATCTTACCTGCTGCCATTTAGGAAAGTGCTATTAGTGCTATTATTAATAGAACATCCACCTCTCTTCTTGCTTTGACTTCTTCCTAACCCGAACCGACCTCCTTTCTGACACCTGTTGGAAAACAGTGTGATATATAGTTTCACTAGTAGAAATGAAATCAGTGAGTAAGCCTCTTCTATAAAGACAGAATCGCATTTCAAAACTTCCCATGAGCAAGAATCTGCTTCTCTTCCCACACCTGCCCTGGCCTTCAAATTTGCATCAGGTAAGGAGCATAGTTTGTCCCTTGCATTGAAAACATGTGTCCAAGCACTGTTGCTAAATGAGCATATCTTTCTTTGCAAACTGACAATGCATAAAATAGCACTTACTAGAAGACACAGCATTGGCAGACTTTTCCCAGGCTCCATGAGAAAGGTTAAATCATTACATCTTTTTTTTTTTTTAAGATTTATTTATTTATTTATTTTGGGCGGGGGTCGGCTTGGGGAGGAGGGGAGCAGGCCGCCACTTGTATTGGTCTTCCATTTCTCTATTTTTCATCCGTCTTTGTTCTCTGGCTCCTGCAGGCCTCCCATCGCGGTGGCGTCTATTGTCAGAGTGCCAGCTCTGGGCGCAAGCGCTCCAGAGCTCCGGCTCGGTATTTGGACACATCGGTCCAGCCGCTCTGCGGCACGTGGGATCTTCCCAGGCCAGGGATCGAACCGGCCCCTTGCACAGCAAGGCGGTGTCCCTATCCACTGGACCACCAGGGGAAGCCCAAATCATTACATCTTGAATTAAAAACTGGGAGATGTATTTTTCATTATTCTTCACATGTTATTACAATGTAGTGGGCCTTTCTGGCTAAACAACAATCCTCTTTACCCTGATTATGAAATGAACGTCTTGATTTTTTTTCACGCATTCAAGTTGAAGCCTTTTTCTATAAAACTGGAAAAAGACCATGTTTTCCAAAGCTGAATACATTACTTCAGAAGTCTTGGTTGATTTGACCCAGTTCCAAAGACTTATCCATGTAAATACACTCAACATGTGCACACACATACATATTTTCACTAACAGGAAGAGTCAGCTTTTACCTTTGCATTACAAGTGATGCACAAAATTTGGTGCCCTACTTGGACTGGTTGATAAAATGTCATCCAGAATAATAAGAGCAAAACTAGTTTAGCAACATTGTTGAACTCCAACCAAACCATTTGTGTGATATATAGTTTCACTAGTAGAAATGAAATCAGTGAGTAAGCCTCTTCTATAAAGACAGAATCGCATTTCAAAACTTCCCATGAGCAAGAATCTGCTTCTCTTCCCACACCTGCCCTGGCCTTCAAATTTGCATCAGGTAAGGAGCATAGTTTGTCCCTTGCATTGAAAACATGTGTCCAAGCACTGTTGCTAAATGAGCATATCTTTCTTTGCAAACTGACAATGCATAAAATAGCACTTACTAGAAGACACAGCATTGGCAGACTTTTCCCAGGCTCCATGAGAAAGGTTAAATCATTACATCTTTTTTTTTTTTTAAGATTTATTTATTTATTTATTTTGGGCGGGGGTCGGCTTGGGGAGGGAGGGGAGCAGGCCGGCCACTTGTATTGGTCTTCCATTTCTCTATTTTTCATCCGTCTTTGTTCTCTGGCTCCTGCAGGCCTCCCATCGCGGTGGCGTCTATTGTCGCAGAGTGCCAGCTCTGGGCGCAAGCGCTCCAGAGCTCCGGCTCGGTATTTGGACACATCGGTCCAGCCGCTCTGCGGCACGTGGGATCTTCCCAGGCCAGGGATCGAACCGGCGCCCCTTGCACAGCAAGGCGGTGTCCCTATCCACTGGACCACCAGGGGAAGCCCAAATCATTACATCTTGAATTAAAAACTGGGAGATGTATTTTTCATTATTCTTCACATGTTATTACAATGTAGTGGGCCTTTCTGGCTAAACAACAATCCTCTTTACCCTGATTATGAAATGAACGTCTTGATTTTTTTTCACGCATTCAAGTTGAAGCCTTTTTCTATAAAACTGGAAAAAGACCATGTTTTCCAAAGCTGAATACATTACTTCAGAAGTCTTGGTTGATTTGACCCAGTTCCAAAGACTTATCCATGTAAATACACTCAACATGTGCACACACATACATATTTTCACTAACAGGAAGAGTCAGCTTTTACCTTTGCATTACAAGTGATGCACAAAATTTGGTGCCCTACTTGGACTGGTTGATAAAATGTCATCCAGAATAATAAGAGCAAAACTAGTTTAGCAACATTGTTGAACTCCAACCAAACCATTTGTGTGAAAGAAATTGAATATTATCCATTTTAAACTTACTGTTAAAACTGGTAAAATTAGGCTTTGGTTTTAATCAAAACAGGAACTTTGCCTGCAATGCAGGAGACCTAGGTTCAATCCCTGGGTTGGGAAGCCCTCCCCTGGAGGAGGAAACGGCAACCCACTGCAGTACTCCTGCCTGCACAATCTTATGGACAAACGAGCCAGGCAGGCTATAGTCCATGGGGTCAACAAAAGTGTCGGACACGACCGAGCACAGCACGGTTGGTGAACACTGCTGTTTAAATCACAACATGTGGGGATTTCGCAGGATGTTAAAGAGACACTGCATTTTACGAATGAGGTTATGGACAGAGAAGGGGAGTGACTTGTTCAAGGTCACATGGTAAATGCGTGAAAAAGATGACTCTAGAACATAGGTTGTTAGTTGCTCAGTTGCGTCTGACTCTTTGCGACCCCATGGACTATTGTCCGCCAGGCTGGTCTGTCCATGGGATTCTCTAGGCAAGAATACTGGAGTGGGTTGCCATTTCCTCCTCCAGGGGATCTTCCCCACCCAGGAATTGAACCTGGGTCTCCCACATTGTGGGCAGGTTTTTTTACCATCTGAGGCACCAGGGAATCCCATAGATTTTTCCCTACTTAAAAAAAAAAAAAAATAGCAGTCTTTGTGTGAAGAACCCTAAAGTGCGTTAAAGTTGGCAGGCATTCAACCACCTCCTTCTAACCAGATTTCACTTTATGTACAATTTTGTCATTTGTTGTGAAGATGCTAGTAACTGTGTTTATCATGCTGTGCTTTCCTGATTAAGGATGCGGAATGCCTTTTCATCTGTTCAAGTCTGCCTCTGTATCCCTACAGCATTGGCCTCATAGATCTTACGGCTTTCTTGTTCCATTTCATCCTACGATAGAAACATTTTTATGAATGAAAGCGTAGATCTGGGATTTGCTTTTACATGCTCCAGCCAGGGGATGAGTGTTGAAGCAATTGAAGTGAAGCAAGATTGATCGTATGTTCACTGTGATGGTAGAGGCAGGGTCACCCTCTGCTGTACCACCCTCTGTTCCCTCTGTATGTTTGAGATTTTCAGATTTGCAGAATGAAGCCTGGGGTCTATGTGGGAGTGTGGCGAGGTAACCCATCCCTCTCTGGCCTGGGTAAAACCTGTCTCTGAGACTGTGTCTCTGTGTTTTCAGGGTTGTTACGATCTAGTGACCAGTTTCATGGAGACCAACATGGGGATCATCGCTGGAGTGGCTTTTGGGATCGCCTTCTCCCAGGTAATCCTGCAGTCGGGCCTCACCTTTCTTCTGTCTCTGCTCTCTTTTCTTTCCCTGGTCTCCAGAGTCTCTGGCGGCCTCCAGGTGCCTGGGGAAAGGCTGATGGATGGGGTCAGAACTCCTTGCTCATTAGTCCTCAGGTCATCTGTTTATTGATTTTCCTTTTTCAACTTAAGTGAAGTTTTGCCATCGAGGGAATATCGGTTACAGTTCAACTAATGACTAGCTCCAGAAAAACAACTCGCTTCTTCTGTAGGTCAAATGGAGGTTAGCAGAACAAAGTGCTGTCTTAATTGGAGCATAAACAACTCGAAACATCAAATGGCTGATTTGGATTCGGGGGCTGGTGGGGAGAGGGGAGAGACTGTTTTCTTGGTTGACCTATCCCTTTTTGATTCTGAGTTCCTGGAAACTGTACATGAGGTCTCTTCCTTAAAAAAAAAAAAAAAAAAAGAACCTAAATGTAACCCACTTAATCTTGTGATCATCATTTTGATTTCAAGATCCAATTATTGTTTCTTAAGGTAAAACTGAATTTGTTTATAGGAAATGTTACATCCCTTTATCTCCACGTGGTCTCCACAAAAGACTGGGAGAAGCAATTATTGCCACACATACTAAAGGGTGGAACATAGTTAAGAGAAATGTAAAATTTTGCCCTCCATCAGGCAGTGTGTTGTCCCATGGGCTTCTAATCTCCTAGTCAAATGATAAAGCATTGCTATAATATTGCAATGGGTGGATGGATCCACATCTATACTTAACAACCAAAAAAAAAGAAAACTTTAATGCAGAATTTTTTTCAGACCAACAGATAATTTTTCCAACAAAGCCCACTTAATGTCACCTCAGGCGTGTTGCCATGGCTCTGGTTTTACCTGCCTGAATTCTATGTCAGCCCTCTCAAACTATAATTACTACCCCCAACACCTGCAGTACCCTAGACCTTTCCTTATTGCTGACCAATGCTTTAATCTTATTTAAATTTGTCCCTAAAACATCTTTATTGAAACATGGCATGTACCAACAAGTGCACACATGAAGTATACAGCTTAATAAGTTACCACAAGATGAGCCCACCTGTGTACTTACCATCAAGAGATAGCACATTAGCCTGGCAGTTTCTGCATATGGAGGGCCTGGCCTGAGAGAAGTCAAAATGCTTTTCTGAGCTTCCCAGAAGAAAGGCCTGATGTCGGGCTCACTGAGTTGGCTCTATGGCCCTGTGGGCAGTGAGAGAGGGACTTTGCTCCTAAAGAAGCCCCCAAACAGATTCTCTCCAGAGAGTATAGGTCTCGTCAGGGTACTCCAGAGTTGTTGGTTGGGGTAAGAAAACAAAATCCAAAGCCCAGGAGCGTGGCGGAGGCAGTAACATTCACCCACATGGCTGGTCCAGGGCAGGGACTTGAGACTTGCCGTGCTTACCTTGGGGCAGGGAGATGAATGGCCATGGGTGGCTCTTGGTAGCCAGAGGCACTGGGAGCTGCAGCTTTGAATGGTGCCAGCAGCCTCAGGGAACTGGAGGCTGAGGTGGGCTTCCAGATGCCAGTAGATCCTGGGCCTCTCTGGGACCATGGTAGCCGATGTTTATTAGGATCCAATTATTTTTTTATAAACTGAATTTGTTTATAGGAAATGTTACATCCCTTTATCTCCACGTGGTCTCCACAAAAGACTGGGAGAAGCAATTATTGCCACACATACTAAAGGGTGGAACATAGTTAAGAGAAATGTAAAATTTTGCCCTCCATCAGGCAGTGTGTTGTCCCATGGGCTTCTAATCTCCTAGTCAAATGATAAAGCATTGCTATAATATTGCAATGGGTGGATGGATCCACATCTATACTTAACAACCAAAAAAAAAGAAAACTTTAATGCAGAATTTTTTTCAGACCAACAGATAATTTTTCCAACAAAGCCCACTTAATGTCACCTCAGGCGTGTTGCCATGGCTCTGGTTTTACCTGCCTGAATTCTATGTCAGCCCTCTCAAACTATAATTACTACCCCCAACACCTGCAGTACCCTAGACCTTTCCTTATTGCTGACCAATGCTTTAATCTTATTTAAATTTGTCCCTAAAACATCTTTATTGAAACATGGCATGTACCAACAAGTGCACACATGAAGTATACAGCTTAATAAGTTACCACAAGATGAGCCCACCTGTGTACTTACCATCAAGAGATAGCACATTAGCCTGGCAGTTTCTGCATATGGAGGGCCTGGCCTGAGAGAAGTCAAAATGCTTTTCTGAGCTTCCCAGAAGAAAGGCCTGATGTCGGGCTCACTGAGTTGGCTCTATGGCCCTGTGGGCAGTGAGAGAGGGACTTTGCTCCTAAAGAAGCCCCCAAACAGATTCTCTCCAGAGAGTATAGGTCTCGTCAGGGTACTCCAGAGTTGTTGGTTGGGGTAAGAAAACAAAATCCAAAGCCCAGGAGCGTGGCGGAGGCAGTAACATTCACCCACATGGCTGGTCCAGGGCAGGGACTTGAGACTTGCCGTGCTTACCTTGGGGCAGGGAGATGAATGGCCATGGGTGGCTCTTGGTAGCCAGAGGCACTGGGAGCTGCAGCTTTGAATGGTGCCAGCAGCCTCAGGGAACTGGAGGCTGAGGTGGGCTTCCAGATGCCAGTAGATCCTGGGCCTCTCTGGGACCATGGTAGCCGATGTGCACTCAGGAAGAACCAGCTCTGCTGATCCTGGTTACTGACCTGGAAGCAAAGCCACGCATGTTCAGAAATTTTAGGACAAGGGTCATCGTGACACTAAACAGATGCTGACTGAATCAGTCATGTTGGCTCATGTCTTGGCCTTCTGGCAATAAAGCAAGCTCTGCTGAGTAGAGGCCACAGGAAGATAAAAGTGGGCAGAGAAACAACACCCTCTCCCCACTCCTCACCTGCTCCCCAGCTTTTCCTTGCCTTCTCACCTGCTCTTGTGATGTCCATGCCGTCCTCGGTTGGAACAAACCAGCCTTGCACATCTGTTGTCTTAGAAATTAAACAAGTGTGGTATAATGTACAAAGAAAACTGAGTCTAGCCTTTTAATAGACTTGTGAGCACTTGGTTCCCCTTTCCCTAACTTAGAGCCCTTGGGTGCTGGTTTTAGACAGCAGGGGTTTGGCAGGCATTAAATATTTCTCTCCACAAACTCCAAGGTGACTTTGCCTTCTCAAGGCAAAAGCCCATTTTTCTGGATTAGATGGTCAGGTCCTGCTGCCCTATGGATTTATAGCAGGTAGTTGAGTGTGTTTTAATAGGGTACCTCCACACCCACCGTCCCTCCCTCCCTGGCCCGTAACATGACCTGGAAGCCAAGCATCTGAGTCCAGACACTGGTACTGCTTCCGTTGTGATACTGTGTCCCAACTTGGTTGGCCTTCTGCTATGGGTCTCTGTATTTAGCACTTCTCTCTCCAGTGTAAACAGCTTCACTAGACCTGGAAACTGTGAGGGTGGATGAATCCCCCCACAGTATAGAATGTTATAGTCCTGAGTAGGGACGGTAGTGCAGTTTTCCAGAAGGGAGCATTGAGCAGTTTGCTTGAGGTTGGGCAGCTAGTCTAGATCGACTACAATTCCAATGATCTCATCTGGGCTGCTGCAGTCAACATTTAGGCCAACTATAAGTCTGGGTCTTAACTCACGTAGCATCTAAATGGAACTCAGTTTGTGACTTTATAATAAAAGGGTTTTAGTCTGTGAAATTGTAAGGAGAAAGTTACTCATCAAAAAAATATAAATTGTCTTCCTACCCATCCATCCCTTCCTACCCATCCATCCCTGGACCCTCACCCCTGCAGGGCCTCCTCGGGCCCACGGGCTGCTGTTTTGTATTGAACCAAGGGTTCTTTTCTGTATAGAGGACAGCACAAAGCTCTCAACAGCCTCAATGAGACATGGCCAAGTAAGGCTAACAGACTCTTTACCTAGTCCACTAGTGTTTTCAGGCCTTTGAAACAGTCTATAAAAGCATTTACATGGTTTTGTCTTCAACTGGATTCCTTGGCATGTTTCTAAAGATGTGGAGGTTTTATGTACTTTCCCAGTTAAGTCATCAACATAAAATCTCTACAGGCATTATGAGGATCAAAAATTTTAGACCTGCTGCCTTTTACAGCTTGGTCTGCTGGCCTTTCTCTGCCCCTCAGGAGTCAGGGACCAGGCCATGGTGATTGCAGGGGAAGACACCCCTGCCCCATCACTTTTGAAAGCCCTGGTCTTGGCTGAGCTGCACCCTACCGCTCTCTCAGCCCCTCTCTCCTACCTCTTGGCATCTGCCCTGTTCCTGGGGATCTGCAGAGTCCCAGAGACACGATCCCTGTTACTGGAGCTCTCTTTGTTGGGTAGCTTCGAGAAGGCTAGAGTTGGCCTTTTGTAATTCGAGGGCTTTCTCCTCTCCTTCCCTCTCTGGCTTCTCAGTTTGTGAAGGTCCTCCCAGGGGCTTTTGTGACCCAAAAGAGAACAGAATATAGTACAGACAAGACTGAGAGTGGTAAAAATAAAACATTACTTCCAACAATTAGACAAAAGCTAATTACAAAGTCTTAGATGACCAAATAGGAGTAATCTGATCTCAAACTCCCTAGGCTGTATGGAATTTGGCATTTCACCAGCCATGAGCTTTTTAGCACAAGACACAAGCTCTCCTCTTCCTCTGGGGGTTTAAAGCACAAGTTTGTCCCTGTGTCCCTATGTCTTTAACACATCAGCAGCATGTTTCTGATGGGCCCCCCAGGGTCCCTCTGTTCTTGAGGTACTTTTTACATATATTTAACCTAAATATGTTTCGTCTAAATAAGGATGGATTTTTCTATCTATAGATTAATTTGGTCTAGTGGCAAGCAAGAGTTTGGTTGTGATTAAGACTGAGGAAGAGGTCATGTCTTTAATTTTAACAGGCTTTATGTACCTATAAATAATCTGGTAATAAATGAATTAATATAGCATGCCCCACCACCACCAACCACCACTTTCCTTTAACTTGGTGCTTAGGGAAATGAGAGATCAAAGTTCTCTCTCAAATATGGTGAAGCACTATAGCAAATGTGAAATCAGTAACCCTGCCAATAATTCACAATCCCCACATATCCCAGAGATCCTAGTTTTTCTTGCACTAGAATAAAAGCCAATATATGCAAACTACTGCTTTTACAAAGCTTGTATGCACCTCGGCTCAGGACGTTTTTAAGGAATAATATCTTAGTAGATGTTAAAAAATATTTTTTTAAATCTTTTTTTTTCCTAGGGGTAAACAGAAGAAGGTATGTTCTTGGCCTATAAATATAAAAGTTTGAAGGGAAATAGCTTTTATTTTTACTTGCATTTTTAAAAGTTATTGCTTCTGTGAGAAAGTCTGTCCAGTGCTTAAAAACTGATGCTGTTTCTCTTAGGGGGAAGAAAAGGTAGAGGAACACGGTATATTCCTTATAAATTGGACATTTTTGATATAAGAAATACTGATGCATACTATAGAAGGTATTGGCTGTGTGGCTAGTGAACTGCCATGGATGGCGGCCGGGATCACTGCAAACTGTGACGTGGCATGGTGAATATTTTAAGTGCACTCAGGAGGTCCATGAGAAAAACCTAAAGTGCTAATAAGCTACACAAAGAAAGTAGTGTCTAGGAAATTGAGATCAAATAAAGAGATGCCCACTGGAAGGCCTCTGCCTGAACTATGCAAGGTAAGGCAGGCAGGGACCCCTGATGGTGAGAGGCTGATGAGTTAGTCTGAAGAAAGGGGGTCTTGGCCCCAGGGCGGAAGTGGAGGTGGGAAAGTGGGCTCTTCTTGGCTAAAAGAAGGTGAAGCTGTAAACTTTGTGTGGGTTACCTGTATGTTTTGAGGGAGGTT
Source organism: Tragulus kanchil (assembly GCA_022376925.1). NCBI lineage: Eukaryota > Metazoa > Chordata > Mammalia > Artiodactyla > Tragulidae > Tragulus > Tragulus kanchil. The sequence goes on along the minus strand of JAIOJX010000001.1, from coordinate 92,666,128 downwards.
CTTTAACCTGTCCTTAGTCCACTTTCTTACCTGAAAAAAAAAAAAAAGGGATTGTAATACTACATAGGCATGTATTAAGGTGCCTTCCCAGGTGGCATCATGCAGGAGATGCAATAAACGCAAATTCGATCCCTGGGTGGGGAAGATCCCCTGGAGAAGGAAATGGCAACCCACTCCAGTATTCTTGCCTGGGAACTTCCATGGACAGAGGAGCCTGGGGGGCTACAGTCCATGGGGTCGCAAAAGACTCAGACACTACTGAGTACACACAGTGTAATAAGGGTTAAATAACTCGATATCCTTGAGTGTGCTGTGTCCCCCCTCTGGTTTTTGGCTAGCATGTGGTTTTTGAGAGTATCAAGTATGATCTGGTGTATGTTTGTCCTGAAAAATGGCAGTTCTAATGAAAATGGACCAGCTACAAGGTTCAAAATCCTCGTATTCATGAAGGGAATTTTAGTTTCTCCTTTGGCACAATATTCTGGAGGTCACAGCCACGGTTACTTTGGCCACTCAGTATATGCATGATACTATGTACTTTGTGGCACAAAATGATGGCTCGAGCCTTGGTAGAAAATAATCCAATAAGGTAGTGATTTTTCCTTACCTGACAGAGGTCATCGTTTGCATGTTTCACAGCACAATTTCCATTTGAAAAAAGAAGAGAAGAATATGGCATTTGACCAAGAAAGGGAGGCAGGTGGGCTGGAACCTGCAGGGTTGAGCAGAGAATAGAGTTGAGGTATTGCCTTGACCAACAGTAGGATGCAATGTGTACTCTGTAAGGGTGACCATTGGACTGGATGCGTGGTTCTGTCACCTAGGAGGCTGGTTAAAGCATCAGTTTCTGGGCCCCACCCTCAGTGTCTGATTTAGCAGGTCTAGGGTGGGACCTGAGAATGTGCTTCTAACAAAGTTCTAGATGATGCTGATTCTGCTGGTCCTGAGGGCACATTTGACACTACACTAGACTGTTTCTGAAGGTCATTGCCACCTCTGAACCAGTAACACATGGCCAGTTGCTTAAGGAGAAGGGACCTTCACCTGGCCAAGAAAAGCTGCAGACACAAGTACATGAGGGGGGTCCCGTCCAAAGAGTGCTGATCCTCCTGAGTCAGGAAGGAGAATTGTGGTGTCCAATGAACAGAACAGATACACAGAAGTATGTCCTGCTAGTGTTACAACAGCTTTCTATCAGATCCACCTGCATTAGAGGTTAATCAAAGCACAAAGTAGGTAGAAGACAGGGAAGGTGCAACTACCTCAACATTGGTTGTGCTAAAAAACCAGGGGATAGACATTGGGTCTAGATTGGCCCATTTAAGCCTAAAACATCTACATGGTTTAGAGATAAACAGCAGTTTAAAACCCTCCCCCACACCCCAGAACACACATATCTCACAAACCATGACTTACTTCACTGGCAATCTCACAAAGAATAGCATCCCATTGTCTCAAGGAAAGAACTATTATCTCGTCAGCCAGGTAGGAGCGGGCTATCAGCCTATGTGGAGATAACTTCCCAAGGCATGTGCTTATGGTTCTGAATTCAGTTCTGGCATTTTTTTTACTGTCTTGCTAATTCTGTGGTACTTCGTTCTTTTCCATTACTCTCAGAACACATGAACGCATTTTACTATTACTTACACGTCCAAAGTTATTTTTCTATGGCCAGAGTGAGCTAGAGCTGTAATCTTATGGCCAGTTTGAGACCTTCCAGCTGTCCTCCCCCAGTACTTCCTCAGTCTTTGTTCCCACTGCTAAAATCTGGCTTGACCATTTTCCCTAGTGCTCTTTCCCCATTCATGTACAAAAGCCCTCAGTCATTAAAAATTATATCTGGGGTGTGGAGGGGGTCAAAGAAATGTGTTACCTCAGTGACTTGAGAGCCTTGTTGTCATTTTCCTTCTGCCAACAGCTGATTGGCATGCTGCTGGCCTGCTGTCTGTCCCGGTTCATCACGGCCAACCAGTATGAGATGGTGTAAGGAGGTGAGTGGCAGTGGAGAGGGACCTTCACTCTGGCTGCTGGTCCTGGGGCACATTGACACTAAGACTGTTTCTGAAGGTCATTGCCACCTCTGAACCAGTAACACATGGCCAGTTGCTTAAGGAGAAGGGACCTTCACCTGGCCAAGAAAAGCTGCAGACACAAGTACATGAGGGGTCCCGTCCAAAGAGTGCTGATCCTCCTGAGTCAGGAAGGAGAATTGTGGTGTCCAATGAACAGAACAGATACACAGAAGTATGTCCTGCTAGTGTTACAACAGCTTTCTATCAGATCCACCTGCATTAGAGGTTAATCAAAGCACAAAGTAGGTAGAAGACAGGGAAGGTGCAACTACCTCAACATTGGTTGTGCTAAAAAACCAGGGGATAGACATTGGGTCTAGATTGGCCCATTTAAGCCTAAAACATCTACATGGTTTAGAGATAAACAGCAGTTTAAAACCCTCCCCCACACCCCAGAACACACATATCTCACAAACCATGACTTACTTCACTGGCAATCTCACAAAGAATAGCATCCCATTGTCTCAAGGAAAGAACTATTATCTCGTCAGCCAGGTAGGAGCGGGCTATCAGCCTATGTGGAGATAACTTCCCAAGGCATGTGCTTATGGTTCTGAATTCAGTTCTGGCATTTTTTTTACTGTCTTGCTAATTCTGTGGTACTTCGTTCTTTTCCATTACTCTCAGAACACATGAACGCATTTTACTATTACTTACACGTCCAAAGTTATTTTTCTATGGCCAGAGTGAGCTAGAGCTGTAATCTTATGGCCAGTTTGAGACCTTCCAGCTGTCCTCCCCCAGTACTTCCTCAGTCTTTGTTCCCACTGCTAAAATCTGGCTTGACCATTTTCCCTAGTGCTCTTTCCCCATTCATGTACAAAAGCCCTCAGTCATTAAAAATTATATCTGGGGTGTGGAGGGGGTCAAAGAAATGTGTTACCTCAGTGACTTGAGAGCCTTGTTGTCATTTTCCTTCTGCCAACAGCTGATTGGCATGCTGCTGGCCTGCTGTCTGTCCCGGTTCATCACGGCCAACCAGTATGAGATGGTGTAAGGAGGTGAGTGGCAGTGGAGAGGGTTCTCCTTTTGGGTCGCATACTTCCCCTCTTCAAAGGGCCAAGGGTACTGCCTGGTCACTTCACTCTTTGATCTCGGTGGCACTTGGCCATATGCCGAAGCCTCATTTCTCTGGTGCTGGAGAAGAGATGTGATCACTGCTGCCGTGGAAAACATCAACATGCTCTCCTCAGCTTGTTACCTTAAGTCTTTATTAATGGTGAGTGTTTCCATTTCTCTTAGTCTTTCAAGAACGACGGAATAAGAGACCTGTTTTCAAAAGGAACTGCAGCAATCTTTGAAAGACTTCCAAAGAATGTTAGAGCACAGTACATAATACACCTGTCCTAACTCCCCACCCCGCACCCCACGTGCAACTGACACTCCCACACAGCCTCTGCTCCACCTTTCAGCCTGCATCCTGCATAGCATTCCATTTTGTGAAACCCTGTTGTGCCAGAGTGTAGCCAGGTTCCCTGCATCTAGTCCTAGGGGACCCCACCTGAGGCCATGTGCGTGCCAGCTCCTCCATCTGTACGTGGTCCAACTGCAGCTCATTGTAGGTGACTGGTTCTCCATGCCATCACTGGCCCTGCTGGGCCCTGCATGTAGTGTGGGAGGCTCCTGTTAGCCCTTGATCATGATTGATATATGCCAGCACCCCCACCCCCACCCCCGCCGCCAGATAAGATAAGCAGATAGCTTACCTGTTCTTTTGACTTCATCTCCTTTGGTTGGGTTTTCCCTTTTACTAAGGCTCTTTCCTACCTTCTTCAGGCTGCCTAGGACATGCAAAGAGAAACACTGTAATAGTTCACGAGGAGAGAAGGGCACATGTCATGCAGGAGGGAAACTGTCCAGCTTTGTGTAGCATCCTTGCTGTTACATGCTTGGGGAAGTATAGAGGGTTTAGTGCGCCTGTATAACCCTGTTACAGAACTGTATTGTTGCTTCCTGTGAAAGAAATGATTATTACTTCTGTTTTTGTCCCCAATTAACTGCTATTGTGTTATTTTACTTCTTTCTATATTTTTTTCTTTGCATTGACATTACAGAGATCAAGGACCTCATCAAATAAATCAATTTAAAAATGAGTGTGAAGGGGGAACAAAAGTCAAAATATTTTTAAAAGATCTTAAAAAATAATGCCTCTGTCTCGCATGCCAACAAGAATGCATTGATATTGTGAACATTTGTGATACATGTATTAATAAATAGTCATTACAAATTACTGTGTTCTGGTTTTGTTCTTAAAGTTGTTTTTTTTTTAATATTTATTTATTTATTTATTTTGGGTGGGGGTCGGGTTGGGGAGGGAGGGGAGCAGGCGGGCCACTTCTATTGGTCTTTCATTTCTCTGTTTTCATCCGTCTTTGTTCTTTGGCTCCTGCGGGCCTCCCATCGCGGTGGCGTCTGTTGTCGCAGAGCGCCGGCTCTCGGTGCATGCGCTCCAGAGCTCCGGCTCGGTAGTTGGACACATCGGTCCAGCCGCTCTGCGGCACGTGGGATCTTCCCAGGCCAGGGCTCGAACCGGCGCCCCTTGCACTGCAAGGCGGTGTCCTTACCCACTGGACCACCAGGGGAAGCCCCTTAAAGTTTTTAAACACATTTCTATTGCCTTTTGTTCCATAGGACAGGGGTCCCCAACCTCCGGCATCTAATGCCTAATGATCTGAGGTGGAGCTGATGAAATGCTAATAAAGCATGCAATAAATGTAATGCATTTGAATCATCCCAAAACCATCCCCCCAAGTCTGTGGAAAAATCGCCTTCCATGAAACGGGTCCTCAGTGCCAAAAAGGTTGGGGACCACTATCATAGGGCACTGGAGGTGGACCACCTTACACTGACACATCCCCCATACAAGCTCCAACTCCACTGAAATAGCATCAAACAGTTTAAGAGTTGACGGTTTGATTTTATGGACATTCCAGGTTTGCGGGTATGTTGGCTGCAAAATAGGACATGCAAAGAGAAACACTGTAATAGTTCACGAGGAGAGAAGGGCACATGTCATGCAGGAGGGAAACTGTCCAGCTTTGTGTAGCATCCTTGCTGTTACATGCTTGGGGAAGTATAGAGGGTTTAGTGCGCCTGTATAACCCTGTTACAGAACTGTATTGTTGCTTCCTGTGAAAGAAATGATTATTACTTCTGTTTTTGTCCCCAATTAACTGCTATTGTGTTATTTTACTTCTTTCTATATTTTTTTCTTTGCATTGACATTACAGAGATCAAGGACCTCATCAAATAAATCAATTTAAAAATGAGTGTGAAGGGGGAACAAAAGTCAAAATATTTTTAAAAGATCTTAAAAAATAATGCCTCTGTCTCGCATGCCAACAAGAATGCATTGATATTGTGAACATTTGTGATACATGTATTAATAAATAGTCATTACAAATTACTGTGTTCTGGTTTTGTTCTTAAAGTTGTTTTTTTTTTAATATTTATTTATTTATTTATTTTGGGTGGGGGTCGGGTTGGGGAGGGAGGGGAGCAGGCGGGCCACTTCTATTGGTCTTTCATTTCTCTGTTTTCATCCGTCTTTGTTCTTTGGCTCCTGCGGGCCTCCCATCGCGGTGGCGTCTGTTGTCGCAGAGCGCCGGCTCTCGGTGCATGCGCTCCAGAGCTCCGGCTCGGTAGTTGGACACATCGGTCCAGCCGCTCTGCGGCACGTGGGATCTTCCCAGGCCAGGGCTCGAACCGGCGCCCCTTGCACTGCAAGGCGGTGTCCTTACCCACTGGACCACCAGGGGAAGCCCCTTAAAGTTTTTAAACACATTTCTATTGCCTTTTGTTCCATAGGACAGGGGTCCCCAACCTCCGGCATCTAATGCCTAATGATCTGAGGTGGAGCTGATGAAATGCTAATAAAGCATGCAATAAATGTAATGCATTTGAATCATCCCAAAACCATCCCCCCAAGTCTGTGGAAAAATCGCCTTCCATGAAACGGGTCCTCAGTGCCAAAAAGGTTGGGGACCACTATCATAGGGCACTGGAGGTGGACCACCTTACACACTGACACATCCCCCCATACAAGCTCCAACTCCACTGAAATAGCATCAAACAGTTTAAGAGTTGACGGGTTTGATTTTTTTATGGACATTCCAGAAACTTCAGTCATTTATGATAAACAGGATGTATTGTTGGCTGCAAAAATAGAATCTTTGGGCTAGAGGTAATTTTTTTTTTTAAGTTTGGATGTCATTTTAAAAAAGGTAAATGAGCATCTACTTTTCCCTTTATTGTTCCTAACGAACATGTATTCTTCCCTACTTTCTTTCTTCACTGGATTGAATAAATTCAGTCTAGAGAAGAGATGACATCATACCACTCAGTTGTCCCAATGCCCTGGATAGTATTAATACTAAAGCATGAAATCCGTATACTTATTAAAGAGCATTTTAGCAGTAGGTGCAGTATATATTATCTGTAATCTGTCTTTTCCTTCTTAATGGATCATCCTTAAAAACTAGTAGAAGCGGGATTCCCTGGTGGTCCAGCGGGTAAGGACACTGCCTTGCAGTGCATGGGGCGCTGGTTCGATCTCTGGCCTGGGAAGATCCCACGTGCTGTGGAGCAGCTGGACTGATGTGTCCAATCACCGAGCCGGAGCTCTGGAGTGCATGCACCCAGAGCCGGTGCTCTGTGACAACAGAGGCCACTGTGATGGGAGGCCCACACAGGCCAAAGAACAAAGATGGATGAAAATAGATAAATGAAAGACCAATAGAAGTGACCCGCCCGCCCCCCTCCCTCCCTAACCCGCTGCCCCCCCCAAAAAAAACTAGTAGAAGCATTTATTGATCTTTTCCAAAATTAAGTGGATCTAAAAAGCTCCCGCTTCTCTATAATAACTCTGTAAGGATGGAGATGGCGTTTTAACTATATGCACATATTAGCCTGAACTCTACAGAAGGTAAACCCTAAAAGGCTTACAAAGAGTATGGACCCACACTTTCAGATATTCCCTCTTCAAAAGGTCAGCATCTTTAGAGAATTAAGGAGATGTATCTCTCTATAGCCCCCCAATTTTTAAAGTTTCATTTAAACTTCTCTTTTGTTACATTATGAGACTTTTCTGTAAAATCATAAATACAGCCCCATCCATGGTTCACCTTTTTTAAACTATGCATTCACTAGTATATTAATACTATTATACCTTGGTAAATAAGAATTCTATACACTTTCTAAATTGAATTCAGATCTCACCATTATATAATTTCAATGAGAAACATTTGGATTAAGATGGATTTGATTTTATAAAGTATTGATGTTTCAACCTTGCTCAGAAATAAGATATTTTAGCTTTAGAAGCATTGCCCAGCGTTCCTCCAAAGTTGTTACACTAATTCATACTCCCACCACAGAGTAGAAAAGTTCCAGTTGCTCCACATCCTCATCAACACTTACTACTCTTTTGTCATTCTGAATGTGTGCTGGTATCTCAGTTTGCCTTCACATTAAAATTAGTAATTCTGAACAGTTTGTCATTGACTACTCTGATATCTTTTAGGGGACGGGGCCTCGCTGTGTGCCATGTGCAATGTTAGTTCTCCGACCAGGGATGGAATCTGTGTCCCCTGCAGTGGAAGCATGGAGTCTTAACCACTGGATCACCATGGGAGTCTTGATATCCTCTTTCATGAGGTGTTCAAATCTTGTGTGCTTTTAAAAATTTAGTTATCTTAATTGATTTGTAAGAATTCTTTATGTATTCTGGATACAAATCCTTACTTGGATGTATCAATATTTATAGCAAATATTTTCTCTCCGCCTGTCATTTGACTTTTCATGTACAGTCAGTTCTTTTTTCTTCCAGCTTAACAGGCTTCCCCAATGGCTCAAGTGGTAAAGAATCTGCCTGCAGTGCAGGAGACACAGAAGATGAGGGTTCAGTCCTTGGGTTGGGAAGATCCCCTGGAGGAGGAAATGGCAACCCACTCCAGTATTGTTGACTGGAGAATCCCATGGACAGAGGAGCCTGGCGGCTACAGTCCATAGGGCCACAAAGGGTCAGACAGGACTGAACAGGCACGCACTACTGAGATGTATCAGATACAATATTGTATAGGTTTGAAGTGTATACGTTGATGACTTAATCCACTGATATATTGCAAAATGATTACCATAGTAGGATTAGTTGACACCTCCATCACCTCACACAATTACCATTTCTTTTCTGTGGTGAGAACATTTAAGATCTACTCTCTCAGCAATTTTCATGTATTCAATATGTAGTACAGTATTTTTAGCGCTAGTCTTCACACTGAACTACAGTTCTGATCCCCAGAATTTGTGCAGCTTATAACTAGATGTTGGTAACCCTCATTTCCACCACCTTCCAGCCATTCTACTGTAACTACCGTTCTATTGTTTCTGAGTTTGACTTTTTTATATTCCACATATATGTGGGGTCACACAGTCTATCTTTCTCTGACTTACTTATGTAGCATAGTGCTCTCAGGTCTATCCATTTTGTTACAAATGCTACAACGTGCTTACATTGCAAAGCCAGAATTTCTACTATGTATATGAATACCATTTCACATAAATTAGCCATGGAAATACCCATTGTTTGTCTACCAGTGCATATGTGATCAACAGGTAAATGTAGAGTAGCTGGTCCACTTGGAGATAAATTATTACAAGGGTTTCTATATCTGCCTACTTACTTTGACATAATAAGCATTTCATTTCAAAAGACATAAATAGTAAAAATTCAAGCTGCTTTAAATCATTTCGCACTATGTATTTTAAATCTCAATAGAACTTTTGAAATAAAAGGTGAAAAAAACCTATCTTGAGAACTTCAAATTAAATTCCTCTGAAATACTCTAAACTCATTTTTCACCACTTACTAGTTTTGTAAACATCTCTGCCTTGGTATCAGGAAGAGCCTCCCTCTTCTACTTTCAGATTGAACATACTATTCCATCCCTGAAGTTTCAAATGCTCATAAACAAGGGGGTGACAGTAAGAAGTTCAGTAAACTAGAGAAATGCAAATTAAAACTACAATGAGGTATCACCTCACACTGGTCAGAATGACCATCATTAAAAGATCTATAAACAACAAATGCTGGAGAGGGTGTGGAGATAAGGGAACCCTCCTACACTGCTGGTGGGAATGTCAATTGGTACAGCCACTATAGAGAACCGTAGGGAGGTTCCCTAAGAAACTAAAAACAGAGCTACCACATGACCCTGCAATCCCACTCCTAGGCATGTATCTGGAGAAAACCATAATTCAAAAAGATACATACACCCCAATGTTCATTTCTGCACAGTTTACAATAGCCAGGACATGGAAGCAACCTAAATGTCCATTGACGGATGGATGGGTAAGGACGATGTGGTACATAGATACAATGGAACACTACTCAGCCTTACAAAGGAATGAAATAAGGTCATTTTGCAGCAACAGGGATGGGCTTGAGTGTCATACTAAGTGAAGTAAGTCACAGACACAGAAAGAAATATGATATCACTTATATGTGGAATCTAAAAAAATGATATAAATGAATGTATTTACAAACTAGAAATTGAGTCACAGATATAAGAAAATAAACTATGGCTACTGAGGGGGAATAAAGAGGAGGGATAAATTGAGACTGGGATCAACATATACATACTACTATATGTAAAATAGAAAACTAGGAAGGAGAAACTGTACAGCACGGGTAACTCCACTCATAACTGTAACAACCTATATGGTCAAAGAATATAAGAGTGAATTATGTGTATGTGTAACTGATTCACTTTGCTATACAGCAGAAACTAACACAACACTGTAAATCAACTATAAAAAATAGAAAATAAAAATAAAAATGCAAAAGTAGGGTAAACTGAATGCCAATCAACAATAATGGTGTCCCAGAAAAGCCTCATAAATGCTAATATTACCACTGCAGTAATATGGACATATTTAGTGAGAAGAGGCATGTGGAAGAAGTGCCATGATGGGAGCCCAGAGACTAAGTCTCAGCTTGGGCCACAAAATTTCCTGAGATTTGTGTAAGCCTCTTAAATGCTTAACACTTCCTTTTCCTCATTTATAAAATGGTAAGGTTCAATAGATGTTTCTAAAGACTCTCAAAATCACTTTTATATCTTATAGCTCAATCATTGGTCAGTTCAATAACCACCCTAGTCCTTTGAGAATTCTTTGGAACTAAGACAGTTGAGAATCAAGCCACACTTGACCAATCAGAAGGCAGCCCCGCCAGTGGAGACCCAGCCCACCAACATCCACATACCAGATGTCACACGTAAACTCCACTGTCAGCACAATTTACGGAAGGTCACATTTCTATAGTGAACGTCGTCTCTTAGATTTAAATATTTTTACCTCTTTTACATGAGTTACTGCTTGATGGAGAAGCTCATGAAATTTTGAAAGCATGAATCAAAATGCAGATGACACAAATTATAAATCTGTAGGATTAGGAGTAACAGAAAGGATAAATAAAATACAAAGCATTACTGAAACATGTCCTCTACCAGAGAAGCATTAATAGGGAAGAAATTGTTTTTGTTTAAAAAATAAGTATAGAAAAGGAACTATCAATTTTAGCAAAATTGGAATAAAAGGGGTCAGATTTGTCCTTCTGCCTAAAATAATCAAACACCATGCAAAATACATGAAAAAACAATTTTGAAGGCACTAATAAAATCAGACACAGAAGAATAGTAATCCCTGAGAGACAGGAAACCAAGGAGGTGAGCATTGTGGTTCTTTCAACTTACTGACTGGAGAACGTTTCCAGGTTGTGATACAGGGGAAGTCCTGAGGCTGAGTCCCAGGATGAGTTGAACAGACAAACCTAAGAGTGTATGTATAACTGATTAACTTTGCTATACAGCAGAAACTAACACAACACTGTAAATCAACTATAAAAAATAGAAAATAAAAATAAAAATGCAAAAGTAGGGTAAACTGAATGCCAATCAACAATAATGGTGTCCCAGAAAAGCCTCATAAATGCTAATATTACCACTGCAGTAATATGGACATATTTAGTGAGAAGAGGCATGTGGAAGAAGTGCCATGATGGGAGCCCAGAGACTAAGTCTCAGCTTGGGCCACAAAATTTCCTGAGATTTGTGTAAGCCTCTTAAATGCTTAACACTTCCTTTTCCTCATTTATAAAATGGTAAGGTTCAATAGATGTTTCTAAAGACTCTCAAAATCACTTTTATATCTTATAGCTCAATCATTGGTCAGTTCAATAACCACCCTAGTCCTTTGAGAATTCTTTGGAACTAAGACAGTTGAGAATCAAGCCACACTTGACCAATCAGAAGGCAGCCCCGCCAGTGGAGACCCAGCCCACCAACATCCACATACCAGATGTCACACGTAAACTCCACTGTCAGCACAATTTACGGAAGGTCACATTTCTATAGTGAACGTCGTCTCTTAGATTTAAATATTTTTACCTCTTTTACATGAGTTACTGCTTGATGGAGAAGCTCATGAAATTTTGAAAGCATGAATCAAAATGCAGATGACACAAATTATAAATCTGTAGGATTAGGAGTAACAGAAAGGATAAATAAAATACAAAGCATTACTGAAACATGTCCTCTACCAGAGAAGCATTAATAGGGAAGAAATTGTTTTTGTTTAAAAAATAAGTATAGAAAAGGAACTATCAATTTTAGCAAAATTGGAATAAAAGGGGTCAGATTTGTCCTTCTGCCTAAAATAATCAAACACCATGCAAAATACATGAAAAAACAATTTTGAAGGCACTAATAAAATCAGACACAGAAGAATAGTAATCCCTGAGAGACAGGAAACCAAGGAGGTGAGCATTGTGGTTCTTTCAACTTACTGACTGGAGAACGTTTCCAGGTTGTGATACAGGGGAAGTCCTGAGGCTGAGTCCCAGGATGAGTTGAACAGACAAACCTAAGAGCCCAGGGAGACCAAAGTTCAGACTAGAGTTTACAGGACAGAGGACTAGAGAGGGGAGAGCTGCACCCACAGAGAACTCGATTTCAGAGGAACTCCCTTAAATTTCAGCAGAATAGGTATTGGGGTGTGTGTGTGGGAAAATGACCCAAGACAAGTGAAAGAAACACCCAAAATGTTAGTGGGCAACAGTACTTAGGGCTCACACAAGTATAGGGATAGTACCTATACACGCCAGCAAGTCTAGGAAAACAATTTCAAAGGGCACTGGGTAGAGTACTCAAAAGAGTCTGAGAGATAGTTCAATTACTTTAAAACCATTTAATAACCTTAAGTCTATTTTTTTTTGAAGATTTGTTAGGGAAACCAGATTTGCTGGGCTTTCCAGGTGGCTAGTGGTAAAGAACCAACCTGCCAATACAAGAGACATCACAGAGAGGAGTTTGATCCCTGGGTTGGAAAGATCCCCTAGAGGAGGAAATGGCAACCCACTCCAGTATGCTTGCCTGGAGAATCCCACGGACAGAGGAGCCTGGCGAGCTACAGTCCATAGGGTCACAAAGAGTCAGACATGACTGAAGCAAGTTAACACGCAGGGGAACCAGAGCCATGTTTATCCTAAGGCTAATTTTTCCCCACTACTGACACAAGTAGTGATATTTTTGTATTCCTGTAAGTATATAATTGCCCAAATTTGTCAAAAACTATAAACCAACAGATCCAAGAAGCTTAACAAACCCCAAGTACAAAAAAACATGAAGTAAATATACTTTAAAGTGCCTATCATAAGCAAATTGTATAGTGATAAAAAGAGGAATTTTAAATTCACCAGAGGAAAAGGAGGTGAAGCCCAGAAAATAAATACATACAGATGATAATAAACTTCTGTTCAGAAAGAAAAATGAAAGTAAGAAGACAGTTGCAAATGACCAAATGTTTATGTCACTCCAAAATTCTTATGTTGGAATCCTATCCCCTAAGATGATGGCATGAGGAAGGTGATTAGGTCATAAGGATGAAGCCCTCATGAATGGGATTGTGCCCTTATAAAAGAAACCTCAGAGACTGACTGGAGAACGTTTCCAGGTTGTGATACAGGGGAAGTCCTGAGGCTGAGTCCCAGGATGAGTTGAACAGACAAACCTAGAGGAGACCAAAGTTCAGACTAGAGTTTACAGGACAGAGGACTAGAGAGGGGAGAGCTGCACCCACAGAGAACTCGATTTCAGAGGAACTCCCTTAAATTTCAGCAGAATAGGTATTGGGGTGTGTGTGTGGGAAAATGACCCAAGACAAGTGAAAGAAACACCCAAAATGTTAGTGGGCAACAGTACTTAGGGCTCACACAAGTATAGGGATAGTACCTATACACGCCAGCAAGTCTAGGAAAACAATTTCAAAGGGCACTGGGTAGAGTACTCAAAAGAGTCTGAGAGATAGTTCAATTACTTTAAAACCATTTAATAACCTTAAGTCTATTTTTTTTTGAAGATTTGTTAGGGAAACCAGATTTGCTGGGCTTTCCAGGTGGCTAGTGGTAAAGAACCAACCTGCCAATACAAGAGACATCACAGAGAGGAGTTTGATCCCTGGGTTGGAAAGATCCCCTAGAGGAGGAAATGGCAACCCACTCCAGTATGCTTGCCTGGAGAATCCCACGGACAGAGGAGCCTGGCGAGCTACAGTCCATAGGGTCACAAAGAGTCAGACATGACTGAAGCAAGTTAACACGCAGGGGAACCAGAGCCATGTTTATCCTAAGGCTAATTTTTCCCCACTACTGACACAAGTAGTGATATTTTTGTATTCCTGTAAGTATATAATTGCCCAAATTTGTCAAAAACTATAAACCAACAGATCCAAGAAGCTTAACAAACCCCAAGTACAAAAAAACATGAAGTAAATATACTTTAAAGTGCCTATCATAAGCAAATTGTATAGTGATAAAAAGAGGAATTTTAAATTCACCAGAGGAAAAGGAGGTGAAGCCCAGAAAATAAATACATACAGATGATAATAAACTTCTGTTCAGAAAGAAAAATGAAAGTAAGAAGACAGTTGCAAATGACCAAATGTTTATGTCACTCCAAAATTCTTATGTTGGAATCCTATCCCCTAAGATGATGGCATGAGGAAGGTGATTAGGTCATAAGGATGAAGCCCTCATGAATGGGATTGTGCCCTTATAAAAGAAACCTCAGAGAGCTCCCTAGCCGCTTCAAACACGGGAGGCTGCAGTGAAAACATGGCTGCTCATGAAGCAAAAGGTGGGCCAGATACATCATCAAGACTGTCAATCAGCCGGTACCTTTATCTTGGACATCCTATCCTCCAGAATTGTGAGGAATGTTTGTTATTTAAGCCACACAGTATATGGTATTTTTGTTATAGCAGCTGGATCAGACTAAGCCAACAACGGAACAGCATCTTTAAAGTACTGAAAGGAAAAAAAAACTAATAACCTTGAACTCTAGCAAAAATCTCTCTCAAGGCACAGGGAAATAAAGGCAGTTTCAGATATATATATATATAAATAATTCACCCATCAAGAGACCCACACTATAAAAATGTTAAGAGGGCCTTTGGGCAAAATAAAAATGATACTAGGTGGAAATATATATCTACACAAAATAATAGAGAGCACCAGAAATGATAACTGTTGGATAAATAGAAGACTTTTTTCTGCTATTTAATAAGCTTAAAAGATAATTGACTGTTTAAACAAAAATAGTAGTAACGTAGCATGGATTGTATAAGATATGTAAAGCAAAATGTGTAACAATAGCAAAAAGACTGGGAGAGAAAATATGGAAGAATGCTATTGTAAGGCTCTTTCAATGTATGTGAAGTGTCATAACATCACTTGAAGGTTAGATTGATTAAAGATATATACTGGAAAGCCAAAAGCAGCCTAGAAGAGCACACTTCACCTATAAAAGCACTGCTGGTGCATGGGTGGTTCAGTGGTAGAATTTTCACCTATAAAAGCACAAATAACAGTAAAAGGATAGAAGATGTACTATCCTAATACTGACACAAGGCTGGAGTGACTAAATCACCATTAGACAAATTAAATTACAGAGTAAAGAATATGTCCACTGTTAAATGATGTAATTTCATAACAATAAAGGGATCATCAGGAAAGTCTGTACACCTAATAAATCATGCAAAAATGAAAGAACTACAAAGAGAAATGAACAAATCTAATCCACAAATAGTTGGGAGATTTCAATGTTCCTCTCTCAACAATTGATTTTTTAAAAAGAAAAAAATTAGCAAGGATATAGTAGACTTGAACAACAAAATCAACCAACTTTACTAAGACCATAAGGGCCAAAGGGTAAGTCTCAATAAATTTAAAAGGATTCAAACTTACACAAAGTATATTATGACTAGAGTGGAATTTAAGTAGGGAACAATAACAAAAAGACCTCTGGAAATTCCTCAAGTATTTCAAAATTAAACATACTTATAAATAACCTGTGGTTCAAAGAAGAAGTAAAAAAGAATATTATAAAGTATTTTTAATTTAATAAAAATAAAGTCATCATATTAACATTTATGAGATACTCAAAAAGTAGTACTTGGAAGGACACTGAAAGCCTATATAAAAAAATAATCAAATTTCAATGTTAAATGAGTGAGTACAACTTCCATCTGAAGAAACTACAAAGAAGAGGAGGAAATTAAACCCAGAATAAGTAGAAGAAACATAATAAAGAACAGAGTGCAAATCAATGCAAAAGAGAATGAATGCACACATAATCAGTTGCTCAGTCATGTCTCACTCTTTGCGACCCCATGGACTATAAAACCATGTCCACAAGGTTCCTCTGTCCATGGAATTATCCAGGCAAGAATACTGGAGTGGTAACCATTCCCTTCTCCAGGGGATCTTCCCAACCGAGGGATCAAAGCCTCCTCACCTGCATTTCACAAAATTCTTTACCAATGCACCACCTGGGAAGCCCCTTACCTCAACACAATAAAGGCAATATGTGAAAAGCCCACAGCTAATATACTCAGTGGAAAGCTAAAAGCTTTTCCACTACAATCTGGAACAATGCAAGGATGGCCACTGTTGCCACTTCTATTCAGCATAGAATTGGAAGTGCTAGCCAGAGCAGTTAGGCAAAAGGGGAAAACAAAAGGCATCCAAATTAGAAAAGTATGTTTGCAGATGACATGATTTTATATGTAGCAAACCCTGAAGACTTTGCAAATAAATAAACAAACAAACAAAAAAACTAGTATGACCAATAAATTCAGCCAAGTTGCAAGATATAAAAATGAACATATGAAACTCAGCTGTTTTCTCTTCATGAACAATGAACTTTACAAAAAGAAAATTAAGAAAACAATCTCATTTACAGTAACATGAAAAATATACTTATGGGAATGTTGGTATTTCCTCTGAGACTAGAGACAAACACAGAACTTCCTTAGTTTAAAGTAGCAAATAGAGAGCGGTCAGGATGGCAGACTAGGACCCTAAGTTCATCTCCTCTCATGAGCACATCAAAATTACAACAATCTGCAGACCAATCAGCATCGAAAAACACTGAAATCTACTAGAAAAGATCTTCCACAACAAAAGACATAAAGAAGGAACCACAGGAAGGGCAGACTCATGATATAATCAAACCCATACCCGCTGGGTGGGCAATCCACAAACTGGAGCATAATTACATTACAGAGGTTCTCCCACAGGAGTGAGAGCTCTGAGCCCCATGTCAGTCCCTGCAGCCCAGGGGTCTGACATTGGGAATAGGAGTCCCTGGATCATTTGGCATTGAAGGCCAGTGGGGCTTGATTGCAAGAGCACCACAGGACTAGGGGAAATAGAGACTTCTCACTATAAAAGGGCACATACAAAATCACATGTGTACCAGGACCAAGGGCAAAAGCAGTTAATTTCATAGGAGTATTGGTCAGGCCTACCCGCTGGTCTTGAGGATCTCCTAGGGAGGCAAGGGGTGGCTGTGGCTCACCCTGGGGACATAGACACTGGTGGCAGACACATCAGAGAATATTCATCTGTGTGAGCTCTCCTGGAGGTGTACATCTTGGCACCAAGACGGGCCCCCACCCAACAGCTTGTACGCACCAATGCTGGGACATCTCAAGCCCAACAACAAACCAGATGGCGATGCAGCCACACCCATCAGCAGACAGGCTGTCTAAAGACTCTCTGAGCCCACAGCACCTCTTTGCCCACAAAGAGCCAAGACCCAGCTCCACCCACCAGAGGGCAGGATATGGCCCTTCCCACCAGAAAGCATACACAAACCTCTATAGCTCAGCCTCACTAAGCACAAATTCTACAGACACCAGAATCAAGGAAAGTAGTTCCCACAGCCTGCAGATCACTTCACAAAAAAGACACTAACCTGGAACCAGCCAGGCCCTGGCCCTTGGGTGACGATAGGAGTGCACTGCTAGGACAAATAAGGTGTTTCCTACAGAGGGCCACTTCCTCAAGGTTGAGAAATGTAACTACCTGCCACATTCCTAAGAATACAAATAGTAATTTAGGCAAAATGAGGCCACAAAGGAATATGTTTTATATGAAGGAACAAGATAAAACCCCGTAAGAAATTACTCAGTGATATGGAGATAGGCAATCTATCCAAGAAAGAGTTCAGAAAAATGATCATAAAGATGATCAAAGGGACTTCCCTAGTGGTCCAGTGGGTGGGGACACCACCTTGCAGTGCAGGGGGCGCTAGTTGAGAATCTGCACTGCAATACAGGGGACATGGGTTTGATTCCTGGTTGGAGAACTAAGATCCCATATGCCATGCAGCCAAGAAAAAGTATTTGCTAAACACTAAGAATATATTGTCTGAACATCTGCCATGGTAAAAATAAAATAATTAAAAAAAAAAAAAGATCAAAGACCTCAGGAAGAGAATGGATACACAGAGTGAGAAATCAGGTAAGTTTGTAAACAAAGAATTATAAAATATTAAAAGACTAAACAGGGTTTCCCTGGTGGTCCAGTGGGTAGGGACACCACCTTGCAGTGCAGGGGGCCCTAGTTCGATCCCTGGCCTGGGAGGATTCCACGTGCCATGGAGCTGGACCAATGTGTCCAACTACCAAGCCGGAGCTCTGGAGCGCATGTGCCAAGAGCCTGTGCTCTGCAGCGAGAGAGGCCACTGCGATGGGAGGCCCACACAGGCCAAAGAACAAAGATAAATAAATGAAAGACCAATAGAAGTGGCCAAAAAAATTTTTTTTTAAAAAGTAAACAATTGAAGAATACAAAACTGAAATTAAAAATACACTAAGGAATCAATAGTCAACAATGAGAATGGCGATGCAGCCACACCCATCAGCAGACAGGCTGTCTAAAGACTCTCTGAGCCCACAGCACCTCTTTGCCCACAAGAGCCAAGACCCACTCCACCCACCAGAGGGCAGGATATGGCCCTTCCCACCAGAAAGCATACACAAACCTCTATAGCTCAGCCTCACTAAGCACAAATTCTACAGACACCAGAATCAAGGAAAGTAGTTCCCACAGCCTGCAGATCACTTCACAAAAAAGACACTAACCTGGAACCAGCCAGGCCCTGGCCCTTGGGTGACGATAGGAGTGCACTGCTAGGACAAATAAGGTGTTTCCTACAGAGGGCCACTTCCTCAAGGTTGAGAAATGTAACTACCTGCCACATTCCTAAGAATACAAATAGTAATTTAGGCAAAATGAGGCCACAAAGGAATATGTTTTATATGAAGGAACAAGAAAAAACCCCCGTAAGAAATTACTCAGTGATATGGAGATAGGCAATCTATCCAAGAAAGAGTTCAGAAAAATGATCATAAAGATGATCAAAGGGACTTCCCTAGTGGTCCAGTGGGTGGGGACACCACCTTGCAGTGCAGGGGGCGCTAGTTGAGAATCTGCACTGCAATACAGGGGACATGGGTTTGATTCCTGGTTGGAGAACTAAGATCCCATATGCCATGCAGCCAAGAAAAAGTATTTGCTAAACACTAAGAATATATTGTCTGAACATCTGCCATGGTAAAAATAAAATAATTAAAAAAAAAAAAAGATCAAAGACCTCAGGAAGAGAATGGATACACAGAGTGAGAAATCAGGTAAGTTTGTAAACAAAGAATTATAAAATATTAAAAGACTAAACAGGGTTTCCCTGGTGGTCCAGTGGGTAGGGACACCACCTTGCAGTGCAGGGGGCCCTAGTTCGATCCCTGGCCTGGGAGGATTCCACGTGCCATGGAGCTGGACCAATGTGTCCAACTACCAAGCCGGAGCTCTGGAGCGCATGTGCCAAGAGCCTGTGCTCTGCAGCGAGAGAGGCCACTGCGATGGGAGGCCCACACAGGCCAAAGAACAAAGATAAATAAATGAAAGACCAATAGAAGTGGCCAAAAAAATTTTTTTTTAAAAAGTAAACAATTGAAGAATACAAAACTGAAATTAAAAATACACTAAGGAATCAATAGTCAACTAAATGAAGCAGAAGAATGGATCAACGAGCTGAAAGACAGTAGTGGACATGATTGCTGCCAAACAGAAAAGAAGGAAAAGAAATGAGAACAGTTTAAGAGGCCTCTGGAACATCAAGAGTGCTAATATTCACATTATATCAGTTTCAAAAGGAGAAGAGAGAAAAAGGGCCTGAGAAAATATTTGAACAGGTAATAGCTGAAAACTTCCCTAACCTGGGAAAGTAAACAGTTGTTCAAGTCCAGGAAGTGCAGAGCCCTATACAGGATTAACTCATAGAGGAACACACTAAGACCTGTTGTAATTAAAATGAGAAAAAATAAGATAAAGAGAGACTATTAAAAGGAATGTGGGAAAAGGAACAAATAACACACAAGCGGACGCATATAAGGTTGTAAGCTGCTTTTTTCAGCAGAAATTCTGCAGGCTGGAAGGGACGGGCGTGATATAATTAAAGTGATGAAAAGAGAAAAACCTAAAACCAAGAATACTCTATCTAGCAAGCCATTCAAATTTGATGGTGAAATCAAGAGCTTTAAAGACAAGCAAAAGCTAAAAGAATTCAGTACTACCAAACCAGCTTTAGAACAAATAATAAAGAAACCTCTATGTCGAAAAGGCCACAACTAGAAACAGAAAATTACAAAGTGGAAAAACTCATTGTAAATTCAAACATACAACAAAGATCGGAAATTATCCACAAGGTTAAAAGACGAAAGCGGTAAAATCATCTGTGGCCAGAATAAGCATTTAAAAAACAATTAGATACAAAATATAATATCAGAAACAGTCATTGTGAGGGGGGGGACAGTACAAATGCAGATATCTTTAGATAGTGGATGGGAACTCCCTAGCCGTCCAGTGGGTAGGACTCTGCACTTCCACTGCTGTGGGCACAGATTTGGTCCCCGGCCGGGAACTAAGATCCTGCATGCCACACAGCAGGACCCCCTCTGAACAAAATGCATTTAAAATTAAGATCAGCAACTTAAAACAAGCGCATATATATGTACAGACACACACACACACACATACACACACACACACAGTAATGGCTGACTCTTTGTGACTCCATGGACTGTAGACCACCAGGCTCCTTTGCGCATGGAATTATCCAAGCAAGAATACTGGAGTGGGTTGCCATTTCCTTCTCCAATATACTATATATACTGCTAAACAAAATCTTTAATATTACCACAAACCAAAGGTCTATAGTAGATACACACACACAAAAAAAAAAGAATCCAAAGATTACACTAAATATATGGGGATTCCCTGGTATTCTAATGTTAGGACTCTGGACTTTCACTCTGGGTGGCCCCAGGGTCAATCCCCAATTTGGAAAATAAGGTCCTGTAAGTCACAAAGCATGGCAAAACCAAAAACCACGCTAAGGACAGTCATTAAATCACAAGAGAACGAAAGATAAAAGGGGGGAGAAAAACAAATCCAAAGCAATTAACAAAATTACAATATGGGAACATGCTCATGCTCAGTCACTTCAGTTGTGTCGGACTCTTCTGTGACCCCATGGGATGTAGTCCATCAGGCTCCTCTGTCCACTGGATTTTCCCAGCAAGAATACTGGAGTGGGTTGCTATGCCCTCCTCGAGGGGATCTTCCCCACCCAGGGATCAAACCTGCATCTCCTGCATTGCAGCCATCTTTTCAATTCTTTACCACTGAGCCACTGGAGAAGATCAATAGGAACATACATATTGATGATTATCTTAATTATCTTAAATTTAAAAGAATTAAATGCACCAACCAAAAGAAATACACACTGAATGGAGACAAAAAGAGGACCTGTATACTTTCTGCCTACAAGAGACTCACTTCAGATCTAGACACACACAGGCTGAAAGTGAGAAGATGGAAAAAGGTATTCTATGCAAACGGAAATTAAAAGAAAGCTGGAGTAGCAATACTCAGTATTAGGCAAAATAGACTTTAAAATAAAGATTGTTACAAGAGGCTACATAATGATCAATCCAATATGAATAACAAATGTAAATATATATACACCAAGCATAGGAGCACCTCAATATATAATACAAACATTAACAGACATTAAAAACAGAAATTAACAGCTGGAAAAAAAAACAGAAATTGACAGTAACACAACAATAGTGGGGGACTTTAACATACCACTTACGTGAATGAAAAGATCATCCAAACAGAAAATCAATAAGGAGACATAGGTTTTACATGACATACTACACTAGATGGACTTGATATTTATAGAACATTCCATCCAAAAGCAGCAGAATACACATATTTTTTCCAAGTGCAGATGGAACATTCTCCAGGATCATGTGCTCAGCCATGAAGTGAGGTTCAGTACATTGAAGAAAACTGAAATCGGGCTTCCCTGGTGGTCCAGTGGGTAAGGACACCACCTTGCAGTGCAAGGGGCGCCAGTTCGATCCCTGGCCTGGTAAGATCCCACGTGCTGTGGAGCAGCTGGACCGATGTGTCCAATTACCGAGCCAGAGCTCTGGAGTGCATGCGCCCAGAGCCGGTGCTCTGCGACAACAGAGGCCACCGTGATGGGAGGCCCACACGGGCCAAAGAACAGCAATAGATGAAAATAGACAAATGAAAGACCAATAGAAGTGGCCTGCCTGCTCCCCTCCCTCCCCACCGCACCCACCCCCAAAATAAATAAATAAATCTTTTTAAAAAAAAAAAAGAAAACTGAAATCATATCAAGCATCTTTTCCATCCACAACACTATGAGATCCATGGGGTCACAACGCTATGAAATTAATTATAAGAAAAAAATTCCCAAAACACAAACATGCGCACAGTAAACAATGTGCTACTAAATAATTAATGGATCATTGAAGAAATCAAACAGGAAATCAAAAAATACCTAGAGACAAATGAAAATGAGAGCACAGGTATTCAAAACCTGTGGGACACAGCAAAAGCTGTTCTAAGAGGGAAGTTTATACTGATACAAAGCTTACCTCAGGAAGTAATAAAAATCTCTAATAAACAACCTAACCTTATGCTTAAACAACTAGAGAAGGAAAAAATCCAAAGTGAGCAGAATGAAATAAATCATGGAGATCAGAGCAGAAATAAATCAGAGACAAAAAAATTAAAAAGATCAATGAAACTAAAAGATGGTTCTTTGAAAAGGTAAAACTGATAAACCTTTAGCCAGGCACATCAAGAAAAAAATGGAGAAGGCCCAATAAAATCAGAGATGAAAAGAAGTTACAACCAACAACACAGAAATACAAAGGATCTTAAGATCACTACTAACAACTATATGCCAATAAAATGGAAAACCTAGATAAAATAGACAAACCATTCATGTGGTTCAATATCAAATAAACATACAACCTAATAGAAAAAAAGGGGCAGGATCACCTAAGTAGACATTTCTCCAAAGAAGACATGCAGATTGCCAAGAGACACATGAAAAGATGATACAGACCACTAATTAGAGGAATGTAAATCAAATCTGCAATAGGACATCACCTCACACTAGTCAGAATGGCCATTATCAAAAAGTGTACAAACAATAAAGGCTGGAGAAGGTATGGAGAAAAGGGAACCTTCTTACACTGTTGGTGGGAATGGAAACTGGCACAGCCACTATGGAGAACAGTGTGGAGGATCTTTAAGTTACTAAAACTAGAGTTACCATATGATCCAGCAATCATACTCCTGGGCATATATCCAGAGAAAAACATGGTTCGAAAAGATACATGCACTCTAATGTTCACTGCAGTACTATTTACAATAGCTAGGACATGGAAGCAACCTAAATGTCCATCAATAGATGAATGGATAAGATGATGTGGTACATGTATACAATGGAATATTACTTGGCTATTAAAAAGAATGAAATAGGGGGCTTCCCTTGTGGCTCAGTGAATAAGAACCCATCTGCCAATGCAGGAGACACAGGTTCGATCCCTGATTTGGAAAAATCCCACATACTGCAGAGCAGCTAAACCTACACATCAACAAAATAAATCCAAAAATAAATACATAAAAGTTTTTTTTAAAAAAAGAATGAAATAATGCCATTTGCAGCAGATGGACCTAGCAATCATAATACTAAGTCAGATAGAGAAAGCCAAATATCATATGATATCAGTTACCTGCAGAGTTATAAAAACAATGATATAAATAAACTTATTTACAAAACAAAAACAGGGGCTTCCCTGGTGGTCCACAGGGTGGAGAGTCTGCCTTGCACTGCAGGGGGCACCAGTTTGATCCCTGGCCTGGGAGGATTCCATGTGCGATGGAGCGGCTGGACCAGTGTGTCCAATTACAAGCCAGTGCTCTGCAACGAGAGATGCCACAACAATGGGAGGCCCACACAGGCCAAAGAATAGAAGATGGATGAAAATAAATATAAAGAGGCATGATGGGGGGCGGAAAAAAAGATAACCAACTGGTATTTGCAGTAAGACTCGGAACTGAAACAGGGGCTTGGTAACAACCTGGAGAGGTGGGATGGGGAGGGAGATGGGAGGAAAGTTCAAGAAGGAGGGGACATATGTATACCTATGACTGATTCATGTTGATGTTTGGCAGAAAACAACAAAACTCTGTAAAGCAATTATCCTTCAATTAAAAAAATAATCAACAAAAACCAAAAAAAGCTAAAATAAGTAAATAAACTTATTTACAAAACAGAAAGAGACTCACAGACTTAGAGAATGAACTTATAGTGACAAGTAGGGAGAGGGAAAGTGGGAGAGACAAGACAGGGGTAGGGGATTGACAGATACAAACTACAATGTATAAAACAAATAGGCTATAAGGATATTGTGCAGCACAGGGAATATAGTCAACATTTTGTAATAACTACAAAGGAAGTATGTAACCTTTAAAACTATGAATCACTATATCGTGTATCTGAACCTTATATAGTATTGCACAACTATTCCTCAAAAAAAAAGAAAAACTATGGTAATTGAAACAGTGTGGAACTGACACAAAAATAGATAACAGAGACAAATGGAACAGAATAGAGAGCCAAGAAATAAACTCACACTTTTACTGTCAGCTAGTATTTGACAAAGGCACCAAGTGTACACCATTGGGGTAGAATAGTGTCTTCAACACATGGTATTGAAAAAAACTGTGAAATACTGTTTTTAAGAGTCAAAATAAATTAAAATGGATTAAGTAATTTGCAGCAGATGGACCTAGCAATCATAATACTAAGTCAGATAGAGAAAGCCAAATATCATATGATATCAGTTACCTGCAGAGTTATAAAACAATGATATAAATAAACTTATTTACAAAACAAAAACAGGGGCTTCCCTGGTGGTCCACAGGGTGGAGAGTCTGCCTTGCACTGCAGGGGGCACCAGTTTGATCCCTGGCCTGGGAGGATTCCATGTGCGATGGAGCGGCTGGACCAGTGTGTCCAATTACAAGCCAGTGCTCTGCAACGAGAGATGCCACAACAATGGGAGGCCCACACAGGCCAAAGAATAGAAGATGGATGAAAATAAATATAAAGAGGCATGATGGGGGGCGGAAAAAAAGATAACCAACTGGTATTTGCAGTAAGACTCGGAACTGAAACAGGGGCTTGGTAACAACCTGGAGAGGTGGGATGGGGAGGGAGATGGGAGGAAAGTTCAAGAAGGAGGGGACATATGTATACCTATGACTGATTCATGTTGATGTTTGGCAGAAAACAACAAAACTCTGTAAAGCAATTATCCTTCAATTAAAAAAATAATCAACAAAAACCAAAAAAAGCTAAAATAAGTAAATAAACTTATTTACAAAACAGAAAGAGACTCACAGACTTAGAGAATGAACTTATAGTGACAAGTAGGGAGAGGGAAAGTGGGAGAGACAAGACAGGGGTAGGGGATTGACAGATACAAACTACAATGTATAAAACAAATAGGCTATAAGGATATTGTGCAGCACAGGGAATATAGTCAACATTTTGTAATAACTACAAAGGAAGTATGTAACCTTTAAAACTATGAATCACTATATCGTGTATCTGAACCTTATATAGTATTGCACAACTATTCCTCAAAAAAAAAGAAAAACTATGGTAATTGAAACAGTGTGGAACTGACACAAAAATAGATAACAGAGACAAATGGAACAGAATAGAGAGCCAAGAAATAAACTCACACTTTTACTGTCAGCTAGTATTTGACAAAGGCACCAAGTGTACACCATTGGGGTAGAATAGTGTCTTCAACACATGGTATTGAACAAACTGGATAGCTACATGCAAAGGTATGAAATTGGACTGTTATACTTTACTCAAGAGTCAAAATAAATTAAAAATGGATTAAAGATTTAATAAGTCATTAAACAATAAAACTCCTAGAGAAAAACATAGAGAAAAAAAGCTTAACACTGGCTTTGGCAATAATTTCTTGGGCATGATACCAATACCACAGGCAACAAAAGCAAAAGTAGACAAGTGAGAGCACATCTGTTGCAGGCGCCATGTCGGAGCTTACTCTGATTACTATTCTCACTATTTCTCACTAAGAGACACTATATTAAATAGCTCAGAGACCTTTTTGCGAACACGGCGTGGTCCCCTCGGGGTGTGAGCCTCGGACCTTGACAATAAAGTGTCGGCGTCTCAAGCATTGTCAAACCAAGAGTGGGTTTATTAATCATTAAATAAAGGCAAGCACAAGTAATCAGAAATAATCAGAACTCAATGAAATGCAAACAGACATTCTTACCCCAGAGCTGGAGAGTCTCGGTCTCACATTGGCGCAGCCAATCTCCGTGAGCGAGCCTCCTGCACAATCTACTCTCCCCTCTTTATAGGAAAAACCCTTAGCCTTTTAATCACAGCTGTATATATTTTACTTTTGTTTTCACTTATAATTGAAGAAATCACATTTATTTAAAGGGCAAACTAATCTTTTCTCTATTCAAACTCATAACCTAAGGAAAAAAAACACTGCTCCTGGCTTTTATGTCATGCGAGCTTACAACATGAGCTAGACAGGAGCAGGCTCCTCAGGTCAAGGACTAAGCTAACCTATTCTTAAGAAAGTAAACAGATAAGGTTGGAATGTTGCCACTAGTGCTTTCCTTATGGGCCAGTAGCTTTCAAGCTTCCCTTACAGGTTAAACTCTGGTGAGTCACAAATTCCTCATCGCTGGAGGACGAGCCTTGGCTCACCTGGCTGTAACTTCTCTTAGAGACAAACTTCTTCCCTTTAGGTTTAGTATATACGCCTCCCTTGGGTATCATCATATTCATCCACTCTTCAGCCCCATCTAAGCTAACATCACTTTCTAGAGAGCGGATCCTAGGTCTCACAAGCTTATCTGGGGTTTGAGGATCATCTGAGTCTTCTTCTTCATCTTCACTAATTTCTCTATATCCTAAAGCTCAATATATGCCCGAGAATTCTCCAGTGGCTGCCCATGACACATTAAAACAATCAACATGAAAAGGCAATTGATGAAATGGTAGAAAATGCCCGCAACCCATAAATCTGACAAAGGGTTAATATCCAAATATATAATATAGAAGCATACCTACAACTCAATGGCAAAAAACCAAACACTTGATTTGGGCTTTCCTGGTGGTCCAGTGGGTAAGGACACCACCTTGCAGTGCAAGGGGCGCCAGTTCGATCCCTGGCCTGGGAAAATCCCACGTGCCGCGGAGCGGCTGGACCCATGTGTCCAATCACCGAGCCGGAGCTCTGGGGCGCGTGCGCCCAGAGCCGGTGCTCTGCGACAACAGAGGCCACCGCGATAGGAGGCCCACAGGAGGCAAAGAACAAATACGGATGAAAACAGAGAAATGAAAGACCAATAGAAGTGGCCCGCCAGTCCCCCTCCCTCCCCACCCTACCCCCCAAAAGATACATAAATAAAATAAATGTTTAAAAAAAAAAAAAAACCAATACTTGATTTAAAAATTTACAGAGGAAGTGAATAGACATTTCTCCAATGAAGACATATGCCCAGCAGGTATATGAAAAGATGCTCAGTATCACTAGAGAAACGCAAACTGGAACCACAGTAAGATATCATCTCAGCTGTTAGTATGGCTATTATTTTTAAAGAAGTAATTTTTGTCATGGGTGTAGAGAAAAATGAATGCTCACCCACTGTTGGTAGCTATGTAAACTGGTACAGTCACTATGGGAAAAAGTACAAATGTTCCTAAAAATATTAAAAATAGAACTACCACAACCCAGTGGTCCTGCTTCTAGGTGTATTGAAAGGCATTAAAATCAGGATCTTAAAGAGATCTCTGTACTTCCATGTTCACTGCAGTATTGCTCAACAAGAAAAACCAATTCATGGAATCTAGAGGTATCATCATATTCATCCACTCTTCAGCCCCATCTAAGCTAACATCACTTTCTAGAGAGCGGATCCTAGGTCTCACAAGCTTATCTGGGGTTTGAGGATCATCTGAGTCTTCTTCTTCATCTTCACTAATTTCTATATCCTAAAGCTCAATATATGCCCGAGAATTCTCCAGTGGCTGCCCATGACACATTAAAACAATCAACATGAAAAGGCAATTGATGAAATGGTAGAAAATGCCCGCAACCCATAAATCTGACAAAGGGTTAATATCCAAATATATAATATAGAAGCATACCTACAACTCAATGGCAAAAAACCAAACACTTGATTTGGGCTTTCCTGGTGGTCCAGTGGGTAAGGACACCACCTTGCAGTGCAAGGGGCGCCAGTTCGATCCCTGGCCTGGGAAAATCCCACGTGCCGCGGAGCGGCTGGACCCATGTGTCCAATCACCGAGCCGGAGCTCTGGGGCGCGTGCGCCCAGAGCCGGTGCTCTGCGACAACAGAGGCCACCGCGATAGGAGGCCCACAGGAGGCAAAGAACAAATACGGATGAAAACAGAGAAATGAAAGACCAATAGAAGTGGCCCGCCAGTCCCCCTCCCTCCCCACCCTACCCCCCAAAAGATACATAAATAAAATAAATGTTTAAAAAAAAAAAAAACCAATACTTGATTTAAAAATTTACAGAGGAAGTGAATAGACATTTCTCCAATGAAGACATATGCCCAGCAGGTATATGAAAAGATGCTCAGTATCACTAGAGAAACGCAAACTGGAACCACAGTAAGATATCATCTCAGCTGTTAGTATGGCTATTATTTTTAAAGAAGTAATTTTTGTCATGGGTGTAGAGAAAAATGAATGCTCACCCACTGTTGGTAGCTATGTAAACTGGTACAGTCACTATGGGAAAAAGTACAAATGTTCCTAAAAATATTAAAAATAGAACTACCACAACCCAGTGGTCCTGCTTCTAGGTGTATTGAAAGGCATTAAAATCAGGATCTTAAAGAGATCTCTGTACTTCCATGTTCACTGCAGTATTGCTCACAAGAGCCAATTCATGGAAACAACTCTAATGTCTATCATTGGATGACTGGATTTAAAGATGTGGTATACACAGTGTAATATTATTTAGTCTTAAAAAAGGCAATTCTGCCACTTACAACAACATGGATGAACCTTTAGGACGTTGTGCTGTGCCGTGCTCAGTCGTGTCTAACTCTTTGTGACCCCATGGAGTGTAACCCACTGGGCTCCTCTGTCCATGGGGATTCTCCAGCAGGAATACTGGAGGACATTATGCTAAGTGAAACAAGCCAGATACAGAAGGACAAATACTACATGATACCACTGATATTATGAATTTAAAATAGACTCGCAGAAGCAGAGTAGAATGGTGGCTGCCAGGGTCTAAGGGAAGGAGAAAACAAGGAGGGATTAGTCAAAGGATAAAAAGTTTCAGTTGAACAAGATGAATGAGTCCTAGATTAACAACATAGGGCCTACAGTTAACAATACTACACTTGGGGTTCCCTGGTGGTCCAGTGGGTAAGGAAACCGCCTTGCACTGCAAGGGGTGCCGGTTCGATCCCTGGCCTGGGAAGATCCCACGTGCTGTGGAGTGGCTGGACCGATGTGTGCAACTGCCGAGCCAGAGCTCTGGAGTGCATGCGCCCAGAGTCGATGCTCTGCGACAACAGAGGCCACTGTGATGGGAGGCCCACACGGACTAAAGAACAAAGATGGATGAAAAATAAATAAATGAAAGACCAAGAGAAGTGGCCCGCCCGCCCCCCTCCCTAAAAATGATTAAAAAAAAAAAAAAAAAACAATACTACACTGTATACTTAGAAGTTTGCTAAGGGTAGATTTTATATTAAATGTTCTTATCACAAAAATTAAGTAGCTAAATAAGTCAGTTAGTAAGGAAATAATAGAGAACAGGAGGGGAAAAAATGTAGCTTCCCACAAAGAAAACTCCAGGTCAAGATAACTTCACTGGTGAATTTTATCAAACTATTAAGAAAGAGGGCTTCCCCTGGTGGTCCAGTGGGTAAGGACACCGCCTTGCAGTGCAAGGGGCGCCGGTTCGAGCCCTGGCCTGGGAAGATCCCACGTGCCGCAGAGCGGCTAGACTGATGTGTCCAATTACTGAGCTGGAGCTCTGGAGCGCATGCGCCCAGAGCCGGTGCTCTGTGATGACAGACGCCACCGTGATGGGAGGCCCACAGGAGCCAAAGAACAAAGACGGATGAACATAGAGAAACGAAAGACCAATAGAAGTGGCCCGCCTGCTCCCCACCCTCCCCAACCCAACCCCCGCCCAAAAATAAATAAATAAATAAATAAATCTTTAAAAAAAAAAAAAAGACTATTAAGAAAGAGATAATACTACTTCTATACAAAATATTCCAGAAAACTGAAAGGGGGGCATAATTCCCAAGTCATTCTGCAAGGACAATATTACTCTTATACCAAACCTTAAACAAGATATTAAAGGCGGAGGGAGGGAGATTCAAGAGGGAGGGATGTACACCTGTGGTAAATTCATGTTAATGTATGACAGAAATCAAACCAATACTAAAGCAATTATCAATTAAATATTAAAAGTAAAAAGATATTAAAGAAAACTATAGACCAATATCCCAGTGAACATGACAAGAAAATTCTAAACAAAATTGCAGCAAAGTGAATCCAACAATGTATAAAAACAATAATATGTCTTAACTCATAGGGCTTACCCCAGGAATTAGTACTTCTCTTCCAACTTGTACAAAAAGTTCTAGCCGGAACAATCACATAAGAAATAAAATGCGTCTACAACATGGCTGATCTCAAAATTATTACACTACGAAACCAGTCAAAAAAGATCATGTGTTGTATGATTCTCTTTATATAAATATAAATAATAGGCATATTTACAGAGGCAGAAAGTAGATTAGTGGTTGCCTGTGGGTGGGATGGGCAAGGGCATAGATGTTGGGGAGAAACTTGGGGTGTTAAAAGATAGGGTTTCTTTTTTTTTTTTAATTTTTGGCCACTTTTATTGGTCTTTCATTTATTTATTTTCATCCATCTTTGTTCTCTGGCCTGTGTGGGCCTCCCATTGCAGCAGCCTCTCCTGTCGCAGAGCACCAGCTCTGGGCGCATGCGCTCCAGAGCACTGGCTCACAATTGGACACATCAGTCCAGCCACTCCGCAGCATGTGGGATCTTCCCGGGCCAGGGATCAAACCGGCGTCCCTTGCAATGCAAGGCGGACTCTTTACCCACTGGACCACCAGGGAAGCCCTAGCGTTTCTTTTTGAGGTGATGAAATGGTCCACAATTGATTGCGGTGATAGCTGCTCAACTCTGAATATACTCAAATCACTGAACTGTACACTTTAAATAGGCAAGTTTTATTGCAAGTGCTGGTTTGTTATTTTTAACCGGTATATTTCATGTCACTGAGTTCTTCTGAGTCTTTCCCTGAGTATGAGTGATTGGGAAAATGACTAAAACCCTTCTGGAAGTTAGTAAGAATTCTTTCTCCATTGCCTTGTGTCACATTTTCTTAAGTTTCTTCTGGTTATAACATCATGCAAAGACTTTTTTGAATTCTTAGCTTACTTGCTTTGCCAGTCATTTCTGCATATGTTAATATTTTAACACTCTGTTTCCATAAGCAATTGTGTGCTTTGCCTGGCTATGAGATTGCAAGCTTAAGTCACTGAAGGGAGTGTCCGTTAAACTTTTAACTGAAGCGCAAGAGGCGAACGGGAAGTACTTGTATCATAAACATGTTCTTGATGATTTCTGACAAAGTAAACCCATTCATATCACTGGCACCAAGATCAAGACATAGAACATTCCCAGCTTCTCAGAAAATCACTCATGTTCAGAAGAGAATTTTTTTTTTTATTAACTGTGCTAGAAAGCCACATAAACATAAAAATCATCATCATCTTAACTCTAGGGCACATTTCAGTAGTGCTAAGTATATTTGCCTGTAGTGCAGTCAATCTACAGAAATTTTCATCTTTTAAATCTGAAATGATACATGCATTAAACATCTCTCCATTTTTCTCTTCCCCCACCATTCTACTCTTTGGTTTCTATAAATTTGATTAGATACTTCATATAAGTGGATTCATACAGTATTTGTCTTTTTGCGACTGGCTTACTTCCCTTAGCATGATGTCTTCAAGGTTCATCCATGCTGTAGCATGTAACAGGAGTCCCCTCCTTTTCAAGGCCGAATAATATTCCATTGTATGGAGAGACCGCATGTTATTTATCCATTTGTCCCATGATGGACATCTGGTCATGCCTACCTCTTGGCTATCGTGAATAGTGCTTCAGTGAACTCGAGCATGAAAACAGGAGAATGTCTTTTAGTACTAAAAATATCTAATGTTGATTGATGTCAGGAAATGTTCTTAAGGCTTTAGCCCATTTAATCTTTGCAGCAACAATATGAATTAGAAAACACTATCACTATCTTCATTTTATAGATTAATAAACTGAGCAATGAGAAGGCTAAGCAACTTTCCCAATGTCACCCAGTAGAACTGGGACTCTCACTGAATCAGTCTGGAATCAGTACCAAACATTTAACCACCATGCTCTACTGCCTCTTGCTTAGCTTCTATAATGAAGCTATAAAGCAGCGGTCTCCAACCTTTTTGGCATCCAGGGACTGGTTTCATGGAAGACCATTTTTCCATGGACTGGGGGGCGTGATTTGAGGATGATACAAGCACTACATTTATCATATTACATTATAGACTTTATAGACTTTATTTCTATTATTATGATATCAGCTCCACCTCAGATCATCAGGCATTAGATCCCGGAGGTTGGGGACCCCTGCTATAAATATCTCAGAACTTTTGCTCATGTGTGTGTTCATAAAATGTTCAAGTCTCCCAATTACACCTCCCCCCTTTAATTAAAAACATGAGCGTTCCCTCTTGGAGGCCAAATTTTCTTTCAATTTTGACTCATTTACAAACTGCAATATCATAAAGCATATTTATTAAGCACTCGACCTTCTAAAGCTTCTTTTCTTGTTCTGGCCAAGCATTTCAGACATGCTGCACATTGAAAAGAAGTAATCAAAATTAGCTTCATGTATTCAATTCCATTAAAAGTTATTAGCAATTAATACAGACTTAAGGGGGGGGGACTTACTAACCCTCTTGCCCTGAAAATTAACGGGTCCTTTTCATTATGCTCCTAGGGGGTATTTTACCCAATAACATTCCATTTCAGATTAATGTAAAATGAAAACTACAGTACTTGAGAATGCTGGCTACATAACGATTACAAACCACAAACCTCATGAAGATGAACAGGGAAGGAAGATCCAACAGAACAATGAACTATTAGTAATTCTAGACAGGATGAAAGTAATAAAATCGATGTGTCAATCATTCTACCAGAATCAAGAAGCCACAGTATTTTTTGAGGGCATGGCCAGGCTCATGTAAAGTAAGGGTTGATAAAGTTTGCTTGTTTTATAGGTTAAACTAGGTTTTTAGGAGTGGGTGATTTCTGTATAGTTACAAGAGAAATGAAATATATTCTAAATTCTAATTTGAAAAATACAAGGGTCTATACACAAAGATAATTGTTTTATTCATTTCTAGACAATAGAGTCTTCCCTTTGCTGCACAGGGGGCCCCAATGTGCTCAAGGTTGTGTCAACAACTCTAAATGAACCACTAGGGGGCAGAAGCAGACAGAAGCTGACCAACAGGTTCCCCAGGGAATTCATTCACATTTGCAGTGACTTGAAAGACTGCTGACAATTGTGTCCTATATGTTAAGCTGAATCTGAGAATTTGTCATATTTCCTTACTAAGAACCAGAAACCTAGATAAAATTGCCTAATTCTCTTCTATTCTGATGCTTTTGCTACCATTTGGTAAGAAACACTGACGTAGAAGCCTTGATAGCAACCACATGAATACAGGGCACTACTGTTTTGTTCTCTGTCCCTATCCAACTCCAAGTTTAAATCCTCTTTGTCCTGGCTTACGCTTGTGGTTGCCTTCTCAGTACTTGGCAACTTGCTCTTATCCCAGAAGCAACATCCAGACAAAGTGATTATATAAGCAGGCCATTGTCACACACATTTAACCTATACCACAGTCATTTCATAACAGGCAGCGTTCATGCCTCCCACTCTGTCATGATGTGCTGAAGTGTAGCCAGGAAAAGCTGCACAGGAACAAACTAGTATCCAATGTATGTCATTAAACAGAGCATTGACACCACTTCTGAAACCTTTATCCCACATGAATCCACAGACATATGTTCTGTGAGGCAGTAGAAGCTGGATCATGAGGCACCCTAAACCATTTCATCCATATATCACTCACTGCAAATGTTTATATCCTGAGGAGAAATAAACACTTGTTTTTTCATTAGGCAAACTGGGCCACTTAGTAGTATTTGTCAGGTTAAAGATGCATAAAATACAAACCCTGTCCTCAGGGAGCTCACCATCGAGTGGGAAGCCAGATACAGGACAAGAAAGATCGCATGGATAAAAGACTGTTGCATTCCACGTGAAGTCACAGTGATTTGGATGGAGTACTGCTTAGCCGGGACTGGGGGACTGGAGATGCGAGAGTCAGATATACACGAATGCTTCACTTTCTGAGGAAGAGCGCCCAAAGACCAGTGCTAAAAGGACAAACAGAGCTGGTCAGGTCAAGAGGAAGTGGGAGAGAAGGTTGGAGTCGAGCTGAGGCAGGCATTTGGAGCAAGGGATGAGGTAAGAATAGCATGGGTGTGGTGGAGTGGGCAGGTGCCATCAGCTCTGTGTGTAGTGAGAGTTTTGAGAGACAGGGCAGGAGGGGGTAGCCTCCCTGGGCCTCATACAAAAGTCTGAGATTTGAGGACTTCACCCTATAGGCAACAAAGAGCTAGGGGACTATTTTAAATGGGGAAGATTGATCACTCTGAAAAAAATTGAGAAGCAAGAGACGAAGGTCAGAAAGAGGAGGCTCCAGTTCTCTAGAGCTAAGGCACTGAGAATTGGGGTGGGAAGGAGTCACACTGGGGGGTTCAAACGGGCAGAGTCTGGTATATGAGGAGGGATCATAGATAGCTCGCTCTTGGATTTCTAGCTTGGATGACTAGGAAGGCAGTGGGGTCACCGGCAGAGATACAGAACACAGGGACTGGGATGGGAGATAGCAAGGAGTCTGGCTTTATATAGGCTGAGTTTGAGGTGCCTCGGGGCTGTCCAGCTGTAGATGCCTGACAAACACGTCACTATAAGCCAGGTGAGACTGTGTTGAACTCCAGAGATTGGTTAGCCTCTTGTCACTGGTGGCAGAAAATATGGGGTCAAGGAGATTTTTTCTGAGGATCAGTGGAGCAGAAGAGCAAGAACTGAATTGTCAGAGAATCCAAAGGTTGAAGGAATAGGTGGAGGACATGGGTCAGCAGGCTGGGGCAGAGAAGAAATGGTCAGAAGCAAGCATCTGTGATAGAAAGCTCTGACAAGGACCTCAGATTACAGCTTAGAAGCACCCAAGTTCCTACTTATATCCAGTTAGTAATTATTTGAATGCTCGGCAGTGTGATAGGCCCCATGCAGGAGGAGGCCACTAAGAAATCAACCACAGGAATCTTGACCTCAAGAGCTTCACAGTCTCGTCGGGAAAACGAAACTCACTTCATAAACGAGGTGAAGTAAACGCCTAAGGAAGAGCCAAACAGTTGCAGAAGGCAGGATCTAAGGACCCTGTGGGAGTGAGGGAACAAAGACTTCTAAAAGAAGCAGAACCTTGCTAACCTTGGGGGCCAAGGTGGAGAGTCTCCTAAGAATGGAAAGTTGACAACAAAAGCCAAGAAGACGACCAGGTGATGTCTGCTGTGGATGAAGCAGCCACTTCGCATCCAAGAATAGAGACAGATCCTGCTGGAAGTGTGGCTCAAAGCCAGGGCTGAAAGACGCCTGAATGCCCACCTGGGCCATGCAGATTGTGTTTAAGGGGACATGAGAAGTTCAGCTCAGGAAAGGGTCGCCTTCATTAAGATACAGCTACCAAGTATGCATTCTCCAAAGAGGAATAAGAAATGCTTCCAGGCTTCAGAAAGGAAAGCGGTGTCTTTATGAAATTAAAACAGTGCTGACGTATCTCCTCTACTTTTGAATAGTCTGAAAAGTCAAATTTTTATTTTCAGAAGGCCTAATTCCTACTCTCTTTTCACTGTCAGGTTTCCTGGTTACGGTTATTTTCCACCTAAACCTCAAACTTGAAGAAGAAAAGAAAAAAAGAATAAAATTGTACTTCAGTGAGCTTTAGCCTGTGAGATTCTATAAACGTCATGCTTTTATAGTAGTTTTCCTTCAGAGAGCCTCAGACAAATCTATGGCCAGAATCTTCAGAAATCACTCATCGGTTTTACTTGTTCCACTGGTGGCAGAAAATATGGGGTCAAGGAGATTTTTTCTGAGGATCAGTGGAGCAGAAGAGCAAGAACTGAATTGTCAGAGAATCCAAAGGTTGAAGGAATAGGTGGAGGACATGGGTCAGCAGGCTGGGGCAGAGAAGAAATGGTCAGAAGCAAGCATCTGTGATAGAAAGCTCTGACAAGGACCTCAGATTACAGCTTAGAAGCACCCAAGTTCCTACTTATATCCAGTTAGTAATTATTTGAATGCTCGGCAGTGTGATAGGCCCCATGCAGGAGGAGGCCACTAAGAAATCAACCACAGGAATCTTGACCTCAAGAGCTTCACAGTCTCGTCGGGAAAACGAAACTCACTTCATAAACGAGGTGAAGTAAACGCCTAAGGAAGAGCCAAACAGTTGCAGAAGGCAGGATCTAAGGACCCTGTGGGAGTGAGGGAACAAAGACTTCTAAAAGAAGCAGAACCTTGCTAACCTTGGGGGCCAAGGTGGAGAGTCTCCTAAGAATGGAAAGTTGACAACAAAAGCCAAGAAGACGACCAGGTGATGTCTGCTGTGGATGAAGCAGCCACTTCGCATCCAAGAATAGAGACAGATCCTGCTGGAAGTGTGGCTCAAAGCCAGGGCTGAAAGACGCCTGAATGCCCACCTGGGCCATGCAGATTGTGTTTAAGGGGACATGAGAAGTTCAGCTCAGGAAAGGGTCGCCTTCATTAAGATACAGCTACCAAGTATGCATTCTCCAAAGAGGAATAAGAAATGCTTCCAGGCTTCAGAAAGGAAAGCGGTGTCTTTATGAAATTAAAACAGTGCTGACGTATCTCCTCTACTTTTGAATAGTCTGAAAAGTCAAATTTTTATTTTCAGAAGGCCTAATTCCTACTCTCTTTTCACTGTCAGGTTTCCTGGTTACGGTTATTTTCCACCTAAACCTCAAACTTGAAGAAGAAAAGAAAAAAAGAATAAAATTGTACTTCAGTGAGCTTTAGCCTGTGAGATTCTATAAACGTCATGCTTTTATAGTAGTTTTTCTCCTTCAGAGAGCCTCAGACAAATCTATGGCCAGAATCTTCAGAAATCACTCAATGCGGGTACTTTTATCTGTCACCTGACTAAGCCGTGATAACGGGGTGCTATACAGCAGAAGACCTTTTTAAAATATGATTGTATTTCACCCTTATTTAAAATCCTTAAGCCTCACAATTCAGTACAGGAAAGGCTAACAAGTTAATGGAAAAGTGGGTCAGGGGCATGAAAAGGCAGTTCAAACAAAACAACTGCAAATAGCCATAAGCACATGAAAAAAGCTTCTAAATCACTCTTATACTTACTAACATTTAAAGAAAGACATATAAAAACAGATGAATCACCACTTTCACAGCTGGAAATATTTGCTGTCATCCTCCCCTGGCGAGGGTGTAGGGACTCTTATCAATGTTAATGGCAGTGTAAGATTGCTGGGTATTCCGGAAAGGACAGTTTGGCATCGGCTTTCACTAGGTAAATGTGTATACTCTTTGACCCAGCAATTCTACTCCCAAATGTCTCCTACAGATATTCTTGCTCAAGGGTTTCAATATGTGTGTAAAAGGGTCTCTGTTGCAACATATTTTGTTGAGTACTTAATTTTTTTAAAATGAAATCTAGGTCATCTAGTAAGGCGCAGGGAGGTGGTTAGGACATCCCTGGCGATCCAGAGGTTAAGACTTCACCTTCCAATACAGGGGTTGCAGGTTTGATCCCTGGTCGGGGAGCTTAGATCCCACATGCCTTGCAGCCAAAGAACCAAAACATAAAACAGAAGCAATATTGTAGAAGTCTCGAAAGAGTCAAATTTTTATTGCTTCCAGGCTTCAGAAAGGAAAGCGGTGTCTTTATGAAATTAAAACAGTGCTGACGTATCTCCTCTACTTTTGAATAGTCTGAAAAGTCAAATTTTTATTTTCAGAAGGCCTAATTCCTACTCTCTTTTCACTGTCAGGTTTCCTGGTTACGGTTATTTTCCACCTAAACCTCAAACTTGAAGAAGAAAAGAAAAAAAGAATAAAATTGTACTTCAGTGAGCTTTAGCCTGTGAGATTCTATAAACGTCATGCTTTTATAGTAGTTTTTCTCCTTCAGAGAGCCTCAGACAAATCTATGGCCAGAATCTTCAGAAATCACTCAATGCGGGTACTTTTATCTGTCACCTGACTAAGCCGTGATAACGGGGTGCTATACAGCAGAAGACCTTTTTAAAATATGATTGTATTTCACCCTTATTTAAAATCCTTAAGCCTCACAATTCAGTACAGGAAAGGCTAACAAGTTAATGGAAAAGTGGGTCAGGGGCATGAAAAGGCAGTTCAAACAAAACAACTGCAAATAGCCATAAGCACATGAAAAATGCTTCTAAATCACTCTTATACTTACTAACATTTAAAGAAAGA
Organism: Tragulus kanchil; assembly: GCA_022376925.1. NCBI lineage: Eukaryota > Metazoa > Chordata > Mammalia > Artiodactyla > Tragulidae > Tragulus > Tragulus kanchil. The sequence goes on along the minus strand of JAIOJX010000001.1, from coordinate 92,627,487 downwards.
CATATAAAAACAGATGAATCACCACTTTCACAGCTGGAAATATTTGCTGTCATCCTCCCCTGGCGAGGGTGTAGGGACTCTTATCAATGTTAATGGCAGTGTAAGATTGCTGGGTATTCCGGAAAGGACAGTTTGGCATCGGCTTTCACTAGGTAAATGTGTATACTCTTTGACCCAGCAATTCTACTCCCAAATGTCTCCTACAGATATTCTTGCTCAAGGGTTTCAATATGTGTGTAAAAGGGTCTCTGTTGCAACATATTTTGTTGAGTACTTAATTTTTTTAAAATAAAATCTAGGTCATCTAGTAAGGGCGCAGGGAGGTGGTTAGGACATCCCTGGCGATCCAGAGGTTAAGACTTCACCTTCCAATACAGGGGTTGCAGGTTTGATCCCTGGTCGGGGAGCTTAGATCCCACATGCCTTGCAGCCAAAGAACCAAAACATAAAACAGAAGCAATATTGTAACAAAACTCAATAGGCTTTTTTTTGAGGGTCCACGTCAAAAAAAAAAAAAAAAAAAAACAATCTTAAAAGAGGGGGCTGGTTAGAGTCATTATGCTATGTGCTGACACTGGAGAGTCATAAACCAAATTGTACCGATCAGGGTATGTTGCTGTGGCCTTGGCTGTGATCTACACTCTTGGAGACCCACCGCATCCTCCCTCATAGACTCCAATTTGTTCCTGAAAGCCTGACCAGTAAGGGAGACACTGATCATACTGAGTAAACTGTGTTGTGCTCTAATCCAACTTCAAATACCCCCAAACATTTTGCAGATATAAAAAAGAAATCAATTGAACGATGAAAAGAAGTTTGTATAAGTCATACAAATCAGTTTGCAAGTGTGCGTCATTGTTCTTACCCATGGTGGAGGGTGGGTCGTGGGGTGGGGCACAAGGGAGCTGTTCGTATTAAGAATTCTGCTTTCGGGCTTCCCCTGGTGGTCCAGTGGGTAAGGATACCACCTTGCTTTGCAAGGGGCGCCGGTTCGATCCCTGGCCTGGGAAGATCCCATGTGCCGCGGAGCGACTGGACCGATGTGTCCAATCACCGAGCCGGAGCTCCGAAGCGCATGCGCCCAGAGCCGGCGCTCTGCAACCAGACACCACCGCGATGGGAGGCACACAGGAGCCAAAGAACAGAGACGGATGAAAACGGAGGAGTGAAAGACCAATGGAAGTGGCCCGCCCGCTCCCCTCCCTCCCCAACCTGACCCCTGCCCAAAATAAATAAATAAATAAAACTTTAAAAAAAAAAAAAAAGAATTCTGCTTTCTGTGCTTTCTTCATTTGTCTGTGACTCAGTTACCTTGCCCAGAGACTGTTCTAAAAAATAAGCTCATAGCACAGAAAAACATTGTGGGGTAAAGGAAAGGCTAAAACACGGGGTGTTTTGATCACATGGGAAAAGCCCACCTGGACTCTAGACCAAGGATGTGCAGGAGATACCGCTGCTTCGTCCTCCTTGCTGGGTCCCCATACACGAAAAAGATGCACTGGCTTCATCCAAACACAGTGCACAGTTTAAATTAGTTCTATATGATAATCTCCAACTAGGTAAATGTGTCTTTGTCGAAAACCACAGTGTCAAAATTCGACTTTTACTTAAGGATGTTTTGTGGAGGAAAACTCATGATACCAGTTGGAAAAAGGTATTGTCTCCTCCTGCCAAATGGTGTTGGCTTTCAAGAGCAGTGATAGAAAAGATTAGTCATTAAGTGAAGAAAAAGCAAGTTGCAATGTAACATAATACAATCTCCTTTTAAAAAGGACACACACTATAATGCTTACATGTTTCTGGAAAGAAAACTTTGAAAATACATACGAGAAACTGTAGCAGTGGCCTTGTTGATGGAGAGGAGTGTGGCAAGAAAGGCTTACGAGCATTATGTTTAGTGTATGAAAGTATTAATAAGATTTCTTATAGCAAAAAGGTGAAATAACAAATTCTTCAGTGATCTCCCACAGACTAAAAAAGGAGTTAGAGCTCAGGTCCAGGTTCGGGTGCAGTTTTCTATCGTGCCTTCTTACAGCGCACCTTGCTTTGCAAGGCGCCGGTTCGATCCCTGGCCTGGGAAGATCCCATGTGCCGCTGGAGCGACTGGACCGATGTGTCCAATCACCGAGCCGGAGCTCCGCAGCGCATGCGCCCAGAGCCGCGCTCTGCAACCAGACACCACCGCGATGGGAGGCACACAGGAGCCAAAGAACAGAGACGGATGAAAACGGAGGAGTGAAAGACCAATGGAAGTGGCCCGCCCGCTCCCCTCCCTCCCCAACCTGACCCCCGCCCAAAATAAATAAATAAATAAAACTTTAAAAAAAAAAAAAAAGAATTCTGCTTTCTGTGCTTTCTTCATTTGTCTGTGACTCAGTTACCTTGCCCAGAGACTGTTCTAAAAAATAAGCTCATAGCACAGAAAAACATTGTGGGGTAAAGGAAAGGCTAAAACACGGGGTGTTTTGATCACATGGGAAAAGCCCACCTGGACTCTAGACCAAGGATGTGCAGGAGATACCGCTGCTTCGTCCTCCTTGCTGGGTCCCCATACACGAAAAAGATGCACTGGCTTCATCCAAACACAGTGCACAGTTTAAATTAGTTCTATATGATAATCTCCAACTAGGTAAATGTGTCTTTGTCGAAAACCACAGTGTCAAAATTCGACTTTTACTTAAGGATGTTTTGTGGAGGAAAACTCATGATACCAGTTGGAAAAAGGTATTGTCTCCTCCTGCCAAATGGTGTTGGCTTTCAAGAGCAGTGATAGAAAAGATTAGTCATTAAGTGAAGAAAAAGCAAGTTGCAATGTAACATAATACAATCTCCTTTTAAAAAGGACACACACTATAATGCTTACATGTTTCTGGAAAGAAAACTTTGAAAATACATACGAGAAACTGTAGCAGTGGCCTTGTTGATGGAGAGGAGTGTGGCAAGAAAGGCTTACGAGCATTATGTTTAGTGTATGAAAGTATTAATAAGATTTCTTATAGCAAAAAGGTGAAATAACAAATTCTTCAGTGATCTCCCACAGACTAAAAAAGGAGTTAGAGCTCAGGTCCAGGTTCGGGTGCAGTATCTATCTGGCCACACAGGGCGCACGTATACCCCTCTGTGCCTTCTTACAGCGCACCAAAACACTTGCTGTGTTCAGAATCCGCTCTACAGCCCTAAACTGCTGGGCTTTTGTGCTATTTGTTTCCCTTCTCTCTGGAATGCCCTTTCCAAACTCATCTGTCAGAAAACTCCCTCTCATCCTTCAAAATCGAGTTCAAGTGTACCTTCCCTACTGTATGTCTTTCCTGACCACCCCACACCCTGATTCTTCCCCACACAGGTATGCTCAGATGTGCTTTCCCCAGGATGAATGCTTGTTACTCAGCTGACGTGCTGTGGATAGGCTCCTCCTGGGCCTTCCCAGCTGCTTGGGTCACCATTTTCCAATCAGAGGAACCACTGGCTGAAGGTAGGGTATGGGATGCATGCGACACCCACCTCAGGCTGGGGGCAGCATTCACTCACAAATGTCAAGGCATCTCTCTTAGTTTTCACTGAGCCAGACAACTACTTCCTGGAACCTTTAGCATAATTAAGGCTGTTAGATCTCAAGCCAGCAGCTTATTGGCTTAATCCATTCTAGGACTGGGGAAGATGGTATTCTGACTACTGTGGTCTCACCTACTCTATATTACTTGGTAAGATAAATTGATTCTTCAGAACAAGTTTCCATAGGGTTATGTTAGCCAATGCAAACGCAACCTTAGATTCACAAGAAAACTCCCCATCAAAACATTCAGCTTCAGGTTTAAAAAAAAAAAAAAAACCAAGGAGAGAAAAATAATCTATAGAAAGAAGTTCCTATAATGTAGGCAGAAGTCTATTTTATCTTTCATGTCCTTACATCCAAGGTTAAATGATCACAAATAAAACTATAAGAAACACTCGCTCTACAAAATAAGCAAGAGTAGCCAGTGAAATTCTCAAAAAGAAAGACAAGAACATTGACCCTATCAGACGTTAAAACATATAAAGATGTCTCAGCAATTTAAAAAGTGCTTGCAGATTTCCGTGGTGGTCCAGTGGCTAAGACTCCATGCTCCCAATGCAGAGGGCCTGGGTTTGATCCCTAGTCAGGGAAATAGCTCCCCCATGTCGCAACTAAAGATTCCACACTCAGCAATGAAGATAATCGCATGCCACAAGTAAGACCAGGCACAGCCAAATAAGAAAAAGGGCTTGAATAAATAATAAGACCAATGGAAGAAAATTAGGAAGTCCAGAAATTAAACTATGTACATGATGTTAGTGTATGATAAAGATGTCGTTTCTAGTAGGTAGACTCGTAAAGGACTGAATCCTACTGGGCTGTGAGCTGAAAAAAATACCAAGCTGTATCTATACTTCAAGCTGGACAATTGTACACTGAACAAGTTCCAGATGAACTGGAGATTCAAATGTAAGAAAGAAATAAGAAAACCATAAAAGCATGTCATTAAGAAACACGAGTAGGGCTTCCCTGGTAGCTCAGTGGTAAAAAGTTCGCCTGCCAATGCAGGAGACACGAGTTCAATCTCTGATCCGGTAAGATCCCAAGTGCTGCGAAGCATCTAAACCTGTGAGCCACAACTATTGAGCCCTTGTGCCCTTGAGCCCGAGTTTCACAATAAGAAAAGTCACGACAACAAGATTCCACATGCTGTGGAGCAACTAAGCCTGTGAACCACAGCTGTTGACTCTGTGCTCTAGAGCCTCGGAGGTACAACTATTGAGCCCTTGTGCTGCAACCACTGAAGCCCATGTGTCCTAGAGCCCAAGTTCCACAACAAGAGAAAGTCACCACAACAAGAAGCCTGCTCACCTCAACTAGAGAGTAGCTGCCAGTTGCCACAACTAGAGAAGAGCCTGCAGCAGCAGTGAAAACCCAGAATAGTCCAAAATAAATAAATAAATAAATAAAATTTAAAAAGACACATGAGTGAATAGACAAAGAATATATACAGTTAACACATACCAGGAAAAAAACAATATAAATGGCCCTTAAAACATGTAAAAAATAGACCCAACCTCAGTCGTTGCTTTAGAAATGCAAGTTAAAAATTACACTGAGCTATTATTTCTCATCTGTCAGATGGACAAAACCCTAAACATGTGACAACACATTCTACTGGTAAAGCTGTGGGGCAGCAGATACACCCACACAGTACATGTGGAAATGCAAATTCTACAAACCGAATCAAGGGCAAATTGACAATATCACAATTACAAACATGCTTGCCTTTGGCGCCTATTACACAGATGCACTTGCCCATGTAAGAAATGACACATGTTCATGATTATTCATTGCAGCTCTGTTTGTATTTGCAAGAGACTGGACACAACCCACTTGTCCATGAATAGTGTATTGGTTAAATAAACTTTGCCATATCCACACAATGGAATACTATGTAGTTGCTCAAATTGAATGGAAGTATACTTTCTATGTACCAATATGGAAAAAAAAAATCTCTATATTATATTCTGAAAAGAAAGAGGCAGAACAACATCTAGAGTATGCTTCCTTTTGCATAAGAAATGGAACCCGTAAGAATAATTACTCATATTTTCTTGTGATTACATAAAAAAGCACTATAACACAATTAAATAGGATGACTGATTGCCTAAAAGGGACAGGAGAGAAAGGAGTGGATGGAGACAGCAGAAGGGATATGCTTTAATACATGTCGTTCCATATTACTTTAACTTTTGGCTACTGAGAATGCATTTCCTTTTCAAAAATAGAAATAACATTTAAAAACATGCTCTGCAGAAAACTTTTGCCAAAGTCAGAGCTAAATAACACAAAGGTATAGTAGATTTCTTCTAAAGCAGAAACTCCAAATTAAATGTATTTCCTTGTATTTATAAACTTTCCTTCCTTATTAAGATCTATTGTGATTCTCTGCTTGGTATTATGGCTCTGTCATACGTTGAGGATGCCAATATTGACTGGCTGAGTGTGAAGAATACTATAGTACATTATTAAGTCCAAAGATTATAAAAAGCTATCCATAAAAAACTGACAAAGAGTTCAATCAATTATTCATGGAGAATCCATATTGCACAGGATGGTTGAATACTTTGTGGGTTTATAAAAAAGTGATTCTTGGCTTGAAGAAAGAGACATTTGATGGTCAAAAAGCTTCCCTGGTGGTCCAGTGGGTAAAGAGTTCACCTTGCAGTGCAAGGGGCACCAGTTCAATTCTTAGCCTGCGAACCTCCCACATGCTTAGGAGTGGTTGGACCAGTGTGTCCAGTTACAAGCCAGCGCTCTGGAGCGCATGCGCCCAAAGTCGGTGCTCTGCGACAACAGGGGCTGTTGCGATGGGAGGCCCACACGGGCCAAAGAACAAAGATGGATGAAAATAGATAATGAAAGATCAATAGAAAGTGGCCGAAAATTAAAAAAAAAAAAAAGAAAAGCAATTAATCATTTCCAAGTGTGATCTTAAAACCAAGATTTCCTTACTAAGATTAAGCCATTAAACATCACAACTGTTATGGAAACATACCTTGAGATCTTGTTGAGGCTATGGGACCCTGAGTCTGATTTTATCCTCCACTGTTTCAACCCACGTTTTACAATGGTGTTCTGGATCAGAGGGGTATCATAAGTCAAGCTTTCCTTTTCACATCTTTATTAGCACCTTTTTCTTCCTCTTCAGCCATGGGGCTTACTCTGTCCTCACTGTCTTTTTGCCAGCATGTCTCTCTCCCCATCTCTTTGACACTGTTCAGTCACCTAGAAAGATGTGCAGTAGCATTCACAGGCAATGATTGGCATCAGATTTCCCTCATTATTCTGCCATAGCGTCAGCATTGAAATCGATGGGAAACCAAGTGCAATCACATAAAATTGATTGCCATTTGGGTCCTATTGATTATCCTGCCAAATCTATGACAAGAGGAATAGCTGTGTTGGATGGCAAAAAGGCAGTGACTACACATGCTTCAGCTGCCATTTGAGGTTGGCTAACATAGCATCTGCCCATTGATCTAGATCAGAAAGTAAGAAAGAGATGCGCTTACAGAAAAGCAGGCCAGTAGAGAGACAACATTTATTCTTGTCCACTAATGATGACCTCTTAAACTTACCCTCAAGGACAATCAGTCAACAATGCTCTTTTAACCTTGAAATTTTTTGAGAACTGAGGTCCTTTAGGAACCATCATGGACTGAGCTACTATAGATAACTCTGTCACTACAAAGAGATGCAAGATAGAATAAGTTAACTTGGCTTGAAGAAAGAGACAAAAAGCTTCCTGGTGGTCCAGTGGGTAAGAGTTCACCTTGCAGTGCAAGGCACCAGTTCAATTCTTAGCCTGCGAACCTCCCACATGCTTAGGAGTGGTTGGACCAGTGTGTCCAGTTACAAGCCAGCGCTCTGGAGCGCATGCGCCCAAAGTCGGTGCTCTGCGACAACAGGGGCTGTTGCGATGGGAGGCCCACACGGGCCAAAGAACAAAGATGGATGAAAATAGATAATGAAAGATCAATAGAAAGTGGCCGAAAATTAAAAAAAAAAAAAAGAAAAGCAATTAATCATTTCCAAGTGTGATCTTAAAACCAAGATTTCCTTACTAAGATTAAGCCATTAAACATCACAACTGTTATGGAAACATACCTTGAGATCTTGTTGAGGCTATGGGACCCTGAGTCTGATTTTATCCTCCACTGTTTCAACCCACGTTTTACAATGGTGTTCTGGATCAGAGGGGTATCATAAGTCAAGCTTTCCTTTTCACATCTTTATTAGCACCTTTTTCTTCCTCTTCAGCCATGGGGCTTACTCTGTCCTCACTGTCTTTTTGCCAGCATGTCTCTCTCCCCATCTCTTTGACACTGTTCAGTCACCTAGAAAGATGTGCAGTAGCATTCACAGGCAATGATTGGCATCAGATTTCCCTCATTATTCTGCCATAGCGTCAGCATTGAAATCGATGGGAAACCAAGTGCAATCACATAAAATTGATTGCCATTTGGGTCCTATTGATTATCCTGCCAAATCTATGACAAGAGGAATAGCTGTGTTGGATGGCAAAAAGGCAGTGACTACACATGCTTCAGCTGCCATTTGAGGTTGGCTAACATAGCATCTGCCCATTGATCTAGATCAGAAAGTAAGAAAGAGATGCGCTTACAGAAAAGCAGGCCAGTAGAGAGACAACATTTATTCTTGTCCACTAATGATGACCTCTTAAACTTACCCTCAAGGACAATCAGTCAACAATGCTCTTTTTTTTAACCTTGAAATTTTTTTGAGAACTGAGGTCCTTTAGGAACCATCATGGACTGAGCTACTATAGATAACTCTGTCACTACAAAGAGATGCAAGATAGAATAAGTTAACAGTAACTTATAAATATGTAGCTGAGTTCAAAATGAAGGAAAACAAATCCTTACAAGTACAAAACTAAGAGGAAATTGAAACCAAGGCTCCATGGGTTTGCGGTGGGGATAGGGTGCAGCATCAGATCCAGCTAAAATTCCTTGTGGCCAAGTATTGAGATTTAATACTCATATAGGGACAGAACATTGATCCAAGGACAGCCATAGTCTTGGGTCAATTCAAGATGAGCTGAAATATATTATGTTTTATAAAACCAGATTTCCAAAATAGCGGTCTCTTCATTTAAGGCAGAAGAACTCTGGCTCAAGGATTTAACAAGAAGATGGTCTCCACTCATAACATTAGACAGACTTAAAGTTTCTAAGAAAATGAAGCCAGCGGTTCATGCTATATGTGCCATATGAATTTTCACTACTTATATGGTATGAGAAGTCCTAAGCTGAAAAGTCAATATTGGTTTCAGACCAATAAAATCTGAGCCATCTAGCTAAGGGAAGATGTTGCTAGCACTGAAGGCATGTCTGCTGGCTGGATTCAAGTAGCTTCAAGAGGCAGGTGGTGGAGGTGGTCCTTCTTCTCCTCTAGGTGGTCCAGACTGGAACTGATCTGGTCCAACATGGACTTGATTTCAGTGTACTCTGCTTCCTGGAAGCCATTGTCCTCACCATACAAATTGTGAAATTTGTCCTAGTTCTGTGAAAAATACCATTGGTAGTTTGATAGGGATTACACTGAATTTAGAGATTGCTTTGGGTAGTATAGTCATTTTCACAATATTGATTCTTCCAATTCAAGAACCTGGTATATCTCTCTGTGTTGTCCTTGATTTAACTTTAATCAGTGTTTTACAGATTTCTATATACAAGTCTTTGGCCTCTTTAGGCAAATTTATTCCTAGGGTTTTCTGGGTTATCTTGGTCATTGCTGTTGTTGTTACAATGGTGAATGGGATTGTTTCCTTAATTTCTCTTTCTGATTTTTCATTGTTAGTGTATAGGGATGCTAGGGATTCCTGTGAATTAATTGTAAATCTTGTGACTTTACTATACTCATTGACTAGACATAGTCATTTTCTGTTGGCATCCTTAGGGTTTTCTAGGTATAGTATCATGTCATCGCAAAGACTGAGTTTTACTTCTTTCCCAGGCTGGATTCCTTTTATTTCTTTTTTTTCTCTGACTGCTGTGGCTAGATGTGATGGGGTGGGAGGGAGGTTCAAGAGGGAGGTGACATATGTATACCTATGGCTGATCATGTTGATGTATGGCAGAAATCAACACAATATTATAATTATCCTCAAATTAAAAATAAATAAAATTAAAAAAGAGAAGTCTTGAACCTACCACCTTGCTTGCTGAACCATGCATGCTAGAGCTCAAAACCTTCACATAAAGAAGTATCACCATTCTGAGGCTGCCATGCTGCAGAGTTCCCATGGAGGTGCTCCCACCTACACATCACTTGAGCTGTTGACTGATAACCAGAATCCAGAATCAACTGCCAGACCTGTATGTGAGCCATCTTGGATGTCTAAGCCAGTAAAGCCTTCAGGTGACTCTAGGTCCAGCTGGCATCTGACTGCAAAATTATGAAAGAATTCAAGCAACAACTACCCAGTCAAGTACTTCCTGAATTTCTAACCTACAAAACTGTGAGCAACATAGTCATTTTGAACCACTATCCTCTGGAGTAATTTGTAGCAACAGATAAACAGAAAAGGGGGTTAGAAAATCTGAGGAAGAGATGTCCACTAACACAAATTATGAACATGAGAAGAAAAGATCCTCAGTGACGGAGAAGACCACAGACAATATGCAGGAAGATACTAAGAACTAGAGATGTAATAATCTGAAAGAGATAATGCAATATATGTTAAAATGACTGAAGATGAGCTCAGGCATTCAGAATGGTAAAGAATGCATATACATATAATTGAAACACTTCGTTGTACACCTAAAATTAACACAACATTATTAAATCAACTATAATATAAAACGAAAATTTCTAAAAATGAGTAAAGAAATTTGATACACACTCTGCTAGTGATATTGTGGAGAATTGGGAAGGCACTTTCATGATTGTTGATGGGGCACAAGATGTTCACTCTGAAGAACAATTCAGTTATATCTACCAAAATTACAAATATGGTTACCCTTTGACCCAGCAATTTCACTCTGTGACTCTATCTCATACAGTCAAAGTGCTCATAAAATGACATTCACTACAGTATTATCTTTAAATGTTAAAAAAAAAAAAAAAAAACCTGGAAAAAACCCAGGTGTAGGGTACTGGTTAAATTACCCAAGATATGTACATACAATGGAATGCTATATAATGCTGAAAAGGAACGAGGTCATGTTTTTATGTGCAGAAAGCAAAACAGGTAACTGTTAATACAGTACATGATGTTGCCTTGTGATAAACAAGGGAAAAAATGTAATATATATTAAAAAATCCTTATATTTATATAAAGAAACATTAGGAGGATATATAGTCAATTACTAAATGAATTATCGAGGGAGTAGTGCACTGATTTTTAACCTATAGATAAAAGGAGATTGTAAAGTGAGACATTTTAAAATAGAAACTAGAACAATAATGAAAAACATGAAAAAAGAGGGAAAATGAAAAATACAGTTACTAGAATTGAAATTTAATGTCTATGTTAGACACAACTGAAAACAGACCAGTGAAAATTACTTACAGGGACTTCCCTGGTGGTCCAGTGGCTGGGACTCTAGCTCCCAATGCGAGGGGCCTGGGTTCAATTCCTGGTCAGGGAACTAGATCCCACATGCCGCAACTAAGACCCAGGTCAGCCAAATAAATAAATTAAAAAAAAAAAAAAAAAATATATATATATATATATATGTATAAAGAAAATTACTTATAATCCAGCAAAGAGAAATGAAGAGTTGGAAAACATAGCCAAAAAAGAAAAACTAAGAAACACGGAGGCAGGAATGAGAAAGTGCAACATACATCTAATAACAGTTTCAGAAGGAGAGATTAGAGAAAATGGGGTAGATACCAACACACTGAAACTGCAAAATACCAAAAATATTGTAGTCTGGGAAAAAAAGACCAAAGAACAAAAACTAGACTGAGACTTCACAATAATGTCAGAAAGTAACTGAATACTATCTTCAACTGTTAACCTCAATTCTATTCTCAGCTAGATTGAGTTCATTCAAGATTGGGTCAAAACAAAGACATTTTTAGAAAAACAAAGAATGAGAGTTGACGTGCATAGAACTTGGCTGAAAAAAAAAAAAAAAAAAAACTCTATAAAGGCTACTACACTTCAGTAAGAAGGAAATTGAACCCAGGATGAAGAAGTGGGATATAAGAGGTAATATGAGTTTTCACCATTCAACATGGACTTCAAATCTAAATAAATATTCACTATAAAAACAATAACAGGGGCTTCCCTGGTGGTCCAGTGGGTAAAGACACCACCTTGCAGTGCAAGGGGAACCAGTTCAATCCCTGGCCTGGGAAGATCCCATGTGCCGCGGAGCGGCTGGACTGATGTGTCCAATTACCGAGCCGGAGCTCTGGAGTGCATGCGCCCAGAGCCGGTGCTCTGCAACAACAGAGGCCACTTCGATAGAAGGCCCCCACAGGCCAAGGAACAAAGATGGATGAAAATAGATAAATGAAAGACCAATAGAAGTGACCCACCCATCCCCCTCCCTCCCCAACCCACCCCCGACAAAATTAAAAAAAAAAATTAGAAAAACAAAACAAAACAATAACAATGGAGGCTAAAGAACACAACTTATTACTAGACAACAAAAACATAGAAATTGGAAGGATTATGCTTGGAATTTGTGTTCCCATATCCCTCTTGTTCAGGTGGAGGGTAAAGATACTAACTTTTTTGGTTAAATATTCATGTTAAGCATTGGAGGGTTCCCATTAAAGAACAGAAATGGAATGACAACTTACAAATGAAAACAAGCAAGAGAAAGAAAAATTTTCTAATCAATTTAAAAAACAGAAACCACGAGAAGGCATGATACAATGAAAATGAAAAAAAATGTTGGAAATGAAGATATCAGTAACCACAAAAATCTGTAGGAATTCAACTCAGCTATAGTTTCTTGTTTAAGATTTTTTTCTATCAAGAATACTTTTAATTATACAGGTTTCATATATACAACAATTATTTAGGGAACACTTAGAGGCATGGAGTTCAATTCTAAAACACCTTGTTCACCTCCACACACTCATCTTTGGGTTCAGCCCAACAGACATGAGACAAAGTCACTGCTCTGTGAACAGAGAGCCTCAATTAGATAGGCCTTCTAGAGTCAAGAACAAAGCTCAGGATCCTCTTAACTCTTCATAGGTATATACACACAAATAAAACCTAAAGGTGTGTCTTAGAGTACCCTGTCACCTTTGAAAGTTAATATTAAAATCAAGTCCCGTTTCTCAAAAAGTCTTGAGAAGTGCACCTATATTTACAGGTCCAATTAAATTATGCATAAATAAAATCTGTACATTCAATGCAGTTTCTTAAAATACAGAGCCTCCGCTGGGATTTGGGCATGACAGACAGCAAAAAAATAATGCTTCATGCTTCCCTTTTCAAGTTTCCTCAAAACAGCAAGATGTGAAACAAATATGCAAAATAAAGCTTACGTATCTTAAAAAAAAACAAAAACATGTCATTTCAAGGAGTCTCCTATTTGAAGAGTTAACTTTCAAAGTTTTTTTTTTTTTTTTTAAAGGGAAAACATGAAATCATCAGCAGGCTTTGTTTCTACAAGGTTTGTAAAACCCAAAGGGCCCTGTTGAAAGGGGGGTTTAAACTGTGTCAAATACCACCTATTAACCAGTTGTTATGTGGATAGGATCCTCACCTCCTACAGTATGTAAGAGGAGACTGAAGAAGCTACATAAATACTTTTACCTTAACACTGAATGTTCGTGTAGATCTGAATCACATCAATTTGACATTTCAACAGCTGAGTGCGTGGAAGGTTTTGTTAGCCCAGGGAATTTATTTAAAAGGTCCTAAAACTTGTACCACCACTTTCAGAGAATGGGGTTCCATAAAAAAATACATAAGCTTAATGGGTAAAGAACCAGCACTTTTCACCTTCCAACATCTCGTCCAGCATTAGGGAGACACTAAAGAATCCAGGAGGGTGTGTGAAGACCTGGAAATTGACATGGGCCTTTTTCATGGGAAGGTGTATAAAAACTCTGTCCCCCAGGCAAGCAAGGTGCCCAGTCTGCTCTGGCAGAGATGGTTTCGGAGTCCTTTTTCTTCCAGATTCTTTGTCCCTTGGTTCACCATTTTATTCCCTATGCTTCTTCATTCTCTTCCAGGGTTTTGTTAAACTTGGCTAGATTGTGGTCTCCAGGATGGTCCATGACACTCAGGGCTTCTTTTATGTAGTTCTGCAGAGCAGACACAGTGATACAGACGGCCTGCTTACCAAATCCATGGGTAATCAGGCTGAAATGAGACAAGCAGTTCTGGATGTTGGTCTACAGGACGAGGGTGGGTTAGTTGTTCCCATTGGGAGTTCGGTCTTGATTGAGAAGGTCTGTAAATACACATTTTCAGAAACGGGCATATATTTACATATTTTGCTTACTTTGCAGTATATTAAAATACAGAGCCTCCGCTGGGATTTGGGCATGACAGACAGCAAAAAAATAATGCTTCATGCTTCCCTTTTCAAGTTTCCTCAAAACAGCAAGATGTGAAACAAATATGCAAAATAAAGCTTACGTATCTTAAAAAAAAACAAAAACATGTCATTTCAAGGAGTCTCCTATTTGAAGAGTTAACTTTCAAAGTTTTTTTTTTTTTTTTTTAAGGAAAACATGAAATCATCAGCAGGCTTTGTTTCTACAAGGTTTGTAAAACCCAAAGGGCCCTGTTGAAAGGGGGGTTTAAACTGTGTCAAATACCACCTATTAACCAGTTGTTATGTGGATAGGATCCTCACCTCCTACAGTATGTAAGAGGAGACTGAAGAAGCTACATAAATACTTTTACCTTAACACTGAATGTTCGTGTAGATCTGAATCACATCAATTTGACATTTCAACAGCTGAGTGCGTGGAAGGTTTTGTTAGCCCAGGGAATTTATTTAAAAGGTCCTAAAACTTGTACCACCACTTTCAGAGAATGGGGTTCCATAAAAAAATACATAAGCTTAATGGGTAAAGAACCAGCACTTTTCACCTTCCAACATCTCGTCCAGCATTAGGGAGACACTAAAGAATCCAGGAGGGTGTGTGAAGACCTGGAAATTGACATGGGCCTTTTTCATGGGAAGGTGTATAAAAACTCTGTCCCCCAGGCAAGCAAGGTGCCCAGTCTGCTCTGGCAGAGATGGTTTCGGAGTCCTTTTTCTTCCAGATTCTTTGTCCCTTGGTTCACCATTTTATTCCCTATGCTTCTTCATTCTCTTCCAGGGTTTTGTTAAACTTGGCTAGATTGTGGTCTCCAGGATGGTCCATGACACTCAGGGCTTCTTTTATGTAGTTCTGCAGAGCAGACACAGTGATACAGACGGCCTGCTTACCAAATCCATGGGTAATCAGGCTGAAATGAGACAAGCAGTTCTGGATGTTGGTCTACAGGACGAGGGTGGGTTAGTTGTTCCCATTGGGAGTTCGGTCTTGATTGAGAAGGTCTGTAAATTCTTACACACTTGCTGTGCAGCCAACAGCATATTCTTCTTAGTTGCCATCTCATCCTATCCTTTCAGATGAGGTCTGGTTAATATTTAGCCATGGATTTACTAGGAAATTCTGCTTCCCAGACACGAGCAAAATCTCAGGCCAAATGAACAGCCTCACCTTCTACTTAAGGTGTCCAGAGGGAGACATGAGAGTAGCTTTCTGTCCCTAGGTGGAAGATTCTACCCAGTCTTGTCCAACTTCTCCTGCAAGGACTGGCCATCATTTTTACATTTGACTTTTCTAAGAATACCTACTAGTAATGATGCATTTAAGCACTCAGGTAGGGACAGTCGCCTCTGGACTTCAGCAGCTGTCACTATGTACTTACATGCAGAACTGCAGGTGGACAGTCTTCCAGGGACCAAGCAGAAGACCTCACTGAGATTCCTCACAGCCCCCACTAGCTCTTTCTGACAAGAGAGACTCAAGGGGTTCTTGGTCACTGAAAACAGGACCTTTGTGAGTAACTGTATGATCATGCATACTGCGATGTCTGATTTCTTTCTGTTATTTAGGTGCCATATTTTCTTCATCTATTTTGTCATCATATTTAAGGAATTATTGATTTAAAAAAAATGTGAGGTGACACACACCCTGGACATGGTGGGCCTGGCTGAGAAACTGGGACTCCATGACATGGGGCAGAATGTCCACAACCAGCCTCTACTTCTGCATGACCAGACAGCTACTCACAAAGGTTCTCAGCCAGGCCCACGGTGTCCAAGGTGTGCATTACCTCCAATTTTTTTGTCAATAAAAATTATTTAAATATGGTGACAAAAGAGAGGAAGAAAATATGTCAACCAAAGAACAGAAAGAAATCAGACATCACAATATGTATGTCAAATGTCAACCAAAGAACAGAAAGAAATCGGACATCGCAATATGTATGTCAAATGAAATAATCTTCACATCAAAAAGGCATTATATGGGATTAAATGACTCATTACATACTAAGAAAAAGGAAAAAATATAACAGGAATATGTAACAGTCATGAATTGGAATGCATCTAACAGATCTTCCAAATATATAAAGTTAAAAAAAAAAAGCCAATATTACATAGAGAATTTTAAAACTATTCAATCAGTGGGGAATTTGAACACATCTCATTCAGAGAGATATAAATTAAGAAGAGGAAAACTTAAGTGTATAGAAGACTCAAATAACACAATTACCAAGCTTGAGCTAATGGATTGTGTAAAGCCAATCCAAGACCTTGTAAATAGATATTTTTCTCCAGTACTGGAGATGGTGTACAAAAATTGGACTACATCCTTAATTACATAAATGTCTCAAAATTATATGTTAAAAAATGTCTCAGAAATGTCAAATAGGACTTCCCTGGTGGTCCAGTGGTTGGGAAGCCAGTGCAGGGGACATGGGTTTGATGCCAGGTCCAAGAAGATTCCACATGCCACAGAGAAACTAAGCCCATGCACCACAACTACTGAACCCACATGCCAGAACTACCGAAGCCCAAGCACCCTAAATAAAGCCCATACTTTGCAACAAGAGAAGCCATCACAATGAGAAGCCCATGCACCACAATGAAGAGTAGCCCCCATATGCCACAAGTAGAAAAAGCAAGCAAGCAGCAATGAAGACCCAGTACAACCAAAAAATAATAATTTTTAAAAATGTCAAATAGTATCTCACTACCAGGCAAAAGATGACACAGAAATCATTACACTACCTTACATCATCTACCATTTGACTTATTTAGTGTTTGCTCATACACGCCTGTGTACACACACCAAATGCACATATCTTCGGAGAACAGATGGAAAGTTTTCTAAAAAGAAAGGTTATTTTTTCCTGTTTGCTTGAGATACTGTCTCATATGATTCACCATCCATGTGTTGCTATTTTCATTGTGTTTTTCAGCTGTTCATCAGAGGGGAGGCGTTGGCAACATTTGTTCTACATATCTGTGAATGAAATTTGTGAGCTCTCAGTTTTCCCTCAACAAAAGTTTCGGTCGCAAGGATGAAATGGAGGATATTAGACAAAACTAAGAGTTCTTAAAAATATATTTTCTTTCTTGTCAACGTATTTACACAGTCTCAATAGCTCCATAGTCTGAGAAGATAATAGCTGGAAAAGAGAAACTGATTCCTTTTATTAAACACTTCCTGATCTTAGCCCTGTTAACTTGATGGCCTAAGAGAACCTGTATTGGCAGAATGATGACAGACAAATAATGAAGTAAGTCTGACCTTGTTCTCTATCATAGGATGAGTTGCTATATTGATACAGTAGAAAGATGCCTTTGTTCCTTTTTTGCAGCAAACTCAGTACAAAATTCTATAGTTCCGAAGCCTATAATGACTGCTGTGCATGTATGACTACTTGAAGAATTAATGCCATCTTTTAAAAAAAGTCTCAGATGTTACAATTTCTAAACAACATTCTAATGATACATGAAGGGAGCTTGGGAGGAAAAGATCTCATCTATGTGACAGCAGGCTAAAGACATTCTCTAGACTTGTTCCGTAACTATAGGAAGTGGCCGGGGAGGGGCACTGGCACAATTTCAGAACATCAACACAACGCTTGTATAATACTATCAATTGATACACAATGCTGAGACTCGTAAACCCATTATACTTGGCTGAGTTGAGAACATATAAAGAATGCAGCGCTGTAATTGTATACAAAACATCTAAGATGTGAGGTGGATTGGATGATGCTCATTAACTTCTCCAAGACCACCTGGTTGGTGAATGACATCTCAGCATTTGACTTATTTAGTGTTTGCTCATACACGCCTGTGTACACACACCAAATGCACATATCTTCGAGAACAGATGGAAAGTTTTCTAAAAGAAAGGTTATTTTTCCTGTTTGCTTGAGATACTGTCTCATATGATTCACCATCCATGTGTTGCTATTTTCATTGTGTTTTCAGCTGTTCATCAGAGGAGGCGTTGGCAACATTTGTTCTACATATCTGTGAATGAAATTTGTGAGTTTCAGTTTTCCCTCAACAAAAGTTTCGGTCGCAAGGATGAAATGGAGGATATTAGACAAAACTAAGAGTTCTTAAAAATATATTTTCTTTCTTGTCAACGTATTTACACAGTCTCAATAGCTCCATAGTCTGAGAAGATAATAGCTGGAAAAGAGAAACTGATTCCTTTTATTAAACACTTCCTGATCTTAGCCCTGTTAACTTGATGGCCTAAGAGAACCTGTATTGGCAGAATGATGACAGACAAATAATGAAGTAAGTCTGACCTTGTTCTCTATCATAGGATGAGTTGCTATATTGATACAGTAGAAAGATGCCTTTGTTCCTTTTTTGCAGCAAACTCAGTACAAAATTCTATAGTTCCGAAGCCTATAATGACTGCTGTGCATGTATGACTACTTGAAGAATTAATGCCATCTTTTAAAAAGAGTCTCAGATGTTACAATTTCTAAACAACATTCTAATGATACATGAAGGGAGCTTGGGAGGAAAAGATCTCATCTATGTGACAGCAGGCTAAAGACATTCTCTAGACTTGTTCCGTAACTATAGGAAGTGGCCGGGGAGGGGCACTGGCACAATTTCAGAACATCAACACAACGCTTGTATAATACTATCAATTGATACACAATGCTGAGACTCGTAAACCCATTATACTTGGCTGAGTTGAGAACATATAAAGAATGCAGCGCTGTAATTGTATACAAAACATCTAAGATGTGAGGTGGATTGGATGATGCTCATTAACTTCTCCAAGACCACCTGGTTGGTGAATGACATCTCAGCATTTGACTCTAGGTGTCCTTGTACCAAGGCTTATTATGTTCTACCCATGACACAATTTTACTGTATGCTCTATTTTGAGGTAGGATTTTAATTCATTTCAAGGTATATTCTGTATCAGCACCAGAATCCCTATTTACCTTGCAAAAGAAAACCACTATGGGCCAATATGGTTCTATCGTTTACATCTCAGAGCAGCTCCACTCTCCCACATTTGGAAATATGTATGACCAGTTTAACTGATTTCAGGTAGCAAACCAAACTTAACTGAACATAAACAAACCTTACTTTTTAGTTTGCAGCAATTGAGCTCTCCAGCTTCATTTACTTTTTTAACAAGCACTTATTAGACGTTAACTGTGGCCCCAGTACAATGTTAGAGAAGATATAAGTTATAGATCTTCAATTGCCTTTTCTTGTGGAAATGCTTATAGTTCAGCTGGAGGAAAGCAATACACAAATAGACACTTAAAACATCTGTAGGCTGGCTCTACAATCACATATAGACAAATGATACTGTGTGTTGTCGAATTCAGAAGAATTCCACACATCGCTTCTTGGCCTTTTGGCTAAGATCAAGTATAGAATAATCCCACAGAATTCAAAGAAAGGGCACTAGCACTATAAAATGGTGATGACGAGGTAAGGCTTAACTAATAAGTCGAATGATGAAGACATGATGAAGAGTGTGATTCAGCTCAGCTTGGAGGACAGCTTGACTTTAAAAAGAGGAGGAAAAAGGTCAGAGTGTGGACCAGAGGCCTCTCTGACCTCCTCAGCTAATACAGCTTTCCCTATTTTGGTCCCTGCTTGAGCATCCATCACATTTCTTGAGCACTTAGCAGGCTGCCTGCCTGGTTTCTAATAAGCAGGGGCTCTGTCTTCTCTTCTAAGCAATTCTGGCACATGGCACATTTCAAATTTATCTCATGAATGAATGAATGATTGGCAGGTGAATTTTAGTTGAAGGAAGACTTTGTTGGGATATCGTATATTACGATTTTAAATACTTCTGTCAACAACCTATTCTATAGCCCTATTCAGACAAAATACTGTTGCATATACTAAGTGAAAATTATGTATTACTGCCTCATTTTGTGATATAAATGATTTTTTAAATACAATGGTATGTTCTCTTAGCACATGTCTGGAGGAAATCATAATTTGAAAAGATACATGCACCCTCATATTCATTACAGCACTGTTTACAATAGCCAAGATGTGGAAGCAACCTAAATGCCCATTGAAAGATGAATGGATAAAGATGATGTATGTCCATGTACATACACGCAGTAATATTGCCCAGTCATAAAAGTGAATGAAATAATGCCATTTGAAGCAACATGAATGGACCTAGAGACTATCATACTAAGTGAAGTTAGGCAGAGAAAGCCAAAGATCATATGATATTGCTTATATGTGGAATCAAAAAGAAAAGACAAATGAATTTATTTCCAAAACACAAAAAGACTCACAGACACAGAAAACAAAGCTGTGTTTACCAAAGGAGAAAGGAGGGTAGGGAGAGGTATAAATTACTCAGTTGGGATTAATAGATATTACTATGATAACCAACTAGGTCCTACAGTATAGGATAGGAAACAATACTCAATATTATATAATAACCTATAAGGGACAAAAATATGCAAGTGTATGTGTGTGTATACATATACATATGAAATACAATATACTAATAATATAATATATATATTGAATTGTTATGCTATATACCTGAAACTTACATGACACTGTAAATCAACTACATGTCAATAAAAAAATTAAAACAATGTTGTGTCTTTTTCTAGGTGTTGATTGGGTACCTCTCATCTGCTTTAGTTATCCAAGCTTACTACTTTGCCAGATTTGGAGAATGTAAAGGACATATCTATGTTCTCAGCTAACAAGACCCGTAAATAGAAGCTTTAATGAAGGTTTTCATTTTTTAAACCAAATTTAAAAATTGTAATGTTCAGTATGTAAATGAGAGCACACATGCCATGCCAGTTACAATTACACTACTTCTTTTCCTATTGTAGACTTCAGCCTCTTAGATAATATATGCCTGGATAAATACGGTTATAGAAAGCAGTCTTTGGAAATTTGGTGTCATACTTACTCAATGGTTAATGATTCTGTAATAAATACATCAAAACATTCGTACACTAGCTTCTAGTTGGGGACAAGATCATGTTGGCAATATAGTTTTTTAATCTCTCTAAATCACCTCATAACAACTAGGATAGACAAAGAAACAGTCCACAGACAGTATCTTCAACCGAAACAAGTGATTGGTATGCCCATGAATTCTAGAACATGGGTGATTGGGTTCAAACCCTGACATCAGCGGCATCCCCATGGGTTTAATAGCTGTTCAATGTGAATAGGGGGAGGATAAAGTGACATTCTGATCATCTCAGGAGACCTCAGACACAGAAATTGTCAACAAATACTTTCAAAAGAAGTGCTCCACTTTGAGAGAACAACCTGAGAAACACCTTCATAGTTTCCCTTTGCAAGTAAGTCCAGAAAGAACCATCAGAACCCACTAAGGGGCTGTCATAGACTACTAAGGTAAATTAAATCTACAAGAACTTCAAAAATACACAAAAACATCTCCCATCCAGAAGAAAAGAAAATTAGGCAGCCCTGTGCATTCAGTGTATATTCACAGTTTTTATGGTCAGAGCATAGAATGTTGTATATTGTAATTGTAATTTCAACCAGAAGTAGATTTTTTTTTTCTTTTGAAGGAATAAATGTTCTTTATATAGCGTAACTTTTAAAAAGAAAAAAAAAAAAAAAGCTTGGTTTTATTTGTCACCTCATCAGATAGTAGCGAGATCCTTTCTAAATGTTATTCAAAATGATTTAATTCACACTAGTGGTTTTTTTTTTTTTCAATTCTAAAAAAGTAATGTTTTGCTTATTGTGTGACAGTCAAAAAGACATGCAAAAATTCAGCCCTGCCCTAACTTTCCTTACAATCAGAGTCCCTCTCACCTTGTAAAGTGTGAAGTGCCCTCCCTTTTTTTTACAGAAGATGAATTATATTTTGCATTTTGTCTGCTTGTAAGTGAATCTAACATACTGTCAATTTCCCTTGTTTGAATACAGAATTGTAACACTATGCAGTGTACATTTCCAGAGCCTTGTGTATATTTCCAATGAACGTTTTTTGCAAGCACACCTGTAACCATATGTGTAAAATTAACAAACCTGTGTATGCTTATACCTGGGCAACTATTTTTGTTAACTCTTTTTTGTTGTTGTTAACTCTTGTGCAGATTTTCTCTAAATTATGTGTGATCTTTATTTTGAAAAATACAGAATTTAGGAATCTGAAAATAAAAAATAAAAAACATCTCCAATCCTGAAGAACTGACATCCTGCCTGAAAGAGTCTTACTGGGAGTAGAATCCGAATTGAGTGAGCCAGAAACACTGGTGGGAGACAGAAAAGCTTCTCAGGAGAAGTTCCGAACCAGGCACGTGGCTACAGAGAGGAGGCCATGTTTTTTAATAATCCCCGGCAGGATCAACTCCTTGTTCACAAGTGATTAAAAATTTCGAGATGGTAACAGGAGAGCTTTAAGCCTGGAGCAGGACCCTGTGTGGCTACACAGGCCACAAGCCCGTGAAACCAGCCCTGCTTCTGAGCCAAAGCAGAAAGGGAACCTTCAGCAGGGAAGCTAGAAAAGCAGCTCAGGTTTGCCTCTTTCCCATTCAGGACCCGTCTCCTAAAATTGACCTCGTTCACACATGAACAATGATTGTGATCAAACCCTTTACAATGATAATAAGGGAAAAAAGGGGGAATTTCTCTGGTGGTCCAGTGGATGAGAGTCTGCCTGCCAAAGCAGAGGGGACCGGTTCGATTTCTGGTCCGGGAAATTCCGCAGGGACTGTGCCTGTTGTTCAGCAACTGAGCCCACATGCCCTTGAGCCCTTGCTCTGCAACAAAAGAAGCCACCACTGAGCGAAGCCAGCACACAGCAACTAAATAGTCCCCGCTCTCCACAGCTAGAGCAAGCCAGCATATAACAACAAAGACCCAGCGCAGCCAAAAAAAAAAATTTAAGACAAAGAAATACAGGAAAAAAGAGGAATCAAATAACATGCTAATAGGTAATGATGGCACAGCAGAAAATTACGACATAAAACCTTTCAGATAGTAATACAAAGTTAAAAGAAAGCAATGACGCCATGAAAAAAATGTTACCGAATGCAAGTCCTTGTATCCTTCACCCAGCAAGGCCAAACAAGCCAAAACATCAAGAGTTTGGAGCAGAGGTAAGTTGATTGTAGAGCTGAGTAGGGAGACTGACTGGTGCGTGCTCAAAAACAGTCCAACTTGCCGAAGTTTTGGCTAAGCATTTTCAAAGGTCAGGTGAAGGTGGGGCGTCCCAGAGTAGTGATCAGCTAGCGCACAATTGTCTGATTGGTCGATGGTGATCACTTAGGTGCCAGAAGGCGCGCGGACCCCCACCCTTATCCCCACCCCTATCCCCACCCCCAGCTCAGGATCTTCAACTAGTTAATTACTTCCACTTGGTGGAGGTTTAGCATCTGAAAAACTCAGGGAATATGCATCAGATACTATTATCCTGGTACTTCAGAGAGGCGCCAAAACAGAAGATGTTGGGGAGGGAGTCTGTCCCCAGGAGGCCCTGTAAGGTCCTGCTCGGTTATAATTCCTTCCTTTTCTTTGTATTCCTCAGTCTAGAGGAGAACAGATGTTGGACAAGAAAGGAAATTATGTGGGAATTCCCTGGTGGTTCAGTGATTAGGATTCTACCTTGCAAGGCAGTGGGTGTGGGTTTGATCCCTGGTTGGGAATGGAGAGCCCACATGTCACGGGGGTAACTAAGCCCTCGCACCAAAATGAAAGGTCCTACAAGATTCAGTTAAGATCCCAAGTGCTGCAACTAACACCTGATGCAGTCAAAAAAAAAAAAAGAAAAATATATAGAAAGAAAGAAAGTATTTTGGATAGTGATTCATCATAAACTTGGCAGAGAAACTTGGTTTCAATCTCCAGTCCTCTTGCATCCTTCCCCAAATCTTTCAGGGAAAAGGGCAACAACCCCTCTGGCTACTCCCTGCTCAAATGGGGTGCAGTCCTGTCTCAACTTGGGGAATGGGTGTAACCAAGCAGGACCCTATGGGGCCTTCCCCACCACCACCACCCCCGACAGACCCCTCTCCCACATCCTCTTCTTTAGCTCCTCTCAGAGGTATGTAGATAATAGTTTCTGATGCATATACCCTGAGTTTTTCAAATGTTAAGCCACCAGCAAATGGAAGAAATTAATTGCTTAATGATCTGATAAGTAGCCCCCAGATCTTCTGGAACCTAAGGATAGGTCACTATCAACCCATCAGAGAACTGTGCATGAATTGATCACATACCCTGGGACAACCCTCCTCATTTGGCCTTTAGAAATGTTTTGCTGAGACCCTTTGGGGAATTTGGGGGTTTAGATTAGTCACTTGTCCTCCTAGTACTGGTGCCTTCATAATAAACGCTGCATTTTCCTTCACCACAGCTCTGTATCAAGAGATTGGCTTCACTGCATGAGGGTGAAGGGACCCAAGTTTGGTGTGGTAACATGGACACAGAGCTGGAAATATTCCTGACTTTCAAATCCTGGATCCAAGTCTTGTATGATTAAAATCTCAGTCCCTTAGTCTGCACTTTTGGTGCCAGCTGACCCAATTAGAAGTGGTTTGAAGAGTGACCACTGAAACTGTAATAGACGAGTGTTCGGTTGCATCCCACAGCCCTACGAAGCCGGTGCTTTCCCAGTTTTGACAGAAAAAAGGGCCTGGAGACAGTAACAGAGATGTCAGTGGTTTAATGGATGGAGGAGTTCCCACGTTTGAAGCAAGATCCTGAGCAACAACCCCACACCCATGAGGTTGTTCAATCCCCAGTCACGGGGTAACTAAGCCCTGCACCAAAATGAAAGGTCCTACAAGATTCAGTTAAGATCCCAAGTGCTGCAACTAACACCTGATGCAGTAAAAAAAAAATAGAAAAATATATAGAAAGAAAGAAAGTATTTTGGATAGTGATTCATCATAAACTTGGCAGAGAAACTTGGTTTCAATCTCCAGTCCTCTTGCATCCTTCCCCAAATCTTTCAGGGAAAAGGGCAACAACCCCTCTGGCTACTCCCTGCTCAAATGGGGTGCAGTCCTGTCTCAACTTGGGGAATGGGTGTAACCAAGCAGGACCCTATGGGGCCTTCCCCACCACCACCACCCCCGACAGACCCCTCTCCCACATCCTCTTCTTTAGCTCCTCTCAGAGGTATGTAGATAATAGTTTCTGATGCATATACCCTGAGTTTTTCAAATGTTAAGCCACCAGCAAATGGAAGAAATTAATTGCTTAATGATCTGATAAGTAGCCCCCAGATCTTCTGGAACCTAAGGATAGGTCACTATCAACCCATCAGAGAACTGTGCATGAATTGATCACATACCCTGGGACAACCCTCCTCATTTGGCCTTTAGAAATGTTTTGCTGAGACCCTTTGGGGAATTTGGGGGTTTAGATTAGTCACTTGTCCTCCTAGTACTGGTGCCTTCATAATAAACGCTGCATTTTCCTTCACCACAGCTCTGTATCAAGAGATTGGCTTCACTGCATGAGGGTGAAGGGACCCAAGTTTGGTGTGGTAACATGGACACAGAGCTGGAAATATTCCTGACTTTCAAATCCTGGATCCAAGTCTTGTATGATTAAAATCTCAGTCCCTTAGTCTGCACTTTTGGTGCCAGCTGACCCAATTAGAAGTGGTTTGAAGAGTGACCACTGAAACTGTAATAGACGAGTGTTCGGTTGCATCCCACAGCCCTACGAAGCCGGTGCTTTCCCAGTTTTGACAGAAAAAAGGGCCTGGAGACAGTAACAGAGATGTCAGTGGTTTAATGGATGGAGGAGTTCCCACGTTTGAAGCAAGATCCTGGAGCAACAACCCCCCACACCCATATCCAGCAGATGGTGGGCAAAACTTGGTCGCAGGTTTTGCCCCCTAGGAGTGGGTGGGGAGGAGAAGTTACCAGTTATAGGCTAATTGACTTCAGGTGGGCTCATCGGTTACCAGGGAAACCAGCAGAGGACACACCCCTCCCCCCATCTGATCAGAACAATCTCCAGCTGGGGCCTGGGGCAAGTAGTAGGAAGGTCAGTCCTGTGTTTAAGATACAGATGAAGCAGGCACTGGTTGGGCAGGGAAGTGGACAGAGAGCAATAGCCATCTTGAGTGCCCTGACTATACACCAAGATAGATGTCATTTCCTAAAGAATTCTTGACCATTCTGGACCTGGCAGATTGGGGAAGACTTGTAGTCAGGTAGCCAGTTGTCTGCTCTTATCTAAGCTGATTTTAACTTGAGGTGCTATTAATATATACATAACAAGAGCTGTTGGCCGCTACACATTTCCTTTTTTCTGCTAACATGATCTAAAGCAATTTTATTGTCTAAAATTTTAAGAGTGACAAGAGACGACTTTGAGGTTATATGCTTGCAGCTGCCATCTGCCATCAGACACTGCTTTGAGAATGGCTGGTGGTATCCTAAGTATGACACAACTCAGAAAATTCAAGTTCTCAACAATACAGGAACGTGCCTGAAATCTTGTCCATGACTGAAACCTAGTTTTACCTTGGATGTCTGAACCACAGCTACTCCATTTTGATTTTCAAATGCATTGCCCATCTCAAGATGTACAGCAGTACACTGCAAGTTCAAAAAGCTACAAAACAGGCTGCTTTGATCACAAACGTTTAAATTAAACCAGGTATAAGCCAGAATGACTTCCCCACACCTTGAAATGTGTGGATTTTTCCATTTGTTTCCCTTTCGGTTGCAAGTCCCCAAAAGGTTTCCACAAAACATTTTAAAAAGGCTAGGTACACAGGATCATCAAGTAGTTAACTTCTTCCATCTGGTGGTAGTTTTAGCATCTGAATAACTCAAGGAGTAAGCATCAGATACTAATGTATCAGGCTGCCAAGGTGACTCAATGGTAAAGAATCCCCCTGCCAATGCTGGAGCCATGGGTTGGATCTGATCCCTGGCTGGGGAAGATCCCCTGGGGGAGGAAATGGCAACCCACTCCAGTATTCTTGCCTGGGAAATCCCATGGACAGAGGAGCCTTTCAGGCTACAGTCCATGGAGTCGCATAAGAGTTGGACAGGACTTAGTGACTAAACAACACAACAACTCATCTATCATCTGGGTACTTCAGAAAGGAGCTAAAGCAGAGGATATAGGGGAGAAGTCTGTCCCAGGAATACCCCCATAGGGTCCTGGTCCGTTACAAAAGCAGCATGAACCAGAAGGAAAGCTCTGAAATGCTATGGCTAACCAACAGAAGGATCTGAAAAGAACTTTCAGGCCTTAGGAGCAAATGAGCAGATAAAGAAAAAAAAAAAAAACATTTCAAAACAAAGACTCAAAGTAACACAAGAGTAAGTAGACTCCATGTGAAGTACAGTAAGAGAAATAGGGGATAAGAAAAGAAAATGAAACAAACAGAAATCTAATCCTTCTGTGAAAAGCAAATTTCATAACCTCTAACCACTTGAATCCTATTTGACAAAAAACACGAAGTTTATATTTCTCCTTTATTTGTTGAAGTTTGATTAATCTTATCCAAAGTGGTTATAGTTAATTAATTTTTTAAAAATCCAATGTTCAAGGAGATATTCCAGCAACCAATTTTGCATCCATATTCTTTGCAATTCATTAGATAATTTGAAAACATTAACAAAAACATTTTTAATCTGCTTTTCAAAGGGAACATCTGTGTGTTATTGTTTGTGATAGTAGCTTTGTTCTAGCAAATGAAACATCTGGAAAGACTTGATAACTTGTTGACAGAAACTCCAATGCAAAATGTAGGTGAACGGCAACATATTCTCACTAGGTTCAAATAAATAAGCCCAGCCAATGGGATTGACCAAAGCTAGTAAATTGGGAGAGACCAGTATCTGGGATCTTTATTTCTGAGTCATTCCTTGTATTAGGTCTAGATCTGCGCTCAATATTGGTGCTTATGCAATTTTAAAGAATTAGAATTAAGACCTTTTAACTTGTGACTAATACTCTGGATGTTAGGAGTGGCCTGTTCAGTGTCCTTAGCTCAACTCCCTGCTGGAAACAAAGAAAATCCAAGTCTAAACAATCCAGGTTGTTCAAATCCATGTTGATGGAATTTTTTAGTCTTTCTTTTTAATACTGATTTTCAGTTCACTTGGTTATTAGAATTGGTTAGGTAGTATTCTTATTTGCCAACGAACAGCTCGGGGCTTCAGAGATAAACAGATGAACAAGTGGCCTCTAAGACCCCAAAAAGTAATTTATTGACCATTCTAACTTTGTTAGTCACTCTCAGTTGTGCCCGACTCTTCCTGACCCCATGAACTATAGCCCTCCAGGCTCCTCTGTCCATGGAGATTCTCCAGGCAATAATACTGGAGTGGGTTGCCATGCCCTTCTCCCGGGGATCTTCCAGAGCGAGGGACTGAATCCGGGTCTCCCGCACTGCAGGCAGATTCTTTACCCAAGGGTGCCTAGCACCATGCTATGCCTATGCTAAGACCTCAATAAAAGTTGAATCCAAGTGTAGAAGAACACTACTGATTATCATCACAAAGGTCATCTCCTCCTTTCCACATGGCAGAGAATTTTCCATCCCAGAGACTGAAAATGGCAGCTTCTCACTTTCTAGCCTCCCTTTCGGCTAAGGCATGGACATATGACACAATTTTGGCCAATGATGACTGAGGAAGGGTGCTCCTGGGGAAGACTTCCTCCTTAAAAAGAAATACTTCAGGGGCTTCCCTGGTGGTCCAGTGGGTAGAGACACCGCCTTGCAGTGCATGGGGCGTCGGTTCGATCCCTGGCCTGGGAAGATCCCACATGCCTCGGAGCGGCTGGACCGATATGTCCAACTACCGAGCCAGAGCTCTGGAGCGCATGCGCCCAGAGCCGGTGCTCTGCAGCGAGAGAGGCCACTGCAGTGGGAGGCCCACACAGGCCAAGGAACAAAAGATGGATGATGAAACACCAATAGAAGTGACCAAAAAAAAAAAAAACTTCATGAGTAGAGACATGTCTTTTTTTTTTTTTAATTTTATTTTACTTTTTACTTTTATAGAGTTTTGTTGTTTACAGATATGTATGATCTCAGATTAGTGAGTAGAGACGCATCTTTTCTTCAGTTGGGCATTGTTATGTTTGAACTCAATTCCTGGGACCATGACAGTCATTTTGCAACCATGAAGGGACATACCTAGGTACCCTGAGGAGGACAGAGCAGAAAGATGGAGTCTGGGTCATTGGTGCCATTGTGGAGCCACTGAACCAATCCTGATCCCACCCAACTCTGGAATTTTTTTTTTGTATATTAAATAAGAAGTATCCTAGTGCTGAAGTAATTTTAGTTGGGTATATAATTATCTGCAGCCAAAAGCTTAACTAATACATATTGAAGGAGCTCTCTCCTTTTCAAATATGTCAATAGAACCTAAAGCCAGTTTTCCTTTAATGTGCTGGACAAAATGTGCAGAGGCTGCCGCTGAGGGCAAAGGGTCCTTCCCAAACCCCAACCCATTTCCACGTTCACCACTGTGTGTCCTCAAGTCTTTTTCATCCGCAAAATGGAGACGATTCCTGTTTTTCAAATCATTAACTGTTAATGGTGACTGGAAACCTAATTGATTGGTGGCTCCCCAATTAAAGGCACTAGGAAAGACTTTTTTAAATAGTAGTTTTCCATATGAGCTCTGCGCAGGCTGTGTTGTAATTTATGGATGTGCCAACAGGGGAAAGGACAAAGTGATCAGTAATTCACTGCCAGAGCCCTGAGAAGCTGCATAATATCCGTCCCTCCCCATCATCACACGAGTAATAACCATCAAACCCACTGGTGGGCACTGAGAGACGTCCTTGCTTCTGAGTTGGTATCCTGCATTGGATCTAAGCCCCCTGCCCAACGGCCTTTGGTGATGACATGCCGAAGAAATCAGCACAGTGTCTCACAGACTCCAGCCCAGATTGAAAAGTAATGAACAATTACAGGATACCAAATTAACATTTAATGAAGATGTAAATGATTAGAGTCAATACTGAATTGCTGGGTGAAATCTATTCCAGCCAGAGAGAGCAGCAGTGGCCTATAGAGGCAGGGAACAGTCTTTCTTACAAGCCATTGTTCTTTAACTTCTCCGCAGCTCTAGCTGAGTCCTTGACTCAGATCCCCCCGAGAGCTGACAGAGGGCATCTAGAGGGAAATCAACGTTAGAATCCTCCTAGCCTTTTTATTCCTAATTTCCTCCTTTGTCATTCTTTCTCTCTGTCCTCACTGTGTACTCTGAAACAAAGTCCACATAGGGTTTCTGACATTACACTCGCCGAATGCCAACACTCTGTCCCTCTGTCAGTTGGGTGTCTGCCTGTTGAGAGGGACATAAGAACTCCAGGGCAATTCCTCACCTCTGCAGAGTGGGGAGAGTGGTTGAGCCCGCTGTGTCAAAAGAAGTTGCCAATGCTTCAGTCAGAGCTGGGTGGTGGGTGTGAAGCTGCTGGTACATGAAATGACACAGGACAAATGGGGTAGAGACAGAGGAGTACCCTAGGCTACAGGGTATATGGAGAATGACAGCTGGTCAACTGGGACACAGCCCCTGAGGGGCCAAAAGATGCCAGGGGCTGTGTCTGGTGCTCGGTTTACTCTCAAGCCCCGACTCAGAGAGCTGTTAACAGTACTCAGGGCTGGAAGCAAAAATAGTCTTCCAGGAAAATTTTCCAGCCAAGAGCCCCTGTGCTCAACCAAGCTAGGGACTGAGCTGAGCAAGTTAGTCCAAAGGCTGTTTCTCCTAGTTGGTCTGGCAAGAGCAGCGTCTTCATCCATCAGGACTAAAGAAGGCAGCATGTATGCTGGGGCACCAGCCCTCCAGCAGTCTGGAGAAAATGCTCCACCACGTTGCGGGCTGAACTCCATCGCCAGGGCAGCCAGGTCATGTGTAAGCAGTATGGAGCCTGCAGTAAAGCCATCTAAGCCCCAGAGGAGGTGGGCTCCGCCTTCTAGGATCACAGCCCTGAGACCTCTCCTCTCCCTGCTAGTGTCTCAGGGAGCCTCAGCGAAGGGGAATCCCCAGGACGGCTGCAGCCACTGGGGAATACATGCTCTGGCTGACACACCCTCTCTCCCACTGCGGACTGGAATGTGAGAAGGGCTGCCCTGTCACTCTGTCATCACCTTTCAGAGCTGTGGCTGTGCAATCTGGTAGCTCGGCGGGTGGCTTTCTGTCTTAACCTATTTTATTCATGAAGACTGATTCTAGGACCCACAAGACTCTCGGTCCCACACTAATTTCTTTCTCTATCCAAACAGCCTTGTGAAGGCTCAAGTGAGCCCACATGTCACAGAAGATGAAATGTTTCCCCCTGCCATGCTTGAAACCACTCTAGATATTTCAAACAGACAGGGGTTAACACCAGTAGCTGGCTACATGGGTCACAGAAGAGTAAAAGGAAGCCAAAGAGAGGTCCATGAGGCAACACAGAGATCGGTGTCGTTTAGATGCTTAGTCGTGTCTGACTCTTTGAGACTCCATGGACTGTAGCCCACCAGGCTCCTCTAACCATGGGATTTTCCAAGGAAGAATAATGGAGTGGGTTGCCATTTCCTTCTCCAGGGGATTATTCAACCCAGGGATCAAATCCACATCTCCTGCTTTGGCAGGCAGGTTCTTTACTGCTGAGCCACCAGGGAAGCCCCTCCCAATCAAACCCTCGCCATATTCTACTTGTAAGAAGGGGGTCATTAGGTATAGCCCACACTCAAGAAGAAGGGATCACAAAGGGCATGAATGGCAGGAGGCCAGATCTTAGACGCTACCAGCCATAGGACTGTAGCCACAGAGGCAGACTCAGTTCTCGGTTTGGGGGTCCAAAGCTTATAAAATCAGGGGAGCTCTTGAAAGACAAAGCATGCAAAATGACAAATAAAAATTCACAGTCAGGTCCAGGAACGGGTCAATGTATAAACAAAATGGGGAAATAGCCATATACTGGAAATACTATTTGGCAATGAGAAGGAATGAAGCATTCATTCATGCTACACCATGGATGAACCTCCAGCGCTGCTCAGCAAAGGAAACCAGTCACAAAAAACCACATACTATTTCCATGAAAATGTCTAGAACAGGCAAATCCAGAGAGACAGGAAGCAGACTAGTGGTTTCCCGGGCTTGGGAGCCAGAATTGACTGAAAAGTCACAAGGGAACTATGGGGTGATGGCAATGCTCTCAAACTAGATTGTGGTGATGGTTGCACAACTCACTAAATTTACTAAAAACCATTGAACTATACACTGACAATGGGGGGTTTTCATGGTTTGTAAATGATATTTCAATAAAGCTGTTAAAAATATAAACACTGGGGGCCAATGGGAGGTTTTTCAAATTTTGGTTTGTCACAAGGCTCAAGTGAGCCCACATGTCACAGAAGATGAAATGTTTCCCCCTGCCATGCTTGAAACCACTCTAGATATTTCAAACAGACAGGGGTTAACACCAGTAGCTGGCTACATGGGTCACAGAAGAGTAAAGGAAGCCAAAGAGAGGTCCATGAGGCAACACAGAGATCGGTGTCGTTTAGATGCTTAGTCGTGTCTGACTCTTTGAGACTCCATGGACTGTAGCCCACCAGGCTCCTCTAACCATGGGATTTTCCAAGGAAGAATAATGGAGTGGGTTGCCATTTCCTTCTCCAGGGGATTATTCAACCCAGGGATCAAATCCACATCTCCTGCTTTGGCAGGCAGGTTCTTTACTGCTGAGCCACCAGGGAAGCCCCTCCCAATCAAACCCTCGCCATATTCTACTTGTAAGAAGGGGGTCATTAGGTATAGCCCACACTCAAGAAGAAGGGATCACAAAGGGCATGAATGGCAGGAGGCCAGATCTTAGACGCTACCAGCCATAGGACTGTAGCCACAGAGGCAGACTCAGTTCTCGGTTTGGGGGTCCAAAGCTTATAAAATCAGGGGAGCTCTTGAAAGACAAAGCATGCAAAATGACAAATAAAAATTCACAGTCAGGTCCAGGAACGGGTCAATGTATAAACAAAATGGGGAAATAGCCATATACTGGAAATACTATTTGGCAATGAGAAGGAATGAAGCATTCATTCATGCTACACCATGGATGAACCTCCAGCGCTGCTCAGCAAAGGAAACCAGTCACAAAAGACCACATACTATTTCCATGAAAATGTCTAGAACAGGCAAATCCAGAGAGACAGGAAGCAGACTAGTGGTTTCCAGGGCTTGGGAGCCAGAATTGACTGAAAAGTCACAAGGGAACTATGGGGTGATGGCAATGCTCTCAAACTAGATTGTGGTGATGGTTGCACAACTCACTAAATTTACTAAAAACCATTGAACTATACACTGACAATGGGGGGTTTTCATGGTTTGTAAATGATATTTCAATAAAGCTGTTAAAAAATTATACACACAAGGCACTGGAAGAGGCCTGTGCAAGGGAGAGGCTCTGGAGCTTAGGCTTCATTAACTTTTCAGAAAATGTGTCTCTGTGGAGAGACACTGCCTGAGGCGGTGAGGGCAGGAGGCGGTCACAGGGCGTCCCCGTCCTCTCTCCTTGCCATCTCCTGCCTGGGCCTGCTATTGCTCCGATCTGCCCAGAAGCCAAGGAAGTGGAGTCCTTTGAGATACCAAATGGAGATACTGAGGGCTGGGAGGAGATCTGAGCACCAAGAGGCAAATGACAGACGTGTGGGCCCTATCTGGCAAGGCTGCCTCTTCACCCTAATAATGCTAAGGCAATTAACCAACTCTAGCTTTTGACGCTGAGACACGTCTCAAGAGGAAATCCACAGAAGGCCCAGGTTTTCAAATGAAGACCTAAGCTATTGATTATTTATCATCAACAGTAGAGACCACTGGATTGGCTAGTCTGCTTGAGGTAAAGGTTCAAAATCATTTATTCATGCGTATGTATGTGTAGGAGGATGGAGAGGAGGGTTTGGGTGGGTAGGAGGAAGGAAAAAAGGAGATAGCTCATGGAGGAAAAATACTGGATGTGGCAAATATTCAACACTGGATATATTGTCTTGACAGCTTTTCTCATTTAACTCTTGCAGGCAATGGGTATCAAGGGCAGTGCTGCGGAGCAGTCAGCCCCAGGTACGGGCGAGAAGAGGATGCACTGTCTGTGGTGAACTTAAAAACAGTAATAAAACCTACTAAAATTGATATCTTTTGTACCAGAAAACACATTGATCTATTTATGATTTTTAAAAATCGGGCCCAAAGGAAACCAGTCACAAAGACCACATACTATTTCCATGAAAATGTCTAGAACAGGCAAATCCAGAGAGACAGGAAGCAGACTAGTGGTTTCAGGGCTTGGGAGCCAGAATTGACTGAAAAGTCACAAGGGAACTATGGGGTGATGGCAATGCTCTCAAACTAGATTGTGGTGATGGTTGCACAACTCACTAAATTTACTAAAAACCATTGAACTATACACTGACAATGGGGGGTTTTCATGGTTTGTAAATGATATTTCAATAAAGCTGTTAAAAAATTATACACACAAGGCACTGGAAGAGGCCTGTGCAAGGGAGAGGCTCTGGAGCTTAGGCTTCATTAACTTTTCAGAAAATGTGTCTCTGTGGAGAGACACTGCCTGAGGCGGTGAGGGCAGGAGGCGGTCACAGGGCGTCCCCGTCCTCTCTCCTTGCCATCTCCTGCCTGGGCCTGCTATTGCTCGATCTGCCCAGAAGCCAAGGAAGTGGAGTCCTTTGAGATACCAAATGGAGATACTGAGGGCTGGGAGGAGATCTGAGCACCAAGAGGCAAATGACAGACGTGTGGGCCCTATCTGGCAAGGCTGCCTCTTCACCCTAATAATGCTAAGGCAATTAACCAACTCTAGCTTTTGACGCTGAGACACGTCTCAAGAGGAAATCCACAGAAGGCCCAGGTTTTCAAATGAAGACCTAAGCTATTGATTATTTATCATCAACAGTAGAGACCACTGGATTGGCTAGTCTGCTTGAGGTAAAGGTTCAAAATCATTTATTCATGCGTATGTATGTGTAGGAGGATGGAGAGGAGGGTTTGGGTGGGTAGGAGGAAGGAAAAAAGGAGATAGCTCATGGAGGAAAAATACTGGATGTGGCAAATATTCAACACTGGATATATTGTCTTGACAGCTTTTCTCATTTAACTCTTGCAGGCAATGGGTATCAAGGGCAGTGCTGCGGGAGCAGTCAGCCCCAGGTACGGGCGAGAAGAGGATGCACTGTCTGTGGTGAACTTAAAAACAGTAATAAAACCTACTAAAAATTGATATCTTTTGTACCAGAAAACACATTGATCTATTTATGATTTTTTAAAAAATTGCTTGGAACCTTCCTTAATAAAGGTGATGTACAAAAATTTTTTAAAAAGTTGGTATATTTTATTATTAACACATTCAAGTAATTCTAAACCATGTAAGTGATAATATTCCTCCCCTCATACCCCAAATACCTAATTATAGTTCTAAAATTGCTAAAGTTACTGTTGAGCTTTAAATATTAATATGTAAGCTTCAAATGAACATATTTTCATTACCCTGTAAGAAACAGTCTCTGCATGGAAGGTGATACAGAAAGCCCTAGTTATATAGTAGGCGCCAGGCACAGTGAACTCAGCTACACACGCATTTGATTCCAGAGTCAGATTGTATTGGCTCGGAATTGCATGGGCTCACCCGGGCTGAAGTTTGTGTTTCCAGTCTTGGTGGTACTGCAGATTCTTGCATTCAAATGGTCGATTCGGAAATATAGCGATAGCACAGCGACCGTGAAAACGCAGAAACGGAACTTGAGATGTTCAATTTGTCATTCTAGGGGCAGTCACTCTGAACCCTGAGGGGCTCATTCTATTGGCCATGTTTTTTCATGTGGTATCCCTCTCCTTCAAAAATACATTAACATGTGACAACCTGCATGAGAAAAGAATCTGAAAAAGAATGAATATATGTGTATGTATAACTGAATCATTTTACTGCACACCTAAAACTAATACAATGTTGTAGATCAACTACATTCCAATAAATTTAAAAAAATGCATTAACATAAATGAAACAGTAATCCAATTAATCCAGTTTCTTTTTCCTTTGGGCACTATTTAGTTTTTTTTACTTGTATATTTATTCATTTAAATATTTTTTTTTCATTCGATTTGCTATTTCTACTAGAAGGAAAGTTCAATAAAGGATAGATTTTCACTCTCTGTGTTTCTTTGCTGGCTATTATTATCATTTGTTTTATTTCAAAATTAGTACTGAAAAAGATTTTGTCATATAGAGGAAGGGAGCTTTATAAATCATCTGCTCTGGGTGTCAAATATTGATAGAACCAAAAAGTATCCTCCCCATGAATCAGGAAACTGAGGCTTAAAGAGGCGAAGAAATTGGCTGAAAATCACAAAAGTAGCAAGTGAGAGACCAAGGATTCAAACAAGACTGTACAGGCAGCAGAAAAAATGTATCATTTACCTGTATGAACTCATTTGGTACTAACCACACCCAGTATCACTGTCCCCACTTGACAGATAAGGAACAAACGACTTGTCCAAAGGTCCCATAGTGAGTAAATGGCAGAAGAAGGATTTGACCCTGGTAGCATTGCTGACTCAATGGACACAAATCTGAGCAAACTCCAGGAAATGGTGGAGGTCAGGGAAGCCTGTTGTGTTATGGTCCATGAGGTCACTAAGAACATGACTTGGCGATCGAACAACAACAAAGCATTGCCCAGAAGCGCCCTGTGTAAACCCTTATTCTGGGCTACTTCATCAACTGAGGTTCACTTCCAAAGCCACGTTCAGTTCTCATGGCAGCTGAGTGACTTAGACCAACTTCCACGTGAGCTGTCCTTTCCACCTACCACTCCCACCAAGAAGGAAATCTGGCAGATGCACATGGGTGATTTCTAAGGACACAACTGCCATCTGATCTGAAGTTAGCTCAGCCTGGCTGTTGACCTGGTTTACTCTTAGAAGGGAAGGATGAGAAAGAAGACTGACTTCTTAGACACGGGGATCGTTGGGGTTCTAAGGTATGTTTACCTCCCACAGATTCAGACATTTTGGCCAGCTTTCATAAAAGCTGAAGAAAACTGCATGGTGCTTCCATCACAGGTAATACTGACCTGCGACACTAGATGGCAAAATGGTGCTATGTTACTGCACTGTTACCTGAAAAAGCTTGGTAGAAAAGTGTTCCTCCCAAATCCGAATCCGCTGAACTGTCTTTTTGGGGGGGAAAAAATGTTTATTTTGGAAAATAAAGTTCTATGTGGAGTTAA
Source organism: Tragulus kanchil (assembly GCA_022376925.1). NCBI lineage: Eukaryota > Metazoa > Chordata > Mammalia > Artiodactyla > Tragulidae > Tragulus > Tragulus kanchil. The sequence goes on along the minus strand of JAIOJX010000001.1, from coordinate 92,590,220 downwards.
GATCTTATTTTTTTTTTAAATCATTGTTTAGAAATGCCCTATTTTGGACAGTCTCCTAGGTTCTATCAAGTAGGTAAATATACGTCTCTTTGCCTAATGGCCAGCTGGTCAAAAGCTACCTCCTAATTGATCAGATAAAAACGGGAGGATAACAGAAGATAATGGAGATAGTACGAAATGTACTTTCAAAAGCTGCATGTTAACATCAATGTGACATAAATGTGACAAATGTATATGGCACAGATGTCATCTGTCATGGCCTCTTTTGTTGAAATAAACATAGAAGCCAATAACAAACTGGACACACTGCTCTTTCTCATTTCATTCTTTCAGGAATAAGCAACTCTCGCGTACAAGGCAGTTGAAGGCAACACAAAATGCAGACAAATTTTCTTCTGGCATTTAAGAAATCTGTGTTCCAGAGGGAGACAAAAGACAAATGCGCCACAACTGTCTGCCATCAATCTCTAGATCATTCATTCTCTGGAGCCTTACAGTTAGGGCTGCCAGTCCCTCCTTCCTCCCTCAGCCCCTGCAAGCCTTGGGACCACCCAGCATCCTGACCTGGACAGAAAGCACATCAGCGTATCAAGACTGGCTCCATCCAGGGGCTCAGGGATAAGTCTGTATTGCTCCCTAATTTGCCTGGGCCTATCAAATTTAACAGAGTCCCTGCTTATCAGAAGTACAGAATAACTATTAGCAGGAGGGTGGGAGGAATCATGGTGTACAGCCATTGAGAACTGATCCAGGAAGTTTTCTAGAACACTGCCATGGGCAATGAAGAGGAGGTAGAATTACTGTTGTTTAGTCACTCGGTCGTGTCCAACTCTTTTTAACTCCATGGACTATAGCCCGCCAGGCTCCTCTGTCCATGGGATTTTCCAAGCAAGAACACTGGGGTGGGTTGCTATATTCTCCTCTAGGGGATCTTCCCAACCCAGGAATCAAACCCATGTCTCCTACATTGCAGGTGCAGATTCTTTACCACTGAGCCACCAGGGAAGCCCCGTGTGTTACAATGTGTCCCTCCCCTCAGTCATTCTGACACATGCTTAAAGTCCAGAACCACTGAATTAGAGTATGGCCCCTGTCAGGGAGCATTGACAGACAAGAGACTACACAGAGGTAAGACCCTGAAGGGCTTTGTGCTAAGAGGTGGGGATTTTTTTGTTTTTGTTTTTGTTTTCTGTTTGTTTTATCTTGTAGGCAACATGGGAGCCACTGAGGGTTTCTAAGGAAGGAAGTGGTCAGAACAAATCTGTGCTTCCAGTCCATCACTCTCAGGAGGCATGGAGGAGGATGTGGAGAGAGGGGAGATGCCTCCCTCCCACCTTCAGAGCATCTCTAGCTTCCCTTCTGCCTTCACCACAAAGCTCCGCCCCTGGCTCTCTCTGCTTGTTCTACAGCCTTGTCTCTGGGTGATCTCTCCAGCCATTCTCTTGGCTGGTGGAACCTACTTCTCTAGTCTGTATCTTGCACCAGGTGGACTGGCTGGACTTCCTGGATGTCCAGCTGCCACCTCACACTCAGCACAGCCAAATCTGAACTCACCATCCACAAACTACAGCTTCCTTTCCTACCTTCTCAACTGCTGTTAATGGCACAACTGTCTGTACTGCCATTTAGTTAATGGCTGTGCTGGGGGTCATCCCTCAAACTTCTTCAAACCCAGGCTCACTTAATCACAACCTATTTAGCATTCTAGGACTCCTTGGCAGGCACATACTTTCATTCCAACACCTTGAGAGGAGTGTTGGGGCCTGAGGGTGAGCACCATAAGGGAAAAAAGCTCATTTGCATATGCATCAAGCTGGCATGAGGCAGAGAGGCAGAGACGCTGGACTGAGTAGAACTAGGATTTTTAGTGAACAAAGGAATGAATTCCAACCCTTAACGCTGAGGGTGGAGACAGACCAGGAAATAGCAGAGAGATGCATGTGATTGCAAACCCATAGGAGGTCCCTGGTAAGCCCCGAAAGCATGCACAGCTAGGGGTATGAGGAAAGACTGTTATGAGGAAGTGGGATGAAGTTACAAGAAATGACAGAGGGAGTGGCTATGGAAGCAGAGGCAGCAGGTATAGACGAAGCTTTCTAGAAGACTGGTGAAGAAAGAAAAGGAGATGGGATAGCATTTCATAAGAGAAGGAAGGGAAAGGGAAGGGTGTATGGTGTGTTGGGGGGGGGTCTTGTTTTAAAAGGTAGAGGAAACTTTGAAAATGCAATTCCAAAAAAAAAGCAAAAACAGAAAAAACAGTGGAGTAGGAAAGACTTAAGATGACAGACAGGGTTGAGGAAGTGTTCAAAAATCACAATGACTGGGGTAGATGACATCACAGATACAGAGGAAGGGGCTGGTCTAGGAGTTGAGGACTCCTCTCCATGGTATCATGGTGTCAGCTCAGCAGGTGAGTTGAGCTGATGCTTTCTAAGCATGTCATCTCTGAGGTTGGTGAGGAGACTGTGGGAAAAGATCCAGAGAAGTTGAAGTGATAAGAAAGACAAGTCAGCAAGTTCCCAGAGATGTCTGTGATGGTGAGGACAGAAAGACGGAGGCAGAAGAGGTAGGTGGCCTTTGGGAGACTGGAAAATGTTAAGAACTTGTAGAATTTGACTGGCAGTCAGCAAGAGGCCCCAGACACAAGCTTCCCAGCACTATCCACACTGGGCCCACACCCTGTACTGCCTCCATTTCTCCCCTGTCTGTCGGAAGCCTTTTCTTCTTCAAGCCCCGTCACCAAAGTCACTGTTATTCTGACATTTTCCTTGTGCACCCATCCTTAGGCACAGCTGTTCTCAATAATAACATTTATGCAGTGCTTTACAGCTTAAAAGCAAATATGCATACCTTTTCTTACATGCATAATCTTAATTAACTACTCTCTCCTCTAGAACTCTGTTCCTTACAGGAGTATAACAATTTATCAGTTCATATGCCCCCCAAACTAGATGTTCATTTTGTCTACTAGACTCTGAGTTTATTAAAAGGCAGCGTCACACCTGACTTATCTTTGTAACCCTGTATCTAACATGGCACCTAGCCCCAATCAGCAACACAAGGGCATGGACTGAACTAAATGAATGAACCTCTATTGAAAATACATCCTTAAAACAATCCTATTGATCCTTCAAGACTCAGTTCAATGCCAATTTATTCTTATGTCCCATTAGTAGTACCTTCTTCAGATTAAATAAACATGCACACATGCACGCATGCTCAGTTGCTAAGTCCTGTCTGACTCTTTCCAACCCCATGGACCATAGTCCACCAGGCTCCTCTGTCCACGGGATTTCCCAGGCAAGAACACTAGATTGGGTTGCCATTTTCTTCTCCAGGGCATCTTCCCAAGCCAGGAATCAGACCTGTATCTCCTGCACTGGCAGGCAGATTCTCTATCATGGTGCTACCTGGTAAGCTCTAAATAAACTTAATTCCTTCTACTGTTTTCCTCAGAAACTACATTTTCATTCTTCAGTTTCACAGTGATTTTGTTCAGACGTTTTGAAATTATTCTTAAACCTTGCATGTTAAGGAGTCAGGAAAGGCCTCAGTAAGTTCTGAATCATCAATCTTCATTACTCCTAGTTTGGCACAGGCTTGGTCTCAGCTTTGTGTAGCTTTTCCTACTGGTTGCTAAAAGATATTAACAAGCACAATGAGGTTCTTGCCCCTAAATTCAGTTAGCATTACTCTTCACTGTTAGGCAGTAAGGGTTTTTGTCTTGAAAGGCATAGTAGAAAACCACCCTGCTTCTTGACATGAACCAGAGTCAGTTCTAAATATGTGGTTCAGTTTTAAATACATCCCAGTGATTTCTGGTGTGTAGGCAACTCAGAACCTTCTACTTAGCCAATGGAATCTCAGTGGAAATAAAACAGAATGACCTCCTCAAAGTCTAAAAAAATACAAGGGCAGGTTGCCCCAATCCAAATCTCACCTACAGTTCCCTCGAGTCTGTGGGATTCCTAGCAGGAAGAAGGTAGTGGAAGCCATATTTTAACACTGTGAGTACCATTCCACTGATGCCTGCTGTGTTCTGAAAGCCATTCCTAGCTTCTCTTCTCACTGTTGAGATATGCTGGGAGATGGGGATTGTGGTGAAAGGAGGTAGTGTTTCCCAAGCCGGATCACACATGAGGATCACTTATATGTGTTAAAAATATAGATTTCTTGCCATTGACTTCCCTGAGAGACAGATGCAGTTGATATGAAGTTAAACCAGAATATATATTTTTACATATATACATATATATTATTTTTTTAACTGTCTAAGGTTGGATTTTCTTAGAATCAGACCTTGAGAAAAATGTGAGAGCAAGGAGTTTTTTTGAGAGAGAATTCTAGTGGGTAATGATAGGAAAGTGACAGGAAGGGAGAAGTCCAGTGAGACATGCGTTACTGAGCAGGTTATCACTGTGGGAAATCATGGATCACATCTTAGAAATATTCTAGGTGGTATAAGCTGGGGTATTAGCCAATTTCCATTGCTGACTGCCTGGCACTGCCAGCCTGGTTGACAGGTGAACCGGGGGGTGGGGTGGGGGGGAGTTTTGGCCCTGTTGCACAAAGGCAAAGGCAGATGTGATCAGCTGGAGGCCATCTGGTTGGCTTGTACAGGTATGCTGAATGCCTAGAGCTTACAGGTGGGCACTAACAGTGTCAGCTGCAACAAGTGTCCTGGTGTTTTGGATACAGCCAAGGCTCCCAGAGACCAGATGTAGGAAACCTCACTAGGATTTTATATAAATACTCAATAGCTTTTATTTACCACTCGTCATCCTTTGACCACAGCCATCAACAAAGATAACTCCAACCTTTTCCACTAAAATGGACTTCAATCCACTATGAAATGTTAACAAAAACACTTGCTACCAAACAACTAGAGTGGACAATGCACAACTGACAAGAAATGACTTAGATTAGAAGGAAAGATGAAAGCAGTGTCTCATCTGCTACTGAGGAGGAAGAAGAGAAGGGTCCCAGTCCACATCAAGGTGTCTCAATTGTCTCAGCAGCTAGGAAGTCAAGGATGCGGGCATTTTCTATGCATCAAGACTGCCTGGGATGCCTTCCAGCTGCAGCATTGGGACCTTAATAAACGAGCCATATTATGTTTATACTTTACTGTTTAAGTAATGCTATTTCACTCTGTGTAAAGCCACTTAAAATACCAGTGGAAACACATGCATGGACCATGAAACAACTTTAAATGGATAATCAATTTTTATCACATATTGAGGGTTAGACTGGTATATCTGAGTGAATTATGAAAGTCTGTATGTGCTCTGGCTAGGAGTGTTTGCATACCAAATCTTCTCTGTCACAGAACCAATCTAATGTAAGCACGCCGGGAGTTTTGAAAATCTAACACGGAAAAACTTCCATTCTGAAACAATTTCTCAGAATTTTAAAACATGGATGTACTTTATTTGGGCTTAGCTGTGAAAGACTGTATAAGAACATCTTGATTCCCTTGTACAATTCTCCTCTAAAACAGGGAAAATGATCAACATGTAAGACAACAAAGAAAGTACGGCCAACATGAAGATGAACTTAATGATGGAAGTCTAGGCTGTACAATGTACCCTAAAACTTATGGGATATGGTTTTAGAACAAACTGTAAACACATGTGACAAGTAAACAAGTAAACACATGGAACTCATTATATCTGCAAAGCAGGGCAGGATGAGAAGGTAAATGTGGTCAAGGAGAATTTGGATCAATTCATGGGTAACAGACCCTTAACAGTTCACTAAGGGTTTAGGGAAGTTCAAGTTACAGCCTCGGCCCCTGAGGTTGATGTCATGGATGCAAATTGCCATATTCTTACAAAGGACCTTCAGAGAGAGAACACAAGATTGGTGGACCACTGATCTGACATGTTGTGACATTGCTTATGTGAAATAGAGGATGTTGAAAATGTCATAAAATCTGAGCACCCTGAACCACCAAGAAGCTGTCAGTTCTTTGATCTCCCAAGTTCCTTGAAGCACTTGCTATTCCTTTTCTAGTCTCAAAGTGAATGAAGTGGTCACGATTACCCTTCCCACACACCTGATACAATACACATAACTTCATAAACCACTTCCAAAACTGATGCTCTCCTCTCTTTATAAATGAGGATGCAGAATTGGGAAGGGCAATAGGTCAATCTTAATTTTTAGAAAAGATCCATACCTCACCCAAACATTAGTTCATTCATTTTATCATGTTTGACCATGTTCTAAGCAGTAAAATAGAATCAGAATCAGTACTCCTGCCAACATAGCCTAATCATCAGTTGGCTTCACTTATTTTTTTTTTTTAATCTTTTGATAACATCCTGCAGCACATGGGATCTTAATTTCCCAACCAGGGATCAAACCTATGCCTCCAGAATTGTCAGTGTGGAGTCTTAACCACTGGACTGCTAGGAAAGTCCCCCAATTTCATTCTTAAAATTTTTTTATTGAAGTATAGTTGATTTACAATGTCATGTTAATTTCTGCTATACAGACGTAACTCAGTTATAAATACATATTCTTTTTCATATTCTTTTCCATTATAGTTTATCACAAGACATCAAATATAGTTCCCTGTGTTATACAGTAGGTCCTTGATATTTATCCATCCTATGTATACTAGTGTGCATCTGCTAATCCCAAACTCCCAGTCTATCCTTCCCTCAAACTTCTCGCCCTTGGTTGATTTCACGCTGAAACCCAGTGTTACATGAAGTTTGACTACATGACAAATCAAGTGAGACTATTTATTTCAATCAAGTCCCCATTTGATATTTGACCATGTGACATGTTCACATACTTAAGGACAACCACAGAGGCTACACATGTTCCTCAGATCTGAACTGTCACATCATGGCAGGTTTATATCAAAAACTCTGATGTTGGGCTTCCCTGGTGGTCCACTGGGTAAGGACACCACCTTGCAGTGCAAGGGGCGCCAGTTCGAGCCCTGGCCTGGGAAGATCCCACGTGCCGCGGAGCGGCTGGACCCATGTGTCCAATTACCGAGCCGGAGCTCTGGAGCGCATGCGCCCAGAGCCGGTGCTCTGCGACAACAGAGGCCGCCGCTATGGGAGGCCCACACGGGCCGAAGAACAAAGATGGATGAAAATGGACAAATGAAAGACCAATAGAAGTGGCCCGCCTGCTCCCCTCCCTCCCCACCCCACCCTCCTCAAATAAATAAATAAATCTTAAAAAAAAAAAAAGAAAAAAAAGCCTCTGATGTTATGAGATATAATTTTGTGCATGTTATCATTTTAACTTGTATTAATTGATTGTATTCAATCATGGAGTATTTTTTTAACTACAGGCTGACCTGCGTGCTGAGATGAATAAACAGTGTCTTAATGTAAAACATTCTTACACAAGAAAGAACATTCTGGTTTTGTTTTAGGTCACTGTTCACACAGATCTTTTCTAACTCATATTATTTTTCAAAATGTTCATAACCTTCTGAGAATTTATTTCTATTACCTCTGCCCCATTTATGATTTGCAGGTCAGGAAACAGGAGGAGGAGGAAAAGGAGAGGGGAGAAGGAGAAAGAGGGTGAAATTTAAAGAGACAGAATTTATTATCAAAGAAGAAATGATCTGTGAATAGCAAATGTGCATTCAATCAACAAATGGCATAGGTCAAACCTCTGTTTTCAGTAATAAATACATTAAGTTTATAAACCCAAGTAGGTCCTTGATATTTATCCATCCTATGTATACTAGTGTGCATCTGCTAATCCCAAACTCCCAGTCTATCCTTCCTCAAACTTCTGCTTGGTTGATTTCACGCTGAAACCCAGTGTTACATGAAGTTTGACTACATGACAAATCAAGTGAGACTATTTATTTCAATCAAGTCCCCATTTGATATTTGACCATGTGACATGTTCACATACTTAAGGACAACCACAGAGGCTACACATGTTCCTCAGATCTGAACTGTCACATCATGGCAGGTTTATATCAAAAACTCTGATGTTGGGCTTCCCTGGTGGTCCACTGGGTAAGGACACCACCTTGCAGTGCAAGGGGCGCCAGTTCGAGCCCTGGCCTGGGAAGATCCCACGTGCCGCGGAGCGGCTGGACCCATGTGTCCAATTACCGAGCCGGAGCTCTGGAGCGCATGCGCCCAGAGCCGGTGCGCTGCGACAACAGACGCCGCGCTATGGGAGGCCCACACAGGCAAAAGAACAAAGATCGATGAAAATGGACAAATGAAAGACCAATAGAAGTGGCCCGCCGGCTCCCATCCCTCCCCACCCCACCCTCCTCAAATAAATAAATAAATCTTAAAAAAAAAAAAAAAAAAAAAAAGCCTCTGATGTTATGAGATATAATTTTGTGCATGTTATCATTTTAACTTGTATTAATTGATTGTATTCAATCATGGAGTATTTTTTTAACTACAGGCTGACCTGCGTGCTGAGATGAATAAACAGTGTCTTAATGTAAAACATTCTTACACAAGAAAGAACATTCTGGTTTTGTTTTAGGTCACTGTTCACACAGATCTTTTCTAACTCATATTATTTTTCAAAATGTTCATAACCTTCTGAGAATTTATTTCTATTACCTCTGCCCCATTTATGATTTGCAGGTCAGGAAACAGGAGGAGGAGGAAAAGGAGAGGGGAGAAGGAGAAAGAGGGTGAAATTTAAAGAGACAGAATTTATTATCAAAGAAGAAATGATCTGTGAATAGCAAATGTGCATTCAATCAACAAATGGCATAGGTCAAACCTCTGTTTTCAGTAATAAATACATTAAGTTCATTTAAAAAGTAAATGATGGTAGTATTCATTTAATCAATATTAAATTCATCAAAATAATTTATAGATTTGGGTTTAAGAGAAAGATCACAAAAATATTCCTATTTAAAAATTTTGTTGGGACTTCACTGGTAGCCCAGTGTCTAAGACTCCAAGCTCCCAATGCAGGGGGCCTGGGTTCAATCCCTGGTCAGGGAACTGGATCCTACATGCCACAACTAAAAATTGCGCATGCTGCAACTAAGACACAGCTCAGTCAAATAAATCAATATTTAAAAATAAAAATTAAAAACATAAAAAACGTGTTTGATACATGACAATGATTCTTGCTAAAGCAAGGAATATTCTAAGTATGAAAATCATGCATGAAAAGTATTTTACAAATTAAAATGGAAATGACTCTTCCTGCTTAGTAAATGTCATAAAAAAGGAGCAAAATTATACCTTCATTTACTTTCAGTAAATTCTGAAACATCTAACTTTCATGCAAAATTGGCACAAAAATATAAAACACAATTGAAGAAAATATGAAAATGATTCCTATACCTAAAGCCAAGAAATTATAGAGCTCTAACTTTTTTAAAAAATGTTCCTGCACCAATTTCTTGAACTCTGAGTATAATCTACGAAGATAAAGCAATGGTAAGTAATAGCAAAAAATAAAGTCATTCCTTTGTTTAAAATAAGTTTTAAGTACCTACATGTCTTATGTATCAAGTATTTTATGGGAATAGCAGAAGGCGGGGTTACAAAAGTTTCAAATTATTTCTAAATTGAAACTAAATTCGGAAGTAATATACATAATCAGAAAAATTATAAAGTAATAAATTAGTACAGAAATCAAAAATAATATAGCATAGGCTGTCTATACAAATGCAGAAAGAACATAGATGGAAATGTATGATCTCAGGTTAGAGAGAGAATTCACAAACCCTTGTAATTAGCCAAATAAAACAAGATGTATTGTATACACATACACTTTAAATACGCACACATACACAAGCACATACATATAATTAGACTTCCAGTTTACACTGCTTCCAGTTTACACTGATAATCAGGTATTTTTGTAGCTAACACTGTATCCACTGCAGTTTCTATTTTTGAATTCTCTCGTTGGTGTTTGATAATAATTTGGCTGTATCCAACAAATTGTAAATTAAGAGGAAATAACAGATAACCTTCCTAATGGGGAAATCTCTGTATACCCATGCAGTGAACTTCAGCTCTGCCAAATTCATGTAAAACTCCCCAGGTACTTGTTTCCAGTTATTCCACATTAGGCAAAAATATGCAATATTGCTATGTTCTACCCTAATATTCTTCCTTACATCTCTAGCTCCTAACACATCTATAGCATTCATTTGATGAATAATAACATTTTGGTGCACTGGGTACTACATATGCTTTTTATTTGCCACAAAGAGCTGTATTTCCTCAACTGATTTATGTACCACCTGGACAAAATTATTTTTATTACAGTTTATTCATTTTCTCCAGCATTCATAACTGCAAAACACTTGTAAACAGTCAATGACAATGGCAAGGAAGAAAGAAAGAAAAAGAAAGGAAGAAAGAGAGGACAACCTTGAAATTAAAAATCAACACTCCACATTTCTTCAGAGAACCCCCCAAAAAAACGCAGCTACAATACTTTTAAACTAACAAGTTCAAGATGAAATCAATCACCTACTTTTTTCCCCCTGTGATTCCTTATGAACAACTAGATAAAATTCACTGACAGTTCCAAATTTTTCCAAAACAGAAATAATTATTTGGTTTATAGTTTATAGAGGAGACTTATAAAGAAACTATACAAACCAAAAAAAATTATCATGACATAATACAAAGAAAGTTAATGATTTTTTTAATTGCATGACTTCATTTCCTGAATTATATTTCATGTAGGACATGAGAAAAAGCTATTCTACAATTTATAAGTTTTCTAAAAATATTCCTTCACAGATTATTGTGTCATGTATCATTTTGATGCTTCTATTGAATTTGCTTGGTACTTTTTAACCAACAAAATTACAACATGTTAAAGCCAGGAATTCACAGAATGTTTGGAAAACATACCAACTTTTGAGGCCATTTGCTTAATGAATATAACATGGACTCATTTCATTCTTCCTTTCCTGTAATAGTTTTGAATTTCAAACATTTGTTAGTCATTAACTGCACTTGCATCTAATACTTCATATGTGTATAACGCATTTTGGAGTCCACATGCAAAACTAACTTATTTGTGATCCTGTAACTCTAACTCTTACTTGTTACATTAACTCCAGTAACTAGTCAGATCAACCCTACCTCCTTCCCAAATCTGAACAACTGGTTCTGACTAGAGCTAAATAGATTAACAGGACTTATCATCCAAAGATACTTTCTGCCTTTCAAAGTCACCCAAGCAAAGTCCTCCAGAATCTCCTCTAAATGGTTCATTGCTTTTGGTTTTTTTTTTTCTGTTTAGCTTTAATTTCTACCCAAGAACACTAACATTTGTATCACTACAAGCCCGCTTTCACAATCTGGTGACATGAGTTATTTTTGCACAATTCTCTGAAGCAACAAAAATAGTGACGTTGCTTTGCTAGTGAACAAATATCAATTCCCCATTACTGGCCATAACATGTATATGTAAACATACATACTCATAATGTAGGTATTTCTTGACTCAGAAATGCCTCACTTATGAATTTCCTGTACGTGCCAACAACTAACCAGGAATAGCATCAGCTGCTTTTGTTAGCAGCCTTAAGAGTCTTCTCTGTTGCCCTGTTTCATTCTCTCTCACCCTGATTCTCAGCCTTTGGGGAGAGAAGGAAGGTGTTAGGTATGCTGAATTCCACCAAGTCACATACACATTCGGAAGATGTGGATTTACAAAGTGATTACACACATGTGCCCAACCTCCAACACATACGCTCACACACATGCTCACAAAGTGGTGGCTGTATGTGTGATCTCTAAATGTTCACTCATATGCAGACAAGCTGTATGACTTGGGTCACTTACTCCAGGCTGGGGCTTCGCAGGTGATGCTAGTGGTAAAGAGCCCACCTGCCAATGCAGGAGACCTAGAGACAACGGTTTTGATCCCAGGATTGAGAAGATCCCGTGGAGGAGGGCATGGCAACCCACTCCAGTATTCTTGCCTGGAGAATCCCATGGACAGAGGAGCCTGGCGGGCTATAGTCTTTGGGGTCGCAAAAGAGTTGGACACAACTGAAGTGACTTAGCACACATACATGGTGCTGGGAAAAGGGGTCCATTTAGGCATAGAAGTGGAAAAAGTACAAAGTCACTGAAGAGCATAATATGATCAGAACAGGAATTACACGACAAAGAGAAGACGGGACGAGACAAGGCCAGGATCTGGGAGCAGATACGAGGAGCTCTGATGAATATGATAAGGCAATGTGTGGACAGTGGAGACACATTGCAGAGTTTTCCTTGTTTGTCTTTAAACTCTTTTTGTAATTGTAAAATATAAAAAAAAATCAGAAAAGTATATAAATCATAAGTTTAGCCAAGGGAATTATTATAAGGCAAATGTCTCTCAAGGGCTTCCCGGTGGCTCAGTAGCAAAAACTCTGCTTGCCAATGGAAGAGACATGGGTTTGACCTCTGGGTCACGAAGATCCTCTGGAGAAGAAAATGGCACCCCACTTTAATATTCTCGCTTGGGAAATCCCATGGACAGAGGAGCCTGATGAGCTACAATCCATGGGGTCACAAAGAGTCAGACACAACTGAACAACTAAACAACAACAACAAACACCTCTCAAACCACTACCCAGGAAACAGAATGTTCCCAGTGCCTCCAAGGCCTCTCTTCATGAGTCCTTTTAGTCACTCTCTCACCCACTTAAGGGTAACTACCTATCTGACTTTGATGATAATGACACCATTGGTTTTTAAAACAGTTTTACTATTTAGACACATACTCCTTAAACACAGGTTAGTTTTGCTTGTTTTGTGAACTTTATATAAATGCTAAAGTTAGTATCTATTCTTTCCTGTGTCTGACTTCTTACATGGTGGTGTATTTGTGACACTGTGTTGCTGTGGTAGCTGTAGTTCATTCATTTCCACTGTTCTGGAGTATGCCTGTGTGTAAACATACCATATTTATCCATCCTACTGTTGATGGCTATCTGGGTGATTTCTAGTTTGGGGCCATCATGAGTGGTACTGCTAGGAACCTTCTTGTACCTGTGTCTTGACGCACATACCATCTCCTAATTTTGGCAGGAGTAACCTGCAGAAACACTAGTGACAAAGAATCTCCTTTGAAGATCAAGAAACTAGTTAGGCAATTCCTAACTAGCCTTGGGGATCTGACTCAGGATGCTACCTCACAACCTTACTAGGCAGAAAGTCTTCGGTTTCTAATATTCAAACCAAAGTGGGAATATTCTCTTTTCTTTTCAGTTTGGATTATGGGAGCAAAAAATTGAATTGTCATAATCCTTGGTCCACAATGGACTCTGTTACTGGTCATTCTCGGTCTACTTTAAGTAGCTTTTTAAAATGTTTACTTGGTTAGTTGGAAAAACGCAATAATCACCTACAAATACACAGACCCAAACAAAAGGTAGGACCTTAGTAATAACTACAGCTCACTCTGTTTCCCCGCATCATTCCCCCCTCCAGCCTCTCCCTACCTGGAGTAGAGGTATTTTTGAACATTACGTAAAACAGTCAAAAAGGGCTATTGACCCCAAGTAAGTATCCATTTGTGCTAGGCAAGTAGAAAAGAATATTGATTTCATTCTCTTTATGTCCTGCTATTTCCAGGGAGGTAGATAAATGATAAAACAATAAGTTGTGTGAATCATGTGAACACTTTCTCCCCAGACAAAGCAATTGCAAGGGCTCCGCAGATTTTTTCATAGGTAACTCCTCACTCCTTTTAGAAAGGTTTCTAGCAGAAATACAGCTTATGACACAACAGACTGAAAGACAAGTCAGATCAGAGAAATGTCTTCTTGATAAAACTGAACAGTGCCATGAAGTCTAAATTTTTTTTTATTAAAATATGATGATTATACAGAATTTTGTTGTTTTCTGCCAAACATCAACACGTATCACCCACAGGTATAATATATATCCCCTCCCTCTTGAAAACAACAAAATTTTGTAAAGCGATTATCCTTCAATTAAAAACAAAAATTAATTTTAAAAATATTATGATTATACAATATTGATCTTCCTTGATAATGAAATGCAACAATAAAGCTCATTTTAATGGAAAAAAATTCCTTTTTACATATTTTGCCACCCAGTTGCTTGGTTTTTGGTTTGACTGTGAATATACACCTTTGGTGGACTGAGTATTGCCAGGACAGAGTAAAGGAATCTGAACATCATGGCTCTGAGAAAAGAATGATAAATCCAGTATTACAAAGTTACAGTAGATGGTGCTAGACGGGTGCAAAAGATCCCACAGCCATTTGGGCCACCTTCAAGATTTCTCCTGAGCTTAGCAGTTTAGAAAATGCGCAATTTAGATTTATCAATTCTGGAGAGGCACTCAGATAAAACAGTTGAATTGGTGAGATCAATGAATGCAGAACCCTATAATTAGACAAATGTTAAGGTTTTTATGGAAATTAACAATGAAGACAACTTTAAAGTTAAGGTCAAATCGTCTGTCTTTCTGGGGTTCTGGTGCCAATGTTAAATTACTAAAAGAATGATTTTCTATTCCTTTAAAATAATGTCAGCTATAAAGTTAATTTTTAAGTTACTTTGTTCTGGTATTAGTTATTTATCACTTATAAGGTATTTGTACATTATATTGATAAAGGTATAAAAAGAAAGAATCTTTTCTGATTTGATTTCATTCTCTTTATGTCCTGCTATTTCCAGGAGGTAGATAAATGATAAAACAATAAGTTGTGTGAATCATGTGAACACTTTCTCCCAGACAAAGCAATTGCAAGGGCTCCGCAGATTTTTTCATAGGTAACTCCTCACTCCTTTTAGAAAGGTTTCTAGCAGAAATACAGCTTATGACACAACAGACTGAAAGACAAGTCAGATCAGAGAAATGTCTTCTTGATAAAACTGAACAGTGCCATGAAGTCTAAATTTTTTTTTATTAAAATATGATGATTATACAGAATTTTGTTGTTTTCTGCCAAACATCAACACGTATCACCCACAGGTATAATATATATCCCCTCCCTCTTGAAAACAACAAAATTTTGTAAAGCGATTATCCTTCAATTAAAAACAAAAATTAATTTTAAAAATATTATGATTATACAATATTGATCTTCCTTGATAATGAAATGCAACAATAAAGCTCATTTTAATGGAAAAAAATTCCTTTTTACATATTTTGCCACCCAGTTGCTTGGTTTTTGGTTTGACTGTGAATATACACCTTTGGTGGACTGAGTATTGCCAGGACAGAGTAAAGGAATCTGAACATCATGGCTCTGAGAAAAGAATGATAAATCCAGTATTACAAAGTTACAGTAGATGGTGCTAGACGGGTGCAAAAGATCCCACAGCCATTTGGGCCACCTTCAAGATTTCTCCTGAGCTTAGCAGTTTAGAAAATGCGCAATTTAGATTTATCAATTCTGGAGAGGCACTCAGATAAAACAGTTGAATTGGTGAGATCAATGAATGCAGAACCCTATAATTAGACAAATGTTAAGGTTTTTATGGAAATTAACAATGAAGACAACTTTAAAGTTAAGGTCAAATCGTCTGTCTTTCTGGGGTTCTGGTGCCAATGTTAAATTACTAAAAGAATGATTTTCTATTCCTTTAAAATAATGTCAGCTATAAAGTTAATTTTTAAGTTACTTTGTTCTGGTATTAGTTATTTATCACTTATAAGGTATTTGTACATTATGTAGGTTGGCTTGGAGGTTTAAACGTCCATACATACTAAATGACTTATAAAGCATGACCTATAAATTCTTCTATAGATGCACATGATTATTTATATTCTTATTTACTTTAAAGTATTTTTCTAAAATATTTGTTCATTACTTTCTTATAATTTTATTTTTGGCTGTGCTGGGTCTTTGTTGCTGCACAGGGGCTTCTCTAGTTGTGGCAAGCGGGGGCTACTCTGTAGTTGTGGTGCACAGGCTTCTCACTGCAGTGGCTCCTCTTGTTGTAGAGCATGGGCTCTAGATGGGTGGGCTTCAGTAGTTGCAACACATGGGTTCAATAGTTGTGCCCTGCAGGCTCTAGCACACAGGCTTGATAGTTGTGGCGCAGGGTCTTAGTTGCTCCATGGCATGTGGGATCTTCCTGGACCAGGGATCAAATCCATGTCTCCTGTATTAGCAGGCGGATTCTTATCCATGAGCCACCAGGGAAGCCCTCATTACTTTTTTATAGCCACTTTGGGCTGGGTATTCTTCCTTTGTTTTTTTTTTTTTTTTTTAGCTTTTCAGGTGAAATGGTTGAGACATAGGATAATGAAGTGAGTAACTTGGAAGGTGTCTCTTTTCCCCTTGCAACCACGGTACAAAATGACTTTCAAATCGATGAGCGGGAGATCAGGCAAGCACCAGTCCTTAATGAGAGGGTGATGTAGGGTTAAGAAGAGAGGTTCCAAACCATCTCACTGGGTGCATCTCTGTAACAGATGTTACCTTCCCACCATTCGCTGAGAGCTCAGTGGATGCTGGTTCTCAGCTTCCCTGGAGAAAGGAGTAACACGGCAGCACTAACCACACTCTGGATGTGACTTATCTCAGAATCTGTCACTGACTGCAGGAAAATGTCAGATGGAGCGTAAGTCATCCCTTGTCTCTTGCCAGAGCCACGTTCATTTATTGGACAGGACATGGAAGAAATTCCTTTTCTAAAAGGCAACCCACATTCTCTAGCATTCAATCATATGCCGAGCCCCAAATACTCTCTTAAATGTATACTTTGCATATTTATGGAATGCAGAAGGCTTTTGCAGAGGCTGGGAGGTCCTAATTCTCAGTGAACTTTCTATTTATGAATCATTATGGCTTATTGATTGAATGAGTGGGCTGTAGTTCTAACACATCTGTCTCCTTTATCTAAACAGAAAAGAAAATGTCCGATAGGCAGGTATACTGTGTAAAGTGATGGGGCTTTGCTAGGGTATTGCTTTTTATAGAATTTAGAACCTAAACGGTTAAAGACATATAATATTAATATTAAATAATGATAACAATATGAATATTTCTTTCTTTTTTTCCCCAATGTGTGTTTAGTGTTTATTGTCGCTTGAAGAATGTGCCTCATCCTGGCTGTGATCAATACTGACAGAAGCCATGGTGGCGATGGCTTCTTCAGCTGCATTGACAGTATATCCAGAAACTAATATGCAATAGGCCTGTCCAGTAGGAAGGAGAAGAAAAATCCATATTTTTAAATGTCATAGAAGCAATTCATGTAGTCACCCAGCAGTCAACTTTCAGATGTTAATAATTAGACTGCGGGCTGGCCCACGGCTCAGGGGACCTCAATCTGAGGCTCCCTAGATGCTCTCCTATCTCCCCGCTGGGAGGAACAGCACTGTGGAGGTGACACCGGGCGCCTACAGAGGAGCGATTGTCGTGATGTATCACCACTCACCAGCCCTCACTTGAGACCTGTTTAGAGCGAGATTACGTCTCCGCAGAGCCTCTCATTTCTCCTGGTCACGGGGTGACGGAGCGCTTCACAACTTGCACTCCAGGAAGGCAGGGAGGGATTTAAATCCAAAGCTAGAAGGGCCCCTCCATAAACCTCAGCCAGATCAGCCCTGATTCATAAGAGGTTTCTGCTTCCTTTGCCTTCCAGCCAGCCAGATCAACGTTTATGGAAAAATGTAAACTTGAAACGTGGAACGGAATATGAGTTGCTCGTATTTCATCTGATCACAGATTTAACAGACAACTGGGGAAGCCTCTGAAATTTTGGCAGGAAAATGGTTCTTTCTCAGAATTGATGTATCTTTACTATCCATCTCTATGGAGCCCCTGCTACTACTAATGGGAGAACAACCCCTATAAGGTCAACAAAAATGTTCTTGTAATAGTGTTCATTAACAGTGCTGCTCAGTGACTGTTTAAAATCGCTCCTGCTATGATCTTTCCCAGGCATGAAATCACTTGTTTCATTTTTAACCATTGCTGGAAATTCTAGGATTTCCAAATCTTTCCCTATGCTCCTTATTTTAAAGACATACTCTAACATTATTATTTTTATTATTTGGAGCTTACTATTTCTTGGGATGGTCTTTCAGTGGTTTTTTTGAAAGTTAATCCATCACAATGATTAATGAGATAATACGCCTTTCTTGAGAGTGCTGTCAAAGGGCCCAACAACTTCCCAAATTCAGAACTTCATCCCTTTGTTTCCCTGTTCTCCTTTGCTTCCCATGTATAATTTACTGCAAAGCCCAGCTGTTTATTTATTTTTCCTCCACAACATTGCTAATATCTATTTGTCAGTTTACTAAACATGTATTAAGCGACAGCAACAACACTACAGGTGGGGGTTCTGTGCTTGACCCAGGCCTGGGATCTGCTTATTTTCATAGTCATTATCCTGGATCAAGTCTGCAGTGGATTAAAGATGGCCATACATTCTTTGACAGTTCTCTTGTTGAGAGGCTTTATATATCTAATGAGAATATAAGCCTTTTAAGGTACAGACTTTATGTTCTATACATGGACTAAATAGGTGACGCACTACAACTAACACTTAATGAACCAGAAATAGTCACGTCAATTAGAACTTGATAGAATCTCATCAGTGTTGATGCAATCTTTGAGGTCTCCCTAAAAGTCTGAAAAGACTTTTATCTCTAGAATCAGAAACTCTGTACAGGATTGTCGTAATTATCATAAAATTCCCTTGAAAGAGCTCATTATAACTTTCTTGTGATGCTTAATAAAAATTACAGGTTCTTTTCTTACAACAGGAAGAAGTAAATCAAATATTTCCAAGGATTTTCTAGTGGATTTTGAGAGATTAGATCTGTGTACCTTTTAAAGAGACCTCTCATTGGAAAAGACCTGCGAAAGACTGCAAAAGCTTGAGGGCAGGAGGAGAAGGGGGTGACAGAGGACAAGATGGTTGGATGGCATCACCAAGTCAATGGACATAAGTTTAAGCAAGCTCCAGGAGTTAATGAAGGACAGGGAAGCCTGGCATACTGCAGTCCATGGGGTTGCAAAGAGTTGGACACAATTTAGCGAATGAACAACAACAATAAATCGTTTGAATCTGCCGTATCAATTTCACTGGGAAATAATAATTCATGTCCTTAAATTTAAGGATTGATTTTCAGTTATCAGTAAACCATTTGAACTCTACAAGTGCTTGGCAATCACTCTGGATAGAACCTAACTAGCTTAATTTGGAATTTAGTGTAGCTGGCAAAAAGCTAATAGGAGGAAGGTTGATATGTCAAAGCATGGTAATTTTAAAACTACATAAATATGCTGTACAAACAAAAATAGCAACCATCAGTTGTTCCAAGAATCCTTATTTCTTCAGGAATTGCTTTGGGCCCTCACCTACCACCCAGTGGAGTAAAACAAAGCAGGTAAAAGGATGAGTGACATTCATTTGTTTTTTTAAAAGCCATAACCAATTCTTGGCCCTAGTTATTATGTGTGCTTTATTTTTGCAGACATTTAATAAATACAAACAATTCAATGAGTATGTATTGAGTACTTAACCATGTAAAAGCTCTGTGCATGAACTGTTTTTTCCATAATCTAATGGGAAAGGGGTAGGGGGAAGAAATGTACATAAATAACCAGAAAGCACTGCATGACATATAAAAAGTGAAATATAAAAATACATGCACAATGCTTTGGAAAGACAAGGGTGAAGTGACTAATTTCACTTGGGGGAAGGTGTAGGTGGGGACAAGAATCAGTGAAGGAGTCCTGGAGAGATGGCTTTTCTCCTAGGGATTGAGGAAAAATTCCAGTCAACGTGGAGGGAAGAGGTCGAGAGGAAGGGGCAGGAGGGAAGGGTAATTTCAGTTGAAGGCACAGCATGAACAATTTTCAGTGCAGTACATTAGGAGAATGGAGTGGGCTGGTTCCCCTGTGGCTGCCACACAGGGCACAAGGAGGATAGGGGGAGAAACAGGTTTGGGAAGGTAGATTGTGATATAGTTTAGAAAGCCTCCTAGGGCATTTTACTTTTGCAAGCAATGGAAAGTCATAGAGGTTTCTGAGCAGGGAGTGATGTGACTACCAATTGTATTTTTATTAAATTTGTTGTCAGTAAAAGGATTTGAAATAACCCAAATGTTCAATACGGAGACTGGTTGGAAAAAAGAACAGTTCATCTCCACAATGGGATATTAAGCCGCCATAAAAAACAATGAGGACAATTTCTATACATAATACATCTCTAGAATTTGTCATTAAGGAATAAAGATACCAAGCCCTGTATTTACCATGCTATCTTATATTTTAATAAGGGAGAAAATACAACTAACCACATGTCCAGATACACATTTTGCTGTATTTTCCAAAAAAAGAAATCAAAGACAAATGAGATACTAAGAAAAATATTTACCTATAGTGGACAGGAAGGAAGCAGGATGGTAGAGATAATAACTGAAGTGAAACTTTCTGAACACAGCTTGCTAAATTACTTTGTCTTTGGAGATAGCAATATATTTTAGATTATTAAAATCAATTTAAGAAGAAAAGAAATTGGTGGCAAATATAGCCAAGAGACTGGAAATAAGGATGCCTCTTAAGAGGTTATTGCAAGAATTCAGCCCAGATATGATAAGGGCTTCCACGGTGGCTCAGTGGTAAAGAGCCCACATGCCAATACAGGAGATGTGAGATCAGGATCCTTGGGTGGGGAAGATCCCCTGGAGATGGGAATGGCAACCCACTCCAGTATTCTCACCTGGAGAATCCCATGGACAGAGGAGCCTGGCGGGCTACAGTCCGTGGAGTTGCAGAGTTTGACACGACTGAGTGACTACACAATACAACAGTAATCTACTCATTATTCTATTGCCACAGACTATTGTATTGACACCTCAGGAGAATTTTGAGATTTTCTTTACCTGGGTCCCAGCTCCAACCCTTACCAGTTGTGTGACTCTGAGCAAGTTATATAACCTCTCTCAGCCTTAATATCCTTCTCTGT
The DNA here is from genome assembly GCA_022376925.1 of Tragulus kanchil. Taxonomy (NCBI): domain Eukaryota; kingdom Metazoa; phylum Chordata; class Mammalia; order Artiodactyla; family Tragulidae; genus Tragulus; species Tragulus kanchil. The sequence goes on along the minus strand of JAIOJX010000001.1, from coordinate 92,569,314 downwards.
GAAATACAAACATCCTAGTACCTCAGAGATGGGTGTAAGGATTAAATGAGAAAATCCATGTGAAGTGCTTAGTCAAGTAGTACTAGGTACAGAGTAAATGCTTACTGAGATTCACTAGAACTTACAATATAAGGATGATGGCAAATGATAGCATAGGAACATGCTTATAATAAATGCAGAGTGGATGAAGAAGTCTAAAAGACTAATTACCTTAAAATGTTTGTATTATACATGTATGTATATACATGCAATATAAAATAAAAATAATATCTAGGTGTTTTGCATAGGAATAACATGAATAAAATAAGACAAATGTTACCAGTGCTGTCTTTTAGGAAGCATGATTATAGGTGATCTTCTTTTCTTTTTTATACTTCTCTATATTCTCCAGTTCTCTACCACTGAACGCAGTTACTTTAAGCATTTGAAAAAGCATAATAAATGTTACCATAGAAGCATAAAAGAAGGTGAGACTGACTGGGGCATCCTAGATGTGGGGGGCCAGCAGGGAGACGACACTGGAGAGCTAGGTGGAAGGCAGGCCATGTCAAGCCTTGTAAGCTACCTCAGGGCTTTGAGATTCTACCTCTGAGTGGCAGTGGGAGGTCAGTCAAAGGTTTTTACCATGCAGAGGGCAAGGTTAAGTCTCAATTTCTAAAAGCTCACACCAGATTCAGAGTTTCCAACAAAAGATGGTGAAGTAAAGGTATATTAGTCACACTCTTTTGCTCCAAACCCACAGATATGAATCAAAGAAAACAAGAGACAATTTCACTCAGATGCAAACTAAGAAATGACTACTGTGTTCTCCAATTGCACAGCAAAGGGTATTTGCTAAGCAAAGTGAACCTTTGGCAAAGTTATGGGCTGATGTTTGGAGAGCGGAGGTGGGGGACTAACAAATAACTCTCCAGATCTCAAGCCAGGTGTAAATATCTCTGCACATAAGTGAGAGGGTTTTGGAGGAAGGGACCTCAGGAGAATTTTGAGATTTTCTTTACCTGGGTCCCAGCTCCAACCCTTACCAGTTGTGTGACTCTGAGCAAGTTATATAACCTCTCTCAGCCTTAATATCCTTCTCTGTGAAATACAAACATCCTAGTACCTCAGAGATGGGTGTAAGGATTAAATGAGAAAATCCATGTGAAGTGCTTAGTCAAGTAGTACTAGGTACAGAGTAAATGCTTACTGAGATTCACTAGAACTTACAATATAAGGATGATGGCAAATGATAGCATAGGAACATGCTTATAATAAATGCAGAGTGGATGAAGAAGTCTAAAAGACTAATTACCTTAAAATGTTTGTATTATACATGTATGTATATACATGCAATATAAAATAAAAATAATATCTAGGTGTTTTGCATAGGAATAACATGAATAAAATAAGACAAATGTTACCAGTGCTGTCTTTTAGGAAGCATGATTATAGGTGATCTTCTTTTCTTTTTTATACTTCTCTATATTCTCCAGTTCTCTACCACTGAACGCAGTTACTTTAAGCATTTGAAAAAGCATAATAAATGTTACCATAGAAGCATAAAAGAAGGTGAGACTGACTGGGGCATCCTAGATGTGGGGGGCCAGCAGGGAGACGACACTGGAGAGCTAGGTGGAAGGCAGGCCATGTCAAGCCTTGTAAGCTACCTCAGGGCTTTGAGATTCTACCTCTGAGTGGCAGTGGGAGGTCAGTCAAAGGTTTTTACCATGCAGAGGGCAAGGTTAAGTCTCAATTTCTAAAAGCTCACACCAGATTCAGAGTTTCCAACAAAAGATGGTGAAGTAAAGGTATATTAGTCACACTCTTTTGCTCCAAACCCACAGATATGAATCAAAGAAAACAAGAGACAATTTCACTCAGATGCAAACTAAGAAATGACTACTGTGTTCTCCAATTGCACAGCAAAGGGTATTTGCTAAGCAAAGTGAACCTTTGGCAAAGTTATGGGCTGATGTTTGGAGAGCGGAGGTGGGGGGACTAACAAATAACTCTCCAGATCTCAAGCCAGGTGTAAATATCTCTGCACATAAGTGAGAGGGTTTTGAGGCATTCTCCAGGCAATGCGTCCGTTGAGAATGGGCTAAGATGGGTGAATGGGCCATGGTGGAACAGAGACCATCACTGTGTAGACTTACTTTCATCCTGAAGAATTATATGGAAGGCAATGGTGAAGAAAAGACACTGTAGACTTCCCTGGTGGCCCAGGGGTTAAGATTCTGCGCTCCCACTGTAAAGGGCAGAGGTTCCATTCCTGGATCCCTGTCCCACAGGCCATGTAACACGGCCAAAAACAAAGAAACACTGTGGATATGCCATTTCTGTTTTCTCCAGACCAGATAAACTTTTTCTAAATGAGGCAGGAGCAATAAGAGCTTGCCATTAGGCAGCTGGTAGCCAGAGGTGTACAGCAAAGAGAAAGTCAAATCAAAGCAAACTAAATCAAACAAAACAAAATAATAAGTCCATGCAAGAAAAAACATACCAATGAGCTGAAAAGTTAAACCAACCAGTCTCTCTAGTAAATAAGAGCTTCCCCTTATACCATAGAAGAGATAGGGATTTGGATAATTTTCTAAGCCATCATACCTGATTTGAAGCCGCAGGCTACCACAGCATTCTTCCTTTTATTGCCCTCACAATGTTCCCTTTGTCTGTTTGAAGTAAAATTTAACTACAATAAAAGGCACAAATCTTAAGCTTACAATTCAGTGAGTTCTGGCCAACATATACCAATTCTGGCCAACGTATACACCTCTGTAATTACCAAGAATTAACTGTATTGTGATCAAAAATACAATAGAACATTTCTATCTCCCAAGAAAGCACTCTTGTGCCCCCTGGCAGTCAACATCTAACTCCTCTTTTCCTCTCCTTCCAACACAACCACTGTTCTGACTTCTATCACTATGGATTAGTCTTGTCTATTCTTCTACTTCATAGCAAAACAATCATTGAGTATGTACTTGTTTGTCTTTAGTTTCTTTTGCTCAACATAATGTCTTTAAGATTCACGCATGTTGTTCCATGTATAAGCAGTTCATTCATTTTTATTGCTGACTAGTATTCCATTGTGCTATTATACCACATTTATTTATCCAGTCTTCTGTCAGCAGACATTTGTATGGTTTCCAGTTTTGGGTTATTATGAAAAAAATGACTGTAAATGTTCTTGTACAAATTTTTTTTTTTGGGGGGGGGTATGTTTTTATTTCTTTGAATGAACTGGAGTTGAATCAGTGGTCATAATATAGGTGTATATTTCACACTATAAAAAACAAAGTCTTTCAAAGTGGTTGTTACTATTTTCTACTCCGGCTGTAATGCTGGATTTCACTTACTCCACATCTTCACCAAAATTTAATGTTTTCAGACTCTTAGATTTGAACCATTTTAGTGGGTGTGAAGAAGTATCATCTTGTGGCTTAATTTGCATTTCTCTGATGACTGATGATGTTGAATATCTTTTCATATGCTTATTGGTCTTCATATATTTTCTTTTGCAAAGTGTCTTTTCAAGTAGTTTATGCATTTTAAAATTGGGCTGCTTCTTATTTTATTATTGAAGGCATTCTTTATGAATTCTGGATAGAACCCCTTGTGAGACATATACATTATGAATACTTTCTTCTAAACCATAGCTTACCTTTTCATTTTCCTACCTGACTTTGGATGAGCGAAGTTTTTACTTTCAATGAAGCCCAATTTACAAATTTTAATGATTAGCTTCTTTTGTGTTCTGATTTGGAAATCTCTGCCTCCTTAAATTCATAAAGATAATTTCCTACATCTAATTCCAAAAATTTACAGTTTTAGCTTGTTTGCTTAGGTCTATGTTTCATCTAGAGGCAATTTCTGTGTACGATGTATCTTTTTTTCTTTTAATGTATGGATGATTAGTTGTTCTGGCAAAACTTTTTGAAAAGACTTTCCTTCTTTCCATTGAATTGTCGTGGCCTCTTTATCACAAATGACTGTGTACCTATGTCTATTTATGCATTATATTTTATTTCATTAATCTATTTGTCTTGATTTGAGAGCTTTATAGTAATCTTCGACACTGAATAGTATGAGTCTTACAAGTCTTCTTTTTTAATCCCAAGACTACACTGGCTATTCTAGGTCGTCATCTGCTCTGATCACTCCTCTTTAATATTCTGCAGTAAATTCCATATGCTCCAGCTGTCCCAAACTCTGACTCCTCAACCTAGTAACATGAGCATCTTTTGCTTGGTCTGCACCATGATCCAAAAAGTATTCTAAGTCAGAAAGGAGATGTGAACTTGAGGCTCCCCTCCTGTGTTTCTGTCCTCACAAGGATCATATTCTTGTACCGCCTGTGGTCCAAAGTCAGCAAACACTTGTCTTCTATATACTGTCCAGTTTTTCAGTGTTTTATGATGGGTATTAAGTCCATTTCCAGTTACCCTGTCATGGATGGAAGCCAAAAGCTTCCTCATGCTTTTATTAAGTAGTTGTATTTTTCAGAACTGCCACCATAGAAAGATAACCAAAAGCAAGGAAGGACCTTACATGGCCTATACAGGTATTTGTACCACCTCTACACCCCAACCTGCAAAACTAGAAAAAGGAAGGAAAATAGGCATATATCACAAGTTGGAGGAAGAATTTACATCAGAAGAAATAGTCTCAGAAACAAAAACATGCCAGATATCCTAGAGCAGCACTGTCCAAGAGGACTTTTCTGCAATGATGGAAGTGTCCTATTTCTGAGCTGTTCAGAACAGTAGTACGTGGCTGTGGAGGACTTGAACTGTGACAGTGCAATTGAGGTACCGAAATTTTAATGATAATTAATTTAAATGTCAGTTAATTTTAATTAATCTTATATTGATTAATTTAATTTTGGCTAATGGTTACCAATGTTTGGTGTGACTCTATACTCCAGTGTTTTAGAACTTTTAGGCGGACCAAAAGGAAACTTCGTTTTAGCTTTTTCTTGTCTATTTCATCGGCACTGTACGATGTATCTTTTTCTTTTAATGTATGGATGATTAGTTGTTCTGGCAAAACTTTTTGAAAAGACTTTCCTTCTTTCCATTGAATTGTCGTGGCCTCTTTATCACAAATGACTGTGTACCTATGTCTATTTATGCATTATATTTTATTTCATTAATCTATTTGTCTTGATTTGAGAGCTTTATAGTAATCTTCGACACTGAATAGTATGAGTCTTACAAGTCTTCTTTTTTAATCCCAAGACTACACTGGCTATTCTAGGTCGTCATCTGCTCTGATCACTCCTCTTTAATATTCTGCAGTAAATTCCATATGCTCCAGCTGTCCCAAACTCTGACTCCTCAACCTAGTAACATGAGCATCTTTTGCTTGGTCTGCACCATGATCCAAAAAGTATTCTAAGTCAGAAAGGAGATGTGAACTTGAGGCTCCCCTCCTGTGTTTCTGTCCTCACAAGGATCATATTCTTGTACCGCCTGTGGTCCAAAGTCAGCAAACACTTGTCTTCTATATACTGTCCAGTTTTTCAGTGTTTTATGATGGGTATTAAGTCCATTTCCAGTTACCCTGTCATGGATGGAAGCCAAAAGCTTCCTCATGCTTTTATTAAGTAGTTGTATTTTTCAGAACTGCCACCATAGAAAGATAACCAAAAGCAAGGAAGGACCTTACATGGCCTATACAGGTATTTGTACCACCTCTACACCCCAACCTGCAAAACTAGAAAAAGGAAGGAAAATAGGCATATATCACAAGTTGGAGGAAGAATTTACATCAGAAGAAATAGTCTCAGAAACAAAAACATGCCAGATATCCTAGAGCAGCACTGTCCAAGAGGACTTTTCTGCAATGATGGAAGTGTCCTATTTCTGAGCTGTTCAGAACAGTAGTACGTGGCTGTGGAGGACTTGAACTGTGACAGTGCAATTGAGGTACCGAAATTTTAATGATAATTAATTTAAATGTCAGTTAATTTTAATTAATCTTATATTGATTAATTTAATTTTGGCTAATGGTTACCAATGTTTGGTGTGACTCTATACTCCAGTGTTATACTCTCATATGAACTTTTAGGCGGACCAAAAAGGAAACTTTCAGAAAATCAAGTTAGTGAGAGACTTGTTTGAATAGGCATCAGAATATACTGAAAAGTAATTTTTCTCAAACCAATATGATGTTGATAAAAGAAGAGACAAAGTAATCACTATGAAAAATAGAGAATCAAGAATTAGAGCCCTGTATATGAGAGATTAATAAATCACAAAGTCACAATTCAAATCACATTTTAGGAAAAGTATGAATTTTATGAATTTGTTAAAATAAGTGACACAGTTGAATATCAATATGAACAAAATAAAATGGATTCCATGATATAAAAAATAAATTTCAGAAGATTTACAGAAATAAATACAAAATTAATCAACTAGCACCTTCAGATAAGATTAGGTGACCTGATGCCAAGAGCCAACTCATTGAAAAAGACTCTGATGCTGGGTTTCCCTGGTGGTCCAGTGGATAAAGAATCCACCTTGCAGTGCAAGGGGCACTGCTTTGATCCCTGGCCTGGGAAGATCCCACATGCTTCACAGCGGCTGGACCAGTGTGTCCAATTGTGAGCCAGTGCTCTGGAATGCCTGCGCCCGGAGCTGGTGCTCTGTGGCAAGAGAGGCCAAGGCAATGGGAGACCCACACAGGCCAAAGAATGAACATGGATGAAAATAAATAAATAAAAAGCCAATAAAAGAGGCCAAAATTTAAATAAATATAAAAAGACCCTGATGCTGGGAAAGATTGAAGTCAGGAGAAGGCAGCAACAGAGGATGAGCTGGTAGGATGTCATCACTGACTCAATGGACATGAGTTTGAACAAAATTCAAGAGATAGTGAAGGACAGGGAAGCCTGGAGTGCTGTAGTTCATGGGGCTGCAAAGAGTCAGACATGAATTAGTGACTGAACAATAACAGTGTCAAGTATAGGGTCACAGGAAACATTTTTAAAAGATTCAAAACAGGGCTTCCCTGGTGGTCCAGTGGGCAAGGACACCGCCTTCCAGTGCAAGGGGCGCCAGTTTGATCCCTGGCCTGGGAAGATCCTGTGTGCTGTGGAGTGGTTGGACTGATGTGTCCAACTACCGAGCCAGAGCTCTGGAGCACATGCTCCCAGAGCCGATGCTCCATGACAAGAGAGGCCACTGTGATGGGAGGCCCACACAGGCCAAAGAACAAAGATAAATAGATGAAAGATCAATAGAAGTGACCAAAAAAAAAGATTAAAAACAGAAGCTACAAAGAAAAACATAGATGTATTTGGCTTTACATGTAAAAATGCATCTAATTTGCAAGGACACTTGTTACTAGTGGGGGCTGATTGTGTCACTCTATCAGGGTCAGAAACCTGGGGGAGAGGGCCGGACTGCAGATTCAGGCTCTTCACTGAGGGGCTACTAGATTCCAGGACCATTCTTCTAGTTTGGAATGGCAATGCCTACCCAATGCCCATCTCATTAGTGTATTTTGGGAAGAAGATAATTTATTCTCTAGTTTCACAAGTCCATGGGTGTACTGGAAGCTAGACCCAAAGTAGATCATATCCAAATCCTCCTGATTTAGATGATTTACAGGATGAAATTTTGATCTTTTCAAAACGTTTTACTTTTTGAGTTTTTAAACTTTTAAAACAATTTTTTCACAGCATGTTAGGACCTTAGTTTCCCAACCAAGGATCAAACCCATGCCCCCTGCACTGGACTTAATCACTGGACTGCTGGGAAAGTCCCAAGTTTCTGAACTTTTTGAGTTGATAATATGTATATAAGACTTTGGATTTACAGTCCATGCTGAAATGTGTCAAGAATTTTGGGGGTGTATTTTGCACACAAGACTGATGTGATTTTTTTAGAGGAGGATGCAGGCAGAGGGCAGATTGTTCTGGGTTGAGCAGTGTCCCTGAAAAATTCATGTCCACCCAGAACATCAGAATGTGACTTTATTGAGAAATATGGTCTTTGCAGATGTAACTGGTTAGGTTAATATATGATCATAATGGATTACAGTGGGCCCTAAATCCAGTCACTGGTGTCTTTATAAGACGGCCATGTGAAGACACACAGGGAGGAAGACCAGCTGATAATGGAGGCAGAGACTGAAGTCATGTGTCTACACACTGAGGAAAGCTAAGCATTGTCAGCCACCACCAGAAGCTGGGAGAGAGGCAGGAAACAGGCTCTCCCTCCGAGACTCCAGAAAAATACTACTTGCTAACACCTTGATTTCAGATGTTTAGAATTGTGAGACAATAAATTTCTGTTGCTGGAAACCATCATGTTTGTGGTACTTAGTTACAGCAGCCCCAGGAAATGAATATAATGCTCTAGCTGAGCCCCTCCTTCAGTTCTAGTTAACTAACCCACGTGGGCTTTCTTCTATTAAATAACACTTGTTAGGGCTTCAGTCACATGTCCTTTGCCTGTAACTTCTCATTTATCTCTCTCCTTTTTCAATTTTGTAGAGGTATAATTGAAATACCCTATTTCATTTCTCTTTTGCATGCACTGAGAATTTGGGGGAAGCTCTGGGCAGTGTCAAGAAATGATCCACCTCCCCCATGCAGCCTCCTAATGATTACATTGGCTTAGTGAGCACATACTTTCTAGAACATTTAGTTCAGTAAGTATTTAAACAGTAAAAATAGTCTCAAATAAAACTTTTGCATGGGGACTTCCCTGGTGGTCCAGTGGTTAAGATTCTGTGTTCCCAATGCAGTGGGCCTGGGTTCAGTCCCTGGTCAGGGAACTAGATCCCACATGCTGCAACTAAGACCCAGTGCAGCCAAATAAATAATTTTAAAAAACCTTCTGCATGACAAAGGATACCACAAAGTAAGTGAATAAACAAAGAGTTGGAAAAATACTATATGGCTTAAGATAATCAAAGGCAGAGCTTCTATAATATACAGAAAGTTGTTATAAATTGACAAGAAAATAAAAAACAACTGAACAGAAAGCTGAGGAAAGCATATAAATAGATTAGTAACAGAAGTGCAAGTTAAATGACAAAATCATATGAAAAGATGCTCAAATTCATAAGCAGTTAGAGAAATGAAAAAGAAGCAATCATTTTATATACAACAAAGTGGCAAAGATCAATAAAGAACAATGCTACCCCTTCTTAGGGGTACTGTAGGGGACAATGGCATAAACTGTTGATTAATCTGAAGCACTGCAGATTTATTTAAAAACTAACTTGGAAATTTCTATTAAAATTAGCAATACAAATATTTTTTGACCCAGAAGAGACTTTTTTCTATGCTGTTCAAAGTGAATGACCAGGGGGGAAAAGGAAACAAACTGAATACCCATCAGGAGAGAAACAGTTAAATCATTATAGTAGATTTACAAGATGGAATAATATGCTGCATTTAAAAATTGAATCAGAGAGATACTTCTCTGGCAGTGCAATGGTTAGGACTCTGCACTTCCATTGCAGGGGGTATGGGTTTGATCTCTGGTTGGGGAACAAAGATCCCACAAGCTGTTCATGGGATGCAGCCAAAAAATTGAATCAGAGATAAATAAGATGACTTGGAGGTATTCCATGAAGTTCTATTGAGAAAAGGAAGATGCAAACAAACTAGTATAAACCTATGTTTGTAAGGGCTTCTCTGGTAGCTCAGTGGTAAAGAATCCACCTGCCAATGCAGGAGACATGTGTTCAACTCCTGGGTAGGGAAGATTCCCTGGAGGAGGGCATAGCAACCCACTCCGGCACTGTTCCCCGGAGAATCCCATGGACAGAGGAACCTGGTGGGCCATAGTCCATGGAGTTGCAAAGAGTTAGATGTGATTTAGCCACCAAACAACAGCAACAATGTTATATTTTAATTTCATTAACAATCTTTGTAAAGCAAACACCAAGTGAAAGCATATGTTTATCATATCTGTTTGTAAGATAGATAGTATTATAGCTCCAATTTTGTGCTCCTTCCTGTACTCATACCCTTGCCATGTAACTTCACAGTTTCTTCCAAGAGATGCCATAGATTTCCTTGCCCATTGAATATGATGCAAGCAAGTGGGGTGTTCACTAATGTGATACAAGCAGACACTTGAAAAAGTGCTTGGGTGACTGAATTTGCCTGCCTATATTCCTCCTATCTTCATGGAAAGGATATTCCTGGTGAGTTCACTGACCCAGGAGGAGGATCAGGGAATCCTTGAATCAGAGCAACTCTAGCAAAGTTAAAAGTCAGAGAAACTCAGTTTAGAGTAGAGTCCATATCTGATCCTGAGATGTATGAGTAAACCCAACCAAGAGGAACCAAACCCCAATCTCATGAGTTATGAAGTATAATATTATATAGCTGCCATATTGAATAACTGAGTTTTGGGGAAGATCATTATGCAGGAGAGTTGACCAGTGCTGTGTATGTGCATTTATCTCTGTATATACTTTGTGTCTGCACAGGACTACATGTCTGTGGATAAAATAAAAGCATCTGCAGCAGGCTAACCTGGTTATGGATTATTAGTAGAATGCAGTTTAATGTGGTAAGAGATAAGGGGAGAAGAATCCAGCAAAAAGTAAAACATAAAGAAAGAAATTCATAAATGAGAGGACTGCTTTAAAACAAAAATACATGCATGTTATCCCATGAATCTACACACACACACACACACACACACACACACACACACACACGCAGGGTTAGATAGTACCTCTCATCAAAGATATGTCCAGTCTGTACCTCAGGATATGGTCTTTTGCTGTTGTTGTTAATAGCATTACATTAGCACATGTAAAAGTTTCTATCTAGTCAGTTATCATTGCACTGTTTTGTGTTTGTTCTGTCATTAAGTCGTGTCCAACTCTTTGTGACCCCATGGACCCATCAGGCTCCTCTGTCCATGAGGTTTTCCCAGCAAGAATACAGAGTGGGTTGCCATTTCCTTCTCCAAGGATATGGTCTTATTTGGAATAAATGTCTTTGTGATTAAGGTAAGGCTCTGTAGATAATGTCATTCTGGATTAGGGTGGGTCCTAAATCTAAAGACCAGTGTACATATAAGATATAGCAAAGGACAATACATAGAAACAGAGAGGAAGGCCATATGAAGAAGCAGAAATTAGAGTAATGCACATACAAGTCAAGAATTGCCAGCAGCTGGCAGACACCACGAGAGAAGCCTGGAATAGATTCTCCGTCAGAGCATCCAGAAGGAAGCAATCGTGCTGACAACCTTGATTTTGGACTTTGGACCACTAGAACAGTGGAAGAATAGATTTCTGCTTTAAGACACCAAGTCTGTAGTACTTTGTTATGCCAGCCACAGGAAACTAATATATACTTCATCTATGGTGCTCATCGGTCAGTATGGTGCTCAGTTGCACACACCATAACACTGGCCACACCCACTTGCTTACAGAGTCATGCTTTATTATAGGTATATATGGTTATCTTCCTTATGGTGACAAATGAATGCTGCATCTGAGGCAGGAAGCTGCTGTTGCAATGGTAAGAAGAGAGGAAGGGCAAATAGAGAAAAGTGAAAGGCAGATGCCAGTATGGTCTGGTTTCTTTTAAAAAGTTTTTTCTGAGAGCCACTGAGAAATTTTGTCTTTCATGTCAGTGGCCAGACATGACCTCTCCTAGTGCAAGGGGATATAAAATCATATTCTTGAGATATTCTGAAGTTTGAGCCAGAGTGATTTATTGATGGGTTCCATGTAAAGTTAGGAGAGATGTAAAGAAGTAGAAGACACATAACTGGGAAAATGCAACTGTTACATATTTAACTACAATGAGGTGTCACCTCACACTGGTCAGAATGGCCATCATCAGAAAATCTACAAACAATAAATGCTGAAGAGGGTGTGGAGAAAGGATGTGGAGAAAGGGAACTTTCCTACACTGTAGGTGGGAATGTAAATTGGTGCAGCCACTATGGAGAATTGTGCGGAGGTTCCTTAAAAAACTAAACATAGAGCTACCATAGGACCCTGCAATCCCACTGCTAGGTGTATACCTGGAGAAAACCATAATTTGAAAAGACACATGCAACCCAATGTTCACTGCAGCACTATTTACAACAGCTAAGACATGGAAGCAGCCTAAATGTCCATTGACAGAGGAATGAATAAAGAATATGTGGTACATATATACCACAGAATATTGCTCAGCATAAAAAATAATGACATAATGCCATTTGCAGCAACATGGATGGACCCAGAAGCTGTCATACCGAGTGACATAAGTCAGACAAAGAGAAATATCATATGATGTCGTTTTTATGTGGAATCTAAAAAAGTGCACAAATGAACTTATTTACAAAACAAATAAAACTACAAATACAGAAAACAAAGTTATGGTTACCATGGGATTGTGGGGGAGTGATAAATTGGGAGACTGGGATCGACATATACACACTACTACATGTAAAATAGGAAACAGGAACTCTACTCACAAGTTAGCATATGGGAAAAGAATCTAAAAGAAGAGTGGATATATGTATATGCATAACTGATTGACTTTACTATACACCTGAAACTAACATCATTATAAAACAAATATACTCCATAAAAATTTTACAAAAAAAGTTACATAACTTTAAAGAGGAAAATGAAAGGGACTCAATGGACAGACAGTAAGGGATGATAATGTACTGAGTAAAAAATATAAAATGCACTGGCAAGGGACTTTCCTGGTGGTCCAGTGGGTAAGGACACCGCCTTGCAGTGCAAGGGGCACCGGTTCGATCCCTGGCCTGGGAAGATCCCACGTGCCACGGAGCAGCTGGGCCCATGTGTCCAATTACGGAGCTGGAGCTCTGGAGCACATGCGCCCAGAGCCGGTGCTCTGTGACAACAGAAGCCACCGCGACAGGAGGCCCACACGGGCCAAAGAACGAAGATGGATGAAAATAGACAAATGAAAGACCAATAGACGTGGCCGCCTACCCGTCCCCCCTCCCCAGCCCCCTCCCCAAAAATGTACTGGCAAGACCCCGGAAATATGAATAATAACAAAACAACTATACAAATAACAACTATATTTGTAATGTAAATTATGAACTCTGGTCAGTGTATGGTCTTTGACTGTAATAAATGGACCATGCTGGTGAAGGATGCTGGGAATGGAGGAGGCGTTGGGTGTGTAGAGGCAGAAGGTATACGAGAAATATACTTTACTCTCAATTTTGCAGTGACTCTAAAACTGCTCTTAAAACGTCTAATTTTAAAAATCAAAGCATATATAAAGATACAGACGTTAATAAGTAACCCATGTACCTGAACCCAATTTTATCAAATATTGACATATTCACCATGATTAAAAAAAAAAATCTTTCTTTAAATGAAGTATTTCAGATTGTTGGGGGAAAAATACAGCACATTTGAAAGACAAAAAGTAGAATAGATACTACTGGTATCAGAAGAAAGTAATATGGAGATGCCTTGAAAAAACTGTCCAATGTGAATTGGAAAAATGAAAATAAATGAAACTAAATAGGGAAAAGTGAAAGCTATGAAAGGGAGACAAAAGAATACTGATAAGCTCCAGAGGAAAAGGATAGAAAACCATAGATGAGAAAACATATTCAGTAATAAAATTATAGGAAATTCACTTGAAATTAAGGAAGACATGAATCTGTGGATTAAGTGTATACTAAATTCAAGGGAAAAGGTGATTTAGAATAGTAAATAGTGAGATATATACAAGTGAAGATACTAAACCTCAGTGAATACATCGAATCTTATATGTGTGTTAGTCACTCTGTTGTGTCCAACTCTTCGAGACCCTATGGACTGTAGCCTGCCAGGCTCCTCTGTCCATGGGATTCCCTATGCAAGAATACTGGAGTGGGTTGCCATGCCCTTCTCTAGGGATCTTCCAGATGCTGGGATCCAACCCAGTCTCCTGCATTGCAGGCAGCTTCTTTACTGTCTGAACCACCAGGGAAGCCTGTGAATCTTATGGGCATCCACTGAAAAACAAAAACAAAAAAAACCAGCTAGAATGAGTCATGGGGGAGCCTTCAGACTTCTCCACAGCAACACTCAGCTGTGTAAGATGGTAGAGTATATTCAGAGGTCTGGGTCAGAGAGTGTGACCCCATAATGTTATAGTGAGTCTAACTGCTGTCCAGATATAAAGAAGAAAGATATTTTAAAACATACAAAACCTCAGAGAATATTGCACCCACAAGCTCTTCTTGCAAAAAAATAAAATCACCTGATGACAAAATCAAGTCAACCAAGAGATGAATTGAAATGAAAAAAACAAGGAATAGGGAACGTGGTAAAATCCAATTACCACAAAAACAGTTCTACATACATGAGATTTAAATTAAAACAATAGGCAGAAATATCAGGCAAATGGAACCAAAATGAAAAATTAGTCACCAAAATTAATATCCTGTAAGGATGAATTTTAAAAAACATATTAAAATGGCAAAGCAAATCAATTCTTAATGGTAAAAGGAACAATTCAAATAATGAACTAGCACTTATTTGTGCAATAAAGAATATATAATGCATACATTTAAAGCCTGAAGAAACTTCAATGAGAAATGAACATGTCCAAATATTGGAGACTTTGATTTACACGACAGTACAACACAGATCAAGTATACCCACCTACCACCATCATCAAGTTCTAAGCAAGGTTTTATTGAGGATTTAAGTAACATGATGAAGATAATTTACTAACCATATATATACTGAACTTCATACTCTGAAAAAAGGTATTAACTATATATATTATATATATTAACTATATATCACTATACAGAACTAAAACTCTGTCTTTAATTCTCAGATTCATCAACAATAAGATACACCAATGATTCAGTAATAGCTGTAGGGAAAAAACACAACAGTTGTCAAATCTCTTTTCATAGAGATTTTAGGGCATGTTACAATTTTAGAGTGATTTAAACAAAACATGTACATTAAACTTAAGACGTCATCAGATTGAAAAATCTAATATTATTTTATGTTCCACTAAGAAAACGCTGCCAATTATGTAACTGTAAGATATCATTGTTGCCAAGATGCCCCATTTCATAAATATCAAAATATGTCTTAAAAATCAATAAAAAGGGCAGTAAAAGTAAAGTTTATATTAGAATGGAAGGAATGAGGCATAAGAAAAGAAAACTTTAATAAAGTCCTCCCAAGTAGAAATCATGTAGATTATATTTGTTGACCTCAAATAATGAAACTTAATAATAAGCATAGAAACTAAAATAACTTAATTATATAGGATTAAAAAGAGCATCTCAAGTAACTTTTGGGTCAAAGAAGATATCAAAGCCACAAATAGAGTCTATCTAAAGAAGAATAATTAAAACAAATAAAGTAGTAATCAAAGAAAAATCCATACCCTTAAATAAATTAAATAGCCAACTTAATAAGTTTTAAAAAAAACAGGAAAACAATCAAGAAAAGTAGAAAAAATACTCATAAGATAAAAAGATATGGTGAATTATTAAAAAATGACAGAATTCATAAATCAGTGAAATGCAGTTGTTTCTTCAGAAAGGGGACAAAAAGCTAAAATACTCTAAATGAGAAAATAAGGATGAATATGAGAATGAATAAAAAAATCTATGAATGATATTAGGCTTATTATCACAGAAACAGAGGATTTTGAAAGAACTAGAAGCAAATACTTGGCACAACTCTGAGGATAAAATGGGTAATTCTCCAGGAAGATAGACAGTATTAAAAATGACTTATGAAAAGAAGAAAAAAAAAAAAAACAAATGGACTCATAATTAAATGGCCCTTATTGACACAGGCTCATTTGAGAAAAAAATAAGCTGCCTTAGGTATTTTAATAGAGAGGCTTTAATATTAGGATTTAATAACATAAGTGGTGGAGGGCTGAAAGAACTAAAAGGCAAAACTGAGGCAAGGCAGAGATAAGAAATGTAAGAAGTGGCTACCACTCATAGTGTTGGGAGGATAAGAAAGGAGAGGTTGGCATGACTCAAATCTAAGAGATCAGACAAGAGGCTCCAAGAAGCTGCTGCTCAGACCTTTGTAGAGGGGGCCTACCAGCTGCTACTGGTGTCCCAGAGCTCACAGGAGCAGCTCCATGAGACTGGGATGTGCAGTAACTCAGAGAGATTTGTCTTGTGTGTGCATGTGTGTTAGGCACTCAGTTGAGTCTGACTCTGTGACCCCATGAACTGAAGCCCACTAGGATCCTCTGTCCATTGAATCCAATTACATAGGTGGTGGAAGGCGGAAAGGCAAGAATACTGGAGTGGCTTGCCATTCCCTTCTCCAGGGGATCTTCCAGACTCAGGGATCGAATCTGGGTCTCCTACATTGCAGGCAGATTCTTTACCATCTGAGCTACCAGGGAAGCCCAAATTTGTCTTAAAGACGGTGATTAGAGAAGACCTCTGAGTCTAGATCTAAAAGACAAGAATGAGTCAGTCAAACCAAACCAAGGGAGTTGAAGGTGACAGATCTGAGAAATGTTGAGGATTTTGTGACTAACTGGATATGAAAGATGAAGGAGAGAAAGATGTTCAGGGTGACTTCCAAGTTTCTGGCATATGCAACTAACTGGCTGGATAATGGTGCCACTTCATGAGCAAAGGGATGCCTAAGGTAAGCATGTTTGGCAGGGGTGAATGTATGGTTCTGGACACTTTGAGTTTGAGATGCCTGGGAGGCATGGCTGTGGAGAAATGGGGAGAGGATATGTATCAGAGGCTAAGAAGAGGGTTCTTGGGTAGATACACATATTTTTTTAAGTTTATTGAATTTCTTACAATATTGCTTCTAATTTATGCTTCATTTTTTTTTTTTTTTTTTGCTCCAAGGCATATAGGATCTTAGATCCCTGACCAGGGATCAAACTCGCACCTCCTGCATTGACCAGAAAGTTATAAACACCGGACCTTCAGGGAAGTGCCCAGAGATGCATACTTTTGAGTCAAACACAGATGGATGATATTTGACACCATGAATGGACGGCTGTGTCCAGGGCAAAATAATCAGGGGAGGGGAGAGTCTAAGAGGGAGTCCTTAGGAACTCCAACATTTAAAGACTTGGTAGAGAAGGATAAACTAGTGATGGAGGCTAAGCAAAAGAGAAAGGGGGAAAACATGGAAGTTGAGGAAAGAGCACATCACAGGGAGGACGGGGTCGGTCAGCAGTGTCAGGTGTTGACATCAAGTAGCAAAAGAACTGAAAACTTGATCAACACTATGGACCATGACTAGTAGCATCAGAGAAAGTAATTTCTGGAGAGTGATGGCACTAGGCGCCAGAGAGGAGTGAACAGGGGGTGACAGAGAAGCTTAGACAACTCTGGGAAAGGCAGCGTGCAAAGGGGACAAAGGAGATGGTGTGGCTGGGAAGGGGTCAGGGATATTGACTGTTTGCTGGAGGATTTTTTTTTTAATCATCAAAACTTTTTGATCCACTGCACACTTACGAAAACTAGAATTTGGGACAGCACTTAACAAGTACTATGATTCAATGCTGATATGTGACCACTATGCAGAGGCCCTGCTTGATGTATAACAGATATCTTGAAATTAGCATGTTTAAAATTGGATTCTTGATCTTCTCATTCAAACATGTTCTGCCAGCACTCTTTCCCATTTCAGTGTTAGCTCTTTTTGGTTGCCTGGATCAAAACCGTGTCTTCCTTGATTATCTTCTTTTTTTCTGACACCTAAATGAATCCATCAGCAGATTTTACTGGCTCAACTTTTTAAATGTACCTAGAACACAAGCACTTCTCACCACTGCATGTTTGGCAGGGGTGAATGTATGGTTCTGGACACTTTGAGTTTGAGATGCCTGGGAGGCATGGCTGTGGAGAAATGGGGAGAGGATATGTATCAGAGGCTAAGAAGAGGGTTCTTGGGTAGATACACATATTTTTTTAAGTTTATTGAATTTCTTACAATATTGCTTCTAATTTATGCTTCATTTTTTTTTTTTTTTTTTGCTCCAAGGCATATAGGATCTTAGATCCCTGACCAGGGATCAAACTCGCACCTCCTGCATTGACCAGAAAGTTATAAACACCGGACCTTCAGGGAAGTGCCCAGAGATGCATACTTTTGAGTCAAACACAGATGGATGATATTTGACACCATGAATGGACGGCTGTGTCCAGGGCAAAATAATCAGGGGAGGGGAGAGTCTAAGAGGGAGTCCTTAGGAACTCCAACATTTAAAGACTTGGTAGAGAAGGATAAACTAGTGATGGAGGCTAAGCAAAAGAGAAAGGGGGAAAACATGGAAGTTGAGGAAAGAGCACATCACAGGGAGGACGGGGTCGGTCAGCAGTGTCAGGTGTTGACATCAAGTAGCAAAAGAACTGAAAACTTGATCAACACTATGGACCATGACTAGTAGCATCAGAGAAAGTAATTTCTGGAGAGTGATGGCACTAGGCGCCAGAGAGGAGTGAACAGGGGGTGACAGAGAAGCTTAGACAACTCTGGGAAAGGCAGCGTGCAAAGGGGACAAAAGAGATGGTGTGGCTGGGAAGGGGTCAGGGATATTGACTGTTTGCTGGAGGATTTTTTTTTTAATCATCAAAACTTTTTGATCCACTGCACACTTACGAAAACTAGAATTTGGGACAGCACTTAACAAGTACTATGATTCAATGCTGATATGTGACCACTATGCAGAGGCCCTGCTTGATGTATAACAGATATCTTGAAATTAGCATGTTTAAAATTGGATTCTTGATCTTCTCATTCAAACATGTTCTGCCAGCACTCTTTCCCATTTCAGTGTTAGCTCTTTTTGGTTGCCTGGATCAAAACCGTGTCTTCCTTGATTATCTTCTTTTTTTCTGACACCTAAATGAATCCATCAGCAGATTTTACTGGCTCAACTTTTTAAATGTACCTAGAACACAAGCACTTCTCACCACTGCCATCTTTGTCTAAGCCACTTTCATCTCTCTCCTGGATGATTTCAATGATCTTCTAACTGCTCATCTAGTTTCCACCCTTGCTCCTCTGAAGACTGACTGTTCTCAACTCAGAGAATAACACAGGGTTCTTTTCATATGTAAATCAAACCATGTCGAGCTTTTGCTCAAAACACTCCAATGACACCTCTTCCTCCAGTAAGAGCCAGTCTTTAAAATGGCTTACAAATCCCTCTGTGATTTGACCCTATTGCCTTTTGAATCTCATCACCTAACACTCTCCCTTTTCCAGTATCTGCTACCTCCACACCAGTCTCTTTGTCATTCCTTGACTGTTTCAAGCACATCTCTGCCTCAAGGCCTTTGCACTAGCTGGTTCCCCTGTCTGACCTGCTTTCCCCACAGTTATCTGCCTGGCTAACTTCCTCTCCTTCTTTCATTTATGATTTCTCTCTAAATTTCTCATATGTATGATTAGGAATTTGTGAACTGTTTTAAGAATGTGTGCTGAGGGAAAGCACAGTGAGAGAGCTGGGCAGAAAGAAAGAGAGAAAGAAAGAAACAAAGAGCGGGGAGAGGGAAGGAGGAAGGAGAAAAGAAAAAAGGGCATTATGTATCCGCAAAACTTGTAAATGAAAGAGGTCCACGGCCCCCCAAAATGCTTCACATTACAAAAGACAGATGAGCTACAAGAAAATACAGGTATTTAGTGTCATTCACAATTTTCATATACAGCTTCATGATATAGACTACTATAATATACTATAAAAATATATCATAGCCAGGTGACATACCACCTACCATATGCTTGATATTCTATAAGGTGCATACTTAATCTTTAATCTTTCCATTAACTCTGGGTGAAGAAACTGAGGATAATGGAGGATATGTGTTTTCTCTGGGTCCACAAGCTAGGAAGTCACAGAGAAGTGTTTTATGCCTCGGGGTTGTAGGGTGGGAGATGGGGATGAGTCCCACTCCAGAAGCTTTGCTCTTTTCATTACACCATGTGATCTCACTCCCTACCCTCCCAAGTAAAGAGAATGTTTGTTAGAAAAAAAGTATTTCTACCAAATTTTGGTATTATAACACAAATTTACCTGGAATTTTCTATGGCCTTAATAAGAAGGCAGTTATAATTCTGGAATTAATCACTTTGCAATATGTGGTAGGTTTAATTTTTGGCTTGGTTAATTTATTATACCATCTTATACAGTATCTCCTAGGTAAACTTGACCTTCTTGCAATCTCATTTTTTTGAATGGATTATAGAATTCCAAAATAGTTCAAGACTTGGGAATATATCATACTCTTATTTAATATTCCTCCCATTTCAATTTCTGGCCTTGGGCTTCCCCTGGTGGTCCAGTGGGTAAGGACATCGCCTTGCAGTGCAAGGGGCGCCGGTTCGATCCCTGGCCTGGGAAGATCCCACGTGCCGCGGAGCGGCTGGACCGATGTGTCCAATTACCGAGCTGGTGCTCTGCGACAACAGAGGCCACCGCGATGGGAGGCCCACGCAGGCCAAAGAACAAAGATGGATGAAAATAGAGAAATGAAAGACCAATAGAAGTGGCCTGCCCGCCCCCGTCCCTCCCCACCCCATACCCCCCAAAATAAATAAAAAAATTTAAAAAAAAAAATTCTGGCCTTGTGGTGGGAGAGAGAGAAGAGGGGAAAAGGAGGATGAGGCAGAGGGGAGGGGGAGGGAAGGGGAGAGGAAAGCGCTGGAAAGGGGAGGGAAGGGGTAGGAAGGGGAGAGGAGACTTTCTGGAAGAAAGGTCAAGGGTTTTGTTCTAGAAGGAAGGCAAATTAATACTTTATGCTTGAATAAATAAAAATGGAATTTTGAATAAATATAATAGTAGGTGGTAATAACCCAACCACTCTATTTTCTAGCCTTAGAGGAATCACACAAATGGTACACAGAAATGTGAAGTACTTGAACCAACTTGCTGACTGTACAGAAGGTCTGGTCCCTAGGACAGGTCAAGAATGACATTTACAGGAGCAGCTGAACTGGTCATTCCTTTTTTTAAACCCACTCCAGAAGCTTTGCTCTTTTCATTACACCATGTGATCTCACTCCCTACCCTCCCAAGTAAAGAGAATGTTTGTTAGAAAAAAAGTATTTCTACCAAATTTTGGTATTATAACACAAATTTACCTGGAATTTTCTATGGCCTTAATAAGAAGGCAGTTATAATTCTGGAATTAATCACTTTGCAATATGTGGTAGGTTTAATTTTTGGCTTGGTTAATTTATTATACCATCTTATACAGTATCTCCTAGGTAAACTTGACCTTCTTGCAATCTCATTTTTTTGAATGGATTATAGAATTCCAAAATAGTTCAAGACTTGGGAATATATCATACTCTTATTTAATATTCCTCCCATTTCAATTTCTGGCCTTGGGCTTCCCCTGGTGGTCCAGTGGGTAAGGACATCGCCTTGCAGTGCAAGGGGCGCCGGTTTGATCCCTGGCCTAGGAAGATCCCATGTGCCTCGGAGCGGCTGGACCGATGTGTCCAATTACCGAGCTGGTGCTCTGCGACAACAGAGGCCACCGCGATGGGAGGCCCACGCAGGCCAAAGAACAAAGATGGATGAAAATGGAGAAATGAAAGACCAATGGAGGTGGCCCGCCCGCCCCCCTCCCTCCCCAACCGGCCCCCAACCCAAAATAAATAAATAAATAAATCTTAAAAAAAAAAAAATTCTGGCCTTGTGGTGGGAGGAGAGAGAAGAGGGGGGAAAAGGAGGATGAGGCAGAGGGGAGGGGGAGGGAAGGGGAGAGGAAAGCGCTGGAAAGGGGAGGGAAGGGGTAGGAAGGGGAGAGGAGACTTTCTGGAAGAAAGGTCAAGGGTTTTGTTCTAGAAGGAAGGCAAATTAATACTTTATGCTTGAATAAATAAAAATGGAATTTTGAATAAATATAATAGTAGGTGGTAATAACCCAACCACTCTATTTTCTAGCCTTAGAGGAATCACACAAATGGTACACAGAAATGTGAAGTACTTGAACCAACTTGCTGACTGTACAGAAGGTCTGGTCCCTAGGACAGGTCAAGAATGACATTTACAGGAGCAGCTGAACTGGTCATTCCTAGTGACATCAGTTTGCTTCAATCTGAATCTAACAAAGCTGAATGTGGAGTCAAAGTAAATGAAAAAGTAGGAGGGAATGAGCAAACCCTAAACTCACAGTAGAATTTCTTATTTAATATTTCATAGG
The DNA here is from genome assembly GCA_022376925.1 of Tragulus kanchil. NCBI lineage: Eukaryota > Metazoa > Chordata > Mammalia > Artiodactyla > Tragulidae > Tragulus > Tragulus kanchil. The sequence continues at coordinate 92,547,181 of JAIOJX010000001.1, read as the reverse complement.
TCCTGAGGAATCTTTAGTTTGGAATATTTCGGATTTTGAATCCAAAGCCCAATGATTTAATTAATCAACTAGTGAAGGAGACTAAATGAGAGGTAAGTTTTCATATATAGCAACACTTCATTTTTTTCTCTTACAGATTTTTTCTTCAGTAAATCAAGGCTGTTCTTTTTAAAGTCACAATTCTAATTACCATGTGAATCACCTCAGCATTTTCACTTAAGAGTTTAAACCAGGATTGGAATATTTGAGTCCCTCCAATAGAAACCAAGTAAGTCATTTCTAAAGACACTCTGTAGCCCCAAATAAAACACTTTTGATAAATATTGCTGACTGAACTCTATGCCACAAATAAACATTTTCTACTTCCAGCCAAGGTAATCACCCACTTGGCACAAAATGAAATTACATAAGACATTCTATGTCTTAAAGATGGAAAATGTTTCTCTGCGTAATATTCTTTCAGGAACAAAATGACAATTATGACAATGATAACTATGACAAAGTCGCTTATTAATGGTGTACACATGAATTAATTTCCAAATTTCTACTAATTGTGAAACCATTTAGGAATAAAAGAAAATTGATTATGTGCCCCAGTTGAAGTTTGGATTGCCCAGAACCAACGTTGATCTGGAGTCCAGTCTCTGCAGGCCAAAGTAGTTCTGCTTGAACTGTGAGGATCCACTTATATGTGGATTATTTTCAACAGTAGATACTATAGCACTATACAATGTGGTGTTGGTTGAATCTGAGAATACAAAACCTCAGATACCAAAGGTCTACTATGGGACTCAAGCCTCCAAGGATTTGGGAATATGCAGGGGCCCTGGTGACTCAGATGGGAAAGGATCTGCCTACGATGTGGGAGACCTGAGATGGATCCCTGGGTTGGGAGATCCCCTGGAGAAGGGAAAGGCTACCCACTCCAGTAGGCTTGCCTGGAGAATTCCATGGTTTGTCCATGGGTCACAAAGAGTCAGACACGACTGAGAGACTTCACTTTCACAGGGGCTCTTGGAAGTACTACCCCCGCAGATACAGAATGAAGACTGTATACACTATAGATAAATGATATATTCTTCTGGTCAGGTTGAGGATATAGATGAGAGGGTAGGAGACTCTTAGAACTCCACTAACATGAACTTTTCTATTTTTAGGGTTAAAGAAGTAAAGTCTTCACAACAAGAATGGTAGATATCAGATTTCTAGATATTTCGAATGACCTGTAACAGATGAACAATAGAATAGTATAATAGAGGGCATATACCTATTCATACATGTGCTGTACAAATGCAGTTTTAGAAACAGTATTTAGGGGTATTATAGAAAATACTGTTTTAATGGAATTGCCTCAGAGAATATTTTCTCTCTAAGACCAAGGCTGGGAAGCTCCCAACATTGGATTTCTTAAATTGCAAATTGACAGGAGCAGAGAACAAAAACAGCAGTTTCTACCCAAATTTCAGAGGACTTACAGCTTTTTTTCCTTTCACTTAATATTTGGGTTCATAAATGTTTTTACCATAACAATACTGAGAGCATTTCATTCGAAACCAGATCACTATATCAGACTATTGTCTTTCTCACACACACACTCTCAGAGAATTTTATATTAATAGAATTAAAAATATATATTCAAGTATAACATATGAAGAAAACTGTTCAAATATAAGTGCCAATTTAACAAATTTCTTCAAATTGAACACACCTCTATTACTAGCAGCTAGCACTCAGATGAGGCAATAGAACATTATTATGCATGCTACTTTAAATGAAATGTGAAAATTAATTTTACTTGAATTTTGAGCAGTGAGATGACACAGAAAGAAATATTGAACTTTGGAAGAGATTCTTTTCTACAGAATATATCAGTTCCTAAAAGATTCCTATGGGCTTCCCAGGTGGCTCAGTGGTAAAGAATTCGCCTGTTAACACAAGAGACGTGGGTTTGATCCCTGAGTGGGGAAGATCCCCTAGAGAAAGAAATGGCAATCCACTCCAGTATTCTTGCCTGGGAAATCCCATGGACAGAAGAGCCTGGTGTGGCTACAATCCACAGGGTCACAAAAGAGTTAGACACAACTTAGAGATTAATCAAAAGGAAAAAGATTCCTATAAGTAAAGAAAAAATGTTGAAAATTACTAAGATGTTGGCATCTACATTTTTTTAAATGGCACAATTTGGTTTTAGATTTATTGACAGACCTGCTATGAGGCAAGCTGATTAGCTCCGCTGCTCTTTATTCCCTTATCTCCCAATTTTGCTGCTTGCATTATTTTTACACTGTCAGGGTTTAAAATATTTATTCTATTCTGAAATCATAGTACCCACACTGGTTAATCTTATTTCTATATTTCAGTGGAATCAAGTTCACCATGAATCTCTTCATCAGAGCTTCTCCATTCCTGAGTTATTTATTTTGATTCCTTTTTTTGTTGGCAGAATTTTATCACTGAGTATTCCTTTTCAAGAAAATCTCTGCGTTCACGTTTGAGAATGTCTGAGTATTGTTTTCACTTGAGTAATATCATATTCTTGAGTTACATCTCTTACTTATAGTTCCACTGTCTCCTGTCATCAAATGTTTCTGTAAAGTTGATTTGATTCTATCTTTTCCTGTAACCACCATCTTTTTGATGACTTCTATTCCTGCTTGGATACTTGAAGATTTTTTTCTTCTTCCTTGAAGTTGAAAAATATAACTAGCTTGTTTTCCAATGTCAACTTTTCTGAATAATTTTACCTGGTATACAGTGTGCTTATTAAATCTGCAGAGGAACATGTCTGGAAAATTTTCTATATCATGTCTGCATTTTTTCCCCAATTTCAATGGTTGAAATCTCTATTTCTGTGACATCAATTAGGTTTATATTATGTTGCCTTTCTATATTCAACACTCCCTCTCTATTTTCTTTATTAACTCTTTGTGTCTTTGCTCTGTGATTATCTAAACCCTCTCTCTATGCCAATAATTTAACTTTTCATCATGACTGTTTTGTTTATAGTTCATTTATTAACTTTCTACTGATTTGTTTGCCTTTGAGGGAAGGTGTTAACATTTTGTTTAATTTGCTCTGCATTTTCCTTTTAAAAAATCTTCCTAATGGTTTACTGTTTTTCCTATTCTCACTAAGGTTTTCTATAGATGGAGAGGTCTATGTATTGTACTTCTAGACTTATATCTTCTGCATACTATCTTTTTTTTCAGTTTTAGTTTACCATACTATTCTTTTCTTCTTGCTCATGATTATAATAGCCTAAATACACTACTCAGACTTAATATGATGTAGATGGAGTCCCCTCAACTCCAGTGCATCTTGCCTTGGTCTAATTTCCTTTATTATTAGGGTTAAAACAAGAAATTACAGCATAGAAGTTTTGTATTAGATAACATTGCATTTGTGACATTGTAGCTTCAATCAAATGGGTTGTGTGTGTATATATATATATAAATATATAAAAAGTTATATATGTTTATATGCTATATATATTATATATGCAGTCGTGTCCAACTCTTTGTGACCCCATGGGCTGCAGCCCACTAGGTTCCTCTGTCTATGGAATTCTTCAAGCAAGAATGCTGGAGTGGGTTGCCATTCCCTTCTCTAGGGGATCTTCCCACGCCAGGGATGGAACTTGGATCTCCTGCATTGCAGGAAGATTTTCTACCCTCTGAACCACCAGGAAAATCCAAAAAATGTTATATAAAACCAATAAAGTATGACATATATATGCACATGTATGTGATTCAGGTTAGGACTTAAACATAGGAAATACTGATAATTATATCTTCTCTCCCAATATTAATTTAGGACTATAAATTGTAAACTTTGAATCTAATTTCAGAATTCAAACTAAGCAAACTGACACAAACAGAAGAGAGTGAAGGAAGAGCGCTTTCATGGCCCCTTCTATGCTGATGCAAGAAGGTCTTAGAATTCTGAGATCCAGAAATACTCAGATAGAGAAGATCCTATATGGTAGGTAAGCAAACCCATAATGAGCTTTGTACTTTTCTTATCTACCACATTCAAATTAAGTGCCTCATTTTCCATGTGGTTTAAAATTCCCAAAGATGCAGAAATGCTAAGAACAATAAAAGGTAATCTTTAGTATTCTCAGTCCTCCTGGATTCAAGGCTTCTTAAAAATAAGATTGGGACAAAGTGCTAACCACAACATATTCAGACATGCCAGAACCTCCAGGCTCAAGGTTGGAGTAGGGCAGACTCAGTACTGCCACATTCCCAGGTTTTAGCATCTTCCTATCTCCTCCCAACTAAATCTTCATGAGGGTGTTTCCTATGATAACAATCACATTGAGATTAATACCATCCACTCACAATTTTAACTCAGGATATTATGATGCCATTTCTGCACGTTTTGTATCATGTGACAGTGGTTCTTCCATGGCAGATGACAAAAATGCCCAGCTTCCCAATTCCATAAAAGAAAAACTGGTCATTAACTTGGAAATCTAGCAAGGCATTTCACATGGCCTCTCACAATATTTTGTGGTAAAGAAGAAAAATATAGGCTAGATGACTGTACAATTAACATGATGCATAGCTGGCTGAAACAACATTCACCAAAATGTGGCAATTAATTAATTAATTAATGCTAATTAATGGGTTGATATCAAGCTGAAGAAAGTCCCAAAAGTTCCAAAGTACTTTGTCCTTTGCTCAGCCTGTGTTTCCTGTAAATTATCAATAACTTGGATCAGTATATAGAATAGTTACCAAATGTATGGGTAAGATCCAAACATATTAGAGCACAGAATAAGAACCTAAAATACTGAAACAGGCTAAAGTAATTGGTTCAGTCTAATGAGATAAAGTTTAAGTAGGGCAAATATAATGTTCTGTACTTCGGTCCAAAAAGATCTGCCCTGCTCAAGAACAGGGTAGACAGAAGTGGACTGCTATATGTAAAAGAATTCAATTAGAACATTAGCTAACAACATAGACAAAAATAAACTCAAAACAGATTAAAGACCTAATGTATAAGCAAAATACTCTTTGACAAAAATGGTATCTTTTGGGTCTATACCCTTTAGCAAGATCCAGAAATACTCAGATAGAGAAGATCCTATATGGTAGGTACCCCTTTGTACTTTTCTTATCTACCACATTCAAATTAAGTGCCTCATTTTCCATGTGGTTTAAAATTCCCAAAGATGCAGAAATGCTAAGAACAATAAAAGGTAATCTTTAGTATTCTCAGTCCTCCTGGATTCAAGGCTTCTTAAAAATAAGATTGGGACAAAGTGCTAACCACAACATATTCAGACATGCCAGAACCTCCAGGCTCAAGGTTGGAGTAGGGCAGACTCAGTACTGCCACATTCCCAGGTTTTAGCATCTTCCTATCTCCTCCCAACTAAATCTTCATGAGGGTGTTTCCTATGATAACAATCACATTGAGATTAATACCATCCACTCACAATTTTAACTCAGGATATTATGATGCCATTTCTGCACGTTTTGTATCATGTGACAGTGGTTCTTCCATGGCAGATGACAAAAATGCCCAGCTTCCCAATTCCATAAAAGAAAAACTGGTCATTAACTTGGAAATCTAGCAAGGCATTTCACATGGCCTCTCACAATATTTTGTGGTAAAGAAGAAAAATATAGGCTAGATGACTGTACAATTAACATGATGCATAGCTGGCTGAAACAACATTCACCAAAATGTGGCAATTAATTAATTAATTAATGCTAATTAATGGGTTGATATCAAGCTGAAGAAAGTCCAAATGTTCCAAAGTACTTTGTCCTTTGCTCAGCCTGTGTTTCCTGTAAATTATCAATAACTTGGATCAGTATATAGAATAGTTACCAAATGTATGGGTAAGATCCAAACATATTAGAGCACAGAATAAGAACCTAAAATACTGAAACAGGCTAAAGTAATTGGTTCAGTCTAATGAGATAAAGTTTAAGTAGGGCAAATATAATGTTCTGTACTTCGGTCCAAAAAGATCTGCCCTGCTCAAGAACAGGGTAGACAGAAGTGGACTGCTATATGTAAAAGAATTCAATTAGAACATTAGCTAACAACATAGACAAAAATAAACTCAAAACAGATTAAAGACCTAATGTATAAGCAAAATACTCTTTGACAAAAATTGCAATGGTATCTTTTTGGGTCTATACCCTAGAGTAATAGAAATATAAACAAAAATAAACAAATGGGACCTGATTAAACTTAAAAGCTTTTGCACAGCAAAGGAAACCATAAACAAAATGAAAAGACAACCTATAGAATGAGATAGCATTTGAAAATGATGTGATGGACAGGGGATTAATTTCCACAATATACAAACAGCTCATATAGCTCAACATCAAAAAAAAAAAAAAAAGAAAGAAAAGAAAAAAGAAACAATCCAGTCAAAAATTGGGTGGAAGCTCTAAATAGACATTTCTCCAAAGGAGATGTATAGATAGCTAATAGGCATAAACAAAAAAATGCTCAACTTTGCGAAATATAACAGAAAGCAAAACCACAATGAAGTATCACCTCACACTGACCATCGGCCATCATTTGCAAATGCAAACTGGTACAACCACTATGGAGTACAGTATGGAGGTGTTCTTAAAAAAACTAAAAATAAAGCTACCATATCATCTAGCAATCCCCCTCCTGGGCATATACCTGGATAAAATCATAATTTGAAAAGATACATGTACCCTAACATTCACTGCAGCACTACTTACAATAGCCAAGACATGGAAAAATGCTAAACACCCATTGAAAGATGAATAAAGAAGATGTGGTATATATTTATATATATTATATATGTACATACATATATAAATATATATGATGGAATATTACTCAGCCATAAAAAAGAATGAAATGCTATTCACAGCACCATGGATGGACATATAGATTATTATACTAAGTAAAGTTATCCAGAGAAAGACAAAGACCTTATGATAGTGCTTGTATGTGGAATCTAAAAAACAAATGATACAAATGAACTTACTTACAAAACAAAAACAGACCCAGAGACAAAGAAAACAAATGTATGGTTGCCAAAGGGGAAAGGGGCAAGGAGAAACAAATTAGGAATTTGGCATTAATAGATATACACTATTATATATAAAACAGATAATCAATGAGGACCTACTGTGTAGCATAGGGAACTATACTCAGTATTTTGTAATAACCTAGAAGAGAAAAGAATCTGAAAAAGAACTGAATCACTTTGCTATACACCTGAAACTAACACAACACTGTAAATTAATGGTACTGCAATTAAAAAAGGAACCAGATACACAGAATTTTGTTAATTAGCTGCATATGGAAGTAGCAGTTAAAAGAAAGCCATTTAAATAGTATACGGCATTGTAAGAAATAGATATTTGTTGGGTAGTGGAAGGAACATTGGTTCTGGCACCAGTAAACTAGGTCAAATCTCAGTTCTGCTACTCTGGCCACTCAAACTCTGTGATCCTTATTTTCTTCTCAGGGTTGTTGTGAAGTTAAAATGTATGAACATGTCTGTGTTTCAAGCACTTGTGTGCAATAAAAACCATCTAGAAAAGTTACCATTTACAGTTAAATGGGTGGCTATACCACTCCATTTTGTTCTAGAAATGATGCTGCTTGAATGAATTCCAGGTGGCACACTTAGTGGAGCTACGTCCAAAGAGGGTGACTAGGATGGATGAGGAACTCCGGAGAGACCATGAAGAACTGCTGCAGGAAGTAGGAATAGCTGACTTGAAGAAGAGTGGCTTGGAGACCCTATCCACCTTCAAATACCTGACTGCCCTCAGTGGCCTCCTGGAGGGCTGCTCCAAGACAGGAGAAATAACCTAGAAGATGGAAATTACAAGAATGTGGACCAGGGTGACCACTTGGTGGGGATGTTCTGAGCAATTTCAGTTCAAGTGGATGGTTGGACTACATGGCCTTTAACAAGACAGTCTGACTGTCATATTTCTAGGACACTCAGCATAAAGTGATTCCTTCTAAATTCAGCCGCAAAGTAACCTAGAGTCTCCACTTTCTTGAGTTGAGCTGATTTCAAGCTTAACAAGGATAACACATTCCCACCTGCCCTAGGCCGAATCGCTTCTTTCTCCAATCAGCTTTCTCTGACCAGTTTACTGTGCTTTGTTTATAAATTTCTGGTTACTTTAAATGCCATTCCCCACTCCCTCAAACTATCCAGAGGACACAGAAGGGGTCATTTGTGAACACTTTTGGGGAGATGGACCAGCAAAACAAATTAGAATTTGGCATTAATAGATATACACTATTATATATAAAACAGATAATCAATGAGGACCTACTGTGTAGCATAGGGAACTATACTCAGTATTTTGTAATAACCTAGAAGGGAAAATAATCTGAAAAGAACTGAATCACTTTGCTATACACCTGAAACTAACACAACACTGTAAATTAATGGTACTGCAATTAAAAAAGGAACCAGATACACAGAATTTTGTTAATTAGCTGCATATGGAAGTAGCAGTTAAAAGAAAGCCATTTAAATAGTATACGGCATTGTAAGAAATAGATATTTGTTGGGTAGTGGAAGGAACATTGGTTCTGGCACCAGTAAACTAGGTCAAATCTCAGTTCTGCTACTCTGGCCACTCAAACTCTGTGATCCTTATTTTCTTCTCAGGGTTGTTGTGAAGTTAAAATGTATGAACATGTCTGTGTTTCAAGCACTTGTGTGCAATAAAAACCATCTAGAAAAGTTACCATTTACAGTTAAATGGGTGGCTATACCACTCCATTTTGTTCTAGAAATGATGCTGCTTGAATGAATTCCAGGTGGCACACTTAGTGGAGCTACGTCCAAAGAGGGTGACTAGGATGGATGAGGAACTCCGGAGAGACCATGAAGAACTGCTGCAGGAAGTAGGAATAGCTGACTTGAAGAAGAGTGGCTTGGAGACCCTATCCACCTTCAAATACCTGACTGCCCTCAGTGGCCTCCTGGAGGGCTGCTCCAAGACAGGAGAAATAACCTAGAAGATGGAAATTACAAGAATGTGGACCAGGGTGACCACTTGGTGGGGATGTTCTGAGCAATTTCAGTTCAAGTGGATGGTTGGACTACATGGCCTTTAACAAGACAGTCTGACTGTCATATTTCTAGGACACTCAGCATAAAGTGATTCCTTCTAAATTCAGCCGCAAAGTAACCTAGAGTCTCCACTTTCTTGAGTTGAGCTGATTTCAAGCTTAACAAGGATAACACATTCCCACCTGCCCTAGGCCGAATCGCTTCTTTCTCCAATCAGCTTTCTCTGACCAGTTTACTGTGCTTTGTTTATAAATTTCTGGTTACTTTAAATGCCATTCCCCACTCCCTCAAACTATCCAGAGGACACAGAAGGGGTCATTTGTGAACACTTTTGGGGAGATGGACCAGCAAAACATGATTTTCTGGTTGCTGAAGAAAGTAAATATGGGAATTAAGAATCTGAACTGAGTCTGAAAGTTGGAGTTATGGATTAAAAAGTCGGATGGGCCTCAGACTTCAGACAAAGCTTTTACAGAGAATTCAGCGTGCTGGGAGGAAGCAGAGACCAGAGACCTTGAGCCTGCTGGCCTGCAAAAAGTACTCAGAAGTTGTTTGCTCACTGGATGACTTTGGGTTTCCAGAGGCAAAATGAGGCCTGGGCAGGTTGCTCACCATCTCCAGCCTGTTTCAGATTGCAACTGCTAAGGGGCTTGGGGCCACGGAAAGCCTGTTTGCTTCCGGCCGGATCAGGCCCACCCATTTCCCTCCCAGGTGGCCCAAGGAACCATCTTAAATTTTTCTTTCAGCAGCTTCTGTAGGGGAAAATTGGCGGCTCTCCGGTTGCCAGGGACGCCGCCGCCAGTTTGGCGCGGCTGTAGTGAAAAAAGGACGCTGGAGGGAGGGGGCCGTGTCTCCTGACTGGCTGGGGCACGAAGGCTTCTTTGCATAATATTCCCTGACGGCACCTGATTGGCTGAAGCTGGAGGGGCGGTGGTGGGGTGATTCCAAGGGACGGGAGCTCTGGATCCCGACCTTCCCGTCCTGGAGTTACCCCAGTGGGCGTGAGTTCTTGTTCTGACCCTGTGGGTGCCGAGAATTCCCGGTTTGGGAAGTTTTGCAGCCATCTTTCTCTTACAGAGTTTAAGAAATGTGAAAGAATACGAATCAAGAAAATGGGGGACAGATTGTGACCTCGACCCCAGAAGAAGGAAGGAGACATCGCAAGGGAGGATTGAGGCCGAAAGAAGGCACTGGGGGCTTTTCTTTCAGTCTGGGCGGTTTTTGCTGGGATTCGTTTGCTAGATCACTTGAATTTCCATTTTCTCCGAGGAAAAAAAATTCAGTTTAGTCTAAGAATACTAAGTTCTCATCCAGAGGCCTAAACCCAAATGCACTGTGCTTTGTTTATAAATTTCTGGTTACTTTAAATGCCATTCCCCACTCCCTCAAACTATCCAGAGGACACAGAAGGGGTCATTTGTGAACACTTTTGGGGAGATGGACCAGCAAAACATGATTTTCTGGTTGCTGAAGAAAGTAAATATGGGAATTAAGAATCTGAACTGAGTCTGAAAGTTGGAGTTATGGATTAAAAAGTCGGATGGGCCTCAGACTTCAGACAAAGCTTTTACAGAGAATTCAGCGTGCTGGGAGGAAGCAGAGACCAGAGACCTTGAGCCTGCTGGCCTGCAAAAAGTACTCAGAAGTTGTTTGCTCACTGGATGACTTTGGGTTTCCAGAGGCAAAATGAGGCCTGGGCAGGTTGCTCACCATCTCCAGCCTGTTTCAGATTGCAACTGCTAAGGGGCTTGGGGCCACGGAAAGCCTGTTTGCTTCCGGCCGGATCAGGCCCACCCATTTCCCTCCCAGGTGGCCCAAGGAACCATCTTAAATTTTTCTTTCAGCAGCTTCTGTAGGGGAAAATTGGCGGCTCTCCGGTTGCCAGGGACGCCGCCGCCAGTTTGGCGCGGCTGTAGTGAAAAAAGGACGCTGGAGGGAGGGGGCCGTGTCTCCTGACTGGCTGGGGCACGAAGGCTTCTTTGCATAATATTCCCTGACGGCACCTGATTGGCTGAAGCTGGAGGGGCGGTGGTGGGGTGATTCCAAGGGACGGGAGCTCTGGATCCCGACCTTCCCGTCCTGGAGTTACCCCAGTGGGCGTGAGTTCTTGTTCTGACCCTGTGGGTGCCGAGAATTCCCGGTTTGGGAAGTTTTGCAGCCATCTTTCTCTTACAGAGTTTAAGAAATGTGAAAGAATACGAATCAAGAAAATGGGGGACAGATTGTGACCTCGACCCCAGAAGAAGGAAGGAGACATCGCAAGGGAGGATTGAGGCCGAAAGAAGGCACTGGGGGCTTTTCTTTCAGTCTGGGCGGTTTTTGCTGGGATTCGTTTGCTAGATCACTTGAATTTCCATTTTCTCCGAGTTATTATCACACTTTGCTAAAACTGGGGAAAAAAGAGGCAGGATCCCAGCATTTAGTAACTCAAATTTGAATACTAAGTTCTCATCCAGAGGCATATCTACTTAAAATACCAAGCCGGTCTATCATGGGGGACAAAATCTATTTTAATTTATAGTAATCAATTATTGGAAATTGGATGTGTGTGTCTTTTTTTCGAGGTTACTTCTTGTAATGTTTTTTGTCTGTCACTGCCAGTAAGGGCTTAAAGTCAAGCAGGACAATTTTGTATTTGCCAGGGGATGGGGGGTGGGGTAGGGTCTGTGAATCATTGTGAACCATTTTCACATTTTTAAGGTTTTTGACTCTTCACGTAAATACATTTAGACTATGGAAAGATCCAACACTAAGTACAATTTCATCTTAATAAAGTAATTTACAATTTACATAATCATTTTTACATCTATTGTCTTATTCATCATTAACCAAAATTTGGCAGAGTCCATGGGAGAAGCTCCATTTTATTGATAGGGAAACTGGGGCTGGAAGAGTCTGTAAGTTTTCACATGTGTAAAGAGGGAGATGAGATTATTTTAATGCTTGAAAAGTATATAATGCTTTGGTCTACATCTTTCTTTCCATTAATTTTCCCAAAGATCCTGATAGGTTGAGCAGGTAACATGATTCCAGTTTTACAGATTAAAAGGGGGGGGCGCTATGGTCTGGCAGAAGTGGGGTTCCCCCAGCTGGACTTCTGTCCCACCCTTCTAGCCCCAAGTCAGATTTTCATCCAAAAGACAGGAAGATGGTTTGCCATGGGAAAACTATAGATAGATAGATAGATAGATAATTAAGGTGAAAGTAAGAGGGAAAATAATAAACTTTTTATGCTCTTCTCCCTTTCGGCACATTTTGTCCTGTGAAAAAAACAGTATATGAAAAACATCCCTAAAAGCTTTTAGAGAAAAGAGATTCAAAATTAGAAACTTCAGTCTTCTTGAATTATCTGTAGGACTGTTGGAGAAGACTATTGGATGAAGGACACAGCATGGGAATTGAGGTGGGAAAAACAATACTGAAAACAGGCTGTGGTTTGCAGTCTCAAAGTGAAATTTAAGGTGCAAGACTCTGAAAAGTTAAATGCAGTGATTCGGTACATAGTTTTAGGCCCTATTAAATGACCTTGCCCTTTAAGAACTATTTTTGGAAAGGAACCTTTCAAACTCCCTTCCTAAAAAAGTTAGACACCTCCCCACTTTTCTGTTAAATGGTGAAAGACACCTAGCAGGGGCTCTACCTACTGTCACTCTCTCCTGGCCCTTTGGCAGCCAAAAGGCCATGGATCCCTGAGTAGCAGGATTTGGGCAAAAGTCAAATTTGGCTACTTCCCATCACCACATCTGATCTCATGAAAAATGTGCAGATCCGATGGTGGGTCGCTTTTCATCCCTTGGCAATGGATGTTACAGGAAATATTGGAAAAGACCCAGCCAGGAGGGAGGCAAAGGCCTCCGAGGCACTTCTCCCCCAGCAGCTGGCCACGGGCAGGGCTCTGGTGGGAGCACCAAGCGTCCACGTGCACCGGGCATGCCCAGTCACCCTTCTCTCACCCTTCTTTCGTAAGAGTCTGGGGATGGAGTTGCTGCTGCTGTGGGTCTCTTTTCCCCAACGGCTATTAATAAACCGGATCGGTAGTTTCCGGGCCACTGCCAGCATAGACGTGGGGTAGGGGGCCTCACTTTACAATCAGGGCGCCTGCCATTCGGTCATCCCACCCCCGGAACAGGAGAAAGGCCGTCCCATCCCTCCACCATCCAGCCCGCCCGCTGGCCAGAGGAACGCTGGCGCCTTCTTCACCCACACAGTGCCTGACCCTCCCCCCAAGTTGGCCTGCTCTGCACTCGGCGCTGGCGGGCGCGGCTGCTCCATCTCTCCTCTGCCCTGCCCTGCCAAGGCGCCCTCCCTCCTGTCCGGGTATCAGGCGAGAGGCGGGGCTGGCCCAGTGCGCCCCGCCCCCGCTGTAGAAAGGGCCCAGAGAGTGTTACTCGCGGTCATCCTCAGCTAGGGCCTTTTATCTCGGCGCTCCCGGAGAGGCGGGAGGAGGAGACACAGGGGGTGGCCCTGAGCGTTGGCGACACCTTTCCGGGGCTCTATAAATTGAGCACCTGGGATGGGTAGGGGGCGAACACGACCAGCGCCGCCCGCAGCAGACACAGCTTGGCCACTGAACGCCGCAGCATCAGAATTGAGGTGGGAAAAACAATACTGAAAACAGGCTGTGGTTTGCAGTCTCAAAGTGAAATTTAAGGTGCAAGACTCTGAAAAGTTAAATGCAGTGATTCGGTACATAGTTTTAGGCCCTATTAAATGACCTTGCCCTTTAAGAACTATTTTTGGAAAGGAACCTTTCAAACTCCCTTCCTAAAAAAGTTAGACACCTCCCCACTTTTCTGTTAAATGGTGAAAGACACCTAGCAGGGGCTCTACCTACTGTCACTCTCTCCTGGCCCTTTGGCAGCCAAAAGGCCATGGATCCCTGAGTAGCAGGATTTGGGCAAAAGTCAAATTTGGCTACTTCCCATCACCACATCTGATCTCATGAAAAATGTGCAGATCCGATGGTGGGTCGCTTTTCATCCCTTGGCAATGGATGTTACAGGAAATATTGGAAAAGACCCAGCCAGGAGGGAGGCAAAGGCCTCCGAGGCACTTCTCCCCCAGCAGCTGGCCACGGGCAGGGCTCTGGTGGGAGCACCAAGCGTCCACGTGCACCGGGCATGCCCAGTCACCCTTCTCTCACCCTTCTTTCGTAAGAGTCTGGGGATGGAGTTGCTGCTGCTGTGGGTCTCTTTTCCCCAACGGCTATTAATAAACCGGATCGGTAGTTTCCGGGCCACTGCCAGCATAGACGTGGGGTAGGGGGCCTCACTTTACAATCAGGGCGCCTGCCATTCGGTCATCCCACCCCCGGAACAGGAGAAAGGCCGTCCCATCCCTCCACCATCCAGCCCGCCCGCTGGCCAGAGGGAACGCTGGCGCCTTCTTCACCCACACAGTGCCTGACCCTCCCCCCAAGTTGGCCTGCTCTGCACTCGGCGCTGGCGGGCGCGGCTGCTCCATCTCTCCTCTGCCCTGCCCTGCCAAGGCGCCCTCCCTCCTGTCCGGGTATCAGGCGAGAGGCGGGGCTGGCCCAGTGCGCCCCGCCCCCGCTGTAGAAAGGGCCCAGAGAGTGTTACTCGCGGTCATCCTCAGCTAGGGCCTTTTATCTCGGCGCTCCCGGAGAGGCGGGAGGAGGAGACACAGGGGGTGGCCCTGAGCGTTGGCGACACCTTTCCGGGGCTCTATAAATTGAGCACCTGGGATGGGTAGGGGGCCAACACCACCAGCGCCGCCCGCAGCAGACACAGCTTGGCCACTGAACGCCGCAGCATCAGCAGGCAGCAGCCGCCAGGAGCGGGGATACTGAGCTACCCAGCAGCAGGGGATCTCGAGGCGCCGGAGCAAGTGCGTGCCCCCTCCCCATTTCTGCCTGGTCTGCGTGGGTGCTTGGATTCCAGCTTTGCAGAGGGAGATGGGAGTGGGGAGCGCCCTTTCCTTCTCTAGGAGGCACTGGGAGGGCGAGGAGGTGGGACAGCCTGGTTGCTGGGAGCCACCCAGGCGCTGTCCCAGAGAAGCAGTAACCCTCGGTGGGGCGGTGGGGGGCGGTGCGCGCAGGCTGCGGCACCGGGCACCCTAGCAGGGTGAATAATCTCTTTCATCCCCGTCTCCCAAGCAGGCCAGGGCTCGACCCAGGGACCACGCGCCGAGATCGCGAGCTTCCGGACGCCAAAGCCCAGAAGTCGCGCATCCCGCAGAGCCGGGCGGTGATCGAGGCGAGAGTTGGAGAAGGCGGAGAAGAAACCGGGAATCCCACCGTACCGGCTGTAGCCAGGCTCCCGGCGTAGGCCTCACCGAACGCCTGAAGGCGGGCAGCCCCTTGCCCCGGCCGGCCATCCCGTGTCCCTGCGTCCCTGTGCTTTGGCGCCCGTGCGGCCACCATGATGCAAATTTGCGACACCTACAACCAGAAGCACTCGCTCTTTAACGCCATGAATCGTTTCATCGGCGCCGTGAACAACATGGACCAGACGGTGATGGTGCCCAGTCTGCTGCGCGACGTGCCACTGGCCGAGCCCGAGTTGGACAACGACGTCGGCGTGGAGGTAGGCACCAGTGGTGGCTGCATGGAGGAGCGCACGCCCCCAGCCCCAGGCCCCGGCAGCACCAACGGCAGCTTTTTCGCGCCCTCCCGGGACATGTACAGCCACTACGTGCTGCTCAAGTCCATCCGCAACGACATCGAGTGGGGGGTCCTGCACCAGCCACCGGCGGCGGCGGGGAGCGAGGAGGGGAGCACCTGGAAGTCCAAGGACATCCTGGTGGACCTGAGCAACCTGGATGGTGCGGACGCCGGCGAGGAGGACCGTTGGGACACCTTCCGGGGCCAAGACACAGCCCCCCCCTTGGCCACTGAACGCCGCAGCATCAGCAGGCAGCAGCCGCCAGGAGCGGGGATACTGAGCTACCCAGCAGCAGGGGATCTCGAGGCGCCGGAGCAAGTGCGTGCCCCCTCCCCATTTCTGCCTGGTCTGCGTGGGTGCTTGGATTCCAGCTTTGCAGAGGGAGATGGGAGTGGGGAGCGCCCTTTCCTTCTCTAGGAGGCACTGGGAGGGCGAGGAGGTGGGACAGCCTGGTTGCTGGGAGCCACCCAGGCGCTGTCCCAGAGAAGCAGTAACCCTCGGTGGGGCGGTGGGGGGGGGGGGGCGGGGCGCGCAGGCGGGGGCACCGGGCACCCTAGCAGGGTGAATAATCTCTTTCATCCCCGTCTCCCAAGCAGGCCAGGGCTCGACCCAGGGACCACGCGCCGAGATCGCGAGCTTCCGGACGCCAAAGCCCAGAAGTCGCGCATCCCGCAGAGCCGGGCGGTGATCGAGGCGAGAGTTGGAGAAGGCGGAGAAGAAACCGGGAATCCCACCGTACCGGCTGTAGCCAGGCTCCCGGCGTAGGCCTCACCGAACGCCTGAAGGCGGGCAGCCCCTTGCCCCGGCCGGCCATCCCGTGTCCCTGCGTCCCTGTGCTTTGGCGCCCGTGCGGCCACCATGATGCAAATTTGCGACACCTACAACCAGAAGCACTCGCTCTTTAACGCCATGAATCGTTTCATCGGCGCCGTGAACAACATGGACCAGACGGTGATGGTGCCCAGTCTGCTGCGCGACGTGCCACTGGCCGAGCCCGAGTTGGACAACGACGTCGGCGTGGAGGTAGGCACCAGTGGTGGCTGCATGGAGGAGCGCACGCCCCCAGCCCCAGGCCCCGGCAGCACCAACGGCAGCTTTTTCGCGCCCTCCCGGGACATGTACAGCCACTACGTGCTGCTCAAGTCCATCCGCAACGACATCGAGTGGGGGGTCCTGCACCAGCCACCGGCGGCGGCGGGGAGCGAGGAGGGGAGCACCTGGAAGTCCAAGGACATCCTGGTGGACCTGAGCAACCTGGATGGTGCGGACGCCGGCGAGGAGGACCTGGAACAGCAGTTCCACTACCACCTGCGCGGGCTGCACACTGTGCTCTCCAAACTCACGCGCAAAGCCAACATCCTCACTAACAGATACAAGCAGGAGATCGGCTTTAGCAACTGGGGGCACTGAGGCGGGTCGCCCGCGGCTGCCTAGCACCCTTCCTGGCCCCATCTCTCACCCTCTCCTTCCTCAAAGCTATTTTCTTTCTGGCTGTAGGGCGCGGTGGGAGGACTGCAAAGTTAGGGGCAGCATACAGGCTGGGGGACGCGGCATGGCAGCATGGAGGAAGGGGCTTCTTTGGTGAGAGGAAAGGAAAGTGGTGGCAAAAATGAGATGTTGTAGTGCTCGAGGACTTCCCCTTCTTACGTGGCGGGGTGGGGGAACGAGGGGGCTGTGTTCTACTTTGGTGGGAATGGGACTGAGTTGACGCCCTGCATTCAGTATGTGCCTTTCCTGGAGTTTCTTTTCTGTTCCTTCCGGAGGAAGAAGGGCTGAGAAAGGGCCATTCCAGGGCGCGGCGCTGGGTTGCCACACTTGGGAGCGCTGCCCCGGAGCCGGCGCTGGGGAAGGCGGGGCGGGCGCGCAGACTCACACCGCCCTGCGGGTGGGCTGGTGGAGGCCGCTGCATTGCTAGGGTTGCTTCAGTTTTCCTGTTTGCACTGTTTCTTTTTGTAACTGTGGCCCCGTCTTAAGTATTTCGAATCTCCTCCTTGCTCTGAAACTTCGGCGATTCCATTGTGATAAGCGCACGAACAGCACTGTCTGTCGGTAACCGGTACTAGTTGATTAATGATTTTCTGTTACACTGTATAGTTGTCCTGTGGCACCCTTATCCCATCCCTTTCACCCTACCCCACCCTAGTGTGTGTAAGCTGGCACTCTGTCAGCTTGTACGAAGCTTGCCACTCGTTGAAAATAATAACATTATTATGAGAAAGTGGACTTACCCGAGCTGGAACCAACTGACATTCTATTCGTGTTGTACATAGAATGATGAAGGGTTCCACTGTTGTTATATGTCTTAAATTTATTTAAAACTTTTCTAATCCAGATGTAGACTATATTCTCAAAAAATTTAAAACTATTTCTAATCCGCAACCTGGATGGTGCGGACGCCGGCGAGGAGGACCTGGAACAGCAGTTCCACTACCACCTGCGCGGGCTGCACACTGTGCTCTCCAAACTCACGCGCAAAGCCAACATCCTCACTAACAGATACAAGCAGGAGATCGGCTTTAGCAACTGGGGGCACTGAGGCGGGTCGCCCGCGGCTGCCTAGCACCCTTCCTGGCCCCATCTCTCACCCTCTCCTTCCTCAAAGCTATTTTCTTTCTGGCTGTAGGGCGCGGTGGGAGGACTGCAAAGTTAGGGGCAGCATACAGGCTGGGGGACGCGGCATGGCAGCATGGAGGAAGGGGCTTCTTTGGTGAGAGGAAAGGAAAGTGGTGGCAAAAATGAGATGTTGTAGTGCTCGAGGACTTCCCCTTCTTACGTGGCGGGGTGGGGGAACGAGGGGGCTGTGTTCTACTTTGGTGGGAATGGGACTGAGTTGACGCCCTGCATTCAGTATGTGCCTTTCCTGGAGTTTCTTTTCTGTTCCTTCCGGAGGAAGAAGGGCTGAGAAAGGGCCATTCCAGGGCGCGGCGCTGGGTTGCCACACTTGGGAGCGCTGCCCCGGAGCCGGCGCTGGGGAAGGCGGGGCGGGCGCGCAGACTCACACCGCCCTGCGGGTGGGCTGGTGGAGGCCGCTGCATTGCTAGGGTTGCTTCAGTTTTCCTGTTTGCACTGTTTCTTTTTGTAACTGTGGCCCCGTCTTAAGTATTTCGAATCTCCTCCTTGCTCTGAAACTTCGGCGATTCCATTGTGATAAGCGCACGAACAGCACTGTCTGTCGGTAACCGGTACTAGTTGATTAATGATTTTCTGTTACACTGTATAGTTGTCCTGTGGCACCCTTATCCCATCCCTTTCACCCTACCCCCACCCTAGTGTGTGTAAGCTGGCACTCTGTCAGCTTGTACGAAGCTTGCCACTCGTTGAAAATAATAACATTATTATGAGAAAGTGGACTTACCCGAGCTGGAACCAACTGACATTCTATTCGTGTTGTACATAGAATGATGAAGGGTTCCACTGTTGTTATATGTCTTAAATTTATTTAAAACTTTTCTAATCCAGATGTAGACTATATTCTAAAAAATAAAAAAAAACAAATGTGTTAACGAAACTTGATAATAGTTTGCTGCTTTCTAATTTGCCAATGAATGGCCTAGTCGTTAAATAAACTTAATTAATTAATTTTTTTTTTTAGCAAAAGTCAATTTTATTTTTCTCTGGTATTTCAAAGTGGTAGATAATCACCTTCATAAGTCTTCAGCTTTGTTTGGGAAGAAGCTATCAACAAGATTTATTCCCAAGGTTTTTCTTTCTAATTCAATGCCAAGGTAAGCTTGTATATCTCAATGAAAAGTTCATAAATATTCAGAATATCTGGGAAGGTACATATATAAGAGTTTTCAACCAACTTGACTAGCTTATCAGAGTGCTTAGTTAACATTTTGAATTTTTTTAAGAGGCTCAAGCACAAGCTAGGCCTATTGAGGCCTAGAAACTTAAAAAGCAGATATTTCACTTGGCTACAGAGAGGTAAAGAATTGGAAGAGAACCACTGGCTAATACTAGTGCACCTACCTTGCAGGTCTTTATTTACAAGTCTTGTGTTCATCTCAGGAGAGATTTAAATATGTTATAACATGCACTGCGGCCTCTGACTATTCCCATTGAAGTGCAAAGCTTTGTGAAGCAGTGTCCAGCAATGCTTTCAGTTTACCAGGGAGCCATTCTGTAGCTGTGGACAGTAGATCTGAACAAGACTGCAGTAGGGCCCTTCCGAACACTTCCTTAGATGCCATTATGCTGCTTTTCTAGGAGGGTGGAATAGACGAAACACAGTGCTGTGTTGTTGTTTTTATTTATTTATTTCATGATGAGGGAAAAACTTCAGTTTTCAATCTTGAAGTCATGAGACATTCTCTAAACTCAGAGCTGAAATTTAAAATACATGTTAACTTTGAATTTAAAAAAAAAAGCAGAAAGTTTTTTCATACTGTGGGCAGCTCAAGCCTATTATCGGCTTTTAGCAGCAGTGAAAAAATGGGGAAGTGTCAAGGCTGGTGCCTGTACTGCCAGAGAAAGTTAATGGTTAATGCATAAAGATAAGCCAGGCAGGACCAGGAGGAAGGTATATGGCCTCTTGCCTGTATCCCCTCAAAAATATCAAAGCTCAAGAAAAAAGTACAAATAAAGGAGACTACAGAAGCCATGTGGTAGCAACACCAAGACTTGGAGCCAGAAATTTGTGTGTTCAAGCCCTGTTATTATTGTATTTAACTCTCCAAGCTTGTTGCCACATTGGAAATTAGATATAATCATAACACAAGTTTTAGTGAGAATGAAAGGAAATTGTGCATAGGACATGATACTTGGAAGTTTCTTAAGGCACTACACAAGGGCACTACAGTCTCCAGCTCTCTTGACTGTTATTTCGGATCTTTATCTCCCTCCTTGCTTTTCTCCAGGAATATATGAAGCTTAGGACAATATGTCCACTTTAAGGAAAAGTATAATTTCGATAACATACATGAAACCACAGATAAACTCTTTACTTTCTCAAAGTCTCAGGGAAGAGGTGGAATTAAAATCAAATAGTCATAGTATAGGCAAGTGATAATAAGAATTTGATGAGATGTTAAGATGTTTTCAGGACATTTTGCATCTAGAATATCGGAAAGGTAGATATTCATAGCAAAACTATAAATAAAGCTATTAGCTTTATTTTTGAAAATATGCATGTGAGAATTTTTTTATATATATCAAGAGTGATTCTGGGGCTTCCCTGGTGGTCCAGTGGGTAAAGAGTCTGCCTTGCAGTGCAAGGGGCACTGGTTCAATCCCTGACCTGGGAAGATCCCACGTGCCGTGGAGCGGCTGGACCAGTATGTCAATTACAAGCCAGTGTTCTTTCCCAGAGCTGTTTCTAGGAGGGTGGAATAGACGAAACACAGTGCTGTGTTGTTGTTTTTATTTATTTATTTCATGATGAGGGAAAAACTTCAGTTTTCAATCTTGAAGTCATGAGACATTCTCTAAACTCAGAGCTGAAATTTAAAATACATGTTAACTTTGAATTTAAAAAAAAAAGCAGAAAGTTTTTTCATACTGTGGGCAGCTCAAGCCTATTATCGGCTTTTAGCAGCAGTGAAAAAATGGGGAAGTGTCAAGGCTGGTGCCTGTACTGCCAGAGAAAGTTAATGGTTAATGCATAAAGATAAGCCAGGCAGGACCAGGAGGAAGGTATATGGCCTCTGGCCTGTATCCCTCAAAAATATCAAAGCTCAAGAAAAAAGTACAAATAAAGGAGACTACAGAAGCCATGTGGTAGCAACACCAAGACTTGGAGCCAGAAATTTGTGTGTTCAAGCCCTGTTATTATTGTATTTAACTCTCCAAGCTTGTTGCCACATTGGAAATTAGATATAATCATAACACAAGTTTTAGTGAGAATGAAAGGAAATTGTGCATAGGACATGATACTTGGAAGTTTCTTAAGGCACTACACAAGGGCACTACAGTCTCCAGCTCTCTTGACTGTTATTTCGGATCTTTATCTCCCTCCTTGCTTTTCTCCAGGAATATATGAAGCTTAGGACAATATGTCCACTTTAAGGAAAAGTATAATTTCGATAACATACATGAAACCACAGATAAACTCTTTACTTTCTCAAAGTCTCAGGGAAGAGGTGGAATTAAAATCAAATAGTCATAGTATAGGCAAGTGATAATAAGAATTTGATGAGATGTTAAGATGTTTTCAGGACATTTTGCATCTAGAATATCGGAAAGGTAGATATTCATAGCAAAACTATAAATAAAGCTATTAGCTTTATTTTTGAAAATATGCATGTGAGAATTTTTTTATATATATATCAAGAGTGATTCTGGGGCTTCCCTGGTGGTCCAGTGGGTAAAGAGTCTGCCTTGCAGTGCAAGGGGCACTGGTTCAATCCCTGACCTGGGAAGATCCCACGTGCCGTGGAGCGGCTGGACCAGTATGTCCAATTACAAGCCAGTGTTCTGGAGTGCATGTGCCCAGAGCCGGTGCTCTGCAGTGAGAAAGGCCACTGCAATTGGAGGGCTACATGGGCCAAAAAAATAAAGATGGATGAAAATAAATAAATAAAAAAGCAATAAAAGAGGTCAAAATTAAAAAAAAAAAAAAAACTGATTCTGACCTAGGATATGTGAAGATCCTTGTGAAAAGAGGATTGAATTTTTTTTTTCCATGAACCAGTACAGTTTCCCAGGCCCAGTAAAGTATTATACCTTTGTTATACCAAGTTTGGTTTATGCAGCAATACAAGGTGAAATCCCTTTGACCAGATTTACCTGTTAAATGTTCTCAAGTCTTTTGAAATTTTGCTTAACTTCTGAGGTCAGGTGATTAAGTGACTATATTTTTAGGTCTTTCCTGAGGAAGCTCAGAGTACTTTATAGATTTTAAAAGTTGCAAACATTGCATGGCTCCACCTTCAAAAAGCTCTTAGATATCAAGGTTGTTTATTGGCGCCCATCTCTGTGGCAATTTAGGAATAACAGGAAAGCAGGGGGTAGATGAACTGGGCTAAAAGGAACAGCTTAGATGGGAACTGATTACCCTCCAGATATTTACATCTGATAAGAAATTTCTACATCAAAACCTCCATCACAGCCTTTGAGAAGGCCTGCTTTTGCCTCTCAAAACAGCTTTCTGCTTTGCTCACACGGGGCTTTCTGGATTTTACATTTACATAGTGTTCCTTAGTGGTCTAGCCTGATTTACTCTTTCTCTGAACCTGAACCCACTGTTAGCATGTCACAGCCACTGGGATTATCTTTCTTTGGACCAACTTGAAGACTAGTCTACTGTTAACAATGTTTTGAAGACTAGTCTACTGTTAACAATGTTTTGTTTTTTTTTTTAAATGAACGTTATTGTCATTTGCATATGCCTCCTCATTTTCAACTGCTGAACAAAAATCTTTTGGGAGATGGCAGTTCCTCTTCTCTCCTCCCAACTTCTCTTATTCTGTGGATCTCAGATGTTTGCAAATTTTACACAGTCCTTTCGACTGGGCTGTCCAAACACTGTGCTCAAATTTTATATGCCTTTTTTTCCCCAAGGTAATTATCTTTTTATGGGACATATGTATATTTATACCAATCATTACATTCCTTTGTGATTTATTTTGAAGAAGTATGAACAAAATCACAACAGAAAGAATGTTTTCTTTAAATTCAAAAGGCAATTTTCACCACAACAAATAAGAAATTCTGGATCAGAAACTTAGGAAAATTTGAAACGTGACTATTGGATTGGTCTCTTAAAATGAATTCAAATGAATATTATTAATCCTTTTACAATCTCAGACTTTCTGTAGTTTCTGATCAAGGCTAAGTTGCTTTAATTAGCAAGATCATTTCAAAAAATTATTTCTTTTTTAAACTCAAGGCCATATTCCAGTTTTTCAATCACTTAAGGAATTGTAAAGGTTTTGAGTTACTCTAAACATCAGGCCTCCAGTTAGTTCATCTAAAACGTTGTAGAACTTTCTGAAAAGTGGTGGAGATGATGATAGTCTATGATCAGTAAGGGCTTCCTTGGTGTCTCAGGGGTAAAGAACCAGCCTGCCAATGCAGGAGATGGGGGTTTGATCTCTGTCCAGAAGATCCCATAGAGAAGGAAATAGCAACCCACTCCAGTATTCTTGGCTGGAAAATCCCATGAATTTTCCTCTCAGGCCACAGTCCATGGGGTCATAAGAGTCAGCCACGATTTAGCGACTAAATAACAACAACATGAACAATTCCTGTATATGGAAGCCAGTACTGTCTCTCCTTTGCCTGATGCAACCAGGGATGCTTCCTTGGGAGCCTCCACCTTAGAGGGCTCTCATGCTGATTCTTTGTAAGGCCTTGTGATTTCCCCATGGGCAAGGAAACATTGGAGCCAAGGGAGTGCCCAGAGTTTGTGTTCTTAAGTCTAGACCACACTTGGCCCTGTCCAGGTGGCCCTGAGCCCATTGCAGTGATTTCTATGCATTGGTCCTGAGTTTATCCTCCTGATGGTGGACATGCTTGGTTGGTGGATAGGGCTTGGCCAGGCAAATTGGGCTGCCCAAAGAGAGAGCTTGGTGGAAAGATAAGAAGGTGGAATGGCTCTTGTCTTGGCCTTCCTGCGTTTCAGGGTAAACCATGCTTTAAGGCCTCTTCTAGTACTGACAAACAGAGATCACATGGTTTTTCTCATTATTTCCCACATCCCTCAGGAATCTCCTTGCTCCATTGAAATAATGGTGTTTAATTAATGAAATGCTGGGTAAAGAAAAGGAAAACTACATCTATACACAGGCTTTATCTAGCTGCTTGCTACTCAGTGCTTGAATGATGGTGATTATGGTAAAGACCCAGATGGATACACCTTCTATAAAACCATGAACACTTCACCTCCTCCAGTGTGCTTTCATTTTGGTTTTATTATTAGTGAGTTAGCTGTTTTCTTTTTAGTGTCAAAAGTCTTGGTCAACTAAACAGACATCTCTCCAAAGAAGACTTACAGATGGCCAAAAACACATGAAAACATGCTCGAAGTTACTTATTATTAGAGAAATGCAAATCAAAACTACAATGAGATATCACCTCACACCAGTCAGAATGGCCATCATCAAAAAATCTGTAGACAATAAATGCTAGAGAGGGTGCAGAGAAAAGGGATCACTTCTGCATTGTTGGTGGGAATGTAAATTGATACAACCACTATGGAAGACAGTACGGAGATTCCTCAAAAAGCTAAGAATAGAAGCACCATATGATCCAGCAATTCCACTATTAGGCTTATACCCTGATGAAATCAGAATTGAAAGAGATACCTATACCCCAGTGTTCATTGCAGCTCTCTATACAATAGCCAGAACATGGAAGCAACCTAGATGTCCACTGATGAACAAATGGATAAAAAAGCCCTGGTACATATATACAATGGAGTACTTCTCAGCCACAAAAAGAAATAAAAAAAAAAAAAAGAAATACAGAAGATTTAATCCTAATGAGATGGATGAATCTAGAACCTATTATACAAAGTGAAGTAAGTCAAAAAGAGAAGGACAAGTATAGTATACTAACGCATATATATGGAGTCTAGGAAGATCGTACTGATAAATACACATGCAGAGCATGGAAACCGTCACAGAGAACAGACTTATGGACATTAGGGAGAGGGAAGAGTGGGTGAGAGATATGGAAAGAGTAACATGGAGCCCTATACTAGCATATGTAAAGATATAACTATTGTCAATGTGCTGTGGGTTAAGGGATCTTGGGGGCTATCGATGGCCTGGAGAGGTCGGATGCTTTAAGGCCTCTTCTAGTACTGACAAACAGAGATCACACTCAAATGGAATCTCCTTATTGAAATAATGGTGTTTAATTAATGAAATGCTGGGTAAAGAAAAGGAAAACTACATCTATACACAGGCTTTATCTAGCTGCTTGCTACTCAGTGCTTGAATGATGGTGATTATGGTAAAGACCCAGATGGATACACCTTCTATAAAACCATGAACACTTCACCTCCTCCAGTGTGCTTTCATTTTGGTTTTATTATTAGTGAGTTAGCTGTTTTCTTTTTAGTGTCAAAAGTCTTGGTCAACTAAACAGACATCTCTCCAAAGAAGACTTACAGATGGCCAAAAACACATGAAAACATGCTCGAAGTTACTTATTATTAGAGAAATGCAAATCAAAACTACAATGAGATATCACCTCACACCAGTCAGAATGGCCATCATCAAAAAATCTGTAGACAATAAATGCTAGAGAGGGTGCAGAGAAAAGGGATCACTTCTGCATTGTTGGTGGGAATGTAAATTGATACAACCACTATGGAAGACAGTACGGAGATTCCTCAAAAAGCTAAGAATAGAAGCACCATATGATCCAGCAATTCCACTATTAGGCTTATACCCTGATGAAATCAGAATTGAAAGAGATACCTATACCCCAGTGTTCATTGCAGCTCTCTATACAATAGCCAGAACATGGAAGCAACCTAGATGTCCACTGATGAACAAATGGATAAAAAAGCCCTGGTACATATATACAATGGAGTACTTCTCAGCCACAAAAAGAAATAAAAAAAAAAAAAAGAAATACAGAAGATTTAATCCTAATGAGATGGATGAATCTAGAACCTATTATACAAAGTGAAGTAAGTCAAAAAGAGAAGGACAAGTATAGTATACTAACGCATATATATGGAGTCTAGGAAGATCGTACTGATAAATACACATGCAGAGCATGGGAAACCGGTCACAGAGAACAGACTTATGGACATTAGGGAGAGGGAAGAGTGGGTGAGAGATATGGAAAGAGTAACATGGAGCCCTATACTAGCATATGTAAAAGATATAACTATTGTCAATGTGCTGTGGGTTAAGGGATCTTGGGGGCTATGCGATGGCCTGGAGAGGTCGGATGGGGGGGGATGGGATATACATATGATTAATCTGGGATTATACATATCTGTAAACAATAAAACTCTGTAAAAGCAAAAAAAGCAAAATAAAAAAAATGGCAAAAAAAAAAAAAAACCACGAAAAAGAAAAAAGTAAAGTCTCTGTAGGTATACAAAGTGGGCCTTCAGGGGCATAAAATGTGTAGGTCTGTGAGATCCTTTACTAGAGTATACATGGTGGAAATATTGATGGAGCGAAAAAAAAAAAGAGTCTTGGTCAAGTTAAAGCACAAAACTAATAGTTGTGCATCTGGTCTGAACAAAGCCTGCCCAAACCACAACTATCTCATCAGCCTTTCCTGTTTTGGCATTGTCTATTTCTAAGAGGAACGATTTTTTGTACCTTCCCATTCTTTTTCTTCTATTTTATTACTTATTTGTCTATTGTTTGAGAATGTTTTGCCTAGCAGTTGTAAAAATATACTTGCTGGTGTGCCCAACTTTAATAATCCCAAACTAGTAAGAATTCTGGAGAATGTTCCTATCATCTAGTTAAGAACAGTTATAGAAGGTTACTGTCTGACCTTGAACTATCTAGAGAAAGTGCTTCAAACCCAGCACACAGGAAGATTGGGAAAATACTAGCAAAACCTAGAGCCCAGCTCTTTTATTTTTGTGAGGAAATAAACAATGTCGGGGGTGGGGTGTTTTCTCAAATCTATTTTTCTTTTCAATCCCAATCTTACTAGTGTTGATATGTGCACTTTTATCAACAAGCATTCGGTTAACAGGATGAAACTGAACATGATTCATTTGATGTTTTCAAAGGTAGAAACTAACTTTGTAGTTTTTTTTTTTTTTTTTTTCCTTTTGAATACCACACTGCTGAGGTGTAGCTCGTGGGTGAGCTCAGTAGGGCCAATTAAAACCTGACTACTCTTCCGCCATGTTGAAATACCTGACAGGACTTGTTGTGTCCTTGGATAATGGCATTTTTTTTCCTACTTAGCATATATCTAGTTGACGAGATTTCCTGTTTGGTAGTCAAGGAAAGATGAAAACGAAAGTACCACATTGTTAGTTCTGGTCAAGGTATTTAAATTGTTCACAATGTGATGTTAATTTGAAGTCCCTTTTTTTTTTTTTTTTAATGAAGCATATAGGTTGTGAAAGAACATGGATATGGTTCCCTAGCAGTCAAAACTATGTGTAGAATGCAAGGAGTGTCGTTAGTGTACATTGATCATTCAAAACAAGGTGCCATATCTTGTGGCATCTAATTGACACTGCAGCTTGTATGGATGCCTTAGGGGTATAATTTAGTTTCTGTTTTGGTAAATAGTTGTTGACAGTGCTTTAATAGCTTAAATGTTTGAGGCCTAAGTGCCAGAAACTTAGATGTTTATTTCAGAAACCAGCAGCCCTTTCCCTTTAGTGGGTTGGGAACAGAGGAAAAGACCTGATGCCAGCAGCCAGTTAAGTGGGAAAGCCAAGCTGAGCCTGTCTTTCCAAATTTACCAGATGTCACTCCACCATCCGTGGGTCGATGTGATAAGGGAAGTGATGAAGAAGGGCAAGGTATCTCTCAGGGTTCTGCCACCCACCTGAGGGGTGGGGAGGTCATCATTCTCTTTTGACAGTAGGTCGTGGTTGCCTTTTTAGACAGGTGGCAAACATTAGGTTGAAGCATATAAAATTGTCATTTCTGTCTGTCTCAAATGGTTGAATACTCCTTGATTTCAGCAATTAGATGTCCCTCTGTGAACATGCTATAGTCTTTTTCCATCACCTTTTGAAACTGTTGTTTGCCAACTCAGGGTTGACCTGATTTTGAGATAGAAGAAGTGAGGGACCAAAAAAGGGTATAAGGTGGGCAATTATATAAAGGAGACAAATAGAATGGAAGGAAGAGGAGACTTAAAGAAAAGAAAATGAAAAGTGACAGAGAAGTTGTGGCAAACTGTATTTTCTAAAAAAAGACTGCAAAGTTCATTGTGGTCTTAAGTGCTCTTCCTCAACCTTGCCACCTTCCATCCTGAGGTAGACTTTGTCTCCTCACCTTGAATTTAGGTGGGGCTTTGTTGCTACCTTGACAAAATCGACATGACCATCACTTGCAAGGCCAGATCATAAAGGCTGAGACATCTGCCTCTTGTAGGACGTACATGGCTGTCTGTTAAGAGATCCTTATCCTTGGAACCCAGCTGCAGCGCTGTAAGAAAGCCCAGGTCCCTTGAAGAGGGCATGTGTGGGTGTTTCTGCTGACAGTCTCACTGAGGTCCAGCCAAGAGCCAGCATCAAACTGCCAGACACATGAGCCAGCCTTCAACTGATTCTAGCTCCTAACCTTGGAGCTACGTTAGCTGATGCCAAGTGGAGCAGAGACAAGCTCTTCCCATCAAGCACCGCCCAAATTTTAGACTTGTGTGCAAAATAGTTTCATTCTTTTAAGCCATTCAGTGGTTTGTTACACAGCAATAGATAATGGGAACAGAGACCTTTTCCCAGATTTCAAGAGATGGTAGAACTAAGTGAAAACAATTCAAAGTAGAACATAATCTACGAAAAAGGGTCTATTTTTATCACATTTACCTGAGTCACATCATAAGATAAACCCAGAACCTTCGGAAACATTCATCTGATAGCTGATATAGAGAAGAGAAAGCTTGGAAGTGATGGATGATAAGAGAGATAAAGAACATTTTACAGTTCTATTAAGGCAGGCAAAATAATGGTCTCCTGCAAAGATGTCTGTGTCCTAATCCTTGGAACCTGTGAATGTATCAACTACATGAAGGGTGGCTGCATCTGGAATGAAAATTGCTCATTACCTGACCTTCTGATGGTGAAATTATCAAAATGTCTTTCAAAATGGAAGTAGAAGCCACAAGAGCCAGAGGAAATTTGATTGTTAGATGCCGAATAGGTGAGGCCAAAAAGGGTATAAGGTGGGCAATTATATAAAGGAGACAAATAGAATGGAAGGAAGAGGAGACTTAAAGAAAAGAAAATGAAAAGTGACAGAGAAGTTGTGGCAAACTGTATTTTCTAAAAAAAGACTGCAAAGTTCATTGTGGTCTTAAGTGCTCTTCCTCAACCTTGCCACCTTCCATCCTGAGGTAGACTTTGTCTCCTCACCTTGAATTTAGGTGGGGCTTTGTTGCTACCTTGACAAAATCGACATGACCATCACTTGCAAGGCCAGATCATAAAGGCTGAGACATCTGCCTCTTGTAGGACGTACATGGCTGTCTGTTAAGAGATCCTTATCCTTGGAACCCAGCTGCAGCGCTGTAAGAAAGCCCAGGTCCCTTGAAGAGGGCATGTGTGGGTGTTTCTGCTGACAGTCTCACTGAGGTCCAGCCAAGAGCCAGCATCAAACTGCCAGACACATGAGCCAGCCTTCAACTGATTCTAGCTCCTAACCTTGGAGCTACGTTAGCTGATGCCAAGTGGAGCAGAGACAAGCTCTTCCCATCAAGCACCGCCCAAATTTTAGACTTGTGTGCAAAATAGTTTCATTCTTTTAAGCCATTCAGTGGTTTGTTACACAGCAATAGATAATGGGAACAGAGACCTTTTCCCAGATTTCAAGAGATGGTAGAACTAAGTGAAAACAATTCAAAGTAGAACATAATCTACGAAAAAGGGTCTATTTTTATCACATTTACCTGAGTCACATCATAAGATAAACCCAGAACCTTCGGAAACATTCATCTGATAGCTGATATAGAGAAGAGAAAGCTTGGAAGTGATGGATGATAAGAGAGATAAAGAACATTTTACAGTTCTATTAAGGCAGGCAAAATAATGGTCTCCTGCAAAGATGTCTGTGTCCTAATCCTTGGAACCTGTGAATGTATCAACTACATGAAGGGTGGCTGCATCTGGAATGAAAATTGCTCATTACCTGACCTTCTGATGGTGAAATTATCAAAATGTCTTTCAAAATGGAAGTAGAAGCCACAAGAGCCAGAGTCAGAGTGATGCAGTGTAACGAGAACTTTGATTTGCCCTCAATGGCTTTGAAGATGGAGAAAGGGGCCATGAGCCAAAAACTGCAGGCAGACTCTAGAAGCTGGAAAAGGCAAGGAACCAGAATCTCCCTAAAGCCTCCAGAAGAAACACAGCCCTGCCAGCACCTTGATTTTAACCCGGTGAGACCCACCATAGATTTCTGACTGTCAGAACTGTAAGGGAGTAGTTTTACATTGTTTTAAGTCACCAAGTTTGTGGGAATTTGTTACAGAAGCAATAGGCCACTAAAACACTCAACCTCTAGCCTGTGGCCAGAAAATGAAAGGTTATATATTCTTGGCACTTAATCCATTCATTGCTTTGGGGCTGGCTAAGATACAGAATTTCAAACACAGCAACTTGTTGAAAACAAGTATGAAAGGTACTTTTAGTCTTCTTTTGTGAAAGAGATTTTATTTTTCTTTTAAGCGCTAATCTTGGTGACAGTGGCCCTGCCTAAATAGACATGACTTATGGGACTGCCACTGTCTTACTGAAAGGGTTTGTTTCAAATATAGAGGCATTCCATATTACATATTTTGTAGCTCAGATCTTAGATCCATTCTCTATTTTTTTTATAATATTCTCACTTCTTTCCCTTCTGAAGATATTTTGAGATCTTTATCTGCAGCATTTATTTCTGCAGCCCCCATCACATTATTATTTTATTTTTTATTGACATTTCACATGTAACAAAATGCATAGATCTTAAGTGTATGGTTTGTTTACTTCTGATAAATGCATACACCCATGTAACTGACACCTTGATAAAGGTACACAGCATTCTCATCACCCTAAGAAGCTTCCTTACGTTCTTTTCTGATCATCCCCTCCCCCTCTGCAGGCAACCACTATTCCGATTTCTATCCTTACATGTTAGTTTTGCCTGTTATAGACCTTCATATAAATAAAAAAGCAACCATTCCTGAATCGGGGCTGACAGGGAGTGTGAAGGTGGCTAAAGCAACTGGAATGGCTCCCAGCCCCAACCCTCTCCAGTGCAAGGCTAGAAGGCAGAATAAACAGGAAGTGGGGGTGCAAGGGCAGAGATGGCTGGGAGAGAAGTTCCAAAATGCTCTGCACCTGCTCAACACAGACTCAAAAGAAAGAGATTTCTAAGACAAAAGGCCCAATCTCTCCCTCCCTGCCTCCTTCCCTTCTGTGTTAAGGTGTACTAGAACCAAAGGCAAGAGCCCAGATATGGTTCCAGGCATTTCCAGTCTAGCATGGAAAACCAATTGTGGACAAACAATCTAGCAACACAATGAAAGAGATAATGAAACTATTCAGGGCTCTGGGAACAAGCAGGAGGAAGCCTGCATGGCAGCAATGCTTCATTCAGTAAATATTTGTTGGGGCAACTACTAGGTACTAGACCTTGGGCTATGTGCTAGTGACCACAGTGAGTATTATGCAGATCCTGCCTTAAATGCTTGCCAACCAAAGGAGGATACAGATAAGGAAACAGGCAATTACTATGCAGCTTAATAAATGCTATTATAGGTGGGTGCCAGATGCTATGCAAGCTCAGAGGAGAAGCCTTAAACCAGGTCTGCGGATCGAGGAACAGTCTAGTCTATGTGAGTATCTGATGGCTTAGCCAGATGAAAACTGGGCTGCATGGATTATCTGGGGCTATGCCTGAGAATTCAGCAGCAAGGATGGGTAGACGGTGAGAGATGAGGATGACACATAAGCAGAAGCAACCTTATTAAGAGACTTTAAAAGATGTGTTAAGGCTCTGCCACCTAATATGATGCAATGAGGAGAACATATTTTCATGATCGTCCTGGCTCATATGGTAAAGAATCTGCCTGCAATGCGGGAGACCTAGGTTCGATCCTTGGGTCTGGAAGATCCCCTGGAGAAGGGAATGGCTACCCAGACCAGTATTCTTGCCTGGAGAATTCCGTGGACAGAGGAGCCTGGCAGGCTAAAAGTCTATGGGATCACAAAGGGTCAGACACGACTGAGTAACTTTCACACACACATTGCTGCCAAACCGGCACAACCTAGATCTACCCACAAGGAAATATCAGATACATCCAAACTGAGCATTCTGAAATAACTGGGTTATACTCTTCAAAAGTGTCCACATCATAAAAGCAAAGACTGACACACTGCTCCAGAATAAAAGAGCCCAAATAGACAGGAAAACTGAATGCCACATGTGATCCTGGATTAGCTCCTGAACCAGTAATGCCAACAACTGTCTCTACCTACATCTCACAGACTCAAAAAGATTTCTAAGACAAAAGGCCCAATCTCTCCCTCCTCCTTCCCTTCTGTGTTAAGGTGGGAAAGAGTATGGTTCCAGGCATTTCCAGTCTAGCATGGAAAACCAATTGTGGACAAACAATCTAGCAACACAATGAAAGAGATAATGAAACTATTCAGGGCTCTGGGAACAAGCAGGAGGAAGCCTGCATGGCAGCAATGCTTCATTCAGTAAATATTTGTTGGGGCAACTACTAGGTACTAGACCTTGGGCTATGTGCTAGTGACCACAGTGAGTATTATGCAGATCCTGCCTTAAATGCTTGCCAACCAAAGGAGGATACAGATAAGGAAACAGGCAATTACTATGCAGCTTAATAAATGCTATTATAGGTGGGTGCCAGATGCTATGCAAGCTCAGAGGAGAAGCCTTAAACCAGGTCTGCGGATCGAGGAACAGTCTAGTCTATGTGAGTATCTGATGGCTTAGCCAGATGAAAACTGGGCTGCATGGATTATCTGGGGCTATGCCTGAGAATTCAGCAGCAAGGATGGGTAGACGGTGAGAGATGAGGATGACACATAAGCAGAAGCAACCTTATTAAGAGACTTTAAAAGATGTGTTAAGGCTCTGCCACCTAATATGATGCAATGAGGAGAACATATTTTCATGATCGTCCTGGCTCATATGGTAAAGAATCTGCCTGCAATGCGGGAGACCTAGGTTCGATCCTTGGGTCTGGAAGATCCCCTGGAGAAGGGAATGGCTACCCAGACCAGTATTCTTGCCTGGAGAATTCCGTGGACAGAGGAGCCTGGCAGGCTAAAAGTCTATGGGATCACAAAGGGTCAGACACGACTGAGTAACTTTCACACACACATTGCTGCCAAACCGGCACAACCTAGATCTACCCACAAGGAAATATCAGATACATCCAAACTGAGGGCATTCTACGAAATAACTGGGTTATACTCTTCAAAAGTGTCCACATCATAAAAAGCAAAGACTGACACACTGCTCCAGAATAAAAGAGCCCAAATAGACAGGAAAACTGAATGCCACATGTGATCCTGGATTAGCTCCTGAACCAGTAATGCCAACAACTGTCTCTACCTACATCTCTATCTCTTTTACTATAAAGGATACATTTTTTTTCAATTGGAAAAAATAAAGGTTATATATTACATAGTTATAGCATAGCAATTATAGTATCCAATTTTAATAATTGTCTTGTAGTTATATGTGATTGTTCTCATTCCTAGGAAAATATACATTGAAGCGTTTTGAGGTAAAAGAGTATTATGTATTTTCTAATGATATATATATATACATATATATATATATGTATATATATATATATATATATATAAAAAACTACTGTAGCTCTTGATATATATTTACAGAGTCAGTCAGTTCAGTCACTCAGTCGTGTCCAACTCTTTGTAACTCCATGGACTGCAGCACGCCAGGCTTCCCTGTCCTTCACCACCTCCCGGAGCCTGCTCAAAGTCATGTCCATTGAGTCAGTGATGCCATCCAACCATCTTGTCCTCTGTCGTCCCCTTTCCTTTTGCCTTTTGTTTTTCCCAATGAGTCGTCTCTTCTCATCAGGTGGCCTAAGTATTGGAGCTTTAGCTTCAGCATCAGTTCTTCCAATGAATATTCAGGGTTGATTTCCTTTAGGATTGACTAGCTGGATCTTCTTGCAGTGCAAGGGACTCTCAAAAGCCTTCTCCAACACCACAATTCAAAGGCATTGACTCTTTGGCACTCAGCCTTCTTTATGGTCCAACTCTCACATCCATCCACGACTACTGGGAAAACCAGTATTTAGAAAGAGATAGTAACAAAATGTCTGGGTGAGGGGAATATGGTAAGTTTTTGTACTTTTCTTCCAACTTTTCTGTGAGTCAGAAATAAAACAAAAAGTTAAAAAAAATACATTTAGTACTCTGCGTTGAATCCACAGACAATAAGAAATGGTGGCCATTGGAGGGGTTTGTGCTTTCCAATGCAGAGTAGGGAATAGGGCAATCTCAGTGGACTTATCATCAGCTCAGAGGCTCTTGTGATAAGGCAGGTAAGCAATGATGGTGGCCTCAAAGAAAGTGATGGCAATGGATGAGAAGAGTGGATGGCTGAAGGGAATAATGAGGAAGGAGAAATCAGAGGACGTGATGGGATGTTAGGGAGGTTATGGAAAGGGTGGAGTCAGGATGACCTTTGCGATTCTCCTTGGAGTCACTGAGTAGGTCTGCACTGAATCTGAGAGCTCAGCAGCAGAAGGAAAGGAGCAG
The DNA here is from genome assembly GCA_022376925.1 of Tragulus kanchil. NCBI lineage: Eukaryota > Metazoa > Chordata > Mammalia > Artiodactyla > Tragulidae > Tragulus > Tragulus kanchil. Next base: position 92,512,140 of record JAIOJX010000001.1, on the reverse strand, counting down.
ATTCTAGGCAGAGTATGATTTTAGTTGCCTTGGCTGAGAAGCCACCTCTAGCCACAACCTTCATCATCTAGGTTGACGGCAACTCCACCCTTTCAGTTGCTGAAGCTCAAATCCCTGGCGACACTCTTTTGCTTTTTCTCTTTTTGTCACATCTACGAGGAAATCTTGTTGGCTCTGTCTTTATGAAATACCAGCTATCTAAGCACTTCTCACCACCTTTACTGATACTGTGCTGGTTCAAGCCACCATGATATCTTATCAGGATTATTTCATAGTCTTAACAGGTTTCTCTGCAGTTACACTTTTTAAATGTATCAATACGATAACCAGATGGATATTGTTGAAACGTAAGTCATATCATGTTATTCTTCTGATCCAAATTCTGTAACCACTTGTAACATCTTTCCATGTATTAGCTGATGTCCTTCTAAGGGCCTTTAATTAAGATTGCACGGAGAGCACCACTCTGAGCTCATCTCCCACGCACCTGATTGTTCACTTTGTTCCAGCCACACCAGCCACTTCAATTCTCCTTAAACTTGTAAAACACACTCCGGCCTTGGGGCCCTTGTTTTCACTGTCCTATCTTCTGGAACACTCTTTTCTTAGATATCAAAATAACCAAAAGTTCTGAAATTACAAGGACTTAGAACCTTTCTGCACAGAGAAAATATGAAGCCAAGCTGTTCAGGGATGCTACTGTGTGAGCCCACGGTACGCCATCAGACTCCTGGCTCAGAAATTTATGCTTCCATAGCTCTGGCATCATCCCTTAAGGATACTTCATGGTACAAGGTAGATGGCTGGAGCCCTGGATAGCGTGTTCTTATTTCACATTGCCAGCAGGAGGGAGGGTGGGCAGAAGGAAACTCTCAATTGAGTCAGTTTCTTATAAGCAGCAATTCCAGACCTTGCACAAACAATTCCGCGTACAGTTCTTTGGTTACATCTCACTCACAACTTACAGTTGGAAAGCCTTTGGAAGGACTATGGCTTTTACATTGAGAGACCATATTTAGCTGCTAAGAATGCTGAAAAATGCAGTTGTTTATTTCAGGTGGCAATGCGCCCAGCTAAAAATTAGACTTGTGTTCCTAAGGAGAAAGGGGGGACTGGGTTTTGGCATAGGTAGCTAGCAGGCTTTGCTGCTGATAGCTTGTTTGTAATGGTGATGACTTTATGGCTACCTTATCCTCTGCCAGCATCGCCACAGAGCCTGAGGCCATGCTGCCTATCTTCATTGTGCGTGGGTGATGGGGAGCCTGGGTTTTGAGCCACACTATTGAGGTAGTCAAAAGGACAGATGAGCTGAGAGAGAGGGCAGGGAAGCCCTGGACATGGAAGAAGGAAGAGGGGAAATACAGGCAGGAATGGGAGCTCAGACCCAAGACTAAACTGAGGTTTGAATCTTACTGTTGATGTTTATCCTTGTGTCTGTCTGCTGTAATCTTTCACACTCAGGGTGGTCTGTGTGGGGTTTGGCATAAAACACAGGTGTTCTCAGCCTGCGGATGAAATGTTTCTGTGTCTGGAGTTTCTTGTATTTCCCATTCCTTTTGCATTTTCATTTCAGTCTAGGATATTGGGAATGCTTTTTAGCCACATGTGCTATTATCTAGTCCCACTTGTAAGAAGAGACCCAAGTGAAAGTGAAGCTCTGCTACCAAGAGGTAGAGAGGACTTACCTTACCATAAATTATAATTAGATATTTTCTGATGTATAAACTTTTGTGAAAGGAATATGTAGATAAATGCATCTCATTTAATAAACTAGCAGAATTGAGCAGTTATGGAAGTTAAAAAAATACATATACCTTTACAAATCAAGGTAGGCAAGGTATACATCTTGGAGCATATTCCATAGAAAAAAGTCTTTAGGGATATTGAATATTCTCCAAACTACTGGTGGGTATCTCTTATTTCACATTGCCAGCAGGAGGGAGGGGGGGCAGAAGGAAACTCTCAATTGAGTCAGTTTCTTATAAGCAGCAATTCCAGACCTTGCACAAACAATTCCGCGTACAGTTCTTTGGTTACATCTCACTCACAACTTACAGTTGGAAAGCCTTTGGAAGGACTATGGCTTTTACATTGAGAGACCATATTTAGCTGCTAAGAATGCTGAAAAATGCAGTTGTTTATTTCAGGTGGCAATGCGCCCAGCTAAAAATTAGACTTGTGTTCCTAAGGAGAAAGGGGGGACTGGGTTTTGGCATAGGTAGCTAGCAGGCTTTGCTGCTGATAGCTTGTTTGTAATGGTGATGACTTTATGGCTACCTTATCCTCTGCCAGCATCGCCACAGAGCCTGAGGCCATGCTGCCTATCTTCATTGTGCGTGGGTGATGGGGAGCCTGGGTTTTGAGCCACACTATTGAGGTAGTCAAAAGGACAGATGAGCTGAGAGAGAGGGCAGGGAAGCCCTGGACATGGAAGAAGGAAGAGGGGAAATACAGGCAGGAATGGGAGCTCAGACCCAAGACTAAACTGAGGTTTGAATCTTACTGTTGATGTTTATCCTTGTGTCTGTCTGCTGTAATCTTTCACACTCAGGGTGGTCTGTGTGGGGTTTGGCATAAAACACAGGTGTTCTCAGCCTGCGGATGAAATGTTTCTGTGTCTGGAGTTTCTTGTATTTCCCATTCCTTTTGCATTTTCATTTCAGTCTAGGATATTGGGAATGCTTTTTAGCCACATGTGCTATTATCTAGTCCCACTTGTAAGAAGAGACCCAAGTGAAAGTGAAGCTCTGCTACCAAGAGGTAGAGAGGACTTACCTTACCATAAATTATAATTAGATATTTTCTGATGTATAAACTTTTGTGAAAGGAATATGTAGATAAATGCATCTCATTTAATAAACTAGCAGAATTGAGCAGTTATGGAAGTTAAAAAAATACATATACCTTTACAAATCAAGGTAGGCAAGGTATACATCTTGGAGCATATTCCATAGAAAAAAGTCTTTAGGGATATTGAATATTCTCCAACTACTGGGTATCTCTGTGATAGAAGGAATTCCAGTTTTATTATCTCCTTTAAAAAGGATTGATAGGTATCATTTTTTTATGTACATAAAACCCTATACTCAAACCCAAGGCCATACAGATAGCCAAGAGGCCCCTGGATTGGCTCTACTCAAAAATCCAGGGCACATTAATCAGATCATAGCCAACACAGATGATTTGTTCTAAAACATTCAACTCATGTCAAGACTGATCATGCAAATACCTATTTGGGGCAAGACTGGGGGAAGAATAGGGATCTTTTAGGTGAGGAATACTGGGAAATGGAGATGGGTCCAAACTTTTATGCCAACAGTGATATGGACACGGGACAAAACATTTCAACGTATGTTGAATAATAAGAGAAAGAAGAAGGTGGGAAATGGGGGCTTGGATACTGAAATGGAAGCAAAGAAGATGAGGCAGCATGACTGGCACGGAAGGCAGCTAGCTCTGCTGATAGCAAGCAGTCCATGAGGAAGCCCAGCAACTCTGGGCAGGACACTCCTACTGCTGAGGAGGTTGGGGGTGGGGGTCCACATGCAAGGTTAAAGCCAAGGTCTATGTGAAGAGAGGACAGGAGGAGTCACTCTCAACATGTCCCCTCTGGAAGATAGCTCTCAGAGAGAAATAAACATCTTGCTATCTAGGATTCAACACATTTTCACCTCAGCAAGCTAATTCCTCCCCCCAAAATGTATTTGTAAATCTGAAAAAACAGCTTAATGCTATAGTATGATGCCTGGTAGGAATTCTAGCCTTTTCTCAGTAAAGGTCAATTTCTTACTAACAATTCTCTTGTGGAAACACACTATTATCCAAAGTGGGTTACAGAGATCTGATGATTTTTTGCCAGGTAAAAATAATTGTCTATATTGGTTCATTTAAACCTTTTGACCAAAGAAACCATTTATTCTTTCAACTGAGAAAATGATCTACTTTTTAAAAAGTTCTTATTTGTGGTTGAAATTCCCTTTGCAAGATAAGCCTGTGACTCTATGCATTCATGGACACTATGTCCTGCACTTCATACCATCATGACCAGCAGTGATCAGACAGAAGAAAGAATGATGAGAAATCAGAAAAGAGCCCTGTGGGTAAAAAGAAAGAAGAAAGAATGATCAGAAATCAGAAAGAAGCCCTGTGGGTAAGTTTACTTCTGGACTCAGGTGATAATGTTACCTCTATAGCAATGGTAGGACAATTTGGTTATTTTGGTCATTTTAACAATGTAATTATCTCTACTCATTCTGAATATCATAGTTTTCAAACTATGGTGCATTCACTTATGTCTGCAGCCATTATATTTAGATTTTCTTCAACTTAAAAGGACAGTGTCTTTTGCTTGTAAACTATGCAAATTAAAATGTGGAAAGATAAGCTACTGTGACATTCCAATCTGATATTTTACCCAAGTCAAAAAAGCCAAGGTTCCATTTTCATGGCAAATATAATTTGCAGATGACCTTACTGTTTATTTGCATTTGTTCCTCAGGTGAATTGGGGAGGGTCTTAAAAAAATCTTCACACCAAGACAGCTACATGGTACACACTATTAGGCTAACATCAGAACTGTCCACTCCAATAGGTTTTACCCCAGTTGAAAAGCAGATAATTTTATGACTTAGATAAAGGATGTACCTCACTAATGGATATTGTGTGGGAAGAGAGGTGTCAAATACTGAAAACTCAAATATAAAATAAATGTGATGCATGGAAAACTTCTTAAAATGGTAATCCTGACTATATGAAAGGGAATCCCCCCAAGAGGTGACCTTAGCTATCCCTTAGGAATGGTGGCCACACGCTATGCTGGAAGCTTGCTCTGACAACAGTGGTATCCCCCTCCCAGCTTCTCATGATGGTTTCAGATTAAGGTGGCATATCTTCCCTTCAAAGTGAACTCCATTTGTACACACTTTCTTCCCAAAGCAACTTCTTTCCATTTAAATAACTCAGACAGCCTTTAAAAACGTCTCCCATAAGAATTGGCTTGCATATGATACTTAACCACTTAGTAAACATCAAAGTGTCATGTGAGTGTTTAACGTTACAACAAGGAGACATAAATCTACCTAAAAATAAAGATGTAAAAGGTAATGTGAATTTTCATCAGATTGTAACTAAAAAGAAATTAATGAAGACACTTGAGCATAAGGTGAATAGTAACTCTATACTAGAAAAGAATTTAACAAATGCTTCTAATTTAATGCCCCCTCTTCCATCTCCAAAATTACTTTGAAGGGAGCTAAAATACTCTGATGAAAAGGTTGTTTATACAAATACATGTAGTCTATTATTTACATGTGTATTGAAAACCAGACAATGGAATTCAAAAAAGGTTAGAGTTGAAATGAAACTTAGGGATCATCTAGTATAGTTTCCATTAACTAGTCTGTGACAGAGGCAAGACTAGAATTTAGGTCTCTCAACTTCTAGATCTTTGTTTTCCTTTCATTACAGAGTTCTTTATCGTCCCTATTTAAATTATTTAATTTTTTGAGAAAAGTAAAAATTTTACCAATGAGCTTTCAAAGTTTTATCTTTGGATATGAATTTCTAAAGTTTGGGGGATATCACTTACGAGCTTCAAAGAGGAAGGATCATGTATATTATAAACACTTCTTAAGCCTAAGAAATAGCTTTCTGTACCTCAAACATGGGTTAGGAATGCTTATTAGCAAAATAAGTCTTTACTTTTAACCTTGAAAAGATTTCCTTTTTATTTAGTGAATTCTGAAAGTTTTTTCTTCCTTGATGATCGGGTTGAGCCCTTATTAAATTAAATCAAACATCTAAATCAGAGATTAAACCCCCCAACTCATTGTAGAAAAATAAACATTCAAAGTTTTGGTAGTACAACTTTAAGGAAAATCTAAAGTCCTTTCTTTGTCATTGTGTCATTCAGATCATAATAAATATTTCATTCCCAATCTAATGGATTTGGCTTGGAGGTACCTTACATAGCCATATTGTGATGTTAGGGTTTGGTTTGTTTTAAAAATTTATAGCAGTTCCAAGCAGAAGTTAGATCTGTTCTCACAACTGCCAATACCACAGGCCATTTTCTATAAACATCTTCTCAAAAAAAAAAAAAAATCAAACACACATTACTCAAAGAACTGGAGACAGCTGTTTCTGGTTCTGATCTTAAAAGACATCAACTTTTGCTTGGCAAAGTGCAAGTGAGAAGGGAATTGATGAAGTCTGATCACCTCTTCTAAGGAATTCTGCCTGGAGATGGAAAAAGTAGAAGAGGATGTCCCTGACATCACTTTCTTATTTAATTCAAAACTTATTTGCTACCTGAGATGAGAAAGTAGAAGTAGTGAGAGAATCCACATCGTCCAAAATAAGATAAAGATTTGTCTTTCTTATTTTCAAAATATAAGCCCTTTGAGTTAAATATATACCTACCATATGACCTAGCAATTCTATTCCTAGGTATTTATCCAAAAGAACTAAAAACATCTGTCCACACAGAGACTTCTTAACCATTTTCTTTTTATTCCTAAAATCCCCAAACTGGAACCAACCAAAAATGGCCACTAATAAAATATAGTATAGCCATACAATGGAATACTGTTCAATAAAAAAGGAACAAACGATTGATACATAAAGCAACATGGAGGAATCTCAACATTACACTGACTGAAAGAAGCTAGAGACAAAAAGAGAAAGCATTGTTCCATCTACATGATGTTCAAGAACAAGCAAAACTACTCAATGGTACAAAACCAGAATAGTAGTTTCCAGGGACAGGTACTAGGGGACTGACTGCAAAGAAACACAAGAGACTTTTGGCAGTGCTGCCAGGTACTGATTGGGAGCAGAAGTTACATAAATGTGTATCAGGGTTTCTCAACCTTGTTACTACTGACATTTGGGGTGGATAATTCTTTCTTGAGGAGGGCTGGCTTGTACACTGATATTTAGCAGTGTCTCTAACCTTCATTTACTAGATGCCAGTAACACCTCCCCTCATCTCAGATAAAATGACCAAAATGTCTCCAGACATTGTCAAATTTCTTCTGGATGACAAAATCATCTTGGTTGAGAACCACTACTGTGGCTTGTCCAGCCATATTAAATTGTAGACTTCAAATTCGTGTGCTTAACATATTATATATATAAATATAAGGCATTAAAATACCACAGGCCATTTTCTATAAACATCTTCTCAAAAAAAAAAAAAAATCAAACACACATTACTCAAAGAACTGGAGACAGCTGTTTCTGGTTCTGATCTTAAAAGACATCAACTTTTGCTTGGCAAAGTGCAAGTGAGAAGGGAATTGATGAAGTCTGATCACCTCTTCTAAGGAATTCTGCCTGGAGATGGAAAAAGTAGAAGAGGATGTCCCTGACATCACTTTCTTATTTAATTCAAAACTTATTTGCTACCTGAGATGAGAAAGTAGAAGTAGTGAGAGAATCCACATCGTCCAAAATAAGATAAAGATTTGTCTTTCTTATTTTCAAAATATAAGCCCTTTGAGTTAAATATATACCTACCATATGACCTAGCAATTCTATTCCTAGGTATTTATCCAAAAGAACTAAAAACATCTGTCCACACAGAGACTTCTTAACCATTTTCTTTTTATTCCTAAAATCCCCAAACTGGAACCAACCAAAAATGGCCACTAATAAAATATAGTATAGCCATACAATGGAATACTGTTCAATAAAAAAGGAACAAACGATTGATACATAAAGCAACATGGAGGAATCTCAACATTACACTGACTGAAAGAAGCTAGAGACAAAAAGAGAAAGCATTGTTCCATCTACATGATGTTCAAGAACAAGCAAAACTACTCAATGGTACAAAACCAGAATAGTAGTTTCCAGGGACAGGTACTAGGGGACTGACTGCAAAGAAACACAAGAGACTTTTGGCAGTGCTGCCAGGTACTGATTGGGAGCAGAAGTTACATAAATGTGTATCAGGGTTTCTCAACCTTGTTACTACTGACATTTGGGGTGGATAATTCTTTCTTGAGGAGGGCTGGCTTGTACACTGATATTTAGCAGTGTCTCTAACCTTCATTTACTAGATGCCAGTAACACCTCCCCTCATCTCAGATAAAATGACCAAAATGTCTCCAGACATTGTCAAATTTCTTCTGGATGACAAAATCATCTTGGTTGAGAACCACTACTGTGGCTTGTCCAGCCATATTAAATTGTAGACTTCAAATTCGTGTGCTTAACATATTATATATATAAATATAAGGCATTAAAAGAAATAAAAGTAAGTACTTTGGGGGAAAAAGAGCAATTTTGTAATAGGAGAGCATGACAAACCATACCTCAGTCATTGATCACATTTAACATCAACAATAAGTCATATTGATAGTATGTAAGTTGGATACAAGGTAATGACAATGGCAATCTGCCTTCTAAAAACACACAATCCCAGTCTAATCATGAGACAAACACCAGAAAATTCCAAAAGAGAAGCACTCTATAGAATATCTGATCAGTACTCCTCAAAGCGGTCAAAAACAAGGAAATTCTGAGAAACTGTCCTAGCCAAGAAGAGCCTAAGGAGATGTGACAACTAAATGTAATGTGGGATTCTGCAACAGAGAAGGGGCAATAGATGAAAATTACAGAAATCGGAATAAAGTATGGACTTTAGGTAATAGTAATATGTCAATGTTGGTTCATTATTTATGACAAATAAGTCATTGCCATCTACCCCTAGACCTCTGAAGTCATTTTGTTGTTCAGTCTCTAAGTCTTGCTTAACTCTTTGTGACCCCATGAACTGCAGCACTCCAGGCTTTCCTGTGCTTCACCATCGCCTGGAGTTTGTTCAGATTCATGTCCACTGAGTTCGTGATGCTATCTAACCATCTCATCCTCTGTTGCCCCCTTATCCTTTTGCCTTCAGTCTTTCCTAGTATCAGGGTGTTTTCCAGTGAGTTGGCTCTTTGTATCAGGTGGCCAAAGTAAATAAATGACCTTAAAATCTTCTCAGGACATGTTGGGGCTAAATAAGATTTAATTCGATAAAAAAATTTTTGAGCGCTTACTATCTATATGCCACATATTGGACTGGTTATTGGAGAAATGAAGATGGAGACTGGTCCCTGCTATCCGAGAGTTCAGTCTAGAAGGAGGGCAGCATTGGGTGTAATGGTGACATTATCTTTTATAGAACCATCAAGATGAAAAACATTATTTTATAATGGGAGAGCCTTTTTCTTCCCACAACACAGATTATAGTGATTCTGGCCTAGGGAGGACCCAAGCTTGGATTAAGGTAGTACAGAGCTATTTTGAAAAAGAGAGAAGTAAAGGTCGATAGGGAGGAGTAACAGTTCTTCAACACGCTCCTATCATTCTCAGACCAATTTCAGTGTTGGCCTGTGGGAGCAGTTGAGAGAGTTTTGTGAACCATGACACTAGCTTTCTGTATAATAGCAGAAGAACAATTGTATTCTGCCAGATAGGCTTTTCTGACTGATGGTGAGCTTACCTGCAAGTCTTCCTATGGCTGTGCTTAGACCCAAGTCTCCATATCTGGAAAGATCTGTGGAAGGTTCAGAGCGGATGTTGGATAATTCCTTGAAACTTTCTGCATCTCCATTTTCTTATCTGAAAAGAAAATCCAAATCTCATGGGATGGTTGGGATAGGGTAAATGAAAATTCTTTATACATGGTAGGTGCTTCACTGATGTTTGTTCTTTTTACTAGCCAGATCTCTATTTTGACCTGAGTCTTATGTGAACACTTTTATCCTAGGCTCCTGTGCAGCATGAGGGAGATGGTATAGCCTGGTAATTGAGGACACAGACTTTGGACTCAGCAGAACTCTGGGTCTAAAGCACAGCTCAGCTGTGGATAGAAGCTGGGTTTCCGTTGGAGGTTCCTGTGAGGCTTTGATGAATTAATGTACAACTAAGTGCCAAGTATAGTGCCTGGTGGGGAGCAAGCACCTGATCATGAAAGTTGCTATTTTATCCCATTTTTCCTCATCTATTTCCACTAGAAATAGGGGTTAATTTCTTCAGGTCTGTCTAAAACAAGACTTTTTGTCAACTGAGGCAAGAGAACCCAAAGATGAGTTTCTGAGCTAGGGGTGTGTTATCACTCCAGAAGAGTTTTAAGAGGTGAGTTAGCAGTGATATCTCCCAATGGGTTTACATTACTTGTCCTCTAAGTAGGACATTGGAAAACATTATCTCAGAAATACTTTGGTTCAACTCTAAGATTCCATGAAGAGTCCACTTGGTATAGTTACTTCTGTAGCTAACATAGAATTTACTTATTTGTGAGACCCTAGGAGCTGTAAAAGCTGCTGTCTTTATTTTTGCTGCCTCGTGTGGATGTTGTTATAGTAATGAAAGTTGATTTTGTTTTCGTCCATCTTCTTTCTCTTTGTACAATTTCATATGCCTGGTTTATGCCCAACTTGACTATCTCATGAATATGTAGGGAAAAGTAGTTAATTACGTTTGCATCAAAATAGGTTCAATAAAGCAGAGCAAGAAGAGCAATAGAGGTTAAAAGTAACTCCAATTCATGGACTAGGAATAGGATGAGAAAGGAGATAATTTACAGTCAACTGGCAGCTGGAGTGGTAGTGAATTGATAAGGCCACAGTCTGCAGACCTTTAATTGATAGCCCTACCATCTGTGTAGAAACTGTGGGTAAATAAGAACAAATAGTTTGGGCACAGAGCTCAATGTGACTCTGCAATTGAGTCACAGAAAAAGAGATGACAAAAAAAATCAATTTAATCCTTCTAGTTTATGTGGCTCACTCTCCTACTAGTTGAGAATGTTTTCTCTGCTATGGCTTAATGAATATCTTATTTTTATGAATCAACTGGAGAAGCTTCTACAACAATGCGATTACAACAAGACCACAAACCTCTACCTAACAATTATCCCTTGCTGGCATGTCCCGGTCAAGCCTCTCAAGCAAGCAAAAAACAACAACCATAAAAATGATCTGCATGCTTTTGTGTGGACTTGGCTTCTGCCATGTGCCCACACTTTTTTAGCTCAGGCTGTATTCAGAGTGTAGGTGCCAAAAGTTCTTTATTTCCGGGGCTCTCCCTGGGACATGTCTGCTGTGACTCAAACTCAAGAGGGTTATGATCTGCTTAATCTGAGCCCATCCATCAGGCTACCAAATGCATTTCCATCATGTGATGAGTGGAGAGGGTCCAACACCATCACAGGCACCAGGTGTGGGACACCTTCCAGCTTAAAGGGATGGAGAGGAGGCATCTGGTCACTTCTTACCACCCACACAGCAAAGCAGGGCTAGACAGAAAATCCACCAACATCTTTATCTCCATGATGCATAGTTCATAGATGGAGATACAGAAATACTTTGGTTCAACTCTAAGATTCCATGAAGAGTCCACTTGGTATAGTTACTTCTGTAGCTAACATAGAATTTACTTATTTGTGAGACCCTAGGAGCTGTAAAAGCTGCTGTCTTTATTTTTGCTGCCTCGTGTGGATGTTGTTATAGTAATGAAAGTTGATTTTGTTTTCGTCCATCTTCTTTCTCTTTGTACAATTTCATATGCCTGGTTTATGCCCAACTTGACTATCTCATGAATATGTAGGAAAAGTAGTTAATTACGTTTGCATCAAAATAGGTTCAATAAAGCAGAGCAAGAAGAGCAATAGAGGTTAAAAGTAACTCCAATTCATGGACTAGGAATAGGATGAGAAAGGAGATAATTTACAGTCAACTGGCAGCTGGAGTGGTAGTGAATTGATAAGGCCACAGTCTGCAGACCTTTAATTGATAGCCCTACCATCTGTGTAGAAACTGTGGGTAAATAAGAACAAATAGTTTGGGCACAGAGCTCAATGTGACTCTGCAATTGAGTCACAGAAAAAGAGATGACAAAAAAAATCAATTTAATCCTTCTAGTTTATGTGGCTCACTCTCCTACTAGTTGAGAATGTTTTCTCTGCTATGGCTTAATGAATATCTTATTTTTATGAATCAACTGGAGAAGCTTCTACAACAATGCGATTACAACAAGACCACAAACCTCTACCTAACAATTATCCCTTGCTGGCATGCCCCGGTCAAGCCTCTCAAGCAAGCAAAAAACAACAACCATAAAAATGATCTGCATGCTTTTGTGTGGACTTGGCTTCTGCCATGTGCCCACACTTTTTTAGCTCAGGCTGTATTCAGAGTGTAGGTGCCAAAAGTTCTTTATTTCCGGGGCTCTCCCTGGGACATGTCTGCTGTGACTCAAACTCAAGAGGGTTATGATCTGCTTAATCTGAGCCCATCCATCAGGCTACCAAATGCATTTCCATCATGTGATGAGTGGAGAGGGTCCAACACCATCACAGGCACCAGGTGTGGGACACCTTCCAGCTTAAAGGGATGGAGAGGAGGCATCTGGTCACTTCTTACCACCCACACAGCAAAGCAGGGCTAGACAGAAAATCCACCAACATCTTTATCTCCATGATGCATAGTTCATAGATGGAGATACAGAAATGAAGACAAAAAAATACACTTTGGGATCCCTACAAAGTATGCTGGTGCTCCTACCACCAGACTCCAGAGCAGGCGAAGAATCTTTGCTGCTGTATAAGCCTATATTTATCTGGGGGACAGGGATGTCTCTCACAATTTTGTTTTTTCTCTTTATAAAAGTAATTTTTAAATAACAGCATAAATGTAGGAAATACACCTAAATTACAAAGCAGAAAATAACTGAGAACATAGAACATCCCTTCAGAAATAACTACTGTTAATAATATTTGGGGTTTCCCAGGTGGCACAGTGGTAAAGAATCCACCTGCCAATGTAGGAGATGCAAGACATGTGGGTTCAATCTCTGGGTCAGGAAGATCCCCTGGAACAGGAATTTCATAAAAAATGTTTTTCCAGTATGTGTATATTACAAAATTAAGATTAAATATATACAATTTTCTATCCTGTCTTCACTCAACATTAAAAATTTCCCTTCATTAAAATTTCATTTGAATGCATCATATTTTATGGAACAGAAGCGCTGTGTGAGAAAATGCTATGGAGTCAAACAGATCCCAACTCTGTTCCTCATCCTTCAGGTTCCAGTTCTATAAATGTGCAAATGACCTCAGTCTCACAATTTACAAAATGGGGTTAATATTAGCTATTACACATGGTTTCTGTAAGGATTAAATGAGATATACATCTGTAAAACCCTGTATAGTTTCTTTTTATTAAAAAAATATATTTTTTGGCTGTGCAGGGTCTTCATTTTTTTCTGGGCTTTCTCTAGCTGTGGCTCACAGGCTCTAGTATGTGAGGTCAGTAGTTGTGGCACATGGGCTTAGCATATGGGATTTTCCTGGACTAGGTATTTGAACCTGTGTCCTGCACAGTGGCAGGTGGATTCTTATCCACTGCGCCACCAGGGAAGTCCTTTACATAGTTTCTATATATAATAAATGTGAACTATACATTTTCTAGTACTGAATCCTGCTGGAAATGAACTCTGTTCTAATATTTTTGTCCTTTATACCACCCACACAGCAAAGCAGGGCTAGACAGAAAATCCACCAACATCTTTATCTCCATGATGCATAGTTCATAGATGGAGATACAGAAATGAAGACAAAAAAATACACTTTGGGATCCCTACAAAGTATGCTGGTGCTCCTACCACCAGACTCCAGAGCAGGCGAAGAATCTTTGCTGCTGTATAAGCCTATATTTATCTGGGGGACAGGGATGTCTCTCACAATTTTGTTTTCTCTTTATAAAAGTAATTTTTAAATAACAGCATAAATGTAGGAAATACACCTAAATTACAAAGCAGAAAATAACTGAGAACATAGAACATCCCTTCAGAAATAACTACTGTTAATAATATTTGGGGTTTCCCAGGTGGCACAGTGGTAAAGAATCCACCTGCCAATGTAGGAGATGCAAGACATGTGGGTTCAATCTCTGGGTCAGGAAGATCCCCTGGAACAGGAATTTCATAAAAAATGTTTTTCCAGTATGTGTATATTACAAAATTAAGATTAAATATATACAATTTTCTATCCTGTCTTCACTCAACATTAAAAATTTCCCTTCATTAAAATTTCATTTGAATGCATCATATTTTATGGAACAGAAGCGCTGTGTGAGAAAATGCTATGGAGTCAAACAGATCCCAACTCTGTTCCTCATCCTTCAGGTTCCAGTTCTATAAATGTGCAAATGACCTCAGTCTCACAATTTACAAAATGGGGTTAATATTAGCTATTACACATGGTTTCTGTAAGGATTAAATGAGATATACATCTGTAAAACCCTGTATAGTTTCTTTTTATTAAAAAAATATATTTTTTGGCTGTGCAGGGTCTTCATTTTTTTCTGGGCTTTCTCTAGCTGTGGCTCACAGGCTCTAGTATGTGAGGTCAGTAGTTGTGGCACATGGGCTTAGCATATGGGATTTTCCTGGACTAGGTATTTGAACCTGTGTCCTGCACAGTGGCAGGTGGATTCTTATCCACTGCGCCACCAGGGAAGTCCTTTACATAGTTTCTATATATAATAAATGTGAACTATACATTTTCTAGTACTGAATCATCTTTCAGTTGCTGGAAATGAACTCTGTTCCTAATATTTTTTGTCCTTTATAATGTTGGATGTTGGCCTACATTCAAAATTATTACCTTAGGATAAATTCCTAGCAGTGGAATAAAGGACATCAACACTGCAAAGACTTGATTTGAATGGCTTTCTAGACCAGTTGTATTTATTTGTACCCATAGTAATGTGGCTTAACACTGTCACCTGGCTCCACCCTTAAGAGTACTATGTATCATCTTCTGTAACTGTGCTAATGAATAGGTAAATGATATTTCATTTAAATAAGAATTTTGTTGGTTATTTAGTGACATCGAATATTTTTCATACATTGGTTTGTTTTGGAGAATTATCTGTCCATCAATCAACACATTATCACAGCACTTTGATGCCAGACGTTGCTAGATGTATCATGAAACATATTTGCATTGACAGACAGGAACCAAGCTCTGATCATACTCCTTTTACTGAAGGTGCTCTTCATGTCAGGCCCTGGGCTGAATGATTTAACTTGACACTTTAAGTTTTCTGGTTAGTAATTAGATTCCTCTGGCTAATTCAAAGTCTGTTTTGCTACTCCTTGTTCTGGCCACATTCTTCAGAGTTGAGGATGCTATGTTTATATATTCTGGCTAAGTAACTTAAATTTCATACATATACATGAAATGTAGATGAATGGATGGACTTACTACAAAATGTATAGAGAAGAGATGTATGGCGTGGCATGTGTGCTCATTCGTGTCTCACTCTTTCTGACCCTATGGACTGCAGCCCACCAGGCTCCTCTATCCACGGGATTCTTCAGGCAAGAATATTGGAGAGGGTTGTCATGCCCTTCTCCAGGGGGAAGAAGGATCTTCCTGACCCAGGGATTAAACCCAGGTCTCCTGTGTCTCCTGCACTGGCAGGTAGATTCTTTACCACTGTACCACCTGGGAAACCATATAAACCATGTAAACCAAACAACTTTAGCATGTACAAAGTTTATGTACTCAATCCAAATTAAGGTGGTATTCTTTGAATCCTCAGGTTGAAAAGCCTGTCCGAGACTTGGCAACTCAAGTGAAGGCACCTTTTGGTAGCCACCCACCCATCTGCACAGCCATTGTCTAGTTATATCCTAGATTAAAAGGTCAACTTTGGTTGAGAAACTGTACCATGGCAGCTTTCTTGCCTGTGTAAGTGAATGAAGACAGTCCAATGGCTGGTACTGGTGAGAAAGTTTCTCCTTCCAATGGTGGGCATAGGAGTCCCCAACACCTTACAATACTTTCAAGGAGTCATCATTCACAGGGGTGGTTACATCCCCTTCTGGCCTACTGGCATCTTCCAGTAGGAAGCATTACTACAGTGCTGGCTGCTGTATTGACAACATGCAGGGGACAAAAAGCCTTTACTAGTTTTGCTAATTTTTTTCATAGGGATGTCTTAAAGTGGGAGCCAAGGAGGAAGGGGGGGTGTTTAGCAGGGCATTATTTATTGCCCACTGCAAAGATATCACAGGAGAAAGGAAAGGCTAGCCCATAATCATTCTACCAACTCACTGTTTCATTCCAATTCACAGCATTCAGGGGAAATTTTTACATATACTAGCACAATGATTCTAGGAGGTATTAAAAGTTGGCTTCCTCCAATATCGCCAACACATGATGAGACAAAGTTGACTTTCTTGCTTTGATATTGTCTCAGAGGGATGAAGGTAAGTTTAGAGTTTATTGAGAATTAAGTCTGGTTTAAAGCAAGTCTTTCAACATAGGGAGACTTGATTAGGATTGGATAAGAATCACCATATAGGGGCTTCTCTGGTGGTCCAGTGGGTAAAGACACCGCCTTGCAGCGCAAGGGGCGCCGGTTCGATTCCTGGCCTGGGAAGACCCCATGTGCTGTGGATCGGCTGGACCCATGGCGTCCAATTACTGAGCCAGCACTTTGGAGTGCATGCGCCCAGAGCTGATGTTCTGCAACAAGAGAGGCCACTGCAATGGGAGGCCCACACAGGCCAAAAGAACAAAGATGGATGAAAATAAATAAATGAAAAACCAATATAAGTGGCCAAAAAAAAAAAAAGAATCACCTTATAGCCAGGATTAGTGAAAACAGCAAGATGATGATTTTGAGATGACAGAGTCAAAGAATACTAGAGTACAGATTATCTACTAATGCTTTCCATCAAAGAGTTGATGGGCCTCTTGGAAAGATCCTATAATAAACAATCAAATCGTCCTGGAAAACTAAAACAATATTAATGAAGACAGTAGAATAGCAAAGTCATGTTAGTGCGACCAGTAAGGTATGGTTTGGGTTCTCAGTGTCCAGGCTGAGTGTGGGGTAGACAGTTTTGGTTCTTAGAGGAAAAGTGGTCATCTATCCCTTTTATAGATGAGACAAGTGAGACTTGCGGGGATTAAGTGGCTTATCCTTTTAAAAAAAGGGGTGGTTACATCCCTTCTGGCCTACTGGCATCTTCCAGTAGGAAGCATTACTACAGTGCTGGCTGCTGTATTGACAACATGCAGGGGACAAAAAGCCTTTACTAGTTTTGCTAATTTTTTTCATAGGGATGTCTTAAAGTGGGAGCCAAGGAGGAAGGGGGGGTGTTTAGCAGGGCATTATTTATTGCCCACTGCAAAGATATCACAGGAGAAAGGAAAGGCTAGCCCATAATCATTCTACCAACTCACTGTTTCATTCCAATTCACAGCATTCAGGGAATTTTCACATATATTATCACAATGATTCTAGGAGGTATTAAAAGTTGGCTTCCTCCAATATCGCCAACACATGATGAGACAAAGTTGACTTTCTTGCTTTGATATTGTCTCAGAGGGATGAAGGTAAGTTTAGAGTTTATTGAGAATTAAGTCTGGTTTAAAGCAAGTCTTTCAACATAGGGAGACTTGATTAGGATTGGATAAGAATCACCATATAGGGGCTTCTCTGGTGGTCCAGTGGGTAAAGACACCGCCTTGCAGCGCAAGGGGCGCCGGTTCGATTCCTGGCCTGGGAAGACCCCATGTGCTGTGGATCGGCTGGACCCATGGCGTCCAATTACTGAGCCAGCACTTTGGAGTGCATGCGCCCAGAGCTGATGTTCTGCAACAAGAGAGGCCACTGCAATGGGAGGCCCACACAGGCCAAAAGAACAAAGATGGATGAAAATAAATAAATGAAAAACCAATATAAGGGGCCAAAAAAAAAAAAAGAATCACCTTATAGCCAGGATTAGTGAAAACAGCAAGATGATGATTTTGAGATGACAGAGTCAAAGAATACTAGAGTACAGATTATCTACTAATGCTTTCCATCAAAGAGTTGATGGGCCTCTTGGAAAGATCCTATAATAAACAATCAAATCGTCCTGGAAAACTAAAACAATATTAATGAAGACAGTAGAATAGCAAAGTCATGTTAGTGCGACCAGTAAGGTATGGTTTGGGTTCTCAGTGTCCAGGCTGAGTGTGGGGTAGACAGTTTTGGTTCTTAGAGGAAAAGTGGTCATCTATCCCTTTTATAGATGAGACAAGTGAGACTTGCGGGGATTAAGTGGCTTTCCAAGGTCAAACATCTAATTAGTTCTGGAGAAAGAACTAGCCCTAGAACTTTTTGTCTTTTTACCTTATCCACTAAGAACTTTCCCTCTTATACTGTTCACCTTGCCCTTTGTCTCAAAGTCTCTTTGGGTACTGATGAACTGCTAGAGCAAAAGCAAGTTTCAAACTGATCTTAAGATTTAAGCTACAGTCTTACTTGATAAATGATAAAATACTTAGCTGAGAGTAAGCTTGTCCAGTGGGTCTAAGTGCACTCCACTCTGTTTCAAAAATAATTCGCAGATGCAGAATAGGAAAGTATGTCCTTACTTAGAAGTATGATGTGACATGGTAATCATTATTACGGTGCTGGCTACTGTATCAGCAGCATGCAGGAGACAGAAATCCTTTACTGGCTTTGCCAATTTTCTCCATAGGGTTGTCTTTAAGTGGGAGCCAAGGAAGAAGGGACACAGGAGGGGACTGAAAATTGAGAGAGCTGGTCCTATTCTCTCTCTTTCACGTATCTGTGGTATGTGCCTTAGGATTTTATTTCATTTTCACCATTCTTGCTCCTCTGTCCTCCTACCCCATGTTTCACTACAGCATTATTCACAATGGCCAAGACATGGAATCAATCTAAATGTCCACTGATTGTACAGGCACATTTGCTTTTCCATACTGACTGCACCAATTTACATTCTGACCAATACTGCCTGAGGTTTTTGGTTGTGGGTTCCAGACCCCTGAACTTGGCCTTTTCTTTTTTCACTCTTACCAGTTACTTAAAGGAAGACCTCAAAGCCCCATGAAGCAAATTTAGAAGTGAACCAAAGCTACGAGAAATAGTCTGGGAGTGTAAGGTAATGCATTTAGATGATGAAATGAAGATGAAAAGATAATTGCCATAGACAGAAATTAGGAAACAAAAACAACAAGATTAAAACTAACAGAGATACATGCAAATTTCTCATTAAGTGTTCATAAATTAATGACATGGATACATGATGGAGGAGATCTCAGAAGTTTTTATGAACATAACCAGAGGGGATTTAATTGACCCCATGTTTAATATTAACCAGTAAGTCTAGAAAACTGTCCCAAAGTTATCATTCCTCTGGTTATTTCATAAGTTATCCAGGAAGGGATAGCCTGTTTTCTCTCTGTTCAATCTACATTTGGGGAGGAGGAGTACTGTTTTGGATACATCAGATTCTGGGACATGATTGCGCCAGTAGGCATGGTCACTGTGTGTGAACAGTGTGTCAGCACCAAGTGTGGCTGCTTTGCTACTCTCCCCAAAACACCTCTTGAAGTGGGAGGAGTGAGGGCCTACCCGGCCATGGGAAACTTTCTTCCTCTCTTCGTGCTCTGCCATCCATATGGCAGAAGTGATAAAGCTTACTCAGGGCTACCATCGTAGCCAACCAACTAACTCATTTTCTTTTTGTTTCTTTTTTTTTCCTTAACTGGGACATGATAAGATCTCAAACTTGGAGGCAGGTTAAACATTAGCAGGACTCACAATCTGCTTTGGTCTGTAAGCATGTAGGCTAAATATTACAGGAAAGGTTATGTACAAAATGTTATGCTCCACATGGCCCAACCTAAATATCAGAGTATCTTTTGGGGTGAGTGTTGGGGTTTAAGCCCATTAAGTGAAGAGGATTTAATTTTTCCTTTTCTATTATTTTTATGTGTTTGTGTCTTTTTCATGAATCTCTCAACGTAGAATGGCAGTGTCTAGAACAAGACTTACATATTCTTCAATTTTTTGATCATAATATCACTCAAGAACATAGCACTCGAGTCCCTCCAATTTACATTCTGACCAATACTGCCTGAGGTTTTTGGTTGTGGGTTCCAGACCCCTGAACTTGGCCTTTTCTTTTTTCACTCTTACCAGTTACTTAAAGGAAGACCTCAAAGCCCCATGAAGCAAATTTAGAAGTGAACCAAAGCTACGAGAAATAGTCTGGGAGTGTAAGGTAATGCATTTAGATGATGAAATGAAGATGAAAAGATAATTGCCATAGACAGAAATTAGGAAACAAAAACAACAAGATTAAAACTAACAGAGATACATGCAAATTTCTCATTAAGTGTTCATAAATTAATGACATGGATACATGATGGAGGAGATCTCAGAAGTTTTTATGAACATAACCAGAGGGGATTTAATTGACCCCATGTTTAATATTAACCAGTAAGTCTAGAAAACTGTCCCAAAGTTATCATTCCTCTGGTTATTTCATAAGTTATCCAGGAAGGGATAGCCTGTTTTCTCTCTGTTCAATCTACATTTGGGGAGGAGGAGTACTGTTTTGGATACATCAGATTCTGGGACATGATTGCGCCAGTAGGCATGGTCACTGTGTGTGAACAGTGTGTCAGCACCAAGTGTGGCTGCTTTGCTACTCTCCCCAAAACACCTCTTGAAGTGGGAGGAGTGAGGGCCTACCCGGCCATGGGAAACTTTCTTCCTCTCTTCGTGCTCTGCCATCCATATGGCAGAAGTGATAAAGCTTACTCAGGGCTACCATCGTAGCCAACCAACTAACTCATTTTCTTTTTGTTTCTTTTTTTTTCCTTAACTGGGACATGATAAGATCTCAAACTTGGAGGCAGGTTAAACATTAGCAGGACTCACAATCTGCTTTGGTCTGTAAGCATGTAGGCTAAATATTACAGGAAAGGTTATGTACAAAATGTTATGCTCCACATGGCCCAACCTAAATATCAGAGTATCTTTTGGGGTGAGTGTTGGGGTTTAAGCCCATTAAGTGAAGAGGATTTAATTTTTCCTTTTCTATTATTTTTATGTGTTTGTGTCTTTTTCATGAATCTCTCAACGTAGAATGGCAGTGTCTAGAACAAGACTTACATATTCTTCAATTTTTTGATCATAATATCACTCAAGAACATAGCACTCGAGTCCCTCCACTGTCTCTAAGAGCTGAATTAAGAGGATGACATAATGGATAATGAATGTCACTCTGTACTCCAGGCATGTTTGTGACTATCACGAATCCCTATTTGAGTGTCCCACATGTACCTTAAAAATTTATCTTCAGATGACAATAGGAACATTCGTATCAATAATTACTTTGAATGTAAATGGACTAAATGCTCCAACCAAATGACACAGGCTGGCTGAATGGATCCAGAAGCAAGACCCATATATATGCTGCTTACAGGAGACCGACTTCAGACCTAGAGACACTCATAGACTTAAAGTGAAAGGCTGGAGAAAGATATTCCATGCAAATGGAAATCAAAAGAAAGCTGGGGTAGCAATCCTTATATCAGACAAAATAGACTTTAAAGTAAAGAAGATTCTAAGAGACAAGGCAGGTCACTACATCATGATTAAGGGATCTATCCAAGAGGAAGACATAACAGTCATGAATATCTACGCACCCAACACAGGGGCACCTCAATACATAAGACAGGTACTTTCAGACATAAAAGAAGAAATCAGCAATAACACAATAATAGTAGGAGACTTTAACACTCCTCTCACACCAATGGACAGATCATCCAAACAGAAAATTAATAAAGAAACACAAGCCCTTGGGGCTTCCCCTGGTGGTCCAGTGGGGAAGGACACCACCTTGCAGTGCAAGGGGTGCCAGTTTGATCCCTGGCCTGGGAAGATCCCATGTGCTGCGGAGCGGCTGGACTGATGTGTCCAATCACCGAGCTGGAGCTCTGGAGAGCATGTGCCCAGACCCCGTGCTCTTCAACGACAGACGCCACCACGATGGGAGGCCCACAGGAGCCAAAGAACAAAGATGGATGAAAATGGAGAAATGAAGGACCAATAGAAGTGGCCCGCCCGCTCCCCTCCCTCCCCAACCCGTCCCCCGCCCAAAAAATAAAAAAATAAAGAAAAAAAGAAACACAAGCCTTAAATGCCACACTGGAAAAGATGGACCTCATTGATATCTTTAGGATGTTCCATCCAAAAGCAGAAGAATACACTTTCTTCTCAAGTGCTCACGGAACATTCTCCAGGATAGACCACATCTTGGGCCACAAATCTAACCTCAGTCAGTTCAAGAAAACCGAAATTATATCAACCATCTTCTCAGACCACAATGCAATGAGACTAGAGATCAACTACCAGAAAAAAAAACCCTAAAAACACAAACACATGGAGATTAAACAATACATACCTAAAAAAACAACTGATCATTGAGGAAATCAAAGGAGAAATTAAACAATTCCTAGAAGAAAATGACAATGAACACACGACAGTGCAAAACCTATGGGATACTGCAAAAGCAGTTCTAGGAGGGAAATTTATAGCAATACTATCCCACCTCAAGAAACTAGGAAAATATGAAGCAGATGACCTAACCCTCTGCTTAAAACAATTGGAGAAAGAAGAACAAAAGCATCCCAAAGCCAGCAGAAGAAGAGAAATCATAAAGATCAGAGCAGAAATAAATGAGAAAGAAACAAAAGAAACAATAGTAAAGATAAATAAAACAAAAAGCTGGTTCTTTGAAAAGGCAAACAAAATTGACAAGCCACTGGCCAGACTCATTAAGAAAGAGAGAAGAACCAGATCAACAAAATCAAAAACGAAAAAGGAGAGATTACAACAGATAATGCAGAAATCCAAAGGATTCTAAGAGACCATTATGAGCAACTCTATGGCAACAAACTAGACAACCTGGAAGAAATGGACAGTTTCTTGGAGAGGATTAATCTCCCAAGACTGAGCCAGGAAGAAACAGAAACTTTGAACAACCCAATCACAAGTTCAGAAATTGAATTTGTGATTAAAAATCTACCCAAAAATAAAAGCCCAGGGCCAGATGGCTTCACAGCCGAATTCTACCAAACATTTAAAGAAGAGCTAATGCCTGTCCTTCTAAAACTCTTCCAAAAAATTGCACAGGAAGGAAAACTTCCAAACACATTCTATGAGGCCACCATCACCCTGATACCCAAACCAGGCAAAGACAACACAAAAAAAGATGGACCTCATTGATATCTTTAGGATGTTCCATCCAAAAGCAGAAGAATACACTTTCTTCTCAAGTGCTCACGGAACATTCTCCAGGATAGACCACATCTTGGGCCACAAATCTAACCTCAGTCAGTTCAAGAAAACCGAAATTATATCAACCATCTTCTCAGACCACAATGCAATGAGACTAGAGATCAACTACCAGAAAAAAAAACCCTAAAAACACAAACACATGGAGATTAAACAATACATACCTAAAAAAACAACTGATCATTGAGGAAATCAAAGGAGAAATTAAACAATTCCTAGAAGAAAATGACAATGAACACACGACAGTGCAAAACCTATGGGATACTGCAAAAGCAGTTCTAGGAGGGAAATTTATAGCAATACTATCCCACCTCAAGAAACTAGGAAAATATGAAGCAGATGACCTAACCCTCTGCTTAAAACAATTGGAGAAAGAAGAACAAAAGCATCCCAAAGCCAGCAGAAGAAGAGAAATCATAAAGATCAGAGCAGAAATAAATGAGAAAGAAACAAAAGAAACAATAGTAAAGATAAATAAAACAAAAAGCTGGTTCTTTGAAAAGGCAAACAAAATTGACAAGCCACTGGCCAGACTCATTAAGAAAGAGAGAAGAACCAGATCAACAAAATCAAAAACGAAAAAGGAGAGATTACAACAGATAATGCAGAAATCCAAAGGATTCTAAGAGACCATTATGAGCAACTCTATGGCAACAAACTAGACAACCTGGAAGAAATGGACAGTTTCTTGGAGAGGATTAATCTCCCAAGACTGAGCCAGGAAGAAACAGAAACTTTGAACAACCCAATCACAAGTTCAGAAATTGAATTTGTGATTAAAAATCTACCCCAAAATAAAAGCCCAGGGCCAAATGGTTTCACAGCCGAATTCTACCAAACATTTAAAGAAGAGCTAATGCCTGTCCTTGTAAAACTCTTCCAAAAAATTGCACAGGAAGGAAAACTTCCAAACACATTCTATGAGGCCACCATCACCCTGATACCCAAACCAGGCAAAGACAACACAAAAAAGGAAAACTATAGGCCAATTTCACTGATGAACTTAGATGCCAAGATCCTCAACAAAATCCTAGCAAACAGAATTCAACAACATGTCAAAAAACTCATACATCACGATCAAGTCAGGTTCATCCCAGGCATGCAAGGCTTCTTCAACATCCGCAAATCAATCAATGTGATACACCATATCAACAAATTGAAAGACAAAAATCACATGATCATCTCAATAGATGCAGAAAAAGCCTTCGACAAAGTACAACGTCCATTTATGATAAAAACTCTTCAGAAAATGGGCATAGAAGGAACCTATCTCAACATAATAAAAGCCATCTATGAGAAGCTTACAGCAAACATTATTGTTAATGGTGAAAAACTGAAAGCATTCCCTCTAAGATCAGGAACAAGACAGGAGTGCCCACTTTCACACTACTATTCAACATAGTCCTGGAAGTTCTAGCAACAGCAATAAGAGAAGAGAAAGAAATCAAAGGAATCCAGATTGGAAAGGAAGAAGTCAAGCTCTCTCTTTTTGCAGACGACATGATATTATACATAGAAAATCCCAAAGACACGGTTACAAAGCTACTAGAGCTAATCAAGGAATTCAGCAAAGTCGCAGGATACAAAGTCAACACACAGAAGTCGCTGGCATTCCTATACACAAACAATGAAAAATCAGAAAACGAAATCAAAGAGGCAATCCCCTTCACCCTTGCAACCAAAAGAATCAAATATCTAGGAATAAACCTACCCAAAGAAACAAAAGAACTGTACACAGAAAATTACAAGACACTCATGAGAGAAATGAAAGAAGACTTAAACAGATGGAGAGATATTCCATGTTCCTGGATCTGAAGAATTAATATTGTGAAAATGACCATACTACCAAATATCATCCACAGATTCAATGCAATACCTATCCAACTACCATTGACATTTTTCACAGAACTAGACCAAAGAATAACACAGTTCATATGGAAACACAAAAGACCTCGAATAGCCAAAGTAATCCTGAGGAAGAAGAATGGAGTTGGAGGGATCAGCCTCCCTAACTTCAGACTCTACTACAAAGCAACAGTCATCAAGACAGTATGGTACTGGCACAAAAACAGAACTATAGACCAATGGAACAAGATTGAGAACCCAGAGATCAACCCATGCACCTATGGGTACCTTATTTTTGACAAAGGAGGAGAAACTATAAAATGGGGCAAAGACAGCCTCTTCAACAAATTGTGCTGGGAAAATTGGACAGCTACATGCAAAAAAATGAAGTTGGAACATTCCCTGACCCCATACACAAAGATCAACTCAAAATGGATTAAAGACCTCAATGTAAGACCAGAAACCATCAAACTCTTAGAGGAGAATATAGGCAAAACCCTCAAGGACATCAATCAAAGCAAGATCTTCTCTGACCCACCTACTAAAATAGTGGAACTGAAAAGAAAAGTGAACATGTGGGACCTCATGAAACTTAAAAGCTTTTGTACAGCAAAAGAAATCACCAAAAAGTTGAACAGACACCCCACAGAGTGGGAGAAAATCATAGCAAATGAAACAACAGACAAAGAATTAATCTCCAAAATCTACAAGCAACTCAGACAACTCAGCACAGGGAAAATGAGCAGCCCAATCAAAAAATGGGAAAAAGATCTAAAGAAATGCCTCTCCAAAGAGGACATACAGATGGCCCAAAAGCACATGAAACGATGCTCAACCTCGCTTATTATCAGAGAAATGCAAATTAAAACCACAATGAGATACCACCTCACACCTGTCAGAATGGCCATCATCAACAAATCGACAGACAACAACTGCTGGAGAGGGTGCGGAGAAAAGGGAACCCTCTTGCATTGCTGGTGGGAATGTAAATTTATACAACCTCTATGGAAGACAGTATGGAGATTCCTTAAAAAACTAAAAATAGAAGCACCCTATGACCCAGCAGTCCCACTATTAGGCCTATATCCTGATGAAATCAAAAATGAAAGAGGCACCTGTACCCCAATGTTCATTGCAGCTCTCTATACAATAGCCAGAACATGGAAGTAACCTATATGTCCATCGACAAATGAATGGATACAGAAGCTCTGGTACATATATACAATGGAATACTACTCAGCTGTTAAAAGAAATGCAGAAGACTCAGTCCTAATGAGGTGGCTGGTTCTAGAACCTATCATAAAAAGTGAAGTAAGTCAAAAAGAGAAAGACAAGTATAGTATACTAACTCATATATATGGGATCTAGTAAGATGGTCATGATAACACACACAGTGAACTCATGAAAAAACAGAGAATAGACATAAAGACATTGTGGAGACCGAACAGTGGGAGGGAGGCATGGAGGGAGTAACATGGAAACCTATACTGTCATGTGTTGAAAAGACAGCTATTGTCATTGTGCTAGGGGAATAGGAGTACCTACAATCACTTGGGGCGATGGTCTGGAGGGGTGGGAGGAGGGGAACTGGGTGGGGGGAGGGTCCAGGGATATGCATATGAATGATCTGGGAACATACATGTTGGTGAACAACAAAACTCTGTAAAATCTTTAAAATAAAGAAAAAAAAATTCATCTTCAAAATATATTTCTTTCAACCCTCTTATCCTAATTCCCACCACTACCACTAATTTGCAAATACAAATTTTCAAATCTGCTATTTGAATATTACCCATTTTATTGGAGACATCCACACCCCGCTTATTGCCTGGCTCTTTGACCCTCCATATTTAGTTGGTTACCAAATTCTGTCATTAAAAAAATCTTTTGAACATGTTTACTTCTATCCTCACCTTGTCTGCCTTCACTATATGTCACCTGGTTAAAGGCATGGGTTCCATTCTCTTTCACGTCCTAATGGTTGGCACACAATTTGTGACTGATTATAGAAAAGACTGCTTTTGTGTTTATCTTCAAAATCAAAAAGAATCTGATATTCAAGATAAAACATATATTTTTGGTTGCTTCACATGTTTGGGAGGCAAATTCTCATTAATATAAGATAGAACTGAAGATTAAATGCTTCCAATTGGGGACTAAACTATTTTATAAAGCTTTGACTCTTCGTTATTGGGACTATTGAAGGAGGAGCTGGGTAGACATCAGACAGGGGTGCTACTGAAAGGATTCTGGCTTTGGTATAATGCCAGACAATATGAGTTCTAGGGTTCCTTTCAGCTTTAAGATTTGAGGATTGCTATATTAATTTTACACTTTTATGTAAAATCCAAAGTATTAAGAGCATTTGTTCTGATTGGTTGAGTTAGACAGAAGTGTTATTTTAAAATTTTTTTCATTATTTTATTTTATTTTTTAGATAGTTTTGTTGTTTACTGCCACACATCGACCTGAATCTGCCATAGGTATTCATACATCCTCCCCTTCCAAACATCCCCCCATCTCCCTTCCCATCCACCACCCTGGAGATAAGTGTAATTTTTTTTCCTACTGCTTTTCTGTATTTTTTAAGCTTTCTAAAACAGACATGTATTCCTTTCACAATCAGAAAAAAATTTTATGAGTAAGCACAAAAACTGTTTACTTTTTAAAAGAATATTTGATCTCCTTCAAATATGAACATAACCTTTTGTTACAGCTATCAAAGAAATATTTTTGTTGGTATCTATGCCAACTGTTAATTTGCTCTAGGTCTGGCTACACATAACAGGAAATAAATGAACAGTGGCTTAAACAAGCTAGAAATCCTGTTCTCTTTTATGTAAAACTAGTTTATACGTAGACAACCAGAGATGGTATGATGGCTTCACTGTGGCAGGCACCAACGCTTTTTATCTTGTTCAGCTGTGTGTGGCTTCAATTCCCAAGGTCACCTCATGGTTCAAAAAGACCACTGAATACCAGCATTACATATGTGTTTTGAATAGCAGGAAAGAGGAAGGAGAAGATGACAGGTTGGACTCCTTCATTTTAAAGACCTCCACAGAAATACCAGGCATCACTTCTATATACATTTCATTGGTAAGAACTTAGCCATGAGGCCATACTTAGCTGCAAGGAATTCTGGGGAAGGAAATCAGAGATTTTTCTCTCATGAAGAAGAGAATGAATATTGGGAAGCTAATAGGTGTCTCTGTCACACCTAATGGCTAAGGATAAGCATAATACAGACTCATTTAAGAATATGTCACTGGCCACTGCTCCTTTGCTAAAAGATTTAAGAACGTTCTATTGGGCTCCATTTCTTTAGATCAATCAACCACGATTTACTAAAAATCTGATATTCATCTTACTTTCTCTCATTTGTAAAATGGATCTGTACATTCCCCATGGGGCTGCAGTGAGTATTAAATGAGATTGAACATATAACACGCTTGGACTAGGATCCTGGAACAGACATATATGAAGTTCACAATTAATGTTAGTCACGACCCTAATTAATAGGACTGAGAAAGAAGTGAAACTGAAGACACAGTTCTTGCCTTGGAACTATGTGGGATCTTCCTGGATCAGTGATTGAACCCATGTCTCCTGCATTGGCAGGTGGATTCTTTACCACTGAGCAACCAGGGAAGCCCTCATGAGGACTTCTTAGTTTTCTCCCTTGAGCATTCACATAATTTGGTTATGCCTCCCAGAGTAGCTAACTTTCGGCCCACACCATCTCAGACTGGGAAGCTGCTTCCTGAGTCTTAAAAATTCCAAGGTAGAGGCCACAGATGCCCTGATTTTGATGCCCATTTGTGGAACTATTGCTTAGCATTTTAGGGGAAAAGCTCATGAATTAGTAAGAATATTTTTTCTTAGTTTAAGAATACGCTACTCCAGGCTTCCCTGGTGGTCCACTGGGTAAAGAGTTTGCCTTGCTGTGCAAGGGGCACCGGTTCGATCCCTGGCCCGGGAAGATCCTACATGCCTCAGAGCGACTGGACCGGTGTGTCCAATTATAAGCCAGCGCTCTGAAGCACATATCCCCAGAGCAGTGCTCTGTAACAAGAGAGGCCACTGCAATGGGAGGCCCACACAGGCCAAAGAATAAAGATGGATGAAAATAAATAAATAAATAAACCAATAAAAGATACCAAAATTTAAAAAAAAAGAATATGCTACTCCCTAAAAACTGTATCAGTTGAATGCACAACAACACAGACAGGTGTGAGAATGGATAATCTATTAGAACAGATATTGCCTGCCTTTTTTTTTTTTTTTTGAGAAGGGAAGTCTTTCCTGGCATTGCATTCTATTTTATGCAGTACATTTGCTAAGAGAATTCAAAAGAAGAGATCAGGCCCATTGTCCTTCATTCCAGCAGTATTGAAGGCCCAATTTCGTCTTTTGAGGCTCTTAAGGAGCATACTACATAAAAAGGAATGGACTGCTTGCTATTCAACCATAGCTGGAATAGCAATACCAATCATTATACTGTTATCTATGTGAAAAATGTGGATTTTACTTGGAGATGGTATTTATTGAAGCCTGCAAGAAATCATTTTCTGTCTACCTGGCAAAAGCAATTTGAAATGGAAAATTCGAGCTCAGAGATCAGTTGAAATTTGACCTTCCTTCTATCGTTGTGGATTTTGGTATGATGGTGTCTGCAGGGGTGGAGGAGAAGAATGTCCAATGGCTTGCAATCCTGTGCTGGGTTTGTCTCCTGCTGCACAATAGGGCAATCTAAGAGAAACCTTCTCCAGCTCTATTAAAACAGGGGAGGGGGGATGATGGGGCTGAGGCACTTAAAATGCGCTTTGAAGCATCATGGAAATTTTGTAAAAGACTTTTATGTAGCAACAATTCTATTGATAAAGTCAATGAGAGTTTTGTCTGTGCAAGAACTGCAGGATGGGATCCCAAGTCACATGGTTTCAAAATTATTCTCCCTTTGTTGGTTATCACAAAGGATATTTTCCCATGAAAACAAGATCTTTTGTTTCTTATGAATTCATTCTAATTGTGAAGCCGGCTGATAGGGTTACTTCATGTTCTTCTCGCACTGGCAGGTGGCCTGAGGGAGCTAGTGAAATGGGCTCAATCATATGTTAAGGCTTTTCCTGGTCTTAATGTCATTTACTTCTCATCGAAAATCATAGTCCCTGATGCTCATTTCCAAAGGTGAGATGAATGAGGTCACAGAGAATGATTTGTTCCTATTTAGCTTTTAAAGGCAGCAGGCCAGATATGTCTGCCTCTCTGGTTTC
Source organism: Tragulus kanchil (assembly GCA_022376925.1). NCBI lineage: Eukaryota > Metazoa > Chordata > Mammalia > Artiodactyla > Tragulidae > Tragulus > Tragulus kanchil. The sequence continues at coordinate 92,481,842 of JAIOJX010000001.1, read as the reverse complement.
CCTACCTTTTTGCAAATGTGCCCGGCTGACAAAGAAAAATGCAGAGGCAAGATAGACAGGTTGTGGGAGTCTCGACAAGTGAGGACATTGATTTGCAAAGGAACTTATTAAATTGCATGCACCAAGCTCTGTGCAGAAAATAAAACATATGATACAATCCCCTTTTCCTGAGGACGTGCACTTGATCAAGCCCATGTACTGTGTGAAAACAGCTAAGAGTGATTTGGCAAATATTTATGTAAATGAAGTGGAGAAGATCTGTGCAAACTATCAATGATTCAGGACAGGTGAGGCCTAGGCTGGACCCCGCCCTCCTCCCTGCCAAGGAAGTTCAGCAGAAATTGCTATGCATTGACTCAATGGCACTGTGGCAGACAGATGAATTTCAAAGTGCTATAAAATCTTGATGAAAGAAAATTCAGCTGACACACCTGAAAGATTGCAGCCTAAAGTTCACAATATATTAAACTGATATAAGAAATATATATATATATATTTAAATTTCCTCCATAATCTATTGTGGAAAGCCTTGGTCAAGCCCTTTTTGGCACCAAGTTCTTTACTAAGTCCAGTGCTTCTGCAAGAAAAGAGGGTGCAGGCTCTGCTGTGTTATAAGATGAGGGTTGTAGGGTATGGGTGTCTCTACCTAGCCATCTGTGGACCGTGCCTGTGTATGTGCACACACACAACTCTCTGACCATCCACATATCAATCAGCATCTATGTGGAGCAAAGGAAGGTGGGATAAGGGAGCCTCATCTATTCACCTCCTATCTTTGATCTTGGGGACATCTATTGTACTTTTTGTTGGCTGATTTCTCACCATGAAAACAAGATCTTTTGTTTCTTATGAATTCATTCTAATTGTGAAGCCGGCTGATAGGGTTACTTCATGTTCTTCTCGCACTGGCAGGTGGCCTGAGGGAGCTAGTGAAATGGGCTCAATCATATGTTAAGGCTTTTCCTGGTCTTAATGTCATTTACTTCTCATCGAAAATCATAGTCCCTGATGCTCATTTCCAAAGGTGAGATGAATGAGGTCACAGAGAATGATTTGTTCCTATTTAGCTTTTAAAGGCAGCAGGCCAGATATGTCTGCCTCTCTGGTTTCCCTACCTTTTTGCAAATGTGCCCGGCTGACAAAGAAAAATGCAGAGGCAAGATAGACAGGTTGTGGGAGTCTCGACAAGTGAGGACATTGATTTGCAAAGGAACTTATTAAATTGCATGCACCAAGCTCTGTGCAGAAAATAAAACATATGATACAATCCCCTTTTCCTGAGGACGTGCACTTGATCAAGCCCATGTACTGTGTGAAAACAGCTAAGAGTGATTTGGCAAATATTTATGTAAATGAAGTGGAGAAGATCTGTGCAAACTATCAATGATTCAGGACAGGTGAGGCCTAGGCTGGACCCCGCCCTCCTCCCTGCCAAGGAAGTTCAGCAGAAATTGCTATGCATTGACTCAATGGCACTGTGGCAGACAGATGAATTTCAAAGTGCTATAAAATCTTGATGAAAGAAAATTCAGCTGACACACCTGAAAGATTGCAGCCTAAAGTTCACAATATATTAAACTGATATAAGAAATATATATATATATATTTAAATTTCCTCCATAATCTATTGTGGAAAGCCTTGGTCAAGCCCTTTTTGGCACCAAGTTCTTTACTAAGTCCAGTGCTTCTGCAAGAAAAGAGGGTGCAGGCTCTGCTGTGTTATAAGATGAGGGTTGTAGGGTATGGGTGTCTCTACCTAGCCATCTGTGGACCGTGCCTGTGTATGTGCACACACACAACTCTCTGACCATCCACATATCAATCAGCATCTATGTGGAGCAAAGGAAGGTGGGATAAGGGAGCCTCATCTATTCACCTCCTATCTTTGATCTTGGGGACATCTATTGTACTTTTTGTTGGCTGATTTCTCACCCAGCATGAGTTATTTTGCTCAATCTTGGATTGTGTGCTGGCTTTTGATGTCCAGAATAGCTCATCTATGGAGGCTTTTAGGGTATAGAGTGGGGCAAGGTATGGCTGGATGCAGAGATGACTTAGGAATATCCTCTGTGGACTATACATAGTGCCATATTTGGATCAAGAAAAGAGGACTCTGCAGTAGGTGGGATGTGAGCTGCTTTCCTGGTCAGAGAAGAATAGATTTCCTTCCTTTCTGGTGGAGGCAAGGAAGGAAACCCTGGTTAACAAGGATGAGTGGGGAAAAGGAGTGTTCTTAGCTCAAGCATGTGGGTCAGATGGAACATGAGGCTAAAGGCAGCAGGCACATTGGACAATCATCGAGTGTGGCAAGTTCCAGAACAGGGATGTGCATTGAGAGGGAGGCTGAGAGTACCAAGCTGAGACTAGATACAATGGTATCATGACCATGGTCTTGAATCAGAAACAGGGACGTGTGGCCTGATGAGAGACTGTACCCAAAGATGAATAGCAGACAAACAGGCAGTGTAGGCAGGGCACATGATTTTAGTAATGATGTTGAAATACCCAGAGAGGGATGGTATTAAAAAAAATAGGGCTTCTAGGGCTTCCCTGGTAGTCCAGTGGGTAAGGACACTGCCTTGCAATACAAGGGGCGCCAGTTCGTTCCCCGGCCTGGGAAGATCCCACGTGCCGCAGAGCCGTTGGACCGATAGGGCCAGCTACTGAGCCGGAGCTCTGAGCGCATGTGCCCAGAGCCGGTGCTCTGCAGCGACAGAGGCCACTGTGATGGGAGGCCCACAAAGAACAAAGATGGAAATGAAAGACCAATAGAAGTGGCCAAAAAGAAAAAAATAGGGCTTCTAGTGAAGTCTGGATTGCAGAGAGAGAAAACTGTTGCTTTATATTTATTAAGCAGCATCTACATGAGATGTTCAAGGTCTTTAGGATTGTATTAGCTACTTACTATACTGCTTTATCAGCCTTCAGAAGGCTGTGGGCACACACCAACCTATAAAAAGCCAAATTCAGGGATTGGTATGGGGAAGAAAAGCTTTTATTTTTCACATGTTGCTTTGAAGAGGGTGTTAATGAACTCAAATGGGTCTCGCCTGCAGCCCGGCAGTATAAAGGGACTTCCATTTGAAGCGAAGACGCAGTCGGTCTTTAACGATTTTCCTTCCTTTTACCTATCCCCTCCCTTTCCTGACCCTAATTCTGAACATCTTTAAGAATAGCACTTAGAGAATACAAAATAAAAGCAGCCGGAGGAAAGGCCCGCCTGCTTTCCTGGTCAGAGAAGAATAGATTTCCTTCCTTTCTGGTGGAGGCAAGGAAGGAAACCCTGGTTAACAAGGATGAGTGGGGAAAAGGAGTGTTCTTAGCTCAAGCATGTGGGTCAGATGGAACATGAGGCTAAAGGCAGCAGGCACATTGGACAATCATCGAGTGTGGCAAGTTCCAGAACAGGGATGTGCATTGAGAGGGAGGCTGAGAGTACCAAGCTGAGACTAGATACAATGGTATCATGACCATGGTCTTGAATCAGAAACAGGGACGTGTGGCCTGATGAGAGACTGTACCCAAAGATGAATAGCAGACAAACAGGCAGTGTAGGCAGGGCACATGATTTTAGTAATGATGTTGAAATACCCAGAGAGGGATGGTATTAAAAAAAATAGGGCTTCTAGGGCTTCCCTGGTAGTCCAGTGGGTAAGGACACTGCCTTGCAATACAAGGGGCGCCAGTTCGTTCCCCGGCCTGGGAAGATCCCACGTGCCGCAGAGCCGTTGGACCGATAGGTCCAGCTACTGAGCCGGAGCTCTGAAGCGCATGTGCCCAGAGCCGGTGTTCTGCAGCGACAGAGGCCACTGTGATGGGAGGCCCACAAAGAACAAAGATGGAAATGAAAGACCAATAGAAGTGGCCAAAAAGAAAAAAATAGGGCTTCTAGTGAAGTCTGGATTGCAGAGAGAGAAAACTGTTGCTTTATATTTATTAAGCAGCATCTACATGAGATGTTCAAGGTCTTTAGGATTGTATTAGCTACTTACTATACTGCTTTATCAGCCTTCAGAAGGCTGTGGGCACACACCAACCTATAAAAAGCCAAATTCAGGGATTGGTATGGGGAAGAAAAGCTTTTATTTTTCACATGTTGCTTTGAAGAGGGTGTTAATGAACTCAAATGGGTCTCGCCTGCAGCCCGGCAGTATAAAGGGACTTCCATTTGAAGCGAAGACGCAGTCGGTCTTTAACGATTTTCCTTCCTTTTACCTATCCCCTCCCTTTCCCTGACCCTAATTCTGAACATCTTTAAGAATAGCACTTAGAGAATACAAAATAAAAGCAGCCGGAGGAAAGGCCCGCCTTGAATATTTTTTGTCAAAGCTGCAGGTGCTAAATGAGCCAGGCTGGCATGCAAAGAGCTCTTGCTTGCTCAAGTGGCTGAGGATTTCAGTCCGGACCATTTCTTAGAAAATCTCCTTGACATAACCATAATGTGCCTTCTTTCTCTTAGGAGACATGTGGCTTTACCTGACCCTTATTTTGCAATGTGCCAGAGGCAGAAGCCAGCAGATGCATCTTCCTAATTTCAGCTGTTTGAATCAGTGTCTCATTGATGGACTAATATGGCTTTCAAAAAAAAAAACCCAGAATTTCACAGACTCAAGGTCAAACAGCTTCAGGGGGTCATTCTAATGCAATTCCTTAAGACAACCCTACTGAGTGCTAGGAGGGACCCTCTATTGCTTAGATGCCAAAGGAACAAAGGATAGCATACATTTCATAAACATGCATCCAAGTAGTGGCTGTTACAGAAGACAGGTTCTCAAGGTTAGACTGACTGACTACATATATACTCTTATCAAAACCTTTGCACAGACTTCTGATCTTGCAAACCACTTGGTCACTACAAGAACACAGAAGATAATACAGTAAGCGTTTAACTAATTTGTTTATTTTGTTTGTTGGTTAATGGTTAAGTTGTGTCCAACTCTTTTGCAGCTCCATGGATCCTGCCAGGCTCCTCTGTTCATGGAATTCTCCAGGCAAGAATACTGAAGTAGGTTGCCATTTCCTTCTCCAGGGGATCTTCCTGACCCAGGGTTTGAGCCCGCATCTGGATTGGGAGGTGGATTCTTTAGACTACCACTGAAGGGTGCCTCTCGCTTCTGCTGTCAGTCCTGGGTGAGAGCCTGCTAGAACCAGCTCACCAGAGCCACTTGTGAAATGTTTGAAAGGATTTTGAAACTGGCAATGTTGGGAGTATTTATACCACAAGAATTAGCAAATGCTATAAATCGGGGCTTTTCTTTCTTTCAGGGAACTGGCTGTTAAACATTTACCAGTACGTCACTGACTCGACTCCATTCCTGGAAACTACAATACGAATTAAAAGGCCACAGAAGCAGCATGGATAAATCTTAGACATGGTTCTGTGTGAAAGAAGGCAGACACAGAAGATCACATACTATATGATTCCATTTACCTGATGTTCTAGAACAGGCAAGCTAATAATCTTTGCTGAAACATATCAGGTTGGATTTAACTCCAGAGGAGGGGAATTGACTGTGAAGGCACATGAAGAATTTCCTGGGGTGATGCAGATATTCTCATCTTAAGGTGGCTGCACAGGTATATGCTTTTGTCAAACATTAATCAAATTTTCTCTCAAGATGAAAAAAAAAACCCGGCAAACAAATACTGAATCCTACTTAATAGGCTTTCCTGAGGGTTAGCAATTTTGAAGTTATTTCTGCATTTTAAGTTTGAGAAAATGAGTAAATGTGTTAAGAATAATGGGAGTCAGGTTTCCCACTGTTGGAGAAGAAAGGTCCCCAAGTAGGAATCCCAGGATAGAATGTGGATTGTGATTAAAAAAAAAAAAAAGAGTTTGATTTTATTACAAGTGGATGAAGCAACCTCACTGAAGGGGATGGGCGAGGAGGGGCTGAACATAAGTAACTGAGGAAATGATGGGCTTCTCCAAGAGAAAAGGCAAAAGGAAATGCACAGAAGCACTGTACCCATGGGGGTCCAGATGAATTCTGACCCTGGTACACATATATACCAGAAGTGAACAATTTTAGGAAATGGATGGTGGATGGTGGGAGCCAGACCTCTCCCTGCTGCAATGAGAATCATCAGCAAGGGAGGGGAGTCTAGAATGATTCGTGTGATAGTAGATTAGAGTTGGAGACATAGGTATAAACTCCCGTTTAGCTTATAGCAATGCAGATGTTACCTACAGAAATATTTATACACGTGTATGTTCACAAGTTAGTATACACATACATTTCTTTACACTGTCAGCTGAAAGGTGCTGGAAGCAATGATACCACAGTAGCAAAAGCACATCTAGTGCCATGATTGTAGTTTTTAATACCAATAAAAGAAATACCAATACCAATATTTAATACCAATAAAAGAAAATGCTGCAAATTAATTTTAGGGCTGGGGCAGCAAGTATACCGAGTGAGCCTGGAGAAGCTTTTAGTGCCAAAAAGTAAGGAGATGCAAACAAAGAGAAAAAATCCATTGATGTGAGTGTATCAAAGGAACACAAGAGCCTATGGGTGAAAAAATGAAAGGCAAGCTAATAATCTTTGCTGAAACATATCAGGTTGGATTTAACTCCAGAGGAGGGGAATTGACTGTGAAGGCACATGAAGAATTTCCTGGGGTGATGCAGATATTCTCATCTTAAGGTGGCTGCACAGGTATATGCTTTTGTCAAACATTAATCAAATTTTCTCTCAAGATGAAAAAAAAAACCCGGCAAACAAATACTGAATCCTACTTAATAGGCTTTCCTGAGGGTTAGCAATTTTGAAGTTATTTCTGCATTTTAAGTTTGAGAAAATGAGTAAATGTGTTAAGAATAATGGGAGTCAGGTTTCCCACTGTTGGAGAAGAAAGGTCCCCAAGTAGGAATCCCAGGATAGAATGTGGATTGTGATTAAAAAAAAAAAAAAGAGTTTGATTTTATTACAAGTGGATGAAGCAACCTCACTGAAGGGGATGGGCGAGGAGGGGCTGAACATAAGTAACTGAGGAAATGATGGGCTTCTCCAAGAGAAAAGGCAAAAGGAAATGCACAGAAGCACTGTACCCATGGGGGTCCAGATGAATTCTGACCCTGGTACACATATATACCAGAAGTGAACAATTTTAGGAAATGGATGGTGGATGGTGGGAGCCAGACCTCTCCCTGCTGCAATGAGAATCATCAGCAAGGGAGGGGAGTCTAGAATGATTCGTGTGATAGTAGATTAGAGTTGGAGACATAGGTATAAACTCCCGTTTAGCTTATAGCAATGCAGATGTTACCTACAGAAATATTTATACACGTGTATGTTCACAAGTTAGTATACACATACATTTCTTTACACTGTCAGCTGAAAGGTGCTGGAAGCAATGATACCACAGTAGCAAAAGCACATCTAGTGCCATGATTGTAGTTTTTAATACCAATAAAAGAAATACCAATACCAATATTTAATACCAATAAAAGAAAATGCTGCAAATTAATTTTAGGGCTGGGGCAGCAAGTATACCGAGTGAGCCTGGAGAAGCTTTTAGTGCCAAAAAGTAAGGAGATGCAAACAAAGAGAAAAAAAAATCCATTGATGTGAGTGTATCAAAGGAACACAAGAGCCTATTGAAAGTTCCTAATGGCCAAAGCTGGAAAACTTTGAGCAAAATAAAGTAGCACTGGATTAGTAACAAAAACGTAAAATAATATGAGTCCATTCTGATATAAATTAAATTATTGAGTAAATAAACAAATGCAGGAGAATAGACAACCCTCCAGTGCAAAAGAATTCCAAATAATATACGTAGCTTCTCCATCCTGGAGGATGTGGTATGTAACTCTCCATACCTTAAGGTTAGGCTGCAGATAGTAATGTATTTTTAAAGAGTGCAATGATGGAAAGGAGGGGAAAGAGTAAGCTTACAGTGGAAAAACCCAACAAACACTATCTCAGCCAGGTGATCACAAGGTCAAGATCAACAGTGATAAATCACATTGACAGTATGTACCCTGGTTCTAATGTGATGACAGTTGGACTTTATCTTGGTGGTCTTTCTCCCCGTAACTCCAATCTAATCCTAAGAAAAATATCTGGCAAATCCCAGTTGAGGGGCAGTCTACAAAATGCTTGATCAATACTCCTGAAAATCTTCAAGGTCATTATAAACAAGGAGAGCCTGAGACATTCTCACAGTCCAGGGGAGCTGAAGGAGTCATGATGGTTACATGAAATAGGATCCTGGAGCAGAAAACGGAGATTAGGTAAAAAGCCAACAAAATAAAGTGTGGATGCTTGTTAATAATAGCATATCAACATTGGCTCATTAATTGTAACCACACAGATGTACCACACTAATGCAAGCTATTAACAATAAGGGAAACCATGTGAGAGATATATGTGAATCCTGTGTACTATCTGTAACTCAACGGCTATAGTTTTTCCATAAATGTATAGTAGTTCTAAAAATAAAATGTTAAAAAATCAAAAGCCCACAGATACAGATTGTGGGCAGTCAGCAGGAGAGAAGAGTGGAGAGTGCGGGGAGGTGCACACAGGGGGCCAAGAGCAAGTGTCACCTGATGTCAGAAGATAGGCATGGCCACGACTACCCTAGTGCACCCTTCTGGGAAATTTTGAAAGTTCTTCTCTGTCCCAGAGAATTTGTGAAACACACCTTTTTAATCTGCCAGCAGAGACTGGGCTCTGATTAAGGCCCATACAGCAGCCTCAGGATGGTGGGGAGTCTGAGCAGACCCCACAAGACAACCTGAGGTAGAGACTGGGACACCTGCCCCCTGCAGAGCCCTTCTGAGCCAGTGGGCAGAGCAGCCTGCCTGTGTGTCTGGAAAACAACGATGCTGCCTATCATCCTTGGGGCCTCCTAAGGATCTACTTTGGATGAACCAAATGGTTTGGCTTTGAGGGTTCCATTGTATTCTCTTCTTGTGATGTGATCTGGCCATTTCGGCTGAGAAATTCCCAAACTACAGAACAGAAGGAAGCATCTCAGTTCTGCAGACTCTTACTGGGCTGCTGCATGCTGTTTATGGGGTTTGAGTATCTAAGTAATAGCTGAAGGTGCTGATATTTCAGTTTGGGGGGAGAATCATGAATAAATGAAAGTCTATGTTTTCACTCCACAGGTAGCCAAGAGCAGACACTTCACTGCTCATAGCTGTCTGGTGTGTTTTGAGCAAGAATGACTAAATGGTTAAGCAAGCTGACCAGCTTCAACCTGGTCAGTATGCCTGGGGACAGCCATATTTAGAGTAAGGTCTACTCCATATTCCAGGGTACCTAGCTACATATGGTCAACATTGTCTGAGAGTAGAAAATTCTTCCTGGTTTTTCCAATTTCCAGCCTGCGGCCCCATTGCCATAAGGTGAAGTGTTAGACGGCAATTAATATAGGTCAAGGGCTCCATCTCCTCTCCACAGTTGTTTTGAGAAAAACCCTATTGAGTTATGATTTGAGTTTATATCAGACAAGCATTAATCTAGAATAATTAAGATGGGAACAAAACATTAACAAAGAACATTTCTACTTCGTCCCTTGCCCAGCAAGGATTCCCCTTCACCAGTGGACTGGAGAAAGGGGCCTTGGAAAAAAAAGAACCCCCTCCCCTTTCTCTCTGACTCGTTGTCTAGTCCATCATGGTAGCAGATGCACACAGGGGCCAAGAGCAAGTGTCACCTGATGTCAGAAGATAGGCATGGCCACGACTACCCTAGTGCACCCTTCTGGGAAATTTTGAAAGTTCTTCTCTGTCCCAGAGAATTTGTGAAACACACCTTTTTAATCTGCCAGCAGAGACTGGGCTCTGATTAAGGCCCATACAGCAGCCTCAGGATGGTGGGGAGTCTGAGCAGACCCCACAAGACAACCTGAGGTAGAGACTGGGACACCTGCCCCCTGCAGAGCCCTTCTGAGCCAGTGGGCAGAGCAGCCTGCCTGTGTGTCTGGAAAACAACGATGCTGCCTATCATCCTTGGGGCCTCCTAAGGATCTACTTTGGATGAACCAAATGGTTTGGCTTTGAGGGTTCCATTGTATTCTCTTCTTGTGATGTGATCTGGCCATTTCGGCTGAGAAATTCCCAAACTACAGAACAGAAGGAAGCATCTCAGTTCTGCAGACTCTTACTGGGCTGCTGCATGCTGTTTATGGGGTTTGAGTATCTAAGTAATAGCTGAAGGTGCTGATATTTCAGTTTGGGGGGAGAATCATGAATAAATGAAAGTCTATGTTTTCACTCCACAGGTAGCCAAGAGCAGACACTTCACTGCTCATAGCTGTCTGGTGTGTTTTGAGCAAGAATGACTAAATGGTTAAGCAAGCTGACCAGCTTCAACCTGGTCAGTATGCCTGGGGACAGCCATATTTAGAGTAAGGTCTACTCCATATTCCAGGGTACCTAGCTACATATGGTCAACATTGTCTGAGAGTAGAAAATTCTTCCTGGTTTTTCCAATTTCCAGCCTGCGGCCCCATTGCCATAAGGTGAAGTGTTAGACGGCAATTAATATAGGTCAAGGGCTCCATCTCCTCTCCACAGTTGTTTTGAGAAAAACCCTATTGAGTTATGATTTGAGTTTATATCAGACAAGCATTAATCTAGAATAATTAAGATGGGAACAAAACATTAACAAAGAACATTTCTACTTCGTCCCTTGCCCAGCAAGGATTCCCCTTCACCAGTGGACTGGAGAAAGGGGCCTTGGAAAAAAAAGAACCCCCTCCCCTTTCTCTCTGACTCGTTGTCTAGTCCATCATGGTAGCAGATATCATCAATAAAACTCCATTCCTAAATGACTTTGAGGATCCGGCTTTCATATACACATAAGTAAGCCCAGAAGAGCTGGCAAGGGAGGTCTGGCTTCTACACCTATTGATCTTAAGACTGGAATTTACTGCTGCCTAGAAAGTTCTACCCAATTTCAGCTTCTGCACTGTACCCAGCAGAAGGAAATGATAAGTACCACTGGGACACTGGAGTTGACCCTTTAGAGAGCAGCATGAATGATGATAAAGACAAACACAAATTCCAGAAAAACTTGGATTGGCTTTCCTGTCAACACTACTGAAATGTGAGATGGGAAACTACTGTTAGAAAGCCCTGAGTGTTCCTAATAAAATGTTATCTAACAATAATGCAAAGGTATGTTTCACTATTTCTGGGAAAACAGGAATATGTCTTCCTTGAGGAGCAGGCCTTTAGAAAAGATGCTCATATTTTCCTTCTAAGGGAAACCAAAGCAGAGAGAGAATGGAATTTGCAAAGTTTCAAAGAAGACTTAGGAAATCATCAGAAATTCTAAGGTTCTGTTTAGGAAATTTTGTGGCTATTGTAGTTTCCTAAGAAATGACTTAATTTAGGCTTTGGGAAAGTGGCTTGGACTATCTTGACCAGTCTTTTGAGTGACTTGAGTACTTGCTTTCTCTGTTGCCTGATGAAGGCAGCAATACTGAATTGTCTTCAAGGAAGCGAATGGATTGTCACCATGTCAAAGGTATTTTGAGACATGGTACTGAATGTTTTTATTAAGCTAGTTAATATATGTTAAGGGCATAGTGCTAGGAACATAGTAAGTGCTTGATAAATGGTGGGAATTGTAGCAGATGTTATTGACATCTGGCTCCATGCTGCCTTGGCTGACCTCTGAGTTTGCCTGCAGCTGCCTTGGAGCTCCTATGCAAGTCAGTGGGTTCCCATCCTAAGTGTTGGACATGTTTGGTTTTTCTGCTCAAGGGCCTCCTCAGGTGCCTCAGGAGCTTATTCACTTCTTTGCAAGGCAGCCCAGAAATGCTGGGGGATATAAGTGTTAAGGAGAAATCCTTATACAGTAAGACATGGGACTTGGTGCAGAAGTGGTGGGACAATTCTCAGGCATGTTCTACAAGTTTCCTCAAAATTTGTACCAGCAGGATCAAGCTCTAATTGCCCATAGCAGAAGCCCTTTCATTAAAGTACCCTTTCCTTATCTTCTCTTCCCTTCTTATCTCACTTTCTCTACCCTCTCAACTGTGTTTCCTGGCATGACCTCTCAAATAAACCCCCTGAAGCTAAGTCTCAGAGTCTATTGTTTTTTCTTTTGAGTCACTAGAGCTGAGACATTTTTGGCCTTACCCGTTGCTGAGCATGGGAAGCCATAAAGATCATGACACCAAATCAAAATACACTTGGATTGGTTTTTACTGAAATGTGAGATGGGAAACTACTGTTAGAAAGCCCTGAGTGTTCCTAATAAAATGTTATCTAACAATAATGCAAAGGTATGTTTCACTATTTCTGGGAAAACAGGAATATGTCTTCCTTGAGGAGCAGGCCTTTAGAAAAGATGCTCATATTTTCCTTCTAAGGGAAACCAAAGCAGAGAGAGAATGGAATTTGCAAAGTTTCAAAGAAGACTTAGGAAATCATCAGAAATTCTAAGGTTCTGTTTAGGAAATTTTGTGGCTATTGTAGTTTCCTAAGAAATGACTTAATTTAGGCTTTGGGAAAGTGGCTTGGACTATCTTGACCAGTCTTTTGAGTGACTTGAGTACTTGCTTTCTCTGTTGCCTGATGAAGGCAGCAATACTGAATTGTCTTCAAGGAAGCGAATGGATTGTCACCATGTCAAAGGTATTTTGAGACATGGTACTGAATGTTTTTATTAAGCTAGTTAATATATGTTAAGGGCATAGTGCTAGGAACATAGTAAGTGCTTGATAAATGGTGGGAATTGTAGCAGATGTTATTGACATCTGGCTCCATGCTGCCTTGGCTGACCTCTGAGTTTGCCTGCAGCTGCCTTGGAGCTCCTATGCAAGTCAGTGGGTTCCCATCCTAAGTGTTGGACATGTTTGGTTTTTCTGCTCAAGGGCCTCCTCAGGTGCCTCAGGAGCTTATTCACTTCTTTGCAAGGCAGCCCAGAAATGCTGGGGGATATAAGTGTTAAGGAGAAATCCTTATACAGTAAGACATGGGACTTGGTGCAGAAGTGGTGGGACAATTCTCAGGCATGTTCTACAAGTTTCCTCAAAATTTGTACCAGCAGGATCAAGCTCTAATTGCCCATAGCAGAAGCCCTTTCATTAAAGTACCCTTTCCTTATCTTCTCTTCCCTTCTTATCTCACTTTCTCTACCCTCTCAACTGTGTTTCCTGGCATGACCTCTCAAATAAACCCCCTGAAGCTAAGTCTCAGAGTCTATTGTTTTTTCTTTTGAGTCACTAGAGCTGAGACATTTTTGGCCTTACCCGTTGCTGAGCATGGGAAGTGGAGCCATAAAAGATCATGACACCAAATTCATTACTTATCAAAATACAAATATTTACCACACGAAGCCAAATAGATACATGTCAAATTTTGGATTTATAGAAAATGACCACAAATTATTGGAGCAGTAAGAAATAGGTTTTGGGGACAGTGGCTACAGCTAGAAACCAAAGAAAAATGTTCATATATACTAAAATGGAGGAAGAAGTGGTAGCTGCATTGTAACATGTAAATGACTCCTGTGCTCATGGGCCCATAAACTTTGTCACTTCCATCTTGTTCCAACATGGACAGCTAAGCATATATGGTATGTACTACAGTGGTCTGCAAAACCGCATTGACTGCAGGAAAAAAATAAATAAATAAATAAATAAACAAGCAAAAAAAAAAAAGCTGTTCAAGGCTTTTAGTTCAGTATAAATTCATTCCTCTAAAGGAAAATGCCAACCTAAACATTTTTTACTTGCAAAACAATCTTCAAGATATAGAGCAATTTATTTCACATGACATTTACAGAAAATCAACAGAAGTAGCTTTTATAACGTGTGAATCCACAAATCATGTTTCCTTGCTATGGTTCTACATTGAAATCTCTCGAGGTCTCCTCTGGTGCTGCCCCTGGGAGAGGGCCTTTATAGATGATTGTCTCTGTTCACAGAAGTATACTTTTCTCAATGGAAAATCTGTATTATTCCCTACTGGGGTCCCCCTGCTTTCTCCATTCCCAGGCCCACAAAGACAGTCATTGACAAGGATCGCTACATTCTGTAAGACATTCTGTCTTAATGGTTCCATTGTCTCCAACATTTCGTATGTTTTTTCTTGAAGCAAACCAACAAAAATTTTTAAAAGGAATGTAAAGAGGCACAGCAAAGAAGTGCATATACTAGTAATGCAATGTCATTGAACTGGTATAAAAATAATTCAAACATGGAAATCTGGGTAAGTTTCATCAGTGTAATTATAACAGAATCTAGGAAAATGTGGTGACACCATTAGTGTCCAACCTAAGCACATTGTTATTACAAATGACCTTTCCCCTCTTCTCATTCACTCCCTTCAATACATGTAGGAGGACTTTCATAATGCCAGCTGAGCTCTCACCTGGGGATGCATAACCACTGCACTGAATCTTTAGCCTGGGTTATTGCTATTTACCATTTAACGCTGGTCAACAGAAGACAGATGGTAAGCAATTACATTATGATGGCTTGTTCAGAAATAATCATTATATTTAAATTTTTAATTTATTATAGATTTTTGCCTAATTAAGCCTAAATCCTTGATCAGAAGGGTCTACGGGTTTTGAGCAACAACACAGTGGTTGCCAAAACAAAGGTAAATTAAAATATATTACTGGGTCAGATTTCAAATAAAGAGGGTTGTATTAGAAGGGCAAAAGATGTGCTCTTACTGAAATGTAAGTGACCACAGGCTTTGGATGTGATTTGCATAGTCTGTCTACAGTATTTGAGACATCCGAAAATGGTCAATAAAAAAGTGACCTCCTTACTCAGTCCAGGTTGCTATAACAAAATTAATTTGGTGGCTGAAGTAACACATTTATTTCTCACAATTCTGGAGGCCAGGAAATTCAAGATCAAGGTACTATTTTCATCCTGGTGAGGGCCTGTTTCTTGTCTTGCAGATGGTTGTCTTACTACTGGATCCTCATATGTTGGAGAAAGGGCTCATAAAGACACTAATCTCATTATGGAGGCCCTTCTTTCATGACTTCATTTAACCTAATTATCTTCCCAAAGGCCCCACCTCCAAATATCACATTGGGGAACTAGGGCTTCAACATATGAACTTGGGGGGATGCAAGTATTCATGTTATTGAGACAGGTTCTTGAGTACCTAGTAGCCTAAAAAAGGCCAGGGTCTTGCCAAATCCTCTTCCAATAGCTAGCCTTTCTGGTGCTTTAACATATAAAGCCTCTCTGTGTAAGTGAACTGAGACTGCTCTAGGTTTCTTTGGAAGAGTCTGCTCTCAAGAATACTCTACCCAGTAAGGCTCTCATTCATATTTGATGGAAAAATAAAAGCCAATACAACAAAAAGCTAAAAGAATTTGGTGCCACCAAACCAGCTTTACAACAAATGCTAAAGTAGCTTCTCTAAGTGAAAAAGAAAAGGTCCCAACTAGAAACAAGAAAATTACAAAATGGGAACGCTAACCAGTAAAAGCAAACATATAGTAAAGGTAGGAAATCATCCACACACAAATATGACACTAAAACCAGAAAACATGAGAAGAGGAGAGTATAATGCAGGACATTTGAAATTAAGAGATCAGCAGTTTAAAACAATCATATATAATACAACTATATCAAAACCTCACAGTAACTGCAAACAAAAAATCTACAATAGGTATACACACAAAAAAGAAAAAGAAATCCAAAAGTAGCACTAAAGATAGTTATCAAATTACAAGAGAAGAGAAAATAAGAGGAAAAGAAGAAAAAAGACCTACAATCCCCCCCTCCAAATTAACAAAATGGCAATAGGAATATATATATCAATAATTCCTTTATTTTCTGGTCACACCACATGGCTTGGGGGATCAGTTTCCCAACCAAGGATTGAGCCTAGGCCCACAGTAGTGAAAGTGTCAAACTAGTACTGTAGAGCAATCAATTAAAAACAAATATTAAAAAAAATCACAGAAATAGAAACTAAAAATAAAATAGAAAATGTTACTGAAACTAAAAGCTGATTCTTTGAAAAGATTAACAAAATTGATCAGCTTTTACCCAGACTCGTAAAGAATAAAAAGGGAGAGGGCACAAACCAATAAAATTAGAAATGAAAAAGTGACAACTGACATACAAAAAATACAAAGGATAAAAAGAGACTCGATAGACAACTATATGCCAATAAAATTTCAACCTAGAAGAAACTGACAAATTTTAGAAAAGTACAATCTCCCAAGACTGAATTGGGAAGAAACAGAAAATATGAACAGACTAGTTACGAGTACTGAAATTGTGTCTGGTTAAAAAACTCTCAAAAAGCAAAAGTCTAGGACAAGATGGCTTCACAGGAGAATTCTATCAAACGTTTAGAGAATAGTTAACACCTATCCTTCTGAAACCATTCCAAAAACCGCAGAGGAAGGAACATTGCCAAACTCATTCTATGAGGCCACCATCACCCTGATACCAAAAACTGATGAAGACAGCAAAAAAAAAAAAAAAAAAAAGAAAGAAAAAAGAAAATTACAGGCCAGTGTCACTGATAAACATGGATGCAAAAGTCCTCAACAAACCAGCAACTAAATCCAATAATACCTTAAAAGGATCATACACCATGATCAAGTAGGATTTATCCCAGGGAAGCAAGGGTTTTGCAAGGGCTTTTCAATATTTGCAAATCAACCAGTGTGATACGTCACATCAAAAAACTGAAGAATAAAAACCACATGATCATCTCAATAGATGTAGAAAAAGCTTTTGATAAACTTCAACATCCATTTATGATTAAAAATAGAACTCTCCAGAAAGTGGGCACAGAGGGAACATATGTCAACATAATAAATGCCATATATACAAACCCAGCTAACATACTCAACAATGAAAAGCTTAAAGCATTTCCTCTAAGATCAGGGACAAGAAAAGGATGTGCCCTCTTGCTACTTTTATTCAACATAGTTTTGGAGGTCCTAGCCACAACAACCAGAGAAGAAAAGAAAATAAAAGGAATCCAAATTGGAAAAGAAGTAAAACTGTCACTGTTTGCAGATGACATGATACTATATATAGAAAATTCTAAAGATGCTATCAGAAAATTAAAAGAGCTCAGTGAATTTGGTAAAATTACAGGATACAAAATTAATACACAGCAATCTGTTGCATTTCTATACATTAACAATCAAAAATCAGAAAGAGAAATTAAGGAAACAATCCCATTTACCACTGCATCAAAGAGAATAAAATACCTAGGAGCAAACCTATCTAAGGAGGCAAAAGACCCATAGTCTGAAAACTGTAAAAAACTAATGAAAGAAATTGAAGATGACACAAAAAGACAAAGATATACTGTGTTCTTGGATTGGAAGAATCAATATTGTGAAAACGACTATACTATCCAAGGCAATCTACATATTCAGTGCAATCCCTATTAAGCTACCAATGGCATTTTTCACAGAACTAGAACAAAAACTCTAAAATTTATACAGAAACACAAAAGAATTCAACTAGCAAAGCAATATTGAGAGAGAAAAAAAATGGAGTTGGAAAAATCAGGATCCCTGACTTCAGACTATACTACAAAGGCATAGTCATCAAAACAAAATAGTGCTGGGACAATAGCAGAAATATAGATCAATGGAACAGGATAGAAAGCCTGGAAATAAACCCATGCACCCACCAATGGCCAATTAATCCACTACAAAGGAGGTAAGACTATACAATAGAAAAAAGACAGTCTCTTCAATAAATGGTGCCTGGAAAATGGGACAGCTACATGTAAAAGAATGAAATTGGAACATTTTGTAATACATACATAAAAACTAACTGAAAATGGATGAAGGATCTGAATGTAAGACTGGATACTATAAAATTCCTAGAGGAAAATACAGGCAGGATACTCTTTGATATAAATCATAGCAATATCTTTTTTGGATCCTTTACCTGGAGTAATGGAAATAGAAACAAAAATAGACAAATAGGACCTAATTAAACTTAAAAGCTTTTACACAGCAAAGAAAGCCATAAACAAAATGAATACAATCTACAAAATGGGAGAAAATATTCCCAAACAATGCTACCAGAAAGAGGTTAATCTTCAAAATATACAAACAGTTGATATAGCTCAATAAAATTTAAAAAAAAAAGACAACCTTACATGTAGATACATGGTTGAGTCCCTTTGCTGTTCAACTGAAACTATCACCAACAACACTGTTAATTAGCTATACTTCAATACAAAATAAAAAGTAAAACAAAAAACAATTGAAAAATGGGCAGAAGATCTAAATAGAAATTGCTCCAAAGAAGACATACAAATGACCAAAAGGCACGTGAAAAGATGCTCAACATCACTATTGTTAGATAAATGCAAATAAAAACCATAAGTGTGCATATATATGTGTGTGTATGTATATATACTAATTTTACACACAATGGAACATTACCCAGCCATAAAAAAGAATCAGATAATGCCATTTGCAGCAACATGGATGGACCTAGAGATTATTGTACTAAGTGAAGTAAGTCAGATGGAGAAAGACAAATGTTATATGCTATTGCTTACATGTGGAATCTAAAAGAAGCAGCAAATAAACTTCTTTCTAAAAGAGACGCTCATAGATGTAGAACACAAACCTATGGTCACCAAAGGGGAATGGGGGGCGGCTGGAGGGATAAATTAGGAGGTTATGAATAACATACACATAGTAGAATCACTGTGCTGTACCTTAAACTAACACAACATAATAAATTGACTACACTTGAATAAAAATAATAAAAGAAAAAAATTATTATGTGGAAACTTTCAAACTCAAGTGATAGAAAAAAATGCATTTATTAATAGCCACAATGGCCCTCTCAGCAGGGTGGGTCTTACTAAACCAAAACCAGGGCCTCTGCTTCTTCTTTTTTTAACCATGGTAAAATTCACATAAAATTCTCTCTTCTTTTTTTTAAATTCCATTTTTTAATCTTCTTAATCTTTTTTGTACCATAGATCCCAATGGCAGTCTAGTAAATTCCATGGACTCCCTTCTCAGAATCATGTTTTTAAATGCATAAAATGAAATACATAGAATTTCAAAGGAAGCCAATTACTTTGAAATTTTGTTGTCAAAATTTTAAGGATTAAATAGGGAAACAGTAAAGTCTTCCTGGGTGGCTTAGTGGTGAAGAATCTGCCTGACAATGCAGTAGGCTCAGTTTGATCCCTGGTCCAGAAAGATCCCCTGGAGAAGGAAATGGTAACCCACTCCAGTATTCTTGCCTGGGAAATCCCATGGACAGAGGACTCTGGTGGGCTATTGCCCATGGGGTTCCAAAAGAGTCAAACATGATGTAGTGACTAAAGAACAACAACAACAACAACAACAACAACAGTGCAACAGTAATATATTCTTCTTAATACATTGATAGCAAGAGCTAGCAAGTAGGACTAATGACTGGTACAATTTCAAAGTGGTGATGAACAAAGATGATGATTTAGCTGCGACAACTATAATCTGGCACGAAAATATCTGTGATTTCTCATGGTGGTCAACAGACTCGGGTATTGCTAATATACCCTATGCAATATTACCCTAGGTAATATTGCTAATATGGCCTAGATTCACAGTAGAAGCAAACACTAAATATTAGAGGTTTGTGAAAATAATGAAGTAACATTTTTCTATCCAAATGTATGAACCCTCTGAACTCTTAGCTCCAGATTAGGAACCCTTGCAGGAAATGCAAGCCTGGTTTGTCTGGTTATCTAAGTTTGGAAGCAGATTCTTCTGGTAAGAGAGGGAGGGGGAAGTATTTGGAGCTGAGAGCGAGTGCAGTGCAGCCATGGTGCTGAGGTGGCCACAGGGCAGTCTAAAGTCAGCAATGCCTACTCTAACTCAGATTTTTTGCAACACTTGATATCAACTACTTCTATCTCCTCTTGAAATCTTCATTAAAGTCTGATTATGTTCTGGAATGTGGATTTTTTGTGGCCCTTGGAGAAGGGCCTGCTTTATGTTTGAGAATTGAAGCCTAGTGACCACCTGGGCAAAAGTCAGAGCCCCCAAGAACCTCAGACTTCTGGGGAGTCACAAAAGCCCTGAAGAGGGCCTTGGACTTCAGCTGCACATAGAGCTGGGGGTGTGGTTTATCTAGATCCCCAAGGCACAGAGGGCCCCAGATGGTGTCCAGTTATGCTTGTTTTCTGCATGAATTTCAAAGGAACAATTACTTTGAAATTTTGTTGTCAAAATTTTAAGGATTAAATAGGGAAACAGTAAAGTCTTCCTGGGTGGCTTAGTGGTGAAGAATCTGCCTGACAATGCAGTAGGCTCAGTTTGATCCCTGGTCCAGAAAGATCCCCTGGAGAAGGAAATGGTAACCCACTCCAGTATTCTTGCCTGGGAAATCCCATGGACAGAGGACTCTGGTGGGCTATTGCCCATGGGGTTCCAAAAGAGTCAAACATGATGTAGTGACTAAAGAACAACAACAACAACAACAACAACAACAGTGCAACAGTAATATATTCTTCTTAATACATTGATAGCAAGAGCTAGCAAGTAGGACTAATGACTGGTACAATTTCAAAGTGGTGATGAACAAAGATGATGATTTAGCTGCGACAACTATAATCTGGCACGAAAATATCTGTGATTTCTCATGGTGGTCAACAGACTCGGGTATTGCTAATATACCCTATGCAATATTACCCTAGGTAATATTGCTAATATGGCCTAGATTCACAGTAGAAGCAAACACTAAATATTAGAGGTTTGTGAAAATAATGAAGTAACATTTTTCTATCCAAATGTATGAACCCTCTGAACTCTTAGCTCCAGATTAGGAACCCTTGCAGGAAATGCAAGCCTGGTTTGTCTGGTTATCTAAGTTTGGAAGCAGATTCTTCTGGTAAGAGAGGGAGGGGGAAGTATTTGGAGCTGAGAGCGAGTGCAGTGCAGCCATGGTGCTGAGGTGGCCACAGGGCAGTCTAAAGTCAGCAATGCCTACTCTAACTCAGATTTTTTGCAACACTTGATATCAACTACTTCTATCTCCTCTTGAAATCTTCATTAAAGTCTGATTATGTTCTGGAATGTGGATTTTTTGTGGCCCTTGGAGAAGGGCCTGCTTTATGTTTGAGAATTGAAGCCTAGTGACCACCTGGGCAAAAGTCAGAGCCCCCAAGAACCTCAGACTTCTGGGGAGTCACAAAAGCCCTGAAGAGGGCCTTGGACTTCAGCTGCACATAGAGCTGGGGGTGTGGTTTATCTAGATCCCCAAGGCACAGAGGGCCCCAGATGGTGTCCAGTTATGCTTGTTTTCTCTGCATGCATGCACGCTCAGTTGATCAGTCATGTCTGACTCTTTGCGACTCTATGGACTGTAGCCCACTGGTTCCTCTGTCCATGGGATTCTGCAGGCAGGAATACTGGAGTGGGTTGCCATGCTCTCCTCCAGGGGATCTTCCTAACCCAGGGATCGAACCTGCATCTCTTGCATCTCCTTCATTGGTGGGCAGATTCTTTACCACTGAGCCATGTGCTGACATAAGTAGAACTACAGGAGATGTAAGTCTGACCCATTTGGACCCAGAGCCCTCCCTCTTCAATTGACCTCTGAAGTCTGGAAGCAGGCTTCTGCTTTAGAGCTGAGCTGAGGGATAGAAACTAGGATTCTAAATGAACAGCAGTCTCCTTCCTGCCCTGACCTTACACAGATCACTTCACTGCCATTTGTTTGTGGTCCCCTATTGCCAAATAGCAAGATGGTGACAATGCAAGTGGCACCCTGTCATGGAGTCGAGGGCCTGAGTGAGGTGATGGTGTGTAGTGGGCAAGAGCTCACACGCTGGTGTCAGGTCTGAGTTTGGATTCTGGCTCTGCTATTGATGTTGGTCAAATTCCTCCACCTCTGCAAGAAGTAACCCGCCCTATGTTCGACACAAAAGCAAAAGATGTGTGAAAATGGTCTTGAGACTGTTCATGTGGCTTGCATGAGGATTAAACTCAACAATGTGTATAAAGTTGTTCGTACAGTTTGTGGAACATCAGCAATGTAGCTATTATTATTATTGGTGGTGGTGGTATCATTATTATATCAAGCCTCCCCTCATAAGAGAGGTCAGTTTCTGTATTTTAAAATTATTAAATTTTGCTGAGACAGATTAACTACTTCTATTTCTTCCTTTTTTGAAATCTTCATTAAAGTCTGATTATGTTCTGGAATGTGGATTTTTTGTGGCCCTTGGAGAAGGGCCTGCTTTATGTTTGAGAATTGAAGCCTAGTGACCACCTGGGCAAAAGTCAGAGCCCCCAAGAACCTCAGACTTCTGGGGAGTCACAAAAGCCCTGAAGAGGGCCTTGGACTTCAGCTGCACATAGAGCTGGGGGTGTGGTTTATCTAGATCCCCAAGGCACAGAGGGCCCCAGATGGTGTCCAGTTATGCTTGTTTTCTCTGCATGCATGCACGCTCAGTTGATCAGTCATGTCTGACTCTTTGCGACTCTATGGACTGTAGCCCACTGGTTCCTCTGTCCATGGGATTCTGCAGGCAGGAATACTGGAGTGGGTTGCCATGCTCTCCTCCAGGGGATCTTCCTAACCCAGGGATCGAACCTGCATCTCTTGCATCTCCTTCATTGGTGGGCAGATTCTTTACCACTGAGCCATGTGCTGACATAAGTAGAACTACAGGAGATGTAAGTCTGACCCATTTGGACCCAGAGCCCTCCCTCTTCAATTGACCTCTGAAGTCTGGAAGCAGGCTTCTGCTTTAGAGCTGAGCTGAGGGATAGAAACTAGGATTCTAAATGAACAGCAGTCTCCTTCCTGCCCTGACCTTACACAGATCACTTCACTGCCATTTGTTTGTGGTCCCCTATTGCCAAATAGCAAGATGGTGACAATGCAAGTGGCACCCTGTCATGGAGTCGAGGGCCTGAGTGAGGTGATGGTGTGTAGTGGGCAAGAGCTCACACGCTGGTGTCAGGTCTGAGTTTGGATTCTGGCTCTGCTATTGATGTTGGTCAAATTCCTCCACCTCTGCAAGAAGTAACCCGCCCTATGTTCGACACAAAAGCAAAAGATGTGTGAAAATGGTCTTGAGACTGTTCATGTGGCTTGCATGAGGATTAAACTCAACAATGTGTATAAAGTTGTTCGTACAGTTTGTGGAACATCAGCAATGTAGCTATTATTATTATTGGTGGTGGTGGTATCATTATTATATCAAGCCTCCCCTCATAAGAGAGGTCAGTTTCTGTATTTTAAAAAATTTTAGTATAAATTAAGAAAACCCTTACACAAAAACTATAAATAATGACAACAATGCTTTCTCTCTCCTCTTCCTCCTATCCACATAATCTTACCACTTCACTTGACTTTTTTCCTCTTTACCTTCCTTTGGAATGACCCAGGTGAAGTATTTTTCAGAAGGGGGAATAGATTTCTTGAGAACATATACTCACCCTTTGCCCACGACTTACTATCACTATAAACACCCCTCTGCCACATACACATGCATACACATAAACACTTGCATACACACATATATATACACACACTCATTCCTCTCTTCCTGTGATAAGAGAATCAAATTCAGGCCTCCTGCCTGGAACTGCAGAACATTACCATCAGGCTGGTCCATTAAATATCATTTGAAAGTCAATTTTATCCCAGAGTGGTAAGTAGTATGCGTGCTTATGTCTTCATCTACCTTAATTAGGAAAAGCAATTTGCTGCACATTTCTTAAAAAAAAAAGAAAAAAAGGAAAAAAAAACCTGATCAAATTTGAGCTCCTGGTAGATTAAAACAGTGTATGTTATGGTGGTGGTACAAAGATGTAAAACCACTTCCCACATCTAAATTATGGCTTGGTCTAAAAACAGTCCAGCCTTATGACTCGTGTGTTTTCTAAGTAACTTGCGCAATTGCCCGTAATTATGGAAATAGGGGCTGTCTCCTGAAAGCCAGCCCCTCCTCATTCTGTTTCTCGACCCAGAATAGAAAACTCCATTTTGAGACTATCACTTGAGATGTTCCCACGCCATCATATTTTCTGTGATTCTCTATCATTAACAATCTCAAGACCATTTTCACACATCTCCTTTTGCCAAAATGGTTGGAGTGTCTGAGAAGCTATAGTTCTGTTGAATGTAGGTGTCTGCTTTTCTCATTTGTTTCTTTTAACTAGGCCAGACCAATTTTAACTTAGAGGGGAGCTTCTGACTTGATTCCTCCTGAAACACTGGCCTGGGA
Organism: Tragulus kanchil; assembly: GCA_022376925.1. Taxonomy (NCBI): domain Eukaryota; kingdom Metazoa; phylum Chordata; class Mammalia; order Artiodactyla; family Tragulidae; genus Tragulus; species Tragulus kanchil. The sequence goes on along the minus strand of JAIOJX010000001.1, from coordinate 92,457,664 downwards.
GTGCCTGCAGCACCACAGAGACAAGCCTGTCAGAAGAAGTCTTTATGTTTGAGGAACTAAGCAGTCTCTTAAGAGGGCACAACCCCTCAGGGAAGGATGAGCCAGGGGGTAAGGATGAGCCAGGGAGGAAGCAGCCAGGCCTAAGGAGAATGACCCAGGAAGAGAATTCTGAACTTGAGAAGGAGGAGGTGTGATTATGACTACGTGTCTCGTGTTCAGTGGCACTCTATGCTGACCACTGTGTATTTCTGAACTCATGTCTGGGTCCTGCTGAGAGATGAGCTGCCATTCCCCTCCCACGCCCTCAATATTCCATTTGTCACACAGCAGCCAGATTTTCAAGTCATAAATCAGATCATGGTACTCCTTTGCATAAAAACCTTCTATGGCTTTCTACTCCATGTTGTAGTAAATAATAATAATAAAAAATTTCCCCTTGTGAGAGCCTACAGGATTCCACCTGAGCAGCTTCTGTCTGCTTCTCCCACTTCATCTTGTAACCTCTTTCCCCTTGGTGTTGCTTGTTTCAACCACAGAGCCTTCTTTCTTATCCTAGCCAGGTTCATTCTCACCCTACTGCCTTTATATCTGCTGGTCCCTCTGTCCTGAATACTCCACTCTTTCTTGGAAGATTATCTTCTCATCCTCCAGGTCAGTTTAAATATCACCTCTTTAAACTGTCCTTTTCTGAGTCCCATAAGTGACAGCCCTTCTCATGCCCCGCAATGCTCTCCCATCATCTTTCTCATTTTATTCTCAGCCCATATCACAGGCTGACATGATTTCGTTTGGTTGCTAATTTATCGTTTTTCTCTTCCTTCTTGAGGACAGGACCTAAGCTTAGCTTCCTTTTCAGCAGCAAAGCCCAAGACAAGGGTTAGGTGCATGGACTTTGTGTTCAAAGACAGAGCTCCTTGAAGTCTTACAGAAATAAAGAGGTTTAGTATATGAATTAGGACTTGCCAGAATATGGGAGGATCCAAAAGAGTGAAGGTCAACAAGACTGAAGCCACAAGGTCAGGGACACCGAAACTGATGATCTCAAGTCCAGAGCAAAGCACTGACATAACTCCCCAAGGATAGCCTTTTCTAACTTCTTCCTTTCCTATCTTGCCCAGGTTCCTCTCACTGGCAAATTCTAACCTGTATCCAGGTTAAACTGGGTTGATGCCTGTGTGAAACTGTTCGCTGTTTGCTACAGTCATGACTGTGATCAGAAATGAGGCTGACTGGATAGGGGATGCCTGTCACCAGAAGTCTGCTTTTTTATTGTTCTGTCCCAGACTCTAGAGCATCACAGGTGCTTAGTAAGTGCTTCCAAAGTAACTGATTCACACGAGGGCTATAAATAAAAACTGACAGTTGTGACACTCAGTTTGGGAACCCAGCGGCACACAAGGCACCTTACTATAGGATCCCTCACAGGATACCTCAAATGTCTGAGACACAGTCTCCATCTACTGCTCCAGACACTGGGCTCTACCAGCACGTAAAGGTTCTAGGCTTTAATGGTGGTGACAGTGGGAAACAACAGAAAAATATGGTTCCCAGCAAGGCGTTGTGGATAGGAACAGGGGTATCTGAGTAAACTTGTTCAGGAGCACAAGTGAGACACCTCAGGGACCTTCTAGAACCACTGCAGATAAGAGAAGGGGTGGGGAAAACCTTTGCTATTATATGTCATATATGGGAAGGAAACCCAAGTGAAAATATCTGCAAGAAAATGTGTTATGAACATAGCACCCAAGGATGGGGTTCATCATTTAAAAGTTGAGAGTCTCCTAGAATAGCCTGGCTCCCCACGGGATTCGATTAGCCAATGAGAAGCTGTACCAGCCAGGAGGGGAGTGGAGGATATGAGTTTCTTTTAATGGTGCCATTCTTGTGTCTATTGATAGTGTGGCCATGAAAGTCAGCATGTATCCACGGGCCTAGGGCCTGCAGGAAATCGAGTGGTAGACAGATGGATTAGAATTTAAATCAAACAAGCAGACCAAAGCACGACTGGTGTAAAGGGCAGTGCATTAACCCCCCTAAATGTCTACGTAGTAAGTATGAACCTCCTGAGGTCTGGAGGACAGTTAATGAGTTTGACAAGCTCTGTTCCATGAATTCCATAATGGAAAGCGATGCTGTCCCCAAAGTTATTCAGAAAAGATTTTTATAAACCTATATGTAGGGTATTGGTAGTTTAATCCTCAGCTTTTACGTGAGTCCTCCTAGGCATCAAGACTAGTCTTCAGAACTTCGAATATGCTATTTCTATGTTTGGTCATTCAACAAATATTTACTGACATCTTCATGTGTGCCAAACAATGAGCCGATCACTAAGGATGTAGCAGGGAGCAAAACAGGGCTAACATCACACATCTGTCCAAAAGAAATGAAAGCACACATCCATGGCAAGATGGTTATGTGAGTGTCCATTGCAACTTTTTTCATAATAGACAAAAATAACCCAAAATGTCCGTCAATTGGAGAATGGAACAAGCTGTGGTATGTCCATGTGATGGAGTACCATGCCAATAAAAAGGAACAAGATATTGATGTGTACAACCACATGGATGAATCTCCAAAAGTACCATGTCAATGCTAAGAAGCTAGCCACAAAACACCGCACTCTGATTACATTCATAGCATATCATCCTGGAAAAGTCATTATTACAGGGATAGAAAACAGATCCATGATTGCCAGTGCATGTAGGGGATTGATTGTTAAAGGGTCATGGAGCTACTTTTGGGGGTACTGGAAATGTTCTGCATCTTGATTGTGGTGGCAGCTTTATGATGGAATGTATTTAGCAAACTAATTAAGTTCTATACTTGGAGAGGCTGAATATTAATGTATGTAACTTGTAGCTTAATAAATGTGACTTTAAGAAATAGCATGAGCTGCTATTCTACTGGAGGCACAAATGCTGTGCTGCATTAAGTCGCTTCAGTTGTGTCTGACTCTTTGTGACCTCATGGACTGCAGCCCACCAGGATCCTCTGTCCATGGGATTCTCCAGTCAAGAATACTGGAGTGTGCTGCCATTTCCTTCTTCAGGAGATCTTCCCAACCCAGGGATTGAATCTGCATTTCTTAATGTTGCCTGCAACAGCAGGCAGGTTCTTTAATGATTAAAATATAGAAGATGGAACAGACCTATTTGATGTCCCACAATACTTCCCATCTGCCCTCTCTGATGTCATCTGCTGCTCCAAGGGACAGTTCCCTATAAACATAGATTCCTGTCATGTCACAGCATCTCTCTTCAAGTGTGCACTCCATGTTTTTTCATTTTCTGTTCTGGAGCTTCTCTAATACCTTGGAGCTATTCAGTCTGCAGATAAGCCACCTGGCTGTGTGGATAAGTTAACTCTCAGGGTAAACACTTCATGTCAAAATTTCTGGGATGCATTCTGTACATTTTTTCAGGGAGTTTCCCTGGAATAGAGCCCATGTGACCCAAGTCTACAATGACCATTTGCAAAGAAATGAAAGCACACATCCATGGCAAGATGGTTATGTGAGTGTCCATTGCAATTTTTAAGACAAAAATAACCCAAAATGTCCGTCAATTGGAGAATGGAACAAGCTGTGGTATGTCCATGTGATGGAGTACCATGCCAATAAAAAGGAACAAGATATTGATGTGTACAACCACATGGATGAATCTCCAAAAGTACCATGTCAATGCTAAGAAGCTAGCCACAAAACACCGCACTCTGATTACATTCATAGCATATCATCCTGGAAAAGTCATTATTACAGGGATAGAAAACAGATCCATGATTGCCAGTGCATGTAGGGGATTGATTGTTAAAGGGTCATGGAGCTACTTTTGGGGGTACTGGAAATGTTCTGCATCTTGATTGTGGTGGCAGCTTTATGATGGAATGTATTTAGCAAACTAATTAAGTTCTATACTTGGAGAGGCTGAATATTAATGTATGTAACTTGTAGCTTAATAAATGTGACTTTAAGAAATAGCATGAGCTGCTATTCTACTGGAGGCACAAATGCTGTGCTGCATTAAGTCGCTTCAGTTGTGTCTGACTCTTTGTGACCTCATGGACTGCAGCCCACCAGGATCCTCTGTCCATGGGATTCTCCAGTCAAGAATACTGGAGTGTGCTGCCATTTCCTTCTTCAGGAGATCTTCCCAACCCAGGGATTGAATCTGCATTTCTTAATGTTGCCTGCAACAGCAGGCAGGTTCTTTAATGATTAAAATATAGAAGATGGAACAGACCTATTTGATGTCCCACAATACTTCCCATCTGCCCTCTCTGATGTCATCTGCTGCTCCAAGGGACAGTTCCCTATAAACATAGATTCCTGTCATGTCACAGCATCTCTCTTCAAGTGTGCACTCCATGTTTTTTCATTTTCTGTTCTGGAGCTTCTCTAATACCTTGGAGCTATTCAGTCTGCAGATAAGCCACCTGGCTGTGTGGATAAGTTAACTCTCAGGGTAAACACTTCATGTCAAAATTTCTGGGATGCATTCTGTACATTTTTTCAGGGAGTTTCCCTGGAATAGAGCCCATGTGACCCAAGTCTACAATGACCCCATAGGCACCTCTGATGAAGCACCCTTATGCTGCTTTTTCTTCCTTCCATATCTCACTCTCCCCATTTCCTCACTCCTGCTTCATGGATATCTCCCAGCACCCTTGTCTCAGGCTTTGCTTTCAAGCTGAGACATAATATAATGTCAGATACTATGAAGCAGTCTGCTTCCCCTGCAGCTGAGTGGTAAAGAATCCCCTGGAGAAGGGCATGGCAACTTACTCCAGTATTCTTACCAGGAAAATCCCCTGGACAGAGGATCCTGGAGGGCTACAGTTCAGGGATCGCAAAGAGAAAAACATGACTGAAGTGACTAAGCATGCACTATGAAGCAAAATAAAGCATGTAGAGGAATGGAGCAATAAGAATGCTACTATAGATAAGGTTAGGAAAGAACTCTGTGAAGCAGGCACCTCTGAGTAGAAATCTGAACCAACCAAGGAATGAGCTGTGTGGCTAGTTAGGGGATGAGAATTTGGGGCTGAGAAAACGGTAAGTCTACACAAGGACTATTCTAGAAATAGTAAGGAGTTCACTATAGCCAGAGCTCAGTGAACAAAAGAGAGAGCCTACAAGTAGTAGGGAAAGATCATGTAGGATCTCATAGGCCACAAAAAGGACTCTGGATTTCATTCTGAATGATCTAAGAGGCTCTTGGAGAGTTTTGGGCAGAGGAATAAAATAATCTGACATCCATATTTAAAAGGACAACTAAGTGCCCTATGATACCACAATCCTACTTCTGGGCATATATCTAGACAAAACTACAAAGCACTGGCAGGCAGATTCCTTACCACTGAGCAACCTGGGAAACCCAGATGTTGATGAGGCAATGGGAAAAACAAGCAGGGGGTTCAGTGAGTCATTAAGGCTAGAGACTTAAATTTGGGAGCAAAGCTCTCAGCAAACAAATGATACTTAAGGTCTTGAGATTCAAGATGACAGTTCATAGGAAGTTTGAACAGAGAAGAGAGGTGATCCCAGCACTGAATGCTAGATCACTTCAATGTTTAGAGGTCAGGAAGATGGAGTAGCCAGTAGAAGAGACTAACAACGAACAGCACAAAAGGCAGGAAGAGATCCAAGGGGGTGTGGCATCTACAAGGCCTAGAGAAGGGGAAATGGAGCTGATGGGTTGAGATAGGGTGAGGTCTGAGAATCAGCCTCGAACTTACTTGTGAGGGTCATTGGTGACCTTGAAAAAGGCAATTTTAGTGGGATGGTGAGGATGGAAGCCTTGTTAGAACAAACTCAGAAAAGAGAAGGAAGCAAATAGAACAGAAGTAACTCTTTAGTTTTTCTGTAGGAGGGAGTATAGAAATGGGACAGTGCTTGAAGGGGAGTGAGGATGAAAGGAGGTTTTTATTTTTTACCTGATTTCTGATACCATAGGAAGTTCGCATGCTGATTGGGAAGCTCTAGAAAGGTGCGCTAAATTAATGATGTAGGAGAGGGCAAGAGGGATGTCTTGAGTAGGCTGGAGGTTGGAAGTGGGGGGAAATCCAGTTCACAAGTGTGGTTTTGGCTTTAGACAGGAACATGGACAGTATATCTACTGTGACAGGAGAGAAGATGGGGTATATGGTCACAGATGCAGAGAGGCTGAGACTTTGATGGGGTAGGGTATGGAAGTTCTCTTCTGCTGAATTCTTTCCTCAGTGAAAAAGTCAGATCATTAGCTGAGACTGAAGATGAAAAGTAGACATTGGAGATTTGAGGAGAGATGAGATAGAGCGGAATAGTTGTTTTAGAGACAGAAGGAACAGACTGACTAGGGAAAAGTCAGACTCTTGGCAGCATTACAGACCTACTTGAAATTTGTGCTCATGAATTTAGAGTGAGACTAGTTATCACGGAGGTGCCTCAGCTCCTTGTGTGCAGGTGTCAGGGAAGTGGAGAGGTAGATTTCAACAGCATTGGGCTGTGAAGGAAGGAGATATTGTGAGGGACTGAGGGGGGTGAAGTGGTGAGGAAGGGGGCGGGTGCTATGATGGGATCAAAGCCAGGTGAAGAAGGAGCTGAGGCTTGAAGAGTACTACAGGGAGTGGGAAGTTGCTAGGATCTGTGGATAAATAAGAATTCCTAGCGGGCTTCCCTGGTGGTCCAGTGGGTAAGGACACCATCTGGCAGTGCAAGGGGCGCCGGTTCGATCCCTGGCCTGGGAAGATCCCGCGTGCTGCGGAGCGGCTGAACTGATGTGTCCAATTGCCGAGCCAGAGCTCTGGAGCGCATGCACCCAGAGCCGGTGCTCTGCGACAATAGACACCACCGCAATGGGAGGCCCACACGGGTCAAAGAACAAGGATGGATGAAACTAGACAAATGAAGGACCAATAGGAGTGGCCCGCCCACCCCTCTCCCTCCCCACCCCCGCTAAAATAAATAAATAAATGTTTATTTTTTAAATTTCCTAGCAAGACAGGAGACTTGTTAGAGCTGGGGGATTACAGAGAATGATGTAGAAAGATAGGAGGTGGTAACTTGAGAGAGGAACATGTAAAACTGGGATTATGTTGAAGACAGTCATTGATGACCAGGTCTAGGATGTGATCACAGGAAGGAATGGCTGACATAGGGCATGGACATATCCCTGGAGGTGAAAGAGTCATAGATATGAGAAGCTAGAGAGTGTGAAGTATCATCTATGCTGAATATTGAAATCATCAGAATTATGATAGCTGCAGTGGCAGAGAGAGAAGAGAGTCACATGATTAAATAATTCAAAGAAAAATGAGTGACTAGATGTATAAATGACAGCAACAAGGTGTTTTTCATACTCTGTACTGCTTATTATTTGGGATATTGGGTCTTTTTTTCTTCCAACCTCTTCCTACCCTGTTCCCAACTAAGGATGCTGTGAGTTCACAGAAGGAAGTGTCCGTGTTGCTACTATTTCTGTAGCTAAGCTAGTACTTAGCCTAGAGGTGTTGGTTAGGAACTTCTTTCCTTAGACAGCTTCTAGAATTTCTGAAACATACGTCCAGACTTGCTTCAGCCCTCGTAGCAACCGCATTTCTATAGATAGTGCAACTAAGTCAACTCCCTGTTACTGGTTATGTTCAGTAATTGGGCTATGCAGGTGAGAGTTTCTTCAATTCACCATAGGTGTGGACCAAAGATTGAGCCTGAATAAATGTGGGAGAGTCCCTTGGACAGCAAGGAGATCAAACCAGTCAACCCTAAAGGAAATCAACCCTGAATATTCACTGGGTGGTCTGATATCGAAGCTGAAGCTCCAATACTGTGGACACCTGATGCAAAGAGACGATTCATTGGAAAAGACCCCAATTCTGGGAAAGATTGAGGAAAGGAGGAGAAAAGGATGACAGAGGATGAGATGGTTGGATGGCATCACCAACTCAATGGACATGAGTTTAAGCAAATGCCCGGAGATGGTGAAGGACCAGGAAATCTGGTGTGCTGTAATCCATGGGGTCGCAAAGAGTTGGACACGACTGATTGACTAAACAAGAACAAAACTGGAAGACAGTCAATGTCATCTCTGATGATTTTCAGTCTCACTGAAAACTTCAGTGCCCAGTTCTCAATTTCTGGGGTCAGACCAATGTATCACTTTGTTATTTCTCCTAAAGCAGAGGGTTTCAAATGTCAGACAATGACAGTAACCTGAGGAAACTGTGCAAACTATTCATCCCTGGTCTTTACTCTCATTAAAACAGATTCACTGGGGTAAGGCCTAAGAATCAACATTTTTCAGTGCTTCTTGGGTGCTTTTCAGTGGCTCACATTGAGAAGCCCTGCACTAAAGTGGTGGTTGGCAAGGATGGAACTTTTCCAGATTTTTTTTTTTTTTATATTTTAAGAGTGATCCTTTTAATGGGAGACCCTTCTCAAGTCCAAAGGAACAGACTGCTAATGGTGGAATTTGGGGCACCTGTGAAGATCCTATTAAGATGCAGAGGGCTGTTAAATTTTCGAGTCCAAATAAAAGGCTGGAGGAGATGCTATGGTGTCCAGTTGGATTTCAATGGTCTAATCTTTTCAACATGTGGCTCCAGGAGCAGCCAAAGGAGGATCATCTAGGAGCTTGTGGGAGATGCAGGCTCTCAAGCCTCACTGGAGATCTGCTGAATCAGAAAGTTTGGGGGCTGCTTCTTGTTTGTGGTCTCACAAATTCTGATGCCCCCTTACTTTTGGGAGTCACTCTTCCAGCCTGTGAACCCAAGAGGATGGGTGCCCTTCCCACATGAGCAAACTTCATGTAGGTTGAGCTCACTCACTCTCTGATCCACTGTCTCCCTCATTCTGACACTCTGGGGTGTTGGGAGTGGGAGAAGTGCTTTGCTTTGATGAACTATGCCAGTAGGTATGCAAATGATGGCCTCTGGGTGACACCACTGTGACAGATTCTGGGGCAAAGATGTTTGCATAGGAGACAGCTCTTCTGCTCCCCCAGAACTCTCCTCAGTGGGTGGCCACCCCATGTATCCTCTCAGAGCCGGTCTAGGGTAATACATTCTAATATGTCTATACATCAAACCATCTGTTTTAACTGGGAGGTTGCCTTCTGAGGAGCTTCATGACCAACTCACCTCTTGGTCTGGATTTCAGGGCTAAAAGTCATAGGCTAATATCCCCTAGAAACTGCCTGGACTATTTGACCACAGTTATCCTTTCTCTAAAGAATGTCATCAATTTAAACAGACACTTAGCTTAAGCCAGAAGTAAGGGTGTCCATCTTATGCAAAGTCACATGCAAATGATTTGGAATTACTTCCCTTCACTGTCTCCTTCATTAGTCCAGAAGTTAAGGGTTCCATTGAATTATACAGAACTCTTACATTGGCTGTTGATTATTTTTAAACTTGTTCTATTATTTAAAAGTAATAGAGATGGCAGTTTTATATGATCTGATTTTTATTCAGATTTGAAAGTCATTCACATCAAATTAAAATTCCTTTGGGCCTTTTAAAATGCCTGAAATTAAAGTTTATGATTTAATAACTAAAGGGTACAGAGGGAATGCGAACTGACTTCCTGAATCTTCAGTGACACAGAAATTTCCAGAAGATATCCAGCCTCTCCAAATGACTCTTTCCTCCATTTAGTAGGCATAGTGGTGATGGGGGAAGATCCAGGACCATTAGCCAAGATACTTGGATTTCAGTCTAGGCTTTGCTGAAAGTGAGTCAGTGCCAAGAAAACAGGCAAAATATCTGGTCACTCATTGTCTTTAAAGGACTTAGAAAATCAGAGGGCGAACAGAGGGGAAAAGAGGAGGGAAAAACAAGTGTATAAAATGCAAACTGATGCCTACTTCACACAAATGATGCCTAGTTCTTTCTCTTTCCTTGTTCCTAATTCTCCTTACCTTCTCCCTTCCTCTCTTCCTCTCTTTATCCCTCATCTCCTTCTTTCCTTCTTCCCTCCCATCTCTTTTATTCAGCAATCCAAGTAACTGAGCAAGAGTTCGCTAAACATCTCTTGGCCCCAGAGGTATGAGAATTACCATCCATCCTTAGACCAAAGCTAGAGGGATGTCTGCCCTGAGTCCTTAGGCTTTACACCTTTGTTACTAAAAGTGTGCACCATGAACCAGCACCAGCAGCATCGCTTGGGAGCTTGTTAGAAATGGAGACCAGAAATGGAGACCCGAGTACCATGCCAGACTTAAGGAATCAGCATGTGCATTTCTACCAGCTCCCCACTGATTCAGGTGCACATTAAAGTTTGGGAAGCATTGCTCTAGAGGCCCTCTCCTTTGCTCATGCCCCTCTGCACCAAGCAGGATTCTGGAAGGCCAAGGGAATATACTCACCCAGATCTTGCCCTACTAGAACATTCTCTGGGTTCCTGCCTCCCTAAATTCTCTATCCCCAAACTCGTGAGTCAGCTTCCAAGACCTACTGCACAGCCAGGATGCATTTATCTAGGGCTGAGAAGTAACCAGATGTGGCTGCCTGGTGGGGGGAGGGCAGAAACAGGGAGGTCTGCGGAAGAAACTTGGCCACTCCCCTGCAGGATAGCTCTGTGGGTGGGAAAAGGAGGAAGGGGCCGAGTGCCAGCCCTCTAGACTCCTGTGAATTCCAGGGTGGAACTCCAACGAACTCTGGAATTCTAAATTCACACCTGGCCTTGCAAGTTGTTATGACAGCGTATTTGTCAAGATAAGAGGAAAGAAGCTTTTTCTTTAAACATTTGTATGCATGATATATAACTTTCCAACATTCGGGCCTATGGTATGTGGGCCTCCCTTTGTACTCTTGGCTCAGTTCCACAGACGTTAGGGGCGAGCCTGCTTGTGATGGGATGAGGGGACAGCTGAGGTTTTCCAGCACAGCATGCCGTGCTGGTTTTGGGGAGACACAAAGCGAGAGCATCACATCTGCTCTGCTCCCTCTGGAAAGCTGCATTCCTTTGTATTCTTGGAGACTCTTCCTAAACCTTGAGGCATTCTATTTACGGTGTTTCCTTTAGAATGCCCTTAAAGGCGCTACTTGGGCTTCCCCGGTGGATCAGCGGTAAAGAATTCGCCTGCCAATGCAGGAGAAACCGTTTCTGTCCCTGGATCCGGAAGATACCCTGGAGAAACAAATAGCCACCCACTCCCGTATTCTTGCCTGGGAAATCCCACGGTGAGAGAAGCCTGGTGGACTACAGTCCAAGGGGTCACAAAAGAATCGGACACGACTGAGACACCCAACAAGAGGAGCTTTTTGTCCATCCTTTAACCAAGCTTCTCTTCAAGTTCTGTCCCGCTCTTTTTTAATAATTACGACATCTTTCTTTGGCACTAGGTATCCGGACATTTGGTTATTACAGTTGGTTAGAAAACAAGCCAGAAAATCAGAACAAATTAATAAAAATCACAGCACAGCGGCCGCACTCACGTGAAGCTTAAAGCACAAGGCATCTCGCGAGTGTGTGCACGCACGCACGCACGCACGTACGTACTACGTGCTCATTTGCATGGGAGCGCTTGCGGAAATAAGGAGACTCGCGGTAAGATTGTGTACCGGCTGCTGCGAAGTTTTGGCAGTGTGAGGACGCTGTCCCTGCCCCATGCGCACAAACTAAAGGTGCCTCATACAGGAGTGAGATAGAGGTATGTGTGCTTCATAGCTTTGTTTTTCCTCACAGTTTTAATGTGATTTATTCACTTTCAACAATGGGTGGAACTCCAACGAACTCTGGAATTCTAAATTCACACCTGGCCTTGCAAGTTGTTATGACAGCGTATTTGTCAAGATAAGAGGAAAGAAGCTTTTTCTTTAAACATTTGTATGCATGATATATAACTTTCCAACATTCGGGCCTATGGTATGTGGGCCTCCCTTTGTACTCTTGGCTCAGTTCCACAGACGTTAGGGGCGAGCCTGCTTGTGATGGGATGAGGGGACAGCTGAGGTTTTCCAGCACAGCATGCCGTGCGGGTTTTTGGGGGAGACACAAAGCGAGAGCATCACATCTGCTCTGCTCCCTCTGGAAAGCTGCATTCCTTTGTATTCTTGGAGACTCTTCCTAAACCTTGAGGCATTCTATTTACGGTGTTTCCTTTAGAATGCCCTTAAAGGCGCTACTTTGGCTTCCCCGGTGGATCAGCGGTAAAGAATTCGCCTGCCAATGCAGGAGAAACCGTTTCTGTCCCTGGATCCGGAAGATACCCTGGAGAAACAAATAGCCACCCACTCCCGTATTCTTGCCTGGGAAATCCCACGGTGAGAGAAGCCTGGTGGACTACAGTCCAAGGGGTCACAAAAGAATCGGACACGACTGAGACACCCAACAAGAGGAGCTTTTTGTCCATCCTTTAACCAAGCTTCTCTTCAAGTTCTGTCCCGCTCTTTTTTAATAATTACGACATCTTTCTTTGGCACTAGGTATCCGGACATTTGGTTATTACAGTTGGTTAGAAAACAAGCCAGAAAATCAGAACAAATTAATAAAAATCACAGCACAGCGGCCGCACTCACGTGAAGCTTAAAGCACAAGGCATCTCGCGAGTGTGTGCACGCACGCACGCACGCACGTACGTACTACGTGCTCATTTGCATGGGAGCGCTTGCGGAAATAAGGAGACTCGCGGTAAACTTGTGCACCGGCTGCTGCGAAGTTTTGGCAGTTTGAGGATGCTGTCCCTGCCCCATGCGCACAAACTAAAGGTGCCTCATACAGGGAGTGAGATAGAGGTATGTGTGCTTCATAGCTTTGTTTTTCCTCACAGTATTTCTCAAAAAACCACCCTGCGTCAGGCAACTTGACTGAGTATTTGATTCACTCTGTTGGGGATTCAAGCTTGTATTAAGTTACATTTTCTCAAAAGCGCCTGCCCAGTGCTTGGTGTAAAGTACAGGTCCTCCAACTTAGCACCTTGGGCCCCATCCCTGAAATTCTTACTTGCCATCTGGGAGGCCCAGTGGTGTGGATTTTTAGCACATACCCTGGAGATTCTGATTGTGGTGGTTGGCTGGCCACACTTGGAGAAATCTTAATATAGACAGGAGGTGGTGACGCAGTCCCTCCGTGGTCTTGTTCCGTTTATATGCTGGGTCATGGCTGTCAATTAGCTATACAGATGCTGGTGACTCATTAGTGGCTTGGAGCTCATGAAATCCCTGCATTCAATTTAACATGTATTTATTAGGCATCCACTCTGTATAGGAATGTAATGGGCACTGAGAACCAACCAAAGTATAAGATACGGCTCTAGTTATAAGGAGCTTGAACGCCTCTTTTGTCTTATTTATATAAAGTCAGGACAGCCATTAATATAATTTAGGAATATCGGATTTGTTTCATGGATAGAGTCCTGTGTTGGTGAAAAAAGAGGCACGAAACAGAATACAGAGGAATGATTCTATGTCTGTTAGTTAAGCACAATGCATTGAATGTATCTATAGCTACAAAATAAAATTCTAACAATCCCAACTGCAATTATAATAAATCTGTCTTCCAAGTATAGTATACTAACTCATATATATGGGATCTAGTAAGATGGTCATGATAACACACACAGTGAACTCATGAAAAAACAGAGAATAGACATAAAGACATTGTGGAGACCGAACAATGGGAGGGAGTAACATGGGAACCTATACTGTCATGTGTAGAAAAGATAGCTATTGTCATTGTGCTAGGGGAATAGGAATACCTACAACCACTTGGAGCAATGGTCTGGAGGGATTGGGGGGGGAACCTGGGTGGGGGGAGGGTCAAGGGATATGCATCTGATTGATCTGGGAACATACATGTACAAAAATAAATAAATAAATAAAAGATAAAAAAAAAAAAAAAAAAAAAATAAATCTGTCTTCATCAAAAACCATCAGTTCAGAGCCTCATGAAAAAAAAATTACACCAATAAAAATGAACTTTGAGGCTCATGTGAAAGAATTTTTAAAAGGAGCTATTACTAAGACGAAGTCTATATAGCTACAATTAATGTGATAATGGGGAAGATAACCATTTAGGCTTTATTATTGGAATAAAGGAATAAACCTTTTCTTTTTTTATTTCTTTCTAGCCATTACCCAACTTGGTTATCTGTGTTGTCCCTCAAATTCCAGGTAATTGTTTGACCTTGGCTTTCTTTGATCTAGCTTGAGTTTGGAATTAGAGATATAAGCAACATACTTTTTGTTAAATTCCATGCATAGCTTCTGAGATCTAATGCACCAGCCGACATCTCTGGACAGAGCATAGAAGCTCACCTGGACACTGTTGTCAAGGTTTCTCACGTATTTCACTGTGGAAGCAGTAAGCCTCCGAGGAAGGGTTTGTTAATTAAATGCCTTTTAGTCATAAGGTTTAATGAGACTGCTTTTAAGATATATTTGGGGAATTAATGGAATATCTATTTTCTTTTCACACCCTTCACCTACCACACACATACACACACTCCTGTCCCTGACTTCCAACTCAGAAAAATCAAAGTTGGGTTTGTGATTTATTATCAAACAGGAGCGAATGATTAAAAACCCCTCCCAGGCTGAAGTCTGGGGAGGAGGGATTCTGCCTGTGTTCAGTTGGAGGAGGAGGATAAATTTCTCATGTACGGAAGTGCACCAACAGTGTGAAAAATCTTCCACACTTGTCTGAGAGCTTCCTGACCCCTCATTTCTCCAGTGTCTGCCTCCCCTCCTGCTACTTTTACTCTTTACCTCAAAAATGTGAACTCATGAAAAACAGAGAATAGACATAAAGACATTGTGGAGACCGAACAATGGGAGGGAGTAACATGGGAACCTATACTGTCATGTGTAGAAAAGATAGCTATTGTCATTGTGCTAGGGGAATAGGAATACCTACAACCACTTGGAGCAATGGTCTGGAGGATTGGGGGAACCTGGGTGGGGGGAGGGTCAAGGGATATGCATCTGATTGATCTGGGAACATACATGTACAAAAATAAATAAATAAATAAAAGATAAAAAAAAAAAAAAAAAAAATAAATCTGTCTTCATCAAAAACCATCAGTTCAGAGCCTCATGAAAAAAAAATTACACCAATAAAAATGAACTTTGAGGCTCATGTGAAAGAATTTTTAAAAGGAGCTATTACTAAGACGAAGTCTATATAGCTACAATTAATGTGATAATGGGGAAGATAACCATTTAGGCTTTATTATTGGAATAAAGGAATAAACCTTTTCTTTTTTTATTTCTTTCTAGCCATTACCCAACTTGGTTATCTGTGTTGTCCCTCAAATTCCAGGTAATTGTTTGACCTTGGCTTTCTTTGATCTAGCTTGAGTTTGGAATTAGAGATATAAGCAACATACTTTTTGTTAAATTCCATGCATAGCTTCTGAGATCTAATGCACCAGCCGACATCTCTGGACAGAGCATAGAAGCTCACCTGGACACTGTTGTCAAGGTTTCTCACGTATTTCACTGTGGAAGCAGTAAGCCTCCGAGGAAGGGTTTGTTAATTAAATGCCTTTTAGTCATAAGGTTTAATGAGACTGCTTTTAAGATATATTTGGGGAATTAATGGAATATCTATTTTCTTTTCACACCCTTCACCTACCACACACATACACACACTCCTGTCCCTGACTTCCAACTCAGAAAAATCAAAGTTGGGTTTGTGATTTATTATCAAACAGGAGCGAATGATTAAAAACCCCTCCCAGGCTGAAGTCTGGGGAGGAGGGATTCTGCCTGTGTTCAGTTGGAGGAGGAGGATAAATTTCTCATGTACGGAAGTGCACCAACAGTGTGAAAAATCTTCCACACTTGTCTGAGAGCTTCCTGACCCCTCATTTCTCCAGTGTCTGCCTCCCCTCCTGCTACTTTTCTTACCTCTATTCAACACTCAGAGGAGACTGAAGTGGCCATCAGTTGCAATGCTGACCCCCAAAGCAGATTTCAGACATGGGCACCATCTTGCTTGGGGGACTGTGAAATACAGCCACATTCGACCTTAAGCCTACAGCAGGGCCTCTCTTTTGAATGCTCTGGGTCATGCACCATCTTATCACACCAGTCAAGTTCTCTGGAGTATCAAGTGTGGGGCCCTTAAGACAGTCCCAAACCTGGCGTCGTCTCTACCCTTTCACTGATAGATCACTGTTGCATCAAAGCTTTTGAGTCAGGAAATCCCGTTCTCGGGCCACCTGACTGGGCATGCGAGCTTCCTCCTTGATGGCCTGTGCCTGACTCGGGGGGGCAGTGGGGCTGCTCTTCATTTTGCACCATGAGCAGCCTTTCCTGGGTCACACCTGCTAACAAGACAGCCTAGAGAGTGGTTTGGGAAGTAGCAACAGGTGAACAGGCAGCAGGCTGAACCAGCTGTCCCAGCTTTGTTCTTTCTCCCTCCCATGATGACTTGTGTTTTCTCCCAGACAGCTGCCATTTTGATCTTCCAGCCACTCTTGAGACGTGCATGGCTTTGGCCCAGGGCAACTTCTCTGCATGTCGGGGGCGAGGAGAAATGAAAAGGATTCTGGGTCTAAATGTCACTTGTCTGAGAAGTCACGCAGCCTGTAGCATGTAAGTGTGGTGGTGGAGTTTAGTGTGGGAGAGGGATGTGAGTGGGGGGTGGGAGAAGGTCCAATCGAAAGTCAACAAAATTCAGTTATTCCTCCTGCAATTCTACACTGTCTTGTTTTCCTAATCTGTACACACACACACACTATCCCAGGGTAGGAATTCTTTCCACAGTATCCTTTGTGGATGGTTGTTCAGACCCTGCTTAAATGCTTCCAGTAATGGGGATCTCATTTTCTTGTGAGATTGTTCGTTAGTCTTCTATACAAATATTCCAGATCCCCACTTGTAGGCAGTGGGTTCAATGTCATGAACTCAGCCAACCCAGCCCCTCTGAGGAGCACCGGCTTGGACTAAAAAGGCTTTGACCTTTACAGTGGAATGGGGAACTCAGTTTTCCTCCAGGCCCATCACTCTCTGGCCTCAGATAGTGGTTAATTGTTCGGGAGCCCAAGGTCATATAGCCTTTGTGTTTAATGTAAACAACTCTATAGCGCTTTAAATGCTGTTACAACCACAGTTGTTTCTTATTTGTGCTGAAAGTGGTGTTCTGGTATTGGGGCTAAGTGGCTCAGGTGGAAAGTCTATAAGAAACTGGAGAAGGGGTGCCTTTTCAAATGAAATGAAGGCAGAAGATGGAAGCTGGAGTCATACAAAGGACATTTCAACTTGGATTTTCTCAGGCCACTTCAAGACTATAGTACCCATTTGCCATGCTTTATGTTTAGTTTCTCACAGGCATTTGTTTTGCTCCATTTGCCTCTAGGCTGTCTCAGCTGTTGTTCACTGATGGTTCTGACTTTCTGCTGCAAGAATTGATTAGTTAGAACTCTCTCCAGGTGTCAAAACACCCGGCTCCAACTGTCTGGAGGGCAAATTCAAGAAAGTACTGGTTTACCTAATGGAGAACTTGAGAGTGGGGGCTGGCTTGGGGAGAGCTTGATACAGAGACTCCAGGGCTTTCACCTAGAGGCAGTGCTCTCCATCTGGAGACACGGCCTCCAGTCTCCTCCAGCCATCAGCTCGCTTCTCAGATTTCGCAAGGTGGCGGGGCACGGGCACCTGTTTTCTCAGTTCCGCATCTTGCTAGTCCAATCAGAAAGACACTTGAGACTTTGACAGGAGCTCCCAGCATGTGGCTCCCTCTCTTTTTCTACACCCTAGTGTGGGAGGTGGAGGCCAACTAGACCATTTGGACTTGGCCTCAACAGAGAAATCTCTGCACAAGCCTCTCTGGGTCATTGTTGGAAGAGGGGTTGACACACATACCAGGAGGCAGATTGAACATGTCTGTGGCACGGGCAGTTATCGATTTTCTTCTTACATGGTTCTGCTCTCTCGGTGGGACTCAGCTACACATAGACATGGGAAATAGTATTGGAAGCTGCGACTTCAAACACAAAAGGGTTCATGTTCGGGAGCCGGCTTGGACTAAAAAGGCTTTGACCTTTACAGTGGAATGGGGAACTCAGTTTTCCTCCAGGCCCATCACTCTCTGGCCTCAGATAGTGGTTAATTGTTCGGGAGCCCAAGGTCATATAGCCTTTGTGTTTAATGTAAACAACTCTATAGCGCTTTAAATGCTGTTACAACCACAGTTGTTTCTTATTTGTGCTGAAAGTGGTGTTCTGGTATTGGGGCTAAGTGGCTCAGGTGGAAAGTCTATAAGAAACTGGAGAAGGGGTGCCTTTTCAAATGAAATGAAGGCAGAAGATGGAAGCTGGAGTCATACAAAGGACATTTCAACTTGGATTTTCTCAGGCCACTTCAAGACTATAGTACCCATTTGCCATGCTTTATGTTTAGTTTCTCACAGGCATTTGTTTTGCTCCATTTGCCTCTAGGCTGTCTCAGCTGTTGTTCACTGATGGTTCTGACTTTCTGCTGCAAGAATTGATTAGTTAGAACTCTCTCCAGGTGTCAAAACACCCGGCTCCAACTGTCTGGAGGGCAAATTCAAGAAAGTACTGGTTTACCTAATGGAGAACTTGAGAGTGGGGGCTGGCTTGGGGAGAGCTTGATACAGAGACTCCAGGGCTTTCACCTAGAGGCAGTGCTCTCCATCTGGAGACACGGCCTCCAGTCTCCTCCAGCCATCAGCTCGCTTCTCAGATTTCGCAAGGTGGCGGGGCACGGGCACCTGTTTTCTCAGTTCCGCATCTTGCTAGTCCAATCAGAAAGACACTTGAGACTTTGACAGGAGCTCCCAGCATGTGGCTCCCTCTCTTTTTCTACACCCTAGTGTGGGAGGTGGAGGCCAACTAGACCATTTGGACTTGGCCTCAACAGAGAAATCTCTGCACAAGCCTCTCTGGGTCATTGTTGGAAGAGGGGTTGACACACATACCAGGAGGCAGATTGAACATGTCTGTGGCACGGGCAGTTATCGATTTTCTTCTTACATGGTTCTGCTCTCTCGGTGGGACTCAGCTACACATAGACATGGGAAATAGTATTGGAAGCTGCGACTTCAAACACAAAAGGAATAAAATACCAAGAAGAGTTGAAATCAGTGTCCGAACAAGAAGGGAGATTGAAAAAATTCTGCTCCGGGTGGTGGGAGAGGAAGAAGCTGGGGAGAATCAGAGGACACAGTATGCAAGTGGTTTGGCCACAGTATTCTCGCAAACTGGGTAATAATGATAAGAATAATAACAATAAGACTACTTTGCCATACTGCATATTGAACGATAGTCAGGTACTTTACATGTATTATTTAATCCACATGACAGGCCTGTAAGTCTAAACAGGTATCATCGTCATCCCCATTTTACAGATGAGGCAATCAAGGCCCAGAGAGGTTAAGCAGTTTGCCCAAGATCGCACAGCTAGTAAGTGGCACAACTGGGATTTGATCTCTGATAGCGCCCACATTTACAGTGTCTTTAGTGAATACACAGAAATGGCAATACCCTGGTAGCTCCAGGGACAGGAATATGGCTGAAGAAGTGGCTTGAGTCATTCTCTAGAGCTGGCAGTGTAGTGGACTTAAAGAAGGACAGAAGAATAAAAGAAGGAAACTTCATTTAATCTCTGCAGGGATAAAAAGGTCATTATGCCCTGGACAACACACTAAAGTGTCAAGATTGCCGTCTAATAGGGGAAGTGTCAGTGCCAGGCATGGGTTAACTCTCAGTGCTCTGCCAGGCTAATCACTGTGTAAGTGTTAGTGTGACTGTGGGCAAGTCGCTTAACCTCTATGTTCCTCAGTTTCCTTTTCTGTGAAATAAGGATGACTGTGGTTTACCTCCTTTATCCGCATCTTGCTCAGTCCAATCAGAAAGACACTTGAGACTTTGACAGGAGCTCCCAGCATGTGGCTCCCTCTCTTTTTCTACACCCTAGTGTGGGAGGTGGAGGCCAACTAGACCATTTGGACTTGGCCTCAACAGAGAAATCTCTGCACAAGCCTCTCTGGGTCATTGTTGGAAGAGGGGTTGACACACATACCAGGAGGCAGATTGAACATGTCTGTGGCACGGGCAGTTATCGATTTTCTTCTTACATGGTTCTGCTCTCTCGGTGGGACTCAGCTACACATAGACATGGGAAATAGTATTGGAAGCTGCGACTTCAAACACAAAAGGAATAAAATACCAAGAAGAGTTGAAATCAGTGTCCGAACAAGAAGGGAGATTGAAAAAATTCTGCTCCGGGTGGTGGGAGAGGAAGAAGCTGGGGAGAATCAGAGGACACAGTATGCAAGTGGTTTGGCCACAGTATTCTCGCAAACTGGGTAATAATGATAAGAATAATAACAATAAGACTACTTTGCCATACTGCATATTGAACGATAGTCAGGTACTTTACATGTATTATTTAATCCACATGACAGGCCTGTAAGTCTAAACAGGTATCATCGTCATCCCCATTTTACAGATGAGGCAATCAAGGCCCAGAGAGGTTAAGCAGTTTGCCCAAGATCGCACAGCTAGTAAGTGGCACAACTGGGATTTGATCTCTGATAGCGCCCACATTTACAGTGTCTTTAGTGAATACACAGAAATGGCAATACCCTGGTAGCTCCAGGGACAGGAATATGGCTGAAGAAGTGGCTTGAGTCATTCTCTAGAGCTGGCAGTGTAGTGGACTTAAAGAAGGACAGAAGAATAAAAGAAGGAAACTTCATTTAATCTCTGCAGGGATAAAAAGGTCATTATGCCCTGGACAACACACTAAAGTGTCAAGATTGCCGTCTAATAGGGGAAGTGTCAGTGCCAGGCATGGGTTAACTCTCAGTGCTCTGCCAGGCTAATCACTGTGTAAGTGTTAGTGTGACTGTGGGCAAGTCGCTTAACCTCTATGTTCCTCAGTTTCCTTTTCTGTGAAATAAGGATGACTGTGGTTTACCTCCCTTATTGTATCCCCGTGGAGATTAGACAAGATAATGTGAGATAAAACACTTTGTATAGAGAACTCGCAGTCATAATTATGCTTTCTATAGGCACTTAAAAGCTTATTTGCAATAATTTATGGCATTGTCATTGAGGTGCTTTTATTAAAGAAAAGCCTGTTTTTCTAAAGAGTATTATATAGTATCTTCTAGAAATAACTTACATTTTAAAAATTACATATTCAGTGTAGATCATTTCAAAACCAAAAATGAATATAAAAAGAAGAAAACAATAAAATTGCCCAGAAAAATCTACTCAACATTTTGGTTAATATTTTTTTCAGTTCATTTTCTATGCCTATCTATGCTTTTCTTTTAAAAGCTAATAATGTTTCAGTTTGATAGTTTATCTTATATTTATACACTATCTTTACTCTTTTGTAACCCACTTTTCCCCCATTGAATTTATTAAGAATATATTTCCTTGTAATAAGTCTTGTATAACAGTGACTTCTAAATGTTTTGACCATGATCCACAGTGAAAAAAATACATTTACATTGCTACTTAGTAAAAACACAGACACACATGCGTGCACACACTTGTACATATAATTGCCATTAGTGTATATAGTGTACTCTGTTATTTTCCATTCCATATTAAAATGAAGTAGTGTAGAACAGATAGGATATACTATGCCGTGATTTACTTACTAATTATATGACCCACATTTAGATCACAATTTGTAATTTGAAAAATTTGTGGATTTTATACCATAATTAATTAACAGATCTCAAGTTGTTGAACTTATATATATTTTTAATATCTTGCCACTCATTGTTTTATTCATTAAATTGATCAAGAGTGATGTATGGAATACCTGTTCTAGGTGCTGGGAACACAGTGGCCATGTAGAAGGATGAGGTCCCCATGTTACTATGCTTACAACCTGTGGAAGCCAGGAAAACAGGCAGTACATATATCTACAGACCAGGGAAGTGTCAGTGCCAGGCATGGGTTAACTCTCAGTGCTCTGCCAGGCTAATCCTTTTTCTGTGGGCAAGTTAACCTCTATGTTCCTCAGTTTCCTTTTCTGTGAAATAAGGATGACTGTGGTTTACCTCCTTATTGTATCCCGTGGAGATTAGACAAGATAATGTGAGATAAAACACTTTGTATAGAGAACTCAGTCATAATTATGCTTTCTATAGGCACTTAAAAGCTTATTTGCAATAATTTATGGCATTGTCATTGAGGTGCTTTTATTAAAGAAAAGCCTGTTTTTCTAAAGAGTATTATATAGTATCTTCTAGAAATAACTTACATTTTAAAAATTACATATTCAGTGTAGATCATTTCAAAACCAAAAATGAATATAAAAAGAAGAAAACAATAAAATTGCCCAGAAAAATCTACTCAACATTTTGGTTAATATTTTTTTCAGTTCATTTTCTATGCCTATCTATGCTTTTCTTTTAAAAGCTAATAATGTTTCAGTTTGATAGTTTATCTTATATTTATACACTATCTTTACTCTTTTGTAACCCACTTTTCCCCCATTGAATTTATTAAGAATATATTTCCTTGTAATAAGTCTTGTATAACAGTGACTTCTAAATGTTTTGACCATGATCCACAGTGAAAAAAATACATTTACATTGCTACTTAGTAAAAACACAGACACACATGCGTGCACACACTTGTACATATAATTGCCATTAGTGTATATAGTGTACTCTGTTATTTTCCATTCCATATTAAAATGAAGTAGTGTAGAACAGATAGGATATACTATGCCGTGATTTACTTACTAATTATATGACCCACATTTAGATCACAATTTGTAATTTGAAAAATTTGTGGATTTTATACCATAATTAATTAACAGATCTCAAGTTGTTGAACTTATATATATTTTTAATATCTTGCCACTCATTGTTTTATTCATTAAATTGATCAAGAGTGATGTATGGAATACCTGTTCTAGGTGCTGGGAACACAGTGGCCATGTAGAAGGATGAGGTCCCCATGTTACTATGCTTACAACCTGTGGAAGCCAGGAAAACAGGCAGTACATATATCTACAGACCAGAAAACACCAAGGTGGTGTGATGGAGAGTGATGGAGTAGGGGTGGCATTTAAACTGATATTTCAGTACCTAGAAGATACTGTTGTTGTTGTTCTTTAATTTTATGTATTTTATTAATTTTGGGCTGTGCTGGGTCTTGGTTGCTGCATGGGCTTTCTCTAGTTCTGGTGAGTGGAGGCTACTCTTCATTGTGGTACGCAGGCTTCTCGTTGTGGTGACTTCTCTTGTGATGGAGCATGGGCTCTAGGGTGCTTGGGCTTCTGTAGTTGTGGCTACTGGGCTCCAGAGCACAGGCTCAGTCAATTTTGCTTCTAGGCATGTGGAGACTTTCTAGACCAGGGATGGAACCCGTGTCTCCTGCATTGGCAGACAGATTCTTATCCACTGCACCACCAGGGAAGTCCTAGAAGATACTGTTGAACAGCATCTCGAGAAGATCTGGTGTAGGAGCATCTAGGCTAGGAGGACATCTAGCAGAAAGACCCAAAGGTGGTCAAGAGCCTGGAATGTTTCAGGATCAGGCGGATGGCCAGGGGGAAACCCCATAAAAGTGAGCAAGGTGGAAGAGGGAGGGTCATAACTGACGAGGTTAAAAAGGTTGGAAGGGGTCAGATCACCCAGGAATTTCTGTTGCAGACGTGCTCCATGTTTATATCCACAGGTATGTCTTGAAGGAAAAGCTTGAGAAGCATCTGGCCCAGCTACAGCTGTGAACAGGGAACGTTGGGTGATGGGGAGACTAAGAAAGTGGCATACTTTTCTGAATGAAGGCTTCTGTGCAAAAGATTGGTTCAAGTTCTGTTGAAGGAGTGTGGCCTTGGCACGGCACCTTGTTCTGTCTCCAATAGACCTTTCTGGGGATTTTAATCTCCCAGAAAAGAGGATCTTTGATTAATGCATGGTCATGTCCTTAGCACCTAGCAACAATGCTTGACCCACAGAAGATGTTCAGTAAATGCTTGTGAGGCAAACAAGTGAATACATGAACATCTCTTACTCCCTGGCATTAAGCAAAGGACAGAGGTAATTTGTGACAAATTTACACGTTCTCAAGTGTGACTCACTAATCCTTATGCTCACAGAGGAGAAAGGCCCTCCACGTAGTGAAGGGAGAGTATTTCTTTAGCTCCTCCCCTATGAAGTCACAAATAATCTCTCAGAAGGCATTATGTATTTTACTTGGTCTGTTTTTTCTTCTTTTTCTTTTATTGAAATGGCATGATGACTCACCAGCTGTTTTTTGCAGTGAAAAAAGATAACACATTGTGATTGCCGGGAACAGATGTTGAAGAGGCCTAGAAATTTGGTTTTTCCACATCAGGGATGCTGTTGTGTATTGAAATAAATCGACGGGGTTATTGGAAGCTAGATTGTTGGTTTCCTTCAGGTTGCTCACTCATTGTGTTGAAAAAGGGGTGGTGAGGGACGCCAGCAAAATGGATGAGCCCTGGAGGAGCAGCCAAAGGCAGAAGCCCTTGCCTGCTGTGAGCTCCTGAGGCTTTGGTACTGAGCGGCTCCATGGAGCACAGCTTTCCCTGCCCTGTTCACTCATTGCCATCATCGACCCATGCCCTGAGTAAACATGGAGGAGGCAAACAGAGACATTTTATTCTGGTGGTTAATGAAGGCCTCTCTTAATTGTCTTCCAATTTCAGAATAAATGGTCTAGTTCTTTGGAATACAGAAAACATTCCAGGAAGCAGGACTGGACAGTGTATGATGAGTAACGAGAACTCTCAGCAACATAATACTTCCATAAGGAATTTGAAGCAGATCACCCTAATAAGTGTGGTCACGGGGTTAGAAAACTGCTTTGGTGTTCATTGAAATAATCTTCCTCCTGGACAATAAAGACAGCCTGTCTATGGGGTGAGTGGGCCTTTCTGTCTCTTTTGGCAAAGTTATCCTGTGTCATTTTTTGAGCTCTTTTTTTTTTTTCTTTAAATTGAAGTACAGTTGTTTTAGAATGTTGTGTTTCAGGTATACAGCAAAGTGATTTGTGTGTGTGTGTGTATGTGTATATATATATAGAGAGAGTGTTTTCCAGATTCTTTTCTCTTATAGGTTATTAGAAAATATTGAGTATAGTTCCCTGTGCTATACAGTAGGTCCTTGTTGATTATGTCTCTGGGTCTATTTCTGGGTCTATTTCTGTTTTTTAAATAAGTTCATTTGTATCTTTTTTTTTAAAAAATAATTTTGGCCTCTTTTATTGGTTTTTTATGTATTTATTTTCATCCATCTATTCCTTGGCCTGTGCAGGCCTCCCATTGCAGTGGCCTCCCTTGTTGCAGAGCACCAGCTCTGGGTGCATGCACTCCAGAGTACTAGCTCATAATTGGACATGCCTGTCCAGCCACGTGGGATCTTCCTGGGCCAGGGATTGAACCGGTGCCCCTTGCATTGCAAGGTGCACTCTACCCACTGGACCAGCAGGGAAGCCCTCATTTGTATCTTTTTCCCCACATTCCACATACAAGGGATGTCATATGATATGTGTCTTTCTCTTTCTGGCTTATATCACTTAGTATGATGATCTCAAGGTCCATCCATGTTACTACAAATGGCTTGTGTGTGTGTACCATACCTTCTTTCTTCATCTTTCCAGGGACATTTAGGTTGCTTCCATGTCTTTAGAAGCATAGTATTCATAGGGGAAATGCACAGACCATAAGTGTTCAATTTGATTGATTTGCAGAAAGTCAACACACTGATGAAACCAGCACACAGATCATGAAACAGAACATTACCAGCACTCCAGAGTACCCATCTCCTGTTCTAATCATCTCCACTACCAAAGGTAATCATTGTGTGTTTTAACACATAATGTAAATGAAATCTTGTATATGTACTCATTTACGTCTGGCTTCTTTGATTCTGTATCTTGTTTGTGCTATTCATCCATACTTCTATATATAGTTACAGTTCAGTTATTCTTATTGACCTAAGAGTCATCTGTGGTGTGCATATACCATAGTTTATTTTTCCTTTCTACTTTTGATGAGGATTTGGGTAATGTGCAGTTTTTCACTTTTACAGCCAGTGCTGCTTTGAACATGTCTCTTGGTGGACCTGTGCACCCCTTTCTGTTGAGTGTATTTCTAGGAGCAGAACTGCTGGTTTGAATATATCCCACTTTAGTAGATGCTGCCAAACAGTTCTTCAAAGAGGTTGTACCAGTTTCCACTCCTATTAGCTATGCAGGAGGACTCTGGCCTCTGTCATTTTTTTTAAAAATTTTTTAAATTTCTTTATTTGATTGCATTGGGTCTTAGTTGAGGCATGCAAGCTTAGTCACATTGTAGTATGTGGGATCTTAGTTCCCTGACCAAGGATCGAACCTACATCCTCTGCATTGGAACATGGATTCTTAACCAGTGAACTATCAGGGAAGTCCCTGGCCTCTGTCATTTTGCTGTCGTCTTCCTTGAGTGACTTCTAGCTGCTGCCACTGTGAGCTTTTTTTTTTTTTTTCTTTTTTCCCGATCATGCCTCTTTTATTTATATTTATTTTCATCGATCTTTTTATTCTTTGGCCTGTGTGGGCCTCCCATTGCAGTGGCCTCTCTCACTGCAGAGCACTGGCTCTGGGCGCATGTGCTCCAGAGCACTGGCTTGTCATTGGACATACAGTCTAGCTGTTCTGTGGCACATGGAATCTTCCTGGGCCAGGGATCAAATCGGCACCTCTTGCACTGCAAGGTGGACTCTCTACCCACTGGACCACCAGGGAAGCCCCACTTTGAGTTTCTGAAAGTGTTTTTTGATGGGATTTCACTTGCAAAAGTCTGTGCTCTGGAGCAGTTTTCCCCACTCTCTCCATGCCTGCTGCAGTGCAGGCTGCTCAGCATCTGCTCAAGTATGAAATTAACCTTTACATAATACTGGCTGAAATTGGAGGAGGTTAAACTAGAGGAAATCATTCTGGCTCTTGAGATTTGTTTTTCAGGATTATAGTTTCCCAATGTCCCTGATTCCCCAGATATTAAAGCTAACAGAAGGAATGAGTATAAGCTAAACTTGCTTTCTGAAAAGGAATCTAAGCAGGTGTTGATAGAATTATGAAAATCAATACGAATTGTAACTGGGGTTGGACTGTGTGGGTTCAAATCCTGGCTCCATCACTTGCTGTGTGACATTAAGTAAGTTACTTAATAGGTCTGTGTCTGGGTTGTCTTGGCTGCCATGGAGAAACCAGGGGGATTTAAGGGAACATCTAAACCTGGCATATATCCCACTTTAGTAGATGCTGCCAAACAGTTCTTCAAAGAGGTTGTACCAGTTTCCACTCCTATTAGCTATGCAGGAGGACTCTGGCCTCTGTCATTTTTTTTAAAAATTTTTTAAATTTCTTTATTTGATTGCATTGGGTCTTAGTTGAGGCATGCAAGCTTAGTCACATTGTAGTATGTGGGATCTTAGTTCCCTGACCAAGGATCGAACCTACATCCTCTGCATTGGAACATGGATTCTTAACCAGTGAACTATCAGGGAAGTCCCTGGCCTCTGTCATTTTGCTGTCGTCTTCCTTGAGTGACTTCTAGCTGCTGCCACTGTGAGCTTTTTTTTTTTTTTCTTTTTCCCTATCATGCCTCTTTTACTTATATTTATTTTCATCGATCTTTTTATTATTTAGCCTGTGTGGGCCTCCCATTGCAGTGGCCTCTCTCACTGCAGAGCACTGGCTCTGGGCGCATGTGCTCCAGAGCACTGGCTTGTCATTGGACATACAGTCTAGCTGTTCTGTGGCACATGGAATCTTCCTGGGCCAGGGATCAAATCGGCACCTCTTGCACTGCAAGGTGGACTCTCTACCCACTGGACCACCAGGGAAGCCCCACTTTGAGTTTCTGAAAGTGTTTTTTGATGGGATTTCACTTGCAAAAGTCTGTGCTCTGGAGCAGTTTTCCCCACTCTCTCCATGCCTGCTGCAGTGCAGGCTGCTCAGCATCTGCTCAAGTATGAAATTAACCTTTACATAATACTGGCTGAAATTGGAGGAGGTTAAACTAGAGGAAATCATTCTGGCTCTTGAGATTTGTTTTTCAGGATTATAGTTTCCCAATGTCCCTGATTCCCCAGATATTAAAGCTAACAGAAGGAATGAGTATAAGCTAAACTTGCTTTCTGAAAAGGAATCTAAGCAGGTGTTGATAGAATTATGAAAATCAATACGAATTGTAACTGGGGTTGGACTGTGTGGGTTCAAATCCTGGCTCCATCACTTGCTGTGTGACATTAAGTAAGTTACTTAATAGGTCTGTGTCTGGGTTGTCTTGGCTGCCATGAGACAGTATTAGAAACATCTACCTCATAGGGGTGTACTTGTGAGGACTAAAGCTGGAACCACATGTGAAACACTTAGAAGAACTCCTGGCATGTGATATGGGCCATGTGAACACTAGCTGTGCTGACTGCCTGTCTTGACTTGAACCCTAGAAGCAGTGCCTGAGAAGATTCTTGTTGAATGAGGAAGTATTCTCTAGAGAAAGGAAGGCCAAGAAGCAGGACAGGGCAGGGGAACCACCTAAGCAAGGATATGTTCCAGCCGGAATCTAGCATTAGTATATCCTCTCGGTGGCTCTTGGGCCATAAATAGCACCAGTTGCCCCCTCCCTTGAAGTAAGGGAGTTGGCTTTTCATACCTCCTGTTGTGGTCTGTCATTGGCTCTGGGCTGCAGTGGATGCAGTACTCTTGGACTGGACACTCTGCTCCTATTGGCTGGAGGCCAATCCTCTGGAGGCCAGTCCTCCAGAGAAGGGGACAGCTGTGAGCATTAGCTGTGGGCTGGGTGCAGCTGCCAAAAGGGGGATCTGAGCGGGGTCAAAAGACAGTCTGTTGCTCCTAACCAGGCTTTTACTTGTAGTCAAATCAGAAAAGCCACAATTACAGTGATTATAAAGAAAGTCTTTTAGAGGTAAGGGAGGTTAGCTGTCTGAACATGCTTTGACAGGGAAAAGATGTCCATGGGCACCCGGAAGTTCTCGTACTCTGTGCCCACATGAATGATGAGCATGTGAGTGTACACCTTTCCCACGTGAGCAGCTGTCCTGGTATATAGGCTAAAGCATTAAGACTCCCTTGTAATCCTTAAACTAGAGGCTGAAATTGGAGGAGGTTAAACTAGAGGAAATCATTCTGGCTCTTGAGATTTGTTTTTCAGGATTATAGTTTCCCAATGTCCCTGATTCCCCAGATATTAAAGCTAACAGAAGGAATGAGTATAAGCTAAACTTGCTTTCTGAAAAGGAATCTAAGCAGGTGTTGATAGAATTATGAAAATCAATACGAATTGTAACTGGGGTTGGACTGTGTGGGTTCAAATCCTGGCTCCATCACTTGCTGTGTGACATTAAGTAAGTTACTTAATAGGTCTGTGTCTGGGTTGTCTTGGCTGCCATGAGACAGTATTAGAAACATCTACCTCATAGGGGTGTACTTGTGAGGACTAAAGCTGGAACCACATGTGAAACACTTAGAAGAACTCCTGGCATGTGATATGGGCCATGTGAACACTAGCTGTGCTGACTGCCTGTCTTGACTTGAACCCTAGAAGCAGTGCCTGAGAAGATTCTTGTTGAATGAGGAAGTATTCTCTAGAGAAAGGAAGGCCAAGAAGCAGGACAGGGCAGGGGAACCACCTAAGCAAGGATATGTTCCAGCCGGAATCTAGCATTAGTATATCCTCTCGGTGGCTCTTGGGCCATAAATAGCACCAGTTGCCCCCTCCCTTGAAGTAAGGGAGTTGGCTTTTCATACCTCCTGTTGTGGTCTGTCATTGGCTCTGGGCTGCAGTGGATGCAGTACTCTTGGACTGGACACTCTGCTCCTATTGGCTGGAGGCCAATCCTCTGGAGGCCAGTCCTCCAGAGAAGGGGACAGCTGTGAGCATTAGCTGTGGGCTGGGTGCAGCTGCCAAAAGGGGGATCTGAGCGGGGTCAAAAGACAGTCTGTTGCTCCTAACCAGGCTTTTACTTGTAGTCAAATCAGAAAAGCCACAATTACAGTGATTATAAAGAAAGTCTTTTAGAGGTAAGGGAGGTTAGCTGTCTGAACATGCTTTGACAGGGAAAAGATGTCCATGGGCACCCGGAAGTTCTCGTACTCTGTGCCCACATGAATGATGAGCATGTGAGTGTACACCTTTCCCACGTGAGCAGCTGTCCTGGTATATAGGCTTAAAGCATTAAGACTCCCCTTGTAATCCTGACCCTTCCACTCAGTTTGTCTCTCCCTTAGTCCTCCTTCTCAGGTCACTTTCCTTTCTAGACCACCACTTTAAGTTTTTCTCTGCCTTCTGGCCATTTCTGTCCCTTTGGGAGAAATGAAAAGAAACATACAGAGGGCATCATCTCTCTGAAGCTCACTGAATCTGTGATGCTTCCTAGTAAGATGTTGCCATACCAAGAGCACATGACTTAATCAGCATTTACATAATCTGCCCTTCTCTGTGGGAGATGGAAGCAGGTGACCTCTGCCAGATGTGTGTTTGGTTTTTAGGAGGTGGCTCTGCCGGCCATGCTTCTCTCAGGAGTCAGATTTCAACTCACACAGGACAAAGCAAGATCAAAGCAAGATGAGTCACTGCTTGGACAAATGGGAAGTCACTTCCTTCCATGACTCTGTACCCAAGGAATGCAGGGGGAGCCTGTGCACACCCGGGTGCTGATGGGGGTGGGGGTTGAGAGTACACCAGAGAGCCAGTCTCACACTAACATCCGTGTCTCCTCATTTCAGTCAAACAAACTGGGAGAGTTGCACCTTGCCTGCCTGAGAAATAAAATCTCAGAAAAGAAGATTGAGTGTACAGCAGCACTAAACTGAAATCTGCAACACGTGCCATGTCTAAGGATTGTTTTGTTAAGATGGTAAGTAGCTCATTTGTTCATTCATTCATTCAGTTGGTATTTCTCAAGTAGCCTCCATGTACCAGTTTCTATGCTCCATGATTGGACCTATTAAGGAAATAGTCACAAAATAAATAACCATAACTGTGATGAGTGTGAAAAAGTCAAACCGAGCTGAGCTAACGAGCTCGAGCCTATTGTTCAGGCTTCCCCAGTGGCTCCACAGTAAAGAATCCACCTGCCAATGCAGTTTGATTCCTGGGTCAGGAAGATGCCCTGGAAAAGGAAATGGCAACCCATTCCAGTATTCTTGCTTGGGAAATCCCATGGACAGAGGAGCCTGGCGGGCTATAGTTCATGGGATTGAAAATCAGATATGACTTAGCGACTAAACAACAAAGCGCATTATTCACTACTACCAGGAGAAGAGTTGGCAAGTTTTTCTAGCATAGGAACAGCTGCTGATTCTTCTTCTTTTTTAAGTTTTCTTTTAAAAAAATTTGGCCTTCTTTATTGATTTTTAAAAATTTATTTATTTTCATCCGTTCTCATTCTTTGGCCTATGTGGGTCTTCCATTGCAGTGGCATCTCTCGTTGCAAAGCATTGACTCTGGGCGCGTGTGCTCCAGCACGCTGGCTCGCAATTGGACACACTGGTCTAGCCACTCTGCAGCATGTGGGGTCTTCTTGAGCCAGGGATCAAACCAGTGTCCCTTGCACTGCAAGGCGGACTCTGGACCACCAGGGATGCCCAGGAACAGCTGCTTCTGACACATACGAAGCCCATGGGCCAAAGCTGGAAAAAAAATTAGATTTTGCGTTCCAGTGCTTTGATTGCAAGGAACGACTACATGAATGCCTGCCAGTTCATTTGACAAATATCTGAACACCTCCAGGATATACCAGCTAGACTCATTTCAGATTCCACAAGGTTATTTTCATAATCTATGTTGTGGCATCACTCCTCTCATCCTCCTGGGGCTGCTCTGCACAGATACACCAGAAGATCAGCTCGGTAGGCGAGAAGCTAAAAGGAAAGCCTGATGGAAAACTGAAATGATTCCATCAAGAAAAATTGCTAATTGTGGTTCTGAAACCGTTCCTCGGGGGGAATTTCTGCTAGCAGGAGGTTTTGTTTATATCTTTACCCTGAAGAAGATCTTGTTCCTTTTGTACCAGTTTCTTATGCTCCATGATTGGACCTATTAAGAAATAGTCACAAAATAAATAACCATAACTGTGATGAGTGTGAAAAAGTCAAACCGAGCTGAGCTAACGAGCTCGAGCCTATTGTTCAGGCTTCCCCAGTGGCTCCACAGTAAAGAATCCACCTGCCAATGCAGTTTGATTCCTGGGTCAGGAAGATGCCCTGGAAAAGGAAATGGCAACCCATTCCAGTATTCTTGCTTGGGAAATCCCATGGACAGAGGAGCCTGGCGGGCTATAGTTCATGGGATTGAAAATCAGATATGACTTAGCGACTAAACAACAAAGCGCATTATTCACTACTACCAGGAGAAGAGTTGGCAAGTTTTTCTAGCATAGGAACAGCTGCTGATTCTTCTTCTTTTTTAAGTTTTCTTTTAAAAAAATTTGGCCTTCTTTATTGATTTTTAAAAATTTATTTATTTTCATCCGTTCTCATTCTTTGGCCTATGTGGGTCTTCCATTGCAGTGGCATCTCTCGTTGCAAAGCATTGACTCTGGGCGCGTGTGCTCCAGCACGCTGGCTCGCAATTGGACACACTGGTCTAGCCACTCTGCAGCATGTGGGGTCTTCTTGAGCCAGGGATCAAACCAGTGTCCCTTGCACTGCAAGGCGGACTCTGGACCACCAGGGATGCCCAGGAACAGCTGCTTCTGACACATACGAAGCCCATGGGCCAAAGCTGGAAAAAAAATTAGATTTTGCGTTCCAGTGCTTTGATTGCAAGGAACGACTACATGAATGCCTGCCAGTTCATTTGACAAATATCTGAACACCTCCAGGATATACCAGCTAGACTCATTTCAGATTCCACAAGGTTATTTTCATAATCTATGTTGTGGCATCACTCCTCTCATCCTCCTGGGGCTGCTCTGCACAGATACACCAGAAGATCAGCTCGGTAGGCGAGAAGCTAAAAGGAAAGCCTGATGGAAAACTGAAATGATTCCATCAAGAAAAATTGCTAATTGTGGTTCTGAAACCGTTCCTCTAAGGAGGTTTTAAAGTGGATAGTGAATTTTCACGTGCTAAGCAGGAGGTTTTGTTTATATCTTTACCCCTGAAGAAGAACAGAAGAGCTGGCCAATGTTTCTTGTGATTATTGGTCACTATGTGGCTCAGTGGTCAAAACAAAACCCGTGGGACCTAACTCCTGAGGCTTGTGCCTCACCATCAGCTGTAACTTCCTCTTTTTTTTGTTGTTGTTTACATCTGATGGATCTGGCTCTTTAGAATGGCATCTGGTGAAGCTTGTGCAGCCATGGGTTTACATTTAGAGTTGAATGGAGGTAGCATAGGCGAGCTAGGCAGTGCAGTATACCGGCACAGCAGCCGGAAGTGCAGCAATAGTTAGAGTAGTAGTAATAGTATAATTGAAGTAGGACCAGTACCCACTTATTGTAGGTGTCAAACACTGTAGTTTGCACTTGTCTGAATAGGGCTTCCCTGGTGGCTCACATGGTAAAGAATCTGCCTGCCAGTGCAAGAGATGCAGGTTCAATCCCTGGTCGGGAAGATCCTCTGGAGAAGGAAATGGCAGCCCGCTCCAGTATTCTTGCCTGGAGAATCCCATGGACAGAGGAGCTTGATGGGCTACAGTCCATGGGATTGCAAAGAGTTACACATGACTTAGTGACTAAACAACAGCTAATTATCTCATTTAATTCTCTCAACAGTCCCAAGATGTAGGTTCTGGCTTTCTTCTCCAATAAAGATCAGTCAAGTTGCGCAGGGTCACAGCCATTTAAGTGGCAGACCCTGAACTGGAAGCAAGGTCTGTCCAGTTGCAAAAGCCATTCTCTTTATTTCATTGGATTGTCTCTCAAGAAAGTGAGCTTTGGCATAAAAGAAAAATAAAACTGCCAGTTAAAACTATACTGCTGTTGTGAGGCTATTTAAACACTTTCTCCTTTGATTTTCTTCTTTGGAAAATGCACAGCCCCAGAGGGGTGGCGAGAAGCTAAAAGGAAAGCCTGATGGAAAACTGAAATGATTCCATCAAGAAAAATTGCTAATTGTGGTTCTGAAACCGTTCCTCTAAGGAGGTTTTAAAGTGGATAGTGAATTTTCACGTGCTAAGCAGGAGGTTTTGTTTATATCTTTACCCCTGAAGAAGAACAGAAGAGCTGGCCAATGTTTCTTGTGATTATTGGTCACTATGTGGCTCAGTGGTCAAAACAAAACCCGTGGGACCTAACTCCTGAGGCTTGTGCCTCACCATCAGCTGTAACTTCCTCTTTTTTTTGTTGTTGTTTACATCTGATGGATCTGGCTCTTTAGAATGGCATCTGGTGAAGCTTGTGCAGCCATGGGTTTACATTTAGAGTTGAATGGAGGTAGCATAGGCGAGCTAGGCAGTGCAGTATACCGGCACAGCAGCCGGAAGTGCAGCAATAGTTAGAGTAGTAGTAATAGTATAATTGAAGTAGGACCAGTACCCACTTATTGTAGGTGTCAAACACTGTAGTTTGCACTTGTCTGAATAGGGCTTCCCTGGTGGCTCACATGGTAAAGAATCTGCCTGCCAGTGCAAGAGATGCAGGTTCAATCCCTGGTCGGGAAGATCCTCTGGAGAAGGAAATGGCAGCCCGCTCCAGTATTCTTGCCTGGAGAATCCCATGGACAGAGGAGCTTGATGGGCTACAGTCCATGGGATTGCAAAGAGTTACACATGACTTAGTGACTAAACAACAGCTAATTATCTCATTTAATTCTCTCAACAGTCCCAAGATGTAGGTTCTGGCTTTCTTCTCCAATAAAGATCAGTCAAGTTGCGCAGGGTCACAGCCATTTAAGTGGCAGACCCTGAACTGGAAGCAAGGTCTGTCCAGTTGCAAAAGCCATTCTCTTTATTTCATTGGATTGTCTCTCAAGAAAGTGAGCTTTGGCATAAAAGAAAAATAAAACTGCCAGTTAAAACTATACTGCTGTTGTGAGGCTATTTAAACACTTTCTCCTTTGATTTTCTTCTTTGGAAAATGCACACAGCCCCAGAGGGGTGGTGAGAATTAAGAAGATTAATTAATTTAAGTCTGGCACACAATAGGGACTCAATAAATGGCAGTTCCCTTTCTTTCTGTGAAAGCCACTTGGATTCCATTGCAAGGAAGCGTTAGCTCAAATTAAACCTTTCCAGAGGTCTAAAGCTAGCCGTGCCTGTGTTTTCTCAGCTTCATAAGGAGGCTCGAGAATATCAAAACCCTCAGCTGAGTGCCTGCTCCTGAGTAAGCCCTGACCCCTGATCCTTCACAGAAAATGGTGGTAGGTCAGTATTTCCATTAAACTGAGTAATTTTATGAGAGTAAGCTCATATATTGCTACTTGAGGATTTAGTCTATTATTATGTGATGCTATAGTTACTCTGAGAGAAGAGAGCTATAAAACAGAAACTGTCAGCTAGTGACAGTGTTCACTTTTGATAGAAGTGCTCCTTCCAGGGGCTTCCCTGGTGGTCCAGTGGGTAAAGAGTCTGCCTTGCCGTACAAGGGACACCGGTTCGATCCCTGGCCCGGGAAGATCCCACGTGCCGCAGAGCAGCTAGACTGGTGTGTCCAATTACGAGCCAGCACTCTGGAGAACGTGCGACCAGAGCCAGTGCTCTGCAACGAGAGAGGCCACTGTGATAGGAGGCCCACACAGGCCAAAGAATAAAGATGGATGAAAACAAATAAATAATAAAAGAGGCCAAAAATTAAAATAAAATTAAAGAGCTCCTTCCAGTTTGAGAGACTCCTCCCCTGATTGGTTGTTGAAGCTTCCAGAAAGTGAGCCCAGTAACCTCTCATCTACTTTGTTATGACTGGGCCCTGAGTCACATTCCTACCCCTAGTCCCCAGTGGCACTCCTTAACTGGCCTTCCAGCCCGGTTTCCAAACCAGGGCCCAGTCATATTCCAACAAACCTGCTGAGAGCTTCTTGCAACAGAAGCCACTTGAGGAGTGCCTGCTCATGGCCCTGTCTCAGGCTAGATGAAGCTTCTCTCAGTCTCACCAATTATATTTAGTCTTTTCAAAGAATCATCTTTGGCTTTGTAGAATTTTTATATGTAAATGTTCTTGTGCTTGTCTTTACCATTTCCTTTCTTCTACTTTAATTTGCTGTTTTTCATTGGTTCCTGAGATGAATTCTGAGATCACTGACTTTCAGTCTTAGTTTCTTTCTTTTTTCTTTCTTTTTTTTTTTTTTTAATTTTGGCCTCTTTTATTGATTTTTATTTATTTATTTTTCGTCCATCTTTATTCTTCGGCCTTTGTGAGCCTCCTATTGTAGTGGCCTCTCTCATTGCAGAGCACTAGCTCTGGGCGCATGTGCTCCAGAGCGCTGGCTTGTAATTGGACACACTGGTACAGCTGCTCTGCGACATATGGGATCTTCCTGGGCCAGGGATTGAACCGTTGCTCCAAGCACTGCAAGGCAGACTCTTTACCCACTGGACCACAAGGGAAGCCCCTTAATTTCTAATTCATGAATTTGAGGCTATGAATTTTCCCTGTAAGCATGGCTTTAGCTGCATCCCACAAGTTTTGCTGTTATATTTTCATTATCACTCAGTTCAAAATATCTTCTGTTTTGCTGTCATTTGTTCTTTACCTAAAGGTTATTTAGAAGCCTAATTCTTAATGTTCAAATATTTGGTGATGTTTTTAGTCATGCCTATTTTAAAATTAATTTCTATCTTAATTCAATCATGATTAGGGAACATATTCTAAATCATTTCAGTTATTCAGATTCTGTTTTGATGTGTTCTATGGCCCAGCATATGTTTAATTTTGGTAAATATTTCATGTTCCCTTGAGATGTCTCTGTGTGTGCATGTGAGAGAGAGAGAAGGAGGGTGGGAGATTGATTTGTGGGGTTCAGATCTTCCATGTTTTTCCTGATTTGTTTTTGCTTGTTTTTTTTAAATTTTTTTCTAGCAGTTGTGTAGGGAAATAACTACCAAGACAGAAATTATAAAAATGATCCAAGTCTCAGAATGAAGCACTCATACCAGTATTTTTCACTCCTTAAAGATATTTTAGATAAATCTCTTGCTTGCCAGAAAGTTGTATATTTGGAAAAACTTGGTCCAAAGTCTTGCTGATAGTCTTGGCTTTTCAAGAATAAGGGAGTTACATTAAAATTCCACATGACTGGGCATTTGTTTGTTTCAGTCCATTTTTGAGTTATATTTTGAGACAAAAATGTATGTCTTATATTATATATGTCATTATAGGCTTCTTTTATCTTCCTAGTAGGCTCACCCTTTTTATCAAATATTCTTCTTTATCTCCTATAATGCTTTTTGCCTTTAAGTCAACTTTGTTTGCTGTTGTTACACCCGCACCAGCTTTCTTTTG
This sequence comes from Tragulus kanchil, assembly GCA_022376925.1. Lineage (NCBI taxonomy): Eukaryota > Metazoa > Chordata > Mammalia > Artiodactyla > Tragulidae > Tragulus > Tragulus kanchil. Next base: position 92,420,340 of record JAIOJX010000001.1, on the reverse strand, counting down.
GTTGATGTTTGCATGGTATAACTTTTTTCATCCTTTTACTTTCAACCTTGCTATATCTTTCTATAGAAAGGAAAAGCATTGTGGCAAATGCCCCAGAGAAGATTGGGATCACTTCAAGATGTTTCCCTTCTCTCTGACACCTTGACCCCTCAAGTCCTGGCCTCCTGGGTAGCCCTGAATTCCAAGTTTCTTCTCTCCATACTTTGAGACTTCTGAAAGCCCCACTTGGCTTCCCAGTCTCTTAGCTGCCATGTTATACTTGGCTTCTTAGACTCTTAGCCCCAAGTTTTTTTTTATGAATCAGCGGATACCTCAGTGGGCAAATTGGGTACAGATGCCAGATTCAAATTCCTCTCAAGGCATTTCCCTTCTCTCTGAAATCCTGGTTGCTATAAACTGAACGTTTGTGCCCCACCCCCACCTCATATATTCAAATTCTGATCCCTAGTGTGATGGTGTTTGAGAGGTGATTGTGTCCTGAGGGTAGATCCTTCATGTATGGGTTTAGTGCTCACATAAAAGAGACCCCGCAGAGCTCCCTTGCCCCTTCCACCATGTGAGGACATAGCAAGAAGATGGCCATCTCTGAACTAAGAAGTATGCCCTCAGCAGACACTGAATCTGCCTTGATCTTGGACTTGACAGCCCCCAGAACTGTGAGAAACAAATGTTTGTAGACAGAGGAGCCTGGTGGGCTACAGTCCATGGGGTCACAAAGAGTTGGACACGACTGAGCAACTAGGCACACACACATTCAAACCACCTGATACCATTTTTATTACAGCAGCCAGTAGGGACCAGGACACTGGCCTTTTAAGTCCTTGCTGCTTTGTAAACTCTCTGAGGCCTTCACCCATGTTGTTTGTATTTTTGACCCATTCTTTACTCTCATTAAAGGGCTAGTCTACACAAAACTACTCCAGTGTTATATTTTGAGACTATGTCTTATATTATATATGTCATTATAGGCTTCTTTTATCTTCCTAGTAGGCTCACCCTTTTTATCAAATATTCTTCTTTATCTCCTATAATGCTTTTTGCCTTTAAGTCAACTTTGTTTGCTGTTGTTACACCCGCACCAGCTTTCTTTTGGTTGATGTTTGCATGGTATAACTTTTTTCATCCTTTTACTTTCAACCTTGCTATATCTTTCTATAGAAAGGAAAAGCATTGTGGCAAATGCCCCAGAGAAGATTGGGATCACTTCAAGATGTTTCCCTTCTCTCTGACACCTTGACCCCTCAAGTCCTGGCCTCCTGGGTAGCCCTGAATTCCAAGTTTCTTCTCTCCATACTTTGAGACTTCTGAAAGCCCCACTTGGCTTCCCAGTCTCTTAGCTGCCATGTTATACTTGGCTTCTTAGACTCTTAGCCCCAAGTTTTTTTTTATGAATCAGCGGATACCTCAGTGGGCAAATTGGGTACAGATGCCAGATTCAAATTCCTCTCAAGGCATTTCCCTTTCTCTGAAATCCTGGTTGCTATAAACTGAACGTTTGTGCCCCACCCCCACCTCATATATTCAAATTCTGATCCCTAGTGTGATGGTGTTTGAGAGGTGATTGTGTCCTGAGGGTAGATCCTTCATGTATGGGTTTAGTGCTCACATAAAAGAGACCCCGCAGAGCTCCCTTGCCCCTTCCACCATGTGAGGACATAGCAAGAAGATGGCCATCTCTGAACTAAGAAGTATGCCCTCAGCAGACACTGAATCTGCCTTGATCTTGGACTTGACAGCCCCCAGAACTGTGAGAAACAAATGTTTGTAGACAGAGGAGCCTGGTGGGCTACAGTCCATGGGGTCACAAAGAGTTGGACACGACTGAGCAACTAGGCACACACACATTCAAACCACCTGATACCATTTTTATTACAGCAGCCAGTAGGGACCAGGACACTGGCCTTTTAAGTCCTTGCTGCTTTGTAAACTCTCTGAGGCCTTCACCCATGTTGTTTGTATTTTTGACCCATTCTTTACTCTCATTAAAGGGCTAGTCTACACAAAACTACTCCAGTGTTATTGGAAGTGGGTGCCTGGCTGAGCATTTTGAATGCTCCTTTGACCTGGGTAGATCTTAGTTTTCATATTAGTAAAATAGAGATATATGAGACATATCTCAAGGGGTTGTTTTGTGGCCTAGATATGTTAAATGTATTATTTGAATACAAGCTATTATTAAGTCTACATGATTGAGATTCCTGATGCAAAAATGGTTGTGGGTGTCCATATGGGGCATTTGGTTGACATGACCAGGTCTACCTGGAGTTGTGAATAGAAATGACTTCTGCTGGGAGCTTTGGTTGTTACAACTCTTTTTTTTTTTTTAAGTTTTTTTTTTTGCGGGGGGGGGCTTGGGGAAGGAGGTCAGCGGGCGGGCCACTTCTATTGATCTTTCATTTATCTATTTTCATCTTTCTTTGTTCTTTAGCCCGTGTGGGTCTCCCATTGCAGTGGCCTCTGTTGTCGCAGAGCACCAGCTCTGGGCGCATATGCTCCAGAGCTCCGGCTCGGTAATTGGACACATCGGTCCAGTTGCTCCACGGCATGTGGGATCTTCCCAGGCCAGGGATTGAACTGGCGCCCCTTGCACTGCAAGGTGGTGTCCTTACCCACTGGATAACCAGGGAAGCCCAGTACTTAGCTTTTTAACAAGTAGAAATTTACGTAAAAGAATTCGAAAGAATGGAAAATACAAATGTATGTACTATGTTCAGAGATCCGGGCCACTGTAATCATTTCTACTCTGTTACAAGGTTAGGATTTATCTCTTACTTCTTCCCCTGAGCGAGTGTTGCTCACCTCAGATAAAACAGGAGAGTTGCACAACTTTTTGGTCTATTCAGATTAAACGTTTGCATCAGCTTCAATTCTTTCTCTTACTATCTTCACAGTTCTACACTTGCTACAAGTTGCAGAACTCTCAGACTTTTTTTCCCCATACAAGGTCAACACCATTCTTGCAATACAAAGATGCATTTGTCCTTCTCTTGACTGGTCTTTTTGAGAAGACCACCTCACTACTGCCAAGTGGTGGGTGATAAGACCTGTTTCTAGTTAATTCTGCCTGGCATTTGAAAAATCTGTTCTGCTTGACATTTGAAAAAATTACCTATTTATGCTGATTATCATGTCCAGTCTTATAGGAGTCCCAGAATCCTAATGTCTTTTTGTATATAGGAAACCCCCTGTGACTTGAAATTGCCATTAAGGTTTGCACAATGCAGTCACCAGTCAGGCCTCAAATACACTTGACCTACAAATGTTAGTTCAGAGGGATATCAACGTGATTTAGGATCACCTGTTAAAATCTGAGCTCCAACCAGCCTTTTGAATTGACTAAAGAGCTCCTTGATTGCCCTGATGAAATAGGCCACCAGACATTACAGGGGTCAGTGAGAGGGAAAATTCTGGATGCTAAAGTCATGGCTCTCATTTGGAGGGTGTGGAGGTGGGGAAAACATTTTCCAAATGCAAATACCAGGCTATACTTTAGGCCTAATGAATCAGAATGCAGAGCAGAGGCACCTCTTCCCTTCTCCTTCTTTTCCTATCCAATAAATAAATTAAAAAGCAATGATGCCAAACAGCAGAGTGGGTTGAGGTCCCTGACATCTGTGGGTGGTAAGTGTGGCACTGTTTTGACTGTGCTGAGTTTCAACAGATGTCAAGAGTGAAATTACTGGCGCAAAAATTCTTGGGTGCAAGAGACCTGTTCAACTATATTGTTTATTCACTGTGTCTGAAAGTGATTGATTTACTCTCTTAAACAACAGTTTCTTAAATAGGAAATGTACTAATGAGAATAGGTGCTGGATAACAGTTTAGTGCTTGTCAAGTTGGTTCTTGTTGTTGATGCTATTCACGCTACCAATGAAATGATGAAGACTTAGGTATTGTTACCTGTGTTGCCTTTGGAGAGTCCAGATGAACACTGGCTGACTGGTTGAAGGTGGATTTATACTGAATACTTCCTCACTGTTGCTAGCTACAAATCTCATGACCAAGTTGGTTGCCCCTTTTGCCCTTCTCAAAACTTTAGGAATATACGTGTACAGTGTTTTAACTCTCTTGAAAAGAAGTTTGGGAATATATATATATATATATATATATAGAATCAAATAGATAGCTATCCAAAGAAATTGACAGACTCTTAAACTTTGTCTGTTATCTGGGACAGTTGTTAACACTAAGATGTTATTTGGATGAAGTCAGGGTTCCTTTTTGTTCACTACTGAATTCTCAAGACCTAGCACAATGCCTGGCACAGGAAGGTACTCAATATTTATTAAATGAATGAATTCATAATTAAATGCTATCTACATGTCTCTGGATAAGTCATTAACATGTCTTACCCTCAATTTTCTCTCCTATAATATGGGACTAATAATACTTAATCCCTGGAGCATATGAAAAAGAAAAAACAAAACAAAACAAAACAGTGGTAGTGGATGTTCTGATTTGCAGCCTGGATTCTCTTTAAAGCGTGAAGCGCTCATTCCCCTGCTGTTGGGAGTTTGACAACTGACAGCTCTCAACTGAGTCCCACTTTTGTGATTTGTCTCGGCTGCAGAGAGCCACCTAGCCCAAGGTCATGCTCCATTCCTGAGCTCTATTCACACACGTAGTGCCTATCCGCCACAGTATATGAAGACTCAGCTCCCTTCCTCCAACTCTGGAGAACTGTATTGAGCCATTTAAGCTCTAGGGCGCCCTCTGAGATCTGCAGAGGCCTTCAGTGGAACTGCATTGTAGTCCAGCTTCTTTGCCCACTCGTGCTTCTTACCCCTCTCTTCCCCAGATGTTGATCCTAAGAGTAAGCCTTAGTAAATCTCCTCCATGTTGATCTCTGTCTCAGCCTTAGTGGCTGCTTCCACAGAATCCAACCAGAAACGGAACATAGTACATACTAAATAAAACACTGATTTGGTGGCAGTCAACGAGAGGCAAGGATCCACTAGAATCCATGTCTGTTTCTCCCGGCCCAAGAAGCAAGCTCTTTCATGAGTCCTGACAGTCCTAATAAAAGTGTTTTCTGTTAAGTCCTCGTGGTTAAAGATCAGGGAAGGGGTTTCAGTACTGGCCTACAGACCTGTGTCTCTTCCAATCAGTACAGTATCATAGGTAAGCAGGTGAACTTTGGAATGAGACAGCTCTGAGTTCAGATACCAACTTTGCCATTCATCAGTTTTGTAACATTGGTCAATTCATCTTAACCGCGGTTTCTTCATCTACAGATGAAAATTATAAGAATCCTTACCTCCTAGGGTTGTTATGAGAATTAAATGAGATAAAGTCGGCATTGCTCATAGCATGGGGCTAGTTAGCGCTTAATAAAAAGAGTTGTTATTATGCTGTGATCAGTGGAGATTTATAACATGATCAAGGCTAGGAAACGACTTTACAGATATAAAGAGCTGGGCTCTAAGCATGTAGGCCATTGTAAACATCTCTGCAGTAAATGCAGAGATGTATCAGGTCCAGATCCCACTCCAGGGAAGGACTTTGAACTCCAACTGTCAGCTTGGTCAGGCTTTGCCTCAGTTGCGGGAAGCCATCTCAGCCCAGGAACTCACTGCCTTTACATTGGCAGAGTGAAAGGAGGGGAATAAGGTTCCAACCGTTCTAGTCCAACACAGAAGCCCTCCCGAGCTCCCAAGGAGAGGAAGGACTGATAGAGATTTTGCCAAGCCTGCAACGCATTTCAACTTCTCCCTCTGCCCCATCCTGCTTCTGCCTCCTCCCTTACAGAGCTGTGGAGCCCTCATAAATAGGCTTCACCCCAAACCTCATCTCAGGGTTTGCCTTCAAAGAACCCAGCCTACGACAAAGCCTGAGAGCACAATGAAAGGGTACCTCTTCAGGCTCCACTCCCCCTAACCACCACCCCCACTCCCTTTGTTCATCTTTTTATCTTTCAATCTTATCCCTTTGTCTGTGTTTTGTACTCTCCATATTCAGAGCATTTCGTTTTAATGGCCTGTTGTACACAGCTTGTCCACGAACTGTCAGGTCGTGGCAGAAGCCTATTTAGACAAGTTGTCAGGTTGAACAAGAGAAGAAAAAAAAAGTCCTAAATCAATGTGTTTTCGCATGCAATCACACGTGGGCTAATTTATCTGCAGCCGCGTTCTACCCTGCCAGTTTGGCATAAGGATCCTCAGACAAGGGGGCTGCGAGTTGGCTGATTAACAGAGCGATTTTTATTGAGAGAAGGACAACACCATTGTTTCATGGTAATTATCACCATTTGAACCTGCGCACACGCTCATGGGGAAGATTAAAGGAAAGGCTCTGTACGGATGATGAAGCAGCTCAAAACACGCACGGGCTCAAGGGCTAGAACTATTTAGAATATTAACGTTTTCTACCTTGGAAAAAGCCCCTGGGAGGCGACAGATTGGCAAACTTTTAAAAAAGTCCTTGTGCCTCATCTGCGGGACTGAATGCAAGTACATTTTCTTTCTAGAGTTGCAGAAACAGCAGATGACTTGCTTGGAATTAAGGGCCAAGTCCATTTTAAGGCTAAGAACAGAGCCAGTCTTTTTCTGAAGGTGATGAACTAGGCCATTCAGCACCCTCTCTTGCACTTTGCAAAAACCAAACCAAAAAACAAAAAAGCAACACACATGCACATGAGATTTTTTTTTTTTCCTGAGAGTTGTGGCTGTGGTGGTGGTAAACCTGACACAAATGACAAAATACATGAAAACTCCACTTGGGGAAAACACCACTTTAGTATTTTTTTCTTTGATATTTAATAATTCTCTTTGCATCTCAGTCCATTCCCACTGCCAATATCTGAGTTTGGGACAAGGACAGGGCGAGATAAGTCTGTCACCGCAAGGCAAAACAGACAAGCAGAGAACGGTAAAAATGGCCTGCTGACGGGAAATGGCTGTTGTAAGGGTTTGTGGTGTATGATTAACTTCAGAGAACCTTGCTCAAATTGTTAGGAATAGACTCTTTGGGGTCTGAAGCTGTATTGGTGGCTAGAATTAGAAACATACGGTAATGGGGACTGTGACTTTTGGAGATCGCCCCACTTCTGTGACTTTCTCTGCTTTTTATTTTTATTCCCTTTATAAGTAAGAATCATTAAATGCTGCCTCTCTTCTTGTGGCTGAAGCAGGAGAGTGGAAGGGCAGGGGCATTTCTGAGAATCATTTTTATTAAGAAAACCCAGGCTCACTGATCAAAATAGCTCTCTTCCCTCCCAAACGAAGAAGTAAGGTAAATGTCTGGCCACTCTGAAACTCCCACTTAATCAAGAAATGCTTGCCCCAGAAGGGAACATTGGAAAGCTGAGCTGCTGAGAGCAATTTTAGAGCCTACAACCAGGCTTCCATTGTGCTGCCATTTCTAGAATGTCCTAGAATGACAGATTTCATAACTGAAAACTAAAACATCAGGCATGCAAATATAAGAGCTTCTTTTCTCCCTTTGAAGGTCACTGAAAAGTTTTGCTTAGGGAGAGGAAATCAATTGTCAATTAAAAAATGATACTCAGTGTAAACAAGGAATACCATTCGTTTTGTAATTATGAACTTGAAAAGATGAACCTGGCAACGGGATAAGAACCAGATATCTCTCAGCTGTAGCTTCACACCTGAATTTTTTTTTTTGGCCACTTCTGTTGGTCTTTCATTTATTTATCTTTGTTCTTTGGCCTGTGTGGGCTTCCCATCGCAGCGGCCTCTCTTCGTTGCAGAGCACTGGCTCTGGGCGCATGCACTCCAGAGCTCTGGCTGGGTAGTTGGACACATGGGTCCAGCCGCTCCGTGGCACGTGGGATCTTCCCAGGCCAGGGATCGAACCGGCGCCCCTTGCACTGCAAGGCAGTGTCCTTACCCACTGGACCACCAGGGAAGCCCTGAATTTTTTTTAAAGTCATTATCTGGTTTCTCTCAATTTGCTAAAAGTTTCTAGAAAACAAATTTTGGCCTCCATTTGGTTTTTCTCAGAATCACCAAAGATCATTGATTTACTCACCAATTTGTATGGGATAGCCAACCAATGTCAGGTACTGAGCTAGACACAGGAAGCATAGAGCTAAAGGCACAGTCTTTTGCTCTCAGGCTGCACACAGTATATGGACAAATTGATTATTGAACCAAGGGAGTTATGAGACCCAACACTTTGACCGAGCTCCCTCACTCTCCACCAGTTACTAGTTTGAGTGTCTGTATATTGTCATTTAATCCTCAGGACAACTGTATGAGGCTGTTTTTTGGTTGCCAAGTCATGTCCGACTCTTTACAACCCCATGGACTGCAGCATGCCAGGCTCTCTTCCCTCCCAAACGAAGAAGTAAGGTAAATGTCTGGCCACTCTGAAACTCCCACTTAATCAAGAAATGCTTGCCCCAGAAGGGAACATTGGAAAGCTGAGCTGCTGAGAGCAATTTTAGAGCCTACAACCAGGCTTCCATTGTGCTGCCATTTCTAGAATGTCCTAGAATGACAGATTTCATAACTGAAAACTAAAACATCAGGCATGCAAATATAAGAGCTTCTTTTCTCCCTTTGAAGGTCACTGAAAAGTTTTGCTTGGGGAGAGGAAATCAATTGTCAATTAAAAATGATACTCAGTGTAAACAAGGAATACCATTCGTTTGTAATTATGAACTTGAAAAGATGAACCTGGCAACGGGATAAGAACCAGATATCTCTCAGCTGTAGCTTCACACCTGAATTTTTTTTTTTGGCCACTTCTGTTGGTCTTTCATTTATTTATCTTTGTTCTTTGGCCTGTGTGGGCTTCCCATCGCAGCGGCCTCTCTTCGTTGCAGAGCACTGGCTCTGGGCGCATGCACTCCAGAGCTCTGGCTGGGTAGTTGGACACATGGGTCCAGCCGCTCCGTGGCACGTGGGATCTTCCCAGGCCAGGGATCGAACCGGCGCCCCTTGCACTGCAAGGCAGTGTCCTTACCCACTGGACCACCAGGGAAGCCCTGAATTTTTTTTAAAGTCATTATCTGGTTTCTCTCAATTTGCTAAAAGTTTCTAGAAAACAAATTTTGGCCTCCTTTTGGGTTTTTTCTCAGAATCACCAAAGATCATTGATTTACTCACCAATTTGTATGGGATAGCCAACCAATGTCAGGTACTGAGCTAGACACAGGAAGCATAGAGCTAAAGGCACAGTCTTTTGCTCTCAGGCTGCACACAGTATATGGACAAATTGATTATTGAACCAAGGGAGTTATGAGACCCAACACTTTGACCGAGCTCCCTCACTCTCCACCAGTTACTAGTTTGAGTGTCTGTATATTGTCATTTAATCCTCAGGACAACTGTATGAGGCTGTTTTTTGGTTGCCAAGTCATGTCCGACTCTTTACAACCCCATGGACTGCAGCATGCCAGGCCTCCCTGTCCCTCACCATCTTCCGCAGTGCATCCATCCATCTCATCTGCCACCCACTTCTCCTTTTGCCCTCAAACTTTGCCTGCATTAGGGTCTTTTCCAGTGAGTCAGCCCTTCACATCAGGTGACCTAAGTATTAGAGCTTCAGCATCAGTCCAAAGGCCTCAGGCTTTGGAGTCACCCAAACTTGGGTTCACATCCCCTTCTGTCACGTATTAGCTCAGTGACTTTGGGCAAGTTGCTTAGCTTTGAAAACCTTAATTCCCTTACCTCAAAATGGGAATCCTTACACCTGGTTCACGGGTTTCCATGGAAGTGAAATGAAGTTGTAAATGTAAATCATCTAACAAGTTGCACTATGGCTTGATAAATAATCTATGGTATTGTTACAAAGAAATGGAAGGAGGAGGGGAGGGAAGAGAGTGAGGAGAGTGACAGACAAACATTAGCCATGAGCTAGTTAGGAGATGGGGATACCAAGGGAGGTTGAAAAATCTCTGCCATTACATGTCTTATCTTTGCCACATCTTTGACTCTTCTGAGGTTTAGTAGAAACTCGTGAACTGAAAGAGTAAGTAACATCCTGACAAACATGCTGGCCAGTGTTAGGAGACACTTGGATTTTTGCTACCCCACGTCTGAGCCCCCTTCTTATACTCCTGGATGGAGTTTGGAAGGAGACCAGGAGGGGGACGGCACCCAGTGTTTAGTGGTGACCTGCAGTGGCAGTGGCCAGAGGCAGCAGTGCTTGGGATTCTTTAACCAGGCTGGTCTTGCTGCTCCAACCTACCTATGCTGGTGGTCATGAGCTTGTTTTAATCAGCTCACCATCTTACTTTTTTGTCAGGTCTGTGAGTTAGTCAATATCCTATCAACAGATTCTTTTTTAAAGATTTATTTATTTATTTATTTTTGGGCAGGGGTCGGGTTGGGGAGGGAGGGGAGGGGCGGGCCACTTCTATTAGTCTTTCATTTCTCTACTTTCATCTGTCTTTGTTCTTTGGCTCCTGTGGGACTCCCATCGCGGTGGCGTCTGTCACTGCAGAGTGCCGGCTCTGGGCGCATGCGCTCCAGAGCTCCGGCTCGGTGATTGGACACATCAGTCCAGCCGCTCTGTGGCATGTGGGATCTTCCCAGGCCAGGGATCGAACCGGCGCCCCTTGCACTGCAAGGCGGTGTCCTTATCCACTGGACCACCAGGGGAAGCCCTCAACAGATTCTTTTTCAACATCAATTCATTCTAGGGTTGGTTTCTTAGGTTGACAACCAAGAGAGCTGCCTGGTACACCCAGGATTCCATCTCCTCTAAGATGTTCCTGCTCCACATCTGGGCCACAGAGAGCAAAGAGCTGACTGGCTGCTCTGTTTGACCCTGTTTACATGGCAGAGACATTGTGAATGCCATTCTCTCCTGGTTCCACAGCCTGTCTACCAGCATGGTTGGTGGTAGAAACCCCATCATGCCACATTTCTTCTCTGTCCCTCTGTCTGTTTCTGACTGTCATGGTGGGGCGGGAGCGGGGGTAAGGAGTGGAACAGTGGCAGAATAACGAAGGCTGCCTGTGGCCATGTGCAGCAAGGCCTGACAGGTGGCTCTGTTCTGCTGCTGAGTTATCTTTTAGGGTTGCTTTGTTGTAGAGATGACAGCAGTTAAACTCAAGCTTGGGGCAGCAGACAATGCCGTCTCTCCCTACTCTGTCCTCTCTTCCCTCCCTCCACGTATTTTCCCCCAGAAATGCACCCTCCAGGACGCCCTGGGGATGACCCAGTCCAGCTTACGCTGCTGTTTGTTGTGGGAAAGAATGAGGCAAGGATGGGTGCTGCTCTCAGATCCCAGGCTCTCTGAAAGCGCTCCACGGATCCCACACGCCTGCAAAGCACTCGTCGTTTTGTTTTCGCATTTCGGATGTTAATTATAAGGATGAAAATTAGGTATATAAAACAAATTACATTGGCAGCGTTTGCTTCACTCGTGCACCATGGGGCCCAGGCACCCCTAATGAGATGTGACTACAGATCACCGTGCTTCGTGCAAACAGCCAGTTGCTTCATATGTGACAGAGCCTTCCCTATGCTGCCTGAGAATTAGCCGCAGGTATAGCATTTGACTTGGGTGAGCATCACCCACCCAGAGAAGGATGGAAGGTCAACAGTGGAAAGAGGAAGGGCAAGAGAGAGAAAACCAGAGGCTGACCCCCAAGGCTTTGGTGCTTCCTCATAATTTGCATTAGGTGTTCCTCCTTCACCTCAAATAAATGCATAAGCCAAGAACAAGTAGTGTGTCTCTGTCCTGCTACAGAAAACAATTCTGCGCCTGCCACAAGATACAGGCAGTGAGTCATGTTAATTTTTTTTATCAGTATTTAATAATATTAATGTCCCCAGTAGAGAACAAAGCGTGCCTTCTACCATGGGTCGAAAACTGTTTGTGGGCTAATTGGAAAACATTACTTAATGTTTTCTTTAATTAGAATTAATTACAAGACCCCAGTAAAGAAATAAGTCCATATGTGAGATTCTAAGACCTCACTCTATGATATGAAATTTCCCTAGGAGAGCTTGTCCTAAGAGAGTACCTCTGACAGCCTGTAGAATGTGTGTAGATATCTGTCTTCCTTGTGAGCACGAATCTTCTAACAGTATTGACATCAGCACAGGTATAATTGATTTACTGGCTTAAACAAAGGAGAGATAGGATATTGGGTCAGAGGGGCCTACCTCGAGAGAGGTTGTGACTTGTTGGTTCATCAGCTACTAATGGTTATGTGGTTTGAAGACCCAGTTCTTTCATCTGGAAACTGAAGGGGTTGGACTCAAGTTCTCTAAAGTTCTTTAAGCTCGAACATGCTGAGTTTCTCATTTCCTACCCCAAGATTTTGTCTTGACATGGCTACCTATGAGACCTCAGATTTGGGGAAATGAAAAAAGCAAACTTGGAAACAATGGAGCAGTTCCAGAGAAGTTTTTTGGATTGGTCTTTCAACTTTGTTTAAAAGAGCCAGTGTATTTATCTCTGAAAACTGAGTTGTTTTTTTTAAAACAGGAGTAGTATAGCAATGTTTGAGTCAAATGTGCAGTTCCTTTGAGAACAACCCATTAAGCAACTCTTTACTGTGCTTCGTGCAAACAGCCAGTTGCTTCATATGTGACAGAGCCTTCCCTATGCTGCCTGAGAATTAGCCGCAGGTATAGCATTTGACTTGGGTGAGCATCACCCACCCAGAGAAGGATGGAAGGTCAACAGTGGAAAGAGGAAGGGCAAGAGAGAGAAAACCAGAGGCTGACCCCCAAGGCTTTGGTGCTTCCTCATAATTTGCATTAGGTGTTCCTCCTTCACCTCAAATAAATGCATAAGCCAAGAACAAGTAGTGTGTCTCTGTCCTGCTACAGAAAACAATTCTGCGCCTGCCACAAGATACAGGCAGTGAGTCATGTTAATTTTTTTTATCAGTATTTAATAATATTAATGTCCCCAGTAGAGAACAAACGTGCCTTCTACCATGGGTCGAAAACTGTTTGTGGGCTAATTGGAAAACATTACTTAATGTTTTCTTTAATTAGAATTAATTACAAGACCCCAGTAAAGAAATAAGTCCATATGTGAGATTCTAAGACCTCACTCTATGATATGAAATTTCCCTAGGAGAGCTTGTCCTAAGAGAGTACCTCTGACAGCCTGTAGAATGTGTGTAGATATCTGTCTTCCTTGTGAGCACGAATCTTCTAACAGTATTGACATCAGCACAGGTATAATTGATTTACTGGCTTAAACAAAGGAGAGATAGGATATTGGGTCAGAGGGGCCTACCTCGAGAGAGGTTGTGACTTGTTGGTTCATCAGCTACTAATGGTTATGTGGTTTGAAGACCCAGTTCTTTCATCTGGAAACTGAAGGGGTTGGACTCAAGTTCTCTAAAGTTCTTTAAGCTCGAACATGCTGAGTTTCTCATTTCCTACCCCAAGATTTTGTCTTGACATGGCTACCTATGAGACCTCAGATTTGGGGAAATGAAAAAAGCAAACTTGGAAACAATGGAGCAGTTCCAGAGAAGTTTTTTGGATTGGACTTTCAACTTTGTTTAGAGAGAGCCAGTGTATTTATCTCTGAAAACTGAGTTGTTTTTTTTTTTAAAACAGGAGTAGTATAGCAATGTTTGAGTCAAATGTGCAGTTCCTTTGAGAACAACCCATTAAGCAACTCTTTACTCCAAATGAGTTTGCATGAATCAAGCTAGATTCTGCAAAACCATATGTGCCTGTAGACACCACCATCCTGTACTGTAAACATCTCCCCAACCATGCTCTGAGGACCCGCACTATTCTGGGATCTATAAGTTTGCGTGCAGTGCAGGAGAGCGGAAGTCTGTGGTTAAAGAAGCTGTAGGAGTGCTGAATCCAATTATTATGCAGGTTTCTTCACAATGGGATTCTCAGAGCATTTGTCATTCCAAGGGGTTCTGCGAGACATTACTGGGATGTGCAGTTTGCAGTGTGTGATCTTACTTGCCTTTTGAACCCCTTTTATGAGTTTGTCAGCAATTATGAAAGAGCAGTGTCCTAAGAATCAATTTGAGAAATAGAATGCTATGTAATCCAGAACAGGTTATTTTAAGGTTTCAGCTGAAAGTCCAAGGAAAACAAGCATGGAAGAAAGGCTAAACTAGAAAAATACAGAAAAATGCGGACTTTTGATCAGTTTCTTTAGTGAAAAGATTCAAATCAGTATATGGAGGAATTTGCCAGTGGGAATCAGAATAATTATTAAGTTAGGTTAAGTGCAATCAAATGATATTTTTTGTAAGTGGCAAATACAAAACCCAGTGATATGTTAAGTAAATTTGATTTCTTTAAAGGATAGACAATTCTAGTTTGCTCAGAAGATTTTTAAGTTATGGAGAGGGCTATAGAAAAGATGTGTGATTGACAGCAATTTTATTTTTCCATTTTAATAGCTAGTAAATCAAAATCTATTCATGTGAAAAAGGAATCCTGTTTTTCTTGTGCTAAGAAACCAACGGGTAAATGTCTGAAGTGTCATGAAGGGAACTGTGGGTTTGATATTCTTGTAATAACATGAGTTAAGTATAATACAGCCAAAGAAATTCTGCTTTGCAAATGGCCATTAAATAAGGCCTCCTCTAGAGAACAAAAGATGACCCCTGTAATATAGTTAGCAAGACAACCAATAAAGATACAAAAGTCAGAAGTTTCCAGAGTAAGGATATTTCTTAATGTGTGTGGAAAATTCTTTTTCCCCAGTCATAAGACTGTGCCCATCAACAGAACAGATGTCTTAGGAAGAAATCTTAAAGTGAGTAAAATATTTATCTTGAACATAAAGAGTTTGTGTACTTACTTATTAGAAATGGCATCTAAAACTCAATTTATTATTTTTTATTTTGATTAACAATGTGTCTTTGTTATGACTGTAGACATCTCCCAACCATGCTCTTGAGGACCCGCACTATTCTGGGATCTATAAGTTTGCGTGCAGTGCAGGAGAGCGGAAGTCTGTGGTTAAAGAAGCTGTAGGAGTGCTGAATCCAATTATTATGCAGGTTTCTTCACAATGGGATTCTCAGAGCATTTGTCATTCCAAGGGGTTCTGCGAGACATTACTGGGATGTGCAGTTTGCAGTGTGTGATCTTACTTGCCTTTTGAACCCCTTTTATGAGTTTGTCAGCAATTATGAAAGAGCAGTGTCCTAAGAATCAATTTGAGAAATAGAATGCTATGTAATCCAGAACAGGTTATTTTAAGGTTTCAGCTGAAAGTCCAAGGAAAACAAGCATGGAAGAAAGGCTAAACTAGAAAAATACAGAAAAATGCGGACTTTTGATCAGTTTCTTTAGTGAAAAGATTCAAATCAGTATATGGAGGAATTTGCCAGTGGGAATCAGAATAATTATTAAGTTAGGTTAAGTGCAATCAAATGATATTTTTGTAAGTGGCAAATACAAAACCCAGTGATATGTTAAGTAAATTTGATTTCTTTAAAGGATAGACAATTCTAGTTTGCTCAGAAGATTTTTAAGTTATGGAGAGGGCTATAGAAAAGATGTGTGATTGACAGCAATTTTATTTTTCCATTTTAATAGCTAGTAAATCAAAATCTATTCATGTGAAAAAGGAATCCTGTTTTTCTTGTGCTAAGAAACCAACGGGTAAATGTCTGAAGTGTCATGAAGGGAACTGTGGGTTTGATATTCTTGTAATAACATGAGTTAAGTATAATACAGCCAAAGAAATTCTGCTTTGCAAATGGCCATTAAATAAGGCCTCCTCTAGAGAACAAAAGATGACCCCTGTAATATAGTTAGCAAGACAACCAATAAAGATACAAAAGTCAGAAGTTTCCAGAGTAAGGATATTTCTTAATGTGTGTGGAAAATTCTTTTTCCCCAGTCATAAGACTGTGCCCATCAACAGAACAGATGTCTTAGGAAGAAATCTTAAAGTGAGTAAAAATATTTATCTTGAACATAAAGAGTTTGTGTACTTACTTATTAGAAATGGCATCTAAAACTCAATTTATTATTTTTTATTTTGATTAACAATGTGTCTTTGTTCCTCTTTCTTCTTCCCTTTCCCATGTTGCTTAGCACCCATTATTGATGATGTCAGGAGGAAGGAAAAAAAGAGATTAAAAAATACCACAGAATAAGTTATCAGAAGGAGTACTTCCTGAATGCACTGTAATGTTGCTCTCAAGTAAGAATGTTAAACCTTCACTGAGTGATTCTTCGTCTCCTGGGAAAAGGAGGTTTCCTTTCCTGGGTGGGTCACCAGACCATCCCTCATTGTAACAGCAGCTATTATGCTTCTAGTTGAAAAGACCCTGGATTTATGCTGTACAGCCTGGGCAAATGGGATACCGGCCTGTAAAGTTTGATTGATCGGATTTGTAGGAGGCCGTCTGAATGCCACCAAAGCATGTGGCTAGTGTTTCTTAGTCCCTGCAGCAAGCTGCCGAGGTGGGGCTGAGCTGGGTACCTCACTTCTCAGCAGCCTGAGAAGTGCTTCCAAGCAACCTGTACTTCTCAGCTTAGCTACAGTGACATAGGCTAGGGGCATCGCAAGCTGTTCGGGGCTGTGCACTAACCATGAGTGACAGATACCTTTGCCACAGGCTCATGCTTCCCAGCAGCAGGTTCTTAACTTGAAACAGTGGGAAAACCACCCTTCTCCTCCTAAGGAGACTGCAGAGATGAGGCCTGACTTGTATTTCACATTATAATGAAAAGATGGTTACATGCCAGCAGGATATTAAAACTATAAATACTGTAAAAGATGAGTTGGCAAGTACTGTTTCCTCAGAGAAATCTTCTCTGGGGTGAGGACCCTCTGGTATATAATGCCCTGACTTCTTCCTTTGTGGCACTCACAGGTGTTGTCATAAATGAATCCATTATTTAATTATTTCTTATTGATCCCCAAATATTTAATGTGAATTCCATATGGATAGAGACCTCTCTGTCTTGCTCCCTAATACTCGGGGCAAAATGCAATTGTAACTCTGCCCTCTCCTCCCCTCCCTTTTCCTTCTCTTCATGAATAATTTAGTCCTAAAGCCATTAGGTGGGACAGAACAGGATAGGAGTCCATGGTGGCAAGGAAAGCATTATGGAGGCCTGCACCTAGGTGTCAGAGCCCTAGCAGAGGGAGGAGGGCATCCACACCCTCATACAACCAAAGGAAGGGCTCATATAACTTCCGTCCCATAACAGAGAACTCGGGTGTACTCAGTCACATTGGGAAGTGGGGAGAGGGCCATCAAATTGTGAGTGCAATTAGGCAAAACATCTGTTTGATTTTTTTTTCTGTTGTTTCAACCAGTTCTTGTGGCATTGTAGAGACAGACCATTAGTTAATTTAGTTTGATGGCCAATAGTATACTTGCTAATTGAATTTTTGACTGGATGTTTGGGAATCATAAAAAGATGTACTCCGTGTGTGTGTATGTGTATGTGTGTGCTATAACAGAAAGACCACAGCCTTTGCAATTGGACAGATTTGGCTTTAGCCTCAGTTTACTCATTAATGCAATAGGGTTGATAATAAATTTGCTTGCAGAATTGTGGTGATTACATAAAATAAGCTGTCTACATTGCTTCATTATAGACTCTTGACATAAGATGTTCAAAGACAGGGATGTTTCATATGTTTTGTGTCATGGACCCCCTCAACAGTCTTGGAAAGTCAATAGATCCCTTCTCAAAAGAATGTTTTCAAAATGCTTCAAAAATATGCAGAATTAAAAAGAGAGCCAATTATATTGAAACATAGTTATCAAAATATTAGTAAACACACTTATGATATAGTAATTTATATGTTCTTTGATATATTCAATGGCAAGATCTAGTGACAGATTCAGTAACTGCCAAAATTTTGAGGCAGAGATGGGCATAAATGATATATTGAGATATTCTGAACAACTTATAAATGCCCTGACTTCTTCCTTTGTGGCACTCACAGGTGTTGTCATAAATGAATCCATTATTTAATTATTTCTTATTGATCCCCAAATATTTAATGTGAATTCCATATGGATAGAGACCTCTCTGTCTTGCTCCCTAATACTCGGGGCAAAATGCAATTGTAACTCTGCCCTCTCCTCCCCTCCCTTTTCCTTCTCTTCATGAATAATTTAGTCCTAAAGCCATTAGGTGGGACAGAACAGGATAGGAGTCCATGGTGGCAAGGAAAGCATTATGGAGGCCTGCACCTAGGTGTCAGAGCCCTAGCAGAGGGAGGAGGGCATCCACACCCTCATACAACCAAAGGAAGGGCTCATATAACTTCCGTCCCATAACAGAGAACTCGGGTGTACTCAGTCACATTGGGAAGTGGGGAGAGGGCCATCAAATTGTGAGTGCAATTAGGCAAAACATCTGTTTGATTTTTTTTTCTGTTGTTTCAACCAGTTCTTGTGGCATTGTAGAGACAGACCATTAGTTAATTTAGTTTGATGGCCAATAGTATACTTGCTAATTGAATTTTTGACTGGATGTTTGGGAATCATAAAAAGATGTACTCCGTGTGTGTGTATGTGTATGTGTGTGCTATAACAGAAAGACCACAGCCTTTGCAATTGGACAGATTTGGCTTTAGCCTCAGTTTACTCATTAATGCAATAGGGTTGATAATAAATTTGCTTGCAGAATTGTGGTGATTACATAAAATAAGCTGTCTACATTGCTTCATTATAGACTCTTGACATAAGATGTTCAAAGACAGGGATGTTTCATATGTTTTGTGTCATGGACCCCCTCAACAGTCTTGGAAAGTCAATAGATCCCTTCTCAAAAGAATGTTTTCAAAATGCTTCAAAAATATGCAGAATTAAAAAGAGAGCCAATTATATTGAAACATAGTTATCAAAATATTAGTAAACACACTTATGATATAGTAATTTATATGTTCTTTGATATATTCAATGGCAAGATCTAGTGACAGATTCAGTAACTGCCAAAATTTTGAGGCAGAGATGGGCATAAATGATATATTGAGATATTCTGAACAACTGTAATAATACAAACAAATCTGTGATGTTTACTGGTAGCAGAGACACAACAACTCCTATTAAAACTGATCTGTTTCCTATACTCATAAAGAAAATGCTGTATTTTAGTTAGAGATTAGCTTGTATAAAAATGTCCGACTTTTCCTAAGTTCACAAACATCTGAATGCTAGCATCAGATTTCTCCATGGAGCTCAGGTTTAAAACCCTGACTCTGAGATAACATTGGGCGTCCCTGGTGGCTCAGTGATGATAAAGAATTCGCCTACCAATGCAGGACACATGGGTTTGATCCCTGGGTTAGAAAGATCCCCTGGAGGAGGGAATGGAAACCCACTCCAGTATTCTTTTTTTTTTTTTAAATATGAATTCTCTGATCATTTTTTAATCCCATATTTTAAAAAAATTTTGGCCTCTTTTATTTTATTATTTAAAAAAATTTTCATCCATCTTTTTAATTCTTTGGCTTGTGTGGGCCTCCATTGCAGTGGCCTCTCTTATTGCAGAGCATGGGCTCTGGGCACATGCACTCCAGAGTGCTGGCTTGTAATTGGACACACCGGTCTGGCTGCTCTGCAGCACGTGGGATCTTCCCATGCCAGGGATCAACTGGTGACCCTTGCATTGCAAGGTGGACTCTTTACCCACTGGACCATCAGGGAAGCCCCTACTCTAGTATTCTTGCTTGAAGATTCCCATGGACAGAGGAGCCTGGAGGGCTACAGTCCATAGGGTCACAAGGAGTCAGACATGGCTTAGCAACTAAACAACAGCAACAAGGTAATATTGACTTGTACAGATCCTCACACCTTCTCCAAAAGTTAGTGCATAGAGACTCTTCCTGATGGCGGAGGAACTTTCTGCCTTCATGGGTTTGTCTTCACCTGGGGATTCTGGAGTCATGGCCTGAGGCCACCTGTGTCTCCCTTTGTTGTATATTTGATGTGCCAGGGCCTGACCCAGAGGAGCCTGGGTAGATGCTTAGACCTTTGAAATGTCCAAGATAAGGTGCCTCTACTTCCTTATTGAGGCCATGTATATGCCCAGCATCCTTTATGCTTTCTAATTCCCATCACTGACCAAGCTGACCAAGCTTGCTTCTAAGGAAACTCTAATATAACCATAACCAATTGTGTTAAAAAATGATCTCCCTTGCCTCCAGCAAGCTGTTTGTCCTCTAAACTTTATTTACAAGACACCCCCATGGTTAAGGCATCTGTTTCTTCACATTCATTACCCTGTCTCTGGTCTTCCTAGCTCAGGAGAGTTTCAGCCTGTGGGTCGGCCAGAGAGATAAGCAGGTAGCCTGCAAACCAGGCCTGGAAAAGAAAGACTCACTGCAGGCCCCACCGAACAGGCAGATGGAATTGCCAGGGAAGTGCCATTTCAGTCCTCACTGAGGACTGAAAACTGAGTGGAAGCATGATTTGTGCCTCTGCTCAGGCTGTAGAAACAAATGAGGTGGAGGAACGAAGACTCCACGAAGAAAATAAAAGCCCCAGTTCCTACATCAGGAAAAAAAAAAAAAAAAAGCTACAAAAGTTGGAAAAAAATATCTCCTTGCTTTTTATCATTAGTAAGGATAAAGAGTGTGTGTGTGCCAAGTGACTTCATTCGTGTCCGACTCTGTGCGACCCCATAGACTCTAGCCGGCCAGGCTCCTCTGTCCATGGGGATTATGCGGTGTGGCTTTTTCTGCCTGGAAATTGGCCTCTTACACCAGCTCAGAAGAAATGATGAAGAAACAACACGGACCTTGCGACTTTGTGTCTACTAGCTGAGCTTTTCACAAACTCCCTCATGCCTCTTTTGGGAGGAAACTAGGTCACTTGGAGTTGAAAACAGAGGAGAGAAGTGTAGTTTTGTGCTGGATCTAGAGGTGAGCTGGAAACCACCAATGAGAGGCCTGGGCAGAGACTCCCTGAGGTGGCTTCTCTATGTATCACATTAATAGTGGAAACCGTCCACTGAGAGAGCCGAGAGGGCTGTTGGCAGGTAGAAGAGGAAAAAGATGGTGTGCTAGACAACTTCGATCTCTGTCTAAGGAAAGGATTTGCCCCCTAAGGCACCAAACGTTAGTAGCAGTTCCAGGCCCCTGAGTAAAAGAGGACAGAAGGATGAGACGATGGTTAATTAAAAACGCAGGCTGACCCTGAAATGATCAAATGAGTACTAATGAATCCCATCAGCTTCCTTGGTAGAAAAGAAATTATGCTAAATGCTTAGAACCAGCCTGAAGGTCCCTATCAGGCTACTTTTCTGACTTTGCTCGTTTGGCTAAAGTGTCCTGGCTGATTTTTACCATACAACGTAGTCAAATTCAGGCCTTTGGGAACGTCAGTGTGTTTATCTGTAAGATAAACTTTCTCTAACAATAGTTACAGCTATCCTTAGTCAAGCACATACTATGCAACGGAAGTGGGGGCCTTCTTTGATAGGAATGAAGGAGACAATTCTGTAACTCTAACACTGAGGACTTTCCTGGTCTGTTTTTTTCTTTTCTTTCTTTCTTTTTTTTTTTTTTTAAAGTAATGCTGTCATTTTCTGTGGACAAAAGCCATACTTCCTCACTGTAGATCATTGAGTACATAAAGGGAAGAAGAGAGAAAGGGAAAATTTAGCCTCTAGTTTTACCACTTAGAACTGCCCATAGGTAACAGCTTATCATCTTTATTTCTTCTCTTTCCTTGGTTTCAATTTTGTCTCTAGAATAATAGATTGGATTAGATTTATTTAAAGCTATTTGTTGAAGGGAAGAGAAACTGATGGAGGTCAAGCCTTTGGCTTCAGGTTGCTCACAGTTCAGTGCATCGCACAGTTGGTCACTTGCCTGACTTTCCCTATTGGATGATGAGTAACTTGATTACCCCAAGCAGTTAGACCCTCCTGCTTGGTGCCCCTTGCCATTTTGGATGGCTGGCTCTTATTACATTGTCAGCTCTGTAAGTTGAGCAGTCAGTACTTGTTTGTTTGTTTTTTTTTTTTTTTGTCAAAGATCATTCTTTTAACCAATGATTTTCAACTCCTGGTTTAGGCCAGGACCAATGCCAGTGGCTTTAACATACAATATTTTATTTAACTCATTTTTATTTGCTTAGAGGGTTGGGCCAGTTCCTGGAATCCAGGAAGTTGAATTTTAAAACAAAGGTATTTTGCCATTTACTTCTACAGGAGATCTTCCTGACCCAGGGATTCTTCCCAGGGATTGAACTCACAACTCTTGTGTCTTCTGCATGGGTAGGCAGGTTCTTTCCCAGCTGGGCCACCAGGGAATACCATAAAGCAAAGGTATTTTGAAAGGAATATGAGCACTGGAATAGACTGGTTTTGCATTCCAGCCCTTCAGTGCAGCTGTGTTGGCCTTGGTATCCTCATTTGTAAAAAAGATATAATATGATCTTCAGGAGAGGCCTGTGGGGAAGGTGAAATGAAATAAGTGGAAAATCGTGGCTCATGCTATGTATTCCATACATAGAAAATGAATGAATGGATGAAGAAAGAATGAATGACTGATTCGAGTCCAAGAAGTCAATCCAAGGGCTACTGTGTATGTTTACATGGAAAAGAAGGAAGAACTGAGACTCAGCCTTTGGGCCCCAGGGCTTTCATTCTCTCCCCTTCAAGTCCAGTCTCAGGAGAAATCCTAAAGTGAGCCATTGAATTTTAGATGTGAGTATAGGTTGACATGCCCGCTCTCGGAGAAACACTTGCATTTTCAATCAAATTTCTAATTGTCTGGTTTAAGTAATTTTTGGAGAATTTCAGAGGGTTCACAGTTTCCCCTAGAGCCCATCTGTGAACCCTCTACCACCCATTAAGAACCCTTTGTGCCTCAACAAGTATTGATTGGGAAGGCACAGAGAAGTAGATGAGAGACTTGTCTGGTAGGATGCATTTTAATTGGAAGCAAATCAAGATACAATTTTAGTAATTGAGTCAGGAAGCAATAACCAACTGTACTCTGCT
The DNA here is from genome assembly GCA_022376925.1 of Tragulus kanchil. NCBI lineage: Eukaryota > Metazoa > Chordata > Mammalia > Artiodactyla > Tragulidae > Tragulus > Tragulus kanchil. The sequence goes on along the minus strand of JAIOJX010000001.1, from coordinate 92,397,487 downwards.
GGTGCCCGGTTATTTGGAAAGGAAAAACAGATTCCAGAGACCTTATATGATAAGAATCAGCATTGTGAGATCCAGCCAGATGTGAGGAGAAAGACAAAAAGAACAATTTGGAGATGCTCTCAATTTTGAACCTGAGCAGCTGAGGTAATGGCATTTCCCCTGGAACCTATAAGGTAGCTCAGAGGGGAATTGGCTCTCTGGAAGAACAGATGATAAATATGGTTGTGCGTGTGCATGCGTGCATGTTCAATCACGTAGTCATGTCCAACTCTGTGACTCCATGGACTGTAGCCCGCCAGAGGCCTCCGTGCATGGGATTCTCCGTACAAGAATACTGGAGTCAGTTGCCATTTCCTACTCCAGTTGTAGCCGTAAGGAATTTGGGGTGGTTGGGAAGCAGCCAGGGTAGGGGGGATGTCTACCAAGTTGTTGTTATTCAGTTACTAAATCCTGTCTGACTCTTTGTGACCCTTGGACTGTGGCATGTTAGGCTTCCCTGTCCTTCACCATCTCCTGGAGCTTGCTCAAACTCATGTCCTCTGACTCATTGATGCCACCCAACCATCTCATCCTCTGTTGTCTCCTCCTTCCTTTGCCTTCTATTGTTTCCATTATCATGGTCTTTGCCAACAAGTTGTCTTTGTGCATAAGATGGCCAAAGTATTGGAGCTTCAGCATCAGTCCTTCCAGTGAATATTCAGGGTTGATTTCCTTTAGGATTGACTGGTTTGATCTCCTTGTAGTCCAAGGGGCTCTCAAGAGTCTTTTCCAGCACCACAGTTCGAAGGCATCAATTCTGCAGTGTTCAGCCTTCTTTATGGTTCATCTCTCACATCCATACATGACTACTGGGAAAATCATAACTTTGACTATATGGACCTTTGTCAGCAAAGTGATATCTCTGTTTTTTAATACCCTGTCTAGGTTTGTCATAGCTTTTCTTCCAAGGAGCAAGCAGTTAGAGATGCAAAGTCATGCAGAAAAATGGTTCCTTTCAGGACTGATGTCGTGATTCTGTGATGACTAAGAGAAAAAAATGGGGCTAGAACTTTCATTTGGGAATCCTTGCCTTACCTGTGAGGTTGGAGGAGTCAGGAAGGTGAATATGTTGCCTGAGAGAAACAGTGTGGACAAATTCATGTAGGACCAAGTACTAAATTTTCAAGTAAAGCCATTTTTTTTTAGGGTGTAAGCTACAAAAAATCAAGAGAGAGAGAAAAAGAGAGAATGCCAAACAAGGGGGATGTATCAGCCAAGAGTGGACCACCCAGCCAGAAGAACGAGGACACAGACACATCTCAAAAGACTGAGACAGATGGAGACAGAGAGGGGTCTTTCCTCCTACTGGCGCTGAGACATGAGCTGAGATCCTGCCCAGGAAAAGGAGAGGGGCAGCACAGGGAATTCTGAGTTTGTTTGAGTTTTAATCTGGATGACTGAGAAAATCACTGAAGTGTCTGACAGCCCATTAGTGATCAGACCATGTTTTCTGCTTCAGACAGATGGGAGTACCAGATAAATAGAATTTAAGTCCAGTTTATAGGAAATTTTGAAAAGTTACCATTTGTATACTTGAGTCAGTGACTATAAAATTCATACTGTCCAAACCATAATAGCTTGAATGCATAGAAACATTTATTGTCTCCTCTCTTGACAGGTGTATTGATAAAGCACCTCTCCGTGCTCTGATTTGATTCTCCTCATAAGGCAGTCAGGTAGATAGCAAAGTTCCATTTTATAGATGAAAAAAACTGAGGCATGAAGAGAAAGGAATATTGCCAAAGGGTGAAATGGGGAGCATTGGATACAAAAATGGGACTTGGGAAGGTTATACAGCTGGATTTCGTAGAGAGACTTGCTTCACAAAGGAAGACTTTTTCTGGAAAAACACAAAACAATTGACTGTCTTTTAAGAAAGAAAGTAACTAGCAAGAACTGGGTGTTCTGTGGTGTTTTTGACCAGCCCTTTCCAAATAATGGCTATAGTTCTGCTTGCACAATGAATCCATAATGGCAGAGAGTTCAGGGAGACCAAGGGAGGAGATAAACAAGGAACTTGGACCCTGAAAGCCATGCCCTGGAGAGAGGCAGGACTCTAGAGGGTTTTCTGTGCACTGCTGGCATTCAGAGAAGGAGCTGGAAGGAAGACAACTGTGGGAGGAGAGGAGGGGGTTGGAGCGGTATCAGAGGCAGGGAGAAGCCTTTGTATTTCAAACAGTTAAGGAGATAGTCTAAGGAGGCAGTCTTCAAAAGATGAGCTTGGAAATGAATTGGACGAAAACAAAGGGTGACCTTCCAAGGAGGTACGCACAGGAGGGAGGCAGTTCCTGAACTCATGTCAAGATGTTGTCCTTATTACATCCTGGTTCATAGCCAGGACCCAATAAATAATTGCTGGCAAAACCCATTAGTTATATACCCTTCTTACAACTGACCATTGATAGGTAAAACCTCATTTGGGTTCACAGGTAGCACGAAAGACTGGGCCAGCCCTACCAATTCAACTCGAGCTAAATGAAACCATGCCTGGAGAAAGAAGTGCCTTAAAAAAGTAGAAATCATTACTGTGCCATTTATATTGCTCCTCTTAAGGTGAGTTAAGTCTCCCTGCTCTCCTGATCTAGATAGGAGAGTGTGGGCACGCAGGGCAGAGAGCCTGTAGTGCCCTTCATCTGTCAAAACCTCCTTTGCTCAGTAACTAAGCTTTTCAGATCAAGTGTGTTGTCAATTTACATCTGTGCTGCTTCTGGAGGTGTTTGCATTTTAAGCATTTTTTACAGTGGAAAAAAAAAAGTGTGTCCCCTGCCAGAGGGATTTCTGACATCAGGGAGCAGGTTGGGAAGGTTTTGTGAAGAATTCTACAAGGGCTCCTGGTGCCTTGGAGGATGGGCTGTTGCTGCCCACTTGTCACTCCAATGCAGCTAGGCCTGATGGGTACCCCTGGGAGAGTCTCTAGGCCCTAGCAACCCAGAGTACAGCACATGGGTCTTTCTTTCATCAGCTTTGGTTGGAGAAGATATTTCACCTGCTTTCAGATTGCTTAGCTGAGTAAGAGTAACCCGCTAGAATAGAATTCAGAGGGGGCCGACTCCTCTCTAGTCTTGAGTGCCCTCAGGAGAGCATGGTGCCTACTCAATCCTAGTCATCCTTCAGCAACCAGCCTGTCTGTGCCTTCTGGTTTCTTCTCAAGCTCTGTCTTGCTCTTCTCCTCATTGAGATCCTCTTTCTCTTGGATGTTGTGGTATCTAGAGCCTATATCAGCATTTTTTATACCTGGTTATATGTCTGAATCACCCAAGAAGCTTACACAATATTGGGGATAATACCTCCTGCTTATTGCATGCTGGGCATTGTTCTGAGGAGCTTATTAACTCATTCATTCTCACATGTATTAACATGTATTAACTCATTCATTCTCACAGTGTATTAACACAACGTAATAACTAACACAATGTAATAGCATGTGAGAATGTGTCATATTCTCACATGTATTAACATGTATTAACTCATTCATTCTCACAAAGACCCTGTGAAATAGGATTCTTCTTAGTGTCACTACTCTGAAGATTCGAAAACTGAGGCCCAGAGGGGTGCAGCCACCTGCTGTGCATCACAGCTATGATGGCATCGAGATTCACAGTGGAAAGCATGACTCCAGTGTTCATGCTCTAGACCACTCCACCCCACTCTCAAGAGTCTGCTTTACAGAGGAACCCAACACTGACCTCCCAACTCGAAAGCTCGTTGGAGTAGAGCAAGAACAAGAAATTTCTGTTTAACACCTCACAGGAGACTCTGATGTAAACCAAAGGATGAGGGTCATTGCAAGTAATGAGAACTGATTCTATACTTGGGCAAGGGAGAATATGTAGAGTTTTCTAGGAGCTGGTAAATGCCCTGTAAGTGTCAAGTTTCTGGGACAGAGGGAAGCTCACCCTTACCTTTTCCTTCTGGAAAACAGAGACTATACCTTTGTCCGATCATTCATTCATTCAACTAAATGTGCCCGGAAGCCCACTATGTGCTAGGTGCTGTTTTAGATCCTGAGGGACATGAGTGAAGAAGGCAGTGAGCAAGTGAATATATAACCTGCCATGCAGTGATAAGTGCTATGAAAAACAATAATGCAGGTGAGAGGATAGATGGTGGAGGTGGGATGGAGTGGGGAATGTGTGAATGACTTTAGATAGAGGGATTTGGGAAGACCTCTCTGGTAAGGTGGCATTTGAGCAGAGATCTGAATGAAGTCAGGAAGGAAGAAAACTAGATGTAGGGAAACAGTGATCTAGCTAGAAAATGACAAGTGAAAAGCCCTGAGGGACCAGGGTCATCAAGGAGACCAGAGCATTTTTTCTCTTGGATGTTGTGGTATCTAGAGCCTATATCAGCATTTTTTATACCTGGTTATATGTCTGAATCACCCAAGAAGCTTACACAATATTGGGGATAATACCTCCTGCTTATTGCATGCTGGGCATTGTTCTGAGGAGCTTATTAACTCATTCATTCTCACATGTATTAACATGTATTAACTCATTCATTCTCACAGTGTATTAACACAACGTAATAACTAACACAATGTAATAGCATGTGAGAATGTGTCATATTCTCACATGTATTAACATGTATTAACTCATTCATTCTCACAAAGACCCTGTGAAATAGGATTCTTCTTAGTGTCACTACTCTGAAGATTCGAAAACTGAGGCCCAGAGGGGTGCAGCCACCTGCTGTGCATCACAGCTATGATGGCATCGAGATTCACAGTGGAAAGCATGACTCCAGTGTTCATGCTCTAGACCACTCCACCCCACTCTCAAGAGTCTGCTTTACAGAGGAACCCAACACTGACCTCCCAACTCGAAAGCTCGTTGGAGTAGAGCAAGAACAAGAAATTTCTGTTTAACACCTCACAGGAGACTCTGATGTAAACCAAAGGATGAGGGTCATTGCAAGTAATGAGAACTGATTCTATACTTGGGCAAGGGAGAATATGTAGAGTTTTCTAGGAGCTGGTAAATGCCCTGTAAGTGTCAAGTTTCTGGGACAGAGGGAAGCTCACCCTTACCTTTTCCTTCTGGAAAACAGAGACTATACCTTTGTCCGATCATTCATTCATTCAACTAAATGTGCCCGGAAGCCCACTATGTGCTAGGTGCTGTTTTAGATCCTGAGGGACATGAGTGAAGAAGGCAGTGAGCAAGTGAATATATAACCTGCCATGCAGTGATAAGTGCTATGAAAAACAATAATGCAGGTGAGAGGATAGATGGTGGAGGTGGGATGGAGTGGGGAATGTGTGAATGACTTTAGATAGAGGGATTTGGGAAGACCTCTCTGGTAAGGTGGCATTTGAGCAGAGATCTGAATGAAGTCAGGAAGGAAGAAAACTAGATGTAGGGAAACAGTGATCTAGCTAGAGAAAATGACAAGTGAAAAAGCCCTGAAGTGGGAGCAGCTTGGGCAGGTGTAAGGGTCATCAAGGAGACCAGAGCATCTGGAGCATTCTTGGACATTCCAAAGTTTAGGAGAGGGAGACATGAGGGGATTCAGGGAGGTGAGAATGAGCCAGTGAGACGAGAACTATATCAGAGGCTGGCGAGGCTGTGCCAGATGAGATGGAGCAGGGCCACTGTGTTTGACAGCACAGAAGTCACCGGTGGCCTGAGGAGAAGAATGTCAGTGGAGTGGGTGAGGCCAGAAGCCAGACTGGAAAGGGATTGGGAAAAACTAGGAGAAAAGAAAGTAGAGACAGTAAACTTAGATTGATTTCATTTTAGTTTCACTGTAACATGGAGCAGGGAAAGTAAGCAGTGGCTTGCAGTGACAGTGGGGTCAAAAGAGCATGTTAAAGGTAGTCCACACTTCAGAATGTTAATACACAAATGGTGCTATCCAGTCGGGGGCCGGGGTGGGGGGATTGGTGATGGTAAGAGGAGCATTTTTGAGGAGCTGAGGCTCAGTGGGATTCCTGGGCACAATGGGAGGAGTTGGCTTCAGAGTGTTGGGAGAAGACCTCGTACAAGGGAAAGTGGAGGAGAGCATCAGGATGCAGGGAGGGGGTAGTTGGTGGTCAGCTCATGTGGGATTTCAATTCTGATGACTTCAATTTTCTCAGTAAATAAGAAAGAAGGCCCTGAGCTGAGAGCAGAGAGGCTGTCTGCTCTCTTATTCTACTGTATGGAACAGCCAAGAATTTTAATTTAGAAGTATTCCTACAGGTTTATCTTTTAGAAACATCAGTAATCACTGTAACATATTTATATGACTTTTCAAGCTCGGTTTTGGGGAGACTCGGCAATTTCAGGCATGCATGGTCTCTGGGGAAGTTCTCTTCATAGTCAAAACCCAACTGACTCCAGTTTTTCAATGGAAAACTCACCCCCATCTCCCCCAAAGAAACATCAGATAGGTTGTTGTTGACATTATAACATGAGTTTGAAATAGTTATTCTTGTTTTTTTTTTTTTTTTTCCCTCTCGTTCATGGCCATTTTGCTTTTTAAAAAAAGATATTGATAGCGTTCATTTAATCCGTTTTATTTCAGAAGTCACATGAGAAGCCACCATGAACCCTAACATTTCTATCTCATTTCCTGGTGCACATAAAACATACTTCTTTAATTGACTCCTCAGTGAATATCCCTGCCTTGTTTTTCCTGATACAGTGGTTGTCAAACTTGAATGAGAGCAGTATCCCAGGGAGGGTTAGTTAAAGTCGAGTGCTGGGCCCCAGCTCCAGCATTTCTGATTTTGTAGGTTTTGGGTGGGGGCCCCGAGATTCTGCATTTCTGGCAAGTTCTGAGAGGCTGCTGCTGCTCCCAGTCTGGGGATGCACTTTGAGAACCACTGCCCTAAAAGATTCTATTGATAGCCTCCTCCAGTAGTTTTTGAGGAGGACCAGGCAGCTGCAGGGCCTCTCTCTGGACCTGCAGGAGTGATGGAAAGGATGACAGAAAGGAGGACAGCTCACCAGCTTGTTCCGCCCCTCTCTCTTCCCCATAGAAGCTCCAGAGCTACCCTGACAGAGGAGACCCTGGGCTAGGCGGACCTTTGGTCACCCCTGCAAGCATCTCCAATAATTCTCCTGTCTGTCCTTGCCTGAGAGCAGTTGTGACTACAGCATCCCCAGGATGCTTTCATCTTTCAAGTCCTGATCCCTAGTGCCCCTTCCCACCCTCGTCTCACCCACATCGCCTGGCCCTGCTCAGATCCCTGATTCTGCGCCTGTCTGCTCTCTTATTCTACTGTATGGAACAGCCAAGAATTTTAATTTAGAAGTATTCCTACAGGTTTATCTTTTAGAAACATCAGTAATCACTGTAACATATTTATATGACTTTTCAAGCTCGGTTTTGGGGAGACTCGGCAATTTCAGGCATGCATGGTCTCTGGGGAAGTTCTCTTCATAGTCAAAACCCAACTGACTCCAGTTTTTCAATGGAAAACTCACCCCCATCTCCCCCAAAGAAACATCAGATAGGTTGTTGTTGACATTATAACATGAGTTTGAAATAGTTATTCTTGTTTTTTTTTTTTTTTTTTCCCTCTCGTTCATGGCCATTTTGCTTTTTAAAAAAAGATATTGATAGCGTTCATTTAATCCGTTTTATTTCAGAAGTCACATGAGAAGCCACCATGAACCCTAACATTTCTATCTCATTTCCTGGTGCACATAAAACATACTTCTTTAATTGACTCCTCAGTGAATATCCCTGCCTTGTTTTTCCTGATACAGTGGTTGTCAAACTTGAATGAGAGCAGTATCCCAGGGAGGGTTAGTTAAAGTCGAGTGCTGGGCCCCAGCTCCAGCATTTCTGATTTTGTAGGTTTTGGGTGGGGGCCCCGAGATTCTGCATTTCTGGCAAGTTCTGAGAGGCTGCTGCTGCTCCCAGTCTGGGGATGCACTTTGAGAACCACTGCCCTAAAAGATTCTATTGATAGCCTCCTCCAGTAGTTTTTGAGGAGGACCAGGCAGCTGCAGGGCCTCTCTCTGGACCTGCAGGAGTGATGGAAAGGATGACAGAAAGGAGGACAGCTCACCAGCTTGTTCCGCCCCTCTCTCTTCCCCATAGAAGCTCCAGAGCTACCCTGACAGAGGAGACCCTGGGCTAGGCGGACCTTTGGTCACCCCTGCAAGCATCTCCAATAATTCTCCTGTCTGTCCTTGCCTGAGAGCAGTTGTGACTACAGCATCCCCAGGATGCTTTCATCTTTCAAGTCCTGATCCCTAGTGCCCCTTCCCACCCTCGTCTCACCCACATCGCCTGGCCCTGCTCAGATCCCTGATCTCTGGCTTCGCCCTGTCTGCTGCCAGTTGCTCCCAGTGAGCTCTTGGTACAGGATGGATGGGCCTTCATAATAACCCTGGCAGGCAGCTGTGGGGCCAGGGCCTCCCTTTTGAGGCTGGTGTGTCTTTGATTTCTCGACAGATTAGCAGCACACAGAAACGAAGCCCATGTTAAAGGCTGGAGTAAAAGGCCCAGCTCGCCACATGACACACGCCTATAGTACACCGTGACTGGCAGGTAAGGGGAAAAGCTATTTGCAGCGCCCAGCAAGCTCAGCGCTTGTTCTAAAGAGCCTGCACGGCCTAAAAATACCACAAAGGGTGGGAGGGAGAGAAAAGAAACTTTAGCATGGAATATTTTTTTTAAAAAATTAAAAATAGAAAGGCTTTGGTAAATGAGAGTTGCCTGTCGCTGTGCCGCTCCCCACCTATAGGGCTTTTAGGATTTCCAGCAGACAGCCAGTAGCCGGCGTGACAGAAACAGTGAAGTTATTTCGGGGAACAGAGTCAGGCCACCAATAGATGGATGGTGGAAGCAAGGGCGGAGTAACAAAAGTGCCACGTGGTAGGCTAAACTGATTGGGATTGACAATAAACCGGTCTGGGAATTAATGAGATCCAATAGATGCAGGGTTTGCCTCCAATCTGATGAACCACTTTGTCAGGCTTGCTTAACCTCGGTCTCAAATCAGTGCAATTGGAAGTCACGACAGGACTCTGATTCTCCTCCTCCTCTTGTGAGGGTGCTATAGTGCTGCCTTAGAACGCTTGCACTGCTCCCTATTCTCCCTCTCCTCCCCTCCCCAAAGCCTTTTCACTCATCCTGAAGCTCCGGCAGATACATGTTTTGGTTTAGTTTCATTCCTCTTGTCTTTCTTGGGAAATGCCTGGATGAGCGAGGTAGACAAACATCCTCTCCATGAATGAGTTGCCCTGATCAAGGACTTCATATGTAGATAGAACTGGCCTGGCAGAAGCAAGATATGGACGGACCATAGCTGTCATGTGCTAGCGTAGTCCAGGTTTACCTTATGCCTCTGTCCACTTCGAGGAGAAAAATGGTGACGGAAGAAATGACCAGAATTATGCAGAGGAGGAAACTGGACTTCTCTCTAAGGAGCTCAATAATTCAACCCATGGTGGGGTGTAGGGAACAGTTAGGAGGGGATGAAAAAGGGGCATATGGTCTTAAACAAAACACCTCCCTGAGGAGGCCCAGAGAGGAAAGATACAGGCCCTGGAGACACTCTGATTTATTTTCTAGTTCCTGTAGAAGAGCTGAAGCAGAGAGACCCCTCAATAAATGTTGGCTAATTTCAAATAAATGAGTGAGGAGCTGGCCTGTCATTTGTGCCAAACTCTGGGACTTAACCATCCAGTTTGTTGCATTTGGCTAAAGCACTTTCAGTGAAGGGTCTGATGAACTGTCTTAGGGTATTCTGAGGACTGACTGATTATCATCCCAAGAGTGCCTGGGTCACACATTCCCAGCTCTCAGATTACCAACTGCAGGCCAGGGGTCAGGGCAATCTCCATGCAGAGAGACAGTTGACAGGGCCTCTGTGCCAGCAACATATGCTGGGTATGACCTTACACTGCCTCACAGTCCAGCCGCATCCTGCTCAGCTCTTGAGCACTGTTATCAGACTGGTGTGTATTTGAAAACCCCTCTTCCTGTGAACAAATTTGATTAATAGGTATGTTGCTGTATTTTCATGGCACTCTCTGAGAATTTCCAAAGACTTCATAGCATTGATATTCTTAAGATGCAAAATGTTGTATCATATGTTGTTGTTGTTCAGTCACTCCATCATGTCTGACTCTTTGAGACCTTATGGACTGTAGCCTGTCAGGCTCCTCCTGGAATTCCCAAGCAAGAATACTGGAGTGGGTTGCTATTTCCTTCTCCAGGGTATCTTTTTGACCTGAGGATCATCTCCTGCATTGGCAGGTGGGTTCTTTACCACTTAGCCACTTGGGAAGCCATACAGTACATCAAAAACCACTAGCAGCGGGGAGAGGAGGGGGTTCTTGGTGATCCAGTGGGTAAAGAGTCCACCTTGCAGTGCAGGAGGCCCTGGTTTGATCCCTGGCCCAGGAAGATCCCACATGGAGTGGCTGGACTGATGTGTCCAATTACGAGACAGCGCTCTGAGTGCCTGCGTCCAGAGCTAGTGCTCTGCAACAAGAGAGGTCATACAGACCAGAGGATGAAGATGGATGAACAAAAAACCAATAAAAGAGGCCCCCCCCCCAAAAAAAAGAAGAATTAAAAATAAAACCAACTAGGGGGTTACGAGGAGTCTCTTAGATAAACAGATAATCTGGGAGAAACAATTTTCTCTTATGAAGTTGATAGTTTAGGTCTTACAGGGTTAAAGTTAGCTGACCCCTTTTCAAATAAATGAGTGAGGAGCTGGCCTGTCATTTGTGCCAAACTCTGGGACTTAACCATCCAGTTTGTTGCATTTGGCTAAAGCACTTTCAGTGAAGGGTCTGATGAACTGTCTTAGGGTATTCTGAGGACTGACTGATTATCATCCCAAGAGTGCCTGGGTCACACATTCCCAGCTCTCAGATTACCAACTGCAGGCCAGGGGTCAGGGCAATCTCCATGCAGAGAGACAGTTGACAGGGCCTCTGTGCCAGCAACATATGCTGGGTATGACCTTACACTGCCTCACAGTCCAGCCGCATCCTGCTCAGCTCTTGAGCACTGTTATCAGACTGGTGTGTATTTAAAAACCCCCTCTTCCTGTGAACAAATTTGATTAATAGGTATGTTGCTGTATTTTCATGGCACTCTCTGAGAATTTCCAAAGACTTCATAGCATTGATATTCTTAAGATGCAAAATGTTGTATCATATGTTGTTGTTGTTCAGTCACTCCATCATGTCTGACTCTTTGAGACCTTATGGACTGTAGCCTGTCAGGCTCCTCCTGGAATTCCCAAGCAAGAATACTGGAGTGGGTTGCTATTTCCTTCTCCAGGGTATCTTTTTGACCTGAGGATCATCTCCTGCATTGGCAGGTGGGTTCTTTACCACTTAGCCACTTGGGAAGCCATACAGTACATCAAAAACCACTAGCAGCGGGGAGAGGAGGGGGTTCTTGGTGATCCAGTGGGTAAAGAGTCCACCTTGCAGTGCAGGAGGCCCTGGTTTGATCCCTGGCCCAGGAAGATCCCACATGGAGTGGCTGGACTGATGTGTCCAATTACGAGACAGCGCTCTGAGTGCCTGCGTCCAGAGCTAGTGCTCTGCAACAAGAGAGGTCATACAGACCAGAGGATGAAGATGGATGAACAAAAAACCAATAAAAGAGGCCCCCCCCCCAAAAAAAAGAAGAATTAAAAATAAAACCAACTAGGGGGTTACGAGGAGTCTCTTAGATAAACAGATAATCTGGGAGAAACAATTTTCTCTTATGAAGTTGATAGTTTAGGTCTTACAGGGTTAAAGTTAGCAGCCTGGGCTTAGAATATAAGAGCATTTCATAGGTCTTCCCGTGGTACCACATGATAGTTCCTTTTCATGACTGAATGTTCATGGTCATAAGCTGTACTAGGAGGGAGATGAGGGAAGAGAAGGTAAATGAGCATGTTTTATGTGTTTTGTATGGGGCAAAGTCTTTCATATACATGAGCATTTCTAATTCTTCATGTTCCCTTGAGGTAGTTAGTATAAAGTATTATTTTGTAGTAAAGGAAACAAAGATTTAGAGAAGTGGCTAGACCAGCAGACTGATTTTTTGGTATACAAATTTGACTACAAAGACTCTAGTTAGTCTAAGTTACCACGCACCAGACTGCCAACCAGATTAATCCAGAGGTCTTAGCTGATGGTCTAGAACTGCTCTAGTCAACTGCCAGAGGACGAAAGCACAGAGTTATAAGATGGGAGATATCACCATGACCTTGGTATATAATAGAAGCCTGCACATTCTTTGGTGAGCAATAAAGCCATAGCAAAATTAAAAATAGAAGAGTTATTAGTAAAGAATAACAAATTATAAAGCCTAAGACATGAAGCAGTGTTTGCCTCATCCTGAGGCCCTAGCTGCTGCTTCCATCCTTCTTAAGTTCACCTACCAAATGACAGTTGGCTCCAATGTTAAAGGCACTCCTATAATCTTTACTGAGTGGCTGGATGAAAACAACAACAACAACAACAACAACAACAACAAGTTGTTTTCAAGAGTCTCACAGTTCAAAGAAGGACCAAGAGGAGGGGATTAAAAGAAAACAGCTTCAAAGCTAACAGGAAGAACTTTTTAGCAAATGGATCTCTGTGACTAGGGGATGGGCTGCTTCAGAATGAGCCAAGTTCTCTCTCTTACACATGCTTAAACAGAAGTTTGGAAATACCTTGGGGATTCGGCATTGGTTAAATGGATTCCATAGTCTCTTTAGGAATCTGAGAATCCATGACACGTGGCACCAATTTTCAATTGGAAGTAAATTTCACTTTTTTTCTGAGCCAACTCTGGTCTACTATTCAGTGCCAGAAACAATTTTCTCTTATGAAGTTGATAGTTTAGGTCTTACAGGGTTAAAGTTAGCAGCCTGGGCTTAGAATATAAGAGCATTTCATAGGTCTTCCCGTGGTACCACATGATAGTTCCTTTTCATGACTGAATGTTCATGGTCATAAGCTGTACTAGGAGGGAGATGAGGGAAGAGAAGGTAAATGAGCATGTTTTATGTGTTTTGTATGGGGCAAAGTCTTTCATATACATGAGCATTTCTAATTCTTCATGTTCCCTTGAGGTAGTTAGTATAAAGTATTATTTTGTAGTAAAGGAAACAAAGATTTAGAGAAGTGGCTAGACCAGCAGACTGATTTTTTGGTATACAAATTTGACTACAAAGACTCTAGTTAGTCTAAGTTACCACGCACCAGACTGCCAACCAGATTAATCCAGAGGTCTTAGCTGATGGTCTAGAACTGCTCTAGTCAACTGCCAGAGGACGAAAGCACAGAGTTATAAGATGGGAGATATCACCATGACCTTGGTATATAATAGAAGCCTGCACATTCTTTGGTGAGCAATAAAGCCATAGCAAAATTAAAAATAGAAGAGTTATTAGTAAAGAATAACAAATTATAAAGCCTAAGACATGAAGCAGTGTTTGCCTCATCCTGAGGCCCTAGCTGCTGCTTCCATCCTTCTTAAGTTCACCTACCAAATGACAGTTGGCTCCAATGTTAAAGGCACTCCTATAATCTTTACTGAGTGGCTGGATGAAAAACAACAACAACAACAACAACAACAACAACAAGTTGTTTTCAAGAGTCTCACAGTTCAAAGAAGGACCAAGAGGAGGGGATTAAAAGAAAACAGCTTCAAAGCTAACAGGAAGAACTTTTTAGCAAATGGATCTCTGTGACTAGGGGATGGGCTGCTTCAGAATGAGCCAAGTTCTCTCTCTTACACATGCTTAAACAGAAGTTTGGAAATACCTTGGGGATTCGGCATTGGTTAAATGGATTCCATAGTCTCTTTAGGAATCTGAGAATCCATGACACGTGGCACCAATTTTCAATTGGAAGTAAATTTCACTTTTTTTCTGAGCCAACTCTGGTCTACTATTCAGTGCCTAAAAAAGGGGTTTGGGGGCTAAGACCCAAGCCACAGGAGTATGTCTGGTTCTATTTGAGACATGGGAGACTTAAAGGGAAGGGTGGATGGATGCTACAAGGGGTTGGGACTGTCCAAGTCCTTTAGAAGTAGTGACTTCTGCTTACTAAAGGTGGCCCATATGAGGGCAGCTATGGCTGGAGCTAGACTCGATATGACTGGAGTTGATATGGTGTGGCAACCCACTCCAGTATTTTTTGCCTGGAGAATTCCATGGACAGAAGAACCTGACAGGCTATAGCCCATAGGGTAGCAAGGAGTCGGACACAACTGAAGCAACTTAGTGTAGGTATAGATATATCTGGAAAAGAAAAAAGAGAGCAGTTTCTTTCCCATAGGTTATATTCTGGATACTTTTGGCATTCCACATTAAAGGAAAATAAGCGATCTCATGACTTTGATAAATTGATCTTGAACAAAAGGGAGTATTGGACTGGTACTGCTATAATCACTAATCATGGAAGATAATATAATATTCTCACATGAATTTCACAATGATTTGAATCAAAGTTTGGCTCCTAGACTTGGCTGTTGCTTCCAGGTCCACTACTAACTTGTCGTGGGTACTCAATGTCTTTATCTTTGGGGACTCAGTATTCTCATGAATAAAATATGAGTCACTCATTCAGTCAACATTTATTGAATGCCTACTATGTGCAAAGGTAGATATGTGGGAGAAACAGACACATCAGACTCTCACAGAGTAGAGAGACTCAACTGAGACACTCCATGTCAAGTCACATTATAGAGAGGAAGGGGTACAGTAATACAAGAGTTTATTAAGACACGACAGTTATGGCGAATGCCCATCTCAATGCAATAAGGTGATTCTTTACCCTGGGAAATTAATTCTTTTGCTAAAATATTGCTCTCAGTCTTCTATGTATATAAATATTTGCATCTAACTGGAAAATTTACTGAGAGTTTTCAAGTTCAACAGCACCTTTAGATGTTAACGTGATAGGAATTGAGAAACATTTAACACAGAATTTAGTGTATTGGATAGAATACAGTTGTTCAGCATTTGGATACCAAGTGTGTTTTGTGTCTAGTTGCCTTTCCACGTTCTGAAGAGCTAAAAAAGGCATAAGTATGTCACAAATACAAAAAGCAAGTATAATTTGGTACCATTTATATAAGAGTTCAAAAACATGCCCAAAATATTCCTGTTGTTTTTGAATGGATGCACACACATCAGTGATAGAACCATGTCTGCCTGTAAGCAGTAGACACTTACAGGAGAGCCATGTCTTAGATTGCACTCCCCTCCAGCAGAGCTCGAGACTGTTGGGTGCGAGGCATTTGCTAAGGGCTGATCCCAGGGAGTAGGAGTGAAGGAACAGGAAGAGAGACCAAAAAAAAGGGAGAAAGCCAGGAAAGGGTGTGCTATTGAGGTCACTGCTTTAGGGAAAAGGGCTCAGCCCCACCCCTGAGAATTGTCTGTCCTAAGGGCATTTATAGAAGGCTCTGTCCCAGGGGTTGATGGTTACGCTGGGGGTACTAATTCCCCATACAAATGTAGTGTGCCCACCAGGGTTGTGATACATTCTTGAGGGTTTGGGGGAAAGCTGTGGAGTAAAGAAACAAAGTCATAGGTTCTGGAGATGGGATGCTGCCAGGATGGCTGAGGGCTGAAAGCCACAGGTGCACTGAGGGCATGTGACATGTAGTACCGTTCACACCTCCTTTAAGTTCTTACCCTTGAGGAAAGATGGAAAGGAATGGTCTAGAAAAGGGGCATACGGGGAACCTCAACTGTATCTTTACTGTGTTATTTCTTAAGAAAATATAGCAAAATGTGAATCTTCCAAAAAGCTGTATGGTAGGTTGGTAGGTGTATGGGTACTCATTACATTATTCTTGGTACTTTTCAGTATTCTTGAAATATTTCAAAATAAGAAAAAAATTGGATTGCATCAGCATTAATTTGTTTCAGGGAAGCTCTGATTGAATAATTATGCAGAGCAGTAATGTGTCAAATAGTAATATAATTTGCCACTAGTTCTTAAATTAAGTTAATGTACCTAGGTATAATTTTGATGAAATTTGACTAACAAAATATTGAGTTTTATCCAAAATGTCATGGTTTAATTTTTATTCTAGTTGAGAGATCTCATGTGATAAACTTTTGATTGTATTTCCAGTTGTCTTACCAGGGCACTTTGTAAACAGGGAGTGATTTATCCATTTTCTGGTTGGGAAAACCATAACTCAGAGGAATTCAGTAATTCATTCAAGATCACTGAACAGTAGAAAGACAGGAGAGTAATGCAGGAGCTCTGCCCTTTTAATCTGTGAGTCCCTCCTCATTTTACCCAAATCTTTGCAAAATGATCAACAGAATCTTCTAGGGAGCACACGGTGGTGTGGGCACTGTGTACTTGTTTGGAGTATACATTTATGTGATGTAGTTAACACAAGGGTATTTGATCGGGTTGCAGTTACTGCATTCAACTGTTTTATAACTTAGTGAAAATATGAATAAACATAGCTGTATTGTCTCCCTCAAACATGAGGAAATGAGCATGGTGGGTTTTACATGTGGAACGGTAGCAGTGGCCACTGCCACCATAGAGCTGTTGACTGGGTGTCGGCCGTGCACAGGGACTCTTGTTGGCATTGCTCATTTCCAGACTATCTCAAGGTTACCAGGTTCCTCGTAATCTTTTCTTAGCTTTGTGTACATTGTGTTTTGACCCTGGGCCGACAGCACCTGGTCCAAGGGTGATTTGTTTGTAGCAGGAGGCGTTCTGAGGAGCAAGGAAGCCCAATCTCCAACAACCATAACAATAACCACAAGAGCCAACAGAGCCAACCTTAAGGAAAATCTACCTTAGTAAGGTCACTTTTGAGACTTCATGGCTCTACTCGAGTTAAACATTTCAAGTGGTTGAACTAGGGACTTGGATTCAGAACCTTGTTTTTCAGAAGGAACTTGCTCGGCTGTTTAAATGGTTACCGGTAAGACTGCAGGATAACAGCTGCAGACCTCTGGACTTTTGACACTTAAGGACTGATGGGAAATGCCATTTTCACCCCCTGATTTAGACGAAGCAAACCCGGTGCGAAATTACAGCTGAAAGGTTTGTTTTTCAATAGATTATTGATGAGATCTTTTTTGACTAACAAAATATTGAGTTTTATCCAAAATGTCATGGTTTAATTTTTATTCTAGTTGAGAGATCTCATGTGATAAACTTTTGATTGTATTTCCAGTTGTCTTACCAGGGCACTTTGTAAACAGGGAGTGATTTATCCATTTTCTGGTTGGGAAAACCATAACTCAGAGGAATTCAGTAATTCATTCAAGATCACTGAACAGTAGAAAGACAGGAGAGTAATGCAGGAGCTCTGCCCTTTTAATCTGTGAGTCCCTCCTCATTTTACCCAAATCTTTGCAAAATGATCAACAGAATCTTCTAGGGAGCACACGGTGGTGTGGGCACTGTGTACTTGTTTGGAGTATACATTTATGTGATGTAGTTAACACAAGGGTATTTGATCGGGTTGCAGTTACTGCATTCAACTGTTTTATAACTTAGTGAAAATATGAATAAACATAGCTGTATTGTCTCCCTCAAACATGAGGAAATGAGCATGGTGGGTTTTACATGTGGAACGGTAGCAGTGGCCACTGCCACCATAGAGCTGTTGACTGGGTGTCGGCCGTGCACAGGGACTCTTGTTGGCATTGCTCATTTCCAGACTATCTCAAGGTTACCAGGTTCCTCGTAATCTTTTCTTAGCTTTGTGTACATTGTGTTTTGACCCTGGGCCGACAGCACCTGGTCCAAGGGTGATTTGTTTGTAGCAGGAGGCGTTCTGAGGAGCAAGGAAGCCCAATCTCCAACAACCATAACAATAACCACAAGAGCCAACAGAGCCAACCTTAAGGAAAATCTACCTTAGTAAGGTCACTTTTGAGACTTCATGGCTCTACTCGAGTTAAACATTTCAAGTGGTTGAACTAGGGACTTGGATTCAGAACCTTGTTTTTCAGAAGGAACTTGCTCGGCTGTTTAAATGGTTACCGGTAAGACTGCAGGATAACAGCTGCAGACCTCTGGACTTTTGACACTTAAGGACTGATGGGAAATGCCATTTTCACCCCCTGATTTAGACGAAGCAAACCCGGTGCGAAATTACAGCTGAAAGGTTTGTTTTTCGTTCTGCCTCTTCTTACTGAATGGCATTTTAATTGAGGCATTCTTGTGGCACAAAGGCAATTGACTTGGCCTCCGCTATAGACTTTCAAGCCCCATCACTGAACTTGTGAATGATTAAATATCCCCTTCATTCCTGCCCCCCTGAGAACTGCACCCTGATTTCCCAAACTGCTCTCCAACAGTTGGCAATCCCAACCTTGCATTTGGTGTTTGAGTTGTCAGGGCGGGCAGAGGCAGAACTGGGGAGCTCAGAGTTATGACAGAAAAACAAGGCTCCCTGACTGCACTTCCTCACTGACAGCTCAGTTCCTCAGTGGCCCCAGTGGGGAGGCTCTCTACTCTTGATATCTCCATCACTTCCCACTGTGGACATGGCACTGCATTACTTTAATTTCTTCCCCCTTCCTTCGCTAACTGTGCCTTCTGCCATTTTCCTCAGTCCTCTCTGGCAAAAGTTCTTAACTAGTAACATGAGTCCCGTGGCAAATGGTGTTTATACCTTAATTGTGTCTTCTGGTTCACAAACCATTGGCGGCCATCTGATGGTTTCTTACTGTAAGCATCTGTACCCTCCCTGCCTTAGGGTGTTCTCCGGTCAGTGGGCCATGTTGTTCTTAGGCCCACAGGGGTGGAACAGGGTGAATAGGTACTAGATGACTAGATAGGCCAGAGGGTTAATGTTCCCCACACCCCCAGGGTGATCCTCAACCAGTGAGAGATGGGAGATGATAGACAAGTTCCCCAGCTTGAGTGGACCGATTCTAGGGTATGTTCCTCAGGGTTTCTCAGAGGCACTCCAGTAAGATGATGCGCCAATTGGCCAACTGCCCTTACAGTATCTTTGTTGGCTTTTCTCCCTCCCTTGCTCTTCTCTGCTTCCTCTCCAGGTTTCCTGAGATCACCTCATAAATATACCTCTTGAATCCAAATCTTTGTCCCTGGGTCTGCTTGGAGAGGAACCCAAACTAAGATAACTCCCTGAAAATTTATGCATATTTTTGTTTGACATCGTGAATATGAAGAGCCTTCATTAACTTTTCAAAAGGGTCTATGGCCCTAAAGGAACCATGAACCAACCCCTAGCCCCTTTTCTTGAGATCAGCTCATCTACTCCTAAAATCCAGATACAAAGAGCTGGGTGTTTTCTGTATGTATCCTACTGCAAGTCTCCCCAGCACCTTATACTCAGATGTCACCTGTGGATGCTTTTTGCTTGCTGCCTAGTACCCCCATTAGGACAGAAGGATGACTTCATTGGTTGGTGGCTCAGCTGTCAGCCCTCCCCTGGAACTGTCTTTAGCTGAAGGGAGCCGTATCCCTAAGGTTCTGTGCTGTGCCCCACGGTTATCTGCACCCAATGACTGGGTGATGTAGGGTGAACAGGGACCTAAATCCCTTGTCCCAACTCAGGACAACTCTTGCAGGGTCCTCCAGCCACCCCTCCCCCCCCCCCCATGAGTTTGGCCATGGCCTTTGTGGAGACTTTATCACAGTCCAGTTTTCTTCCCTTTCTGCCAACAGGGGTGAATCCTGAAAGCACTTTCCAATAAACTTCCTGCATTCCAGCTTCCAAATAAGAGTCTGATTCGTGAAGACCAACCTGTGATAACCCTGGGGATCATCTCTACATCCTCTCTTTCCATATCCATCCCTGTATGATCAAATCCCTCACACAATCAAAATGGGAGTCTTATTGATTCTGACTTGGATATGGCCATGTTCTCTCATTGCATTCTTTTTTTTTTTTTTTTTAAGATTTATTTATTTATTTATGGGCAGGTGGGGTGGGGGGGGGGGGGAGAGGGCGGGCCACTTCTGTTTTTTTTTTTTAAAGATTTATTTATTTATTTATTATTGGTGGGGGGTGGGGTGGAGAGGGAGGGGAGCAGGCAGGCCACTTCTATTGGTTCTTCATTTATCTATTTTTGATCCATCTTTTTTGTTCTTTGGCCCATGTGGGCCTCCCATCGCAGTGACCTCTGTCGTCACAGAGCACCGGCTCTGGGCGCAAGCGCTCCAGAGCTCCGGCTCAGTAATTGGACACATCGGTCCAGCTGCTCCACGGCACGTGGGATCTTCCCAGGCCAGGGATCGAACTGGCACCCCTTGCACTGCAAGGTGGTGTCCTTACCCACTGGACCACCAGGGAAGCCCCGGGCCACTTCTATTGATCTTTCATTTGTTTATTTTCATCCATCTTTGTTCTTTGGCCTGTGTGGACCTCCCACTGCGGTGGCCTCTGTTGTTGCAGAGCACTGGCTCTAGGCGCATGCTCTCCAGAGCTCCGGCTCGGTAATTGAACACATCGGTCCAGCCACTCCGCAGCACGTGGGATCTTCCCAGGCCAGGAATGGAACCGGCGCCCCTTGCACTGCAAGGTGGTGTCCTTACCCACTGGACCACCAGGGAAGCCCTCCCACTGCATTCTGATTATCTCTTTCCAACTATGGCCTGGATATCTGACACAGCCTCCCAACTGCTCCCAGACTCTGATTTTGTTCCTCTCAAAACATGTTCTTGCCACTGCAAACAAAGCAATCTGGAACTATCACCTTTCAGTGGTTCACTATTACCCTGAAGATCAGTTGACTTACACTTTTATGGCTTCCATTGCTTATGGGCCCCTCCAGCTTCTCATGTCCCTGTGACCTACCATATCTGCACTACACTCCAGCCAAACTAGACTGCTTGGTGTTTTCCAAATTTGCCACAACTTGAGGTCTTGGTTCTCACTCCTCTCCCATTGACAGTTCTGCTTTCCAGCCCCAGCCCACACATGCACACACACATGCATGCACGCATGCACGCATATACCAATGTTGCTGTCTTCATAGAAGATTTCTTTGACCCCCAGAGCCCACTCACCCCCCACTAGGGGCCTCCACAGCCTTACTTTGGCATTCCACAACTGGTGCATGTTGGTGTTCCCAGAAGTAAACTGCAAAGCAGGGATTCCTGGGAAAGCAATTTATCAGGAAGCGTTTCCAGGAATAACCAGTAGGGAATTGGGGAAGCCAGAGATAGAGGGAAGGAAGCTGAGTCGGGGTGAATTTATTAGGTCAAGTCCCCCAGAGGGTAGAGAAGATGATTCTTGTGCCAGTTCCAATGTGTTTTCCTCCACACCACCAAGCTGTTCTCAAACACCGGCTGGATGTCCTCCAATTGACCTCGATTCTGACACCATCTACCTATATCAATAGATTCCACAGGCTAAGAACTTAGCCCTAAAAGACTGTCCTGGCTTCTGAAGCCAATTGCAGGTCCAGGTTGTCACCTGTGCTTCTGATATAAATCAGAGATTCTTACGACTCCCTCCTTGGGGTCAATTAATTTTCTGGAATGGCTCACAGAACTCAGAGAAACAGCTTACTTACTAGATCACTAATTTATTATAAAAGAATGTAAGTCAGGAATAGCCAGAGGGAAGAGATGCATAGAAGAAGGTGTGGGGACAGGGGACAGAGCGTCCTTGCTCTCCATGGGCTTGCCATCCTCCCCACATCTCCATGTGTTCACCAGCTGGGAAGTTCTCTGAATCCTGTCCTTTTAGGTATTCACGGGGGCTTCCTTACACAGGCATGAGTGATTAAATCTCTAGATCTTTCCCCCTTCTCAGAGGTCTGGGGGTGGGGCTGAAAGTTCTAATCCTCCAGTCACGGGATTCATTCCCCTGACAGCTAGCCCCCATCCTTAGGTGCTTTCTAAAATCACCTCATTCACATAACAAAAGGCAAATTTTAAGGACTTCAGGAGCTCTGTGCCAAAGATGAGAACAAAGACCAAATTATATTTCTTATTTTGAATCACGGTATCAAAGTAGGTGACTTTGACTTGGTCCTGGAGGGGAGCTCTGAACACAGTGAATGCCCTACCTCACTACTGTTCCAAACAGGGGAAGAGGAAGCTGGAGACATAGTATTGATGTGTATTTGATACTCATGAAGCATTTATATACCCCTTAGTCACTGGCTGGGTCGGGGATGAAAGTTCCTAGATACTTCTAGCTTTCTTTGGTGCAGGCAAATCCGGCTCCAGCAGCCTAGGGGCAGTCCTCTTAACATGGGGGCATGGGTGATATCTATAAGGGGAAAGTGCCTTTAGAGCAAGCATACATGGAACTGACAGAGAAGTTCAAGGGGATGAGGTAACACTGTCCAGCAGGGCATAGACTGGTAGCATCTGCTATGGGGCTCTTACCCTGTTGAACTGTCTTGGCCTAATAGCTGCCTGCAGCCCTCTGCCCCACTGGTCAGCCAGGGAGCTCCTTGTTGTCAGGGCCTGTGTGTTCACCACAGTCAGCCTAGCACATACTAGGTGGTAGTTGAGTGGATGAATGACTCAGCGGCTGGCTGAATCTGAATCTACCACTGAGAGAGCTTCTGCAGTGAGAGCACCAGCGTATAGGTACAGTTTTCCTGCCTGTGGAAATGATTTATCGCTCTTGTGAGAGAAATGTGCATATGTACTTAGAAAATGATTTTTTTTTTTTTGCAGGGGCCTGGGAGGAATGGGGTTTATGTTCCATGCCAACCACATGTTTCACAGAAGTCTCGCTTTCCCAGCTAGAGTGATCTGGTGCCAGCAGGCAGCAGGGAGCGTCAGGTCTCGCAGTGAGAAAGCAATAGGTAGCTCTGGGGTCTTCAGGTTGGAGGGCAGCCAGGAACCAGGGTCTGTTAGCCTTGGAAGGAACTCTTGGAAATAAACCCACCATACACATTGTTGCACTTAATCCTGAGGGTGAAAGGAGTTAATTTCCTTACCCAAACTTTACAGACTAGCTGAAGCTCTCAGAGGGACAAATGGCCAGGAGTGGACACCCTCACCTGTCCCCTCTATACCCCATCATTTACTGCCGCCCATCCACCAAATCTCCTTTCTTGTCCTCTGAATTCCTATCCTTTCCCCAAACACTTTTTTTTTCCGTAAATTTTTTCAGAATCAACTTCACTGAGGTATAATAAACATGAAACAAAATGTACCCATTTTAATCACCCAATTTGAAGGATTTTGTCAAATTTATACACTCACATGTGGTATGTGTTGTCACTGCAATCAAGATGTAGGAAATTTCTAATGCTGTCTATATTTCCTTTGGGCCAGTTGGCAGTCAGACCCACTCTAATTCTTAATACCAGGCTGCCACTGATCTGCTTTCTGTCCATATAGATTAGTTTTGGGAGTACTCAGATGTCATATAAATAGACTCATACTGAGATTTTTGTATGATCTTATTGTCTAGTTTTCTCTATTTAGCATAAATTATTTTGAGATTCATCCATGGTGTTGTATGGCTTAGTAGTTTGTTCATTTTATAGCTAGTAGCATTTCATCATATGGAGATACCAAAATGTATTCATCCACTCCCCTGTCATTGGACTTTTAGGTTGTTACTAGTCTTTGGTTATTATTAAGAAAGTGGCTATCTGTGTTCTTGTATAAGTCTTTGTGTGGATATACATTTTCATTTCTTTGGGGTAAGTACTTGAAAGTGGAATGGCTGAGTCATATAGTGAGTGCATATTTAACTATAAGAAACTGCCAAGGGCTTCCTCTGGTGGTCCAGTGGATAAGGACACCGCCTTGCAGTGCAAGGGGCGCCAGTTCGATCCCTGGCCTGGGAAGATCCCACGTGCCGCGGAGCGGCTGGACTGATGTGTCCAATCACCGAGCCGGAGCTCTGGAGCGCATGCGCCCAGAGCCTGCGCTCTGCGACGACAGACGCTACCGCGATGGGAGGCCCACAGGAGCCAAAGAACAAGGACGGATGAAAATAGAGAAACGAAAGACCAATAGAAGTGGCCGCCGGCTCCTCTCCCTCCCCAACCCGACCCCGCCCAAAATAAATAAATAAGTAAATCTTAAAAAAAAAAAAAAAGAAAAAGAAACTGCCAAGCTGGTTTCTAAAGTGGCTAGACCATTTCAGCATCAATGTAGGCCAGTTCCATTTCCTCTGCATCCTTGGCAACCACAGTTTATTGAGTATATAACTTCCCCTTTCCCCAAACACTTTTTTCCGTAAATTTTTCAGAATCAACTTCACTGAGGTATAATAAACATGAAACAAAATGTACCCATTTAATCACCCAATTTGAAGGATTTTGTCAAATTTATACACTCACATGTGGTATGTGTTGTCACTGCAATCAAGATGTAGGAAATTTCTAATGCTGTCTATATTTCCTTTGGGCCAGTTGGCAGTCAGACCCACTCTAATTCTTAATACCAGGCTGCCACTGATCTGCTTTCTGTCCATATAGATTAGTTTTGGGAGTACTCAGATGTCATATAAATAGACTCATACTGAGATTTTTGTATGATCTTATTGTCTAGTTTTCTCTATTTAGCATAAATTATTTTGAGATTCATCCATGGTGTTGTATGGCTTAGTAGTTTGTTCATTTTATAGCTAGTAGCATTTCATCATATGGAGATACCAAAATGTATTCATCCACTCCCCTGTCATTGGACTTTTAGGTTGTTACTAGTCTTTGGTTATTATTAAGAAAGTGGCTATCTGTGTTCTTGTATAAGTCTTTGTGTGGATATACATTTTCATTTCTTTGGGGTAAGTACTTGAAAGTGGAATGGCTGAGTCATATAGTGAGTGCATATTTAACTATAAGAAACTGCCAAGGGCTTCCTCTGGTGGTCCAGTGGATAAGGACACCGCCTTGCAGTGCAAGGGGCGCCAGTTCGATCCCTGGCCTGGGAAGATCCCACGTGCCGCGGAGCGGCTGGACTGATGTGTCCAATCACCGAGCCGGAGCTCTGGAGCGCATGCGCCCAGAGCCTGCGCTCTGCGACGACAGACGCTACCGCGATGGGAGGCCCACAGGAGCCAAAGAACAAGGACGGATGAAAATAGAGAAACGAAAGACCAATAGAAGTGGCCGCCGGCTCCTCTCCCTCCCCAACCCGACCCCGCCCAAAATAAATAAATAAGTAAATCTTAAAAAAAAAAAAAAAGAAAAAGAAACTGCCAAGCTGGTTTCTAAAGTGGCTAGACCATTTCAGCATCAATGTAGGCCAGTTCCATTTCCTCTGCATCCTTGGCAACACTTGGTATTGTGAGCCTCTTCAGTTTTAGCCAGTTTAAGGAGTATGTACTGATATCTCATGTTTTAATTTACATTTCGATTAATGATGTTGAGTACCTTTTCGTACACTCTTTGGCCATTTGTAATTGTCTTTGAGGAAGTTTCTGTTAAAATATTTTTTCCATGTTTTAATCGACTTGTTCATTTCATTATTAAATTCTGAGGGTTTTACATTCTGAGTATGAGTTCTCTGTTAAATATATATCAGCTGTTTTCTTCCAATTTGGGGCTTGCTTTTTCATTTTCTTAAAGGTATCCTTTTAAGGCAACCTACTCCAACATTCCTGCCTAGGGTATCCCATGGACAAAAGAGCCTAGCAGGCTACAGTTCATGGGGCCGCAAAGAGTCAGACACAACTGAGCAACTTAGCACAAGCACACACGTCCTTTTAAGAACCGAAGCTTTACCTTTCAATAAAGTTCATTATCTAGTGTTTTTTTCTTATGAGCCATGCTTTGTTGTTGTTACCTAGGAATTTTTTTGCCTACCCCAGTGTCACAAAGATGTTTTTGTTTTTCTCTAGACATTTGATCATTTTGGCTTTTACTATGATCCATTCTTGAAGCCCTCTCACCTCTCAAAACTCGGATGGCATTTCCACACTGATAGCTGAGGCTCTGACCGGTGGGTGCAAGGGCAGCCATGGGCCACTAGGTTCTGTCTCCTCTTAGGTCCTCGGTGTAGCAACTGGAGTCAATCTCCAGGAGCACAAGCATCACGTGCCTGGAAATGTACAGCTGCAAGTGGTATCTAATGAGGTATCTCTGAAACAAAGCAGAGCAGTGGCTAGGTGAATACAGGGTGATCATTTGACCTTTCTGAGACTGTACTTTCATCTGTAAAATGGGAATAATAAAGCCTGTTATGCCAGGGAGCCACCAGCATGAAGTGAGAACATGGATGGATATAAGGATGGAGGCCCTCGCTGCTGTTGTTGGGGCTGTGTTGCCTCAGCGTTATTTGAATGCCACACAGATGGCTTGGCCTGGGTTTTTATAAAACTGAGCTGATGGCATGTGTTGATAGCTCTCTGCTAGCTCATTTGAACCTTTTTAAAAATAGGGTGCTTGCTATATTTGGCCGGTTGCTGCTCTGGTATGAAGGGACTTTTAGGGCCATGCTGATGAAGCAGCTGAGCGTGGCTCAGGGGTGGCCACCAGTGAGCAGTGAGTCAGGACGCCTTCAGCACGCTCCTCGCAATATTTAAAAAATGTGTCCACGTGGGAACTTTCTGTTTATTCTCAGGAGCAGGAACAGATGGGAATTATGGGAAGGCCTTAGTCTTCTGTCTGG
The DNA here is from genome assembly GCA_022376925.1 of Tragulus kanchil. Lineage (NCBI taxonomy): Eukaryota > Metazoa > Chordata > Mammalia > Artiodactyla > Tragulidae > Tragulus > Tragulus kanchil. Next base: position 92,371,001 of record JAIOJX010000001.1, on the reverse strand, counting down.
CAGATGAGGTAGTTGCGTCGTCTCTTCCCCTTCCGCAAAGTCAGCGACTGTGCCCTCAAGTGTAGCTGAATAGAAACAACAGGAGACAAGTGCTTATGGATCTATTTCAGACTTGTAGTTTTATACATTGGACTTACTTTTCTTTTAAGCTTTACCTGTGCAGCTGAATACTCTCTTCTCAAACTGCTCTGGAGAGGGATGCTTTATTATTTCTAAGAGGTCTGATTGAGTGCCTGGTTTAGTTCGTCCTGCATACACAGTGACCACACACAAAAAGTCATGTCATTCTCTGTGCCTGAGTTTTCTCATCTGTAAAATGGGGATAACAGTAATGCATTGCAGATTTGTCTGAGGATTAAATTGGTTACAACAAATGAAATGTTTTGAAGGGTGCCAGGCATGTGGTAATAAACACTCTTAAATGCTATCCATTCGTATGGTTCTTTCCTTCTACTTGAGGTTGCCTTTTTTCTCTCTGTGAGTATGTGTACACACACAGTGAGTATCCGGGTGAGTGTTTGGGAGAGTCTTATCTGCACTTACATTTTTCCTTTGATCAACTGAGTGTCTGTTTTGGAAGTCCTCAAGTGGTAGGCAATTAGCAATTAACAATAGCCAAGATTCCTCTTAACCTTTATTTAATTGAAGCTTCAGTGACAGTGTGTGGCTTCCATCCCCACCCCAGCAGTTTCTGGAGAGCTTTTTAGTGAGAACATGGATGAATAAGGATGGAGGCCCTCGCTGCTGTTGTTGGGGCTGTGTTGCCTCAGCGTTATTTGAATGCCACACAGATGGCTTGGCCTGGGTTTTTATAAAACTGAGCTGATGGCATGTGTTGATAGCTCTCTGCTAGCTCATTTGAACCTTTTTAAAAATAGGGTGCTTGCTATATTTGGCCGGTTGCTGCTCTGGTATGAAGGGACTTTTAGGGCCATGCTGATGAAGCAGCTGAGCGTGGCTCAGGGGTGGCCACCAGTGAGCAGTGAGTCAGGACGCCTTCAGCACGCTCCTCGCAATATTTAAAAAATGTGTCCACGTGGGAACTTTCTGTTTATTCTCAGGAGCAGGAACAGATGGGAATTATGGGAAGGCCTTAGTCTTCTGTCTGGCAGATGAGGTAGTTGCGTCGTCTCTTCCCCTTCCGCAAAGTCAGCGACTGTGCCCTCAAGTGTAGCTGAATAGAAACAACAGGAGACAAGTGCTTATGGATCTATTTCAGACTTGTAGTTTTATACATTGGACTTACTTTTCTTTTAAGCTTTACCTGTGCAGCTGAATACTCTCTTCTCAAACTGCTCTGGAGAGGGATGCTTTATTATTTCTAAGAGGTCTGATTGAGTGCCTGGTTTAGTTCGTCCTGCATACACAGTGACCACACACAAAAAGTCATGTCATTCTCTGTGCCTGAGTTTTCTCATCTGTAAAATGGGGATAACAGTAATGCATTGCAGATTTGTCTGAGGATTAAATTGGTTACAACAAATGAAATGTTTTGAAGGGTGCCAGGCATGTGGTAATAAACACTCTTAAATGCTATCCATTCGTATGGTTCTTTCCTTCTACTTGAGGTTGCCTTTTTTCTCTCTGTGAGTATGTGTACACACACAGTGAGTATCCGGGTGAGTGTTTGGGAGAGTCTTATCTGCACTTACATTTTTCCTTTGATCAACTGAGTGTCTGTTTTGGAAGTCCTCAAGTGGTAGGCAATTAGCAATTAACAATAGCCAAGATTCCTCTTAACCTTTATTTAATGTACTGAAATTCTCCTTGCTTCAGTGACAGTGTGTGGCTTCCATCCCCCACCCCAGCAGTTTCTGGAGAGCTGCCGGAAATTTGGGTTGAGTATAGCAGAGAAACATGAATTCCTTTCATAACCTGTTGAGAAGTACCTCTCCAGCATTCTCAGCACTGTTATGTCCTTCTGCTGAGAGCCCCTGCTTCCCTCGGCTCGTTCCTTCCATCTGGTCACCTCAGCCTAGCCCTCCTCTTCAGTCTCTAAAACATTGTGCAAGCCGTCATCCCATCAAAGTCGTTGGAGAGGTGGGAACAGTTGAAGTGTGTGATGGGGGTGGAGTCGAGATGGGGGCAGGTTCAGCTCTGAAGTGTTGGAGCAAAGTAGAGGTGGATGAGCTCCACTTGAGAGGGCTGGGGGGCCAGAGCTCTTGTTCCATGCCATATGGGGGAAAACAGGCTCACGATGAAGACGAGACAAAGAAAGGCTGATGGCTGTGTTCTGAGCCTCCACCAGCGTCCTCCTTTCTTAGGATGGTGAAGGCGAAGGTTGCCACCCTGGTCTGGTCCAGAAGGTATAGATTTCTCACCAAACACAAAGAGGGCCCGTAGCCCCGGCTTCATGGACCTGCAGCCAGTACAGGAGTAGCACAGAGCCCTGTGCTCAGAAAGGCCCTATGCTTAGGGTTTAATGCTCTGTGGTTGTTACCTTGGAATTCTTCACGGTTTTGTCATGGAGTTTGTATTGTGTAAATGGATCACAACAGTGCTGGGGCCTAGAGCATCAGCTCACTGTGGTCCTGCCTCCTACTGACTCCCTGCTCCCCAGGTCGGGTTCCTGGCTGTTTGCTGCTCTGCCCACGTCCTGTGACCATTGCCATCTTCTGCCCTCTGCCCTCATTGGGGCCAGGAGCACTCGCTCTCACCCTTCCCTTCCTCATCTCCTTTCCTCCCTATGGCCATGCATTCTTCCACACACGGAGAGTTATTGAGAAACCACAGTGTGCCAGGCACTGTGCTCGGTAGTGGAGCATATGAGACTGAGAAAGGTCCTGCCCACTTCAAGCCTATCCCAGTGGAGGTGGTTGGGGAACATAGAGAAACCAAATAAATGTATCAGAGATAAGTAAGTGCTCTGAAAAAAAAAATAAAGGAGGGAAAGGGGATAGAGAGTGATTACGGAAGGCTGCTATTTTAGAAAAGGGTTTGGCGATCGAATGAACTGAGATTGAGAGCCACTCAGCACTGTTATGTCCTTCTGCTGAGAGCCCCTGCTTCCCTCGGCTCGTTCCTTCCATCTGGTCACCTCAGCCTAGCCCTCCTCTTCAGTCTCTAAAACATTGTGCAGCGTCATCCCATCAAAGTCGTTGGAGAGGTGGGAACAGTTGAAGTGTGTGATGGGGGTGGAGTCGAGATGGGGGCAGGTTCAGCTCTGAAGTGTTGGAGCAAAGTAGAGGTGGATGAGCTCCACTTGAGAGGGCTGGGGGGCCAGAGCTCTTGTTCCATGCCATATGGGGGAAAACAGGCTCACGATGAAGACGAGACAAAGAAAGGCTGATGGCTGTGTTCTGAGCCTCCACCAGCGTCCTCCTTTCTTAGGATGGTGAAGGCGAAGGTTGCCACCCTGGTCTGGTCCAGAAGGTATAGATTTCTCACCAAACACAAAGAGGGCCCGTAGCCCCGGCTTCATGGACCTGCAGCCAGTACAGGAGTAGCACAGAGCCCTGTGCTCAGAAAGGCCCTATGCTTAGGGTTTAATGCTCTGTGGTTGTTACCTTGGAATTCTTCACGGTTTTGTCATGGAGTTTGTATTGTGTAAATGGATCACAACAGTGCTGGGGCCTAGAGCATCAGCTCACTGTGGTCCTGCCTCCTACTGACTCCCTGCTCCCCAGGTCGGGTTCCTGGCTGTTTGCTGCTCTGCCCACGTCCTGTGACCATTGCCATCTTCTGCCCTCTGCCCTCATTGGGGCCAGGAGCACTCGCTCTCACCCTTCCCTTCCTCATCTCCTTTCCTCCCTATGGCCATGCATTCTTCCACACACGGAGAGTTATTGAGAAACCACAGTGTGCCAGGCACTGTGCTCGGTAGTGGAGCATATGAGACTGAGAAAGGTCCTGCCCACTTCAAGCCTATCCCAGTGGAGGTGGTTGGGGAACATAGAGAAACCAAATAAATGTATCAGAGATAAGTAAGTGCTCTGAAAAAAAAAATAAAGGAGGGAAAGGGGATAGAGAGTGATTACGGAAGTGGGTGGTAGGCTGCTATTTTAGAAAAGGCTTTGCTGATGAAGCGACATTTGAGTTCCGAATGAACTGAGATTGAGAGCCACACAGCAGTCTGGGAAGACAGAGGGAACAGCAAGTGCAAGTACTCTGTGGTGGAAACATGCTTGTCTTGGGCCTGGAACAACCAGGAAACTGTGCTGGAGTGGGGTGGGGTGGGGGTGCTGGAGCAGAGTGAGAAAGAGAGAAGGCGCTGTGGAGAGAGGTGGGGAGACAGCAGGGCTGACTTCCTGCCAATGCAGGAGACGTGGGTCTGATCCCTGGGTTGGGAAGATCCCCTGGAGGAGGGCATGACAACTCACTCCAGTATTCTTGCCTGGAGAATCCCATGGACAGAGCAGCCTGGAGGCTACGGTCCATGGGGTCACAAAGACTCAGACACCACTGAGTGACTGAGCACAGTGCCTACTCTACCCCTTCACCTTCAGGTTCTGTATTTCAGCCCCTGTTTTTATTGCTCAATTCACATACTGGTCCCTCTGCTTTGAATAGTCTCCCCCTGTCTCTAGTTAATTCTTACTCCTTTTCTCAGATCCCATCTCAATCAAAAGTCCCTCAGAGGACAGTGTTCTGACCTCCTTCACTCTAGGTGGCCCCTTTTTGGCTTTCCTAGTGCATCATACTGTCCCCCATGCTTCTTATCGCTGCCTTATGTTCTGTTGTATGATGATGGCACCACCTGTCACTGGCAGTAGACTGTAAATTTCAAGAGGGCTGGGATTCTATTGTTTCTATCATTGTACCTCTTGCTCCCATACGTGCTAAACTCAATGACTCTTATGGAATGAATAAAGATACAAATGAGGAAGCATGGATGGAAGGAACAGAGTCACCCTCTCCGGAGCATCCCCAAGTCAGTGCCCTGGAGAACTATCCAAAACAGCTTGGGAAGGGAGTCCTTTCAAGGGATCTCATTGAGCATATGAGACTGAGAAGGTTCCTGCCCACTTCAAGCCTATCCCAGTGGAGGTGGTTGGGGAACATAGAGAAACCAAATAAATGTATCAGAGATAAGTAAGTGCTCTGAAAAAAAAAATAAAGGAGGGAAAGGGGATAGAGAGTGATTACGGAAGTGGGTGGTAGGCTGCTATTTTAGAAAAGGCTTTGCTGATGAAGCGACATTTGAGTTCCGAATGAACTGAGATTGAGAGCCACACAGCAGTCTGGGAAGACAGAGGGAACAGCAAGTGCAAGTACTCTGTGGTGGAAACATGCTTGTCTTGGGCCTGGAACAACCAGGAAACTGTGCTGGAGTGGGGTGGGGTGGGGGTGCTGGAGCAGAGTGAGAAAGAGAGAAGGCGCTGTGGAGAGAGGTGGGAGACAGCAGGGCTGACTTCCTGCCAATGCAGGAGACGTGGGTCTGATCCCTGGGTTGGGAAGATCCCCTGGAGGAGGGCATGACAACTCACTCCAGTATTCTTGCCTGGAGAATCCCATGGACAGAGCAGCCTGGAGGCTACGGTCCATGGGGTCACAAAGACTCAGACACCACTGAGTGACTGAGCACAGTGCCTACTCTACCCCTTCACCTTCAGGTTCTGTATTTCAGCCCCTGTTTTTATTGCTCAATTCACATACTGGTCCCTCTGCTTTGAATAGTCTCCCCCTGTCTCTAGTTAATTCTTACTCCTTTTCTCAGATCCCATCTCAATCAAAAGTCCCTCAGAGGACAGTGTTCTGACCTCCTTCACTCTAGGTGGCCCCTTTTTGGCTTTCCTAGTGCATCATACTGTCCCCCATGCTTCTTATCGCTGCCTTATGTTCTGTTGTATGATGATGGCACCACCTGTCACTGGCAGTAGACTGTAAATTTCAAGAGGGCTGGGATTCTATTGTTTCTATCATTGTACCTCTTGCTCCCATACGTGCTAAACTCAATGACTCTTATGGAATGAATAAAGATACAAATGAGGAAGCATGGATGGAAGGAACAGAGTCACCCTCTCCGGAGCATCCCCAAGTCAGTGCCCTGGAGAACTAGCCAAAACAGCTTGGGGAAGGGGAGTCCTTTCAAGGGATCTCATTGTAGCGATTGGATTGATGCCAGCCTATGCCTCCATATTGAGGACCAGGCAGGGCGACAGTCTTATTTGAAGTCACCAGCTAACAAAGACCTATGGCACACCTTATAACTTGTGTTTTACTTGGAGCTCTACCTGTGTGCGGATGTAAGGAGAAAATTACTCATTCTTCCTTCCACCACCTTATCAAACACGATTTCTCAGATAGCTCTTTGTCTCTCCTGGATGAAATCTCAGGCAGGTCCCAGAGGTTTTCAATCCCCTTCAGTCTCAAGTACAATCTTGTTTCAGTAAATAAAAAGTCCCATCCAGTGTAACCTGAAAACGTCAATCTTTTATTCAATTTCAAGCACCGTTCCCCACTTCCCCACTTCAGCCTGCCTCTGCCTGGGACCTGTGCAAAGGGAGGGGACAGAGAGGTGCAATGATATCCTCTGTCCCTGCTTTTCTGCCTTTCACTGTCTACCCCAGTCTCTGGCTGCCCTTTCCAGTCCTTCCATAGTTGATGCATAGCAAGGGACTGAAGACAGGGCAGGGCACACCTCAGGAGCCCAGTGCAGCTGTTACTGGTGAGGGAACTTCCTGAGTGTGGAGTATGTTCAAGGTTGAATCTTGACAGCTCTCATGGACTTTCCAGGTGGCTCAGTGGTAAAGAACCCACCTGCCATTGCAGGAGGCGTGGGTTCAGTCCCTGGATCATGAAGATCTACTGCAGTAGGAAATGGCAACCCACTCCTGTATGCTTGTCTGGAGAATCCGATGGACAGAGGAGACTGGTGGGCTACAGTCCATGGAGCCTCAAAAGAGTCGAGCACAACTGAGTGACTAAACAATAGATGGTCCTTCAGAGACTTCATGTTGCTGGGAATCTCTCCCCAGCAATGCCTCTGGTGAGGGTGAGCATCCTCTGGCTGGCTTCTCCCTCAGCCCCATGGCTTTGGTACAGTCCATTCCTTGATGGGATCAGCTGCCTTCTAAGTGGTCTTTCAGGGGAGAGAGCCTTCTCAGGATAACTCAGTCCAGATCCTTCCAAGGGCCACATATGGTTCAGGGAAAATGTGTCTCAGACGCTTCTGGCATGGACAATGCTGGTGGATCCAAGGGCACTCAGCTCTCCTTATGCTGCGTCCAGGGCATCTGTTCAGCCACCAGCTCACACCCTCACACTTCCACAGGAAGGAGTCAGGTGGCTGTGTTTATGTTGCTCAGACTCCAGGGAGCATAAGTCAGGCCCTTTGTGGTTCTCATAAAGCCTTTTTTACCTGGTTTAAGATGAAGAGAAAGGACCCCATTCCTCTCACTCGTGGCAGTGGGGGCACCAGCTCTCCATCCCCTCTCTTCACACCTTCACTTGGCTCTTCCCATATGGCTTGTGGTTGGTTAATGGGCAGGATGACCTTATACTTTATCATCCAGAAAGGGTTACCTTTTTTAAATTTGTAGTTGTTTTTTTCACTTTCTACAAAGTTTTTTTTTTTTTTTTTTTTTTTTGAGGTGTAACATTCAACCAGTGAAATGGACAAATCCCAAGTGTACAGCTTGATGAATTCTCACAAAATGAGCATATATATGTAACTAACACATAGATTAAACAACTACGACAATGTAAACAGAACACCTGTAGCCCCTTTGTGTTCTCACCAGTCACTACCCTTCCCTCTGGGGTAACCACTGTCCTGACTTCTAGGACTATAGATTTATTTTGCCAATCAAGAAAATTTTGAGAATGGAAGGGGCCATGCAGTTACCTTGTCCCCCCCAAATATTTCCCAGCAATTCTTTCTCTTCCTGTAAAGAGGTGCTATGTTTCCATTAAGAGGAGTTAACCATTCTTGTACTCTCTTGAATCTGGGCTTGTCTGTGACTACTTAGACCAATAGAATATTGCAGGTATGATGCTTTGTCTGTTGTGGGCCTCACCTTTAAGAGGAATCTTCCCAGCAATGCCTCTGGTGAGGGTGAGCATCCTCTGGCTGTCTTCTCCCTCAGCCCCATGGCTTTGGTACAGTCCATTCCTTGATGGGATCAGCTGCCTTCTAAGTGGTCTTTCAGGGGAGAGAGCCTTCTCAGGATAACTCAGTCCAGATCCTTCCAAGGGCCACATATGGTTCAGGGAAAATGTGTCTCAGACGCTTCTGGCATGGACAATGCTGGTGGATCCAAGGGCACTCAGCTCTCCTTATGCTGCGTCCAGGGCATCTGTTCAGCCACCAGCTCACACCCTCACACTTCCACAGGAAGGAGTCAGGTGGCTGTGTTTATGTTGCTCAGACTCCAGGGAGCATAAGTCAGGCCCTTTGTGGTTCTCATAAAGCCTTTTTTACCTGGTTTAAGATGAAGAGAAAGGACCCCATTCCTCTCACTCGTGGCAGTGGGGGCACCAGCTCTCCATCCCCTCTCTTCACACCTTCACTTGGCTCTTCCCATATGGCTTGTGGTTGGTTAATGGGCAGGATGACCTTATACTTTATCATCCAGAAAGGGTTACCTTTTTTAAATTTGTAGTTGTTTTTTTCACTTTCTACAAAGTTTTTTTTTTTTTTTTTTTTTTTTGAGGTGTAACATTCAACCAGTGAAATGGACAAATCCCAAGTGTACAGCTTGATGAATTCTCACAAAATGAGCATATATATGTAACTAACACATAGATTAAACAACTACGACAATGTAAACAGAACACCTGTAGCCCCTTTGTGTTCTCACCAGTCACTACCCTTCCCTCTGGGGTAACCACTGTCCTGACTTCTAGGACTATAGATTTATTTTGCCAATCAAGAAAATTTTGAGAATGGAAGGGGCCATGCAGTTACCTTGTCCCCCCCAAATATTTCCCAGCAATTCTTTCTCTTCCTGTAAAGAGGTGCTATGTTTCCATTAAGAGGAGTTAACCATTCTTGTACTCTCTTGAATCTGGGCTTGTCTGTGACTACTTAGACCAATAGAATATTGCAGGTATGATGCTTTGTCAGTTGTGGGCCTCACCTTTAAGAGGACTGGCAGTTTCTAGTGCCAGCCTTGACCTTGAGCCTCCATAAAAGAGGTCCTGGCTACTCAGCTGAAGAGATGGGCAGTGTAGAGCAGCACTAAGGTGCCAGACGTGTGAGTGAAGAAGTTGAATGTTCAGTCCAGCGAAACCTCCAGATGACTCCTGCCTCAGCTGCCTTCTGACTACCAAATGGAGAGTCTCACCCTTGGATATTTAAGCAAAAAAATCTCTTTGGTCCCCAGCTCCTTTAACCGATCAAAGGGCAGGAAATATGACTCCCTAGAGCAGAATTACCCACTGACACCTTTCTCATTTCCCCCAGATGTCTTCTGCCTCCTCAAATAAGCCTTGATTCTCATTTCATCTACAGAGCTTTGGCATGGATGCTCTCTGATGAAGCAGAGGCAAGTCTTATTGATGGATGGGAATTAACCATAATGAGGATGCCTCAATTGTATTATGGACACCAGACGTATCATCTGCTTAGAAGCAGACGAAAGTTCAGTGATGCTGGGCTTCTGCGTGGAGACTTGGGGGCAGCTGATGTGGGGTGAAGTATAGTGGCATCAGAGAAGGGCAAATAACAGAGTACCTGTTGGCCCCACTCTGGCCTCACCCTACTTCCCCTCCCCACTTCCAAGACAGATAGCTGATGGGCAGCCAGACAAATGCCCCCAGAGTACTCAAGGACAGAGGAAACTAAGTAGTCTTAGCCAAGCCTGGATGGGAATCAATGGTAGAATGATTTCTACTCATCCCTTGGAGAAGAGCCATTTTTCCTTTCTGCAAACTGAGGGTGTAGACTGTGTTGTGAGATAGCAACATCTCTAGGTTTCACTGTCAGTTTTTCTCTTGGAATTGAGCTTTCTTCTTATGTAACTATGTTTTTCAAACTTGTTTAAAAAAGTTCTGGTTAATTGTAGGAACAATATGCAAATAGAGACAAGATATCAGCAATTATTGGAGCCTGCATTTCCATACTGTCAGGCTTATCAACCCCTATTCACTTTCGCTAGTGACATTTTGAATTCATGACTATATCACTTGAAACTTTCTCTTATTTGAACCACAGAACTTATCATTTATTAATATTTAGATGCCTGCAGAATGTGACTGTAACAGGTCATATCCTAAGAGGGGAACAATTCACATGCAAAGTTCGTTTGGCATTTTTTTCACAGGTTATACCTTCTACAAGGCAAATAAATACTCTGCCCACATGGCTTACTTAATTGCAGTGTAGAGCAGCACTAAGGTGCCAGACGTGTGAGTGAAGAAGTTGAATGTTCAGTCCAGCGAAACCTCCAGATGACTCCTGCCTCAGCTGCCTTCTGACTACCAAATGGAGAGTCTCACCCTTGGATATTTAAGCAAAAAAATCTCTTTGGTCCCCAGCTCCTTTAACCGATCAAAGGGCAGGAAATATGACTCCCTAGAGCAGAATTACCCACTGACACCTTTCTCATTTCCCCCAGATGTCTTCTGCCTCCTCAAATAAGCCTTGATTCTCATTTCATCTACAGAGCTTTGGCATGGATGCTCTCTGATGAAGCAGAGGCAAGTCTTATTGATGGATGGGAATTAACCATAATGAGGATGCCTCAATTGTATTATGGACACCAGACGTATCATCTGCTTAGAAGCAGACGAAAGTTCAGTGATGCTGGGCTTCTGCGTGGAGACTTGGGGGCAGCTGATGTGGGGTGAAGTATAGTGGCATCAGAGAAGGGCAAATAACAGAGTACCTGTTGGCCCCACTCTGGCCTCACCCTACTTCCCCTCCCCACTTCCAAGACAGATAGCTGATGGGCAGCCAGACAAATGCCCCCAGAGTACTCAAGGACAGAGGAAACTAAGTAGTCTTAGCCAAGCCTGGATGGGAATCAATGGTAGAATGATTTCTACTCATCCCTTGGAGAAGAGCCATTTTTCCTTTCTGCAAACTGAGGGTGTAGACTGTGTTGTGAGATAGCAACATCTCTAGGTTTCACTGTCAGTTTTTCTCTTGGAATTGAGCTTTCTTCTTATGTAACTATGTTTTTCAAACTTGTTTAAAAAAGTTCTGGTTAATTGTAGGAACAATATGCAAATAGAGACAAGATATCAGCAATTATTGGAGCCTGCATTTCCATACTGTCAGGCTTATCAACCCCTATTCACTTTCGCTAGTGACATTTTGAATTCATGACTATATCACTTGAAACTTTCTCTTATTTGAACCACAGAACTTATCATTTATTAATATTTAGATGCCTGCAGAATGTGACTGTAACAGGTCATATCCTAAGAGGGGAACAATTCACATGCAAAGTTCGTTTGGCATTTTTTTCACAGGTTATACCTTCTACAAGGCAAATAAATACTCTGCCCACATGGCATTAATGATCTGAAGTATTGTGATTGCTCAAGGTTCCTGTTGTATCATGTGTTTTTTTTTTGCTCTGTGATGTGTTTCACCCGTTTCCTATTATCTGAAGTAATTTCTTGTGAACCTTATCTGAAAGACACGCTAGAAATGTGAAGAACATGGAAGAAAGGAAAGGAAAATGAATAAAATGTGTTTCAATGATCTGTTGCTGTGTAGTAAACCACTATGAAATTTAGTGGCTTAAACAACAATGATTTATTATATTGTGTGATTCTGTGGGTTGGCTTGACTTAGCTGGGCAGTTCTCCTCTACATGAAGTTGGCTGAAGTCACTCATGTGGCTGCGTTCAGCTAATGGCAGGGCTGGAGCTGTCAGTGGGATGCCTTGATTCTTCTCCACATGGCCTCTTCATGTTATTAGTTTGGACTTTCTTACACAACGGTGGTCTTGGGGTTCTAAAAACAGGAAAGTAGAAGGTGCCAACCTCTTAATGTCTTAGCTCAGTACCAAGAAATTAAACAGTACCAAGTCTACAACATGTTATTGGTCACAGTGAGTCACCAAGTCAGCATAAGAGTGAAGGGGAGGGAAACAGATTCCATTTCTAAATAAAAGGAACAGCGTGTCCATGAAGGATGGGAGGAATTTTGAGTGGCCATCTTCGGTGATAGTTAACCACCAAGAAGGGGAAAATATAAGGGAATGATGAAGAAAAAAAAAACCCACAGAAATGAAAGTAAATGCAAGAATATAATAGGAATACTCTCTCTATATTCATTCATCATGTATATATCACCAACATGTAGCATGGAGTCTGGCACCAAGAGGCTTCTAGTGAATGTTTGTTACAAAAATGAGTTTTGTAAACTTTATGTGGCAGAGCCTGGCGAGTTACCCATCAGACTTAGTCATATTCTTCCAGGGCACATTCCCCCCAGTACCCTATGGTTAGAAATGGCCTGTGAGTTATATCGAACAGACTATTCTTTTTTATTTGAACCACAGAACTTATCATTTATTAATATTTAGATGCCTGCAGAATGTGACTGTAACAGGTCATATCCTAAGAGGGGAACAATTCACATGCAAAGTTCGTTTGGCATTTTTTTCACAGGTTATACCTTCTACAAGGCAAATAAATACTCTGCCCACATGGCATTAATGATCTGAAGTATTGTGATTGCTCAAGGTTCCTGTTGTATCATGTGTTTTTGCTCTGTGATGTGTTTCACCCGTTTCCTATTATCTGAAGTAATTTCTTGTGAACCTTATCTGAAAGACACGCTAGAAATGTGAAGAACATGGAAGAAAGGAAAGGAAAATGAATAAAATGTGTTTCAATGATCTGTTGCTGTGTAGTAAACCACTATGAAATTTAGTGGCTTAAACAACAATGATTTATTATATTGTGTGATTCTGTGGGTTGGCTTGACTTAGCTGGGCAGTTCTCCTCTACATGAAGTTGGCTGAAGTCACTCATGTGGCTGCGTTCAGCTAATGGCAGGGCTGGAGCTGTCAGTGGGATGCCTTGATTCTTCTCCACATGGCCTCTTCATGTTATTAGTTTGGACTTTCTTACACAACGGTGGTCTTGGGGTTCTAAAAACAGGAAAGTAGAAGGTGCCAACCTCTTAATGTCTTAGCTCAGTACCAAGAAATTAAACAGTACCAAGTCTACAACATGTTATTGGTCACAGTGAGTCACCAAGTCAGCATAAGAGTGAAGGGGAGGGAAACAGATTCCATTTCTAAATAAAAGGAACAGCGTGTCCATGAAGGATGGGAGGAATTTTGAGTGGCCATCTTCGGTGATAGTTAACCACCAAGAAGGGGAAAATATAAGGGAATGATGAAGAAAAAAAAAACCCACAGAAATGAAAGTAAATGCAAGAATATAATAGGAATACTCTCTCTATATTCATTCATCATGTATATATCACCAACATGTAGCATGGAGTCTGGCACCAAGAGGCTTCTAGTGAATGTTTGTTACAAAAATGAGTTTTGTAAACTTTATGTGGCAGAGCCTGGCGAGTTACCCATCAGACTTAGTCATATTCTTCCAGGGCACATAGACCGATCCCACTTCCCAGCTACCCTATGGTTAGAAATGGCCTGTGAGTTATATCTGATGCAAATTCAGTGGAAGCTCCATTTTCAAGTTAGATCCACAGAGACTTCTCAGATGGCATCCTTCATGCCCTTTCCCCCTTCTAAATTCCAAGAATGGACACCATCTCCAGGGTGACCCTTTGAAGACAGTTAAACAACAAGATGGAAGGAGTCTAAGTCCTTGAATTATCACTTTCAGGAGACTCACCTATTGAGAAAACCCCCAATTAACATGGTTATTAACCTAGTTTGTGTTAAGCCAGTGACATTTTTAGAGTTTATTTGTTATAGAAGCCAGTATTATCTACAGTAACACATCTCCGTCTCCCAACCAACCTATCATTTTGGGGCTTACAATGAAGTTCCTTTTCCTTATAACTGATATTGTTAATCTCTACTTGGTACAGTGATAAGTACATTTGGAATTACACTGGGTAAAGCAGACTTCTAATGGCCCCCAATTATTACTGCCTCTTGAAATTTACGTCTTCATATAATCTTCTTCCTCTGGATGTGGGGACTTCCCTCGTAGCTCTAAAGAACCTGTCTGCCAAGATAAGAGATGTGAGTTTGATCCCTGGGTGGGGAAGATCCCCTGGAGGAGGAAATGGCAACCCACTCCAGTATTCTTGCCTGGGAAATCCCATGGACAGAGGAGCCTGGTGGGCTACACTCCATGGGGTCGCGAAAGAATCACATACAACTGAGTGACTTAAACAACAACCACCTGAATGTGGACAGATCTAATGACTTGTTTCTGATTAATAGAATAGTTCAAAGATAATGTAAGGTCACTTTCATTATTAGATTACAAAAGATTGTGCCTTCCCTTGTGCTAGCAGATTCTTTCCCTGTTTTTTTTTTTAATTTTGTTTATTCATTTATTTATTTTTGGCTATTCTGGGTTTTCACTGCTGCCTCAGGCTCCTCTCTAGTTGCAGGGAGTAGGGGCTACTCTCGAGTTGAGGTGAGCAGGCTTCTTGTTGTGGTGATTTCTCTTGTTGTGGAACTTGGGTTCTAGGGCACACGGGCTTCAGTAGTTGTGGCACATGGGCTCAATAGTTGTGGCTGTGAAGCTCTAGAGCACAGGCTCAACAATTGTAGTTCACAGGCTTAGTTGCTCCACAGCATGTGGGATCTTCCTGGATCAGGGATAGAACCCGTGTCTCCTGCATTGGCAGGTGAACTCTTCATCACTGAGCTACCAGGGAAGCCCTTTCTCTGGTTTTGATGAAGCAAACTGCCATACTGGAGAGGCCCATGTGGCAAGGCATTGAGCAGAGGTTCCACCAATCATCCAGTGCAGAACTGAGGCCATCCAACAGCCTCACAGAACTGGAGCCTCCCAAGAACTCCATAAATGAGTTTGGAAATGGATCCTTATCCAGTTGAACCTTGAGATGAGACTATAGCCTCCATCAGTATCTCGATTGCAGCCTTGTGAGAGACATTGAGACAGAGGGCTCAACTAAGCTTTACCCAAGTTCCTAACCCACAGAAACTGGGAAAGAATAAATGTGTATGTATTAAGTTTCTAAAATTTGGACTAATTTCTTGTGTAGCAGTGGACAACTAATACACTCACATATTTGGGTTTTAATCTGGGGTTTACCCACAGTCTATGAACATTGACAACCTTCTAATGTCAAGTAGGTAATCTTAGAGATAAATATATGTGAAGTGTTTCTGGTTCCTGTTTGCATTTTTAAACCATGGAAAAATTGCCCTATCACACTGTTCTGGCTACCTAATTCATTGTGTACTATGAAGAAACTTCTGTATGACTATTTAAAATCTGTTTGGCTTGGTGTCTGAAATTGTTGCAGGAAAAAAAGTCTGTAAGATGAGAAACAGGGAGAGGCAGACAGAACTGAAACATGAGTATTATGTACCAAATGACCCAGGCTGAAGACATCTGGAGCATTCTACATCCATCTGAAAGGTAGGAAAACCAACAAGTGCTCCAAGAATAACAGAGAAACTCTAGGGAAGCTATTTATGCCTTCGTCCTGGTCAACAGACTATTTTTAGGAGATGAGTTAAGGTCTATGGAAAGAGCATTGAGCAGCCTGTAGGTGAAAGAAGAAAAAAGTAAACGTGTTTAGAAGGTCTGGCAGCAATAGCTTCACAGTCCATCAAAACAGCTCTTGACTGAGGCTGTGGAGAAGCTGACCCTTCTGGATGGAATTTGTCCAACTAGGTGTCCAATTAGTTCCCTACCGACCCCCACCCTGAAGTCATATACTCTTATCCTGTGTATACTGGGTGGTGCTCTTCCCTGGAGTTAGAAATATTATTCTGTTAACGTATTGCTGTTGAAAGTGTTTGGGGGAGCAGAGCTAGACCATGAAGGTCACATGATTTCAAGAAAAAAAGAAGAGGCGTATTTCATATTGGTGAAAATTCAGTATTTAAAAAGTAGATTCAACACCTGCTCTTCTCACTGATGTTATCTACCTCATCCCGGAAGGCATTTGATTGGGAATTTGAGTCAACATCTCTGCACTTAACTAACCTCATCTAAATAAAGAGACTAGACTAGTTGGACCTTACAGTCTATGACTGCCCTAAAGTCTTATGACTCAATGACTCTTATAGTGGAAATTTCAGGCCAGGAGGAAAACCCATTATAAGGTTTCTTTAAAAGGAGAAAGAAGGCTGACTGGAGAACAGCTTTATAATTAACTTGAATGATGACGCTGCAGGGCAAGTTGAAGTCATACTGGATGATGAGGATTCATCCTAACTGTGCTTTTAATACACGTGGTATCATTCTTGTTGGGCTAAGCAAAAGGGAACTTTTCCTATTCTGATAGCTGAGCCTCATCCTCAGAAAAGATTAACTGGAATCAACCTCTTCCCCAGTGACTCTGCATTTCTCAAGTGCTGAGTCACTTGGAAGAGACTGATGGTGCTGAAAATATCCAGGCTACTAGCTTTGAAATATTCAAGTGTCTCCTTATCTTGATACTAATCTATTAGAAGATCCCAACACGAGCAATCGTTAAACAGGGATGGTGTTGACCTGTTGAGCCTCTATGTTACTACTTTAAAAGCCAAATCACGGTCACACTATTTCACTCCCCTGCCTCTCGATTTTTGGACCTCTCTAAACAGCCTAGATTTACCTATTTTTAGGAGATAGAGGTCTTGGCAGCAGCCTGTAGGTGAAAGAAGAAAAAGTAAACGTGTTTAGAAGGTCTGGCAGCAATAGCTTCACATCAAAACAGCTCTTGACTGAGGCTGTGGAGAAGCTGACCCTTCTGGATGGAATTTGTCCAACTAGGTGTCCAATTAGTTCCCTACCGACACCCACCCTGAAGTCATATACTCTTATCCTGTGTATACTGGGTGGTGCTCTTCCCTGGAGTTAGAAATATTATTCTGTTAACGTATTGCTGTTGAAAGTGTTTGGGGGAGCAGAGCTAGACCATGAAGGTCACATGATTTCAAGAAAAAAAGAAGAGGCGTATTTCATATTGGTGAAAATTCAGTATTTAAAAAGTAGATTCAACACCTGCTCTTCTCACTGATGTTATCTACCTCATCCCGGAAGGCATTTGATTGGGAATTTGAGTCAACATCTCTGCACTTAACTAACCTCATCTAAATAAAGAGACTAGACTAGTTGGACCTTACAGTCTATGACTGCCCTAAAGTCTTATGACTCAATGACTCTTATAGTGGAAATTTCAGGCCAGGAGGAAAACCCATTATAAGGTTTCTTTAAAAGGAGAAAGAAGGCTGACTGGAGAACAGCTTTATAATTAACTTGAATGATGACGCTGCAGGGCAAGTTGAAGTCATACTGGATGATGAGGATTCATCCTAACTGTGCTTTTAATACACGTGGTATCATTCTTGTTGGGCTAAGCAAAAGGGAACTTTTCCTATTCTGATAGCTGAGCCTCATCCTCAGAAAAGATTAACTGGAATCAACCTCTTCCCCAGTGACTCTGCATTTCTCAAGTGCTGAGTCACTTGGAAGAGACTGATGGTGCTGAAAATATCCAGGCTACTAGCTTTGAAATATTCAAGTGTCTCCTTATCTTGATACTAATCTATTAGAAGATCCCAACACGAGCAATCGTTAAACAGGGATGGTGTTGACCTGTTGAGCCTCTATGTTACTCCTTTAAAAAGCCAAATCACGGTCACACTATTTCACTCCCCCTGCCTCTCGATTTTTGGACCTCTCTAAACAGCCTAGATTTACCTGATATTTCAACATATAAAAGTCTCCCAGTGTCTGTATGCAGTTGATTAACAGATATCAAGCTAATAACATTACTCCAGGACTCATTCTTTTTTCTCTTCTTCCTTCCCTCAGCATACTTTCCATGACTTGTTTTATCTCAAGGTTTCATTTAGTCTCTATGCAGATACCTTCTGCATGTACCTCTTCTGTCATAAACTGTACCTCAGTTCAGTCAACTCCATGCCCTTCATGGAGTCAGCTTCAACCCATCATGTCCCAAAGCAGAATTCATCAACTTCCCATTCAAACTCCTCTCGCTTGCTTTTCTATTTTGGTTAATGGCTCCATCATTGACCAGGATGTCACCTACAGCTCTTCTTTCTGTGTACTCACTACAGCCAGTTACCATACTGTGACAGTCTTCCTTTTAACCATTTCCTGTATATGTCACTTCCTCTTAGTGCCCATTCTTCTCTGTGTCAACCCTAACCTGTAATCTCTAACCTATATACCACTGTAGTGGACCTTTGGACTTCCCTCAGCCACAGAGTCCTAGAATGAGAGTAAAAATCAGGGCCACAGTATCTGTCACAGCACTGCCTTTCTTTCACTATGTCCCTAACCATCTACTGGAATTCCACATTCCCTCATGTGGATTCTGTGTGCCTCCCTGGTGGCTCAGATGGTAAAGTATTTGCCTGCAATGCCAGAGACTGGGGTTCAAACCCTGTGTAGGCAAGATCCCCTGGAGAAGGGAAAGGCCTCTCCAGTATTCTTGCCTGGAGAATTCCATGGCTTGCCCATGAGTCACCAAGAGTCGGACATGACTGAGAAACTTTCACTTTCAAATGGGTTCTAAATGGTTGTGGTATTCTCCAGGGAGCATTTCATGTACAGTCTGGGAACCAGTCTTCTTGGCTGCTCCCCAGGAATTGCCATTTTCCTATTTTCCTACTTCAACTTGTTCTAGTGATATGCTTTATCATCATTGTCAAAAACAGCAAAAAGTTCAGTGCTCTGGTGTCTACCAGTGCCCCAGGCCCTGCCCACAGAGGCATGGTCATTGCTGCTCATGCTGGGACCCAGGGCACTGTTTCCCATCCCCGTGAAGAGTGTGGACCATGATGCTGCTAAAAGCCAAGTTCTTGCTGCCTCATGGATATTTGTGTTAGTGATCTGCGTCCTATTTGAAAATAGTTTATTTGTTCTTTATTGTAGCCTTCTCACCTTAGGACTTGGGCATGAGTCCATGAAGCCTGAGACAGAAGGCAATCTTAGTGACAAACTGATCTTTTTTAGAACCATTACACTTCCCTTACAGCTTTATTGTATTGCCCTAAATAGACATGGCACATCTATTCTTCTTTTCCTTAAAGAGAGTTATTTCCCAGGATGCACTTCAGTCCCTCAGACAGTTCTACCCCATCCCCCAGCCATGTATGAACACAGGTCTGAACCATGGGAAGAACACCCTATATGCTCAGGAGTGGACTGCTGGGAGCTAATAAACACAAACCACAGTTTTCTATGAAGATTTTTCAGCTGAAGAAAATAAACTTATTGACCAAGGAAGAAAAAAAAGGGGTTCGGGTGGCTTTGGGATACCAGTCCACGGACCACAATGTTGACAGAGTCATTGTTCTAAAAAACAAAACATCGCATGTTTAAAATTTCCCTGATTAAAATCTCCCCTGATGAAAATCTTTAGTGATTTCCTGAAGCCCAAAACACAGTCAGAAGTCTTCAACAATGCAAGTAAAACCCTTCAGCATTCAGTCATAGCTTCTTTCACCAGTGTTACTCGTGGAACCAGAAAAAGTTTCTCCAAATCAGCAGGTTCTTGATCATTGTGTGTGTGCATGAAACACCCACAGTATAGCAAAGAGATTAATCTCTTTGTGTGGGCTACAGGTTTGGACAGGTCAAAAGTCAAGCCCCGCCTCTGTCCTTACCAACTGTGATTTTAACAGAGTTAACCTCTCTAAGCTTCAGTTTACATATTCAGAAAAATGGGAGTAATTATAGTGCCCATGTTGTGGAATACAGAAATTATAAGTATTTTCGCATGCTTCCTTTAGTGTCTCCTGGTCATGAGAGGGCAGACCATTCTTGCTTGGCTTTTGAGGTCTTTGCTGGGTACTTAGGGTACGGTGAGTGGAAAGAAGAATGGTAGCACTATTTGTGAGCACAGATGACATAGGGCGAGGAAGGAGGAGAAAGAGTCAGACAAACGAGCAGCAGGACAAGGGCTGGAAGGCTGGGGGAGAGAGAAAAGATGAAAAGACATCTTTTGGAAACAACAGCATGTGAATTAGGTTTTAATTAGTCTTGCTATATGCTTCATGATAGAATTCCCCTTCGCTACCATCATCTCAGGAGATCTTCAGTGCTTTTAAAGACTTTGGGTAATTAGATTTTTGTTTCTTTTGGATATACCAAGACAGAGGCTGACCTCAAGGCAACCCAATTTTATTTGGGTTACACTTAAAACAATCAGGTTACTCAGGGCTATAGGGTAAATGACCAGTTCCTCTCCAAGGGAGACACATTATGATGGAGGTGAATATAATTCATATAATTTTCCCACTCAGCAATTTCGGAAGTTGTCCTTATCTTTGAAGAGTTCAGGATTAGAGCCAGCCTACCTGTGTTCACACAGACATTCTCTCTTCCACTTAATAGCTGTGAAAACTTGGGGAAAGTAGTCACATTCTCTGTGTCTCAATTTCTTTATCTGTCAACTGGAAAAATGATAGCTTATCCCACAAAGAGTTGTATGAATTAAATGAGCTAAAATCTTTAAAGAGCTTAGAACAGTTCTTGGTACATAGTAAGCACACCACGAATGTTAGCTATTACAGTATTTTTAGCTATCTTCTGAAATAGATAAACTTAGTTCAGAACATACAAAAACATTGAAAATCAATATACACACATATATTTATACAATTATATTTATGTATTTGTTAATACATATAGAAATACATGTGTGTGTGTGTGTGTGTTAGTCTCTCAGTCGTGTTCAACTGCTTGTGACTGCATGGACTATAGCCCACCAGGCTCCTCTGTCCATGGGATTTCCCAGACAAGAATACTGGAGTGAGTAGCCATTTCCTTCTCCACGGGATCTTCTTGATCCAGAAATCAGGGATCAGACTCAGGTTGCTTGCATTGCAGACAGACTCTTCACCATCTGAGCCACCAGGGAAGCCCAAGGGTGTGTGTGTGTGTGTGTGAGAGAGAGAGAGAAAGAAAGAAAGAGAGAGAGAGAGGGAAAGAGATGAATGATGCTTTTGTAATTAACCCCAAGAGAACTTGCAACAGTTATGTATCCATTCATTCAACAGATCTGTACCACCCCTCTATGATCCCAGCTAAAAAGGCAAGACTCTAAAAACGTGCATATCAAAGGTTGTAGTTGCTGAGGTCAGCACCATCTCAAACTCTAGAGAACACTTGATGATGTTAACAGAAAAACGAGGAATGATCTGGGGAGAGGATGAAGTGAAATGATTTGTCCAGAGCCATATGCTTTACCAGCACCCTTTGGAATAGAGCAGGTTAACCTGCTAGTCCCTTATTCTCTCTCTGTTTCTCCACCTGTGCAATGGAAATGATCACAGCTGCTTCATAAAGGGATTGTGAGGATTTGTGAGTTAAATCAGAACTCTTACTGGCTCAAGGATCATCCTCTGCATTCCGTAAAGCAACTTTGGGGGCTTCCCTGGTGGTCCAGTGGGTGGGGAGTCTGCCTTGCAGTGCAAGGGGCACCAGTTTGATCCCTGGCCTGGGAGGATCCCATGTGCCACAGAGCGGCTGGACCCGTGTGTCCAATTATGAGCCAGTGCTCTGGAGTGCATGTGCCCAGAGTCAGTGCTCTGCAGTGAGAGAGGCCACTGCAATGGGAGGCCTGCACAGGCCAAAGAATAAATATGGATGAAAAGAAATACATAAAAAAACAATAAAAGAGGCCAAAATTAAAAAAAAAAAAAAAAAGCTTTGGTTTTATGGCAGAGGGATAATGATAGATGGCACATTCTCCATCTGTCCCGTGTTGGTGTTATAATCACATCTTGTTTCCTGTTAGCACTCATCCAGGGATGCCCATGGAATTCTTGTGGCTTGTTCTGTAGTTGAGGCCGGCTCTGTTAGGGGTTAGGAGGCTACCATTAGAATTCAACAGTGATAACAGAAAAGCAGGGCTGTTCCATTCAGTTCAGTTGCTCAGTCATGTCAAATTCTTTGTGACCTCATGGACTGCAATACAACAGGCTTCCCTGTCCTTCACCACCTCCCGGAGCTTGCTCAAACTCATGTCCATTGAGTCAGTGATACCATCCAACCATCTTGTCCTCTGTGTTCCCCTTCTCCTTTTGCATTCTATTTTCCCCAGCATCAGGCTCTTTTCTAGTGAGTTGTCTTTGCACATCAGGTGGCCAAAGTATTGGAGTTTCAGCTTCAGCATGAGCCCTTCCAGTGAATATTCAGGGTTGATTTCCTTTAGAACTGACTGGTTTGATCTCCTTGCAGTCCAAGACACTCTCAAGAGTCTTCTCCAGCACCACAGTCCAAAGGCATCAATTCTTTGTCAGTCAGCCTTCTTTATGGTCCAACTCTCACATCTATACATGACTACTGGGGAAGCCATAGCCTTGACTATACAGACTTTTGTCGGCAGGGCTTAGACTTCTGCAAACTCGTGATGCATTGAGGACCATCCACTGTATTCATGAATATGTAGAAACTCAGTCAGAGAGTCCTCTGGCACAGGAGCCATTTGTTTATCAGCAGCCTGCCTCTCTCAGTGTGTTTGTGAAAATAGATTGAGAGCCACGTGCACTTGGAATTCTTGCTTCTGCACGGTAAGATCTATGTCAGTTCCCCCCCCTGTTTCACTGGGTATCAGGTTCAACTAGATGACAGCAGAGATGGTGAATGAAAAAGGAGAACTGTCTTCATAAAATCTTGACCGTGGCATCTCCTGAAAAGATTGCATCCGGGAGAGCACAACCCATACTGCCTTTGCAATTTCACACCTGTAATGGCTGTGTCGTACGAGAAGGAGTAGCAGGGGCAGTGCTGGGTTTGAGTGGTATTGCTAGTGAAACAAACTAGTCTCTTCCTGCTTTCAGTCAATTTTCCCACAGTCTCCACTAGGTATTTTCGTTAGATGGCACATTCTCCATCTGTCCCGTGTTGGTGTTATTCACATCTTGTTTCCTTATTGGACCATGGTCTTGTGGCTTGTTCTGTAGTTGAGGCCGGCTCTGTTAGGGGTTAGGAGGCTACCATTAGAATTCAACAGTGATAACAGAAAAGCAGGGCTGTTCCATTCAGTTCAGTTGCTCAGTCATGTCAAATTCTTTGTGACCTCATGGACTGCAATACAACAGGCTTCCCTGTCCTTCACCACCTCCCGGAGCTTGCTCAAACTCATGTCCATTGAGTCAGTGATACCATCCAACCATCTTGTCCTCTGTGTTCCCCTTCTCCTTTTGCATTCTATTTTCCCCAGCATCAGGCTCTTTTCTAGTGAGTTGTCTTTGCACATCAGGTGGCCAAAGTATTGGAGTTTCAGCTTCAGCATGAGCCCTTCCAGTGAATATTCAGGGTTGATTTCCTTTAGAACTGACTGGTTTGATCTCCTTGCAGTCCAAGACACTCTCAAGAGTCTTCTCCAGCACCACAGTCCAAAGGCATCAATTCTTTGTCAGTCAGCCTTCTTTATGGTCCAACTCTCACATCTATACATGACTACTGGGGAAGCCATAGCCTTGACTATACAGACTTTTGTCGGCAGGGCTTAGACTTCTGCAAACTCGTGATGCATTGAGGACCATCCACTGTATTCATGAATATGTAGAAACTCAGTCAGAGAGTCCTCTGGCACAGGAGCCATTTGTTTATCAGCAGCCTGCCTCTCTCAGTGTGTTTGTGAAAATAGATTGAGAGCCACGTGCACTTAGAATTCTTGCTTCTGCACGGTAAGATCTATGTCAGTTCCCACCCCTGTTTCACTGGGTATCAGGTTCAACTCGATGACAGCAGAGATGGTGAATGAAAAAGGAGAACTGTCTTCATAAAATCTTGACCGTGGCATCTCCTGAAAAGATTGCATCCGGGAGAGCACAACCCATACTGCCTTTGCAATTTCACACCTGTAATGGCTGTGTCGTACGAGAAGGAGTAGCAGGGGCAGTGCTGGGTTTGAGTGGTATTGCTAGTGAAACAAACTAGTCTCTTCCTGCTTTCAGTCAATTTTCCCACAGTCTCCACTAGACTTCCTAAAATGAAACTCTCATCTGTGTCGTTGCATTGCATGTGAAATTTCCGTTGGCTCCCTGCTATTTTGGGATCTAGAATTTCTTCATATAGTTCAGCATAACCCACCCTTCCAATGTTGTGGCGAGGTATGGCCCCTTCCACGCTCCATAGTCCAACCTGCCAGGACGATGTGGGATCAAATGAGGCAATCCCCAAGGTGGCTCAGAGCATAGGTTTGAGGTGTAGCCTCTTGGTTTGAGTGCAGGATGTCACTGTGGTGTAGCCTCAGACAAGTTACTGACCTCTCTGTGCTTCAGCTTCCCCATCTATAACATGGAGGGTGATAATAGTGTCATAAGGCCACTCTGGAAAGCAGATGCCATAATCCAAATAAAGTGCTCAGAGTCGTACCTGACACACAGCAAATGCCAGGAAAGCTTAGGTAGCATTGTTATTTTTTCAGTGATCTGAATGTGGCCTTCTGTTTGTGACCTCTGTGCCTATTTCCAAAAGCCTGTCAGGCCCTCTCTGCCTTTTGTGCCTAAGGGCTGACTGGCTTTCAACACTTCTCTCAAGTGTCATGGCTTCTTTGCCTCTCTCTTCACTCAGCCCACTATTTGGCACTTATCACAGCAGACTATTGCAGCTTTTTTTTAAAAAGTTTTTCTTTCCCTGTAAGATTCATCTCAAGGAAGTCACCTTCCTTGAGGGCAGTAGTTGTCTTCATTTTTGTATCTTTAAGCCCCAGAAGTTTTGGTGTGAAACAGGCCTCAAATATTATTTGATGGATCCACCAAAAAAAAAAAAAAAAACAAAAAACCTTGTATAAAATGTCCATAGCACCATTATCCATAAGAGCGCAGAAGTTGAAGCAACTCAAATATCTACCAAATGATGAATGAAGAAACAAATATAGTCTGTCCATACAATAGAATATTACTCACCCATAAAAAGGAATGAAGGATACTTACAAAAAAAGAAAGAAAAAGGAATGAAGGACTGACATATACTACTACATGGATGAACTTGGAAGATATTATGCTAAATGAAGGGGCTTCCCTAGTGGCTCAGACAGTAAAGAATCTCCCTACAATGCAGGAGACCCGGATTTGATCCCTGGGTCAGGAAGGTCCCCAAGAGGGGGCATGGCAACCCACTCCAGTATTCTTGCCTGGAGAACTCCATGCACAGAGGATCCTGGTGGGGTGCAGTCCATGGGTTTGCAAAGACTCCAGGGGTAGTCCTGGCAGGCTACCGTCCATGCAGTCACAATAGCTGAGTGACACACATGCTAAATGAAAGAAGCCAAACACCAAAGGCCATGTACTGTGTAATTCCACTCACATATTATATGAATTGACAAGAACAGGAAAATCTAGAGAAAAAGGATATTAGTGATGGCTTAGGGCTTGGGTTGGGGCTGACAGGACTAAGGGGGCTTGGGTAAAGGCCATGGAGTTTCTTTTAGGAATGAGGAGAGTGTGCTAAAATTATGGTGATGGTTACACAACTCCAAATACATGAAAAACTATCAAATTTTATTCTTAGAATGGATGGATGGTATGGCATGTGAATTATATCTCAGTGACACTGTTATCAAAAAAAAATATATCAATGGAATGTGGGGTTAATGGGTGAATAGGGGCATTTTGGTTTAGTGTTTAAAGAAAACACATCCAAGAGGAAAACACAAAACACAAAATCTCAAGTGGCCTGCTCTCTGAGCAGGGGCTGGTATCCAGGCTCCTTGCCATCCAGCCTTCCGGATGTCACATCCCGCTCCTCAAGCACCTGCTTGCTCCCCCTGGCCTCCCACTCCCTTTCAGTTTCCCCTCTTATGTCCTACTTAGATTTTCTCTGTCTTCTTCATATTGAACCAGCCCCTTCAGATAGTTTCTGTGAGACCATGGATTGGACCTTCTTAACGAAACTGGAATATGAGAGCCCAAAGGGACCCTGGACACATCCTTTGGTGGGAGCATGGCTTTACAGATAAAGAAGTGGAAACAGAAAGGCCAAGGGTGTTTGTTGCCTAATCTCATACGTGCCCTCTGTTCACCTGCTCAGCACCATGTTTAGCACAAGGCCTGACACATACCAGATACTCTGGGGGGGGAAAAAAACATGACATATACTACTACATGGATGAACTTGGAAGATATTATGCTAAATGAAGGGGCTTCCCTAGTGGCTCAGACAGTAAAGAATCTCCCTACAATGCAGGAGACCCGGATTTGATCCCTGGGTCAGGAAGGTCCCCAAGAGGGGGCATGGCAACCCACTCCAGTATTCTTGCCTGGAGAACTCCATGCACAGAGGATCCTGGTGGGGTGCAGTCCATGGGTTTGCAAAGACTCCAGGGGTAGTCCTGGCAGGCTACCGTCCATGCAGTCACAATAGCTGAGTGACACACATGCTAAATGAAAGAAGCCAAACACCAAAGGCCATGTACTGTGTAATTCCACTCACATATTATATGAATTGACAAGAACAGGAAAATCTAGAGAAAAAGGATATTAGTGATGGCTTAGGGCTTGGGTTGGGGCTGACAGGACTAAGGGGGCTTGGGTAAAGGCCATGGAGTTTCTTTTAGGAATGAGGAGAGTGTGCTAAAATTATGGTGATGGTTACACAACTCCAAATACATGAAAAACTATCAAATTTTATTCTTAGAATGGATGGATGGTATGGCATGTGAATTATATCTCAGTGACACTGTTATCAAAAAAAAATATATCAATGGAATGTGGGGTTAATGGGTGAATAGGGGCATTTTGGTTTAGTGTTTAAAGAAAACACATCCAAGAGGAAAACACAAAACACAAAATCTCAAGTGGCCTGCTCTCTGAGCAGGGGCTGGTATCCAGGCTCCTTGCCATCCAGCCTTCCGGATGTCACATCCCGCTCCTCAAGCACCTGCTTGCTCCCCCTGGCCTCCCACTCCCTTTCAGTTTCCCCTCTTATGTCCTACTTAGATTTTCTCTGTCTTCTTCATATTGAACCAGCCCCTTCAGATAGTTTCTGTGAGACCATGGATTGGACCTTCTTAACGAAACTGGAATATGAGAGCCCAAAGGGACCCTGGACACATCCTTTGGTGGGAGCATGGCTTTACAGATAAAGAAGTGGAAACAGAAAGGCCAAGGGTGTTTGTTGCCTAATCTCATACGTGCCCTCTGTTCACCTGCTCAGCACCATGTTTAGCACAAGGCCTGCCTTCACCTCCTACATACCTACCTCCAGGCCAGAATACTCTGGAAGCCAAAGCAGGTGGAAGCAAACTACATAATGAACAGCTCACTACACTTCAGATGCTTTCTGTTCATTCTCTTCCAAGAATATGTCAGATAAAGGTAACATCTCAGCATATCGAATTCCAAGAGATTTAGATTTTTTCTTTTTTGGCATTTTCCAATTGTATTTAATTGTATTACTATGGAATGCATGGTATAGTAGAGAGACTGCATTTGGGAATTCCAGAGAGCTAGACCCTAGTTCTCATGTGGTTACTAAGTAGCCCTGTGACTGGAGCAAGCCCTTTAACAGCTGTGGCCTCCCTTCCCTCTGGACCTCCCTCCCCTCACTGTAAAACTAGAGACTGGGTGAGATTCCTCCTTTGCTCTCTCCTCCCCCTGCCCCGCCTGTGGCTCTTTAATTTGATAACTCTAGGTTGAAATAAACAGACTATCAGCTAAGGCTTAGAGCTCTTTTCTCTTTAGAGATTTTCTTCCAGAGATACTTGTGGTAATTGAATCTGACCACTGTGAACAGTTCTTCAACAGTGTATGAACCCAGGAATAATTGAAGAAGCATTTTTTGTTCATTCTGAGTATCATTATGCTAATTTGGAACATGACTGCTCTGATAATAAGGAAATTAGAGCCAAGATATACTGAAATCAATGCCAGAGATATGCCAGGCACCTTCATTCCTCATTTTAACTCCCACAGCAACCTTACAAGAAAAAGAGTATTTGCCCACTGTACAGATGTGAACAGTGAGGTTTGGAGAGATCACCTAACTTTCCCAGGACTACAGAGAATTATGGGTGCCACAGACATATGTCACCAGGGCTGCCCTACCCTCAGAGTTACATTTTTTCTCCACCCCCTTGGCTTCCCAGAACATTAATGTTCTTAATAATGTTCTTATCCATTCTTAAGGGTAATGGATATTTAAAAAAAAAAAAAAAAACTGTTTTGGAGTCTAGATCCCTGCCATTGTCATTACTTCTAATGCTTCAGTCCTTTCTTTATCGATCAGGTATGTTACTTGGTCCCAGCTAATTTCAACTTTGCAATAACCTCTCTGTGGCATTGATTGACCTAGTTAGGCTAGGCAGAGTTTGTGGTTTAAATGGATGTTGAAAGAAACCTGCCAGACCCAATCATGAATTAGCATCTGGAGTCCTTTCTGCCACTCGAGGCTGTTGGGCTGACTGCATTTGGAGATCTAACAGGAGAACTACCGGTGGGAGACAGATAATCTTAGAAAGAGGAGACCCTTGCCTGGGGAATTTTCTAAAATTTGAATTTTTTTCCAAAAGTGCTCCAAATCACAACACACAAAATTTGAGTCATTCCTGTCTCACCTGGTGCCTTGATCTGAGACCCACACAGGTGCTGTAGGTGACTCTGTGGCTCTGAAAATAATATGGACTGTTTTGTGTGTATATGAATTTCATCAGACTCTTAAAGGGCTCCATCAACCAAGAAAGGCTGAAGCCCCTGGCTAGTTTCAAGAAGCCTTCCCTGACTGCTATCTGTGAGGACCATTCTTGAAGAATTTGTGACTTTTTTCCCTCGGGGACGGTAAACACGGACCTGCATCAGCCGCAGCCCTCCCAGAAGCAACCTGTAGGAGAATGATGTCTGAAGTCAGCAGATGTGTGCTCTGATCCCCATCACACCACTGGCTTGTGGGTGTCAGTTGCTGAACTCAGGGACGCTGGTTAGCAGGTAAAGACAGGTGTACCGCCTTCCTGGTGGTTACAACTTGGAACTAACTGGTGCTGGTTGTAAATAGTTGCTTTCCCATCCTCTGGTGCTACCTGGGCTTACAAATGAAGATGCTCATGTAATTGAAGTCTGATTCTAAGTGGGGTTGGAAAGAACAGACTGGTGGGCTGAACGATTGGCTGTCTTTGTAACATCTAACCAAATGTGAAACTCTTTTCATTGACACGTGGATTTAAAATATGCATTTTATAGAACACTGTTGGGGGCAGATCACCATCCTGTCCATGCCATTGGTGACCTAGGTAAGTACCAGAGTCTTCACCTTGGGCCCTGCTGGCGGGTCTGACTCAAAGTGCTCAGGGGTTAGTTAACTCTGTTGGGAGCAGCCTTGAGCCAGGGTCAGGTTTGAGTTAGTGGTAAGTACTCTATCTTACCCCCGCTTGGTTAGGGTCATTACCCCTACCCTTGCAGAGGTCCTTAACAGGGCACTTCTCACCATGATTATTGAGCCCTGCCTTGGCTTCTATCTTACCCACTCAGTTTGGAGGCTGTTGGGCTGACTGCATTTGGAGATCTAACAGGAGAACTACCGGTGGGAGACAGATAATCTTAGAAAGAGGAGACCCTTGCCTGGGGAATTTTCTAAAATTTGAATTTTTTTCCAAAAGTGCTCCAAATCACAACACACAAAATTTGAGTCATTCCTGTCTCACCTGGTGCCTTGATCTGAGACCCACACAGGTGCTGTAGGTGACTCTGTGGCTCTGAAAATAATATGGACTGTTTTGTGTGTATATGAATTTCATCAGACTCTTAAAGGGCTCCATCAACCAAGAAAGGCTGAAGCCCCTGGCTAGTTTCAAGAAGCCTTCCCTGACTGCTATCTGTGAGGACCATTCTTGAAGAATTTGTGACTTTTTTCCCTCGGGGACGGTAAACACGGACCTGCATCAGCCGCAGCCCTCCCAGAAGCAACCTGTAGGAGAATGATGTCTGAAGTCAGCAGATGTGTGCTCTGATCCCCATCACACCACTGGCTTGTGGGTGTCAGTTGCTGAACTCAGGGACGCTGGTTAGCAGGTAAAGACAGGTGTACCGCCTTCCTGGTGGTTACAACTTGGAACTAACTGGTGCTGGTTGTAAATAGTTGCTTTCCCATCCTCTGGTGCTACCTGGGCTTACAAATGAAGATGCTCATGTAATTGAAGTCTGATTCTAAGTGGGGTTGGAAAGAACAGACTGGTGGGCTGAACGATTGGCTGTCTTTGTAACATCTAACCAAATGTGAAACTCTTTTCATTGACACGTGGATTTAAAATATGCATTTTATAGAACACTGTTGGGGGCAGATCACCATCCTGTCCATGCCATTGGTGACCTAGGTAAGTACCAGAGTCTTCACCTTGGGCCCTGCTGGCGGGTCTGACTCAAAGTGCTCAGGGGTTAGTTAACTCTGTTGGGAGCATCCTTGAGCCAGTGTCAGATTGGAGTTAGTTGTAAGTACTCTATCTTACCCCCTCTTGGTTAGGGTAATTATCCCTACCCTTGCGCAGAGGTCCTTAACAGGGCACTTCTCACCATGATTATTGAGCCCTGCCTTGGCTCTTTCCCCCTATCTGTATCACTTCCCCACTTCCCAACCAGTGTTTCCTGGGGTCACCTCCCAATTAAACCACCTGCTCCCAAATCCTTGTCTCAGGTCAGCTTCCAGGGAAAACTCAGCCAAAGACCCACCTAAAAGTAAATATTTACACATATGTTAATGTATACATCATATTTTATAGATGTTGGGAGAAGGAAAATTTTCATATACAGTCTTCTCCCCAGCATCAATAAAAAGGCAAATTGAGAAATGTGAGATTTAATATTCCACAGTGGGCTGTCAGCAGTTTCAAAGCCCAAAGATGTCTGATAAAACATGTAATTTATTCAACCTCATTTCCTATGATCCTCCAATATTTGCTTAACTGTATTAATACTATGGGACTCATCTGCCTTAGTTGGAAACCCTCTCCTTAAATACTTTTTTAAATTAACTAACAAAAACTTCTAACAAAAATCTCTGCTTCTGAAATGTATATCATCCGATATTGTTCTATGCTCTGGAAGGAACGTGTGAAAGAAATAGTCCTGTATTTCTCAAAGTGTGAGATAGGTTTTCCTGACCACTTTTGTCACCCCTCATGCCTGCCCTTTATGAGCTCTCCCCAGCCTTTCCTTAGCATCTAGCTACTTGCCAGGAGAGAGAAATAAATTAATGCTTTTCATCTAGGACTTAGGTTTGTAGGATGCTGTTCAGGATTCGGCCGCAGCTACCCAAACTAGTTCACCACTCCTGGGGTATCCATCTGTAGGTTTACATGGTTGATGGGACTGTTCTGACAACATTAGAATTAGTGCTATGCAGGTCCTTTTCTGAAGGAATCACTGATATTAAGAAAGAGCAACAAGAAAGGGAGATGTAGATTAGATGACTCTCTTCTTCGTTCTGCACTTCATATATGGGTCCTGCATTGCCACAACACAATCCAAACAGAAGTCTTGTTTATAAGGCTAAGTCGGCAATGGCAAGAATTCCAACACCTCTTCTTTGGGAATTCATGCTTATTTGTTGAGGGGAAAGAAATGGGTAGTTGGTGGGCAGAGAGGGACCACAAAAAACTCTGCTTCTGTGCTTCCTGATCCTAGCTTCCATGGCCTATCTCAGACAGCTGTTACTGCAGGCTGCATAAGAGATCACCCTAAAACTCCACAACTTGAAACAGTCATTTATTTCTTGCTTGAATGTCTGTGCATTGACTTGAGGTTAGCTGATCCAGACTGCTTCCTACTGAGTTTGCTTCCAGGATGTAGATTGGATCCAAATCTGCTCCTCTGATCTCTCACCCTCCTTGGTTGTGCAGAATATATGGGGCAGGTTCTTTTCATGACAGTGAGAAACACAAGAGGAAAGGCTCACTTTAAGCCTCTGCTCATGTCACATCTGTTAATCTCATTGGTCCAAGTGCGTCACAGAGTGAAGCTCAAAGTCAAGGGACAAGAGAGTATTCCACCCACAGCAAGGTCACGGCAAGGCTGTATGTGTAGGTAGATCCCAGAGTAGTGAAAAATTGAGGTCAGTGGTGTGGCCTACTAGATGTTCTCATCTGGGCACCCAGCACTTTAGACAGGCCACCTCATGGCACTACTGCTGTGTTATCATCCGATATTGTTCCATGCTCTGGAAGGAACGTGTGAAAGAAATAGTCCTGTATTTCTCAAAGTGTGAGATAGGTTTTCCTGACCACTTTTGTCACCCCTCATGCCTGCCCTTTATGAGCTCTCCCCAGCCTTTCCTTAGCATCTAGCTACTTGCCAGGAGAGAGAAATAAATTAATGCTTTTCATCTAGGACTTAGGTTTGTAGGATGCTGTTCAGGATTCGGCCGCAGCTACCCAAACTAGTTCACCACTCCTGGGGTATCCATCTGTAGGTTTACATGGTTGATGGGACTGTTCTGACAACATTAGAATTAGTGCTATGCAGGTCCTTTTCTGAAGGAATCACTGATATTAAGAAAGAGCAACAAGAAAGGGAGATGTAGATTAGATGACTCTCTTCTTCGTTCTGCACTTCATATATGGGTCCTGCATTGCCACAACACAATCCAAACAGAAGTCTTGTTTATAAGGCTAAGTCGGCAATGGCAAGAATTCCAACACCTCTTCTTTGGGAATTCATGCTTATTTGTTGAGGGGAAAGAAATGGGTAGTTGGTGGGCAGAGAGGGACCACAAAAAACTCTGCTTCTGTGCTTCCTGATCCTAGCTTCCATGGCCTATCTCAGACAGCTGTTACTGCAGGCTGCATAAGAGATCACCCTAAAACTCCACAACTTGAAACAGTCATTTATTTCTTGCTTGAATGTCTGTGCATTGACTTGAGGTTAGCTGATCCAGACTGCTTCCTACTGAGTTTGCTTCCAGGATGTAGATTGGATCCAAATCTGCTCCTCTGATCTCTCACCCTCCTTGGTTGTGCAGAATATATGGGGCAGGTTCTTTTCATGACAGTGAGAAACACAAGAGGAAAGGCTCACTTTAAGCCTCTGCTCATGTCACATCTGTTAATCTCATTGGTCCAAGTGCGTCACAGAGTGAAGCTCAAAGTCAAGGGACAAGAGAGTATTCCACCCACAGCAAGGTCACGGCAAGGCTGTATGTGTAGGTAGATCCCAGAGTAGTGAAAAATTGAGGTCAGTGGTGTGGCCTACTAGATGTTCTCATCTGGGCACCCAGCACTTTAGACAGGCCACCTCATGGCACTACTGCTGTGCCTTAGCATTATGTGTTCATATTCCTGAATCTACTACTAGACTGAGGAATGAGGGCAGGGCTTATTTATCTTTGAGTCCCCAAGACCTAGGAAAGTATTTAGCACAACAGGATCAAAACAGTTCCATGTGAGGACATGGACACTCAGTAACTGGGGTCTTCAGAATAGAATAGAACAGAATTGAGATGACTTAAGGAAAGCCTTACAAGATGTGCTTTTTATCCACCCATTAGACGCTTTCCCCTTAATACAGTATGCATAAAGCACCTACAAGTTTCATTTGAATCTTCTTACATTCACAGTGAGGTGCAGTTTGAAGTCATCTATCAACTAATCTTTCTTTTAAACATGAGATATTTGAATGGCAACATGTAAGAGTCATTGTGAATGTTGACTTTCCCAGTCTAATCTCATCATTCAATTTAGCCCCCAATTCTCTTTTTTATTCCCCCTTTGATAAGAACTGTCATTTCTCACTCCTTAATAGTCAGAATTCTATGGTTTATCCTTTTGTTATTGTTAAGTTATTTTATTACGTCAAATTTGTTTCTAAACTTTGCATCCTTGTCTATCCCAGAATGTACAATGATTACATATAATATAATCGACCCACATCCATCTGCACTGGTTTGCATAATCTATATACTGTGAAAAGTATAATGGCTACATTTTAAAAGAGCTGTGTGCCAGATACTGAGCTCCATCATATATGTGATCTCATTGTGTGACAATGAGACTGAGGATGGAGTATACCAGGACCCAAATCTGGATCTCACCCTCCTTGGTTGTGCAGAATATATGGGGCAGGTTCTTTTCATGACAGTGAGAAACACAAGAGGAAAGGCTCACTTTAAGCCTCTGCTCATGTCACATCTGTTAATCTCATTGGTCCAAGTGCGTCACAGAGTGAAGCTCAAAGTCAAGGGACAAGAGAGTATTCCACCCACAGCAAGGTCACGGCAAGGCTGTATGTGTAGGTAGATCCCAGAGTAGTGAAAAATTGAGGTCAGTGGTGTGGCCTACTAGATGTTCTCATCTGGGCACCCAGCACTTTAGACAGGCCACCTCATGGCACTACTGCTGTGCCTTAGCATTATGTGTTCATATTCCTGAATCTACTACTAGACTGAGGAATGAGGGCAGGGCTTATTTATCTTTGAGTCCCCAAGACCTAGGAAAGTATTTAGCACAACAGGATCAAAACAGTTCCATGTGAGGACATGGACACTCAGTAACTGGGGTCTTCAGAATAGAATAGAACAGAATTGAGATGACTTAAGGAAAGCCTTACAAGATGTGCTTTTTATCCACCCATTAGACGCTTTCCCCTTAATACAGTATGCATAAAGCACCTACAAGTTTCATTTGAATCTTCTTACATTCACAGTGAGGTGCAGTTTGAAGTCATCTATCAACTAATCTTTCTTTTAAACATGAGATATTTGAATGGCAACATGTAAGAGTCATTGTGAATGTTGACTTTCCCAGTCTAATCTCATCATTCAATTTAGCCCCCAATTCTCTTTTTTATTCCCCCTTTGATAAGAACTGTCATTTCTCACTCCTTAATAGTCAGAATTCTATGGTTTATCCTTTTGTTATTGTTAAGTTATTTTATTACGTCAAATTTGTTTCTAAACTTTGCATCCTTGTCTATCCCAGAATGTACAATGATTACATATAATATAATCGACCCACATCCATCTGCACTGGTTTGCATAATCTATATACTGTGAAAAGTATAATGGCTACATTTTAAAAGAGCTGTGTGCCAGATACTGAGCTCCATCATATATGTGATCTCATTGTGTGACAATGAGACTGAGGATGGAGTATACCAGGTACCTCCCCCAGCCAGGCTCTCTGGTTCCAAGTCCACAGACTTAACCACTAGGCTACATTGCCTGGAAATCTTTACTCTATGGAGTGTTAGAAGAGCATGGACCATGTGTAGGAGACCTCATCTCAACTCCACCTCCCTTTCTGAACACTGGAAAAGTGTGGGCCCTGCTGACGGGGCTGACTCAAAGTGCTCAGGAGTTAGTTACCTCTGTTGGGAGCATCCCTGTGAGCCTTGATGTCTTATTTTGTACAAGCAGGAACTCCCAATTACTTTGCTTACCATGCAAGGGAGTTGTATGTGGTAACACTTGAAAAATGTAGCGTCCAGCTCAGGTTTTAAGGAATCTTGACTGTGTTCTCTTCTGCTGTCCCCTAGATTCCCTGCACTGACCATGTTTCCATCAAAAGTGATCTTGCTCCTTGGAGTCCTCTCCACATTTGCTGACAAGGTACATTTGGTCATCTGTCCTGAGAAATTTCATTTCCCTTGAGCTTTCCTGTTTGTTGGTTGAACAAGCCACACATCACTCGCAATGTCATATTCCCAGGCTTTCTTTATATTTCTTGATTAATCTCCCCCTTGTCCTTGTGGCTTCACTGTTTTCCCAGGCTCTTTCCTCTGAGGAGCTGCAGATTGTGTCTGATTGCATCTGCACTTGCCAAAGGCCGAATGGGAATTTGAGAGCTTCAGTTTTTGTTTTAAGTTGATATTTCGTCTAATTGGCTCCAAATATTTGATTATTTCAAAAGATAACAGTCTCATTAAAAAAAAAGCCTAATTTTCCTTAATAGTCAGAATTCTATGGTTTATCCTTTTGTTATTAAGTTATTTTATTACGTCAAATTTGTTTCTAAACTTTGCATCCTTGTCTATCCCAGAATGTACAATGATTACATATAATATAATCGACCCACATCCATCTGCACTGGTTTGCATAATCTATATACTGTGAAAAGTATAATGGCTACATTTTAAAAGAGCTGTGTGCCAGATACTGAGCTCCATCATATATGTGATCTCATTGTGTGACAATGAGACTGAGGATGGAGTATACCAGGTACCTCCCCCAGCCAGGCTCTCTGGTTCCAAGTCCACAGACTTAACCACTAGGCTACATTGCCTGGAAATCTTTACTCTATGGAGTGTTAGAAGAGCATGGACCATGTGTAGGAGACCTCATCTCAACTCCACCTCCCTTTCTGAACACTGGAAAAGTGTGGGCCCTGCTGACGGGGCTGACTCAAAGTGCTCAGGAGTTAGTTACCTCTGTTGGGAGCATCCCTGTGAGCCTTGATGTCTTATTTTGTACAAGCAGGAACTCCCAATTACTTTGCTTACCATGCAAGGGAGTTGTATGTGGTAACACTTGAAAAATGTAGCGTCCAGCTCAGGTTTTAAGGAATCTTGACTGTGTTCTCTTCTGCTGTCCCCTAGTTTCCCCTGCACTGACCATGTTTCCATCAAAAGTGATCTTGCTCCTTGGAGTCCTCTCCACATTTGCTGACAAGGTACATTTGGTCATCTGTCCTGAGAAATTTCATTTCCCTTGAGCTTTCCTGTTTGTTGGTTGAACAAGCCACACATCACTCGCAATGTCATATTCCCAGGCTTTCTTTATATTTCTTGATTAATCTCCCCCTTGTCCTTGTGGCTTCACTGTTTTCCCAGGCTCTTTCCTCTGAGGAGCTGCAGATTGTGTCTGATTGCATCTGCACTTGCCAAAGGCCGAATGGGAATTTGAGAGCTTCAGTTTTTGTTTTAAGTTGATATTTCGTCTAATTGGCTCCAAATATTTGATTATTTCAAAAGATAACAGTCTCATTAAAAAAAAAAAAAAACTTTGACCTAATTATTCAACCTTGTAGTTTCACTTTGGGGCTTTCATCCCTTACTCCATCTCTCAATTCCTGGGGATTTAATGGGGACCAAAACCAACACAGTCCCTACTTCCTGTATTTCACAGTCTCACCGTGTGTGTGTGCGTGTGTGTGTTTATGATTGACCTGGTGCTAAGTAGTTCCACTTAACTTATGTTGGCCTAATAAGAAAACCACAAAGGTAGGCCTTACATGTTAATGAGGCATTTGTGCCAAATGCACATGGCTTGAGCCAAGGTTTCCTGGTAATTTGAAAGTAATTTGTAAAGCACTGGGAAAATTGAGCCATTGTTTGACCTGTGGTTGTGTAGACATAATGTCCCCTCTCATACTCTTAGTACCAGTTGCAGTTTAGTTTCAGCAAAACAATATTATCCATTATTTTAAATCAACATTATTAATTAGAATTGCACTGCTGTTATAATTCCACTTACACTGATTTGTAAATGTTTAAGGGCTTTAAATGTGTAGACAAGTTATAATATAAGGAATCTATATTGTGTTTGCATATAATGGGCAATATTTTAAATAAGTATTTGTATTCAAGTCAACATCTAAGAAAAAAAAATGGTCTTCAAAAAGGTCTGAGTATTATTCAAATTTGAAACACACAAAAGCTTCAGATTTTTCTCTGAATTGTCACCAATAGTACATAACAGTAAAGAATGCATCCCTCCCTCACCTCTGCCATCCCTACCTTTTGCTGTATAGAGTTATATCATAGTGGTATAGTTACCTGTTACTATAAATAAAGCATATATACATGCCTATTACCATGTCTACAATATATATGCACACCCATGTGTTCTAGTACAGAGTCACATACCCCAAGATATGTGTATGGTACTTTGGAGAAAAACCTTAAGAAACTTTTCATGGGAAATTGGTTATAGATTACATACTGGATTTAGAACCCCCATATTTGATGTCTCAACTCTTTTTGTATTTTGTTGTTGTTGTTTAGTCATTAAATCATGTCCGACTCTATTGCAACCCCATGGACTATAGCCCAGCAGGCTTTTCTGTCCATGGGATTCTCCAAGCAAGAATATTGGAGTGGGTTGCCATTTCCTACTCCAGGGGATATTCTTAACCTAGGACTTGAACCTGTATCCCTTATGTCTCCTGCATTGGAAGGTGGGCTCTTTACCACTAGCACCACCAGGGATGCCCAAGACTTACCATAAGATCTGAAAGTCCTGCTCCTAGATATTTACTCAAATGAAATGGAAATGTGTCCCCACAAAGACTTGTACACAAATGTTCATAGCAGCTTTATTCACAACAGCCAAAACTTGAAACAGCCTAAATGTTCCCCAACAAAAGAACTGTTAAAAAAATTCTGCTATATTCATACAATGGAATACTATCTAGCAATAAAGAGGAATGACTTGCTGCACACAAACGAATGAATCTCACAATCATTTTGCTGAGTGAAAGAAGCCAGAGACAAAAGTGATTCCACTTCTGTGAACGTCTTTAAAAGTTCAAATCTAACTTGCAGCGACAGAAAGCCATCACTGGTTTCCCTGGGCTAGGGGAGTATTAATGAAAGAACGCAAGGAAAATTTACAAGATGATGAAAATATGCTATATCTTGATTGTAGTGGTATATATATTTGCTAAATGCATGAGCCGTACAGTTACAGTTTTGCTTTATGTTAATTGTATTTCCTGAGGTTGATTGTAAAAATGAAAAGCAGTTTCTAAATTAAAAATAAACAACATCGAAAGTGCTCACCATCAATTTCAATGCCTTTGAAAGAAATGCTTTGCCTGTCCCCCATGGTCCAGGCACTGCTGGCATTCCCCTGCCTTCCCTTGTTTCAGAAGCACAGACCTGGTGCTTATCTGCTTTTTCTCAAGAGACAAAACCAGTGGCCAAGGTCAGTCTCAGACCCCTGCCACTTTACCACCAGCCTAGTTCCTGTTACTTCTCACCACCATCTTTATAAATGGTTCCCCTGCTTTCTCAACTAACATCAAAACAAGGCTGCCCTTGAGACTAAGGTTGGAGTGTTTCTTCATTTCAGTTCAGAGTTGACACTCAAAGGGTGCTTGTATACATTGTATGTTTAACCCTAGATTTTTTTCATTAGACTAATAATTAATCTTTATTAATTTTCCTAGAATTGCCATTCTGTACCTGTCTTGTTTTGTGGGACTCTTTCAACCCATGGCAGCTTAATCTAGTGTTCCTTGTTTCTGGGTTTGTCTGGGAGTCCATCTATGATGGAAGCTCTTTTGATGCTCTTGTCCCTGGTATGGGAAGGCAAAGTGCTTGGAGCTTCATGCCATCTTTTCCTTGCTTGCTGTCTTCTTCAGCAGGGAGGGTTGCTGACAGCTGAACAGCCTGCCTCATTAGAATTCACTGGGTAAGCTGATTCTCTGTTTAACTGATGAGGGAATTCTTGCACCAAGGGGGTGGAGGAGATGCTCATTCTATCAAAAAGCTGCTTTCTTCCTGCTTTGCTTTTGAGGTGGGGAGGTGCATGGAGAGGGAATGGCTGGTAGACAATCTCAGATGGCCTGAACAGGAGATACCAGGAAACACCAGACCACTCTGCCACCAAGAAACAGAAAATCATTTCCAAAGACCTGTTTATTTTGTCATGTGACACACACCATCTTCCTTTTGAAAAATGGCAACTATACTTTATTCCCCTTAGAGAACAAAAAACCTTTTCCAAGTCGACATTCCTTTACTCCTGAACATTCCTATGTCCAGGAACTTGGATCCTTCCCTAAATGGGATGGGGGAAGGAGAGGCTGTCCTCTTAGGTCACACTGAGGCTTCAATGTCATTCCATGGTGATCACACCATGGAAGATTTCCCGCTTTTTGACTAGGACCTGGGTTTCATAGCTTTCCCCATGGCACTGTTTCCCTGCCTTCCCTTGTTTCAGAAGCACAGACCTGGTGCTTATCTGCTTTCTCAAGAGACAAAACCAGTGGCCAAGGTCAGTCTCAGACCCCTGCCACTTTACCACCAGCCTAGTTCCTGTTACTTCTCACCACCATCTTTATAAATGGTTCCCCTGCTTTCTCAACTAACATCAAAACAAGGCTGCCCTTGAGACTAAGGTTGGAGTGTTTCTTCATTTCAGTTCAGAGTTGACACTCAAAGGGTGCTTGTATACATTGTATGTTTAACCCTAGATTTTTTTCATTAGACTAATAATTAATCTTTATTAATTTTCCTAGAATTGCCATTCTGTACCTGTCTTGTTTTGTGGGACTCTTTCAACCCATGGCAGCTTAATCTAGTGTTCCTTGTTTCTGGGTTTGTCTGGGAGTCCATCTATGATGGAAGCTCTTTTGATGCTCTTGTCCCTGGTATGGGAAGGCAAAGTGCTTGGAGCTTCATGCCATCTTTTCCTTGCTTGCTGTCTTCTTCAGCAGGGAGGGTTGCTGACAGCTGAACAGCCTGCCTCATTAGAATTCACTGGGTAAGCTGATTCTCTGTTTAACTGATGAGGGAATTCTTGCACCAAGGGGGTGGAGGAGATGCTCATTCTATCAAAAAGCTGCTTTCTTCCTGCTTTGCTTTTGAGGTGGGGAGGTGCATGGAGAGGGAATGGCTGGTAGACAATCTCAGATGGCCTGAACAGGAGATACCAGGAAACACCAGACCACTCTGCCACCAAGAAACAGAAAATCATTTCCAAAGACCTGTTTATTTTGTCATGTGACACACACCATCTTCCTTTTGAAAAATGGCAACTATACTTTATTCCCCTTAGAGAACAAAAAACCTTTTCCAAGTCGACATTCCTTTACTCCTGAACATTCCTATGTCCAGGAACTTGGATCCTTCCCTAAATGGGATGGGGGAAGGAGAGGCTGTCCTCTTAGGTCACACTGAGGCTTCAATGTCATTCCATGGTGATCACACCATGGAAGATTCCTTTCAACCACAACCTTGTCTGATATGTTGTAGACTAGGACCTGGGTTTCTGCATTAGCTTCAATCACTAACCTTCACAACTACAAGTGATCTTCAAGACCAAGTCCCTTTGTTTCATGAAGGAGGAAACTAGAAGGTGACGTGAAAATCTCTCAGTTACAGAACAGAAGACCCTCTGAGGTTTCTGCTGAGCTGAGATCTTAAAGACCACATTCTCAGCAGGGAAGGTTGGCCCTCTTCAAAGTCTCATCACAATAATTCCAGGTTATAGACTCTAAAGCAATTGCTCCTCCTTGTTTTTAGCTTGGCTTAAACCAAGTCAGTTTATGATATGGCAACTAAAGAGCATGGGGACACATGCAAAATGATTTATCAGTCCCCAAGGAGTTTGAGCCCTTGTCTCTGCATCTCTGGAGGGCTTTGCCCTGTGCTTGCAGCTGTTTGAAACAGGATCTGTTTTCCATGAGATGACAGAAGGCATCAAATGGTGGTTTTCTTCAGGAGAGGGAGCTGAATAGCCCGTGACAGTCAAAGTTAAGTGTACCATGAGAAAAGGTGGTTGGAGAAGCCAGTGATATGTAAAGTGTACAAAAGATTTTCTCTCTCTCTCTCTCTTTTTTTTGGCCACCTCTATTGATCTTTCATCTATTTATCTTTGTTCTTTGGCCTGTGTGGGCCTCCCATCACAGTGGCCTCTCTGACTGCAGCACACCAGCTCCGGGCACATGCACTCTAGAGCTCTGGCTTGGTAATTGGACACATCGGTCCAGCCGCTCCACGGCATGTGGGATCCCCCCAGGCGAGGGATCTAACTGGTGCCCCTTGCACTGCAAGGCGGTGTCCTTACCCACTGGACCACCAGGGAAGCCCCTCCTCTCTCTTTTAAAAAAAGGCTTTCTTTTCCTTTAACTTTCTCTTTCATTTTCCCTTTTATTTTCAAACTAAAAAAAAAATGGTTGTAAAAAATTCACACAGTATAGAAGTGCACTTTTTGTTTGTTTGTTTGTTTTTTTGACCAGTTTCATATTGCTATGGAACAAACCACCCCAAAACTTAATATCTTAAAAAACAGCATTTATTGTGCTTTCACATCTGCAATTTCAGCAGCGATAATCAGATTCTCCACCCCGTGATGACTTGGAACTTCAGTTGGGAATGGCTGAGAGGCCTAGGAGCTGGTTGGGCAT
This sequence comes from Tragulus kanchil, assembly GCA_022376925.1. Taxonomy (NCBI): domain Eukaryota; kingdom Metazoa; phylum Chordata; class Mammalia; order Artiodactyla; family Tragulidae; genus Tragulus; species Tragulus kanchil. The sequence goes on along the minus strand of JAIOJX010000001.1, from coordinate 92,328,949 downwards.
TTCTCTCTTTTTCCTCCTATAGTCTCAAGGCCTCACCGTGTGGTCATTTCCTGTGCTTTTTCAGCATGGTAGCCTCGAGGTGCTCAGCCTTCTTCCATGGCTCCCCTAGAGTGAACATCCTAAAAGCCTGAGCAGAAGCTGCACAGCTTCTCATACTTAGCCTTGGAAATCCCAAACACCACTTCCCCTGAGTGCTCTTAAGTCACAAAAGTGAGTCCAGTGCAGCAAGGGGGCATTGATGCCACCTCTTGATGGAAAGTGTAGCAAAGAATTTTTGACCATCTTCAATGTCCCATGTAGTCATACTTACAAGTGCTGAATCACACACCCTGGAGGTAACTTCTGTTAACACTTTGGTGTGCCTTGGATCATGTGTATTCCTTGAAAGTATAAATGCCACTATTCTGCATGTAACATTTGTGTACTGCAATCAGGGTTAGATTTTTTTTATTAAATTTATTTCTTTATTTTAAAGTTTTTACAGAATTTTATTGTTCACAGATATGCATATTCCCAGATCAGTCATATGCATATCCCTGGTCCTTTCCACTCTCCCAGGCACCCCCATCCCACCCCTCCAGGCCGTCGCACCAAGCCATTTTAAGTACTCCTATTCCCTTAGTGCAACGACAGTAGCTATCTTTTTCACACATGATAGTATAGGTTTCCATGTTACTCCTTCTATGCCTCCCACCCACTGTTCATTCCCCACAATGTCCATATGTCTATTCTCTGTCTGTTTTTCCATGGGTTCACTGCGTGTGTTATCATTACCCTTTTACTAGATTCCATATATATGTGTTAGTATATTGTACTTGTCTTTCTCTTTTTGACTTACTTCACTTTTTATGATAGTCTCTAGCTCCAACCACCTCATTAGGACTGATTCTTCTGCATTTCTTTTAACAGCTGAGTAGTATTCCATTGTATATATGTACCAGAGCTTCTGTGTCCATTCATTCATCGATGGACATCTAGGTTGCTTCCATGTTCTAGCTATTGTATAGAGAGCTGCAATGAACATCCTGTCAGTTTTGATTTCATCAGGATATAAGCCTAAGATTGGGATTGCTGGGTCATAGGGTGCTTCTATTTTTAGTTTTTTAAGGAATCTCCATACTGTCTTCCATAGAGGCTGTATCAATTTACATTCCCACCAGCAATGCAAGAGGATTCCCCTTTCTCCGCACCTTCTCCAGCATTTATTGTCTGTCGATTTGTGGGTGATGGCCATTCTGACGGGTATGAGGTGATATCTCATTGTAGTTTTGATTTGCATTTCTCTAATTATAAGTGAAGTTGAGCATCATTTCATGTGTTTTTGGGCCATCTGTATGTCCTCTTTGGAGAGGTGTCTCTTTAGATCTTTTTCCCATTTTTTAATTGGATTGTTCATTTTTCTCATAGATTTTTTTAATTTTATTTTTATTGTATTTTGTAGGGCTGTGGTAAGGAGTGGGAGGGGACCATGAACTGTAGGTTCTGCAGTTTGCCATAGGCTTTTGCTTTTCCAAATCCTAAAACCCTGCTTCAATAGTGAGGTTCTCTCAGGAGTTTTATCTGTGGCTGAATGCCAAAAATTCCATGATAAATGTTCTTAGTGGTCCTTGTGGTGCTTTGAGTAACTCAGAATGGTAGAATCACATATATCATCTCGTTTCATCTTCCCAGCTGCCCCATGAGGTCACTGCTATGGAATTGTATTGTACCTACTACTAGCATCTGCTAATACTTCTAGTCCCATTTTTCAGATGAATTTAGAGCAGTTAAGTGACTCACCAATGTTATTTAACTAGCAACTGGCAAAACTTGGCTTCAAATTCTAGTCAGCCTGATACGCAAACTCATACCCCTAATCCCTTCCATTCATCTTAGTTTTATAGAATAAATAACTGAAAGTCAGAAAGTCATCTGACAAGTTTCATTTCCAAGAGTGGATGTAACAGGCACAGGAACATGACCATCTAATTCCATTGTATATATGTACCAGAGCTTCTGTGTCCATTCATTCATCGATGGACATCTAGGTTGCTTCCATGTTCTAGCTATTGTATAGAGAGCTGCAATGAACATCCTGTCAGTTTTGATTTCATCAGGATATAAGCCTAAGATTGGGATTGCTGGGTCATAGGGTGCTTCTATTTTTAGTTTTTTAAGGAATCTCCATACTGTCTTCCATAGAGGCTGTATCAATTTACATTCCCACCAGCAATGCAAGAGGATTCCCCTTTCTCCGCACCTTCTCCAGCATTTATTGTCTGTCGATTTGTGGGTGATGGCCATTCTGACGGGTATGAGGTGATATCTCATTGTAGTTTTGATTTGCATTTCTCTAATTATAAGTGAAGTTGAGCATCATTTCATGTGTTTTTGGGCCATCTGTATGTCCTCTTTGGAGAGGTGTCTCTTTAGATCTTTTTCCCATTTTTTAATTGGATTGTTCATTTTTCTCATAGATTTTTTTAATTTTATTTTTATTGTATTTTGTAGGGCTGTGGTAAGGAGTGGGAGGGGACCATGAACTGTAGGTTCTGCAGTTTGCCATAGGCTTTTGCTTTTCCAAATCCTAAAACCCTGCTTCAATAGTGAGGTTCTCTCAGGAGTTTTATCTGTGGCTGAATGCCAAAAATTCCATGATAAATGTTCTTAGTGGTCCTTGTGGTGCTTTGAGTAACTCAGAATGGTAGAATCACATATATCATCTCGTTTCATCTTCCCAGCTGCCCCATGAGGTCACTGCTATGGAATTGTATTGTACCTACTACTAGCATCTGCTAATACTTCTAGTCCCATTTTTCAGATGAATTTAGAGCAGTTAAGTGACTCACCAATGTTATTTAACTAGCAACTGGCAAAACTTGGCTTCAAATTCTAGTCAGCCTGATACGCAAACTCATACCCCTAATCCCTTCCATTCATCTTAGTTTTATAGAATAAATAACTGAAAGTCAGAAAGTCATCTGACAAGTTTCATTTCCAAGAGTGGATGTAACAGGCACAGGAACATGACCATCTAATTCCAATATTCCAGAGTGTTAACCTCTCATGAAGTCTGTTTTGTGTTGCCTATAGCAACAGTCTATTGCTGCTTCCACTTGTGGGAATTCCTTCCATGGGCTTAGCATCTTGAGTAATCAAAGAGCAGTGGGAACAGCATTAGGTGGAGGAGGCTAAAAAAATCCAGTGGGTTTTCTAGCAATCTAAAAGATGAACCCAAAGACAGCTGGATCCTACATTAGGAGTGGAACATATATAATTTAAGAAACAGTTAAACTCTTCATAGACACAAAGAAAGTTTCAAGCCATCACAACAGGGTAGGTTTTTTTTGTCTTAATTATAACTTCCCTTCCATTAGAGCAGTGAGAAAGCTCTGGATACATCATTAGACTGATTCTGGAACCAGTCCCCTTTTATCTTTTGTCACCTGTTTCTTCATTGTGTTTTGACTTGATGCAGTACTCACATGCCACCGGTTTCATCCAGATAGTAGTTGGACCGGTCACATCCCTACTGACAAGTTGAGCCATTGCTGCCAGGGGGCTTTCTGGCCCTCTGTTGGCAGCTGTGCAGTGTTCAGACCAGAGACCTTCTCCTTTGTTCTATGTGGACTTCCCCAGCTGTGTTTCTATTGCCCTAGCTCTTTCTGTCCCCACGCACTCTTTCTTAAATTCATGCAGGGCTAGAGTGTAGCTCTCAGCACAGCCCCAGTCTACAAAGTAATGAACTCAGCTGGGGCCCGCTGCAAAATACTTTCTACAGAAATGTTGGCAGCCTCTGGATTTGTATAAATGTCCTTGGCCCATGAGTGTCTGCCATGCTAAGATGGGATGAGTCTGTGGAGCTATCTCAGACTTGAAGGGACAGAAGAAAAACTTTAGTCCAGGATGCCACCTGGACGACTTTCCCCCATTATTCATTAATCCTTTAACCCATAGCTCGTCCTTTTGTTACTGCATTCATTCAACGGGCATTTTTTGAGGTCTTCTTCTGTGCCAGACACTGGATGAATAGATATGGGACATGTAAGTTCAAATAGAAAATGCTCCTAAGACCCATGCTGAGGGAGCTTATAAAGTGTCATCTGACAAGAAGTGGATGTAACAGGCACAGGAACATGACCATCTAATTCCAATATTCCAGAGTGTTAACCTCTCATGAAGTCTGTTTTGTGTTGCCTATAGCAACAGTCTATTGCTGCTTCCACTTGTGGGAATTCCTTCCATGGGCTTAGCATCTTGAGTAATCAAAGAGCAGTGGGAACAGCATTAGGTGGAGGAGGCTAAAAAAATCCAGTGGGTTTTCTAGCAATCTAAAAGATGAACCCAAAGACAGCTGGATCCTACATTAGGAGTGGAACATATATAATTTAAGAAACAGTTAAACTCTTCATAGACACAAAGAAAGTTTCAAGCCATCACAACAGGGTAGGTTTTTTTTGTCTTAATTATAACTTCCCTTCCATTAGAGCAGTGAGAAAGCTCTGGATACATCATTAGACTGATTCTGGAACCAGTCCCCTTTTATCTTTTGTCACCTGTTTCTTCATTGTGTTTTGACTTGATGCAGTACTCACATGCCACCGGTTTCATCCAGATAGTAGTTGGACCGGTCACATCCCTACTGACAAGTTGAGCCATTGCTGCCAGGGGGCTTTCTGGCCCTCTGTTGGCAGCTGTGCAGTGTTCAGACCAGAGACCTTCTCCTTTGTTCTATGTGGACTTCCCCAGCTGTGTTTCTATTGCCCTAGCTCTTTCTGTCCCCACGCACTCTTTCTTAAATTCATGCAGGGCTAGAGTGTAGCTCTCAGCACAGCCCCAGTCTACAAAGTAATGAACTCAGCTGGGGCCCGCTGCAAAATACTTTCTACAGAAATGTTGGCAGCCTCTGGATTTGTATAAATGTCCTTGGCCCATGAGTGTCTGCCATGCTAAGATGGGATGAGTCTGTGGAGCTATCTCAGACTTGAAGGGACAGAAGAAAAACTTTAGTCCAGGATGCCACCTGGACGACTTTCCCCCATTATTCATTAATCCTTTAACCCATAGCTCGTCCTTTTGTTACTGCATTCATTCAACGGGCATTTTTTGAGGTCTTCTTCTGTGCCAGACACTGGATGAATAGATATGGGACATGTAAGTTCAAATAGAAAATGCTCCTAAGACCCATGCTGTGGGAGCTTATAGCGCAGTGGCGAGGCTTCTATGTTCTTGCTTTCAAGTGTTCCTTATTCCTTTCCCCTTTTTCCTCCTAATCTCCTCCTGCTGCCCATTTTAACATAAGTTACCTTACTTAAATTTTGCTGTTAAATTATTAAATTCACTTTAAATTTCCATGACTGTTCTTTTAGGTTTTTATTATTATCTTATAACTTACTATTATTTCAAATCAAGATGGTTTTTATCCATATTATCTTTTAATTTCATGATATCTCTTATTTCTTTGATCTTTTTAAGGTCTTTATATTCTCCTTAAGATCTTTCAATTAAAGTTGTTGTGGTCAAGCTATATTCTTTCTCTTTGTTGCATCTGCCAGCTCTTCCTTATGGTAGTTCATTTCCTTGTGCAGCTAGTCATCTTTTTTGAGGATATCTTTAGATGTTGTTCCCTATGTGGGATTCTCTGTAGTCTTCAGAGTGATTTGACACTCACTTTTGACAAGGCTCTAGCATCTCTTCTGCCCTGGACCAGTCTTTATGTTAATTTCTCAGCTTGAATTTTCTACATACACAGGTAGTATTAACTCACACTTCATATCTCCAAGAAACAGAGGCTTGTGTCCTTGTCATATCTATCTTTTTAAAAACTTAATTTTGTATTAGAGTATGGCTGATTAACAGTGTTGTGATAATTTCAGGTGGACAGAAGAGGGACTCAGCCATACATATACATAGATCCATTCTTCCCCAAACTCCTCTCCCATCCAGGCTGCCACGTAACATTGAGCAGAGTTCCCTGTGCTATACAATAGGTACTTCTCAGTTATCCATTTTAAGTATAGCAGTGTGTACATGTCCATCCAGATCTCCCTGCCTATCTCTTCCTCGATAGTGTCTTTTTTTATTTACCTGCTTAAGGCCTAAACAGGCAGCAAATTTCCTTATTGTATTAATTAGCCAATCATAGTGTGTACTTTGCATGAACAGGAAAGATTTCTGAGGCTCCAAGCTCTATGCATGTGCCTCAGTTTGAGCTCTGACTTTGCACGGGCCTGGAGTAAGTTCAAATAGAAAATGCTCCTAAGACCCATGCTGTGGGAGCTTATAGCGCAGTGGCGAGGCTTCTATGTTCTTGCTTTCAAGTGTTCCTTATTCCTTTCCCCTTTTTCCTCCTAATCTCCTCCTGCTGCCCATTTTAACATAAGTTACCTTACTTAAATTTTGCTGTTAAATTATTAAATTCACTTTAAATTTCCATGACTGTTCTTTTAGGTTTTTATTATTATCTTATAACTTACTATTATTTCAAATCAAGATGGTTTTTATCCATATTATCTTTTAATTTCATGATATCTCTTATTTCTTTGATCTTTTTAAGGTCTTTATATTCTCCTTAAGATCTTTCAATTAAAGTTGTTGTGGTCAAGCTATATTCTTTCTCTTTGTTGCATCTGCCAGCTCTTCCTTATGGTAGTTCATTTCCTTGTGCAGCTAGTCATCTTTTTTGAGGATATCTTTAGATGTTGTTCCCTATGTGGGATTCTCTGTAGTCTTCAGAGTGATTTGACACTCACTTTTGACAAGGCTCTAGCATCTCTTCTGCCCTGGACCAGTCTTTATGTTAATTTCTCAGCTTGAATTTTCTACATACACAGGTAGTATTAACTCACACTTCATATCTCCAAGAAACAGAGGCTTGTGTCCTTGTCATATCTATCTTTTTAAAAACTTAATTTTGTATTAGAGTATGGCTGATTAACAGTGTTGTGATAATTTCAGGTGGACAGAAGAGGGACTCAGCCATACATATACATAGATCCATTCTTCCCCAAACTCCTCTCCCATCCAGGCTGCCACGTAACATTGAGCAGAGTTCCCTGTGCTATACAATAGGTACTTCTCAGTTATCCATTTTAAGTATAGCAGTGTGTACATGTCCATCCAGATCTCCCTGCCTATCTCTTCCTCGATAGTGTCTTTTTTTATTTACCTGCTTAAGGCCTAAACAGGCAGCAAATTTCCTTATTGTATTAATTAGCCAATCATAGTGTGTACTTTGCATGAACAGGAAAGATTTCTGAGGCTCCAAGCTCTATGCATGTGCCTCAGTTTGAGCTCTGACTTTGCACGGGCCTGGAGCCACAGTTTCTGTGTATGATGAGGGTATTGAAGCCTCTATCACAGGCACTGTGCTGTAGCTCTTGTGGTACTCCATAGCACCAGCATGTATTGGCTGCTCTGGCTTTCATTTCCCTCTTCTCATCTGAAATTTGGGGATTTCTGTTTCTTTCAAGACAAGCTTTGTGCTTTTATAAAATTTGGAGAGGGATAGTACTGTATTTTGGCCACGTGGTGTGAAGGGCTGACTCATTGGAAAAGACCGTGATGCTGGGAAAGATTGAAGGAAAAAGGAAAAGAGGGAATGGCGGAGGATGAGATGGTTGGATGGCATCACTGACTCAATGGACATGAGTTTGAGCAAACTCCGGGAGATGGTGAGGGACACGGAAGCCTGGCATACTGCAGTCCATGGGGTCACAGAGAGTCAGACATGGCTTAGGGACTCAACGACAAAAACAACAGTACTGTATTTTATCTAGATTTTCTATATGTTGTAGTGGGAAATTTTTCTTTAGCTTATCATATTTAGAAACATATTTTGAATACTTATGATGTTCTAGACACTATGCTCATTTATATGTCATCATCACCTGGAGCCTCTATACTTACTCCAACATGTTTCATTAGAAACAATAAATTTGAAGATGGGATGACTGGTGCTGCTGGGGATAGGTACAGGGACCCTGGCAAATACAGCTGAAAGCTGATAATAGCAAAGAGATGAGGGGAAAAGCTATGATAAACAAACACACACACAAACAGAAAAAACCATGATGTACTGGAACCAGATGGTGGGAAGAAACTGAACTGGGCCTCTGTGTCCATGATGTCATCATCTTAATAGTACAGTAGCTTATGTTCACAATGGTGTCCCTACAGAGGAATATTCTCCTAATGGAAATTCTAGCTGCTCTTGTCACCATATGTTTAAAGCATATTGATATTTTATATCAGCCACCTAAGGACTGTGAAGACTTGCATTCACCATTAAGGGTGTGAGGATGAGGATTGTGTGTGCGGTGGTGGCATTACCATTTTTTCTGAGGCTCCAAGCTCTATGCATGTGCCTCAGTTTGAGCTCTGACTTTGCACGGGCCTGGAGCCACAGTTTCTGTGTATGATGAGGGTATTGAAGCCTCTATCACAGGCACTGTGCTGTAGCTCTTGTGGTACTCCATAGCACCAGCATGTATTGGCTGCTCTGGCTTTCATTTCCCTCTTCTCATCTGAAATTTGGGGATTTCTGTTTCTTTCAAGACAAGCTTTGTGCTTTTATAAAATTTGGAGAGGGATAGTACTGTATTTTGGCCACGTGGTGTGAAGGGCTGACTCATTGGAAAAGACCGTGATGCTGGGAAAGATTGAAGGAAAAAGGAAAAGAGGGAATGGCGGAGGATGAGATGGTTGGATGGCATCACTGACTCAATGGACATGAGTTTGAGCAAACTCCGGGAGATGGTGAGGGACACGGAAGCCTGGCATACTGCAGTCCATGGGGTCACAGAGAGTCAGACATGGCTTAGGGACTCAACGACAAAAACAACAGTACTGTATTTTATCTAGATTTTCTATATGTTGTAGTGGGAAATTTTTCTTTAGCTTATCATATTTAGAAACATATTTTGAATACTTATGATGTTCTAGACACTATGCTCATTTATATGTCATCATCACCTGGAGCCTCTATACTTACTCCAACATGTTTCATTAGAAACAATAAATTTGAAGATGGGATGACTGGTGCTGCTGGGGATAGGTACAGGGACCCTGGCAAATACAGCTGAAAGCTGATAATAGCAAAGAGATGAGGGGAAAAGCTATGATAAACAAACACACACACAAACAGAAAAAACCATGATGTACTGGAACCAGATGGTGGGAAGAAACTGAACTGGGCCTCTGTGTCCATGATGTCATCATCTTAATAGTACAGTAGCTTATGTTCACAATGGTGTCCCTACAGAGGAATATTCTCCTAATGGAAATTCTAGCTGCTCTTGTCACCATATGTTTAAAGCATATTGATATTTTATATCAGCCACCTAAGGACTGTGAAGACTTGCATTCACCATTAAGGGTGTGAGGATGAGGATTGTGTGTGGCGGTGGTGGAGACACTTGAATTGCTTACTAGGGAGAAAGTGGATAGGAGGTGATCCATTGGCAGTCATTTGTTGGACTTGGGTTGTGTTAATCATATCTTTCCTACAAGGAAACTTCAAAGGCAGCCTCATGGATTTCAGTGAACATGGCAAAGCTACCTTAAAGTCTCAGGCTGGGAGGAAACGTGGGCTGGGAACTTAAAATAATAGGCAGGAAGCCCAGCTTCGCCTGAGGCCAGAGCAGCCTTGGCAATTTGTAAGTGAACTCTCTTCAGGAATGAGACAGACGGAAGGGGTCAAGAAGAAAGGGAAGAATTCTAGAGACCAGGTGATGATTGACCTCAGGGGAGCAAAGATGATACCTGCTGAGGTAATGGCAGCCAGCTAGGACAGTGCCTTCCTCAACTGGGGCAGGGACCAAAGGAAGACACTTAAGGTCCAGATTGCTGCAGAAGATATGGGTGGTGCTATTCTGAGACTGAGTGGTGTCTGGGAGAGTGCCGAGCTCCATACTCAGAAGTAGAGAGAAAGCAGCCCTGAGACCTAAGCTGGTGGTCAAGCTAGATTGGCTCTAGTTGAACTTTGAAAGTAGGTAAAGATCGTTTCCAGCAACCTTCTTTTCTTGGAAGGTTCCTCTTTTCGTATCCTTAGCTCAGTTCTCTTGCTCTCTCTCTGGCTATGCTAAAATCCTCCTTGTCTCCCCCACTTCACTGAAATTGTCCTCTCTGGCATGCCAAACCCAGGAGACATGTCTCAGTGCTCATCTCAGTTGACACTGTGTTGAGATTGGCAGTGGAACTTCAGCGGGTTGAAGAGACAATATGAGGTGAAGATGAGGAGATGGTGGAGGTATTTTATGTGCTTTCTTCTGAGAAGGCATGAGAGAAACTTCTATCAGCATTTGAACAACTGGGACATGAGCTCTGTCTGGGGTCTTGAGTTTAGCTTGGCTTTAGGTGGGGCTGCTTCCTTCTCTAAAATGGGTCCTGGTGGGAGAGGTAAGAAAGACAGTGGTGAGCAACTCTTCCTTCTGGTGAGGACAGGACTCAGAAACTATAGAGATATTTGCTCTTCCCTCAACCGCCCTGCCTCAAGTGATATAAAATAATCACTTCTATTTATGTCAGTTGTGTCTCATATTTGTCTGTTACCTCATAAAGCAATAAAATGGATATTTATCATTGAACATAAGTCAGATCAAGTTGTCAGTCTGGATTTCACCTCTAAACTCTGTCACTTAACAAGGTAAGCCACAAGGCTAACCAAAGGACATTTGAAAGTAGAATCTGTGAGTTGGCAAATCTATTCCATTTAAACCTGTCAACTTATATATTCCCATCGATCCAAAATTATCCATAATAGAAAAATTGGGAAAAACTGAAATAGCCATGAACAAATGAATGGATAAACAAAGTGTGTTAATTCATACGACAGAATACTACTCAGCAATAAAAAGAAATGAGCTACTGATATACATAATAGCGTGATTTCTATTGCTAGATAGATGCTAAAAATGTTATACTGAGTGATAGAAACCTTGCCCAAGTGAATACAGTATGATTCCATTTACATGACTTTCTAGAATATATAAAACTAATTTATACTGGTGAAAAATCAGGACCATGGTTGCTTCTGGTTTTGGGGTTAGGGTTAAGAAAGGGATCATGTATGAGGGAACTCTCTGGATGATAGTTATGTTCTTTATCTTGATAGGGGTTCGGGTTTCACTGTTTTATGCCTTTCATCTGATAGTAATTTAAGGTGTGTGTGTGTGTTTTATTGTATATAAATTTAACCTCAAGAGGAAAAGAATTGAAATATTGAACTTCAGTTAATGATATGCATATAGATGCATTGGCGGGAAGTGAACTGACATCTACAACACACTTTGAAGCATATTTTTATTATTTTTTTTTAAAGATTTATTTATTTATTTATTTTGGGCGGCGGTCGGGTTGGGGAGGGAAGGGAGCAGGCGGGCCACTTTTTTTGGTCTTTCGTTTCTCTATGTTCATCCATCTTTGTTCTTTGGCTCCTGTGGGCCTCCCATCGCGGTGGCGTCTGTCGTCTCAGAGCACCGGCTCTGAGCGCATGCGCTCCAGAGCTCTGGCTCGGTGATTGGACACATCAGTCCAGCCGCTCCGCGGCACGTGGGATCTTCCCAGGCCAGGGCTCGAACCAGCGCCCCTTGCACTGCAAGGCGGTGTCCTTACCCACTGGACCACCAGGGGAAGCCCTGAAGCATATTTTTAAAAAGATGGGATAATGAATGGATAGAGGTATATGCAATAAAGCAATTGTAGTAAAATGTTGATTGTAGAATCTGGGTATTGGTATGAGTGTTCACTATAAAATCATTTTAACTTTTCTCTGAAACATTTTCACATGAAAAAGAACAAAAAGCAAACTGTTTACAAACCAACCTTACTCAGGGGCACTTTGTGCCTGGAATTTTGAGCCCATCTCTGGTTGAACTGCCATCATTGCCAAGTTCAGTGTTCCATGCATCTTCTGTCCCTTTTTCTCTTCTGTCATCACTACAGTATAGGTTATTCTTTCCAGGTCTTCCCAGGTGGCTCAGTGGTAAAAAAAAAAAAAAAAAAAAAATCAGCCTGCCAATGCAGGAGACATAAATTTGATCCCTGGGTTGGGAAGATTCCCTGGAGGAGGACATGGCAACCCACTCCAATATTCTTGCCTGGGAAATCCCATGGACAAAAGGAGCATGGTGGGCTACAATCCATGGAGTCACAAGCATGCAGGTGTGACTGACTGAGCATATATTCTTTCCAACCATCTAGGCAAACTCTGTAAGCCAATTTTTATTCTTGGACTTGTTTGGGGATCATTTGTCCTGCCTACCCTTCTTCCATTGGAGTTAATAAGTAACTTACAAATGTACAGTTGTTGAATGGAAAATACTGGGGAGCACAATGTTTCCTTAGAAGCTGCCTATGATTACTCTTGATTGCATGGGGAGAGAGATGCAGGGACTTAGAGCCTGATAAATTTGGCAAACGTTACTCCCACTTCCCTCCTTCCTCCCCGTCTCCCCCACCAAACTCTATTGAATTTGTAATGACATGATCTTTCACCTCCCCAAATTGTATTGTAAAATCAGAAAACATACATTCTCTGGAATTGACGTTCCCATCTTATGACCTCATTTGGCCAGAGGTTCAGCTACGATTTGCCTCAAGGTTCACATCCCCCTGCATGGGGCTGAGCTGACATGGCATAACCCATGACCTTTCCACCACTGAAATCACTTGCACATGGATGTTACACAGAATGCCAAGTGTAGGTCAAAAAAGGCTGCCGAGAAACAGTTTTTAAAAAGCTTTCCTCTTCTCTGTGCTTGTCAGCTTGCAAACAGAATGCTACATTTGATATTTTTTCCATTGTTGTCTTGAACCTTTTGTGTGGGAAAATGAGGCAGAAATAAATGAACACATAAGTAAATCTTAATTTTGAGGCAGGGAATTTTGAGTTAACCCCTGCCATAGCATGTAAAGTTGTTTCTGTCAAATAATACGGTTAAGATGGAGGATGCTCATTTATTTGGTCTAAAATCACTAGAAGAAGAAGCCGTTGGCCCATGTGTCAGTTTCTAAGGTAATCACAAAGCATCTATGCTGAATGTTAAGATGTGCCTTGGAGTGCTGCTCTGAGAGTCAGAGTTGGCCTTGGAAGGAAAGCCAGGTTTCAGCAGAGGACCAAATACGTTTGCAGTAAGACCAGAAAACAGACATGCAGTCCTCTTTCTGTGGCTGGGCTGATTTGTATCATTCATTCGACAAATATTTCTTGAGCACCAGATGTGTGCCAGGCGTTGTTCTTGGGCTCTCAGGTCCTTGTGTGTGGTCTGTTATAGGATGCTGCTAATTCTGTATAGTTCAGCTGTTCTGCCAGACTTCGACACTTCTGATTATACTTTGTTCTGTTTATCCCAGCAGTTGTTTCGCCTCTGTTGTTTTGCTGGGTGAGTCATCAGGCTCCTCCCTCATGGTTGGTTAAATGCAGAGGTTCTGTGACTGTGACCACAGCTTAGAAATGGCCCAAGTGACAAACCATGAGAAGGTGGCAGGAACAGCAGCTCAGGGCTCAGGCTCCTGCCAGTTGGCAGTTGCTAACTCTTCCTTGAATATCCAGGCAAGACCTGATGGTGCCAGTCCAAGAGGTGCCAGGCTCTGGAGAAAGATGAACTTTCTTTGCTGTAGCCTTGGATTTTAAATAACTACCTACAGATGGCTAATCAGTTGACATCCTCGTGTGCATATATTGCTGGGTAACTCAGGTGGTGGATTGTGTCCTTTATGCCTGCTGGCCTGGGTGAAATATCTCGTTGACTTGTTGATAAGAGTTTATGGGCAGAGTTTGTGAGACTCTGGCCCTGTGTTCAAGTGTGGGCTCTACTAATCCTTATTACTTTGCCACCTCCTTGCTTATCTACTCCAGACTGCACTACAAAAGCCAGTTGAAAGTGATACAAAGGGAAACCATACACTGGCTGTAAATTACAACCAGAATAATTCTTGAAAATTCTTCCCTGAGAATCCAGCTCCTTTTGAAGCCAAATTCATATGCTTTAAAAAAGTTTTATAAAAGCTAGTGCCCTTTCTCTTCCCTGAATTGGTTGAGTCTGAGGATGTATCTGTGTTTGTGTACATTTGTCTGTGTTCTAGGGTGAGCATATATGTTTGCATGAGGAATGACTTTTCAGGGTTGTGCATGTGAAATAAAAGGTAGCTCAGCATAAAATAATAGTAACCATTTGTATCAGTTAGCCTTGGTGCATAACAGGTCAACCCCAAATTTAGTGACTTAAAGCAGCAAGCATTGATCTGCTTAAGATTTTGCAACTTCTGCTTTGAGCTGACTCCACTGAGACTGGGTGGTATAGGATGACCTCACTCAAGTATCTGGAGCCTCAGTGGGGTTGACTGGGACAATTGGGATTGCTGGGCCCTCTCCGTCCACAGAGTCTCTCATTCTCCAGTGGGGCATCCTGAGCTTCTTTATAGAGCAATGAAAATATTCCCAGCAATGAGGAAAAACAAACCTCAAACTTCAGTCATCAGGCTCCTCCCTCATGGTTGGTTAAATGCAGAGGTTCTGTGACTGTGACCACAGCTTAGAAATGGCCCAAGTGACAAACCATGAGAAGGTGGCAGGAACAGCAGCTCAGGGCTCAGGCTCCTGCCAGTTGGCAGTTGCTAACTCTTCCTTGAATATCCAGGCAAGACCTGATGGTGCCAGTCCAAGAGGTGCCAGGCTCTGGAGAAAGATGAACTTTCTTTGCTGTAGCCTTGGATTTTAAATAACTACCTACAGATGGCTAATCAGTTGACATCCTCGTGTGCATATATTGCTGGGTAACTCAGGTGGTGGATTGTGTCCTTTATGCCTGCTGGCCTGGGTGAAATATCTCGTTGACTTGTTGATAAGAGTTTATGGGCAGAGTTTGTGAGACTCTGGCCCTGTGTTCAAGTGTGGGCTCTACTAATCCTTATTACTTTGCCACCTCCTTGCTTATCTACTCCAGACTGCACTACAAAAGCCAGTTGAAAGTGATACAAAGGGAAACCATACACTGGCTGTAAATTACAACCAGAATAATTCTTGAAAATTCTTCCCTGAGAATCCAGCTCCTTTTGAAGCCAAATTCATATGCTTTAAAAAAGTTTTATAAAAGCTAGTGCCCTTTCTCTTCCCTGAATTGGTTGAGTCTGAGGATGTATCTGTGTTTGTGTACATTTGTCTGTGTTCTAGGGTGAGCATATATGTTTGCATGAGGAATGACTTTTCAGGGTTGTGCATGTGAAATAAAAGGTAGCTCAGCATAAAATAATAGTAACCATTTGTATCAGTTAGCCTTGGTGCATAACAGGTCAACCCCAAATTTAGTGACTTAAAGCAGCAAGCATTGATCTGCTTAAGATTTTGCAACTTCTGCTTTGAGCTGACTCCACTGAGACTGGGTGGTATAGGATGACCTCACTCAAGTATCTGGAGCCTCAGTGGGGTTGACTGGGACAATTGGGATTGCTGGGCCCTCTCCGTCCACAGAGTCTCTCATTCTCCAGTGGGGCATCCTGAGCTTCTTTATAGAGCAATGAAAATATTCCCAGCAATGAGGAAAAACAAACCTCAAACTTCTGTTTACATCATATTTGTCAATATCCCATTAGCCAAAGCAAGTCAAGTGACCAACTTTGGACTCCGGTGGGTGGGTTAAGGTTCAGTTTCTTAATGGGAGAAACTGCAAAGAATTTGTAGCCATTTATTTATAATCTCTACCGCACTGTGAATGATGAGATGCAGATAAGCATATATTTTAGAGATGGAAGATACAATCAAATCATAGTTTATCTGCTTAATAGGTAAGTGACCTTCAACAACCTGCTACCTCTGCTGAATCTGCTTTTGTATCTAAATATGGGACAAATCACCACATCTACCTCAATGGATGAAATGAGAGCTTTCATTTAGCCATTTTTACAGTAAGCATGTCCTAAGCCCGTATTCTGGGCCCAGACGATGTCAGGCTCATCCTCAAAATATTTTTACCAATTATATTGATTATAGTGTCCTCTCCATGGAGGTGAGATCTTTGGGGAAGCTGTTTAGCCTCTCTCTCATTTTTTCCTCATCCCTAATAAGAGATAATATGAGCAGTTTTATAGGGCTCTTGGAAGAATCAAATGAGAAAATCCTTGCAAAGCAAGTTAGCATTGTACCTGACCCATAGTGAATGTTTAATAAATGTTAACTTTTGGTATTGCTGCTATTACAACAGCAAGGTTACCTTCCTTCTAACATATAAAGGCTTCCTTAAATTAAAATGACAAAGGTAGGTGCCCTCCTCCTGCCAGTGTCACTCTGTTGCCATTGTTTTCTCTCAACCTCAATCTCCAGGCATGTCCCCCTCACCCATCTCTAATCCCCAATCCAGCAAAACAGAGATCAACGGAAATGGGGGAGTTCGAAAGGGCTCTCTGCCCTCTAATCTCTCTCTCTCCTGGCTGGATCAACAATAAAATAATTGAAGCATGAAATCCCAATGCAGGCCTGGTGGAAGGGTACCCTGCCTCTTCTGGAACATCTAGAGCTAAAGGGAACACAGTGAGGTAGCCTTTGGCATTATGGTACACTCATAGGAGGAATTTTCTGTGTATTGAATGAAAAACTTAGCATCAGTCCAAGGCGTCTCAACCTGTAATGCCCATGGGAATCCGCTGGAGGACTTCTTAAAGCAGAGTGCTGGGTTCCACCCCAGAGTGTCTGATTCAGCATGTTGGGGGTGGGACCCGAGAATTTCCATGTCCAACAAGGTCCCAGATTTTGTGGATACAGCCACTCAATGGATCACATTCCAGAGAAGCTTTACATTAATTTGCTTGAGAGCTTTTCAGATATTTCAGGACAGTGAGTGGATCTGCACTTCTTTCCTCAGTCACCTCTTTTCCAGGTTGAACATATTAGGCTCCTTACATTTCCTTATTCTGTGTCAGGTTGTGGCCCTAGTTTTGTGTATCCAAAGATGGAAAACATTTAGACCCCATCCTCAGGGAGTTTGCTGTTAAGTGGAAAATAGAGAGGAAAAGAATTCACAAAGCGACCACAATAAATATTTCCTCTGTGCCTACTATGTGCTGTGATTTTCCCCAAAGTCTGGTGATTTAACAGTGAACAAGATGGCAGAGTCCTTACCTGAAGGAGTCCTCAGGCCAGGGATGGAAACTGGCCAGTGAACAGGAAATTATTGTCCAGTGTGGTAAGAGCATGGAGAGAAGAGGTCATAAGGCTCTGAAAGCAGAGAGTAAGGACCTCAAAGTCCAGCATGTGGCCTAGAATGTATGGGAAAGCTTCCAGGGGGAGGTGATGCCAAGCTGAAACATGGGAGAAGAATAGAAATTAAACAGGTATGTGATGGGGGTGGGTGATTCAGGCAGAGAGATGTACAGGAACCTGTGCAATTCATGACTGGTGAGAAGTTATGGGTGGCCCCAAAGAGGCTGTACCTGGGGTCCTGTAAGGTAGGGTGGGATGGAGGAGGGATGGTGAGAAGTGAAGGTAGAGCAAGGAGAGACTGCCACTTCCCAGATGGACACTGATAATCCTCTGACTTCACTGGGAACATCTGGTTTCTTCCCTGAGAGTGGCCCTTGACATTACAGAGCCAGACCCCACATCCATTCCATTCTCCATTTGGAAGATAAAAGACAGTTTTGTTCTACGTGTTATCTGGACACCTAGAAGCATGACATATGTTGGCGGATCATTGCCCCAGGATTGAACATTGTTTAGCGCCTTGGCAGGACACATCTGGCCCAAGGATTTCGTCCCTGCATCCCGGCCAAGTGCACTAATGTAGGGCATGTGTGCACTGCTGTGTGTAAGGGGGTGGGGTGGTGAAGCAGTGAGGGTGAGCTTAAGGGGAGTTCTATGGATAGAGTCTAGAAGGGAGTAGAAAGATGAAATAAAGCTAGATCACACAGCATCCCATGATGCTGCAGTCTAAATGAAAAGTTGCAGAGCCTGAGCTTCATCTTGGACACTGACTGTGTGACATGCATGGGCAAGTTGTTTATATTTTCTGTATCTGAGAATCCTCAGCTATGAGAAGAAATAATAAACCCCAATTCACAGGGTTGTTAGGAGACTTAAATGAGGAGAAGTTCCTGGCGCAGTGTCGGCACTCAGGAAACCTGTATTTTTGTGTGTCCTTCCCTGGAATCCAAAGAGAAGGTGGCCCCTACCAGGCTGGGAGGTCTAGCTGAAAGAATTGAAATGCCGTGGCTGAAGGAGCATTGATGGAAGGAAAGGCTTCTGCTTTAAACTTCTGAGTGTGGCCATGTTCAGTTGTCCTGTGAGCTGGGCTCAAAGAGGCTTGGAAGTGCTGGGGAAGAAGAAGACTGGTGCTAAAAGCCATGATCTTTGATGGAAAGAGAGCAAAGCTAAGAGTCACTAGTAGGAAGGTGGAGGCCTGAGCCTTTAGTTAGCAAGAGTGCGGAAAGGTTTCTCTTGTCATCTGTAGTGGTTTACACTTTGAAGAGCAGTGTGGTATAGTGAATCATAAACTGAGGAGAATGATTTGTACCTCATTCTATACTTTGAAGCTACTTTCATAGCCATAATTTGCTCAGTCATTCAACTGACCTTTATTGAGTGTCTAGGTTGATGAACTTACTGGGTGTTCACCAATAGTTAGTCCCTTTTGGTTGCACCAGGTCTTAATTGCAGCATGCAGAATCTTTTAGTTTTCTTTTTTGGCTCACTTCTAGATGTGTTGTGCGGAAGATAAAGACAGTTTTGTTCTACGTGTTATCTGGACACCTAGAAGCATGACATATGTTGGCGGATCATTGCCCCAGGATTGAACATTGTTTAGCGCCTTGGCAGGACACATCTGGCCCAAGGATTTCGTCCCTGCATCCCGGCCAAGTGCACTAATGTAGGGCATGTGTGCACTGCTGTGTGTAAGGGGGTGGGGTGGTGAAGCAGTGAGGGTGAGCTTAAGGGGAGTTCTATGGATAGAGTCTAGAAGGGAGTAGAAAGATGAAATAAAGCTAGATCACACAGCATCCCATGATGCTGCAGTCTAAATGAAAAGTTGCAGAGCCTGAGCTTCATCTTGGACACTGACTGTGTGACATGCATGGGCAAGTTGTTTATATTTTCTGTATCTGAGAATCCTCAGCTATGAGAAGAAATAATAAACCCCAATTCACAGGGTTGTTAGGAGACTTAAATGAGGAGAAGTTCCTGGCGCAGTGTCGGCACTCAGGAAACCTGTATTTTTGTGTGTCCTTCCCTGGAATCCAAAGAGAAGGTGGCCCCTACCAGGCTGGGAGGTCTAGCTGAAAGAATTGAAATGCCGTGGCTGAAGGAGCATTGATGGAAGGAAAGGCTTCTGCTTTAAACTTCTGAGTGTGGCCATGTTCAGTTGTCCTGTGAGCTGGGCTCAAAGAGGCTTGGAAGTGCTGGGGAAGAAGAAGACTGGTGCTAAAAGCCATGATCTTTGATGGAAAGAGAGCAAAGCTAAGAGTCACTAGTAGGAAGGTGGAGGCCTGAGCCTTTAGTTAGCAAGAGTGCGGAAAGGTTTCTCTTGTCATCTGTAGTGGTTTACACTTTGAAGAGCAGTGTGGTATAGTGAATCATAAACTGAGGAGAATGATTTGTACCTCATTCTATACTTTGAAGCTACTTTCATAGCCATAATTTGCTCAGTCATTCAACTGACCTTTATTGAGTGTCTAGGTTGATGAACTTACTGGGTGTTCACCAATAGTTAGTCCCTTTTGGTTGCACCAGGTCTTAATTGCAGCATGCAGAATCTTTTAGTTTTCTTTTTTGGCTGAGGCATGTGGGATCTAGTTCCTTGATCAGGGTTCAAACCCAAGCCTCCTGCATTGGGAGTGTGGAGTCCTAGCCATTGGACCACCAGGAAAGTCCCACAAATAGTCCTTTTAAATTGACTCCCTTTGGGGATTCTCCTCGCCTTCTGTTGACGTGAATAATCAGCAGTGACCCTGTTTTCTTTTGCACTTCAGCCAGCCTGGGGAAACTTCCATTTGCACTCCTTCCCTTTTGGTGATGCCTGAGTGGCTAGCTCGTTGTGGTTAGTCAATTCTGTTGGTTAATGAACCGAGCAAAGAGCTTGAGGTGATAGTTTCCATCCTTATGGACTGATTTACCTCAGTACTTATGTATACTCTCCTTCCTTCTCTACCCCCAGTGTCTATGCTTCCTTCCACCTCCAGGCCTTCGTACAATTTGTTTACTCTGCCAAGGACCATTTAACTCTAGGCCCTAGTTATTGAAATCCAGTGTCATTTCTTCAGCAGAACCTTACTTGTCCCCCAAATCTGGTCAGGTGCCTGAGTTTACATTTTCATGGTGCCATATACTTCTCTAGTGTGGCATTTATTGTTATTTATAGTTATAAATTTATTTTTACATTGTTTAAACTCTGTATCCCTATATTAGGTTAGTGTTCAGCTGCAGGTAATAGAAAACTTGACCTATTGCAGTTTAAATACATGAGGATTTGTTTATCTCCCATAATAAGACAAGACATCCAGCAAAGGTCAAGTGGCTTAATCATGCCACAAGGGCTAAGACTCCTTTTTTTCTACTTCTTCTGCTGTGTGTAAGCAAGTATGGTCAGTACTCATGTTTACAAGATGACTGCAGCTTCTCAGGCATAGCATCTGTATTCCAGTCAGGGAAAAGATGAGGAAAAATGAATATCAACTGATTACCGTTTCTGTCTCATGACCAGAACTGGGTCACATGGCAACTTCTAGCTGCAAAGGAGTCTTCAAATGTTAAGTAGTTGTTGTTGCTGGTTATTTTTTACAGCCTATAGAATAGAGAAAAGCAGGAGAGACAGGATAAGTCTGTTATGATGGACCAACCTCTTGCACCTTTCCTACTCCCTTATTGAACTTCACTAAGAAAGGAGGGACCGCAGTTCCTTTGTTCACCATTGTAGTGGACCTACTACAATGGAAAACAAAGAAACACTCTAAACACTCAGACTTGCGTATGGTGCAGCATGCTGACATAAGTCCTTTTGGAGAAGGTTGCCATTACCCTTCCCATAATTGGCCAAACTACAGGGAGCTGATAGGGACAGGTCCACCTATCAGCAGATAATTGGATTAAAGATCTGCTGGACATAGCCTTGCCCACCAGAGCAAGATCCAGCTTTCCCCATAGCCAGTCCCTCCCAACAGAAAACTTGCACAAGATGCTTAACTTCATCCATCAGAGGGCAGACAGAATGAAAAGCACAATCACAGAAAGCTAGCCAAACTGATCATATGGATCACAGCCATGTGAAACCATGAGCCATGCCATGTAGGGCCACCCAAGATGGACGGGTTGTGGTGGAGAGTTCTGACAAAATGTGGTCCACTGGAGAAGGGAATGGAAAACCTCTTCAGTATTCTTGCTTTGAGAAACCCATGAACAGTATGAAAAGGCAGAAAGTTATGACACTGAAAGATGAACTCCCCAGGCCAGTAGGTGCCCCAAATGCTACTGGAGAAGAGCAGAGAAATAGCTCCAGAAGGAATGAAAAGGCTGAGCCAAAGCAGAAACAAGGTGCAGTTGTGGATATGTCTGGTAGTGAAAGTAAAGCCTGATACTGCAAAGAAAAATTTTGCACTGGAACCTGGAATGTTCGGTCCATGAATCAAGGTAAATTGGAAGTGGTCAAACAGGAGATGGCAGGTATGAACATTAACATTTTAGGAATCAGTGAATTAAAAAGGACAGGAATGGGTGAATTTAATTCACATGACCATTATTCCTACTACTGTGGGCAAGAATCCCTTAGAAGAAATGGAGTAGTCTTCATAGTCAACAAAAAAGTTTGAAATGCAGTACTTGGGTGCAGTCTCAAAGAACAACAGTGGCAACTTCTAGCTGCAAAGGAGTCTTCAAATGTTAAGTAGTTGTTGTTGCTGGTTATTTTTTACAGCCTATAGAATAGAGAAAAGCAGGAGAGACAGGATAAGTCTGTTATGATGGACCAACCTCTTGCACCTTTCCTACTCCCTTATTGAACTTCACTAAGAAAGGAGGGACCGCAGTTCCTTTGTTCACCATTGTAGTGGACCTACTACAATGGAAAACAAAGAAACACTCTAAACACTCAGACTTGCGTATGGTGCAGCATGCTGACATAAGTCCTTTTGGAGAAGGTTGCCATTACCCTTCCCATAATTGGCCAAACTACAGGGAGCTGATAGGGACAGGTCCACCTATCAGCAGATAATTGGATTAAAGATCTGCTGGACATAGCCTTGCCCACCAGAGCAAGATCCAGCTTTCCCCATAGCCAGTCCCTCCCAACAGAAAACTTGCACAAGATGCTTAACTTCATCCATCAGAGGGCAGACAGAATGAAAAGCACAATCACAGAAAGCTAGCCAAACTGATCATATGGATCACAGCCATGTGAAACTATGAGCCATGCCATGTAGGGCCACCCAAGATGGACGGGTCATGGTGGAGAGTTCTGACAAAATGTGGTCCACTGGAGAAGGGAATGGCAAACCACTTCAGTATTCTTGCCTTGAGAACCCCATGAACAGTATGAAAAGGCAAAAAGATGACACTGAAAGGTGAACTTCCCAGGTCAGTAGGTGACCAAAATGCTACTGGAGAAGAGCAGAGAAATAGGTGCAGAAGCAATGAAAAGGCTGAGCCAAAGCAGAAACAATGCTCAGTTGTGGATATGTCTGGTAGTGAAAGTAATCTCCAGTGCTGCAAAGAACAATATTGCATTGGAACCTGGAATGTTAGGTCCGTGGATCAAGGTAAATTAAAAGTGGTCAAACAGGAGATGGCAGGTATGAACATTAACATTTTAGGAATCAGTGAATTAAAAAGGACAGGAATGGGTGAATTTAATTCACATGACCATTATTCCTACTACTGTGGGCAAGAATCCCTTAGAAGAAATGGAGTAGTCTTCATAGTCAACAAAAAAGTTTGAAATGCAGTACTTGGGTGCAGTCTCAAAGACAACAGAATGATCTAGGTTTAAACCATTCAATACCACAGTAACCCATGTCTATGCCCCAACCACTAAGGTTGAAGAACCTGAATTGAACAGTTCTATGAAGACCTACAAGATCTTCTAGAACTAACACCAAAAAAGATGTCCTTGTCATTATTGGGGACTGGAATGCAAAAGTAGGGAGTCAAGAGATACCTGGAGTAATGGGCAATTTTGGCCTTGGAGTACAAAACAAAACAGGGCAAAAGCTAACAGAACTTTGCCAAGAGAATGCACAGGTCATAGCAGACACCCTCTTCCATCTCAACAACATAAGAGACGACTCTACACATGGACATCACCAGATGGTCAGTACAGAAATCAGAATGATGATATTCTTTGCAGCCAAAGATGGAGAAGCTCTATACAGTCAGCAAAAACAAGACCTGGAGCTGACAATGGCTCAGATCATGAACTGTTTATTGCAAAATTCAGACTTATATTGAAGAAAGTAGGGAAAACCACTAGGTCATTCACATATGACCTAAATCAACTCTTTATTATTATACAGTGGAAGTTACAAGTAGATTCAAGGGATTAGATCTGATAGACAGAGTGCCTGAAGAACTATGGACAGATGTTCATAACATTATGGAAAAGGCAGTACTCAAAACCATCCCCTAGAAGAAGAAATACAAAAAGGCAAAATGGTTGTCTGAGGAGGCCTTACGAATAGCTGAGGGAAAAAAAGAGATGTGAAAGGCAAAGGAGAAAAGGAAAGATATACCCATCTGAATGAGGAGTTCCAGAGAATAGCAAGGAGAGATAAGAAAACCTTCTTAAGTGAACAATGTGAAGAAATAGATGAAAACAACAGAACGGGAAAGACTAGAAAATTAGAGATACCAAGGGAACATTTCATGCAAAGATAGGCACAGTAAAGGACAGAAATGGTTTGGAGCTAACAGAAGCAGAAGATATTAAGAAGAAGTGGAAAGAATACACAGAAGAACTATACAGAAAGATCTTAATGAACCGGATGACCACGATGGTGTGATCACTCACCTAGAGCCAGACATCTTAGAGTGTGAAGTCAAGTGGGCCCTAGGAAGCCTCACTGTGAACAAAGCTAGTGGAAGTGATGAAATTCCAGCTGAGCTATTTCAAATATTAAAAGATAACACTGTTAAAGTGCTATACTCAGTATGCCAGAAAATTTGGAAAGCTCAGTAGTGGCCTCAGGACTGGAAAAGTTCAGCTTTCATTCCAGTCCCAAAGAAGGACAATGACAAAGAATGTTCAAACTACTGCACCATTGCACTCATTTCACACGCTAGCAAAGTAATGCTCAAAATTCTCCAAAGCTAGGCATCAACAGCATGTAAACCAAGAACTTCCAGATGTATAAGCTGGATTTAGAAAAGGCAGAGGAATCAGAGATCAAATTGCCAACGTCTGTTGGATCATAGAAAGAGCAAGGGAATTCCAGAAAAATATCAACTTCTGTTTCATTGACTATGCTAAAGTCTTTAACTGTGTGGATCACAAGAAACTGAATAATTCTGAAAGAGATGGAAATTACAGATCACCTTATCTGCCTTCTGTGAAACCTGTATGCAGGACAAGAAGCAACAGTTAGAACTGGACATGGAACAATGGACTGATTCCAAATTGGGAAAGGAGTATATCAAGGCTGTATATTTTCACCCTGCTTATTTAGTTTATATGCAGAGTACATCATGTGAAATGCCTTTCTGGATGAAGCACAAGATGGAATTAAGATTTCTGAGAGAAATATCTGTGACCTCAGGTATGCAGATGACACCACCCTTATGGCAGAAAGCGAAGAGGAACTAAAGAGCCTCTTGATCAAGGTGAAAGATGAGAGTGAAAAAGCTGGCCTAAAACTCAACATTCAAAAAATGAAGATCATGGCATCCAGTCCCATCACTTTAAGGCAAATAGATGGGCAAACAATGGAAACAGTGACAGACTTTACTTTCCTGGGTTCCAAAGTCACTGTGGATGATGACTATAGTCAGAAGGTGCTTGCTCCTTGGAAGAAAAGGTATGACAAAACTAGACAGCGTGTTCAAAAGCAGAGACATTACTTTGCCGACAAAAATCCATATAGTTAAAGCTATGGTTTTCCCAGTAGTCTTGTATGAATGTGAGAGAGTTACCATAAAGAAGGCTGAGTGCTGAAGAATTTATGTCTTTGAACTGTGATGTTGGAGAAGACTCTTGAGAGTCCCTTGGACTGCAAGGAGATCAAACCAGTCAATCCTAAAGGAAATAAACCTTGAATATTCATTGGAAGGAATGATGCTGAAGCTGAAGCTTCAGTACTTTG
Organism: Tragulus kanchil; assembly: GCA_022376925.1. Lineage (NCBI taxonomy): Eukaryota > Metazoa > Chordata > Mammalia > Artiodactyla > Tragulidae > Tragulus > Tragulus kanchil. Next base: position 92,303,701 of record JAIOJX010000001.1, on the reverse strand, counting down.
GCTATCTGAGGCAAAGAGACAGTTCATTGGAAAAGAGCCTGATGTTGGGAAAAATAGAAGGCAAAAGGAGAAGGGGAACACAGAGGATGAGATGATTGGATGGCATCACTGAGTCAATGGACATGAGTTTGAGCAAGCTCCACAAGATGGTGAAGGATAGGGAAGCATGTTGCAGTCCATGGGGTCACAAAGAGTCGGTCAGGACTGAGCAACTGAACTGAACCATAGTAGGCCCACCTTGTATAATATCTGTCTAATTGTATGTACCTGATAAATATTCTGTTAAATATTTATAAATGAATTCTTGCCGAGAGCATCTTCCACTTTAGGTCTTAAGAGATACCAGAAGAGGATAGATGGATCAATACCATCTTACCACTATGGGTGAGAAGAATTTAAAGTGGACTCTGTCAGGGGTCTCACTAGCCTTTACATTGCCTTTGCATAAATTAGGAAAAGGCACCCACCCCTTCCTCAAGACACATTACTGCCATCTACTGGAAAATTATCTTAATAAAATGATAAATCTACCATACCTACAATGTGAATGCTGCCCCCCCCCAACACACACACACAGATGCAGTGTGGTCCTTCACCAAATAACCTGCACAGCTACCGCCACCTATGGCCACTTTGCAGAAAACATATGCATGCATTACCAGTAGGGTGGAGGTGGTCAGTGAAGAAGCCATCACACCTGCCTCCTGAAGTGGAGGAGGGGAACACTTCCTGTGGAGTAAGCCTAAAGATTTTCCCAGGGTTGACGAGGGCTAGCCCTATGTAAAGACTTATTCTGAAGCAGAAGGGGTATGGTGAGAAGACCAGAAAGTGGGTTTGAGGGCTGCTCTTCACTTTCTATCTCTGTGAGAATCATTTAATCCTTCTAAATTTCCATTTCCTCATCTCTTAACATAGAGACAAGAACTCCTGCCTCAAGAGATGTGTGTGAGTACCCAGTGATTGTGTAAATGAAAAGATTTGGAAATCTGCTAAAAATTAGAAAAATGCCAGCAATTGTTAGTATAGAGAGCTGATAGGAAATATTTGAAGATTATTCCAATTTTATCTCTACCATTGTCCAGCTACATTGCCTTGGGCATGTTTCTTCATTGCTCTGAGGCTCAGTCTTCTCTTCTACAAAATAGGTCTGATGATATTAGAACCTACTGCCCAGGAAAGTCGTAAGAATTGTAAAGTCAGTTCAGTACTGACTTTAAGGCAATTGTGCCATGTATGATACTCTGCATTTTGCATTCAGTATTTCATTGAAATTGTTAAACAAATCACCTTTGACTTTAGGGGTAAAAATGAAACAAAAGGATTCCCAGGCCTTTTGCAAAGAGAGCCAAGACTGGGAAAAGAGTGATTCAGCATATCTCTGTGACTCTGAGTCTGTTGTGATGTCTCTGCTCTGTGAAAAGAAAAACTCCTTTATGTAGACTGTCTCCTCCCCTTCCCCATGCCACCCCACCTCCAAACACTTTTGACCAAATCTGGATGCTGGTCCTACTAGGTTGTAGCTAAAATTTCTCACTAAGTGGCCAGTGAGATTGATTTCCTGGAAATTTCATTTTTACAGAGCCAAAAGGAACTAACGGGAAGAAGACCAGGCCAGCAGGCAGGGTACATCAAGCAGCATCTTGGTTCTCATGTGCTCTGGTTCTCCCCTCCACACCTGTCCTCTATAGTCCCTCTCAGATGGAGCCCTGTGACTGCAGAGAAAATCCATCAGCTACTGGAGCTGAGAAGCAGAAGGAAGAGGGTTTTGAAACAGAAAGCAAGCAAACTTGTGAATTCAACTGCTGTCTCTTAGCCCGCTTTCTCATGCAGTCTCCCAGAGCCAAAATTTCCCAGGGTTGACGAGCTAGCCCTATGTGTATTCTGAAGCAGAAGGGTATGGTGAGAAGACCAGAAAGTGGGTTTGAGGGCTGCTCTTCACTTTCTATCTCTGTGAGAATCATTTAATCCTTCTAAATTTCCATTTCCTCATCTCTTAACATAGAGACAAGAACTCCTGCCTCAAGAGATGTGTGTGAGTACCCAGTGATTGTGTAAATGAAAAGATTTGGAAATCTGCTAAAAATTAGAAAAATGCCAGCAATTGTTAGTATAGAGAGCTGATAGGAAATATTTGAAGATTATTCCAATTTTATCTCTACCATTGTCCAGCTACATTGCCTTGGGCATGTTTCTTCATTGCTCTGAGGCTCAGTCTTCTCTTCTACAAAATAGGTCTGATGATATTAGAACCTACTGCCCAGGAAAGTCGTAAGAATTGTAAAGTCAGTTCAGTACTGACTTTAAGGCAATTGTGCCATGTATGATACTCTGCATTTTGCATTCAGTATTTCATTGAAATTGTTAAACAAATCACCTTTGACTTTAGGGGTAAAAATGAAACAAAAGGGTTCCCAGGCCTTTTTGCAAAGAGAGCCAAGACTGGGAAAAGAGTGATTCAGCATATCTCTGTGACTCTGAGTCTGTTGTGATGTCTCTGCTCTGTGAAAAGAAAAACTCCTTTATGTAGACTGTCTCCTCCCCTTCCCCATGCCACCCCACCTCCAAACACTTTTGACCAAATCTGGATGCTGGTCCTACTAGGTTGTAGCTAAAATTTCTCACTAAGTGGCCAGTGAGATTGATTTCCTGGAAATTTCATTTTTACAGAGCCAAAAGGAACTAACGGGAAGAAGACCAGGCCAGCAGGCAGGGTACATCAAGCAGCATCTTGGTTCTCATGTGCTCTGGTTCTCCCCTCCACACCTGTCCTCTATAGTCCCTCTCAGATGGAGCCCTGTGACTGCAGAGAAAATCCATCAGCTACTGGAGCTGAGAAGCAGAAGGGAAGAGGGTTTTGAAACAGAAAGCAAGCAACAAACTTGTGAATTCAACTGCTGTCTCTTAGCCCGCTTTCTCATGCAGTCTCCCAGAGTCTCCCGATATGGCTGTCTGCTAACAGTATTTCATCCTGTCCTCTTCTCCATTCGTCTCCCCTCCACCACTGCAGTGTCCCTCCCCCCATCACTTCAGGGCGTGGAGTTATGGGGGAAAACAAGATGATTTCCCTTCAGTTTTTTCACGTCACATTTCATTGGATTAAATAATACTTCATTTTCCTTCCTTCTGCCCCACAGAAGGAAAGCTGTGTTGAACACCTGAGTTCTCAGGTTTGGTTGCTATGTGGCCTGAAGCTGACATCTTTTGTGCGTGTCATGGTTTATAGTAGAGTGGTTTAAAAATCAGCTCCCTTTCGGGTGACTAAATTTTATTGACTTTTCCAGGGCCTGTGGTGGGACTCACATGTCCCCCACTTAATTACTTCCTCCTTTCTGACAGCAGATTGAGTTAACCAGAGGACACGCAGGTGGCTCTGGGGTCAGGGAACTTGGAGTGGCCAGGGCGAGGCAGCAGAGAGAGGGCCGGGGTGAGCACAGGCTGGGGATGTAACAACCTGCCGGCAGTTGTGAGCTGTGGCTTTACGGTTGCACTGGGGGCAATAACCAAACAGTGGGGCTTTTGGACTCATTTGAAGAATGCTTTGCATAAATCCCAGCTGCTAGCCATATGTCCAACCCTTGTCAAGGGGAGGGCATATTTCCCTGAGCTCTTGTTTCCTTCCCTGGAAGTCAAGACTAACCCAGCCTCTCAATGCCTAGCCTCCGTCTTTAGGGGAGGATGGTTGGCAAAAGCTTGAGCTGATTTGATCACAGCCTACATTTATATGATGCTTTACATGTTTTCCCTTCCAATAACATTGTGTCATTTTGTCCTAATAAAATACCACAGTATAAGCCAGGTAGGAATCCTCCATTTATAGATGAGAACACTGAGAGCCAGAGAGCCTGTAACCAGTAACAAAAACAAACAGGTTGGCGCTTACTAGGTGTCAGGAAACCTTCTAGACCCTTAGGTAGGTTTAGTCTCTAAGTCGTGTCCAACTCTTGCGACCCCATGGTCTGTAGCCTCCTAGGCTCCTCTGTCCATGGGATTCTCCAGGCAAGAAGACTGGACCCTTGAGAGATATTAACTCACTTCATGCTTGGATCAGTCCTATAAGGCAGGTACCATTATTATCCCTGCTTCATTGAGGAAAGAACTGACCCCAAAGAAGTTACTGAACTTTCCCATAATTACACAGCTAGTAAACAGTGGAGCTGGAATTTAAACTGAAGCAGTGTGACTCTAGAGTCTGTGTTTATAACCATTATAAATACTGCCAGCCAGTTTGGTAAAAACAGCTAGACTTTATATACAGATACTCACACTCGTCCTCTGAAATTTGCTCCTTAAAGATCCTTAATTCCAAGGCTTCCCTGGCAGTCCAGTGATTAGGACTTCGCCTTCCAGTGCAGGGGGTGTGGGTTTGATCCCTGGTCTGGAAACTAAGATTCCACATGCCTCCAGGCCAAAAAAACAAAAACATAAGCCAAAAGCAATATTGTAACAAATTGAAGATTTTAAATTCAGAAAAAAATATAGAAAAAAAAGATCCTTAATTCCTGGAAGCATTAGGTGCAGCCATTTAGATTTGGACTCTTCATCTGGTATGGTGAAGTCTTCCACTTAAATGTATTAGGATTAGTCCCACCCTACCTATTCACCATGACATCAGAGGCATACCCATGTCAAAGGAGCTGTAATACCTTAGGAAATTGCTCCCAAACTGAGACTTTGGAAAAATACTGGTATCTAGGCATCAAGAGTCGTAAAGCTTGACAGCCTAGTATCTGGAATAGGTATTTTCTCATCTCCTTTCCTGGGAGATTGGGTATGGTTCTCACAGGACTGGGTGACATAGTGAGCAAGCGCACTCCAAACTTTCACACACCCAGAGAGTCAGCCTCTCCCTTTGAGAAAAGGTCACTCCAGGCCCAACTTCCCTGACAAGTATGAGTTTCTTAGCTAAAGTGTCTCCCAGCCTATGGTGTGAACCAACCAGGAAGAAGAGAGAGAGCTTTCTTTCACGTGACTGTATCTGCATTCACTGGTACCCCAGAGAAAACCTCTGGGCGTGTCCAGACTTTATTATCTCATAGCCAAAACCAAATGACCCAACCCAAACTCTAAGTCGTGTCCAACTCTTGCGACCCCATGGTCTGTAGCCTCCTAGGCTCCTCTGTCCATGGGATTCTCCAGGCAAGAAGACTGGACCCTTGAGAGATATTAACTCACTTCATGCTTGGATCAGTCCTATAAGGCAGGTACCATTATTATCCCTGCTTCATTGAGGAAAGAACTGACCCCAAAGAAGTTACTGAACTTTCCCATAATTACACAGCTAGTAAACAGTGGAGCTGGAATTTAAACTGAAGCAGTGTGACTCTAGAGTCTGTGTTTATAACCATTATAAATACTGCCAGCCAGTTTGGTAAAAACAGCTAGACTTTATATACAGATACTCACACTCGTCCTCTGAAATTTGCTCCTTAAAGATCCTTAATTCCAAGGCTTCCCTGGCAGTCCAGTGATTAGGACTTCGCCTTCCAGTGCAGGGGGTGTGGGTTTGATCCCTGGTCTGGAAACTAAGATTCCACATGCCTCCAGGCCAAAAAAACAAAAACATAAGCCAAAAGCAATATTGTAACAAATTGAAGATTTTAAATTCAGAAAAAAATATAGAAAAAAAAGATCCTTAATTCCTGGAAGCATTAGGTGCAGCCATTTAGATTTGGACTCTTCATCTGGTATGGTGAAGTCTTCCACTTAAATGTATTAGGATTAGTCCCACCCTACCTATTCACCATGACATCAGAGGCATACCCATGTCAAAGGAGCTGTAATACCTTAGGAAATTGCTCCCAAACTGAGACTTTGGAAAAATACTGGTATCTAGGCATCAAGAGTCGTAAAGCTTGACAGCCTAGTATCTGGAATAGGTATTTTCTCATCTCCTTTCCTGGGAGATTGGGTATGGTTCTCACAGGACTGGGTGACATAGTGAGCAAGCGCACTCCAAACTTTCACACACCCAGAGAGTCAGCCTCTCCCTTTGAGAAAAGGTCACTCCAGGCCCAACTTCCCTGACAAGTATGAGTTTCTTAGCTAAAGTGTCTCCCAGCCTATGGTGTGAACCAACCAGGAAGAAGAGAGAGAGCTTTCTTTCACGTGACTGTATCTGCATTCACTGGTACCCCAGAGAAAACCTCTGGGCGTGTCCAGACTTTATTATCTCATAGCCAAAACCAAATGTAGACCCAACCCAAACTGGAGTTTGGGATAATGGCCAAAAAGCAGGAGTATGACTCCCACTTTCAGTTCTGAATAGCAATTTTCTTTCCTCATTTGCAAACTAACTCTGTAGCCAGGCATTGGGTAACATGAAACACAACACAGCTTTGGCTGAGAAACCACAAACGTTGACTATTAGAAAGAGAAGAACAAAATGGTTTGGGGTGTAGTCCTCATTTGCTGTATTTATTTAATTTGGCAGCACTGGTCTATTCCTCTAGGTTGGATTCCCCTAGAAGTTGACTCTCTGACAAGGATTTGGGTGCTTTTAGTTTCTTTGGGAGGTGATTCCAGGACATAGCACTAAGGGGTGGAGAAGTGAGACAGAGAAGAGAAGGAGACCAACTCCAAAATAGACTACTACTGTAGGTGACCATCCCACTGGGGATCTCAAGGTGATGGTGTAGAACAAGCCTCCAGGTCCCACCTGCGGAGCAGGGAAGCTGGGATATTTCTCTACCATCTCCTGTCAATTACTACCTTAGGGCGACCCCTCTGTAAGTTAACTCCCCAACACTCCAGTTTCTTCCATGGGCTGGGAGCATCGTATTTGCTTACAGAAAGAAGTCATCAGGCTACATGGGGTCCATGAGTGCCATGGGGACAGGAACAGGACACTGACATCCTCTGCTGTTCTTGGTTTAATTGCTGAGCCTGTCTATGCAGGAGGAGGGTCTGAGGGAAGACAATATATTGGAATTTGGATTCTTTGGGTTCCAAGTGGCAAAACCCCAGCTCAACTTAGCTTAAGAAGAACAGCAAAAAGTTATATTAGTTTCAGGTGCACAAGCAATGCTGTCAGGACTCTGCCTTCTGTCTGCCTCTTGCTTCTGCTCTCTTCTGTGCAGGCCTTATTATCTGGCTGACTGAGAAGAGATTGGAAAAGATGGCAACTCTAGGCTTACATGATCCTTATTCCTTGTGATCTCAGAGAAGAATACTTTTTTCTAACACCTGTGGTTAGAATCTCAAGGAACGCTTTTTGTTGGACTGTTGTAGCTCACGTGTTCATCCCTGCACCAGGTGATGTGACCAGAAGAACAGATTAGTCTGACTTAGCAGACACTGGTCGTATGTTGTATTGGGGAGGATGGCGTCATCCTACCCAAACATCAGGACTAAGCAGAATGTGGGGGGACCTGAGAGAGGGGTGATTCTAGAAGTATGCTGGTAAACCAGCTTTTTAATAAACAGACAGGCAAAAACCATAGGCCTTAACGTATAGCTGATTTCCATTGTGTAGATATTTCCACCATGACTAATTTCAACAACGTCAATAAACATGGGGTTGGGAAGAGATGCATGCAGTCAGTACTAATGAGGCAGTATGGGCTGGCTCCAGCACACCCCTGAGGGATTCCCATACACAGGGACCCTGGGCTGACAGTGTGGCCACTATGGCTGGTAAAGACAAGGCCCAGGCCTAGCTTGTAGAACCTTGGTAGCCATGAAGGCCCAGGTTAAGACCTCACAAGACATCTTATCTTGTTTGGCATGTGTGATGCTTAGGATGGACTAATATATTCAAATTAGCATTCTTCCCCCACACTCTTTGTCTTGCAAGCACTTCCAGGAAATGCTTAACTGACAAATTTGATGATCTAAAAATAACGCTTAGCAACATGCACTCTACTCCTATGGACGCTCCAGGAGACAGGGATCTTTGGCTGGTTTGTTTATCCCCAGGGTCCAGAAGAGTGCTCAGGAAAACACATAGGCCCTTAGTATTTGTCAGTTAGGACGGATTCCCCAAGAGCACATATGTACACCTAGTGAGTCACCAGTCCTTGCTCATCTTGTTCAAAGCGTGCAGACCTCACTGTGTATCTCAAGGCTGCCTCCACAGTTCCCTCTAGACTTTTGTCTTCCTAATCCTGGAAGGGCCTGCAGTTGGTGACTGATGCCCGTAATTCACATGCCACATTGTTTCCTGGTGTGACAAAAGTGTGACTTCAACCCCTTGTCCTATAATTGCCACCAGGCTCTCCTTACTCCTGGATTTCATCAGCTTGGTGCTGTTGTTTTACACTAGGAGGGGAAGCTCTCTCTCCCTGCCTTGGGGCTCAGCCCTTCCATGGCAGGGACCATCATGACCGCCATGGCTCCTCTTCATTAAGTCACGGAAGCTGCCAGGGCTTGTCTGATTAGAGTCTCCTTACACGTTGGTACAGAGAACTCTCTGCCTTTGCAGTTCTTTTGTTTGAAAATAAAAAGCATAGCTAGGAAGCTGCAAGGTTGGAAGGTTGTTAACCACACACGCACACACATGCACATACACATACACACATACTCCAAGCCATATTTGCTGATAACAGGAGAATGGGAAGGCCTGAAGCTGAGGGAGCATTTCAAGGTCACGGGCAAGGAGAGGCCTGCCATGGTGGCGATGGGAAAGATGAATAGACAACAGTTGAATGCATTATTTAGTGTGTTCCACATCGCAAAGCCAAGAATGGTTCCTTCGCACCAGAAGATTTGATGTATCAGCCTGGCTGTCTCCTCAGAGGACACCCCCCAGTCTCCTCTGGAGTTCATGGAGACTTGGTTGTCTAGGTGACAACTGTCAGGCAAGAAGCTGCAAGCAGGAGAATAAAATCGCCTCGGCTAATAGACCAGCGTGCTATTATGTACCTGAAGGTTTAACTGCTATATTACCCTGAAAGAGTCATTTCGAGGGGAGGAAGGAGCTGACTTTTCCCTGGGCTACATCAGTGAATTCAATTTCTATTGAAGAGAGACCAGCATTTTAAAAACCACGGTGTGTGGAGCTTCAAGTCCTTTTCTTCTTTCCTTGAGAAATGATTTAATAATGAACTTACAGTGGCAGGGCCTCCAGTCAGCCCCCTGGAGCCTGAGAAGAGGGAAGAGGCAGTGCAGAGGCACCGGTGGCTGGCAGGCTCCATCCTGTTCTGGCCCTACTCTGGCCCGGGCTCTGTGACTGAGGTTACCCCAAGGAACTCAGTGCAGACGCGGGTCGAGTCTTAGCAGTAATTTTCCTCTCGCCTAAGATTGCCGGGTGCCTCTAATTAACGGTTGTGAATTCCTTAGACGGGGATGTTATCAGATGGAAAGGGGCTAATTGTACCAGTCACAATAGTTAACCTCTTCCAGAAGGTTGTCTGTGTGTGTATGTGTGTGCATGCATGTGCACGTGCATCTTGATTCTTTCTGCAAATGAGGCAGAAAAGTTTGAGAATCATCAGCATTCTTTGGCATCAAGACATCAGCAAATGAAAGACTGTATTCACTAAGACTTTCACCAAGCAAAGAATGATCAGCAGTTACTGGGCTCTTCCTCTGTGCCTTTCACTAAGTGCTTTACCAACTTGGTCATGTTTCACCCTCAGCATTCTTGAGTCTTAAGAGTGATTATTATTATCTTCAGTCTACAGATGGAGAAGCCAAGGCTTAGTGAGTTTAGGAGACTTGTCCAGGGTCCCACCCCTCCCAGCAAATGTGAGAGCCTCAGAAGATTCCACCTAAGGCTGAGAGCTATGGAGGAAACTTGAGATTCCTTTATTAAGAGGAAAGTAGATGCTCCTGTGCATGGACCTGGACCACTTGGCTGGGGCTCTCCCACCCTCCACACATCCCGGCAACCTCTTGCCTTAACTGCTGCCCTAATTCCTGGCTCTGCCCCATTGTCTTTAGCCCTATTCTTGGACTACACACAATATCTCTGTTCTGCTCTCCCATGGTTCAAATATCTGGCCTTCATATTGCCTACAGTCTGTCATAGGCAGCCCTGTGTTATAGGCAGATCCACATGTCTTGGCTGGTCTCTACCAGAGATACTGCTGGGAAGCCGAAGAGGCAAAGAAAAAGGGCGTCAAGACATTGCCTTGAGGAAACTCACAGTCTAGAGAGAGAATGAGATGTGAAACTACGCAACCAACACAGCACAATCAGAAGACTTCTACTACTAGTAATAATGGAAAGAATACCATTAATAGCAAAACTATTGTTTGGGGCGTGTTTCCTATGTGGCAAGCCTTGTGCTAAAGCCTAGGACATAGGAACTGTTATTACTTCCACTGTATATGTTAGAAAATTAAGGCATATAGAGGTTAGATCATTTGCCCAAGGTCATACTTGTAGTAAATGCAGAGCAGGAATTTAAACTAAGGCACTCTGTCTCCAAAGCTAAGATGGAAAGGGGCAAAGACAGAATAGTTAACCTCTTCCAGAAGGTTGTCTGTGTGTGTATGTGTGTGCATGCATGTGCACGTGCATCTTGATTCTTTCTGCAAATGAGGCAGAAAAGTTTGAGAATCATCAGCATTCTTTGGCATCAAGACATCAGCAAATGAAAGACTGTATTCACTAAGACTTTCACCAAGCAAAGAATGATCAGCAGTTACTGGGCTCTTCCTCTGTGCCTTTCACTAAGTGCTTTACCAACTTGGTCATGTTTCACCCTCAGCATTCTTGAGTCTTAAGAGTGATTATTATTATCTTCAGTCTACAGATGGAGAAGCCAAGGCTTAGTGAGTTTAGGAGACTTGTCCAGGGTCCCACCCCTCCCAGCAAATGTGAGAGCCTCAGAAGATTCCACCTAAGGCTGAGAGCTATGGAGGAAACTTGAGATTCCTTTATTAAGAGGAAAGTAGATGCTCCTGTGCATGGACCTGGACCACTTGGCTGGGGCTCTCCCACCCTCCACACATCCCGGCAACCTCTTGCCTTAACTGCTGCCCTAATTCCTGGCTCTGCCCCATTGTCTTTAGCCCTATTCTTGGACTACACACAATATCTCTGTTCTGCTCTCCCATGGTTCAAATATCTGGCCTTCATATTGCCTACAGTCTGTCATAGGCAGCCCTGTGTTATAGGCAGATCCACATGTCTTGGCTGGTCTCTACCAGAGATACTGCTGGGAAGCCGAAGAGGCAAAGAAAAAGGGCGTCAAGACATTGCCTTGAGGAAACTCACAGTCTAGAGAGAGAATGAGATGTGAAACTACGCAACCAACACAGCACAATCAGAAGACTTCTACTACTAGTAATAATGGAAAGAATACCATTAATAGCAAAACTATTGTTTGGGGCGTGTTTCCTATGTGGCAAGCCTTGTGCTAAAGCCTAGGACATAGGAACTGTTATTACTTCCACTGTATATGTTAGAAAATTAAGGCATATAGAGGTTAGATCATTTGCCCAAGGTCATACTTGTAGTAAATGCAGAGCAGGAATTTAAACTAAGGCACTCTGTCTCCAAAGCTAATTGTATTTGCCACTAGGCTCTCTTGCATATATGTAGACCAGTGCAGAAGTGTGTGTATATGATAAAGGAAGCCAAGGTGAAGGACATAAATTCCTTCCTAAGTAGAGTGGTATGTGACAGACAGGTTGGGTAGAGCAAAGTAGGACTTAGTCTGCAGAAGTAGGGCTGTATAGTGTCTGGAGTGTTTGAGCAGTGAACTTTGTTGGAAGTGTCATAGGCCATTCCCATATAGGGTTCTGGTGATTACCTCTGGAGCTGTAAGCAATGCATCTGTAATGATCAATATTGCTGTTCTATCAAACAGCAGCTATGTCATGTCACCAAGTGCTCCCTGGAGGTCTTCATTGAATAGAATAGTTCTTCTGGTGGTTTTTGTATTATTTTATTGCTTATAAAACAGGACAGGAGGTATCCAAGATGGGCTTTCAGGTGGGGCCTGTAAGAGTGGCCAGTTCTCAAGGGTGACTTCAAACTGCACATCTGAAATTATTATGGATCTTAATTTAAAATATAGGTAGTTTATAAATAGGCAGAGCCAAGACCAGTGCAGCAAATTAAAAATTCTAGAGATGGAGATAAATACATATAGGAATTTAGTTATAAAGGTGGCTTCTCCAACTAGTGTGGGAAAAGAAGTGAAAGTGATAGTTGCTCGGACATGTCCATCTCTGTGTCGCTATGGACTGTAGCCCACCAGGCGCCTCTGTGCATGGAATTCTCCAGGCCAAAATACTGGAGTGGATAGCTGTTCCCTTCTCCAGTGGATCTTCCCAACCCAGGGATCTAACCCAAACCCAGGTCTCCCACACTGCAAGCAGATTCTTTACCATTTGAGGTACCAGGGAAAAAGGGACTGGTTAATAAATGGTATTAGAAACAGTTAACCATCTAAGTAAAATTGAAAGGAATCCAGTCCTCATAGCATATAACAGGACATAGGAACTGTTATTACTTCCACTGTATATGTTAGAAAATTAAGGCATATAGAGGTTAGATCATTTGCCCAAGGTCATACTTGTAGTAAATGCAGAGCAGGAATTTAAACTAAGGCACTCTGTCTCCAAAGCTAATTGTATTTGCCACTAGGCTCTCTTGCATATATGTAGACCAGTGCAGAAGTGTGTGTATATGATAAAGGAAGCCAAGGTGAAGGACATAAATTCCTTCCTAAGTAGAGTGGTATGTGACAGACAGGTTGGGTAGAGCAAAGTAGGACTTAGTCTGCAGAAGTAGGGCTGTATAGTGTCTGGAGTGTTTGAGCAGTGAACTTTGTTGGAAGTGTCATAGGCCATTCCCATATAGGGTTCTGGTGATTACCTCTGGAGCTGTAAGCAATGCATCTGTAATGATCAATATTGCTGTTCTATCAAACAGCAGCTATGTCATGTCACCAAGTGCTCCCTGGAGGTCTTCATTGAATAGAATAGTTCTTCTGGTGGTTTTTGTATTATTTTATTGCTTATAAAACAGGACAGGAGGTATCCAAGATGGGCTTTCAGGTGGGGCCTGTAAGAGTGGCCAGTTCTCAAGGGTGACTTCAAACTGCACATCTGAAATTATTATGGATCTTAATTTAAAATATAGGTAGTTTATAAATAGGCAGAGCCAAGACCAGTGCAGCAAATTAAAAATTCTAGAGATGGAGATAAATACATATAGGAATTTAGTTATAAAGGTGGCTTCTCCAACTAGTGTGGGAAAAGAAGTGAAAGTGATAGTTGCTCGGACATGTCCATCTCTGTGTCGCTATGGACTGTAGCCCACCAGGCGCCTCTGTGCATGGAATTCTCCAGGCCAAAATACTGGAGTGGATAGCTGTTCCCTTCTCCAGTGGATCTTCCCAACCCAGGGATCTAACCCAAACCCAGGTCTCCCACACTGCAAGCAGATTCTTTACCATTTGAGGTACCAGGGAAAAAGGGACTGGTTAATAAATGGTATTAGAAACAGTTAACCATCTAAGTAAAATTGAAAGGAATCCAGTCCTCATAGCATATAACAGGACGAATTCAAAATTTGATCTAAGATTCAAATGCAAAAAGATGAAATCTTTAAGATTGCTAAAGGAAAACATGGGGAAATTCTTGTATGATCTTGGAGTAAGCAAGACCTTTTTAAGTATGTGGACTATGAATGTGGAATCTGTAAAAGAAAATGGTGATAAACTTAGTTACATGAACATCAGACTAAACTCTCTGCATGACAAAAAGTACAGTAAACGAAGTGAAAGAGAGGAGAGAAGGGAGGGAGGGTGGGAGGAAGGGAAAAGGGAAGAAGAGAGAGATGGACAAAGTAGAAGAAAGACTGCCAGCCCAATCAGAAAATATGAATCTTCCTGAAAAAAAAACTAATAAAACAACCTAATAGGAAAGTGGACAAAGGATGCAGATAGTTCACAGAAAAGGAAATGTACATGTCTCTAAAAGTGATGAAAAGATGCTCAACTGCTCTCAGAATGAGAAATGTAAAATAAAAATATAGAAAGATAGCATTTCTTTTTACTTATCAGATTTATGAAAAACAACAGCCAGCCTACCAAGTATCTACTAGCCAAGCTGTGGGGAGCAGACACATTCATACCTTAACTATGGCAAGGTAAATTTGGTATGACCCCCTATGGCAGACAATTTGACAATATCCATCAAAATTGTAAATGTCTGTTCTATTTTGCCTGGCTATTCAACTTCAGTATTCTATCCTGTAGAAATACTTGCCCTCTTATGAATTGATGTATACGCAGGGCTATTCATTGCAGCATTATTTGAAATAGCACAAGATTAGACATAACTCAGATATCCAACAACTTCAGACTAGTAAAATAAATTATATCATATCTACCCAATAGAATAGCTTCCCAGGTGGTACAGTGGTAAGCAGTCTGCCTGCCAATGCAGGAGATGTGAGTTCAATTCCTGGGTTAGGAAGATCCCCTGGAGTAGCAAATGGCAACCCACTCCAGTATTCTTGCCTGGAGAATCCCTTCGACAGAGGAGCCTGGCTACAGTCCATGGGGCCACAAAGAGTCAGACACAGCTAAGCAACTGAGTATGCACGCTCCTACTAAAATACTGTACAGCCATAAAAATGAATGAGGGTCATCTCTTTGTACTAGGACAATCAGATCACCAAGATACACTTGAAAGTGGAAGAAGCAATGAGGAGACCATTATGTACTCTTTGCTATATTTAGGATGTGGAACTGACATCTGTACATCTATTTGCTTGTCTTTGCATAGAGAAATTAGGAAATATACACAAGGAGTCAACCATATTTCGTTGATTCTAAGATACACCTTTTTTCTCATTTTGACATCTGTGAAGCAGGAATGTGTCTTTCATCATATGACATTTTAGAATGTAATTAACTGAATTGTTTTCTTTCTTAATGGTACATGAAATAATGATGCTTCTTAAAATTGATGATGTCTTAGATTGCATGAAATATAGTAATAACAGTATTCCCTATGAGGAAGGGAACCTAGGGAAAAGAATGATGGGAAGTCTTTTCATTTATATCGTTTCAATGGTTTTTGTTTGAGCATGTGAATCTATTGCCTACTCAAAAGTTGAATAAGTAATATTAATAAAAATTTGCATATATATACACACACACACACAATAGATTAGTTCCTGGGATCTATGTCCTTCTACAGGGATGTTCTATGTAAAAATTCAGTTCAAAGATATTAAAATGGGATACAAACTGACCCATGCTTGGAATGTGTTAATTGAGTAAGAAGGCAACAGCTGTGTATTGTGCTGACCTGGGTCCACCTGAATAGCTTTTGGCTCCTCAGCATTGCACCTGTTTTTGCCAGTAGGCAGGACAGTATTATTTTTCTAGATGTGACTAATGCACCTTTAGTTTGGAAACCTGGAAGACACTGGCTCATCATAAAGCTTTATGAGAGGTAGAGGCGTGCTGTTAAGGCTTCTGTTATGACCTCGTAGAGATTTTCAGAGCTCTCTGACAAAAATCAATGTTTGAGAAAACACACAACTAAACCAGGGTCTTGCTTTTGTTTTTTGTTTTTTTTCTCTCTCTTCCAAAGAGTAGATACGCTCTCATTTATATAGGTTTTTCTTTTGGGCATTTATTTCAGTGATGAGAGCAATTGCTTCTCTTCCCCTCTCCCCACTTCCACAAACTTTTATCAGCCTTTTGGGGGTTAAATGCAGGGTGACAAATGCACCAGGGAGAGCCAGATGCATAGCATCTTAAGTTGTATTCCAAACTCAGCTTTTTAGTGAAAAATAGAATTGGAGAAATTCCGGAAGGGATTTTACTTTAGTGAGAGGAAATGCTCATAACCTTGAGCTTCAAGAGTCCTGGATTCTAGGTCCAGACTCTTAGCAAACAGATGGATACTTTCTGCATCCTCTTTTAGTTGCTCCTTCTCTCAGTTTTCTTATCTGAAAAATGGATGCAATAGTGCCTATTCTGCTTTCCTTAAAGAACTGCAGTGAGAATAAATGAGCTATTGCATGAGAAGACATATAAACAACATGTCTATCAAGTGCTACTGATAGAGAGGAGGTTCTATTTCTGCCATCATTTGAAGGCTAGTCAGACTGTGTGCAGAAAGGCCATTTGACAGACACTCCTGTCTCAGTTAGAGAGTCTTCTTTGCCAACTGCTCTGTGTGACAGTTAGTAACCATCCCTGAACAAGGACAGTTGCGAGCAGGAAGGGGTTAGGCTTGTCACCACCAGATGAGGCAACAACAGTAATAACTAAATTGTCCTTCCCAAAGTACTTTCACACTCTTGATGCCCCATCATCCTCTAACAGTCCCGTGAAGTGAGTGTTAGCATTATTTTTCCCACATCACAACAGTAGAACCTGAACTTATAAGCAAAGGTAAAATTTGGACCCAGCTCCAAACTTTGTGCTCCTTCCACAGTACTGCCCTGCCCAGTCTCCTCTGCTCTGAACTGATCTCAGCAACCTGTCACAGAAACCACTGAAAGCTGGGGCCTGGGCTACTCTGGGGACCAGAGGATGGGAATAGGGAAGGGCAGTGGAAACTTTTTCCTATTTCTAACACAGGCTATTAGTACACATGTACTGACTCAGATGTATGGTGACACAAAATCTTAGGTCATTGCTGAAACTCAGCTGAACAGCAGCATACTTTGGAAAAGCTGCGGGTTCCACAGTACTTTCCCTGCCCTTTTTTTTTCTCTCTTCAAAGAGTAGATACGCTCTCATTTATATAGGTTTTCTTTTGGGCATTTATTTCAGTGATGAGCAATTGCTTCTCTTCCCCTCTCCCCACTTCCACAAACTTTTATCAGCCTTTTGGGGGTTAAATGCAGGGTGACAAATGCACCAGGGAGAGCCAGATGCATAGCATCTTAAGTTGTATTCCAAACTCAGCTTTTTAGTGAAAAATAGAATTGGAGAAATTCCGGAAGGGATTTTACTTTAGTGAGAGGAAATGCTCATAACCTTGAGCTTCAAGAGTCCTGGATTCTAGGTCCAGACTCTTAGCAAACAGATGGATACTTTCTGCATCCTCTTTTAGTTGCTCCTTCTCTCAGTTTTCTTATCTGAAAAATGGATGCAATAGTGCCTATTCTGCTTTCCTTAAAGAACTGCAGTGAGAATAAATGAGCTATTGCATGAGAAGACATATAAACAACATGTCTATCAAGTGCTACTGATAGAGAGGAGGTTCTATTTCTGCCATCATTTGAAGGCTAGTCAGACTGTGTGCAGAAAGGCCATTTGACAGACACTCCTGTCTCAGTTAGAGAGTCTTCTTTGCCAACTGCTCTGTGTGACAGTTAGTAACCATCCCTGAACAAGGACAGTTGCGAGCAGGAAGGGGTTAGGCTTGTCACCACCAGATGAGGCAACAACAGTAATAACTAAATTGTCCTTCCCAAAGTACTTTCACACTCTTGATGCCCCATCATCCTCTAACAGTCCCGTGAAGTGAGTGTTAGCATTATTTTTCCCACATCACAACAGTAGAACCTGAACTTATAAGCAAAGGTAAAATTTGGACCCAGCTCCAAACTTTGTGCTCCTTCCACAGTACTGCCCTGCCCAGTCTCCTCTCTGCTCTGAACTGATCTCAGCAACCTGTCACAGAAACCACTGAAAGCTGGGGCCTGGGCTACTCTGGGGACCAGAGGATGGGAATAGGGAAGGGCAGTGGAAACTTTTTCCTATTTCTAACACAGGCTATTAGTACACATGTACTGACTCAGATGTATGGTGACCATCTGGAACTAGAATCACTTAGGTCATTGCTGAAACTCAGCTGAACAGCAGCATACTCTGGTTAGAGAGTATTATAATGCCTTGCGTGTGTGCTCAGTCACTTCATTCATGTCTGACTCTTTGCAACCCTATGGACTGTAGCCCACCAGGCTCCTCTGTCCATGGGATTTTCCAGGCAAGAATACTGGAGTGGGTTGCCATGCCTTCCTCCAGGGGATCTTGCCAATCTGGGGATTGAACCTGTGTCTCCTGCACTGCAGGTGGATTCTTTACCCACTGAGCCACCTGGTAAACCCTTGTAATGCCCTAATCCCCTAAAATTTTGCCTTTTGAGAGAATGTCCTTGGTAAATGATGAGCAAGAAAAGCAGTCATCTGTTGACACAAAATAAAACATCAATGTATGGGACCTTGGTACTAATTTAGTTGACCTTAAATGTCTTCAGGAAGCTTGTGTCCAAATCTGACCATAGAGGTCACTGTTAATGATCTAGATGTGCAAGATTATACCAACGAAAAGGATACTCAAAAAAGGATCCAGCCTAGTTCCATGAATCAGGTGCCCCTTACTGACAAGCCAAACAACCAGTTTCAGCTGGTGGTAGATAGTGCTGAACCCAGGATAGACAAACTGCAGCCCTCAGGCCAAATCTGGCTCCTGACCTGTTTTTGTAGATAAAGTTTTATTAGACTGCAGTCGCACTTATTTGTCAAGTATTATTGGCTCTGTGCTGTAATGGCAGAGTTGAGTGGTTGGTGGATTGACAGACTGTGGGGCCTACTAAGTTGAAAATACTTACTCTCTAGCCCTTTAAAGAAGTTTACCAGTCTCCATTGCAGACAGCAAATATGCAGGTAAGTTCAAACTTGTGAGTGCGGCCAAAGTCTTGGCCAGGTCTCCGTCTGATGAAATACAGGAAGAGAAGGGCAGTAGGAATCCCTGGCTAACCATACCCGACAGGATACTCCTAAAGGCCTGACTCCAAATGAAAGTGGGCAGTGGTTCCATGGACTTAAACCTCAGGGAGCCCTAAACCATATGGGTATAGTTCATCAATTTCAGTTGGGGTCGGAAGACCCTCAGAGACCTGGCTGATTGCTCTGTTGGATGCCCTTTCTACCCACTTCTATGGTATTTGAATTCAGCTGGAACAGAGTGAACCCTTGTGAGAAAGCTATTGTAAGTGATGTCCCCCTTTGGAGGCCTGTCTTAGTGAAGTGACTTGATAGGCATTCTTTCAGGAATACTAGAGAAAGCAGAGACAGCAGTGAAACAGGTTTTTGTAGCCCTGGAGGAGCCTCTTGGATCAGGAACCCAAACTAGTAGATCTCAAGGGATCCTCAGAGATCATCTAGGCCAAAAGAATTAATGAGCTTGCTCAGGGGCTCACCATGAGTTAAATGGTGAAGAGGTCTAATCCCATTCAGGGTATCTCTTACTGTTCTATGTACTGTGACCTAAGATTAACCCATAGCATGTTGTTGTCTCAGAGACCCATGTACTGCATGAGTGTTTATAGGCTATGTCTGGCCTTTACCTTGTGATCTGGACCTGCTAGGTAGAGGTGATTTTTTTAATGAAGCCACCATCTCGTGGTAATCCCTAAAACTGAGTCTCTTACAGAGGTTAAGGGTTGTGAATAAAGCCTTTGTGGACCTATGGGAGAGGGAGGAAGGAGCTGTTTGAAATAGTTGTTGTATGGGTCTTAACTAAACATCTGGTTGACTAAACCTGGGTCAGAGCCAAAGGGGAAGGAGCCAAGACAAGTCACCAAGATATTGGGAAAAGAGTCCAGACATCCCAAGAACAGTATCAGAGTCTACACCCTGGTTACGCCATCAGCCAGATTAGAATCAAAATCCAACATCAAAGTCACTGAGAAAAAGGACAACTCAGGGAAAAGAAGGAACTCCATTCTGAGTATTGAGATGGAGCAGACAGACTGAGGTCATGGCAACAATACAAGCATGCTGGATTAGAGATTCCATCAACTGATAGCATACCTACTTTCCTGTCATAGAGATTAGAGTGGGTTCACAGGGTTCCAGAATGTCAATGTTGTTTTGTAGGTGATTCTGTAAAAGTCTAGAAGAAATATGTGCAAGTTTGGTCTACATGGTGACCACTATTGCTACAAATATGTAGAAGGACAACCAATTAAATACAAAGTCCCAGTCACAGAGTACGTACTGAACTGTCCAAAGGTCAAGATGGTTATAGAATTGAGTGCCACATCTATTTGGCAAGAACTGAACACCTGTAAAAAAGCACAAGGCCAGATTAGAAGACCTCAGCAGCACCCTGAACCCAAAAGTAAAAAAGTAGACTAACAAAGACCTTGAGATGTGAGTTTTGGGGTTCCTCACCAAATGTGGAGCTCTCACCCAACTCTCCTCACTACAGGCCATTTTGAAATTTGGCTGGATGTTCCTCTAGAATAGGGACCTTCAAGCAAAAGGGAAAGAACGTGTGCTTGGAAATAAAATCCTGAATAAATCATGATGCTAAATATTGGACTAATTTGCTTTTGCTATTTGATCCAAGCCAGCTGAACAAATTTATTGCATACCTGTGGACACTGTACTTTGTAATAGGTACTGAGGGCATGAAAATGAATGGACACAGACACTTCCCTCTCAGGCCTTTCTGCTTAATTGGGGAAACACACACATACATGGACAGATCATTCTGGTATAATTTAGTAAGGGCCAGAGTGTTAAAGCAGGATAAAGGAGAGTCGTATAACTCAGAAGAGGGTGTTATGGAAAGCTTCTGGAAGGAGAGGACCTTTGGTCCTCAGTCATGGGATATCAGTCATGGGATAGTCAGCAAGACAGGTAGAGAACCAGGGGACACAGAAACCAGGGAATGAAGTGGTGAAAAGTTGACAGTGTCAAATGCAGCAGATGATGAGGAAAGAGTTTTCATTGGATTCAGAAACAAGGAGATCATTGGTGATCTTAAAGACAGCTTGTTTCATGGAGCAGGAGTGGGAGGGAAGAGCCAGTGTTGGGGGTTGAGTGGAACTGATGAAGTGGATGCAACATGGGCCACCCTCTGAAGGCTCGTGACTGAAAGGGAAAGGAGAGCAATGGACAGCGGTTGCAGAAGGTAAAAGGGAAGTGTGTGTGTGTGTGTGATGTTTTTGTTCAGTTTTTTGGATTGGAGTAATAGTCCTCATGTTTTATAGGCAGAGTGAACAGAAAGGGCACAAGGACAAAGAGGAAAGAAGGAAGATGGCTGCCGAGGCAGGAAGGAAGAGGCTAGCCCTGAACAGGAAGGCTAACTGCATTCTCTGAGATTAGTGATGGGATGTAGGAGTGGTAGGTGCCATGGAGTTAAGTCATAGGTGGGAAAAGGTGGTGGTGGGGGCAGCCTTTAATGGCTTGTGTTCTTAGTTGGCTGGGATCTTAACCACGGTGGTGTGGAGGTTGCACTCTTAAGCATATCTCCCTCTCTCTCAACATGTCCCTGTGATAAATATCACTGCATTTATTTCTTTATTTTGGTGATAGATTTAACTTTATAGTCATTGATCCTGTGTGTCCTCCCTGTGGAAGGAGAGCACCGTGAAGACCTGGGAATAACCAGGAGGCTAACCAGTAGGATGAAACTTGGAATTGCAGGAGTCTCCTGACTTCCTGCAATTGAGCTTGGCACCACCTCTGTCCTGCCATTCTTTCAGATGGCTTTGCTCTTCCTTGACAAGGGCTTATTCTGAACAGTGGCACAAGCCAGGACAGGAACCTTACACAGAGTAGAGGCAAGCTACTGACCCCCATGATGGCTGAGTTGTGGTCCATCTTTCTCCCAGTTTTAGAGCCTTTTTGAACCTCCCCAGTCTTCTCCGCCCAGGACTGAATGCATGAGTTCCCATCCCAGGGGTACATCCCATCTCATCTCCCCCAGGACCTCATGACTGCCCTCTCCCCTCTAACCCCATTCCTATTATAATCCACTTCCTTCACTTCAATGAAATTACAGTAACCTTCTTTATTTTTAGAACTCTCTTGGCCTTTATTAGTGACCACTTTGTTTCTTCTAGGTTTGTGTGGGTTATGGTATATCTTATTCCTCCTTCCCTCCCAACAAAACAGTGCCCTTCTTTTTCTTGTTTTTTTTTAAACAGTGCCCTTCTTGACAGTAGGTATGGAATCTTATATATTTGGTTCAAGAATTCCCCAACACCAGTTCCATAGTTGCTGTGAAATAAATATGCAGAAGGTAAAAGGGAAGTGTGTGTGTGTGTGTGATGTTTTGTTCAGTTTTTGGATTGGAGTAATAGTCCTCATGTTTTATAGGCAGAGTGAACAGAAAGGGCACAAGGACAAAGAGGAAAGAAGGAAGATGGCTGCCGAGGCAGGAAGGAAGAGGCTAGCCCTGAACAGGAAGGCTAACTGCATTCTCTGAGATTAGTGATGGGATGTAGGAGTGGTAGGTGCCATGGAGTTAAGTCATAGGTGGGAAAAGGTGGTGGTGGGGGCAGCCTTTAATGGCTTGTGTTCTTAGTTGGCTGGGATCTTAACCACGGTGGTGTGGAGGTTGCACTCTTAAGCATATCTCCCTCTCTCTCAACATGTCCCTGTGATAAATATCACTGCATTTATTTCTTTATTTTGGTGATAGATTTAACTTTATAGTCATTGATCCTGTGTGTCCTCCCTGTGGAAGGAGAGCACCGTGAAGACCTGGGAATAACCAGGAGGCTAACCAGTAGGATGAAACTTGGAATTGCAGGAGTCTCCTGACTTCCTGCAATTGAGCTTGGCACCACCTCTGTCCTGCCATTCTTTCAGATGGCTTTGCTCTTCCTTGACAAGGGCTTATTCTGAACAGTGGCACAAGCCAGGACAGGAACCTTACACAGAGTAGAGGCAAGCTACTGACCCCCATGATGGCTGAGTTGTGGTCCATCTTTCTCCCAGTTTTAGAGCCTTTTTGAACCTCCCCAGTCTTCTCCGCCCAGGACTGAATGCATGAGTTCCCATCCCAGGGGTACATCCCATCTCATCTCCCCCAGGACCTCATGACTGCCCTCTCCCCTCTAACCCCATTCCTATTATAATCCACTTCCTTCACTTCAATGAAATTACAGTAACCTTCTTTATTTTTAGAACTCTCTTGGCCTTTATTAGTGACCACTTTGTTTCTTCTAGGTTTGTGTGGGTTATGGTATATCTTATTCCTCCTTCCCTCCCAACAAAACAGTGCCCTTCTTTTTCTTTTTTTTTTTTTTTTTAAACAGTGCCCTTCTTGACAGTAGGTATGGAATCTTATATATTTGGTTCAAGAATTCCCCAACACCAGTTCCATAGTTGCTGTGAAATAAATACTGCTGATTTATTGGCTGAACTGATAGATAAAGCAAACCTGGGTGTGCTCGGCCTTGGGACAAGCTGGTTCTTTTCTGACCCACATGTTGAGAGCAGACTCCCGCTCTGGGTGCCACCGGGGATGGGGCGGGGAGGGTAGAGTTGCCAATAAATGTGACTTTCTTATTGAGAAGTGTGTGGATGGTGATTAACAGCTGCCCGTTAGTGTGGCCTGATTGTCTGGAACACATTGCTACAGGAAGGCATCTAGAGTGGAAGGCTGTGGCATGGCACTTGGCCCCCTCCATGACTCCAATGTCTCCTGCAATCCCCAGGCCATGGCCTTCTCCCCCATCCTGCCCTTGTTTCCAGATTTCTTCATTCCTGTAGGCAAAGCCTACCAGTCACACAAGTTGGCCCCACAAAGCAGAGGATGTAGTCAACCCAGCATTCCTTCTGCTTGCAAGTAATTTGTCCTGTCGCAAAGGTGAAACAAGATTTCTTTTTTTCCATCTGATTTATGGGGCAGGAGAGAAAAAAAAAAGTTGTGTAAATAAGAACTACAGAAGTAACTAGTATCCTTCTTGGGTTCTACATTGGAGAGATTTCAAGATTTGTGCTTCATGAACTTAGGGTTCACCTGCTGAATCAGTTGCACCTGGTGACAGGACTGAACCATGGAGAGTCGGGAGGCTGAACTTTTGTTTAAATGTTGGTCTAAAGAAAGCCCTTCTTGGGCTTTTTAGAGGAGGGATGTTACTAGGTGAGTAATGGTCTTGAGCATTCTTATTAGATAAGATGTTTGGATTTGGTCTTAAAACTGGAACAAATCAAAAACCCATTTCACTGCTCCTTGTGCTTAGATAAATTAAAATCATGGATTTTCTGATTCATTCAAGGTCAGATTATCCTTCATTTCGGATCTTGATGTTTTTACATTTATCTTGGTTTCTCTGGTTGTTTCTCACACTAAAAAGAACAATGTAATACTTGGGTAGAGCAAAAAAAAAAAAAAACTGTTTCAAGGTATTTCATTATAAAAACTTTAAATCTCCTTTGTTCATTCTATCTCCATTTCAGGCCGCACGCCAGGTACCCTTTACAACACACCTAGAACAGGATTCTACTGTCAGTTCTTCTGAAATAGCACTGCATGGCACCAGGGTCGAGCACAAGGTCACATATTTAAAATAATGAGGAAGTGAAAGTGTTAGTCATTGGGTTGTGTCTGATCCTTTGTGATCCCATGGACTATAGCCTGCCAGGCTTTTCTGTCCTGGGGATTCTCCAGGCAAGAATACTGGAGTGGGTTGGCATTCCCTTCTCCAGGGAATCTTCCCGACTTAGAGATTAAACCCAGGTCTCCTTCGTTGCAGGCAGATTCTTTACTGTCTGAGTCACTAAAGGTTAGGAATGGCAATGTACTTCTTGTCTTAATCACCATAATTGCTCCCTCTTCTTGACATTGGATTGGTGAGTTCCAGAGCATTGGTTTACTTCTGTGACGTTTGATCTGAAGGATCAAATGCAATTCCCTGTCCTCGCAGGCACCATCAGGTCCTGAGCTGCAAGTTCCCTTTACTTCAGGCTAAACCCAGTTTCCTGATTCAGCCTAGAATCACTTGAGTAGCAATTATTGGTCTTTCTGTAACCACTGGAAACCTGTTTTGTAAAGAGGACAGTCTTCATGGCAAAGATTGTTTCCATAAATGTGCTCATACATGTTCCATATTTGGGTTGTGGTGTCTGGCCATTGATAGCATAGTGAAAGTGTTAGTCACTCGGTTGTATCCATCTCTTGGCGACACTGTGGCCTATAGCTCACCAGGCTTCTCTGTCCATGGAATTCTCCAGGCAAGAGGGATCAAACCTGGATCTGTATTTCGGGCAGGGAATCTGAGCCACCAGAGAAGCCCCATTCATAGCATAAGACAGTAACAAAACAACATTTTTGTCAGCTCTAATGTAGAGCAGTGATTCTCAAGTTTGAATGCACCTGTGAGCCACCTGGGGCTCTTATTAAAATGTAGGTTCTTGTTCAGTAGGTCTGGGGAGGGGAGTGCAACTCTGCATTTCTAACAAAGTGCTCAGGGTGGGCACACATTGATCCTGTGTCCCTTAAGGTAAGTACATGTTTAAAACCAAAGACTCTAAATAGGTATTTTAAATTTGGCAGAACAAAACCATGTGCAGGCACATGGCTTCTGATTTAGTCTCACAGCCCCTTCTCCCTCGCTCTTAGTTCACCTACATCTGACCCGAGATAACTTGAGTTATTTGGCTTCTAATTCCAGGAGACAGGAACCTTTGGGAGCTGCCTGTTATTAGTGCTTGATGAATGTTGTTTGTTCTTATTGAAACTGATTATGAGTGTCCTTTGAATGTTAGGCTCTAAATCAGCCCTGCAAACCTAGTGGCACCTAACTGATTTTGGTCCTGGCTCATCTCCATTCTGTCTGGCCCCCAAGGCCTTTCATCAAGCCACACTATTTAATTAGCTTCAGATATAGCTTGTATCTGTATATGTTAAAACTTTATAAAATTCACCTGCTTTCTGAATTCAGATAAGCTTTCCCCAGTTAATGTGATATGGGATCATAGCATGTCGAGACCAAAAGGGACTTCTAAGGCCGGGGCCTGCACAAACCCTGGGAAATCATGCTAGAGCTTTCTTTGATATTCTTAGGCTGACTGAGAGTTCCCTGCCCCATGTGGCCGCCTGTTCCATGGTTGTGATGCTCAGATTGAGAGAGAGTTCTTCAAATCTTCACCTACATGTTCAGTTCAGTTCAGTCACTCAGTCATGTCTGACTCTTTGCAACCCCATGGACTGCAACACACCAGGCTACCCTGACCTTCACCATCTCCCAGAGCTTGTTCAAACTCATGTCCATTGACTCAGTGATAAAGGTCTTCCCAACTTCAACCATCTGTATTTCGGGCAGGAATCTGAGGCACCAGAGAAGCCCCATTCATAGCATAAGACAGTAACAAAACAACATTTTTGTCAGCTCTAATGTAGAGCAGTGATTCTCAAGTTTGAATGCACCTGTGAGCCACCTGGGGCTCTTATTAAAATGTAGGTTCTTGTTCAGTAGGTCTGGGGAGGGGAGTGCAACTCTGCATTTCTAACAAAGTGCTCAGGGTGGGCACACATTGATCCTGTGTCCCTTAAGGTAAGTACATGTTTAAAACCAAAGACTCTAAATAGGTATTTTAAATTTGGCAGAACAAAACCATGTGCAGGCACATGGCTTCTGATTTAGTCTCACAGCCCCTTCTCCCTCGCTCTTAGTTCACCTACATCTGACCCGAGATAACTTGAGTTATTTGGCTTCTAATTCCAGGAGACAGGAACCTTTGGGAGCTGCCTGTTATTAGTGCTTGATGAATGTTGTTTGTTCTTATTGAAACTGATTATGAGTGTCCTTTGAATGTTAGGCTCTAAATCAGCCCTGCAAACCTAGTGGCACCTAACTGATTTTGGTCCTGGCTCATCTCCATTCTGTCTGGCCCCCAAGGCCTTTCATCAAGCCACACTATTTAATTAGCTTCAGATATAGCTTGTATCTGTATATGTTAAAACTTTATAAAATTCACCTGCTTTCTGAATTCAGATAAGCTTTCCCCAGTTAATGTGATATGGGATCATAGCATGTCGAGACCAAAAGGGACTTCTAAGGCCGGGGCCTGCACAAACCCTGGGAAATCATGCTAGAGCTTTCTTTGATATTCTTAGGCTGACTGAGAGTTCCCTGCCCCATGTGGCCGCCTGTTCCATGGTTGTGATGCTCAGATTGAGAGAGAGTTCTTCAAATCTTCACCTACATGTTCAGTTCAGTTCAGTCACTCAGTCATGTCTGACTCTTTGCAACCCCATGGACTGCAACACACCAGGCTACCCTGACCTTCACCATCTCCCAGAGCTTGTTCAAACTCATGTCCATTGACTCAGTGATGCCATACAACCATCTTGTCCTCTGTCATCCCCTTCTCCTTGTGCCTTCTGTTTTTCCCAACATCAGACTCTTTTCCAACAAGTTGTCTCTTCTCATCAGGTGGCCCAAGTATTGGAACTTCAGCTTCAGCATCAGTCCTTCCAATGAATATTCAGTGTTGATTTCCTTTAGGAATGACTGGTTTGATCTCCTTGCAGTCCAAGGGACTCTCAAGAGCCTTCTCCAACACTGCAGTTCAAAGGCATAACTTCTTCGGCACTCAGCCTTTCCGCTGTGATGTTGCCTGGTAAAACTAACCTCACTTCCGCAATATGGCTCTTTGATCAACTTCAAGCTACTCTTGTGACTCCCTGTTACTTATTTCCAGGCCCAAATGTTCCTTTTTTTTTTTTCCAATTATTTCTTGTATATTGCAGTTTCCAGACCTCTTTCCTTTCTGGTTGTTGGTTTCTACATGTTCTAGTTTGTCCACGTTTCCCTAGCCTTCTCTGTTACGGGCTGACCAAACCTGATTCGGAGTGTCTATCTTGGCAGCCATGTTTGGCTGTTGGTTCATATGGAGTCAAGAATCATCCCCACCCCCACCCCCCTGGCTAGGGGCTTTTTAGGGACATTGACTATTCGAATCCAGGTCAGGTGCTTTTATTTATCTTCATTGCATTTCATCTTCCTATGCAAGTGATGACCAAGACCCTGGGATTTGGAGGAGAAGGACTCAGCGACAGAGTATCAAAATGCAGTGGGCCCTACAGAGGGGAGAGAAAAGAGAGTGAGAAGGAGAAGTGGAAAGGGGAAGGAAAGGCCAGAGGAGGCTGGGAGGGAAGGGAATCCTATGGCCTCTTGGCTAGTTGTATGTACACGGGAGGTGAATAGGTATAAATCAGGACATGTCTATGTAACCAGTGTACAGACTAGCATGACCTCAGCCATGAATGAAGTGACACTTGCTTGCCTTTATTCAGGAAGGACAAATCTTTCCCGAAACCTGAATGCAAACTGAGCAGGTCTTGTTTCTATAATTGGCTTTGCCTTATCTTTACATATAGACTTTATTTTTTTAGGGCAGTTTTAGGTTTGCAGCAAAATTGAGTGGAAAGTACAGAGATTTCCATACACGCCTGTACCCCTCAGCATCAACCTCCCTGACTAGAGTGGTTCATTTGTTAAAACTGATGAACCTATATATAGACACATCATTGTCACCATAATCCACAGTTTGCATTAGTGTTCAGTCTTGCTTTTGTACATTCCATGTGTTTTTTTTGGCCACTTCTATTGATCTTTCATTTATTTATCTTTGTTCTTTGGCCTGTGTGGGCTTCCCATCGCAGTGGCCTCTCTCACTGCAGAGCACTGGCTCTGGGCACATGAGCTCCAGAGCTCTGGCTGGGTAGTTGGACACATCAGTCCAGCTGCTCCGCGGCATGTGGGATCTTCCCAGGCCAGGGTTCAAACCAGTGCCCCTTGCACTGCAAGGCGGTGTCCTTACCCACTGGACCACCAGGGAAGCCCCATGTTTTTTTTAAATAACAGTATTTTGAATGTCTTTCTAGTTTTTATTGTAAATTTATTTAAATTTATTATAAATGTATTTAGTTGTCATTCCTATTTACCCATTTAGTTTCAATTACCAACAGTGTATGCCATTTTTTAAACAATAGTGAGAACCAAAAGAGACAGTTTTTCTTCCTGCTTTTTTTTTTTTTTTTTTTTGCTAAAGTTGAGAGCACTTTCTCACGTCACTAAGAAAAAACTTGATATTTTTTTCAGAGACCAAAGAGGAAAAAATGTATCAATGGACAGTTACTGAAAGATAGTATACTGAGTCTTTATAAGCAAGAATTCACCAATTCATTAGAAAAGGTGAATTCAGTAGAATAGATAAGTATGGTATTTTTTCCCCTTGTTCATCTAAGTAACATTCTAGCCATAAAGTACATCTTCTGTTTTGTCACTCTATCCCCTCTGGTTTTTCCTGATCTTTTCTTAATGTCTTCTCACCTTCACCCTCATTGATAAAGAATTATTGCTTGCATTAGCATCATAAAATACGTGTGTGTGTGTGTGTGTGTGTGTGTGCCTTTTCAATTTACTCAGCTTATCTCCACTGGATCTCTACTGCACAGCCAGAGATTGGAAGTAACAATATTTCATTCCATTTCATGGCCACAAATATTCATTTTATGGACTTGACACACCTTGTTTTAAAGTGACTTTTAGATCTGAGCATTATATATTTGTACCAATTTTGCTATGACAGTCTTGCTTTTGTACATTCCATGTGTTTTTTTTGGCCACTTCTATTGATCTTTCATTTATTTATCTTTGTTCTTTGGCCTGTGTGGGCTTCCCATCGCAGTGGCCTCTCTCACTGCAGAGCACTGGCTCTGGGCACATGAGCTCCAGAGCTCTGGCTGGGTAGTTGGACACATCAGTCCAGCTGCTCCGCGGCATGTGGGATCTTCCCAGGCCAGGGTTCAAACCAGTGCCCCTTGCACTGCAAGGCGGTGTCCTTACCCACTGGACCACCAGGGAAGCCCCATGTTTTTTTTAAATAACAGTATTTTGAATGTCTTTCTAGTTTTTATTGTAAATTTATTTAAATTTATTATAAATGTATTTAGTTGTCATTCCTATTTACCCATTTAGTTTCAATTACCAACAGTGTATGCCATTTTTTAAACAATAGTGAGAACCAAAAGAGACAGTTTTTCTTCCTGCTTTTTTTTTTTTTTTTTTTTTGCTAAAGTTGAGAGCACTTTCTCACGTCACTAAGAAAAAACTTGATATTTTTTTCAGAGACCAAAGAGGAAAAAATGTATCAATGGACAGTTACTGAAAGATAGTATACTGAGTCTTTATAAGCAAGAATTCACCAATTCATTAGAAAAGGTGAATTCAGTAGAATAGATAAGTATGGTATTTTTTCCCCTTGTTCATCTAAGTAACATTCTAGCCATAAAGTACATCTTCTGTTTTGTCACTCTATCCCCTCTGGTTTTTCCTGATCTTTTCTTAATGTCTTCTCACCTTCACCCTCATTGATAAAGAATTATTGCTTGCATTAGCATCATAAAATACGTGTGTGTGTGTGTGTGTGTGTGTGTGCCTTTTCAATTTACTCAGCTTATCTCCACTGGATCTCTACTGCACAGCCAGAGATTGGAAGTAACAATATTTCATTCCATTTCATGGCCACAAATATTCATTTTTATGGACTTGACACACCTTGTTTTAAAGTGACTTTTAGATCTGAGCATTATATATTTGTACCAATTTTGCTATGACATTCTTTTAATTTTTTTACCTTTTGGTCCTCTTCACCCAATCCCCTGCCTGACCTCACCCTCTGACAATCCACCGTGTTGTTACACATAGAAAGATTCCCTTATTTTTTTTATGGCCAATTAATATTCCTTTGTACACATATACCACCATGTCTTTACCCATTCATCCACTGATGGCTGCTTAGGTTGTTTCCATATCTTCGTTATTGTAAATAACACTGCAATGAACATGAGAATGCAGATATCTTCTCCAATGAGTGGTTTTGCTTTCATTAGATAAATACCCAGTAGTGGAATTGCTGAATCATATGGTAGTTCTCTTCTTCATTTTTTGAGAGACCTCCATGCTGTTCTCCATAGTGGCTGCATCACTTGACATTCTCACCAACAGTGAGTGAAAGTTTCCTTTTCTGTGCGTCCTCACCCATACTTGTTATTTCTTGTCTTTTTGATGATGGCCATTCTGACAAGTATGAGGTGATATCTCACTGTGGTTTTGATGTGCATTTCCCTCATGATAGTGATGCTGAGCATCTTCTCATGTGAGCCATCTACCTGTCATCTTTAGAAAAATGCCTATTTAGAGCCTCTGCCCAGTCCTGAATCAGATCTTTTTTTTTTCTGCTGTTATATTGTATCAGTTCTTTAACTATTTTGAATATCTGCCTTTTGTCAGATCTATGATATGCAGCTATCTTCTCCCATTCAATAGCTTGCCTTTTTCATTTTGCTGATGGCTTCCTTTGCTATGCAGAAGCTTTTTAGTATGATGTAGTCCCACATGTTGATTGTTGCTTTTATTGCTGTTAATTTTCTTGTCAAATAAAAAGAAATTATCACCAAGGCCTATGTCAAAGAGCTGACCACCTATGTTTTCTTCTAGTTGTATGGTGTCAGGGCTTACATTCAAGTCTTTAATCCATTTTGAGGTTTTTTTGTGTGTGTGTGTGTGTATAGTGTATGATAGTGGTCAGCAAATAGTTATACTAATGTTTAGAAAGTGCTAGAACAGAGTTACATACAAGTTCCTACAAGAATATAGAACAGAGGGTGATTGGTACTGCCCAAAAATGAGGGAATGTCAGAAATAGGATATCATTTGGGCTGGAGGTTGAAGGGTGGGCGGAAGTCGGATGAGCAGATGGGGGAGGCGCATGCAAAGCAGAGAGAACAGCCAAAGGAAAGCCCTGATGGTGAGGCTGCCAAGGGTAGACTGTAGCCAAGTTGGGGCAGGCTTCCCAGGTCTTAGTGAGGAGTGTGAACTTTGTTCTTCATGCCATGGTTTTTAGTCAGGGTCATGCCTAGAGCCACTCTGAATAATCCTCCTGGCCATGTGATGGGGACGGAACAGAGAGGGGCCCAGATCGAGGTCTCAGAGGATATCTGGGGGAGCAGTTTCAGAAGTCCCTGTGAGTTTTGATGACAGAGGTGGTGGGAGGAGGGTGATGCCATGGCCATAAAAGCCCTTGGTTGTGAGGCCTCCGAGGAGGAGGGAGTGAGGACTGGGAGAGGGAGTGGATTTGGGAAGGGCAGCAGAGACAGGAAGGGTGTCTCCCCGTTCACCTGCCAAAAGAAACCTGTGACTCAGCAGATGGCATGTCTGATTACCTAAGACTTTACAGTCTTGGGTTATCCTGACTCCTATCTATTTCCGTAATTCCACACAGCCTCAGAAATGGGATGGCTGCCAGAGGGTGGGGTCCAGTGCAGTGCCTTTCCTTGAATGTAAAGAATTCCTATGCCAGGCATGAGCCTGCTGTAGGGAAGCTCCTTTGCGGGAGGCACATACTAAGAGAAGACTGATAAAGAGCAATAAAAACATCTCTTTTTAAGGAAAGCAATTCTCATACCTGACTGGGGTGACCATCCTTGTATAACAATTGAGTTATATCACTCATAGATAATAATAAGTGTCAGTCACATAGTCATGTCTGACAACCCCATGGACTGTGGCCCACCAGGCTCCTCTGATCATGGGATTTCTCAGTCAAGAACACTGGCATGGGTTGCCATTCCTCTCCAAGGGATCTTCCAGACCGGATAGATAGTCAGCAAATAGTTATACTAATGTTTAGAAAGTGCTAGAACAGAGTTACATACAAGTTCCTACAAGAATATAGAACAGAGGGTGATTGGTACTGCCCAAAAATGAGGGAATGTCAGAAATAGGATATCATTTGGGCTGGAGGTTGAAGGGTGGGCGGAAGTCGGATGAGCAGATGGGGGAGGCGCATGCAAAGCAGAGAGAACAGCCAAAGGAAAGCCCTGATGGTGAGGCTGCCAAGGGTAGACTGTAGCCAAGTTGGGGCAGGCTTCCCAGGTCTTAGTGAGGAGTGTGAACTTTGTTCTTCATGCCATGGTTTTTAGTCAGGGTCATGCCTAGAGCCACTCTGAATAATCCTCCTGGCCATGTGATGGGGACGGAACAGAGAGGGGCCCAGATCGAGGTCTCAGAGGATATCTGGGGGAGCAGTTTCAGAAGTCCCTGTGAGTTTTGATGACAGAGGTGGTGGGAGGAGGGTGATGCCATGGCCATAAAAGCCCTTGGTTGTGAGGCCTCCGAGGAGGAGGGAGTGAGGACTGGGAGAGGGAGTGGATTTGGGAAGGGCAGCAGAGACAGGAAGGGTGTCTCCCCGTTCACCTGCCAAAAGAAACCTGTGACTCAGCAGATGGCATGTCTGATTACCTAAGACTTTACAGTCTTGGGTTATCCTGACTCCTATCTATTTCCGTAATTCCACACAGCCTCAGAAATGGGATGGCTGCCAGAGGGTGGGGTCCAGTGCAGTGCCTTTCCTTGAATGTAAAGAATTCCTATGCCAGGCATGAGCCTGCTGTAGGGAAGCTCCTTTGCGGGAGGCACATACTAAGAGAAGACTGATAAAGAGCAATAAAAACATCTCTTTTTAAGGAAAGCAATTCTCATACCTGACTGGGGTGACCATCCTTGTATAACAATTGAGTTATATCACTCATAGATAATAATAAGTGTCAGTCACATAGTCATGTCTGACAACCCCATGGACTGTGGCCCACCAGGCTCCTCTGATCATGGGATTTCTCAGTCAAGAACACTGGCATGGGTTGCCATTCCCTTCTCCAAGGGATCTTCCAGACCCGGGGATCGAACCGGGTCTCCTGCACTGGAGGCACATTCTTTACTGTCTGAGCCACCAGGGAAGCCCCATAGATAATATCAAGGTATCTCCTATTTAGATAACTCTATGCTGGAAGCTGGGTTAGATAATGTTCTACAGTATCTAATGTATTCCACAGAACACCTTCACATGGCAAACACTGCTAGTTGGGAAAGTAAGGCTGAGAAGGTCCTAACACATTGGTTACCAGATGGCATGTAGAAATTCCAACTGGTGATGGTATTGCTGACCTATAGATTCATTTGCTTTATTAGTGATCACAACACTGGCCACAGTTATCTTAGTTGAAAACCCCCTTCCTTTCCTCCCACCTTCAAGTTCTTCTTTACAGCACCATCCAACTGAGACAGCCATGTTTGGTTGCAAGCTCTTTAGAAAACCAGCCACCGTGGGAATTATATTAAGAGACTGGGGCTGCGGTGACATTCAGCAGTGCCTGGTATTCTGTTTGCTTCAGCTGATACTTAACAGTCCAGCGGTCAGAAGATGGAAAATAATTATTCCGTCTAGCTGGGAGATTGGGTGATAAAAGGAAACTTTGGGCTGCTGATTAAATTGTTTATTTAAGCACGAACTTAGCCGTGTCTCTGGCATAATGTGCTGTAGGAAGAAGAGAAGGCTCTGTCCTGACAGAGAGACGACCACAGGGTGGCCGCCATGCCCACCCCTACCTCTCTCTGTACCTTGCTGTGTCTTTGTTCCTGCCTGGCTCTGGCTTTGGAGGACTTGGGGAGGCTGCAATTGGGTGGAAGGACAGAATGTTGGGTCCAGAGAGGTGCAGTGACAGTGCCAGACGGGCCGAGCACAGCCTGTAGTCCGCGTCCTTTTGTTCCTGGGCACATTTTCCAAATGTGTGCCGCCTGTCCAAGACCTGTTTTACCTTCTGCTTCTCTTGGCATGTCCCTGCCTTTTCTCACCCTCTTCCTGAGCCACTGCTGATTAGAGGAGAATTTACTGGGCTGTCTTTTCATTTTTACCACTCTTTTCCTTAATTTTCTTTCTCCTTCTCTGTTTGAACAGGTATAATTTGTATGTAATGAATAATTTAAGCTCTTAGTTTGCCCGTATTTTAAGCATAGACCAGCCCGACTTTCTATAAGACCAGTGGTGAGCGAGTTACAACCCACAGGCCAAATCCAGACTGGGCCTGCTTTTGTAAAGAAAGTTTGATTGGAATACAGCCACGCCTATCGGAGTATGGACTGTCTCTGGTTGCTCTCAGGGCTCGACAGCAGGCTTGAGTGGTAGCAGAGACTGTACAGTGTGCAAAGCCTAAAATATTTATTAGCTGGCCCTTCGCGGGAAAAAAAAAGGCCAACTCCTGTACTAGACAAAGATATTACAAGCTGCATTCTAATTGAGGTCATTCTTGCTGCCAGAGAGCCAGGGGCCTCCCAGTTATGCCTGCAGAGTAATGGGAGAACCAAGTCGAGTTTACAGTGAACCATGGAGAGGGTGAGCATGTATGTGCAATTCGCTAACTACATTAGGATTGAGCTTCTAAACTTTGTTGATATTCTGAACTTGAAGGAATCTCAGATTCAGTTTCCTCTCCTACGTTTTTATTGGAAAACACTTTGCTTATTTAGAGCAGTTTCAGGTTCACAGCAAAATGGGGAGGAAGGTGCAGAGATTTCCCATATACCCTCTACACCCACCGTGCGTGACCTCTGCTGCTAACACCCACCACAGAGGGATAGAGTTGTCACAACTGATGAGCCTATAATACATTGACCCGTCCTAATTACCCAAAGTCCATACTTTACCTTAGGGCTCCCTCTTGGTATTGTACATTGATGTGTCTTTGTTCCTGCCTGGCTCTGGCTTTGGAGGACTTGGGGAGGCTGCAATTGGGTGGAAGGACAGAATGTTGGGTCCAGAGAGGTGCAGTGACAGTGCCAGACGGGCCGAGCACAGCCTGTAGTCCGCGTCCTTTTGTTCCTGGGCACATTTTCCAAATGTGTGCCGCCTGTCCAAGACCTGTTTTACCTTCTGCTTCTCTTGGCATGTCCCTGCCTTTTCTCACCCTCTTCCTGAGCCACTGCTGATTAGAGGAGAATTTACTGGGCTGTCTTTTCATTTTTACCACTCTTTTCCTTAATTTTCTTTCTCCTTCTCTGTTTGAACAGGTATAATTTGTATGTAATGAATAATTTAAGCTCTTAGTTTGCCCGTATTTTAAGCATAGACCAGCCCGACTTTCTATAAGACCAGTGGTGAGCGAGTTACAACCCACAGGCCAAATCCAGACTGGGCCTGCTTTTGTAAAGAAAGTTTGATTGGAATACAGCCACGCCTATCGGAGTATGGACTGTCTCTGGTTGCTCTCAGGGCTCGACAGCAGGCTTGAGTGGTAGCAGAGACTGTACAGTGTGCAAAGCCTAAAATATTTATTAGCTGGCCCTTCGCGGGAAAAAAAAAGGCCAACTCCTGTACTAGACAAAGATATTACAAGCTGCATTCTAATTGAGGTCATTCTTGCTGCCAGAGAGCCAGGGGCCTCCCAGTTATGCCTGCAGAGTAATGGGAGAACCAAGTCGAGTTTACAGTGAACCATGGAGAGGGTGAGCATGTATGTGCAATTCGCTAACTACATTAGGATTGAGCTTCTAAACTTTGTTGATATTCTGAACTTGAAGGAATCTCAGATTCAGTTTCCTCTCCTACGTTTTTATTGGAAAACACTTTGCTTATTTAGAGCAGTTTCAGGTTCACAGCAAAATGGGGAGGAAGGTGCAGAGATTTCCCATATACCCTCTACACCCACCGTGCGTGACCTCTGCTGCTAACACCCACCACAGAGGGATAGAGTTGTCACAACTGATGAGCCTATAATACATTGACCCGTCCTAATTACCCAAAGTCCATACTTTACCTTAGGGCTCCCTCTTGGTATTGTACATTCTATGGATTTGGATAAATGTATAAATGACCTCTAGCCACCATTACAGGATTATACAGAGTATCTTCACTGTTCTAAAAATTGTCTGCTCTGCCTGTTCTTCCCTCCCCCCACCCCAAACCCTGGGCAACCTGTCATCTGTTTACTGTCTCCATAGTTTTGCCTTTTCCAAAATGTCATATAGTTGGAGTCCTATAATATCTGTCCTTTTCAGATCAACATCATTCAGTTAGTAATATGGTTTAAGATTCTTCCGTGTCCTTTTACAGCTTGATGGCTCACTTTTTTAAAGCATTGAATCATATTCCACTGTGTGGATGCACCATGGTTTATTTATCCAGTCACCTACTGAAAAGTTTGGCCAACTATGAATAAAGCTGCGGTAAACATCCGTGTGCATGGTTCTTGTGTGGACATAAACCCTTCCCCACATTTAAGCCTTTTCTGCCTCCTCCTCCCTAGGCCAGACCCTTCCAGTCATGTCAGCCCTCCTTTTGGCCTGCCTTTGCACCTTGGAGATTCTCCTGGCTGGGGCGTGAACCATTTGCTCTGGTCAAGGCATCACACAGGCTCCTGCTGAAAGGGAGCAAAATGTGTCACCCCCAAATATGCTTGGGCAGCATAAGGATTATTTTAGGTTGCCTTTTTTTTTTTTTTTTTTTTTTTAAGACACAATAGACATAGGAAAAGCTTTGAAAACAGAGTTGGACTTACCCTTTTGCAAGGGACGTTTATGTTTAGAAGAAAAATCTCCATCTGTTAGGGTGTCTCCCTCTGTGTACCAAGAGGAGAGAGATGACTCTGAACTCTAGACATTCTTATCAATAGAGAAACCAAGGACTTAAATCTGCTGAACAACCTCATCCTTGTTTGCTCTGTTTTTCCTTTTAACCTCCTATAACGGGCTGTCCCATCGCCAACATCTTTTCTCTAGCTAGAGATGTCATTTAAGGTGATGAGTTGAGTCATTTGGGGGAGGTACTCCATTTTCAGGTTTCTCGCATGTATACAAAAGGTAAATGAGCCTATAATACATTGACCGTCCTAATTACCCAAAGTCCATACTTTACCTTAGGGCTCCCTCTTGGTATTGTACATTCTATGGATTTGGATAAATGTATAAATGACCTCTAGCCACCATTACAGGATTATACAGAGTATCTTCACTGTTCTAAAAATTGTCTGCTCTGCCTGTTCTTCCCTCCCCCCACCCCAAACCCTGGGCAACCTGTCATCTGTTTACTGTCTCCATAGTTTTGCCTTTTCCAAAATGTCATATAGTTGGAGTCCTATAATATCTGTCCTTTTCAGATCAACATCATTCAGTTAGTAATATGGTTTAAGATTCTTCCGTGTCCTTTTACAGCTTGATGGCTCACTTTTTTAAAGCATTGAATCATATTCCACTGTGTGGATGCACCATGGTTTATTTATCCAGTCACCTACTGAAAAGTTTGGCCAACTATGAATAAAGCTGCGGTAAACATCCGTGTGCATGGTTCTTGTGTGGACATAAACCCTTCCCCACATTTAAGCCTTTTCTGCCTCCTCCTCCCTAGGCCAGACCCTTCCAGTCATGTCAGCCCTCCTTTTGGCCTGCCTTTGCACCTTGGAGATTCTCCTGGCTGGGGCGTGAACCATTTGCTCTGGTCAAGGCATCACACAGGCTCCTGCTGAAAGGGAGCAAAATGTGTCACCCCCAAATATGCTTGGGCAGCATAAGGATTATTTTAGGTTGCCTTTTTTTTTTTTTTTTTTTTTAAGACACAATAGACATAGGAAAAGCTTTGAAAACAGAGTTGGACTTACCCTTTTGCAAGGGACGTTTATGTTTAGAAGAAAAATCTCCATCTGTTAGGGTGTCTCCCTCTGTGTACCAAGAGGAGAGAGATGACTCTGAACTCTAGACATTCTTATCAATAGAGAAACCAAGGACTTAAATCTGCTGAACAACCTCATCCTTGTTTGCTCTGTTTTTCCTTTTAACCTCCTATAACGGGCTGTCCCATCGCCAACATCTTTTCTCTAGCTAGAGATGTCATTTAAGGTGATGAGTTGAGTCATTTGGGGGAGGTACTCCATTTTCCCGGGTTTCTCGCATGTATACAAAAGGTAAATACATTATTAGACTTCTGCTTGTTTTTTGTTCTGGTAATCTGTCTTTTTTATTACTGTTGGTGGGGAGGGGGTGGTCTCAGTCAAGTACCTAGAAGGGTAGACAGAAAATGATCCCCCACCCCCCCACACAGCCATACATCTTGCCAGGCACAAGTCCAGAGGGCGTAATTTCAGGACCACCGCGGTCTCATTCAGTACGGCACTGCCCCTGTCCCACAATAAATAAAAATTCTTTCCTCTTAGCAGTGCTCTGAATGAAAGCATTCCTTCTGGCATTTTCCTTTCCTTCCTCTCTTTGTATTTCACCAGTGCTGACATGGGATCATCTAGTGTTAGACTTTGATGATATTCTCCTAAGAACACAGACTTTGAGAGAAGATCCCATCCAGCCTCCCTTCTCTTTAACAGCCATATTCTTCTGCCTCTTCATTTCCTTGGTCATAAATGAGAGTCTTTCTTCTAATACAATTTAATTTCTTTCAATTCCTTTTCTGCATTTACAACTCTTTGTCTTGATTGTGTCTGGTCTTTTCCTGTTTCTCCCCTCGAGGGTCCGTAAGAGCACAGTCTGCAGAGAGCATATTTTGCAGACAGCGCTCCACAGATGACAATGCTCACATTTTATTTACCAAGAAAGATTTTCATTAAGTTGTATTAGAGCGCTCTAGAATCACCTGAAAGGTGAACCCCTTAGTGAATGTTTTGGGTCGAGATTGTTAATTGAACTGTGTGCAGCCTTTGAATCTTTCTGCAACCTCCTGGGACCGCTGAGCCTGATTGCTGGAGAAGGAGGTCGGGCTTTGTCACCTGCTGTCACCACCTCAGCAGGTGACTAGGGCCAGTCGAGCAGCATGCTGGCTCTGAGGTTTCCTGCCAGGAGGAAGGCAGATGATAGCGCCTTACTCCTCTAGGCCTCAGGTAAGGCGGGACATGGATGAGGCAATCTGTGTGCACCCACAGAACAAGGAATTCCTCCAAGGATTACAGCCAAGAGACTGAACTCTTTCCAGCTTGTGGAAGCTCTGATATTGCAGACAGCACCTATCCCATTTTCAGGTTTCTCGCATGTATACAAAAGGTAAATACATTATTAGACTTCTGCTTGTTTTTTGTTCTGGTAATCTGTCTTTTTTATTACTGTTGGTGGGGAGGGGGTGGTCTCAGTCAAGTACCTAGAAGGGTAGACAGAAAATGATCCCCCACCCCCCCACACAGCCATACATCTTGCCAGGCACAAGTCCAGAGGGCGTAATTTCAGGACCACCGCGGTCTCATTCAGTACGGCACTGCCCCTGTCCCACAATAAATAAAAATTCTTTCCTCTTAGCAGTGCTCTGAATGAAAGCATTCCTTCTGGCATTTTCCTTTCCTTCCTCTCTTTGTATTTCACCAGTGCTGACATGGGATCATCTAGTGTTAGACTTTGATGATATTCTCCTAAGAACACAGACTTTGAGAGAAGATCCCATCCAGCCTCCCTTCTCTTTAACAGCCATATTCTTCTGCCTCTTCATTTCCTTGGTCATAAATGAGAGTCTTTCTTCTAATACAATTTAATTTCTTTCAATTCCTTTTCTGCATTTACAACTCTTTGTCTTGATTGTGTCTGGTCTTTTCCTGTTTCTCCCCTCGAGGGTCCGTAAGAGCACAGTCTGCAGAGAGCATATTTTGCAGACAGCGCTCCACAGATGACAATGCTCACATTTTATTTACCAAGAAAGATTTTCATTAAGTTGTATTAGAGCGCTCTAGAATCACCTGAAAGGTGAACCCCTTAGTGAATGTTTTGGGTCGAGATTGTTAATTGAACTGTGTGCAGCCTTTGAATCTTTCTGCAACCTCCTGGGACCGCTGAGCCTGATTGCTGGAGAAGGAGGTCGGGCTTTGTCACCTGCTGTCACCACCTCAGCAGGTGACTAGGGCCAGTCGAGCAGCATGCTGGCTCTGAGGTTTCCTGCCAGGAGGAAGGCAGATGATAGCGCCTTACTCCTCTAGGCCTCAGGTAAGGCGGGACATGGATGAGGCAATCTGTGTGCACCCACAGAACAAGGAATTCCTCCAAGGATTACAGCCAAGAGACTGAACTCTTTCCAGCTTGTGGAAGCTCTGATATTGCAGACAGCACCTGGGCACTCTCAGCATCTTTGCATGCAATGTGGGTTGACCTGGCTACCCAGTGAGGCTGGGGGGCGGAGAGACATTGTCACTGTAACAAGGATGCTCCTAATAGTTTTCTTGGGGCCAAACCCTGGGTGTTGTGAGTGACAAAACAAGTCTGAAGTCAAAGTCACCATGGTGATGTTGGACTGTCGTGGCCAAACTGGAACTGCCTTTCATGAAACTCTTCTGCTTTCCCTCTATGGTTATGGGTGACCAGCAGAGAAATGGGGTGTGATTTGGAAGATGGGTGTGAAGGAGCAGCCATGTCTATGATTGATGTGAGCAATAGCCCGTGCAGTTCCCTTGAGCACCCGGGTGGGTGGGCATGTGTGTGGCTTTGTGCTAGAAGCCACCCTCTCTCCCTCCCTCCCACCCTGCTGTCTTCAGGCTTAACAAGGGACTCAGGGCAGTAGAGAGTTTTACACAAGTACATGCAAAGTTGCTTCAGTCATGTCTGACTCTGTGCAACCCTATGGGCTGTAGTCCACCAGACTCCTCTGTCCATGGGCTTCTCCAGGCAAGAATACTGGAGTGGGTGGCCATGCCCTTCTCCAGGGGATCTTCCCAACCCAGGGATTGAACCCACATCTCTTATGTCTCCTGCATTGTCAGGCGGGTTCTTTACCCCTGAGCCACCAGGGAAGCTCCTAGAGGGTTCTGCCTTCTCACAAATCCCTTACTCTGTAGCCTCAAAGTAGTTTCTGAGTTAGACCCAGCCCTGACTGATACAGTCCCACAACCTCGTTTGCTGTAGAGCCCAGGGCCCTAGACTTCCAGGACAACTTCCTGCTTCCACTGTCACCTCTGCTTACAGGTTCTGGGAGCCTGGTGCCATGCTGCATCCATAAATGCTGAAAAGCAAATGTGGAGGTTCTGGCCAAGGAAACTCTCAGGGCATCCAGCCAGGAATTTGTCATCAAAATGCCTAGCTCACCCCTGAGCCCCATCTCACACTGAGCAGGGTAAATGGTGTTGGCAGGACTCTTTGGGCCTGAGCAGAGTACAGAAGTATGATGGAAACTGAATCAGTCCTGGGGCTTTGGGCTAGAGACTCTGGGCACTTTTGGATGGGTCCAGGGTACAGTTCTTTCTCTCCAGTGGTTTTGCCCTTCTTTGTGTGGAAAAGGTGCCAAGGAAAGGTCAGCCAGCTTGTATTTAATCATGCTGTGCGTGGTGACACCTTTTGCCGTAGGACTTGGGGAGTTAAGAGAGGGATGCCTTTAAGTCACCCTCCCTCTTTCTGTATGTCTCCATCCCCAAGATGAAATATTAGGAGGTCTGAAGTCCAAGAAGTCAGGAGGATAGAGCTGAATCCACCCCTAGTTACTAATTAAACAGAACTGTATCAGGGATTAGTTGTGAGTTAATGGAGAACCAGAGAGTCCCACAGG
Organism: Tragulus kanchil; assembly: GCA_022376925.1. Classification (NCBI taxonomy): domain Eukaryota; kingdom Metazoa; phylum Chordata; class Mammalia; order Artiodactyla; family Tragulidae; genus Tragulus; species Tragulus kanchil. The sequence continues at coordinate 92,261,731 of JAIOJX010000001.1, read as the reverse complement.
CGACCATTGAGATATCGGCCTGGCAGAGTTGGCTGATGGCGTGGCGTGGGGCACCTGCTGTGATGTTCTGTGCATCTCTACTGTGTCCAGGATGCGTGGCCTCACCCATTGTCTTTCCACTCCAGCTCTATGGCTCCTATGATGTACTTTGCTGGCCCATGCTCTCTTCTACCTCAGGACATTTGCTGCCCATGTCATCCCCTCTACCTGGGTCCCTCTTTCCCCAGAGAGCCTCCGGGCAGGATTCACCCCTCTAGTCCTTTTCATCTTTGCTCACAAGTCACTTCCATCTCGACTAGCCTTCCCTGAGTACCCCACTATAAATCTGAGCCCCTCCCCAATTCTTCATCCCCATCCCCTATGTCTTTTTGCTATAGCACATATCACCTACTGCCACACTGCTTATTGACTGACTCAAATGTAAGCTTCGCGGGGCCAGAAACTTGCTCTCTCTTCACCGTGGTTGTGAACATTCATTGAGTGTTTGTCTTGTCTCTCTTTGCAGGGCACAGTTAGTACTGTATTTGCCCTTGACACCTCCTGAAACACAACTACGATGAGAAGAGTCCCTCCTAGAGTAGTATTAACACTGAGAAATAGAGCCCAGTGTTTGTCAAAAGGAGGCCACGGGTAGCTGCTTCTCTCTGCTTACCTTCTTGACTCCCTGGCCGCTCTAAAAACTCCTGTCAACAGCTTCTAAGGCTGCAGCTCATATTTGAAAGCTGCCCCGTGTCAGGACGGGAAGCTGGCATGAAACACCAGGCCGATTTTGTTTGTTCGTGGTTTATGTTCAAACTTTGACATCTTATTTCTGAGAGATGTGAGAGAAGCACTTGATAGGCTGTCTGCGGCGATTTCTCCTAAGGGGTCTGCCAAAAACTGCCTCCGATCTCCAGATCTGGTTTTCTTCGTCTTCTTCAGGTGAGCTTGTTTATAGGGAGGAAACGTTTGTGCTGCTCAGCGGGTTTGAGAAACCCAGTGGGGCTGGCTGTTTGTCTTTTGATCACAAAGCCTGGGGTTTGGCTCCAAGGCGGAAAGGTCTCCAGGCCTCTTTATCTCCTCCCCTTGAGACTTTAATCTCTCCTCTGACATTCCTTCGGCACACAGGGTGACTGAGGAGTGGGGGAAGGGCCCTCGCAGGTGAACAAAGATTCTGAAGCTGGTTTGTCTTTAGACTGATCTCCCACCAGGTACTGGAGTTTCATCTGAGATTGACTGCACTGCCTAGCTGCTCCCCACCCCTACCTTGGCCTACAAACCACCCAAAGAAAGGGAGCCTGAGCCACCCACCCTTCCCAAACCCCAGTTTGCATTCCTTTGGGGGGAGGAATCTTTTATATTTTAAGCCACATCTCATCACTTGCCTTTCATGGAGCACTGAAGTCAGGTGAAGGGTCGCCATGTGCAATTGACTCAGTTCATAGGTGAGGACGGGGCAGTCCTGGGGTTCTAGGAAACCCACCCGGCTGCTCTGGAAACCTTGCTGGGCCAGGCCACCCACCCCAACTCTGTTGTGTAACCCCTAAGTGTTCTGCCCGGTGCCCCACAGCCCAGTGCGATGTGAGCTGCCCATGCTTGGTCTTAAACCTCAGCGAGCAGAGACAATTTTCTTTGAATCAGCATGCAGCATCACGCAGCGTTCCCCACAGGGGGACAGAGTGAGAAAATGAAATTCAAATCACTCCTCTGGTACGCTTTTTACTCCCTTTCTTGATAAGGCACAGAGAGAAGCTGATTCTGTAGGTGATCAGGCGGGTGTTTATAGGGGCCACCCGGGCCTTTCTACTGTCCCCAGGGGCCCCTGATAGGACCACCAAGAGCAGCCCAGGGGCTGAGGACACAGGCATCTCCAGATCTTGCTCCTTGACCCTGGGCTTCCTTCCCCAAGTAGCTGAACAGCCTTGTAGGGTCCCACCCCCCTCACTTTGAGAATTTGTGAACCGATTTAGAACTCCGTTCCTCAAGTCATTCTGCCCCAGAGTAGACGGTTTTACATCTTTCTTGAAAAAATAAATAAAAACAAATGAGAGATCCTCAGCTTGGTGCAGTTATTTCGCTCTGGCAGATAAACGTCAAGGTAAAAGCTGAGACTACAAGAGACAGCCTTTGTGCTCTCTGGGTCTCCTGGAAAAAGACGGCAGACAGAGCTTGTGTGCACAAGGCAGGAGCTGCTTTTGCAGAAATGGAAATGCCTCCCCGTCTTTCCTTCCACACTAAGTTGCTTCATTATATTTTCAGGCGAGCGAGTCATGGGTTCCTGGTGCGCAGGGCTGTCTTTTTCAATTAATGCTTTTCACAGAAGTTCAGGTTTTAAACATCTCCCCCTCTCTTCCCAGGTCTGTTATATTTCCCAGAATGGTTCCCAGCACTGGAGATAATTCCTTTTCGGAGAACCTACATTTCTCACCTGCTGATTGCAATTAGCCACTGCCAGCTGGGGCCTGGTATGCAGCTGAAACGCTAACAAGAAGTGGAGACCACGCGGAACCCAGACAGGGCAGAGGATGTGAATAAGTAAGGAATGGTGTCTGTGTTTATTAGGATACTCCTATGAATTCGAGGTTTCCCTACCCTCTGCCTGGCCCTCCCTCTTTGGGCTCTGTGCTCCTACCCCTTCCCTTTTTTTCTTTTTTTTTTTGTCTGTGGAATTGTAGCCTGCACTTAACATCACAGTCACGAATTTACCACTAAGTACATTTTGTTAGGCAATAAACAGCCTTGGAAGAAAAATGAAATTCGACTAGGACTTCTGTTCCAATAATATTTGTGAGCTGTGGTGGATGCATGCAGGCCCTGCATGCAGGGCTTAGAGCTAACCTTGAACATGAGGGCTGGCCGGGCTTAGAGAGGCCTAGGCAATAACTAATCCAAACCTCTCGTTCTACAGATGAGGGGCATTGAATCCCAGAAGGGGAGCATGCCTCGTCCAAGATCTTAGAGGAACTCAGAGGGCTGGGTGAAGTCCCCATCTCCTGACTCTAAGCCCAGGGCTCTAACAACAGAGAACTGCCTTGTCTGTGATCATCTTAGGTAGCTAACCTATAGAGTCTGTGAGAAAAACATCCAGGAGATTGGTTGGAAGGTAATCTTTGTTGGGCAATGTGCTTTCCAACAGAAAGAGACATCTCTTTCCTCCTGGATGAGCTGTTACCAATGCTATACCCTTGGACATTTTCATCCATGGTTGGCACCCGTTTTCCCTTGACTCACAACTTCTGACCGTGATTCCCTGTTGTTGTTATTATTGGTTAGTTGCTTAATTGTGTTCAACTCTCTACAACCCCATGCATTGTAGCCCAACAGGTTCCCCCGTCCATGGAATTCTCCAGGCAAGAATACTAGAGTGGATTGCCATGCCCTTCTCTAGGGGATCTTCTTGACCCAGGGACTGAACCCTTGTCTCCTGCATTGGCAGGCAAATTCTCTACCACTGAGCCACCAGGGAAACCCTTATGATCCCCTGCCTGACCACTAAAGGGAGACTTTGGGGCCTGTTTTGGGTTTGTTCTGCAGGCAACCATGGGCAGCAGCCAACCAGGGGAAATGAGCAGCTGTCCTTGGGAGCTCCACAGTGAACACGGAAAGAGGCTGACCTGGTTGAAATCTGTGACTTCCGGTGCAACTGCACTGCTTGGGGACATCGAACTGTGTCCTTTGCAGGCATCCCTTACTTCACTTAGAGGGTTGGGCATTCCCTGCCCAATTCTTCCCATGGGGAGAGGCTGCCTTGTAGGGTTTGATATCAGAGAATTGGGTAGGCTTCCAGGGCCTCAGACAGTAATGAAAAGTATCTGGTTGTGAATTCTAACCACAGCTCTCTTCTCTGGCAGGTGTGTCTCTCAGGCTTTGTTCGTTTATCTGAAACTCAGAGACTCGTTCTGTGTAGCTCATTGGCCTTGCTAGAGGATGATGGAAGGAGACACAGATAAAAGTAAGTTCTCTGTAAGTATTCATTTTCCTTTTGTCTAGTACTAAGTCTTCAGCTTACAGATGGAAAAAACAAAGGCCTAGGGAAGTAAAACAAGTCTCCCAAGGCTACAGGCTCTTTCATTGTCTCTAGAATCTACTATGTCTTCTGTGAGGCACTCAGGAGGCAAAAAAAAAAAAAAAAAAATCTACTCCAAGGATTACTAATGCAAAGTTGGTTTTCCAAAGAGAAGTGAATCTGTATGCTGATAAATGTTTAGCAGCTAGCTGGGGCCAGGGGTATGGGAAGTGGGGAGGAAGGTCTGATTTGTAGGGTTGTTGAATTTTCTTTTGAGATAATTGTAGGTATGTGTGTGCATGCTGTCACTTGAGTTGTGTCCAACTTTGTGCATGTACAATTAAAAGAAATAATATAGAAAGTTCCCCTGTACCCTTTATCTCATTTCCCCCAATGGTAACATCTTGCAAATCTATCACAGTATCACAGTCAGGATATTGATGTGATATCCATCAGTCTTTATATTTTCCCAGTTTTGCTTCCACTCATTTGTGTGTTTGCATGTACTTAGACCTGTACAGTTTTATCACATATGTAATTTTGTGTATTCACTACATAGTCAAGATACAGAACAGTTTCATTAACACAAGGGTCCCTCTGTTGCCATCTCCACTCCCATCCTGCTCTACCTTGCCCCATCTTAAAAAAAAAAAGAAACTTTCTATTTTGTATTGGAGTATACCCAATTAACAGTGTTGTGATAGTTCCAGGTGAGCAGTGAAGGGCCTCAACCATCCATATACATGTATCCATTCTTCCCCAAACTCCTCTCCCATCCAGGCTGCTACATAACATTGAGCAGAGTTCCTTGTGCCTGATAGTAAGTCCTTGTTGGTTATCCATTGTAAATATAGCAGTGTGTACATGTCCATCCCAAACTCCCTAACTATCCCTTCCTCCTACCCTGCCCCGCTCATTTCTTGCCCATCTGTAACCCGTGACAACCTCTAATCTGTCCTCCATTTCAAAATTTTGTCATTTGTTATATAAATGGAATCATACACTGTGTAACCTTTTTGGACTGACTGAGTAAAAAACTCAACATAGTTCTATCAAATTTGATTTAAGTTTTTTATAGGTATCAACAATTCATTCCTTTTTATTATTGAACAGTATTCCAAGCTGTGGGTGTATGATGGTTTTTTTTGCTATTCACTTGTTGAGGAATGTCTGGGTTGTTTACAGATTTTGGCTTATCACATATGAAACTACTATGAATATTCATATACAGATCTTTATTTGATCTCTCTACCCAATACTGTTGTTGTTGAATTGTATGGTAGTTGCATGTTTAGTTTTATAAGAAACAGTCAAATTGTTTTCCTGAGTGGCTTAATCATTTTCCATTCTCACCAGCAATATATGAGTGATCCATTTTCACCACATCCTGACCAGTATTTGATTTTGTCACTGTCCATTATTTTAGCTATTCTTTAGATAGATATATGCATACATGCATGCATACTCAGTCATGTCTGACTCTTTGCGACCCCACAGACTGTAGCCCACCAGATTCCTCTGTCCATGGGAATTTTCCAGGCGAGAATACTGGAATGGGTTGTCATTTCCTCCTCCAGGGGAATCTTCCCTACCCAGGGATACAATTTGCATCTCCTGTGTCTCCTTGCATTGACAGGTAGATTCTTGACCATTGAACCACCTGGAAGCCCAGATAGACATATTGTAATATATTGTGGGTTTTTCTTGTGTACATTTTCCCAATGGATAATGAAGCTGAACATCTATTCATGTGCTTATTTGCCATCTGTCTATCCTCTTTGGTGAAGTATCTGTTGTCTGTTGCCCATTTTCTAATCAGTCAGTTTGCTTCTTTTTTATGGATTGTCTCTCTTTTTACAAGTATTTATTTATTTTGGCTGCAGTGGTTCTTCATTGCTGCTCATGAGCTTTCTTTAGTTGTGGTGAGCAGAGGCTTCTCTTGTTGAAGAGCACAGGCTCTAGGCACACGGGCTTCAGTAGTTGCAGCACTCGGGCCCAGTAGTTGTGGTGATGGGTTTAGTTGCTCCATGGCCTATGGAATCTTTCTGGACCAGAGATTGAACCCATGTCCCCTGCACTGGTAGGCTGATTCCTATCTCCTGTACCACCAGGGAAGCTTGTCTATTTGTTTATTTACTGTTGAGTTTTAAGAGTTCTTTATATATTCTACATATTAGTCCTTTGTATCTAATATGTGATAGACAAATGTTTCTCCCTAGTGTGTAGCTTGTCGTTTTATCCTAACAGGGTGTGTTGCAGAGCAAACATTTTAAATTTTGATGAGGTCAAATTTGTCAGGTTTTCCTTTTCTTTTACTCATTGCACTTTTGGTGTCCAGTCTAAAAACTGCTGGGGTTTTTTTCTAAGTATTTCATAGTTTTATATTTTACCTTTTGTGGCAGTTTTTGTATGAAGTATGAGATCTGGGCCAAGGGTTGCCTTTTTTTTTTTTGTACGTGTGAACTTCCCCCCCCCCATGGGTGTCTAATTGCTCCAACTCTATTTGTTTAAAAAGACTATTTTTCTCCATTGAATTACTTTTGCACCTTTGTCAAAAATTAGTTGGGCATATTTGTGTGGGCCTACTTCTCTATTCTGTCTCATTAACCCATATATCTGTTTAACTAGTGCTTGAGCACACACATGTACATGTACTACTGCCTCGGTTACTGTAGTTAAATAATAAGCCTTAATATTGGGTAGATTAATTCCTCCCTTTATCCTTCCTTTCCAAGACTATTTTGGTTATTCCAGGGCTTGTAATTTTCCATATAAATTTTAGAATAAGTTTTTCTATATCTATAAAAAATCTTGCTCAAATTTTGAAAGGAATTGCATTAAAATTATTAATCTCTTTGGAAAGAATTGACATCTTTAGTATATTAAGTCTTCTAATCCATTTATTTGAGTGTCTTTCCAGTTATTAGGTCTTCCTTGATTCCTTTTACCAGTCTTTTCAGCATATAAATCCTATGCACATTTTGTTAAGTATATACCTAAGTATTTCACTTTTTTGGAATAAATATAAATGGTACTGTGTTTTTAACTTTAGTGTCCACATTTTCATTATTAATATATAAAATGTGATTTATCTTTTGTGTGTTGATCTTATATCTTGCAACCTTGCTGAACTTACTATTGGTAAGTTCAGATTTTTCTTAGTAGATATCTTGGGATATTCAGTATAGACAATGTGAAAATGGGGACAGTTTTATTTCTTCCTTTCTGATCTTTGTCTTATTTTTCTTGTCAATTGCATTAGGTAAAACTTTCTATACTTTGATGAATATGAATAGCGAGAATGAGAGTCCTTACTTTGTTCCCTAAGAGGAAATCATGCAGTTGTTCACCATTAGTGTGATGCTGGTTGTAATTGAAGTGGTTCTGGCCTGCCTTACCTTGTTGGTGTAGTCCTAGGGTTTGGTGCTGGTTGTGGAACCCCTAACTATCCTTGCATCTCCAAGATAAGAACACATCCATTATGGCTTTGGTTCTAACTGTTTTGGGGTATGAAACTTGAAAAAAATATTCATTCAACAAGTATTTGTTGGGTGGGTTATTATGTGTCAGTTACTATGATAGCCACCATATTTATGTAGATGAATGGGCTAGATAGATCCCTACCTCTGATGAATCCCACATCTAGTTGGGGATAGAGGCAGCTTAAGAAGCAATTTTGGGAATTCTCTGGCAGTCTGGTGTTTAAGACTCAGAACTCAGTCTTTCATTGATATGGACTCAGGTTCAATCCCTGCTCAGGGAACTAAGATCCCATGGACCAACTGGTACAGCCCTCCCAAAAAAGAACCAGTTTCACATGGTGTCTTAAATATTATAACATAACCGTAGTGTTTTCTAAGTATGCAGGGTGAGTACCTAGAAATCAGAAAAGGCAACCTGAGGTAAAAGTTCCCCAAGATAAACCTTACAGGCCAGGTAGATTTTTTTCCAGGTGAATAAAGAGGTGGAAGTCCATGCCTGTCAAAGAGAAAACCTGTACAAGGAGGGGCAAGAACTGCTGAGTCTGTTAGTAACTGGAGAGGATGCATGAGGAACTCTTAAGGGGAGGGGAGAATCGAGATGAGATGAGAGAGTAGGACAGGCATCATGTCACGAAAGGCCTGGTACACTCTGTTCTTGAGCATGAATTCTTTCTTGAAAGTGATAAGGAGTAATTTAGACATTGTAAGCAGAGGACTTAGCATGATTAGATTTGTATTTCAGGACTATCACTCCAGATTGCAGAGACTTGGGGCTAGATACAGGAAATGATGTGGATGTGGATTCTGGCAGTCATTAGAGGAGTTGGAGAGGACAGTATATGTGGGAGAGATCTCAGGAGTCAGACATGACTGAGTTTAGTGATGGAGAGACTGAGGAGTGTGAGAACAGGCAGGGGTCAAGGACAGCTGACAAATTTGTGAATTTTGTAATCGAGTGGACTAGATATCACCAGAAATAAGAAGCAGGGGCAGATTTGTGGGGAGGTTATGGGAGTGATAATAAATAAGGGTAGGGACGTGTTAAATTCTAGGAGCTTCGGGAGTCTTACAGGTGAAAATGTGCAGCCATAGACAGACATGAAAATCTTGAACTCACAAGAGAACTGTCAGAGGCAGGGGGAGAAGGCTGCCAATAACACTGGCTTTTTGATAATATACAAGCTGCTAGAGTCACCTCAGTGATAAGGGCAAATGTAGACAGTTTGTCTGTTTTCTATATATATTATCCTTCTCGCAAATAAAGGCTGAAGATTCTCTCCATCACTGATAAAAGAAGGTGATAGGACCTATAATTGTCCCAAGGAAGAGAGCCTTCCTATCTCTTGGAATGCGGTGGGATTCCATTATGACCCAGTCCTTATTTACCGTTTGGATTAGGCCCCTCATCACTGAAACTACCACATGTAGCAAAATGTCTGATATCACCTCAGTTAACTTATAACACAGGGATCTGACTATTCCCTTAGACCTTTCTAACTGCATAGAAAAAGCACAAAGAATGGTAACCAGTGTATTTTAGGTCCAAAAAACCCAACAACAACGAAAAAGAAATATACTTCAGTAAAAAAAAAAAAAAAAGAGCTTTAGGGGCTTCCCTGGTGGCCCAGTGGATAAGGACACTGCCTTGCAGTGCAAGGGGCGCCGGTTCCATCCCTGGCCTGGGAAGATCCCACATGCTGTGGAGCGGCTGGACCGATGTGTCCAGTTACCGAGCTGGAGCTCTGGAGCTCATGCGCCCAGAGCCAGTGCTCTGCGACGACAGAGGCCACCACGATGGGAGGCCCACAGGGGCCAAAGAACAAAGGTGGATGAAAATAGATAAATGAAATACCAATAGAAGTGGTCCACCCGCCCCCCTCCTTCCCCACCCACCCCCAAAAAAAGAGCTTTAGCTTAAAGACAGAAGAACTTTCCATGAGGATCTTAGCTAAGTGCAAAAATAAAGTGTCAGAGAATGTCCTCCCTCAAATGCTCTAAGAACAGAACAAACATTCATTTTATGAGAGAAAAGTTAAGATAGGTTAGTCAAAGCACCACTGTTATTTAGTGACCCTTCTACTGCCCTCAGGATGAAATACATTATCTAAGTATCGCTTACACAGCCCATCATTATCTACTTCTTGCTACTCTAACTTCCTCCCTTTCTGCAGATGTAAATCTATTGCATGTTTGTGCTCTATGTGGCCAGTTATGTCCTACTGTGACCCTATGGACTGTAGCCCGCCAGGCTCCTCTGTTCATGAGATTCTCCAGTCAAGAAAACTGGAGTGGGTTGCCATTCCCTTCTCCAGGGGATCTTCCTGACCCAAACATTGAACCCATGTCTCCTGTGTCTCCTGCACTGGCACATTGGCACGTAGATTCTCTGCCGCTTCACCACCTGGGAAGGACAGTCTTGGAAGCTCTATGTTCTAACCCCTTGGGTCTTCTATCTGTTTGAAAACCTTATTTACCGTTTGGATTAGGCCCCTCATCACTGAAACTACCACATGTAGCAAAATGTCTGATATCACCTCAGTTAACTTATAACACAGGGATCTGACTATTCCCTTAGACCTTTCTAACTGCATAGAAAAAGCACAAAGAATGGTAACCAGTGTATTTTAGGTCCAAAAAACCCAACAACAACGAAAAAGAAATATACTTCAGTAAAAAAAAAAAAAAAAGAGCTTTAGGGGCTTCCCTGGTGGCCCAGTGGATAAGGACACTGCCTTGCAGTGCAAGGGGCGCCGGTTCCATCCCTGGCCTGGGAAGATCCCACATGCTGTGGAGCGGCTGGACCGATGTGTCCAGTTACCGAGCTGGAGCTCTGGAGCTCATGCGCCCAGAGCCAGTGCTCTGCGACGACAGAGGCCACCACGATGGGAGGCCCACAGGGGCCAAAGAACAAAGGTGGATGAAAATAGATAAATGAAATACCAATAGAAGTGGTCCACCCGCCCCTCCTTCCCCACCCACCCCCAAAAAAAGAGCTTTAGCTTAAAGACAGAAGAACTTTCCATGAGGATCTTAGCTAAGTGCAAAAATAAAGTGTCAGAGAATGTCCTCCCTCAAATGCTCTAAGAACAGAACAAACATTCATTTTATGAGAGAAAAGTTAAGATAGGTTAGTCAAAGCACCACTGTTATTTAGTGACCCTTCTACTGCCCTCAGGATGAAATACATTATCTAAGTATCGCTTACACAGCCCATCATTATCTACTTCTTGCTACTCTAACTTCCTCCCTTTCTGCAGATGTAAATCTATTGCATGTTTGTGCTCTATGTGGCCAGTTATGTCCTACTGTGACCCTATGGACTGTAGCCCGCCAGGCTCCTCTGTTCATGAGATTCTCCAGTCAAGAAAACTGGAGTGGGTTGCCATTCCCTTCTCCAGGGGATCTTCCTGACCCAAACATTGAACCCATGTCTCCTGTGTCTCCTGCACTGGCACATTGGCACGTAGATTCTCTGCCGCTTCACCACCTGGGAAGGACAGTCTTGGAAGCTCTATGTTCTAACCCCTTGGGTCTTCTATCTGTTTGAAAGCCTCTTCCACCTGCCTTATGCCGCTGTTGACTCTGATTCATCCTTCAGGTCTCTTGAAGGATGCTACTTCCTATAGGAAACCTTTATTGATCTTCTAAACTGTAGTTGTCTCTCCTGTGTGCTCATATTTATTAACTGAATCATTCAGTATATGTTTTTTAAGGGCCTATTTTTGTGTCAGGCACTGTGCTAAATTTTGAAAAAAATAAATCTGCCCCAATCTTCTATTGGAGAAGTGAGACAGTAAAAAGTCAACCAGTGGCAGTAATTAGTACACAAGGCAAGCTGCTGTACTTACATATCCACCAATAATGTAGCATGAATGAACTATAACACACCAGGCTCCTCTGTCCATGGGATTTCCCAGGCAAGAATACTGGAGTGTGGGTAGCCATTCCCTTCTCCAGGGGATCTTCCCAACTCAGGGGTCAGACCTAGGTCTCCCACATTGCACACAGATTCTTTACCATCTGAGTTGCAGGGAAGCCCCAGCATGAAGAGCACAGATGTTTATCTCCCCTTCAACAGTTGAGGGTATATGTTCCAAGTCAATGGGCAGCTCAGCTTCAAGTAGTTGTGCAAGTACCCAGATCAAGAGTGGCTCTGCCATTCTTCAGTGCATGGCTTCCAAAGTCACTGCAGTCCATTGCTGTCTAATAGAATATTCTATAACAGTGAGAGTGTTCTATCTGAATCTGTGTGGTCCAACCTAGTAACCACTAGCCACAATGGCTATCAAGCTCTTAAACTGTGTCTTCTTCAAGGACTCTAACTTCCTCCCTTTCTGCAGATGTAAATCTATTGCATGTTTGTGCTCTATGTGGCCAGTTATGTCCTACTGTGACCCTATGGACTGTAGCCCGCCAGGCTCCTCTGTTCATGAGATTCTCCAGTCAAGAAAACTGGAGTGGGTTGCCATTCCCTTCTCCAGGGGATCTTCCTGACCCAAACATTGAACCCATGTCTCCTGTGTCTCCTGCACTGGCACATTGGCACGTAGATTCTCTGCCGCTTCACCACCTGGGAAGGACAGTCTTGGAAGCTCTATGTTCTAACCCCTTGGGTCTTCTATCTGTTTGAAAGCCTCTTCCACCTGCCTTATGCCGCTGTTGACTCTGATTCATCCTTCAGGTCTCTTGAAGGATGCTACTTCCTATAGGAAACCTTTATTGATCTTCTAAACTGTAGTTGTCTCTCCTGTGTGCTCATATTTATTAACTGAATCATTCAGTATATGTTTTTTAAGGGCCTATTTTTGTGTCAGGCACTGTGCTAAATTTTGAAAAAAATAAATCTGCCCCAATCTTCTATTGGAGAAGTGAGACAGTAAAAAGTCAACCAGTGGCAGTAATTAGTACACAAGGCAAGCTGCTGTACTTACATATCCACCAATAATGTAGCATGAATGAACTATAACACACCAGGCTCCTCTGTCCATGGGATTTCCCAGGCAAGAATACTGGAGTGTGGGTAGCCATTCCCTTTCTCCAGGGATCTTCCCAACTCAGGGGTCAGACCTAGGTCTCCCACATTGCACACAGATTCTTTACCATCTGAGTTGCAGGGAAGCCCCAGCATGAAGAGCACAGATGTTTATCTCCCCTTCAACAGTTGAGGGTATATGTTCCAAGTCAATGGGCAGCTCAGCTTCAAGTAGTTGTGCAAGTACCCAGATCAAGAGTGGCTCTGCCATTCTTCAGTGCATGGCTTCCAAAGTCACTGCAGTCCATTGCTGTCTAATAGAATATTCTATAACAGTGAGAGTGTTCTATCTGAATCTGTGTGGTCCAACCTAGTAACCACTAGCCACAATGGCTATCAAGCTCTTAAACTGTGTCTAGCACAACCAAGGAACTGAATTTTAACATTTAATTGATTAAATAGTTAATTAAATAGCCCCATGTGGCTGGCTAGTGGCTACCACATTGGAGAGTGTATCCTCTTTGTTACTTCAGCCAGTGGAGTGGAAGGGGGAGAAAAAAATGGAATTCCGAGACCTGAGATCTTCTTATAAGCAAGTGAGGCCAATGTTGCATGAACAGCTCTGAGTCACATTTCTCTGGACCAACTGTGTTTCCTTGCATCTAATTAGGCATCAGTTATATGAGAGATCATGATTTTATACACCATTAAGAAAGAAACAAATGCTGCCAATTAAACTCTTATAATGCTTTTTTAAAAGTCACATGGACTTTTAGTTTTTACTTATTGAAAGAGCCTTTTAGATATACTAAATACACACGTAAAGCAAAATAGAAGTAAAATTCCTTCGGCTTGAGTCTAACTCTTCTAAAATGCTTTTCAAGTTAGAATTGCTGATGTCGGTGGTTTTCCACAGAAGATCATTCTCTATGTCCCCTAAAACATGGAATTTCCACACTAAAACTGATGTGGAATTTCTTAAAAGAATACTGTTATATCTAGGATTTTCTTCTAAGATGCAGAAACCCATTTGGCAGGTTGTGATTCTGGTGTTTTTCTGTTTGATCAAATTAATAGTATTATTTTCCCCTCAATTGTACCAAATATTGCTAGAAGTTGAGCAGTTTTGACAAATGGGTATTCAGTCTCAACAATGGTCCTGCTTGACACATGAATTGGTCACATCAGCCTCTCATAGCTTTGAAATTCTTTTTGTCTGTACTGAAGGGTTTGGCAATTTCTCCTGCTTTCAATTTCATTGTTCGACATGAGATAGGCAATCCTTTTGCTCATATCTCAGAAGCAAAATGTAACTCGGCTTCATCTATTTTAGATGTCTTCCTTTCTTAAGTCTTGTAAACACTTGGTTGTTACTTTGCAAGAAAATATGAAATTGCTGCCATTCCTCGAATGATGAATATTTGCTTGCTAATATCGAATTTATGCCCCATTGCTCTGTTTACATGGCTTCCAAATTTGTATCCTTTCTATAACATGGTTTACTAATCTTTTAAGCCAGTGGCTAGTTGGCACAACCAAGGAACTGAATTTTAACATTTAATTGATTAAATAGTTAATTAAATAGCCCCATGTGGCTGGCTAGTGGCTACCACATTGGAGAGTGTATCCTCTTTGTTACTTCAGCCAGTGGAGTGGAAGGGGGAGAAAAAAATGGAATTCCGAGACCTGAGATCTTCTTATAAGCAAGTGAGGCCAATGTTGCATGAACAGCTCTGAGTCACATTTCTCTGGACCAACTGTGTTTCCTTGCATCTAATTAGGCATCAGTTATATGAGAGATCATGATTTTATACACCATTAAGAAAGAAACAAATGCTGCCAATTAAACTCTTATAATGCTTTTTTAAAAGTCACATGGACTTTTAGTTTTTACTTATTGAAAGAGCCTTTTAGATATACTAAATACACACGTAAAGCAAAATAGAAGTAAAATTCCTTCGGCTTGAGTCTAACTCTTCTAAAATGCTTTTCAAGTTAGAATTGCTGATGTCGGTGGTTTTCCACAGAAGATCATTCTCTATGTCCCCTAAAACATGGAATTTCCACACTAAAACTGATGTGGAATTTCTTAAAAGAATACTGTTATATCTAGGATTTTCTTCTAAGATGCAGAAACCCATTTGGCAGGTTGTGATTCTGGTGTTTTTCTGTTTGATCAAATTAATAGTATTATTTTCCCCTCAATTGTACCAAATATTGCTAGAAGTTGAGCAGTTTTGACAAATGGGTATTCAGTCTCAACAATGGTCCTGCTTGACACATGAATTGGTCACATCAGCCTCTCATAGCTTTGAAATTCTTTTTGTCTGTACTGAAGGGTTTGGCAATTTCTCCTGCTTTCAATTTCATTGTTCGACATGAGATAGGCAATCCTTTTGCTCATATCTCAGAAGCAAAATGTAACTCGGCTTCATCTATTTTAGATGTCTTCCTTTCTTAAGTCTTGTAAACACTTGGTTGTTACTTTGCAAGAAAATATGAAATTGCTGCCATTCCTCGAATGATGAATATTTGCTTCGCTAATATCGAATTTATGCCCCATTGCTCTGTTTACACGCCTTTCTGTGTACATGATACCTTTTCATTTCAATGCTAAATCATAGTATAATCTTTCTGAAGATGTTTTAAACAACAATTCAATTTAGCATGTGTAGCATCAGCGATGCACAGATCTCAATTGAAGTGATGATACTGGGAATAGCCTTGACCAGCGCTGCATATACTAGGCCAGTGACAAACATGTCATGACTGGCATTGAGCTTACGTCAGTGGTAATGTGCTGTTGACTGGAGGGAAAGAGTCAGTGCCCTCAGTCAATATTGTGCCCCCAATCAATAGTGTTTGTTTGGGGGACAAACCAAAGGCAAAACCAAGCCAGTTATGGGTGAGCTAAGAGGATTCTGGCCTGTGAGGAAATAGGAAAAAAAACCCAAGTGAGAACTGAGAGAGGCAAAAATGAGAGCCTGTGATGGCCTTGAAGGGGAAGAAGGAGGGAGGGAGGGAAAGAGCGAGGGAGGAAGGGAAGGAGGGTTGTTTTCTGAACAGCCCTGAGCTTGAGACCAATGGCATGCATGTATTTTTTACATGCATACACACACCACATATACATACATATATATACATACATACACATCTGTACTCTAATCAACCAATTCTGGCCTGACCTAGCTCAAGTGGGTTTCTGTACTTGCAATACACAAAGACTAGAACACTAGCCTTTTAAGATCTGTTTTGGTTCAAGCGCTGACCTTCCAGAAAAAGTCTAAAGGAGCTGATCTGACCACAAAAGGAACTGCATCAGTTGGGTCAGTTTGAGGGATTCTGACTAAAGAAGAAACATGAATTTCATGCAGCTTAATATGAGCTGACACTCAAGCACATACCCTCTATAGGATTTCACCCATGACTAACAAGCCTTTTAATCATGGCAAGAAGACACGGAGATTTTGCAAACACGCTTTTGCAGTACCCACATTTAGTGTTCCTGACCCTGTTTTCTTGCCAGATTGCGAGAAGCACCTGCTCCTTTTCAAGCAGTTGTCAGATCAATATTTAATCAATTGCCTTTTGATATTTGGTAGCGCTGAATAAATGGGATGCCAATATTTCTGCTCAGAGTCTTTCCTCTGGTGTACCTCATTCCGTCTCTGTGAAAGCCTTTGGGGGCCTCTAAGCACTAAGTGGCACGTCCTCCGAGTTCTGTGATACCCACCCTCCTCTGCTACTGAGGGGCTCTGTGGCACAAGGAGATGCAGGATGCTGGCATCAGTGCCACTCTTATTAAAGCGTCGTCCAAACTAAGGCATGAAAGTGGGAGCGCAGAGCTGCATTCGGGACACTGAGGGGGCTTTGCCAGGTGAGGGCTATTTAATAGACCAGCCACATTAAAGACAGGCAATGATGTAGTGAAAGGAGCCTAATGAGCAGAAGTGAGGCTACCGTATCTAAAGAGAAAAAATAATGAGCTGTGAAATATACCCCAAGGCGAGATTGCCAGCCTTCTGCAAGGAGGTCTCAGCCTATAGGTAAAAAAAAAGGCTCATGTGGTCCCTTATCCATGCATGGTAAACAGAAGTTCACCGGGCAATTAGGGGCTGAGCTGAATGTAAGATTTGAGGACCGAGAATTATGTTGCCGACTCTTTGGAGATTTCTATACCCAAGACCCCAGCCTTAATTCCCAAAGGCAACAGGGACATACTCAAGCTATGAATAGAAATTAGGAATAATCATATCATCAAAACAACCCTCTCAGTGTCTGTGCCGCAGATGGACATCTGGATGTTAGTTTTAGAAATCTCAGGGACTGGCACCACAGGATCTTTCAAAAGCTGTCCTCAGGGGTCATGCCATGGGGCTGCCTTGAGGGCAAAACCACTTTCTAATGAGACCCTCTTGGTCTTTCAGTAATGACCTTTCCTAGAATGGGATCCAAGCTGGGCATGCCCTACCCATGATCTTATTTGTTTTACAGTGTGTGTGGGAATGCCAGGCTAGATTTAGATACATCCAGAAAAAAAAAATATTAAACAGAAAGTGTGACTATATGACTCATGTGAAGGAAAGAAAAGAAGCAGAAGGTTTGGTTCCTACCCTTAAGAAACATATAAACCTCTGTCGCATAGACAATCAAGCGTTTACAGAGTAGCTTTTCAGGTTCATATAGTGGGAAAGTGGATGGTACCTGTGCTTCCCAGATGAGAAAGGACAATGAAATATACATAATGAAACTATAAAAAATAATACAACTTTGTGATAACAGATCCATATTACTTATGAATATTTTCTTCAGCATTTTCTAAATAGGTGCTCAAAGCAACCCCATGAGATAGGCAAGGTTAGTTTTGGGTTGGCCAAAAAGTTCATTTGGGTTTTTCTGTACCATCTCATGAAAAAACCTGAATGAAGTTTTTGGCCAACTCACTGTTATTCTGCCATCTTACATGTGGGTAACTGAAGCTTAGCAGGATTGAGTCAGGAGTTTCTCATCTTTTAGCCACTGGGATCCAAGGATGAGTAGAGTTTGCATGCATAATGCACTCCCAGGGTCATAGTCAGATTTAGAAGAAATTCACATTTCTAGGATAAATAAATAGTGCTACAAACTTTTGTCAAGGGGGATAAGTGAAGGCAGGGATAGACACATTACAGTTGTATAATGAATAATGTGAATAATGAAATCAACCATTTAAAATTAATCAAAATTTTAGCAGAAAAAAATCCAGAAGGATGACCAGTTAGGGCTCATAAGATTACTATATTACTTTGAATCAGGCAGTCCTCAGAACCATTCATGAACCAATGATGACAGTGCATGTTCCATTAAAATTGTTACTTAACAAATTACCCTAAAACTTAGTAGCTTGATGCAACAGCAGTTAGCTTTTGCTGTTTTTAGGGGTGATTCATGTGATTACAATCAGCTGGTGATTAAGGCTGGAACAGCTGATATTTCTTTCTCTTCATATTATCCCAGGATTTCTCAATGTAGACTTGCCGTTTGGGCTAGTTTGGGCTTCCTTACAGTATGACTACTCCAGGCTGTGTGTTCCAGCCAGCAAGGCAGAGGTTGCATCGCCTTTCCTAACCTACACACATTCTGTTGGTCACAAGCAAATCTCAGACAGGTTCCACTTAGTTTCAAGAGGTGGGGACAGAGATCCCAATCTCTCTATGTGAGGAGTGTCCAGGTCACATCATTGATGAGTATGTGAAAGTGAGTTATATTTGTAGTCATCTTCGAAATGAAACCTAGTGGAATGGTACCTGTGCTTCCCAGATGAGAAAGGACAATGAAATATACATAATGAAACTATAAAAAATAATACAACTTTGTGATAACAGATCCATATTACTTATGAATATTTTCTTCAGCATTTTCTAAATAGGTGCTCAAAGCAACCCCATGAGATAGGCAAGGTTAGTTTTGGGTTGGCCAAAAAGTTCATTTGGGTTTTTCTGTACCATCTCATGAAAAAACCTGAATGAAGTTTTTGGCCAACTCACTGTTATTCTGCCATCTTACATGTGGGTAACTGAAGCTTAGCAGGATTGAGTCAGGAGTTTCTCATCTTTTAGCCACTGGGATCCAAGGATGAGTAGAGTTTGCATGCATAATGCACTCCCAGGGTCATAGTCAGATTTAGAAGAAATTCACATTTCTAGGATAAATAAATAGTGCTACAAACTTTTGTCAAGGGGGATAAGTGAAGGCAGGGATAGACACATTACAGTTGTATAATGAATAATGTGAATAATGAAATCAACCATTTAAAATTAATCAAAATTTTAGCAGAAAAAAATCCAGAAGGATGACCAGTTAGGGCTCATAAGATTACTATATTACTTTGAATCAGGCAGTCCTCAGAACCATTCATGAACCAATGATGACAGTGCATGTTCCATTAAAATTGTTACTTAACAAATTACCCTAAAACTTAGTAGCTTGATGCAACAGCAGTTAGCTTTTGCTGTTTTTAGGGGTGATTCATGTGATTACAATCAGCTGGTGATTAAGGCTGGAACAGCTGATATTTCTTTCTCTTCATATTATCCCAGGATTTCTCAATGTAGACTTGCCGTTTGGGCTAGTTTGGGCTTCCTTACAGTATGACTACTCCAGGCTGTGTGTTCCAGCCAGCAAGGCAGAGGTTGCATCGCCTTTCCTAACCTACACACATTCTGTTGGTCACAAGCAAATCTCAGACAGGTTCCACTTAGTTTCAAGAGGTGGGGACAGAGATCCCAATCTCTCTATGTGAGGAGTGTCCAGGTCACATCATTGATGAGTATGTGAAAGTGAGTTATATTTGTAGTCATCTTCAGAAACTGAAACCTGCCAGGGTGTATTTATTTGTTTATTTATTATTTGGCTGTGTCAGGTCTTAGTTGTGGCATATGGTATCTGTTGTTGCAGTACACGGATTTTTTGGTTCTGGTGCTTGGGCTCTGGAGTGCTTGGGCTTCAGTAGTTGCAGTGTGCAGGCTTAGTTGCTCTGAGACATGTGGGATCTTAGTTCTCTGACCAGGGATCAAACCCATGTCCCTTATATTGCAAGGTGGATTCTTAACCACTGGATCACCAGGGAAGTCCCCCTGCCAAAGTATATCTTAATCTAAGAGTTATGATTCATTTAATTTTGTGCTCCCTGAGGCTCATGCTAAGAAATAACATGGTCAGTCAGATCTTTTTTGATATAACTTGTTTTTGTAAAAAATGAGGCTTGAATTTTTCCAGACTTTCATTCTATATATAAATTTACTAAGGTGGTAAACATGCAAATTGAAGGAAAAATATAAGTAAATATTATTTTATTATTAATATCACAAAAGAGAATTTATAATGAGCATCTTATTATAAACATGAAAAGCAATTTAACAGTTCTACTGTGTTACTGCTTTGTCTTGCCTTTTATTGGGAAGTCAACTATTGTATCATACAAATGCTCCCCCAGTCCTTTTCATTGATGTGCAATATAGAAGCACATGCACCATTTCTTTTTCCTCTTCTGTTTCCTCTCACTTTGTCATTAAAAATGTATTATTATATGAAATAAAAATGGAATGGAAGCAATTGTAGACTCACAACTCACGGGCAGTATAAAAAATCTATAATCATTATGGCAAATATTGATAGAACAGTAACTGTCTGGTTTGACTGAGGCATGGTTTAACAGTTTCACAAACTTTTCTACATCAGAAGCCATGTCACCCAAGGGGAAAGGATATACATGCTTGAATCCTTGGATACTGGTAGATGACGGTAGACAGGTTACAGTGATCGGTGTCGGATTCTTGATCTCCAAAGGAGAAGCATTTATATTGGGATCAAAAGACTTGGCTCTGGTCACTCAGATCTTCATGCAGTAAAAAGTTTATTAAGGAAGAAAGGGATAGAGAAAGCTTCTAGCACAGGCACTGGAAGGGGGGGTTCCCCCCTCCCACCCCCCACAAAGCCAGTTCAGGCAAGACAATTTGTATTTTCCAGTCGATTATTAACAGTAGATCAAAAGAATATCTTAAGGTTGTAAAGACCTTGCTAGGCTCACACCCACAACAATAATATAAGATTTAGCTAGAGGATTTTCTCCGGGCTTCAGGGCTAGGTGAGACATTCTAATGTAAAGGCCTTGATAGGCCCGCAACGTTAACATAAGACAATAAACTTAGTTTCAGACTAGATCTTCATCATAACAAACATTTCAGGCTAGAAGAATGTTTGTCTTTCTTCCTCTTCTTCCTTCCCCTCCTCCTTGGAACATGATGGCCTCCTTATCAGATCTGCCTGTTCACCCCTTTCAGATACATAGCCCCGAGTATCTGAGTAGCCTAAGGGCTATGGGTGATCTTCCTTGAAAATTCATGTATATTTTGTGTTTTCTTCTAAAGAAGACGTCAGTGCTTTTGCTTTAATATATATTTTAAAAGGATGCCTTACATATCATCAGTTATCGTTGAATGGCCATATCTATGACTTTAAGCATCTCTGTTCATGCCCTCATAGCAGTTTGGGCGGCAATGGATGGGTCATACTTAGTTCTCATGATCCCAGCTGACACTTTCTCTTTTTGAGAAAACACAGCAGAATGCTGACAAATTATAATGATGTAATTATTGGCATAGAGCTTCCCAATTGGTTCAGCGGTAAAGAATCTACCTGGCAGTGCAGGAGACACTGGTTCAATGCTTAGGTCGGGAAGATACCCTGGAGGAGGATATGGCAACCCACTCCATTATCCTTGCCTGGAGAATTCCATGGACAGAGGAGCCTGGTGGGCTACAGTCCATGAGGTTGCAAGAGTCAGACACGACTGAGCAACTAAACCACCACTACCCCCACCGCTGATTATTGACATTACTTTAAATTCACTCTAATTTATGTATCTTAAATTGCTTTCAAACTTTAGCACTTGGCTATTATTTTTAACTAATTACTTGAGGCACACTTCACAGTGATTGACACCCTAGAATGTTCAGGCATCTCTGCTAAGAATTGCTGAGATTAGTGACTAACCTAAGGTCATGTGGTTAATTAATAACAGTGCAGATATTCAGACCATATCTTTGAACTCCTTATCTTGTGTTCTCTCTGCTACACTTCAGAGTTCATAAAAACTACTAATAGAAATCCACATTCCTAAAGAAGCCGGGGGACCCACGGGACGCCTAAAAGAACATTTGGCAAAGAAAGTAAATTTAGTAACTTATGCTGTATTATTTACACATTCAATTACTTATTTATTCCTGAGAGGATTAGAGAAGAAACATGTGGTACTGAAGAGTCTCTGTTTTTAAGC
This sequence comes from Tragulus kanchil, assembly GCA_022376925.1. Classification (NCBI taxonomy): domain Eukaryota; kingdom Metazoa; phylum Chordata; class Mammalia; order Artiodactyla; family Tragulidae; genus Tragulus; species Tragulus kanchil. Next base: position 92,239,976 of record JAIOJX010000001.1, on the reverse strand, counting down.
CAAACCAGACTCCACTCTCTCTGTCCGCCCCCAGTTCCACAGCAGAGTATCTCCATGCTGGTTGCACACCCCATGCCTAAGGGGCTCTGTGGGGCTGGTGATGCCAGAACTCCACTGAGCCTTGATACAATGAAGCAGAAATGCCTTGTCGTGCCTCTTGCGAAGTGAGCAGTGTTGTAATCAGTATGGGGGAGCTGCACAATGCTGTTGAATTGAGTATAGGGGGTGGGGGCACTCACATCCACAGGCTGGCAGGATCCTACCACTGCTTGTCATTGTGTTGTACCCAGGTACCCGCATTTGCCTCAGAGGCATAGTTGTTGTTTCTGAATGGGGTTCACCGCTTTCCTTATGGAGAATTCCTTCTTAGGGACTCTGTTGCCCTCCATGAGATCATGCTTCTATCAGAGACCTTCTAGATAAATGTCTTCTATAACCGTATGTCTAAACCCCGAGTTTTTGTTTTTTTAACCTGGGAAACTTCTTAACTTCTGTTAAAACAGTGGCTGTCTCTGTGGTGGTGGAGAAGGAGGATGCACCTGATTGCATTCACCATAAGCCTCCAAGTCCCAGCTTTATATTTTCTAGTAGAGGTTGTCATTCTTGGTTTTAAGAAAATCTGTAGTGAAAGGTCAGAGAGAGAAGGGGAGAGAGAGAGAGAGAAAGAGACTGGCACTAGGACAGAATTTGCTAAACTAGCTCATTGTACGCACTTGAAATGACCAAAAATTATTGAACAAAAAAATCAGAGTACATGCCACCTGGTGTCATTGTTATTCCTGTTTGCTTTAGTTTTTTTCTGTTTTTAATAATCTTTTTATGCCAGCAAAGAGATGTTATAAAAATCCTGGAAGCCAACAGACCTGGATTTCAATCCTCATTCTCCTTACCTGATCTGGCTATTCCCTATCCTTCCTAAGCCATGATCCTTCATGTTTCCTGGGGAATTAAACTAGACAGTCTCCCAGAGACATCCTGGCACTAACATGCTATGCTTCCATGAACTTGTGAATTCTTCCAAATGATCATGGTTGTGAGGTGCCAGCACTGTTACCCCCAACAAAGTCTTTCATGAACTCTATAGAGGAGTGGAGTTGCCAAACTACCAGACTCATGTGGAAAGTGCACAGGGCTCAAGTCTCTAATGAGGGCCCCTGCGGCATCTTAGAACTTGGACCCACTGGTTGCAAGCCTCTTCATTGGTCTTGGATAAAAACAAAGCAAAACAAAGAAATTGCTGGGCTTCTGCTACCTTAAAAAAGTCTGAAGCCAAGATGACGCAGGCAATCCAGAAACAAAAGTTCCTGAAAATGTGAGTAAAATACAGGTTGCTTTGAACCCCTTGCAGAATTAATAGGCTGAGTCAAATGCCTCCATGGCATAGGTTTTATTGAAACTGTCAACAGAGCAAGAGAGTAATGCAGTGAGTTGCTAAGGAAATGACCTGGATGAGGCAAGTGGCCATTCACTTTGCACTTGGGTCCCAAGTCCCTCAGGACTCTGCACTCAGGTAATGGTCAGCAAGTAGGCGGGAAGGAGATTCCCTTGGTGTTAAGTGATCCAACTTTGGGTTTATAGGGCTTCAGGAACACTTGCTGATGGCAAGCCAGGATCAGCTTTTTCTTCAGAAAGTCCTAGGTTTTACATCAGCAGAGTTTTGCAGTCTGCTTAAGAAAAGATCCCAGTTCACTCACCAACACCAAAACCGTCTGGGTCATCCGGGACCTACATATATGTGTGTGTGTATATATATACATATACAGCCTTTCTCTATTCTTCCTCTTGATCACTTCTCATCCATCCACCAGCACCCGACTTAGTGTCACATCTCCCTGGAATTCTCCAATTCCAGGTAGGAAGATGAATTCCAAGAGATAGTTTTTCTCCCAGACTACTGAGATCTCACCACAACCTATCCCTGTCTTACAGGGCAGGTCACCTTATATCTTAATCATTTAATCTTATTTTTGTAACTGTTTTGATTGCAGGTGTTCAAAACCAAAACCAGACCCAACTGGCTTAAACCAAATGACAATCGATTGGTTTGTGCCACTGGAAGTTTCACCTTCAGTTGCAGCTTATAATTCAGCTGCCCTATAGTTACTCCAAGACCTATCTGGATGAGCTCCATTCTTAGATTTCCTGTGCTCTCTGGCTTTTATATGTTGTTTCTCTGGAGATGTCAAGCTTAAATAATCTTAGAACTCCTACCAAGAACAGACAGAGACTCCTTTTCTCTGAAGCTGGAGGAAAACTTTGAGACATGAGTCTTCTTGATCCTAATTGGCCTGCCTTCTATCATGTACCCATCTCTTTCCAGTCACGATGGTCTTGAGGATTGAAGTCTCTCATTGGTTTAAAAGAGGTTGGGTGTTCCACTCACATAGTCCAGAAGTGGAGGTGAATTTCTTGAACCTTGTATGCTGAGAGGAGCAGCAGAGGGGTAGTTTTTACTATATATAAAGGTCCTACTGAGACCAAGTTGTAAAAATAATGTGTCCATTCCTTTGTTGTGAGTTCATCAGAACATAGCATTGTTTGGCATGCAGTGGGCACTTAATAAATGCTGGCCAAGTTTATGAATGAGGAAGAGAATGAACCTGGCCTGGCTCTACCTCCTTTTCTCCATTCCACTCTCATCCATTGCCCACCCCTGGCCAGTGGAAGCCATCAGCCTTCTGGGGATGGGAAATCAACAGTTGACATCTTCCTACACACACTTGCCTTCCTACACTTTTAGCCAGTATAATTTTGATGGGTTATGATTCAATTGCTTTTTGTTCAGAAGCCACAGCAAGAAATTATTTCTTGCTAGTATTGTTGGAGGATTTTCCACAATATGACTAGATTATTGGTAATTTAATAAGATACCATATAATGCTATTAATAATAATATGTGATTTTTTCCCAGCAATCATATTGCTCACTGCATGAAAATTTTCTTTTTGAAAAGTTTTGGATGGCCAAGATATAGATCTAGTTCACTGTGTTGCTCTGTAGCCTTCTATATATTCATACAAATAAGCAATTTTTCAAAAAAAATTACCAGTTTTATGGTAGAAAAATTATGAGTGTCTTATTTCCTTATTTTTGTTCCTCTGTATTTGCTCTTCCCCTGCAGTGAGCATTCGCCAAAATATACTTCGGAAACTTTTTTTGTTTTTGAGAGGAGGAACTTTATAGGAGATTGCATTTTCCTTAATTATTACTTTGGGGCAGCATCTTTCCAGACTGAGGAGATGGACTGGATTTGGGGGGTTCCATCCCCAGGCACAGGCCCATTCTTAACATGTGCAAAATTAGAGCACAATCTTAGAACTCCTACCAAGAACAGACAGAGACTCCTTTTCTCTGAAGCTGGAGGAAAACTTTGAGACATGAGTCTTCTTGATCCTAATTGGCCTGCCTTCTATCATGTACCCATCTCTTTCCAGTCACGATGGTCTTGAGGATTGAAGTCTCTCATTGGTTTAAAAGAGGTTGGGTGTTCCACCCACATAGTCCAGAAGTGGAGGTGAATTTCTTGAACCTTGGATGCTGAGAGGAGGAGCAGAGGGGTAGTTTTTAATATATATAAAGGTCCTACTGAGACCAAGTTGTAAAAATAATGTGTCCATTCCTTTGTTGTGAGTTCATCAGAACATAGCATTGTTTGGCATGCAGTGGGCACTTAATAAATGCTGGCCAAGTTTATGAATGAGGAAGAGAATGAACCTGGCCTGGCTCTACCTCCTTTTCTCCATTCCACTCTCATCCATTGCCCACCCCTGGCCAGTGGAAGCCATCAGCCTTCTGGGGATGGGAAATCAACAGTTGACATCTTCCTACACACACTTGCCTTCCTACACTTTTAGCCAGTATAATTTTGATGGGTTATGATTCAATTGTTTTTTGTTCAGAAGCCACAGCAAGAAATTATTTCTTGCTAGTATTGTTGGAGGATTTTCCACAATATGACTAGATTATTGGTAATTTAATAAGATACCATATAATGCTATTAATAATAATATGTGATTTTTTCCCAGCAATCATATTGCTCACTGCATGAAAATTTTCTTTTTGAAAAGTTTTGGATGGCCAAGATATAGATCTAGTTCACTGTGTTGCTCTGTAGCCTTCTATATATTCATACAAATAAGCAATTTTTCAAAAAAAATTACCAGTTTTATGGTAGAAAAATTATGAGTGTCTTATTTCCTTATTTTTGTTCCTCTGTATTTGCTCTTCCCCTGCAGTGAGCATTCGCCAAAATATACTTCGGAAACTTTTTTTGTTTTTGAGAGGAGGAACTTTATAGGAGATTGCATTTTCCTTAATTATTACTTTGGGGCAGCATCTTTCCAGACTGAGGAGATGGACTGGATTTGGGGGGTTCCATCCCCAGGCACAGGCCCATTCTTAACATGTGCAAAATTAGAGCACAAGTTCAAATGGAAGCCTGCATACCATTTGTATACTAATCACAAGGTGTAATTAAGCTTATAAATTAAGTAAAACATATCTGTCTTCCTACCTTGACAAATATGACTTCATAATTGTTTGGAAGTTCAGCCTTGAGTTTAGAATCCTTGGATTCTCCAAGCTGTGCACTGGAACGTGGTGACATGGGAGGCTTGACGTCTGGCCTTTGTCCCACTGTCCTTCTCTTCCCATCCCTGGGCTCCAGCCCACATTGCAAGAGGTCCCACCAGCCTCCATGTCCAAGCTTCATCATCATCCCCTCTTTGGAAACAGTCACTCCATGGCCACTTCTTGAGGTTGGCTCTGCACACCAGCTATGTGGTCTCTCCTCAGGAGGAAGCCGTGCGGAAGAAGCCTGCAGGTCTCAGATATGTTTTCTTGCTCTTCTGAACTCTTCACCCATGAGGACAGGTTTAGCCACTGAAAGGCCAGAGTGGGAATCTTCTAAAGCACAGGGCCTAGGACAGGGACTTTCCCATCTGGAGCCAGGAGAGAAACTGCCCATGACCAAGGATGCTGGGTCACAGGGAAGATGTGATAGCTCCTGTTATCATGCTTGCTGCTCCAGGGATACACCCATTCACCGCACACAAGAGAGTGGCTACATGGTTCACACAGCAGGAGCACATTCTTGACGCTGAGGCTACAGCCAGAGAGACAGAGGGAGAGAAACACCACCCACACACCCACACACACACACACACACACCCACACACCCACACACCCACACACCCACACACCCACACACACACACCCACACCCACACACACACACACACACACACACACACACACACACAGACTCACTCACTCACTCACTCACTCACACACATATACCCTGGTGTGGATCTTGGAAATGATCTCTATAGTGAAAAGGAATCTGTCCTCAAATGCAGCCATCGTTAAACGTGGAAGCTGCTGTCAGGAAGCCACATAGATCTGGATGCTCTCTGGTTCTGGGCCCCTAGGTCCTTAAGGGCACTACTGAGGGGCCAGCCTACAGTGATCAAGACAAACATAACTGAGCCTTTAAAATTGTTTTAACAGATACTGTGGCAACCCTACCTGTATTCCTTCAACACTACTGCAATCCTTGCCAGAAGTCATTTTGCAAGCACCCAAAACTCTCCATCTACTGGAATTGCTTTACTGGAGCATGGACCGGCCAGAGATGCTAAGGCATTGATGCCTACAGGAGCAGCGCTCAGCCAATGTTTGTGGAGTTGGAGGGTGAGTACCTCGCTTCCTTCTTCCAGTGTGCTCATTCTGAGGTATGAACTCTATATCCTCTCTTGGAAGTGTTCAGTGGGACTGAGTCTCCGTTGTCTGCATTGGTGGTCCGATCATTAATACATGCTTTGTCAGTTTCCTTCCCTCCTTTGTCACACTTCTCCACCACTCTCCTGGGATATTTTCCTTGGATATTTCCCTAATGAACTCCGTATACCCAAATCCTTCTCTTGGGGTCTGCTTCTGGGGTCCACAGCACGAGACAGTTGTCTCTTTCTGGTTCCACTCATCTTGATTACTTATGGCATGTCAGGCACTGTTCTCTACATGTGGCTATTATTGTTGCTCAGTCGCTATGTCATATTCAAGTATTTGCCACCCCATGGATGCCAGGCTTCCCTGGCCTTCACTATCTCCCCAAGTTTGCTCAAACTCATGTCCATTGAATCAGTGATGCCATCCAACCATCTCATCTTCTGTCACCCCCTTCTCCTGCCCTCAGTCTTTCCCAGCATCAGGTTCTTTTTCAATGAGTTCACTCCTCACATCACTTGGCCAAAGTATTAGAGATTTTGCTTCAGTATCAGTCCTTCCAATGAATATTAAGAGTTGATTTCCTTTAGGATTGACTGGTTTGATCTTCTTACTGTCCAAGGGACTCTCAAGGATCTTCTCCCATACCACAATTCAAAAGCATCAATTCTTTATGGCTCAGCCTTCTTTATGGACCACCTCTCATAACTGTACGTGATTACTGGAAAAACCATAGCGTTGACTAGATGAACCCTTTTCAGCAAAGAGAGGTCTCTACTTTTAAATAGGGTGTCTAGGTTTGTCATAGCTTTTCTTCCAAGGAGCAAGTGTTTTTTCGTTTTATGGCTACAGTCACTCTCCACAGTGATTTTGGAGTCCAAGAAAATAAAGTCTCTCACTGTTTCCATTGTTTACAGATCTCTTTGCCGCAAATTGATGGGACCAGATACCATGAGCCTAGTTTTTTGAATGCTGAATTTTAAGCCAGTTTGTTCACTCTCCTCTTTCACCTTCATCAAGAGGTTCTTTAGTTCCTCTTCCCTTTCTGCCATTAGAGTGGTATCGCATTATCATCTCAATTTTGCAAATGAGGAAACCAAGGCTTAGCAAAATCTGAACTCCCTGAACTCTCACAACTAGAAAGTAACAGAGATAGGATGTGAACAACATGATCAGACTCCAGAATCCAAGCGATTGATCATTTCCCCTTAATTGCATTATATGTGACCAAAAGGCCCAGGCTTAGCTTGGCCTTAGATTCAAACAGAAGAGCAGTGCAGGTCTGAAATCCCAGTCTACCATTTTTACTTGTCTGACCTTCCATGATCTTCCTCATACATTCACAATAATAATAGTGACTACCTTCCAGCATTTTGGGAAATTTACATGACATGAACATGCTCTGCTCCTGTGTCAGTCAGCTGCCCCATTGCCTCCTCCTCTCTATCAGGCCCTTACCCTGGGCTGTCAGGAGGATGGGTAATCGCAGAAGAGAACGCAGCCTCAAAAGCCCATTGTTTCCAGCAAGGATCTGGCTAAGTAAGAGCCATTTTTTCCCCCTTCCTGCCCTCAGTCTTTCCCAGCATCAGGTTCTTTTCAATGAGTTCACCTCACATCACTTGGCCAAAGTATTAGAGATTTTGCTTCAGTATCAGTCCTTCCAATGAATATTAAGAGTTGATTTCCTTTAGGATTGACTGGTTTGATCTTCTTACTGTCCAAGGGACTCTCAAGGATCTTCTCCCATACCACAATTCAAAAGCATCAATTCTTTATGGCTCAGCCTTCTTTATGGACCACCTCTCATAACTGTACGTGATTACTGGAAAAACCATAGCGTTGACTAGATGAACCCTTTTCAGCAAAGAGAGGTCTCTACTTTTAAATAGGGTGTCTAGGTTTGTCATAGCTTTTCTTCCAAGGAGCAAGTGTTTTTTCGTTTTATGGCTACAGTCACTCTCCACAGTGATTTTGGAGTCCAAGAAAATAAAGTCTCTCACTGTTTCCATTGTTTACAGATCTCTTTGCCGCAAATTGATGGGACCAGATACCATGAGCCTAGTTTTTTGAATGCTGAATTTTAAGCCAGTTTGTTCACTCTCCTCTTTCACCTTCATCAAGAGGTTCTTTAGTTCCTCTTCCCTTTCTGCCATTAGAGTGGTATCGCATTATCATCTCAATTTTGCAAATGAGGAAACCAAGGCTTAGCAAAATCTGAACTCCCTGAACTCTCACAACTAGAAAGTAACAGAGATAGGATGTGAACAACATGATCAGACTCCAGAATCCAAGCGATTGATCATTTCCCCTTAATTGCATTATATGTGACCAAAAGGCCCAGGCTTAGCTTGGCCTTAGATTCAAACAGAAGAGCAGTGCAGGTCTGAAATCCCAGTCTACCATTTTTACTTGTCTGACCTTCCATGATCTTCCTCATACATTCACAATAATAATAGTGACTACCTTCCAGCATTTTGGGAAATTTACATGACATGAACATGCTCTGCTCCTGTGTCAGTCAGCTGCCCCATTGCCTCCTCCTCTCTATCAGGCCCTTACCCTGGGCTGTCAGGAGGATGGGTAATCGCAGAAGAGAACGCAGCCTCAAAAGCCCATTGTTTCCAGCAAGGATCTGGCTAATTTATTTCAAAAGGTTTTGCTTCTGTGAAGTTTAATAGAGTTGATGAGTATTAAAGGAATCATTTAATCTTCATTTGAATGTGAGCAGTAAATGTGTTTTGGAGATTATATTCATTCCCTAGTGACTCTGAGTACTTTCCCATTCCAAAGTTGATTTTCATCCATTGGAGCAAAGGGTTTTCAGGTCTGTGGAGTTGTCTGAATGAAAAGCAAGTGTTTCAAACTGAGGCTACTGCTTTGCCACATCTCAAGCAAGGTGGCAGAGTTTCCTTCCGGGCGTTGAAACACATGTGACCCCTGCCTGACCCATTTATTCCTGTCTTCAGCTGCTCCCCAACATGTCCAAGGCTTAGAGGCTCTGTAAAGCGGGCTTCAGAGGCACAGGACATAAAGACTGGTCTTCCTCCCCTCGGCAGCCTGCTGCCTCTTCTACTTTACCATCCCTGATGGAAGGTCAGCCACTTCGACTAAAGGTAAAGTGGCTAAGCTCCATCTGGGGAGCCATTTCACCAAATGAATTTTAATAGGTTGGAATCAGGTTAAACTCATGTAGAAGGTAAGAAAGGATGCCTTATTTGTTATCAAATGTGTAAGACAGCGCTTTTACATCCTGTAAGTGCTCGGGATGTGCCTGTTGCTTCGAGAGAAGGAGAAATTTGTCCTCCCTTCTAGGAGCTATTCAGTCTTCAGCTAAGCCTGGTAGCATCTGAGGAAGGGCTCAGAGTTTAGGGCTTCTCCCTGGCTAGCAAACATCCCTGCATCAGGGCAGAACACTGATGGGCTAGTTACATTAGTATGATACCTGTGTGTTTAGTCCAGTGGCGAGGTGTGGGGCAGTGGATCAAGGGGGGACACAGCCAAGGGTTTCCAAGGATGTTTAGTTAGCCTTATGCCTTTCTTTTGCCCACACTGGATCTCTCATCCTAATCATCAACCCCTGAAATGTTCCCCAGGCACACGCTGAGCTTTGATCTTTCAAATGAATTCTCATAATTGAAGAGGTTAAGAAAACTGACCAATTCCAGTCCCAGTTGGGATTCAAACCCCAACCGTTCTGTGACCAAATCCATGCTTCAGTCTCAGTTGTTATGCCACCTCTTGACGAGGAGTGGAAAGACCTGTATTCAAGGTTGGTTCCAGCACTCTGGTGGCCTTACTAAGTCACTTACTCTGTTGGACAGGCAGTTCCATCTGTAAAATGGAAATAATGCTGATTTATGTACACAATAAGATTGTCATGAAGAGCAAATGCATGTGAAAGCACTTGAAAGGCAGTCCAATGTTCTTCAAGTATCATCCACTGTCCTTTATCAAGGATGGTGACAATGATGAGGAAAATGATGGTAATCACTGAATCACAGAGACACCCCAAAGGAGACCTCTTTATATGGGGACCCACAATAGTGGGTGACTGTGGAGAAATCCTTGGGATGTAGTTTTTAGAAGACTGCTATTAATCAAGTAGAAAGATGAAGCCAGATGCCAGGGAATGAAAGGCAGTGTTAGGTAGGAGGAAATGCAGCCATATTTGAGTATTCTGCTTATGAACCTAGAAGACCAAGAAGCAAGAAATAAGGCCAGAGCTGGGGTATCAGCTGGGTCAGAGGCCAGCAAGACAGCAAAGGAGCGGGCAGGGGAGCAGTCGGATGGACTGCAGGCCCTGAGCAGCAGTGAGATCTGACTGTCTTTGTTAGCTGTCAGTTTCAGGTCATATTTTTGAACAACAAGTGAACAGCCTTATGCCAAAACCATCTGGGCCTGCTTTGGGACAAGCCCCCAGCTGCAAGAGTACATGGAGGTGGAGTCTTACAATATTTATGGATTTCTGATGCATTCCCTCTGGAGCTCCAGGAGGCGAAGCACATTCCAGATGCATAAAGGCTGAGTATCTGCCTATGAAATGCCACAGGAGGCTCTGGCTACAGTAGTCGGTCCCAGCTGAGGCTGGGTGGCTGCAGATGGGGATGAGGAGCCCAGAGCCTCAGGCCAAGCCAGCTTCAGCCTAATCATCAACCCCTGAAATGTTCCCCAGGCACACGCTGAGCTTTGATCTTTCAAATGAATTCTCATAATTGAAGAGGTTAAGAAAACTGACCAATTCCAGTCCCAGTTGGGATTCAAACCCCAACCGTTCTGTGACCAAATCCATGCTTCAGTCTCAGTTGTTATGCCACCTCTTGACGAGGAGTGGAAAGACCTGTATTCAAGGTTGGTTCCAGCACTCTGGTGGCCTTACTAAGTCACTTACTCTGTTGGACAGGCAGTTCCATCTGTAAAATGGAAATAATGCTGATTTATGTACACAATAAGATTGTCATGAAGAGCAAATGCATGTGAAAGCACTTGAAAGGCAGTCCAATGTTCTTCAAGTATCATCCACTGTCCTTTATCAAGGATGGTGACAATGATGAGGAAAATGATGGTAATCACTGAATCACAGAGACACCCCAAAGGAGACCTCTTTATATGGGGACCCACAATAGTGGGTGACTGTGGAGAAATCCTTGGGATGTAGTTTTTAGAAGACTGCTATTAATCAAGTAGAAAGATGAAGCCAGATGCCAGGGAATGAAAGGCAGTGTTAGGTAGGAGGAAATGCAGCCATATTTGAGTATTCTGCTTATGAACCTAGAAGACCAAGAAGCAAGAAATAAGGCCAGAGCTGGGGTATCAGCTGGGTCAGAGGCCAGCAAGACAGCAAAGGAGCGGGCAGGGGAGCAGTCGGATGGACTGCAGGCCCTGAGCAGCAGTGAGATCTGACTGTCTTTGTTAGCTGTCAGTTTCAGGTCATATTTTTGAACAACAAGTGAACAGCCTTATGCCAAAACCATCTGGGCCTGCTTTGGGACAAGCCCCCAGCTGCAAGAGTACATGGAGGTGGAGTCTTACAATATTTATGGATTTCAGATGCATACCCTCTGGAGCTCCAGGAGGCGAAAGCACATTCCAGATGCATAAAGGCTGAGTATCTGCCTATGAAATGCCACAGGAGGCTCTGGCTACAGCAGTCGGTCCCAGCTGAGGCTGGGTGGCTGCAGATGGGGATGAGGAGCCCAGAGCCTCAGGCCAAGCCAGCTTCAGGGCAGACGGGCTCTAGGGTGACTCCTCATGTTGCTTTTGGCAGAAATACCACAGGGAGACCCTGACTCCAGGGCTTCCTTTCCTGTGGCCATGTTAACATTCTCCCGAGGGCACATGTGTAGAGCCATCTGTTGGCTTTTTCTCCCCTGTTAAAAAGCTAAACTCCTCTGGGTGCCAGAAATAGGTTACCCTTGTTTCCAAAGGTGCTAGAACTCAATCCAGTACTTCGTCGATGTTCACTAGACAAAAGGCAGCTTGTTCTCAGTGCTGGGGTGGCTACAGCGCCATGGGCCCTGGACCTTGGTCTCAAGCCCTTGACAAAGAGGTTTTTACAAAGGAGCAACTGTAAGAAAATATAAAAGAGCACAGTCTCCTGAAGGTGACGAGCTAAAGAACAGGAACTTTTGTCTTTTGGGGGCCAGGAAGAACCACCTGGGGTTTCTCAGGTGTGAGTTTAATCTGCCCATGACTCGGATAAGGTGTCCATTGTCCAGATACATTATCTGTCACATTTCCACACCAACCCTTCAACAGCTGACAGTGTAGCAGGGCCCCCACAGAGGCTGTGAGGGGAACAATCAGGAGAGCGGAAATCAGGCATCTGGTGATTTAAAACCAGTTCCGCTTCTAGTAGGTAAAATGGAAATGCGGGTAGGGCCATGGGGCGACTGGTTCACCATGTGAGAGATTCCTCTGCATTTGCAAAAAGGGTAAAACAGTCCAGGCATCGCTAGTCACTGAGGACAGAGCCAGGCGAGGGTCCTAGCAAGTGTGAGGACAGCTTTTTCTCACAACCTGGAGATAAAGGGAGCTCTCAGTAGCAGACCTCATCTAAAATGAGGAGTGGCGGACCCAAAGCTGCAAAGAATAATCTGAAGCCTTGACCCTGAGACTTTTTCCTTCCACCACAGAACTGAACATAGCTGACCTCAGTTGCTGAGCTTAGTGTCTGGGTCTGATCACCTCGGAGAGCCGGGAGCAGAGACCCCAGTCCCCAACTTCTGGAATCCAGGCCGTCTTTCCATTGCTCCTTTGTGTCTGTTCTACTTGTCAGGGTGCTTTTGAGGACAAACATAACAGACTAAATGGCCACCATCATTGTGATGTGTAATGACCTAACTAGTTGTGACTTCAGTGTGTGACAACCTTCTTAGTTGAGTTCATCCAATGGTGGGACTTTGAGAAACTCTTGGCAATGTTCTGCTGCTCAAGTCCACAGATCTGCACACATTTCTTCCTCCCAGGGTCTGTTGCTCAGTTCCCAAGGATGGAATATGGAGCCACCTTCTAGTGAATTCCTTTTTCCATTAGAATTGATTTCTCTTGCTTCTAATTCTGCCAGAATTGACTTTTGTTGCTTTTAAGTGAAGAAACCTAACTGATATTCCCATTTATTCATTCATCCAGTAATTTATTTAGCACCACCATCTGCCAAGTACTGATACTATTCCAGGTAAAGCATGGGGCCTGCCTTTGAGGACCTTTGAATCTACTGGGAAAGAGATACAAGAAGAGACGCCAGAAGTGTGTGCCAGGAGGAGCACAGGAGGTACAAGCAGCTGAGACTTGATGGAGTTAGGGAAGGCTTCCAGAGGAGAATGCTTAAGTTCTGATGGGTGGGCAGAGGTGGCCCAAGCAGAAAAAGGGAGAAAGATGTCTCGCATTTGGACCAGAAAGCAAAGGCCCGAAGGTGTGTGACAGCAGGGCATGGCTGAGGCACCGCTGGCAGCTTAGCTGAGACCTAGACACATATGGAAATGCTACAGGAGGGGCAGCAAGAGAGCAGGGCAGGGAGGCACTGACCCAGGATGTCTCCTGGTGATTAGCCAGAGAGACTGAACAGTACCCCGGAGGAATCACAGAAAAAAAAATTGAACCAGAGAATCCTTTGGTCATGCTTGTGTGCGAGGAAGGTCCCTCCAGCCTCAACTGCAGACTGATTGTGGAGAGGCTTTGGTGGAAGAAGGGATACTAGTCATACCGGGGGCCAGGATGGGGTTTGAACCAAGTCTTTTGTCACGAATTAGAGAGATAAGGTTCAGACCAAGGAGAGAGCCATTTGGAAAGTAGATGGTTTAGAATTCTAGATAGATGCCAAGAAAAAGAAAAGCGAGAAGAGTCACTTGGATCCTTTGTGTCTGTTCTACTTGTCAGGGTGCTTTTGAGGACAAACATAACAGACTAAATGGCCACCATCATTGTGATGTGTAATGACCTAACTAGTTGTGACTTCAGTGTGTGACAACCTTCTTAGTTGAGTTCATCCAATGGTGGGACTTTGAGAAACTCTTGGCAATGTTCTGCTGCTCAAGTCCACAGATCTGCACACATTTCTTCCTCCCAGGGTCTGTTGCTCAGTTCCCAAGGATGGAATATGGAGCCACCTTCTAGTGAATTCCTTTTTCCATTAGAATTGATTTCTCTTGCTTCTAATTCTGCCAGAATTGACTTTTGTTGCTTTTAAGTGAAGAAACCTAACTGATATTCCCATTTATTCATTCATCCAGTAATTTATTTAGCACCACCATCTGCCAAGTACTGATACTATTCCAGGTAAAGCATGGGGCCTGCCTTTGAGGACCTTTGAATCTACTGGGAAAGAGATACAAGAAGAGACGCCAGAAGTGTGTGCCAGGAGGAGCACAGGAGGTACAAGCAGCTGAGACTTGATGGAGTTAGGGAAGGCTTCCAGAGGAGAATGCTTAAGTTCTGATGGGTGGGCAGAGGTGGCCCAAGCAGAAAAAGGGAGAAAGATGTCTCGCATTTGGACCAGAAAGCAAAGGCCCGAAGGTGTGTGACAGCAGGGCATGGCTGAGGCACCGCTGGCAGCTTAGCTGAGACCTAGACACATATGGAAATGCTACAGGAGGGGCAGCAAGAGAGCAGGGCAGGGAGGCACTGACCCAGGATGTCTCCTGGTGATTAGCCAGAGAGACTGAACAGTACCCCGGAGGAATCACAGAAAAAAAAATTGAACCAGAGAATCCTTTGGTCATGCTTGTGTGCGAGGAAGGTCCCTCCAGCCTCAACTGCAGACTGATTGTGGAGAGGCTTTGGTGGAAGAAGGGATACTAGTCATACCGGGGGCCAGGATGGGGTTTGAACCAAGTCTTTTGTCACGGGAATTAGAGAGATAAGGTTCAGACCAAGGAGAGAGCCATTTGGAAAGTAGATGGTTTAGAATATACTCATCTAGATAGATGCGAAGAAAAAAAGAAAAGCGAGAAGAGTCACTCGGCTCTTTCTTTCTCGCCTCCTATAGCTATTCTGAGCATGTCTTTTTTTTTTCTGGTGAAACTCTGTGACTTCCCTTAGCTTTCAGGGAAAAGTTCAAATTTTTAGGTTAATCAAATAAAGCTTTTTCTAATCTGTTCACTTTTTCTAATCAGGTAACCTTTATGTTAGCAGGAGAGGAGACAGAGTTTGTCTGTTTGATTAGCCATGTTGTGCTTAAAAACTGTATAAACCTGCAGAAAAGCTGAACTATAGGACATGAATACCTCTCTATGCTTCCTCTAGATGCACCAGTAGTTAACATTTTGCTGCATCTTCTTTATCTGTTGCACTCTCTCTCTTCCTCAACGTATGTGCATTCCATTTTTTAACTGGGCCATTTGTAAGTTGCAGATATCACAATATCTCACATCTAGGTACATCAGGGTGTATCTCCTAAGAGCAAGGAGAGTCTCCTCCAAGACCATAATACTCAATAAATTTAACATTAATTCTATAATATTATCCACTATATAGTCCACTTTTACATTTCCCTAGCTATTCCCAAATATGTGCTTAATAGCTTTTAAAAACATCTAGAACTCAAGGATCATGAATTACATATGGTTATTATACCTCTTTAGTCTCTTTTAATTTATAACAGTCTCCTCCGCATTTTTCATTACATGACCTTTTCTTAGACTCCAGGCTAGTTGCCTTGTTGAATGAGTTTCTATCTGAGTATGGCTGATTGTTTTCTCATGATCAGATCCAGGTTATACATTATGGGTGAGAATTCTACATAGGTGATCTCATATCTTTCCTGCTGTGTCACATAAGGGAAACACAATAGCTGTTTGTCCCCTTAGTAAGTTTCATCTCTCTCTAAAAATCCCCTTTCCTCCTTTGTAATTAATCAGTAACTTGGGGTGTGATCTTACTTGTAAATATCTTGTTCTGAACATTGTTTCACCCATTATCATCTATTAATAGTCCTTGCTTGAGTCAGTTACTCTATTGTTGGTTACAAATTATTGATTTCCTAAATATATCATACATTATACCTATATTAGCTCTTCTTCTATAAAGAACAGCTTTCCTTCTCCACTTCTCTGCCCACCCCTTCACCATTTTGTAGAAGCATTGCTGTAGACTCCTAGATGCTGTTAAATTTACATATTAAGTATGTGTATATACATACAGGTATATATAAGTATATGTATATATATATGGGTATAGATAGGTGTGTGTATATAGGCATGTGTGTATTTGTATATATAGGTGTATATTGTTGTGTGTGTATATAACTAGGTTGCTGTTCAGTTGCTAAGTCATGTCTGACTCTTGCTATTCTATGTCCATGGGATTCTCCAGGCAAGAATACTGCCCTCCTCAGGGGGATCTTCCAAACCCAGGGATCGAACCCTGTCTCTTATGCCTCTTGCATTGCTAGGTGGGTTCTTTAGCACTAGCACCACCTGGGAAGCCCTTCCAACCCCACAACCTACTTTAGCAATGTTCTTTCTAGACAGTTGGGTGACCTCAAACCTTAGCAGGGTTGAGGCTTTACTTTTGTAAAGAAGATCTCTTCTCCTCCTCCCAAACAAAAAAGGTGCCTCTTTAAAAGGAGGCCCTAGGAATTCCCTGGTGGTATGGTGGATAAGAATCCTCCTGCCAGTGCAGGGGACATAGGTTCAATCCCTGGTCTGGGAAGGTTCCACATGCTATGGAACAACTAGCCCATGTGCCACAACTGCTGAGCCTGAGTGCTGCAACTCCTGAAGCCCAGGTGCTCTAGAGCCCATGTTCTGCAACAAGAGAAGCCACTGCAATGGAAAGCCTGTGCACTGCAACAAAGAGTAGCCCCATGTCACCACAATGAGAGCCCATGCGTAGCAATGGAGACCCACTGTAGCCACAATAAATAAATTAATGAAAAAAATAAAAGGGGGTCTTAAAGGTGGGAGTTTGGGGGCCTGCTAGGCAATGTTTCTGGTGCAACAAGTCAGCTTTCCCTCGCTCCATCTGGCAGTTGATGGAGCAGCCTCCCCAGCCTAGGGGTAAGGTAGACTCTCTGATCCCTTAGCTTCCCTGGCAGGCAGCTGCAGGACTTCTGATTGGCTAACCCATTCGTTCCAGGTCCTTAGAGTCATCACAGGATGCTTGTACACACTTGGGCCCCAAGGTGCTAGGGAACACTTGGGACAGCACAAGGTCCGCACTGTCCCTTCAACCAGAGCTGAGTCCATGTCAAGGAAAACTGCCTTCCATTCAAAAGCTGCAGGTGCGGATAGCTGCAGGTAGGGTTATCCTCTGTGCTCTGACCAGCTCTCTGCGACAGACTTGGTGGCCTTGAAAGATCCTCTACTTCTCTTCAAGACTTTCTCCCTCCTCCACTTCCAAGGTCAACCACCTGCCATGGGCACCACTCATATCACGGTGCCTTTCTATTTCTCAGCTTCCCTGGCTTAGCAGCATTATTTGGCAATGACGACCACTCTCCATTTTGAAAATTATGTTTCCCGTGGCTTCTGTGACCTCCAGTCTACTCCCAACCTCGCTGGCTGCTAGCAAGCTCCTTCCCTGCTAAATGTTTCTTAAGGGCTGATGCACAGAATTCTGTCCTGGGTCCCCTTTTCTTGTCTGCTGTAGCCTTATCCCTTTTGGGGATTTCAAACACTATCTGCCTATATCCTCATGTATCTGAATCCTTACCTTCAGTCCAGACATCTCTCCTGAGTTTTAGACCCTCCGTCCCCCTGAATGTCCCATGGCTGTCTCAAATGCAGGGTGTTGAAAATATGCTAATCCCCTTCCCTGGAGACCTGTTCCCGGTCTTTGTCCACCATAGCAGTTACTTGCTCCACCATCTTCCTGCCCTCAAGCCTGACACCTGTACCCTGTCCTTACCTGTGTCCCCTGTCTCCCTCCTCATAGCTAGTGACTCCCCCAAATCTGTTGAGTCCATCTCCAAAATATTTCCAGTTCCATGGCCTCTGCCCGCTCCCCTTCTCATCCTCTCAGCCCAGTTCTACATAGGCCCTCTCTGGCCCCCAGGTCTGAAATCACTCCATGTGTGACCTGGTCCCGCTCTGGGCAGTGAGATGGGAATGGGCACCCTGTTCTTCCTCTCCCGCTCCTTCCCATGTACTTGTCTTTGTCCCACTCCAGCCCTGCGAGTTGAGTCATTCTGACTCTCAGTTGTCCCAGTGCTCAGAGGATGGCTGGCACAGAGGAGCACAGAATAAAAAAGACAGATGTTCTGTTTCCCAGACTGGTTTTAGAGCCAGGTAGATTCCTGTGGAGACCCTCTGAGTGTGGGGCCAGTGATGGTTCATTTTCTAGATGGGACTTGCTCTCTGTGCTCTCTCCAGCATCATTACAGGGAGAAGAGAAGACCTAGCCTGGAACTCCAGGTACAACTGCATGCCCCTTCATCTGGGCATGTGACCTTTACTGGTTTTCAAGACTTTCTCCCTCCTCCACTTCCAAGGTCAACCACCTGCCATGGGCACCACTCATATCACGGTGCCTTTCTATTTCTCAGCTTCCCTGGCTTAGCAGCATTATTTGGCAATGACGACCACTCTCCATTTTGAAAATTATGTTTCCCGTGGCTTCTGTGACCTCCAGTCTACTCCCAACCTCGCTGGCTGCTAGCAAGCTCCTTCCCTGCTAAATGTTTCTTAAGGGCTGATGCACAGAATTCTGTCCTGGGTCCCCTTTTCTTGTCTGCTGTAGCCTTATCCCTTTTGGGGATTTCAAACACTATCTGCCTATATCCTCATGTATCTGAATCCTTACCTTCAGTCCAGACATCTCTCCTGAGTTTTAGACCCTCCGTCCCCCTGAATGTCCCATGGCTGTCTCAAATGCAGGGTGTTGAAAATATGCTAATCCCCTTCCCTGGAGACCTGTTCCCGGTCTTTGTCCACCATAGCAGTTACTTGCTCCACCATCTTCCTGCCCTCAAGCCTGACACCTGTACCCTGTCCTTACCTGTGTCCCCTGTCTCCCTCCTCATAGCTAGTGACTCCCCAAGTCTGTTGAGTCCATCTCCAAAATATTTCCAGTTCCATGGCCTCTGCCCGCTCCCCTTCTCATCCTCTCAGCCCAGTTCTACATAGGCCCTCTCTGGCCCCCAGGTCTGAAATCACTCCATGTGTGACCTGGTCCCGCTCTGGGCAGTGAGATGGGAATGGGCACCCTGTTCTTCCTCTCCCGCTCCTTCCCATGTACTTGTCTTTGTCCCACTCCAGCCCTGCGAGTTGAGTCATTCTGACTCTCAGTTGTCCCAGTGCTCAGAGGATGGCTGGCACAGAGGAGCACAGAATAAAAAAGACAGATGTTCTGTTTCCCAGACTGGTTTTAGAGCCAGGTAGATTCCTGTGGAGACCCTCTGAGTGTGGGGCCAGTGATGGTTCATTTTCTAGATGGGACTTGCTCTCTGTGCTCTCTCCAGCATCATTACAGGGAGAAGAGAAGACCTAGCCTGGAACTCCAGGTACAACTGCATGCCCCCTTCATCTGGGCATGTGACCTTTACAGGCCGGTGGACTATACATAACCTAGAATATTGTTAATGAGCCTGCAGTGATGAGAAATGGCCTCGTCTGGCTCAGTAATCTTCAGCCCATGAGTGAAGTGAGAACATGACATGTCTCCAAATGCTTGTGTACGGTGCCGAGAGCCCCCTTCTTCCATTGCGTTCCTTAGTCAGGAGGTCTCACAACCATAATCTGGCATTGGTCACATTGGTTTGTAATTATGTCTTTACGTCTCTGACCTTGGGAGCTTGGCAGGGACCAGATTGTCCTCCTCTCTCAGGTCTCAGCTGGTGGTCTGGAGGCTGGCTCAGACTAGAGGATAGCCTGGGTGCATACTTTCTTGTTAAGAGATCAGAACTGGGAGCCGCCAGAGCCCCATGCCCATTGCAGGAGGCGTGCCCTGCCCTCTCTAGACGTTATTCAGGGGGAAGATTCCACAAAGTCTTTTCAGGGCTGCTGGCACAATTAGTTGCATAATGACAGGACATGATGCAATATTATGGAGTCTAGGTGTGATGCAAGGGCCACTCTGAACCACTCAGCAAGAAGGATCTCATTTGCGAGAAGACCAGGCAAATGCCCCTGGACCAGGGCCAGAGCTTTCAGAGTCTGTACTTCAGAGTGCATCTGCATGGTGTCGCCTCTGTGAGTTTCACAAACCTGTGTGTCCTGTCAGGAAAGGAACTCGAATGCTAGAGCCTTTTTTTTTTTTTTGTATTTCTACATAGGCCTCTCTGGCCCCCAGGTCTGAAATCACTCCATGTGTGACCTGGTCCCGCTCTGGGCAGTGAGATGGGAATGGGCACCCTGTTCTTCCTCTCCCGCTCCTTCCCATGTACTTGTCTTTGTCCCACTCCAGCCCTGCGAGTTGAGTCATTCTGACTCTCAGTTGTCCCAGTGCTCAGAGGATGGCTGGCACAGAGGAGCACAGAATAAAAAAGACAGATGTTCTGTTTCCCAGACTGGTTTTAGAGCCAGGTAGATTCCTGTGGAGACCCTCTGAGTGTGGGGCCAGTGATGGTTCATTTTCTAGATGGGACTTGCTCTCTGTGCTCTCTCCAGCATCATTACAGGGAGAAGAGAAGACCTAGCCTGGAACTCCAGGTACAACTGCATGCCCCCTTCATCTGGGCATGTGACCTTTACAGGCCGGTGGACTATACATAACCTAGAATATTGTTAATGAGCCTGCAGTGATGAGAAATGGCCTCGCTGGCTCAGTTCTTCAGCCCATGAGTGAAGTGAGAACATGACATGTCTCCAAATGCTTGTGTACGGTGCCGAGAGCCCCCTTCTTCCATTGCGTTCCTTAGTCAGGAGGTCTCACAACCATAATCTGGCATTGGTCACATTGGTTTGTAATTATGTCTTTACGTCTCTGACCTTGGGAGCTTGGCAGGGACCAGATTGTCCTCCTCTCTCAGGTCTCAGCTGGTGGTCTGGAGGCTGGCTCAGACTAGAGGATAGCCTGGGTGCATACTTTCTTGTTAAGAGATCAGAACTGGGAGCCGCCAGAGCCCCATGCCCATTGCAGGAGGCGTGCCCTGCCCTCTCTAGACGTTATTCAGGGGGAAGATTCCACAAAGTCTTTTCAGGGCTGCTGGCACAATTAGTTGCATAATGACAGGACATGATGCAATATTATGGAGTCTAGGTGTGATGCAAGGGCCACTCTGAACCACTCAGCAAGAAGGATCTCATTTGCGAGAAGACCAGGCAAATGCCCCTGGACCAGGGCCAGAGCTTTCAGAGTCTGTACTTCAGAGTGCATCTGCATGGTGTCGCCTCTGTGAGTTTCACAAACCTGTGTGTCCTGTCAGGAAAGGAACTCGAATGCTAGAGCCTTTTTTTTTTTTTTTTTGATAATGTTTGGAAAAGAGTTGTTGAAGTGAATTTGAGGTTGAGGTGAACAGGACCACAGTCAGTCAGAGGATGTGGGGAGTGGCATGAGAGGGAAACTCTGATTTCTGAACTTCCTTGCTGTGGAGTTCTACTCCAATTGCCTTGCTAAAAGTTGCCAAGGACCCGGAGTTGCACCTGCCCTCAGAAAGACCTTGGGTGGAAACAAATCTCTCTACTTCAGACCTCTCACTTGACAAAAACAACTGTTAATGGCAGCCTAATTGGGGGGTTTCTGTGTTTAGGAAAAAAGAAGTGAAATATGCATGTAGCTGGGCTTCTCTAGTGGCTCATGGGTAAAGATTGTTGTTGTTCAGTCCCTCATTTGTGTCTGGCTCTGACCCCATGAACTGTAGCACGTCAGGCTTCCCTGTCCTTCACTATCTCCTCCAGTTTGCTCAAACTCATCGTGTCCATTGAGTCAGTAATGGCAACCAACCATCTCATCCTCTGTCATCCTGTTCTCCTCCTGCCCTCACTCTTTCCCAGTATCAGGGTCTTTTCCAATGAGTCAGCTCTTTGCATCAGGCAGTCAGAGTATTGGAGCTTCAGCTTCAGTTTCAGCATCAGTCCTTCCAATAAATATTCAGGGTTGATTTCTTTGAGGATTGACTGGTTTGATCTCTTTTCAGTCCAAGAGACTCTTCAAGAATCTTCTCCAACACCACCATTCAAAAGCATCAATTCTTCAGTGCTCAGCCTTCTTTATGGTCCACCCCTCACGTCCGTACATGACTACTGGAAAACTA
This sequence comes from Tragulus kanchil, assembly GCA_022376925.1. Classification (NCBI taxonomy): domain Eukaryota; kingdom Metazoa; phylum Chordata; class Mammalia; order Artiodactyla; family Tragulidae; genus Tragulus; species Tragulus kanchil. The sequence continues at coordinate 92,218,124 of JAIOJX010000001.1, read as the reverse complement.
TAGCTTTGACTATATGCATCTTTGTCGATGATGTCTCTGCTTTTTTTTGGGGGGGGGGGGCCACTTCTATTGGTCTTTCAATTGTCTATTTTCATCCATCTTTGTTCTTTGGCCTGTGTGGGTCTCCCATCACAGTGGCCTCTCTCTCTGCAGAGCACTGGCTCTGGGTGCATGTGCGCCAGAGCTCCGGCTCGGTAATTGGACACATCGGTCCAGCTGCTCCGCGGCACGTGGGATCTTCCCAGGCCAGGGATCGAACTCGCGCCCTTGCACTGCCAGGCGGTGTCCTTACCCACTGAACCACCAGGGAAGCCCGTCTCTACTTTTTAATACGCTGTCTAAGTTTGTCATGGCTTTCTTTCCAAGGAGCAAGTGTCTTTTAATTTCATGGCTACAGTCACCGTCTGCAGTGATTTGGGAGCCCAAGAACATAAAATCTGTCACTGCTTCCAGTTTTCCCCATTTATTTGTGATGAAGTGATGGGACTGGATGCCATGAGCTTAGTTTTTTGAATGTTGAGTTTTAAGCCTGCTTTTTCACTCTCCTCTTTCATCTTCATCAAGAGGCTCTTTAGTTCCTCTTCACTTTCTGCCATTGGAGTAGTATCATCTGCATATCTGAGGTTGTTGATGTTTCTCCCAGGCAGTAAAGGATCTGCCTGCGATGCCAGAGATGTGGAGAGACAGGTTCTGTCTCTGGGTCAGGAAGATCCCCTAGAGAAGGAAATAGTACCCCATTCGAGTGTTCTTGCCTGGAGAATTCCATGGGCGGAGGAGCCTGGAGCGCTACAGTCTATGAGGTCACAAAGAGTCATACACGATTTAGCAACTTAACAACAACAGCAACATGCATCTAGTTTGCTGCAAGAGGCACACAGATAAAATCAGCTATTTGTTCATTTGAAACGATAGAAATTTGATCTGAATCACAGAGCCTCAGAGGTAGAAGAGGTCATTCAACCCACTCATCTCACAGATGAGGAAACAGGCTCAGGGGAACAGAAGCGACTTGCCCGGTTTGTTAGTCTTTGAGTTTTGGTTTTGACTGGTTTGATCTCTTCAGTCCAAGAGACTCTTCAAGAATCTTCTCCAACACCACCATTCAAAAGCATCAATTCTTCAGTGCTCAGCCTTCTTTATGGTCCACCCCTCACGTCCGTACATGACTACTGGAAAACTATAGCTTTGACTATATGCATCTTTGTCGATGATGTCTCTGCTTTTTTTTGGGGGGGGGGGGCCACTTCTATTGGTCTTTCAATTGTCTATTTTCATCCATCTTTGTTCTTTGGCCTGTGTGGGTCTCCCATCACAGTGGCCTCTCTCTCTGCAGAGCACTGGCTCTGGGTGCATGTGCGCCAGAGCTCCGGCTCGGTAATTGGACACATCGGTCCAGCTGCTCCGCGGCACGTGGGATCTTCCCAGGCCAGGGATCGAACTGGCGTCCCTTGCACTGCCAGGCGGTGTCCTTACCCACTGAACCACCAGGGAAGCCCGTCTCTACTTTTTAATACGCTGTCTAAGTTTGTCATGGCTTTCTTTCCAAGGAGCAAGTGTCTTTTAATTTCATGGCTACAGTCACCGTCTGCAGTGATTTGGGAGCCCAAGAACATAAAATCTGTCACTGCTTCCAGTTTTCCCCATTTATTTGTGATGAAGTGATGGGACTGGATGCCATGAGCTTAGTTTTTTGAATGTTGAGTTTTAAGCCTGCTTTTTCACTCTCCTCTTTCATCTTCATCAAGAGGCTCTTTAGTTCCTCTTCACTTTCTGCCATTGGAGTAGTATCATCTGCATATCTGAGGTTGTTGATGTTTCTCCCAGGCAGTAAAGGATCTGCCTGCGATGCCAGAGATGTGGAGAGACAGGTTCTGTCTCTGGGTCAGGAAGATCCCCTAGAGAAGGAAATAGTACCCCATTCGAGTGTTCTTGCCTGGAGAATTCCATGGGCGGAGGAGCCTGGAGCGCTACAGTCTATGAGGTCACAAAGAGTCATACACGATTTAGCAACTTAACAACAACAGCAACATGCATCTAGTTTGCTGCAAGAGGCACACAGATAAAATCAGCTATTTGTTCATTTGAAACGATAGAAATTTGATCTGAATCACAGAGCCTCAGAGGTAGAAGAGGTCATTCAACCCACTCATCTCACAGATGAGGAAACAGGCTCAGGGGAACAGAAGCGACTTGCCCGGTTTGTTAGTCTCAGAATTGAAACTAAGCCAAGGTCCTTGCCTGGTGGCTCAGCGCTCATTCATAACACCCAGCTTCTGTGATCTTTACTGGGCTGGCTGTTTTCTTAAAAGCAACCCCAAAGTCTGGCAGAATCTGAATTTTCTAAGCCACTTTTGTCAAAGGTGGCCCTGTCTCTTGGAAGCTCCTGTTCTTTGCAGAGTCCTATGGCCAATGCTCCTGCCAGCGGAAGACTGGCCAGCCAGCCAGAGAGGCCTTGGAGACATTTGCATTTGGGTGAAAGGGGCGGATGGTCTTGGACTCACAGCTGAAGGTTTTCTGGGGTGGAAATTAAAGTGGCAGCAGGAAGCAGAACGCGACCTAATTAGCAGCTTGGTCTCTGAGGCTGACCTCCTTTCGGGAAAGCTGGCACTCAGAGGAGCATAAAGCAGCTGTCGCCTCTTTCCTGCCTGGCCAGGTGGGCTGAGAGCAGCGCCAGCCCAGCAGTCACCCCGTGCCAGTTGCCCTCCTGGAAAGAAGTCTCACCTTGCCCCTTCCAGAGCTCTCCATCTAGAGCTCCATGGGGTTGTGCAAACAGGCAGCATTCCCAGCAGGAAAGCCTTCAAAAGGAGCAAAGGAAGAGAAAAGACAAAAGCCCTTCCCGATTCTGGGGTAGAGGGAGGTTGCTGAGGACTTGAATGGAGCCCTGGAGGCTGAGTGGGGATGGGGCATAGGGCAGGGGTCAGAGGGCAGTACTGGGGGCAAGGGATGGGTTCATCAGCACCTCGCACCTGTTGTCATCTGCTGTGACCACACATACAGGCGACCCCAGGAGCTCCAGCTAAACAGGCGAGGAGTGTAATTAATCCATTGTTTAGCATTATTGGAGCTCACCACTGTGCAGATCTTTTCTGGCAGTTCTCCCAGCCAAAGCGGGGAGGTTCAGCAGCCCGATGGTGGCAGCAGCTCAGGGAGCAGGAAGGGATGTTGGAAGGATTGAGATGTCAGGTCTGGGGAGGAAAGTCAGAGCTGGGGTGAGGGGAGGACAATGCCCAGCTCTTCTCCCAACAGGGAGCACCCCACTGCTAAGCAACAGTGTGTGCCGGCTGAGAAAGCATGCTCTCCACCTTGGTCCCCAGAGGCTGGCTGAGCTGTGGGCGCAGTGTGGATGAGGTCTGCTTAGAGGTTGAGGCTCCTTCCTGTTTCCTGGCTTCTCATCTGCTGTGGGCTTAGCAGCTTTTCCCTGGCATAAATGGCCCAGTGTCAGCCATGGCAGGATCTTAGCAGCCTTCCCAGGAGTAACAGCCAGCACTTTGACAGCGCTTGCTAAATGCCAGGCACTGTTCCAGGCCCTGGACACAGATTATCTCATTGAATCTTCACAACAACCCTACAAGCTAGGTGCCCTCATCATCCCCATTTTACTGATGGGTTAGGGAGGCATGGAGAGGCTTAGTAACTTACCCAAAGTAGCACAGCTAATAAGAGGGACAAGCAGGATTCAGATACAGAGCCTGTGCACTCAGTCTCTGCATGTACAGCCTGTTCCGGGGTCATGGTTCTTAGCTCGCATTCCTGGAACTGGGAGAAGAGGAGGAATTGCTTTTAGTATCATAATCTCCATATGCACTTGCCAGGGGACATTGCCATTTCTGCCCTATGGATTCAAGTCACCCTTAGAGGGGTCTGGAGTTTGAATTTGTAACAAGTACTCAGCATGCCTTCTTCTGATCCACCGGTAAAACAGTGCCACAGTTGGTAAAGAATCCACCTGCCACTGGATTTGATGCCTGGATCAGGAAGATTCCCTGGAAGAGGGCATGGCAACCCACTCCAGGATTCTTGCCTAGAGAATCTCATGGACACTGGAGGCTAGAGGCCTGCAGTTCATGGGATCGAAGGAGTTGGACGCAACTGAGCACATATGCACCCCAGCATGTCTTCTAGGATCTGGTCTGACGCCTAAAGCCCCCAGATTTCTGTTTTAGACTCACTGATTGGGTTTCGTTCCCCCTTGCTTTGCTGGATAAAATACGACTGTTAAATCTCGATGGTGGCAGCAGCTCAGGGAGCAGGAAGGGATGTTGGAAGGATTGAGATGTCAGGTCTGGGGAGGAAAGTCAGAGCTGGGGTGAGGGGAGGACAATGCCCAGCTCTTCTCCCAACAGGGAGCACCCCACTGCTAAGCAACAGTGTGTGCCGGCTGAGAAAGCATGCTCTCCACCTTGGTCCCCAGAGGCTGGCTGAGCTGTGGGCGCAGTGTGGATGAGGTCTGCTTAGAGGTTGAGGCTCCTTCCTGTTTCCTGGCTTCTCATCTGCTGTGGGCTTAGCAGCTTTTCCCTGGCATAAATGGCCCAGTGTCAGCCATGGCAGGATCTTAGCAGCCTTCCCAGGAGTAACAGCCAGCACTTTGACAGCGCTTGCTAAATGCCAGGCACTGTTCCAGGCCCTGGACACAGATTATCTCATTGAATCTTCACAACAACCCTACAAGCTAGGTGCCCTCATCATCCCCATTTTACTGATGGGTTAGGGAGGCATGGAGAGGCTTAGTAACTTACCCAAAGTAGCACAGCTAATAAGAGGGACAAGCAGGATTCAGATACAGAGCCTGTGCACTCAGTCTCTGCATGTACAGCCTGTTCCGGGGTCATGGTTCTTAGCTCGCATTCCTGGAACTGGGAGAAGAGGAGGAATTGCTTTTAGTATCATAATCTCCATATGCACTTGCCAGGGGACATTGCCATTTCTGCCCTATGGATTCAAGTCACCCTTAGAGGGGTCTGGAGTTTGAATTTGTAACAAGTACTCAGCATGCCTTCTTCTGATCCACCGGTAAAACAGTGCCACAGTTGGTAAAGAATCCACCTGCCACTGGATTTGATGCCTGGATCAGGAAGATTCCCTGGAAGAGGGCATGGCAACCCACTCCAGGATTCTTGCCTAGAGAATCTCATGGACACTGGAGGCTAGAGGCCTGCAGTTCATGGGATCGAAGGAGTTGGACGCAACTGAGCACATATGCACCCCAGCATGTCTTCTAGGATCTGGTCTGACGCCTAAAGCCCCCAGATTTCTGTTTTAGACTCACTGATTGGGTTTCGTTCTCCCTTGCTTTGCTGGATAAAATACGACTGTTAAATCTACATCCTTCGTGGCTCCATGCTGGCGTGTGTTGCCATGAGGGCCAGAGCAGTCCGTCCATCTTGATGGAGCAGCCATGGACTGAACAGCCCTGCAGGGCTCACCGAGTCTCAGCAGCAGGGGGAGGACTGGCCAAGGGATCACAGGGAGCTCCAGCAATGGTCGTTTCTTAATTGGATGGTTATTGGGTTGCCAGGGCCGGGCCTGCTGGCTTCTCATTCAAGAGCCAGCAGCCGCCCCAGTCAAGACAGCTTTGGGAGGCTTTTTGCTTCACTGGACCCATGTGGACTGTGGACGCTGCTTTCTTTCCCAGTTCCAACACACTGGAAGGAGAAAGCACACTCCTGGAACTTGACAGCATCAAAGAATAAAACAAAAGATCACCAGAACTTAAAAATACACATTTGCAAAGCTGAGTCTCTTCACTTGCCAGGCAAGGCAACGCAGGTCAGTGACTGGTTCTCTGAGTTAAGTGCTAGAAGAGGAAATCCTCGGTGGTTATGCTCTTGGGATAGGACACAGTTGGTTAATCTCTGGATACAGCTGGTTAAAACAAGTTCCCTCATTCCTTGATTGGGAAAGGGCCTTTCCATGGGTCTAGTGTGGGACTGGCCTCACACAGCATTCAGTTCCAATACCTCATGGGCAAGTGTGACTGTCAATAAAAATTTGTCCTTTTTTTCCCCCCTTAAATTTTAGGGGTTGTGGCTGCCATAGTCCTGGAATCACCCAAATCTATTCCCTGGGTTCACTTAGAGCCCCTTCTGGGCTGGGTTGGCTACCAGCAGCCCATGGGAAGAAAGCACAACTGCTCACCTGGGTGTGGTGGGAGGCAGAGTTTAAGGAAGCACCGACTCTCAAGGTTGTGCAAGTGCAGAGTTGATCCTTCAGGACCCAAATTTGGGTAGTGTCGTCCACTGGAGGCTAGAGGCCTGCAGTTCATGGGATCGAAGGAGTTGGACGCAACTGAGCACATATGCACCCCAGCATGTCTTCTAGGATCTGGTCTGACGCCTAAAGCCCCCAGATTTCTGTTTTAGACTCACTGATTGGGTTTCGTTCTCCCTTGCTTTGCTGGATAAAATACGACTGTTAAATCTACATCCTTCGTGGCTCCATGCTGGCGTGTGTTGCCATGAGGGCCAGAGCAGTCCGTCCATCTTGATGGAGCAGCCATGGACTGAACAGCCCTGCAGGGCTCACCGAGTCTCAGCAGCAGGGGGAGGACTGGCCAAGGGATCACAGGGAGCTCCAGCAATGGTCGTTTCTTAATTGGATGGTTATTGGGTTGCCAGGGCCGGGCCTGCTGGCTTCTCATTCAAGAGCCAGCAGCCGCCCCAGTCAAGACAGCTTTGGGAGGCTTTTTGCTTCACTGGACCCATGTGGACTGTGGACGCTGCTTTCTTTCCCAGTTCCAACACACTGGAAGGAGAAAGCACACTCCTGGAACTTGACAGCATCAAAGAATAAAACAAAAGATCACCAGAACTTAAAAATACACATTTGCAAAGCTGAGTCTCTTCACTTGCCAGGCAAGGCAACGAGGTCAGTGACTGGTTCTCTGAGTTAAGTGCTAGAAGAGGAAATCCTCGGTGGTTATGCTCTTGGGATAGGACACAGTTGGTTAATCTCTGGATACAGCTGGTTAAAACAAGTTCCCTCATTCCTTGATTGGGAAAGGGCCTTTCCATGGGTCTAGTGTGGGACTGGCCTCACACAGCATTCAGTTCCAATACCTCATGGGCAAGTGTGACTGTCAATAAAAATTTGTCCTTTTTTTCCCCCCTTAAATTTTAGGGGTTGTGGCTGCCATAGTCCTGGAATCACCCAAATCTATTCCCTGGGTTCACTTAGAGCCCCTTCTGGGCTGGGTTGGCTACCAGCAGCCCATGGGAAGAAAGCACAACTGCTCACCTGGGTGTGGTGGGAGGCAGAGTTTAAGGAAGCACCGACTCTCAAGGTTGTGCAAGTGCAGAGTTGATCCTTCAGAGTAGTACCTCCTTAAATGTTGTGCTGGCCTCAGCCTAGTCCACTGTTCTCCAACTGTAAGGGTCAGGAGGGTTTTCTGTGTGTTGGTCCCCATAGAAAACATTCTCACTGGATGAACTATAGTTTCATTCCCTCCAGTTACCTGCTATTTCAAGCTGCTCTCATTTCCCCCATAGTGGAAATGAAGAGGTGTGTTTCCTGGGACCAGGAAGAGAGGGTTGGGGAGGAATGGTTCTCAGGGCAAGGATTTCTCTAGTTCCTGGGAGTTCACACTTCAGGTCTATACTCAGAGCTCTCTCATGTGCCTTCAGACCAGAGACATTTTTTTTTTTTTTTTGCAGGAGCTATTTATTTGAAGTTTCACCTCATTTGGTATAGCCATTTTCAGCTGTTTCTTTTTCTTCCAACCTTCAGCGACACAGAGAGCACCCAACCACCAACTGTTCAGTCATCCTCCTTCCTGTGGGGCGTTGGAAAGACGTATAGGCGAGTGCAGGGTTAATGTGAGAGTCTGACTTCAGTTCACCCATACAGGAATCTCAGAAAGTTTTGCTGTCGAGTTTTTTTCCTAAACATCAATGATGCATAATGAAGTCAGCGCAGGATGGGCTTTCAGCCCAAATTCACTTGCTTTGGGATTCGTGGCTCAGGCTCCTATATTAAATTCACCTTGGGGTCTATGGTAAATTTTATGAAATGTTACTTTCGTCTTTACGGCTAGCATAAACATTTATTATCCATCCTGTGATATATGTTTCCAGGAAGTAAGGAATTGCTGTTGTGGAAAGACAGAATTCCCAACTGATTTGAAATATAGACGAATAGCATGTTTTAGAAAGAGGCTGGGACTTTAATGGAAAAAAGTAGTTATCAGATTTTTTTTCCTTGTCTTTCTCTGCCTTCTCTTCTGGCACCAGTTAAAGGAACATTTCTCAGCCCTTCTCCCCATGCACACAAAAGATGATACCTGATATGAAATGCTGTCAAATCCTGCTTCATTAAAGCCCACAAAGGCTAATGCACAGAGCTCCCCTCTCACTGCCCTAAAATGGGAACAAAGAGGCAGAATAATGTCAAAATAGAACACAAAGGAAAAGAGTTTGTCCTCTGGGCCTAAGAGATGAAAGATAGCAGAAATCCCATTCTCACTGGATGAACTATAGTTTCATTCCCTCCAGTTACCTGCTATTTCAAGCTGCTCTCATTTCCCCCATAGTGGAAATGAAGAGGTGTGTTTCCTGGGACCAGGAAGAGAGGGTTGGGGAGGAATGGTTCTCAGGGCAAGGATTTCTCTAGTTCCTGGGAGTTCACACTTCAGGTCTATACTCAGAGCTCTCTCATGTGCCTTCAGACCAGAGACATTTTTTTTTTTTTTTTTGCAGGAGCTATTTATTTGAAGTTTCACCTCATTTGGTATAGCCATTTTCAGCTGTTTCTTTTTCTTCCAACCTTCAGCGACACAGAGAGCACCCAACCACCAACTGTTCAGTCATCCTCCTTCCTGTGGGGCGTTGGAAAGACGTATAGGCGAGTGCAGGGTTAATGTGAGAGTCTGACTTCAGTTCACCCATACAGGAATCTCAGAAAGTTTTGCTGTCGAGTTTTTTTCCTAAACATCAATGATGCATAATGAAGTCAGCGCAGGATGGGCTTTCAGCCCAAATTCACTTGCTTTGGGATTCGTGGCTCAGGCTCCTATATTAAATTCACCTTGGGGTCTATGGTAAATTTTATGAAATGTTACTTTCGTCTTTACGGCTAGCATAAACATTTATTATCCATCCTGTGATATATGTTTCCAGGAAGTAAGGAATTGCTGTTGTGGAAAGACAGAATTCCCAACTGATTTGAAATATAGACGAATAGCATGTTTTAGAAAGAGGCTGGGACTTTAATGGAAAAAAGTAGTTATCAGATTTTTTTTTTCCTTGTCTTTCTCTGCCTTCTCTTCTGGCACCAGTTAAAGGAACATTTCTCAGCCCTTCTCCCCATGCACACAAAAGATGATACCTGATATGAAATGCTGTCAAATCCTGCTTCATTAAAGCCCACAAAGGCTAATGCACAGAGCTCCCCTCTCACTGCCCTAAAATGGGAACAAAGAGGCAGAATAATGTCAAAATAGAACACAAAGGAAAAGAGTTTGTCCTCTGGGCCTAAGAGATGAAAGATAGCAGAAATCATCTCTGAATGTTGGGCTGGGCCAAAGTTCCTAGGGCTCATTTCAGAGATGATGGGGGATTGTCAGACTGGGCAACTTGTGTAAACACAGCGATATGGCAGCAAGGGCTGCAACAAGAGCCCAGGCCAGGCTCCTGTTATCAGTTCAGTCATGGGCAACAAGAGAGAACATCGGCCCCAGGACAGGGACTGTTGAGCAATCAGGGTATCCAGACTTCACTTTCTGTGCAATAGAATACCCCCAAGAAGTGGAAAAAAGTCTGGGGATCTGAGCTAGGTCAGGGCACCCAGGAAACCAATGATTTTGATAGGTGTGCTTGGTTCTTAAAGGGAGGTGACTGTACAGAAAAGCAGGTCATAAAGAAAGTTCTCTCACCACTGGCAGCATCATCAACCAAGAAGACCAAGATGCTTGGCTTCGTGTCATATTAACAGAGTTCAGTTGATCACTGACAAGGTGAATGTATTCCACCAGGTCAGAATATGGCCCCCGGAGAGCCAGGAGGACAAACTCCAGGTAACCTCGTTGATGCTACCAGCTAGGATTTGAAATCGAGCACCATGGGATGCAGTTATGTGATACTGGCGGTAAGAGCAGTGACAGAACATAGTCCAGACCCTTCCCATCAACCCACACTGCTTCACTTAGACTCCTGGTCCCCCCTCACCCTCCTTCCTCCTTCACTGTTCCACCATTCACAACTATAGCTAGTGTTTGTGTTGCCGTCTGTGGGCCCTTTGAGGAGAGAAACCATGAAGGCTTGACGAACACTGAGATTATCCTGTCTTTGCTTGGCAAATGAGGCTGTGTCTTACTTGAGTTACCTGAAGCAAAGCCTGGATCAAGTCTGTGAGAACAGGTAGTTTGTAGAGTGATTCCTAAGAGTGGGAGTGTGGGAGCAGGGAGTATGATCCAGGGATGGAGAGAAAACTAATATAAACGTGCATTAGCAGGGCACAGTTCTGCCAGGGCCTCATTAAAAGCATCTAGTTGGGCTTCCATGGTGGTCCAGTGGGTAAGGACACTGTCTTGCAGTACAAGGGGCACTGGTTCGATCCCTGGTCTGGGAAGATCCCGCATGCTGCGAAGCTGCTGGACCAATGTGTCCAGCTACCGAACTGGAGTTCTGGAGCGCATGTGCCCAGAGCTGGTACTCTGTGACGAGAGAGGCCACTATGGTGGGAGGCCCACATAGGCCAAAGAACAAAGATAGAAATAAATGAAAGACCAATAGAAGTGGCCAAAAAAACCCAAAAAAATTTTAAAAAAGGAAAAGAGTGAAGAAAAAGCATCTGGTTATTGTTGTTCAGTCACTCAGTCTTGTCTGACTCTTTGCAACCTCATGGACAGCAGCACCGCAGGCTTCCCTGTCCTTCACCATCTCCAGAGCTTGCTCAAACACGTGTCCACTGACTCAGTGATGCCATCTGACGATCTTGTCCTCTGTTGTTCCCTTCTCCTCCTGCCTTGAGGCTTTCCCAGCATCAGGGTCTTTTCCAGTGAGTCATCTCTTTGCATCAGGTGGCCGAAGTATTGGAACTTCAGCTTTAGCATCAGTCCTTCCAATGAATATTCAGAGTTGATTTCCTTTAGGATTGACTGGTTTGATCTCCATGCAGTCCCAGGGACTCTCAAAAGTCTTCTCCAACACCTCTCCAGCATCACAATTCAAACCAAAAAAGGTTCAATTAGAACATGGGAGGCAGGAACATTCACTGCCTCCCATCCATTATTGCCTAAGGGCTGCCCTCTGTGTATTGACATTCCTGAGCTTTTGAGCTGGATATGCAGTATTCTGGGCAGAGAGCAAAGGGATGGTGCTCACTCATGATAAGGTCCATGAACCTAAGCTCACATAGAATTGTCCACCCCAGCTACTGCTGGAATCAGAACTATGACCACTAGAACATGTGACTGGGTACCAGATACATCTACTACAGGATGTGAGTCTGCTGAGAGATGAGAGCAAGAAGATAATACTACTAACATAAGACAAAAGTCTTTTGTATGATCCAGGGATGGAGAGAAAACTAATATAAACGTGCATTAGCAGGGCACAGTTCTGCCAGGGCCTCATTAAAAGCATCTAGTTGGGCTTCCATGGTGGTCCAGTGGGTAAGGACACTGTCTTGCAGTACAAGGGGCACTGGTTCGATCCCTGGTCTGGGAAGATCCCGCATGCTGCGAAGCTGCTGGACCAATGTGTCCAGCTACCGAACTGGAGTTCTGGAGCGCATGTGCCCAGAGCTGGTACTCTGTGACGAGAGAGGCCACTATGGTGGGAGGCCCACATAGGCCAAAGAACAAAGATAGAAATAAATGAAAGACCAATAGAAGTGGCCAAAAAAACCCAAAAAAATTTTAAAAAAGGAAAAGAGTGAAGAAAAAGCATCTGGTTATTGTTGTTCAGTCACTCAGTCTTGTCTGACTCTTTGCAACCTCATGGACAGCAGCACCGCAGGCTTCCCTGTCCTTCACCATCTCCAGAGCTTGCTCAAACACGTGTCCACTGACTCAGTGATGCCATCTGACGATCTTGTCCTCTGTTGTTCCCTTCTCCTCCTGCCTTGAGGCTTTCCCAGCATCAGGGTCTTTTCCAGTGAGTCATCTCTTTGCATCAGGTGGCCGAAGTATTGGAACTTCAGCTTTAGCATCAGTCCTTCCAATGAATATTCAGAGTTGATTTCCTTTAGGATTGACTGGTTTGATCTCCATGCAGTCCCAGGGACTCTCAAAAGTCTTCTCCAACACCTCTCCAGCATCACAATTCAAACCAAAAAAGGTTCAATTAGAACATGGGAGGCAGGAACATTCACTGCCTCCCATCCATTATTGCCTAAGGGCTGCCCTCTGTGTATTGACATTCCTGAGCTTTTGAGCTGGATATGCAGTATTCTGGGCAGAGAGCAAAGGGATGGTGCTCACTCATGATAAGGTCCATGAACCTAAGCTCACATAGAATTGTCCACCCCAGCTACTGCTGGAATCAGAACTATGACCACTAGAACATGTGACTGGGTACCAGATACATCTACTACAGGATGTGAGTCTGCTGAGAGATGAGAGCAAGAAGATAATATACTACTACAGGGGAGCCCTACCCAATGAAGGGATTTTGGACAAAAGTCTTTTCAGAAAATAAGCTGATCTGGGATGATTCAAAAGGACAGAAGTAAGAAGGCTTAAAAGAAGAGCTGGGAAGGGTGACTAGGAGCTGGGTGAGGGATACTGTTGGAGAAAAGGGTGGAAGTCTTTTTGGATACCCAGCATCCTGAGCGTTACAATGCACCTGAGCCCTGACCTCGCAGAGTTCTAAACAGGAAGTCATACAGGAGGTGAGACCATACTATAATGAGATTTTCTGGTTCCAGCTGTAATCAAACCCAGTGGGTAGGGACCAGGATGGCCTATGTAGTATTGATTTCAGGGCAGCAGGGTCATTCCTTTGTGAGGGTATTTTGAAAACTTGGAGTGCAAGAGCTGGGGTAGAAGAAAACAGAGAAGGCTTGAGCTGAAATCTTGATGAGACTTTTTGAACTGTTTGCCCTACAAAGCCAGAGTCTAGATATTGTCCCTCTTACCTACAGCAAAGCACCTTCAGAGCAGTTGAAGGTGTCTGAGTGACTGCAAACCCTAACTTGTAAATAGAAAGGAAATCTCCCCTGTACATCTATAGTCTAAATATTTGAAGAGAAATTCTGAAAATGAAAACTCTCAGAGATGAGTAGGATAAAGCCTCTTGTGTGTGTACTCAGTTGCTCAGTCATGTCTGCCTCTTTGTGACCCCATGGACTGTAGCCCACCAGGCTCCTCTATCCATAGGATTTTCCAGGCAAGAATACTGGAGTGGGTTGCCATGCCTTCCTCCAGGGGATCTTCCTGATGCAGAGATCAAACCCAGTTTCCTGCATCTTCTGCAACGCCTGCATTGGCAGGTGGATTCTTTACCACTGTGCCACCTGGGAAGCCCCCAAAGTCTGCTGGATTGAGCTAATTAAGTATATGAAAGTATCATAAGTGATACACATGGGAAAGACCTGTTAAGTCATTCATCAGCAATGCACTTTTGACTCCAAATACCACAGTCTCGGAAGTTATAGCGGCCATACATTATTGGCCTTCTCCATGTCTTCTCCTCTGGAGAAGTGACTCATCTCCATTCTATATGGATTGTAGGATGTTAATCATAATGCCTTATTCCCGGCCCACCTCCACCACTACTTATCCAAGGCACAGAGGGGTCATGGGAGGACTGACCAATCAAATGCCTCCGTTTCTCTGGTTATAGTGATTCATTCAAGATGAGTATGTGACCTGAGCAGGAATAATCAAAGTCTTCATTGCAATTTGATGAATGGATGCTGGCAGAATGAAGGTCTCTCATCTTTTCGATGGTAGATTTTCTTGAAAATAAAGTGGCACCTAGAAGGAAGAAAAGTTGAAAGATGGAAAGACTGAAAGATACTGTTGAATCCTTGGATGCAACCATGTCTGATTCCTGAAGTACCCTCCAACTTGCCAGTTATGTGAACAGGTAAATTCCCTTTGTGCTAAAACGAGTATGATTTGAATTTCTGTCATTTGCAATGAAGAACAGTCTGACTAATACAGTATTTACAGAGTATATTAAATATGGTCTATGCTAGGTATAGTGAGTCAAAGATATGTCTCTGTCCCAGAGGCTGTGAATGTGACTTATTTGGAACAAGGGTCTTTGCAGACATAATTACATTAAGAATCTCAAAATGAGATCTCCTAGATTATTGAGACAGCTCAAATCTCATGATGAGTGTCCTTATAAGAAACACACAAATCAGAGTCACACAGATGTAAGAGGCGAAGACATAGGCACGCAGAGAAAACCAAATGAAGACGAAGGCAGAGACTGGAGTGATATATCCACAAAGAATGCTGACAGCCGCCACACATGAGAAGACACAAGGAAGGATTGTCCCCTCGAGCCTCCAGAGGAAGGAAAAACCTGCTGACACCTTGATTTCAGACTTCTGAGCTCAAGAACAGTAAGAGGATAAATTTCTTTTCTTTTAAGCCACCTAGTTTGTGGTAATTTGTTATGGCAGCCCTAGGGAACTAATATACTTGGTGCTTGACAATAATTCAAATTTGCAAAGAGAAAATCATTGCTCTGGAGAGTATGGCATAAAATTATTATTTATTTTAAATAATTATTATATGTAATTGATTTAATGAAAGTGTGTGCAAAGTAGGGTGGGTACAGAGAAGAATGGCTCATATAATGAAGTCACATTCTAGTTGCAGAACTGTATAATGGCTAAGAAAGATTCTTGTGTTTGAATGCTCCACCTCCACCACTACTTATCCAAGGCACAGAGGGGTCATGGGAGGACTGACCAATCAAATGCCTCCGTTTCTCTGGTTATAGTGATTCATTCAAGATGAGTATGTGACCTGAGCAGGAATAATCAAAGTCTTCATTGCAATTTGATGAATGGATGCTGGCAGAATGAAGGTCTCTCATCTTTTCGATGGTAGATTTTCTTGAAAATAAAGTGGCACCTAGAAGGAAGAAAAGTTGAAAGATGGAAAGACTGAAAGATACTGTTGAATCCTTGGATGCAACCATGTCTGATTCCTGAAGTACCCTCCAACTTGCCAGTTATGTGAACAGGTAAATTCCCTTTGTGCTAAAACGAGTATGATTTGAATTTCTGTCATTTGCAATGAAGAACAGTCTGACTAATACAGTATTTACAGAGTATATTAAATATGGTCTATGCTAGGTATAGTGAGTCAAAGATATGTCTCTGTCCCAGAGGCTGTGAATGTGACTTATTTGGAACAAGGGTCTTTGCAGACATAATTACATTAAGAATCTCAAAATGAGATCTCCTAGATTATTGAGACAGCTCAAATCTCATGATGAGTGTCCTTATAAGAAACACACAAATCAGAGTCACACAGATGTAAGAGGCGAAGACATAGGCACGCAGAGAAAACCAAATGAAGACGAAGGCAGAGACTGGAGTGATATATCCACAAAGAATGCTGACAGCCGCCACACATGAGAAGACACAAGGAAGGATTGTCCCCTCGAGCCTCCAGAGGAAGGAAAAACCTGCTGACACCTTGATTTCAGACTTCTGAGCTCAAGAACAGTAAGAGGATAAATTTCTTTTCTTTTAAGCCACCTAGTTTGTGGTAATTTGTTATGGCAGCCCTAGGGAACTAATATACTTGGTGCTTGACAATAATTCAAATTTGCAAAGAGAAAATCATTGCTCTGGAGAGTATGGCATAAAATTATTATTTATTTTAAATAATTATTATATGTAATTGATTTAATGAAAGTGTGTGCAAAGTAGGGTGGGTACAGAGAAGAATGGCTCATATAATGAAGTCACATTCTAGTTGCAGAACTGTATAATGGCTAAGAAAGATTCTTGTGTTTGAATGCTGGCCCACTATTAACCCAACCGTGTATAGCTGTGCATCCTTCGGTAACTTGCTTCATCTTTCTGGGCCTCAGGTTCCCAATCTGTAAAATGGGAATGGCAATAATAATACCTTCTTCATGGAGTTTTGTAAGAGTTAAATAAGATCATATATGTAAAGTGCTTACACTAGAACCTAGCGCACAGTAGGTACTTGGTAAATGTTATGCTGGAAGAACTGTTCTGTAATGAGATATTCTGTGTCAGAACGTCTATACCAATGTGCTTCAAATGTATTATGATTGTGTCTGGCTAGAGGACTGAAAAGGGAGCCCTAGGGAAGTGGGGAAAAATGCTGGGCAGATCACAAAAAGGGAGGAGCTTGAGAAAGTGACTCCATAAAGTTGTTTATGAATTCCTTGAATCATTCCAAGCCTTTGTGTGCATGGATGTGATCCTAAACACCATACCAAAGATTTTGAAAACTGAACAAAGAGACAGAGCAATGTAAAGGTCAAACGCTGGCCATTGGGTTGTGCTCACATGAGACAGATCCAAATTATATTGCAAAGGCTTTGAAAATAGAACTGACATTGACACTCACAGAAAGCTGGTCAGAATTTGCAGCCTAAGTACAACCGGGTTGATTGCCTGCCAAAAAAAAAAAAGAAAAGAAAAGCAATATTCTTCACAAGACTTACAGACTCAGAATCTAATAAAGTAATATTGAACACATCTAGGATACATTGCAAAATTGCTCAGTATACAAAGAACTGGGATTTAATGGTAAGATAACACAGATGCTGAAATTGTCAAGCTAAGATCTTTAAAACACTAATATAAACATATTCTGAGAAATAAGGGTGAATGCTGTTGAAATAAATGAAAAAGACAGAAAGACTAAACAATAAAAACAAACAGAAGATATATAGAAAAAGAGTAGAAATTTAAAACAGAAAACATAGTAACTCAAAAGAAAAAAAAAAAAAAACCCTCACTGGATAGTCTCAATAATAGAATGTAAATTATAGAGGAAATGAACAACAGAAATTAACCAGTTTGAATAATAGGGAAAAAAGATCGAAAAAAATAAAGCCACAGGAGCCTCTGGGACACCTGTTCAGTCACTAAGTCGTGTCCACGCCTCTGCAACCCCATGGACTGCAGTATGCCAGACTTGCCTATCCTTTACTCTCTCCTGGAATTTGCTCAAACTCATGTCCATTGAGTCAGTGATGCCAAAAGGCCTAATAATTGTGTCAACAGAGTGTTAAAAGAAGAGGAGAAAGAGCTCTGTGTTGAAAAATATTTGAAGAAATAATGGTTGAAATTTCTTCAGTTTGGTAAAATTGGTAAATCTTTAGATTCAAGACAATAGCACATTCCAAATAAGATAAACTAAACTCAGAAAGTCCATAAGTAGGCATGTCATCAAAACAATGCTTTATTTATTAAAAAAAAAAATTGTTTTAATGACTGAATTTCTCTGCGGAAATCATGAGGGCCAAAATAAGGTGACACAATATTTTTGAGGTGTTGGGGAAAAAAGAACGGTTAACCTAGAATTCTGTATCCAGTGAAAGTGTTCTTCAGAAGTGGAGGTAGACTGAAGATGAAGAAAAAATGAGAGAACTCATTGCCAGAAAAACTAGTCTAAATGATTGCAGCTTGGACAGAAGAAAATAAGGATAAGAGAAAATAATGAGATTGAGAACAGAAAAATAGAGAAAATCAATGAAACCAAAAGATTTTGAAAAGGTCTATAAATCTTTGAAAAGATGTATAAAATTGATGAATGTCTACCAATATTGACATAGAAGGGAAAAAGAATCCAGGTTATCAATGTTAGGAGTGAAGAAAAGGATATTACTACAAGGGCTTCCCTGGTAGTTCAGTAGTTAGAAATTTGCCTTCCAATACAGGGACACAGATTGAATCCCTGGTCAGGGAACAAAGGTCCCACAGGCCATGGGGCACCTGGCTGCATGCTGTAACTGCTGAGCCTGCGTGCCACAACTACAGAGCCCGTGCACTATGGAGCCCATGGGCCACAAGTAGGGAGAAGCTCAAATGCCACAACAAAGAAGCCAAGTGAGTTGAAGAAACCCAGTTGAATGGACAAAGTATGCTCCATCCATACAAGTGATTATTATTCAGCAATAAAAAGGAGCGAGCTATTGATAAACACAACTTGTATGGCTCTCAGAGGGAGAGTGAAAGAATCCCTTTTCAAAAAATAGCCTACAGTCTCTAAAACAGGAGACTTTGCAGGTGGCGCTAGTGGTAGAGAATCCACCTGCCAGTGCAGGAGATCTAAGAGGCATGGGTTTGATCCCTGGGTCAGGAAGATCCCCTGGAGGAGGGCATGGCAACCCACTCCAGTATTCTTGCCTGGAGAATCCCATGGACAGAGGAGCCTGGCAGACTATGGTTCATAAGGTGGCAGAGTCAGACACAACTGAAGCGACTTAGCATGCACACACACAGTCTAAAAGAGGAACCCCCAGTGACAGAGAACAGATCGGGGTTAGAAGTAGGGGCAGGGAACATCTACAGAGGGATTTTTATGAAAGAGTTTCTAGGGGATAATGAAAGTGTTATGTATCTTGATTGGTGGTGGTTATATGAATCAATGTCTGTGTTAAAATTCATAGAAATGTATCTCCTCCCCCTAAGTCAATTTCCTTTATGTTAATCTAGAACATAAAATTAAAAAGAGCAATACACTCATTATTGGGGTGGTATTAGCACCACTCAGCACTTGTTCTATTCTAGACAGTGTTCTAAGTTCTCGCCATGTGGTAACTCACATGTGGGAAATAAGATCCTGTGATTTGCTTAAGTCCGCGTTCCTCTGCTTTGCCTCGGGATCTTGTTGAAATGCAGATTGGAATACTGCTGAGTCCTGAGAGTCCTCATGAGATGGCTTGTACTATTGGTCCATGGACCTAATGTTTCACACCTAGGAAGTCAAGACCAAGAATCACATTCTGATCATCAGAGACAGAGCTTGGTGTTCTTTCTATTCCACCACTGCTCTCTCCAGAGATTTTTTTCCCTCCTGCAGTTTGATAGAAGGCAACACGGCGGTTAATTACAGGCTGCTAGTTCCAGACTGCAGAGCCATGCTGCAGAAAACAGAAAGCACCCTTTTTCACAGTCAGTGCTCTACGCCACTATTTGCCCTGGCTATGGGAGTCTAACCCCCAGTCAGTTTAACTACAGGCATGTTGTGCTTCAAGACTGAACTTTTAAAAATTAATGTGTTGATACTGATAAGCCAGTTGTAGACATTGGTGTGGGCCTTTGGAGGAGAAAAGGAGAGGAGAAGGAAGGAAGACATGAACAGGCTTAAGAAAGAGAATTCCTGGAGAATAGAAGAGGATGGAGAATGAAGGGGGGGATTTCTATATTCCTTCTGTGGTCTGCTAGAGAAGGCTTACTCGAATAAGGGGATCACAAGGATGCTGCTAATGTTTCTGGGTCGGGAGCAACTCACAGCTGTTCAGGTGGCCTGCTGAGCAGGGCCTCTGTCAAAGGAGCCTGGTGATTATCTGCATCTCTGAGGCCTCATTTTGCATGTCTGGTTGTCTCGGCCTGCATACTCACTGGCTGTCCAGACATGGTTCCATCTCTGGTGATAATGGGTTTCTGAGTTAGCCCCCTTGTCTTTCTTTGTGGCATATCATACACATATAACTCCATGTGATCCCCGTGCACCTGGAATAAGGTACCAAGGACTGGTGAGGGCTCATCTCAGCAGGGCCTGGCATGTTTGAAATACACACAGGGCTCCTTCATTTTTTCTTGCCGGATTTTGGTTTAAAAGAAGATTTTGGATTATACTGGCATAGGTATTTTTTTCTTTCCCTGTTTTATGTACTTTTCAAGGGGAGTACACTCTTTTTTAACTTCTTATTTATATTGGAGTATAGCTGATTAACAATGTTGTGACAGTTTCTGGTGGACAGTAAAGTGATTCATGTATGTATATATACGTGTATCTATTTTTCAGATTCTTTTCCCATTTAGGTTGCTACACAATATTGAACAGAGTTCCCTATGCTATACAGTAGGTCCTTGTTGGGTTTTTTTTTAATGTATTTATTTCCTTTTATTTTGAATTTATTTTTGGCTGTGGTGGGTCTCCATTGCTATGCGCGGTCTTTCTCGAGTTGCAATGTGGAGGTTTCTCATTGCAGTAGTTTCTCTTGTTGTGGAACATGGGCTTAGTTATACCGTGGCATGTGGCATCTTCCCAGACCAGGGATCAAACCTGTGTCCCCAGCATTGGCAGGTGGATTCTTTACTACTGGACCACTTGGGAAGTCCCAGTTATCTATTTTAAATTTAGCAGTGCATACATGTCAGTCCTAAACTTCCTGACTATCCCTTCCCCCCACCTGTCCCCCAATAACCATAAGTTCCTTCTCTAAATCTGTGAACCTATTTCTGTTGTATAAATAAGTTCATTTATATCATTTCTTTTTTAGATTTTGCATATAAGTGATATTATACAGTATTTCTCTTTGTCTGTCTGATTTACGTATTTATAACCTGCCAGAGATTTTTGAAACTCTTTATCAGCCCCGGTAGACATGCAATACTATTTAAGATAGTATTATCTTCAATACTCATAGCACAGTGTGTTGACTAGTGGGAATCATCTTCATGGTAACGAACCAAAGTCCACCAGCTCTTATCCCATTGCTCATAGAGGGCTCCCTTACAAGTGCTCCTTCAGGAAGTGTTCTTTATGTGCTCATGAGGGAGTCTTTCTTACTGCATCAGCTACCTATTTCCACAATATTTTTGCATAACACATTAATTAAAACACCCCCATGGTATTCAACTGTCCTATTTATTGTTTATGCAGCTTGGAGTATGATGAGTATTGGCTGATCTAGGCTGGGATTCTCATACTTCTTGGCTAGATATGGGCCAATCTAAGCTGCATCCAGTGGGAATGACTTAACTTTGCCCCATGTGAGGCCAATGGGTCTCCCAGGCATGTTTTGTCTCATGGAAATGGCAGAAGGATGAGAAAGGAGACTTGAAGTTGGCACATCATCACCTCTGACTCATTCTTTTGGATAAAACGATAGCATGGCTAAACTCAGAATCAAGAAGTATGCTCTGCCTCTTGATGGCAGAAGGTGCAGATACAAGGAATGATTAAGTGTTGTGGTCATTAATGCCAGGTGTCACAGCTGCCCTTTCACCAGAATCTCTCACCACTGCTCTGCACCATGATCAGGTCCATTGTGGAGGCATCAGGCTCATGGCAGGGCCCAAGGTGTTGGGGAGGAAAGGACGATATAGGGCTCCTTCCTTTTATGATTTGAGAGATGGGTGTGTGTATCGGAGTCTTTCAGAAACCTTAATGAGATGGTCTTTATTTATGGCCCTCTTCTCCCTAGGAACAGTATTGCCCTTAGAGTTGGGATAGAGATGAATTTGAGAGCCATTAGGTATACTCAGAAAATCCCCAATAACCATAAGTTCCTTCTCTAAATCTGTGAACCTATTTCTGTTGTATAAATAAGTTCATTTATATCATTTCTTTTTTAGATTTTGCATATAAGTGATATTATACAGTATTTCTCTTTGTCTGTCTGATTTACGTATTTATAACCTGCCAGAGATTTTGAAACTCTTTATCAGCCCCGGTAGACATGCAATACTATTTAAGATAGTATTATCTTCAATACTCATAGCACAGTGTGTTGACTAGTGGGAATCATCTTCATGGTAACGAACCAAAGTCCACCAGCTCTTATCCCATTGCTCATAGAGGGCTCCCTTACAAGTGCTCCTTCAGGAAGTGTTCTTTATGTGCTCATGAGGGAGTCTTTCTTACTGCATCAGCTACCTATTTCCACAATATTTTTGCATAACACATTAATTAAAACACCCCCATGGTATTCAACTGTCCTATTTATTGTTTATGCAGCTTGGAGTATGATGAGTATTGGCTGATCTAGGCTGGGATTCTCATACTTCTTGGCTAGATATGGGCCAATCTAAGCTGCATCCAGTGGGAATGACTTAACTTTGCCCCATGTGAGGCCAATGGGTCTCCCAGGCATGTTTTGTCTCATGGAAATGGCAGAAGGATGAGAAAGGAGACTTGAAGTTGGCACATCATCACCTCTGACTCATTCTTTTGGATAAAACGATAGCATGGCTAAACTCAGAATCAAGAAGTATGCTCTGCCTCTTGATGGCAGAAGGTGCAGATACAAGGAATGATTAAGTGTTGTGGTCATTAATGCCAGGTGTCACAGCTGCCCTTTCACCAGAATCTCTCACCACTGCTCTGCACCATGATCAGGTCCATTGTGGAGGCATCAGGCTCATGGCAGGGCCCAAGGTGTTGGGGAGGAAAGGACGATATAGGGCTCCTTCCTTTTATGATTTGAGAGATGGGTGTGTGTATCGGAGTCTTTCAGAAACCTTAATGAGATGGTCTTTATTTATGGCCCTCTTCTCCCTAGGAACAGTATTGCCCTTAGAGTTGGGATAGAGATGAATTTGAGAGCCATTAGGTATACTCAGATTCACTAATTTCCTCCCAAAATGTCTTCAAACTGGAGCACATCTTTTTTCCTTCCCTAGATGACCTCAGGGAACACCAGCAAGGTGGTACCTAATATCCTTTGCTTCATTAAAAGAGCTTTAGCGGGCCTCCCTGGTGGTCCAGTGGGTAAGGACACTGCCTTGCAGTGCAAGGGGCGCCAGTTCGATCCCTGGCCTGGGAAGATCCCACATGCCGCGGAGTGGCTGGACCGATGTGTCCAATTACTGAGCTGGAGCTCTGGAGCACATGCACCCAGAGCCGGTGCTCTGCGACAACAGAGGCCACTGCAGTGGGAGGCCCACACAGGCCAAAGAACAAAGATGGAGGAAAATGGACAAATGAAAGACCAATAGAAGTGGCTCGCCTGCTCCCCTCCCTCCCCACCGCCCCCAAAATAAATAAATCTTTTAAAAAAAAAGAGCTTTAGCTATTTCAGCATGATTCAGGTTTAAAATATATAAATCAATTTCTCATAATGACTGTTCAATTAATGACTTTTTATCATAAGAGCAATTAGACAAGCAGGATCATTTTTAGAGCAATGGTTTTTTTTTATTGTTTCTCTATTTAACTTATTTTATTTTGGTATGATAATTTTCTCACCCCAAACACACTAAATAAATACACTCTAAGATGTTAGATTTTGACATTGCAATTCCAGGGAAAGACGCATTCACCAAATTAACTGACACATCAGTTTTTAGTCCGAGTATATCATCTGGAACAAATTTGTATTGCACACCATTTTTGGATGAAGCTAAAATGTTTTTCCTCTCATATACAGACCTAGCAGGAAGGATGAAGATGTAGCATCTTTTGCAACTGGACTGTGTGGCACTAGTGTAAAAGAACCTGCCTGCCAATGCAGGAGACCTCAGAGACAGGAGTTCAATCCCTGGGAAGACCCCCTGGAGGAGGACATGGCAAACCAATCCAGTATTCTTGCCTGGAGAGTCCCCGTGGACAGAGGAAATCTGACTGACTATAGTCCATAGGGTCACAAAAAGGGACATGACTGAAGTGACTTAGACACACTTCCATGCTTCCAAAGCACTCTATTGCTCAATCTTTACTTTGCCCAAGAGGTATTTTTCTACACTATAACATTATTTTTAAGGCACTGTGAATGTAAAATAACTTGAATATAAAATAAGTTGAAAATTCATGACAAAAATGGTAGAGAACAAAAGGAAACAGCTCACAAAGAATGACTCTTATGTACCCTTCCTTCATCACCCACTACTACTGTTAAATTTTCCCTTTGACAAGAACACTAACCTTCACGACATGCCTGAGGCAGGGCCATCCCCAACCATGCCGCGGAGTGGCTGGACCGATGTGTCCAATTACTGAGCTGGAGCTCTGGAGCACATGCACCCAGAGCCGGTGCTCTGCGACAACAGAGGCCACTGCAGTGGGAGGCCCACACAGGCCAAAGAACAAAGATGGAGGAAAATGGACAAATGAAAGACCAATAGAAGTGGCTCGCCTGCTCCCCTCCCTCCCCACCGCCCCCAAAATAAATAAATCTTTTAAAAAAAAAGAGCTTTAGCTATTTCAGCATGATTCAGGTTTAAAATATATAAATCAATTTCTCATAATGACTGTTCAATTAATGACTTTTTATCATAAGAGCAATTAGACAAGCAGGATCATTTTTAGAGCAATGGTTTTTTTTTATTGTTTCTCTATTTAACTTATTTTATTTTGGTATGATAATTTTCTCACCCCAAACACACTAAATAAATACACTCTAAGATGTTAGATTTTGACATTGCAATTCCAGGGAAAGACGCATTCACCAAATTAACTGACACATCAGTTTTTAGTCCGAGTATATCATCTGGAACAAATTTGTATTGCACACCATTTTTGGATGAAGCTAAAATGTTTTTCCTCTCATATACAGACCTAGCAGGAAGGATGAAGATGTAGCATCTTTTGCAACTGGACTGTGTGGCACTAGTGTAAAAGAACCTGCCTGCCAATGCAGGAGACCTCAGAGACAGGAGTTCAATCCCTGGGAAGACCCCCTGGAGGAGGACATGGCAAACCAATCCAGTATTCTTGCCTGGAGAGTCCCCGTGGACAGAGGAAATCTGACTGACTATAGTCCATAGGGTCACAAAAAGGGACATGACTGAAGTGACTTAGACACACTTCCATGCTTCCAAAGCACTCTATTGCTCAATCTTTACTTTGCCCAAGAGGTATTTTTCTACACTATAACATTATTTTTAAGGCACTGTGAATGTAAAATAACTTGAATATAAAATAAGTTGAAAATTCATGACAAAAATGGTAGAGAACAAAAGGAAACAGCTCACAAAGAATGACTCTTATGTACCCTTCCTTCATCACCCACTACTACTGTTAAATCTTCTCTTCTTCCTTTGACAAGAACACTAAACCTTCACGACATGATCTTTTATGTACAAACTGCATTTATTTACTTTCCAGTTGTTATTTATAGAAATTTGTTTTATTATTTAATTGATGTATATTGTCTCTCTGTGGGTATTTCTTCTGCACCTTAGGTTGAGATGGAACACATCCTAATTTTCCTCATTAAAATAAATGTGACTTCTGACATGCCACTCCAGACAAAATAGAATAAGCACAAGTTACCCTTTTTTCCCTAAAATCCCCGGAAAAACTATGTAAAGCAAATGTCAGAAGTCACTGAACATTAGAGAAGTAAAAATGTGGTCTGTTTAGGAAGCTTAGAATTTGAAAAACAACCTTTTTGCTTCCCCTCTATCCTGGCCGGAGTACCATAGAAGCTCATAAGCCAGAAACACCAAGCACAGAACAATGAAATCAAAACAAAACCACGAAACAAGATCAGCCTTCTTTCTCCACACAAAGGACTGGAAATCCTTGCAAAACAAAAGCCTTTGACACATGAACCTTACACCACAAAAAGCATGTGTCCTCTCCAACCCAACTATGTGTGACAGCCAACACCAGGACTGGGTGAACAGAGCCCTGACTGCAGAAACTCTCTACCTCCTGATAGGGAGGCATGAACAGAGTCTATATGTGAGCAGAGCCCTCACTACGGTTGCAGCCCAGTGGGCATGAGGCAGGTCCTTATATCAGCACGTGGACCCCTGTGCAGAAAGTGCTTTAGCAGTGCCCTCAAAACCATCGTGACTCCGCAATTATGAGGGAGGCTCCCCTCTCCTCCTGACCAGTGGAAATGTGCAGAGACCATGTTTGTGAACGGCACCCCAGCTCCTGCAGTAATGAATAATAAGTAAATAGGAACCACAAAATCTGCGATGTTTCTAGGATACAATGGAAAAATCACTCACCAACCAAGAAGCAGGGAATAAAACCTCAACTAGAATGAGAAGAGAGGAGAAAGAGAAGCTAACACAAAATGACACCAATGCTGGAATTATCAGACAGGGACTTTTAACACAACTGTTACAAAAATGCTACCACAACTAATTATAAATATTCTGAAACAAAAGACAAAATATGACACAAAGGAAAACGGAGTGGAAATTTTAGAACAGAAAAAGTAATTGAAAAGTATCTTTTAAAATTTTCACTGGAGGGGCTCAATGGCACAATGGAGACGATAAAGGGACAAATTGGTGAATTTACAGTTAGTTCAATAGGAATTGTCCCGTCTAAACAATAGAGGAACTGGAATGAAAAAAAAACAGAGCCTTAGGGGCCTGTGGCACAGTCACAAAAATATCGAATGTTCGTGTCATTAAAGTCCCAGAAGGAGAGAAGAAAGAACGTGGGACTGACAAAAGAAATAATGGTTGAAAACATCCTAAATTTGGCAGAAGACATAAACCTTTTGGAAACTAAAGACAAAGAAAGAATCTTCAAAGCAGCCAGAAAGAAATGACACATTCCCTACAGGGGAAAAGCAATTTGAATAATGGCAGATTTCTCATCTGAAATCACAGAGATCACAAGAAAGTGGCATAAGATTTTTCCAGTACTGAAAGAAAAGAACTGTCAGTCAATCCCAGAAAATTTTT
This sequence comes from Tragulus kanchil, assembly GCA_022376925.1. Classification (NCBI taxonomy): domain Eukaryota; kingdom Metazoa; phylum Chordata; class Mammalia; order Artiodactyla; family Tragulidae; genus Tragulus; species Tragulus kanchil. The sequence goes on along the minus strand of JAIOJX010000001.1, from coordinate 92,191,634 downwards.
CCAAAAAGCATGTGTCCTCTCCAACCCAACTATGTGTGACAGCCAACACCAGGACTGGGTGAACAGAGCCCTGACTGCAGAAACTCTCTACCTCCTGATAGGGAGGCATGAACAGAGTCTATATGTGAGCAGAGCCCTCACTACGGTTGCAGCCCAGTGGGCATGAGGCAGGTCCTTATATCAGCACGTGGACCCCTGTGCAGAAAGTGCTTTAGCAGTGCCCTCAAAACCATCGTGACTCCGCAATTATGAGGGAGGCTCCCCTCTCCTCCTGACCAGTGGAAATGTGCAGAGACCATGTTTGTGAACGGCACCCCAGCTCCTGCAGTAATGAATAATAAGTAAATAGGAACCACAAAATCTGCGATGTTTCTAGGATACAATGGAAAAATCACTCACCAACCAAGAAGCAGGGAATAAAACCTCAACTAGAATGAGAAGAGAGGAGAAAGAGAAGCTAACACAAAATGACACCAATGCTGGAATTATCAGACAGGGACTTTTAACACAACTGTTACAAAAATGCTACCACAACTAATTATAAATATTCTGAAACAAAAGACAAAATATGACACAAAGGAAAACGGAGTGGAAATTTTAGAACAGAAAAAGTAATTGAAAAGTATCTTTTAAAATTTTCACTGGAGGGGCTCAATGGCACAATGGAGACGATAAAGGGACAAATTGGTGAATTTACAGTTAGTTCAATAGGAATTGTCCCGTCTAAACAATAGAGGAACTGGAATGAAAAAAAAACAGAGCCTTAGGGGCCTGTGGCACAGTCACAAAAATATCGAATGTTCGTGTCATTAAAGTCCCAGAAGGAGAGAAGAAAGAACGTGGGACTGACAAAAGAAATAATGGTTGAAAACATCCTAAATTTGGCAGAAGACATAAACCTTTTGGAAACTAAAGACAAAGAAAGAATCTTCAAAGCAGCCAGAGAGAAATGACACATTCCCTACGGGGGAAAAGCAATTTGAATAATGGCAGATTTCACATCCAAAATCACAGAGATCACAAGAAAGTGGCATAAGATTTTTCCAGTACTGAAAGAAAAGAACTGTCAGTCAATCCCAGATTCCATATCCAGAGAAAATCGGTTTCAGAAATAAAGGTGGAGTAAAGACATTCTCAGATAAAGGAAAACTAAGATCATTTGTTGTCAAAAAACTGCCTTAAAAGAATTGTTAAAAGAAGTTCTTCAGCATAAAGGAAATGATAGCAGAAGGAAACTTGGAACATCAAAATAAAGAAAGGCTGGGTAAATAGAATAGACTATTCTGCTTGAGTCTGAAATCATATTAGAAGGTTAAAAGCAAAATGACAACACTGTCTTATTCTGTATCTATAGAAACAATATTTAAGAGAACTGAGTTATAAAGGAGATAAAATAAAGGAAGAAAATGGCGAAGCTTCCTACATTTAACTTGATGTGGTAAAATATTAATACTAATAGACTGTGATAAGTCACATATTTTATTGTAATTCCTTTGGCAATCACAAAAGAAACTGCACAGAGATACAAAAGTGAAAGTGGTAGTCACTCAGTCATGTCCAACTTAGACATAAACAAAGCAGAATACAATGCTGGAAAACATTGAAATAACCCAAAGGAAAGCAGGAAAAGAGAAATGAAGGAACAAAAGAACAAATAAACAGAAAGCAAATAATAAAATGTCAGATATAAGTCCTACAATATCAATGATTGGGTTAAACATAGATAGTATAAATACACCAAGTGAAAGATCGTGGATGACAGAATGGATAAAAATGAACCAACGAGATGCTGTCTATAGGAGATTCATTTCAAATATGCTAGTGGAGGAACTGGAATGAAAAAACAGAGCCTTAGGGGCCTGTGGCACAGTCACAAAATATCGAATGTTCGTGTCATTAAAGTCCCAGAAGGAGAGAAGAAAGAACGTGGGACTGACAAAAGAAATAATGGTTGAAAACATCCTAAATTTGGCAGAAGACATAAACCTTTTGGAAACTAAAGACAAAGAAAGAATCTTCAAAGCAGCCAGAGAGAAATGACACATTCCCTACGGGGGAAAAGCAATTTGAATAATGGCAGATTTCACATCCAAAATCACAGAGATCACAAGAAAGTGGCATAAGATTTTTCCAGTACTGAAAGAAAAGAACTGTCAGTCAATCCCAGATTCCATATCCAGAGAAAATCGGTTTCAGAAATAAAGGTGGAGTAAAGACATTCTCAGATAAAGGAAAACTAAGATCATTTGTTGTCAAAAAACTGCCTTAAAAGAATTGTTAAAAGAAGTTCTTCAGCATAAAGGAAATGATAGCAGAAGGAAACTTGGAACATCAAAATAAAGAAAGGCTGGGTAAATAGAATAGACTATTCTGCTTGAGTCTGAAATCATATTAGAAGGTTAAAAGCAAAATGACAACACTGTCTTATTCTGTATCTATAGAAACAATATTTAAGAGAACTGAGTTATAAAGGAGATAAAATAAAGGAAGAAAATGGCGAAGCTTCCTACATTTAACTTGATGTGGTAAAATATTAATACTAATAGACTGTGATAAGTCACATATTTTATTGTAATTCCTTTGGCAATCACAAAAGAAACTGCACAGAGATACAAAAGTGAAAGTGGTAGTCACTCAGTCATGTCCAACTTAGACATAAACAAAGCAGAATACAATGCTGGAAAACATTGAAATAACCCAAAGGAAAGCAGGAAAAGAGAAATGAAGGAACAAAAGAACAAATAAACAGAAAGCAAATAATAAAATGTCAGATATAAGTCCTACAATATCAATGATTGGGTTAAACATAGATAGTATAAATACACCAAGTGAAAGATCGTGGATGACAGAATGGATAAAAATGAACCAACGAGATGCTGTCTATAGGAGATTCATTTCAAATATGCTAGTGGAGGTAGGTTATTAAATGAATGGGAAAATGTATACCATGCAGATGCTAATCAAAACAAAATTGCCTATACTAATACTAATATTAGTAGTACTAATAATACTAGTAAACTATACTAATACCAGATAACATAGACTTACGAGCAAAGAAAATTACTAGGGACAAATATAGCATGAAACAAAAATTAACAGAATTTAAAGGAAATTTAGATAAATCTACAGTTATACTTTAGGATCTCAATACGCCTCTCTCAATAATTGATAAAACCATTCCACAGAAAATCAGCAAAGATATAGAAGAACTGAAAAGCACTATTAGGCACAGAATGTAATTGACATTTCTAGAACACCCAACAAGTAGAATTCACATTTTTTGCCTAAGCATACATAGATAGTCACAAAGACAGACCATATCCTGAGTAACAACAACAAAGAAACCCCTCAGTAAATGGAAAATAATTAAAATCATATAGAACATCATCTCTGAGCGTAACTGAACCAAACTAAAAATCAACAGAAAGACAACTGGTAAATCTCCAAATATTTGAAATTTAAATATCATGCATAGGTCAAATAGTTTCTGGGTCAAAGAGGAAATTTCAAGGAAAATCAAAACCTACATAGAACATAATGAAAATGCTACGTATCAAAACTTGTGGAATGCAGCTCAGTCATTGCCTTAAATGTACAGCATTAAATGCATATACTAAAAAAGAATAAAGATCTTATTGAGTCATTCTTATTCTTTGAATCTGTGACTCTTCTGGTTCCAGCCAGAGAAAACTCTCTATTTTTTTATAGGGCTCATGTGATTAGGTCAGATCCAACCAAAATATGTTTTTTTATTATTATTTATTGTGGTAAAAGCACATAACACAAGATTTACCCTCTTGAGCATATTTAAGTATACAGCAGTGTTAACATATATGTTCAATGTTGAGCAATAGATCTCTAAAGCTTTCTGTAAAACTGAAACCTTGTATCTGTTGGACAAAACTCCCCGTTTCCCTCTCCTGGTAGCCTCTGGCAACCGCCAGTCTATTTCTGTTCCTAAGAATCTAACTACTTCAGATACTGCTTAATAAGTCTTTTTTAACTGGCTTATCTCGCTTAGCAAAACGTCCCCAAGGTTCATCCATATCGTAGTATATAACAAAATGTTCTTATTTTTAAGGCTAAATAATATTCCATTGTGTGTACCTGTATCTACATACATGCTGTGATTGATGTTTATCGGTTGATATTATCAGTTGTGATATATATATATATGTATATATATATATATATGGAAATTTCACTATCATATATCATTGGAGACCTAGGTTGTTTACATATCTTGACTTTCACACATAATGTTGCAATGAACATGGGTGTACATATATGTCTTTTTTTTAGTTTTGGCCTCTTTTTTATTGGTTATTTATTTATTAATTTTCATCCATCTTTATTCCTTGGCCTGTGTGGGCCCCCCATTGCAGCGGTCTCTCTCGCTGCAGAGCACTGGATCTGGGCGCATGCGCTCCAGACCTCCGGCTCGGTAGTTGGACACATTGGTCCAGCCGCTCCATGGCACATGGAATCTTCCCAGGCCAGGGATCGAACTGGCACCCCCTGTACCGCAAGGCAGACTACCCACTGGACCACCAGGAAAGTCCACAAATATGTCTTTAAATCATGCATTCAGTTATTTTAGGTATATACCCAGGAATGGGATTGCTGAAACATATGATAATTCTGTTTTTAATATTTTAAGAAACTTGCATACTGTTTTCTGTAGCAGCTGCACGATTTTAAATTCCCACCAATAGTACACCAAGATTAGCTCCATCCTCACCAGCACTTGCGATCTTCTGTTTTTTCACCAGTGGACATCCTAATGGGTGTGAGGTTGATATCTCATTGTGGTTTGGATTTATATTTCCCTAGTGAATAATGATGTTGAACATCTTTTCATATGCCTGTTGGCCATTTGCACATTTTCTTTGAAGAAATGTAAAATACAAACTTCCTATGTCCATTCTCTAGGCTGCTGGGTGTTGAGAAACACTGGTGGCAATGGGTTCAGGAGCAGTGGTTCCTTCTTCATTCTGGCTTTCCAATCCCTGGATCATAGCTGTAGTACTTTGTTCTTGAACTCAGTATTCTAATGGTGAGCTCAGAGGCACAGCTACTCTGGTAGGTCAGCACTACCAGAGTAAATGTTCTATAAAACATTTATGGAGGTGCAGCTTAGAAATCAAGGCTCAGTGGTAAAGAATCTGCCTGCCCATGCAGGAGACACGAGTTCAATACCTGGGTCAGGAAGATCCCCTGGAGAAGGAAATGGCAACCCACTCCAGTAGTCTTGCCTGGAGAATCCCATGGATAGAATCTGGCAGGCCATGCCATGATCCATGAGACCTCAAAGAGTCAGACACAGCTTAGCAGCTAAACAACAGCAACAAAACTTAGAAATTATTCCTTCAGGCCTTCCAGTGATACCATAAGCTGCCAATTCCCCATATTCAATTCCTTCATTGAAAAGTACCAACAGGGGTTTCTCTTTCCAGCAGTGAATTGGACTGTTTCTTCTAAAACATCTATCAATGAAGTGTACATGTTTATGCCAAAATAAACAAGGGTCTCACTACCCGGGCATTTCCCTACTCTACTCTCTGATATCGGAGCTGTATTCTTATCCATCTTTACTCTGCAATCCCTGTTGCCTAGTCAAGCAGAGCTGGAAGTCTAATGAGAGGACTGACAGAAATCTTCCATGTGGCTAGTTCCTTCTGAGTCTCTAGAAAAGAGGACTTAAAAACAAAGATCTTGACTATGGAAGGTTTTATGGGTTAGAATTTGTTGCCACATTAGGAAATAAGCACCCTCACCTTCTTATATTGTTCATTCTGTTTCCTAAGTTTTCCTGACTGCTGGTAGGCAAAGTCTCTCTAGAACTCAAGAGATCAGGTGAATTTGGACCAGTGCTTTGGTTTCGAGATGCTAACTGATTCTTAAATTGTGATATAAACAGCTGCGAGTTCACTCTGCCTCCACCTAGTAGGTTTTGTTCGTGTCTAGCTCCAGATTTCAGTAACAAGTGAAACTCAGAATGTACCTTTAAGAAGGAGATCCCATCAAGGCAAGCATTGTATTTCTGTATGCCACAGAAATGGATGAACAACAGAAGCTAAGAGAATCATGGGAGATGTAGGTGGGCCAAGAAGCCTTGTTATGAGTGACGGTACACCAGTGGTGAGATACTTTAGGAAGTAGTCTTTTGGATATTTGAAACCTAAATGCCTTTGGGTGGGTTTTTTGATCAGACCTTTTCCTTCAAACATATTTCACTTTGTAATAAATAGCTCCATAGAGATGACTTAGTGAATTAATAAAAGGACTAAAATATCTTGATAAACTAGAGTTGTTAAGGCTCATCAAATTTGTTCTTGTCTATGTTTTTTTCCGTCTGTAGAGAAGGGAAAATCGTATGGACTATAGTTGGATTCTGGAAGTAGTTATCAAGGGTTTTTTTTTTAAAAAGAATGCCCTGATAATGTGAGGAAGTGGACATGCTTATACACTGTTAGTAAGTATAAATTGGCACAAGATTTCTGGAGGGTAATCAAGCAATGCTTATCAAAATTTTAAATGGGCACTTCTTGATCCAGAGATTCAACCTGTAGAAATTTATCCTAAGGAAAGAATCAGGCAACTACATAAAAGATATCCAAGGATGTTCATTGAAGGAGTCTTTATAAAATATAAGAAGTAGAAATAGCCAGAAGGTCTCTCAGTAGAAGATTGGCTTAATAAAATATGATGGAGCTTTCTAGTGAAATATTATGCTGGGACAGGGGGATTAATATGTTTTAACCAAAAGATATCTGCTGTAAACTGGGTATTGATAAAAGCTAGTTAGGGAGAATTCTCTCTATATATATATCTATATATGTATTCTGTATATTTTTAATGATATATATTTTTTGCTATCATTTATACTTGACTTATGACAGATGCTTAATATTTAGTGAATTAATTCATGGAAATCTATTTTCATATATTTATATATGCATTATATGTTCTGGAAGGTTATATGCCTATCTGTTAACCATGGTTATTTTTATCCTCATTGGGTGGTACTGAAACTTGAAGCCATAGCAGAGATTTATTAGAAACAACTTTTACTTTCTGCGTTTTTCTTTTGCATTATTTAAAATTTAGATAAATGTGTTATTTATAAATGGTATTCCTATTTTGAAACAATGTGTGATTTTCAGTTTTTAAAACAGACCAAGCCCACCTAGAATATACTAGAATTTCTGCAAACCAAATAGATAAAAAGGGAAACAGCCCGACAGAATAAAGGGCAAATAGTGCAAACAATGGAGAAGGAAATTGCAGCCCACTCCAGTATTCTTGCCTGAAATGTGTGTGTGTGTGTGTATGTGTTCATATATATCTTCCTTAATGGCTCAGTGGGAAGGAATCTGCCTGCAATGCAGGAGACCCAGGTTCAATCCCTGGGTTGGGAAGATCCCCTGGAGGAGAACATGGCAACCCACTCCAGTATTCTTGCCTGGAGAAGCCCATGGACAGAGGAGCCTGGAGGGCTACAGTTCATGGGGTCACAAAGAGTAGGACACGACTGAAGTGACTAAGCAGCAGCAGCAGCACAAACAGGTTATTCACAAAATAGGAAAACTGACATGTATCACGATGTCAAAGTCACATAACGGGATGCAATTTCTCAGCCACTCGATTGGCAAAATTTTAAGTCTGCCAAGATTAAAGGTTTTCAAGACTGTAGGAAAACAGGGGCTGTCACTCAGGGCTGGTGGAACTTTTGAGCAAAAGCACGTTGGAGAGCACCTGGTAAGGTGGAAACTGTCCATGTTCCAGGAGCCCCGGATTGCACTAAGTATATACTTTTGAAAGAATATCTCTTCTTTCCAGAAAGCGGTGCACACGTGTGAACTGGGGTCAAGGTGTTGTACTCTCAGAGTGTGGTAGTAATTTGTGGACCAAGTACCTTTCCCGACAGGAAGACAGGGAAGAGATAATGGACAATGGAGAGATGGAAGCCAAGCAAGGGTGTTCTTAGGACAGGCTCCTGCAGCCTCAGCTGGTCCAGAAGGGGACCTCTGGGCTTTCATTCCCTCACTTGAGTCTGTCACTGGCAAAGGGCACCCTGGGATGATCTAAATGCCCAAACACTCCTGACTTTCTCCGACTGCAGGCAAAGTGGCTGCAGAAACTCATGGGGAATCTCCAAAGAGTCTTCTTTGTGGGCTGTTAGATGCAAAATCCCATAGAAACACGGAGAAGACAGTAGCACTGGTGAAAAAGACCCTAGAAGATCTGAATGGAGGACTGAGAGCCTACTACATTCTAGATGCAAAAATACACTGAAACCGTATGTGATAAATACAGGAATTTCATTGAGAGGTAGGAAGGAGAATGGGACTGTATTTATAATGTTTTATTTATTAAAAATATTTTAAAAAGATGAAAACAACGCAACAATTATGAATAGCAGCCAATTCTGGGTGGTAGAAAGATAGGAAAAATCGGGGTCCTTGTGTGTGCTTACACTGGACATCAAACATACCCAAAAGTGACTGGTGAAGAGGTGAAGGAGAATCTCAAAATTGGATTCACAGTAGGAACCGGGGCGCTTCCTGGTGTGAAATCCACCTGCACCTCCAGCCTTAGTGCTGGCACAGAACCTGGCACACAGCAGGTGCTAAATAAATAGCTAATGAGAACCTCTTTAAGCTTTAGAACCTCTTAAAATGATAAACACCCCCCACACACACTTTGCTACAGACCACAGTCTAACCTTGGTGCTTCAAGGACCTCACCTACTGGTGGCAACACATGACAGAGATTTCAGAGTTTGAAAGGAACAGGCATGTTCATACACACCTGGGAGTGTTACAGCCCCCTGGATACACAGGAACCCGTGGGTGGGGAGGCAGCTTAAGATGATCATTTGCTAGCGGCTGAGATAGCTCAGAAGCAGGAGTAGGTTAAAATGGAGTTCTTTGGGGAAGGGTTTGATAGAACTATTCTATAATTAGGTTGTGGTGTTGGTTGCACAACTCTGTAAACACACTAAAATTGGTTGAATTGTTTACAGAAAATGAGTGAATTTGTGCTATGTAAATTATCCCTTAATCAAGCTATTTTTAAAAATGGAGTTATTCTTAAAAAGACCTTAGGAAATAGCAGAACTGAGATGTACCAGGAACCCAGAGCCTCTGAGAAGAACCACTTGCACTTGGGTCCCACACTGTGACTTTCTGTGGTATCAACTCAAAGGATCAATAGTTATTAAAAGCCTATTAATGCAACTGTCATGTCACAAATGGGTTACAGATATGCTGGGACATTCCTGATCCTCACAGCCCCCCACCCCAGGAAGGCTGCCTGGGGCTTGGGGCACAGAAAATCCTCAGTCAGTTGCCTCTGGCCAAGAGCATCCGCGTCCATTTGCCCCAGTGTGTCAGAGAAATAGTATAAATCATCTTTGAGTGCCATGATGTGAAAGAGGCTAGAAAGCCCTGCCCTAAAGAAATGCTATATTTTTTTGACCTTTTCTGTATTTCTTCATGAGAACCTGGGTCTCGCAGAGGTGAGAATGGTGGTGGGACTGCTGCTGTTGACAGATTTGGGCCTTTATGAAACCAAAGGGCAGGGGACTGGCCAGCCAGAAGAGCGTGGCCTGGGTAGACGTGAGGACTGCCAGCACAACTGTGGGAATCGACTTGGATGCCTCCTTCCCCCTGCGGAGAATAATGTTTATTCACCTGGAAAGCAGAAACTGTTGCTAACTGGAGCAGAAAAGTAATTTCCATTTGGACGTGGCAAAAGAAGACCAGAGTATCAAGAATAGGAACCCACATACAAAAGAGACAGGTTCACAGGCGCCTCCGTTTTCAAAGGCAGAAACCTAGTCCAGGAGTATCTCTATGGCCTGGGGAGCCCCTGGGAGGTCCTGGAGGTGTGTAGAAATTCAGAGTCTTAGGCCTGCCTTCAGTCAGGTTGCAAAAGCTTCTCTAGGGCTTCCCAGGTGGCACTAGTGGTAAAGAACCCACCTGCCAATGCAAGAGACATGAGTTCAGTCCCTGGTTTGGGAAGATCTCCTGGAGGAGGAGATGGCAACCCTCTCCAGTATTCTTTATTTTTTATTTATTTTTTGGGGTGGGGGCAGGTTGGGGAGGGAGGGGGGTGGGCGGGCCACTTCTATTGGTCTTTCATTTATCTGTTTTCATCCATCTTTGTTCTTTGGCCCATGTGGGCCTCCCATCACAGTGGCCTCTGTTGTCGCAGAGTACCGGCTGTGGGCGCATGCGCTCCAGAGCTCCGGCTCAGTAATTGGACACATTGGTCCAGCCGCTCTGCGGCACGTGGGATCTTCCCAGGCCAGGGATCGAACCGGCGCCCCTTGCACTGCAAGGCAGTGTCCTTACCCAGTGAACTACCAGGGAAGCCCCTCTCCAATATTCTTGCCTGGAAAATCCCATGGACCCAGGAGCCTGGTGGGCTACAGTCCATGGATTTGCAGAAGAGTCGGACATGACTTAGCTACTAAACAACAGCAATGAGAAATTGAAAACCCTGGAAATAGCGAGGGGCACCCACAGTCATCAGGCAAGGTGGATTTACAGCAAAAGGGAAGTGTTACCTGGCAGGCCCTGGCCAGTCTTTAGCCTAGCAGCCCTCCTTCTGCACCCATCTCAAGTCATCTGTCATCCTGATCCTATAGCTCACCCCAGTTCCTAGAATAGCTCCAGCCATGGAGCCCAATCTCAGCATCAACTTCCCTGCAGCTGAAATACTAATCAAATGTCCCAAACTCGACTCTCCCCTTGTTCCCCAGTCCTACCTCCACACCCCTGTGCCCTAATTCCCATGCCTTTGCTTGTCCCATGGGCCCTGTTCCCTTTCTTTTGTGCATTCAACACTATGTCTGGCACCAGGTAGGTCCTCGAGCAGGGAGTGTTGGTTGTACTAGTCTCTACCTAAGCTCTTAGTACAAAGATCAGTACCATGACCCTGCCTGGAACTAAAGTCCTGCCAGTCACAGGAGACTCCTCTTCACTGCTGTGTCCCTGGCATCATACCCTATTTTCTTGAAATTTTATGCCCAACTCACCATGGGTTCCTGGGCCCCATGCTCTGTCTTAGCTCCCTTGTCCTTATTATTGGATGTTTGCCTGAATGAATGCCAGAACTCCCCCAGTCTGATCTCTGGGTCTGCAGCCCATTCCCAATTCGTCCTCACCTCTCCATTCAACTTGGTAATGGAGCTGCTGGTCTAGCAGGTGCCTCGGCCACACTGGCTGCACCTTACTCTTTTCTTGTCCCCAAATAAGACACAAAATGCCTCAGGGTTTGGAGTCCAATTCCAGAGTCCAAACCCCTTTTCCACCTCATCAACTGCTGGCTGAAACCACTTATTTATCGATTAAATTCAAACTAGAGTAATTCTTGAGGCCCTATAACATATGCCTGTTTAAACTCACCATTAATTTTTTTTCATCACCAATTTTAGGTGCTAGAGGTACCAAAATTAATAAGTCACATCCGTTATCTCCTGATGGAGAAGGCAGATGTGTAAGCAAATCGCTATTATATGAGGTTATAAACACTAAAATAAAACTATCATTAAAATGCTATGGGAATGTCAATAAAGGGAGAATTAATCCTATGGGGAAAGGTCAAAGACAGCATCACAACAGAGATTATGTCTGAGCTAGGCTGGAAGGATGAGTGGAAGCGTGGCAGATGGAGAAGGAGAAAAGGGCATTTCTTTTCTTTTAAGAGTGAGATCTGTTTGCAAACACTATCATCATTGCCAATCGAACTTTTCCCTTCTGCTTTCTCTCTCCCCTTTAAATCTTCAGTCCTCCACTTCTATTTCCTTCCCTCAGAGACACCCTCTTGAGCGTGTATAATAGTACCCTTATATGTTCTTTTGTATTTGTATGATGCATAGTGTTGTTTTGTACATATGTTTTTAGTTTCCATAAAAGGTATTCTGCTATAAGTGTCATTCTCTTTACTACGTTGCTCACTCAACACTTTAAATTTTAAAAGATCTATGCATGCTGCTGTATGAACACTTTTTTTCCCTCCAGATGCAGCATCATATTCTGTGGTGTGCACACACCTTTTTTTTTCTCATCATCTCCTTCAACAGTGGACACCTAGGTTGCTTTTAACCCTCTCCTCCCATAGAGAACCTCCTCATATATGTACTCTTACAGATACACCTGTGCATGGATTTTTCTAGGTGAAATTGCCCAGTTATGGGCCATCTATATACTTAATTTTATAAGGTGTTGCCAAATTGCTTTCAAAATGCATGCCCTCTGAAAAGATTTATTGAGAAACAATCCCATGCCAGGAACTGTTGTAGCTATGGAGGATTGAGGCAATGAACAAAGTCCCTACTTTCAATGAGCTTGTAGTTGAACGCACGTGGTGGCAATGCCCTAAGAAGTGTGTCATGAAATAGTACATAGGGCAGAGGACAGAGAGTGACAAGGAGTCACCTCTTTGCTTGTGTGCTCGTTTGCTTCAGTTGTGTCTAACTGGACTTCAGTTATGTCTCCCCCATGGACTTTAGCTGTCCCTGGGATTTCCCAGGCGAGAATACTCAAGTGGGTTGCCAATCCCTTCCCCACCCAGGGATGGGACCTGGACCTCCTGCCTTGTGGGCGGATTCTTTACTGTCGGAGCCACCAGGGAAGCCCTGATTTTGACAAACAATTGCTATTATTGGAGTGTCATGATTAGACTGGGGGTGTGGAAAGGTCCCTTTCATGGCAGAAGAAACATGGAGGGATTAGAGACCAGTATAAGGAGTGGGTGCCTGGCTTGAAGTAGTGGCAGTGGGGTTTCAGTTTAGAGTTATCTAGACAGTCCTAGCTAACTTTTTAATTGATTCATTTTTGCAAGTGTTTTCTGATCAACACTTGGGGTCTGGTTTTGGAGCTAGCAATCGAGCTGATGGTCATTGTTAGGTTGGTGGAAGGTCCATGGGGCCTAGCCAATTTGCCTGTCTCTTGCTGTGCCGAGCTCTTACAGTCATCACTCATCTTCATGACCATGAGGGAGAGCACACAGTATATGGTCCCTACAGAACAGGAAGCTTCTCCAAGGACCGAGAGGTACTCAGAAAGTAAGCTGGACCAAGGTGCATCCTTTGCTTGTTGGGAGCTTAGAGAGAACAACATCTCGGCAGGATGTTCCAGCTAAATGCCCAGACAATCAACTAATTACTTGGATCTGAACACAGCTGAACAAATCCACCTTCCCAAGTCACTGCCAGAAGTTTTAGCAACTTCATTCTGGCTGGATTTCAGCACCACACACCAAGAACCAGATGACTGGGCCAGGAGAGGTATTTCTTCCTTACCTGCTTATTTCTGTTAAAAAAATTACTACACTACAATCAGTTTTCCTACCTACAGATTTGATGAGGACTTGAACAAAATATGAGGTGATATTTAGCCTCACTAGAAATCAGACTTATGCAATTATAAACAGAAATGAGGGGCCATTTTTCATTCACCAGGTTGGTAAACATTAAAAGGATTCTTAATACCTAGTCCTGGGGAGAGTAGGCGGGGAATGGGCACTGTTGTATGCTCTTGGTGGGAGTTTTAATTGGCAAAGACATTTTGGAGGGCCATTTGGCAGCTTCTAGCAACATTTAAAATGGTCATAGTCTTTGGCCCAGCAAGCCCTCTTCCAAGCCAGCCACTGGAAGCTCTGTCCCATAGGCACGATGGCATGTATACCCAGATATCCACACTTACATCGATATAGTGAAAACTACCATCGATCTACATTCTTATCCATAGAGGAGAGATTACATATATAACACATAGCATGAAGGTACCATGAAGTCCTTGGTAGATACTGATGGGAAAGATGTTCAAGACATACTCTCATGAAACAGAGGCAAGCTCTGGATAATACATATGATGAAATAAAAATAATATAAAATCCTATGTATGTCCCTTTCTCTATGTAAATACTTTTCTAGAAGGTCCAAAAGGACACACTTCAACTGCTTGCACCAGCTACTCCCTGGAGAGGGAACTAGGAAGAAGGAAGAGTAGTTTGAAAGGTTTTTCTCAATCTACTTCTAATTTAATATTCATGTATTACATGTGCATTTAAAGGTAATTTTATAAGAAATGCAGAAAAAAAGGGACTCTGTGGCATTTGTATTTAATAGGCTTCATCTTCTTCCTCTTCACCACCCATCATTACCCTGAACATTGCTTTCAAAGCCCTGAGCCTTTTCTGTTTCTTGGCACATGACAAAGCCTGAATCCTAAGCATGCTCTTATTGTGGCTGATAGCTCTGTCAGCTGTTAATTATTCATGCTAATGGAAGGGGCTGGAAGCACCAATAATGCAAAATCAAGAAGAGTAAATCTTTCAAAGCCTCAGTCTACTCCCCTCCTGGATCCCCAGGGAACACCTTGCATACTGTAGGTATTTACTCAGCAATAAATATTGATTGATATGGATTGATATTCGTCTCTGCAATTTTGAATCGCTCACATTCTCAGATTTGTACATGCACACGCCTGAGCAGTGTCTTCCTTACATCTTTACTGGCCTGACCCTGTGGGTGGGGACCTGACCCCTGTAGGCACTTCCCTCTTCCACCCAGGCTTTATCCACCAATGGGCTATTCTGCTCATGGATAAAACAGAGACGATAGGATTCTTGTTCTTATTTGTTTATTTTTCTTACACAAACTCATAGGTATGTTGACTTGTGGCCTTGCCTCTCTAGTGGCAAATAAGGTCAGGGTTAGAACTTTCAACATATCTTTTTGAAGGACACAGTTCAACTCCTAGCACCATCCAAATGGAAAATGAAAGCATATAGTACAAACTGTTTTGTGGTTGGCTGCTTTCACTCAGTGTGATGTTTGTGAGATTCCTTCATATTGTAATATGTCGTAGTTTGTTCAGTCTCACTGCTGTATAGTATTCCATTTTGCAAGTATGCCGACATTTAGCTATCCATTCTACTGTTGACGGGCATGTGGGTAGTTTCCTGTTCGATGCTAGTATGCATAGTGTTGCTATGAATATTCAGGTGTATGTATTCTGGTTAACTTATGTGTGCATCTCTGTCAGCATATATGTGGGTGTGGAATTGTTGAGTCACAAAGTAGGCATTTGATGGCTCTTGTAGAGAATGGCAAACAGTATTCCAAAGTGATTTGACCAATTTACCTTTGCACCAACAGTATCTGAGAGTTCTGGTTGTTCCCCCTCCAACACTTGGCATTGTCTTTCTTTTTCATTCCAGCTGTTCTGATCAGTATGTGTTGACTTGACATCATGTTCTTAATTGGCTTCCCTTTGCCTTTTATTCCATCTGGATCATCTTGGGCACTCCCTGGTCTTTTCATCATCCATTACCACAACTAGCATCTCAAAATCCCTTCCTTACAGTCAGGTGTCTTGATCTATAAGAAAACAATGCATTTCCCTATTTATCATCTTCTTATGGAAGAATCTTTCATGCAGCAACTTTGAGCTGCCTCTGAAGACATGCTGCAGAAGAATCCATGCCTGTTTGTTGATTGTGTGATTATTTTGTTTATTTATGCCTTAAAATCACAGCTGGAACAAACATGAAGTTGGAGAGCAAGATACTTGCCATAACAAATTGATAGGATCTGTAGTGCATACGAATCTACTTGTAACAAAGTCATCCCCCCAACTTGGCTCTATGGGTGTCTTTCTCGTTGTATGACTGTTAAATGCATTTCATGGTGAGGTTATGTTAGGGTGTCAGATCTCTAACAGAGATAAAGCAATTCCTGAGCATTGAGGGTGAGTGTTAGGAGCCAGCCATTCACTGTTTAAATCATTGGGGCCAGGCCTATCACTCAGAAAAAGAATTGGGTCTTTCACTGGGGACTGGATCTGGCCCCTTTCTTTCCTTCCTGCTCCCATTATCTGTCTAGAGTGTAGCAGGATGTGGCAACTTTGAACCTATTATAACAGGGCAAAATGGCATCCTGGAAAAGATATGGGCTTGTGGGGGAGGGTCAGTCACCTTCACTTCAACCCTTGTCCTGCCATCCCTGGTGATGTGAGAGGAGGGCATGGAGCTGGGCATATGGGCATCCTTGAGGAAGCAGGTGGCTCAGTGAGAGTGGAATGGGTCAGGCCCTGAGACAAGAAGCTCACTTGCATGAGGCCTAATGGACTGTGGTCTTAGTCCTGGGCTTGCTCATGTTTTGCCCCCTCAAGTGTTCTCTAAAATCTCTTTGAACAGGCCAGTCTGTCTGCGTACTGTCCAGACTTGGATTGGAGATTTAAAGAGGAGCCACGGTGATGGGGCCATGTGTGTGTTCTGTGTGGTTAAAGAGTGGTGCATTCTTGGTTCAGCTCTTCCTCCATCTGCAAGTGTCTCCTCTCAGAGCTGATAGAGAAGGAAGGGCATTTACCTACCAACTCTCAGTTTTGAAACTGAGTTGTTTCCAAAATTGGCCTCTAGTGAGCCAGACTCTTGATATTTGCTATTTGTTGAATGTCCCTTCCCAGGTGGCTCAGACAGTAAGAATTGCCACAATTTGGGAGCCCTTAACTGTGGTCTTTCATGCAGCAACTTTGAGCTGCCTCTGAAGACATGCTGCAGAAGAATCCATGCCTGTTTGTTGATTGTGTGATTATTTTGTTTATTTATGCCTTAAAATCACAGCTGGAACAAACATGAAGTTGGAGAGCAAGATACTTGCCATAACAAATTGATAGGATCTGTAGTGCATACGAATCTACTTGTAACAAAGTCATCCCCCCAACTTGGCTCTATGGGTGTCTTTCTCGTTGTATGACTGTTAAATGCATTTCATGGTGAGGTTATGTTAGGGTGTCAGATCTCTAACAGAGATAAAGCAATTCCTGAGCATTGAGGGTGAGTGTTAGGAGCCAGCCATTCACTGTTTAAATCATTGGGGCCAGGCCTATCACTCAGAAAAAGAATTGGGTCTTTCACTGGGGACTGGATCTGGCCCCTTTCTTTCCTTCCTGCTCCCATTATCTGTCTAGAGTGTAGCAGGATGTGGCAACTTTGAACCTATTATAACAGGGCAAAATGGCATCCTGGAAAAGATATGGGCTTGTGGGGGAGGGTCAGTCACCTTCACTTCAACCCTTGTCCTGCCATCCCTGGTGATGTGAGAGGAGGGCATGGAGCTGGGCATATGGGCATCCTTGAGGAAGCAGGTGGCTCAGTGAGAGTGGAATGGGTCAGGCCCTGAGACAAGAAGCTCACTTGCATGAGGCCTAATGGACTGTGGTCTTAGTCCTGGGCTTGCTCATGTTTTGCCCCCTCAAGTGTTCTCTAAAATCTCTTTGAACAGGCCAGTCTGTCTGCGTACTGTCCAGACTTGGATTGGAGATTTAAAGAGGAGCCACGGTGATGGGGCCATGTGTGTGTTCTGTGTGGTTAAAGAGTGGTGCATTCTTGGTTCAGCTCTTCCTCCATCTGCAAGTGTCTCCTCTCAGAGCTGATAGAGAAGGAAGGGCATTTACCTACCAACTCTCAGTTTTGAAACTGAGTTGTTTCCAAAATTGGCCTCTAGTGAGCCAGACTCTTGATATTTGCTATTTGTTGAATGTCCCTTCCCAGGTGGCTCAGACAGTAAAGAATCTGCCCACAATTTGGGAGACCCAAATTTAATCTGTAGGTCGGGAAGATCCCCTGGAGAAGAAAATGGCAACCCACTCCAGTGTTCTTGCTTGGAAAATTCCATGGACAGAGGAGCCTGGCTGTGGTCTAAGGCATCACAAAGAGTCAGACACGACTGAGTGGCTAACACTTCTGCTGTGTTTGGTATGACCTCAGAATGAAAACAAGTGGAACAGACCTGATCACCCCCCTTTAGCTTTGATTAAAGCTTAGCTCAACCGCAGCTTGAAGTGGACGTGCCTCACCAGGGTCCACTGATACACACACCTGCAGATCTATAAATGTGAGATGAAATGGTGATTTTGTTTGCCATCCAGTTTGAGGATATGTTGTCATAGCTGAATGTCAAAGAACGCTAAGTATTTTTTCATTTGACTCAGTAATGTGAATATTACTATTATTCCCACTTTAAAGGCATAGAAACTCAATCTTAGGTTAATTAGTTTAAGTAACTAATTTAATAATTAGTTAAACTAATAATTATTAGTTTAATAATTAGGTTAATTAGTTTACTCAGATCCACATTGCTGAGAAAGGGCACAGTGGTAATTCAAACAGGTATGTGGAGTTCCAAGGCTTGAGCTGTTAGCAACTGTGTTTTGTTCACAGAGTACAAACCCACAGGGTGTAGGTCAAGGAGAGACCAGCTGCCTGCTGCATTTCCTGCGCAGCTTAAATGTCACCCAACTGACTTCTTGCCTTTGCATCACTGGACAACTTGAGACCTTGAGATTTTGAACTTCTCTTCCCTATTCTGCTCAGAAAGTGAAAGTGAAAGTCACTCAGTCATGTCCAATTCTTTGTGACCCTATGGAGTGTAACCTGCCAGGTTTCTCTCTCTATGGCATTCCCCAGGCAATAATACTGCAATGGGTAGCCTTTCCTTTCTCCAGGGCATCTTCTCAACCCAGGGATGGAACTCAGGTCTGCCCCATTGCATGTGGATTCTTTACCATCTGAGCCACCAGGGGAGCCCAAAATGAGTCCTATTCTTAAGAAAACTAGAGCTTACAATGTCATTGACTTTTCAGAGTTTGGAGAAATTCCCTGGTGACGTGTTTTCTCACAGAACATTAGCCATTTACTTGCCAAGAGATGTAGAGGGTGAGAAGTGTATGCCCCCGGGCAACTGGAGGTCAATCTGGAGTGATAACAAGGAACCGCTGAAACCTTAATCCAAATCACTGGGAAATCAAGGTTTTAATAATAACATATCCATTCCACTATAATTTTCTAGGAATGTAGGTATGTATAAACCCACTTCGCTTTACTTTTCCTGGCTTAGAATGTGGATTTTGGAAGCTGATGACTGAATTCAGTAACTAGGTGACTCTGAACAAGTTACTTAACTTTTTTGTGCCTCAGTGTTTTCACCTATAAAATGGAGATAATACTACCCCTTCTAGAGTGCTATGTGGATAAAGTGAGTTCACGCATATAAAATCATTGCTTAACACAGTATCTGGCTTGAAGATACTTTTGGTTATAAGTGACAGAGATTCTGAGTGAAAATGGTTTTAAAAATTAGGAAATGTATTATCATCTCATGTAGTCCAGCAAGGGAAAAGCCCTCCAGGTATAATACCCACCAGAACTCTGATCTTGATCTGTCAGCCATTTTCTTGACTTGGCTTTCCCCATGTTGCCCCTCTTGAAGCAAGAAAGCTGGTGGCAGCAACCAGGGCAGTGGAATTCCTTGTCCATCACCAGTAGAAGAAAAAGAGCAAACCACTCCCAGATATGGAAAGAAATGCCTTCCCTTCAATTGCATTGTGCCGACCTAGGTCATTGTCATCTTCTTGGATCAATATCTATTGCCAGAGGAGTGCCCCATGGCAATGAGCTTTAGGGTCTGTGAGCCCATCGGCGGAGAGGAGGAATGGATGATAGAAGTTGATTCCTATGAATCAGGACTCATCTTTGTCGCTAGAGAGGAGAGGGGTCACCTTTGCCTAAGTTATATGATTTGGGTAATGAAGGGAGGTTATGAGAATGAGATCAATATCTTGTTGGAAAAAATGGGAAATAGATTTGGTGAAGGCCTTCCCCAGTGCTGACCAGAAAGTAGATACTCAATAATCGCCAGCTCTGCTATTCCGCTTTTGCAACCATAGAGTTATTGCTTTTATTAACAGTCAGTTGTGGTGTTTCATGATAAAGCATCTAATATCTGACCTCTAACCGCTCCCTAAAAAGATAAATTTGGGAACTCCAGGATGACAAATGATTTGCATGGAAAGTCTTCTTGCCTCTTCTTTTTCTAGAAATCAATCTACCCAGAAAACGAACTCCAAGGGTGTATTAAGACTTGGAAGATCTAAGGTCAATTCTTCACATCATTATCACCTTGAAAGGGCAATGCACTTTGAAAGTTGACAGTGCACAGAAACTTTTTCTTCCTTGGGCCAACCAGTATTTTCCTTAAAGATATATACATCAACAGTTTTTTGTGTAAAATCTTGGCACTTTGTGGTGGACATCTGTTGGTTCTGCCTACCCACCTACCTTCCCTCTTCACCTAACAGAACTTCTGTTTCCTATGAGAACCCTATTCTGTGTGATTTGGATGGCACTGACTTGATCTACATGCACACACACACACACACACACACACACACACACGCCAGGATGGCCAATCAGAAAATGTTATCCCTTTCTTTGGAAAGACTGATTAATTTCAGGCTGGGTACGTGACTCAGGCTCAGACCATCATCTACTCTCTCTCCTGAAAATATGAATCTTGAATTGAATGAAAAAATGTCAAAGGAGCCACAGCTAAATCTTTATAAGGCTGGTGCCTGGAAAATATACTTTATGCATTTTTGTTTTATTTATATCCAGAGCCAACATGATTTCCATTGGTCCCAAGTTCTGATTGTCTTGATTGTTTAGCTCAGTGAGCATGCCAGAATTTCTCTAATAAAACTTCTATGGATTGAATTGTATCTCCCCAGAACTCATATGTTGAAGCTTTAACCTCCCACATAACTGTATTTGGAGATAGTGCTTTTAGGAGGTAATTAACATTAAAGAGATCATAAGGGTGGGGCCCCAATCAAATAGGACTAATGAAGGGAGGTTATGAGAATGAGATCAATATCTTGTTGGAAAAATGGGAAATAGATTTGGTGAAGGCCTTCCCAGTGCTGACCAGAAAGTAGATACTCAATAATCGCCAGCTCTGCTATTCCGCTTTTGCAACCATAGAGTTATTGCTTTTATTAACAGTCAGTTGTGGTGTTTCATGATAAAGCATCTAATATCTGACCTCTAACCGCTCCCTAAAAAGATAAATTTGGGAACTCCAGGATGACAAATGATTTGCATGGAAAGTCTTCTTGCCTCTTCTTTTTCTAGAAATCAATCTACCCAGAAAACGAACTCCAAGGGTGTATTAAGACTTGGAAGATCTAAGGTCAATTCTTCACATCATTATCACCTTGAAAGGGCAATGCACTTTGAAAGTTGACAGTGCACAGAAACTTTTTCTTCCTTGGGCCAACCAGTATTTTCCTTAAAGATATATACATCAACAGTTTTTTGTGTAAAATCTTGGCACTTTGTGGTGGACATCTGTTGGTTCTGCCTACCCACCTACCTTCCCTCTTCACCTAACAGAACTTCTGTTTCCTATGAGAACCCTATTCTGTGTGATTTGGATGGCACTGACTTGATCTACATGCACACACACACACACACACACACACACACACGCCAGGATGGCCAATCAGAAAATGTTATCCCTTTCTTTGGAAAGACTGATTAATTTCAGGCTGGGTACGTGACTCAGGCTCAGACCATCATCTACTCTCTCTCCTGAAAATATGAATCTTGAATTGAATGAAAAAATGTCAAAGGAGCCACAGCTAAATCTTTATAAGGCTGGTGCCTGGAAAATATACTTTATGCATTTTTGTTTTTATTTATATCCAGAGCCAACATGATTTCCATTGGTCCCAAGTTCTGATTGTCTTGATTGTTTAGCTCAGTGAGCATGCCAGAATTTCTCTAATAAAACTTCTATGGATTGAATTGTATCTCCCCAGAACTCATATGTTGAAGCTTTAACCTCCCACATAACTGTATTTGGAGATAGTGCTTTTAGGAGGTAATTAACATTAAAGAGATCATAAGGGTGGGGCCCCAATCAAATAGGACTAGTGACTTCATACATAGGAGAGAGGAAGCCATCTCTTTCTCCACACACAATCACTGAGGAAAGACTATTTTGGGCACACAGTGAGAAGATGCCATCTATAAGCCAGGAAGAGTGTCCCCTCCAGAACTGACCATGCTGGTACCCCAGTCAGACTTCTATCCTTCAGAACTGTGAGAAAATTTCTCCTGTTTAAGCTACCCAGTCTATGCTATTTTATTATGATAGCTTGAGCAGACTGAGACATACCATTTTCCTTCTTTAGTGTCAGTGTCTATTACTTGCCAACCAAGTAAGTCCTCATTTAGAAGTGGCAACACAGCTGGTTAGATTGTTACCCCCTGTATCTTCAGAAACAAGGAATATGCCTATCCACACAAACTCCTGGGCTTAGCAGGAAAATATCAGGATGCTGTCGTGTGGGGGCTACTTCTTGCCGCTTTCCCCAGGGTCCTACAAGAAAGCCTATTCCATCTGAAAGCTTATAAGTAGTAGCATATGCCTCTGCTAAGAGTCTCTGCCTAATGTGGCCATCAACCCCAGCTGGCTGAGAAACATGATCCAGACCCTTGGGAGAACTGCTAAGGCCCTATTTTCTGCCTTGAGCTAACGTTAGAGTTCACCAGGGCATGGGAGACGGAAGCACAATGGAGGATGAATTGGTCTGAGGAAGAGATTTGTGGAAAATTGGAAATCTTTGGCTACTTCCAGATATCTCCAGATGAGTACTCTTTGCCTGACGAAGGTAATAATTAACCTTATTGTAATGAGTCATTCACTCAAATTGAATGGGAGCTTTGAACTTGGAAGCAAGGGGAAGATTAAATGGGCTTTGTAACCAGCCTTTTGTTTTTATTACCCAAATACTGAGGCCAAAATGGAAGCTTTTATGAAGAATGAGGGGTTACCTGCTGTACATTGAAACCAATTATGGAGAAAAAAAGAAACCACTAGGCTGGGGTTCAAGTTCAAGCACTGCAATTCAACAAGGCCTTCAGCCTTGTTTAGAACCACCCCTAAGTTATGCAGGGCACCCACTGAAGTATTTGGGGGATCAGGGCTATCCAAACTAGTCCCCAAATAGGACTAGTGACTTCATACATAGGAGAGAGGAAGCCATCTCTTTCTCCACACACAATCACTGAGGAAAGACTATTTTGGGCACACAGTGAGAAGATGCCATCTATAAGCCAGGAAGAGTGTCCCCTCCAGAACTGACCATGCTGGTACCCCAGTCAGACTTCTATCCTTCAGAACTGTGAGAAAATTTCTCCTGTTTAAGCTACCCAGTCTATGCTATTTTATTATGATAGCTTGAGCAGACTGAGACATACCATTTTCCTTCTTTAGTGTCAGTGTCTATTACTTGCCAACCAAGTAAGTCCTCATTTAGAAGTGGCAACACAGCTGGTTAGATTGTTACCCCCTGTATCTTCAGAAACAAGGAATATGCCTATCCACACAAACTCCTGGGCTTAGCAGGAAAATATCAGGATGCTGTCGTGTGGGGGCTACTTCTTGCCGCTTTCCCCAGGGTCCTACAAGAAAGCCTATTCCATCTGAAAGCTTATAAGTAGTAGCATATGCCTCTGCTAAGAGTCTCTGCCTAATGTGGCCATCAACCCCAGCTGGCTGAGAAACATGATCCAGACCCTTGGGAGAACTGCTAAGGCCCTATTTTCTGCCTTGAGCTAACGTTAGAGTTCACCAGGGCATGGGAGACGGAAGCACAATGGAGGATGAATTGGTCTGAGGAAGAGATTTGTGGAAAATTGGAAATCTTTGGCTACTTCCAGATATCTCCAGATGAGTACTCTTTGCCTGACGAAGGTAATAATTAACCTTATTGTAATGAGTCATTCACTCAAATTGAATGGGAGCTTTGAACTTGGAAGCAAGGGGAAGATTAAATGGGCTTTGTAACCAGCCTTTTGTTTTTATTACCCAAATACTGAGGCCAAAATGGAAGCTTTTATGAAGAATGAGGGGTTACCTGCTGTACATTGAAACCAATTATGGAGAAAAAAAGAAACCACTAGGCTGGGGTTCAAGTTCAAGCACTGCAATTCAACAAGGCCTTCAGCCTTGTTTAGAACCACCCCTAAGTTATGCAGGGGCACCCACTGAAGTATTTGGGGGGGATCAGGGCTATCCATAGAACCCATATAATTTAATTTTTTAATGTGCTACACAATTCATGGGCTCATGAGAGGTGTATTGATGAAGATGTAGAACAATGAGTATAGAAGAGAAATTTACATACTTGTTTACTGCCCAATCAGTGATTAAGAAGATTCTTCATAGTATCCTGGCACTATCTCTTTGTGTTTTAAGTCCAGGAACCATTCTTCGTGATCTTTATGGCCAAATGTGTCATTCTTGGACAACTTATCTCTTGCTATAAGAAAAAGGTAGCAGTGCTGTTATCACTCACAATGCCACGGCTCTTTGGAACCTGTTTGTATTGAAAATGTACCAATCATCTTGCCTCTTCAATTCCCTCGTAGTACTTATTCTACTCATTCAAACCCGGTTACATTACTCAGGACACTGCCTCATGCATAGTGCCATCCATGGACAATGGTTTCCAATGATTCTGTCAAAGGTCATTACTGTGTTTCATTGAGGATTATCACAAATCCAAGTCTTACTGAGAAAGACATTTTCTTATTGCAAGGAAATGTAAATGATAATTTGTTGTCTGGTCATAGTAAGTCTACTGTTTAGAACTTTATAGTTTAAACATAGAACAACATGTCTTCCACACCTATCTTCCCTTGATCTTTTTCAGCTGCCATCATTGCATTTCTAGAATGTGATCTCTTGTGATGTTGACCTCGCCCCTGCTTTTCACACATCACCAGCAATAGGGAGAACAGGCAAGGGGGTCTATGGGCAAATAGAGAAAAGTAGTCTCATTTGCCCAAGGAATTCCCATCTCTTGTCCTACCTAGCTTGATACCAGCCTGGGAGAGCATTAAATTCCATCCATTGGCGCCAAGAGAGGACATAGATCAGAAAGGTCCATTGACATAACAGAGCACCAGCCAGAGCATTGCATCCTCTTGGCCAGAGTGATTGGTTCAGAGCAGGACATGGTGTCCCCAAACAGACCAAAGAGTCTGCCCTGAGATACTTCGGCTGTAACAGTCAATTTGGTGTTTGGTTTTTGAGAGTGTAAGGTGTAAAAACAGAAAAACTAGAGATGCTTGAAGCAGTCTTTCCCAGACGTTTTCAGTAAGAGCAATTGTGGTCTAGGAAGAAAAGCCATGCAAAGGCCAGAGATGAGAGCCAATAAGTTCAGTTTTTTGAACTAATAAGTACCCTTGGCCTGTTGTTTTCCTCATTTATGGTTTAAAATGGGTCTCTGCACAAACTTAGAGGACAGACTTGTAGGCACAGCAGGGGAAGAAGAGGGTGGAACAAATTGAGAAAGTAACGCTGACGTATATATGTACACTACCAAGTGTGTGGACAGTTCATGGGAAGTAGGTGTATAACACAGGGAGCCCAGCCTGGCACTCCCTGATGACTTAAAGAGGCAGTATTGGGTCGAGGAGGGGGATGGTTGGGAGGGAGTCTTAAGGAGGAGAGGATATGTATCTATGTGCATGTGTGTGTGTGTATATATATATATAGAGAGAGAGAGAGATTAATGACTGATTTGCGATGTTGTGTGGCATAAACCGACACAACATTGTAAAGCGATTATCCTGCAATTAAAAATTTGAAAAATGAAGTAGGTATCAAAAATAAATAAATAAAATGGGTCTCTATCATTCACAACCAGAAAATTCTTAACTCATACACAGAGAAAGAGAGAGAGAGACCCCAACAGAAATTGAGAGTTGGATTTCTATGTAATTGGTAGATAGGTATTTATTGTTTTTGTTTTTATAAATGAAGGAGTGAAGATATAATAATCTTTTTGTTCTTTCAGATGAAGAAGTGTAGATAAATAAAATGGTGATTAAATAATCCTCCCAATATCACACAGACAGAAAGTGACAAGGTCAGGATTTGATATACTTTGTTCCTAAGCTCATATTCAATATGAATTCAAAGGGGATAATGGGACAAGAAAAAGCCTTCAGCTCTTGAATTGCTCACACTTATTTGGTCTTTGGCCTGGTGGGTGGGAAAAGGGTAGAAGGAGTCCAGCAAAAATTGCCTTACTCAGAGATTCCTTCACCATCAAAGCTCTCGTCTTCTTTGCTGGCATTGCCCCTATAGCCTGATGTTGGGAGGCCAGATCTTACAGCATCAGGCTGTCTTCTGTCTAAAAGCACTGGAGGGGCTTCCCCTGGTGGTCCAGTGGGTAAGGACACCGCCTTGCAGTGCAAGGGGCACCGGTTCCATCCCTGGCCTGGGAAGATCCCACGTGCCGCGGGGCGGCTGGACTGATGTGTCCAATTACCGAGCCAGAGCTCTGGAGCGCATCCGCCCAGAGCCGGCGCTCTGCAACGACAGACGTCACCGCGATGGGAGGCCCACAGGAGCCAAGGAACAAAGATGGATGAAAATAGAGAAATGAAAGATCAATAGAAGTGGCCCGCCCGCTCCCCTCCCTCCCCAACCCGACCCCCACCCAAAATAAATAAATAAATAAATCTTTAAAAAAAAATAAAAATTAAAAGCACTGGAGGTCTAGGCTCTGTGACCTTCATGGTCAAACTTGAAAAACTTTAAATTCTTTTCTCTTAATTATTTGCTCGATTATTTCTGCCTTGAAGTGTTAGTCACTTCAAGAATACTGGAGTGGGTTACCATTTTCTACTCCAGGGGATGTTCCTGACCCAGGGATCGAACCTGGGTCTTCCACATTGCAGGCAGGCTCTTTACAGTCTTAGCCACCAGAACGTGTAAGGTCAGCAAATATCACTGATGAGAAATGAAGGGTTCCGTTTGGAACTTGAGAATTTCTTTCTTGTTTTGTTCATTCCTCCTTTTCTCCCCTCTTCCTCTTTCTCTCCCTCCCTCCCATTCTTTCCTTCCCTCCTTCTTCCTTTCTCCCTTCCTCCCCAAGCTGTGTACTTATTTATTTTTTCATTGTGTCAGATATCGCCATGTGTCTGCAATGGGACCATGGTGAATGCTATCCTTGTTCACCCTGTCCACCGAGTTATTGAAATGTCACAGGTCATTTGCACCCCCACCTTCCTTCCACCATGTCCTTGTTTCACTCTCACTACTTTCATTCTGATTTTAAGGAAACCTGAATCTTGGGGCTTCCAGATGTGGTATCGGGAGTGAGTTTGGAGAAGCAAGGTTGTAGGGCTTCAAACGGCTAGGAATAAGTGGTGGTCCGGAGATGGTGAGTGTGGACCTGCTTCTCTTCCCAGATGCATTGCATCTATCCGATAAATCTTTTCTGTTAGGAGGATCCCTAATGAATGCATGCTCTGATGTGTTCTTCCTTACTGAGACTTCAGATGAATGATTACTGGGTGCTTCCTGGCATTATCTTCTGTGTACCTTTAAAAAAAATAACAATGGCTACATTTTCCAGTAGTCTCTCTGTATTCAGAAGCCTGGGCCACGCCCTTCGTATTCATTATTCCATGTACCCCACCAGCCACCTGATGAGGCACTCTCGGGCTTGATTTCCCTTGCCACGTAGAGGAAGGAACCAAGGCTCAAAGAGTTTCAGTGAATTTCTCAAGGTCACACTGCTAGAAAGAGGTAAGGCAGGTTTCACACCAAGGCTTGTTTGATTTCATAGCACTTAACCACTTGTCATCGTGCTGTTATGTTTTAATGTTAAGGGGAAGTGAGAAATGTAATAATAGAACTGGGGCGAGGTGGTAGCAAAAATGAGGTAGTGCTGTGGCATCACTCTTACAGCTACCTGCTTTCAGTTAGTCCCCTTTTTCCCAGAGGTGCTCAGAACACCGATGAGGCTGAATGAATGAGCAGGATATCCTGGGAGACAGAAAACTCCTGATTCCACAGTTGGTCCCACCAAGTAGGGGATGCCTGAAGGTTGTATCTTGGAGGGAGGAGGAACAGGGGATGGGCTGGGAATCCCTGCTGTTCTAGAGAGCTAGACACCAGTCAGCTCTGTGACCTTTGGGAAGTTGCTTAACCTCTCTGGGCTTGTTTCTGTTTTGTACCACAGGGAGGTTAGGCTGTGTGCTTGGTTTCTTTTGAGAGCTAGACAAACTAGTCCCGTCCCTCTGAACTAAGATCTGCTTTTTTCATTGGCTACCTTTCATGGGGGAATGCTATCCTTGTTCACCCTGTCCACCGAGTTATTGAAATGTCACAGGTCATTTGCACCCCCACCTTCCTTCCACCATGTCCTTGTTTCACTCTCACTACTTTCATTCTGATTTTAAGGAAACCTGAATCTTGGGGCTTCCAGATGTGGTATCGGGAGTGAGTTTGGAGAAGCAAGGTTGTAGGGCTTCAAACGGCTAGGAATAAGTGGTGGTCCGGAGATGGTGAGTGTGGACCTGCTTCTCTTCCCAGATGCATTGCATCTATCCGATAAATCTTTTCTGTTAGGAGGATCCCTAATGAATGCATGCTCTGATGTGTTCTTCCTTACTGAGACTTCAGATGAATGATTACTGGGTGCTTCCTGGCATTATCTTCTGTGTACCTTTAAAAAAAATAACAATGGCTACATTTTCCAGTAGTCTCTCTGTATTCAGAAGCCTGGGCCACGCCCTTCGTATTCATTATTCCATGTACCCCACCAGCCACCTGATGAGGCACTCTCGGGCTTGATTTCCCTTGCCACGTAGAGGAAGGAACCAAGGCTCAAAGAGTTTCAGTGAATTTCTCAAGGTCACACTGCTAGAAAGAGGTAAGGCAGGTTTCACACCAAGGCTTGTTTGATTTCATAGCACTTAACCACTTGTCATCGTGCTGTTATGTTTTAATGTTAAGGGGAAGTGAGAAATGTAATAATAGAACTGGGGCGAGGTGGTAGCAAAAATGAGGTAGTGCTGTGGCATCACTCTTACAGCTACCTGCTTTCAGTTAGTCCCCTTTTTCCCAGAGGTGCTCAGAACACCGATGAGGCTGAATGAATGAGCAGGATATCCTGGGGAGACAGAAAACTCCTGATTCCACAGTTGGTCCCACCAAGTAGGGGATGCCTGAAGGTTGTATCTTGGAGGGAGGAGGAACAGGGGATGGGCTGGGAATCCCTGCTGTTCTAGAGAGCTAGACACCAGTCAGCTCTGTGACCTTTGGGAAGTTGCTTAACCTCTCTGGGCTTGTTTCTGTTTTGTACCACAGGGAGGTTAGGCTGTGTGTGTTGCTGGTTCAGGCAGCCTTTGAAGCAGTGACTTTAAGAGAGACAAACAGTGGGACTTCTGTGATGGTTCAGTGATTAGGACTCTGAGCATCCACACAGGTTCCATCCCTGGTTGCTGAACTAAGATCTGCATAATGTTGGGGGAAGAGAGGGAGGGAGAGAGGGAAAGGGAAGGAGAGAGAGGAAGGGATGGAGAGAGAGAGGGAAGGAGGGAGGG
This sequence comes from Tragulus kanchil, assembly GCA_022376925.1. Taxonomy (NCBI): domain Eukaryota; kingdom Metazoa; phylum Chordata; class Mammalia; order Artiodactyla; family Tragulidae; genus Tragulus; species Tragulus kanchil. The sequence continues at coordinate 92,162,363 of JAIOJX010000001.1, read as the reverse complement.
AGGGAAGGAGGGAAGGAGACAGAGAGGAGAGGGAGAGGGAAGGAGGGAGGGGGACAGAGAGAGAGGGGAAGGAGAGGAAAGGAGGGAGGGAGAAAGGAAGGGAGAGAGGAAGAGGGAGGGACAGAGGAAGGGAGAAGGAGAGAGAAAGAGGGAGGGAGAGGGAGGGATGGAGAGAGAGAGGGAAGGAGGGAGGGAGAGAGGGAGAGAGGCACAGGGAGACAGCTGTCCTAGATGACAGGCTCGGGAGGTTTCTGAGTGCTTGCTTTCCAATGTTGTGTCAGCTCTCAGCTGCCTTGTGTCACCATAGGGTTCCTCTTCACTGTGAGTCATCAGCTGTCTGCTGTGTCCAATGCTTTGCTCCACCAGGGTGGGGAGGGGATCAGGCTCACGTTCTTCTGTTCTCGCTTACTCTGTATGCCTCAGTTTCTTCACCTGGGAGTGATCCTGATGGTTTACTTGTGGGTTTGTCTGAAGACTAAAGGAAACATTCATCTGAAATGCTCAGCCTCCACCTGGTGCCGGGCACATGGACCCACTCCTTCAAAGTCAACTCTCCCCAGTAGCAGTTTGACTTAGATCAGCAAACATTTGACTACGTGGAGCCAGCCCACAGGTCGGTGCTGGGGGAACACAGGGACAGAGTGGCCAGTTGTGCTCACCAGAAATGGATGCTAAGGTGGAATTTGGGGTACACATTGTTTGCTGGGGATCAGTGCTTTTGAAAAGAAGGCGTTGAAAATAAAGACTGTATAGAGGAAGGACTGGACATGCACTGCAGGCCTGAAAACACCTTGGCCAGCCCTGGCCGTGACCCAGAGTGAGGCAGCTTGGGCACACCCCGTAGGGCTGACCCCTGGAGGCTACATGTGGGCTGGACAGCACGTCCTCCCTTGGAGGGGGAATCTCAGCAGTACGGTGGAGTATTCCCCACACTTCAGGAGTTTAGGGACACCAGAGGGCATGTGACCTTTGGGAAGTTGCTTAACCTCTCTGGGCTTGTTTCTGTTTTGTACCACAGGGAGGTTAGGCTGTGTGTGTTGCTGGTTCAGGCAGCCTTTGAAGCAGTGACTTTAAGAGAGACAAACAGTGGGACTTCTGTGATGGTTCAGTGATTAGGACTCTGAGCATCCACACAGGTTCCATCCCTGGTTGCTGAACTAAGATCTGCATAATGTTGGGGGAAGAGAGGGAGGGAGAGAGGGAAAGGGAAGGAGAGAGAGGAAGGGATGGAGAGAGAGAGGGAAGGAGGGAGGGAGGGAAGGAGGGAAGGAGACAGAGAGGAGAGGGAGAGGGAAGGAGGGAGGGGGACAGAGAGAGAGGGGAAGGAGAGGAAAGGAGGGAGGGAGAAAGGAAGGGAGAGAGGAAGAGGGAGGGACAGAGGAAGGGAGAAGGAGAGAGAAAGAGGGAGGGAGAGGGAGGGATGGAGAGAGAGAGGGAAGGAGGGAGGGAGAGAGGGAGAGAGGCACAGGGAGACAGCTGTCCTAGATGACAGGCTCGGGAGGTTTCTGAGTGCTTGCTTTCCAATGTTGTGTCAGCTCTCAGCTGCCTTGTGTCACCATAGGGTTCCTCTTCACTGTGAGTCATCAGCTGTCTGCTGTGTCCAATGCTTTGCTCCACCAGGGTGGGGAGGGGATCAGGCTCACGTTCTTCTGTTCTCGCTTACTCTGTATGCCTCAGTTTCTTCACCTGGGAGTGATCCTGATGGTTTACTTGTGGGTTTGTCTGAAGACTAAAGGAAACATTCATCTGAAATGCTCAGCCTCCACCTGGTGCCGGGCACATGGACCCACTCCTTCAAAGTCAACTCTCCCCAGTAGCAGTTTGACTTAGATCAGCAAACATTTGACTACGTGGAGCCAGCCCACAGGTCGGTGCTGGGGGAACACAGGGACAGAGTGGCCAGTTGTGCTCACCAGAAATGGATGCTAAGGTGGAATTTGGGGTACACATTGTTTGCTGGGGATCAGTGCTTTTGAAAAGAAGGCGTTGAAAATAAAGACTGTATAGAGGAAGGACTGGACATGCACTGCAGGCCTGAAAACACCTTGGCCAGCCCTGGCCGTGACCCAGAGTGAGGCAGCTTGGGCACACCCCGTAGGGCTGACCCCTGGAGGCTACATGTGGGCTGGACAGCACGTCCTCCCTTGGAGGGGGAATCTCAGCAGTACGGTGGAGTATTCCCCACACTTCAGGAGTTTAGGGACAGCAGAGGGCATGGAGAGAGGACAGACCAGTGGCAGATGGACCAGGGAAGGGTTCCTAGAGCCTGGTAAAGCCAGTGGCAGCCTGGCGACAGGGAGAACTCAGGTTCGGTCAAGTAGACCTGTGTCCTATGCCCCATTGGACTGGCACACTGAAGGCCCACAGAGGGAAGTAGGCCCAAGGTCAGAAACTTGGCGTAGTGAGGAACCTGAGAGAAGAAAAAGCCAGGGTAAGCAGACCTCATGTCCTGATCTACCTATGAGCCACGGATGAGCGCCTAGCAACCTGGCACACTGGAGAACCTAAAGGCCTGATTAGGCCAGTGAAACAAAGAAAATGAAAGTGTTAGTCGCTCAGTCATGTCCAACTCTTTGCAACCCCATGGACTGTAGCCTGCCAGGCTTCTCTGTCCATTGAATTCTCCAGGCAAGGAGGCTGGGTGGCCATGCCCTCCTCCAGGGCATCTTCCCAACCCAGGAATCAAACCCAGGTCTCCTGCTTGGTAGGTGGATTCTTTCCTGATGAGCCATCAGTGAAGCCCAGAGATATCAGCAGAAAGGATTAAAAGGGAACTGTACTGCAGGAGAGAGGCCTGAGTTGGGGGAGTGAAGGGGGAAAGACAATGAAAGACACTTGCGTTTCGGAACTTGGTGACGAAGGCCATGGCAGGTCCCTGTAACAGCAAGCAGGCTCTGAGGAGGAGGCTGGTTGGTGGGGAAAGGAGCTGGAGGAAGCGAGAGAGAGCATTTCTTTTTGTTGTAAAGCATTTTTGTTGTTTAGTTGCTAAGTCAGGTCCTACTCTTTTGCGACCTCATAATAATGGGAGGAAAATTGAGAATTTTTTATGCATAATCTATGTTAGGTCCCCCAGAAGGAAACCAGGAGGCGAGGATGTGTGTGCAAATAAGGAAGCACTTCCTGACAAGACCTGTAAGGGAGAGGGGAAAGCAGGAAAAAGAAAAGAGAAGGAATCAAGCAAGGCATGCACTCAGGCAAGTCCCCATCTGGCCTGTGTCACGGGCCTCCTAGTCTAAGGGGGCCAGGTTCCCACACTCCTGCTCTCATCAGCCCTTGACCAGGAGCCATCAAGAGTTCATAGTCCAGGGCTTCCCTGGTGGTCCAGTGGATAAGGACACCGCCTTGCAGTGCAAGCGGCGCCAGTTCGATCCCTGGCCTGGGAAGATCCCGTGTGCTGCGGAGCGGCTGGGCTGATGTGTCCAACTACTGAGCCGGAGTTCTGGAGCGCGTGCGCCCAGAGCCGGCGCTCTGCGACAACAGAGGCCACTGCGATGGGAGGCCCACACAGGCCAAAGAACAAAGATGGATGAAAATAGATAAATGAAAGACCAACAGAAGTGGCCAAAAAAAAGTTAAAAAAAAAAAGAGTTCATAGTCCAACTCCTAGGCATGTGCAGTTACCTGCACAGCTGTACAGAGTGACCCCTTTCTCATAGGCTGAGGGTGGTCCTCCTGCAATACAGTGTAGGTTCTGGGCGTTAGAAGGAAAAGCACAGTGAGCAGCAGTGAGCAAACAGGACACCCACACAAAGGGTCTAAAGGGATCCAAGGGATGTGGGCGGAGCGCCACACTGTCTGCTGTCTTGGGGAGCATTATCTTGGGAGGGGCTGATCCTCGCCCTCCTCCAGCCATCTGTTGCTTCCCAGAAAGAACATTTCTTGATGTGGATCACCTAATGGGCTGCAGTATGCCCGATGCTCTGGTTTGGGGTTGTAGGGGGAGGCATCCTTCTAGTCCTGCAGAGGGCTGTCAGTTCCAGGTCATTATCAAGCGAAGTGCCATGGCTTCAGAGATGGCCACCAGCTCCTGGGTCCCCGGGGCAGCCTGCTCTAGGCATCTGCTTGTCAACAGTCAGAGCCTGGCCCCGGCCCACTGGCTGATGTGTTTAGCCCATTAGAGGACACGGGCATGCCACAGCCAGGCGTGAATTGTGTTTATTCTGATCCAAAGTGAGTGAAGCCAGGCCCCTGGTGGGGAGGGGAGGGGTACCCCCTCCTTCCTCAGCAAAGGGGTAACATTGAGAGCCCCAGGAATACAAAGCCACCTCCTCAGACTCTCCCACTTATTCAGGCCTTCTCTGTGAGTGCGAGCAAAGCACAGGGCCGAGCCCCTGAGATGTTAACTCCAAAAACGAAGGACTTGGTCAGAATCCTGCTCTAGCGTCCTCTGGCTGCTTTCTGTTCTATTGGATTCACATCTGAGGCCCCCAGGTCCCCCGCCCACCTCACTCCTAGAGAGAGGGAAGTGGGCCAGGCTTTGCCCTCCATGTCCAAGCAGCAAAAAAGAAAACCGGGGACGGCCAGGAGTCAGGTATGTTTTCCCCAAAGCCCCGCCACCGTTGCTCTGCTCTGTCCCCCTTCATGTGGGAGCGCGGTGTCCTGTGAGCTCTTGGGCTGCCTCGCCCACGCATCCCCCTTCGGTCCAGTGAGGAGCCAAGTTGTCAGGGTGTCGCCTTTTCCCCCAGGTGGACCATGCCAACATTTTTCAACACCCCCCACTTCCTCCTGCTCTCTGGTTTTTCTTAGGTTTGGCATCCTTCCAATCCCACAGGAATTCAGCTGATAAATGAATTCATACTCAAAGGTTATTGACTTAATTTGTCACCCCCATCCAGTAGCTATTTGCACTGAAAAGAGATCCACCAGGGAGCTGACGATGTTTACCTTCAAAGCACGCCTTAAGGGGGATGGGGGAGCGGGGAGTCAGGCAGGGTGGCCTCAGGCAGCCCCCTGCAGATCTCCATCAAGGTGATCCTTTCTCTAAGCAAAGGCAAATTCCAGCCACAGGGATTTCCCACCTCAGGTATGCACTGGGATGGCCCGGGGTGCTTGAGACCAACTGCAGATTCCTCAGCCCCAGCGATTTGATTAAGTAGGTCTGTGGGGGGCCCAGGCATCTACATTTTAACCCACTCATCACTTTCTGATACAAGTGGTTCACATCGTGAAAAATACTTGGCTATTAGTTTCCTAATACTGTCATTACAAAGTACCATAGACTGGGTGGTTTAAACAACAGAAATGTCCTTTCTCACAGTTCTTGGAGGTTAGAAGTCCAAGATCAAGGTGTGGGTACGTTTGGTTTCTCCTGAGACCTCTCTCTCTCTAGCTTGCAGATGGTTGCCTTCTCACAGTGTCTTCACGTGGGTATTTGCTCTGTCTGTGCTCACTTCTGGGGTCTCTGTGTGTGCCCCAGTTTCCCCTTACATGGACACCAGTCAGATGGGATTAAGGCCCACCCTAAGTGCCTTATATTAACTTAATCATCTATGTAGCAACTCTGGACTCCAGACGCAGTCATATTTCTAAAGTCCTGGGGGTTCGGACTTCAACAAATTAACTGGGGGTGGGGGGTGCAATCCGGCCCATAAGAGGCATATAGAAATAACAGAAACAAAAAGGCATGTATGAAGGGACAGCAGAAATCAAGTTCTCCAATCTTTCGAGCAACGGCACAAGAGAAAATCAGCCCAGGTTGAAAGAGATTGTGCAGGAAGCACAGGGGAGCCGCCAGAGAAGGAGAAGCTGCTGGGCCTGTACAACGCCCCCTGTTGGCACTGCTGGCCTCTGTTCAGGCTCACCCTCTACATTGCCTTTCCTTCTTCCTCCTTGGGTTGGAAACAGCTTTTCTTCTGTGAGCTTCTTGGAAGAGAATAGTGTTCAGCGCTGGCATCAACGCGGCCGCCCGAGGCAGCCCTTGCCTCTGCCTTGGAGGATGTTTTTTCCCCCAGAAAGAAGCCGAGGACCCTTCACCCTCCCCATTCATCATCACCACGGGCAATCTCATTACAGTCTTGTCTTAAAAGAGGTCCTCATTTACAATGGAGACTTCTTCCTTATGAAAATGTAACATCTTGAGGTATGTTTTTATGGCCCCTTTTTTGAAAAATAAAAAAAGGAAATTAATTAATTTCCTTGTGCACAGGAAAGACTCATGGGGTCTTGCTGGGTTTGCATGGAAAGGATGCGCCCCCACCCCTACCCCACACCACCGTGTGTGTGTCTCTCTCACTCTCAGTCTCTCTCGCTGCCTCCCGCTGTGTGACAGTGAAATGCTAAAATGATTTTGGCAGGAGAATATTCTCAAAGGCTGTTTTTATTTCAGCGGCAGAAGAGTATCTCACAACGCAGGCTGCACCTCTACCCTGTGGGGCTGTTTCTAATTGCACGAGGTGAGCTGCAGAAATCCTTCCCCCAGCTGGGTGGGGAGAAAGCGGCCAGGAACCTAAGAAAGATAATCGTGTCTGCCACACTCAGCGCTCACCACTTAAAGGAATTAACTTGTTGGAAGAAAATATTTCTATGGGTTCAGAAAACTATGCTTTAGAATAATGAGACTGACCCCTTCCTCACGCACCGTAATCACCGGGGTTTGTTTCTTCTCTCTGTAATCACAACATGCGCTCTTCCTCTTTGCTCACACCTCTGTAGGCAAGACTGGCTGTGAATACTTTAGATTATCACCTTCTCATTTTCACTGTGAAATAATTGCCCAAGGATGGAAACTGACAAACAAGAACGTGGATTTCGGAAAGCAGCCCACTTGTTATTTAGGCTAGCCTAAGCAGATGGAGACAGTGCGGTCTGTCTCATCCACTTGTCCCAGGCTCATGCTCATCCCTTCAGTTGTGCTTTCGAATACCTGGATTGAGTTAAAATTTTGAGGGCAGTAGGGATGTTGATATGTTTAATTAAAAACCGATACCATCCAGTACCATACAAGGATGCAGTTCTCTGGTGAGGAGATGGTAAGCCCCAAGGGGTTTATTCTTAGCACCCCTTTATTACCGACTGTGTGGCCTTGGGCAAGTGATCTAACCTCTCTGGGCCTCAGTGTGTTCATCTATAAGAATGTTACAATGAAAATGATACTTTATGAGATGGTGAGGGCTGAATGAATTAGCCCAGGTAAAGTGCTTATGACAGTGATCAGCATATAGGAAACTGATATTGCCTATTCTTATTTCTGCTTTTGGAAAAGAAAGAGGGGATGTCTTTTTTTCTCTCCATCGAAAATATCTGTTAACTGTTGTGGTTGGCATCACTGACTCAAAGGACATGAGTTTGAGCAAGCTCCAGGAGACAGTGAAGGCCGGGAAGCCTGGCGTGCCGCAATCCGTAGAGTCGCCAAGAGTCAGACACGACTGAGCGACTGAACAACAGCAACAACTGTTGTGCTCAGGTATAAGGAAAAGTAATCAAGACCCCTGTCCTCAAGGAGCTCATGGTTCAGTGCATGTGCCTGATGTGTAAACAACTTACTGTAATACACGACAGGATTTTTAAGAAGTGCGCAGCGAGGGTAATAGCAGTATCGAACAGGGGCCATAAGAGGAGAGACAGAATTGGAGGAAAAGGTGGAGGAGGAAGGAGGTAGCATTTAAGCAGAACCTGGGCAGGATGAAAGGTCTCTGTAAGCAGAAAACAAAAGAAAGGTGTTCCAGATTGTGGGAGAGCCAGGGACACAGGCAACATAGAAGGAATCCATGACACCTTTACAGAAAGGCAAGGATCCTGTGATGTCGAGACGAAGGAATGGAGGGGACCTGGGCCTGGAAGGGTAGTAGGAGCCCACCCTTCCCCACACTCCAGTCCTGCAACAATCTGACACCCTCATCTTTATTTCTAGGAGAAAGAACTCGAGATGATATTGGAGTAGTAAGCATTCACCGTATTTTTTTTTTTCCCTGAAAGAGTTTGAGAAAAAAAAAAATTTTGAATAATGAGCAAAGTCCTATAGTTACCAACTCTCATTTAGCAGAAAGAGCCCCCCGATTCTGCCCATACAGGTCATTTATTACACCCGGAGAAATCTTTGTAGTCACTACAAAAGTGCAGCTACCTCTGGGGTACGATGCAGCCGCTATTTAACTGTCACGTAACATGACAATTGAGTGTCCTATTAGAGCGAAAATTTAATTGTGAAGACGGGTACCATATTTAACTGCAATCCTGGGGGGAATTTAGGTTGACAGGCTGTAATTACCCAAACTGGAACCTGGCCAGGACACACCTACTCTTTGCCAAAAGAGCTACAGGGGTTTCAACCAAGGCAGGCAGGCCGGCGAAAACTGCGAGTTTTGGAGGGTGGGGAATCGACACTTGCGGCCCCACAGCGCCCCCTAACAGCGCTCTGGGACAGCGCAGGCGCCTCAGGGAGCCGGCCCCTCCTGACCCTCCAGCCCCTCCCTGCCTCCACCTGGCTCCAATGCACCACGCGTTATCAGAAACTTTCCATTTCAGTTTGCGCAGCTCAGGGTTCTGCAGGCAGGTTTTTGCTGGGTCTTATGTCTGTCTGTCTGTTTGGCCCTCTCTTTATGTCTCTCCCCGGGTCCTGCTGTTTCTCTTATCACTGACGGAAGTGCTTGTCCTTAGAAAATAATTACCCACCAGAGCACAGTGGTTCTGATCACCAGCTGCTGTTTCTACATGGAGATCAATTAGAAGCATGTTTTCACTGGGGAAGTGAGCTGGTAGGGCCTGTTTACTGAAAGTCCCATTAGGATTCTTACTGTGAAATGCATTATACTTTGGTCTTCCAATTCAGTTGTTACCAGACCAAAGAAAAACTGGACCAAGATGAAGTAGAAATGTGGCTTGCTGATGTCACAGAAGGGTTAAAAGGGAGAAGGTTCTGGGCTGTGAGCAGCAGTATGAATTAATATGTTCTTAAACCAAAGTTATGGATTTTTTAAAAAGCCTTACTTTTTGTCTTCAGAAGTCGTTACCTCCGTATCAGTTAAAAAATAATTTAGACAGAAAATAAATGTTGGAGCAAACTCAAATTATTATGTGCATTTTAAATAAACCTTTGTTTTCTGCTGCAGACATGGCATATGAATAATAACATTAATAATGATCACGATCATTTGTCAAATGATGATCTTTTCCCTCAAACCTTCTGAGCTCTTAGTTCCCGGCCTGGCTTTTTAACTTAGCTAATTCTCCTTCATGAGATGAGCTAACAGCCCTTATTTCCTCTGCAGGGTGGAAGAGCCCCAAAACCCAGGGTTCTAGTCCCAGTTTTCCCCTAATTAGCTGTGTGACCTTGGGCAAGTTGCTTAACATCTCTGGCCAGCTGTTAAAAGGCAGAATGGTCTTGCAGGGGTATGAATGGAGTTGAATGTGAAAAAATGAACAGTAGTATGGTAATCTCACCTGGGAAGATAATTTTCCTTATTTTTTTAAGATAAAACTTTTGGGGAAAAAAAAGAAGAAACAGATTCAAAAAGCCACTTCCATAAAGCAGTTATTAGATGGGACCCCGGAGAAAGTTAGATTAATACTAAGCCCCTCCCTGCCTCCACCTGGCTCCAATGCACCACGCGTTATCAGAAACTTTCCATTTCAGTTTGCGCAGCTCAGGGTTCTGCAGGCAGGTTTTTGCTGGGTCTTATGTCTGTCTGTCTGTTTGGCCCTCTCTTTATGTCTCTCCCCGGGTCCTGCTGTTTCTCTTATCACTGACGGAAGTGCTTGTCCTTAGAAAATAATTACCCACCAGAGCACAGTGGTTCTGATCACCAGCTGCTGTTTCTACATGGAGATCAATTAGAAGCATGTTTTCACTGGGGAAGTGAGCTGGTAGGGCCTGTTTACTGAAAGTCCCATTAGGATTCTTACTGTGAAATGCATTATACTTTGGTCTTCCAATTCAGTTGTTACCAGACCAAAGAAAAACTGGACCAAGATGAAGTAGAAATGTGGCTTGCTGATGTCACAGAAGGGTTAAAAGGGAGAAGGTTCTGGGCTGTGAGCAGCAGTATGAATTAATATGTTCTTAAACCAAAGTTATGGATTTTTTAAAAAGCCTTACTTTTTGTCTTCAGAAGTCGTTACCTCCGTATCAGTTAAAAATAATTTAGACAGAAAATAAATGTTGGAGCAAACTCAAATTATTATGTGCATTTTAAATAAACCTTTGTTTTCTGCTGCAGACATGGCATATGAATAATAACATTAATAATGATCACGATCATTTGTCAAATGATGATCTTTTCCCTCAAACCTTCTGAGCTCTTAGTTCCCGGCCTGGCTTTTTAACTTAGCTAATTCTCCTTCATGAGATGAGCTAACAGCCCTTATTTCCTCTGCAGGGTGGAAGAGCCCCAAAACCCAGGGTTCTAGTCCCAGTTTTCCCCTAATTAGCTGTGTGACCTTGGGCAAGTTGCTTAACATCTCTGGCCAGCTGTTAAAAGGCAGAATGGTCTTGCAGGGGTATGAATGGAGTTGAATGTGAAAAAATGAACAGTAGTATGGTAATCTCACCTGGGAAGATAATTTTCCTTATTTTTTTAAGATAAAACTTTTGGGGAAAAAAAAGAAGAAACAGATTCAAAAAGCCACTTCCATAAAGCAGTTATTAGATGGGACCCCGGAGAAAGTTAGATTAATACTAATTGTTTCTTTTTTTAATGTATGGGATGTTTTCTATTTAGTTTCTAAGGACATGCACACATGCATACACACATAGGTTTACTTTTGCCATAGGGAAATTCACTTAAAACAGTCGGTTTTCTGCTTCCCTGGAGAGACTTTTATTGCTCTACAAAGTTAGCAAGAACAGCATTGAGGTATTGGTTTCTATTTAATTTTCCTAATAGTATAAAACTGTCCTGATACCACCAGTAGGAGAGTATGTAGGGTTGAGCCATATACGACACTGCCATTTCTATAGGTCAAAAAGAGTTAAATGTAAGAAATTTCATATGGGGCTTCCCTGGTGGTCCAGTGGGTAAGGACACTGCCTTGCAGTGCAAGGGGCACCGGCTCAATCCCTGGCCCGGAAAGATCCCGCATGCCGCAGAGTGGCTGGATCGGTGTGTCCAGTTGCGAGCCAGCACTCTAGAGTGCATGCACCCAGAGCTGGTGCTTTGCAAGGAGAGGCCACTGCAATGGGACGCCCACACAGGCCAGAGAATAAAGAAGGATGAAAATAGATAAATTTTAAAAAGTAAAAATAAAAAAATAAAAGAGGCCAAAATTTAAATAAAAAGAAAGATTTCATATGGTTCAAACTAAAAATGTATATATGTATGTGGTATGTGTATATATATATATGTATATATATATATATGCCTTTTAATATATAATAAGATACAATTGTGAGAACTGTGATTCTTTGTTAGTCTTATTTCTCTAGTGAATGTTTTCTCAGTGAAAGATGGATACAGCCTCCATATTCCTATACTCATATCAAGATGGCGTAAGACTTACTAACAGAAGACACTTTAGCATCCCAGGTTACATTTCTAAACATGGGGCAGGCCCCAACTTGGTCCTATAAAAATGGAATGAGAAGTCTATATGTGAAAAGATCACTCAGAGACACAAGCAGGGATGCTGGCTTCTAAGGAAGGCAAAGCATGCTCTTCACACCTGTACACCTGGGGCGGTTATCCCAGTGGAGTTGGACCCAGCGGGACCCTTTGCACAGCTTCCGAAGCGTCAAAAAGCCACTTCCATAAAGCAGTTATTAGATGGGACCCGGAGAAAGTTAGATTAATACTAATTGTTTCTTTCTTTAATGTATGGGATGTTTTCTATTTAGTTTCTAAGGACATGCACACATGCATACACACATAGGTTTACTTTTGCCATAGGGAAATTCACTTAAAACAGTCGGTTTTCTGTTTCCCTGGAGAGACTTTTGTTGCTCTACAAGGTTAGCAAGAACAGCATTGAGGTATTGGTTTCTATTTAATTTTCCTAATAGTATAAAACTGTCCTGATACCACCAGTAGGAGAGTATGTAGGGTTGAGCCATATACGACACTGCCATTTCTATAGGTCAAAAAGAGTTAAATGTAAGAAATTTCATATGGGGCTTCCCTGGTGGTCCAGTGGGTAAGGACACTGCCTTGCAGTGCAAGGGGCACCGGCTCAATCCCTGGCCCGGAAAGATCCCGCATGCCGCAGAGTGGCTGGATCGGTGTGTCCAGTTGCGAGCCAGCACTCTAGAGTGCATGCACCCAGAGCTGGTGCTTTGCAAGGAGAGGCCACTGCAATGGGACGCCCACACAGGCCAGAGAATAAAGAAGGATGAAAATAGATAAATTTTAAAAAGTAAAAATAAAAAAATAAAAGAGGCCAAAATTTAAATAAAAAGAAAGATTTCATATGGTTCAAACTAAAAATGTATATATGTATGTGGTATGTGTATATATATATATGTATATATATATATATGCCTTTTAATATATAATAAGATACAATTGTGAGAACTGTGATTCTTTGTTAGTCTTATTTCTCTAGTGAATGTTTTCTCAGTGAAAGATGGATACAGCCTCCATATTCCTATACTCATATCAAGATGGCGTAAGACTTACTAACAGAAGACACTTTAGCATCCCAGGTTACATTTCTAAACATGGGGCAGGCCCCAACTTGGTCCTATAAAAATGGAATGAGAAGTCTATATGTGAAAAGATCACTCAGAGACACAAGCAGGGATGCTGGCTTCTAAGGAAGGCAAAGCATGCTCTTCACACCTGTACACCTGGGGGCGGTTATCCCAGTGGAGTTGGACCCAGCGGGACCCTTTGCACAGCTTCACTCAGAGGATTGCGATCATAATGTATGTCCCCAGGGAGAGATGCTTTTTAGCAGAGTTTATTGGCAATTATTTTTTATTAGAGAGTTTAAAAGTTAAAAATCCAAGTATTAGACCCAAGAATAATTTCAGGAGCAGCCAAGGTAATAGAATGTTCTGGTATATTTTCAAAAGGAAAAGATGGGGCTACTGGGGATAGGGAAGCTTCCGTGAATAAAGTGAGTACGTTCCAAAAGGAGTAATGAAATAATAATTCCAGAGAGGAACAATCAAATTTTACTTCCTTATTTTTATTTATGATACTTTTGTCTTTATTTGTTGCTTCTCCCACCTCTGTAAAACAGCCAGAGTAACCAGACCAAGTGCTCCGAAAACATATTTTTCAGTGGAGATAACTATAAATTTTCATTGTGAAAAGGCAATAAATTACGGAAAAGTATAAAAGAAAAAAGTAAAAATCACCTGTAATCTCACCCTTCAAGAAGTATGATTTTAAAGCACTTTCACTGAGATGTTTTTCTACATGTACACAACTTTAAAAAGTACCCCCCCAAAATTCTACACCCCCAGTCTCTAACTTTCTTTGTTTCCTTTAGTGACATCTACATGCCATGCCACCTTTCCATATCAGTAGATATAAAGCTGCTGATGTTTTTAAAGGATCACATTGTATTCAACTGCCTGCTTAACCCATCAGCCGCTGACACACATTTTAGATAGCTTCCAGTTTCACTGTTATAAAACTCACTGAGGGCTTCCCTGGTGGTCCAGTGGGTAAAGAGTAAGCCTTGTGATGCAAGGGGCACCAGTTCAATCCCTGGCCCAGGAAAATCCCATGTGCTGAGGAGCAGCTGGACCGGTGTGTCCACTTATGAGCCAGCACTCTGGAGCGCATGTGCCCAGAGCCAGTTCTGTGCCATGAGAGAGGCCAGTGCAATGGGAGGCCCACGCAGGCCGAAGAATAAAGATGGATGAAAATAAGTAAATAAACAAGCAGGGATGCTGGCTTCTAAGGAAGGCAAAGCATGCTCTTCACACCTGTACACCTGGGGGCGGTTATCCCAGTGGAGTTGGACCCAGCGGGACCCTTTGCACAGCTTCACTCAGAGGATTGCGATCATAATGTATGTCCCCAGGGAGAGATGCTTTTTAGCAGAGTTTATTGGCAATTATTTTTTATTAGAGAGTTTAAAAGTTAAAAATCCAAGTATTAGACCCAAGAATAATTTCAGGAGCAGCCAAGGTAATAGAATGTTCTGGTATATTTTCAAAAGGAAAAGATGGGGCTACTGGGGATAGGGAAGCTTCCGTGAATAAAGTGAGTACGTTCCAAAAGGAGTAATGAAATAATAATTCCAGAGAGGAACAATCAAATTTTACTTCCTTATTTTTATTTATGATACTTTTGTCTTTATTTGTTGCTTCTCCCACCTCTGTAAAACAGCCAGAGTAACCAGACCAAGTGCTCCGAAAACATATTTTTCAGTGGAGATAACTATAAATTTTCATTGTGAAAAGGCAATAAATTACGGAAAAGTATAAAAGAAAAAAGTAAAAATCACCTGTAATCTCACCCTTCAAGAAGTATGATTTTAAAGCACTTTCACTGAGATGTTTTTCTACATGTACACAACTTTAAAAAGTACCCCCCCAAAATTCTACACCCCCAGTCTCTAACTTTCTTTGTTTCCTTTAGTGACATCTACATGCCATGCCACCTTTCCATATCAGTAGATATAAAGCTGCTGATGTTTTTAAAGGATCACATTGTATTCAACTGCCTGCTTAACCCATCAGCCGCTGACACACATTTTAGATAGCTTCCAGTTTCACTGTTATAAAACTCACTGAGGGGCTTCCCTGGTGGTCCAGTGGGTAAAGAGTAAGCCTTGTGATGCAAGGGGCACCAGTTCAATCCCTGGCCCAGGAAAATCCCATGTGCTGAGGAGCAGCTGGACCGGTGTGTCCACTTATGAGCCAGCACTCTGGAGCGCATGTGCCCAGAGCCAGTTCTGTGCCATGAGAGAGGCCAGTGCAATGGGAGGCCCACGCAGGCCGAAGAATAAAGATGGATGAAAATAAGTAAATAAAAAACCAATGAATATGCATATGAATGATCTGGGAACATACATGTTGGTGAACAACAAAACTCTGTAAAATCTTTAAAATAAAGAATTAAAAAAAAAAAAACAATGAAAGTAGCCAAAATTAAAAAAAAAAAAAAAACTCAGGGAGTTAAGCAGTCATATCATACACATCTTGGTGTGCTTGTCTGATTATTCCTTAGGATTCATTCCTAGAGGTGGAATCCATGAATCAAAGGACATGATTTTTGTTATCCATTGCCAAATTACTCTTCAGAAAGGCTGTGTCTATTTACAATCCCATTAATGGCAAAAATAAATACCCATTCCCCTTTACTTGGCCTGGGGATGATCTATATGTTTTATCTTTGCCTATCTGATAAGACAGCATATCTTTACATATATAGTAGACTGGTATTTCTTCAATTCTGGATTACCTGTTTAGGGCTTTTGCCCATTTTTCTACTTGGGTAGTCCTCACTTTCTTAATGATTGTAAGAGTACTTTACATATTAAGGATCCTCTTCTTTTTTTTTTTTTTTTTGGCCACTTCTATTGGTTTTTCATTTATCTATCTTCATCCATCTTTGTTCCTTGGCCAGTGTGGGCCTTCCATCGCAGTGGCCCTTCTCGCCACAGAGCACCGGCTCTGGGCGCATGCGCTCCAGAGCTCCAGCTTGGTAGTTGGACACATCACTCCAGCTGCTTTGCAGCACGTGGGATCCTCCCAGGCCAGGGATTGAACCGGTGCCCCTCACACTGCAAGGCGGTGTCCTTACCCACTGGATCACCAGGGAAGCCCTAAGGATCTTCTTTTAATTGCTGTCTGTGTAAAACATTTTACCCAGTTTTTCCTTTGTCCTTTAATTGTTTATGGCTTTTTGTAATTTTTGCAATGCCACAGTTTTAACATTTTTATGTATTAAAGCAATTAACATTTTTTAGAATTTTAGTCTTTGGGGTCACTCTAGAAAGGCAGCGTATTCACCTGCATTTTATTTACTGAGATACACTACAGTTATAGCTCTCTTTTCCCTCCAAATTACATTTCTCATTACTTTCCAGAGGTTCTGGAATAAAAGCATGAGGGAGTTTGCAAACCAGAGCAGAGGAAACATGACTATTAATAGTAACACTTGACATTTCTATTTTCAGTGTGCTATAGGATGACTAATTAGTCCCCTTTTCAACTTAGACCCAAGGGTCACCCTGGCTGCCATTCATTCACACCACAGGCCACTGAGGCACAGAACAGAGAAAACTGTGGCATTCCACTTGGTGTGTATTTGACCTGCCTGCATGTGTGTGCATGCTCAATTGTGTCCGACTCCTTGCGACCCCATGGACTATATGTAGCCTGCCAGGCTCCTCTGTCCATGGGATTTCCAAGGCAAGAATATTTACCTGGACAGGGCTTAAATCCAAGCTCCCCTTCTGTGCTTAAATCAAGGTGATTTCCACAGAGACTGGGGCTGCCTTCTCTGGATAAAGCTCCATGTTTTTTCTTCACCCTCCCCACATAAGGGGATGCAAAATTCAGACAGCATATCTTTACATATATAGTAGACTGGTATTTCTTCAATTCTGGATTACCTGTTTAGGGCTTTTGCCCATTTTTCTACTTGGGTAGTCCTCACTTTCTTAATGATTGTAAGAGTACTTTACATATTAAGGATCCTCTTCTTCTTTTTTTTTTTGGCCACTTCTATTGGTTTTTCATTTATCTATCTTCATCCATCTTTGTTCCTTGGCCAGTGTGGGCCTTCCATCGCAGTGGCCCTTCTCGCCACAGAGCACCGGCTCTGGGCGCATGCGCTCCAGAGCTCCAGCTTGGTAGTTGGACACATCACTCCAGCTGCTTTGCAGCACGTGGGATCCTCCCAGGCCAGGGATTGAACCGGTGCCCCTCACACTGCAAGGCGGTGTCCTTACCCACTGGATCACCAGGGAAGCCCTAAGGATCTTCTTTTAATTGCTGTCTGTGTAAAACATTTTACCCAGTTTTTCCTTTGTCCTTTAATTGTTTATGGCTTTTTGTAATTTTTGCAATGCCACAGTTTTAACATTTTTATGTATTAAAGCAATTAACATTTTTTAGAATTTTAGTCTTTGGGGTCACTCTAGAAAGGCAGCGTATTCACCTGCATTTTATTTACTGAGATACACTACAGTTATAGCTCTCTTTTCCCTCCAAATTACATTTCTCATTACTTTCCAGAGGTTCTGGAATAAAAGCATGAGGGAGTTTGCAAACCAGAGCAGAGGAAACATGACTATTAATAGTAACACTTGACATTTCTATTTTCAGTGTGCTATAGGATGACTAATTAGTCCCCTTTTCAACTTAGACCCAAGGGTCACCCTGGCTGCCATTCATTCACACCACAGGCCACTGAGGCACAGAACAGAGAAAACTGTGGCATTCCACTTGGTGTGTATTTGACCTGCCTGCATGTGTGTGCATGCTCAATTGTGTCCGACTCCTTGCGACCCCATGGACTATATGTAGCCTGCCAGGCTCCTCTGTCCATGGGATTTCCAAGGCAAGAATATTTACCTGGACAGGGCTTAAATCCAAGCTCCCCTTCTGTGCTTAAATCAAGGTGATTTCCACAGAGGCTGGGGATGCGTTCTCTGGATAAAGCTCCATGGTGTTTCTTCACCCTCCCCACATAAGGGAAATCATATTGGATTGGCCAAAAAGTTCATATGGTCTCCCCATCGTACAGAAAAACCCAAACCAACTTTTCAGCCAACCCAATATCTAGAATGGTTGGCAACCTAGGGTTGTATGACTTTACCTTGGACCTCAGAAGGGATTGTACTAGTTGTTAATCCACTGTTAAATGTGGCTATCAGGATATCTACAGCAAGAGTTAGGACAAAGAGAAAAGGAGGAAATGAGTGGATAGAAAGTGCCTGCTAACTTGGTGAAGGGTGGGCTCCCAGGGCCCCTCCCGTGAACCTCGTTCCTACCACACACGTCGAACTGCATGCCTGGACGTGAGCTAGAGGCTGAGGAAACCATGACGTTTCACAGCTGCCATGGTCTGATGTGTCCTGTTGTATGGATTGTGCGGACAGAACAAGGCAGCACAACGGAGGGGCTTCCAGAGGAGGGGCCTCTCTGCTGAGATCTGATAGACGCACAGGAGTTGGTCAGCAAAGGGCAAAGCTTTGTGAGCAGGAAGGGAGGCAGGCAACGCACACTCTTTCAGGAGGAGTGGAGCGGGAGGGACGCCAGGAGAGCCAGATTCAGAAGATAAAGGCAGAGAGGAGTGCATTTCGTATTATCTTTGGAGAAGGATTAGGCTTTTGCCCCTCCAGTATGTCTCAGAGAATATTTTCATAATAAGATGCAATAAAAATGGAGTAACACAACATTAACAGACATTCAATATACAAAGTTTATTATTAGGTTCAGCAGACAAAAATCGTTCTGTCAAGTTGCTATAAAAGTTTTGATTATTCTTAGTTGCTATCCTTATCTGATTGCAGATCAGCAGCAGTTTGCCTACTGGTACGGGTTCCCCAAACATGCTTTTTGTGGACTGAGCTAGAGCTTTCTGGGAAGCAGGTGGGATCGGCAGTGTCAAATGATGTCAAAGTGGTAAGTAAAATGAGATTTGGTAAAATGTCTTTTGAAGGCAGCAACAAATGTGCTGTGCTGTGCTAAGTCACCATTGTGTCTGACTCTGTGTGACCCTGTGGACTGAAGCCCGCCAGGCTCCTCTGTCCATGGGATTCTCCAGGCAAGAATGCAGGAGCAGTTTGCCATTTCCTCCTCCAGGGGACCTTCCCCACCCAGAGATTGAACCCACATGCCTTTTGTCTCCTGAATGGCAGGTGGGTTCTTTACCACTAGTGCCACCTGGGAAGTTCCGTAGTCACAAATCCATAGTTGCAAAGACCACTTTCCTTGGAGTGGTTGAGACAGAAGGCAGAAGTGTTCAGTATCATTGACAGCAACTAAAAAATGTGGACGCGAGGATGAACTAAAACCTGAAATGCTTAGGCTTTCTATTGATCAACATCAGCTTTGCAAAAAAGATTATTTATTTATTTATTTACTTGGGCGTGTCAGGTCTTAATTTTGGCACTCAGGATCAGTTGTTCCTCACATGTGGGATCTTAGTGCCCAGACTAGGGATTGAACCCAGGTTTCCTGAACTATAAGGCAGATTTTTAACCACTGGACCACCAGAAAAGTCCCATCCTCAGCCTTGTTGACACCAAACAGTTAACCAAAAAAAAAACAAAAAACAACCCATGTTGTGACAAGGAATAAGGACAGATAGTAACTGGATAAAGTGATTTGCGTAACAGAAAATGTATCTGTTGAAGAGTCTGAGGGCGTAGACTGCAGTAGAGCCAAGTAGTCATAAGCTGCAGGACCTTGGGCAGGTCATTCACTCCACTCTGGTCCTCATTTTCCTTCTCTGCCAAATGAAGGGATTGTGCAAGATAAATCTGACCCCCAAGCGTAACCAACAAGAATCTGTGCTAAGACCCTACACGTTCTCGGTGTTGGTGGAGAGAACCTACTTCAGGGTCCACCTGGGAAGGAGAAGAATGAATCCAAAGGCAACCTTGACATGCTCTGAGCTTTGAGAAAGCCCAAAGCGCAGGTAGTGGGGCAAATGGGCGTGGGGAGCAAAGTCCCGATTGTGATGCCAGCTGGGCACGGGTCGGGGAGACACAGCAGTGGTGCGATTTTTCCTTTGCTGCCCAAACCCCTCTGAAGTGTCAGGGATGCTGGCTGGATCACTGGTTCCTCATCCTTGTCCTTTCTGTAGTTCAGAAATGGACCTGTCGTCCTGTCTTTACAGTCCCTGATATCACGGCGTCCAAATTCAGCAAATCCTGAAGTGTCCTGCAGGCCTTTCTCACATCCATTATGTGTTATCTTTGAACATCACTCCTAGCTTTATAGACCTCACTGCAACTGGCTCCTGCCTTTTCTTCTGGGCAGAATGAACAGAGGCACTGGTCACAGACACACACACACACACACACACACACACACACACAAGGCACACATGCTTTGTTCAGCGAGAGCAGAAGAAAGCAGTTCAGTGGGCTCAGGTAAACAATCAAGTGCCACGTGCTCCCTGCAGAGTGGCTTCTTGATAATGGGCCGGGTTGAAAGCAGAGGCTGCTTTCTGTGGGTGCCCTCAGAGCGGCATATCACTCTCTGCCCATTAAGTGAAACTGGAACAAGCCATTTGGGTGGCTGCAGCCACATCTGGCTGAAGTGCCCAGCTGTTGCTCTTTCCTCCCTCCGCTTTTCAGGCCCCGTGATGGGGGCTCATTATGGCTGTGATGGTGGCTGATGACATTAATGCACTGTGCAGCATCTCCACCGCACGTGCCATCTGCTCCCATAAGCCCTGTGGGGTAAGTGGTAGGTAATTGTTTCCCATCGGTAGTCCATTTTCTCCGATAAAGGATGCGAGATTCAAAAATAAACATCCACTCTGAGTCATTGCAATGAGGCCAGTGTGGATCTGGGGGCAGCCACCGCATCTACTAGGAGTAGTGGGTGAGGCTGCTCTCCTCGTAATTCGAGTCGAAGGGCAATTTGATTCATTAACGGTGGCTCTGGGAGACGAAGAGGTTCAGGGAGAGAGCAGAGGCAAAAAAAAATCCCTGAGCTTTCTTCCAAAGCAGCAGGGTCAGCGCAAGAGAGAAGGGGAAAGATGGAGAGAGAAATTGGTGATTCATCAGCAAAGGCTTACTCCTGGATGGAAACGGAAGATAAGAGCCCCTGTAATTTCAGCGGCGGGAAATGGGCCTGGGCACCACAACCTCAGCTTCTCAGCTCGAGTTAGTTGGGACTTCAGCTAGGACCACAGGTTCCAGACTAGAACTGAAAGCTCAGCATGTCAGAGAGTGCCAGTTGTCCCCCAGAAAATGGGCGAGCAGAGTGTCAGATAGGGTGATGCCAAAGAGGAACCAAAAGGCCAGCTTCCAGAAACGATGATGGGGAAGAAATGAGATGTAGCTTCATCTTCCCAGATTCCCAAGATGATTGATAGAGCTTGGTTTTCTTTTTTTTCTTAAGGAAATTGCATGCTGCAGTTCACTTTGAACCTGTTTTCCCTTAAGAATTGCCACACAGCATCCTCGGTTTAGCTTTCCCCTCCCCTGAAAGCTCATACCCACATACATCAGTCATTTATTCAACAAATATTTATTGCAGTCATGCTGGATGCCAGGCGCTGTTCTCACTGGGAGCTTCTCATGGGCCTCTGGAGCTGGGTAAGCCCAGGTTTACCATTTGCTGCTACAAACCTTTAACTCCTCCAAACTTAAGCTTTTGAATCTCTAATAGTGGGATAACTGTACTGGTTTCCTGTGGTTGTTAGGAGACCCAAAGGAGACTATGTGTGGCTCAGGCCAGAGGCAGACAAGGCCCTTGACAAGCATGGGGACTGGGAATGATAAGCACCCCTCCTTTTCCTCACTGGACCCTTCTCTTCACCTCCTCTCATCATCGTGTGGTCCTCTCACGCCTCCTCCACTAGCCGGGGTCTGCTGCCCGAGTCTCCCGAGACATCTCCAGTGCCCAGCTGCTAGTCCCTACTTCCAAGGCAGTTGAGGGGGTCTTGAGGGGTTGCCTTCCAGTAGCCTTCCTCCCCTACCCAGTGCTCCTGAGTTAGGAGAAGGATTCCCTAACGCCAGGCTTGCTCCAATCATAGCCGGTCCCGCTAATTGATTCGTGTTATTTTATTTTCTGTACTGGTGGTTAGGGCCTCAAGCAATTTTATGCAAATTAATGAACCTTATGCAAATGAGGGCATCCCTAGACTAATTGCACACAAAACGGAAGCTTTGTGGGCACCTCCCCCATTCAAGTGTGCCCTGACTCCTTCTCATCCTTTAAATTATTCCCCGACTCCCGTGTCTCCACAAGCCCCCAAGATCAAGTCTCCCCTTTCACCAGCCTCCCCACCTGAGGCTCCTTGGCAGCCATTTTGGAATATTCAAGGTATGACTGTCAGTCCTGGTTGCAAGGGCTGGTGCCTGCCCAGGAAACTATAGCCTTGGGGGGATACCCCTCCCAGCTCGTCTTTTATTTGAAATCATTTGAATCTTGCCCACCTTCCTTTTCCAGTCCTCCCAGGACAGCTGAGACCAACCCAGGGCAGTCTCGAACCTGCCAGAGGGTCACGTTGCTGACCTAATATGGCCCCTTTGGGAAAGAGCAGGGCTATATGTGGCTCTTGTATCTCCAGGGGCCCCTATCACCAATGCTATATTTTTGGTGGAGCATATTAACAACTAATCCTCAGGAAGTGCTGTTTTAAGTGGGGTTCCTGAGTCTGAGCTGGGAGTTGAGATGTGAGTGGAGAAGCCTGTGAGAGAGCGAGGGAAGCAGGATGGCACAGGATAAAGCTGAAAGGATGTGAGTTCCGATAAGTCTTCACTCAGCCTGATCCCTTGGGAACCTCTGGAGTTGCCCACCTTGAGGCAAGCCGGTGGGTTTTCACCTACTTTCAGGCCCTGCTTAGGCATTGGCTGCCAGTAGCCCCAGGCCCAGGGGGCAGAGGTGATAATCTCCCAGGCATTTTGGGGTGGGGGTGGGGGGCATCCACTTGAGAAAGGGTCAGCTAACACACAGCGGTTGGAAGATGGGTGTGCCAGCTCAGGCTGGGCACCAATGGGCATCTCCTCTCAGCATTCAGTGAAATACTAGGTCATGACCACTGACATTGAGGCCTTTCCATTTCTTTGTTTGTTTAACCTAATATAATTTTAACACCCCCATAAAGCAGGCATTTAAATCATTCCCCTTTTTAAATGTGATAACTAGAGCTCAGGGCAAGTTGCCACCTACTTCCAAGGTCATATGCCCAGCAAACCTTCTAGACAGAAGAGGGATCTGAACTTGGGCTCACTGACTTTCCCCGGGGGTCCAGGACCTTTGCATACAGCCCCTCAGATGTCCAAGGTCAGGATGTGCCGCTTCAGCCCTCTTACTTGCTTGGCTTTTCTCAAGAGCCATCTTTTCGCTGTGTCTCCTTTTTACAGAATCCTTCCTGGAAATGTATGTAAGGGAGGGGTGCCTTGCCGGGGTCACAGGGGACAAGAAGCAGAGCCCATGATTTCCGATCCTCTTTCCCTCACCTTCATTTCCTCTTCCCTTCTCCCCTTCCACTCCCTTCCTCCTAGCTTTGCCTCCCTCCTCTCACTTCCCCTTCACCCCCTCTTTGCCCGCCTTTCTCCTCCTCCCTCCCTCCCACACTTTGCTGCTATCTCTCCTTTCTTTCCTTCCTTTCCCCTCCTTTCCACCCGGTCTT
This sequence comes from Tragulus kanchil, assembly GCA_022376925.1. Classification (NCBI taxonomy): domain Eukaryota; kingdom Metazoa; phylum Chordata; class Mammalia; order Artiodactyla; family Tragulidae; genus Tragulus; species Tragulus kanchil. The sequence continues at coordinate 92,139,207 of JAIOJX010000001.1, read as the reverse complement.
TTCCTTTTCCTTCCCCTCTTTCTTTCCCTTCCCCATTTCCACCCCTTCCCCGCTCTTCCCTTTCTCTCCATCATCTTCCTATTCCTCCATACTTCTCAGTCTTCCTCCTCCACCCCAGCCTCCCAGAGGGCTGCCAGCCCTCCGCAGCCCTTGCCCCTAGGTGAGCTAGAGTCTGTCCCTCTCAGCCCGAACAGGACCTCTGAAAGGATGTGAGTTCCGATAAGTCTTCACTCAGCCTGATCCCTTGGGAACCTCTGGAGTTGCCCACCTTGAGGCAAGCCGGTGGGTTTTCACCTACTTTCAGGCCCTGCTTAGGCATTGGCTGCCAGTAGCCCCAGGCCCAGGGGGCAGAGGTGATAATCTCCCAGGCATTTTGGGGTGGGGGTGGGGGGCATCCACTTGAGAAAGGGTCAGCTAACACACAGCGGTTGGAAGATGGGTGTGCCAGCTCAGGCTGGGCACCAATGGGCATCTCCTCTCAGCATTCAGTGAAATACTAGGTCATGACCACTGACATTGAGGCCTTTCCATTTCTTTGTTTGTTTAACCTAATATAATTTTAACACCCCCATAAAGCAGGCATTTAAATCATTCCCCTTTTTAAATGTGATAACTAGAGCTCAGGGCAAGTTGCCACCTACTTCCAAGGTCATATGCCCAGCAAACCTTCTAGACAGAAGAGGGATCTGAACTTGGGCTCACTGACTTTCCCCGGGGGTCCAGGACCTTTGCATACAGCCCCTCAGATGTCCAAGGTCAGGATGTGCCGCTTCAGCCCTCTTACTTGCTTGGCTTTTCTCAAGAGCCATCTTTTCGCTGTGTCTCCTTTTTACAGAATCCTTCCTGGAAATGTATGTAAGGGAGGGGTGCCTTGCCGGGGTCACAGGGGACAAGAAGCAGAGCCCATGATTTCCGATCCTCTTTCCCTCACCTTCATTTCCTCTTCCCTTCTCCCCTTCCACTCCCTTCCTCCTAGCTTTGCCTCCCTCCTCTCACTTCCCCTTCACCCCCTCTTTGCCCGCCTTTCTCCTCCTCCCTCCCCTCCCCACACTTTGCTGCTATCTCTCCCTTTCTTTCCCTTCCCTTTCCCCCTCCTTTCCACCCGGTCTTTTCCCTTTTCCTTCCCCCCTCTTTCTTTCCCTTCCCCCCATTTCCACCCCCTTCCCCGCTCTTCCCCTTTCTCTCCATCATCTTCCTATTCCCTCCATACTTCTCAGTCTTCCCTCCCTCCCCGCACCCCAGCCTCCCAGAGGGCTGCCAGCCCTCCGCAGCCCTTGCCCCTAGGTGAGCTAGAGTCTGTCCCTCTCAGCCCAGGGTTCCAGGCATAAAGGCAGCATTTCAGCTTTGGTTGCTCCGGCCCATTCTCTGGTCCCCTACCCTCGCTGGGGAAGGGGAGCCGGAAGGGCTGCCCGGAGTCCCAGGACTGCGCTGGGCTTGCTTGGCTCGCTGAGCACCCGGGGGCTTGGAGCTGCTGGGACAGACTTGGAGGCGGTACCTGGATCCGCCTCGGCGTGGCAGTCTAGCTCGAGAGAGGGCTCAGGCCCGGAGCTGAGTGAAAGCGCGGCTGGAGGGGATCAGTGTTTCCTGACTGCCAGGCAGCTCCCCCAGAGAATGGCCAAGTGAGGAGCGCGCTGCGGAACCGCGTGGCTGCCAGACGCTAAAAGTAAACCGTGATGCCAGGGGCTCCTCGCCTGGGCCCCACACTCCCCGCCCTTTACATCAGCCGCAAAGCCCGAGTTGACCCGCCCTCCTCTTGAAAGGTGTTCCCAGTGCTGGGCAAATGGCCAAGGAATGTAATCATTAAAGCCAGTATTGCAAGAGCGCTTACCACGAATCTGACGGGGCGCTAAGTCCTCCTATTTTACAGACAAGGAACCCGGAAGCACACTGAAATTAAGTCACACAGCTAGTAAGTCATAGAGGCAGATTGCAAACCCAGGAAGTCTTCCTCCAGAATCGGGGTCCTTAACCACCATGCTGGCAGCCTCCCTGTGCTGGATGAGAGAATGATCTGGAAACAATTTTTCAAGACAGCAGCCAGAGAGGCAGTCCCATTTCTCTCAGGCAGGTGGCCACAAACCTGGGGGTTTCTCTCTACCCTTTCCCTGCATGGATGGGCTGCTTGCCTGTGGCTTCCTGTGTCCCTGGTCCTGCTGGTGGTTCTGGCCAAACCTCAAGTAGGTGGAAAACCATTTCCCCAGGGGCAGGTAAATCCTCTGCATTTCTTCTCTCCTGGGAGCTTGTCCTGGGAGCTGCTGACAGCACTGCCTTAACCTACTACGCTGCCCTCCCCAGCGCTCCATCCCATGGGTGACAGTGTAGCCTACAACCCCTGCCTCTCTTCCCACCATCGCCCAGGTGACTGGACATCTGGAATGAGTCACAAGAGGCCAGGCTTTGCTGTAAAGGAAGGCAGCACTTCACCATGTGTCTTCTGCAGTCCCCTGTGAATGGGGCCCAGATCTGACATCTTCCAAGCTCCCTTCTCATTCAGGCACTGTGATAATAGCAGCCATTTGTCAAGGCCTTCCTCTGTTCCAGGCTCCATAGAAACATTATTGCTCTTCCTTCCCACACCTCTGAAAGATAAGTGTCATTATCCTCTTTTCCCTACTGCTTTAGAGGGAGAAAAACTGAGACTTGGAGAGGTTAAGTGACCTCCTGGCTGAAGGTCCCCACAGGAAATCTGACTCTCGTGTGTGCCCAGTAGCTCAGTCATGTCCAACTCTTTACAACTCCATGGTCCACCAGGCTCCTCTGTCCATGGGATTCTCCAGGCATGAATACTAGAGTGGGTTGCCATTTCCTCCTCCAGAGGAGCTTCCCCATCTAGGGATCAAACCTGAGATTCCTGTGTCTCCTGTATTGTAGGTGAGTTCCACACCACTAGCGCCCCCGAGAAGCCTCCTCCTGACTCCCCAGCCTCTCCTTTCCCCACATCATCAGCCTCCAGGTGCCTCCCGCCTTTCCCTTTCCTTCTCTTTCCTTTCTTCTTCTAATTTTCTAAAAGTTCAACTTCCACCTGCTACCTGCCCTTGGGGGTGGGGGAGGGGCAGCTGAGGACAAGAACCATTCCTCAGCCGAAAGAGGGAGCGGGTGGAATGGTGGACAGGATGGTCCCATTCGCTTCCCTCCCTCAGCACTCCTGTCCTGACAGTTACCCAGTGGTAATAGGATTCAGATCAAAAGCTAGAAGTATCTCAGGGACAAGGGCACCACCAGAACACGTGTGCAAGTGTGTGCACACTTGCTCCAGGTATGCCCTCCCATGCACGGTGCTGCAGGTGGCTAAAAGCTGGAGCTGGAGAGCTGGGAGACTGAGGGCTTTGCATACCCCAGCTTCACAGGACCCATCTTCCAGCTACCCACAGAGATGAGACGCAAGGCTGTGGGTCACTGCCTTAACCTACTACGCTGCCCTCCCCAGCCTACCATACGGCCCCTGCCTCTCTTCCCACCATCGCCCAGGTGACTGGACATCTGGAATGAGTCACAAGAGGCCAGGCTTTGCTGTAAAGGAAGGCAGCACTTCACCATGTGTCTTCTGCAGTCCCCTGTGAATGGGGCCCAGATCTGACATCTTCCAAGCTCCCTTCTCATTCAGGCACTGTGATAATAGCAGCCATTTGTCAAGGCCTTCCTCTGTTCCAGGCTCCATAGAAACATTATTGCTCTTCCTTCCCACACCTCTGAAAGATAAGTGTCATTATCCTCTTTTCCCTACTGCTTTAGAGGGAGAAAAACTGAGACTTGGAGAGGTTAAGTGACCTCCTGGCTGAAGGTCCCCACAGGAAATCTGACTCTCGTGTGTGCCCAGTAGCTCAGTCATGTCCAACTCTTTACAACTCCATGGTCCACCAGGCTCCTCTGTCCATGGGATTCTCCAGGCATGAATACTAGAGTGGGTTGCCATTTCCTCCTCCAGAGGAGCTTCCCCATCTAGGGATCAAACCTGAGATTCCTGTGTCTCCTGTATTGTAGGTGAGTTCCACACCACTAGCGCCCCCGAGAAGCCTCCTCCTGACTCCCCAGCCTCTCCTTTCCCCACATCATCAGCCTCCAGGTGCCTCCCGCCTTTCCCTTTCCTTCTCTTTCCTTTCTTCTTCTAATTTTCTAAAAGTTCAACTTCCACCTGCTACCTGCCCTTGGGGGTGGGGGAGGGGCAGCTGAGGACAAGAACCATTCCTCAGCCGAAAGAGGGAGCGGGTGGAATGGTGGACAGGATGGTCCCATTCGCTTCCCTCCCTCAGCACTCCTGTCCTGACAGTTACCCAGTGGTAATAGGATTCAGATCAAAAGCTAGAAGTATCTCAGGGACAAGGGCACCACCAGAACACGTGTGCAAGTGTGTGCACACTTGCTCCAGGTATGCCCTCCCATGCACGGTGCTGCAGGTGGCTAAAAGCTGGAGCTGGAGAGCTGGGGAGACTGAGGGCTTTGCATACCCCAGCTTCACAGGACCCATCTTCCAGCTACCCACAGAGATGAGACGCAAGGCTGTGGGTCACCTTTGTTATGGAAGCGTATTTTGTTGCTTGGGGTATCCAAAGGGGACCAACCAAGCCAGGAAGGAGGTCTGAGATCAGGAAACCTTATGGCAGTTCTGGGTAGCAGGAGCGACAGGGATGAATCCTGAAGATCAGACTTCCCCACCCCTCACCTGAAGAGACACCTTTGACTTCTGGGACCTCAGGGGTGGGGAGGTATGCTAAGAGGACCACAGTGGCAGTTTAAGCTCTGCAGGAAGACTTTGGCTGGGACTTCCCAGCTGTTGCTGAAGCTGAAGCTCTGAACCTTTGGCCACCTGATGCAAGGTGACAACTTATTGGAAAAGACCCTGTTGCTGGGAAAGATTGAGAGCACGAGGAGAAGGGGGTTGACAGAGGATGAGATGGTTAGATGGCGTCATCCAACTGAATGGACGTGAGTTTGAGCAAACTCCAGGAAATGCTGAAGGACAGGGAAGCCGGGGGTGCTGCAGTGCGTGGGGCTGCAAGAGTCAGACACAACTGAGCGACTGAACTGAAATGAACTGAACTCCCACCCAATAGCCTCAGCAAGAAACTAAAGCAGAAAGGGGAATCAGGAGAAGCTGGTTGTCCTGTCCTAGGAGGACCCAGATTGCATAAGTGCTTGTTCCCAAAGGCCTGGGGAAACCTCTCTGGGTGATCCAAGGCCCCACCCCTACATCCCTGTCTCTGCCAAATGAGCTGGACAGGCTGAACCTCAGTGCATTCTCGTTACCAGGGCTGCCATCTGCAATGCAGGCAAGGGTGAAGTGCCTCCTCTCCCGCTGGTGTGCTGAGAAATTAGGTCCAGGGGCACATCCATCTCTTTCACAGCACAGTTACGTGCTAAGAACAGATAGGGAACCCACCAGCCACTGGCAAAATGCCTCACTCAGATGCAAAGTCTTGGGTATTGTAGACACAGCTTCTGGAAGATAGACTGAGGCCTAATCTCAGCAGATGTGTGTCTCCGTCCCTTCATGGTCACTCTGCTTTGGCACACACACGGAGTAGTGCTGGAGCCCCTGAGGGCCTTTGCCCATACCCAAAAGCTTCACGGGGACCCACCCCTTCCAGCTACCCACAGAGATGAGACGCAAGGCTGTGGGTAACCTTTGTTATGGAAGCGTATTTTGTTGCTTGGGGTATCCAAAGGGGACCAACCAAGCCAGGAAGGAGGTCTGAGATCAGGAAACCTTATGGCAGTTCTGGGTAGCAGGAGCGACAGGGATGAATCCTGAAGATCAGACTTCCCCACCCCTCACCTGAAGAGACACCTTTGACTTCTGGGACCTCAGGGGTGGGGAGGTATGCTAAGAGGACCACAGTGGCAGTTTAAGCTCTGCAGGAAGACTTTGGCTGGGACTTCCCAGCTGTTGCTGAAGCTGAAGCTCTGAACCTTTGGCCACCTGATGCAAGGTGACAACTTATTGGAAAAGACCCTGTTGCTGGGAAAGATTGAGAGCACGAGGAGAAGGGGGTTGACAGAGGATGAGATGGTTAGATGGCGTCATCCAACTGAATGGACGTGAGTTTGAGCAAACTCCAGGAAATGCTGAAGGACAGGGAAGCCGGGGGTGCTGCAGTGCGTGGGGCTGCAAGAGTCAGACACAACTGAGCGACTGAACTGAAATGAACTGAACTCCCACCCAATAGCCTCAGCAAGAAACTAAAGCAGAAAGGGGAATCAGGAGAAGCTGGTTGTCCTGTCCTAGGAGGACCCAGATTGCATAAGTGCTTGTTCCCAAAGGCCTGGGGAAACCTCTCTGGGTGATCCAAGGCCCCACCCCTACATCCCTGTCTCTGCCAAATGAGCTGGACAGGCTGAACCTCAGTGCATTCTCGTTACCAGGGCTGCCATCTGCAATGCAGGCAAGGGTGAAGTGCCTCCTCTCCCGCTGGTGTGCTGAGAAATTAGGTCCAGGGGCACATCCATCTCTTTCACAGCACAGTTACGTGCTAAGAACAGATAGGGAACCCACCAGCCACTGGCAAAATGCCTCACTCAGATGCAAAGTCTTGGGTATTGTAGACACAGCTTCTGGAAGATAGACTGAGGCCTAATCTCAGCAGATGTGTGTCTCCGTCCCTTCATGGTCACTCTGCTTTGGCACACACACCGGAGTTATGTAGGGAACTACAATGATAAGGCCACTGAGTGGCCTCTGCATGTCCCATAGCCAGGAAGAGTGGAATGCTGGGGACATCCGTGTTTCAAATTTCTGATCACTTCCTAGGAGTTGGAGCAACCCCTGAGCTTCCCACACCTGGGTCTACCCAAAATTTCTGAAAACGAGGGTGGTTCTGAGTCTTTGTCCCTAGGTGACCTGGGTGGGCCAGCTTTGCTTGGCAGGAAAGCTTTCACGGCTCTCAGTCAGAGTTTTCTTTCAGGTAGGGCCTCCCCATCCCCATTCACAGGAAAGACAAGAGATGGAGTCTTAAAGAAGAGTGCTCCCTGTATCCATTCTCCCCTCTCACCCAAGACAGCGTCCCTCATAGAAGGCTGAGTCAGCCTGGCTAGGGCCTGCAAACCCCTGCTGACTCTGGCTTCTGAGTAGGTTTGTAATGAAATTCAAATGAGATCGAGGTTATCCCGGGTGAATGAGACTGCTCCTCATGACTCCTTTCTCTGGAGGGGGCTGCAGACTATAGATCTTAACCTTCTTCAAGAACTGCTTTTGAAAGAGAAGTTACACAGGATACAGAAGATATAGGCCAGGGCAGGAGGGGGAGAAACCCTCGGGGTCCATCTCAGGCTTCCTGAGCTAGAAAGAATAGGAACAGGGCACTTCTGCCTTTCATCAGAACACCTGTGTGCCCTTGAGATTTTCAGGAAGTTTCTAGGGCGAGCTTTCTGTGCATGCAAGCATCACTGCCTGGGAACCCCAGACCCATTCCAGTCATCGGCTCAGAATTGAACTCAGCACAGTGGGAAGGGCATAGGCTTCATTTTTTTCTGCTGGATGAGACTGCTGTCTGAATTTTTAGCTGGTGTGCTGAGAAATTAGGTCCAGGGGCACATCCATCTCTTTCACAGCACAGTTACGTGCTAAGAACAGATAGGGAACCCACCAGCCACTGGCAAAATGCCTCACTCAGATGCAAAGTCTTGGGTATTGTAGACACAGCTTCTGGAAGATAGACTGAGGCCTAATCTCAGCAGATGTGTGTCTCCGTCCCTTCATGGTCACTCTGCTTTGGCACACACACCGGAGTTATGTAGGGAACTACAATGATAAGGCCACTGAGTGGCCTCTGCATGTCCCATAGCCAGGAAGAGTGGAATGCTGGGGACATCCGTGTTTCAAATTTCTGATCACTTCCTAGGAGTTGGAGCAACCCCTGAGCTTCCCACACCTGGGTCTACCCAAAATTTCTGAAAACGAGGGTGGTTCTGAGTCTTTGTCCCTAGGTGACCTGGGTGGGCCAGCTTTGCTTGGCAGGAAAGCTTTCACGGCTCTCAGTCAGAGTTTTCTTTCAGGTAGGGCCTCCCCATCCCCATTCACAGGAAAGACAAGAGATGGAGTCTTAAAGAAGAGTGCCCCCTGTATCCATTCTCCCCTCTCACCCAAGACAGCGTCCCTCATAGAAGGCTGAGTCAGCCTGGCTAGGGCCTGCAAACCCCTGCTGACTCTGGCTTCTGAGTAGGTTTGTAATGAAATTCAAATGAGATCGAGGTTATCCCGGGTGAATGAGACTGCTCCTCATGACTCCTTTCTCTGGAGGGGGCTGCAGACTATAGATCTTAACCTTCTTCAAGAACTGCTTTTGAAAGAGAAGTTACACAGGATACAGAAGATATAGGCCAGGGCAGGAGGGGGAGAAACCCTCGGGGTCCATCTCAGGCTTCCTGAGCTAGAAAGAATAGGAACAGGGCACTTCTGCCTTTCATCAGAACACCTGTGTGCCCTTGAGATTTTCAGGAAGTTTCTAGGGCGAGCTTTCTGTGCATGCAAGCATCACTGCCTGGGAACCCCAGACCCATTCCAGTCATCGGCTCAGAATTGAACTCAGCACAGTGGGAAGGGCATAGGCTTCATTTTTTTCTGCTGGATGAGACTGCTGTCTGAATTTTTAGCTGCATATTTTCTTTTTCCACCTGAAGTAGTAGCCTGTCTCTGGCTTCTTCCTAAGCAGACAGAATGCAGTCTGATGACCCCAGGAGCATCCACAGAGAACCACACTGAAACAAAGTGAAGGTGTTACTCACTCTGTCATGTCAGATTCATTGCAACCCCATGGATGGTAGTGCACCAGGCTCCTCTGTCCAGTGGATTTCTCCAGGCAAGGATATGGGACTGGGTCATCGTTCCCTTCTTCAAGGGATCTTCCTGATCCAGGGATCGAACCTGGGTCTCCTATATGGCAGACAGATTCTTTACCATCAGAGCCCCCAGGGAAGCCAAGAACCGCACTGGCCAGTACTAAAAGCCAACTGCTTTCTGCCCTGGAGTCAGCCCCACTTCCTGAGACCCCAGGGTGGGTCCATCCTGGCCAGGCAGCACTGCATAAGTTTGGCCTCCAGTCTGCAGGATTCCAGCAAGGTGCCATTTCCATATTCTCTGGCAATAACTAATTAGCGATTATAAAGCTCTTTGAAATATGAAGTGTTGCATGATAATATCTGTAATGAGCCTGATTCTTTCCCTCTTGCATGTGAGGAGGGGGCGGGGGTGGGGGGGAGTTGGAATGCCAGGCAGTTTCTTCCCCAAGGGGAACCTGGACTGATCAAGCGGTCCTGGGGAGGGGCTTGGGCATGCAGCCCACCGGCAGAGCAGCACTTTGATCCTTGCCCTCCTCCAATCTTTTAACCGACCCCCATCCCCATCAGCTGCTTACTGGCTTCAGACTTACCCTTCCCTCAGTGGGAGGAGGAGGGGGCAGTGAGGATGATGGATGGAAAGAGGAGAAGAGAAAGGTGGAGTTAGGGTGAGGAGAGCGAGTTGGGCTCATGGTCTCCTTAATGTGATTTAGAATTTCATATTAATATATCACCTCAGAAAAAAATTAATGAGAAACGTGAAGAAAATAGGATAATGAATATGATAATATATGGGGAGTGCTTTGGGCTTCTTGGAACAAAGGTGCAAGGAATTATTGCTCTGATTTCCTCACGGTGCATATATATTTTTATTAAACTCTAAAAAAAATGCCAGTAGATTCACTTCTTTGCAAGGTATTAACGCCCCGCAGAGGAGTCGTTCTTCAATTAGTTGCCTGAGCCTCGGCCCACCTCTTGGCTGTTTTCTTGTCACTCTTCTGGAGACTTCCAGCTTAAGGGACGCCGAGTGTAGACTAGAAGTCAGCGGCTTTGCCCAGAGTGGCACACACGTGCCAGAAAAGATGGTTTTCTGAGCAGGTGGGGCTCAGCGGGGCTGCAGGTAGCATGGAGAGGAAATGAATGCAAAACAGAAATTGAAGTCAGGGTTATGGATGGATGTAAGCTTGGGAAGAGCAACTTCCCTGTGTTCAGGCTCCTGGCTGCCCTGCCCAAGGGTCTACTCAGGCCAGACTTCTCCTTCAAGATTCAAACATCATTAGATGTAAGTTCTTAGTTGGAAGGGAACCTTGCCAAGGGACCACAGAGACTAGAACAAAGATGGGAGTGAAAAAAGTGAAAGTTTTAGTCGCTCAGTGGTGTCTCTTTACAGCCGTATGGATGGTATCCCACCAGACTCCTCTGTCCTTGGTACTATCCTATGTGAAAAAGATAGCTATTGTCATTGCGCTGTGGGAATAGGGGATTCTACAGGGGTGCAGTGTGACAGCCTGGAGGGGTGGGATGAGGGGGACTGGGAGGAGGGAAGGGGACAGGGATACACATATGTCTGATCTGGGAACATGTATGTGAATAGCAAAACTCCATAAAAATATAAAACAAATTTAAAATTAATGAAGAAACAAAGAATACTGGAGTGGGTTGCCATTCTCTTCTCCAGGGATCTTCCCAACCCAGGGATTGAACCTGGGTCTTCCACATTGCAGGCAAATTCTTTATTGTCTGAGCCACCAGGGAAGCTGCAGAACTGAAAACATCACAGTTTTGTTTCTCACTTCCCTATACCGGTGGCTCTTAAAACACCATCCCTAGACAGCCGCCTCGGCATCACCCAAAGTGAATCAGAAATGCACACCCCTGGGGCCCCAGCCCAGACCAGTGAATCAGAAGTTCTGGGTTTGCGGCCCAGCAATCTGTTTTAACAAGTCCTTTCACACACTTGAGTTGGAAGAGCTGGACTCAGGAATGAGTAGGCTCCAGAAGTTACAGAAGGTTGGGGCAGGGAGCTTCCCTTGGTAAAGATACACTAACTGTGCAAAAGCTAAATAGGTGATGGGAAAGTCTGGAGTCCGAATGTCTCAGATGTTGGATGTCTCAGAAAACTGACTCCTGAGATGGAGTTTAGCAAGTGGAATGCCTACCAAGGAATGCCCTCGAAATCAGTACCTTTGGTGGGGGTTGGGGGGAGGAAGCAAGAGAGGTTGGGTTGTGATATAGGCTTGGGGACAGCCTTGGTCATCCCCCAGGAAGCTTGGATGGCCCATCAGTGATGCAATGAGTTGGGGTAAGATGACTAGACCTTTATACCCCCACGTCAGGTAGTCACTGGGTGTAGGTTGCTTTGGTGCTTTGGGAGGAGTGTGCTCTTGGTCTATGCTGAGGCTGGTGCCTAAGGTCACCAGCTGGGTGACTTTGGCCAAATTTCTCCCTTGCCTCTCTGAGCCTTTTTGTCAGTAAGGATTGCTGAATATTAGATTAAGCTGTTCAGAAAGAACCTAGGAAACTAAATACTTTCATTCACTCAATGAATATTGGGGACCAATTATATGTCAGGCTAGGAATGCCCTCCTCCCTGCCCTTATAGAATTGACAATCTTATGGGGTGATCAGAAGTCCATGAGCACACAAATATTTGACTACAAATTGTGGTGTGACCAAACCTTGGAGCAGAACAGGCTGTCAAAGTAGACACGAAGGGGCCTAATTTTAAATGGAGGATCGGTTGGATGGGTCTCTCCAGATGCTACATAAAATGGAAGAATGAAGGATGAGGAGTTTTCTGAGGGTGGTGGGGGATGTAGAGGTTATTTGGAGCAAAAGAAACAGTAGCTGCAAAGGGCCTTAGGCAGGAAGGGACCTAACTTGTTAAGGCATCAGGGCGAGGATAGAAGGAGCTGGATGCAGAGCCCTGAGCACTGGGCTAAGGAGTTTGGGTTTTCTGCCTGGTGTAGTAGGAAGCCATCAAGACAGTTTAAGAAGGGGAGTGTTAATGACAGTGACTGCTCTGGCTGCTAAGTGAAGAACAGATCGTAGAAGACAGTGTGAGAACAGTTAGGGATAATGGCTGTGTCCTGGTGAGACGATGGTGGCTGGGACCAGGTGCTGTCTTGGAGGTGGAGAGTTTGGCAAGTTCCAAACACACTCTGGAGAGACCACTGATGGGACTTGGTGGTGCTTTTAAAGTGATGATGAAGAAGAGGAAGATACCAGCTGTTTTTCCCCCTCTTATTCCTTGATAGGCTCTCAGAATCTTCTTGGAACTAAAGTCTTCATCCCTTGTCCATCTATCCATCGTGCAATGCATCCAGCCAGCTTGCCTTAACATGCAGCCATGTGCTTAGTTCTACTCTAGGTCCCATGGTGCATCTAAAATGAATATAAGTCAGTGTCCTTGACTTCAAGAATTTTATCATCTAATTGGAGAACAATACGAATCATGTATAGCTTTTTTTGGCATCCCAAGCACCTTTACCTGTTTGTGCCATTGATTCTTAGCATGCTTAGCACGAGTTCTTCACAGATGAGGAGACTGAATTCTGTCAACAACCATAGGAGATAGGAGAGAATCCCAAACCCCAGAGAGGAAGGCAGCTCTGATTGCTGTGTTACAGGTTTCAGCAGATAACCGAACCAAGCTGTGCTCTAGTTCCTGACCCACAGGAATGGTAAAATTGTGCATGGTAAAATTCCACTAAGTGTGTGGAAAATTCATCTAGAATAGCCAATGTATCCCATTGCAAACTCTTACCTACAACTGTGACTTTGCATTCCTCCCACCAAGAGGCAGAGTCAAATACCAGATGGGCTTGGGACTCCTTTAACGATACAGGACTGTGAAAGTGACACTGATTTTCAAGACTGGGTCATAAAAGGTAATGCAGCATCCACCTTGTTGCTGCATCACTTGCACTTGGAACCCTGAGCTGCCCTGTAAGAAATCTGACTATTCTGAGGTCACCATGTGGAGAGACAGCCGAGGCTCTGCATGTGTGAGAAAATGAAGCTTCTGGTGGCCTTGGCCTCCAGCCATTGAGTCACTACCAACCTTCTAGTCTTTCCAACTGAAATTCTAGATATCATGGAGCAGAGGCACGCCATTGCCACTGTGCCCTAAGCAAATTCCTGACCCACTGATTCTATGAAGGTAATAAAATAGTGGTCATTTTACATGATTAAGTTTGGGGGAAGTTTATTACACAGTAATAGTGATCAGCTATAGTTTTCCCAGTAGTCATGTACAAATGTGAGAGGTGGTCCATAAAGAAGGCTGAGCGCTGAAGAATTAACGCCTTTGAACTGTGGTGCTGGAGAAGACTCTTGAGAGTCCGTTGGACTGCAAGGAGATCAAACGAGTCAACCCTAAAGGAAATCAACCCTGAATATTCATTGGAAGGACTGATGCTGAAGCTACAGCTCCAATACTTTGGCCACCTGATGTGAAGAGCCAACTCATTGGAGAAGACACCCATGTATAAGTCAGTGTCCTTGACTTCAAGAATTTTATCATCTAATTGGAGAACAATACGAATCATGTATAGCTTTTTTTGGCATCCCAAGCACCTTTACCTGTTTGTGCCATTGATTCTTAGCATGCTTAGCACGAGTTCTTCACAGATGAGGAGACTGAATTCTGTCAACAACCATAGGAGATAGGAGAGAATCCCAAACCCCAGAGAGGAAGGCAGCTCTGATTGCTGTGTTACAGGTTTCAGCAGATAACCGAACCAAGCTGTGCTCTAGTTCCTGACCCACAGGAATGGTAAAATTGTGCATGGTAAAATTCCACTAAGTGTGTGGAAAATTCATCTAGAATAGCCAATGTATCCCATTGCAAACTCTTACCTACAACTGTGACTTTGCATTCCTCCCACCAAGAGGCAGAGTCAAATACCAGATGGGCTTGGGACTCCTTTAACGATACAGGACTGTGAAAGTGACACTGATTTTCAAGACTGGGTCATAAAAGGTAATGCAGCATCCACCTTGTTGCTGCATCACTTGCACTTGGAACCCTGAGCTGCCCTGTAAGAAATCTGACTATTCTGAGGTCACCATGTGGAGAGACAGCCGAGGCTCTGCATGTGTGAGAAAATGAAGCTTCTGGTGGCCTTGGCCTCCAGCCATTGAGTCACTACCAACCTTCTAGTCTTTCCAACTGAAATTCTAGATATCATGGAGCAGAGGCACGCCATTGCCACTGTGCCCTAAGCAAATTCCTGACCCACTGATTCTATGAAGGTAATAAAATAGTGGTCATTTTACATGATTAAGTTTGGGGGAAGTTTATTACACAGTAATAGTGATCAGCTATAGTTTTCCCAGTAGTCATGTACAAATGTGAGAGGTGGTCCATAAAGAAGGCTGAGCGCTGAAGAATTAACGCCTTTGAACTGTGGTGCTGGAGAAGACTCTTGAGAGTCCGTTGGACTGCAAGGAGATCAAACGAGTCAACCCTAAAGGAAATCAACCCTGAATATTCATTGGAAGGACTGATGCTGAAGCTACAGCTCCAATACTTTGGCCACCTGATGTGAAGAGCCAACTCATTGGAGAAGACACCCATGCTGGGAAAGATTGAGGGCTGGTGGACTACAGGGGATGAGATGGTTGGATGGCATCACTGACTCAATGGACATGAGTTTGAGCAGACTCCGAGAGATAGAGAAGGACAGGGAATCTTGATGTGCCACAGTCCATGGGGTTGCAAAGAGTCAGGGGAACGACGTAGCATTTAAACAACAATAAGTAGCAATCAGAAAACAGATCAAACCCAAGATCCATGGGGTGGGAAAGAATACTCTGCCTACTCCAATGGGGAGTACTGTAAATTCACATGCCAGAGGGCACACATGTATAACTTTCAAAACACAAGGGCCTGAAGGATGGGGAGCCATGCCATAATCTATCAGACAGCCACAATCCACTTATGTTAAGAATTCAGCTGAGGTCCAGAAAAGGTTCGTGCTTTGTTCATAGTCTCACAGCGTCAACTTCAGGGCTTCAGAGTCAGCCTGGGTGGGCGTCTAGGACTATCCATATCTGTGTGTTTGCCACACCCGGAGCTGGGCTGGTTGAATAAATCTGACCTGAGAATAACCTTGGCAGTGAAAGAAGAACCTAGTGAATGTAGACCCTGAAGGATGTTCTTAACTTTTAAAGGCCGCAGGCTGGTACCTGTTGTAAATGGTTGTGCAGTATCGATATTGAATTTTGCACCCTATGAGTCTGTTTTGTGGCTGCACACCCTTGCTGGGTCACCTTTTTTTTTTTTAAAGATTATAAATGTAACATGCAAAAATCGTATTTGTTATACTTATACATATTTATATCATACATTTGTGGGATATAGAGGCACTCAGAGTATATATTATTTATAAGCATTGCTGCATCTCAGGTTTGTTAGAAAGGCTCAGAATGAGAGTGTGTTTGTGAAGTGCTCCAGGGTCCTCTGGGATGAGGGCAGCTATGTAAGTCATTATCATTAAACTAAACTGCCTTCCTCCGATTACTGACAGCACAGAAGAGGTTCTCCCGCCTTCCCAGCCCCTGCGCACGGCCTGGTAATGCTGGGGTAATATAAAGATAATATTACTGTAATAAGTGCTTTGCAGCATTTATGCCTTTATTAGCAGCAGCCATATTGTACGGAAGGGAGAGGCCCCCAGAAGTTCACCAGAGGGCTGGTGGGCAAGGTGGAACACTCAGAAAGGCAAGCAGAATTCTGGGTCCAAGCTAAGCAGGGCCATGTAGCAGGAGGTAAAATTGTCCCACCTCGTCTCCACCCACAGAGCCAATTTTCAACTTCAGTTGATCCTCGAGTCCAGCTGAGTTGGGTATTAGGTAATATGTAATTGATACAGGTGGCTTCCAGAATTCTAGCCCCAGGGACACCCTAGTGCATTTTAAGTGGTCTCCAAGCTGAGAGGAGGCCCCAAATTGACAGCAAAAGCCCTCACTTTCATTGGGATATAAGGAAGAGGTTCACAAAGCTGTGGACTTCCCAGAATGAAGTGAATCTCCACAGCTGGAAACCAATGGCTTCATTGGTTGTCCTCATGTAACCTATGATAGAGCCTAAAAATAAGAAGGAGCTTCTGAATAGTTTTTATATTTTACAAAGGGCCCATTTCCTCTTACAGTTGCCTGTAGGTTGCACTTGCTAAGGTTACATAGATCTTCCTGCCATAGACTTGTGATGTGGAGAAGTGTGTTATTTATCCAATCTTGTGCCTCAAGGTGTTGAGAAATTTAATCGTTACACCCACCGTCTTATTTCACCTTTCTCTCTGAGGCCAGCCTTAGCCATTATCCCCATTTTATAGATATGGAAACTGAGGCCCAGAAGGGTTGAAGCACTTTTTTTAAAGATTATAAATGTAACATGCAAAAATCGTATTTGTTATACTTATACATATTTATATCATACATTTGTGGGATATAGAGGCACTCAGAGTATATATTATTTATAAGCATTGCTGCATCTCAGGTTTGTTAGAAAGGCTCAGAATGAGAGTGTGTTTGTGAAGTGCTCCAGGGTCCTCTGGGATGAGGGCAGCTATGTAAGTCATTATCATTAAACTAAACTGCCTTCCTCCGATTACTGACAGCACAGAAGAGGTTCTCCCGCCTTCCCAGCCCCGCGCACGGCCTGGTAATGCTGGGGTAATATAAAGATAATATTACTGTAATAAGTGCTTTGCAGCATTTATGCCTTTATTAGCAGCAGCCATATTGTACGGAAGGGAGAGGCCCCCAGAAGTTCACCAGAGGGCTGGTGGGCAAGGTGGAACACTCAGAAAGGCAAGCAGAATTCTGGGTCCAAGCTAAGCAGGGCCATGTAGCAGGAGGTAAAATTGTCCCACCTCGTCTCCACCCACAGAGCCAATTTTCAACTTCAGTTGATCCTCGAGTCCAGCTGAGTTGGGTATTAGGTAATATGTAATTGATACAGGTGGCTTCCAGAATTCTAGCCCCAGGGACACCCTAGTGCATTTTAAGTGGTCTCCAAGCTGAGAGGAGGCCCCAAATTGACAGCAAAAGCCCTCACTTTCATTGGGATATAAGGAAGAGGTTCACAAAGCTGTGGACTTCCCAGAATGAAGTGAATCTCCACAGCTGGAAACCAATGGCTTCATTGGTTGTCCTCATGTAACCTATGATAGAGCCTAAAAATAAGAAGGAGCTTCTGAATAGTTTTTATATTTTACAAAGGGCCCATTTCCTCTTACAGTTGCCTGTAGGTTGCACTTGCTAAGGTTACATAGATCTTCCTGCCATAGACTTGTGATGTGGAGAAGTGTGTTATTTATCCAATCTTGTGCCTCAAGGTGTTGAGAAATTTAATCGTTACACCCACCGTCTTATTTCACCTTTCTCTCTGAGGCCAGCCTTAGCCATTATCCCCATTTTATAGATATGGAAACTGAGGCCCAGAAGGGTTGAATGAGCAGACTGAGGAGATATGTCAGGAAGAGTCAGAACTGAGATTCGTTCAGGCCTTCTGACCTGAGCTCAGCAGCCCATTCATTCAGGCTATCCAGTCAAGGGAGGATCAGTACAGCTAAAGGGGACCCACTTTCCACAGTTTTGCTTCAGAGGAGACAAAATCAGAAGGCAGGGGGCCAATGCACTGGTTATCTGCTGCTGCATAACAAACTACCCCAACTGAATTGGGTAACACAGCAGCAGCCATTTTATCCTTCCTCCTCGTGGCTCTGGGGTGACTGGGCTCAGCGAGGCTGCCTCTCCAGTCACTGCAGATGCCTGGAGGTCGGGACATCTTGAAGGCTTCTTCTCTCAGATGCCCGCTGCCTGAGCTGGGAAGACTCTGACAGCTGGGGGCTGGCAAAGTGG
Source organism: Tragulus kanchil (assembly GCA_022376925.1). Taxonomy (NCBI): domain Eukaryota; kingdom Metazoa; phylum Chordata; class Mammalia; order Artiodactyla; family Tragulidae; genus Tragulus; species Tragulus kanchil. The sequence continues at coordinate 92,121,567 of JAIOJX010000001.1, read as the reverse complement.
GGCTTCTGTTCTCTCGGGGTGGTCTCTCCACATGGTCCCACCAGTGTGGTGACTTTAGGACAGCTGGACCTCCTACATGGCCACACTCAGGGCACCTGAGGTGGCTGTCCTGGGAGAGTGAGCCAGGTGGAAGGTGCATGGCCCTTTTAATCATCTAACCTTGGAAATCACCCATCCTCACTTCTGGTTGTTTCTGTAACTCTTTGTTAGACATGAATCATGAAAGCCAGCCCACATTAAAGAGGAGGGCCTGAGATTCTATCCTGTCATGGGAGCACTGGAAAAGACTTTGGAGGCCTCTTCTATAACCACCGCCATTCTGTTCAGACCACTGCTCCTTCAGGCTCCTTTCAGAACCACATGCAGGATGCAGGCAGGGGTTAACCCCCATTCCCAATCTTGCCTCCCACCTGCCTCCAAACTGGCCGAACTGCCTCAGCTCCAGCGTAATCTGGGAAGGCTTCCCTTGGCACCTTCTGCTTGTGTGTTGATGACCTTAAACGCACAGCCAAGCCAGGCTCCCAAGGCGACCCATGTCGTGGTTAAGGAACCCATCTTGTGCCTCAAGGTGTTGAGAAATTTAATCGTTACACCCACCGTCTTATTTCACCTTTCTCTCTGAGGCCAGCCTTAGCCATTATCCCCATTTTATAGATATGGAAACTGAGGCCCAGAAGGGTTGAATGAGCAGACTGAGGAGATATGTCAGGAAGAGTCAGAACTGAGATTCGTTCAGGCCTTCTGACCTGAGCTCAGCAGCCCATTCATTCAGGCTATCCAGTCAAGGGAGGATCAGTACAGCTAAAGGGGACCCACTTTCCACAGTTTTGCTTCAGAGGAGACAAAATCAGAAGGCAGGGGGCCAATGCACTGGTTATCTGCTGCTGCATAACAAACTACCCCAACTGAATTGGGTAACACAGCAGCAGCCATTTTATCCTTCCTCCTCGTGGCTCTGGGGTGACTGGGCTCAGCGAGGCTGCCTCTCCAGTCACTGCAGATGCCTGGAGGTCGGGACATCTTGAAGGCTTCTTCTCTCAGATGCCCGCTGCCTGAGCTGGGAAGACTCTTACAGCTGGGGGCTGGCAAAGTGGGGCTTCTGTTCTCTGGGGGTGGTCTCTCCACATGGTCCCACCAGTGTGGTGACTTTAGGACAGCTGGACCTCCTACATGGCCACACTCAGGGCACCTGAGGTGGCTGTCCTGGGAGAGTGAGCCAGGTGGAAGGTGCATGGCCCTTTTAATCATCTAACCTTGGAAATCACCCATCCTCACTTCTGGTTGTTTCTGTAACTCTTTGTTAGACATGAATCATGAAAGCCAGCCCACATTAAAGAGGAGGGCCTGAGATTCTATCCTGTCATGGGAGCACTGGAAAAGACTTTGGAGGCCTCTTCTATAACCACCGCCATTCTGTTCAGACCACTGCTCCTTCAGGCTCCTTTCAGAACCACATGCAGGATGCAGGCAGGGGTTAACCCCCATTCCCAATCTTGCCTCCCACCTGCCTCCAAACTGGCCGAACTGCCCTCAGCTCCAGCGTAATCTGGGAAGGCTTCCCTTGGCACCTTCTGCTTGTGTGTTGATGACCTTAAAACGCACAGCCAAGCCAGGCTCCCAAGGGCGACCCATGTCGTGGTTAAGGAACCCATCAGCAAAAGCCCCGGTTAGAGAGCCTCAGTGGGAGCTGCCATCAGGTGTGGCAACCCCAGTGACAGCCCCTGGGCCGGAGCTGCTGAGAAGGTGTGTTTGCCTTTTGGCAGAGATGCTTTAAAACCCCAGCGACTCGGTTTCATTTTGAACCTGACAGATAAAAGGCCAACTTTGACTGAGAATATTAACTTTCTGGCTCCTGCCCAAGAAAGCTGAACAGATGAGGAAATAATATAAAATAAAAGGCATCTGCAAACACTGATTGTCGGCTGCTTTCCATAAAATACGCCCACTGTTATGTGTAGCACTCTGAGTCTTTCATTCTTGGCCCCCTCCCTCTTTTTCGCTCCAAGTACCTGAGGAATTGCCTTCTCTTATTTAGGGAAAAAAGAGAGAGAGACAGACAGACAGAGAGGAGAGGGTGCATGTGCTAAAAACAGCCCCTAGTTTCCTGGAGGCTCTGAGCAGGTGTGCCCACGGGCTAAAGCTTCCAGCTCCATGATAAGGATCATGGGCAGTCCCTGGGCAAGCCCCACAGTTCACGCTTCAGAGGCCCAGGAAGAAGGCAGTTCTTCAGGGCCAGTCCTTCCCTGGGGCCTCGCTTGCAGCTGCTCTCAGGTGACCAGGGGAGCAACTTCTAGCTAAGGCATGTCCTCCGGGCAAAGGTTTCTTGCAGTCACTCCTGGACTGCCCATGACTGGTCCCCTGAGGCTGTGGGAAGAGAGGGCAGGGATGCTGAGAGCACAACCTGGAGGAGTGTTCTGTATGGCGCCTCTGCAGTCCGCACTCCATGCCTGTTGCTGCCTCTGTGGTTGCCCTTAATGGAGGGCACAAGGCCTGGACTGGGAGGGACCACACTTGTCATGCCTTGACCTGAAACTTTGGAAAACTGGATGACGCATGGATGTGTTGGCTCTGCCTTCTAGAATATAACATCCCATGTTGGGGGTGCTTAAACCACAGAGGTGTCTCACTGCTCCAGCGGCAGGGAGGGACGTCTGAGATCATGGTTAATTCCTGCTGAGGGGGAGGATCTGCTCCAGGCCTCTCCCCTTGGCTTGTAGATGGCGGTCATCTCCCCGTGTCTTCTCATGGTCTTCCCTCTGCACCATCTCTATCCCACTTTCTACTCCTGCAATGGCAGTCGTATTGGATGAGGGCTCACCCTCGTGACCTCATTTCATCTTAATCACTTCCGTAAAGACTGTCTCCAAATACAGTCACTTGCTGATGTCCTGTGGGTTAGGACTTCAACATATGAGTTTGAAAGGGCTATAACTGAGCCCATAACAATTCTGAGGCCTAAAAGGAAAAAAGTCGCAATAGGCGCTGGCCCTCAGCTGTGTTTCAGAGCAGTAGTCTTGGCCAGCACACTGCTCGGTAGACACTGCTCACTATTCGTCACCCTGCTTTGGCCTGTCGCCTCTGCTGTTTGTCAGCCTTCCCTGTCTGGATCAGTGGAGGCACGGAACCGACAACTTCTCACCTTCACTGCTTCCTCTTTGATCCAGGCCACCATCATCTGTCACCTGGGTTATCCGAGCAGCCTCCTGCCTGGTCCCCCTGCTGCATCCTCCCCCACCCCTGGCCCTGTCCCCATCCCCTCATTCAGTCATTTCTCAACCCAGCAGTGAAAATGAGTCTGTTTATAGGTTAACTTGGATTGTGTCACTCCCTGGCTCCAAACCCTCTTACGGTGCGCCTCAGAGGAAAATCCAAGTCCTCCCAGGAACTGATCAGGTTCCCTGCCACCTCTGTCCTCACTTCCTCTTCTTGCCCTTGCTCCCCGTGCTCCAGCCACATTGACCGCCTCGCCTTTCACACATGCCAGGGCCTTCCTATTTCCTCTGAGGAAGACCCCTTTCTCCGTTTTGTTGACTGTTTCTGAAAAGGCTATGGAGAGTGGGAAGGGTCTTCCGCTCTCTTCTCGGGAGCAAAGGGGAGAGTTAAGAGTCTCTTTCAGTGCAGGGCTCCCTGGGCCCACCTCTGCCCTACCCCACAGAATGCCCCAAAGGGCCAGTGCCTGCTCCTTGCAACTTCATTAAAAATCAGTTGGCCATGCTGCTGTGAGTTTATTTCTAGACACTCCATTCTGTTTCATTGATCTATGTGTCTATCCTTTGCCAATACCATACTGTCTTGATTATTATAGCTATTGAGTGAGTCTGAAAATGGAGAATAATCATGCTTGATATCTTTATTCTTTTTCAAATTTGTTTTACCTCTTCTAGTTCCTTGGCCTTTCTATGTAAGTTTTAGAATCAGCTTGTTTGTATGTACAAAAAGTCTGCTGGGGTTTTGATTGGTGTTGTATTAAATCTATAAATCATTTCAGTGAGAATTGACATATTTATTATGTTGAACTTTAACAATCTATAAGCATGGTCTGTCATTCTGTGTCTTCAATTCTTTCAGGTTTTCTTTCATTTCTTTTATCACTGCTTTGTATTTTTCAGCATACAGATCCTGTACATGTTTTGTTATATTTATGTCTATAAAGTTCATTCTTTCAGCATGATTATAAATTATATTGCTTTTTAAAGTTTTAGTTTACAATTTTACATTACTAGTACATAGAATTACAGTTTATTTTTCTCTGTTGGCCTTATATCTGTGCCCTTGCTAAATTTATTAGTTCTAGGAGGTTTTGTTTTATAAATTCCTTGAAATTTTCTATGTAGGCAGTCAAATAGGAACAGTTTTACTTCTTCCTTTCCAATACATATGCTTGATTTCTTTTTTCTTGCCTTATTGCACTGCTTCATCTTCTGGTGTTTAATTGTAGGAGTAGTTGTGGACATCCTTGCCTTGTTCCTGATCATAGAGAGAAAGCATTCCATTAAGTATGATGTCAACTGCAGGGCTTTTGTAGATGCCTCTTTATCAGGTTGAAGAACCCTCCTATTCCTTGTTTGCTGAATTTTTTTTTTTAATCGTTAGTTGATATTGAATTTTACCAATGTAATTTTTCTGCATCAATCAATAGGATCTTGTGGTTTTTCTTCTTTAGACTATCACTATTGTGAATTACATTTATCCATTTTAGAATATTGTGTTTCTGAGCTAAATCCCACTTGGTTGTACTGTGGTTTTATATATTGATGGATTCAATTTGATAATATTTCATTGAAGACTTCTGTGTCTATGTTTATGAGAAATATTAGCATGTAGTTTTCTATTTTTATACTCTCTTTGTCTTTGGTAGCGGAGTAATGTTGGCCACAGAATGAGTTGAAAAGTGTTCCATGCTCTGCTGTTCTCTGGAAGATATTTTATATAATTGATGTTATTTCTTTAAGTGTTTGGTAGAATTTACCATCTGATCCTGCAGATTTCTTTTTTGAAATGTTTTAATGACAACTTTCATTTCTTAAGTATTTAATGGACTGTTCAGATCATCTATTTCACCCTGTGTGAGCTTTGCTAATTTGTATTTGCAGGGAATCGATTGGTCCTTTTTATTTTTTGGCTGCACTGGGTCTTAGGTGCAGCATGTGGAATCTAGTTGCCTGATCAGGGATTGAACCCAGGCCCCCTGCATTGGGAGCTTGGCGTCTTAGCCACTGGACCACCAGGGAATCCCTGCTCAGTCCATTTTATTGACGTTATCAAATTCATATGTGTAGAGTGGCCCATGTTATTCCCTTATTATTTGTTTAATATTTTCAGAGTCTGTAATGACATTCCCTCTTTCCCTCCGTGATACTGGAAACTGTCTTTCCCTTTTTGTCGGTCCTGGTAGAGATTTATCAACCGTTTTGATTTTTTTCAGAGAACTAGTTTTGGGGTTGATTAGTTTTTATCTGTTGCTTGTTTTGCATTTCATTGATGACTCTTTATTATTTGCTTCATTCTGCTTGATTTGAATTTAGATTATTCTTTTCCTAGTTTTTTAAAATGGAAACTATTGGTTATTATTTGAGAACTCTCTTTTTCTAATGTAAAGATTTAATGCTATAAATTTCACTCTAAGCACTACTGTAGATATATCACATAAATTTTAAGATATTACCATTTTATTTTCATACAGTTCAAAATATATTAAAATTTCCTCTGATATTTATTTTTTGATACAAAATTATTTAGAAATATGCTGTTAACTTTCCCATTGGTTGTACTGTGGTTTTATATATTGATGGATTCAATTTGATAATATTTCATTGAAGACTTCTGTGTCTATGTTTATGAGAAATATTAGCATGTAGTTTTCTATTTTTATACTCTCTTTGTCTTTGGTAGCGGAGTAATGTTGGCCACAGAATGAGTTGAAAAGTGTTCCATGCTCTGCTGTTCTCTGGAAGATATTTTATATAATTGATGTTATTTCTTTAAGTGTTTGGTAGAATTTACCATCTGATCCTGCAGATTTCTTTTTTGAAATGTTTTAATGACAACTTTCATTTCTTAAGTATTTAATGGACTGTTCAGATCATCTATTTCACCCTGTGTGAGCTTTGCTAATTTGTATTTGCAGGGAATCGATTGGTCCTTTTTATTTTTTGGCTGCACTGGGTCTTAGGTGCAGCATGTGGAATCTAGTTGCCTGATCAGGGATTGAACCCAGGCCCCCTGCATTGGGAGCTTGGCGTCTTAGCCACTGGACCACCAGGGAATCCCTGCTCAGTCCATTTTATTGACGTTATCAAATTCATATGTGTAGAGTGGCCCATGTTATTCCCTTATTATTTGTTTAATATTTTCAGAGTCTGTAATGACATTCCCTCTTTCCCTCCGTGATACTGGAAACTGTCTTTCCCTTTTTGTCGGTCCTGGTAGAGATTTATCAACCGTTTTGATTTTTTTCAGAGAACTAGTTTTGGGGTTGATTAGTTTTTATCTGTTGCTTGTTTTGCATTTCATTGATGACTCTTTATTATTTGCTTCATTCTGCTTGATTTGAATTTAGATTATTCTTTTCCTAGTTTTTTAAAATGGAAACTATTGGTTATTATTTGAGAACTCTCTTTTTCTAATGTAAAGATTTAATGCTATAAATTTCACTCTAAGCACTACTGTAGATATATCACATAAATTTTAAGATATTACCATTTTATTTTCATACAGTTCAAAATATATTAAAATTTCCTCTGATATTTATTTTTTGATACAAAAATTATTTAGAAATATGCTGTTAACTTTCCCATTGTTTGATATTTTTCCTGTTACCTATTACTGATTTTTAGTTTAATTCCATTATATGAGACCACACTTTGTATGATTTCAGTTCTTTTAAATGTATTAAGACTTTTAGCATACTGTCTATCTTGGTGAATATTTCATGTTCACTTGAAAAAAATTGTGTTTTCTTCTCTTGTTGGATAGAAGATTCTATAAATGTCAGTTAGATTCAGTTATTTGACATCATTGTTTATATGCTTGCTGATTGTCTGCCTACCAGTTCTACCTTAAGTGTTGAAAAGTTTCTAACTGTAATTGTGGATTTGTCTATTTCTCTTTCTAGTTTTGTCAGTTTTTGCTTCCTGTAGTAGAAACTTTTCGGCTAGGTTCATGCACATTTAGCACTGTTCTGTCTTCCTGATGAATTGATCCCTTTATTGTTATGCGATGTCCCTCTTGATCCTTGGTAATTTGCTCTGAAATCTCTTTTGTTTGAGCTACTCTAGTTTTCTTTGGATTACAGTTTGCATGGTACATCTTTTTTCTCCTTTGATTTTTAACCTACTTGTATCATATTTGAATGATATAGACAGTGTATGATTGGCTCATGTTTTTCTTTTATTTATGAATTCTGACTTTCTTTTAATTGGTATTTTTAGACCATTTGTATTAATGCAATTATTGATATGTTTGGATTAACTCTACTATTTTGTTATTTGCTTCTAATCTCTCTGGTTTCTGGTCTTCTCTTTGTGCTTTCTTGCCTAAGTTTGGGTTATTTGAACTTCTAGTAAGTCAAGTCTTTCTTTTAGAAAACTTTCAGATTGACAGAATAGTTACAATAATGTAGAGTTTTCATACCCCTCAGTCAGTTTCCTCTAACATTAACAGCTTACATTACTAGGATGTTTGTCAAAATCAAGAAACCAAAATTTGGTACATTATTATTAATTAAAGTCCAATATCTATTTGTATTCCACCAATTGTTCTGCTCATCCCATTTTTCTATTCTAAAATTCAATCTGGAATATCACATTGCATCAAGTCATAGTGTTGCAATGTGAACATTTTTGGTATTTGATTTTATTTATTATGATTTTGACTCTATCTCATATAGTTATTTTAGTAATTGTGCTAGGTATTATAAAATAAATGGCAACCCACTCCAGTATTCTTGCCTGGCAAATCCAATGGACAGAGGAGCCTGGTGGATTACAGTCCATGGGGAGCCAAAGAGTCAGATGTGACTTAGTGACTAAACAGTGACTAAACAGCAAGTAGCATTGTGATTTTGACTGTCGAGTTATTCATAGAGTTATTTTTGTGGTTGCTGTAGGTATTATAAAATATATACATAACTTTTCACCATCAACTTAGAATCTGCATTTTGCCATTTAATTGGAATGTACAAAATCTACCACTTTTTAAAGTCTTTTATCTTCCCTCTTGTGTGTGTATTATATCAATGTATATTAAACCCCCCAGGAGATAATGTTATAATTTTTCCTTTGGATGGGCAAATCTATTTTAAATATCTCAAAATAGAAGAATTACCTATTATATTTACTCAGATGTTAACCATTTCTCTTGCTCTTTCTTTATTTCTGATATTCCAAGTTTTCTTCTTTTATCATTTCCTTTTGGTTTAAGTAACTTCTTTTAGCAATTCTTTGAGAGTTCTGTGGGTTACAAATTCTCTTGAGTTTCTATCATCTGAAACTATCTTCCTTTCACCTTCATTTATTTCTGAAGTATACTTTTGCTCAATTTAGAATTGTGTTGACAGGGCTGGGTTTTGTTCTTTTTAGTGCTTTAAAAATGCTCTCCACTTGCTTTTGGCCTCCATCATTTTTGTGAGCTATCTGCAGTCATTCAAATTGTTGATTCCCTCTAGGTAATGCAATTGTTTTTCTCAGGCAGCTCTCATGAGGTTTTGTTGCTTTTTTTGTCCATTTTTTAGTTTTTACCAGTTTATGAGGTGTCTAGTTGTGAATTTCTTTGGGTTTTGTCCTCTTTTGGACTCAGTCAACTTCTTGAATACATTATGTCCTTTGCCAAACTTGGAAAGATTTCAGCCATTATTTCTTCAAGTATTTTTTTCAATGTTGCACTCTTTCTCCTCTCTTCTGGGTCTCTGATGACATAAATACTAGACCACACAGCTCCCAGAGGCTTTATTCATTTTTCCAGTATTTTTCTGCTGTTATGTAGATTGAGTAGTTTTCACTGATCTCTCTTTACATTCACAGACTCCTTTTGTGCAGCCTCTATTCTAAGTCTGTTCTAAGCACAGCAGAGTGAGCCATTTAAAACTGAAGTTGATGCAATTTTTCCTCTACTTGGAACCTTATACCTCTCTTAGAGTCAAAGTCCTTACAATTTAGGTATTACAAATGACTTATAAGGACCTACACAATCTGGTCCTGACTACCTCACTAGTTTCATCTCATGGTTCTAACCTCCCTTGCTCATTTGATTCTGACCACATGGGCCTCTTTGCTGTTTCTCTGATATTTCAGCATGCTTCTGCTTCCTAGCCTTTGCACTGGCTGGTCTTGCTCCCTGGGACTGTCTTTCCAAATATTCACAGGGCTTCACCTCTAAGAGTCTTTGCTTAACTGTTCTCTTTTTAATGAGATCTCTCATCACCACTGTATCCAGAATTCTAGCCCGATGTTTGCCATTTTCTTTGTTTTTCTCCTACTATATTATCTAACATAATATGTAATTTATTTATTTGTTATTCCTTTAGAATGTGAGCTTCATGAGGGCAGGGCTTTTTTGGGTCCTGTTTCCTCCTGTACATTCACAGCCTGACACATAGATGTTTGATAAATATACATTGAAAGAATGAGTTAAAATGTCCCCAGGGTCTGCTTCAACCATAGCCTGTAGAAGACTAATAAGACTTCTTATTGAGTGTTTTGAGTCTGGACATCAAAAAGTTCCTGAGTACTTACAAGATCAGATGAAATGTCATTAATGGTGTAGGATCTTCCAAAAGAAATCAGTGGTTTAGACACCTGCTGTTACTGCATTATCCTTAGAACTGAGGACCAGAAATGCCAAGAGTGTGAGGTTCTGCACAGATTGACTCTTTGCAAGGTGTTGGAAACAGGTACCAAATTAGAAACTGAGAGCTTTGTACTTGGATTGATTCACAGGTTTCAGCTTTTCAACTTCCCAAGCAGTGCTGCTGCTGCTAGTTTCTGAAATATCTCATGAAGTGCCAGCACAATGCTTGCGGGTGTGTGCACACGCTCACACAGGCACACGCGTGCTCCCCTACCCCAGGTGCTGCTCCGACATAACCCATTCCATTTCCCATCCCAGCTGAAGTCTGGAGTGCTCAGATGACTGTTCAAAGAGGCTTCTGCCAGGACAGAATTCCCAAGCTCCCTCAGTTCCTCAGGGAATGAGGTGTGTTGGATGGTGTCTGCAGTTCTCTCCCATATCTGTCAATGGTGTAATATATGATGGATAATAGGACTTCACTGCATTGTGGTGGCTTACATAGGCATGACATGATTGTGATTTCCAACCTGTGTAAGTTGTAGACACCTAAGCAAGATGAAATAACTTGGCGATTCTTCAGTTCTGGATCTGACCCTCAACCCTTCTTTCCCCTCTACAGTGCAAGGCTGCCCTTGTACCCTCATTTGGAACCTCTCTTTTTCTACCATGACCATGCAGGAATCCTGCTCCCCAAAGCTCTGTAAAGCTCCCCAAAGTTCTGTGAAGGAAATCATCTGGGTTTGTCATGCAGAATAATTGTTTGAGGTGCTTTGTTCTCATGAGTCTATGTTAAAATTGAGTTGCAGACACTCTTGTCAGAGTGGGACCTGAGGAAAATGAGAGCCCCTTCCCTGTAATATACACCTAGGCTCACAATTGTATATATGTTTTATGGATCCCAGAGACTCCAGAGAGCACAGGTCAAGAATGCCTCTTCTACTGTGTCAGTGACTTATGTTCTTAAATCACCTTTACAGATGAACATATGAAATGCACCCATTTGAAGTGTATAGTTTGATGAGGTTTGAAAAATGCATGCACCTATGTAAACACTACCCCACTAAGATAAAGAAAATTTCCATCTCCCTAGAAAATTCCCTGTGGACCTCTCACACAGGAGAGGATGTGTGAAAAACACACACATCCTCTAGAGGATGTCAAAACATCCTCCAATGAAGGTAATCACTATTCCAACCCTCCATCACTATAGATGAATTTTGCCTGTTCTGGAATGTTATGTAAACAGAATCACACAGTTTGTGTTCTTTTGTACCTGACTCCTTTCACTCGCTGTGCTTTTGAGAATCATCCATGTCAGATGCATCTGTAGTGTGTTCCTTTTTACCGCTGAAAAATACAGATATGCCGCAAATGGTTTATCTGTTCACGGGTTGATGGACATTTGGGTTATTTCCAGGTCTGGGATATTGCAAATGAAGCTGCCCTGAGTATTCGTGGACAAGTCTTTGGATATATAATTTTTTTTCTCCTGGGTAAATACCCAGGAATGGAATGAAAAGCATATGTTTAACTCTTCAAGAAATTTCAACTTTTCCAAATTTTCTGAAAGGTTTTTTTAGCCATTTTACATTCCAATTAGCATTGTAGAAGAGTTCCAGTTACTTTTTGCATGTCAAAAGATTTCAGGGGGAAGGCAATGATTAGTTCCCAGGGCTGGTGGTGGAATTTCAGGTTTCTGCAGTGGAAGGAAGCATTTAGAGTTTAGGGAGTTTCTCAGAAGGCCACAAAATCACACTAGTTGCTGTTTGGGTCTCCTCTAGGAATGAACTTCCTGAAACATATTGCACAATGAGAAGCAAGCCAGGGAAAGGAAGTAGTCAGATAGAGATTGAGTAGGGCGGGGCAGTGTAGAAAGAGTGAGGGACTTATAAAGAAAAGACTTAAGTTCAAGTCCCAGTTCTACCATGGACCAGGTCATGATTTGACCTTGCCCAGTGTCTCAAAGTTCTGATCTGTGGACTAGGGATCCTAAGACCCATGCTTCCTGACTCACAGGGAGGCCTAACCCAACAGAGGGGACACAGGTGCAAGAGCTTTGCCAAGGGCAAGGATTATGATGGCATTGATGGAACCCATACAGCTGTCCAAACTCTCAGAAATCTAGAGCTCTGGGATTCAGGCAGAGCAGTGGGATGAAGCTGAAGACGGCACCACTTCTTGGGCAAGAGAAAAGTCTCATATAGAAGAACACCTTGCCCTGCTCTCAACCTAAGCCCTGGATGCGGCCTGAACGAGTTGCAGTGGAGGGATGGCTGGAGCTGGGGCCGGGACTGCCTGATGAGCCCAAAGACCCAGAGTCAAAGTCTGCTGAAGCTCCCATCCCCTTGCTGAACATCTTGAACCTTGGGCCCCTGTATGCAGAATAGGGGTAGTGGCATCCCAAAGGTTGAAGGATTAAATGAATCAAAGAATATGAATAAAGTACCAGGACCAGGGTTGAGCAGAGAGAGCTTCTCACCAGGAAGTAGTGGCCACCAAATAAGAAGCTTAAAACTACCTCCATAGTGCACTTGCAGCCTTAAGGGGGAGGCCCTCTCATCATCACAGGAAGTAAGTGGACAAGTCTTTGGATATATAATTTTTTTTCTCCTGGGTAAATACCCAGGAATGGAATGAAAAGCATATGTTTAACTCTTCAAGAAATTTCAACTTTTCCAAATTTTCTGAAAGGTTTTTTTAGCCATTTTACATTCCAATTAGCATTGTAGAAGAGTTCCAGTTACTTTTTGCATGTCAAAAGATTTCAGGGGGAAGGCAATGATTAGTTCCCAGGGCTGGTGGTGGAATTTCAGGTTTCTGCAGTGGAAGGAAGCATTTAGAGTTTAGGGAGTTTCTCAGAAGGCCACAAAATCACACTAGTTGCTGTTTGGGTCTCCTCTAGGAATGAACTTCCTGAAACATATTGCACAATGAGAAGCAAGCCAGGGAAAGGAAGTAGTCAGATAGAGATTGAGTAGGGCGGGGCAGTGTAGAAAGAGTGAGGGACTTATAAAGAAAAGACTTAAGTTCAAGTCCCAGTTCTACCATGGACCAGGTCATGATTTGACCTTGCCCAGTGTCTCAAAGTTCTGATCTGTGGACTAGGGATCCTAAGACCCATGCTTCCTGACTCACAGGGAGGCCTAACCCAACAGAGGGGACACAGGTGCAAGAGCTTTGCCAAGGGCAAGGATTATGATGGCATTGATGGAACCCATACAGCTGTCCAAACTCTCAGAAATCTAGAGCTCTGGGATTCAGGCAGAGCAGTGGGATGAAGCTGAAGACGGCACCACTTCTTGGGCAAGAGAAAAGTCTCATATAGAAGAACACCTTGCCCTGCTCTCAACCTAAGCCCTGGATGCGGCCTGAACGAGTTGCAGTGGAGGGATGGCTGGAGCTGGGGCCGGGACTGCCTGATGAGCCCAAAGACCCAGAGTCAAAGTCTGCTGAAGCTCCCATCCCCTTGCTGAACATCTTGAACCTTGGGCCCCTGTATGCAGAATAGGGGTAGTGGCATCCCAAAGGTTGAAGGATTAAATGAATCAAAGAATATGAATAAAGTACCAGGACCAGGGTTGAGCAGAGAGGAGCTTCTCACACAGGAAGTAGTGGCCACCAAATAAGAAGCTTAAAACTACCTCCATAGTGCACTTGCAGCCTTGATAAGCTGGAGGTTAGGTATCCTCCTACCTCAGGTGCCATCCATGGGAGACACACCCTGAGATGGAGATGAAGATGTGAGCACGAGGCTGAGAAGGGCCCTTGGGATCCACAGCACTGGGTGGGGTGGGGGTGGGCCAGGGTAAAGGAGGCCTGCCTGGGTTAAGGGAGGAGCTGAGCTGCAGTGCAGTCACAAAGAAGACCTCATCAGACCCCCAGGGAGCAGTGGATCTGGGTGGTTCTGTGGAGTTGTTCTGAAGAATTGAGGCAAGATGGTGGGACTTTCTATCCCTGCCTGAGCCTGTCATTGAATATGGGTCACCCCCAGGAAGGGGGCATGACCTTTATGGCAGTTTCTGGAAGGTCATTAAATATTATACACCTTAAATGTACACAGTCGTCATTTTACAAATTTTATATGTGAACTGTTTGCTGTTCATGTTCCCAGCAGCTGGAGGAACAAGTGCCTCAGTCATGACGGGCCACTGGGGCAGCACACCAAAACATCCATCTCTGCAGCTCAGTCTCCTAACCTGTAAAATGGGGATACTAATAGTGTCTCTCTCAGCAGATTAAACTGAGGATTAAGAGTTGATGTTATTCCTGGTACTGGCATTTTAGAAAACTGTCAATAAGTCTTTTTTTTTTCAATCAAATGAAGACATAGATGAAGGTCCTCTCTCAACCCCGTCCAGAATAAAAGACATGCTGTGTCTGCCTGTTGAGGTAATAAACCCACTAGCCAGGTAACAAACCATTTGGCTGGAAAGGAGAGGGTTCAATATATCTGAAACCTTGGGATAGGGGCTTTGAGGAAATTGAAATCTCACTTTCCAGACTTTAGCTGCCCCCAAGGGTCCTGCATTCCCCACGTTGGCATTGCCAAGGTTCTTTACCCTCAGTGTGCTGAGCTGCAGTATGGGGATCTGACAGCTGAAGACAGCTCGGCGGGGTGCAGGAAGGCAGGCATTTAATGTGCTTTGACAATACAAAGGGTTATATAAACGACCCAGTTTCTGTAATTTTGCTGTAACTGTCATGGGAATTGCTATAGACAGATACGGAGAAGGCCCTGTTTATGCACTTAAACTTTAAAAGGTTTAACCACTAAACACACCGTCTTTTTCTCTTCTCCTCCCCTCCTCCCAATCCTGTATTTAAATAGTATCAGAGCTGGCAGTGTGAGGAGAGGGGACGGCAGTTGAAATAATGGCTAGCCTTAATTTGGGCAGGTCCCCGATCAGCGCCCCTCTTTCTGATTCCTGGGCCAACCGCCTGCCCCCGTCCAGGCTCCTCGAGAGAGATTGCCTAACCTGCTCCCAGTGACAAGAGGCAGAGACAGGGGACGGATGGCAGGAAGGGAAATGCGCTCTCTCTGAGCTCAGGGCTTTCACCCAATTTAAATCTGGTTCCTGTCCCAGTGTTCAAAGCACGTCGCTGTTTGATTCTTGCCATCTCATCTTAGAAGACTTTTCCCTAGGTGGGGGTGGGGAGAGTTCTAAAGCCAGAGAGGCAGGAGGCGGAGGGTTTATCCAGGCAGATACCACAGGCTTCCAAGCTAAGGCTGCTGCTGACATTTCTCAGACAGGAGATCAATAAGTGGGCAGAGCTTGAAAAGCAAATCATGCTTCCACCTGCCCTGGGGAACCCTCAGCAACTGTCATGGCAGAGGAGGGATCCCAGAGGAGGCCAGGAAAGACAGGGGGACTCAGCTAGCCTTGATAAAGCTGAGATGGGGGCCAGGGAAATCGAGACTGCCCACGGAGATGAAAGGGGCAGATGCTTGGATCCCCCCAACCCCCACTCTTCCGTCACAGTTCTTGCTGCGTGTGTTCAGAGCCCTGATTTCTGCCTCCCAGCTAAAACTAGACCCTTGGAGATGAGTTTGCAGCTGATGTGGCTTTTCCAGCCCAAATGAGCCCGCCCCAAGCATGGAAAACTGCCCCAGCTGGGAGACCTTGTTATCTGTGGGCTGGTCCCTCCAAATTCCCTCCCCGCTTGTACCCATGAAGATTTCTTCATGCTCTGCTCAGAGCTGCAAAGGAATTTTCTTCAGCAGACTGGAGCTTTCTTATCAGCCCAACATGCCTTGGCATACACACACGTGCATATGTGTGTGTGTGTGTGTCCATGGGAGGGCACAAGCACACAGATCAAAGTGAGCCACAGAACTGGAAGTGAGTATTAAACTTGGCTCTGACCTGGCAAGCCTGGTTTACTCCCAGTCAAGTTAAACCATCTCCTTTGGAAATTCAGTCTCCTTTGTGTGAAATAGTTACTCTTTCCGTTTTGTTCTCTCTCTCTTGATTTTCTCCAAGATGGCATTTGGGTATAGGGAAGGAGTATGGTTCACTCGTACATTTATGAGGTCGGGATCCACTCAGTGCCACTGTTCCACTCTCTGGGTCCTCCATGTCTCCACAGCAGTAGACCTTCATAATGCTGGCAACTGCTGAAGTCAGTCCTCAGGGCCTTGAGGTCCTCCCTGCTGACAAAGTAAAAGAGAGTTCCTACTTTCAAGGAATTTGCAGCCTAGCTGATGAGAGAAGTTTGGTCTTTGATTATCACATGAACTTGTTAAAAGGAGACTGAACCCTATTCAGTTGGGACAGTGCGCCAGAAAAATAAGGAAGAGACAAAAGGGGCCCAGAAAATAGAGAGTACCTATGGTAAATCTGGCAGTACATTCAGCAAGCTATTAATTTGAGCTCAGGTGTAGATCTTCAAGAAACTACCCTCCCCTCCCCCGCCACACCATGAGCCTCACCTTTGAGCATTTTTACCTTTGTGAAGGGCTTCCCAGGTGTCACTAATAGTAAAGAATCTGCTTGCCAGTGAAGGAGGTGGAAGAGACGTGGGATTGGGATCCCTGTGTGGGGAAGACCCCCTGGAGGAGGGCATGGCATCCCACTCCAGTATTCTTGGCTGGAGAACCCCATGGACAGAAGAGCCTGGTGGTCTATAGCCCATGAGGTCCCAAAGAGTCAGACACAATTGAAACGAGTTAGCATGCATGCGTGCCTTTGTGAACTCCTCGCCCCCTTGAGCGGGGTGGGCCATACCCAATGGCTCACTTCTAACAGAGTATGAAAGAACGACCGGGATGTCATTTCCAAGAGTCCTCTGTGAAAAGACTGGCTCCTGTTCTGGGTGCTTTCTCTCACTCTGTTGCATCGCTTGCCTTAGGAGTAACCAGCTGCCACGTCTTAAGGGAAGCCTATAAAGAGACCCACGTGCACGAGCTTGGAAGCAGATCTTCTGAGGCCTGTCAGCAGCCAGGCGAGTGGGCTTGGGAGCACATCCTCCCCCACCCCGTCGAGCCTTGAGATGGGACTGCAACCTCAGCAGTGCCTCCATTGCAGCCTTGCGAGGGACACTGAGGCAGAAAACCCAGCTAAGCCACATCCAGACTCCTGACTGTCAGAAACTGTGAGTATTTTAATTGGTTTTATTTTTTATTCTGTGTTTTTGGCTGCTATGTTCTAGAGTAATCTGTTGTACAGCAATAGATAACTGATATAGAAGGCATTGCATTGGAAGTTGGCAATGAAAGTATGAGTAGTATGTGGACTTAGGAGCCAGTGACAGAAATCTATTCAAACTAGCTTCAGCGAAAAGGAGCACATACTGGAAGGGTTTGTGGTTGTCTCCCAGAACTCCAGGGTAGGAATGGCAGCAGGACTCCTGAGGAATGGAGCCAGAACTTAAAATCCACTGGGAAGCAGGTGGTGAGCCATTTCCCTAGATGTCCTCTGTGAGGCCTTTGAATCCTTCTGTCTCAGCAACTGGCGTTTTCTCTTTCTTCTTGTACATGGGAGAAAAATCAGACCCATCTTGAAGGCCTGACACGTGATTTCCATTTAGGCACAACAGATACTTAAATTCCCAATTCCTGAAAGAGGTTTATCAAACAGTACAATTTAGATCAGCCCCCCATTCTTGGTCACCCCAGCAGAGGCTAGCAGATGGGGTTATGGGACTGACTGCCCTTCCAGAAGGGACTTGAAGAAGAAGATATGGGAAATGCAGGAAAAGTAACCAACAAATGACTTGAACTGCCCTCAGTTAGCTTGCAGTGGATTTGAGCAGACTGAGGGTCTAGCAAGTGTACTGTCTTCCAAAGTCTAGCTGGCTGGCTTCTCAAGAGCCAGTGCTCTTTCCTGAGCTTCAGTTTCCTTATCTATAAGATGAGCAACCCGGGTGGGCCATACCCAATGGCTCACTTCTAACAGAGTATGAAAGAACGACCGGGATGTCATTTCCAAGAG
This sequence comes from Tragulus kanchil, assembly GCA_022376925.1. Taxonomy (NCBI): domain Eukaryota; kingdom Metazoa; phylum Chordata; class Mammalia; order Artiodactyla; family Tragulidae; genus Tragulus; species Tragulus kanchil. The sequence goes on along the minus strand of JAIOJX010000001.1, from coordinate 92,103,850 downwards.
TCCTCTGTGAAAAGACTGGCTCCTGTTCTGGGTGCTTTCTCTCACTCTGTTGCATCGCTTGCCTTAGGAGTAACCAGCTGCCACGTCTTAAGGGAAGCCTATAAAGAGACCCACGTGCACGAGCTTGGAAGCAGATCTTCTGAGGCCTGTCAGCAGCCAGGCGAGTGGGCTTGGGAGCACATCCTCCCCCACCCCGTCGAGCCTTGAGATGGGACTGCAACCTCAGCAGTGCCTCCATTGCAGCCTTGCGAGGGACACTGAGGCAGAAAACCCAGCTAAGCCACATCCAGACTCCTGACTGTCAGAAACTGTGAGTATTTTAATTGGTTTTATTTTTTATTCTGTGTTTTTGGCTGCTATGTTCTAGAGTAATCTGTTGTACAGCAATAGATAACTGATATAGAAGGCATTGCATTGGAAGTTGGCAATGAAAGTATGAGTAGTATGTGGACTTAGGAGCCAGTGACAGAAATCTATTCAAACTAGCTTCAGCGAAAAGGAGCACATACTGGAAGGGTTTGTGGTTGTCTCCCAGAACTCCAGGGTAGGAATGGCAGCAGGACTCCTGAGGAATGGAGCCAGAACTTAAAATCCACTGGGAAGCAGGTGGTGAGCCATTTCCCTAGATGTCCTCTGTGAGGCCTTTGAATCCTTCTGTCTCAGCAACTGGCGTTTTCTCTTTCTTCTTGTACATGGGAGAAAAATCAGACCCATCTTGAAGGCCTGACACGTGATTTCCATTTAGGCACAACAGATACTTAAATTCCCAATTCCTGAAAGAGGTTTATCAAACAGTACAATTTAGATCAGCCCCCCATTCTTGGTCACCCCAGCAGAGGCTAGCAGATGGGGTTATGGGACTGACTGCCCTTCCAGAAGGGACTTGAAGAAGAAGATATGGGAAATGCAGGAAAAGTAACCAACAAATGACTTGAACTGCCCTCAGTTAGCTTGCAGTGGATTTGAGCAGACTGAGGGTCTAGCAAGTGTACTGTCTTCCAAAGTCTAGCTGGCTGGCTTCTCAAGAGCCAGTGCTCTTTCCTGAGCTTCAGTTTCCTTATCTATAAGATGAGCAAGTTGACCTCAGCTGATCTCTAATGACCCTAGCAACTTTGAAGTTCTGTGTCTCTTAAGAGAGAAATTGGAGGTGGCATCTCCAGACATCCTCATGGAATCGTGGTGCCCAGCCTTGGAAGACCACACGACCTGGGTTCCTAGCACGTGCTGAAGGTACTCAGAACAGAGAAAGGGCAACACGGAGATTGGCCTAAAGAACAGTCAAACCACAATATCGCAGCTTTGAAAACAACAGCTATGTTCAGGGGCAAAGACACAGATACACTGAGCTTTGTAAGCAACTCAGTGGCCGTGTATTAATACCTTGTGTAGTCAAAAGCTACCTGGAGAATTGACAAAGTAGAACATTTTAAAAATAGAAAACCACTTTTCCTTGTGAGGCTGTACTGTTTTCTTGCAGAAGTTTCTTGAGATGACCAGAGTGACTTTTCAAATCATGGGCTAGGATGTACCCACCCTCTTCCTCTTCCTTTCTTCATGCACACACATGCTTGCATGTATGTGTCGGGGCATATTCTCCTGAGTCTTGATCTCAATGGTTCGCTGTCATCCTTTCTCCCAGCCACTCAGAGCTCCGCGTGCTGCTGACATCATCACATTCAGAGAGCATCCCCCATCAGTCTGCTCCCGCCTTGGGGTATTTGCCTGTCACTCACTGCCTCATTCCACTGTTGGTGGAAGTCTGGGGGTTTGTTTTTTTTCATTATTATTCTCAGTGTAGAAATGCCTTCCTACCCTTCACACTGCCCTTAACTGGAAGGAGAAATGGGTGGAAATAATTACCTTTGTTTGGTTCAAGCCTCAAATAGAAGCTGTGCCTCAGTCTGGAATCTGATAAGGAGGTGCCTTTCTAGGAAATGGGGCTTGCACAAGGAATGTCAGTTTGCTTCGGCAGACATGTTTTTCCTTTCCTGTTTTCCACTTTCACACAGCTAAGCACAGTGTCTGAGAAGGGGCTGCACTACCTCTCTCACCAGCAAAGATGGATTAGCTAATGCTTGTTAAATGCTTTGAAATGAAGTATCTCTTGGATTTGAGCAGACTGAGGGTCTAGCAAGTGTACTGTCTTCCAAAGTCTAGCTGGCTCGCTTCTCAAGAGCCAGTGCTCTTTCCTGAGCTTCAGTTTCCTTATCTATAAGATGAGCAAGTTGACCTCAGCTGATCTCTAATGACCCTAGCAACTTTGAAGTTCTGTGTCTCTTAAGAGAGAAATTGGAGGTGGCATCTCCAGACATCCTCATGGAATCGTGGTGCCCAGCCTTGGAAGACCACACGACCTGGGTTCCTAGCACGTGCTGAAGGTACTCAGAACAGAGAAAGGGCAACACGGAGATTGGCCTAAAGAACAGTCAAACCACAATATCGCAGCTTTGAAAACAACAGCTATGTTCAGGGGCAAAGACACAGATACACTGAGCTTTGTAAGCAACTCAGTGGCCGTGTATTAATACCTTGTGTAGTCAAAAGCTACCTGGAGAATTGACAAAGTAGAACATTTTAAAAATAGAAAACCACTTTTCCTTGTGAGGCTGTACTGTTTTCTTGCAGAAGTTTCTTGAGATGACCAGAGTGACTTTTCAAATCATGGGCTAGGATGTACCCACCCTCTTCCTCTTCCTTTCTTCATGCACACACATGCTTGCATGTATGTGTCGGGGCATATTCTCCTGAGTCTTGATCTCAATGGTTCGCTGTCATCCTTTCTCCCAGCCACTCAGAGCTCCGCGTGCTGCTGACATCATCACATTCAGAGAGCATCCCCCATCAGTCTGCTCCCGCCTTGGGGTATTTGCCTGTCACTCACTGCCTCATTCCACTGTTGGTGGAAGTCTGGGGGTTTGTTTTTTTTCATTATTATTCTCAGTGTAGAAATGCCTTCCTACCCTTCACACTGCCCTTAACTGGAAGGAGAAATGGGTGGAAATAATTACCTTTGTTTGGTTCAAGCCTCAAATAGAAGCTGTGCCTCAGTCTGGAATCTGATAAGGAGGTGCCTTTCTAGGAAATGGGGCTTGCACAAGGAATGTCAGTTTGCTTCGGCAGACATGTTTTTCCTTTCCTGTTTTCCACTTTCACACAGCTAAGCACAGTGTCTGAGAAGGGGCTGCACTACCTCTCTCACCAGCAAAGATGGATTAGCTAATGCTTGTTAAATGCTTTGAAATGAAGTATCTCTTGTACCCCATACACAATCTGATCGTAGCCCTAACTGTGGTATCACAGGCGGGGAAATGTAGTTGCTGGCTGACATCACAGCTGTCAAAAGTGGGCCTTTCTTTGTGTTCTCTGTGATGCCTGCTTCCTTGCTAATCCAGGGGAGACACATGGGAAAAAGGAAATGGCATGAGGGCTTTGCCTAGAGGTGAGGGGATGAGAAGGAGGGGGCAGAGAGAGAGAAAGAGACAGGGAGGTGCGGTGGAGAGGAGGGAGAATTCCAATTATTAGCAGGATCAGGGAGCAGTAGACTACCCTTCTATTTCTGTGAAATGTGCTGAAAACAAATGTCGTCTTGGGAAGAGATAAGGTTTACTGTGAAAAGGAAAAACTGCTTTTCCAAGTGAAGGTGTCAGGGATGGTTTTACTTGGCTTTGCTTTATCTGTTCATTTCTATGGTTAGTAGGTGGCTTGGTTGGCTGCATTTTGTTGTTTCAGTTTAGCATCTGACAAAATGGAATGCATTCATGTTTTGCAAAGGTAGTTCTTTCTTTGGATTTAAAATGTATCCTGATTACATGACCCAGCTGTGGGAAGATGCAGGCCTTCCCTCATATTCACGGCAGGTCCAGTCTACCTGGATGCCCTTGGACTGTGTGCCTGTCTTTGTCCATCTTAGAAAGACGTGTGCTTGGCTGTCACTCTGGCTGCCCTCTGGTTGCCAGCAGCTGAGGCTTGCTCTTCGCCATTGGTCATGCTGAGCCTGCTAAGTTGGATTCCCTTCTTGATCTGTGGGGGAGAGGACACAGGGCGACTCGGGGATAGCAAAGATAACGAGCAATGACAAGAGAGGATTCCTGTCGGGGAAAATCTGACAGGGAGAAGGTGTGAGTGCTGCTGAGTCTGTGAGTTACCTACCCTGGAGGCTGTCAAAGCTGAGGCCGGCCAATGCTCATCCACAAGGAGCTGCGTGATCATTTATTCATTCATTCATTCATCCATTCTTTCATGCATCCTTTTCTCGTTATCTTTCTTCATTCATTCATTGTCCAATTCTTTTATATGTTCATCCATTGACTGTGCATTCATTAATTATAATACCTATTCATTCTGCATTTATTATACATCTGTTCTTTCAGCCAACATGCACTATGTACCTTCTGTGTGCCAGGTACTGTTCTAGGTTTTGGACTTAAATTGATCTGAAACTAGCACAATATTGTAAATCGACTGTTGTTGTTTAGTCGCTCAGTTATGTCCAAGTCTTTTGCAACTCCATGGACTGTAGCCCACCTGGCTCCTCTGTCCATGGGATTCTTCAGACAAGAATAATGGAGTAGGTTGCCTTTTCCTCCTCCAGGGGATCTTGCCCACCCAGGGATCGAGGCCATATCCCCTGTATTTGCAGGCAGATTCTTTGCCACCGAGCCACCAGGGAAGCCCCCAAAGTCAAGTATACATCAGTTTTAGAAAACAAAGATAAATAAGATAAACATGCTCACTCTAATGAATCAAGCACATACCCAAATAACCATAACATGGATGAAGTATTATAATAGAGGTACCTATGACATTCTCTGGGAGTTCAGACAAGAAGGGCTGCTTCAAGCTGAAGGGAGCTCAGAGACTCTGTAGAGGACGTGGCATTCAAGTTGAATCCGCAGAGATGGAAGGAATTTTCTCGCACCGCTGTAGGGGATTGGCAAGAATACAACTGGCAGCAGTTCAAGGAAGGCCATAGAGGCAAGATGTTGGATGAATGCCAGGAAGGACAGGCCTCTCTGGATGACTAGAGCACAGGGCAGAGTGAGTGAGGCCAGGAGATGGGGCAGAAGGCTCAGGGGGCCAGGAGGCTGTGCCATTATCCTCTCCAACATGGCCCACCACACCCCGTGTTAAGGACCTGTTTCTGGGCTAGCAGGAGTGTCTCCAGAGGCCACAGTGAATACCCGGTCACTCAAGAGAAGCAGGAGGAAAGGCCTCATGCATAGTGGGATGGTGCTCCTGGAGTCTTTTCTTTCTTTTTTTTTTTCCCATCAGCCATTCAGCCTAGATGAGTTTGTCTCATTTTCCGAGTTTCATCAAAGAATCGTGTATCCTAGTCCAAGCTTGTACAGCAAAATGATTAAGAGCGCTAGGCCTGTGTTTTGTATCTCACAGACCAATATAATGTTTTAAAAATCAAGGGGACTGCCATAATGATGTCAACTTTTAATTTTGGCAAAGAATAATATACTCAGAATTTGCCAATTTACTATCACCATCTGTGGTGAGGACTGCTAATTGCCTACTGAGTATCCATTTTCCTCTCTTGCCTGATAAACAGAATACTATTTTATTTGGGGCGGCAATATGGCCAAATCAAAACCACATTTTCCAGCCTATATTGGTCACTGGGTGGAGGGTGTGGGAAACCTCTTAAAGGGAGCTGACTGATCAACATGCATTTTTTCCACTTCAACTCTGGTTCCTTCTTCCAATTTAAAATCATGGCCATATCCCCTGTATTTGCAGGCAGATTCTTTGCCACCGAGCCACCAGGGAAGCCCCCAAAGTCAAGTATACATCAGTTTTAGAAAACAAAGATAAATAAGATAAACATGCTCACTCTAATGAATCAAGCACATACCCAAATAACCATAACATGGATGAAGTATTATAATAGAGGTACCTATGACATTCTCTGGGAGTTCAGACAAGAAGGGCTGCTTCAAGCTGAAGGGAGCTCAGAGACTCTGTAGAGGACGTGGCATTCAAGTTGAATCCGCAGAGATGGAAGGAATTTTCTCGCACCGCTGTAGGGGATTGGCAAGAATACAACTGGCAGCAGTTCAAGGAAGGCCATAGAGGCAAGATGTTGGATGAATGCCAGGAAGGACAGGCCTCTCTGGATGACTAGAGCACAGGGCAGAGTGAGTGAGGCCAGGAGATGGGGCAGAAGGCTCAGGGGGCCAGGAGGCTGTGCCATTATCCTCTCCAACATGGCCCACCACACCCCGTGTTAAGGACCTGTTTCTGGGCTAGCAGGAGTGTCTCCAGAGGCCACAGTGAATACCCGGTCACTCAAGAGAAGCAGGAGGAAAGGCCTCATGCATAGTGGGATGGTGCTCCTGGAGTCTTTTCTTTCTTTTTTTTTTTCCCATCAGCCATTCAGCCTAGATGAGTTTGTCTCATTTTCCGAGTTTCATCAAAGAATCGTGTATCCTAGTCCAAGCTTGTACAGCAAAATGATTAAGAGCGCTAGGCCTGTGTTTTGTATCTCACAGACCAATATAATGTTTTAAAAATCAAGGGGACTGCCATAATGATGTCAACTTTTAATTTTGGCAAAGAATAATATACTCAGAATTTGCCAATTTACTATCACCATCTGTGGTGAGGACTGCTAATTGCCTACTGAGTATCCATTTTCCTCTCTTGCCTGATAAACAGAATACTATTTTTTTTGGGGGCGCGATATGGCCAAATCAAAACCACATTTTCCAGCCTATATTGGTCACTGGGTGGAGGGTGTGGGAAACCTCTTAAAGGGAGCTGACTGATCAACATGCATTTTTTCCACTTCAACTCTGGTTCCTTCTTCCAATTTAAAATCATGGCCTCTATGGATCATGTATAGAGGCGCCAGGTTGAATTTGGTCCTAACTCTGAGGGACTTGCAACTTTCTGTAGGAGGCAAGGAGCAGCACACTCGGCCCACGCTTAGAATCCTCTGCATCTCTCTGGTGTTTCTAGGTCCTTCCATTACCACCCTCCTCATGTTGGACCACAGTAGGTATGCATGGGGAGTGAGCATGCTGGCAGCTGCCCTCTGGCCCTTTTCTCTCTGTCTGAGACTCCAACTTCTATCACCATGTGAGCTTTCATTTGCTCCTCTTGTCTGGTAGTAACTGCCCTTGAATGATGACCTTTTCATTTCATAGATGGCACTGTGCCTTTTGTTATCAGGGAATGTTCAGTCAAGACAGCATAAAACACTCTAGGTATTTCAAAACACAGGAAACTGGATACACAGAATTGGATACCACAGTATTGGATGGGCTGGGGGACGAAATGTGTGGTGGATGCCATGATATTCCACCCACAGCTCCCAGAAGGAAGGATTTGTTGTCCCAGGTGCTGAGAGATTTGGGATTCCTGGGGGTGAAAAGCTTTCAGCCATCAGCTCTCTTCAGGGCGGGCTTCAGCTGCAGAGATCACTTGGCCAGGCCACACCCTCCAAGATGCCATTTTGGCGCATTGGCAGATACCTCTGAAGGGCTCTGTATCCAGTCTCTCGAGTTGACCAAAGCTCAGTTAGATCAGAATTGCAGTTTGACTTCTCCCGCCTACCCCATCCTGCTAAGAGCGCTAGGCCTGTGTTTTGTATCTCACAGACCAATATAATGTTTTAAAAATCAAGGGGACTGCCATAATGATGTCAACTTTTAATTTTGGCAAAGAATAATATACTCAGAATTTGCCAATTTACTATCACCATCTGTGGTGAGGACTGCTAATTGCCTACTGAGTATCCATTTTCCTCTCTTGCCTGATAAACAGAATACTATTTTATTTGGGGCGGCAATATGGCCAAATCAAAACCACATTTTCCAGCCTATATTGGTCACTGGGTGGAGGGTGTGGGAAACCTCTTAAAGGGAGCTGACTGATCAACATGCATTTTTTCCACTTCAACTCTGGTTCCTTCTTCCAATTTAAAATCATGGCCTCTATGGATCATGTATAGAGGCGTCAGGTTGAATTTGGTCCTAACTCTGAGGGACTTGCAACTTTCTGTAGGAGGCAAGGAGCAGCACACTCGGCCCACGCTTAGAATCCTCTGCATCTCTCTGGTGTTTCTAGGTCCTTCCATTACCACCCTCCTCATGTTGGACCACAGTAGGTATGCATGGGGAGTGAGCATGCTGGCAGCTGCCCTCTGGCCCTTTTCTCTCTGTCTGAGACTCCAACTTCTATCACCATGTGAGCTTTCATTTGCTCCTCTTGTCTGGTAGTAACTGCCCTTGAATGATGACCTTTTCATTTCATAGATGGCACTGTGCCTTTTGTTATCAGGGAATGTTCAGTCAAGACAGCATAAAACACTCTAGGTATTTCAAAACACAGGAAACTGGATACACAGAATTGGATACCACAGTATTGGATGGGCTGGGGGACGAAATGTGTGGTGGATGCCATGATATTCCACCCACAGCTCCCAGAAGGAAGGATTTGTTGTCCCAGGTGCTGAGAGATTTGGGATTCCTGGGGGTGAAAAGCTTTCAGCCATCAGCTCTCTTCAGGGCGGGCTTCAGCTGCAGAGATCACTTGGCCAGGCCACACCCTCCAAGATGCCATTTTGGCGCATTGGCAGATACCTCTGAAGGGCTCTGTATCCAGTCTCTCGAGTTGACCAAAGCTCAGTTAGATCAGAATTGCAGTTTGACTTCTCCCCGCCTACCCCATACTGCTGTCTTCTGCTCCCTCCCACAGATGTTGATCCTTGGTAAATATCCTGCCTCCTAATGCCACATCAGTATCAGCTTCCAGGCAACACAATAGATGACGTGAGGTAAGCTAGAGATTAGCAACTCCTGGTGGAAAGTCACAGACACTCTTAGGCTGAGTGACAGACGGCAGGAGGCACAACACTAGAACCTGGGGGTCTGTTCTCCATGGGCACAACTGGAGAATTTGCTGAAATAGAGCCATTGTGGAAACTCCAGAAGTCCTTCTAGAATCACCAAAGTCCCTAGAGCCGCCCCCTACTCATAAAGATTCTGCTCTAAAGAGAAAAACAGAAAAAGGTCTTGTCTCCTTCCCACTTTCCTGGTCACCTATGACTTCTTGCCACTAGAAGAGCCTGCCTGAGAGCCAGCTGGCCAAGGAGTCTAGAAAATTAGTTTTCTAGGATTCCAACCTCAATGACACAGAGGAGAGCACAGAGGGCAGGTATGGAGCTGAGAGGAAAAGAGGTAAACAGCCAACAGTAAACCTCCACCTCAGAAAGGACTGATGAGGGAGACGAACATCTTGATTGCATCCTTGTGAAAGACTCTGATATAGAGGACCTGCCTAAGTCACGTGGGCTTACACTGTCAACCTCCAGACATTGGGAGATGAGAAATGCACATTGCTTTAAGCTGCTAGTTTTGTGGCAATTTGTTACAAAGCAGTAGATGACTAATACAGTGTGAGATTAACATTGTACAGTGGTGGTGGTGGGTGAGGGGGAGCCCATGAAAGCATCTTAGCGAATGTTTGGGATAAAGGATAATGCCTCAGTAGATAGCACAGTGTGTGTGTGTTAGTCGCTCAGTGGTGTCCGACTCTTTGCAATCCTATGGATGGTAGCCCACCAGGCTCCTCTGTCCATAGCATTCTCCAGGCAAGAATACTGCAGCAGGTTGCCATTCCCTTCCAGGGGCCCACCAGGCTCCTCTTTTCCATAGAGCTACTCTTGCAGATGCCAGTCAGTCTTGAGGGCTCTGTATCCAGTCTCTTGAGTTGACCAAAGCTCAGTTAGATCAGAATTGCAGTTTGACTTCTCCCGCCTACCCCATCCTGCTGTCTTCTGCTCCTCCCACAGATGTTGATCCTTGGTAAATATCCTGCCTCCTAATGCCACATCAGTATCAGCTTCCAGGCAACACAATAGATGACGTGAGGTAAGCTAGAGATTAGCAACTCCTGGTGGAAAGTCACAGACACTCTTAGGCTGAGTGACAGACGGCAGGAGGCACAACACTAGAACCTGGGGGTCTGTTCTCCATGGGCACAACTGGAGAATTTGCTGAAATAGAGCCATTGTGGAAACTCCAGAAGTCCTTCTAGAATCACCAAAGTCCCTAGAGCCGCCCCCTACTCATAAAGATTCTGCTCTAAAGAGAAAAACAGAAAAAGGTCTTGTCTCCTTCCCACTTTCCTGGTCACCTATGACTTCTTGCCACTAGAAGAGCCTGCCTGAGAGCCAGCTGGCCAAGGAGTCTAGAAAATTAGTTTTCTAGGATTCCAACCTCAATGACACAGAGGAGAGCACAGAGGGCAGGTATGGAGCTGAGAGGAAAAGAGGTAAACAGCCAACAGTAAACCTCCACCTCAGAAAGGACTGATGAGGGAGACGAACATCTTGATTGCATCCTTGTGAAAGACTCTGATATAGAGGACCTGCCTAAGTCACGTGGGCTTACACTGTCAACCTCCAGACATTGGGAGATGAGAAATGCACATTGCTTTAAGCTGCTAGTTTTGTGGCAATTTGTTACAAAGCAGTAGATGACTAATACAGTGTGAGATTAACATTGTACAGTGGTGGTGGTGGGTGAGGGGGAGCCCATGAAAGCATCTTAGCGAATGTTTGGGATAAAGGATAATGCCTCAGTAGATAGCACAGTGTGTGTGTGTTAGTCGCTCAGTGGTGTCCGACTCTTTGCAATCCTATGGATGGTAGCCCACCAGGCTCCTCTGTCCATAGCATTCTCCAGGCAAGAATACTGCAGCAGGTTGCCATTCCCTTCTCCAGGGGATCTTCCTGACCCAGAAATTGAACCTGGGTCTCTTGCATTGCAGGCAGATTGTGTACTGAATATTGCAAATAGAGAGAGCAGTCAATACAAGTGCTTGCTGGTAGAAAGCTGCCTGGTGTATTCCAGGTCCTACAAGCATGTAGAGAACACCCAGGGCAAGAGCCAGGAAGTCAGGAAAGTTCGACTGTCACTCTCAAAGTGAAATTAGAATTAATCAGGAAGCTTCCAAAATATTGATGCCTGGTTCCCACCTCCAGAGATTCTGTTGTGGTAAGTGTGGGTTGTGGTATTGACACAAGGATTTTAAAAAATTCTCCAGGTAGAGGGACTAGAATGAACCAAATGAAGTACTTGCCTTGCCTATAAAATTTAAGGGGACACCAACAAACCCAATCATCAAGATAAGTAATTGGTGATTGCAGTAGTTCAATAAAAGAAAAAATTAATGCAAAAACTCCATGAACAAAATATAAACATTTTAAATACAGGTAGAATCCTCAGGTGGTTCTCATGGGCAACCAGCATTGAGAGTCACTTTTCCAGACCCTTAAGGAACTTGTGTATCTTGCTATAGATGTCAGGAGTTGTACTGGGCAAAGGAGCCAGACTTGGGTCTCATGCAGCAGGGAGACACGGTCAGATTGGTAGTTTGAAATCAGCAATGGTGAAGGTATTTACACCAAAGAAATTGGCACACCTACAAATCATAGGTAACTGTTTTTCTTTGCCTTTTTTTCTTTTTTTGGTAGCATCAGTTAAACACTCACTGGTATACCCATGGCCAAGGGGCATGTTTATGAGCCTTAGAGAGGATTTGGTGGTGAGTAAGACATTGAGGGTAGAGGGAGAGACAGACTAAAGTGACCCACAATGACTGTGTGGTGTCAGCCAGTAAATCCTGAACTCTAAGGAGAGGAAACTGGCTTCAGGTTAATTGTTAGTTGCAAAGGGCAGTGTGTCCAGTGGTGTCTGAAGTCACCCTTAGTCTTGTAAGCTCAGCAGCTGGAAGGAGTATTTCTATGGTGCCTTTTATTATACTTCAAAGCAGTTCTGAAGCACCACAGGCCCTGAAAGATTTAGGGTATGCTAGAAGATGCCAAGAGACGAGGAAGAAATTCAAGCCTCCTTGTTCTCAGCCCTTGGTCTGTGATTTGGCATCTGAGGAGGAACAATGAGCATGGCTGGAGCATTACTGATGTTCACTCGCATGCTGTAGGAGCGACTGTAGGATTGATACTATCTGGTTAACTAGGAATTGGCCTGGGAGCGTTGATTCTAGGGACTGGCCTGCCAAAATGTTGTTGGCTGAATAGGGTAATGTATGAACCCTCCCGAGTGCCTTGTTTTTCTATATCTGTAAGAAGGACTTACTAGTCCATCTCATCTTATGGTGTAATTATGAAGGTAAAATGAGATAATCACTGTTAAGATCCTCCAAAAAATTGAAAGGAACTCTCCAAATACAGTAGATGATCTCGTAATTATGAAAATCATCATTATGCTAACCACCTAATAACTCTTAAAGACCTGGATGGACCACTGTGAAGTCACAGAATCCAGGCTTCTAGAAGAATTTGGAAAGCTATATAAAGTCTCTGGATGGCAACTTGCTCAAACTTTGGTTTATTTTTTACTTCCTACTCCCTTACTTTTGAAATTTAAGAAAGTACTGCTCTACCTCAAAGAGAGGTAATTTATTTGGTTTCATGATAAGAAATTTCAGCTTAGCTTGCCTACTTGCATTCGAGTTCAAAGTTTCTCTAGATATATTATCATTTAAACTAGAGGGAAACAATCTTCCTTAACTAGAGCATGGGCCATGACCTTGCCTACATGATGGGCAGCTAATCCACTTAGAACCAGTGACTCGTTTTGTATAATTTATAAGACCTCATGAAAAGACAGGCCTCCATAGATTAATATTTCAGCTGTCTTCCCTTCCATTTCATCCTCTGGATGTGGCAGCAACAATCACATGAATCATTCCTGAACTGAGTCGATATCAAACATCCGGAGCTTCATCTGCATTCGATGAAGGTTCAGCTCATTCAAGAGAAGATCCTATAGGATTTCAAATACATGGATGATTTACCTTTGAACAATCCATTTACACCCTTTTTTCATGATAACTTCAAAGCAGTTCTGAAGCACCACAGGCCCTGAAAGATTTAGGGTATGCTAGAAGATGCCAAGAGACGAGGAAGAAATTCAAGCCTCCTTGTTCTCAGCCCTTGGTCTGTGATTTGGCATCTGAGGAGGAACAATGAGCATGGCTGGAGCATTACTGATGTTCACTCGCATGCTGTAGGAGCGACTGTAGGATTGATACTATCTGGTTAACTAGGAATTGGCCTGGGAGCGTTGATTCTAGGGACTGGCCTGCCAAAATGTTGTTGGCTGAATAGGGTAATGTATGAACCCTCCCGAGTGCCTTGTTTTTCTATATCTGTAAGAAGGACTTACTAGTCCATCTCATCTTATGGTGTAATTATGAAGGTAAAATGAGATAATCACTGTTAAGATCCTCCAAAAAATTGAAAGGAACTCTCCAAATACAGTAGATGATCTCGTAATTATGAAAATCATCATTATGCTAACCACCTAATAACTCTTAAAGACCTGGATGGACCACTGTGAAGTCACAGAATCCAGGCTTCTAGAAGAATTTGGAAAGCTATATAAAGTCTCTGGATGGCAACTTGCTCAAACTTTGGTTTATTTTTTACTTCCTACTCCCTTACTTTTGAAATTTAAGAAAGTACTGCTCTACCTCAAAGAGAGGTAATTTATTTGGTTTCATGATAAGAAATTTCAGCTTAGCTTGCCTACTTGCATTCGAGTTCAAAGTTTCTCTAGATATATTATCATTTAAACTAGAGGGAAACAATCTTCCTTAACTAGAGCATGGGCCATGACCTTGCCTACATGATGGGCAGCTAATCCACTTAGAACCAGTGACTCGTTTTGTATAATTTATAAGACCTCATGAAAAGACAGGCCTCCATAGATTAATATTTCAGCTGTCTTCCCTTCCATTTCATCCTCTGGATGTGGCAGCAACAATCACATGAATCATTCCTGAACTGAGTCGATATCAAACATCCGGAGCTTCATCTGCATTCGATGAAGGTTCAGCTCATTCAAGAGAAGATCCTATAGGATTTCAAATACATGGATGATTTACCTTTGACACCTATTACCCCATCCTGGCCATGATGTTTTTTTGTTTTTAAGAAAAAAAGCTTTAAATTCTCTGACACTCCTCTTATTTAGAGATGGGAGTCTAGGTTCTCTCCCCTTGAATCTAGGGAGACTTGTGACTGCTTTGTCCAGTAGGGCATGACGGAGGTATATTCTGTATGTGATTTATGAGATTTGGTCATAAGATGCCATGCAGCTTCTTCAATGGCTCTTGAAATGCTTATTCTCTGAATACTCTCTCTCTCTCTCTGGATGCTCCCTTTCCAAACCTAGCTCTCATGCTGAGAGAATCCAGGCTACATGGAGAGATCATATGTAGATACTTTGATCAGCCCTCCCAGAGAATCCCAGATTTTGGGTCATCTCATGTCTGACAACTTGCATATAAGTGAAGAAGCCTCTAGATCATTCCAGACCCCAACCATGGATTCACCCAGCCTTTCAAGTCCTCTTATTTGTGGCATGTTGTGGAATAGGGACATTGTAGGGCAAAAACTGGCCATTGCAATTAAAAGGTATGTCAGGGTCTAGACATAGATGCTGGACTAATTGGTCTAGAGCTGATGAAGGTAGGAAGAACTCAAGAATAACTTACACCAGTGGACCTGTTGGAAAATCCAGTGACTCCAGACACAGTCTAGGTTTGGTTAGTTGTGGAAAAACATAGGCAATGTAGTATTTTAATGTGTGTAAGTGTGAATTTTAGTTTACAAACCTGGGTGCAAGAAGTGAAATGTATATATCACTAAATTCAACTTAATCTACTCTGAGTTGGTGGGGAAGTCTATGTCAGTTACTCGTAATTCCCAAGGCTGGGTGAAAGGTCTGAGTACTTGATACAGATGATATTTGAGTAGGGACCTTGGGATGTGTTTACTGCTCAGTAGTCCACACACACACACACACACACACACACACACATTTTGGTGTTCAGTAGCATGTTTCCTTGTAATTTGGAAGCAGTCTCTTCCAACATGCATAGCTGTTTGTTTCTTTTGGGTAGGCCATTGTAGCCAAGAGAGACTTTGAGATAGGGAAGCAGTAACTACCTTCTTACAACCTTGCCTATTCAAGAAGATCCTATAGGATTTCAAATACATGGATGATTTACCTTTGACACCTATTACCCCATCCTGGCCATGATGTTTTTTTGTTTTTAAGAAAAAAAGCTTTAAATTCTCTGACACTCCTCTTATTTAGAGATGGGAGTCTAGGTTCTCTCCCCTTGAATCTAGGGAGACTTGTGACTGCTTTGTCCAGTAGGGCATGACGGAGGTATATTCTGTATGTGATTTATGAGATTTGGTCATAAGATGCCATGCAGCTTCTTCAATGGCTCTTGAAATGCTTATTCTCTGAATACTCTCTCTCTCTCTCTGGATGCTCCCTTTCCAAACCTAGCTCTCATGCTGAGAGAATCCAGGCTACATGGAGAGATCATATGTAGATACTTTGATCAGCCCTCCCAGAGAATCCCAGATTTTGGGTCATCTCATGTCTGACAACTTGCATATAAGTGAAGAAGCCTCTAGATCATTCCAGACCCCAACCATGGATTCACCCAGCCTTTCAAGTCCTCTTATTTGTGGCATGTTGTGGAATAGGGACATTGTAGGGCAAAAACTGGCCATTGCAATTAAAAGGTATGTCAGGGTCTAGACATAGATGCTGGACTAATTGGTCTAGAGCTGATGAAGGTAGGAAGAACTCAAGAATAACTTACACCAGTGGACCTGTTGGAAAATCCAGTGACTCCAGACACAGTCTAGGTTTGGTTAGTTGTGGAAAAACATAGGCAATGTAGTATTTTAATGTGTGTAAGTGTGAATTTTAGTTTACAAACCTGGGTGCAAGAAGTGAAATGTATATATCACTAAATTCAACTTAATCTACTCTGAGTTGGTGGGGAAGTCTATGTCAGTTACTCGTAATTCCCAAGGCTGGGTGAAAGGTCTGAGTACTTGATACAGATGATATTTGAGTAGGGACCTTGGGATGTGTTTACTGCTCAGTAGTCCACACACACACACACACACACACACACACACATTTTGGTGTTCAGTAGCATGTTTCCTTGTAATTTGGAAGCAGTCTCTTCCAACATGCATAGCTGTTTGTTTCTTTTGGGTAGGCCATTGTAGCCAAGAGAGACTTTGAGATAGGGAAGCAGTAACTACCTTCTTACAACCTTGCCTAAAGAAAGCAAGTCTTTAAACAAATTCTGCCACTTGCACAAACATTTATTGGCTTTTTTAAAAAGGAAAGCATAGGAACAGTTCATACAACCTGGAGGCTTGGAAGCCCTGGGTCTCTGTCCTTTCTGGTACTCCAATCACTACCTTGCTTGAATGGTTTACTAGAGGCAAATCTCAGAACTCCAGAGGCAGGCTTCTTGAATGATGCGATTGAATCTCTCCTGTTCAAGATTGGGTACAAGATCATCTCAAAGTTCAGTTTAGAGCTGCCAGTGAATGTAGGCTACAGGCCTTACTAGCTTCTTATGGCCTTTTCATGCTTCCATTTGGGTCTTTCCCTAAGCCAGATAGTCCATTTAGGAGATGAAGGAACCACAGATAGGAGAATGACTAAGTGAGCCTCAGGAAGAAAGGCCAGTCAATAAAAGGTATGTTGCTAAGCCCATTACCACTGTAGACGACTAGAGGTTAAACTTGTAGGAAAAAATACTTGGATCGGGGCTTCCCTGGTGGTCCAGTGGGTAAAAAGTCCCCCTTGCAGTGCAAGGAGAACCAGTTTGATCTCTGGCCTGGGAAGATCCCACGTGCCGTGGAGTGACTGGACCAGTGTGCCCAAGTACAAGCCAGCTCTCTAAAGCGCACGTGCCCAGAGCCAGTGCTCTGCAACGAGAGGCCACTATGATGGGAGGCCCACACAGGCCAGAAAACAAAGATGGATGAAAATAAATAGATAAATAAATAAAAACAAAAAGATACTTGGATCCAGTGTATCAGAGTTATCCCCTTTGAGAGGAAGGGAACTGGGATATTTATGCACCAACTCTGGTTAATGATTGATTGAGCACTATACAAGAGGATTAGTTTCCTGGCTCCTGTGACCAGACACACAGACAAAAATGTGAACTTCAGTGACAAATGAAAGCCCATAGGCCAGGCAGTGCAGCTGCTGGCCCTTGGCAGTGCGCTGGTATGCCCAAAGTGTACAGGTGAGGGAACCACAGGTGGCATGCCAACCACATCTGCTACAGGCGGGAAGACTGTCTATCTCTGGCTACTTATATATGAATTTGTAGGAAGCCCTCAAGGGTTGACTGGAACACTGTGGATAGCATGCTTGAAGGAGCCACCTTTGAAAGGTGACCTTTTTTAATGTTTTTTTTTTTTTTTTGCCTCTAAGTCATCATTCATTTATTTTCATTTGTGTTTTTTTAAATTTCTCGGCCTGCATGGGCCTCCCATCACAGTGGCCTCTCTTGTTGGAGAGCACTGGCTCTGGACACATGTGCTCCAGAGCGCTGGCTCATACTTGGACACACAGGTCCAGCCGCTCTGTGGCACGTGGGATCTTCCCGGGCCAGGGATCGAACCGGTGCCCCTCGCAATGCAAGGGGGACTTTTTACCCACTGGACCACCAGGGAAGCCCCGAAAGGTGACCTTTTTGATTGAATGTCAGCTGAGTACTCCTGGTGTGGGGAATCTCCAGCAGGTAACTGATGGCCCCTAGCAGTGAAGCTTAAACATTCACATACATTCAATCACATGGTCTGTGCTGGAATCACTTATGGAGTGAATGGCAGATATCATCATATTTGCCCTCCCAGAGCCCTTTAGTCTGAGGATCAGATCCTACTCAGTCACCGTATTTGGGAACAGGGCATGGGTGCCCATTGCTAGCTGGACCTGAAAGAAACCAATCTCTTTCATCAAAGAGTCCCAGACAGTTTCTAACCCACCTCCCTCTTAAGAGGGATTTCACCTTCTTAAAATCTTTGAACTCCAATATTCTCCTCTATCTCCTCCCGCCCATATCCCCTCATCCTGCTTCCCCCAGCACACAGGCATAGTTGCACATTTTGTCAGGACAGTTCTTTTCAGTGGCTCCAGGTTTCTGTAAAGCCATTGACTGGAGTGACATTTCCTATCCCATGTTCTGGGACCAGCATACTCTAGTTTTCAGTCACTCTACGTGGAGCCCCTGAGGCAAAGGAGCCCCCAGCTTATCTTCCAGTGGGTGACCCTGGAGAAGGAAAAATACCTCAAGCAGCCAGATCAAATGAATTTGAGCGGATGAATATCAGTAAATTATCCTGCCACATTTGTGTAAAACTTGTGCACTGTCCTTGCATTAAAAAAAAAAAAACTAGGTAATTTAAAAATACATAACATAGATTAATGCTTATTGATGTCCACAGCATAGATGCCAGTCTATGGGATGTCTTCTCTATTTTGGAGTCTATGATAAGTTCAGTATATACATTATATCAGTAAATTCTCATTAATCGTATGTGAGGCATTATTATCCCCTTTTTACAGATAAACTGATATTCATAGGAATTCTTTAAAAAAAAAACCCACTATTTTTTTATAATCACAAAAAAGTTAATTGGCAAGAAAATTAAAAAGTTCGAAGAAGGAAATGGAAATGCTTATAATCTCTCAATCCATAGATTACAACTTATAGTATTTCAATGATATTCCATTTTTTATGTCCATTTGGCATCTATTTTGGAAACTAAATTTGGGTTCTTTTGGTAGCAATCTTTTAAATGTATCCTCTGAGAATGCTGAAAGATGATTTTCTGACATGGATTTTCTTGAGCTGGAAACTAAATCTTCACCGGGGCAATCCAAAAGCATGCCGCCTTCAAATCATTCATGGTATGAAGAGTGGTGTGGTGAAAAAGGGGAGGGAGGCTTAATTGTGCAATTTTTGTGGGTTCTTTGTAAGACTCTTGGCCTGCAGCTTACAAAACCTTTGCTTGGTTTGTTAAATAGCCCTTCGCGCTCGGCCCAGGATCTTCCATCTGATTGAACATCCACAATTTAGATTGTGTTACTTTAAAATTTGAGGCCATGCTCATGCATTGTCTGCGGCCATAACAAAAATCTACACATTTGATTCTCCCTCTTTTCTGTTTTCTCAAATATGGACTAGTTGTAGAACTCTCCTTAAGTAGAAAACAACATTTTTTAGAGTGGCTCTCAATGGCTAAAAGGAAAGAAAAGAAACCTTTCTCCAGCCTCCTCGCCAAGCTCCCCACAAGCCCACGATTGTCTTGGGTTTGAGTCCCAGCTGAGCGAGCACATTCGTGGCCTGGGGCAAGACAGAGCCTGGCTTCTTCCCAGCCCCACTTGTTGTGATGGGAGGCTGAGCCCCGCCACTGTTGCCCTGGGAGGAGTGGGGTGGATGGGATCCCCATGCAATGGGGAGTGGGTGGCCTCACCCCTAGCAACCAGGCTCTCTATGGCTATGGTTCCTCTCTGGGACACTCACAGCCTCCCTCCTCTGTTTGCCTCCTCGCTGTAGACCATAATACCCTCGTCTGTGAATCCCTTTAGAGCAGGGACTGTGTCTGACCTATTTTTGAGTCAGCCTCTAGCAGTGCTCCAAGTATGCTTATCGAATGAATGAATGAATGATGTAATTTCCATAACACCCAGGCATTTCCCAGAGGCAATCTTCAAGGAGCCAAATGCACAGGGTGTATTTCACAATACTACCCACCCCTACATGGAAACAGGAGTCCCAGTGCCAGATTAAATAAACTCCTGGCTCCCAAGCCAAACCGAACTAACCAGGGCCAGAGACTCCCGTCAGGCTCACCTTCTTGTTTTGTGTCCCCATGCCCCATCTGCCAAGTAGCCAATCTCAGAAGAGAGACTCAGATCTGGCCTCTGCTTGCTAGTCAACGTCTCTAGCCACTTTAGCCAAGATCCTCATCCCATCTCTCTTTTACAGTGCGATCTAATCAGTCTTAGAGTAGAACACTCCCATCCAAGGAAATTTTATGCAACATAAGCTGCTGGAAACTGTTGTCCTGGGTAAAGCTGATGGTGTACACACAGCCTCCTATGCTAAACCTGTTGTCAAGCTTGGGTTTTAAGAATACACTTTGAAACCAACCGACCAAGACTTAGAACAGCCTTGAACCTGGTCTCCCGGCCTCAACCTGATAAAATGAACACTAAATCATGCAACACTCCTGCTTATAAGTGTATATTGCTTCCTTTTATGGATAGGAAAACCATACAAAATTCTTAGCTTGAATGACTGTCCTGGATCTAGGTGGTCCCAGCCTGTTCTTCTTCCAGAAGACATTCTGTAGGCTTCACACAAGTGCCTGCACAGATTCCTGATGATGATACCAGCTCAGTAACACACTCTTTATGTGTTTTTTGCTTGGGTTTGAGTCCCAGCTGCGCGAGCACATTCGTGGCCTGGGGCAAGACAGAGCCTGGCTTCTTCCCAGCCCCACTTGTTGTGATGGGAGGCTGAGCCCCGCCACTGTTGCCCTGGGAGGAGTGGGGTGGATGGGATCCCCATGCAATGGGGAGTGGGTGGCCTCACCCCTAGCAACCAGGCTCTCTATGGCTATGGTTCCTCTCTGGGACACTCACAGCCTCCCTCCTCTGTTTGCCTCCTCGCTGTAGACCATAATACCCTCGTCTGTGAATCCCTTTAGAGCAGGGACTGTGTCTGACCTATTTTTGAGTCAGCCTCTAGCAGTGCTCCAAGTATGCTTATCGAATGAATGAATGAATGATGTAATTTCCATAACACCCAGGCATTTCCCAGAGGCAATCTTCAAGGAGCCAAATGCACAGGGTGTATTTCACAATACTACCCACCCCTACATGGAAACAGGAGTCCCAGTGCCAGATTAAATAAACTCCTGGCTCCCAAGCCAAACCGAACTAACCAGGGCCAGAGACTCCCGTCAGGCTCACCTTCTTGTTTTGTGTCCCCATGCCCCATCTGCCAAGTAGCCAATCTCAGAAGAGAGACTCAGATCTGGCCTCTGCTTGCTAGTCAACGTCTCTAGCCACTTTAGCCAAGATCCTCATCCCATCTCTCTTTTTACAGTGCGATCTAATCAGTCTTAGAGTAGAACACTCCCATCCAAGGAAATTTTATGCAACATAAGCTGCTGGAAACTGTTGTCCTGGGTAAAGCTGATGGTGTACACACAGCCTCCTATGCTAAACCTGTTGTCAAGCTTGGGTTTTAAGAATACACTTTGAAACCAACCGACCAAGACTTAGAACAGCCTTGAACCTGGTCTCCCGGCCTCAACCTGATAAAATGAACACTAAATCATGCAACACTCCTGCTTATAAGTGTATATTGCTTCCTTTTATGGATAGGAAAACCATACAAAATTCTTAGCTTGAATGACTGTCCTGGATCTAGGTGGTCCCAGCCTGTTCTTCTTCCAGAAGACATTCTGTAGGCTTCACACAAGTGCCTGCACAGATTCCTGATGATGATACCAGCTCAGTAACACACTCTTTATGTGTTGGCTTTCTTTCCTTTCATGTCTCACTCTTTCTGCTCCTTCACACCTTATTCCTGGAATGACTTCTAAAAGAAATTACCTGTCCTCCGTTTCATACTCTTCTTTCTGGAAAAAACAGACGAAGACACCAGGCAGGTTTGACAGAGATGCAAACCCAGGCTCTGCATGTGGAGTATTGCATGACCCATGCAGTCATGCCAAGCCTTCAGGCCCACTAGTGCTTTAAGAAGGCTTCCCTGTTAGACCTTGGAGACTATAAAGTCCACAGCTGAAGACTAATTCATTTTGGAAGTGGGAATCCTTTTTCTAAGACCCAGCCTGGCTAGTGCCTTCTCTCACCTGAAGATCTTTGTCTTCCAGCATGCCTCGCCAACACCAAACCCCCACGCTCATCAGTGGAAGCCCGAGGAATAGAAAAGTTCACCTTCCTTTTCAAGGCAAGGAATTCTACTAGGGCCATCTTAGGCTTTCACTGTCTGCTGGTCATGCCTTCAACTAAGCATTCCAGCATTTGCTGTTGTGATCACTGGAACCCCTTAACCAGATGTAGCCCATTTCATGGATGGAAATAATGTGACAGGAGGAAAATAAGGAAGGGATGAATCCATTCACAAATCTGGCTGGGGGAAGTCAGGATCCCCACTGTGTTAGCGATATGCTGCTGTCTAACCAGGGCTTCCTTGGTGGCTCAACGGTAAAGAATCCACCTACTACTGCAGGAGACGTGGATTTGATCCCTGGGTTGGAGAGATGCCCTGGAGGAGGAAATGGCAACCTACTCTGGTATTCATGCCTGGAGAATCCCATGGACAGAAGAGCCTGATGGGCTACAGTCCAAGGGGCACAAAGAGTCAGGCATGACTTAGTGACTCAACAACAACACTATAGAACCAATTCCCACACCTTTAGAGGCTTTAGAGAACACCCATTTGTTATCTCACATTTGCCACAGGTCAGGTCTCAAAATCGATTGTGTCCTCTGCTCAGGGTCTCACACGGCCGTAGTCAAGGTGTTGACTGGGACCCGGATCTTATCTGAGGAAGTTCCTGCACAGATTCCTGATGATGATACCAGCTCAGTAACACACTCTTTATGTGTTGGCTTTCTTTCCTTTCATGTCTCACTCTTTCTGCTCCTTCACACCTTATTCCTGGAATGACTTCTAAAAGAAATTACCTGTCCTCCGTTTCATACTCTTCTTTCTGGAAAAAACAGACGAAGACACCAGGCAGGTTTGACAGAGATGCAAACCCAGGCTCTGCATGTGGAGTATTGCATGACCCATGCAGTCATGCCAAGCCTTCAGGCCCACTAGTGCTTTAAGAAGGTTTCCCCTGTTAGACCTTGGAGACTATAAAGTCCACAGCTGAAGACTAATTCATTTTGGAAGTGGGAATCCTTTTTCTAAGACCCAGCCTGGCTAGTGCCTTCTCTCACCTGAAGATCTTTGTCTTCCAGCATGCCTCGCCAACACCAAACCCCCACGCTCATCAGTGGAAGCCCGAGGAATAGAAAAGTTCACCTTCCTTTTCAAGGCAAGGAATTCTACTAGGGCCATCTTAGGCTTTCACTGTCTGCTGGTCATGCCTTCAACTAAGCATTCCAGCATTTGCTGTTGTGATCACTGGAACCCCTTAACCAGATGTAGCCCATTTCATGGATGGAAATAATGTGACAGGAGGAAAATAAGGAAGGGATGAATCCATTCACAAATCTGGCTGGGGGAAGTCAGGATCCCCACTGTGTTAGCGATATGCTGCTGTCTAACCAGGGCTTCCTTGGTGGCTCAACGGTAAAGAATCCACCTACTACTGCAGGAGACGTGGATTTGATCCCTGGGTTGGAGAGATGCCCTGGAGGAGGAAATGGCAACCTACTCTGGTATTCATGCCTGGAGAATCCCATGGACAGAAGAGCCTGATGGGCTACAGTCCAAGGGGCACAAAGAGTCAGGCATGACTTAGTGACTCAACAACAACACTATAGAACCAATTCCCACACCTTTAGAGGCTTTAGAGAACACCCATTTGTTATCTCACATTTGCCACAGGTCAGGAGTCTGACAGAGATCGACTGTGTCCTCTGCTCAGGGTCTCACACGGCCGTAGTCAAGGTGTTGACTGGGACCCGGATCTTATCTGAGGATCCCAGTTTCTCCCCAGCTCATGTGGTAGTTGGGTTAATTTAGTTCCTTGCAGCTTTAAGCCTGGTGATGGCTTGCTTCTCCAAGGCCAGCAGCAAAATCTCTCTGAACTTCTTCCATCAGTGACTTCTAGACCCTGTTTAAAGGGCTAATCTGATTAAGTCTGGTCTACCCACACTCTGAGGGAGGGGATTATGCAGGGCATGGGTCACTGAGGATCTTCTTAGAATTCTGCTTCACACCCACACTGACTAGCCTCCTTTGAGAAATAAAAACTGAGGGGATGGCAAAGCGAGGAGGAAGCTGATCTGACCTTAGTTGTTTTCTCTGCTTGTCATTCTCTGTGAGGAATGCCTTCCCTAATGAGAAAACATTTTTCATTTTTAAATTAGCTATCAAATGAGAGAAAAACCCAAAGAGTTTGGAGAATACAATTAACTTCTTTGGTGAGATTAAGCAGAACAAACCCCACATGGCCCCCTTTACTTTTGCTGTCACCAGGTGCTCAAGTCTGAAGCTGGGGGTCACCCTTGAAACCTTTAGCTTCTTCTTCTGGCGTATAAATAATTAAATTCTGTTCATGGGCTTCCCTGGTGGCTCAGACAGTAAAGAATCTGTCTACCATGGGGGAGACCTGGTTTTGATCCCTGGGTCAGAAAGATCCCTTGGAGGAGAGCATGGCAACCCTCTCTAGTATTCTTGCCTGGAGAATCCCATGGACAAAGGAACCTGACAGGGTACAGTCCATAGGGTCGCAAAGACTCCAACACGACTGAGCAACTAACATGTTAACTCCTTAGTGTCTCATGAATTTATGACTGCTACACAGGCCTCTTAATTCTCCCTCAACTTCCACTCTTGCCCTCTCTATTCCGTTCCACTCACTGCAGTCTGAGCAGGGTGACCACACTTTTGACACAGGGCAGGGTGGTCCTCTGTGAACATCCTCTTGAGCTGTTCACTTCAGATCCCAAAGACAGCTCTGTCAGTGCCCCCCGTTTTTTGGGATTGCTGTAACCAAGTGTTTAGAGAACACCCATTTGCTCACATTTGCCACAGGTCAGGAGTCTGACAGAGATCGACTGTGTCCTCTGCTCAGGGTCTCACACGGCCGTAGTCAAGGTGTTGACTGGGACCCGGATCTTATCTGAGGATCCCAGTTTCTCCCCAGCTCATGTGGTAGTTGGGTTAATTTAGTTCCTTGCAGCTTTAAGCCTGGTGATGGCTTGCTTCTCCAAGGCCAGCAGCAAAATCTCTCTGAACTTCTTCCATCAGTGACTTCTAGACCCTGTTTAAAGGGCTAATCTGATTAAGTCTGGTCTACCCACACTCTGAGGGAGGGGATTATGCAGGGCATGGGTCACTGAGGATCTTCTTAGAATTCTGCTTCACACCCACACTGACTAGCCTCCTTTGAGAAATAAAAACTGAGGGGATGGCAAAGCGAGGAGGAAGCTGATCTGACCTTAGTTGTTTTCTCTGCTTGTCATTCTCTGTGAGGAATGCCTTCCCTAATGAGAAAACATTTTTCATTTTTAAATTAGCTATCAAATGAGAGAAAAACCCAAAGAGTTTGGAGAATACAATTAACTTCTTTGGTGAGATTAAGCAGAACAAACCCCACATGGCCCCCTTTACTTTTGCTGTCACCAGGTGCTCAAGTCTGAAGCTGGGGGTCACCCTTGAAACCTTTAGCTTCTTCTTCTGGCGTATAAATAATTAAATTCTGTTCATGGGCTTCCCTGGTGGCTCAGACAGTAAAGAATCTGTCTACCATGGGGGAGACCTGGTTTTGATCCCTGGGTCAGAAAGATCCCTTGGAGGAGAGCATGGCAACCCTCTCTAGTATTCTTGCCTGGAGAATCCCATGGACAAAGGAACCTGACAGGGTACAGTCCATAGGGTCGCAAAGACTCCAACACGACTGAGCAACTAACATGTTAACTCCTTAGTGTCTCATGAATTTATGACTGCTACACAGGCCTCTTAATTCTCCCTCAACTTCCACTCTTGCCCTCTCTATTCCGTTCCACTCACTGCAGTCTGAGCAGGGTGACCACACTTTTGACACAGGGCAGGGTGGTCCTCTGTGAACATCCTCTTGAGCTGTTCACTTCAGATCCCAAAGACAGCTCTGTAAGTGCCTCCATCACTGTATTAATTTCTTGGGATTGCTGTAACCAAGTGCTATAAACTGGGTGGCTAAAAACAACAACAAAAATGAACTATCTCACAGTTCTGGAGGCTAGATGTCTGGAATCAGGGTGTGAGCAGTGCCATGCTCTCTCCAAAGGCTCCTGGGAAGAGTCCTTCCTTGCCTTGTTGAGCTTCTGGTGGTTCCAGGCATTCCTTGGCTTTTGGCCACATCACTCCATTCTCTTCCTTAATATTCACATGGCTGTTTTCCTTCTGTGTCTCTCTGTATCTCCCCACAGCATTCTCTCTAAGTATCTGTTTAAATTTCCCCTTTTTATATGGATACCATTCACATTAGGTTAAAACCCACACTAATGACCTTTTTTTTTTATTGCAGTATTGTTGGTGCAGCAATGTTTTAGTTATAGATAAGTATACATAGGTTTATATTATTTTTCAGATTATTATTGTCCATTATGAATTAATATAAGATATTGAGTGTGTTTCCTTGTGCTATACAGTGAATCCTTGTTCTTTATTTGTAGTATTGTGTGTCTGTCAATCCTGTACTCCTGATTTATCCCTCCCCACTCCTTTCCCCTTTGGTAACCGTAAGTTCATTTTCTATGTCTGTGAATCTGTTTTGTATGTAAGTTTATTTGTATCATATTTTAGATTCCACATGAGAATGATATCATGGGTGTTTGTCTTTTTGACTTCACTCAGTGTGATAATCCCTGGGTCCATCCATGTTGGCTGCAAATGGCATTATTTCATTCTTTATGGCCAAGTAATATTCAAAGGTATATATGTACCACCTCTTCTGCATCCATTCATCTGTTGATGGGCATTTAGGTTGCTTCCATGTCTTGGCTGTTGTGGATAGTGCTGCAGTGAACATTGGGGTACATGCGTCTTTTCAGACTAGAGTTTTTGACTAATGACCTCATCTTAATTTGGTCCTCTGCAAAGACCCTATTTCCAAACAAGATTATGTTGATGGATACTGAGTGTTAGGGCTTGAACATATGTTTTTATTGGAGGAGAAGATGGAGGGAACATAATTCTTCCCACAGCAATCACTCTGATAGAAATCCAGATATCCCACTGGCTGTGATTGTCCTTTCAGGGCAGCTGGCAGTAGAACACAAGCTTGAGGAACAACCTAGCGTGACTCCCTCTGGGTAGGTACGCCCAACACCTTACTTTTGTGAAGACTGGAAAGTAACCTAGCTAGAGCCCCCAGTGTGCCCACAATGTGGATGATGTGCCATTCTTACCCACAAGAAGGTGGAATTTGGAGCTGGCAAGAACTTTAAGTGTGCCCCTGGAAGTGACCTTTCTCTGGTTTCCCCCTGCTTTATGCATCCTTCAGATATCAATTTAAGCTATTCTTTCTCAGCAAAGTTCACCCTGACTCCCAAGGCTGACTCAGGTCCCTTGCCCTCCAAGAACCTGTCTCTCCTTCACTGCAGCTTCATGGGCTGTAATATCACACTGGTGTGACTATTGGATCCATGTCTATCTCTCTTTCTAGAAGAGCCCCCACAAGTTTGGGACCTATGACAATTTTTGCCCTACCCAGCACTCATGGAGGTGCTTCCCCAGTGGCTCAGTGGCAAAAATTCCACCTGCCAATGCAGGAGACATAAGACATGCAGGTTTGATCCCTGGGTCAGGAACATCCCCTGATGAAAGGGAGCATAGAAACTCACTCCAGTATTCTTGCCTGGAGAATCCCATGGCCAGAGAAACCTGGTAGGCTATGGTCAATGGGGTTGTAAAGAGTTGGAGCCGACTGAGCACACACACATACACACAGTACTTTGCTTTCTATTCTGGTTGGTTTTAATAAAGTCAAAAGGAAGTTTAGAGATAGAAGATGTTCAAAATGTTGAAACCAACCAGCTACTCAGTGTCTTTCCAGACTAAAGTAGTTCTTTCTGAAAATGTGAAGTTTTCAGCCTGTCTTTGACCTTTGTTGCTTCCCAAGCATGAGTGTAGATGGATCTTTGGTTTTAAAAACATCACAGTTCAAGTAACAACTCACTTTTTTCTGACAGCCTTATCTGTGCCAGCACTTGTTTGTATTATGGTCCTCTGCAAAGACCCTATTTCCAAACAAGATTATGTTGATGGATACTGAGTGTTAGGGCTTGAACATATGTTTTTATTGGAGGAGAAGATGGAGGGAACATAATTCTTCCCACAGCAATCACTCTGATAGAAATCCAGATATCCCACTGGCTGTGATTGTCCTTTCAGGGCAGCTGGCAGTAGAACACAAGCTTGAGGAACAACCTAGCGTGACTCCCTCTGGGTAGGTACGCCCAACACCTTACTTTTGTGAAGACTGGAAAGTAACCTAGCTAGAGCCCCCAGTGTGCCCACAATGTGGATGATGTGCCATTCTTACCCACAAGAAGGTGGAATTTGGAGCTGGCAAGAACTTTAAGTGTGCCCCTGGAAGTGACCTTTCTCTGGTTTCCCCCTGCTTTATGCATCCTTCAGATATCAATTTAAGCTATTCTTTCTCAGCAAAGTTCACCCTGACTCCCAAGGCTGACTCAGGTCCCTTGCCCTCCAAGAACCTGTCTCTCCTTCACTGCAGCTTCATGGGCTGTAATATCACACTGGTGTGACTATTGGATCCATGTCTATCTCTCTTTCTAGAAGAGCCCCCACAAGTTTGGGACCTATGACAATTTTTGCCCTACCCAGCACTCATGGAGGTGCTTCCCCAGTGGCTCAGTGGCAAAAATTCCACCTGCCAATGCAGGAGACATAAGACATGCAGGTTTGATCCCTGGGTCAGGAACATCCCCTGATGAAAGGGAGCATAGAAACTCACTCCAGTATTCTTGCCTGGAGAATCCCATGGCCAGAGAAACCTGGTAGGCTATGGTCAATGGGGTTGTAAAGAGTTGGAGCCGACTGAGCACACACACATACACACAGTACTTTGCTTTCTATTCTGGTTGGTTTTAATAAAGTCAAAAGGAAGTTTAGAGATAGAAGATGTTCAAAATGTTGAAACCAACCAGCTACTCAGTGTCTTTCCAGACTAAAGTAGTTCTTTCTGAAAATGTGAAGTTTTCAGCCTGTCTTTGACCTTTGTTGCTTCCCAAGCATGAGTGTAGATGGATCTTTGGTTTTAAAAACATCACAGTTCAAGTAACAACTCACTTTTTTCTGACAGCCTTATCTGTGCCAAGCACTGTGCCCAGTGCCCTGCCTGGATTATGTCACTTGGTCCTCAAATCATCCTTATGAGGTTGTTGTGATTATTGCCCCCATTTAACAGATGCAGAAATTGAGGCCCAGACCAGATGGGTAACTTCCTTATGGTCATGTAGCTAGTTAGTGGCAGTGTTTGGGATGAGCTTCAATGACAGTCATTCCTATCAGTGGTCTCACTTCTACCTTCTATTGCCTTCTCACTGGAAGAGAAGGGTATCTCATAACCCATAAGAACTCTTTAGTGGGTATTTTGTAAAGCAGAGGATCCCTTTATAATGTGTCTGTGACAAGCATGGCCCATGGCTGAATATGGATTTTTGGGGGTGGGGGGCAGATTGGAGAGGGAAGGGGGTGGGAAGGCCACTTCTTTTGGTCTTTCATTTATCTGTTTTCATCCATCTTTGTTCTTTGGCCCATGTGGGCCTCCCATCGCAGTGGCCTCTGTTGTCTCAGAGCACCGGCTCTGGGCACATGCGCTCCAGAGCTCCAGCTTGGTAGTTGGACACATCAGTCCAGCTGCTCCGCAGCACGTGGGATCCTCCCAGGCCAGGAATGGAACCGGCGCCCCTTGCACTGCAAGGCGGTGTCCTTACCCACTGGACCACCAGGGAAGCCCTGAATATGGATTTTTATTAAAGAGGGAAAGACCTGCCTTTCGAAAGAGTAGGCTCTAGCTGGCTTCTTTGGGGAGGACACTTGTGGGCATGCCATGGCTCAGGCTGCATCTGTTCATGGCAAGGAACTCTGGCCTATAGGTGTGTGAGGTCTTTTGGCCTCCTCCTTGGGAGCTAAAACCCATCCTCAGCTCCTTTGGGTCAGGAGCCTGGAGTTAGCTGCCAGGAACCCACAATTCCAGGGGAGACCCTGAGAACCTTCTGGAGCATTTTTTTTGGACCACCAGTCCTGGGATGATCTGAGGAGAGTGGAAATGACCCGGCTCTGAGGTGGGGAGGGTCGCTCCATGACGAATGTGTGTCCAGGAAGACCTTGACTGGGTTGGGTGTTTTGCGCAGAGGTGGAGTTGGTTTTTTTTAAAAACATCACAGTTCAAGTAACAACTCACTTTTTTCTGACAGCCTTATCTGTGCCAAGCACTGTGCCCAGTGCCCTGCCTGGATTATGTCACTTGGTCCTCAAATCATCCTTATGAGGTTGTTGTGATTATTGCCCCCATTTAACAGATGCAGAAATTGAGGCCCAGACCAGATGGGTAACTTCCTTATGGTCATGTAGCTAGTTAGTGGCAGTGTTTGGGATGAGCTTCAATGACAGTCATTCCTATCAGTGGTCTCACTTCTACCTTCTATTGCCTTCTCACTGGAAGAGAAGGGTATCTCATAACCCATAAGAACTCTTTAGTGGGTATTTTGTAAAGCAGAGGATCCCTTTATAATGTGTCTGTGACAAGCATGGCCCATGGCTGAATATGGATTTTTTGGGGGGGTGGGGAGTGGGTTGGGGAGGGAAGGGGGTGGGAAGGCCACTTCTTTTGGTCTTTCATTTATCTGTTTTCATCCATCTTTGTTCTTTGGCCCATGTGGGCCTCCCATCGCAGTGGCCTCTGTTGTCTCAGAGCACCGGCTCTGGGCACATGCGCTCCAGAGCTCCAGCTTGGTAGTTGGACACATCAGTCCAGCTGCTCCGCAGCACGTGGGATCCTCCCAGGCCAGGAATGGAACCGGCGCCCCTTGCACTGCAAGGCGGTGTCCTTACCCACTGGACCACCAGGGAAGCCCTGAATATGGATTTTTATTAAAGAGGGAAAGACCTGCCTTTCGAAAGAGTAGGCTCTAGCTGGCTTCTTTGGGGAGGACACTTGTGGGCATGCCATGGCTCAGGCTGCATCTGTTCATGGCAAGGAACTCTGGCCTATAGGTGTGTGAGGTCTTTTGGCCTCCTCCTTGGGAGCTAAAACCCATCCTCAGCTCCTTTGGGTCAGGAGCCTGGAGTTAGCTGCCAGGAACCCACAATTCCAGGGGAGACCCTGAGAACCTTCTGGAGCATTTTTTTTGGACCACCAGTCCTGGGATGATCTGAGGAGAGTGGAAATGACCCGGCTCTGAGGTGGGGAGGGTCGCTCCATGACGAATGTGTGTCCAGGAAGACCTTGACTGGGTTGGGTGTCTCCTTCAGGCTGTAAACTATGATTTATGGGTCTGGGAGTTGGGATTTTATGACCCAAACCTTTAGCTTTTCTGGGGCCTGCGCGAGAGGCCCAAGAGGAGACATCGCCAGAGGCAGTTGATGCTTGGTCTTGGTTTCATTTGTTCCAGTTGTTCCGCAGCTCCCCTCAGTCTGTTGTCATGGATCATGGGGCATCCCTGGGCACCCAGCTCCCCAGCTGGAGTCCAGCTGTAGGCAGAAAAGGGCAAGAAATAAAACAAGGATGAGGACCTCATCTTCAGGAAGGAGGGCACAAGGGAAGAACACAGACCTGCACAGTGGCAGGGTGTCTCCAGGAACCCCATGTGTTCAGAGCCACTGGAGCTCAGTGGAGAAAGGGAGGGAGGGAACGAAAGCTTTTTGAGAAAGGGGGCTTCCTGACTATTCAAATGGCATACACAGGAATCTGGAGAGGAAGGCAAAAAGCATTTGAGTTGAAGGAACAGCCTATGGAGAGGTAGTGGTGGAAGGTTCTGGGCAAGAGAAGGAAGTGGGAGGCAGTGGACGGAAATGAGGGCAGGAAATAGATAAGGATTCCTTCAAGCCGGGGGCAGAAGGTGGAGAGACCACAAATAGAAATGAAGGTAGGATCCTTGTTTTCCAGGAGCTTGCCATTGAGACTGTGGTGTTTTTGAGGAGAATCCATGTTATCCAGGTAATCCAGGAAATTGAAGAAATGTAGAGGAATCCCTCGGAGGGAGGCATTGTCCCGGCATCTGCTGTACAGGAAGTGTCTAAGTCTTTGGGAGGACACTTGTGGGCATGCCATGGCTCAGGCTGCATCTGTTCATGGCAAGGAACTCTGGCCTATAGGTGTGTGAGGTCTTTTGGCCTCCTCCTTGGGAGCTAAAACCCATCCTCAGCTCCTTTGGGTCAGGAGCCTGGAGTTAGCTGCCAGGAACCCACAATTCCAGGGGAGACCCTGAGAACCTTCTGGAGCATTTTTTTTGGACCACCAGTCCTGGGATGATCTGAGGAGAGTGGAAATGACCCGGCTCTGAGGTGGGGAGGGTCGCTCCATGACGAATGTGTGTCCAGGAAGACCTTGACTGGGTTGGGTGTCTCCTTCAGGCTGTAAACTATGATTTATGGGTCTGGGAGTTGGGATTTTATGACCCAAACCTTTAGCTTTTCTGGGGCCTGCGCGAGAGGCCCAAGAGGAGACATCGCCAGAGGCAGTTGATGCTTGGTCTTGGTTTCATTTGTTCCAGTTGTTCCGCAGCTCCCCTCAGTCTGTTGTCATGGATCATGGGGCATCCCTGGGCACCCAGCTCCCCAGCTGGAGTCCAGCTGTAGGCAGAAAAGGGCAAGAAATAAAACAAGGATGAGGACCTCATCTTCAGGAAGGAGGGCACAAGGGAAGAACACAGACCTGCACAGTGGCAGGGTGTCTCCAGGAACCCCATGTGTTCAGAGCCACTGGAGCTCAGTGGAGAAAGGGAGGGAGGGAAGGAAAGCTTTTTGGAGAAAGGGGGCTTCCTGACTATTCAAATGGCATACACAGGAATCTGGAGAGGAAGGCAAAAAGCATTTGAGTTGAAGGAACAGCCTATGGAGAGGTAGTGGTGGAAGGTTCTGGGCAAGAGAAGGAAGTGGGAGGCAGTGGACGGAAATGAGGGCAGGAAATAGATAAGGATTCCTTCAAGCCGGGGGCAGAAGGTGGAGAGACCACAAATAGAAATGAAGGTAGGATCCTTGTTTTCCAGGAGCTTGCCATTGAGACTGTGGTGTTTTTGAGGAGAATCCATGTTATCCAGGTAATCCAGGAAATTGAAGAAATGTAGAGGAATCCCTCGGAGGGAGGCATTGTCCCGGCATCTGCTGTACAGGAAGTGTCTAAGTTACACACTCGGGTGCTTTTCTGCCACCCAGACAATGTTTTTCTTCTCCCATAACAACAAGCCTACAGCTGGGGAAGTGGGGGGGGTGGGGTGGTGATTTTAAAAAAAACCATTCCAAGAGATAAATCTTGTAATACTAACTGTGGAACAGCTGGCCCTTAAAGCATAGAACAGCCATTTAGCCATTAATCCATCCCTTTAAAATGCAGAACCAGCCCACCCCAACACATACACACACACACACACACATGCACGCACGCACGCATACATGCACACACAAGCACACACTCCAAGCACACAAAGGATAGTTCCATTTCATTTATCGCAGCTACAACAGCCGCTGTTCATGTACTTTTCAGGTTCATAGATACAGTCCAGGGTCCAGTTGAAAGAGTTTCAACCAGCCAGGGAAATCGGGGGTGGAGAACAAAAGAGAAGCCACAAATTCAGAATAGCTTTTCATGCAGTTCCTCTCCAGCTGCTCCCAGTGATCCTGGATCCTGACACAACAT
This sequence comes from Tragulus kanchil, assembly GCA_022376925.1. Taxonomy (NCBI): domain Eukaryota; kingdom Metazoa; phylum Chordata; class Mammalia; order Artiodactyla; family Tragulidae; genus Tragulus; species Tragulus kanchil. The sequence goes on along the minus strand of JAIOJX010000001.1, from coordinate 92,070,381 downwards.
GACCTGGTGCCCTTACCAGAACCTCCTGCCTTGCCTGAGCCTCTCACTTTCCTGGAAAAATCTGCCAGGGCAGCTGTCAGCACCGAGTCCTGCAGCCCACCAGAAACTCACCAGATCTCCAGCGCAGGCCTGAGTCTACTGTTTCCCTATCTTATTCCCAATGGTCACCTTGAGTGATAGATGCCACGTGTTGTCCTGATGGTGCCTAGTTGCCATGGGACTTAGATGTCCCTCCCAGCTTTGCATCAGGGTAGTCTCTTTGCATCTGTGATTTGTGACCTTCCTGAGAGGCAAAGAAATACAATTAAGCCCCCCTCCCTCACTCATACGCACACACACTCACGCATGCACACACACAAGGCTGTGACTGACGAGTTTGGAAAAGAGGAGTGTGGGATGTATGTGTGTGTGTGTGTGTATCTGTGTGTTGGAGGAGGGAGAAGGGGTGAATGAGATGAGTCACTGTTGGGGATGGGAGGAATTGGTGAGCTGTCAGGTATAAGAAAATTAAGGCCATTAGCTATTTTATTTTTTTTGTCCTGTCAGCAGGATTAGCAAGCCAAATACTCAAGGACTGCATTTGGGAGAGTTCTGTGCATTCTGTGAAAACTGCAAACCTCTGTCGAGGGAGATTGCCTGGAATCCTCTCCCGCCTGCCCTTTCAGTGGGTAATAATAACGGGAGAATTAGTGAGCAGACAGATGCTGCGCGCACTGGTGCACAGCGCTCGGCATTGTATAATAATGAATATATTCACAACGGCTGTTTCAATGGTTGTTTCTTAAAATGACAAAGTTAATTTTGCTGGGCGCTTCTTTATTTTTTAAACTTGAACCTCCCAAAAGATGGAAGCTGAATACCTCTCATTCTTTTATTCACAATGGTGTATCAGTATAATGAATTTACATTTTTTTCGCAGCTACAACAGCCGCTGTTCATGTACTTTTCAGGTTCATAGATACAGTCCAGGGTCCAGTTGAAAGAGTTTCAACCAGCCAGGGAAATCGGGGGTGGAGAACAAAAGAGAAGCCACAAATTCAGAATAGCTTTTCATGCAGTTCCTCTCCAGCTGCTCCCAGTGATCCTGGATCCTGACACAACATGACCTGGTGCCCTTACCAGAACCTCCTGCCTTGCCTGAGCCTCTCACTTTCCTGGAAAAATCTGCCAGGGCAGCTGTCAGCACCGAGTCCTGCAGCCCACCAGAAACTCACCAGATCTCCAGCGCAGGCCTGAGTCTACTGTTTCCCTATCTTATTCCCAATGGTCACCTTGAGTGATAGATGCCACGTGTTGTCCTGATGGTGCCTAGTTGCCATGGGACTTAGATGTCCCTCCCAGCTTTGCATCAGGGTAGTCTCTTTGCATCTGTGATTTGTGACCTTCCTGAGAGGCAAAGAAATACAATTAAGCCCCTCTCCCTCACTCATACGCACACACACTCACGCATGCACACACACAAGGCTGTGACTGACGAGTTTGGAAAAGAGGAGTGTGGGATGTATGTGTGTGTGTGTGTGTATCTGTGTGTTGGAGGAGGGAGAAGGGGTGAATGAGATGAGTCACTGTTGGGGATGGGAGGAATTGGTGAGCTGTCAGGTATAAGAAAATTAAGGCCATTAGCTATTTTATTTTTTTTGTCCTGTCAGCAGGATTAGCAAGCCAAATACTCAAGGACTGCATTTGGGAGAGTTCTGTGCATTCTGTGAAAACTGCAAACCTCTGTCGAGGGAGATTGCCTGGAATCCTCTCCCGCCTGCCCTTTCAGTGGGTAATAATAACGGGAGAATTAGTGAGCAGACAGATGCTGCGCGCACTGGTGCACAGCGCTCGGCATTGTATAATAATGAATATATTCACAACGGCTGTTTCAATGGTTGTTTCTTAAAATGACAAAGTTAATTTTGCTGGGCGCTTCTTTATTTTTTAAACTTGAACCTCCCAAAAGATGGAAGCTGAAATTACCTCTCATTCTTTTATTCACAATGGTTTCGTTATGACATTTGGAAATACAAACAAAAAAATTGTGTTCTGCTGGGAGCTGGGAAATACAGAAAGCCTGGTATGTTCTCCCTGCATCTGGACGTCCGCTGATTGTCGCTTTGTTTTGATCTTGGTGGATGTTAAGACGAGCGAGCAAGGTCTTTGGGTGGTGGGATGCTCTTGGCAGTATTCAGTCAAAATCTGAATAGGGTTTTATACTTTTTACAACGTAATCTCCAGAAGATGCTTTCTCCATAAGAGTCATAGCAGCTGTAATGGTACATTGGGCACCTACCGTGGTTGTGTCAGTACACTAGATACTTTTCAGTTAGCAATTTAAATCTTCACATCAACCCTGCAAGAAAAGTCTTAGGTTGAATCACATGAAATTGCCATTTTTTGTAGTTCAAATATAGGCAATGTCATGTCATTCAAATTAATGTAATTTCTCCATTTTATAAAGACATGGTCTCAGAGATGTTAGGTAATTGGCACGAGGTCAGTCAGCAAGGAACAGGCAAAACTAAGGTTTAGACTCAGGCCTGCAGAGCCTGAGGGTTCTTCTTTATCTCAAGATTTTTGCAGCTTGGTTCAGTGTGCGTTATTACATTCTCCATCGTCTTACATCCAAGGACATTTTTGAAGAACAAAATGATTAGGATACACACCCAGGAAGAGGCAAAGCAAAACTCAAACCCTGTGTCTTAAGGGAACCCATTCATCGTTCCCATTTCACTATGAAAACCCAAGAATGATTTAAGCTCCAAGCAGAACTACAGTGAAGGAAGAGCTGACACCTTTCTGCTTGGTAATCAGCAACCTGTGCCACTCCTCCTGCACCTAGTTCCCCCAGCTCCTCGATACTCCCCCTAGTAGTGCATTCATGCTTAGTCATGTCCAGCTCGTTGCAACCACAAGGCTCGTTGCCCACAAGGCTCCTCTGTCCATGGAATTTCCCAGGCAAGAATAATGGAGTGGTTTCCAGGGGATCTTCCCAGCCAAAGGATCAAACTTGTGTTTCCTGTGTATCCTGCATTGGTAGGCAGACTCTTTTCCATTTCAGCCACCTGGAAAGCCCATACACACCCCCTATTTCCATCCTTGCCCAGAGGATTATCTCGAGTTTCTCTCCCACATTTCACTCATAACTTGTTCACTCAGAAAGCCCTACTTCCTTTTGAACTCCTGAATCTTTGTCACTCTGGAATGATGGCATTTTAATGGAGGGAGTCTAGGGCACTGTCTTATCTTGGGTTCCCCCAGAAGCATATCCTATGACACTGACGTGCCTCTGGTAGGTGGCTAGTGCCACAGGCCTCAGACCATCTGCCAGAGGCACATCAGAACATCATCTGAACTTAAAGGAATGACTTTGTGCATTAAACTCAAGAACTTCTCTAAGATCAAGGATGGTCAATCAGCTCAGGACATCCTGAGATATGAGATCCAGTGCCATTCACCTGGTGCCCCAAAATCATCTATTCCTAAACTGTGCCCTGACCAAAATAGGACCTCCAACATTTCACTCTCTCCTTTTTCCAGAGCCCCTTACCCACAAGTGTGAGACCTCCTTGGAATCCATTCAGTGGGATTATTTTCAGTCCCTGTTCCCTCTTGAGGTCACCCTCATGGTAGTAAAGTGGATGATTCCTTGGGGAGACTGGAAGAAGGCACCTTGCAAGTTTCAGAACTTGATTGGCAGTGGAATGTTTTCTGTCTCTTCCCGATTTTAATGTGGCTCTAATTCTGACTTCGTTTGCAGAGCCATGAAATCAAATTAGGAAATGGGAGGAGACGAGCAACCCCTTCAAGCACAATCAACTTCTGATGGCTTCCCCAAAGCTCTAATGAATCTGCATAGACCTCCAGTAATACAAGACTGCTTTTCGCTGCCCTTTGTTTTTCTTCCTTTCTAATGAGAAAATGGGCCAGAGCTTAGGGATGCAGGTAGCTAATGCAGCAAGGTGTTGGAGAACCTTGGCTTTTTTACTGCAGAGTCAGGAAGCCTTGGCGAATAACAAGGAGGCCGATTAGAAAGAAGTGAAAGTGGGAGCAGCCCTACCAACTTCCTACCCTGATGGTGGGTCTGTTACGTCTAAGCTAACATGTGAGACATTGTGTGGAAAGCAAGAAACATAGTCCCTGACCTTGAATGGCTAACAGGTTGTTTGCTCAGAATCTTGCAACTCAAAGTATGAAATAGCATCACCACAACCAGAGAGCTTTTTAGAAATACAGAGTCTCAGGCACCCCCATTGCCACTTAATGAATCAGAATCTGAATTTTAACAAGATCCCCGGGGGATTCTTGTGCATGAAACATTTGAGAAGAGCTGACCCAAGAGATTCTGAATCTGATCATGTCACATCCATGCTCACAGCTCCATTCTAATCACATCTTAATTTCCCATCCTCAGCTCTCACCACTGCTTATCATCCCTTGAAACCCTCCACTGCAATCTCACGACCACATCACGTCCTTCCATCTGTTCTCATGCTGTTTCTTCCAGCAGTAATGTCCTCACCTTTGTCTCTGCCTATCAGAAAGCCTCTTCATCTTCCTGCCCAGGAATCACCTCTGTGCAGCCTGATCCAGTACCCCAATCAGAGAGTGTTCATTTGCCACTGCTTGACTTTCCTGTTCTCAGATGCAGCATAAAAGTAAGAAGGGTGGGCTTTAGAGCCTGATCATTCTGAATTTGAGTCTCAGTTCTACCTGTTTTGATCTGTGTGTGCGGATAGGATCACTCTGTTTAATTTCTTTTCCACTCTCCATTAGAATTACACACCCACAGCCATTTCTGTGTGACTTTGCAATTTCTCCCATTTGGTTGGGCGTGAAGTACTTCCTTGTCCATTGATGTTAGTCTTGCCATGAGACTTGAACTGGTTAATAGAATATGAGTAAAAGTGACAGTCTGCAAGTTCAGAGCCTATCATGTGTTTCCAGTTGTCTTCCTATAATTCTACATCATCATGAGCAGAACAGACTTCAGGTTTGCTGTTGAGTCCAAAGAGGATGAAATACATATTAACAGACTTGAGCTCGACCTGTGAACAAGTTAAGATGACCCACATCTTGAAGCAGAACTTCCCAAGGGGAGCCATAAACCCATGCTCAAGAAAAGATATATATATGGCTTATCAGGTTGCACAGTGGTAAAGAATCCACCTGCCAATGCAGGAGACATAGGAGATGCAGATTTGATCCCTGGATCAGGAAGATACTTGGAGAAGGAACCCATTCCAGTATTCTTGCCTGGAAAATCTCATGGACAGAGGAGCCTGGCGGGCTACAGTCCATGAGGACACAAAGAGTCAGACATGACTGAGCACACATGCATATATATGTGTGTGTATACACACACATTATGCCTCTAAACCTCAGTTTTCTCATCTGTATAATGGACAGATAAATATTTACCTATTATTGTTGCAGTCTTTAAAATGTAATCATGCATATAAACTGAGTTCACAGTAGTGGCTGGTGAATATTAGGTCACTAGACTGAAGACTTTTTTACAGTAGGATCTTTGTCTTGCCCATCTTTTTACCCTCTCAAATGCCTATTGGGCTCCTAGAAAACATTTATTCATTTAATGAATAAAATCAAGCATTAATACAGAAAGTTGCTCTTCTGCTTGGGCAGTTCTTGCCCTGCAAATCCTCCCTCAGCCTTTAGTGATGAGCCCAAGCTCGGCAGAGCAGATGAAAGCTACAGGATTGAGGGTGTTCTGTTCAAAGTGGTTATAGCAGGCCTTGGGGGTATTTTGCTGAGTTTGTGTGTATTTAAGGACTCTGTTTAATTTCTTTTCCACTCTCCATTAGAATTACACACCCACAGCCATTTCTGTGTGACTTTGCAATTTCTCCCATTTGGTTGGGCGTGAAGTACTTCCTTGTCCATTGATGTTAGTCTTGCCATGAGACTTGAACTGGTTAATAGAATATGAGTAAAAGTGACAGTCTGCAAGTTCAGAGCCTATCATGTGTTTCCAGTTGTCTTCCTATAATTCTACATCATCATGAGCAGAACAGACTTCAGGTTTGCTGTTGAGTCCAAAGAGGATGAAATACATATTAACAGACTTGAGCTCGACCTGTGAACAAGTTAAGATGACCCACATCTTGAAGCAGAACTTCCCAAGGGGAGCCATAAACCCATGCTCAAGAAAAGATATATATATGGCTTATCAGGTTGCACAGTGGTAAAGAATCCACCTGCCAATGCAGGAGACATAGGAGATGCAGATTTGATCCCTGGATCAGGAAGATACTTGGAGAAGGAACCCATTCCAGTATTCTTGCCTGGAAAATCTCATGGACAGAGGAGCCTGGCGGGCTACAGTCCATGAGGACACAAAGAGTCAGACATGACTGAGCACACATGCATATATATGTGTGTGTATACACACACATTATGCCTCTAAACCTCAGTTTTCTCATCTGTATAATGGACAGATAAATATTTACCTATTATTGTTGCAGTCTTTAAAATGTAATCATGCATATAAACTGAGTTCACAGTAGTGGCTGGTGAATATTAGGTCACTAGACTGAAGACTTTTTTACAGTAGGATCTTTGTCTTGCCCATCTTTTTACCCTCTCAAATGCCTATTGGGCTCCTAGAAAACATTTATTCATTTAATGAATAAAATCAAGCATTAATACAGAAAGTTGCTCTTCTGCTTGGGCAGTTCTTGCCCTGCAAATCCTCCCTCAGCCTTTAGTGATGAGCCCAAGCTCGGCAGAGCAGATGAAAGCTACAGGATTGAGGGTGTTCTGTTCAAAGTGGTTATAGCAGGCCTTGGGGGTATTTTGCTGAGTTTTGTGTGTATTTAAGAAATCTAATAGTGTTTTGATTTGTTTCTCAATTAGAAATGCTACACAAAGAATTTCATGGAAAAGAAGCATCTCTGCTTCCAAGGAAGTTGTGGGAAATATGGAAAGACCCACCCCTCTGCCAACTTCAAGTGTGAGCCTTCACCCAGTCTGCTGTTTAACCTCTGAAAAGCTGGTGGTGGAGGTGGGAAGGAGTGATGACTGGGGCAGGGCCCCATGGCATCTGTCTCTTTAAGAAACAGAAATGAAACCTAATTAGCATAGACTGGCTGCAATTAACATATAAGTCCCAGTTCTGGGAGTTGGAGGAAGGGAAAAGGATAGAGCTAAAACTTAATGGGGTTTTGTTAGACAAAATTAGCTTCCACAGAACAGCCATAAAAATATCTAAATTATGAGAGCCTCTTGCCATTTGCCATTAACACGAAGGGACATGCTAATATTTAGTGGCGCCATGTCCTGGAAATTAACTGCAGTGAAGAAAGCCCCAGGGGCATCCCCGTGAGCAATAAAGGCATGTCCACTGACTCAACTGTTACCAAACTGCTTTAAATGTTTTACAGAAACTTAGACTCTACAAATCACACAGGTCTCAGCCAGTCTTTTTGGCAATAGTTCCAGATCTGTAGGATGACACCTTCATGGGTGATATATGGGAAACTGAAGTCTCTTTAAATAGTCTTTGAATTTGGCTACGATTTTCCTCCAAAGAAGACATTCCTAAGGTTGATTTGTGGCCATTTGAAGATGCCTTCAGTTCTGCTTCTTTCCATCTAGCCCTCTTAAAGAAAATCAGCCCCTTGGCTTTTTGTATAGTACGAAAGCAACTGGTGTGAGTTTCATTGTAGATTCCTCTCAAATGCCATTCCAGAAAACATTTATTCATTTAATGAATAAAATCAAGCATTAATACAGAAAGTTGCTCTTCTGCTTGGGCAGTTCTTGCCCTGCAAATCCTCCCTCAGCCTTTAGTGATGAGCCCAAGCTCGGCAGAGCAGATGAAAGCTACAGGATTGAGGGTGTTCTGTTCAAAGTGGTTATAGCAGGCCTTGGGGGTATTTTGCTGAGTTTTGTGTGTATTTAAGAAATCTAATAGTGTTTTGATTTGTTTCTCAATTAGAAATGCTACACAAAGAATTTCATGGAAAAGAAGCATCTCTGCTTCCAAGGAAGTTGTGGGAAATATGGAAAGACCCACCCCTCTGCCAACTTCAAGTGTGAGCCTTCACCCAGTCTGCTGTTTAACCTCTGAAAAGCTGGTGGTGGAGGTGGGAAGGAGTGATGACTGGGGCAGGGCCCCATGGCATCTGTCTCTTTAAGAAACAGAAATGAAACCTAATTAGCATAGACTGGCTGCAATTAACATATAAGTCCCAGTTCTGGGAGTTGGAGGAAGGGAAAAGGATAGAGCTAAAACTTAATGGGGTTTTGTTAGACAAAATTAGCTTCCACAGAACAGCCATAAAAATATCTAAATTATGAGAGCCTCTTGCCATTTGCCATTAACACGAAGGGACATGCTAATATTTAGTGGCGCCATGTCCTGGAAATTAACTGCAGTGAAGAAAGCCCCAGGGGCATCCCCGTGAGCAATAAAGGCATGTCCACTGACTCAACTGTTACCAAACTGCTTTAAATGTTTTACAGAAACTTAGACTCTACAAATCACACAGGTCTCAGCCAGTCTTTTTGGCAATAGTTCCAGATCTGTAGGATGACACCTTCATGGGTGATATATGGGAAACTGAAGTCTCTTTAAATAGTCTTTGAATTTGGCTACGATTTTCCTCCAAAGAAGACATTCCTAAGGTTGATTTGTGGCCATTTGAAGATGCCTTCAGTTCTGCTTCTTTCCATCTAGCCCTCTTAAAGAAAATCAGCCCCTTGGCTTTTTGTATAGTACCAAAGCAACTGGTGTGAGTTTCATTGTAGATTCCTCCCCTAGTTTTACTTCTTGCCTTTTCTTGAGGGAAAGAGGTAAACCATTATCCTCTATTTCCTTCTCCTACAAGTCACCAGTGGTCACCTAGACATATAAAGGATTTTTTTTTTTCATGGTTCTCGGTCTCTTTTGCCCCCTTTTCATTAGACAGAGTTGACCGGTCTCCCCTGCCTCGATCTCCATACCATTTTCTCTGAGGCTCTTCATTCTGCCCATTCTTTTTTAGTGGATTTCCTCTCTCCTTTCACATCTACAGTCATTGCCTTTGACTCCTGGCCTTTGTCCTAAGGTCTTCTCTTACTATTCTCTTTGAAGATGAGCTGCTCATCATTTTCTGGTGTCTGCCATCACTTATAGGCTAGTGCCACTCAAATATGAAACCTAAGCCTAACCATTCAGCCCTGTGTTTCAAACTTCCAGCAGGACATCTACATTTAGAGTTCCTCTTTTCACTTCTGATTCAGCCTGCCCACACCCCCACCCATTATCCTCTCCTGTTTTATAGAGATGCTCATTATCTCCTCGCTTACCCTCATCTGCCTCTTTAAGGCTCTGGAGAGTACACCCTATCCACTTAATCATTCTCATCCTCTTCCACAGCTGATTGAATCAGAATCCACAAAACCTGACCCAGGAGCTCATCTGTTGGGTGGCTTACACACTGTCAAATCCTCACCCTTAAGAAATCAAACTCAGTTGATAACACAAGCATTCTGAAATGGCATGGTAGAGTCAAGATCCAGAAAATCTTGCTACTGAGATCTCTAAGCTTAGCCTCTTCCTTGCTCTTTCTAAGACCTGGATGGTCAGCTTCCCCTTGCGTTCTAAAGGATATCCTGATTCTTCCTATACAGTGTTAAGTGAGTTCTAACAATGTTTTGCCAGCCACAAAGTTTCTGACTGAATCATGCTTGATTTGCCTGCCCTTCCCAACGTTCCTTTTGGTGTGTTTGAAACCATTGTTTTCCCAGGCTTCAAAAGGATAAACGTTGGGGGCATCTTTGAAGGCATCCGTTACTACTTTATAGCTGATCTGTCTTAATGACTTTCTATTCCTTCCTCTGAGATTTTAGATCCTCTTTTATCCAAGCTCTGATCACGTTTAAGCTAGGCTTCTCTACTCTATGATCTACCTTTCCAATCTCTCATTCATTTCTTCTTAAAATACTGCTCTCATCAAAGTATTCCTCTTAGAAAGAACCCTTGTGGACTCTTGAGTGTCTTTTGCTCCCCTGGAACGTCAGGACCTTCGTTTATCTTGATCGCCAATTTATTTAAGTCCCTTTCAAATCAGTTTATCCTATATAGAAATTTGGCTGTTCCCCAATTTCAGGTTTAGTTGCATAACAAACTATTCCAAAATTTACTAATTTAAAACAGTGGCTATTTTATTTAGCTCTTGATTCTATAGGTTGGCTAGGCATGGCTTCTGGTCTCATTGGGGAAAGAAATTGCAACACACTCCAGTATCTTTGCCTGAAAAATTCCCATAGACAGAGGAACACAGTGGGGATACAGTCTCTGGTGTCGCAAAGAGTCAGACACAACTAAATGACGTTCACTTCACTTCTGGTCTAAAATGGCTTTGACTGTTCTCTGCTGGGTTTGCCTATGCATCTGCGGTCAGTTAGTGGGTAGACTGGAGGTTGGTGGATAAAGAATGACCTCCCTCCTATATTTGGATGAGGCAGACTATTGGCTTGAGTGCCTTAGTTTGCCTCCATATGACCTCTCCAGGAGGTTAGTTCAAGCTCATTCATGTGGTGGTCTGATGGTCCCAAGCATGGCAAGAAGACAACCCCCAAAGTGTAAGTCTTTTTGAAACCACTGTCTGTGTATCATTAGTTCATGACCCATTGGCTAAAGCCAGTCCTGTATACGACCCAGATTCAAGGAGAAGGGAAATAGACTCCATGTTTGGGTGGGAGGAGCTGCAGTGTCACATTGCCAGGAAATGAATGCAAAGAGGCGAATAATTTGTGAGCATTTTTCTAATCTACCACACTCAGCATGAACTGGGAGTGGGTCTCATTAGTATTCTTGTCTTGTCCATTCTGTCAGGGGAATAGCCTCCCTCTCTGCTCTTTTCCTTTAATTCAAATTCTTCTTCCCAAAGGTTAGGGACAACTCGCCTTCTCTCTGAACTCTGTTCTAAGGATCCCAAATAACCGGCTCTCCAGCATTTCTGATCTCTGCCCCATCCATTACTCTTTGGTCACTTTCTGATGATTTCTTGAACTCATGTCTGTCTTCTGAATTGGAATACAAATTAACCAAGCACTACTTTTCATATCATTATTTATGAAATGTATATTTATAGCTTTCATATATTTTTACTTTCTTTTCTTTTTTCAAAATTGCCTATTTGGCTGCACCAGGTCTTTATTGTGGCATGTGGGATCTTTAGTTACGGCATGTGAATGCTTTTTTTATTATTATTAAACTTATCAGGTTTTATTTTTATTTTTTAATTTTGGCCTCTTTTATTGGCTTTTTATTTATTTTCATCTATCTTTATTCTTTTGCCTGTGTGGGCCTCCCATTGCAGTGACCCCTCTCGTTGCAGAGCACCAGCTCTGGGCACATGCACTCCAGAGCGCTGGCTCCTAATTGGACACACTGGTCCAGCTGCTCCACGGCACGTGGAATCTTCCCGGGCCAGGGATCGAACCAGTGTCCCTTGCACTGCAAGGCAGACTCTTTACCCACTGGACCACCAGGGAAGCCTGGCATGTGAACTCTTGTTGGCACCATGTGGGATCTAGTTTCCTGACCAGGGATTGAATCCAGGCCCCCTACATTGGGAGCATGGAGTTTATCCACTGGACTACCAAGGAAGTCCTGTATATTTTTACTCTCATATCTAGCACAGGGTCCATTGTCTAGACGGTGCCAAATAACACTTGTTGGTTTTGTGCTATTAAAGAAGAGCTCAGAATTCTCCTCAAAGCCATTTTTCTCTTCAATTCAGTTAAGTTAGAGAAAATAAATTTATGCCCCTAGCAGTCTGAAGAAGGTGGCAGGGAAAGCTCAGATGATATGACTTCATCTTTGAGACTAGGTGAGAATCATAGCTCCAGTTGGAATGCATCACCTAGCCTTGGGCTCAATGAAATCTTGTGGGCCTCCTCAGCCAGTTTTCTTCAACCTTCTGGTCACACGACCAGTCTTGAAAGTCCTTAGCTGTCATTCTGTAGGCTCAGTGCCATATTCCGTGGCCAGCACTTAGCATCTCTCTCACTCTCCACTTGTCTATTAAGATAATCCCATGAAAAATACCAGTCTTCCAGGCCTCAACAAGGACAGTTTAGGGACCACAGTCTGAAAAATGCCCTCTGCCTGCAGACTATAATTTTCCTTGGGCTCCTGTTCAGACAGTAAGGGCTTTATTATTTTGTGTTCCCAGGGACCCTTCACAGACAGGTTGGCATAAAACCTGTCTTATGAAGGCCTCTACTCCAGTCAGATATTTCATTGCTCCCATGCTTGCTGATCCAAGGCCCTGTTTTCCTAATTTGTTTGATCGTTTGCTGTTTGTCTCTTGGGTGGCTCATCAGGCCAACTCTCAGAAATACCTTCTGAAATCTGATCAGTGTCCCTTCTCTCATTTCCATTTCTGAGAATTTGGAAAGGAATCCAGGGGCCCTAGTCATATTTAGCCACTGATTTTATTTATATCACCATCAAAAATCAAAGCAGTCACTAAACACCAAAACAGAGCTCAATTTCCCAGTCGTTGGGGTGACGGGGAATGATGGATCCAGCTCAAGGAACAGCTGTGCTGTTTGTGATCCTTGGGTTTTTACACTGAGGGTTCTTTCTGATGATACAAGACATTATGTGCCTCTGGAAAGAAGGAGAAGAGTGCACAGAATGGATAAGGAAAGCACACGTGTGTGGATGTGTTTCTGTGTGTGTGTAAAAGAAGCACAGCAGGTTTCCCAGTCTAAGAAATTTTTCGGCTGTGGGATGAGATTTGCATGCCCTTCTGTGTTGCAGACTCGATATGTTTGCTGCACGTCGTTGGGGTGCTTGCATCTCAAATCACTGGCTCTGTGCAGCCTTGATGAGGCGCCCGATTTACATATTCTCAATTTAATCTAAAGTAGGTACTAATTGATTACTGCTGAATGTCTGCACGCTCTGATTATCTGTTCAGATCCTGAAAGGGGTGGGGGAAGAACAAGGAATCTTTCTTCTATGAGTAAGATTTGGTTTTCTTTGATCCCAAAGGCATCCATTTGCTAGGCCTGGAGGTCCAGCCAACCCCTCTCCAGCCTCTTGCCACCTTGTACCCACATTTGCTGAAAATATCACCAGCTCCAACACTGGGTGGTGGTGGTGGTTTTTTTAATGTTATAGAATAAACTCTTCTCTCTTCAGTTATTCAGCATTTATCAAACAAATAATTTGGAAATGTCTCCCAAGTGTATGTTATTTTCATCTCTGTAAAGGCAGGAGTCCATAGGGCTTGAGAGTGTAGGCTCTGGAGCCAGATTGCTGGGTTGAATCCAGGCTCTTGTCACTTACTAAGCTGTGTGACCGGGTAAGTCACTTAATTTCTCGGTGCCTCGGTTTAGCTGCCTATAAATGGGATGCAGAGCAGGCCCCACCTCACAGGGGTTGTCATGCAGATGAAAAGCGTTCGTACATGGGTTAAATCACCCAGCACAGCATCAATCCGCTATAGAGGGCTGTTTCTTCACAGTTCTGTGGAGGGTGTGCTGAGGGAAGCAGGCAAAGATCTTGATTAAAGTTCCCCTGGGGAATTTTAGGATCTTCATTTGTTTTCACCTCACCTGTTCTGCATCATCTCAGGTATCGACAATGACAGGGAGCAGGTATGAGAAAATATAGATCTTGCTATGAGATCTATATTAGCCACGAGCCTTCTAGATAGACTTTTTCTGGCAGTCAAGGTAAGGCGTAGGAAGGAAGAAGGGGGAGCTAAGGGTTAGGGAGTCAGCGAACACTCCCTTCTGTAGGCCAGGCTTCTCATTGGTGCTCATGACCCTAGCTTATTCTCTGAGGGACTTCACAGCTCCCACCGCTATAGTACAGAATGTTTCCTCTGCTAGTGCTCCTCGGGCATTTATTTCAGTTTTCAACTTGGCAGTTGAATTGCTGGTCTGCCTTTTTTGTCTTCTTGTTATTGATGTGTAGCCGAAGAAATGTGCAGGTTGTGAGTGCACTGCTCTGTGAGTCATCACAGAGTGAACACACTGTGCAAGCAGCACCTAGGTGGAGAGAAAACAGAACATGATGGGCCCTCTGAAGCCCCCCTCCTACCCAGGCTACCATCCAGTTACTACTCTCCGCCAGTAGGTCATCAGCTTCCTGAAGCTGGGTCCCACCCTCAGGTTTCCCATCTGCATGCTATAGTCCAAGGCCAAGAGATGCTCAGGGAGCAGGGTCAGGAGACGTGACAAGATCAGGCATGACTGGGAAGTGTCTGGATTGTTACAATAAGAGTCCTGCCCCTGGTGTCTGTGTGGCTTCCCTTAAGACCACTTTAACTGTTTTAAAGGGAAGCATCCTTGGCTGCTTCACACTAGAGCCAACATCAGAAAGAACAGGTCCTAGCAAGCCTCCATCCAGGAATGCATTCAGTGAAAGGCCAGGATTTCTCATCCATGGCCAGCCTGGCTCCTGGGACCTCTTAGGAAGACACACACATTAGCCAAAGAAGGTATTCTGAAATCTTGGAAGGCTGGCGATTAACCAGGAAACAGCTTCACAGGGATGAATGTAGTTAACCCTCTCCGAATTTCTCTCTCAGCGAGAGAGCTCAGGATCCTAAGAGAATGGGAAACACAGATGTCACAGACGTTGCCCGGACCATCTAGGGTATCACGAGAAGTTCTGACCAATCAAGGATGGAGGAGGGCATTGCCTGGAAAGAACTGATGGGGAATAGCAGAGTAGCTGTTCCAGTTACCTATCATGGCATCATTACAAACCTCTCCAAATTTAGTGAAGTGAGACAATAACGACTTTATACGGTCAGTGAGGCTGTGGGTCAGAATTGCATACAGGGCATAGCAGGGGCGCTTGTCTCTGCCTCACGTGGGAAGACTAGGTAGATGGAAGGCTGGGTCGTCTGAAAGCTTCTTCACTGTGCATCTGGCACCTGGACAAGGTTGCTGGGAAGCCTGAGACTATAGACAGGTTGTCTCCATGCAGCCTTTCCACATGCCCTGGGCTTTTCAGAGCACAGAGGCCGAGTTTTGAGAAAGACCATTCCCAGAGAGAGTATCTAGAGAGCAAGGGTCCCAAATGCCTAGGTGGAAGCTGCAAGGCTGTTTCTGTCTTTTTGACCTAGCTCAGAAGTCACATGGCATCCTTGTCACCGCATTCTACTGGTTACCTGCGAATCACTAAGGCTGGCCCGCATTCAAAGAGAGGGAGATACGACTGCTTGTGTGGATGAGAAGTTTGGTTGCAGCCTGCTTTGGAAAATAGCGTCTTCCAGTACAGTTAGCTAGGACTTTGGAGTAAGAACTACCTGGTTTCATTTCCTGGCTCTGACACATATTAGCTTTGTGACTTTGGGCAACTATCTTAACTACTCTGTGCCTCAGCTAATGTGAGTGAAATGGAAATAATCATTCTGTCATCTCACAATTACTGGAAAAATTTGACAGTGTGAGCCATGCATGATGTCAGCAGAATGGCTGGCGGCACATTGTAAGTGCTCAGAAACGTCACCTTAACTGAGACCCAAGAAGGCAATTTCTCAGGACCAGCTTCACCTATGACACCTTTCTTAAGGCTCATTTTAGTGAAAAAGCTAATCACACAATTCCCATACCAGGCTGTATAACAGCCCAGAACCCATTAGCACTAACAAGGACTGCAGACACTGTGTATTAGGGGATAGCATTTTAGTTTACAAAGCCCTTTCATTGTCACCCTTCATTCCATCATCCAGACTAGTCTGTGGGGCACCCAGGACTCCCATTTTACAGATGACACTTATCAAGATGTGACTTCGCCAAGGTCACATAGCTAGTAAATTGCAGAGCAGGGTCACCCTCCCAGAGTTCCTCCCTAAAGCCCTGGCTCTTATCTTCTCTGATAATCCCAAGGGCATTGCAAGTTATCAAAGGAAAAATACAATTCAATCAGAATTAAATTAATTTGAAAAGTGCCCTCATATTGAGGAAAAAGGTGAGAGGTCAGATTTCCAATAGCCAGAGAATGTCAGAGCCAGGGCGGGAAGGTAGCCCTGTGCAAGAGGGAACTGGAAGTTACCTCACTCCCCCAGAGGCAGTCCAGGAGGCAGGCATGTCCCCTCGCACTTTTTGAATTTTAGAGGTAATCACTCAGGCAAACAACACCTTTTGCTGTGGCCCTAGAATTCCTTCATCGCCCCTGACTCCCCTAAAACCCAGAAGCTAGGGGTGCCCTCTTCCTGCTGTGTGTTTCCCTTCAGATTTCAGTTCACCCACATCAACATCAAAATGCACAAATGCTGGGAAAGCATTGTAAATCCTACTTTTCTGGTGTTTTCCATTTATATGACAGAAGGAAGGATGGCACTTTCATCCACTTTTGGAAACAAACCAAAATACCCATAAATATTCAAGCTTATAATATTGACTTAAAGCTCAGTTAGAGCCCAGGCTGCAGTTTGCTCCTGATTATCCATGTGTGACTTATCCACAGCTAATTTGAAAACTCAAAATTACTTGCTTCGATCTTGCAGCACACCCTTGGCCCCCTCTGTGGGTGTGGGCTCGGGGGTGTGGGGAGATGAGGTGGAACTGTGCCAAGGCGAGGGTCTGACGACCCTGCTTCTGCTCTTGACACAACTCCTGATTAGCTGCGTGACCTTGAGCACTTGTCTTTACCTCCTGGGACCTCCTAGATTTTTCAGCTGTAAAAATGAGGAAGCTTGGCTTTATGCTTTTTAAGATTCTTTCCTGCTCTAAAATTCCATGAGGTAGCCAAGTATTCCAAAGAAATGGGAAGATAAGTTTGATGCAGAGATACAACATTGAAATCAATATTCCAAACGGTCCATTTTCTGGACAAGATGGCGTGTGGGCTCAGAATTGGTGAATGGCAGATCTAAGCCTAGCACCCTAGACTCCAGTGGTTATTTCATGAATTCCATGGCCAAACACACAAGATTCTTCTATTTCTCAAATTAAGAGTCTCCTCAGCACAAAAATTTGACTTTGCCTGAACCTGGAAATATACATAGATATAGATACGGATATAGATATAGATATATTTCAGAATCCTGGCCTTCCCTTCCAGTGGAGCTAAGGTGAGGACCTAGAGTTCTGTGTCTTTGGGAGTCAAGACCATTGCCCACCGCTTGACCTCCAATAAGACCTAATGGGGAGGAATTAGCAGGAAAGGCCCTAGGTTTGTTTGTTTTTTAAGAATTTTTTTTTAATTCTGGCCTCTTTTGTTGGTTTTTTATTTATTTATTTTCGTCCATCTTTACTCTTTGGCCTGTGTGGGTCTCCCGTTACAATGGCCTCTCTTGTTGCAAAGCACCAGCTCTGGGCACATGTGCTGCAGAGTGCTGACTTGTAATTGGACACATTGGTCCAGCCGCTCCATGGCATGTGGGATCTTCCCCGGCCAGGGATCAAACCTGTGCCCCTTGCACTACAAGACAGACTCTCTACCTACTGGACCACCAGGGAAGCCCCCAGCCCCTGGATTTTATTCCTATCCTGTCCTTTCCCTCCCACCCCAAGCCATTGCTACGAACTAGAAGAGACCCTCCTGTCTTTTCAGTGTGAGCTCTTCAGTCTTCTTACTCTCCACCTTAAGCTCAACCTCTCAGCCGCAGACTCTCCCTACAGAAGGAAGGATGAGCAGTGGAGTGATGATTGGAAGAGACTTCAAAGCAGGGATGAGAACAAATGTGGCAGGATCCCACCACCATGCCCTTTGACCAAACACATCACAAGTGTGCGTTCTGTGCCCGACACCCAGATGATAAAGGACAGATGCCCATTCTCCTTGAAACAAGATAGTGGGTTCAGGGAATGGTACAGTGAGACCTACGGGAATCTGGTTTTCATGAAATATTGCTGATGCTGTGAAAGGAAGATGGGTAAGACCAGGGGATGGTGAGGATGGGTGAGAAAGCAGTCAACCTCATGCACTGCCTGAAGAACACTGGGCTTGGTCTTTGAACTGAAAAGCATTATGCCAACAACATTTTTAATGGTTGTTCAGTCTTCCAGAAGCTTAGTAGTGGCTCTCTGGTTCAGTTTGATCAAGGAGTTATTAGCATCGGAGGCCTGGCCTGCAAACTCAAGGACTCCTGATGTCACGTCTGTGGGACAAGACACTGTGTGTTCTAAACAACTTGGAAACAATCTTTAGAACACAGAGTTCTTTAGGTGCATACTGTTCATGTTGTTCCGAAAGAGACCATCAGCTACCTGAACAGGATGTAGTGTAACATTGTGAAAGCAGAATACACTTGACATTGGATGCTTCAGGATCTGAACAAGTGCTTCCCTGTTTGGTCTCTAGCTAGCTACAGTGTGCTTGGGATGAACAACAGATGAAAGGACATCCTGGGTGGAAATTCTACCACCCAGGAGCAATGTGAGAAGGGAGGCTCCCCCTTGCCTCTTTGTGCATTTGTTTATGCTCCCTCTGGTGGCTGATTCAGATCTGCCTGCTCTGTTCTTTTGAGTGTGAAGCAACCACACCCTTTCTGATTCAAGAGGCTCAGGGCACTGGGATCCCTTCCATGTCCATAGGAGCGAATGTCTGCAGGGTCGGCATCTATTCTGGTTTGGGTTTTAACCAGCTATTGGTTTTGGTGTTTGGAAACTTATGATGGAAATGAACATGTCTTATTCTTTTTGTGCCTGGCATACTGCTTGTACCCATACATGCATACTAAATCACTTCAGTCATGTCTGACTTTGCGACTCCATGGACTGTAGCCTGCCATGGAATTCTGCAGGCAAGGATTCCGGACTGGGTTGCCATGCCCTCCTCCAGGGGATTTTCATGACTCAAGGATCGAACCTGTGTCTCTTATCTCTCCTGCATTGATAGCCATGTCCCTTTGCAAAAGTTCATAGAATTATAGTTTTCCAGCTCTTGTTCTAGTTAGGCTCTTATGTGTTTCAGGAAGAATAATTGAGTAAGATTCCCTCATGATTACCTCAGTGGGATAAGGATGCTTGTGAGCAGGAGCTGTTGTAAGGTCAGGCCCTGAATACAGAGACTTGATAGAAAGCTCCAGAGCCAGTGAGAATATGACCCCTGAGAACAGGGGTTTGTGGGCCCAACCAACTAGCATCTCACTTTCATTTCCCTTTTTCTCTGGATGTTTTTGTCATCCACTAGTCTTTATTTTGCAGTTTCTGTTTGCTCACGTTCGCTTCTCCTTTATCATGTTGACTTGCATGGAACCCTTCTTGTCTTCTGTGACTTCTCTCAGAATGGCAATCCTTCAGGTTTATTTTTTTAATTTTTAAAAAATTTTGGCCGTGTTGTGCCATATGTGACGTTTTAGTTCCCTGACCAGGAATTGAACCCGTGTCCCCCATATTGAAAAGGCAAAATCTTAAACACTGGGAAGTCCCAATCCTTCAGTTGTATCTCCCTTTGCAGATGGACCTGTTCTTTCTTTGAATCAGCTGAAAGCATGGCCAGCCAGTGTAACTGAGTATATAGTACTCACCTGAAAGGAAACTTTGGACTCCAGCTCATCATATGGGAAAATTGGTTACCGCCACCCCCAAAGCTGAGGAGATTTACCTAAGACACACACATAACCATGGAGTGGTGGTAAGAGGAGACCCCAGTTCTCCTACAGTCTATGGAGGCAATTTTCATACTAAACTGTGTCATCTCCTATGGAAGTATGTGTGGTAGGAATGTTTCCTTGTATGGGTGTCTTCTTACTCACCTATTATGCTTGCAGTTGACAGATGGTCTTCTCTTTTCTGTCTCCTTCTTTCTCCCCACCTCCTGCTTAGGCATCTAATATAGGACCTATACCAGTGTCAGAATGGTGCTTAAGAGGAAGGTATTTAAAATTAGCTCCCTTTAATGGCATCTGTTTCTATTAGAATTCATGGGTAGTCTATGTGCCAGTGATTTCAAAGTCACTAAATTCAAGCTAAGATTGACAGTGAAGTGTCTTGGTTGCCAAATAAGATTCATTCTGGAAAGGGGAATTAATACAGTAAACCTCAAATGAGAAAACTTGACAAATGAACTGATTTCCAAGCTGCAGAGGCCAACTAGAAGGTAGGTAGGTTGTCAGTTGAAATATTTCACCCTTTATTTCTCTGTGGTTGAAGATACTAGAATATCATTTGGGGGTCATCCAGATTTAGAACTTCAGATAGTTGCTTTCAGTAGGCTGGGTTTGTATTTAGATTTAGAAGTCTACGACTTAACAGTTTTTCCCAAAACTTGCTTACTATAAAAGAAAATCCTAATATAGCAATCACATTGACAAATTCGTTCATACAACTGGAATGTTGCTGCTAACGCAATGGGATTTTGGGGTAGGAAAATAAAGACTATCATATTCACTACTGGGTTTAGCAGGTCAGTGAACCATCATATAGTCATTTGTTCATTCATGACACATTTGTTGAAAGGTTCCTATGATATAAGTACAATGCTGGGGATATGAAGGTGAATGAGACAATGTTGCCTGTAAGAAACTTTCTATATAGGGAGGAATTTAGACATGTAAAGAGAATGGTTACACCAGATCTAAGGAACTTGGACGTTATCAATGATAAAATTGTTGTTCAGTTTGCTAAGTTGTGTCCTACTCTTTCTGACCATGGATTGCAGCATGTCAGCTTGTCCTTACTATAGGGAGGAGATTTACTTAACCATGGAGTGGTGGTAAGAGGAGACCCCAGTTCTCCTACAGTCTATGGAGGCAATTTTCATACTAAACTGTGTCATCTCCTATGGAAGTATGTGTGGTAGGAATGTTTCCTTGTATGGGTGTCTTCTTACTCACCTATTATGCTTGCAGTTGACAGATGGTCTTCTCTTTCTGTCTCCTTCTTTCTCCCCACCTCCTGCTTAGGCATCTAATATAGGACCTATACCAGTGTCAGAATGGTGCTTAAGAGGAAGGTATTTAAAATTAGCTCCCTTTAATGGCATCTGTTTCTATTAGAATTCATGGGTAGTCTATGTGCCAGTGATTTCAAAGTCACTAAATTCAAGCTAAGATTGACAGTGAAGTGTCTTGGTTGCCAAATAAGATTCATTCTGGAAAGGGGAATTAATACAGTAAACCTCAAATGAGAAAACTTGACAAATGAACTGATTTCCAAGCTGCAGAGGCCAACTAGAAGGTAGGTAGGTTGTCAGTTGAAATATTTCACCCTTTATTTCTCTGTGGTTGAAGATACTAGAATATCATTTGGGGGTCATCCAGATTTAGAACTTCAGATAGTTGCTTTCAGTAGGCTGGGTTTGTATTTAGATTTAGAAGTCTACACGACTTAACAGTTTTTCCCAAAACTTGCTTACTATAAAAGAAAATCCTAATATAGCAATCACATTGACAAATTCGTTCATACAACTGGAATGTTGCTGCTAACGCAATGGGATTTTGGGGTAGGAAAATAAAGACTATCATATTCACTACTGGGTTTAGCAGGTCAGTGAACCATCATATAGTCATTTGTTCATTCATGACACATTTGTTGAAAGGTTCCTATGATATAAGTACAATGCTGGGGATATGAAGGTGAATGAGACAATGTTGCCTGTAAGAAACTTTCTATATAGGGAGGAATTTAGACATGTAAAGAGAATGGTTACACCAGATCTAAGGAACTTGGACGTTATCAATGATAAAATTGTTGTTCAGTTTGCTAAGTTGTGTCCTACTCTTTCTGACCATGGATTGCAGCATGCCAGTCTCCCCTGTCCTTCACTATCTCCTGGAGTTTTCTCAAACTCATGTTCATTGAATTGGTGATGCCATCCAACCATCTCATCCTCTGTTGTCCCCTTCTCATCCTGCCTTCAATCTTTCTCAGCATCAGGGTCTTTTCCAGTGAGTCAGCTCTTCGCATCAGGTGACCAAAGTATTGGAACTTCAGTATCAGTCCTTCCAATGAATATGATGATAAAGGAGGCCATGCTAAATTGTCTGTGGTACGACTGACTGGGCAGTAATGCCATCAGTCCTCTGATAACACTGTCCAGATGTCATGACATCATAGGCAGATGACCCTCATACCATATGTCAACTTCCCTTGCATGGGCATTTCAGTAATTGTTACAGACCACAGGTCTTGTGGTCCATGAGGTCTTTAGTGAAGGTTTAAGCCTTGATTTAATATGTTCCCAGATACTTCTCTTCACCAAGACATGTCTTCCAATATCATACTTGGAAGAAATTAGCTTTTATTATCACCTAAATTTGTATTTTATTATCTGGATTCTGGCATTCCCTGACAACATCTCCTTCTTCAGAATGTCCCTGCATCGTGCAATTAGTTAGATCAGTGGTTGATGAACGTTTTTATAAAGGGTCATATTGCAAATATTTTCCACACTGTGGGCTATATAGTCTTCATCACAGGTGCTCACCTCTCACATTGCAATGCAAAAGCAGCCATGTTGTTGTTTAGTTGCCCAGTGGTGTCCGACTCTTTGTGACCCCATAGATTGTAGCACACCAGGCCTCCCTGTCCCTCACCATCTCCTGGAGTTTGCTCAAGTCCATGTCCATTGCATCGGTGATACAGTCCAGCCATCTCATCCTCTGATGTCCTTTTCTCCTTCTGCACTTGATCTTTCCTAATATCAGGGACTTTTCCAATGAGTCATCTGACCTTATCTGATAACCAAAATACTGGAGCTTCAGCTTCGGCATCAGTCCTTCCAATAAATATTAAGGATTGACAAGCAGCCATAGACAGTATTTAAACAAATGGGCACTGTTGTGTTCCAATAAAACTTAATTTACAAAAATGGGGCTGGTAGGCTTTGGTTCATGGGCCATAGCTTGCTGACTCCTAGTCTAAGCCAGTAGGCAGTGAAATGTATGTCACATCTCTTTATGTTGAAACACTCTGCCTTTTATTAGTGGATCGGTTGCAAGGAATGGAAACCCACTTAAGTTACCTCTGGTTCTCAAACTTAAATGTTTATCTGAATCCCTTGGAAGGTTTGTTGAAACACAGACTGCTGGGCCCACTCACAGAATTTTTGACTGAATAGATTTGGAGTAAGGCCCAAGAATTTGAATTTCTAACAAGTTCCCAGATGATTCTGGTCCAAGGACCATACTTTGAGAGCCACTGCTTTAAGTAAAAGGGAAGAGGCTATAGAAGGAATTCATGTGGGAATTAGGAGTCTCAGCCATGAGGTCAAGAACATGGGACCCAGAGGGTCCTCCCTTCCACTCTATAAACTGGGCTATCACAGGGGCTAGTCATGCTTATCATCATGGCATTCTCTCATCTCGGTTTCTGCCTCAATTAGAATGATAGCTAAAACTGAAATATGATTAAGCCACTACCCCTTTTATGAGAACCTTTATAAATGTTCTTGGATTGAGTCCAAACTTCCTAACCTGGCTCACAGGACCTTTTATGACCTTCCTGCCTGCTCTGTTTCTCTGTCCTTATTTCCACCATCCTGGATTGGTCCACAACAGGGACTCTGGATTTTCTCTTTCAGCACACTCTCCATGTCATCATGTACCCCTTGTGCAGACTGCCATGTGGCCTTTTGACTCTGAGCTTTATGAGGACTGGAGCTTGTTATTGTCATTTTGTCTCCAGTGGCTGGCACAAGTGATCTTCAGTAAACATTAGATGAATGAATAGATCAATGATTTCTTCCTCAGATTTGCTACTGGATACAAGAGAAGGGTGAATTCAGGGCCACAGAGAAGATAAGCCTTTGAGGACTGATGACCCAAGAATCTTCATAGTAACTACACTTAAAAGTTGAGGGAGACTGCATGAGATACCATGTCATATCCACTAGGATAGCTCTAATAAAAAACACAGGGACAACAAAGGCCAACAAGGGTGTGGAGAAATTGGAACCCTCATACATTGCTGATTTGTAGTCATTTTGGAGACTACATTTGGAATGCTGCTGCCAACACAAAGGGATTTTGGGGTAGAAAAATAAAGACACTATCATATTTTCATATTTTTATCATATACTTTTATACTGTTTTTTGGAGAACAGTAGAAAAATTTCTGAAAAATTTAGACACAGAGTTGCCATATGATCTAGTCTTTCCACTCATAGGTGTATGCACAAGAGACACAAAAACATGTTCACGCAAAAGCATGAACACAAACACTCATAGCACCATTATTCATAAAAGCCCCAAAGTAGAAACAACCCATATATTCATCAAATGATGAATGGATAAATAAAATGTGGTATATCCATACAGTGAAATATTATTTACCCACAAAAATTGAATACTGCAACATGGATGAACTGCAAAAATATTATGCTAAGTGATAGAAACCAGTCACAGAAGGATACATATTTTATGATCCCATTTATATGATGTATCCAAAATAGTCAAATGCATAGAGATGGAAAGTTTAGTGATTGGCAGATGCTGAAGAAAGAGGGTAATAGGCAGTGACTGCTAGTGGGTATGGGGCTTCTTCTAGAGTGACAAAAACATTTTAAAATTAGGTAATGATGATAGTTACACAAAGGTAAATATATGATGATATATGTAAATACATGATGACATGTCAATCATGTCTCAGTGGAGGTGGGGGTGGGGAGTGCTCAGATTAATTCCAGAAAGGAATGGCCCTGCATTCAGAACATGCTGCCATATCTACAGTGCTGTCCTTTGACAATACTTTTCAGCACTCGAATGACTTGCCTAACAGCAAAAGTCACACTGGGTTTATTTATATCCCCACACAGTTTGGAACACACTGCGAATTCTAATGAGAAGTTTTTGATTTACTGATCTGATAAGAGAGACTCCTAATTTTCATGTTTCCATCAGAAGTAGTCACTATCTTGAGTATCCAGCACAATTTCATGTACCCCGTAACTCAGTCTATTCTTATTAATGAAAATGATGATTTCTCTCAAAATGTTAAAATCATTTTGTTGAAAAACAAAGCATGATCTAAATTTGTCTAAGACATCTAATGAAAGAGGCTTGCATTGTTTACAAATCTGCATCTGCTTTGTACACAAAGAGCTTTTATACTAAGGCCAACTGTTATTGTTTTCCTTCTTTATGCTGGAACCTTTCCTGAATTGGTGGCTGTGAACAAGCACAGTTGAGTGCCTAAATGTAGACCAGCAACTTTTCCTTTAATGCTGTTGATCTTCTATGACAGGAGTCCCCAATCCCTGGGGCACAGACTGGTACGAAGCCTCACAGCAGGGGGTGGGTGGCGTGTGAGTGAGTGAAGCTTCATCTGTATTTACAGCCATTCCTCATTACTTGAATTACCCCTTGAGCTCTCCTTCCTATCAAATCAGCGGCAGCACTAGATTCTCATAGGAGTGCAAACCCTACCATGACTGCACATGCAAGGGACCTAAGTTGTGTGCTCCTTATGAGAATCATGTTGAAACCATCCCTGCTCTGGTCTGTGGGAAAAAATGACCTTTCACAAAACTGGTCCTTGGTGCCAAAAGGTTGGGAATTGCTGTTATATGATATTGAAATTCTCATTAACTGTTTCTCCCATTAGTGGTATTACAGACTAATTCCCATCATTTCTCTAAAGCAAATAAGGGATGGCCTGTGATCAAAAATATTTCACAGGGGCTTCCCTTGTGGTCCAGTGAGTAAGGACACCGCCTTGCAGTGCAAGGGGCAGTGGTCTGATCCCTGGCCTGGGAAGATCCCACGTGCCGTGGAGTGGCTGAACCAATGTGTCCAACTACCGAGCCGGAACTCTGGAGTGCATGTGCCCAGAGCCAGTGCTCCGCAACAAGAGAGGCCACTGTGATGGGAGGCAAAGAACAGAGAAAATAAATAAATGAAAGACCAATAGGAGTGGCCAAAAAAAAAACCTTTTCATGGAAATAACACAACCAATTTTCATGTTTCCATCAGAAGTAGTCACTATCTTGAGTATCCAGCACAATTTCATGTACCCCGTAACTCAGTCTATTCTTATTAATGAAAATGATGATTTCTCTCAAAATGTTAAAATCATTTTGTTGAAAAACAAAGCATGATCTAAATTTGTCTAAGACATCTAATGAAAGAGGCTTGCATTGTTTACAAATCTGCATCTGCTTTGTACACAAAGAGCTTTTATACTAAGGCCAACTGTTATTGTTTTCCTTCTTTATGCTGGAACCTTTCCTGAATTGGTGGCTGTGAACAAGCACAGTTGAGTGCCTAAATGTAGACCAGCAACTTTTCCTTTAATGCTGTTGATCTTCTATGACAGGAGTCCCCAATCCCTGGGGCACAGACTGGTACGAAGCCTCACAGCAGGGGGTGGGTGGCGTGTGAGTGAGTGAAGCTTCATCTGTATTTACAGCCATTCCTCATTACTTGAATTACCCCTTGAGCTCTCCTTCCTATCAAATCAGCGGCAGCACTAGATTCTCATAGGAGTGCAAACCCTACCATGACTGCACATGCAAGGGACCTAAGTTGTGTGCTCCTTATGAGAATCATGTTGAAACCATCCCTGCTCTGGTCTGTGGGAAAAAATGACCTTTCACAAAACTGGTCCTTGGTGCCAAAAGGTTGGGAATTGCTGTTATATGATATTGAAATTCTCATTAACTGTTTCTCCCATTAGTGGTATTACAGACTAATTCCCATCATTTCTCTAAAGCAAATAAGGGATGGCCTGTGATCAAAAATATTTCACAGGGGCTTCCCTTGTGGTCCAGTGAGTAAGGACACCGCCTTGCAGTGCAAGGGGCAGTGGTCTGATCCCTGGCCTGGGAAGATCCCACGTGCCGTGGAGTGGCTGAACCAATGTGTCCAACTACCGAGCCGGAACTCTGGAGTGCATGTGCCCAGAGCCAGTGCTCCGCAACAAGAGAGGCCACTGTGATGGGAGGCAAAGAACAGAGAAAATAAATAAATGAAAGACCAATAGGAGTGGCCAAAAAAAAAACCTTTTCATGGAAATAACACAACCAATTCAGAAAAAAAGAACAGTATCAGGGCTTCCCTGGTGGTCCAGTGGGTAAGGACACCACCTTGCAGTGCAAGGGGCGCTGGTTCGATCCCTGGCCTGAGAAGATCCCACATGCTGTGGAGTGGCTGAACCGGTGTGTCCAACTATTGAGCTGGAACTCTGGAGCACATACACCCAGAGCTGGTGCTCAGCAACAAGAGAGGCCACTGCAATGGGAGGCCCACACAGGCCAAAGAATAAAGATGGATCAAAATAAATAAATAAACAATAAAAGAGACCAGATTTCAAAAAAAAAAAAAAAGAACAGTATTGCCATATATGGACGAAATCATGAAAACATTCACATTTGGCATGGGGGGAGGCTTAATAGAATGGAAAAGAAAAGATATAGCAATGTCAATCTAATGTCTGTTTCTCAAAAATCATACCAGGATAGAAGAGTTAAAATTTTCTCAGTTGGCTTTCATTAGATGTGGCCTTAGTGGATTTGTAACACTAAACTGCAGTCTGCAGCTGGACAGAGGTTTATGAGTGGCTTTGGGTCACTTGGTCACATTCCAACTTGACCTCCAGCTCCAGGAGACAGGGACTGTCTGAGAAGTCTTTCCTTTCTCAATCAAAATTATCTTTCCTGGAATTCTACTACTAAAAATTAGTATCTTTAAGGGTTTTTCTACTCAGTAGAGTCTCCTGTTAAACTAAAAATTGCCCCATAATGGGCTTAGTTGGCAGCCTCTGCCAAGAGAATTGAAGTTCACAAAATATACAAGATCTCAACTGGTTTTACATTAGACAGACTTCCAAGCTACCCTGACACTCCCTTAGATATTGAGTTCCTTTCCCAGTCCCACTCGTAACAGTGAGAAGAATTTATTTCTGATGACGCATCTTTCTGGAATTTTCTCAGACATTTGTCACAGGTGATAGATGTGACCTGAGTGCTCTGTGGTTTGTATAAGGTGAAGATGAAGAATCTGTCCTCTACTTGGGTGTCTTAAGGTTCTACCACTGAAGCCAAGGAAATGATTAAGAGTGATATCTCCTTAAGTTTGAGTAACAATTAAACAATAATTGACATTTTAAAGGTAATTAAAAGATATATTCAGGTCTTTCATAAACCTCTTCATTTCATTCCAAATGAAGAACAACTTAAATAGTTCAAGAGCCTTAAGATTTTATGATTCTTCTCTAGTCTCTCTCTATATAGTTCCTTTGCTCAGTTTCTTTCTGTGCCCTCTCTTCATGCCTTATGCATAGTTTCTTTCTTCCAGAGGCTATCTAATCATAACTCTTTCCTTACTTTCTTCTCTAACTATCTCTCTAGTTTTTCTTCCCTCCCTCTCTTTTTCTTTCTTTTGCTCATCCTACCTTTGTCTTAAATAACATAATATGAAACATATGTGTTTAGGGTTTTCCTAGTGGCTCAGCTGGCAAGGAATCTGCCTGTATTGTCGGAGACCTGGGTTCAATTCCTAGGTTGGGAAGATCTCTGGATGAGGGCATGGCAACCCACTCCAGTATTGTTGCCTGAAAATTCTATGGACAGAGGAGCCTGGTGGACTTCAGTCCATGAGCTGCTAAGAGTCAGACACAACTGAGCAACTAACACACACATAGGTGTTTAGAAATAGTTGTTTAATAAAGTTTTATTTCTTTTTCTTAACTTTTGTTTTATGTAGTATATATTTTAGTTCTAGAATTTTCATTTTTCATAGGTTCTATGCTAAGATTTTCTATTCATTCATTTTAAGCATGTTTTCCTCTAAGTCGTTGGGTATAGTTATAATGATGAGTGTAAAATCCCTGTTTGCTAATTCATAATGGGCTTAGTTGGCAGCCTCTGCCAAGAGAATTGAAGTTCACAAAATATACAAGATCTCAACTGGTTTTACATTAGACAGACTTCCAAGCTACCCTGACACTCCCTTAGATATTGAGTTCCTTTCCCAGTCCCACTCGTAACAGTGAGAAGAATTTATTTCTGATGACGCATCTTTCTGGAATTTTCTCAGACATTTGTCACAGGTGATAGATGTGACCTGAGTGCTCTGTGGTTTGTATAAGGTGAAGATGAAGAATCTGTCCTCTACTTGGGTGTCTTAAGGTTCTACCACTGAAGCCAAGGAAATGATTAAGAGTGATATCTCCTTAAGTTTGAGTAACAATTAAACAATAATTGACATTTTAAAGGTAATTAAAAGATATATTCAGGTCTTTCATAAACCTCTTCATTTCATTCCAAATGAAGAACAACTTAAATAGTTCAAGAGCCTTAAGATTTTATGATTCTTCTCTAGTCTCTCTCTATATAGTTCCTTTGCTCAGTTTCTTTCTGTGCCCTCTCTTCATGCCTTATGCATAGTTTCTTTCTTCCAGAGGCTATCTAATCATAACTCTTTCCTTACTTTCTTCTCTAACTATCTCTCTAGTTTTTCTTCCCTCCCTCTCTTTTTCTTTCTTTTGCTCATCCTACCTTTGTCTTAAATAACATAATATGAAACATATGTGTTTAGGGTTTTCCTAGTGGCTCAGCTGGCAAGGAATCTGCCTGTATTGTCGGAGACCTGGGTTCAATTCCTAGGTTGGGAAGATCTCTGGATGAGGGCATGGCAACCCACTCCAGTATTGTTGCCTGAAAATTCTATGGACAGAGGAGCCTGGTGGACTTCAGTCCATGAGCTGCTAAGAGTCAGACACAACTGAGCAACTAACACACACATAGGTGTTTAGAAATAGTTGTTTAATAAAGTTTTATTTCTTTTTCTTAACTTTTGTTTTATGTAGTATATATTTTAGTTCTAGAATTTTCATTTTTCATAGGTTCTATGCTAAGATTTTCTATTCATTCATTTTAAGCATGTTTTCCTCTAAGTCGTTGGGTATAGTTATAATGATGAGTGTAAAATCCCTGTTTGCTAATTCTAATACCTGGGTTGCCTTGAGGTCAGTCTTCATTGATTGTCTTTTCTCTCAAGAATGGGTGACATTTCTGGTTCTTCATAGCTCAAGTAATTTTTTGTTATATCCTGGACATTCTGAATGTTATAGAGGCTCTGGATTCTGTTATATTCCTCCAAAGAGTGCTTCTCTTTTTAAGCAGGAATTTAAATTGATTGAACTTAAGTACTGCAAACTCTGTCTCTCAAATCTCAGTATAATTACTTTGTCCTTTTAGTTAGAATACTTTGGGTCTTCCCTGTGTGTGTGGTTCAGGGGTCAGCTGGAGATTTGCAAAGCATACACATAGAATTTAGACTTCTTTTTCTCCTGATAACTTCCCTATTGGATTTTTCTCTCACACTCTAGTGACTATACATATGAATTGCCCTGAACATTTCAGGCTAGAAAAACTGGATTTTCTTTCTTTTTCTTCTTCTTTTTCTTTTCATTTTCTTTTCTTTTCTTTTTTCCATGTCATGCCACGTGACTTGCAGGATCTTGGTTCCCTGACCAAGGATTGAACCTGGACCATGTCAGTAAAAGTGCAGGATTTTTACCACTGGACAGCCAGGGAATTCCAAAACTGGATTTTCTATAAGAGTTTTAGTGTTGACTAACTTCAAACTAAGAGCTGCAAAGAATGGAAGCTCATTCCATATTTTTCCCTGCTTTCCAAAGTTGATACCTCAGAAGAATTTTCTTATTTTTGCTCACTCACCAGAGCCTTCAGGAAGCTGGGTTTTTTTTGTGTGTGTGTGTGTTCCCCAGAGTGTGTAGCTGTTAATTATGTGAAGTTTAGTCCAGTAGGAGCTTATTCAGCTCTTCTGGGAGCACAGCCACCTTTTCTTGATTTGTGAAATGATATGAGTTCAGCCTTTCCTGTGTCTTTCTCTAAAAGAATGCTAATTTACATTGCAGTTCAGAGCCCTTGATTGATTTTTTGTTTGGGTCAGTGACCTTCAGTGGTGAGACAGCTCTATAGCCCAATCTAGGGAAAGATGTTAAATCAAGCTTCGTTTCAATTTATTCAACAAAATTCCTTGTCATCCTGTTACAAGAAAAACCTTGGGTTGTCTAGGGACCATCCTTGAATTTTGTGGGAGAAAGGCAAAACTATCAGAATGATTATATGCTTAAGAGGAAAAAAAGATCTTATCTTTGAGAAACACTGATTCCATATCAGGTATTCATTTTGCAAACTCTGTCTCTCAAATCTCAGTATAATTACTTTGTCCTTTTAGTTAGAATACTTTGGGTCTTCCCTGTGTGTGTGGTTCAGGGGTCAGCTGGAGATTTGCAAAGCATACACATAGAATTTAGACTTCTTTTTCTCCTGATAACTTCCCTATTGGATTTTTCTCTCACACTCTAGTGACTATACATATGAATTGCCCTGAACATTTCAGGCTAGAAAAACTGGATTTTCTTTCTTTTTCTTCTTCTTTTTCTTTTCATTTTCTTTTCTTTTCTTTTTTCCATGTCATGCCACGTGACTTGCAGGATCTTGGTTCCCTGACCAAGGATTGAACCTGGACCATGTCAGTAAAAGTGCAGGATTTTTACCACTGGACAGCCAGGGAATTCCAAAACTGGATTTTCTATAAGAGTTTTAGTGTTGACTAACTTCAAACTAAGAGCTGCAAAGAATGGAAGCTCATTCCATATTTTTCCCTGCTTTCCAAAGTTGATACCTCAGAAGAATTTTCTTATTTTTGCTCACTCACCAGAGCCTTCAGGAAGCTGGGTTTTTTTTGTGTGTGTGTGTGTTCCCCAGAGTGTGTAGCTGTTAATTATGTGAAGTTTAGTCCAGTAGGAGCTTATTCAGCTCTTCTGGGAGCACAGCCACCTTTTCTTGATTTGTGAAATGATATGAGTTCAGCCTTTCCTGTGTCTTTCTCTAAAAGAATGCTAATTTACATTGCAGTTCAGAGCCCTTGATTGATTTTTTGTTTGGGTCAGTGACCTTCAGTGGTGAGACAGCTCTATAGCCCAATCTAGGGAAAGATGTTAAATCAAGCTTCGTTTCAATTTATTCAACAAAATTCCTTGTCATCCTGTTACAAGAAAAACCTTGGGTTGTCTAGGGACCATCCTTGAATTTTGTGGGAGAAAGGCAAAACTATCAGAATGATTATATGCTTAAGAGGAAAAAAAGATCTTATCTTTGAGAAACACTGATTCCATATCAGGTATTCATTTTACAAATGCTGTTTTGTTTAATCCTCATAACTCTGCCAAGTAGATATTATTGTCTGGTTTTTATAGAGGAGAGAAGTGACATTCAAGACTTGCACAGCTGGTAATTTTCATGGACTTTTAATTAAAAAATGAGTCAATGCTAAAAAAATTAGGTTACTCATCATACTGCCTTCTCAAAAATAACATTAATAATAGTAATAAAAATAACAACATCCAAGTGCAACTTTTCCCCCTAGGAAGAAACACTTGTACAGCCCCTGACTTTTGACTGACAAGGTTCCATAAATGCTAAGTATAGTTTTCTATTAAGATTGAACCTCTGAGAAAAAAGTCATGGGCTGACCATCTTCAAAGTGTCCATTTAAGGTTATTTTCTGTCAGCCAGGTGGCTAATGGACTGTGTTAGACAATGGATAGATACTGTATTCTATCTGAAACCATGGAATCGGAAGGAAAAAAGAGCAATTCTGTATGTATTTGGTTGTCTGCTGCTTGGGAGCTCAAGCTGCAGAGAACATTTATTTCATTTTAGCAAATGGATGGCGCCTCCCTCTTTTAGGCTAAAAGAAAACCTCTGTTCTGGCCTTAGTGTGAGCAGGGGCATCAGTGATGGAGTATCCTGTGTGAGTCATTGACCTCACACTGGGCAAAAATGGTTAAATCATTCTGGAACAACTCTAAGGGAAAATGTTCAGTTATTGGTAGTCTTATGTAATACTAGATTTTTTAAAATATTGACTACTTCCTGTTTTACAAGGGGAACTCACAGACAACAGAAACTGAGCTCCCTGTTGAATTGAATAATGACCCTGTTAAAAGATGAGAACACAAGAAGAGTTGTTTAAAGCACAGTTGAAAGAAGGAAGTAATAAACGTAACTTAGACAACAGACAGTGGTCTTGGCCCAGGTGGTTGGAGATACTGGGAAAGCATTGGTTTTCAATTTCCAACCCATATAGTCATGGAAGCACTGTAACCTGAAGGGTTGCATTTCTCCTCCACAGTCTGCACCTCCTTTCATGGTTAGTCATTTGACCTTGGGGAAGTCACTTTACCTCTCTGAGCATCAGTTTCCTCACCTAGAAAGGAAAGAAGTCAAATGGTATTCATTTTACAAATGCTGTTTTGTTTAATCCTCATAACTCTGCCAAGTAGATATTATTGTCTGGTTTTATAGAGAAGTGACATTCAAGACTTGCACAGCTGGTAATTTTCATGGACTTTTAATTAAAAAATGAGTCAATGCTAAAAAAATTAGGTTACTCATCATACTGCCTTCTCAAAAATAACATTAATAATAGTAATAAAAATAACAACATCCAAGTGCAACTTTTCCCTAGGAAGAAACACTTGTACAGCCCCTGACTTTTGACTGACAAGGTTCCATAAATGCTAAGTATAGTTTTCTATTAAGATTGAACCTCTGAGAAAAAAGTCATGGGCTGACCATCTTCAAAGTGTCCATTTAAGGTTATTTTCTGTCAGCCAGGTGGCTAATGGACTGTGTTAGACAATGGATAGATACTGTATTCTATCTGAAACCATGGAATCGGAAGGAAAAAAGAGCAATTCTGTATGTATTTGGTTGTCTGCTGCTTGGGAGCTCAAGCTGCAGAGAACATTTATTTCATTTTAGCAAATGGATGGCGCCTCCCTCTTTTAGGCTAAAAGAAAACCTCTGTTCTGGCCTTAGTGTGAGCAGGGGCATCAGTGATGGAGTATCCTGTGTGAGTCATTGACCTCACACTGGGCAAAAATGGTTAAATCATTCTGGAACAACTCTAAGGGAAAATGTTCAGTTATTGGTAGTCTTATGTAATACTAGATTTTTTAAAATATTGACTACTTCCTGTTTTACAAGGGGAACTCACAGACAACAGAAACTGAGCTCCCTGTTGAATTGAATAATGACCCTGTTAAAAGATGAGAACACAAGAAGAGTTGTTTAAAGCACAGTTGAAAGAAGGAAGTAATAAACGTAACTTAGACAACAGACAGTGGTCTTGGCCCAGGTGGTTGGAGATACTGGGAAAGCATTGGTTTTCAATTTCCAACCCATATAGTCATGGAAGCACTGTAACCTGAAGGGTTGCATTTCTCCTCCACAGTCTGCACCTCCTTTCATGGTTAGTCATTTGACCTTGGGGAAGTCACTTTACCTCTCTGAGCATCAGTTTCCTCACCTAGAAAGGAAAGAAGTTGGGTTATCTTTTAGATCCCTTCCAGTTTTTATTTTTAAATATCCTAGAGTCTTTCTTGAGTTTTGTACCCAGGTTTTGTTTTGTTTTGTTTTGTCTTGTTTCACTCCATCCCAGGGTCAAAAATTCTACATGTGGGAAAACCAAATGGCATCAGAGTAGATAAATGACTCAGAACTTTTGACTTAGAATGGAAACAAATCAAAATAAAAGCAAAAAAGAAAAAAAAAAAGAATACATCTTTCTCACCCAAACTAGAAAATAGATGGCAGGTGATAAATGAATAGACTTTGGACTACTCTCTGACTGTAAACTTTCCTGCACTTTTATGTGAAACTAACAGTTCACTTTAAATATCTACAATGAGCTCTAGCAGAGGAGAGCAGGCAGCTCAAATAATGAAGGTCAGCAACCGATGCCCAAATCCCACTGCTTTAGAATGTGCTCAAAGACAGCCTCAAATGCATGAAGAGGAACACACACGTTTGTCCCACCCATGACTCTGTCAGTAGCAGCCTGGTCCAGTGGTAGACATGGTGGCACTCCAAAGGTCAAATAGACCCAGTGGGGAGGGCACTCAATTTGGGGAGGTTCCCAGTGTGACCTTGATGGAAAAGATGGAATAAGCTGTTCAGGCTTAAAAGCCTGAGATTGTGGATTGCTTTTGAACCATTATAGCTTTGAGATGCATTGGCAGTAAAAGAACTGGAGGTACCATAGAAAAGAGGTAAGGTTGTTTGTTTCCTGAGGAAATGGTGTTTCTCAGAACATAAGTAGAAGCCAAACCTTTCCTGTCTTGATGTTTTGGCTTCTGAGGAATAGAGGAATCCTCCCTCTATTCGTATAGAGGGAGTGAATGAATCAAACACCACTAACTGAAAAAAGCCAAGCAGACATGACAGAAGAAGGAAAAAAGAGAAGAGGTGGCATAGAAAGGAGAAAGGGGGCAGAGTGAGTTAACCTGGTGATCCAGCATTTATGGGACTCTTGCATGATCCCACTATATCAGTGGTGTGGCTAATCCAGCATTTATGGGTTTTCAGAGTGGGCAACAAACCTTAGGAATAATATTACTGGTCAGGTCTGGAGTTACTGCCGGAAGCATTTCCTTCAATATCTGTGTCTTATCTTTGGTTCTTCTCAAAGCAGACCTTAGGAGAGGACTTGGATACAGATCTTACATAGCTCAAATGAGGGAATGGGAAAAAATGAGACAGAAAAGAGAGGCTAGGAAAGGGTGAGGAATAGGTTATCCTTGTAGGTAACTGGAGCTCAAGTCCTTAGGAACTCTCTGAGAAACTGTATAGAAATTTTTGTTAGTTTCCTAAGGCTGCTGTAATAAATAACCACACATTTGATTGGTTAAAACAGTGGAGATGTATTCTCTCCTAGTTCTTGAGGCCATAAGTCTGAAATCAAGGTGTCAACTTCCTTCTGAAGTCTCTGAGGAAGAATCTGTTCCATGTGTCCCTCCTAGCTTGTGGTAGTTTACCAGCACTCCTTGGCTTGTAGGTGCATCCCACCAACCTCTGTGTGCATCTTCGTGTCACCTTCTCTGTCTGTCTTCTCTTGTCATTAGATTTAAGATCCACCCTAATCCAGGATTATTTCATCTCAAGACCCTTAACCATGTCTGCAAAAAACCTTTTTCCAAATAAGGACACACTCACAGGTTCCACCTGGATATCTCTTGGAGTGGGGGGTGGATCATTCAGCTTACTACAGGATCCCTTAGAACCATCCCACTGGGAAGCTGGAATATGTCATCCACTGACTCTGATCTCATATTGCTTAAAGACTGCCCCTATGAGGGCATTGGATCTCCTGCCCTTCTGGGCTGTCCTTACTTAGGGCTGAGCAAGCTCCTTTGATGCTAGCGAAATTTCCAAGACAGAGAAGCAAGGGGAGGCAATGCTTGAGATGGAACTGTCTTGATGTTTTGGCTTCTGAGGAATAGAGGAATCCTCCCTCTATTCGTATAGAGGGAGTGAATGAATCAAACACCACTAACTGAAAAAAGCCAAGCAGACATGACAGAAGAAGGAAAAAAGAGAAGAGGTGGCATAGAAAGGAGAAAGGGGGCAGAGTGAGTTAACCTGGTGATCCAGCATTTATGGGACTCTTGCATGATCCCACTATATCAGTGGTGTGGCTAATCCAGCATTTATGGGTTTTCAGAGTGGGCAACAAACCTTAGGAATAATATTACTGGTCAGGTCTGGAGTTACTGCCGGAAGCATTTCCTTCAATATCTGTGTCTTATCTTTGGTTCTTCTCAAAGCAGACCTTAGGAGAGGACTTGGATACAGATCTTACATAGCTCAAATGAGGGAATGGGAAAAAATGAGACAGAAAAGAGAGGCTAGGAAAGGGTGAGGAATAGGTTATCCTTGTAGGTAACTGGAGCTCAAGTCCTTAGGAACTCTCTGAGAAACTGTATAGAAATTTTTGTTAGTTTCCTAAGGCTGCTGTAATAAATAACCACACATTTGATTGGTTAAAACAGTGGAGATGTATTCTCTCCTAGTTCTTGAGGCCATAAGTCTGAAATCAAGGTGTCAACTTCCTTCTGAAGTCTCTGAGGAAGAATCTGTTCCATGTGTCCCTCCTAGCTTGTGGTAGTTTACCAGCACTCCTTGGCTTGTAGGTGCATCCCACCAACCTCTGTGTGCATCTTCGTGTCACCTTCTCTGTCTGTCTTCTCTTGTCATTAGATTTAAGATCCACCCTAATCCAGGATTATTTCATCTCAAGACCCTTAACCATGTCTGCAAAAAACCTTTTTCCAAATAAGGACACACTCACAGGTTCCACCTGGATATCTCTTGGAGTGGGGGGTGGATCATTCAGCTTACTACAGGATCCCTTAGAACCATCCCACTGGGAAGCTGGAATATGTCATCCACTGACTCTGATCTCATATTGCTTAAAGACTGCCCCTATGAGGGCATTGGATCTCCTGCCCTTCTGGGCTGTCCTTACTTAGGGCTGAGCAAGCTCCTTTGATGCTAGCGAAATTTCCAAGACAGAGAAGCAAGGGGAGGCAAGTGCTTGAGATGGAATACAGTGAAAATGCATAGGAATTGACAATGCATAGGTTCACTCCTAGGGAGTGAACCAGAGTGGTGTGAGGCATAAGCAGTGAGTGCTACAAAGCCAAACAAGGGCTTCCCTGGTGATTCAGTGGATAATAAACTGCCTGCCAATGCAGGGGTTCCATCCTGCACTGGCAGACATGAACACGAGTTCTATCCCTGGTCAGGAAAGATGCCACATGCTGGGAGGCAACTAAGTCCATGTGGCACAACTACTGAGCCTGTGCTCTGCAACAAGAGAAGCTACCACAGAAAGAACCACAACTAGAGAGTAGCCCCCACTTGCCACAACTAAAGAAGGCCCAAGCAAAGCGATGAAGACCCAGAACAGACAAAAAAAAAAAAAAACATACATACATCCATAAATTTTTTTTCCTAAAAAAAAAGGCAAGCAAAACAGAGACACTGGACGGGGTGACTGCCAGGCCAGTTGGTGCGAATGGATGAGGACAATGTGGGAAGGCTGGCACAGCTGGCCAGAGTAGAGAGAAACTGAGATAGTAGCACAGGAGCAGGATGCATGCAGACTCAAGCCTGCCATCTTCTCGGTCCCTCAGCAGCACTTGGCCCCCAGGAGTTATTGGAATAGTTGCTTGAGGAACTGCCCAGCTACCCTGGAAAAGCTGTCCAAAGGCCCTGGTGGTGTCCTTTGGGCCCTGCAGCCTTATCTTACTTGAAGTACTTTTTAGGTGGGTGTCAACAAAGACTTCCAAAGTTGATTAAATCCGAATCTGCCTGAAACGCAGGAAACTTGGGCATGCTCCCAGGGTTGGGAAGACCCCCTGGAGAAGGATATGGCTACCTATTCCAGTCTTCTTCCCTAGAGAATGATATGGACAGAGGAGCCTGGCAGGCTACAGTCCATGGGGTCGCAAAGAGTCCGACGCAACTGAGCGACTAACATTTTCACTTTCAGAGCAAAGACTTCCCAAATTGGTTAAATCCTTGGGGTCTGGGAAGGTGTTTCCTGAGTATCTATCAGTAGTGAAGACTCCCACCATTTGAAGGCCCAGAGACAGATTTCGTCCCGGAGAAGAAAAGAGATTAGCAAAAGGCAAACAAAGTGGTCAGGTTCATACCCTTGGCTTTAGATTCTTTTGTTTGTTTATTCTGGCTGAAGGAAGAATAAACAAGAAAATAGCTCAAAAGGAGTGGTGTGAGGAAAGTGGCTACAAAGCCAAACAAGGGCTTCCCTGGTGATTCAGTGGATAATAAACTGCCTGCCAATGCAGGGGTTCCATCCTGCACTGGCAGACATGAACACGAGTTCTATCCCTGGTCAGGAAAGATGCCACATGCTGGGAGGCAACTAAGTCCATGTGGCACAACTACTGAGCCTGTGCTCTGCAACAAGAGAAGCTACCACAGAAAGAACCACAACTAGAGAGTAGCCCCCACTTGCCACAACTAAAGAAGGCCCAAGCAAAGCGATGAAGACCCAGAACAGACAAAAAAAAAAAAAAACATACATACATCCATAAATTTTTTTTCCTAAAAAAAAAGGCAAGCAAAACAGAGACACTGGACGGGGTGACTGCCAGGCCAGTTGGTGCGAATGGATGAGGACAATGTGGGAAGGCTGGCACAGCTGGCCAGAGTAGAGAGAAACTGAGATAGTAGCACAGGAGCAGGATGCATGCAGACTCAAGCCTGCCATCTTCTCGGTCCCTCAGCAGCACTTGGCCCCCAGGAGTTATTGGAATAGTTGCTTGAGGAACTGCCCAGCTACCCTGGAAAAGCTGTCCAAAGGCCCTGGTGGTGTCCTTTGGGCCCTGCAGCCTTATCTTACTTGAAGTACTTTTTAGGTGGGTGTCAACAAAGACTTCCAAAGTTGATTAAATCCGAATCTGCCTGAAACGCAGGAAACTTGGGCATGCTCCCAGGGTTGGGAAGACCCCCTGGAGAAGGATATGGCTACCTATTCCAGTCTTCTTCCCTAGAGAATGATATGGACAGAGGAGCCTGGCAGGCTACAGTCCATGGGGTCGCAAAGAGTCCGACGCAACTGAGCGACTAACATTTTCACTTTCAGAGCAAAGACTTCCCAAATTGGTTAAATCCTTGGGGTCTGGGAAGGTGTTTCCTGAGTATCTATCAGTAGTGAAGACTCCCACCATTTGAAGGCCCAGAGACAGATTTCGTCCCGGAGAAGAAAAGAGATTAGCAAAAGGCAAACAAAGTGGTCAGGTTCATACCCTTGGCTTTAGATTCTTTTGTTTGTTTATTCTGGCTGAAGGAAGAATAAACAAGAAAATAGCTAATCAAAAACAAGAATGGAGTCCTGGGTGGCATTCTAATCCTGCTGGCTAAGTCAAGTGCCTGGAAGAGGAAAGAAGAGTCAACTCAATGCTCCAGAGGCTTCACAAGGTCCTGAGCTAATCTGGGCACCAGGTTAGGATCTCAGGGGACAGGACAGCAGTGGTGTCTTCAGGCTAGGTGGCCAGGTCAGGGATTATCAGAAAGTTCCCCTCCCTTTTTGCCTACTTGAATTCTGTCTGAATCCTAAGCATAAAAAGGGGTGACATTTTCTCACCATCCTGCTGCACCTAAACCTCACAAATCCCTAAGACAGGGGAAGGGATAAATATTTTTTCTGCTCCTTATTGTTAGTCCTGCAGTCTCCTTATTGTAGTCACCATCTAACCTCTGACCAGACACCCAGCACCTTCACCCTACACTTTCACTGAAGACTTTACCACCAGGATCACCGTCTTACAGTCCACCACTATGACCGTCTTAATTCTTGGTCATCTCAACATACATGTGAAGAGTCCTTCCAGCCTTCTGGCCTCCTGTGTCCTTGACAGCCTCACTTCCTGTGATCTTCACCACCTTCATCTCAGCCATTGCCAAGGTCTCATTACCAAGGAATGCTGGAAAAGACCCTGTCATTTCCAGCTTCACACATTCCTACCTCTGATCATCCCAGTTTACACTCTCTTGTGTTCTAACTCTAACCAACCTTAAGCCCCCCTAGGTTCCCCCTAGGTGTCAGCTTTTCACCATCACTCACACCCTACATTTCCTCCATCTCCACCTTTTCTATTAGAGTCTAATCTTCACTGTACATACCACTCCTTGTATACACTGTCAATTTCGTGTAGCTTCTCTCAACTCCATCATTTTGCTCAGCTTTGCCAAGCCAGCTAGCTCAGCCTTGTTTAATTCCAGCCTGCCACCTCTTCCATCCCAGCTCCCAAATAGCCAAAATGGCTGGCAAAAAAAAAAAGCATTCAACTGTTGCTGGCTGGTCTTGCTTGAAATTTGCAATAGCAGACCTCAAGTGGGACTTCAGTATAGCCAGGCAGTCATACCCAGTTTTCCCCCATAAATTCACTGTCCTCTCTCCCTGAGATGACTATTTTATACTTTTTCATCTGTCCTCAACTCCCAACCCCTGCCACCAGAAATCCCTCCCTCATTCTCCTTTCTTAACCTTGTCTCTTAATATCCTGAGACAGAAGCAATCAGGAGAGTGCTTTCCTACTGTGTGACTCCAT
This sequence comes from Tragulus kanchil, assembly GCA_022376925.1. Classification (NCBI taxonomy): domain Eukaryota; kingdom Metazoa; phylum Chordata; class Mammalia; order Artiodactyla; family Tragulidae; genus Tragulus; species Tragulus kanchil. The sequence continues at coordinate 92,029,572 of JAIOJX010000001.1, read as the reverse complement.
ATCTGTCTACCTTCCTGCATGTGTACTCATGAGTCTGCCTCTTTTCTTTTCCTGAGAAAGGGAACAAACTGTTGGTTCTTCTCCCCAAGGCCAACTCTTCTACGTGTGAACTAGATCCCATCCTGTGTTGCTCACTCAAGACTCTGCCCCGGCCATCATGTCCTCTCTCTAACTCTTGCTTCTCTCATATTTCTCTACCTCCTGAATCATTCTCATCGGTAAAAAAACAAAACAAAAAAAAGATGTCATAACACCTGCTATCAAAAATAAGCCAAGTCTCCCTGATGTACACACCTCTCCAACTAGCTCTCATTTTTCCCTTCTCCTTTATAGTACAACCCCTTTACAAAGTTGGCTATACTTGTCATCTTCACTTCCTCTCCTGCCATGACTCTTGAACCCCCTCTATTTCCTGGTGTCAAGGAAATGAGAACCATTTTCCCAGACCTGCTGTTCGATCTGCAGCAAACATTTCAATGTCAGCCTCCTTTCATACCTCTAATGTTCTTCTCCAAGGAGGTTGTTTCCACCCCCAGGAAGCTCCCCTTGGATAGGGAACCCCCAGACTCTAGTACCTGCTTGGTCTGGGGCTGAATTGACCCTGATGGAAGATCAGTTAGATTCCCCTGGAGAAGCCATTCTGAGTCCGTGTCTCACCCTGGACACTTCTATGTTCACAGGTTTCACACTGCACCCTTCACTCCAGCAATGACGAAAAATGGGTCCCCCTGAGGACCCTCCTCTGTTACAGTCCCGGGGCCGACACAGCACCCCGTGGCTGAACACCAACACCTGTTCTGCTCAGACCTGGTGCATGTTTTCACATGGACCATCTTCACTTCTCTTTTAGAAAACATGCAAGCTCTCCTTAGGGGGGATTTTCCCCATGCAAGGCATGTAAAGAGACAAGTATGTAGGAAATAGCAAAGCAACTGATTTAATAAATATTTGTTAATCTGCTGTTTCATGTCAGGTGCCTATTCACAGCAGTATTAGATAAAACAACCAAATTCCTGTCCATATGGATAGTCCATCAAGTGTTTAATCTATCCTCCTATTATCTGTCTATTTAGCAACCATATATCTTATCTATCTATCAAAGCTTGTCTATCTGTCTATCAAAGGCTACAGTCCATGGGGTCACAAGAGTCGGACACAACTTAGCACCTAAACCACCACAACCATCGGTGTTATAGGTCATAAAGAATCTTACTTTCCAGGTACCTAGTAAAACATGAGTATCTAAGGTTTGTTTCTATAGCTGTGTGACCCGCATAGAAATACATATTGGTCTTGTGCTGACCACAGGGAGTAGTAAAATCCACACTTACCTAGTTTCCTCCTTCCCTGTCTCAAAACTGTCTAAGTAAAGATGGTCACACCCCATTTGCACATATCTCAAGCAGTATGAGATAAGGCATACAGAGCTGTTCTTTAGTTCTTTATTAAATAGTCATCCATATTATTTTCTTTTCAGTTTATCATCATACATGTTTTTTGCAATTTAAGAATGACACTATGGTCGTAGTTACTGAGAAAACTGTTGATAAGTGTTATTCTAAGCATCACAAAGATAATAGAGTTAATACTTCATTTGTGATCATGCTAATTTCATGTAATTCTGAGGTATACACTGTATATATTACCGATATGTAACCCCTGTATAGCTGTGTTCTGCAAGAGATAAGCATCTTTATTCTTCAGGATCCTCAACACTTGATGAAGAAACTGTAAGTCAACACACGTGGCCTCTAGGGGGAGCTCAAGACTTCTCTCTCCGCCCTGTATCCTCTGGGGAAGATGAGGATTGGTAGAGATAGGTGAAAGGCAAGGACGTTATTGGGCCCAAGTGTGGACAGGTGGCTGTTGACTGTGCCTTGCCTGGAGGTTAGAGGGCTTTGGATATGCATAATGAAGGTCTTTGGACCTTCCAGCGGGCTTCCACCTCGTGAGAGTTCTCCCATGGGCTGATATCATAAAGGGGTACCTTTCCACACCCAGGGAACCATGGCAGAAAACGAATGGGACAGAGGAAAGGATGACACATAGACATGTGTTAATCTGGGCTGTAACCCTATGACTTTCCACACCCCAGCCGTGCTCTCCAGATCTAGGGCTTTGACATGGGGGAAAGAGGGGTTGAGGGTCAAAGCCACATGACATCAGACAGAGAGACTTTGCCTGGAAGTCTCCCTGTTGACCTCTTAGACAAGCCCAGTAGGGCTTTCCGTGGCCACAGTGGTTAATGTTTGTGGACTTGACATCCAGGCCTGCTCATCCCTTCATTAGTAACACAAGTAGCCTGAACCAACACAACAATCCAACCCATGATGTAGAAAATGTGTCCTGAGAAAAAATACATGGCATGAACAGAAATACAACACTGTGTGTTTGTGCAAATGAGTTATAAAAATTATATATTGGGTAAAGTTGCAAGTAATGTATTACCAAGCAGAATACACACACACACACACACACACACACTCACTCACTCACACATGCACATAACCAAAGTGAATGCATATGTTATGGAATCCTGTCCATGGCGTGCAGCTGAAAACACTAGGACTCACGATCATTTACTGAGTCAGCTCTGCCAATTCAGTGGATCTTCAGGGATGAGAAGTTCACTCAATGGGAAGAAGGACCTTCCAGGGGAAAGAAATAGCAAAGCTTTAGTTTCTCTGGACCCCTGTCTCAGTTTGGATTCCCTCAAAACAGATGCTGAGTGGAGGACTTGGGTGTAGGTCATTTATTTGTGAGGTGGTGTCAAGATGCACCAGGGAGGGATGGGGAGAGTGAGGGATGAGAAGTCAGTAGATGTGAATTCATGTGAAGATTACCACTCAGGGCAACTAGGCTTTGATCCCATGATGGACCACACAAGACGACACATGGTTCACACCTGGGAATCTCCTTCCTGAAGGCTGGGAAGGCTGGGACATTGTTGCACCAGCTCCCATTTCCCACAATTGAGGATTTCCCTCTGAGGCATCAACTTGCCTGCCCTTCTGGGTTTCACTCATGATATGAGTTGACTGTTAGTGTGCCCAAGATTATCCAAGACTTCAGGAATATGGGCCTGGGTATCAACCACATGCTCGTATTGAGATAGACAAGTTAGTCTAGAGGACCTCCAAGGCTCCTCCCAGCTGTTATGTTCAATGATTCCCTGATGTGTAGAGTTGCCTGTACCATGGATTTTCCACCATAGGTGATGGGGAATTGCCCATCTCTAGAAGTAACCAAGCAGATGCTTGGTAAGCACTTGGAAAGAATGTTGTAACATGAAATCTATGATTGGAAATGAGGAACTTTTAACACATCTGCTGTTTAAGGTTGAGATCCTGGGAAATAGACCCTGCGATGAAGATTCAGGTGTGAATGATTTATTAAGGAAGTGCTCCCTGGGGAGAGCAAGAAGGGAGTGGAAGAAGTTGTATGAGAGCAGAAGGAAGCCAAGCAAGAGTTCCATGTTGGGGAAAGTCCCAGCCCCAGACTGATCCCATGGGGAAGTTGGAGTGTGTAGTATACCTCAGATTCTGTGGGACTCCAAGCCAGGGAGATGATTTGCATATTCCCTCACCCATTGACCATTAGCTAAGGGCCATCCCAGGAGGATGTAAAGTCCTAAGCACATCTGGCTCTCTATGAGTATAGGCAGAGCAGCTCTGGTGGCCTGAGCACAGTCTTCTGAGGAGAACAGGTGTAGGCAGCTAGGACCAAAAGGACGATGAAGCCAGAGGGGTACCCAGAAACATCAGTACAAGGAGTTCTAGAGGCCACTGTCATTGTCAGCTGCAGCTGCTACAAGGGTGGTCGTCACACTGGTGTGGAGTTTGCTCTATTCCGCTATAGGTTTGCAAGGCCTGGTGGACCGCAGCCTTGGCTCCAGGGCTCCACACGTCCTGTCTGTGGCCTCTTCTCATGCTCTATGCAGTCACCATACAGGATACAGCTTTTCAGAGCTGGAACTTCCAGAATCTCATGACGATGAAGAGGGCAACCCAGGGACTTTCTTTCTTTCTTTTTTTTTTGTTTTAACAGACTGGAAATTAGAGTTTATCAGATACAGAAAGGATGACCCCCGAGCCCTCATGCAAACAGTGTGGGATCTTTTCAGTCTGAGGTAGATTTGGGACTAAAGACAGTACAAATATTTCTGAAATAAGGGGATAAATCTAGCTATGTGGAGATGCAGCACGGTGCTGTCATAAAAAATCCACTTTTGTCCATGCCACAGCCCTGAACCTCCTGTGCACTCGATCAGAGACCCTGATAAATCTGGGCTGCTAGAAATGCCAACCAGCTCATATGTTTTCAGTGAGCGATGACAGGGAGCCAAATTGCTTTATTCCGATTAGGGAAGGGCCTCTGACTGTAAAATATACTGTGTGAAAAAAAATATTGAGTTTTAGTTCGCTGACACATCAATTTAAGAGAGTTATGACTCTCACACAGAGGCCAAGCAGGTATCTCCCCACATGTATGTGCAATAAAAATTAATTGTGGCCTTTTATACAGGGCACTGTTCTCACTTGTGGGACCAGAGGGTGACCTGAGCGTCACCTCCAGTGGCAAGCTGCAACACTGGAGGTAGCGGTTCTTTTCTGGGAAGCTACAGAAGGAAACAAACGCCAAAAGCTATGAACAAGCTTCACGTGTAACTTTCTGAGTTTTAAAAAAAGATAGGCAGCCATGTCCTGTTCATATTTCTTTTCTTTAAAACATATACATTTGATGGGCATGATATGTGTATATCAGTCAGGGCTGGGACAAGAAAACAGAAACTTCAGCATGTCTTTCAGATTAATTCAGGAAACTGGTTATAGCAAGGGTCCCCAGCCTCCAGCCTGCGGTGGGAGTTTGCTCTATTCCGGGTGGTCATCACACTGGTGTGGAGTTTGCTCTATTCCGCTATAGGTTTGCAAGGCCTGGTGGACCGCAGCCTTGGCTCCAGGGCTCCACACGTCCTGTCTGTGGCCTCTTCTCATGCTCTATGCAGTCACCATACAGGATACAGCTTTTCAGAGCTGGAACTTCCAGAATCTCATGACGATGAAGAGGGCAACCCAGGGACTTTCTTTCTTTCTTTTTTTTTTGTTTTAACAGACTGGAAATTAGAGTTTATCAGATACAGAAAGGATGACCCCCGAGCCCTCATGCAAACAGTGTGGGATCTTTTCAGTCTGAGGTAGATTTGGGACTAAAGACAGTACAAATATTTCTGAAATAAGGGGATAAATCTAGCTATGTGGAGATGCAGCACGGTGCTGTCATAAAAAATCCACTTTTGTCCATGCCACAGCCCTGAACCTCCTGTGCACTCGATCAGAGACCCTGATAAATCTGGGCTGCTAGAAATGCCAACCAGCTCATATGTTTTCAGTGAGCGATGACAGGGAGCCAAATTGCTTTATTCCGATTAGGGAAGGGCCTCTGACTGTAAAATATACTGTGTGAAAAAAAATATTGAGTTTTAGTTCGCTGACACATCAATTTAAGAGAGTTATGACTCTCACACAGAGGCCAAGCAGGTATCTCCCCACATGTATGTGCAATAAAAATTAATTGTGGCCTTTTATACAGGGCACTGTTCTCACTTGTGGGACCAGAGGGTGACCTGAGCGTCACCTCCAGTGGCAAGCTGCAACACTGGAGGTAGCGGTTCTTTTCTGGGAAGCTACAGAAGGAAACAAACGCCAAAAGCTATGAACAAGCTTCACGTGTAACTTTCTGAGTTTTAAAAAAAGATAGGCAGCCATGTCCTGTTCATATTTCTTTTCTTTAAAACATATACATTTGATGGGCATGATATGTGTATATCAGTCAGGGCTGGGACAAGAAAACAGAAACTTCAGCATGTCTTTCAGATTAATTCAGGAAACTGGTTATAGCAAGGGTCCCCAGCCTCCGGAGTCTAATGCCTGATGATCTGAGGTGGAGCTAATGGAATGATAATAGAAATAAAGTGCACAATAAATGTATTACGCTTAAATCTTCCTGAAACCATCTCCACCACCCTCCCTTCCCCCTGGTCCGTGGAAAATTTGTCTTCCACGAAACCCATCCCTGCTGCCCAAAATGTTGGGTACTGTTGGATAGGAAATGGAAGAGTGAAAAAGCCAAACAGAATGATCAAGCAACCCAGAGGTGAGCCACAGCAGGAAGCTGCTATCACTTTGAGAGCTCAGGGGACACAAGGAAGAAGGGAGTTTATGAGAGGCCCAGGAGCGGAGGCCATCCAGGGGTGTTTGACCCATGGTGGGACCATCCCAGGGAGCTGTCGCCACAGATGGAGGAACTGGGTTATCACTGCTGCCAGAGATGCCACAGGAAGCGGAGGGTGAGAGGACAAAACACCAAGGCCTCTCCCTTCCTCTTGCCCCTGGTGACTCTCATTGGCAAAACTGAGCTGGAAGCAGGAGGACAAGGGAGTCTGGGAAATGTAGTTCCCTGGAATACAAGATACAGCGGATGGAAGAGTGAGGAATGGATCCAAGAACAGAAGGGCAGTTGATAGGCAAGCTATACAAGTCAATCTCCTTTTGCAGGTTTGGTTACCAGTTTGACAAGCCTAGAAGACTCGACTTACCATGCAATTTAGAGAAGGGAGCTGGTCTGATGTTTAGTCAGCTATGGCATCTTCAGCTTAGGGGTGTCTTGTACCTGGGTGGCCTTGCACAGTGGCAAAGCCCTTCAGAAAGGGCCTACAGATGGTGGACAGACATATCACAAGTCACAGGGAAAATGTTCTAGGAATACTTCCTAGAATACCTCCCTTCCGTGTGAGTCCATTCCTTTGACTATACCCTCTTTGTTGCTGTTGCCGGGATAGTAGGTTTATGGCTTTAGGGGAGGATGAACTCCACCCAGAACAAATATATCCATGTCCTCTTCTGAGAGCAGGTGACAAGGTAGAAGGGAGTCAGGAAGAGCTGGACAAAGCAGTCGGGTACCAGAGGCTGGCTTCCTATTGAGCAGGGGGAGAGTGAGACCCCCAAATATAAGGAAATATAAAACCCGAAATAGAGCACTTTTGCTTCACTTCCTGTTGGGCCTCTGGAAGGAGGCCCCCTCACTGGGTGCTCTGCACCATCATTGTCGGGGGTGGAGGGTAGTCACAACAGGAGATAAAGGTGACATCACATGAGAAGGCAGAAAGATGGCTTTGGAGCCATCTCAGCTCCTGCGTGATGAGGGAGGGATTTGGATGTTCCCATCTCATCCAGTGTGGTCACAGAGTGTAGCAAGGTTGAAGGTGGGAGCTCTACAATGGGCCTCCACAAGGGACAAGTGACCCCCACAATAGTGGCTCGGGGTAGAGGAAGAAAAAATCATAAGCAGATGAAAGGTGTAGCTGAGGGCTGAAAGGGGCTGTGACAGCAGTGACTAAACAGTGAGGTCAAGAGAGCCAGGCCAGGGGACTGCAGGCCTTGCCCATGCCAGAATAATTTGTTGTTGTTGATCAGTTGCTAAGTGGTGTCAGACTCTGCGACCCCATGGACTGCAGCACACCAGGCTTCCCTGTCCTTCACTATCTCCCGGAGGTTGCTCAAAGTCATGTCTATTGAGTCTGTGAGGCCATCCAACCACTTCATCCTCTGTCGTCCACTTCTTCTCCTGCCTTCAATCTTTCCCAGCATCCGGGTCATTTCCAGTGAGTCATCTCTTTGTATCAGGTGGCCAAAGTATTGGAGCTTCAGCTTTAGCATCACTCCTTCCAGTGAATATTCAGGGTTGATTGCCTTTAGGGTTGGCTGGTTTGAAAGCCTAACAGGAGTTGTACCACCATCAACCTTAGGAGCAGATGTCAGTCATGGTGGCTCACAGGGACATAGGTGTCCCCTCATGGTGGGCAGCAGAAATCATTCCTAGGAAGCACTTCAGCTTCCAGGGAGTTTGGGTTTTTAAGCAGAGTGCAGAAGCAAGACTAGTGAAATGAGAAAGCCCTCTGACTCCACCCAAAAGGGAACACCATGTGGTCTCAGCCTGGATTCTAATTCTCAGATCCTGCCAGCAGTGGAATGCTGGCGAGTGGGGAAAACACGTTTTGGCATCAAACAAACTTGGCTTGGTTTCCAGCTCTACCAGTATCTGGCTGTGAATTTCTTGGACAAGTTCCTTAACTTCTCCCACCTCAGATTCATCTTCTCTGAAATACTGATGCCTATGTGTGTGTGCTCAGTTGCTCAGTCGTGTCTGACTCTTTGTGACCCCATGGACTGTAGCCCACCAGGCTCCTCTGTCCGTGGGATTCTCCAGGCAAGAATACTGGAGTGGGTTGCCATACCCTCCTCCAGGCAGTCTGTCCCACCCAGGGATTGAACCTATGTCTCTTACGTCTCCTGCATTGGCTGGTGGGTTCTTTACCACTACCACCACCTGGGAATCCCCTCTGATGTCCATCCCTACCCACTAATACTGTTGGGAAAAGTAGAGCTAGTGTTTGTAACTCTCAATATGGTACTGGAAGAAGAATGGTGTTCCAATCCTGGGTGGTTATTATTATCAGAAATAGTCATAATGCATATAGCCTGTGTTGTGAAGATTGGTTGATCAGACTGGTTTTTTTCTCCTTGAGTTTGGGGAATGGGAGCATGAATAAAGTACACAGTCTCTTGGCTGGGCTCAGGAAACATACTGTGTACTCATTCACACTCTTTTTTTTCCCTTGTTTCTTGGCCATTTGAAGGGGTGAAGTGAAAGACCTTCAGGGGTGGCCAGCCATGAGACAGAAAGACCCTGGGTCCTTGAGTCACTGCTTGTGGGAGAGCTGCCCAACCAGGAACACTTATAGCAGCTCCGTGGGGGAGAAACACACTTTGTTACCGCACTGAAATCGTGGGATTGCTGGTTAAGACAGCCTGTGTCTTCACTCAGCTTCCCCCTCCTCTACCTACCTTACCAAGTTATTATGAGAATAAATATGAAAATGCATGTGAGAGTGCTCTAAAAGCCCAAAAGCACTCTAAAAATGTGAAATTCTGTTAAGGATGATATCATTTTAGGTTTTCTCTGGTGGTCCAGTGGTTAAGACTCCACGCTGCCACTTCAGGGGGTGTGGATTTGACTCCTAGTTGGGGAACTAAGATTCTGCATGCTGCACAGCGCAGCCAAAAAAAAAAAAAAAAACAGGTATCATTTTGTTCAAGTCTGCTAATCTTACCCATGGGCATTGCTCTTACTATTGGTAGTGAGGTGGCATTATTTTGAATTCTGGGTGCCTTTGTGTGGACCTCCTCGAGAGGTAGATATTTCCCCCTTGGGAGGGAGGTGAGAATGTGGAATGGGAAAAGGGGTACCATCTCTCTCCAAGATAGCCTGGCAGGGGTATCAGAGTTTCCCTTCCCTGGTTTCCGGATCCGAGCTTTCAGTCATTTGCATCCTCTAGCACTAGGGGTTCTGCCAATGTCCGGGGACATTTCTGGAGATCTAGGCCTGGTCTAGAGCAGAAGCCATTCTTGCTGAGGGGAAGTGACATTTGCCTTCACTGCCCTGCCACCCATAGCAGCCACTCATAATTGATGCAGCCAGTGGCCTTCGTGGTGATTTAAGGTCACCCAGAAGGGACCCCAATATTCTCTTTCTAAAAATGTCTCACTTGACCTACCGTCTAGAATTCTAATCTATTAATATGAAAATGGCCTTGCGGGGCCAGGAGTGAAGCCTCAAGCTAGTGTTACACACTCACATCATAGAAGGAAATAGCGGCTCTGATCTCTCCTCCTGTGACCAGTAGCCGGAGCATGAGGTTTAGATGGTGCTGAGGAAGGGGAGACATTTTGGAGCAAACGTCAGTGACCTGGGAGGCAGAACCAGGTGGGCTACTACAGTAAGGACACAAGAAAGTGAGGAAGAGGTTTTCAAGGAAGGAGACAGGAAGAAAGGAAAGAATGTTGGGAGAGAATGATGACAAACTAGGCCTGCTTTCCCCAGGAGCAGCCTTAATTGCATCAACATCCCCCCCACCCCCCATTGCAATTTATTTAAAAAGAGCAAATACCTAGTGTTTGTTTTCTCTGTGGCAGCCATTGCTCTAAGACCTTTGTCCTGAAAACAGTCTTTGGGGGTCAAGTTACCAGTATTATCTCTTCAAAAGAACACCGCCAACTGCCCAAGATCGTATAGCCAATAAGTGACTAAGCTTCTTTTGAACCCAAGAAGACGAACTATGGAGGCAGGTCCCTTAACCACTAAACACTGCTCCTCCTCAACTTAATAGAATTGAATTTAACAAACACTTTGAGGAGAACTTTGTATGAAGCACTTGGGAAATTGGAAAGATGGATGAGAGATTCAATCTTACTCTTCCTCGAGGGATTTCTACTATGATAAAGATCAGCCAGGCACATACTCTGAGGTGTTTGGGGACGGCAGCTCTGGGCATTCAAAACAGACAAGTAACATCCATGAAAGTGGTTTCCAGAAAGAGAGGCTGCAGACGTCTGTCTCAGGTTGGAGATAGGGTTCCTGTTCCAGATGAGCAAAAACAAGGAAGGCCCAAGGCCATGAGGGGATAAGGGTGAGAACCCAGAATAGGATGAGTTATTGACATTGGAATTCAGATCGAGACTAAAGCTATAACACACTGCATCAGTGAGGAGTGACTGTTTAGCTGCAGCTAAGAGAAAATCTAACATTGACTTGATTTTCTTTGGTTTACCCCTTCTGCCTCCCCACATTCAAGACACAAAAGACATGGGTTCAATTTCTAGTTTGGGACGATCCCCTGGAAGGGAGGGTATGGAAGCCCACTCCTATATTCTTGCCTGGAGATTCCCATGGACAGGGGAACCTGGTGGGCTGCAACCCATGGGGTTGCAAAAAGTCAGAAACAATTGAGCATGTGCTGACTGACTGGCCTCCCCAAATCCCTATTACCAGGCTCCTCAAACTTCCCAACTGCATATGTGGCACTGTCCTGGGTCCTAGAACAATCTATTTGGGCAGGACATTTTCAATCGCTCCTGGCTTCTGTCCCTCCGTTGGATGGACCCTGATCCAGAGCCCATCTCCCCCATTTAACAGGCTGACCAAGGAGCAAGGACTAGGGACTCTCCTGGTCTCCATCTCTAGGTTTCCCAGTCAGGCATCTGGTGGAATTTCACCTTGGTCTCCCTGCAGTCCATCTTTCTAAGTTCCCAAACCCCTGCCCACTTCATATGATCATGTGGGATCAACACTCTTAGCTGTCTGCTTGATAGCCATCCCTTCTTCCTTGCTAACAGAAATTCAGTAATGTTTCAGAGTAATACATCATTCCCAAGGAGCGAGAGGGTGGAGGGGAGGGTCATGATTTGTCTAAGCTAATTATGACCACTTTCTTCTCTATTTTCCCAAACTCCTGGGAAGCTAGGGATATCACATGATCCATTTCATCTAGTCAGTAAGACTCGTGTGTGTGTGTGTGTGTGTCTTTGTCTTTGTCTTTGGGTGTGTGCACTCCTAACGTGGAGTTAGGGGGATATGCTCTGGGAAGGGTATTCTTCCTGATAAAAGGAATAGACAAGTTTTGCGTGGCCCTCCCCCCACTTTCTCCTTGTCTTCAATTTAGATTTGATGTCTGTGGTCCTCTCACCCCCACCCCACTAGGTCTTAGCTTCTGACCTAGGTATTTAGACTTGAGCAAAACTGAACCATCAATTTGCCTTCCAACCTGCTCCTTCTGAAGGTTCACAGTCACCGATTTCAGCAGCATGTATCTTCACCCAGGCAAAAGCCAAGGGACAGACTTGCTTCCTGGCTCATCCCTGCTACCACTCCTCGCCAAGCCCCACCTATCAGTCACCAAGTCTTATTCATTTGACCTCTTGACTGTCTCTTGAATCAGTTTCCTCTCCATCACTGTGGCACCTGCCTTATTTCAGACCTTCATCCTGCCTCACCTTGATTGCTGCACTGGTCTCCTAATTGCTCTCTTCCTTCCCTCTGAACTCTCCAATCAGACCTCCATAAGTGAGTTTGAGTTTCATGTCTAAAATGCAAATCTGATCAGGTCATTTCTCTGCATAAAATTCTTCCATTACCCGCTAGCTTTAGTTTAGGCACTTTGAGATCTGCCTTTTAACAAACTCATTGGGTTGCGGTTCATACCTACTTATTTCTCCTGCCATTCCCAAAGGTACCCTTCCATCCAAGTTTATCAGTCCTATTGGATCTTTAACACTCAGGTCAATTTGTCACTCTTCCATTTCTCAGAAAGTTTTCCTCAACTCTCCTCCTCTTCTGTTTGCTTCATATTGATCTGTAATTTCTAGCCATTTTTTCTAGTTAATGCTTGCATAGGTTGACTTGCTTGTTTACCAAGGTCACTGATAGTCATTGCCTTTCATATCTTATCACTTCCTTTGGGGTTTTATTTCTGAGTTTTTTCTTGCTTTTTTGAAAATTTTTATTGGAGTATAGTTGATTTACAATGTTGTGTTAGTTTCAGGTGTACAGCAAAGTAAATCTATTATATATATATATATATATATATATATATATATATATATATATATATCCACTCTTTTTTAGATTCTTTTCCCCTATAGGTCATTACAGAGTATTGACTAGAGTTCCCTGTGCTATACAATACGTCCTTATTATTAATAGTTATCTATTATCTATCTATCTATCTGTCTGTCTATCTATATAGTAGTGTATATATGCCAATCCCAACCTCCCAATTTGTTTCTATTGCCCTTTACCCCCTGGTAACCATAAGTTTCTTTTTATTTCTATGACTATTTCTGTTTTGTAAATAAGTTCACTTGTACCATTTTTTTTTAAGATTCCACATACAAATGATATCATATAATATTTGCCTTTTTCTGTTTGACTTATTTCACTTAGTAGGATAATCCCTACTTGCATCCATGTTGCTGCAAATGGCATTATTTCATTCTTGTTATGGCTGAGTAATATATATATATATATATATATATATATACACACCACGTCTTCTTTATCTGTTCCTTTGCCAATGGACATTTAGGTTGTTTCCATGTCCTAACTACTGAGTTCTTTTTCTGAAGAAAATCCTTTAGTAATTCTTTCAGTTAAAATCATAAGTATAAATTCTCACTCTGTTCTTAAATTACTATTTCACCCTCACTTCTTTTTACTTTTTGTTATGGAAAATTCCAAACATACAGAAAAGTACAAAAAAATGAAACAGGGCTTCCCTGGTGGTCCAGTGGGTAAGGACACCGCCTTGCAGTGCAAGGGGCGCCAGTTTGATCCCTGGCCTGGGAAGATCCTGCGTGCCGCGGAGTGGCTGGACCGATGTGTCCAATTAGCAAGCCAGAGCTCTGGCGTGCCTGCGCCCAGAGCCGGTGCTCTGCGACAACAGGGGCCACTGTGATGGGAGGCCCACGTGGGCCAAAGAACAGAGATGGATGAAAATAGATAAATGAAAGACCAATAGAAGTGGCCCGCCCACCCCCCTCCCACCCCAACTGGCCCCGTCCCCTCCCTTAAAGAAACATATATTCTTCATCTGGATTTAGCAATTGTTAGCATGTACCATATTTGCTTCTTTTTTTCCCCTAAAACACTTTTAAATAAATAATGGGCATCCTTACTTTTACCCTATACAGAATATTTTTATTTTCCCTATTCCTTTCTTTATCCTGCTCTGTTCTAGAGAAAATTACTTTTAGGGACTGGATCTCCAGGCCGTCTTGCACTCTGGATCTTGATTAGGGTTGATTAGGTTGAAGGGTCCAAAAGATTAGAAGAGCCAAGAGTTGGCAGTGGTTCTGTTTCTCCACTGAAGCCCACAGCTTCTGTCAGGGGATCTTTTACAACTATGACCACAGCTCTTTCTCCAGGTCTGAGCAACCTCTCCTCCTGTCTCTCTTTAGACTTGTGATTGAGAATTCCTATAGCCCCAGGGCACTACACTTTGTAGCTTTCCCTTTCTCCCAGCTATACCTTTGTGAATAATTTCTTTATTAAACTCTCTTCTCTTATCCCACTTGATTCTGACTATACGCACTCCTAAGTCCTTCAATATGCATGTCATAAAAAGAGACTTCTAAAACATAAACATATGCCACTAACAAACTAAACAAAATGAACACTACTTCCTTAAAATCACCTGATATCTAGTCCATTTTCAAATTCCTCTAATTGTCCAAACATTATCTCTTATAGCTGGTTTGTTTAATTTAGAACTCAGCCTGAGCATCACATACTGTATTTAGTTATTGTGCCTCTTAAGTCCCTTTAAATCCAAAGAGTCCCCCGTCCCTTTCTTTTCAGGTTAAACATTTTTGACAAAAATACTTCCTAGGCAGTGTGGCCTATTTTATATTGCATTGTATTAGGAGGCACATGTGGATCCACTATTAGTAATGCTGTTTGATCACTGTCATTGTCACTCTTGAATGATAATTGAGATAGGTATATAATTTTTGAACTGACAGTTATTTCTCCTTGATTTTAGCCATTTTTTCCTCCTTTATTGATGTTGCTGCAAAATCTGCTGCTGTCATTCAATTGTTGCTCCTTGTAAATCATCTTCTTGTTCCCATGATCTATTTTGAGATTTCCTCTTTGGTATTTATTATGATGCACTCAATTGTTTATTAATTTTCTCTCACTCTCACAACTCCCTGTACTTTTGAATCTGAGGATTCATGGGCTTTGGTAATTCTAAAAAGTTCTTTGTTATGAGTGTTTTTTATTTAGTCACATTCCTCTAGACCCTATGCCTAGAGATTTTATTAGTTGTATATTGAACCTTCTCATTGTATCCTCCATGTTCTCTAACCCTCCTGTATGGTTCCCATCACTTTATCTTACTATACATTATAGGTGATTTCTTTCACTCCATCTTGGAGTTCATAAATTCTTTCAGCTGTGTCTCTCATTCTGTCTAACTCATCTGTTGAACTTTTCTTTTCATCTGTTTTATTTCCAGAAATTTTACTTGCTTCTTTATTTTTTTTTATTCTTGCATTTAAAAAAAAATTTGACCGCTTTTGTTGGTCTTTCACTTATTTATTTTCATCCATCTTTCTTCTTTGGTGTGGGTCTCCCATTGCAGTGGCCTCTCCTGTAGCAGAGCACCAGCTCTGGGCGCATGTGCTCCAGAGCCCTGGCTCATAATTGAACACACCCGTCCAGCTGCACTGCAGCATGTGGGGTCTTCCCGTGCCAGGAATCGAACTGGTGCCACTTGCATTGCAAGGCGGACTCTTTACCCACTGGATCACCAGGGAAGCCCACTTGCTTCTTTTTTGAATATGCCAGCTTTTTATGTTAGCATAGTGTCCCATCTTTTCGTTATGACTTTTCCATCTTCTATTGATTTAATTATATGAAATGTATTGACAGTCTCACTCAGTTGTTCTATTACAATGAGTTCTTGGGATGCTTATAGGAATTTTCATTTGCTTATTTGTTTTGTTTTTTCTGCTGCCTTGCCCTCATGTGAATTATGTTCTCACATGGTCTGTAACATGTTTTATTGTGAAGTCATCTTCAATGTGCTTTTTTAGGAGCTTAGATATGAGGTTTTTTTCACTCTGGAATGTGGCAGCTTTGCCACAGAGGATTTCTGCATTTGCTTTCTAGGCCGAGAGTTTTTGCAGTTTTATGGTTTGAGAAATTCCTATATCATGCCTGTAGGTTAAATTCAGACTCCATAGGGCTTTGAATTCTCATTGAAGGCTTCTAATTTACAACGTAGGGCTTTGGGGAAAGAGAAGAGAATACTTGCCACTCTTCTGGACTCACGGCAGAGTTTCTCTCATTCCCTTCTTCATCCTCATAAGGCTTTATGCAAAGACCTCACCTTCAGCTCTCCCATTTTCTGAGGGCCCACAGCCATATTTTCTGACTCCACATCCATGTTCACACTCTGACTTCTAGCTCCTCAAGTCTGTATTCTTTCTGATAGATTCCCTGGATGCCACAGGATCAATTTATGCATTTGTTGTGCTGCCTTAGCTTTTTATTTGATCCTGGCACCTTGGGAGTTTCATTTCCAGCTGGGACTAATTTTGTAATATTTTATTACTATAATTTTCCAAATATCTAGGTGCTATTATCTGCCTAATTTATTCTGTCTACAACTAGACTGTAAGAACTTTGAGGGCATTATCTATAACATAGTCAACTCCAGTTTCCTCCATTCTAACCAAGTTTCTGGCAGATAATGGGTGCTCAGTAAATAATATTTTAATGTCTCAGTACATAAAGGTTTTTGTAATTGTGAAGTCAATATTTTGCTAGGCATTGATTTACAGTTAGTGTGTCATTGTGTGAACATTTTTCACTAATCCCCTTTGACCCATTGTAACATGGAGTCTGGGTGTTGACTTCACATATTTGCATCCATTCTTTCTGTGCTTAGAAGAAAACATTTCATTCACATATGTATTATGCACATTCCACTGCTTTCTTCTTTAATATGTTTTCTTATTATTTGTTTGTATACTATAATGTGACAGTTCTATTTAGTCTAAAAAGTAAATAATAAAAAAGATTCTTTTGCCTACGAGAAAAAGAAGCCTATTCATGCTACCTCCCAGAAGCAGGTGATTTACTTGCAAACATACAGATCTTACAGAATCCTGAAAGCAGGAAATGGAGAACAGCAAATGTGTGATAAATTAAGACCTGGGAATGGAAATTCAGGAGTGGAGGGTCTCACTATCTCCGTAGTCTCTATCATCCTGGACTCTCTTTGTGAGCCTCACCCAGACTTCCTCACCCTTCAAAGGGCTTCCTTCACTTACTTTGTGCATAGCCTATCAGAGCCACCCCAGCCCTGAATCTGCATCCCCTTGCATTTTCAGCAGGTCCTCAGCAGGGTACAGACACAGGGAGGTTTGGTCAGAATGTGTATGCTACCTAAAACAAAGCTTGGAGGGCTGGGGATGCGCACAGGAAATAAGGCAGCGTGGGTGGAGTGGTGCTTGTCATGGGTATGGGGAATGATTGAATGAATGAAGGCACATATGAGAGAAACCCAAAACCATGGGGGTCATTCAGCAGGACACCTTGAAAACAGATCACAGTGCTGTTCCTAGCCACATCAAGGAGGCATGACCTCATCCAAATGAGCACATCAGCCTAACCTCAGTCACTCCCAAGGCCCTGAGCACATCCAAACATCTGAGCGCCTGCTCTGGTATAAGTTGCAATGAGACTTAAGCCATAGAATCAGAGACTATTTAACAGAGGATGGTACCCTAGAGGCTATTATGGGAATTACTTCATTTTGCTTCATATACTGTTATTTGTGTAAATGTCTATCTCCCCTAATATGTTTTAAAGTCCTTGAGTGCCATAAATGTGTCTCCTATGAGATTTATGCCTCTGAAGCACCAATCGCCTTGCCCTGCTCACATCCCAATCCCAGGCATTCCCTTTACTAGTTGAGTGGCTTTGGACAACTTACTTTGCCACTCTGTACCTCAGTTTCCTCATCTGTAGATGGAGGTGATAATGGTACCTACTTCTTAAGGTTGTCACGAGGATTGAATTCTTTAATATGTTTTCTTATTATTTGTTTGTATACTATAATGTGACAGTTCTATTTAGTCTAAAAGTAAATAATAAAAGATTCTTTTGCCTACGAGAAAAGAAGCCTATTCATGCTACCTCCCAGAAGCAGGTGATTTACTTGCAAACATACAGATCTTACAGAATCCTGAAAGCAGGAAATGGAGAACAGCAAATGTGTGATAAATTAAGACCTGGGAATGGAAATTCAGGAGTGGAGGGTCTCACTATCTCCGTAGTCTCTATCATCCTGGACTCTCTTTGTGAGCCTCACCCAGACTTCCTCACCCTTCAAAGGGCTTCCTTCACTTACTTTGTGCATAGCCTATCAGAGCCACCCCAGCCCTGAATCTGCATCCCCTTGCATTTTCAGCAGGTCCTCAGCAGGGTACAGACACAGGGAGGTTTGGTCAGAATGTGTATGCTACCTAAAACAAAGCTTGGAGGGCTGGGGATGCGCACAGGAAATAAGGCAGCGTGGGTGGAGTGGTGCTTGTCATGGGTATGGGGAATGATTGAATGAATGAAGGCACATATGAGAGAAACCCAAAACCATGGGGGTCATTCAGCAGGACACCTTGAAAACAGATCACAGTGCTGTTCCTAGCCACATCAAGGAGGCATGACCTCATCCAAATGAGCACATCAGCCTAACCTCAGTCACTCCCAAGGCCCTGAGCACATCCAAACATCTGAGCGCCTGCTCTGGTATAAGTTGCAATGAGACTTAAGCCATAGAATCAGAGACTATTTAACAGAGGATGGTACCCTAGAGGCTATTATGGGAATTACTTCATTTTGCTTCATATACTGTTATTTGTGTAAATGTCTATCTCCCCTAATATGTTTTAAAGTCCTTGAGTGCCATAAATGTGTCTCCTATGAGATTTATGCCTCTGAAGCACCAATCGCCTTGCCCTGCTCACATCCCAATCCCAGGCATTCCCTTTACTAGTTGAGTGGCTTTGGACAACTTACTTTGCCACTCTGTACCTCAGTTTCCTCATCTGTAGATGGAGGTGATAATGGTACCTACTTCTTAAGGTTGTCACGTGGATTGAATAGCAAGCACATGGTGAATAATTTAGAGCAGTTCCTGGCACATAGAAAACTCATAAGAAATGCCGGCCACTTATGAATCTGTGTTATTTTCCCACTGGGTTGGGTTCTTAAAGGCTCCTGAGAGCTATTGACTGATCTCCATGTTGGCTTTGCTATCAATCTACCACATCTGGGACAGCTGTACCTGCACCACCTCCTGGGCCCTCCTGGCACCTGGCGATCATTGTTGGGGACAGAAGTTGTGTCCAGTCAGAACTGGGTCCCAGGTGGGAGGGAGGCTCAAGATGGAGGGAATTTAGGTATAGTTGTGATTGATCCACGTGGTGTACGGCAGAAACCAACACAACATTGTAAAGCAATTATCCTCCAGTTAAAAATTAAAAAGCAGAAAAAAGAAAGCACTGAGTCCCAGTGAAGTGTTTGCCCCTGAGTCTCAGCACTGGCTTAGAACTCAGGCCCTTCCTCACCTAGAGGTCCCCTTCTATGCTGCCTGGAACTGTGCAGCCCCTTCTACACAGACACACAGACACACAGACACAGACACACACACACACACACACACAACCTGGGACACACTCGTGGCTGCCTGCCCTTGCTGGTGTCACTCCTGTTGAATCCCTCTTCCCCAGGGCCTCTTTTGCCCTGTTCCCTGCCACCCCCTCCTCCTATCAATAATCTTCCATCTCTTAGTTTTCCTCTCTCCCTGCCTTCCCAGATGATAAATAACTCCCCTGATGAAACTTCCACGTGAATAGGAGAGAGGAGACGGATTTTTTCTCCCTCACTAAGTTATATGCGGGCATTTTTACAAGAGCTATTGGAAGCTGTCCTGCCTTTATCCTACTCAAAGGAGCGAATCCAATGAGGCACATCTGTCTTAGTTTGCTTCTTTTGGAAGCAGAATCTGAGACTAAGACTTGGGTGCAGGGCAGTCACTTTGAGAAATGATCACAAGAAGCAGGAAGAGGGAGGTGGGAAAGAGGAAAAGCAAGTATAAGTGCGTGTGCAGGTTGCTATCACAAATGACCAGGATTTTGCCCTGCTGGGACACCTTGAGAAGTATGTGGAATGCTTCTGGATGTGTCCACCTGAAGGAAGGCTGGCAGGAGCCTTGAGTTGTGGCTCTTGTCCTCCTGGGTTGGTTGAAGATGCTGCGTGTTAACCTTGCCCTTCTGAATGGCACTTGTGCACCGGGCAAGGGGGCTGCTGCAGCGTTCGAGAGACCCTAGGGCAAGAGCGGAACGTTGAGAGGGCCGAACCTGAGGCAGGACGCTGCCAGCTGGAAGTCGGTCTCAGCTCACAGGAAACTGCCTGCCAGTGGCTGAGGCTAGCCAGAGGATGGGACTCTGGGGACCACACAGCAGGCCAGGTGGGAGGTGTGTGAGCCCAGGCAGCGCAGAGGCAGTGGGTAGGGCCTGCCCTCCCTGTCTCAGAGGCACCTGATGGGAATACCCACGAGTGTACTCATAGCCCAGTTATAACACCGCCGCCGTCTCCCAGCTGCCTGCTCTTTCTGAAAGGACATCAGAACCCGCAGACTGTATCCGGTACAGCTCCATCCTGCCTGGAGCTCTGAAGCCTGGCTTAAGCAGCACAGTGCTAATACATGACAGCCTCTCCCACCCACTTAAGTAGTTTGGCTGGATCCCAGGCTGAAGCCGTGTGGTCAGCCTCCCAGATTTCAGGGTTGACTGCGCTTTTGTGTCCGTTTTCATCCACACTAACCTCTGACCTGGTTGGAGGAGCAGCAGAGGGGGGTCCGGAAAAGCCCCATCATTTCCCCTCCTCCAGAAGTCAGGGAACCTTAAGGCCACCCCACCAAGACTCAAACAGGAGCCCCCTGATGGAAGTGAGGGAAGGTCCTGTTTTATCAGCATGAGAGACCTCAAGCTGGGTGACTGGAAACTGACATGGCTTCTATTTATTTATGAAATTTGTAACTGTGAAAATTAGCCTTAGAAGTTGTAGACCCATTACTATTAGCTTTATCGTCCTCCTAAGACATACCCTGAGGCATTCCTCCAGATTGAATCCTATTGTGCTTTGCAATAAACCCATAATTGATAATGCCACGGAGCTTTAATATGGATGGAGAAATGAAATCTAGAAAGTAAATACATTCAGAATTTTGCTAGCAGGCTGAATTTAAAACTGATTTTCTGAACCTACCAGGATTATTCCTCCTCAATAATGATTTAATTTGAGTGAGCCACCCTGAGAGCTCTCGGACGGGAGGAAGGGAGGACCAGCACAGCCGGCTTTCTCATGGGGGCCCCTTAAAGAACTTTATCCTGCATTTTGCACCTGTAAGTTTGTGAAGATAAAATTAAACTCTGAAATTATACATGATGGGCCAGTAAATAACACAGGCGCCCAGGTCCTGGCTGCTGTTCCAGTGTCTTGATGCGATCACTTGTCACTAACGCTGTCAGCGGAGGGGCGCTAATTCAGGTCGCTTCTACAAGGCGAGCAATTATACCGTGTTTCTCCGTGAGCTGAGCAGAAGCAGGGAGGGCTAGTTGAGAGGCAGGAAAGCTGTCTTCCTAACTGCTGGCCTGGAAAGAGCCACTTGGGCTGCAGGTGTTGGGGGGAGCCTCCATAGGTGGTCCCTCAGGCTGCCTTTTAGGAAAATAGAGCCTTGGTGGACCCCTGAGGAAACCCGTTTGGCTTGTCCTCTAATGGAATTGCAGGGAGGCAGGAGCGGAGAGTCCAGATTGCGACCTTCTCCAGGTCACATTCCATCCTAGAAAGGGCTGGCACTCAGCGATCCAGCAGACAGGATTGTGTAATTGAAAGTATGGATTCTGGAGCCAAACTGCCTGGGCTCATGTCCCAGTTTTATCACCTGCTAGTGGCATGGCCTTGAGACAATTGCATAACTTCTCTGAGCCCCAGTTTCTTGATTTGCAAAAATGGGGTATCAAAGGTTCAGTTTCTGAGGAAGCCAACTGTGAGCTGGAGATTCACATGCAGGAAGGTTATGAGGGTGTGCTCTCTGGGGGTCAAAATGTATGCAAGTTCCAGTTTGTGTTCTCTGGACCTTCACACTTTAGGACATGAAAATAATAGCATTTGGTAAATGTTTTACTAGAGAAAAAGAACAGGAAGAGTTAGTGATTAAAGCTGCTCAGCAGCATCAGGGAAGGATTCTCAAAAGAGAGGATATTTGAATTGGGTCTAGAAAACAGCTTGGATTTCACCAGTCATTCCTTGCAAAGGAAACAGTCAGATCAGAGGTTTGCAGGGAGTGAAGGATATTCTTAACCTTGGGGAGTGGTTGTAAGCACCTGGGACTTAAGGTGGTAGGGATGGGAAAGAGGCTGATAGGACAGGAGCTTGGACAGGTTACCTGGACCCGTATTGAGAGGACATTGCATCCCATGTTATGGAGGTCAGACTTCATTCCCAAAAGCCAGAGCCATCAAAGTGCCAGGACCATGATTTGTGCTTCAGAATAATCGCCGGTGACAGTCATTAAGCTGAGACAGAGGGAAGAGACAAGAGGCAGAAAAACCAGTTAGAAGATGATTGCATTATTCTAGATCAGAGATGACAGGGATCAGGCTGTGGGAGTACAGAGGAGATGACAAAATTTGAAAACAATTTAGGGGGTTGGGCCATTTGCATTAGTGGCACTGAGGTTTCTACCAGGAGCCACAGAGTTGATGGTGAGGTTGCTTGTTAAGAGGGGGACCTGAGCCGGAGGAAGCAGATGGTACAGGCAGAGGAGCAGAGAAGTAATCGGCACGTCTTGCCTGCGGGGTACCCAGGTGGAATAGCAAGGCAGTGAGTATTCAGTTCAGAGCAAAGATGCCTTTTGGGTCGTGGGTGTTAAGCATTAGGGCTGCATAGAAAGAGCAGAGGACAAAAAAGAATGCTGGGTAGCTTCACCTCCTAGCGTAGGTGGCAGTGAACACCCACCGATGCAGACTGAAAAAGAGTAATCAGAGGAAGGGGAAAACAAGGGAACTGGAGACGAATTTTTCGTAAACATGGTCATTTTGTTGTGTGTTCGTCTGTATTATTTAATTTTCTATTTTGAAATAATTGTAGGCTTAGTGAAAAGTTGCAGAAAACGGCAGCATGCTCATATTCCCTTCACCTAATTATAATGACTTACATAACCATAGCACACTTAGCAAAATTAGAAAATTAATGTTGGTACAATACTATTAACTCAATTACAGACTTCATTCAAAACTCACCAGTTTTTCTGTCCCAAGATCTAGTGTATGATCCCACTCTGTATCTAGTTGTATCTTCCTAGTCTCTTTCTGCTATTGAAGAGCAAAATGAGAGGAGAAAGGAAAAACCAAGTTCTAGTGCTAAAGACAGATCTGGAAGGATGACTACCATGCAGATACCATTTGGGTTGGGACTCTATCCCAGCTTGTATTGCCGCGTAAGAGATTACCCCAAACAGTGCCTTAAAACAACCATTAGAGTTTCTCTGGTGGTCCAGTGGGTAAAGAGTCCGCCTTGCAGTGCAAGGGGCATTGGTTCGATCCCTGGCCCAGGAAGATCCCACGTGCTGCAGAGTGGCTGGACCAGTGTGTCCAATTACGAGCCAGCACTCTGGAGCGCATGTGTCCAGAGCCAGTGCTTTGCAATGAGAGAGGCCACTGCAATTGGATGCCCACACAGGCCAAAGAATAAAGATGGATGAAAATAAATAAATTAAAAACCAACAAAAGAGGCCAAAATTACAAAAAGAAAAAGAAAAAGCAACCATTATTTCATTAGCCCACTTTGTTTGGAACACAGCTCAGCAGAAGTGGCTAGCCTCTGCCTCACAGTGTCCTGGCCTTACCAGGAAAACGCTGAGGCTGGGGGCTGGCTGTAAGCTTCTGGATACATCTCCACTTACCTGTCTGGTGGTTGATTCTGATTTTGGCTAGGACTTTCAGAGAGGGGCATCAGCCAGAGAACCAGCAAACCAGTGGTAAGATGGGACAATGCTGAAAATCCCTTCCCTCCTTGAAAAGAAAGGTAATAATAGAGCAAACCTTTCAGAATTTGTATAAATATTAATAGAAGATAAAATATTGCTACTATGGCTGGCACAGTACTCATTAGCTCCAGAAAGCTCAGAATCAGGATGGGTGGTGCTCTTCTACACAAGGGGGAAAGAGGAGTTATTCTTGGCAGGGAAAGAGGATGCTTTTCTTTAGAGATGGATGGAAAACAGGGAAAGGAAAAATGTGAAGACAAGGAAGATAGTATCTAGAGAATTTATGCCTCAACATGCCTCTGTTTTTTCTTTGAATTAAGATATCAGAGCATATAACCAGTCTGGGGGAACAGAGGTGGGATCACGAGCTTGAGGAGGGTAGAAAAGCAAGCATATGACCAAAAGGACAGAAGTGGGGTCAGGGGAGGACCGTGGGACACAGGACCTGGGAAATCGTAGGCTGGGTGAAGGATGGCCATCCCCTGTCGATAGCTCACTGAGGTGGAATAAGAAGTGTGTGATCTCCTTGGACACAGTCGTGAGATTTTCCCCAACTGATATCAGAGAGAGGAAAGTGGGGGTTTTGGTTGACCCAGGTGCTCCGTTCCTGTGGGAAAGCTGGTGAAGAGGGTGCTGAGAATGCTGATAAGACCCCCAAGCTAATGATTGCCACAGGTGGTGCCCAAGCTAGTGTGTGAGAGAGGAGGGGAGGGTGTTTACTGAGAAATGCGATGGGGGGTGGGGAGGGGGGTAGGGAGTGTAGCCTGATGAACACGAGGAAAAGGAAAGGTGATAGACAGTGGTCTGGGAGGAGCAATTCCTGGATGCCCACACAGGCCAAAGAATAAAGATGGATGAAAATAAATAAATTAAAACCAACAAAGAGGCCAAAATTACAAAAGAAAAGAAAAAGCAACCATTATTTCATTAGCCCACTTTGTTTGGAACACAGCTCAGCAGAAGTGGCTAGCCTCTGCCTCACAGTGTCCTGGCCTTACCAGGAAAACGCTGAGGCTGGGGGCTGGCTGTAAGCTTCTGGATACATCTCCACTTACCTGTCTGGTGGTTGATTCTGATTTTGGCTAGGACTTTCAGAGAGGGGCATCAGCCAGAGAACCAGCAAACCAGTGGTAAGATGGGACAATGCTGAAAATCCCTTCCCTCCTTGAAAAGAAAGGTAATAATAGAGCAAACCTTTCAGAATTTGTATAAATATTAATAGAAGATAAAATATTGCTACTATGGCTGGCACAGTACTCATTAGCTCCAGAAAGCTCAGAATCAGGATGGGTGGTGCTCTTCTACACAAGGGGGAAAGAGGAGTTATTCTTGGCAGGGAAAGAGGATGCTTTTCTTTAGAGATGGATGGAAAACAGGGAAAGGAAAAATGTGAAGACAAGGAAGATAGTATCTAGAGAATTTATGCCTCAACATGCCTCTGTTTTTTCTTTGAATTAAGATATCAGAGCATATAACCAGTCTGGGGGAACAGAGGTGGGATCACGAGCTTGAGGAGGGTAGAAAAGCAAGCATATGACCAAAAGGACAGAAGTGGGGTCAGGGGAGGACCGTGGGACACAGGACCTGGGAAATCGTAGGCTGGGTGAAGGATGGCCATCCCCTGTCGATAGCTCACTGAGGTGGAATAAGAAGTGTGTGATCTCCTTGGACACAGTCGTGAGATTTTCCCCAACTGATATCAGAGAGAGGAAAGTGGGGGTTTTGGTTGACCCAGGTGCTCCGTTCCTGTGGGAAAGCTGGTGAAGAGGGTGCTGAGAATGCTGATAAGACCCCCAAGCTAATGATTGCCACAGGTGGTGCCCAAGCTAGTGTGTGAGAGAGGAGGGGAGGGTGTTTACTGAGAAATGCGATGGGGGGTGGGGAGGGTGGTAGGGGAGTAGCCTGGAGGCCTGATGAACACAGGAGGGTTAGATAAAGGGAATGAAAGAGTGATGAGAGGCTAGCAGACAGTGGTCTGGGAGGAGCAATTCCTGAGCTCATGGAATTTTCCATGTCTGTAGACCGCTCAGAGAAAAGGTGTCCACTTCCTACTTGCCGTAGCCATTGTCAGCCATCTAGGGTTCTGCCTTTACCTACTTCCTAGCTGGCCTTTCTCAGGAAGTCTCCACCACTTAAAACATGCAGACACGCACTTCAGCTTCACTCAGATTCTCTGAGCCCTGTGTTAACTGGGGTTTCTGTAGAACATCCTCCAAAAATTTCCAGTGGCTCTTAGTACTCAGCCGTAAGAGAAAGTCCCCCTGTCTTCAAGAGTGGGAAGGACAGTAAAGGAGTCCCACAGGGCTGGGACATCCAGAAACCCTGGGTGCGGGGGTTGAGCCAGCCCCTTCGCCCCCCTGAGATCTCAATGTGTGAAACGGGGACAGTCAGTTCCATGCGAAATTTCCCACAGTCTTGTCACCTGGCACATCCTGCCCGGGCAGTGTTGATATAAAAACAACTTGAAAGAAAAACAAACTAGAAAAATGAGGAAGTTCACATTCATTAAGCAAAGCAAACATTTTTTTTCCCCCTTCTAACATTAACTTTTTGACACTCTCTCTTGGTGATTATCTGTGAAGAAAGGAAGGCAAGAAAGAAAAAAAAAAAGTGCTGTTAGGATTCACAGTCTATTTCCCAGTCTAGGGAGTTCAACAGGTTTCAAAAATGAGAGAGTCTTTTGCGTTTTATTAAATGACGATAATGACAATCATAAAAACCTGACACTCATTGATGCCTTGCTACAGCGTGGGCACACTAACAAATATTTTTGTTATATTCTGCTTAATTCTCAGATGTTAAAATTCTCAATTTGCAGAGAAGGAGACTTAAAGCTTCAATAACTGGATCATAAAACTCAGATTTGAACCCAAGATAATTTGAGCCCCTAAATGCACGCTTATAATCATTGTGGTATATGGACAATTTGGAAAAGTAAAGTCATCCACAAAGCAATACTGTGACACAGTGTTTGGCTGAATTTTCATCTTGCCTTTTTACATGTTTTAATTTATGTGTGTGTATGTAAGTACGTACCTATGTAATTATCATCAGCTGTTTTAAGCAAACTTTCCTCTTCTTTTCAGTTAACATTATGCCATGTTCCTTTTCCTGTGGTGTTAGCCAGTCTTCCCAGCCATCCTTTTGAGTGGATTCATAATGTTTCATTAGGTGAATGTCCCACGACTTATTCTATCAGTCCCTTGTAGCTGAAAGTTTAGATGTTGGTATTTGTGAGTCTGTTGCGCTGGATTCCCTGGGCATAGAGTGTTTTCTGCTATGCATCATGTTTATGATCATTTCTTTAGACTAGATTCCTGTGGGTAGGAGTGGTATTTCTGGGTCTAGGCATATGAATGCTTCCATGGCTCTTAATTTGTATTTTGCCAAATACTTCCCCAACACAGTTGTAATCATTGTCATTGTCATCAGGGACAATTGCCCCACACTCTCCACAGCACTAGGTAAAATTTTAGGTAATTTTATTGCAGAAAAATGGCACCTCATTATTTTAATTTGCAATTATTTCCTTTCTAATGAGGCATGACATTCTTCAAAATGTTGGTGAACCAGTCGTGTTTTTCCTTTGGTGAATTATCTGCTCATGCTCTTTGCCCACGGAAATGTTAGCAATGGGGCATTTTTCTTGTTTGCACATTTTCTCATCTCTCCACAAGAAGTAACTTTACACATTTTATAAATATTGTTTGCAGATAGGTGATTTATATATAAACAAATATTTTTAACATGAAGTTAAGCTGGTTGATTTTCTTCCTTTCTGGTTCGTTATATCATTTCAACACATAGAACGTTCTCCTTCCTCTACAGGCTTGCTGAGTATACACTGCTGTTTCCTTCTGCTTTTTCTACTAGATGTAACAAAAATGTCTCTTTTTTCCCCATGTGATATTCTTTGGTGCATTTAGTGAAAGGGGACGGCTAGCTCGAAGAAAGACTACCAGCTTGATTGATGAAATTCATAGACAATCCAACAACAACAACAAACAGAAACCAACTAATCATTTCAAATTATTCCTCTGCTAAATCTTTCCAAAGATCTGATAGATTATGTCATAAAATTGACAGTGGAAAGTTTATTTCCCTTGTCCAGCCTTTGGTTGAAGGGCTGATAATCTGTGAAATGACTCAAAGGAGAGCAGACAAAGGGCCTGGGTAGCCCATAAACAGGTCAATAAACCCTCCTCTCCCCAGTGATTGACAGGTATCCATGGCACTGCAAGCATCAATTCAAGAACTTGCCAAGACAGCAGGAGGGTTCAGGGGCTAGGGTTCGGTGTTCAGTCTCCTGAACTTCTCAGCAGAATTTGATACTGTTGGTCAGCTTCTGGAAGCAACTTTGACTTCTCTTCTGTCATCTCCTGGTCTCCTCTAGTCTCTGACTCCTCTACCATCCCTTCTGCAGGCTTCTCTTACATGGCTTACTCCTCTGATGCTTCTTTTTCCTGGAATTTGTCTCCAGCCTCCTTTGTTTCTTCCTCAGCTTACTTGCGTTGGGTGAATTCACCTGCGCACATGGCTCCAATTACCATCTACCAACTGACAATTTCAAAACCCATGTCTTCTTTGAGATCATCCATCCAAATGCCCACAGAATCTCTCCATCTGGAGATCCCCATCTGTGTTTCTAATCCTCTGAATCCACAAATGAGCCCACCACCAAAATAGTCTCTTATATTTCTGTCCCTTGGATATACTGATTCAGAAGGAGGGTTCATTTTCCAACTAGTCACGCAAAGTACACACATTGGAGTTCGAGCCCCATGACTTTTCCAGCTGCTCCTATCCAGTCCTTTCCATCCCACCTTTTTCAAGCCTCTTAAATCCTTCTCTGCCCATTTTATCCCCATGAGGCCTTCTTGACTTCAGCACTCAATGTGAACTGTTGCAGAAGTCTTCATATTGGCTTTCTCTTCCCACCTGCAAGGATCCCTTGGGGATCTTCCCTAGTAAGACAAATAGGATCTTTTATGATCAATCCCTCTTGACTCTTCCCCTCCATCACTTATGCCACCATGGTAGTTGGGTGAATTGCAGTTCCTTGAACTACACTGTCATTTTTGTACCTGCCATTCTTACTGCCTGTAATGCCATCTCGTACCCCCATGGTTTTCATTTCCCAGCCTTGGTTGTCTTGTTGCCCATGAACTCTGTGAAGGTAAACATGAGACCCACACCCCACCAGCCTGCCCCCATCTCATTCCCTGGGGGCTCATAATATTCTGTGAGGCTCACTCTAATGAAGGTGATGGTTGATCTGAATCCAGGTCAGAAATCTTGGCTAAAGTCTTCTTTTGCTTTTTTAGGGCTTATTTGGGGGCCGCCGATTTGTGAGAAAGCCAGGATGAAAGTACAATTTGATTTCCATTTTTTAAAAAAGAAAACTCATGTGTGTTTCATTCTTCACACTTGGATGCTCTTTAGTATTCTTTGTAAGATTCTTTCTCCAGGGTGGCTTAGCTGAGCTATGTGGCTCTCACATAAGCTGCGGGGCCAGACCTGCATTTGCATACATAATCAGAGCTGCCTGTCTGCACTAGTCTCCCCTGCAGGCAGCTCGCTTGGGAAAAGGCTTGGGCTGCCCCCAAAGATGTGGGTGGCATCTTCCCAACAAGGAGGGCACCCGACAGCTCCCAACAACACAGTTCCTGAAATCCATCATGCTCCGCAGGAAGCCACATTGGACCAGTGGCTCCTGCATCTTTGGTCACTCATTCTTATGACGTTTATTGGGCATTTGTTATGTACATGGCTGTTGAGGTCCCTGTCTTAGTTGGGGTTCCCCCCTCAGAGCAGCAGAGTCTAAGATACAGTTTATTCAGGAGAATACCCAGGAGGCACAAGTGAGAGAAGGAGAAAAGTGAGATGAAAAAGGAAGATACGCCAATGGTGGCTGCTTTCATGAACAAGTGACTGCTGTGGTCAGCTGGAGTGCAACCTCCCAGAGGAGCCTCTGAGGTGTTCCATAGAATCTGCTGGAACGCTTCTCTCTGGAGGCCAGGAAGTCTGGGGTATCATTCCACCAGCTTTCATCCCCGGGCTGTTAACACCTATGGCTGCAGGAGTGTTAACGCCCCTGCACTTCCCACTTGTGCCTACTTGCAGCAGAGCAAGCTTTAAGGTGCAGGAGAATCCCTGCGGCTCAGAAGCCAAGAGAGACAGGCTCTTAAGATAGGAAATCGTCAGTGGGAGTTGCCCACTGTGGCTGCAGGTAACTCAGGTGGATCAAGGCGATCCACAGGTCAGGGCACCAACATCTGCCAAAGATGGAGAGATGAATTAGGTGTGACATCTCTGGCTTCAAAGAACTCGCCAACTTATGACAAAGACAAAGGGGCTGACAAGCCAACCATTCGCTGACTCAGAGGTCCATACAGACCACATGGGAACACGTTGATTCGCCCTGGAACACGTGGAAGATGAGTAACATCTTCCAGTAGCATGTGATATTTGGGCTGAGACTTGAAGAATGCATGTCCTTCAGGCTCAGAAGGAGGCGCAGTGAACATAGAAAATGCACACAGCAAGCCCCAAGCATGCAAGGCAATTTTCAGTGATGCATGGGCCACCTGGTGTGGTCAAAGCTTCGGCTATTCTACAGGAAGCAGAGGGCGAACTGGCCAGTATGTTGGTCTGGGCCAGATAGTGCAGGAATGTGCATGTACTAGAAGGCATCTGAGTGTCAGCCCCTGGGAGGCAGTGGGGGCCCCATCACTGTTTAACTAATGACCTGTTCAGAGCTTTTGAAAACCCCTTCAGAGAGCAGCCTGGAGGGGGGGCTGGATGGTGACAGGTGAAATCGAAGCCCCAGGATTGTGATTAAGAGGCATTCTTATGACGATTGGGCTTGTTATGTACATGGCTGTTGAGGTCCCTGTCTTAGTTGGGGTTCCCCCCTCAGAGCAGCAGAGTCTAAGATACAGTTTATTCAGGAGAATACCCAGGAGGCACAAGTGAGAGAAGGAGAAAACGTGAGTGAAAAGGAAGATACGCCAATGGTGGCTGCTTTCATGAACAAGTGACTGCTGTGGTCAGCTGGAGTGCAACCTCCCAGAGGAGCCTCTGAGGTGTTCCATAGAATCTGCTGGAACGCTTCTCTCTGGAGGCCAGGAAGTCTGGGGTATCATTCCACCAGCTTTCATCCCCGGGCTGTTAACACCTATGGCTGCAGGAGTGTTAACGCCCCTGCACTTCCCACTTGTGCCTACTTGCAGCAGAGCAAGCTTTAAGGTGCAGGAGAATCCCTGCGGCTCAGAAGCCAAGAGAGACAGGCTCTTAAGATAGGAAATCGTCAGTGGGAGTTGCCCACTGTGGCTGCAGGTAACTCAGGTGGATCAAGGCGATCCACAGGTCAGGGCACCAACATCTGCCAAAGATGGAGAGATGAATTAGGTGTGACATCTCTGGCTTCAAAGAACTCGCCAACTTATGACAAAGACAAAGGGGCTGACAAGCCAACCATTCGCTGACTCAGAGGTCCATACAGACCACATGGGAACACGTTGATTCGCCCTGGAACACGTGGAAGATGAGTAACATCTTCCAGTAGCATGTGATATTTGGGCTGAGACTTGAAGAATGCATGTCCTTCAGGCTCAGAAGGAGGCGCAGTGAACATAGAAAATGCACACAGCAAGCCCCAAGCATGCAAGGCAATTTTCAGTGATGCATGGGCCACCTGGTGTGGTCAAAGCTTCGGCTATTCTACAGGAAGCAGAGGGCGAACTGGCCAGTATGTTGGTCTGGGCCAGATAGTGCAGGAATGTGCATGTACTAGAAGGCATCTGAGTGTCAGCCCCTGGGAGGCAGTGGGGGCCCCATCACTGTTTAACTAATGACCTGTTCAGAGCTTTTGAAAACCCCTTCAGAGAGCAGCCTGGAGGGTGGGCTGGATGGTGACAGGTGAAATCGAAGCCCCAGGATTGTGATTAAGAGGCATCAGTCAGGCCCTGGGCAGGAAACATGGCATTCTCGAAGGGAAGAGCTCCCAACCCCTGGAGCCAACTCCTGTGGCCACTCCTCTGTTGGCCACTATGTTGGCCACAACCACTGTGGCCAACTCCTCTGGCCACAGAAGCAGGCCACTCAATGGGGGCTAGGGAATTAGGTGGAGGAAAGCCACTCAAGCCAGCCTGACCCCAGCACAAAGGGTGAGGGAGCTGAGGAGATGCAACCTCCAGCCTCTTGGCCTCCCATCCTCCTAACTCCAGCCAGAGGCACTTGGTGGTCTCGTCCAACAGGAGGCCAGATGGCCTGGTTGATGTGGCCTTCTGGGGTTCAGAGCAGAGTGGAGAAGCCCAAAGGATGGGTCAGAAGGAGCAGACAGGATGTCCAGCCTAGACGGTCCCTGCCGTCAGCCAGGCCAGGCGGAGTCAGTATTGAGAGTGTGAAGTTTGAGGAGGCTGTGGCACTCTCGGGTAGAGGTGGTGAGCATACTGAGGACACTGGGCTGGCAGTCTTGTCACTGGAGCATCATTTCTTAGGTACAGATGTCTTTCTAATGAATACATACATCTGAGGGGGTAAAGCTTTGTCGGTTATCTACCTAACTTTAGTGTTCGGTGGGGCATTGATGACAACAGCTGAACAAATCTCTGAGAGAATCATTGAGAACCACCATCATGGAGCCAGACTGGCACGCTGGTGTTAGTGTTAGTTGCTCAGTTGTATCCAACTCTTTGTGTCCCCATGGACTGTAGCCTGGCAAGCTCTTCTGTCCATGGGATTCTCCAGGCAAGAATACTGGAGTGGGTAGTTCTTCCCTTCTCCAGGGGATCTTCCCAACCCAGGGATGGAACCCAAGTCTCTTATATCTCCTGCATTGGCAGGCAGGATCTTTACCATCTTAGCCAGGGCACACTGGTAGCCGCAGGCTAACAGGAGGGGAAGGGAGACAGCAGGACTCTGGGGACAAAGGGCTAAGGAAAAAGAGTGCAGGAGAACCTGGAGGAAAGCTTTGTCTGGGCCACAACTACCAAGGCCTGATCTTATCTAGGAATCCATAGAAGACACAGAAGGAGACTCGCTTCATGGAAACCCACACACTGTACACACACGGTGCCTGCTGCCACACACATGGGCAGAACACAAAGTTCCTCCCTCCCTAGTAGTCTGGTAGGCTGCTGTAACAAAGCACCACAGACCCAGTGGCTTCAGCACCAGGAAGGTATTGTCTCACAGCTCTGGGGGCGAGAAGTTCAAAGTCAAGGTGTGGCAGGGCCTTGCTCCTTCAGAAGGCACAAGGGAAGGATCTGCTCCCAGCTTCTCTCCTAGTTCGTGATGGTTCCTCTATGGTGGCAGTGGAATTCTGTCTGCACCCGGGGTTCTCCCTGGGTGTATCTGTTGGTTCCAAATTCTTTTTATCAGGACACCAGTCATAGTGGATTGGGGTCCACATCAGTGATCTCAAGTTCATTGTCTGTGAAGATCCCATTTCCAAATAAAGTCACATTTTCAAGTCTTGAGGGTTGGGACGTATCTTTTGGAAGGGACACAGTTCAATTCGTAACACCTTTCCATGTTCACATGGAATCAGTGTGACCCACCTCTCTCCAAGTCAGTCTTTGTATAAGGTCCAAGGAGTCTTGGGAATGTGGAGACCACTAACTCAGTAATCCTCCCCAGGACCCTAGGGCGTCGGGCTAACATGGGCCCACAGGGACAGAAGGCCTTCCTGTAGGGCCCCAGGGGAATTTTTTTTATTATTAATTTATTTTTATTTTACTTTTACAAAGTTTCGTTGTTTACTGCTATACATAAACCCCATACCAGGGGAATTTTTGAACAGTTAGACACACACAATGTAGGCAGAGGGATCTGCAATTAAATTTCAAATACCCAGAAACTACAAGAGGAGCCTGGTACCATTTATGAAGTGTTTGTGTCATGCTCAACATCTAGGCTTCGATTTCTCCCCAAGCAAGCCCTTAGACAGGGATTTGGGTACAGTTGTTCATTTGAGAGGTGATCTAGAGGCAGGGTCAGGGGTGGAGCAGCGAGAGAGGCGAGGGAAGAAAGCCAGTAGGGGTGGGGTGGGTGAGAGACTGTTACTGTAGGCAGGCAACTAGGCTCGGGGCTTCTGGAGGCCTCTGAGAGATTCTGTAGTGTCTCTCTGGGTGCGGAAACTGGAGTTTTACCCATCAACTCCCATCTCTCACTGGTGGAGGCCCTTCACCAAAGAACACATTCAAGCGGAAAGATGCAGGAAGCCACAAGCTGATAGGAGCTGACTGCAGTTGGCCTCTGGGGTGGGCCCCAGACATGTGGGTGGAGCTTCTGCTCAGATGAGGCTCTTAACGTCAGCACAGACATAGGAAGGAGGTACTGTTACCCCCACTTCACAAATGAGGAAATTGAGGCTGAGGGGATTCCAAAACATTCTAGAAGTCACTAGTAAGTGGTTTATCTGGCATAGGAACTCATTTCTTCATGATTTTTAAGCTACTCTTAACCACAGAACTTGATGACTGTTAGACTAATATGTGTTTTGTGTCATATTATTCCAAAAAGATGAGACTTTGGTTTTTTTTTCTGAATTAGGTCAGGTACTAATGCTGACACAAATTAGAGACAGAGTGACCAGCAGCAGACACTCACGAACTTTTGAATATGAGCTTCGTCCTCCTGAATTTCTTTACAGAAGTGCTTAAGATTTGTTTCTGAGGAGAGATGCTGTAAGGAGAGCCCCTGCTTCCCACCCCTCACCACCTGGACCCTCTCCCAAGGACTGTATGGGAATGTGGCTAGACTTCAAGACAGAGGCCCACAGCAGCCACGCCCAAGCTTCAGTGACAGCCATGTGGCCCTCAGCTTTTGTGACTCTCCCTTTCTCAGACTTGCCACTGCCTGTCCCTCCCCAGCTGTTCGTGAGGCCTGAGGCAGCAGGGAGACCCTGCCAAGGGGCCTGCTTAAGTCTCTCACCACCTACCGCTGTGATGACATTCTCCCCTGGTTGGCGTGGAGTGACAGTGATAGATTAAATGCACCAATTAAATTAGATCCTATTTTAAAGAGCTTGAGCTGGATTTACTTTTAATTATAGTGCTGTGCTCACTGATGAGGTATTGTCGAGGACTTAACAATTGGTTGATTGTGCATCCGAGTGTTCAGAGCGCAGTTTCTGGGGAAAGACTGGGGAGGGCTTTCTTTCTAAGGAGCTCCTTGGGATAAGACAGAGGGAAGAAGCAGTCAGGAAGGGAGGGAGTGAGGGCCAAGTATCCTCTTTCCACTGAGAAGCCATCTCTCTTCTCCTTGTTTTCTGCTTTACGAGTCCCATGGTACTTGGAGATGGAATAAGCCCAGTGCAAGATAGAGAAATGGGCCAGAGGCCATGGAGTTGCACTGGCTCAAGGCCCATCTTGCCTCTGCCCCACTTGACTTTATGTGTTCCCTGGGCCAAGGTAACTAACCTGTCCTGTTTCCCTTCAGTGATTCATCTGTTCATTTCAACAAGGACTTACTGAGCTTCTAGAATGTACTGGCGCTGTTCTAGGTATTGGGAATAGAGGGATGGACAAAATAAGGAAAGAAAATCTCTGTCCTTATGGAACGCCCATTCTCGTGGTGGAGGTGAAGGGGGCGAGCAAGAAACAAACATATTACATGACATCAGTTACTGATAAATGCAGAGAGGAAATAAAGCCAGGTGAAAGTGATGGACAGGAGGGTCTGTTTCAAAAAAGCTCTGTCTGAGGGTGCTATTTGAACAAATTCCTGAAGCAGTGTGTGAGAGTCTTTGAAGGGCTGAACTAGGTGGCTATCTGGAGCAATAGCGTTCTAGGCGAAGGGAGGAGCACTTCCTGGTCAGGGGCTGTCTCCACGTTCCCCTATACCCTCTGCCACACTACCAGCTAAGCCCTGTCCTTGGAATCACTTCCCTCTGCCTTGAGAAAGGTGAGTTCTTAAGTCTTTGTGATTGCTCTCCTGGGGATCCACTCTCCAGAGGTGCTAACTTACAGGTATGTTTGGCTCTGTGAAGGAGTGTGGTCCCCACACACTGATTCAGTGATACATCCTGCCAATCCCCTTTGAGGATACAATTTGGGGGACTTGACTCTTTGATATAATGAGAAAGAAAGAAAGTTGAGAACAAAAGCTGATGAGCCAAGTTTTTGTGCACAGAGATACTTGCAAAGTGCCTTGCACCATAAATTCGAATGCTTGGTTTGGAGTTCCTGCTTTGTCACTGGCAAATCAAATGAATGTGGGTAAATCTATCACCCTCTTGAGGCCATCTGTAAAATATAAAACGAGTCCATTGGATTAGGCCTGTGGCATCTTGTAGCTAAGGATGGGGACTGGGGGAGAGGAGGTAAGCCTTTGAAAATCATGGGACCATGGCAAGGAAGAGAGAAAAGGCCTAGAAAGAATCAGAGGGGCCCCCAGCCTTAGCCCCTGGGCCGGAGAGGTTTCAGAAACCTTTGTCTTTCATTTAGAATTGACCGCACCATCAGTGGCGAGGGGAGGAAAGAAGTTCTTTCCTTGACTCAGTTTGGGTTTCCAGAAGCAGAACTGAAGTAAGGATTCAAGTGGAAGCAGTTAATTTTGGAGATGAGCTCCAGACAGAGTGGGGACATGAGACAGCACCTCATTCTGCCAGTGGCTACTGTAGGTGCACTGTGAGTCCATGTAGAACCTGTGCCTCAGAGTCGCCCCACCCGAGGGTAGGGAGCTGGGACATTTACACACCCAGTCCTATCAGTCAGTGGTTGAGGGTTGCTCTAGGGCATTAGGAAGGGGTTAATTGTCTGGCACTTATGATCCCCAGTAGCAGCAGGCAAAGGACTCTTCTAGGCTTCAGAAAGCCCTGAGATGAAGGAAGGAACTGATCCTTGAAAGTTGGGTGGCATCCACTAAAGTCAATATGAGCGAGACTCTGACAACAGGACTTTGAAAGTCCCTGAAATAGGCAGCACTTTCTGGGAACTCTCTGCAGGCAGGGAACCCTGAGCCGGGTCTCCAGACACCACACCAGAGAGGTCCATCCCTCAGCAGCCAGGCAGCAGGTCTGCTCCCGAGCCCGAGGACCACACCTATGTGGTCAGGTCTCTGGCGTTTGGGAGGTAGCATGGACAGGAATCGGGAAGGGAAAGCCCGACCGGGACAGACTAAGCTTAGTTTTCCAGGAAGTTCAGTACACCTTGGAAGCACTATGCACTCAGCCCCTCAGATAGCGGAGGAGCCTGGCAGATGGAGGCATCTCTGTGCGCTGCCCACTTCAGGGAGTGCCGTACCCAGACTTGCAAGAGAGTGGCTGGTGGTATTGCTATGAAAGTGAAAGTTGCTCAGTCCTGTCCTACTCTTTGAGACCCCCTGGACTGTAGCCTGCCAGGCTCCTCTGTC
This sequence comes from Tragulus kanchil, assembly GCA_022376925.1. NCBI lineage: Eukaryota > Metazoa > Chordata > Mammalia > Artiodactyla > Tragulidae > Tragulus > Tragulus kanchil. The sequence goes on along the minus strand of JAIOJX010000001.1, from coordinate 91,992,698 downwards.
CACGGAATTCTCCAAGCAATTCTACCGGAGTGGGTAGCCATTCCCTTCTCCAGGGGATTACTATGGCAACCGACAAAAGCTCACCCAAGGATGCTCTAGCAATAGAATAGAGGAACATGGCTTTCCTTGCCCTTGACTTTGTAATTTTGACCCATGTTACACACATACACATAAACTCCACCCTAAGCTGGTTGGGGCCCAGGAAAACACCTGTCACAATGTTGTGCCGACTGGCTGTGTAAGCAGAAACGAGTGGGTGTCTCTGTTTTTCCCTCCATCAAATGATTCAGATGGTACCAGTTCCTTGGCCTCCACGGTGGGAGGCAGTAAGAGCTGATGCAAGAATGTCTGGGAGGCATTTGGAGCATCTCGAAAGAAAGAGGTCAAGAATTCCTCTTATGAAATGCTCAAGTTTTTCTTTTCATTTTCGTGTGAAACCTTGTGAGACCACAAACCATCCAGAGCTGCTGACCACAAAGTAAGGGTAAAAATAAAATCTGAATTAAGAAGATGTTCTGAGTCACGGCCAGATTCCAGGTTGGATCTTAAAAGCTTCCTCCCTGACCAGCTTCCTGCACTGACCCCCAGGCTCAGAGAGCGCTGGGCCCCTGCGGATTCCTTGCCATTAGATATTGAAAACAGGAAATGAAGGGGCCAGTTGGGGGATGGTAATGCTTGAAACAACTTCAGAGAACAAGCTGATGAAGTCATAGATCTTTATCTCTCGTGCCTTTTCCATGTTGGGTTTCTTTTCAAGATAAGGTAGTGAATCAAAATGTTCTGCCTTTTTTTTTTTTTCCAAGATGGAAGCAGAGGAGGATTTCTTTAATATCCCTTTCCCTCCCAGTGTTTCCAAAGATAACCAGATGAGAGAAATGCCTCATGATCATGTGCGTGTGCGTGTAGAATGCGATTACAGGACAATTTCTCCATCTTGGTCCCTGAGGGCTGGCAGAAGAGCAGGGGAAGGAGGCCAGGGATGGCTAGGAGACAGGTAGCCACTGGGGCCTTGCGTGATGGCTGTTGATGATGTCTATGTTGTCTTATTTTATTAGGGCTCAGACGGTAGAGAATCTGCCTGCAATGGAGGAGACTCGGGTTTGGTTCCTAGGTCGGGAAGATCCCCTGCAGAAGGGAATGACAACCCACTCCAGTATCCTTGCCTGGAGGTTTCTGTGGACAGAGAAACCTGGTGGGCTACAGTCCATGGGATTGCAAAGAGTTGAAATGACTGAACATGTGACACTTTCAAGCCACCAGAGGGAACCTTGTGGGCCTCTGGTCAGTTTGTGTTGTAGAACTAAAATGAAGGTGACTATCAGGGGCTGGGAGAAAGGGGTCAATGTCATGTGCTTGGGTCCTGTGTGTGTGATGTGGGACATACCCAGCAGGAATGCCAGTGTCGTGAGCATAGTCCTTGGTCTCAGTTCCCCCAGGCTGGGCTGGATCATGCAGTAGTACTGTACTGAGAGTGACTTGAAGCAACATTTTTGCTCAGGAGGGCAAACATGAGATGGGGTGAGGAAGGCAGGAAGGCATGCCAGTTGGCCACTCAGGTCTGAGGGATGAGGCCGGAAAAATGAGCCATGAGGCGTTAAGGGGCACAGGGGTGGTAAGAGGCAAGAGGGGGCAGCTAAGGCGGGTGGGTAGAGACCTTAAGGTGTAGCGACTAAGGATGTAGGCTTTGGGACCAGTGGCCCTTGGTTCTGGTGCTAGCTCCACCACAGGCATGTGACCCAGGCCTCAGGGGTTGGTTTTGTTTTGTTCCTAACGTTGGTCAATACCTATATCATGAGGTTGTTATGGAGATGAGAGAAGTTAATTTTTTAGAAAGTGCTACAGGCAGTGAAGTGTGCAGGGTGCTAGAAGGGTGTATTGATGTAGTTCCGGGAAAATCATGCTAAGGGAGCAGGGAGGCTGCTGGGTGAAAGGGAAAACACAAAGGTAGACGTGATGCTTATCTGTGAAACAGCTTCAGTGGCCTTTTGGTGAACCTCAAGAACAATTTACATCTGGCAAAGCAAAACTGGACGAGCAAGAGAGTGTGGGTTTTGTGAGCTGTTGGGGGCAGTCCCCTGATAAAGAAGGCCTCTTTTTTTCTCTCTTAAGCAGTAGATACCTGGCCTTGGCCTTGCCCCACTCTGCCAAGTGTGATGGATATGGGTCAGACCTTAGAAAGGCCAGGCTTCCCTCTGGAGGCAGTCAGGAAAGAGGAACTTGCAGGAAATGAAGTCAGAAGAAAGGATCTACAGGGGAGAGGGGACTTAAAAAGGATGACAGAGAGAATATAGCAGGGTTGCCGTTGTGGAGGTGGAATTGTACAGTGCTCGACATATACAACTGTCCAGACGAGCCCAGGAGTGACAATGTGAGAAGAAACAGAACAAATTAGAGAAGAGAAAAGCAATGGGCAGGGCAGTGGCAAGGGACTCAGGGGCTCACTATTCTGGGTTTGATTTCAAGCACAGCCCAAGAGAATGGAAGATCTGTTGCTTTTGGAGTTCTTTCTTCTACTGAAAACTGTAACATAAATGAAAAAGAAGAGGCCGATGGCCACAGGCAACATCCTTGTCTTAAAAGAAGGAAGAAGAGAAGATGAATTAGTAACCCTGGGAGAGGGACTTAAGAAATGGCTTATTGTCCCCTACGCCTACCCCAGCACCCCTTCCTGGAGGCATCAGTATGAGAGGAAGGCTCCTTCAAATACTCTTCCATCTCTGTTCATGGGCCCCTTGTTCCCACCTCCCTAGAGTCCCTGGGTCCTGGGGAGCTTGCTTCTGCTGAGGCCAGAACCTCTTATGTTCATATTCGCACATTCACTTGCTTCTGCCCTTCCAGGCAAACATAAGCTGGCAAGTGAGGCATTTGAATAACTTTTCTTGGAGCAGCCTGGTATCCCCACTGGACTACTGGGAGCTAGCAGTGAGTGGGGTGGGGGCTATTGAAAGCCTCTATGTGCAGCTCCCAAGAGTCCAGGATGCCTCCACCACTGCACCCAGGAGGAGCCACGGTGACCCTTCAGTGTGAGGGGCACAGGCTGCAGCCCCTTCATCTGTGATCCTCAGCCCTGGCTGCCCATGAGAGTCGCCAGGGAGGCTAAAAAAATTCCTGCACCAGTTTCCACCCTGAACCAATAGAATTAGTATCTCATAAGCATGGAGCCTAAGTATCTGTATTTATTATTATTATTGTTATTATTATTAGTTTAGTTTAGTTTTTTGACTGGACCAGGTCTTAGTAATTGTGGCGTGTGGAGTCTGGTTCCCTGACCAGAGATGAAACCTGGGTCCCTCACGTTGGGAGCATGAAGTCTTAACAAGTGGACCACCAGGAGAGTCCCTTTGTATTTCTTAAAAGCTCTTCTAGTTACCTCGAACAGCCAGAGGGGACTTAAAAAGGATGACAGAGAGAATATAGCAGGGTTGCCGTTGTGGAGGTGGAATTGTACAGTGCTCGACATATACAACTGTCCAGACGAGCCCAGGAGTGACAATGTGAGAAGAAACAGAACAAATTAGAGAAGAGAAAAGCAATGGGCAGGGCAGTGGCAAGGGACTCAGGGGCTCACTATTCTGGGTTTGATTTCAAGCACAGCCCAAGAGAATGGAAGATCTGTTGCTTTTGGAGTTCTTTCTTCTACTGAAAACTGTAACATAAATGAAAAAGAAGAGGCCGATGGCCACAGGCAACATCCTTGTCTTAAAAGAAGGAAGAAGAGAAGATGAATTAGTAACCCTGGGAGAGGGACTTAAGAAATGGCTTATTGTCCCCTACGCCTACCCCAGCACCCCTTCCTGGAGGCATCAGTATGAGAGGAAGGCTCCTTCAAATACTCTTCCATCTCTGTTCATGGGCCCCTTGTTCCCACCTCCCTAGAGTCCCTGGGTCCTGGGGAGCTTGCTTCTGCTGAGGCCAGAACCTCTTATGTTCATATTCGCACATTCACTTGCTTCTGCCCCTTCCAGGCAAACATAAGCTGGCAAGTGAGGCATTTGAATAACTTTTCTTGGAGCAGCCTGGTATCCCCACTGGACTACTGGGAGCTAGCAGTGAGTGGGGTGGGGGCTATTGAAAGCCTCTATGTGCAGCTCCCAAGAGTCCAGGATGCCTCCACCACTGCACCCAGGAGGAGCCACGGTGACCCTTCAGTGTGAGGGGCACAGGCTGCAGCCCCTTCATCTGTGATCCTCAGCCCTGGCTGCCCATGAGAGTCGCCAGGGAGGCTAAAAAAATTCCTGCACCAGTTTCCACCCTGAACCAATAGAATTAGTATCTCATAAGCATGGAGCCTAAGTATCTGTATTTATTATTATTATTGTTATTATTATTAGTTTAGTTTAGTTTTTTGACTGGACCAGGTCTTAGTAATTGTGGCGTGTGGAGTCTGGTTCCCTGACCAGAGATGAAACCTGGGTCCCTCACGTTGGGAGCATGAAGTCTTAACAAGTGGACCACCAGGAGAGTCCCTTTGTATTTCTTAAAAGCTCTTCTAGTTACCTCGTAACAGCCAAAGTTGGGATATGAGTACTCTAAGCACTGAAGTAATCCAAATAGCAACTCACGTTCCTTGTCTACACCTCAATTTACCCAACAGCAAAATAAGGGAGTTGGACTTTAATTTATACATCCTGTTAGTCTTAATACTCTGAAGTTCTGTCATGTAACAGCAGGTAAGACACCTGTGTACATACATGAATGCATAGGTGATCAAAAGATATACACATCTACACACAGTTATATATTCTGCTCCTGCTCTAGTCTGTAACCTTCACTGTGGCCCTCCCAGTGTATGGAAATACTGGATCTCAACTAGTCTTCCCACCCCACCTTTCTTTCCCAAAAGGAATGGTCAGAAAATTCCAGAAGCATTTTAGATAGCAGATCAAAAGCCAAAAATTCTGGGGCAATAACAGGAAGTTGAGTTGACTAAGAGAACTGAGAAGGCAGATAGAAGTTTCCAGCCTAGAGTTGTCCTGGAGGTCCCCTCTAACTCCTCTGATTATTCCTGAAGAAACTAGATTCCAGGAGGTGAAGTTCACTGTCTAAGGTCCCTCAAGGTGTTGCAGAGTCGGGCCAAGTTCAGTATGGTCTAAGCAAATGGTCTCAGAATGATCCAGAAAATGACTTCAAATCCATGTTTCTGGGACTTCACATACTGCATTTCTCATGTATATGTGGAGCCGGGAGTGGAGCACGAATTTGATTTGAAATCTTTTCTCCTGGTAAGCCCAGAACCATTCTGCATCCCACCATCTTGATAGCTAGAAACAGACCCCCTGTGCTGGACCCCAAGCTCCAGAATCTAAGGCCTGATGGTCTGAGGTGCCACTGAGGGAAATAAAGTGCACAATAAATGAAATGTGCTTGAATCATCCTAAAACCATCTTCCCACCCCCATTCCATGGAAAAGTTGTCTTCCATGAAACTGATCCCTGGTGCCAAAAAGAGTTAGGGACTGCTGTGCTGAAGACCAAGTCCAGTAGTACAGAGCATGCCACTCTTTTCTGGGAAGTTGAGTGACTCAATAGTGGAAGGCGGAGAGGCAGTGATGGGGTGAGACTGAGCCAACCATGACCCAAACCTGGTGCCTGACTGAATGAGATGAGACTACAGGTCATTACCCTAGCCCCTCCCCTACCAGGAGCCCACTGGAAGGGTGTCTGTGCTGAGGGGAGCCTCAGTCAACATCCAGCTCAGCCTGTCGAGGATTGTGGTTCTAGTCAGATTGCTTGTCTTTCCTTCTTGTGACTCAACAGATGTTACAGCTGCTGTCTTTTGCTCCTGTTCCCACTGTAATCTATCAGTGAAACTTTAAGCTCGAGGGCCTGCTCTGTACAAGGCTTTCTGCCAGCCCTTTCTATTCTCACTTTTTGCTCTTAGTCTGTAACCTTCACTGTGGCCCTCCCAGTGTATGGAAATACTGGATCTCAACTAGTCTTCCCACCCCACCTTTCTTTCCCAAAAGGAATGGTCAGAAAATTCCAGAAGCATTTTAGATAGCAGATCAAAAGCCAAAAATTCTGGGGCAATAACAGGAAGTTGAGTTGACTAAGAGAACTGAGAAGGCAGATAGAAGTTTCCAGCCTAGAGTTGTCCTGGAGGTCCCCTCTAACTCCTCTGATTATTCCTGAAGAAACTAGATTCCAGGAGGTGAAGTTCACTGTCTAAGGTCCCTCAAGGTGTTGCAGAGTCGGGCCAAGTTCAGTATGGTCTAAGCAAATGGTCTCAGAATGATCCAGAAAATGACTTCAAATCCATGTTTCTGGGACTTCACATACTGCATTTCTCATGTATATGTGGAGCCGGGAGTGGAGCACGAATTTGATTTGAAATCTTTTCTCCTGGTAAGCCCAGAACCATTCTGCATCCCACCATCTTGATAGCTAGAAACAGACCCCCTGTGCTGGACCCCAAGCTCCAGAATCTAAGGCCTGATGGTCTGAGGTGCCACTGAGGGAAATAAAGTGCACAATAAATGAAATGTGCTTGAATCATCCTAAAACCATCTTCCCACCCCCATTCCATGGAAAAGTTGTCTTCCATGAAACTGATCCCTGGTGCCAAAAAGAGTTAGGGACTGCTGTGCTGAAGACCAAGTCCAGTAGTACAGAGCATGCCACTCTTTTCTGGGAAGTTGAGTGACTCAATAGTGGAAGGCGGAGAGGCAGTGATGGGGTGAGACTGAGCCAACCATGACCCAAACCTGGTGCCTGACTGAATGAGATGAGACTACAGGTCATTACCCTAGCCCCTCCCCTACCAGGAGCCCACTGGAAGGGTGTCTGTGCTGAGGGGAGCCTCAGTCAACATCCAGCTCAGCCTGTCGAGGATTGTGGTTCTAGTCAGATTGCTTGTCTTTCCTTCTTGTGACTCAACAGATGTTACAGCTGCTGTCTTTTGCTCCTGTTCCCACTGTAATCTATCAGTGAAACTTTAAGCTCGAGGGCCTGCTCTGTACAAGGCTTTCTGCCAGCCCTTTCTATTCTCCAAAGAGTGTCGTAAGAATATCATCATGGGTGGCGTGAGCTGAGGCCCTGTTATGTGCCAGGCTCTGTGTGAGATGCTTTCCAGATGTTTCCTTTGATCATGTGAGTGTGGTAGGCAGGATCATGGCCCCTGGAGATGCCCACCTCCTAATCCCCAGAACCTATAAATGCTACTGTATCTGACAAAAAGGACTTTGCAGGGGTGGTTAAGTTTAACTTTCCAGAGTCGGGGAGATTTGCCTGAATTATGTGGATGGGCTCAGTATAATCACAAGGGGTCTTGTTAGAGAGAGGGAGGAGACTCAGAGTCAGAAAGAAGACCTGAAGGTGGAAGCAGAGGTTAGAGAGATGATACTACACTGCTGGCTTTGAAGGTGTAGGAAGGGGCTGTGAGCCAAGGAATGTAGGTGGCCTCTAGAAGTTGGAAACACAAGGAAATGGTGTCAAGGTAGCCATCTTTGCTGATCTGCCTTCTCTGGGGAAACTGGATCTCTGAATTTCCCTGAGAGAGCCACACCTTGACCACCACCACGAGACTACCTCTCACATCCCTGGGGGGCCTTCCCTTGGATTAAACCAGTGAAGACACCCCCTCTTTTTTGCCCACATTTGAGCCTCTGGGGCAGTGCTGGAAACTGTGGGTGCCAAAATTCTAGAAATTTCACTAAGGGAGCCAGAGCTGGTGACTGTTCTTGGTTCTGTGCTTGGGGGCCCTTTCTCATTCACATTTTGGCATGGTGAAGCAAAAAAAAAAAAAAATCAGTGACTTGACAAACCTCAGTCTGATATATGTCTCTTTTCATGTTCAACTCCCCCTGATGGCAGACCCTTTTTTTGCCGTGTTTCTTCTCTAGCACCTGCTGCTGCCCTCTTTCTCTCTCTGCATCCCATAATAGGTCCAGATACCATCTGACCTCAGTTGTCCAAAGAGTCAGGAAAAAAATGAGGAAATCTTTGACCCTAGTCCCATTACTATCACTCATCAAGTGGTCTTTTAATGATTCGTTTACAATATTTATGTATTTATTTTGCCTCTTTCTAACTGTAATCTATCAGTGAAACTTTAAGCTCGAGGGCCTGCTCTGTACAAGGCTTTCTGCCAGCCCTTTCTATTCTCCAAAGAGTGTCGTAAGAATATCATCATGGGTGGCGTGAGCTGAGGCCCTGTTATGTGCCAGGCTCTGTGTGAGATGCTTTCCAGATGTTTCCTTTGATCATGTGAGTGTGGTAGGCAGGATCATGGCCCCTGGAGATGCCCACCTCCTAATCCCCAGAACCTATAAATGCTACTGTATCTGACAAAAAGGACTTTGCAGGGGTGGTTAAGTTTAACTTTCCAGAGTCGGGGAGATTTGCCTGAATTATGTGGATGGGCTCAGTATAATCACAAGGGGTCTTGTTAGAGAGAGGGAGGAGACTCAGAGTCAGAAAGAAGACCTGAAGGTGGAAGCAGAGGTTAGAGAGATGATACTACACTGCTGGCTTTGAAGGTGTAGGAAGGGGCTGTGAGCCAAGGAATGTAGGTGGCCTCTAGAAGTTGGAAACACAAGGAAATGGTGTCAAGGTAGCCATCTTTGCTGATCTGCCTTCTCTGGGGAAACTGGATCTCTGAATTTCCCTGAGAGAGCCACACCTTGACCACCACCACGAGACTACCTCTCACATCCCTGGGGGGCCTTCCCTTGGATTAAACCAGTGAAGACACCCCCTCTTTTTTGCCCACATTTGAGCCTCTGGGGCAGTGCTGGAAACTGTGGGTGCCAAAATTCTAGAAATTTCACTAAGGGAGCCAGAGCTGGTGACTGTTCTTGGTTCTGTGCTTGGGGGCCCTTTCTCATTCACATTTTGGCATGGTGAAGCAAAAAAAAAAAAAAATCAGTGACTTGACAAACCTCAGTCTGATATATGTCTCTTTTCATGTTCAACTCCCCCTGATGGCAGACCCTTTTTTTGCCGTGTTTCTTCTCTAGCACCTGCTGCTGCCCTCTTTCTCTCTCTGCATCCCATAATAGGTCCAGATACCATCTGACCTCAGTTGTCCAAAGAGTCAGGAAAAAAATGAGGAAATCTTTTTTGACCCTAGTCCCATTACTATCACTCATCAAGTGGTCTTTTAATGATTCGTTTTACAAATATTTATGTATTTATTTGGCTGTGCTATATCATAGTTGAGGCATGAAGGATTTTTTAGCTGCAACAAGCTAACTCTTAGTTGCGGCATGTGGAATCTAGCTCCCTGACCAGGGTTGGAAATTCTGTCCCCTTCATTGAGAGTGTGGAGTCTTAGCCACTGTACCACCAGGGAAGTCCTCAAGTGGTCTTCATATGCATATGTTACAGACTATTCTCAGTAATATAGTTTGAAGCAGCCAAGCTAGAAGCAGCAGCTCTATGTCCATCAGCAGGGGAGCAAATAGATAAATCAGGATATATTCACACAGCAACACATATGAATCTCACAACCATGGTATTGAGAAAACACACACACACACACACACTGAAAATTCCATACTGTATAGTTCCATTTGTGAAGACATTTCAAAGGCAGACAGAAGTAAAGTGTAATGTTGGAAATTATGACAAATAGAGTGGAGGGAAGGGATGGGGCTGGAGGAGGAATGAAGGGAGCTTCTGAGGTGCTGGGAAGGCTCTGTGCGTCGACCTGAGTCACAGTTAGGGAATGTCTGCTTTGTGGTAATTCGTTGACCTGGATACTCATGGGGTGTCTGCTTTTTTGCACATGTGTTTTATTTTATAAGAAAGAAGTTTGGAGTCCATAATGACATTCCTCAGGAAAAAAGGAATGTTTACATAGCCTAGCTGGAGACCTACTTTACTGTCTCATGCTCTGGGGACCCAGGCACATGATTCCAAGGGTTGTGCTTGATTCTGGTGCTTCCAGATCACCGTAGACCTGGTCTCCTGGGCTCACTTTTCTGCATCATCTGTCTCATGGAGATACACAGTTTTCCAGGGGCACATCTGTGGTTCTGAAAGTATGGAGTGCAGCTCAGCAGTGTGGCCTCTTTTTACCCTGCCGACAGACTCCTACCAAACACCAGCCTCCTTGATTGGTGTCTGACATTAGCCACACCCCTCAGTCCATCAGGGATGGTCTAAAGCCACCCTGGACCCCCAAAGAGACAAGGGTCAAGGTTTCAAGCTTTTTCTTTGAAGTGATCTCTTGCTCCCTGTGTAAATTTGCAGCCACCTTCCCTAGAGAATATCAGATTCCTCTCCCCTGACCTTTAGTTGAAGAGGACAGCCTTTTCAACCCTTCTTCATAATATTGGCGTCTGCTTGCCTTACAGACACAAAACTGAAACATCAGTGATAGGTCCCTCATGAATAAAAATGTCTTCTCCCTTAGGATTTGACTTTCGGCTTCCTCTGCTAGAAATGAAGCTAATGACTCTTAAGGATTAACCTCTCTCCCTCCTTGGTTTCCTGACTTCCCATAACTTCCCATCTCTGTCCTTCACATGGCTGTAAATATTTCTATATCCAAGATTGTCTCACTATCTCATAGTACAGCACCTGCCCATGGTGACCCCATATTAACAATGTCAGTTGAATGAGTAAAGGAATGATGAGCAGATCCATAATCACCCCCATAGTCTGGCTGCTTAGGATTTCAAGGAGTGTGGCTGGAGTGGAAAGTCACCTGTTCATGTGGCTTTTTACTGAAGAACATAGATAGGAGGAGGAGAGACAAGTAAGGGCAAGAAGGAGGGGAGGGGGAAGGACAGAGGGAGAAAGGAGGGCGGGGTAAAAGAGGGAAGGAGAGGGAAATTAGAGTGGAGAGGGAAGGAGGAGAGGAAGAGAGAAGAGAAGGGACAGGAAGGGATGGGAGAAAGGGCAGGAGGCAAGGGAAAGAAAGAAAAGAGGAGGAGAAGAGAGAAAAGAGAAAGAAAAGGGGGCTGTTGTAAAGAGCCAAGAAAGGTCATTAGGGGTACAGAGCACATCCGGCTTGCAAGCTTCCCCAGTGATTAGCCTTAAGCTAAAGACTCCAACTGAACCAGCAAGAATGCGAAGCCCTTGCAGCAAGCCAAATTCTATTACAGAGGGAGGAGGCATGTCTCTACATGGAAGATCCTGGCTAGGTAACTCCAAGGAGATTTTGTCATGCAGTTGAAAGGTTTTGCAATCCAGGTGAAGTATTCCCAAAGTGAGGAATTCTTCAACGTTAGCCTGAAATTGGTGTGTGTCAACCCTGGTCCTCCATCACACACACTCCGGCCAGCTCTCTCAGACCATACGAGGATTGAGCCTTGACAGCCTGCAGGCTTCAGCTCCCCTTCTTTCCATCTCCCAGGACGCCATACACCTCATTTAACTGCACTAGTTTCTCAAGGATTTCCTAGATACCCAGGTGGGAGGTGAACCTCTTTCTTAGCTACCCATCCTGAGGTGAACCTCTTTACTCACTTCCTACCAATAGTCTCCTTTCAGCCAGGAATTAGTCAGGACATGACTGGGAATACATTTATGGAAATGCCATTGCCGTGTGTATCAGAGCAACACTAGCACAAACTTAATGCAATGGAAGTTTATTTCTTTTTCTAAGAAAGGTCAGTTGGTGGCATAGGCTGGGGTCTGCTTCACACAGTCATTGAGGGACTTAAACCAATGGAGAACTCTGCCTCTCTAACAGTAGATATCCCAGTTCCATTGGTTCAGGGTGGGATGTGGGCATCTATTTTTCAATGGCATTTTTATGTTCTCCTGGTGACTCTAAAGGGAATTCAGGGCTAAGAAGCTCCTAACCTGACCCCGGGAACCAACATACAACCACCAAATATGGGAAATGGAAGAAATAGATCAAATGACTATGTGGGAAGTATTTATGCACTGGGGCTGGAAGTAAGATTCATCACTTCTGTGTACATCTTATATGTCAGAAGTCAGTCATATGGCGACACTTCACCCCCAAGGACTGCTGGGAAATGTAGTCCAGCTGAGTACCTAAGAAGAAAGCAAGTGGGTTAAAGGTCATTTGGCTGGTTTCTGCCTACCTGTATTGCTATCTCTGAAACATGATTGTAAGCTTAGAGAAAACTTGTCAGTTATTTTTGTTTGCTTGGAAATGGAGCCTAAGAGAGTTAAGAGTTTTAGAGATTCCCAAGGGGGTTCAGGGCACAGCCCTCTCCTGAGAGTCTGACTGGGAGGTTTTAAATGGTACAATGTTCATTCACCCTTAAATTGAGCCAGGAGTGGAGCCACAGAACCAATGGCTGCTTGAGGAAGGTGTGGTGGAAAGTGAGGAGAAAAGAGTCCCCTAGAATTTAATGTGAGAGGCAAGACTGTGCAAGGCAGAACAGAGCCCAGGGACAAAAGAAACAGCTCTAAGGAGAGAGAGGGAGTTGAAAGGCCATAGCTTCAAAAATGGGTGAAACGCAACCTCTGCTACCAGAGTTTCAGAGACTCTAGGGAAGAACTGGGTATGTGTTCCCAGCTCCTCATAGTCAAATGCTAATTGGATGGATGGCAGGGTCTAATGCACAGCCTGGTCTTTCAGGCAGTGACTGGTGTGAACCAAAGAGGAAAGTGGGCCAAGGGGTAGAGGAGAGGGCAGAACGCCTCTCTGCCAATCTTGGCTTTCCTGAGGTGGTTGCATAAACCACTGTTTAAGTTCTGGGAGACTCAAACTGGCAAGATATCTGTGCTTGAAAATTGAAGACATTCAGAAAGCCTTTTCCATCCAAGGACTGAGCCAAAGTCATGTGCTGACCAGAGCATATTTATTGCCCTTTGGTTTTTGCACCTCAAAATAATGAACTAAGAGTGATCCAGAAAAGACTGTTAGGGATGCTCTATGAGGAAGAACTTGAAACATGAGGCATCTTTAATTGAGCAGGTATCTTACGCAGTTCAGACTGCTATAAGCTAGCACAGACTGGGCGGTTTAAACAACAAGCGTTGATTTCTCATGGTTCTGGAGGCTGAAAGTGTGAGACCAGTATGGCACCATGGTTAGGTGCTTGGGAAGCACTCTGCTCCTGATTCACAGAGAGCTCTGGTTCCTTCATCTCCTTATAAAGGCACTAATCCAGTCATGGGCCCCACTCTCATGAACTCATCTACACCTAATCACCTCCCAAAATGCTCCACTTCCAAGTGCCATCAACATTGGGGTTTGGAACTTCAACATTTGAATTTGGGGGCAATGTAAACATCCAGTCTATAGCAACCAAATAAATAAGGGAAGAGAGGGTTTCCTGGTGGGTCAGTGATAGAGAATCCACCTGCCAATGCAGAAGATGTGGGTTCCATCCCTGGGTTGGGAAGATCCCCTGGAGGAGGAAATGGCAACCCACTCCAGGGGAGAATCCATGGGAAATCCCATGGACAGAGGAGCCTGGCGGGGTACAGTCCATGGGGTCCCAAAATGAGTCAGACACAACTTCACAACTAAATGACAACAACAAAGGAAAGAGATGAACATCTATAAATGCCTGAATGCAACGCATCCACGAAAGTCAGACCAGATGATGTGCGGCAGCATCACTGGAAGATGCTAACAAGTCTATTCTAAGACAGGAAGAAAGATGCACACCAGAGGAAGAAACTGCCCAAGTGGTGGCCAAGGCCTCAGACCTGAGCAGAACCAAGAATGCAGGTGGAACATGGGTGAAGTCAAAGGATGGTGTGTGACTCATGGGTAGGAGGCCATATTCTTTTCTCTCCTTGCCCAACTAGAATAGACATGCAGAAAAGTACACAAATCACAGATGTAAAGCCTGATGTTTGGGTTTTTTGTTTTGTTTTTGCAAAAGTAATATATCTGTGCAACCAGCTCCCAGATTAAGAAACAACATAACCAGCATCCCAGAACCTCACTTGCATTCTTTTCCTTTACATATACCAGTAAAGACCATACTGGCTTCCAACAGCATAGATTAATTTTGCTTGTTTATGAACTCTATGAATAGAATCGTGTGAATACCCTTTTGTGTCTGACTTCTTTCATTCAAGATTGTATCTGTGAGATTCATCCATATTGTTGCACGTAGTCACCATTTGTTAATTCTCACTGCACTATAGTGTTTCTTTGTGTGAATATACCACACCTCATTTATTAATATCTCTTCTGTTGATAGACATTTGAGTTGTTTCCAGTCTTTGACTGTTATGAATATTCTTTCTAACATTTTATTTGTTGATTATTTTTGGTTGTCTTGGGTCTTCCAAGTGCCATCAACATTGGGGTTTGGAACTTCAACATTTGAATTTGGGGGCAATGTAAACATCCAGTCTATAGCAACCAAATAAATAAGGGAAGAGAGGGTTTCCTGGTGGGTCAGTGATAGAGAATCCACCTGCCAATGCAGAAGATGTGGGTTCCATCCCTGGGTTGGGAAGATCCCCTGGAGGAGGAAATGGCAACCCACTCCAGGGGAGAATCCATGGGAAATCCCATGGACAGAGGAGCCTGGCGGGGTACAGTCCATGGGGTCCCAAAATGAGTCAGACACAACTTCACAACTAAATGACAACAACAAAGGAAAGAGATGAACATCTATAAATGCCTGAATGCAACGCATCCACGAAAGTCAGACCAGATGATGTGCGGCAGCATCACTGGAAGATGCTAACAAGTCTATTCTAAGACAGGAAGAAAGATGCACACCAGAGGAAGAAACTGCCCAAGTGGTGGCCAAGGCCTCAGACCTGAGCAGAACCAAGAATGCAGGTGGAACATGGGTGAAGTCAAAGGATGGTGTGTGACTCATGGGTAGGAGGCCATATTCTTTTCTCTCCTTGCCCAACTAGAATAGACATGCAGAAAAGTACACAAATCACAGATGTAAAGCCTGATGTTTGGGTTTTTTGTTTTGTTTTTGCAAAAGTAATATATCTGTGCAACCAGCTCCCAGATTAAGAAACAACATAACCAGCATCCCAGAACCTCACTTGCATTCTTTTCCTTTACATATACCAGTAAAGACCATACTGGCTTCCAACAGCATAGATTAATTTTGCTTGTTTATGAACTCTATGAATAGAATCGTGTGAATACCCTTTTGTGTCTGACTTCTTTCATTCAAGATTGTATCTGTGAGATTCATCCATATTGTTGCACGTAGTCACCATTTGTTAATTCTCACTGCACTATAGTGTTTCTTTGTGTGAATATACCACACCTCATTTATTAATATCTCTTCTGTTGATAGACATTTGAGTTGTTTCCAGTCTTTGACTGTTATGAATATTCTTTCTAACATTTTATTTGTTGATTATTTTTGGTTGTCTTGGGTCTTTGTTGCCACACAGGCTTTTCTCTACCTGTGGAGAGCAGGAGCTACTCTCTCCCTGCGGTGGTACACAGGCTTCTCATTGCAATGGCTTCTCTAGTTGTGGAGCACGGGCTCTAGTGTGCATGGGCTTCAGTTGTTGCAGCATGTAGGATCAATAGTTGTGGCACATGGGCTTAGTTGCTCCATGACCTGTGGGATCTTCCCAGACCAGTGCTCAAACCCATGTCTCCTGCCCTGGCAGGCAGATTCTTTACCACTGAGACACCAGGAAAGCCCTCTTATGACTCTTCTCGGGGTGGCTTTTCTGCACATAGGCATACATTTCTGTCAGGTAGACACCTAGGAGTGGAATTTCTGGACAAGAGGTATGTGTTTCTTCAGCTTTAGATACTTGCAAACAGTTTCCCCAAACTACTAGGTCACGGAGACACTTCTCCAGAGTGAATGGGTTGCTAACTGATGAAAGTAACAGAACCACAGGAATAAACTGGGACTGTCCTGGGCAGATTGGATTAGTCATCTCCCAACTACACGCAGTGGGCATTTTTGGCAGGGCATACTTCTAAAAAAAAAAGACGGACGTGGCTTGAGGCTAGAGGGGCCATTCTTGCAACTGTGTGTGTTCCATAAAGCTGAGAAGCTGCAGATGTCCTTGCGATAAAAGTCTATAAACTAACTCCTTCCCCTCCGCAAATAATGGGTTCTGGACACATACCTCTGGCTCAGCCCTTCTTTTTTTTATACCAGTAAAGACATTGGCTTCCAACAGCATAGATTAATTTTGCTTGTTTATGAACTCTATGAATAGAATCGTGTGAATACCCTTTTGTGTCTGACTTCTTTCATTCAAGATTGTATCTGTGAGATTCATCCATATTGTTGCACGTAGTCACCATTTGTTAATTCTCACTGCACTATAGTGTTTCTTTGTGTGAATATACCACACCTCATTTATTAATATCTCTTCTGTTGATAGACATTTGAGTTGTTTCCAGTCTTTGACTGTTATGAATATTCTTTCTAACATTTTATTTGTTGATTATTTTTGGTTGTCTTGGGTCTTTGTTGCCACACAGGCTTTTCTCTACCTGTGGAGAGCAGGAGCTACTCTCTCCCTGCGGTGGTACACAGGCTTCTCATTGCAATGGCTTCTCTAGTTGTGGAGCACGGGCTCTAGTGTGCATGGGCTTCAGTTGTTGCAGCATGTAGGATCAATAGTTGTGGCACATGGGCTTAGTTGCTCCATGACCTGTGGGATCTTCCCAGACCAGTGCTCAAACCCATGTCTCCTGCCCTGGCAGGCAGATTCTTTACCACTGAGCCACCAGGGAAGCCCCTATTATGAATATTCTTGGGGTGGCTTTTCTGAACATAGGCATACATTTCTGTCAGGTAGACACATAGGAGTGGAATTTCTGGACAAGAGGTATGTGTTTCTTCAGCTTTAGATACTTGCAAACAGTTTCCCCAAACTACTAGGTCACGGAGACACTTCTCCAGAGTGAATGGGTTGCTAACTGATGAAAGTAACAGAACCACAGGAATAAACTGGGACTGTCCTGGGCAGATTGGATTAGTCATCTCCCAACTACACGCAGTGGGCATTTTTGGCAGGGCATACTTCTAAAAAAAAAAGACGGACGTGGCTTGAGGCTAGAGGGGCCATTCTTGCAACTGTGTGTGTTCCATAAAGCTGAGAAGCTGCAGATGTCCTTGCGATAAAAGTCTATAAACTAACTCCTTCCCCTCCGCAAATAATGGGTTCTGGACACATACCCTCTGGCTCAGCCCTTCTTTTATCATTTATGAGCATTCTCCTAACATCTCCTTCTTCAACCTTCATAGAAGTTGGTTGAAGCTGAAAGTCTTGGCAGGTCCCTGAACTGCACAGCCAAAAAATTATATGCTGTGCACATCTGCAGCCAGGAACGTGAAGCTTTCTAGGGGAGATTTATTGCCTCCTTTCCCTCCCCCTTTTGGAAGGCTTCTGAATGCTGCTCCTTGTGTATAGCATGTGCCTCCGGCTTATCACTACAGTAAGTATAAAAGCAATTAATTTTTCCCCCTTTTGGAAAGCGGAAGTTTTAACCGCACTTCAATACCATTTGCATTTCTGATTTCTATCAAGTTCACACTTCCAGCAAAGAAAGTCCTGCTGATATAATTTGTTTTTTTAATTGCATATTCTCTGGCAGCAAGCTGCTTCTTGTGCCTCCAAAGCAGAAAACACGTACACATTGGGAGAAGCTCGGCTCTGACCTCTGCTGCAGGGTAGCTCACCTTATTGGCATTAGGGAGGTGAGGACAAGTGTGGGAATTCAGAACGGGGAGGCCCTCCTGTAATTTTATACAGACTTTCACATATGCTGAGCTCGTGAAAATCCGTTGCCTGATTTGTGTGAAGTGGGCAGCTTTTGAGAAGCAGCTTTGTACCTGGTTGTAATTGACTCACATGTTCCGAGAAATTTTCCTAAGACAAACCAGATTTATTTCTTGCTCACTTTCACTGCTAAATATCCTTTAACACTGTTTCCACATCATTATTTAGACTTACGGAATGTTTAGGCTATAAGGAACCCAGGGAACCATATGACCTGATGACCCGCTTGCATTTTGAGCGAGGACAGTGCAGTAGATTGCAACTGGTCCCAGTGCTTCACCCCGCCTTGCTTCATGACATTCTTATGGTATTACCAGAGGTGGAGGGGACTTTTCTGTCCCTTGATTTGAGGCACAGGCAAGTGACTTGCTTTGGCCCATGAAATGGGCCTTAAGATAGTTCTGAGCCTAGACCTCAAGAAGCCCCACATCCTTCCACATCCTCCTAGTGCCTCTGCTACTGTGCTTCATAGCTAACCCCCGCAAATAATGGGTTCTGGACACATACCTCTGGCTCAGCCCTTCTTTTATCATTTATGAGCATTCTCCTAACATCTCCTTCTTCAACCTTCATAGAAGTTGGTTGAAGCTGAAAGTCTTGGCAGGTCCCTGAACTGCACAGCCAAAAAATTATATGCTGTGCACATCTGCAGCCAGGAACGTGAAGCTTTCTAGGGGAGATTTATTGCCTCCTTTCCCTCCCCCTTTTGGAAGGCTTCTGAATGCTGCTCCTTGTGTATAGCATGTGCCTCCGGCTTATCACTACAGTAAGTATAAAAGCAATTAATTTTTCCCCCTTTTGGAAAGCGGAAGTTTTAACCGCACTTCAATACCATTTGCATTTCTGATTTCTATCAAGTTCACACTTCCAGCAAAGAAAGTCCTGCTGATATAATTTGTTTTTTTAATTGCATATTCTCTGGCAGCAAGCTGCTTCTTGTGCCTCCAAAGCAGAAAACACGTACACATTGGGAGAAGCTCGGCTCTGACCTCTGCTGCAGGGTAGCTCACCTTATTGGCATTAGGGAGGTGAGGACAAGTGTGGGAATTCAGAACGGGGAGGCCCTCCTGTAATTTTATACAGACTTTCACATATGCTGAGCTCGTGAAAATCCGTTGCCTGATTTGTGTGAAGTGGGCAGCTTTTGAGAAGCAGCTTTGTACCTGGTTGTAATTGACTCACATGTTCCGAGAAATTTTCCTAAGACAAACCAGATTTATTTCTTGCTCACTTTCACTGCTAAATATCCTTTAACACTGTTTCCACATCATTATTTAGACTTACGGAATGTTTAGGCTATAAGGAACCCAGGGAACCATATGACCTGATGACCCGCTTGCATTTTGAGCGAGGACAGTGCAGTAGATTGCAACTGGTCCCAGTGCTTCACCCCGCCTTGCTTCATGACATTCTTATGGTATTACCAGAGGTGGAGGGGACTTTTCTGTCCCTTGATTTGAGGCACAGGCAAGTGACTTGCTTTGGCCCATGAAATGGGCCTTAAGATAGTTCTGAGCCTAGACCTCAAGAAGCCCCACATCCTTCCACATCCTCCTAGTGCCTCTGCTACTGTGCGAAAAGAAGGTGCGCACTGGACTGGGAGGAGAAGAGACACATGGAACAGAACTGGCTCAGCCAACTCTCAGTCCTGTGACATGAAGCAGAGCCCCTGCAGTCTGCAGTGTGTGTGCTCAGCCACTCACACACGTCTGCCTCTTTGCAGTCCCATGGACTCTAGCCCGCCAGGCTCCTCTGTCCATGGGATTCTCCAGGCAAGAACACTAGAGTGGGTTGCCATTTTTTCCTCTAGGAGATCTTCCTGACCCAAGGATCAGCTAAACAAACCCAGCCTCTGCCGCCCCTCACCACCGCAAGACCATGATACTAATTGCTTCTCTCTATATGCAACTGAGACCATGGATATTTTTCCACAATGATTGCTAACCAGTAGAGACACTGGAGGTCAGGTAGAAAAAGTGACTCCCCTGTTGTCACGCAGATGGCTTGTGTTGAAGGCAAGTCTAGAACCCACGTCCCCTGTCTTCAGGCTTGCAGCAGATACCCTGGGATTTTCACGTGCCTGGGAAAGATACTGCTTAGTCGTAGCTCTTGCAGCTTTTAGAAAATGTAGCTTGTAAAAAATCGTTGAGAGAAAACAGATGAAACTTTACATGGCTCCAGGGATTAATAATGTAACGGGGATTGTTCCACTTCTGGTTTGAAGTGAATCCGAACTGGCTGTTCCACCCCCTCTCCTCCTCCTCTCTGACAGCTGCGGAGTTCCCCAGGACAGAGGGTTTAATGTCTTGGGAGCTGCTCCAGACAGCATCTGCCAGAGCCAGGGCTGGAGCAGCCCTGGAAGCCATCAGTGACTGGAGCTGGGATTTGGCCCTTTTCTGGACAAGCAGGAAGCCCAAGCCCCTACCTCAGTGCCCCCAGACCCAGGCTAGCCTCTGAGAGAAGCACAAGAAAGATTCAAAAAGATAAGCTGCCCTATGCCCCACCTCTTTCTCGCCAAAGGTCAGAATCTCACATTTGGAACTCTGCCACTTTATGCCAGTGACCCCTAAGATGAAGGAATTTGATGGCGGACATGGAGAAGGAGACATGTCACATTACAAGTGTATATCACCCATTGACACCTCCCTGTAAATAAAGGCTCCTGTCACCCTTTCTGGGACATGCCACTCACTGACCCATCTTGCCTTGGCTTGCAGAGAAAACATGCCAGCAATCATTAGAACCCCGAGTGTTAGTGTTAGTCACTCAGTCACGTCTGACTCTTTGTGACCACATGGACCGTAGCCCTCTAGGCTCCTCTGTCCATGGGATTCTCCAGGCAAGAATACTGGAGTGGGTTGCCATGCCCTCCTCCAGGGGATCTTCCCAACCCAGGGACTGAACTCAGGTCTTCCACATTGCAGGCAGATTCTTTACCATCGAAGCCACCAGGGAAGCCCGGAATGCTGAGAGAACAGATTTTCCATGGATTTTATTTTCTTCCCAATGACTCCTATGGCTGCCTATCTCCTGGCACCCCTCCGGAGGAACCACGCCAAAGGACTGTCTTTTCTCCACTTTTCAAATGCCCTGTCTTAATATAGGCTTGGACTCCAGATAGAGGGTACATGTGAGAAATGGGGGAAAGAAAACTCCAGGCTGCCATATAATTGTGCGTAGTCGATCCTTGATCAGTACCTGCCTCCGTTCTGAAAAGTATGGGATCACATCTCCCTTGTTCCCTGTTGTAGGCCTAGTTCCTCCCATAATCCCAGGCACATAAGCAGTATCCATGAGTATTACAGGAAGGAAGAAGTGAATGAATGCTCACAGCTGCGGAGTTCCCCAGGACAGAGGGTTTAATGTCTTGGGAGCTGCTCCAGACAGCATCTGCCAGAGCCAGGGCTGGAGCAGCCCTGGAAGCCATCAGTGACTGGAGCTGGGATTTGGCCCTTTTCTGGACAAGCAGGAAGCCCAAGCCCCTACCTCAGTGCCCCCAGACCCAGGCTAGCCTCTGAGAGAAGCACAAGAAAGATTCAAAAAGATAAGCTGCCCTATGCCCCACCTCTTTCTCGCCAAAGGTCAGAATCTCACATTTGGAACTCTGCCACTTTATGCCAGTGACCCCTAAGATGAAGGAATTTGATGGGGGCGGACATGGAGAAGGAGACATGTCACATTACAAGTGTATATCACCCATTGACACCTCCCTGTAAATAAAGGCTCCTGTCACCCTTTCTGGGACATGCCACTCACTGACCCATCTTGCCTTGGCTTGCAGAGAAAACATGCCAGCAATCATTAGAACCCCGAGTGTTAGTGTTAGTCACTCAGTCACGTCTGACTCTTTGTGACCACATGGACCGTAGCCCTCTAGGCTCCTCTGTCCATGGGATTCTCCAGGCAAGAATACTGGAGTGGGTTGCCATGCCCTCCTCCAGGGGATCTTCCCAACCCAGGGACTGAACTCAGGTCTTCCACATTGCAGGCAGATTCTTTACCATCGAAGCCACCAGGGAAGCCCGGAATGCTGAGAGAACAGATTTTCCATGGATTTTATTTTCTTCCCAATGACTCCTATGGCTGCCTATCTCCTGGCACCCCTCCGGAGGAACCACGCCAAAGGACTGTCTTTTCTCCACTTTTCAAATGCCCTGTCTTAATATAGGCTTGGACTCCAGATAGAGGGTACATGTGAGAAATGGGGGAAAGAAAACTCCAGGCTGCCATATAATTGTGCGTAGTCGATCCTTGATCAGTACCTGCCTCCGTTCTGAAAAGTATGGGATCACATCTCCCTTGTTCCCTGTTGTAGGCCTAGTTCCTCCCATAATCCCAGGCACATAAGCAGTATCCATGAGTATTACAGGAAGGAAGAAGTGAATGAATGCTCACAGCTTTTCTGGGAGATAATCCAGAGAGGAAATCTTTGCACATCCAGCCTTACACGGTTCAGCATGTCAGGCTTGGACTGGGGGATCCTTTGGCATCTGGTTGTGGTCCCTGCACCACTCCCCATGGAGCCACGCCGTGCTAAGCTCGTCTCGACAGATCAGTCACTGCTGAGGTGACATCTCCATCACACAGGCCTCCGTCAGGACTGGAGGATACAGGAAAGAGATTGGGCACCGTGGCAGGCATGCCAAAGTGATGACACTTTCCTCTCCCCCTGGGGCAGTCCTGGTCTCTTGCTCTTGCTTGGTCCTTACCCTGCACTCACTAGCAGGAGCTGGTGAGCTGGCACCGTGTGCCACACTCTGGGCCCAACACTGCTTATTTAGTGCCTCATGCCAGCTGGGCAGCAGAACAAAGTCGCCAACACAAAAGGGAGTCCAGACTGGCAGGTGCCACCAGCCACCTATGACAGGGATGAGAGTCTGACCGGAGGTGTCTGATAAGGGGATCACGTGGCCTTCATTCTTGCTCACTGCCAGGAGAGGTTATCTGAGTACAGTTCACAGAGGATGACAGAAAACGTTTATGAGTGCTCCTGACTTCCTCTGATGCATGCGTGCTGCCTTAGGCTGGTTCACCCGAAGACTGATGCTAAGACAAGGTGGGGGTGTTGGTGGGTGACTTGAGATATGATCCCACAGAAGGGGAGACAGGGAGCAAGGAGGGACAGGGAAGGGAGGAAATCCAGATTATAATGTGTTCAGGAGCTGTGGTCACCTGGAGGAGATCCACTGAGAAATCCTGGGAAGCAGACCTCAGTGAATGGGGAAGCTGGGCATTTATCCTCCACCCCGGGCCCCCTAGTGCTTGAAGGCTGCCCTCTGGGCCCTTCCTTCCCTCACACTGCCCAGTTGGATGTGTGTTAAGTGAAGCAAGGGCTTCCCTAGTGGCTCAGACATTAAAAAATCACCTGCAGGGGGCCAGGGAGATAGTGAGAAATGGGGAAAGAAAACTCCAGGCTGCCATATAATTGTGCGTAGTCGATCCTAGTTCCTCCCAAAGTATGGGATCACATCTCCTTGTTCCCTGTTGTAGGCCTAGTTCCTCCCATAATCCCAGGCACATAAGCAGTATCCATGAGTATTACAGGAAGGAAGAAGTGAATGAATGCTCACAGCTTTTCTGGGAGATAATCCAGAGAGGAAATCTTTGCACATCCAGCCTTACACGGTTCAGCATGTCAGGCTTGGACTGGGGGATCCTTTGGCATCTGGTTGTGGTCCCTGCACCACTCCCCATGGAGCCACGCCGTGCTAAGCTCGTCTCGACAGATCAGTCACTGCTGAGGTGACATCTCCATCACACAGGCCTCCGTCAGGACTGGAGGATACAGGAAAGAGATTGGGCACCGTGGCAGGCATGCCAAAGTGATGACACTTTCCTCTCCCCCTGGGGCAGTCCTGGTCTCTTGCTCTTGCTTGGTCCTTACCCTGCACTCACTAGCAGGAGCTGGTGAGCTGGCACCGTGTGCCACACTCTGGGCCCAACACTGCTTATTTAGTGCCTCATGCCAGCTGGGCAGCAGAACAAAGTCGCCAACACAAAAGGGAGTCCAGACTGGCAGGTGCCACCAGCCACCTATGACAGGGATGAGAGTCTGACCGGAGGTGTCTGATAAGGGGATCACGTGGCCTTCATTCTTGCTCACTGCCAGGAGAGGTTATCTGAGTACAGTTCACAGAGGATGACAGAAAACGTTTATGAGTGCTCCTGACTTCCTCTGATGCATGCGTGCTGCCTTAGGCTGGTTCACCCGAAGACTGATGCTAAGACAAGGTGGGGGTGTTGGTGGGTGACTTGAGATATGATCCCACAGAAGGGGAGACAGGGAGCAAGGAGGGACAGGGAAGGGAGGAAATCCAGATTATAATGTGTTCAGGAGCTGTGGTCACCTGGAGGAGATCCACTGAGAAATCCTGGGAAGCAGACCTCAGTGAATGGGGAAGCTGGGCATTTATCCTCCACCCCGGGCCCCCTAGTGCTTGAAGGCTGCCCTCTGGGCCCTTCCTTCCCTCACACTGCCCAGTTGGATGTGTGTTAAGTGAAGCAAGGGCTTCCCTAGTGGCTCAGACATTAAAAAATCACCTGCAGTGCAGGAGATGTGGTTTGGATTCCTGGGTGGGGAAGATCCCCTGGAGGAGGAAGTGGCAACCCACTCAGGTATTCTTGCCTGAAGAATTCCATGAACAGAGGAGCCTGGCAGGCTATGCCCCATGGGGTCGCAAAGAGTCAGACACAACTGAGTGACTTTAACTAAGCGAAGCAAGCTCCCGTGGCTCCGGACCAAGCTCGCAGACAGACCAGCTGGGGATGGAGGTCTGGGAGTGAGAGATGACAGTAGACAGGTTACCGTGAATGGTGTCGGAACTTGATCTCCAACGGAGTAGAATTCACATTGGGATCAAAAAGACTTGGCTTTGGTCACTCAGAGCTTCATGAAGTAAAAGTTTATTAAAGGAAAAAGGGATAGAAGAAGTTTCCAACACGGGCACTGGAAGAGGGGATAGAAAAGAAACCCTCTTAGCCAGTTCGGGCAAGAGGATTTGTATTTTCCATGATAGTTATTAATAGATCAAAAGAATATCTTAAGGTTATAAAGGCCTTGCTAGGCCCACACCCACAACATTAGCATATGATTAGCTAGAGAATAGTCTCCTGGCTAGGTGAGACATTCTAATGTAAAGACCTTGCTAGGCCCACAACATTAACATAAGACTTAGTTCCAGAGCTTCCCTGGTGGTCCAGTGGGTAAAGAGTCCACCTTGCAGTGCGAGGGGCACTGGTTCAATCCCTGGCCCGGGAAGATCCCACGTGCTGTGGAGCAGCTGGACCAGTGTGTCCAATTACAAGTCAGTGCTCTGAAGCGCATGTGCCCAGCGCCAGTGCTCTGCAACAAGAGAGGCCACTGCAATGGGAGGCCCACACAGGCCAAAGGATAAAAAAGATGGATGAAAATAAATATAAATTTTAAAAAGAGGCATGATGGGGAAAAGAACAAAAAGAGAAAAATGGTTCTATAAAAAAAAAGACTTAGTTTCAGGGTTGATCTTTATCATAAACATTTCAGGCTAGAAAAATGTTTGCCTTTCTTCCTCTTCCTCTTTTTCCTCCCTCTCCTAGGGACTCACTGGCCACCTTATCAAGTCTGCCTATTTACCCCTTTCCAGGGCAGGGGAGCTAGTGTGTACTCCAGAACTGTCCCCTTCAGCTACAGTGAGCTCAGGTAGGCCTAGAGGGTACAGGTGGGGCATCCATGAGGTCTCCAATTTGCTTACAACTGGCCTGGAGCCGAAATACTTGGATCCTTCTTCCATTTAACTATGAGATCGTAATCAAGTAAACTCACTCTCAGCCTCAATTTCCCCATCCAGAAAAAAGGAAATAATAGATTTTGGCCATCCAACGTTGTGGGAATAGAATTAAAACAGAGAATCGAATATAAATTATCTTTCTGTTTGTATGAAATCTTATTCCTTTAATTAACTTGTCCAAAAAGAGGTATGTTGCTTACCTGTCAGTAGCTTGACTATGGAGAGTTTCCAAGGACACAAGTTGTTATCAAAGATACTTTATGAGACGGAGGGTAAAATCCAGTTTCAGTTGGGAATGTGTCAACAAGTCAAGCCGCAGTGGGTTCCAGATGTTCCTCTGTATAAATTTTGTCTCATAGAACAGAAAATTCATTATCTCAGTCAAAGATTTCTTTGAAGAACAAAGAAAATGCTGTTTGAAGCTACTAGGTTTTGTAGATGACTGTTGTTCAAGTATCATGGCAGCCTTTGCCTCTCCTTAGATGGGTTCCCTTCTTCTCCCCTCTACCTTCTCTAGCAGTCCCTCAGCAGAGCTAAGAGACTTCCTGTCGACACTTTCTCCATTCCTGCAGACTACTCTACAGTACACACATCTTTCTTATCATTTCTCACTCTGTGCCTTACCATTTCCATTCTTGTCCCTTTACCTTTAAGGGCCGTGCACTTTTCTGTAGCTTGGACCAAATCTTAGACCTTTCTGAATTTCCTCTGCCTCCTGCAGCATGTGGCACAGAGTAGGCACTCAAAAATGCATCTTAAAAAATATCAAATTATTGGTTTTGAATTTGTGAGCTGGAATATGGGCAGAATCTAAGGGAGGGGGCCCAAAGAAATGAGGAGTATCATTCATGCAAAAGTTCATAATGGGAATTCAGAGCTGGCCAGTGGGAGGGAATAGTGTTGTGTAATTGGACTGGCTTTCCCCCAACTCCAGTTGAACCTCCTTGTATTTGGAGATGTTGGGAAACTCCACTTTGCAGACCCCTTCAAGCTAGGGTTATGTCAGTTTGATACAATCCTAAGAGATTTGGAAGGTAAAAGGAAGGAGAAGGCCATGTCTTTGAGGTAGCTCCAGTGGCCCAATGGGCTCTGCTCACATGAGTATTGACTGCGGCTGGGCTGGACTCTGTGGTCTGCTGTCTGGTCAGCAGCTTTTTCTGGATGTGGGTGGCCTGGAAGGAAGTAAGCAAACATTTCTAGACCTCTGGGTTAGAGTGGTATCAGTCCTGAAACATGAAAGCCAAAATACTTTTTCTTTTTTCCCCTTCTTCCTTCCAATGATTGTCAAAGTACCTGATTCCCTGTATTAAGTGCCTTTTGGCTTGAAGTATCCACATGGCTTTCTGTTTTCTGCACTGACTCTCAAGGCAAGCATGCTGATGGGGAACAACTAATGGAAAGGAGAGAAATGTCCTGTGGAGAAAGAGGTGGGACAGTTCTGGGGAGGAGCTGAGAGGCTTGACTGCCTAAGCTCTAGGCAGCATAAGGGCCTAGGCAGAAAACATCATTGGTACTGGTCGATCAAATGCTGAGAACCCTGGCAGCTAAGGGAAGGAAAAGCCTTTGCCTTCTCCTTAGATGGGTTCCTTCTTCTCCCTCTACTTTCTAAAAGGTAAGAGACTTCCTGTCGACACTTTCTCCATTCCTGCAGACTACTCTACAGTACACACATCTTTCTTATCATTTCTCACTCTGTGCCTTACCATTTCCATTCTTGTCCCTTTACCTTTAAGGGCCGTGCACTTTTCTGTAGCTTGGACCAAATCTTAGACCTTTCTGAATTTCCTCTGCCTCCTGCAGCATGTGGCACAGAGTAGGCACTCAAAAATGCATCTTAAAAAATATCAAATTATTGGTTTTGAATTTGTGAGCTGGAATATGGGCAGAATCTAAGGGAGGGGGCCCAAAGAAATGAGGAGTATCATTCATGCAAAAGTTCATAATGGGAATTCAGAGCTGGCCAGTGGGAGGGAATAGTGTTGTGTAATTGGACTGGCTTTCCCCCAACTCCAGTTGAACCTCCTTGTATTTGGAGATGTTGGGAAACTCCACTTTGCAGACCCCTTCAAGCTAGGGTTATGTCAGTTTGATACAATCCTAAGAGATTTGGAAGGTAAAAGGAAGGAGAAGGCCATGTCTTTGAGGTAGCTCCAGTGGCCCAATGGGCTCTGCTCACATGAGTATTGACTGCGGCTGGGCTGGACTCTGTGGTCTGCTGTCTGGTCAGCAGCTTTTTCTGGATGTGGGTGGCCTGGAAGGAAGTAAGCAAACATTTCTAGACCTCTGGGTTAGAGTGGTATCAGTCCTGAAACATGAAAGCCAAAATACTTTTTCTTTTTTCCCCTTCTTCCTTCCAATGATTGTCAAAGTACCTGATTCCCTGTATTAAGTGCCTTTTGGCTTGAAGTATCCACATGGCTTTCTGTTTTCTGCACTGACTCTCAAGGCAAGCATGCTGATGGGGAACAACTAATGGAAAGGAGAGAAATGTCCTGTGGAGAAAGAGGTGGGACAGTTCTGGGGAGGAGCTGAGAGGCTTGACTGCCTAAGCTCTAGGCAGCATAAGGGCCTAGGCAGAAAACATCATTGGTACTGGTCGATCAAATGCTGAGAACCCTGGCAGCTAAGGGAAGGAAAAGCTTCCAAACTAGGGAAGACCTGCTTGGGTGGCATGATTCCCTCATGTAACAGGGAGGTCCAATCACAGGATGCCTCTGGGGGCTTCAAAGGAATGGGAAGCACAGGCCCTAAAGCCAACATCTCCACACACCATCTAGAGAATCTGGGCAACACGAGCTCAAGATCAGGAGCAGGGACAGGGAGATTCTGGATCTGGTCAAGAGGAACTGAGAAGAATCCAGGCTAAAACTCAAAAAATAGGACATTGTTGAATAAGCCTCAGACACTATATAACCAGTCACATTTTACAATATGGTGCTGATGGAGCTCTAAGTGGGGACAGCCATGGTTTGTTGAAGAAATGTACTTTCCCAGAGGTCAGAAAGTAGAATGGAATTTAATTCACTTCCTTAACAACAACAAGACCCCTGAGCCCTTGCTGCAAGGAATGTTCATGCATGCAAGTCACTTTAGTCATGTCTAACTCTTTGAGATCCCATGGACTGCAGCCTACCAGGCTCCTCTGTCCATAGGATTCCTCAGGTAGGAAAAATGGAGTCACTTGCCATTCCCTCCTCCAGGGGATCTTCCTTCGACTCGGGAATTGACCACGCATCTCCTGCTTTGGCAGGCAGATTCTTTACTGCTGAGCCACCAGAGAAGCCCATTTATATCCATAGTAATAATGTTAAAAAATGATGAAATATTTATTTTTAATGACTAGCAATGATAAAATTTAATATTTATTAAGGATTTCAATGTGCTAGATACTCTTTGAAGCACTTGATATGTGTTCAATCATTTTAATACTCTCAACAATCCTGTGAGATAGACACTGTTATCACCCTCATCTTATTCTAGATCAGGAAACTCAGGGCTCAGGAAGGCTAAACAACTCACCCAAGGTCACACAGCTAGCAGGATGTTGAGTTCAGGTTCGACCCCAGATGTTCTGGCTAACCAGCTATTAATCACACCATCATAAAATGCCTCTCATTTGAAGAATATTCCAGGGCAATTGTGAGATCAGAACTTATTTGTAATCAGGGATTGTTCTGTTATGAAAGAACTTACAAGGGAGACTAGAAAAAGAAATATATTGCTCGTGTGAGTAAATATTTACATACAACAAAATATTTATGTTCATATATGTGAGTACTGCATTCTGCAGGGGGAGAGAAAAATGTGTAAATATTTACTCACTGGAAATAGCTGACAAGTAGTTAGGAAATAAGAATATTTATACTGTACATTGCTTTTGTGCTGTCAAATGGTTTCATCTGGAGTCTGTGCACTAATTCCCCAATTGGACATGCAACACAAGAATCCTGAAATGGTAAATTCAAAGATACTTTCGGAGGTTCCTAACTTCTGTGAGACCAATTTCCAAATGAAGTTAATTCCAATTTTCCTAACTCATGTTTTCTAAAAATGGACACTGCCTTTTAAGATGTCTTGATTCTTTCCAGAAGGAATTATCTTTAAACCCTAAATCAGAGGCTCTATCATTTTGCCCAGAGTCCCATGCTGTGGGTTTTGACTGAGAGACATGCTCAGGGGACCATTTCTGGACCAGCCCTTGCAAGCAGTTAGGGAGCAGAATTGCTCCAATTCAAATACTGAATTGACTGGACAGTGGTGGCCCCAAAATTTTGCAGTTAAAAAATTATTTTTTACATGAATAATGCAGATTTTGAGAGAAAGTATGGCACAATGGAATTTAAATGAATGTGTGGACGTGTGTGTGTGTGTATTATGGACCTAGTGTACTGACTTTGGGTTGGTATTTTCACATGTCACTGTGTTTAACCTTTATTGTGGCAGATAGCCTTGGTGTCAGTTGGCTGGCCTTTAGCTGCAAATAACAGAAAGACTTGTTGCAACAGATTTAAACAACAGAGGATGTATTACCTCATGTAATAAGGAGGTCCAAAGTGAGAATGTTCTGGGGTGGGTCTCATGTTTCTTCCGTCTTTCCCTCCACATTCTTGGCGTAGTGTCCTTGGTGAGGTTGCCTCATGAGACTGCCTCTAGGAATCATTTGCTAATACATCTCATTTATCTTCATATATCTCTCCTCCTTGTCCAAATATTGCCCAGAAGGCTTCCACAGACTTCCCCTCATATAAAATGCCTCTCATTTGAAGAATATTCCAGGGCAATTGTGAGATCAGAACTTATTTGTAATCAGGGATTGTTCTGTTATGAAAGAACTTACAAGGGAGACTAGAAAAAGAAATATATTGCTCGTGTGAGTAAATATTTACATACAACAAAATATTTATGTTCATATATGTGAGTACTGCATTCTGCAGGGGGAGAGAAAAATGTGTAAATATTTACTCACTGGAAATAGCTGACAAGTAGTTAGGAAATAAGAATATTTATACTGTACATTGCTTTTGTGCTGTCAAATGGTTTCATCTGGAGTCTGTGCACTAATTCCCCAATTGGACATGCAACACAAGAATCCTGAAATGGTAAATTCAAAGATACTTTCGGAGGTTCCTAACTTCTGTGAGACCAATTTCCAAATGAAGTTAATTCCAATTTTCCTAACTCATGTTTTCTAAAAATGGACACTGCCTTTTAAGATGTCTTGATTCTTTCCAGAAGGAATTATCTTTAAACCCTAAATCAGAGGCTCTATCATTTTGCCCAGAGTCCCATGCTGTGGGTTTTGACTGAGAGACATGCTCAGGGGACCATTTCTGGACCAGCCCTTGCAAGCAGTTAGGGAGCAGAATTGCTCCAATTCAAATACTGAATTGACTGGACAGTGGTGGCCCCAAAATTTTGCAGTTAAAAAATTATTTTTTACATGAATAATGCAGATTTTGAGAGAAAGTATGGCACAATGGAATTTAAATGAATGTGTGGACGTGTGTGTGTGTGTATTATGGACCTAGTGTACTGACTTTGGGTTGGTATTTTCACATGTCACTGTGTTTAACCTTTATTGTGGCAGATAGCCTTGGTGTCAGTTGGCTGGCCTTTAGCTGCAAATAACAGAAAGACTTGTTGCAACAGATTTAAACAACAGAGGATGTATTACCTCATGTAATAAGGAGGTCCAAAGTGAGAATGTTCTGGGGTGGGTCTCATGTTTCTTCCGTCTTTCCCTCCACATTCTTGGCGTAGTGTCCTTGGTGAGGTTGCCTCATGAGACTGCCTCTAGGAATCATTTGCTAATACATCTCATTTATCTTCATATATCTCTCCTCCTTGTCCAAATATTGCCCAGAAGGCTTCCACAGACTTCCCCTCATATATCGTTGGCCAGGATGAAATCAATCAGTACCGAAGAGGCTGGGGCCACCATATTTAAGTTAGTCAAATCATGCGCTCTCTGTCTTCTGAGGACAGGACTGAGGGCTCATTCCTTTGAAACACATGACCCCCTTGAACAAGGGGGATTCCTGAATGATACTCAGGTTTGGTAAAAAGGGATAAAGAAGGTAGATAGTCACAGAGTAGGCAATCAACAGGGCCCATTGCATCTTAATCAGAAGATAGGGAAAACAAGGCTCAGAGAAGTTGTAACCATGCATTTAGGAAATGAGAGAGC
This sequence comes from Tragulus kanchil, assembly GCA_022376925.1. Taxonomy (NCBI): domain Eukaryota; kingdom Metazoa; phylum Chordata; class Mammalia; order Artiodactyla; family Tragulidae; genus Tragulus; species Tragulus kanchil. The sequence goes on along the minus strand of JAIOJX010000001.1, from coordinate 91,961,121 downwards.
TGTAATTCAAATCCAGAGCCTTTTCTGTCATATGACGTGGCCTTAAGTACCTCCAACTGCTGCTGCTTTCATGTTACTGGTGCAGGTAGGTAAGTGGGCACAGTAACCAGTCACTCATCTGCCTTCCCTTCTGGTGTCAGTCAGTCGTGTCTAATTCTTTGTGATCCCGTTTGGCCACTAGACTCTCCTCTGTCTGTGGGATACTCCAGGCAAGAATACTGGAGTGGGTCGCCATGCCCTCCACCAGGGGATCTTCCAGACCCAGAGGTCGAACTTGTATCTCCTGCATTGCAAGCAAATTCTTTACCATTGTGCCACCTGGGAAGCCTGATCCCAAGAGTTCTTCCTCATAAATCTCCTCCGTGCTAATATTCATCCAAGAGTCTGAATCCTGGGTAACTTAATCTGTAATAGCTACTTAAAGAAGAAGACTCTTTGAACGTATGCCTTTTGGTCTTTGACCTCCCCCTATTTCCTACCTGACACACAGATATTACACAGATGGTAGAGCAGCCATTTTGTGACCATGAGACAAGAAACATGGTAGGAAAGCCACTCACTCAAATAAATAACTAAATAAAATGAAAGCCTGAAAGAGCCTCTGTTCCTGGTAGTGTTGTGGACCCATGGTACAGTACTGAACTGACGACCTCTGAAATCTCTTATTCCATGAAAAGGCAAAACAAATCACAATTTAGCTAAGCCACTGTTTAATGCAGCAAAATTTAACTAATACATCTCATTTATCTTCATATATCTCTCCTCCTTGTCCAAATATTGCCCAGAAGGCTTCCACAGACTTCCCCTCATATATCGTTGGCCAGGATGAAATCAATCAGTACCGAAGAGGCTGGGGCCACCATATTTAAGTTAGTCAAATCATGCGCTCTCTGTCTTCTGAGGACAGGACTGAGGGCTCATTCCTTTGAAACACATGACCCCCTTGAACAAGGGGGATTCCTGAATGATACTCAGGTTTGGTAAAAAGGGATAAAGAAGGTAGATAGTCACAGAGTAGGCAATCAACAGGGCCCATTGCATCTTAATCAGAAGATAGGGAAAACAAGGCTCAGAGAAGTTGTAACCATGCATTTAGGAAATGAGAGAGCTGTAATTCAAATCCAGAGCCTTTTCTGTCATATGACGTGGCCTTAAGTACCTCCAACTGCTGCTGCTTTCATGTTACTGGTGCAGGTAGGTAAGTGGGCACAGTAACCAGTCACTCATCTGCCTTCCCTTCTGGTGTCAGTCAGTCGTGTCTAATTCTTTGTGATCCCGTTTGGCCACTAGACTCTCCTCTGTCTGTGGGATACTCCAGGCAAGAATACTGGAGTGGGTCGCCATGCCCTCCACCAGGGGATCTTCCAGACCCAGAGGTCGAACTTGTATCTCCTGCATTGCAAGCAAATTCTTTACCATTGTGCCACCTGGGAAGCCTGATCCCAAGAGTTCTTCCTCATAAATCTCCTCCGTGCTAATATTCATCCAAGAGTCTGAATCCTGGGTAACTTAATCTGTAATAGCTACTTAAAGAAGAAGACTCTTTGAACGTATGCCTTTTGGTCTTTGACCTCCCCCTATTTCCTACCTGACACACAGATATTACACAGATGGTAGAGCAGCCATTTTGTGACCATGAGACAAGAAACATGGTAGGAAAGCCACTCACTCAAATAAATAACTAAATAAAATGAAAGCCTGAAAGAGCCTCTGTTCCTGGTAGTGTTGTGGACCCATGGTACAGTACTGAACTGACGACCTCTGAAATCTCTTATTCCATGAAAAGGCAAAACAAATCACAATTTAGCTAAGCCACTGTTTAATGCAGCAAAATTTAACTAAAACAACCATTGATAGTGCCTGACAGTTTTGAATTCTTGTAAAAGAACAGTTTATTCACTTAGCAGTCAACAAAGAGCCAACATGCTTCTACTATTATTTCCAGATCTGGACTAAGCATTGGGGAAATAGCATTAAATACGTTAGACAAGGTTCCCCTTCTTACAGAGCTTAGATTTACTTGTAGGGGGAGACAGATAAAAGAAATAAACAGACAAGGTAATTGCAGAGTGTGATACAGGCTCTGAAAGTAACAATCATTCTTCTCTACTAATACATAACTTGCAGGAGGTCTCCTTTTAAAGGTGATCAGAGAAAGGCTAAGAAGGCAATAATAGGATCTCTAAAGAATGAGATGGCATTCCAGGTGGCTCAGTGGTAAAGAATCTGTCTGCCCAGCAGGAGATGAGAGTTCAATCCCTGAGTTGGGAGGATCCCCTGGAGAAAAACATGGCAACCTACTCCAATATTCTTACCTGGGAAATCCCATTGACAGGGGAGCCTGGTGGGCTATACTCCATGGGGTCGTGAAAGAGTTGGACACAACTTAGCGACTAAATAGCAAAGAAAGAATGAGAAGTAGCAAGGGATATGAAGATCTAGAGAAACAGTAGGCAAAGTCTCTGGAGAGTATGGGTACATATCTTGGGAACAGAGAGATGTGTGCACCTGGATCCTGATGAGCCTCGTAAAGTAGATGGGGGCCAGATCACACAGGGCATTGTATAGCAAGGTCATGTACTTGGACTTTAGTGTAATCATTTCAGATGGGAAACCACAGAAGCAAAGACCTGTGACGTGTTCAGAGTTACCTTGTGAAGGATCACTTTGGCTATTGTGCAGAATCAGCTGTAAGGTGGCAAGAGTGGCAGTGGGAAGGTGATTTAGGAGACCTGGCAAGAAAGAATAGAGGCCTGGAATAAGGTGCTAACTGTGGAGATGGAGAGAAGTAATGGGCTCAAGATTTGGGGAGTAAATCTAACAGGACTTGCTTGTGAATTGGAGAATAAGGGACAAAAAAATCAAGGATGAGTACTAGGTGTTTGGCTTTAGCATCTGGAGGAAAGTGAGGTCATTTGTCAAGGTGATGAATGCCTAAGGGGAACATATATGTGGTGAAGAGAAAAGCTGCATTCTTTTCCTGTGTTAAGTTTGAGATGTTTATTAGATTCAGAAGGAAACTTCAGCTAATACTGGGGCCATGGAAATGCACTGCAGATCTCTCTCTGTTTTTAACATATTTATTTATTTGTCTGCATTGAGTCACTCTATTGCACTCTATTGCAGCACTCGTTGCCCCATGTGGGATCTTTCATTGTTGTGGTGCTTGGACTCAGTCGTTGCGGTGTGCAGGTTTAGTTGCCCCGTGGCAGATGGGATCTTAGTTCCCTGACCAGGGATCTAACCCATGTCCCCTGCATTGCGAGGTGGATTCTTACCACTGGACCACCAGGGAAGTTAAGATCTCTTAAATCTCTTGTTGCTGAAAGTGAAATTTGCTGGTTTCCACTGCTTCATTTCACACTGAGGCCACATGTCCCACAGGCCACTCTCAGGCAATGACAGAATACAAGGGTGACAAAAGCAAGGCCACTCCTGCAAGATGTGGGGAATCTCTCACAGACAACTTTGCCTCGAGGACTCTGTCTGTATTGACCTGACTGAACACTTTCTGGAACTGTGCTGTACTCCAAGACTCTTCCTGCCCAAGTGTCCATTCCCTCCACCCAGTATCTCTGTCTGGAACCTCTTCCTGGCTTCTCCAGCTCCCCACCTGCTTTATGTCACAGCTGCTTCCCACCCTGCTGCCCTCATAAATGTCTTGTGTGTCCAGTCCGGTCTGCTGCTTGGAGGATCCAAATGAACCCAGCTGGGCCATTAGATACACGAACCTGGAGTGCAGGGGAAAGATCTAGGCAGGAAATGGAAATCTTGAGTATCGATGGTTGAGCCCATAAAATTGTGTTACTGGATGAGATGGCCTAAAGAGTGTGACTATAGATAAGAGAAGAATACCTGAGACTAAACCTTGCAGTTCTCTTCATAGAGTTTGTGTATAGGACAGAGGGCAAAAATTGTGCCATGAAAGCTGAGAGATGGGAGTGTTTAAAGAAACCAAGAGGAGGGGCTTCTCTGGTAGACTAGTGGTTAAGACTCCATGCTCCCAGCGCGGCGGGCACAGTTTGATCCCTGGTTGGGGAAATAAGATCCCGCATGCTGCCCCACGTGGCTTAAAATATAAATAAATAAATGAAATGAAAATAAAGAAGCAAGGAGGAACCAACTGTGCCACATGCTCCTGAGACAGCCAATAAGATGACACAAGAGGCATGGCCACTGGATTTGGTAACTGGTCACATGGAAATCAGAGCAGATAAACTAGTTGGTTTGTGCTGGAAAAAAAATAGAGGTCCTGTATAATTATTTTTAAGCTCATAAGCTTATAGATAAGACGTGAGGAAAATATACAGGGTTTGAACAAAAGAAGAGACTATAAAATAGTTTTATTGGAAGGCAAAGAACAAACTGCCTAGGGAGGATTTCCATGTGGTTAGAGTGCCTTTTTGAGGTTTGTGGTTATACATTTTAAGTGAAACCAGTCAGTTTGTTTTGAGTAAAGGTCAACATGCCAGCCAAGGACTGAGATGTCCAGAACCCGAGGGAGAAAGAGCCAACCAAGTTAGAAAAGGAGGTCATTCTTCCCCCATCTCTCTTCACCCCAGATGTCAATGCAACTTTGACATCCTATGAGTTCAGGGTTGGCCTCATCAAAAAAAAAGAACTGCTGTGTGCTGGAGCCTTGGGTATGAGCATGGCCCCCAGAAAGGTTGTGTCCTCTGGGAAGACCTAGAGTAGAGTCCCCGAGGAAGGGACTCGTTCCCATACACAGTTAAGGCTCTTTCTGGGCATTCCCATAAATATTGGGGGGAAATTTTGTGATCCTGCAGTCTTGTAGGTCAAAATAATGCATTGCTGCCACTGAGATACTGAGATGGTTAATTTATGTGTCAACTAGGACAGTGCCCAGGTATACGGTCAAAGGTTAATGTGGATATTTCTGTGAGGGTGTTTTTGACTGAGATTATTATTTAAATCAGTGGACCTTGAGTAAAGAAGAATTGCTCTCTGGATGGGTCTTACCCAATCAGTTAAAGGCCCGAATCAAGCAAAAGACTAGTCTACCTCCGGAAGAGAAAATTCTGCCTGCAGATGGTCTTTGGACCTGTGCTGCAACATTGGTTTTTCTGTCTTCAGCTTAATGGCCTTGGAACTTGAACTGCAGCAGCAACTCCTCCCTGGGCCTCCAGCTTGCCAACCCACCCTACAAATTTGGGACTTGGCAACCCCCATAATCATGAGAGCCAGTTTCTTAAATTAATTTATCTCTGTCTCTCTCTCTGCTTCTGTCTATGTCTGTCTCTCTCTGTGTCTGTCTGTCTGTCTGTCTGTCTGTCTCTCTCTCTCTCTCTGTGTATCTCCTATTGGTTGTTTCTCTGGAGAATATAAATTCTAGTGTGCCTGCATTTGTCCTCAAAGCCTAGAGAAGCCTAGGTACTAAGATTACACTTCTTTTATCTTCAGAACCCAAAGCAATGTCTGTCACTTAAGAGCCCACTGAGTATTCATTGAAAAGATGAACAGATAGATGGATGAATGAATATAATAGAAGGATGGATGGAGAGACGGGTGACTGAATGGATGAATGATTGGAGCGATAATTGGATGATACTATAGTGGAAAGAGCACTGAACTTAGAGTCACATGTTTTGTGTTTTGTCTCCAATTCTGCCACTTACTAGCTTTGTAAGTAAGACTTTATTTCTTTATAATAGAAGTAGGAACAATGATAAGCAACAATACTTGACCTATCAACCCATAGGAATATTGTGGTGATTCAGTGAGATGCCCAAGGAACACCACCCTAGATTGCATTCATAAACCTGAAATACTCAAATCAAAGACCTAATAGTTCCACCGTGCTACTGCAGCATGTATCTAGTTAAGGCTCTTTCTGGGCATTCCCATAAATATTGGGGGGAAATTTTGTGATCCTGCAGTCTTGTAGGTCAAAATAATGCATTGCTGCCACTGAGATACTGAGATGGTTAATTTATGTGTCAACTAGGACAGTGCCCAGGTATACGGTCAAAGGTTAATGTGGATATTTCTGTGAGGGTGTTTTTGACTGAGATTATTATTTAAATCAGTGGACCTTGAGTAAAGAAGAATTGCTCTCTGGATGGGTCTTACCCAATCAGTTAAAGGCCCGAATCAAGCAAAAGACTAGTCTACCTCCGGAAGAGAAAATTCTGCCTGCAGATGGTCTTTGGACCTGTGCTGCAACATTGGTTTTTCTGTCTTCAGCTTAATGGCCTTGGAACTTGAACTGCAGCAGCAACTCCTCCCTGGGCCTCCAGCTTGCCAACCCACCCTACAAATTTGGGACTTGGCAACCCCCATAATCATGAGAGCCAGTTTCTTAAATTAATTTATCTCTGTCTCTCTCTCTGCTTCTGTCTATGTCTGTCTCTCTCTGTGTCTGTCTGTCTGTCTGTCTGTCTGTCTCTCTCTCTCTCTCTGTGTATCTCCTATTGGTTGTTTCTCTGGAGAATATAAATTCTAGTGTGCCTGCATTTGTCCTCAAAGCCTAGAGAAGCCTAGGTACTAAGATTACACTTCTTTTATCTTCAGAACCCAAAGCAATGTCTGTCACTTAAGAGCCCACTGAGTATTCATTGAAAAGATGAACAGATAGATGGATGAATGAATATAATAGAAGGATGGATGGAGAGACGGGTGACTGAATGGATGAATGATTGGAGCGATAATTGGATGATACTATAGTGGAAAGAGCACTGAACTTAGAGTCACATGTTTTGTGTTTTGTCTCCAATTCTGCCACTTACTAGCTTTGTAAGTAAGACTTTATTTCTTTATAATAGAAGTAGGAACAATGATAAGCAACAATACTTGACCTATCAACCCATAGGAATATTGTGGTGATTCAGTGAGATGCCCGAAGGAACACCACCCTAGATTGCATTCATAAACCTGAAATACTCAAATCAAAGACCTAATAGTTCCACCGTGCTCTGCAGCATTGAGACTGCATTTGGAGTACATATTGTGTGTTCTTGAGAGCTGATGATGTTTTACAAACTATGAAGCACTCTATACCACCAAAGCACTTCTGTTATCATTATTTTTTCCTCGGTCTTTGAGCCTGTGTCTGAGACCTTGCTATAATTGACCTTCTTGAAAATTCCAAGATATTCCTTGTTACCAGTCTGCTTCCTTACGAAGGTAAGCTTTTCTGGCCACATCTTGGATTCACTTAACTTTGTCTTGTTCTTTAATGGAAAAGGGAGGTTTTTGGTTTAGAGACCTCAGAAATAAAAGGCTTTGTTTGGACCTGGGAGTTCCAATTCAGAATCCGTCTCCTTTTCTCCATCTCACTGTGGCATTAGTTTCACTCTCAATCTTTCCCCACATAGAGAGATGGTGTGCTGACCTTCTCTACCTGAAACATTCTTGGAGTCTAACTCAATTTCTGATTCAGTTCCCTTTTCTCTTAAGCCACTCCCTCACCCCCAAACAGACATACATGTATTGAACCAGCATTGTCTTCTTGCTTCGTCTTATGATAAGGGTCAGATCAATAAACAGAAAAGCTGATAGAATATGCTCTGCCAAGCTGGCCCAGGATAAAGAATGCAGTGTACTTACTGGCACTCCAGATTGGCTGATTGCAGATGATCCTGTGATGAAAAATCAGAATATGCTGAATCCTCGACTCAGTGATAAAAGATACTCATGGGTTGTCATGGGAAGACATTGGGAATATTGGGTTCTGTTTCCAAAGCTCAGTGGTGGTTTTGAGTCAAGACAGTTCAGTCCAGGAAGCTCTCTTGAGTCCACTCTGAAAGGAAGAAACCTCAGCAGTTACTGGGCTATGCTCAGTATGTCTGTTTTAATTAAATCAGAGAACAAACAGCCCCACTCCAGAGCAAAATAGTAATACCTGTCCATTTATGGGGCCATAAACTGCTTTCCTGTTATCCAGAAAAGATGGAATTGGGCTTCCTGTAATACTAACTTCTTTAAAAGATGGATATGCAGACAGCCTCGAGAAGGCTGATGTCTTCACATAGCACCGAGCCTATAGAGCTCAGTAGACAGTGCTGCATTATTTGACAGCCCGACCCTCACCATTGATCCTGTTCTATGAAGACAAGAATTAGAAGAGCCTTAGAAATGGCTCTCCACAGGTCAGGATCTGACAGAGTTCTGAAATTGGAGCTCTCTGCTTTACTTCTATAGTACAATGTAGTCAGAATTTCATTTGGGGTCATAAGTAAAGCATGATATTGCCGAAAAGTTTCCTGACCCAGAAAGGCTATGTGAGCTTGAACTAGAGGCAGGAAGCTGGGATGCCATGCCAGTTCCTATTCTGAGTGCTTTTGCCCCAGCCCCCTGCAGCTAGAACCCACCAACTGAGGTCGCCATTTTTGGGCTCTCTGTATGAGCAAAGAACTCCAACACAGTTTTGTTCTTAGACTCAGAATGTTAGTGCTGGAAGGAATCTTAAAGATCCATCTAGCTCTGTGTTTCCCAATACAAACTATATCAAGGAGGGGTAAGCTCTCTAAGTTCTCCACCATGGATCAATTAAAATTATATGGATGTAATATATATTTATTAAATTCTTCATAAACAGTGAAAATCTACTTACATTCTTTCCCATTCTTCTCTTTTATCACTGAAATAAAACATTAATTCACATTAAAGACATTTTATTTAAAGATGAATTTTATACATTTGAAGAAGTAAAGGTTTTCAGTGATAAATTTGCAATCTGGAAAATTGGTCCTGGCCCACCGCCAGGTTGAATGTCAGGAGACCCTGAATCTATTCAACCCCTTTTGTTTCTTCTGTGAAGAGAGGGACCTGGGGTCCTAGATCACAGAGCCAGGACCTAAAGTGGGCTCTGTGCACACCACTCCATCGAGCTCTCTTCTGTCCTGGGCTGTGTCACAATGGAAGGCAATAGATATTAATTGATCTACAAATAGATTTGGTGTCAGTGAAGCTCAACACTCCACCTAAGCAGAGAACAATTTGTACTTCACCATATGGCAGAGCTCACAGTACACATTTTCAACTTATTGACCACTCTGGTGCCCGATTTCCATCATCAGTATGAAATAACAGGATATATTTCAGTACAACAGAAGAAAATCTGCCTAACAGCACCCTTTGCAGTGAGTACACCTACTTAAGTAGTCTGGCCTTGGGCAGTTGCAAGGCTGGTTCAGCAACTTAACAAGGCCACCAAAGTGCCTCCGTGGCCTCGTCCTCAGCCCAATACTTTTATCCTCAGGTTTGCTGCCTCATGGTCTCAAAATGGCTGCTGCAGCCTCACACAGCATCCTCACATGTCAGCACCTAACTTAGGAAGCAAGGAAAAGGGTTAGGGTTAGGTGAAAGGCCTTCCTCTCCTGTGGCCAACTGTCTTATTTAAGAGCTAGTATTTCCCAATATCCCTCCATCATAGATCCTCTTACATCTCATTAGCCAGGACCAGGGCATAAACTACCAGTCAGTTGTGAAAGAAAACAGAATTTCTCTAGTTTTCATCTCTGACAGATGCACTCAGGGTTCTAGGAACTCACTCAATGTGGGTCTTTTATTATTATTATTATTATTATTATTATTATTATTATTATTATTATTATTATCTGAAAAAGCAGAGATTATAATTGTCTCCTCTCTTTCCTAACCTTGAGTGTAGATCAGGGGAGTTTGATCCTCCCTTTTGATCCACATTCTGATGTCCTTTTCCCCTTACTCTTCTATGGGACATTTCTTCCCGTCTCTCTCTCTCAGATGGCAGCCCCCTTATCCCTTATCACAGGTTTTGAGGGACAAGGAACAAAAGACAGGGAGGTACTCCCTGAAAGGATCTGAATTAAGCCACCTGTGTGTCTCCAGGACTGTAGAAGATGCCACAGGCAGGAGAGAGCTATCTTTGTGTTGTCTGTATTGTAGAAGAGGCACCATCTGTGTGTGGAGAGAGTGTGTGAGCTGGGCACCTGCTAGATGCGATGAAAGGACCATCTTATATCTCCTGCATTGGCAAGCAGATCCTTTACCACTAGCGTCACTTGGAAGCCCCTATGCTCTGTAGAGTTTAAGATTACGTTCAAGACACCTCGATTAGAGAACTCACATGCTGCAAACTACAGAGCCCATGCACTCTGGAGTCCTCATGCCACAACTAGAGAGAAGCCCGCCTGCTGTAGCTGAGATCCACCACAGTCAAGGTGCCCGATCATCAGTAGAAATAACAGGATATATTTCAGTACAACAGAAGAAAATCTGCCTAACAGCACCTTTGCAGTGAGTACACCTACTTAAGTAGTCTGGCCTTGGGCAGTTGCAAGGCTGGTTCAGCAACTTAACAAGGCCACCAAAGTGCCTCCGTGGCCTCGTCCTCAGCCCAATACTTTTATCCTCAGGTTTGCTGCCTCATGGTCTCAAAATGGCTGCTGCAGCCTCACACAGCATCCTCACATGTCAGCACCTAACTTAGGAAGCAAGGAAAAGGGTTAGGGTTAGGTGAAAGGCCTTCCTCTCCTGTGGCCAACTGTCTTATTTAAGAGCTAGTATTTCCCAATATCCCTCCATCATAGATCCTCTTACATCTCATTAGCCAGGACCAGGGCATAAACTACCAGTCAGTTGTGAAAGAAAACAGAATTTCTCTAGTTTTCATCTCTGACAGATGCACTCAGGGTTCTAGGAACTCACTCAATGTGGGTCTTTTATTATTATTATTATTATTATTATTATTATTATTATTATTATTATTATTATTATTATTATTATTATCTGAAAAAGCAGAGATTATAATTGTCTCCTCTCTTTCCTAACCTTGAGTGTAGATCAGGGGAGTTTGATCCTCCCTTTTGATCCACATTCTGATGTCCTTTTCCCCTTACTCTTCTATGGGACATTTCTTCCCGTCTCTCTCTCTCAGATGGCAGCCCCCTTATCCCTTATCACAGGTTTTGAGGGACAAGGAACAAAAGACAGGGAGGTACTCCCTGAAAGGATCTGAATTAAGCCACCTGTGTGTCTCCAGGACTGTAGAAGATGCCACAGGCAGGAGAGAGCTATCTTTGTGTTGTCTGTATTGTAGAAGAGGCACCATCTGTGTGTGGAGAGAGTGTGTGAGCTGGGCACCTGCTAGATGCGATGAAAGGACCATCTTATATCTCCTGCATTGGCAAGCAGATCCTTTACCACTAGCGTCACTTGGAAGCCCCTATGCTCTGTAGAGTTTAAGATTACGTTCAAGACACCTCGATTAGAGAACTCACATGCTGCAAACTACAGAGCCCATGCACTCTGGAGTCCTCATGCCACAACTAGAGAGAAGCCCGCCTGCTGTAGCTGAGATCCACCACAGTCAAAAATAAACAAGCAAATACAAAAAGATTTTTAAAAGGTGAGGCATTATGGTGAAGGTTCCATTGCCTGTGAACAGTCAGAGAACCAATAGGAAAAAATCTAAGAGAGTAAAGGGAAAAATTGTCACGTGTACTCAAGAATCCATCTGATATACTTAATAGCACTAAGAATTATGCAGTACAGCACAAACACAGGGGCCATGACTCACCCTGTGTGGGAGACTTCATAGGAACCCCTTTCACAGACACAGAAACTGAGGCACAGGATTTGCATGAGGTGCCCCAGGTGGTTAGTATTGACACCAGGCTTCTCCCCTCCTGAGGCGCTGATCTTCTTTCTATGGTGCTGATGAAGAACATGCAAAGTAGGAAACTGCCAAATATTCTCAAATCGTGGCAAGGCTAAAGCAGGCTGCTGGGACTCTGGGACCAGAAACAGGTGATAGGAGTTGTCCGGGGAACAGGGCTGCTTCAGGAAATGACAAAGGAGAGATTCAAGGAGAAAGGTGGGCTGTAGGCATCAGAGAGAGAAGAAAATTAGGGGAAAGAGAGAGGAAAAAAGAAAACTTATAGTGTTACCAGCTGGGCTTCCTAAGAAGCAAACTTGGAGGCTGGATTTAGCAGGCAGGGTGTTAATTACAGAGAATCCTTGGGATCAACATCTGGAGAAGGGAAGGAAGCAAGAGTGGGAAGACAGAGCTGATAAGCTACTGTGAAACAGGTCTGATGACTGCCTTGGTCAAGTCTACTGGGAGCTAGGGAGCTGGAATGGTCCTTCAGAGATGAATTGAGAAGGCCAAATTTTCTCAGTCTTTTTTTTTTTTTCTTGCTGTACCACGCAGCTTCTGGTATCTTAATTCCCTGACCAGGGATCTAACTCGCGCCCCCTGCATCCCTGCATTGTAAGCATGGAGCTTTAACTACTGGACCACCAGGAAAGTTCCCAAAATGTCTAATTCGTATCAGTCTCACCAGATACAGGTCACCCAGCAAGGGAGTGCCCTGGAAGGGTTCCCTGACCAGGGGATCTAACTCGCCCTGCATCCCTGCATTGTACAGAGCCCATGCACTCTGGAGTCTACCACAAAGAATTTATTCAACATCTAAAGCAAATACAAAGATTTTTAAAAGGTGAGGCATTATGGTGAAGGTTCCATTGCCTGTGAACAGTCAGAGAACCAATAGGAAAAAATCTAAGAGAGTAAAGGGAAAAATTGTCACGTGTACTCAAGAATCCATCTGATATACTTAATAGCACTAAGAATTATGCAGTACAGCACAAACACAGGGGCCATGACTCACCCTGTGTGGGAGACTTCATAGGAACCCCTTTCACAGACACAGAAACTGAGGCACAGGATTTGCATGAGGTGCCCCAGGTGGTTAGTATTGACACCAGGCTTCTCCCCTCCTGAGGCGCTGATCTTCTTTCTATGGTGCTGATGAAGAACATGCAAAGTAGGAAACTGCCAAATATTCTCAAATCGTGGCAAGGCTAAAGCAGGCTGCTGGGACTCTGGGACCAGAAACAGGTGATAGGAGTTGTCCGGGGAACAGGGCTGCTTCAGGAAATGACAAAGGAGAGATTCAAGGAGAAAGGTGGGCTGTAGGCATCAGAGAGAGAAGAAAATTAGGGGAAAGAGAGAGGAAAAAAGAAAACTTATAGTGTTACCAGCTGGGCTTCCTAAGAAGCAAACTTGGAGGCTGGATTTAGCAGGCAGGGTGTTAATTACAGAGAATCCTTGGGATCAACATCTGGAGAAGGGAAGGAAGCAAGAGTGGGAAGACAGAGCTGATAAGCTACTGTGAAACAGGTCTGATGACTGCCTTGGTCAAGTCTACTGGGAGCTAGGGAGCTGGAATGGTCCTTCAGAGATGAATTGAGAAGGCCAAATTTTCTCAGTCTTTTTTTTTTTTTCTTGCTGTACCACGCAGCTTCTGGTATCTTAATTCCCTGACCAGGGATCTAACTCGCGCCCCCTGCATCCCTGCATTGTAAGCATGGAGCTTTAACTACTGGACCACCAGGAAAGTTCCCAAAATGTCTAATTCGGTATCAGTCTCTCACCAGATACAGGTCACCCAGCAAGGGGAGTGCCCTGGAGTGAGGGGCTGTCTGCCACTGAGACCGTATGGGAATGACTGAGGGTGTCCACGGCTGGATTGTGTCCACTTCACTATTGGCACTCCCAGTACTGGGCAACAAGTGGTTCCACGATGGGGTAGTTGGGTGGTTTATCAGTGCCTCCACCAGACTATATGTGTGAGAGTGTGCTGTGTATGCGTGTGTTCTCTGCCCTCACTGTTGGACTTGGGTTCCAGCACTGACTTGCTACAAAAGCCATTAGCCTTCCAGCTTAACTTTTGGTGCCAGTCTGGGCAGGGTCTGGATGGCAGAGCAGCAGTGAACAGCAAGGCTGCTCACAGAGGAGCTGCCAGACGGAGGCCCAGAGCCACGCATTGGCAGCTGGTGGGGCAGGGATTTGCATCCGAGTCTGAGAGCCAATTGTTCAGGGCAGCCAAGTGTAGACGCAGGGATGTGGGAAGACAACTTGCCAGGATCAGACATATGAAACCCCAAGAAGACAGAAAGAAGACTCAAGAAAGACATGCACACACACACACACACACACACACAATGAGGCACAGAGAGAAACATGAGGAGAGACATAGAGAGACTGCATGCATCAGAAAGGATCAGAAAGATGGAGGACACAGAGAATGAGAGCAAAAGCCAGGCGAAGAGAGATGTAGAGAAAGCAAAATAGAGAAACATGGAGTGAGCCAAGACAGAGGGTCCCAGAAGAGAGACAGTAGTAACTGAGAGAGAGGTCCTCGAGTTCTCACCCTCTCTCAGGTGAGGGGGCGACCAGGTGATGGCTTAGCTCCCTGCCAGCTCTCATTCCATACATTTAGAGGCTTCTGTTTTTAATGCACATATCTAGTATGAGAAAGATGTTCCCACTTAGACGCTGATGGGAAATTTGAGAGACAGGGCAGATTCTAGTGTCATCGGACTCCTTAGTGTTGGAGATGAGAAAACCAGGAAGAACTCAACTGAGCTGCCCTTTTTTTCTGATTTAAAACAGATGATTGGACATCAGTTGCTAAATAAAAAATGTTTTTTGAGGGACTTCCCTGGTGGTCCAGTGATTAAGACTCCTCACTTCCACTACAGAGGGAACAGGTTTGATCACTTGTCAGGGAACTAGGATCCTACATGCTGCATGGGCCTAAATAAATAAGTAAATAAATGATTTCAAAGTTAAGGGTAGTGTTTCTTCCTTAGTTTTCATCCATGATAGACGATACATTTCTCTTCGCCTCTCCCATCACATTGCCTTCCTTGTGGAGCTCCCTCCCACACTGATATGGGGATTGGCTATGTGACTAGCTTTGGCCAATGGGATGCCAGCAAGCATGAAGCAAGCAAAAGCTTAATAATTGCTTGCACATTGGTGCTTGCCTTCCCTTCTCCTATATTCTCTCTCAGAATCTAGCTGCCATGCTGGGAGAAGCCCAGACCATCTGGAGAGGCCCTGTGAAGGAGAACGGAGGCTCTGGATCACAGCCCCGGCTGAGCTCCCATCTGGCAGCTAGCCCCAACTTACCAGCCACATGAGTGAGCCATCTTGAATGTGGCTCTTCCAGCCATAGTGGAGCCCCCACCCTCAGCTGACACCACATGAAGTGGAGATGAATCTTCCCCACCCAGCTCTGTTAGGATGGCCGAATCATGAACAAAGGAGCAATTGCTGTTGTCTTAAGCCACTGATGATGAGGGTGGTTGGTTACCCAGCAACAGACAGCTGGCATACCTCAGAAGATCCTGGTCCCACTCCCTGAGTCTGATGGAATTCCTACTGGGGTCTTCGTACTGCCTCGTGGGGTTTGTTTCAGGACCTCAAGTACCTTCAGTTCTATTCAGGTGGGGCAAAGGAACTGCTCAGTGGCTTTCAGATTCCACCGTTGCAGTGATGGGTGAGTTGGTTCTCTGTGTATATGTCCTTTAGAAAATAAGTTTGCTTTCTTTCCCAAGATAAATATCTTTTTGCATAGACAATTAAGGATGGTTGAGATAGAAAGAGCTGATTTAGGTTTGCTTGCTTATCAGGTGCTTACGGGCTTTGAATGCATCAAGGTCCCAAACCTAAAGGTTAACGTTGTGACACTGAGTATCCATCAGTCAAGGGGTGAAGATAGGGGGACAGTTTGCATTAATTATTAGTCTGACTCTTCATTTGAATCAATGAAAATGCCAGCATGACGGAGGTGTTTGGACTGAATGATAATTAGCAAGGCTGACATGTGCCTGAACGCAGCGTTGTAAGAGAGGAGAGCAGAGTCCACTGGCAGGGAATGGGCTCCAGAGACAGGCCTGGAGCTGAACAGGAAAGAAAAGCAAGAGTCATAACTGGAGGTCTTGGCCTTGGTTGCGGTCATCAGGGGAGGCTGGGGGGGCAGCAGTCAGTGGAGCAGGGCAAGGAGAGCTAGCCCTATGTGGGTCTGGGCCACAGGGGAATGCACTCTCTGGGGCATCCTTAGTGTTGCTGAGCCACCATGACTTCTGTTTGAAGCCTCTTGGCTTCTGAATGTACCAATTGTTGCCTTTTGAGAAATGAGCCAAGTTGAGGATGCTTCCTTGTATCAAGGTAAACAAATATGATCGACTAACACATACATATAGAATCTATAAAAATGGTACCAATGAACCTATTAATATTTGCAGGGCAGCAGTAGAGATGCAGACGTAGAGAATAGACTTGTGGACATAGCAGGGGTAAAGGAGAGGGTAGAATGAATTGAGAGTAACATTGACATATATACCCTACCATGTGTGAAAGAGATAGCTGGTAGCAAGCTACTGTGTAATGCAGGAAGTCCAGCCCAGTGCTCTGTGATTGCCTAGAGGGATGGGGTAGGGGAGGTGTGGGAGGGAGACTCACGATGAAGGGCATATATGTATGCTTATGGCTGATTCAGATCAGAAACCAACACAACATTGTAAAGCAATTTTCCTTCAATTAAAACATAAATTAGGGCTTCCCTGGTGGTCCAATGGGTAAGGACACTGCCTTGCAGTGCAGGGGCAGCAATTCAATCCCTGGCCTGGGAAGATTCCACGTGCTGTGCAACGGCTGGACCGATGTGTCCACCTACCGAGCTGGAGCTCTGGAGTGCATGCACCCAGAGCAGGTGCTCTGCAGCAACAGAGGCCACTGCGATGGGAGGCCCACACAGGGCAAAGAGCAAAATTGGATGAAAACAGATAAATGAAAGACCAATAGAAGTGGTCATCTTTTTTTTTAAAAGATGTACAGTCTCATTGTGGGACCCAGGATGTCCCATTGGACCTGAGATACTACCTGTCCTAAGGAGCCACTTTAGTTTCCAGATGGGTGAACCGAAGCTCAGAGAGTAAGAAGGGCCTTGGTCAGAGTCACATAACTGGCAAGGGATAGGGCATCTAGGTCTTCTAACTCCTCCCCCAAGGTGTCCTTCACCCGAGGCTCTAGTGCTTGAAAGCTCCCTGTAAATTAATTATCCTGATGCATTTTCACCCCCCGACTAGGAGCAAGGCACTGACAGGCGCTTCCCTGGTGGGGAAGAGGACAAAATGGTTTGAGAGAGATGGATGTTAGTCGCCTGGTTAAGACGAGGCTCAGCAGTAGCTGAAAGAGATAACTGGGAAATTGCTGTAATTTGCAAGAACCCAGGTTCTTTTGCTCCAAAATTGCTTGTCTAAAATGCCACTGGAAAGTCATTTCTTTGCATAAAGCATTTCTAGCTTCCTGTGGTCCTTTAAAAAATAGAAATGCTCCTGGAAGAGAGAGAATAATCAATTCACATCTTAGTGAATTAACATAATTAATCTCATAGATGTGAATGCAGCGTCTCCTTTGCTCCAGACTCTGGGACCCCAAAGTAGAGTCCTTGCATTGAAAGGCTCGCCAGACCATAAGGGAAGCAGACACATGAAAGCCATACAGAAACTGCCCTCTGCCAAACATCCACTCAGTTCCAGGCACTGCATAGAGCAACCCAGTTTGAATCAAGTCCATCCCCCTTCACAGCATTATCTCCAGGTTGAGGAATTGGGTACCTTCCTGAGGCTCCATAGCTAATGAGTGCTGAGGCTAGAATTTGGGCTTCAGATCTGTCTGATTGCCAAAGTTGAATGTTTTCTATCACCTCACACAAAGGCCCGTGCCTCACTGAGACATGCACCAGATATGATGGGAGGGAGTGAAAGGAGCAGGTCTAATTGCTTGGACTTCAAGGCCATCTGGGCTCATAAGGAATGAGGGCGTTGGGAGAGAGGGTACCAGGCACTGTTTATGGGAGGGCGTTAGAGACAGACGGAAGAACTTGGGCAATGGCATAGAAAGATGAAAGGATTGTCTGCTTTCGGGAAACTACGAGTAGTTCATCATGACTGAAGCCAAGGGTGTGAGGGCAGTCTGCCCAGGAAACTAAGTGAGGCAGGCAGGGCCAGCTCCCCCATGGTGCTGCTAACAAAATCTGGATTTTATCCTGAGCTTGTGGGAAATCTTTGGCAAATGTTAAGCGAAAGAGTGTTTGAAAAAACACGAAGTCCAGGATTCTTAGTGCAAAATGCTTAAGAACGAAGGCCTTCGTATCAGAGCTGGGTACCATCCTACTTCACAACTATTTATGTAATTGAGTCATTGCTCTTTTTCTCCTTGAAATCTAAGTTCTCTGAGGTCAGCACCATGCCGTCTTGATTGTGGCTGAGGCTGTGGCATCTGGAAGTCTCTGGTTTATAGGACGTGCTTATGAAACACTGTTGGTTGCTCTTGGAAATCCTTTCTTCATTTCCTCCTTGGTCACATAGGCACCGGGTAGCATTGCCATTTCTCATCCCCCCTTTAAGCTAGATCAGACCATGCAATTAAGTTGTCCCCCGCAGAATGAAAGTGGCAAATGTGTGTGGGACTTTGCTTTAAAAATTGCTTGCCCTTAAATTCACCTTCCCAAGAGGTAGGACACAAATGTGCCCCTGACCAGGTTTTGCCCTAGCAGACGAGACCAACACACTAGCGGATGGAAGGGCACGAAAGCAAAGGATCTCTGGTTCCTGAAGAACCACGTGGAACTGAGCTGCTCCACACATCTGGACCACGGACCTTAGAACTGTTACATGAGCAACAGATGAATTTCTCTGTTGTGTAAGCCACAGCTCAAGAGGTCTTTTTTCTTATAATTCCTGAGCCCTTACCTTAACTAATACAATGTTGAATCAATATTTACTCCATGAATGAATGAAATGCGGTTGACCCATGAGCAACAGGGAGGAGGGGCGGGGAAGTAGGGGCTGTGATCCCCACAGAGTTGAAAATCTGCATAGAAATGTACAGATTCAACCAATCGCAGATCACACAGTATACCGTAGTATGCATTTACAGAGAAAAATGCACCTACAAGCAGGCCCATGCAGTTCAAACCCATGTTGTTCAAGGGTCCAAGGTTTATTGTTTTGCAAGTGTTATAGAAATCTATTATTTCCCCAACAACTTCATACCTTGAAGGGACCCTGTCTCTGTTTGCTATCCCCAAGGCACCTAGGTTGGTGTGGACTCTTGTCAAATTGAATGAAATACAACAAACTGAATTCTGACTAGAATTAAACTATCCATTTTAGTTGTCTGCTCTGCCAGAATGGAAGAGGATATCTCTAGACCAGTAATTGAGAATTTAGGATGTGTTTGAGGCTCTTTGGGAGGAGTTACTACGTGCAAAATGAAAAAAAAAATTGTCAAGGTGGTATGATTAAGGTTAAAAACCTTGTGGATGATACTAGAGAATTTGCAGAATTACAGCTGGCAGAACTCAAGCATTTGCACAGCAGCTGAAAAGTCACAGGGGAGAAAGGGAACCCCTCTCCATGGAGAAAAGCATCATGCATCAAATTTAACAACGTTGACACACACACACACACATACACACAGAGAGAGAGAGAGAGAGAGAAACACACACAAAACCCTGTTCTGCTGAAAACTCGTTAGTTACATCGGATGTGACATATGGGCGGGTAATATAGTCCAGAGCCTAGATTTCTTTAATTAACCAATAGCAATCAGGAGTGAGGGCAATTCCAGGGGAATGGTAATTGTCTGGAAGTTCTGGATGCCTGCAGGCTGAGCCTCAGGCCAGTAACCCAGCCGGCTCTGTCCCCACAAAGCACGCCGAGCCAAGGTCACCACTGCTATTTTCAACAGGAGCCTTTTTCAAAAAGGTAAAGATCACAGGTGATTGTTGTGGGTGAAAATTTCCTCTGTGATGCATACAGCCTTGGGAGAGTGAGCGAGCTATAGGGGGGCATCTCACGGTGCTACTGGAGGAAGCATACAACTTCTGGGGCCTCTAGGGACCAAATTCTGCAGCTGCTGGGTGACCAGTAATTAGGAGAAAGGGCAGGCTGACTCCGTGTCCTCTGGTTCAACAAGTGCTTACTGTATAACTAGTATATACCAAGCTTGAGGCTGGGGCTAGATATTTATGAAACACTTTTAAACATTTGAGAAAGAAATATGAAACAAAAAAATTATAATGCAGTGATAGCATCCACTGTGATTGTAAACTGCTTGGGCATAGAGACTGCATTGTTTTCATCTCTGTATATCCCACAGGACCTGTCTCACACTCTACAGGAATAAGGAGCTCGGTAAATGTCGAACTGAATTTAAGTTCATAGAGTGATACCACCAATGGGTTGCTTTAAAAAGTATCTTGAGGGCTTTCCTGGTGGTCCGGTGGGTAAAGAGTCCACCTTGCAGTACAAGGGGCACCGGTTCGATCCCTGGCCCAGGAGAATCCCATGTGCTGTGGAGTGGCTGGGCAGGAGTGTTCAATTACGAGCCAGCACTCTGGAACGCATGTGCCCAGAGCCAGTGCTCTGCAACAAGAGAGACCACTGCGATGGAAGGCCCACACAGGCCAAAGAATAAAGATGGATGAAAATAAATAGTAAAATAAAAAACCAACAAAAAAAGAGGCCAAAAATTTTTTAAAAAGTATTTTGAGATCAGCTTTAATAAACTGATGAGAATGCCACATGAGTTCTTTGCCTGTAAACTGATGCTCTTAAAGCTAGAGAAGGGTGTTTTCCCTCCATAGGGTTGTTGAAATGGTTCCTTTACCATCGTGCTCACAGTCTCCATTGGCTTGGCAGGCTCTTTTTTTTTTTCCCCCGATAATATGAAAGTAAACAAACATCCACAGGGCTCCTCTCTGGATCATCACAAATTCCAAATAAGAACAGTCTGAATTAATGAGGTTTTTTATTTACTGTTCTAAGTGAAGCTGAAAGATAAACAGTTCTCATTGTCTGGCCCAAAGGGCAGTTGAGCTCAGAACATTCCCAGGCTTAAGACAGGCCTCTGTGATGCATACAGCCTTGGGAGAGTGAGCGAGCTATAGGGGGGCATCTCACGGTGCTACTGGAGGAAGCATACAACTTCTGGGGCCTCTAGGGACCAAATTCTGCAGCTGCTGGGTGACCAGTAATTAGGAGAAAGGGCAGGCTGACTCCGTGTCCTCTGGTTCAACAAGTGCTTACTGTATAACTAGTATATACCAAGCTTGAGGCTGGGGCTAGATATTTATGAAACACTTTTAAACATTTGAGAAAGAAATATGAAACAAAAAAATTATAATGCAGTGATAGCATCCACTGTGATTGTAAACTGCTTGGGCATAGAGACTGCATTGTTTTCATCTCTGTATATCCCACAGGACCTGTCTCACACTCTACAGGAATAAGGAGCTCGGTAAATGTCGAACTGAATTTAAGTTCATAGAGTGATACCACCAATGGGTTGCTTTAAAAAGTATCTTGAGGGCTT
This sequence comes from Tragulus kanchil, assembly GCA_022376925.1. Taxonomy (NCBI): domain Eukaryota; kingdom Metazoa; phylum Chordata; class Mammalia; order Artiodactyla; family Tragulidae; genus Tragulus; species Tragulus kanchil. The sequence continues at coordinate 91,939,943 of JAIOJX010000001.1, read as the reverse complement.
TCCTGGTGGTCCGGTGGGTAAAGAGTCCACCTTGCAGTACAAGGGGCACCGGTTCGATCCCTGGCCCAGGAGAATCCCATGTGCTGTGGAGTGGCTGGGCAGGAGTGTTCAATTACGAGCCAGCACTCTGGAACGCATGTGCCCAGAGCCAGTGCTCTGCAACAAGAGAGACCACTGCGATGGAAGGCCCACACAGGCCAAAGAATAAAGATGGATGAAAATAAATAGTAAAATAAAAAACCAACAAAAAAGGGGCCCAAAAAATTTTTTAAAAAGTATTTTGAGATCAGCTTTAATAAACTGATGAGAATGCCACATGAGTTCTTTGCCTGTAAACTGATGCTCTTAAAGCTAGAGAAGGGTGTTTTCCCTCCATAGGGTTGTTGAAATGGTTCCTTTACCATCGTGCTCACAGTCTCCATTGGCTTGGCAGGCTCTTTTTTTTTTTCCCCCGATAATATGAAAGTAAACAAACATCCACAGGGCTCCTCTCTGGATCATCACAAATTCCAAATAAGAACAGTCTGAATTAATGAGGTTTTTTATTTACTGTTCTAAGTGAAGCTGAAAGATAAACAGTTCTCATTGTCTGGCCCAAAGGGCAGTTGAGCTCAGAACATTCCCAGGCTTAAGACAGGACACTTAACATGACTGAGGGGCTCAATTGCCAAAGAGGAAAACAAGAATGTGGTTCTGGGTCCCTGAACTTCCAAAGAGAGCCTTGAACTTGGAAACAGGTTGAGTCTTTGTTTCCATCACAGGTTGTGCTTTCTGGAAGCCGGGGTAGAGTTTATGGGGCAAGAAGTTTGTTTGAGATCGACATCTGTGGAAAGAGGGAAGGAAGCAGGTGTGTGAAAGGGGCTGGAGGGGAGGGGCTAGCTGTCCTGTGCACCTAAGACTCGGCCAACCCAGCGGGGTGCTCTGGAGCAACTGGAGTGCACAATCCCTCTGTGGACCTTTGGGGGGCAGTATAGGACACTCCTCAGTTACCCCAAACAAGGAACAAGAGCACTGGGATATTGAGTCACCAGATCCTGTCAGGCGTGGATTAAAATGGAAAGGGAAGGGGCGTGAGGCACATCAATTCCTTGGCTCCTCCCCCTGGCCACAGAGCAGGCTCTGGTGGCCAAAAGCCATCAGGCAGAGAAGCAGGTGGCAGCATGCACAGAAGTGATTAAGTACTGCAGTGCTATGGTTAGGACATGGGCAGGGGCTGCTGGGAAACATTCTGGGGCTGGTGTGTGAAACAGTTCCACCAAAGAGGGAAGAACAGGCCTCCAAAGAAGCTCTGTGGAACCACTGCACATGTCCCTTCTTTGTCACAGCTCACCCCAGAAGGTGTTAACTCCCCCACGCTTCCAGGCTGTGTTCCTCAGCCTCTTCAGGAGCTTCTAGGCAAGCCAAAGCCTTCGTGGTTCAGACCTGGTGCTGGAGACATGCAGTGGTGCCTAAACTTGGTCTGAAATAGTTCTTAAGCATCAATTCAGAAAATTAGACCAGAAGCACCATGAAAGCTTATCATACTGAATCCTCATGCACAGTCAAAGCCTGAAATGTCACTTCCCGTCTTCCATTGACCCTAAAACTATCTGACGAGGCTGAAGGATTCTGGAGGTTAGTGTGCAAACCACTGGTGCAGACTGCTAGGGAGGCAGTTCAGTGATCCTTCACTGCACCGCGTCACGACAAGTTTGGATTTGAAGAAGACAGTCCCTCAACCCAGGGACAACACATCTTCTAAGCTAGCGAAGCTCATTCTTCAGATGGCCTTCTTCATCTTCTGGGAAGTTAGCAAAATGATACAGTGCTTCCATGTGTGCTCTTGGACCAAAACTATTATCAGGAGAATGCGCCCAGGGCCAGCCAGTGAGAGGAAGAAAGATGGGAGGAGCAGAACCCAGTCACCTCGTTCACACCCAAGGGAAGTCTTTCTAGATCAGTGACCAACAAGCAGACCCTCAGACGTAGGAGGGAGCCCAGTCAAGGGCCGCAGAGCCGGCCAGCTGACTTACAGCAAACCTGGCTAAGATCAGCTGAGCCCAACCCAGAGCAGCCGAAACTTTTAGACCTAGTAATGAATTGGATGATGGTTGTTACATGCCACGGAGATTTTGTAAGGGGGCACGGGGCAGCTAGGTGGAGTCATTGTGGCAAAAGCACATGCATCCCAAGGTGAACCCTCCCTCTGTGAATTCCCATTGGCTCTCTCCATAGCAGTTTCTCATTTGTCTAATCCTTTCACCTCCCAGACCTGACTCTAGACTCAAGTGTTGAGGTTTTACATTTCTCTGTCCCCTTATAGAATATTTAGCAACTGCACTGAGCATACAGAAACCTTCAAAGTGTTCGTGTCATTTCTATAAGAAACCCACGTGGCATGGACTGTTTCCCTTCCTTTCCAATGCCACTGCTGTGTATTTTTTCATAATTTGAGACTGTGAGACTAGCAGAGAACTTAGATGGCCTCAGCCCAACTTCCTCCTTTGACGGACGGAAAACTGAGGCTCAGCGAGATTAAATGATTTTGTCTGCGGCCACATGGCTGGCAGGAAGCAGAACTTGACACAGCAGCCAAGTTTCCTATGACTCTGGTGCGCCTTCTCAAAGTATTGATATTAGTCCCATCATTGATTTCAGGAGCTTCTGACACCATAAGAGGGAAGGTGATATCAGCCATTTTGGTTTCAGTTGCCCCCAAATCAGAGCCCCAAACAAAAACTTGGGCCCACATAGTCTATTTGGCACCTGATTCCTGGAAGCAGAAGAGGAAAACCAGTGAGTGAGAGAGGGAAGGAAAAAGAGACAAGAAGATATGCTAAGAAGTTTGCTTCCCTGGGGCACAGATCCACCTGGACCTCCAGAGAAATCTATGCAATGCCTCCCAGAAGTGCTCTCTGAAAGTGCACTCCGTCCGCCATTGATGGTGATGGAGCATCTTCCCACCAGATGCTTCCCACCCCATCCCACTGGCTCAGGGTCAGTCCCAAGGGCATGAACCCCATACCTCCAGGCTTTCCTTAGGTGCAGGTGTCAGAGAAACCCCAGAGCAGAGGTCAGGAATATTCACAGTACACACTTGAAGTTGGATGCTGTCTGCGTGAAGTGAGTCCAAACGACACAAAACTATCCATTGCAGCTGCAGCTGAAATCTGAGGTGGGCTAAGGGCATGCAACACGGGGCACCACAGCCATCTGCCACCCCAGCAGACCTCCCTGTGTCTTGTCAGCCAGAACTGCATCACCTGGCCACTGCCCGCTGAAAGAGAGCCTGAGAGATGAGCATCATCACTCATCCAGCCTCTAGGATAGAGGTGAGAAGGGAAGAAAAGGACACTTGATGGAGAGGAAAATTGTAACGTTGCACATTCTCAAAGGATAAGCTAGATAACTGTCTACTCGGAATGCATCATTTTATACATGAGGAAAGAGCTGAGTCCTGGGTAAAGAGGGTAACTTGCCTGCCCCAGTCCTATCGTTGGGGTTGAGTTGGGGTTTGAACCAAGACTTCTGGCTCTAGAGATCTTTCTAACTCTGTCCATAATAACCCTCTCAGGCTACAGATGAATGTCTGGCCTGGAAAGCTGTATTTTAAAGAAAATAAAAGGAAAGAAAAAAGCTCCTGCATAACTAAGGTGAGGTCATGTTGTCGCAAGACCTAGAAAAATAAGCCCAGGCGCTTGGACTTGCTCTGAGGGACAATGGGGAGCCATTGTGGAATCTTAAACAGGAGCCTGGCAATCGGCGTCGCTTGTAGGTGGATATTATATGAATATAAGGGGTTATTTCTCTGTTGATTACGGCCACTGATGCCGCCAAGGGAAAATGGAGTTCTGGACAGACCCATACCTCCAGCAGTGACTGCAGGTGCTGTCGAAGGGAGGTGCGGGCCGCTGTCTGACATCCTCAAAAGGCCCCTGATCTCCCCAGAATGGCTTGGTGCTTATTGCTAATAACAAGGCTGGCAGCTGGCTGCAGCTTTCACTCAAAATTCTCCAGCTTTCAGTAATCAAAGCCAGGCCTGGGTTTTTCCTTGGCCCTCGACTGCAAAAGGAATTTCCTTGATTTTTGAACATGGAGAGAATAAAAAGAAGTACAAGTTGTTTCATAAGACAAGTGGGGCAGCAATTTGAAATAGGCATTTAGGCATCTCTTAGGGATTAACATCAGGACTCATTTAAGGGCTTGGAGTGCTAATAAGGATGAGATGTATTTACTTTTCCCTGGGTTCTTTTTAGGAATCCCTGGGCAACGTTCTGGAATTGATCTACCCTGGTTCAGATTTCACACATTCCCCCCGTTTTCCATGCTGATTCTTTCACCCCCTCTTTCGATTGAGTTGTGCCTCCTTTTAGCTTGGGGGGGAAATGCTTGATCCGGGGCACGCAACTGGGCGTAATTGGTACCCAAAAGTACTGTGCCTCGGGTCGAGGGAGCTCTGCAAACAAAATGGCCTTCCTTTACCTAGGGAATCTGGTTGGAAAATTGGACATTAAGTTACATTTCTAATTGAAATGAATTTGATGGTTTTAGAACAGTCCCCAGTGAGCCCAGCCCACATCATAAAAACCAGCATAGGCAAATTGGCACCATTCAGCCTTGGCTCAAATAGGCTAGGGAGTAAAAGAAGATGTAAACTGAATTTGTGGTTGTCTTCTTGGATCTTCAAATTTAGGGCTTTTGAAAACTAGGGGAGACTTGCCTCTTATTGAGGTGAGGTCATGTTGTCGCAAGACCTAGAAAAATAAGCCCAGGCGCTTGGACTTGCTCTGAGGGACAATGGGGAGCCATTGTGGAATCTTAAACAGGAGCCTGGCAATCGGCGTCGCTTGTAGGTGGATATTATATGAATATAAGGGGTTATTTCTCTGTTGATTACGGCCACTGATGCCGCCAAGGGAAAATGGAGTTCTGGACAGACCCATACCTCCAGCAGTGACTGCAGGTGCTGTCGAAGGGAGGTGCGGGCCGCTGTCTGACATCCTCAAAAGGCCCCTGATCTCCCCAGAATGGCTTGGTGCTTATTGCTAATAACAAGGCTGGCAGCTGGCTGCAGCTTTCACTCAAAATTCTCCAGCTTTCAGTAATCAAAGCCAGGCCTGGGTTTTTCCTTGGCCCTCGACTGCAAAAGGAATTTCCTTGATTTTTGAACATGGAGAGAATAAAAAGAAGTACAAGTTGTTTCATAAGACAAGTGGGGCAGCAATTTGAAATAGGCATTTAGGCATCTCTTAGGGATTAACATCAGGACTCATTTAAGGGCTTGGAGTGCTAATAAGGATGAGATGTATTTACTTTTCCCTGGGTTCTTTTTAGGAATCCCTGGGCAACGTTCTGGAATTGATCTACCCTGGTTCAGATTTCACACATTCCCCCCGTTTTCCATGCTGATTCTTTCACCCCCTCTTTCGATTGAGTTGTGCCTCCTTTTAGCTTGGGGGGGAAATGCTTGATCCGGGGCACGCAACTGGGCGTAATTGGTACCCAAAAGTACTGTGCCTCGGGTCGAGGGAGCTCTGCAAACAAAATGGCCTTCCTTTACCTAGGGAATCTGGTTGGAAAATTGGACATTAAGTTACATTTCTAATTGAAATGAATTTGATGGTTTTAGAACAGTCCCCAGTGAGCCCAGCCCACATCATAAAAACCAGCATAGGCAAATTGGCACCATTCAGCCTTGGCTCAAATAGGCTAGGGAGTAAAAGAAGATGTAAACTGAATTTGTGGTTGTTTTTATCTTCAAATAGGCAGACTGGGGGGGAGCTTCCAGAAGAGAATTCTTGGGTCAAATGACATAATTGTCCTGACAGTCTGGGAGCCGGTGTGGTATAGTAGGAAAGCACTAGGCTGAGAGTCTTATCTCTCTGCCTCTTATTGAGGTGGTGTCCTTTGGTAAGTCACCAGATCTTCCCATGCCTTGGTTTTCTGGTCTGCAAAATGGGGACAATAGCATCACCGTGGCTCGTGGACTGGTGTTGTGCTCAAGTGATGACGGCTAAGAGGTCTGCCCAATGGACCAAGATAGCTCCCAGAACGCAGGGCCCCTGAAAGGTGCACATTCCCTGGGGGCCATAGCCCAAGGTGATGTTTCTCATCCCATTTCCTATAACCCAATAAGAAAAAAATTCACACACACACACTGTATTCTCATGGTTATTGTAATGCAAGTATGTCCCCTGGGTTTCCCAGGTGGCACTAGTAATAAAGAACCTACCTGCCAATTCAAGGGAAGTAAGAGACACGAGTTTGATCCCTGGATCAGGAAGATTCCCTGAAGGAGGGCATGGCAACCCACTCCAGTAGTCTTGCCTAGAGAATCCCATGGACAGAGGAGCCTGGCAGCCTATGTGGTCCATGGAGTCCCACAGAGTCAGACATGACTGAAGCAACTTAGCGCTCACTTAGCTACCCTGCACAAGGTAGCTAAGCATCCCTTTCTGTCACTTACAACCACAAGATTTTGAACGGATCTTGGCAGTTTCTAAAAGGGGCCCTGTGTTATCATTAAGATCCAGCATTGCCGAAGAGGGAGGATTGGTGAGTGTGAACCCTCTTCCTTCACCTATCTTGGGGGCGGTCCACAGAGGATTTCTCCCTGAGCTGCTAATGAATTTTGCAACTGTCACAAAAACAATGCAAATAAGTTGGACCCACATCTGCTGAACGCCACCATGAGGTCAAACTGCGTGTAAATAAACTCTTGCATCAAGGAGAGGGGAAATCTTAAGGTGAGGAGTGACAGGGCTTTGTTTGCATAAACCCAGCAAGGTATTATGGGTAGGATATTAATTAAATCATGCTCCTGGGCTTCACAGAGGCCCAGCTCACTGGCTTCAGCTTGTTGACAAACCACGTGTGGCCCCAGAGTGCACTAACATTTTGATGAACAGGATTTGTTGGGCGATGTTTCCTAACATAATTGTCCTGACAGTCTGGGAGCCGGTGTGGTATAGTAGGAAAGCACTAGGCTGAGAGTCTTATCTCTCTGCCTCTTATTGAGGTGGTGTCCTTTGGTAAGTCACCAGATCTTCCCATGCCTTGGTTTTCTGGTCTGCAAAATGGGGACAATAGCATCACCGTGGCTCGTGGACTGGTGTTGTGCTCAAGTGATGACGGCTAAGAGGTCTGCCCAATGGACCAAGATAGCTCCCAGAACGCAGGGCCCCTGAAAGGTGCACATTCCCTGGGGGCCATAGCCCAAGGTGATGTTTCTCATCCCATTTCCTATAACCCAATAAGAAAAAAATTCACACACACACACTGTATTCTCATGGTTATTGTAATGCAAGTATGTCCCCTGGGTTTCCCAGGTGGCACTAGTAATAAAGAACCTACCTGCCAATTCAAGGGAAGTAAGAGACACGAGTTTGATCCCTGGATCAGGAAGATTCCCTGAAGGAGGGCATGGCAACCCACTCCAGTAGTCTTGCCTAGAGAATCCCATGGACAGAGGAGCCTGGCAGCCTATGTGGTCCATGGAGTCCCACAGAGTCAGACATGACTGAAGCAACTTAGCGCTCACTTAGCTACCCTGCACAAGGTAGCTAAGCATCCCTTTCTGTCACTTACAACCACAAGATTTTGAACGGATCTTGGCAGTTTCTAAAAGGGGCCCTGTGTTATCATTAAGATCCAGCATTGCCGAAGAGGGAGGATTGGTGAGTGTGAACCCTCTTCCTTCACCTATCTTGGGGGCGGTCCACAGAGGATTTCTCCCTGAGCTGCTAATGAATTTTGCAACTGTCACAAAAACAATGCAAATAAGTTGGACCCACATCTGCTGAACGCCACCATGAGGTCAAACTGCGTGTAAATAAACTCTTGCATCAAGGAGAGGGGAAATCTTAAGGTGAGGAGTGACAGGGCTTTGTTTGCATAAACCCAGCAAGGTATTATGGGTAGGATATTAATTAAATCATGCTCCTGGGCTTCACAGAGGCCCAGCTCACTGGCTTCAGCTTGTTGACAAACCGAACGTGTGGCCCCCAGAGAGTGCACTAACATTTTGATGAACAGGATTTGTTGGGGGCGATGTTTCCTAACTAGCATTTTAATACCATTTTTGATGCTTTGTCTGAGCAACCGGAAAAGAATGTTCAGATAAAAGAGAGGGGCGAATATCAAATGTCCAGGAGGTGACGTTTGCATCTAATCTTGGTCTACTGGCCTCGCTTCCCAGGAAGAATGCTTTGTTACTCCCACCCTGCCCGCCACCCCAGTACTCCCCAATCTTACCCCTCCTCCCAGTGTGCACACAGCTGGGAGAACATCTCAGAAGACTCTTAAAGCTGCCTCAGGTTTAAATGAAGTTTTGAATGCTTCTGAGAGTCTGCTCAAGACCACTTCCATCTGGCCTTTGGTTCTTCCTTTTTGAAGAAATTAACCTGATGGTGGGTACCGTACTCTCTTCACAGAATGGACTTTTAAGGTTGAAATTAAAGCACGCGTCTCAGTTGGAATGGGAGGTTGGTCATTGAAAGCCTGTGACCAGCAGATGTGCCCACTCTCTGAGAGAAGCTGACACTCCAGCTCCTGGTAATTGACTAATGACCCCAGCCCACCCATCCCAACCATTCCCGTCTTCATTTGCACTACATGGCCTCTTTCAGTTCAAAATTTCATGCTTCGTTTGAGGATTATAAAAGCTCTTTAATGTGAGAATATGCAGACAAATATGAACTAATTAATGATCCCACTATCCCCCTGGGAGAGTGCAATCGTCCTATGACCTACCAGCTTCCCTGGCATTGCCAGAATTAGGCTGGTGTCTGGTATTAGAACAGTCCTTGTCTCACCCACTCCCTCCCCTTGACATCCCCAGCCAGCAGCTCTTGACCCTGCCCTGTTTCCTACAAAAGACATTAAGAATCTGTTTATTTCACACCACCTCTGCTTCCTGGCTGGTTGCTTGCCTTGACTATAAAACCGGACCCCCACTTCTTCTATTGCCCCTTCCAATGTATTACCCAATCCTCCACCCAGCAGGCAGTGGGAGATTTCTAAGACCTAAATCTAGAAAAGTCACTTCTTGCTTAAAAGCCTGCAGTGAAGCTGTCAATGAAAACCCCAGCTTGTTCATTTTACCTCCCAACCAAGATAAAGGGGCGATGTTTCCTAACTAGCATTTTAATACCATTTTGATGCTTTGTCTGAGCAACCGGAAAAGAATGTTCAGATAAAAGAGGGCGAATATCAAATGTCCAGGAGGTGACGTTTGCATCTAATCTTGGTCTACTGGCCTCGCTTCCCAGGAAGAATGCTTTGTTACTCCCACCCTGCCCGCCACCCCAGTACTCCCCAATCTTACCCCTCCTCCCAGTGTGCACACAGCTGGGAGAACATCTCAGAAGACTCTTAAAGCTGCCTCAGGTTTAAATGAAGTTTTGAATGCTTCTGAGAGTCTGCTCAAGACCACTTCCATCTGGCCTTTGGTTCTTCCTTTTTGAAGAAATTAACCTGATGGTGGGTACCGTACTCTCTTCACAGAATGGACTTTTAAGGTTGAAATTAAAGCACGCGTCTCAGTTGGAATGGGAGGTTGGTCATTGAAAGCCTGTGACCAGCAGATGTGCCCACTCTCTGAGAGAAGCTGACACTCCAGCTCCTGGTAATTGACTAATGACCCCAGCCCACCCATCCCAACCATTCCCGTCTTCATTTGCACTACATGGCCTCTTTCAGTTCAAAATTTCATGCTTCGTTTGAGGATTATAAAAGCTCTTTAATGTGAGAATATGCAGACAAATATGAACTAATTAATGATCCCACTATCCCCCTGGGAGAGTGCAATCGTCCTATGACCTACCAGCTTCCTGGCATTGCCAGAATTAGGCTGGTGTCTGGTATTAGAACAGTCCTTGTCTCACCCACTCCCTCCCCTTGACATCCCCAGCCAGCAGCTCTTGACCCTGCCCTGTTTCCTACAAAAGACATTAAGAATCTGTTTATTTCACACCACCTCTGCTTCCTGGCTGGTTGCTTGCCTTGACTATAAAACCGGACCCCCACTTCTTCTATTGCCCCTTCCAATGTATTACCCAATCCTCCACCCAGCAGGCAGTGGGAGATTTCTAAGACCTAAATCTAGAAAAGTCACTTCTTGCTTAAAAGCCTGCAGTGAAGCTGTCAATGAAAACCCCACCTTTCTATCCCCGACCTCTCCCAACATTGATCTTGTAACTCCTCAAACACACCAAGATCTCTCCTGCCTCCAAACCTTTACATACATTGTTCCCTCTGCCAATATGTGGTCCAGGAAGTGCCTAGTTACAGCAGATCTCTTCCATGAACTTACGTCTAAAGAATTATGCTAAGCCTCTGAATTGTAGGGTGGTTTGTTACACAGCATTACTGTGGTAACAGCTAACTGACACTGCATCCATTATCCTTTCTTCTAATCAAAGTCCATGAATTCTATTTCAGAGATCACTCCTCTCCCAGTCTCCATAACCGTGACTCTGGTGGGGATGACGCCACCCCTGGCTCCAGAGATGGCCAATCAGAGCATTCCATCCCTCTGGCTAGGCAGACTGGGTCAGACTCAGTACATGACCCAAGCTATGTCAGTGAGATATAATCTTAGAAACTTCCCTAGGGATAATGAGAAAGGAAAAAAAAAAAAAGTTTCCAACAGAATTTCTAAGAAGACTACATCTACCATCAGAAAGAAAGAGGATGCCTGAAAATAAGAGGGAAACAGCTGAAGGGCTTGTCACAGGAATTTGGTGACAATGAGTACCTGGATTCAGCTATTCCTGATGATTTAGCCCTGGACTTCCCAATTTCGTAAGCCTATGCATTCCTTGTTTGTAAGCCATTAGGACATGTTTTTTTAAAGTTGCTCACGAATCCATAACTTTTGACTAGTACAAGTTCCGACTTGAGTGTAGTACAGCCCCGACATCATAGCACCCATCTTCAATCTTGTACACTCTGGCCAAGTCCTTATCTGAATTGAATTTTCTCCTTATTTCTCTAGTTATTCTCACTCTGTGGCCTTATCTTTAGGGCCAGCCCTATTCCTTCCTTCCTTTCTGAAAAAAGAAAACGTGAGTTGTATGCCAAGATCCCAACCACTGTATAGTTCTCCCATGAGTGTCAACGCAAGTGGCCTGATCTAGATCTGGCAGAAAAAAAGGGGGGACAGATACTGTATCCCACTACTCTGAAACTGTGTTGGTTGCAAGAGAAGGAGTTCAAGTCCCAAGAGGCTCTGAAATACCACCCAGCAGGCAGTGGGAGATTTCTAAGACCTAAATCTAGAAAAGTCACTTCTTGCTTAAAAGCCTGCAGTGAAGCTGTCAATGAAAACCCCACCTTTCTATCCCGACCTCTCCCAACATTGATCTTGTAACTCCTCAAACACACCAAGATCTCTCCTGCCTCCAAACCTTTACATACATTGTTCCCTCTGCCAATATGTGGTCCAGGAAGTGCCTAGTTACAGCAGATCTCTTCCATGAACTTACGTCTAAAGAATTATGCTAAGCCTCTGAATTGTAGGGTGGTTTGTTACACAGCATTACTGTGGTAACAGCTAACTGACACTGCATCCATTATCCTTTCTTCTAATCAAAGTCCATGAATTCTATTTCAGAGATCACTCCTCTCCCAGTCTCCATAACCGTGACTCTGGTGGGGATGACGCCACCCCTGGCTCCAGAGATGGCCAATCAGAGCATTCCATCCCTCTGGCTAGGCAGACTGGGTCAGACTCAGTACATGACCCAAGCTATGTCAGTGAGATATAATCTTAGAAACTTCCCTAGGGATAATGAGAAAGGAAAAAAAAAAAAAGTTTCCAACAGAATTTCTAAGAAGACTACATCTACCATCAGAAAGAAAGAGGATGCCTGAAAATAAGAGGGAAACAGCTGAAGGGCTTGTCACAGGAATTTGGTGACAATGAGTACCTGGATTCAGCTATTCCTGATGATTTAGCCCTGGACTTCCCAATTTCGTAAGCCTATGCATTCCTTGTTTGTAAGCCATTAGGACATGTTTTTTTAAAGTTGCTCACGAATCCATAACTTTTGACTAGTACAAGTTCCGACTTGAGTGTAGTACAGCCCCGACATCATAGCACCCATCTTCAATCTTGTACACTCTGGCCAAGTCCTTATCTGAATTGAATTTTCTCCTTATTTCTCTAGTTATTCTCACTCTGTGGCCTTATCTTTAGGGCCAGCCCTATTCCTTCCTTCCTTTCTGAAAAAAGAAAACGTGAGTTGTATGCCAAGATCCCAACCACTGTATAGTTCTCCCATGAGTGTCAACGCAAGTGGCCTGATCTAGATCTGGCAGAAAAAAAGGGGGGACAGATACTGTATCCCACTACTCTGAAACTGTGTTGGTTGCAAGAGAAGGAGTTCAAGTCCCAAGAGGCATCACTGGATAAGTTGGACAGCATATGGAACTGCAGAATATCTGATCTCTTTGCACCCAATGAGTCTGTCTTTAGGTAGGCTTAGGGTAGGGTTTCTCATAACAGCTGTTTTCTGAAGTGTCCGTGGGTTTGTGTAAGTGAATCTTTTTTTTTTTAATCTAGTAAAAGATGGGCTGCAAAACCAATGGTCCTGCATTTTAAGTAAGATAAGTAGACAAATGAGTGATTTAAAGAAAAAAAAGGGGGGAATTCTCTGGCAGTCCAGTGGTTAGGTTAGTTTTCACTGCTGAGGCCTCGAGTTCAATCCCTGGTCAGGGATCTGAGATCCCATAAGCCACACAGTACAGCCCAAAAAAAAAGTAAGTAAATGAAATATTCAAGTGACAAGTGACTGTTTCCCTTTCAGAGATATCGTTAGTGGAGTTGTATACTTATTGCCATTGCTCTCAGCATTTCTAGGGTTCCTACTTTGAAAGGCAACTCTCTTTGGGTTGTATAAAGTCTAGTATGGGCTTCTAAGGTGTGATATTAGCTTGAGATGTTTTTTTAAAAAACATTCCTTTTCATCCTTCCCTCGCTTAGTGTTGGAGAACCAGTGCTTACTTGATCTTGTAACCGAGTCATTCATGTTGGTAGGTGTCACTTAAGCCAGCGGAGATGGCTTTGTGTTGTACCTTCCAGATGGAAACAATGTATTTGTCTTAGATTGGCTGTAGGGATTTTTTTGGGAGGTAAGCTCAGAAAGCAGGGGTGAGAAACAGGGAATGGAGGAAATGCCACCCAAAGAACGAATTACTGAGATCCATAATGTAGGAAATTGGGGGTTGGGTTCAATCAGGACTGCTAAGAGATATGGGATATCTTCTAGATATTCCTGCTGGGGAACACAGGAGGCTGGAGTTTTGTTCTCCATCAGTTGAGTTCAGCGTTTGCCTGCAGTAGAGTTATCTCCCCAGCATTTCTGGGCTTTGATTCCAGGCTGCGTATAGTTCTCCCATATGTAAAAGGGGATCTAGAGGGGGGTACTGTATCCCACTACTCTGAAACTGTGTTGGTTGCAAGAGAAGGAGTTCAAGTCCCAAGAGGCATCACTGGATAAGTTGGACAGCATATGGAACTGCAGAATATCTGATCTCTTTGCACCCAATGAGTCTGTCTTTAGGTAGGCTTAGGGTAGGGTTTCTCATAACAGCTGTTTTCTGAAGTGTCCGTGGGTTTGTGTAAGTGAATCTTTTTTTTTTTAATCTAGTAAAAGATGGGCTGCAAAACCAATGGTCCTGCATTTTAAGTAAGATAAGTAGACAAATGAGTGATTTAAAGAAAAAAAAGGGGGGAATTCTCTGGCAGTCCAGTGGTTAGGTTAGTTTTCACTGCTGAGGCCTCGAGTTCAATCCCTGGTCAGGGATCTGAGATCCCATAAGCCACACAGTACAGCCCAAAAAAAAAGTAAGTAAATGAAATATTCAAGTGACAAGTGACTGTTTCCCTTTCAGAGATATCGTTAGTGGAGTTGTATACTTATTGCCATTGCTCTCAGCATTTCTAGGGTTCCTACTTTGAAAGGCAACTCTCTTTGGGTTGTATAAAGTCTAGTATGGGCTTCTAAGGTGTGATATTAGCTTGAGATGTTTTTTTAAAAAACATTCCTTTTCATCCTTCCCTCGCTTAGTGTTGGAGAACCAGTGCTTACTTGATCTTGTAACCGAGTCATTCATGTTGGTAGGTGTCACTTAAGCCAGCGGAGATGGCTTTGTGTTGTACCTTCCAGATGGAAACAATGTATTTGTCTTAGATTGGCTGTAGGGATTTTTTTGGGAGGTAAGCTCAGAAAGCAGGGGTGAGAAACAGGGAATGGAGGAAATGCCACCCAAAGAACGAATTACTGAGATCCATAATGTAGGAAATTGGGGGTTGGGTTCAATCAGGACTGCTAAGAGATATGGGATATCTTCTAGATATTCCTGCTGGGGAACACAGGAGGCTGGAGTTTTGTTCTCCATCAGTTGAGTTCAGCGTTTGCCTGCAGTAGAGTTATCTCCCCAGCATTTCTGGGCTTTGATTCCAGGCTGCGCATATTCCCAAGCCTTTATAAAGAGCTTGAGGCAGAAAAAATGGAGAGATGCATGTGCAGCACCATCTGAGTTGAAACATGATTGCGGGGTGAGTCTGAATTCACACTGGCTGCCAATTCATCACTACTGGGGCTGGTGTCAGAGGTATTCTGAGGAGGTGGCACTTAGGGCACCGAAAACACCTGCTGTGGTGTATGAAGAGCCTACTTCTTTATAAACATCCAAATGGCCAATGTTAGAAAGATGACTCTATCAAGTGCTGATGAAGACAGAGGAAGAGGGATGGTGCCAGGCATGGCTGGTGGGTGTGTGAAGTGCAGCAACTTTTCTGAAAAGGAATCTGATTTAGTTTAATGCAGTTTAATTTGCATATGTGCTATGACTGCCCCCCTCCTTGCAGCCCACACCTGCCTCCCCAGATTATATAGACCAGAGGAGTGGTCCCATGCCCATGTCCAGAAGGACATGGTTATAAGGATGTTTACTGTTGAGCTCTTGTTGAGGACAACCTGGAGGAGAGTTGGGCACAAACAGCATGTCCATCCTTAGGGGAATGGATAAGAAAAGGAAGGTGGATGGCCGTTACGAATACCATATGGCAGGAAGAAGCAACACACAAAATCTATACACAGCAAGGTAGGAGCTCTCCGTAACATTCTGTGGAGTGAATGAAAAAGATAAGAAAATTAGATTTATAACATGATACTAGTCATGGAAATTCAAAACACGCTCACAAAAAAATGCATAACCTATTTCTCACAGCTGTGTGCATATATACAGATGCATACCAAGCACATACCAGAGAGATGAAGCTTGTAAGGAAAGGGGAATGAAAGTGAGGATTGGAGATGATGGAGGGAAGAGAAACAGAGAATTAGATATAAGCCAGGTCTTGCCTGGTCTAGAATTCCTTCGATACTAGGAGCCAAGGACTGTGGATAACCATCTCCTTGGACCTGAAGGTCTAAATAGATTTTTTTTATGTAAATAAAAGGCCTGGGACACAGTAGGTGTTCAACAAATGGTCCCCAAGAATGTTACTGCAGGGACAGCTGAGGGATTTTCCAGAAACACAAAAGCCTGACATCTCCTCTAGAAACTAGAAGACAAAAGAGAAATAGTTTTCTCCACTGCATGGCTTATATCTGGGGACAGGGGGTAATATTGGGTCTCTGGACCCCCAAAGGGATCTGTCAATTTGGATAGGAAAAAAAAATCACAGACTTATTTTTACTTGCCTCTCACAGCAATTTAGCAAGTGCACAGTTATACTAGGAGTATGAATGGGTTTATCACCAAGAGAAATCCTAGATATTTTTATATCATGTTATATAGTTGTTGTAGGTATCTTGAAAATATGCTCAGGATGACTTGGAAATTATGGTCGTTATTAGACCTGCCACTAGATCGTATTTAATGCATTAATAAATGTGCATTTATCACGTATCTAGGTTTTTTAAAGTTTTATAACTGCATTTCAACATAATTGGTTTCTTTTTTGATTTTCCTGTTTTATTTTATATGCTTAAAGCTGCTCTCTGAAAAAAGGTCTGTAGGCTTTGCTAGATGTCAGAGGGGCATCTGGCAGGGCAAAAGATTAAGACCCTGTCTATAGGCTGTGTTATTGCGTCCTTAAATGGGAAGATTCGTGAGAGAAAATTCCCAGTCCAGCCTTTCCGTTATCCCATCCTCACTGGACAAAAATGGGTTAAATGGTGGCCCCAGCTGTGTGGTGTCACGTGGCTGGTTGCTGCCTCTCATATCTGCAGGGGCAGGAAAGGACAGAGCAAAGAGGGGAAGAGGGGAAGGAAGGAAAAAGAAAGTGATTGGAAGATAATTTCCCTGGTTCCTTCTCATCACTGAATTGAACTTTACTTTTAATAAAATTATTATTAAGTAGAAATGGCGTGCTCATTATTTTGCATTTAGTTGATTTTCAGAGACACAGTCCCAGTAATTACTTGCACTGGGAAAGGCTGACATGGTCTATTTTTTTGAATGTACTTGAAGCAGCATCTCCCATTCTAGGCATAGCTTTTCCCCAGACTATGGGGAGATATAGACAGTCACTGCTGTCTTCTTCTGCTTGTTTGCTTGGAACCAACAGGTGCCATTAATAGATTTTTATGTAAATAAAAGGCCTGGGACACAGTAGGTGTTCAACAAATGGTCCCCAAGAATGTTACTGCAGGGACAGCTGAGGGATTTTCCAGAAACACAAAAGCCTGACATCTCCTCTAGAAACTAGAAGACAAAAGAGAAATAGTTTTCTCCACTGCATGGCTTATATCTGGGGACAGGGGGTAATATTGGGTCTCTGGACCCCCAAAGGGATCTGTCAATTTGGATAGGAAAAAAAAATCACAGACTTATTTTTACTTGCCTCTCACAGCAATTTAGCAAGTGCACAGTTATACTAGGAGTATGAATGGGTTTATCACCAAGAGAAATCCTAGATATTTTTATATCATGTTATATAGTTGTTGTAGGTATCTTGAAAATATGCTCAGGATGACTTGGAAATTATGGTCGTTATTAGACCTGCCACTAGATCGTATTTAATGCATTAATAAATGTGCATTTATCACGTATCTAGGTTTTTAATGTTTTTATAACTGCATTTCAACATAATTGGTTTCTTTTTTGATTTTCCTGTTTTATTTTATATGCTTAAAGCTGCTCTCTGAAAAAAGGTCTGTAGGCTTTGCTAGATGTCAGAGGGGCATCTGGCAGGGCAAAAGATTAAGACCCTGTCTATAGGCTGTGTTATTGCGTCCTTAAATGGGAAGATTCGTGAGAGAAAATTCCCAGTCCAGCCTTTCCGTTATCCCATCCTCACTGGACAAAAATGGGTTAAATGGTGGCCCCAGCTGTGTGGTGTCACGTGGCTGGTTGCTGCCTCTCATATCTGCAGGGGCAGGAAAGGACAGAGCAAAGAGGGGAAGAGGGGAAGGAAGGAAAAAGAAAGTGATTGGAAGATAATTTCCCTGGTTCCTTCTCATCACTGAATTGAACTTTACTTTTAATAAAATTATTATTAAGTAGAAATGGCGTGCTCATTATTTTGCATTTAGTTGATTTTCAGAGACACAGTCCCAGTAATTACTTGCACTGGGAAAGGCTGACATGGTCTATTTTTTTGAATGTACTTGAAGCAGCATCTCCCATTCTAGGCATAGCTTTTCCCCAGACTATGGGGAGATATAGACAGTCACTGCTGTCTTCTTCTGCTTGTTTGCTTGGAACCAACAGGTGCCATTAATATGGCCCGGACTTCTTGGAGTCGTCATAGAGTGTCTCACTCTGCATGGAGACATGCCCCATGCCCATAATTGTAATGCTTGTATCAGAAGGCACCCCAAAGAGAAGCACTCTCTTCTTTATACAGATCACAGCTATTCAGACCTGGGCTAAGTGGAGGTTCTCCCCAAGGCAGACCCTACCTATGGGTTTCAAGCACAGCTAACTTATTCGGGAAGCCCAAGAAACCCTGGTGGAGACATGGGACAGCAAGACAGTGAAGGGAAGGCAGTCAGTAATGAGGAAGTCATTTATTCAGCCACAACAGTGAGCAAGTGGATCTCAACATCATGAGCAAGGGAGCTGGGGCATTTATACTCCAACTCCGAGAGTCATTGGTTGAGGGCTGCTCCCAGGGGTTGTTTCTTCTCAGTTCTTCCTGTTTTTTGTTTTGTTTTGTTTTTCACTTAGGGAGATTTCTGTGACAGTCCAGTAGTTAGGGCTTCTCGCTGTCACTGTTGAGGGCCCTGGTTTGATCCCTGGTTGGGGAACTAAGATCCCACAAGCCGCACAGTGTGCCCAAAACAGAAAACAACTTGGGCGCCGAGTTACAGACACCAGCTCTTGGGGGTGAAGAGAGCCCAAGGAATTTGTGAGTTAGGATGTGGTGGGGCAGCGATAGTACCTGCTTCAGCCCAGTGCTTACCAGCCACCT
Source organism: Tragulus kanchil (assembly GCA_022376925.1). Lineage (NCBI taxonomy): Eukaryota > Metazoa > Chordata > Mammalia > Artiodactyla > Tragulidae > Tragulus > Tragulus kanchil. The sequence goes on along the minus strand of JAIOJX010000001.1, from coordinate 91,921,534 downwards.
GCTGCTTCTCCAGGTAACAGTCTCTCCATCCCCCCACTCCCCCACCCATGATAGATGATGGTAGATAGCTTACAGTAGTGTGTCAGATTCATAACCTCTAAAGGAGAAAATTTGATTTGGCTTTGGTCACTTAGAGCTTCATATAGCAAAAATTTTTTTAAAGGAAAAAAAAGTGGGGACAGAGAAAGCTTCCAGCTAAAGGCACTGGAAGGGGGATAGAAGAGTACTCCCAGAAGCTAGTTTAGATGAGGTATTTTGTACTTTTTCAGTTGGGTATTAACAGTAGATCAAAAGAATATTTTAAGGCTGTAAAGGTTCTCGTAAACCCACTCCCACAACATTAACATAAGATTAGCCAGAGGTTGGTCTCTGAACTTCAAGACTAGATGATACATTCTAATGCAAAATAATTTGCATTCATAAGATAATAAAGTTAGTTTCAGAGTAGATCATTATCATGGCAGACATTTAGGCTAAATGTTTATTCTCCCTCCTCCTCCTCCTCCTTGGAAACCTCTGGCCTCCTTTCCAAGTCTGCCTATTCACCCCTCTTATCCCACCTTAGCCTCCTGGTCTGTGTAAAAGGCAAGGACTCTCCAGAGATTGCAAACTGGAGGCCTCTGAACCCAGTGAGTTTATTGGGTGTGTTTTGTGTGACCCAGATGGTTTTTATTGATAAATTTTTGTTTGTATAGTTGAATCAACTTAAAATGAGGTTTTGCATGAAAACAGGACTTTTTTCTTCTCGCCCAAAATCTATTTAGCAACATTAGACCTCAGACTCAATGACCCCCAATACCATATGGCTCTGGGAATGTGGACTTTTTTCTACCCAAAGTCAAATGTCTTAAGGAAAAATGTTGGCATTTTCCTAGCAAAGTCTCTCCTATTCCCTTTTTTATTACCTTTTTCCCACTGTGCCGCATGGCAAGTGTGATCTTAGTACCCTGATCAGGGATCAAACCCATGCCCCCTACATGAGAAGCATGGAGTCTTAACCATTGTACCACCAGGGAAGTCCCTCCTAGCCCCTTTTTTGAATGTTGTTTGTTTTGGTTTGTTTTGTTTGTAAAGGAAATTGCAACTCTCTGCCTTTTTCTGGAGTTGGGGGGTGGGGAATTGGCGTAAACCCCCAGGTAGGCTCAGCCCACCCTGCCAGGGTTGAGAGCCAGGATGTTTGCGCATCAGCTGGCAGGCCGGCTGCTCACTGGAAAGGCCCTGCCATCTGTTCCCAGAGATGGCGAGGGAGCCATCTTCGTCCCTCTGCACCTGCCCCCAAACTCAGGCCCAGGGATGTTTTATAACCCAAGAACGGTTTTGGTCTGAGCAGAGTATAGGACCCCAAATGTCTCCATTCTTGGCTACATTCTCCTTCATCTCCTGGAGTATTGAGATGAATTAGCTGTCTCCAGCTCAAAGCATCTCTCCTCCACTGCTGGGTTCCAGCCAACCCCCAGAGGCCACCAACTGTGCCCATCAACAGAAGTGGAGTCGAGGGCTCTCATCCTGTCGCTGCTCTGCCCTAGGAGTCAACTGATGACACGGGCTGGCCCCTGATTGCCAATCTAGACAGCGCTTTCAAACGTCCCATCCCCGGTGATCCCCTCAAACGCAGCTGTGATTAGTCTCGTCTCCAAGGCCTTTGAGAAAAACCTCAGTGACTGAATAATAATAGGAAAGCCAGTCTAAAAAGGTGGCAAGTCTGAATCTGAGGGACAAAGTGAACTTTTATTCATTCCACACGCATGAAATAAGAGCTAATAGAATGGTCAAGGAGCAGCTCTGACTTCATGAATGGATAAGAATCATCAATGGAGTCAGTTATTTTTTAAGAGCAGAAATGAGTGCAAAGGAAATGATGTCTGTATCCTTAGAAGCAATTGAAATTCTTGACTAAGCTGGGAGTTGCCTTTCCAAATGTGATTAAAGATGTGGCTGTGGCACCAGAGTGCTACGTTTCCGATTCAGGCTCTTTGACCTTGGGCAAGTGTCTCAGAGAGGTTACTCTCTATACCTCAAGATCATTAGCTGTCGAATGGACAGAATAGGAAGGCCTTCCTCACAGGGTTGCTTTGAAAATTAAATGAAATATCTATATCAAGCAGTCCAGCCCCTTTATCAGAGTCAGAACTCAGTAAATGTTATGTATTATTGTTGCATTGTTATGAAAGGGTTTTTCTTTGTTTTTCTTTTTTTCAAGAATAGCACCTCAGTCCTGGTTTTCTGTGATGAAAAAATACATCAGAATTTCTGAATAGTGGGATCTGAATGGATAAGATTTTACCAGCATCTTTCTTTTCCCTGGCCCTCGTCACAGTAAATCGGATCAGCCATGCAGGGAGTGTACTTTCATTGACGAAAGCCCACCATGGGGCTGGCAGCTGAGCCCAGCATCGGCAGCTGGCCTGGGTGGAGTGAAGGGTCGGGGCCGAGCCACGGCAGAGCAAGGCCTCCAGGCAGTGCCTACAAGCCCCGAAAACTTGTGTATTCAGCTGGCCTCCCTGCTCAAGCACAGGTGGAGGTGAAACATCAGAATCCGATTTTTTGTCACCTTGTGAAATTCTGAGCCTCCATCCCTGTGGTGCCGGTATGGTCAGAGCAGACACGTGGGTGACGGCTGTTGCTGGGCTACTCCTTGTAAGTTCCAACAGTTCCACATGCTGAATGACAACAGATTTGCCGTGACCTGGGTAAATTCAACCGATGCTTCCTGCTTAGGTAGACTTTGAGGTGATGCTGTACATCTGCTTCTGATGAAGGGAATGCCTCACTCAGTAAAGCAGGAAATAAAAACGTGGTTCTACCTCAGCAGTTGGTTTCCATCCTTCCTCCCTCCCTCCCTCCTTCCGTCCCTCTCCTCTCTCCCTGCTTCCTTCTCGCTCTTCCCTCCTTTCTTCTTTCCTATCTGTTTTTCTTTCTTAGGTTTCTCTGTCATTTTTTTTCCCTAAGAGAAGAAACACCAGTGCCAAACTGCTCTGTGTTCTCAGCACCAGACCCTGCTCTCTGTGTGGACACAGTCTGAGTCCTGTGTCCAAACATAAGACAGAAATGTGATCTGGGCCCAGTAGAGGGAGGGATTTGACAGGCTTTCTGCAGCCCAAATCTCCATGAGGCAAAGGTAAAGTCAGGCTCTGTTCTTAAAGGTTACATTTCACATTTTGATTGCCTCACATGGAGGCCACTCTGAGCCAGAGCTCACCGCCCACCCACCCCCCACCAGCTGATCAGCTTGGCAGCCCTCCTGGCTCCCAAAGGTTGAAGTCTCCCACTGAGCACCTCCCTGCTCCCTCCAGCTTCAGGAGAACTGGGGCCACAACCCCCCCAGATCCCAAGGAGCTGGACAGTAAGTGGGTCTGCAGTGCTAGCTGGATCTCCTGTTAGCCCATCAAGCTATTCCAGCTACTGCTGTCTCTGGCTAACAAATTCCCCTATGACTTGGTGGCTTAAAATAAGTAATGACTGTCTCCTGGGTTATGAGCTGGCTGGACTCAGCTGGATAGTTCTCACCTGGCCTCTCTCAAGCCCTCAGAGCCAGATAGTGACTGGGCTCTTCCAGAGACTCAGTGGAGCTGGACATGCAAGATATGTGTGCTCACGGGGCTGGTGCTTGGTAAGAACTCAGAGAAGACGGTCCACCCCAGCACCTGCAGGGAATCTCTCCACAAGGTATGGGATTGATTCAGCGTTGCCACTGGGCTCCAAGACTGCCCTGAGAGAGGGTTCGAGCAGCTAAACATTCCAAAACAAGCATTGCATAGAAATTGTGTGGAAGCTGTGTGGCCTTTGATAACTCAGCCTTAAAGTCACAGAGGCCACCCAGCTTCAAGGAGAGGGGACATAGACTCCATCTCTCAATGGAAGAAGTGTCAAAGAATTGGCGGAACATATTTTAAAACTGCTACAGGGGCAAAAACAATACCTGGTCGTTGTCTTCACCTTAAAGGTCCTGATGGCGATGAGATCTTCAAGACCAGCGTGTCTCTTTGCAACTAATGCCTGAAGCATCCCGAGGGGGAAGGGGGAGGATTTGAAGGGAGGAATGGATGGCACCTCTTATTTTTTTATCTCTCAATGGTCCTTTTAGGGTGCAGGTCACAAATCTGAAGTCTCTGATATGATTGAAGCCTGCAATGGGTTTAAAAAATTGATCCAATATTTGAAAGGTTGGAGATTTCCCTTAAAACTCTGAATTTGCAGCATCTCTTACAGAATCAGATCAGAGCTGAATGATGGCTGCCCCCGTTTACACAGGGCTAATGTACACCAGTTAGCCACAGAGCCCACCCATTCCAATTGTTCCAGTACTAAGAGTGGATATCAGTAGTCATTCATCTAGATGGCTACACTGTTTTCTTCTCCTTGCTTTTGTTCTTGCTGTAGTTAGAAAAAAATTTATCATGGTACCCTGTCTTTATCCAAAGTGAGAATATAACACTAGACTGGGAGGACTACACATCCAACACAAATGAGAAAGGGCATTTTTAATGGACATAGGAAGACCTCCTACGTTATTTTTAATACACACCAAAAAGGATAATATTGATTGTTCTCACATCCCTCTCTCTCCCCTCCTATCATTCCTCTCTTTCTCTTTCCTGTTCTCTCTTCCCTTCCTTCTTCCCTCCCTCCCCCTTCCCCATCTCGTCCCCCTCTTCTTCTTTTTCTTTCAGTAATTAGCAGGAGAATGAGGAGAGGTGATCAATTCTTATTAATTACATTGAATTGATTTCATTTTTCGTCTTTTGCTATTACTTGAGTTAAAAGAGTTTTTCTCTCTTCTGCTGTTTGTCTTTTACATGACAGCCAAACGAATAAACACTTGGGAACCTCAAAACACTATCTTTGGTATAATAGAAACATCACAAGGCCTCCTGGACAAGCCTGAAGTGGTCTCCCAAATGATGTGGGCGGTCTGCTCTCCCCAGGGAGAGGCCCCTTGCCAGCTCCACCCTGGGCCTTTTCAACTGTGTGTATGCTCCAGGCCGGAGAAGTAACTTCCCCGGGTCAATCCCTCTGACTGTTCAAAGTGTAGCCAATGTATGAGATAATGGGCAAGTTGCTTCTCTTGACTAATGACTCTGGGGTCCACATTTGGGATTCAGTATATGACCACAGAGTCCAGCCCTCATGGTCTTGAGAGAGGTCTGTCACCTCCCCATACTTAGCCTGGGACTTTTCAGTTCCATCCACATTTTCTAGCTCTCTTTTGATTGATTTCAGGGTCTGTTCTCCTCTCTCTCTTTCTCTCTCTCACTCTTTCCTCTCTGGCAGCTCCAGGCCAAGCCTGTTTGCCCTTTGTCTCCAGTTCTCCCTGGCATTTGGTTCTGGTTCATCTCCTGCGGATAACCATTTTCAAATACCTTTATGCTTTTACCATAGACAAGAGTCTTCAGAGAATCTCTCCTGGATTTCTTTGAGGAGGAGAAATTCCTTTGAGCAGGAGCCTCAGAACATTCAAGTGCTAAGTAGCCCTAAGGAGAACAAGGGAAGGGGTGAGCTAGGAGCGGGGGTTGTTGGCCACGTGGACCCTGCTGGAGGACACTCAATGACCAGGGTCTTTGTGGGACAGCCATCCACTCTGACTCACAGTGGAGCCCCGGGAGTCCCTGGAAGGACTCTGGGGTAGAGGAGCCAAGGTGGGAGGGTTGCTTCACTTGTCTCCGTGTCAAGAAAACAAATGTTTGGGCAGGAAGTTTCCCTTTGAGAATGATCTGCTTTTCAAAGGCAACATTTTTCTGAGTTATTTCCTCAAGGGAAACTACTCAGCTATCTCAGGAAGGAAAATATTCCTCCTTCTGCGTGCAGTACTTTGACTCATAGGTGAGACGGGCCTGCATTATAATGAAACTGATTCCTCGACTCCTGTGAAAATCAGCTTGCGTGCATGCAGGTCTGCATTTGTACACAGGCATGAATATGTGTATGCATGCTTGTGCTTGTGTGTGCGACATGTCAGACCATGTGTGCATAGAGATGTATGTGTGCGCACTTGTGCACCCCAATAGACCACAGGCTGCTGAAGGATGGGTTTGCAGCGAGGTGGTGAACTCGGCACGGGGCTGTTGCCTCCAGGATTGGGCACCAGGATGACAGAGGTGAAGTCTTTTCACATGTCCACATGCCCATGGCTGGCTGAGGCTGAGTCTTCGGGGAGGCATGTCAGACTGTCCCCCCAGCCTACAGTACCGTGTGCCACAGGGGATCCCATGACCAGATATTGGCCTGTGGGGCCCCTCTCCACCGCCCATAGCATTCCTGAACTCTGTGCCAGCACCATCATTCTGGGAATGTCCTATTCTGTGACATAAAGACTCCTTGACCAAGAAGGAAATGATTTTAATTTAAAGATTTGGGGCCAGGGTCTAATCCCATCTTGGTGTTTGCTTCCCCCAGGACCTTAGCCATCAGAGCTCAGCTCAAGCTTTGCTTCTTGCACATATGAGAGAGCCACCTTCTCCCCATGCTCCATACCTTCTCTGGGCTCCCAGACTCAGCCAAAGTCCTCCTCTGCTCTCCTCATCCATTTCCTGTCTGTCTCACCCATCAACTGAGATCCTCCCAGGAAAGAAATGGTCTTATCTATCTGAATCCATGGCAAAATACTAGGCGCATAGTAGGCACTTAAGCTTTGTTGAATGACTGAACAAATAAGGTAGGAAGACCAGCTGGAGAACCTAGGAATATGGAGCCTGGAGAATGTAAGCGTGGCAGACATTCTTTAGAACAAAAAAGAAGGAAAAAAAAGATGTAAAGAGCCATTTCCATATTGTTCATGAATTTCAAAAGCCTGACTTCTGGGGCCTGATGCTAATCCTAAAGTTTCATGACACCAAATACATGTCACTCAGCCAATTATTGCCAGTGCTTTTTGTCTTTTCCTGAAGACACATCTCTTATTTTAGGATAAGAGTTGCTGAGAACATAGGAACTGCTTTACATCAATTTGCTCCCCAATTCTCCTAGAATTCAGAGGACCACCAGTTTAAGGGAAGATTGCTTGATTTCAAAAAACAGAAGCCCCCAGAGCTAGCTAAATAAAGGGACTTTTGATAAGGAAGCTGGAGTATTTTGGAAGCCCCAGGGCACACAGCACAGGCAGGTCCTAGGAAAACTGGCAGCCGAGAGGTGGGAGGTTAGGAGCCAGGGTCAGGGTTTCTTAGCCCACCAGGCCGTACACTTCTGCCTGACAGGAATCCCTTCTGTATAAGACCCACTGTTCATCCATTCTCAGGCAAGCATTCAATGGAGGAGACCCACTAAACTCCATGGGTCCTGATCCCAAAGTATTGAGAAGGGTCCCTCTGGCTGTCAGTTATGATCCCAGGGTATGATCTCAGAGCCATGAGCAAGGCTCCTGGGGGTGCACTGAAAGTAAGGGCTGGGCTGACATGGAGTGCAGCCATGCCTCATCCCTGCCTCACAGCTATGGAGCAGCCTGGAGTGGCAGAAAGAACGCCTCATTTTCCTCATCTCAGGGATAAGGAGGCAAAGGGTACCAGGTTTAAACCTTGTTTTCCTCCAGAGCCTATAAGTTCATCACTATGCCACACCCTCCCCCTAGACTTTAAATGAATGCTCAGCAGCACTCTCCCTCATGTTCAGCAAAGCCATGAGCTCTAAAAAAATAAAATTAAATTAAAAAAAAAAACCTACATTTAACATTTTAGAGCAAATTTTTCTGTAATTCCCTTATAATACTCCAAATCATTCAAAGCCACTTTACTGTCAGAAAAGAAATATCTATACATACACTTAGATCATTTAAGCCAAATGCCTTTTTAACAACATTTCTCAATTAAATATTCAGCAGACATAATAGTCGGAAGCATTTCATCCAGTTAAAAAAGAAAATTCAGAGGTGAAAGAATCCAAAATAGGGAATATCAGAAATTAGAATGAAAGGACCACAGCATCTGACGCCTGGCCAAAGGGCAGAACCACAGGTCAAAGCCACATCTCTCTGGATTTGTTGGCATTTAACTAGATGCAGAATGTCAGCACAGAAAATGCCTCGTTCAGTGCAAATATTAGCAAGAGAGGAGTGTGTCAGTGTGGAGATGGAGTTACAGCCGACCACAGCCTTTCTGGCTCTCCCCCTAAAGTCACTCTGAAAGAACAAGGGAACTTTCCTTTTGGTTCATTTTCACCCTCTTTGCTGGAGGTAAAGCTGCAGGGCATTTTTTCATGGGAGAAAGGGAAGACCGATGCAGGAAGCATTGGGTGAGATGGTTTTGTTTGCCTATAGTGAGGTCAGTTTATTCTAGCCTAGTCTACTACGCGGGGCTTCCCTGATGGCTCAAAGAGTAAAGAATCTGCCTACTGTGAAAGAGACCTGGGAGACGCAAGTTCAATCCCTGGATGGGGAAGAGCCCCTCGAGGAGGAAGATGGCAACCCACTCCAGTATTCTTGCCTGAGGAGCCTGGCAGGCTAAGCCATATTTAGTGACTAAGCATTCATGCATGCATTCTACTAACCTACCCAACCCTCCCTACCCTATTCTGTCCAATCCTACCCTATTTTATCCTAGCCTATCCTAGTTTATGGCTTCCCAGGTGGCTGAGTGGTAAAGAATCTGGCTGCCAACGCAGGAGACGCAGGGTCAATCCCTGGGTCAGGCAGATCCCCTGAAGAAGGAAATGGCAACTCACTCAATTATTCTTGCCTGGAGAATCCCATAGACAGAGGAGCATGGTGGGCTATGGTCTTTGAGGGTCACAAAAGAGTCATACACAACTTAGCAACTAAACAACAGCAACAGTAGTCTTAGTTTATGCTACAAGACTATGCTATTTTACTCTTTTCTACTCTTGTTGTTCGGTCGTTAAGTTGTGTCCAGCTCAGTGACCCCATGGAATACAGTACTTGTTCCCCTGTTCTTCACTATCTCCTGGAGTTTGCTCCAATTCATATCCATTGAGTCGGTGATGCCATCCAACCATTTCATCCTCTGCTACCCTCTACTCTTAACCGATCAGTCTTTCTCAGCATCAGGGTCTTTTCCAGTGAGTCTGCTCTCCTATTCTGCTCTACCCAACTCCTATTCTATTCTATTTTATTCTAGTCTATTTGGTTTCTTCTGCTTATATTCAGAGGAGGCTGGCACTTAGCAACATTCATTTTATCAAGACCAGGAAGAAGGCAAAAGGGTAAGAAGATGCTTTCCTTTTTTCCCTCTTCTGTGCACCAGGCATTTCCTGGTAGCTCCAAGCTGCACATTCAGCTTTCTGTCATTACCCTCCTCTCTGCAGAGTCTCCTCAGAAAGATATTCCTACTGGCTTCCTCCACAGCTCATGGCATTTGCCATCTTGTTCTGAAAAGAGAAGCTCACCTGTGAGTCTGATTTGGTAACAGGTGGAAAGCTTCTAGCTACTCCTTCAAATCAAAAGAACCTTGATTTGAAGGCCATGGAGGAGCTGTGTCTGGCTGTCCTCTGAGGATGAATCCACTGCCAGTGGCAGTCACGTCCTCAGCCCGGCAGCTTCAGAAACCGGATGCTCTCGCCCCCCAGGAACAGATCAACTTGCTGGTCCAGCTCAGCAGAGACTGAGATCTACAAACCAGAATGACTAGTCAGAGTGATACAGAGGGATGCCAGACGTGCCAGTCAGCCTGACGACCACATTCTCTCCTCATGAGCAAATGCTACGGATAGTCACATTAGTAGACCATGGCTTGGTGTTTAGCACGAAGTCTGGCTTAATTGGAGCATTAACGGAATTGTTGAAGTGATATTTGACAGTTTGTTCACCATGCTGCCAGGAAAGTCCCTGAGCTAGCCTTGGAAAGCAAGTAGGACCAGAGAGGAGCTGGGGAACCAGACCCAGGCCAGAGAGAATGCCGGCTTGTCTTGGCAACATATGACGCACACTCGATTCCTTTGCTCACTGGTGTCTGCTTGAAACTGGATGTCACTGCCATTATGGTGGCTACCAGAGAGGATTCTTACTGTCCCTGGCTCCAGATTCAAATCTGTGGCAGATGGATTGGACTGACTGAACCTATGTATGCATGGCTTACCTCTAGGAATGTTGGAAAGTCAAGTGTCTTAGTTCAGGTTTCCCCAGAGGAGAATGCCAAGATAAGGATTTGAGTGCAGATAGTTTTCTTGAGAGTGATCCCAGTAGGGAAGTGGGATGTGGCGATAGAAAAAGGGAGAAGCCTGCTGTGGGCAATGGGGGCTCATCTTTCTTGGGAACATCTGGACGTCAACCTGGAGTTGTCCTACCTGGTGGGTGAGAAAGGCTTCCCAGGTAGCTCAACAGTAAAGAATCTGCCTTCCAAGGAAGAAGAGGCGGGTTCAGCCTCTGGGTTTGGAAGATCCCCTAGAGGAGGACATGGCAACCCACTGCAGTATTCTTGCCTGGAGAATCCCATGGACAGAGGAGCCTGGCAAGATATAGTCCATAGGATTCTTTACTATTGCCCTACCAGGAAAGCCCCCGTGCTAACACTTGATCTTAGACAAAAGGCCAAGATGCAAAGATGCCATTGTATCCATTTTTTCCTACCTTTTTACTTTCTGGGGATTCTGTGATCCAATTCATTGTCCTTTTAGGCTATGCTCACAACCCAAGAATCCAGTATTCTTGCCTGGAAAATTCCATGCACGGAGGAGCCTGGTGGGCTACAGTTCACAGGGTCCCAAGGAGTTAGACACAGCTGAGAAACTGAATACAGTATGTGTATACCTTTTGGGTAAGGAAACTGGAGGCGTTTTTGTAGTGGGAGGGGTTGTTTATAAAATATTGATTTGGCTGCATTAGGTCCCCGCTGTAGCATGTAGAATCTTTGTTGCATCAGGCAGGGTCTTTTATGGTGTTGCATGGCTTCTCTAGTTGTGGCTTGAGAGTTGCCCTGTAACATGTGGGATCTTAGTTCTCAGACCAGGGATCTAACCCCAGTCCCCTGCACTGCAAAGTGGATTCTTAACGGCTGGACTACCAGGACTGCCCCAGGAAACTGGAGTTTAAATCCATCACTTCCCATCTGCCATTGGTTGAGGGTGACCTTAACCCTGCCCCTGCTCCCAGAGGAGGTCACTTTCCCCGCCATTCTAGCGTGCCCAGCATGGAGAGTCACATGTGCTTACATTGGCACATACAGGGGCCACGCATTCTGAGTGTTTCTGCGTGGGCACGACAGCATCTGCTACAGAGAGTGCCATGCAGTTTTAGCTGCTTGAGTGCCAGTGGGGGCTCTGCCTCCTACCTAGATTCTGAGAAAGGCATTCCAATGCCAGGCAACCAAAACTATGACAACATTCTCTACAGGATGCCTTTTGCTTTATCTGCCAACTCTCCTTCCCCTTTGCCCTCTGCCAGCAGCCTCCCACAAAAATTTGGTGGTTCCCATAGGAGTGATCACTTTTTATCATGGTCACTGGATGCTGTTAATTGATCCAGAGTAGTAACTGACCCAAGACAGGGCAAGTTGCAACTCTTTTCTGGAGTCTTCCAAACTAAAAAGAAATTGGTTTTTCCTTTAAAAAAAAAAAAAATCTGATGTCTGGAACTGAAGATGCAAAATTCAAGATCTCTGAATTCATAGACCTGAGCAAAATAAGGCATCTCGGTGGCATTCAAGTCTCCATTGTGCTCAGTTGTGTCTGACTCTTTGCGACCCCACTGACTGTAGGCCCCCAGGCTCCTCTGTCCGTGGAATTCTCCAGGCAAGAATCCTGGAGTGGGTTCCCATGCCCTTCTCCAGGGGATCTTCCCGACCCAGGTATCGAACCTGTGTTTCTTGCATCCCCTGCATTGGCAGGTGGGTATACCACTGCGCCACCAAGGAAGTCCCAATACTACACTTGATCTTAGCCAAAAGGCTGAGAAGCAAAAGCCCAATGGTTTCCATTTTTTTCCCCTACCTTTTTACTTTCTGGGGATCCTGTGATCCAACTCATCATCCTTTTTGCCTATGATCACAACCCAAAGAATCCTGACTAATGTGCTAGGTGTAGAAGTAGGAGGAGGAAGTGGGATGGTTATGGCAGGTGAAGCTTCCCCAGAAGCAAGCCCCACCCCCTCAGAGGAGTGGGCACATGACATGTCCGAAGTTGATGGAGGAGAGCTCATAGAGTGAACACCGAAAGGGGAGTGAGGAAAGCAGGATATGGCAGAGGAGGAGCTCAGGCTGCGGTGCCCACAACTGAAAGGCTACAGCCATCCCCATGGTGGCTTGGGAGCTGAGGTGGTCTTTCCGAGTTGTCCTGGTTGGCATGAGGACCTGGCCTGTATACCCCTAGATGGGCAGCCTTTTTTTTAAGTCTTGTTCCCAAATAGATCTTAAGACAAAGGATTGGGTTTATTAATTTAGCATTTAATTTATTTATTAATTTAGCATTGCCTAACTTTCTAGTTGGGCTTCCCCAGTGGCTCTACAGTAAAGACTCTGCCTGCCAATGCAGGAGACACGGGTTCAATCCCTGATTGGGACAGTCCTTGGAGGAGGGCATGGCAACCCACTCCAGTATTCTTGCCAGAGAAATCCCATGGACGGAGGAGCCTTGCATGCTACAGGCTATAGGGTTGCAAAGAGTTGGACTTGACTGAGGCGACTTAGACGCACGCATGCAAACTTCTAGTCACATTCCAGGTTCACCTTAGGTTGGCATTTGGGAGCTCATTTGCCCTTTAGCTGACCCATCACAGCCCCTCGGCAGGGCTCCACACCATAGCTAACAAATCACACCCGTGCTGCGCCTGTTATCCCAGTTTAATTGTGAGGGTAGCCCTATAGCTACTATTTGGTGGTGTAGCTTCACAAGGGCCCCCATATATGGACAGCCCCTGATCGTCTCTTTTCTGCCTATAAAGAATCCTCAGATGTCACTGACAGCCACAGCACATTGCATTGTAGTTGTCATTGGCCTCTCTTTCCTCCAAGCTGGGTCCCCACAGACCCAGTAGTGTACTGCAGCTTCCTCACCCAAGGGTGCTCAAGATATATTTCTTAAATGAAGATTAACCGGCCCTCTCTAGGGCTTAGTTCAGGTGAATCCACTGTCTCAGCTGGAGAGAAAATCATGCCAGGCCTCCATCTGCTTTGAAATGATAGAAGAGCATTCCTACTCTTTGGGGAGAAACTGCAAAGATTTAATGAAATGTTTCTGCTGTTGAGGCTACGGATGATCTGTTGGAGGAGAGCTCATAGAGTGACACCGAAGGGAGTGAGGAAAGCAGGATATGGCAGAGGAGGAGCTCAGGCTGCGGTGCCCACAACTGAAAGGCTACAGCCATCCCCATGGTGGCTTGGGAGCTGAGGTGGTCTTTCCGAGTTGTCCTGGTTGGCATGAGGACCTGGCCTGTATACCCCTAGATGGGCAGCCTTTTTTTTAAGTCTTGTTCCCAAATAGATCTTAAGACAAAGGATTGGGTTTATTAATTTAGCATTTAATTTATTTATTAATTTAGCATTGCCTAACTTTCTAGTTGGGCTTCCCCAGTGGCTCTACAGTAAAGACTCTGCCTGCCAATGCAGGAGACACGGGTTCAATCCCTGATTGGGACAGTCCTTGGAGGAGGGCATGGCAACCCACTCCAGTATTCTTGCCAGAGAAATCCCATGGACGGAGGAGCCTTGCATGCTACAGGCTATAGGGTTGCAAAGAGTTGGACTTGACTGAGGCGACTTAGAACGCACGCATGCAAACTTCTAGTCACATTCCAGGTTCACCTTAGGTTGGCATTTGGGAGCTCATTTGCCCTTTAGCTGACCCATCACAGCCCCTCGGCAGGGCTCCACACCATAGCTAACAAATCACACCCGTGCTGCGCCTGTTATCCCAGTTTAATTGTGAGGGTAGCCCTATAGCTACTATTTGGTGGTGTAGCTTCACAAGGGCCCCCATATATGGACAGCCCCTGATCGTCTCTTTTCTGCCTATAAAGAATCCTCAGATGTCACTGACAGCCACAGCACATTGCATTGTAGTTGTCATTGGCCTCTCTTTCCTCCAAGCTGGGTCCCCACAGACCCAGTAGTGTACTGCAGCTTCCTCACCCAAGGGTGCTCAAGATATATTTCTTAAATGAAGATTAACCGGCCCTCTCTAGGGCTTAGTTCAGGTGAATCCACTGTCTCAGCTGGAGAGAAAATCATGCCAGGCCTCCATCTGCTTTGAAATGATAGAAGAGCATTCCTACTCTTTGGGGAGAAACTGCAAAGATTTAATGAAATGTTTCTGCTGTTGAGGCTACGGATGATCTGTTGACATGGTCTAAAGGGTTGTAGGTAGTTTAATGTCTTTCTGTACCATCAATTCTGCACTTTGTACCGACTCAGCAAATTGGTCTGAATTTAGGCTACTGACAAGGACCTTGGAAATCATGTGGCTTTTGCAGGTTTAAGAAAAGAAAGAATTTGAAAGTGGTCCTAGCAAAGTCTGAGATCATAACCTCTGCCCTCCAGTGCCTCCCAGGTCTTGGCACTGGCTGGACTACAATAGGACATATGGGTTTCCTGGCTCTGGTGCCCCTGCCCAGGGGCTCTAAACCTACCTCAGAGTGCCAGCCTGGAGACTCTGCAGCCCTTATCTGCCTCACCCCCTGTATTTCTCCTTGTAGTAAGAAGCCCCAAAGGCACACTGTTTCAGGGCAGGCCTCCAACTCTGGAGTTAGTTGTTCAGCCTGATGCAGTGGGGCATGCAGGTTTTGGAATTAGAAGACTTGAGTCTGCTTCTGGCGTAGCCATTGACTGTGACTCAGCATTTCTCAAAGAAATTCCATGGTGTGCTAGGAGTCTATGACATAGCAAATAGGAATAGGGCCTCAGGTAGCTATTGCCATTGATAATGATGGTGTGTAACAAGCACACCCAAAATTCAGCAGCACACAGTGGTTAGCATTAGGTTTTTTTAACTCATGCATCTGCAGGTTGGCTCGGGCAACGCTCTTCCATGCTTTCTTCTGGAATCCACGATGGAGGGGCAGCAGCACCCTGGGGAGTGTTCTTCTCATGGAGAATAAAACAAAAGCACAGAGGACAAATTTGCACAGAAACATGCAATGCTCCTATGCTTCAAACTGGCACACTGTCACCAAATGGAATGTGACGTTTTCTAACATTTTCTTCTCCATGGCCAGTGTTCCACAGAATCCACTTTAGGAGAGGTTGCTGTAGATCATGGACAAGTCACCTAACCTCTCTGAGCCCTGGAGATCCAGACTGTTTTAACGGGAATAACGCTATGTACCTTGAAGGATGGTCTGGTGATCCCATGAGATAGGGTGTGTGCAGCATTGGAGCACGTAGTTGGGTGGGTGAAGATGCCCATTCACTCAAGAATTTAGTCCTTCTAGAACCCCAGTTAGAAGGAGAACTCCATAGCATGAGGCAGGCCAGACCCAGCCCACTAGAGATTTGCACACTGAACTGGGCAGGCACTGGGTGGTGGAACCAACTACAGAGAGAGAGAGAAAGGTCTCCTTAACACTGACAGTAGTGACATGCATCAGAGGCCTCCCAGAGGATGGAGTCTTAAGAAGTTACAGGGTTGGTGGGGGCGGGGGGAGGCTAACAAGTTTTGAGAGACTCTAGGCCAAACTGGTGTGGCCAGCAATGGGCCATGGTGTTTCAGGGAAGGCTCCAGTAGGCTGCTGGCCTGGACTGAGCCCTGATTCTGACCCTGAAGAAAAGCTGTTGGGAGCTCAGAAGTTGGGAGCCCCAGTCACTGGGTAGAGAGCTCTGGGGGCAAGAGGCCATGGATGGCAGTCGACCCCGAGGCTTGGAGCACAGTCTGATTTTAGTCAGAACCCTGCCTTTCCCTGCACCCTCCAAAAGTTTTTGTCCTTTTGCTTCTGTCTCATCCTCACCCAAGCCAGTGGGAGGCTGGGTCCTTTACCTTCAGCCCTCCAAAAGACAATGAAAAACCACCATCATGAGCCATGAAGGTAGGAACAAAGTTCACAGAAGATTTCTATTAGTGCTCAGGTATGAGTAGGGATTCTCTATCAAGTGTCTGGCTTCTCCTTAGTTACACGTGCGGTTTTAATTTCTCTAGGAAAAAAAAAGATTGCAGGTGCTGTTCTCCAAAATCTCACCCCCACTCCTGCCTTGGCAGACTCCCAGCTACCACAGTCTGTAGAAGTGCCAGTCTGGAGCTGACGGCTTCCAGCATCTTCTATGGTCGTAGCAACCAATATGAAAGACTTGTACACACTGGCTTTTCTTCCATCAAAAATACTCAGATATTTGTCCTCTGCACCTCTCAGGGTGGCGCTTCATCCTTTTTGCCTGTGGCCATGATGAACAGTAGTTGAATGATACTNTTCAGGTTTCTGCACTTGGATGGTCTGGTGATCCCATGAGATAGGGTGTGTGCAGCATTGGAGCACGTAGTTGGGTGGGTGAAGATGCCCATTCACTCAAGAATTTAGTCCTTCTAGAACCCCAGTTAGAAGGAGAACTCCATAGCATGAGGCAGGCCAGACCCAGCCCACTAGAGATTTGCACACTGAACTGGGCAGGCACTGGGTGGTGGAACCAACTACAGAGAGAGAGAGAAAGGTCTCCTTAACACTGACAGTAGTGACATGCATCAGAGGCCTCCCAGAGGATGGAGTCTTAAGAAGTTACAGGGTTGGTGGGGGCGGGGGGAGGCTAACAAGTTTTGAGAGACTCTAGGCCAAACTGGTGTGGCCAGCAATGGGCCATGGTGTTTCAGGGAAGGCTCCAGTAGGCTGCTGGCCTGGACTGAGCCCTGATTCTGACCCTGAAGAAAAGCTGTTGGGAGCTCAGAAGTTGGGAGCCCCAGTCACTGGGTAGAGAGCTCTGGGGGCAAGAGGCCATGGATGGCAGTCGACCCCGAGGCTTGGAGCACAGTCTGATTTTAGTCAGAACCCTGCCTTTCCCTGCACCCTCCAAAAGTTTTTGTCCTTTTGCTTCTGTCTCATCCTCACCCAAGCCAGTGGGAGGCTGGGTCCTTTACCTTCAGCCCTCCAAAAGACAATGAAAAACCACCATCATGAGCCATGAAGGTAGGAACAAAGTTCACAGAAGATTTCTATTAGTGCTCAGGTATGAGTAGGGATTCTCTATCAAGTGTCTGGCTTCTCCTTAGTTACACGTGCGGTTTTAATTTCTCTAGGAAAAAAAAAGATTGCAGGTGCTGTTCTCCAAAATCTCACCCCCACTCCTGCCTTGGCAGACTCCCAGCTACCACAGTCTGTAGAAGTGCCAGTCTGGAGCTGACGGCTTCCAGCATCTTCTATGGTCGTAGCAACCAATATGAAAGACTTGTACACACTGGCTTTTCTTCCATCAAAAATACTCAGATATTTGTCCTCTGCACCTCTCAGGGTGGCGCTTCATCCTTTTTGCCTGTGGCCATGATGAACAGTAGTTGAATGATACTTTTTCAGGTTTCTGCACTTGTAATTCAAGGACCCTCACCCTAAAATCCCAGGTAACATGTTTCAGAGGCCTGCGGGGTGGTGCCCTGGATCTCCATGTCTCTGAGCCCCCAGGATGGAACAACAGCAACTCGTTCTGGGTTTTGCTGTTTTGTCTTACATGTTTTTTTTTTTTTTTTTAAAGGAAACAGATACTGCATCTTCTTCCTTTGGGGAAATAACTTGGTAGGGAAATGAAACCTGGCGAATATGCAGCTGCATTCTAAAAATGAAAACATGTCGTGGAAAGAAAATTCTAATAGTAACAGCACCCGCAAATGATCAATTTGAAGGAATTATTGCTTGAATGAAAAAGCAAGGTATCTGGGCAGGTAGGATCACCCAATGCTCAGGAAGCAAGAACATGTTAATTTGGAGGGTTACATTAAAGTTCTTATGAACGCAGCCTCTGCAGTAAGGTGGCTGGCTGGAATTGGAGTCCTACCTCTGCTACCTACCCATTAGGTGACTTTGAGTAAGTTATCTCATCTCTCTGGGCCTCAGTTTCCTCCTCTATCAAATATGGGTGCTAATACACCACCTCATGGGGTTGCTATGAGAGTTAAATTTATACCGCTCCTACTGGTACATAGTAAGCACCAGGTGTTTATGAAATAAACCTTCAGGAAGAGGGCTGTCCTGAGAGCATCATGGGTGCCAACAGCCAGGACCTGCTAGAAACATGGGAAGCACTCCTCTCTTGGTTTTGTCGTCACTGACCTCACCCCACCTCCCTTTTGTCCATCCCCTCATCTCCATACAAACGCCCTCTCAGGCTGACTTTTAGGTATTCTACTACCTTCATTCTAGGAACTACAAGAGAAGTCGCATTTTTAATGGCAGAGAAAATACAAAGTCAAAGGAATGAATCTCTAATTGTAAATTTTGTGGTTGCCAGTGAGGGGACTGTTTGGTGAGGCAAAAGGATAGGAGGGGAGGACAGAGGATCAACCTGAAATTCCTCCAGGCCAGGAGTTGCCTACGAGACCTACCAGAAATGCCAGCCCCTACTGTGTACAAGGAAATTTACTTCCCTTTAGGTCACTCCTATTCCAAATGGTACCCCACACATATCCTGGACCAGTTCTCCTAATTATGGAAAAGGCCCCCAAACATCTTCTGATTGGCAGACCACAAAAGCTGCATCCCCGCAGTAATGATGATGATAATAACGTTGGTAATAGCCGCTATGCAGCTGTTACTCAGCCTTGTGCATCTTCAGAGCCTCCTGGGGATTGGCAGTATGCTAAGAATAGTCCTAGCACCAGCATTCAAGAGCAATCGGCTGACCCAAGTGAACCCCACAAGGTAGGACCCTGCTTGGTGAATGGGCTGCCAGGTGTGAGGGCAGGGATTTTTTGCAAAGCTAAGTCCAAGAGGAGCTGTGAGTTTAGGCTGGGAAACCCTGGAACAAGGATGCGGGAAAGACTTTTCTGCATTGCTGCAGTCAGATTAACCCCACTGTCAAAGTCCACCTGTACCCTGGCTACTAGGCCAGCTCCCCCATTGACTTCACTGCCCAGAGCAGAGATTCATAACATGGAGAAGATGTAGCGTCATCGCGGTAGATTAGCTCTAAGTGATAGAAAATGCCAACAAAGACTGGTGAAAAGTTTCTTCCTCTCTCATGTAAGTAAGATTCTGAAGCGGATAGCTCAGGGCCAAAAGGATGGCTTCACTGAGTCCATAGGATCAAGGCTATTGTTATTATCATCACTGTATAGTTTGTGTTGTTTGTATAACTTGCATCTAATGAAATACACAGATCATGAATGTGTAGTCTGATGAGTTTTGACAAATGTAATCAACAATGCAACAGACATATAGGACAGTTCCGTCCTCTTCAAAAGTTTCTTCATGCCCCTTTTCAGCTGACTTCCACCACTCATAGGCAGCCACTGTCCGGACATCTTTCACCAAAGAGGGGGTGCCTTTATCCATTCTAGAATTTTATATGCATTGAGTCATACTCTATATATTCTTTTGTGCCCAGTTTCTTTCACTCAACATGCTACTTTTAGGATCCACCCTGGTGACTCAATCATAAAGAATCCCCCTACCAGTGGAGAAGACTCAGGTTTGATCTCTGGGTCAGAAAGACCCTCTGGAGAAGGGAATGTCTACCCACTCTAATATTCTTGCCTGGGGAATTCCATGGACAAGAGGAGCCTGGCAGGCTACAGTCCATGGTGTTGCGAAGAGTCAGACACAACTTAGAAGCTAAACAACAATATGTTGTCATGCATTCCAATAGTTGATTCATATTGCTGAGTAATATTCTGTTGTATAAATATGCCACACTTTGTTTAATCACCTGTTGATGTTTCGATTATCTCCAGTTTGGGGCTATTATGAACAAAATTGTTATGAACATTAGTCTGCAAATTTCTGTGTGGACATAGGTTTTTAATCTCTCGGGTAAATATTTAAGAGTGAGGTTACTGAATGTAGCATGTGTATATGTTTAATTGTATGAGAAAATGTCAATTTTGCAAAGGGGTTCTACCATCTCAGGGTCATTCTATCTTGCCACTCTAGCATGTGGTGTATATGACTTCCACCTCATAGTATTAAATGGCTGCTTGAGCTTCAGCCATCACGTCCACATTCCAGCCTGCAGGAGGGAAGGTGGAGGTAATGCTATGCTTCTCTTGTTTTAATGACGCTTCCTGGAAGCTTCTCACAATACTTTTGCTTACATTCATTAGCTAGAACGTAGTCACATGGCCGAACTTGGCTGCATGAGATGTGTAGCTTTTATTCTGGAGATCCAGGCACCCAGCTTGATGCCGAGAGTTTTATTATTATTGAAGAAGAAGGGGTATTGGATACTGGGAGGCAAGAAGCAGCATCTACCAAGACAGGTGGCCAGAAATTGGACAGGACTATTTCTGTGTCTCTAAGAGAAGTTTCTGAAGGATCTTTCTTGAGCCTTGGCTCATGTACATGCTCAATAAAGGTTCATGAATAGTGGAAAGAGTAGAGGGGAAAGGGAGAGATGAAGAAAGAGAAAACTAGCCCTGGTAGCCAGCCTCATGACGAGAAAGTTCTCTGGGATCACAACGATCATCTGATAAGAGAGTTGTTTTTTTTTTAATCTTTCATGATTCTTCAGTTTCTGAAGTTGTTTTACAATATCTCTTGGAGGCAATTAAATGTCACTGTGTGAATTGTCCAGAGACTCCTTTAGCGGCCTGATAGGTAAGGGACATTTTGTTTTTCAGTGTAGAGTAGGGGTGTGTGGGGGGGGGGGGTGGCAGGCCTGCACACAAGAGACCTTCTCTGGAGCTTTTCTTGGTAGAATCTCACAATTTGTGTGATGATAAACACATAGTCACTCAGGGCTTGTGCCTTGGATATTGAAATGAGGGCTGTGCTTTGTGCCTTGGATCTTGAAATGAAGGGCTGCCGAGGGAAAGGAGGAAGAGACCAAAGGCCGAGCTAGGTGGCTGGAGAGCAGAGCTGTGGCCATAGCAGGCAGGCAGGCGGCTGGAACTTTTGTGAGAGGCCTCGGTGTTTCCAGCCGGGCGCCCCTTCAGCAAATGAGGGGGTCATCAGGTTATGTTATTTTATGGTCCAAAAGCAGATACGGTCCGCTGCCTCCGCTCTACCCTGATAATTTTGTTTTCCTGGCGGGTTTGCCATCAAGGATCTGACATGCCATTAGGTTTTTATCTCTGCTGCCCAAGGAGGGGCAACGGTGAGCGGGGGTCTGCTTTTCATTAAAGTGAGACTGGTTCCACGAGCACTTCTTTGAACAAAACAAGCACGGTTCACGACAAGGTTAGGGAAAGGCGGGGCGGAGGGGAGGTTATTAGTTATTACCTCTGCTTCCTTAGCGGGAGTGGGGGCTTCTCTCCTGCGGGGTTGAGCCCCCTCCCTGGGGGGCTGAGAACTAATTCTGCGCTCGGGCCGTGATCCCCAGCTCCGCCTCAGAAGCAGCGCCTTTTAATCATGCCCAGTCACCAGGCTGATTGGGTGACATCCACTGTTGCCCATTAGAGAACTGGCTGACACCAGGAAAGGCATTTTGCTGACAGTCCGGGCCAGCGTGGCCCCGGAGGTGAGAGGCCCAATTTGGCTGGAGCGAGATCCCTCCCGGGGCAGCTCGCCCCGTCCTGCCTGCGGAACGGAGACCTCCCAGCCAGTGGAGCTTCTGTGCGCTTCTCTCCCCAAAGCGAAAGTGGTATCTGGGAGCGGGGAAGGTGGGGAACGGCCTCCGCCTCATGTGAAAGGGCCTGGTACGTTCCAGATCTTTCATCTGCATGACTTCCCTTGCGGCAGATCAAAACCAAGCAGAGACTCCATTCAGTAGCAAGTCTGAGGGGAAAAATATTCCGCGGGTATCTATTTCTTCTTTACAGATGCATGAGATGATGTTGGTGTCAGGAGGGGTCCCGGCTGTTTATGGTTGTTTGCATATACAGCCTGGCTGACTTAAGTTGGCCCTGATAAGGGCTGCTTTAGTCAACCCAGGCACTCCAGGCCACCTTTTATGTCGTTTCCATCAGTGACATCACACGGGGTTTAGGTTCAGTGTGGCGCGTGTTGGGCTCCCACGAAGCGTGGCCAGCCTCCCCTGCCCCCGCCCCACCCTCTCTGTCCTCCACACTCTCACCCCACCTACCTCTGGGTGTGATTTATAAGCGTGGAAATCCCCTTAATCTCTGGGCTACGTGGTTGACTTCACCCAGGAATTCGGAGAGCTGTGTCGTCTCCCTCACAAAGTGAATTATAACACAGGCATAGAATATTGATTCCAGGCGTGTGGAATTGTAATCCCCAAGTTCCCATGAAATGCTCCCATCTGTGGCAAATTGACCCACCCTTTCCAGCAAGGACAGATGAGGCTCCTTTGGCCACCACCACTCACAGTCACTCGCGGGGCCTCTGGATGCCCCCGCATCTCGCTCACATGACTTTGCTGTCACACATGTGATGTGCAACTTTGGTTTGTATTTCTGGGGGGACCAACATCCATCAGGTATTCAATAATCCCCCTGATGCCCCCAAGGCCAAAGCCAGGCTGCTGTCTTCAAAATGTCACTTGCCATTAGGACTGCCCCAGTGGTCCAGCTGAAGACTGCACTTCCACTGCAGGGGGCATACGTTTGATCCCTGTTTGGGGAACTTACACATGCCATGAGGTATGGCCAAAAAAAAAAAAAGAGGAAATAACAGTATAACATGATAATAAAAGGTTGCTTAAAAAAAAATGTCTCCAGCCATTAACTGAAAGCAGGGATGAATTATACTCATCCCCAATGGCCAGGTATGCTGGAAAGAGTACATGATGGAGGGAATTCTAGCTCCAAGCCCTGCCAGGGGTTTCCTGGACCTCCAGCCTGGGCTTTCAGAGGCATTGTGCCTCTATTTGCAGTTAGGTTGGGTTTTATGGGGTATTAGCTCTTATGATGGGATTCCCAGCTGGTGCTCGTAGTAAAGAACCCACCTGTCAATGCAGGAGTCATAAGAGACATGGGTCCAGTCCCTGGGTGGGGCAGACTGCCTGGAGGAGGGCATGGCAACCCACTCCAGTATTCTTGCCTGGAGAATCCCCATGGACAGAGGAGCCTGGCGGGCTACAGCTCATGGGGTCACAAAGAGTTGGACACAAATGAGACGACTTAGCACACACACATGCAGCCCTTATGATGTACCAGACCTTCTTTCCAGCACTGTGGTCCCAGTGATTCCTTATTTCCTGGTCACAGGTGAGAATTGAGTGGTCCAGAGCTGTTGGATACATCACTGAAGCTCACACAGCCTGTGTGTGATCTGCTTCTCTTTGTTACGGTATCACGCCCAAAGGAGCTTCTGTCCTCTGCATGGCTTTTTGCCCAGTATTATCACCAGGCCTAGGCACAGACATTTCACTGATGATAAAAGTGGAGCCCAGAGAGGTGAAGTGACCAGTACAAAGACACACAGCTGCATAGCTGGAAGGAAAGCAGGCACTATTACCCGGAAGGTCACAGGCGTTTCTTGAGTGTCAGGTTTGTGCTAAACTTTGGGAACATCCAGTTGAGTGAGAGACACCCCCTGCCTTCAGGAGACTGGCAGTCACATGGACCAGATGGCAATGTACACGATGACAGTCGACCCTCGGCAGTCGAGAGATGGGTTCCAGGGCCCCCGACAGATGCTAAAATCCATGGATGCTCAAGTCCCTCCTGAGCCACAGTACCTGTGTGTTTATTCAAAGTGAGCCACGCGGAACTGGACCTGTGTGCTTCAAGGTGCTGCTGAAGCGTCACAGCGTGTACAGTTCCCAGCATGGACTGCTATTTGCATGTGGCATGCAGTACAGGAGCTGCAGTGAGTCATTCACGAGGAGGTGACATTTGAGTTCGTCCAGGGGAGGATGGAGAGGTATGAACCAGCACCAAGTGAATCCGCTGAGAGCTCAGCCCCAGCCTCCAGACAATGGCTGGTTTGCTGTACACGACAGCCAGGGAATGTCCAACAGCCAGTCCCACCACCCTCTAACTCAGATGAAGGAACTGGGCTTTTCATTCGGTTTGCTCTTGATTTATATTTCAACTTAAAAAGCCACACGCGGCTAGTGTCTATATAGGACAGCGAAGCTCTGGCCGGTTGTCCACTGCTGAGAGGTGAGAATACAAGGTCAACCTTGTCAGCGGGCAGTGAACTCATCTGGGTGTGGGTAGCCACTGGACAGCTCTCTGGTACCGACTGACAGGTAAGGGGAGGGAGGACAGATGGTATTGCTGCCTCAGAGCCTTTGCACCAGCCGCCTCCCCTACCTGCAGCCCTTGTCCCACAGGCACTCCCATGGCCCACTGCCAAGCTTTCTTTACACGTTTTTTCAAGTTCTACCCTCTCAGTGAGGTCTTCCTTGGACACCTATTTAGATTAGTACCCTCACTTCTCCCTCAATTCCCCATCCATTTCTTCTGGTCTGTTTTTCTTCCAGTCTGTTTTTCTTCCTAGCCTTATCAGTATCTGCCACACTAGATTTTACATACTTATTTGGTTAATTATCTATCTCCCTCCATTTGAATGTGAGCTCTGTGAGGATGTTTTTTTTTTTTTCCCCTGCTTTGTACTTGGTCAATCTTCAGTGTTTAGATGGATGCCTGTCACAGTGTAGGCTATCAATAAATATGGAAATAAGAGAATGAAGGAATCAATGAATGCAGATCACCCATATATCTCAGAACCTAAAGATAGTCACTGCCAAGGATTGGCTGTCTTCCCTTCCAGACATTCTTCTATTGAGCTTTGTTTTGATTGAGTTAAGTAGGAGTCCTCTGATCACTGAGAGAGAAGAAAGAGACAGCTCTCTTGGGATCTGTTTCCACCTATGATGACCTTGGTGGAGGTCCAGGCCTCACCATGGCAGGCCCAGAAATCAATACTTTTAGTTCTCTCAGGGATAATCAGCCTCTGAAGTACTGACCTACACTAACCAGACTCACAAGAACCTAATGGATAAAATGGAAAACCACTTTAATAATTCTTACCCATTTCCAGTGATCCTGCCATCAAATCACCCCAAATCACTACACTGGAAATCAAGGCTTCATCTGAAAGAAGTGACCTTGGTTGATTGCCCACAGGGACTAGGTTAAGATTTTAGGGACCTCCAGTCACTGAAAATATTATGGTGCCCTGCATCATTCTATTTGTTATTCAAAATAAAAATTATGCTCAACTGGAAAACAATGAGATTGCAATGAAAACACTGTTCCAATGCTTCCCATTATGACAAATTTAGTGTTTCAAAGATAAAATATGTATTAAAAATCAAATGTCTTCTTTTAACAATCACTTTTTCTCTCACTTTGTCGTGCACTTGGGATTCCTATGAGACGATCCAACTTTGGTTATCTCCCCAGCGTGCTTTTCCCCTCCCTTACAGCAAAATGACCATGATTTTTTCCCTTTGGGGACCCACGTTTCCTTTTCAGCCAGAGTGATTTGTGCGGGTGGACCATCCCTCCACCTCCAGGGGCAGGGTCAATGAGATTGTAAGGAGAAATTGGGTGGAATATCTGACAAAGGTCCTTGGGCAGTGTGATGTAAAGATACTTAAGATTTGGTGTTAGGTAGACTTCTGTTATCATAGGGGAATCTTGGAGCAACTAGGGGTTAGAGCAGAATTCAGAGAAGACAGATGAATAGAAACCAGGTCCTTGGTAGAATGATTTGTGCTGCTGGATCACACTTTGCCTAAAGTCCACATTTCTGCTCAACTTTTTTTTTCTAGCTATGTAAACCAGTAAATTCCATTTGGGTTCACGTTCTTTTCAGTTAAGTTTTCTGTCACCTAAAACCAAAAGATTCCCAATATACCTTAGAAACACGAATCATAGCATAGAGAATTAAACAGATGTTAGCACTTCTCTAGCTGTATTAAGACTGACACATTTTTATAACATTTTCTTTTAGACTCTGAAGAGTCTTTCTTTCTGATAAGAGTCATATCATCTTGCTTGTGTTATAACTAATTAGATCACTTTAGAAATTCCATGAGAGCAAAAACTTTGGTCTGTTTTATTTACTGCAGTATCTTCAACATCTAAAGCGATAACTAGCCCCCAGTAGGCATTCCATAAATACTAGCTGCCTGCCTGCTTGCATGAATGATGAAAGTGAAACAGAAGAATGTCACCTGCCCAAGATCGCATAGCTAGTTTTTGAGATAATAAGATGGGAAACGTGCCATATTACCTCAGCAACATATTTATAAACACTCTTAATTCATCAGAAAGAATGAAGAGAACTAACATTGGCTGTGCTCCTGCCCTAGAGCAGGAAGAATTTGGGTGTGTTGATAGCCAGCATTATATTATTATCATGGGCTTCCCTGGTGGCTCAGTGAGAAAGAATCCGCCTAAAGTGTAGGAGACACAGGAAACACGGGTTCGGTCCCTGGGTCAGGAAGATCCCCTGGAGGAGGACATGGCAACCCACTCCAGTATTCTTGCCTGGAGAATTCCATGGACAGAGGAGCCTGGCGGGCTACAGTCCACGGGGTCGCAAAGAATCGGACACGACCTAGTGACTGAGCGTGTGCACACACACATAGACACACACACATCGTATTATTATACGTGAATCCCTGAGCATATACATACTATACCAAGAACTGGGGATTATTACTCTCGTTTTGGCAAAACTGAGGCACCAAAATTTAAGCTACATTTCCAGATCATAAGGCTACTGTGTGGCACAAAATGCTGCTTAGCTTCTCGAACATGAAAAACACTTGCAAAAGTGCCCGGGACATGGTCAGCTCTTGAAAGATTCTGCAGAAAATGACAGTTATGCATACCAGGTTGGCTTTATTGTTGTTTAGTCGCTAAGTCATGTCTGACTCTTTGCAACCCCTGGGACTGTAGCCTGCCAGGCTCCTCTGTCCCTGGGATCCTCCAGGCAAGAATACTGGAGTGGGTTGCCATGCCCTCCTCCAGGGTGTCTTCCCAACCCAGGGAGCAAACCTTGGTCTCCTGTATTGGCAAGTGGATTCTTTACCACTGAGCCACCAGGGAAGCCCAGATAGGTTTTTATTAGGTTTCATTTTCAGAGACTGATATTTTGTGGCCAAGACCCTCAAATTCTAAAAACGACAGCGTCCTCTATACAAATTACACACGAGTGAGTGGGAAGCAGGGAAACATAGCCATGTGGCAGCAGAGGTGTCACAATTTGCACAAGCTATGTGCCTGATCATGCATGTATATAAAGGAGTGTGTATGTGCACGCATGCGCGCGCACGTGTGTGTGTGTTCACATAGTCTCAGAGCGACGGGACTATTATTTCTGCGCTCCTACCCTGCTGTCATGTAGACACATCACAATGAAGGGAAGTGACAGCATCTTCCGGTCACATCCAGCCAGCGCAATGTGTTTGTAGCATGGCCATAATTTAAGCAGACCCTGCTTACTCCTTCTGAACGAAGAATGGAAGAACAATCTGGGCACTGGTGCCTAGGGGAACTCAGCATAAACCAGAACAGAAATACGAGCCTGCCTTCCATCCTAAGTCGCGTGCACGCACACCCCTGGTCTGTCTGGTTGCTTTCCTGTGTCCCTGCGTACTCAGAGTGACTTCATTTCATAACTCTTCTAAGGGCCGTGGGAGGACACTGAGCTTAGTTCTGTGGGAAGGACCCTGTGAGAAGTCAGAAGGACCCATGGTGATCCTTAGAACATGGTGATCACTTTCTGGGCCTCGGCACTCTTGTCTGGGGAAGGGAGAGATGGATACGAAATTTTAAGGCTCCCTTGTTCCACGGCAACAAAGCAGCAACTTTAGGTCACAGAGGCGAAAATCTAGTAGGGTTGTGGCTCTTCCGATGGGGAAGACGGGGGTCTGGTTGGCATTGCCCACTGAAGGGCACCCATAATTCTGAGTGTAACCCAAGGCTTCACCCCTGGCCTGGCTCAGAGGCTGAGAGTGGATGTACTGAGAAGACATCAGAAGGGAAAGGAAAAGGTGGGGAGGGAAGGATGGGAGGAATGCCCAGATTTCACATCCCGAACTTGCATAGGCCACTGCCTCCTTTTTTCCCTCTTTGCAGGGGGAAGAAAAACATAAAAGTGTATGGTGCGTGTTTATGTGTGTGTACGTTTTTCTTCACTCATGCGGGTCCCAGGGGAAACTGAGAAAGTAAACATCTGAGAGAAAGAAGAGATTTCTCTCCTTTGTGTTCTTTCTTCTCTGGAGCCAAGTGCCCCAGAAGGTATTGCAAAGGGTGGGGCCTGGGGCCCAGGGCGAGGGCAGGGCGCTCTGAGCGCTCCCCTCCTGTCTTTGAAGCAGCTGGGCCTCTCTGTAAACACAAGTGACTTCTGACTTCTCAGGGCTCTAAAAATAATCAGAGTGTGGGGGTTCTAAATCAGGAACAAAGAAGAAACAAAGGGTTAATGAGAGGACATGAGTTTGATGTTTCGTTGAATAAACAGAGAGTCAGCGAGGAACAAAGGCGCCCAGGGCTGGCCTTTGCCAGGAGGTAACCGGCACAGGATTCTGTGCATTGCTGTTTCTTCCTCGTGTTGGAAATGGTCGTCTCATACCGTGCTCGCTAGACCAGCCCCCTTCAAAACCCTTATCCCTCCCCATAACTTCCCTCCTCCCCGCTGGCCACATCAAAACCTCACTATACGCTCTAACTCATACTAACTTGTGAGTGACTGACACGGCCTCAGCAGCCCCAGAAGTTCCTCCCTTTCTCCACACCCTTCTCGCTGCATTCTCACCACAACCTCAAGGACCTCATCACCACACCCATGTTACAGGAAGGGAGATGGAGGGTGACCTTAACTTGTCCACAGTCCCAGCTCCAAGCAGTTGAATCTGGGAGAGCAAATTCTTGACCCTCTCTTTCTGCATTTCAAGCCAGGGCATTGAGTAGCGACAGCTTCCCTAGAGTGAGAGACCCGGAGCTGTTGTGTCCTGCTGCCTCTCAAGGACCTGCCCTCTCAATCCACTGAAGGGCACCCATAATTCTGAGTGTAACCCAAGGCTTCACCCTGGCCTGGCTCAGAGGCTGAGTGGATGTACTGAGAAGACATCAGAAGGGAAAGGAAAAGGTGGGGAGGGAAGGATGGGAGGAATGCCCAGATTTCACATCCCGAACTTGCATAGGCCACTGCCTCCTTTTTTCCCTCTTTGCAGGGGGAAGAAAAACATAAAAGTGTATGGTGCGTGTTTATGTGTGTGTACGTTTTTCTTCACTCATGCGGGTCCCAGGGGAAACTGAGAAAGTAAACATCTGAGAGAAAGAAGAGATTTCTCTCCTTTGTGTTCTTTCTTCTCTGGAGCCAAGTGCCCCAGAAGGTATTGCAAAGGGTGGGGCCTGGGGCCCAGGGCGAGGGCAGGGCGCTCTGAGCGCTCCCCTCCTGTCTTTGAAGCAGCTGGGCCTCTCTGTAAACACAAGTGACTTCTGACTTCTCAGGGCTCTAAAAATAATCAGAGTGTGGGGGTTCTAAATCAGGAACAAAGAAGAAACAAAGGGTTAATGAGAGGACATGAGTTTGATGTTTCGTTGAATAAACAGAGAGTCAGCGAGGAACAAAGGCGCCCAGGGCTGGCCTTTGCCAGGAGGTAACCGGCACAGGATTCTGTGCATTGCTGTTTCTTCTTCGTGTTGGAAAAGGACGTCTCATACCGTGCTCGCTAGACCAGCCCCCTTCAAAACCCTTATCCCTCCCCATAACTTCCCTCCTCCCCGCTGGCCACATCAAAACCTCACTATACGCTCTAACTCATACTAACTTGTGAGTGACTGACACGGCCTCAGCAGCCCCAGAAGTTCCTCCCTTTCTCCACACCCTTCTCGCTGCATTCTCACCACAACCTCAAGGACCTCATCACCACACCCATGTTACAGGAAGGGAGATGGAGGGTGACCTTAACTTGTCCACAGTCCCAGCTCCAAGCAGTTGAATCTGGGAGAGCAAATTCTTGACCCTCTCTTTCTGCATTTCAAGCCAGGGCATTGAGTAGCGACAGCTTCCCTAGAGTGAGAGACCCGGAGCTGTTGTGTCCTGCTGCCTCTCAAGGACCTGCCCTCTCAAAAGGGGCTAGCTGTTGTCCCCTAGTGGTAATGAACTTGGGCAGATGTCCCCTGCCCATGGCCCTAACCCCACACTCTGTGCCGGGCTTGTTCAGGAATCCAGTGCACACGCACCCATCTGGCTGGCTGCAGTCCAACGAGTCGGCTCCTGTCTCAACCAGACATCAGGCACTAGCAACCCCACGGCGTGCGTGATATGTGTTCTAGGGACGGGGGAAGTAGGGACAGAAAGTTTCTGGGGATGGGAACAGGAAAGGAAAACCCGGGTGGTTAATCATCAGTCAGGGTCTCTTTATTAATCCCATTTAGTAGGTCACAGCTCCCAGCCTAGAGGGGGCACTCAAAGAACACTTGTTGAATGGATGCATAGTGGAAAGAAGGGAGGAGGAGAGAAGGAAGGAACTAATGAACAAAATGACCAATAGCTAACCTCATTCCCTTCTTTTACCGGGTTCTCTAAGTCAGTGATATTTCCTTAGCCCATGACCAGTCGTACCATGAGACAGCGATGAGGATTTTGAGACTGCCGTCTCACCAGATCCCAGGTATTATCAATACTGCTGATCTGGGGGCCACACTTGGAGTAATAAGGGTCTCAGCCAGCTGGGTCTTACGCCTGGCTGTTGTCACAGTTCAGCGTCACAAAAGAAGAGGGTCTCCTTTTGTTCCATGGAATGTCTTTGGATTGCACTTCCCCAGCCAATTCATCAGGGGTTGTTTTTATTTTTATGGGACGTTTTTGGTCTGAGGTGTGTGGAGATTTCACCTGTGCTGTCTTTTGTCTCCTGAAGCCAATGAAGCTTAAACTTCAGGACCCCTCACTTGTACAGGCCCCTTTTTGTCCACTTGCACAAGTAAAAGGATGGTGTATTTGGACAAACCTCAAGCTCCGTGTGAGCTTGACTCCACTCTCTTACTTGCCCTATTGAATTTCATAGAGCAGATAAATATTTCTATTGTATCTGTTTGTACCAGAAAGGGAAAGAAAGGAAAAGATGGCCAAAGGTGGCATAATTCTTTGAGGGAGGGAAAAAATATACTTGTGTATTTACATATGCAAACATCGAGCTCTTATTTATGATATGTGCGGCCCGCCCAGACCTGGGTAGGCAGGCATCTGTGCTTGCACCAACTAATCTGGCCTTTAGTAAAGAAGCAGTAAAAAGAAAGAGTTGCACCAGCGTCAGCCTGTTAAAGTCCCCAGACCCCATCAGCCTTGGGTTCCTGGACAGATGGGCTCCTCACCTGTGTGCAGGGGCATGTGGGGTTGTGTCCGTGACACAACTGCCCAGTGCAGACCCGCATGTCAGTGGACCGCATCTGCTCTATTTAAGGGATTGTCATAAGGGAGCCTACGAGGGTGACAAACCTCAAAATAGCTGGTTCGATGTACAGAAGCCGCAGGGAGCTCGTGACAATTCTCCTCAACCTTGGCTGCACCTTGGAGTCACCTGGGCAACTTTAGCAAATAGCGTTGCCTAGGTCACACCCGCAAATATTCCAATTTCATTGGTCTAGGATGTGATCTGGGCTATGGTGGGTTTTAGAGTTTCCCGAGGTGATTCTAATGTGCCACTAGGGAGGAGAGTCACGGTCTTGGACCGTCAGATCTGGAAAGGAACCTAGACCCCACCCCAGACCTACCCAGTCGGAATCTGCATTTTTAACAAGACCTCATGGGATTTGCATTCCCCCAGACAGTTGAGAAATGTCAACCTTAGATATCCATAGTTTCTGGATTAGCCTCCTCCTCCATTTTCTGATGAAGAACTGGAAGCCAATCACATGAAATGATTTGGCCAAGAGGTGCCCCCCAGTTGTGCTAAAGCCCCAAATCTCCTATCGCCCTGCTTCAGACAGATTTCCTCTCATTCCGCCAGACTTTGTGTCATTCTAGAAGGGCACTGAGAGTCTTCAGAGATCCCCAGGCCGTTGTGTGGATAGCCCCGAGAGGGAGACACAGCTCTCGTCTGAGAGTTGAGGAAACCACACACACGATGAGTTTACTGCAGAATCTCTGGCTTTTTCCTGCTAGGGGAAAAATATGTCTCAGTAAAATCCATTATGTATTCTGGGTATACGCAATGAGTTTGTCTTGAGACATATTTATGCCCGAGAATATTATGTATTCTCTTTATATACCACGCAAGGTTAAATTTTTTGAAAATTTATATTTGCTTTTTATCACCCAGACATATAAGCGATTTATAGCCAGGCCTGAATGGATTGGAATCAGATGGCAAAACCCAGATTAACCCCCTGCATCCTGGTGTCCGTTGGTCAGTCTTAGCGATTAATGATATTTTCACCTGAGTGAACGCATTCAAGACTTTCCTTTTAAGATAACGATGCAGGTGGGTATCATTTTTGCAGTACAGGCCCTTTCTCTTGCTGCTTGAAGTTCATCCAGCATTTTTTAAAAAAAAGACAGACATATTGAAACAGTCATACACTGAATAATTCATGTGGAAAAATTGGGGGGAGAACTAAATAGAGGTGACTCGTAGTATAGTCTTACTTGCTGGTTGTTAGAAATTGGAGAGTTTCTGTATTACATAATTGCTATCCACCAGAAATGCAGTGATTGAAGCAGCCAGGGATACTTCACGGGATTTCTTTTGCTCCTACCCTTCAGTCACTCGCCCAACTCTGAATAGTCTTCTTTGGGAAAGAAAAGATGCTCAGAGGACACTGGTCCAGCCCCAGGGAGGTCAGGTGGCACACCCACAGGGACTTCCTGCGGAAGGCGCAATGTGATGGTGCCTACACATGCATAGGCGCAGGCACATACACCGGCCCCCAGTGGAACCCATCACCTACCATTTTCTGCCAGACCCAAAGAGGGTCTTTACAAGCAAATGCCTGGCCCAATGTGGTCCCATAGAACCGCTCAGGATTCACCCAGGTACAAAAGGCAGCCAGGGGATGAACCATTATTATTTTTTTTGATCAAGTAATAGAACCATGTGTAGCAGCAGCCCAGCTTTGTAATATCACTGTGGCTTTGATAAATATGTCCCATTCCTTGATAACTTTTCCAAATCTTTTAATATCCTGCTGCTCAGTCCCTGATGTCTTCCTGTCACAACAGTGTGTGAGGGGAGACCCACTGTCACTAAAATCTCTCTGCCTGCCTCAGCCCACTACATAATCAGCTTCAAGGTAAATAAATGATAAGTTAGCATGCTCAGGGTTTATCTGACTTTCGTTTCTGCCTCCTATGGAGCTAACCAAAATGTCTTCTTAAGTCTCGTACCTTCTAGGGGGAAGGTGTTGGATTTTTTCCCCCTTTTCTTTTTCTTCCCCTTGGAGGGACAGCCTGCTCCACTTGTCTGAAATGGCTGTCCACTTTCTACTTCACTCTTCTCAACTCCATTAAATCACCTTTCATCACATTAAATACAGGTCTTCGGGGTGGTCAGAGAGCTTCACTCTGAGGGATGATGGTATAATGAGGGCGATGTGTATGAAAAGTCATTTTTCAGCTCAATCCCAGGCAAGCCACAGGGAAGACTGGAGCAGAGGGGCAAGGCGCCGAGCAGGTCTCACTTCAAACAGGAGCCAGGTTCCTGAAGAGAGATTTCATTCACTCATTCATTCGTCAAACGAACAGCGAGCACTACTCCATGTCAGGCTCTGAAATACATCAACAGACAAAAGACACAGAAATAGCCCTTCCCTCACGAAGCTTCCAGAAGCAGCAGCACTGGGGGAATGGGCTTAAAATCAGACTCGTAGAAAAGTAGAAGGGGCTGAGTTGAAGGGTTCCAGGCAGCCCTGTGCATAAGTTTCTCTCATGCCAGTCTTCCAAGAGACACTCTTTCTTTTGAGCAAAAGCATCCTTTCTTCCAAGTGCAATTGCCCTTGGAAGGGATTAGCTGTTATCACTTTCTAGCACCTTCGTGTGAATTTATTTGTTGGCCCCTCTTCCTGCCTAGATAGGAGGGCCTCCAAGACTGCCTAAGACAGGAGAATCCTGAAAAGGCAGTGGCAAAGGAGATGAGGGCAGTTGGAACCAGCCTTTTTCTCCAGCGTCCCGTGGGGCTACCTCATCCTCCACCTAGTCCCATTGAGTAATAGTCCCACTTCATAGCCTGGAACCCCATCGCAGGCTTTCCCACTGAACAGCGCAGAGACATGAAAGGAACTCTTTAGGGAAAAGACCAAATGATGTCAAGGTTCTCCAAGTTGAGATAACTTCTAGCTGCCCTTCCTAGCCGTGACGAAGGCTCCCCACCATTGCTTAACCGAAGGTACAGCCCCATGCTTGGTTGGTGTCTTCATACCCTACCCATACCAATGTAACCAATCTCTTGATTAAATGCATACCCCTCTTTGAATGTGCCATTTGTTTGCTGCCCAGACCCATACCCATACAAAAGGCAAAATGAGAAGCAGAGAAATCAGATCTGGGACCAGAATCTGGGCATGAGTGGGGAAAAGATGGATGCCTGCAGAGCCTGGAGCAAGAATCTTTTTCCATATGTAATGGGCATCAGAATGTCCTTAAAATGTGGATTTCTGCCTCTGTAGCCCCTTCTGACTTGGTGGTCTGACTGGCGACCTGGGAATGTGGATTTTTAATGAGCATCAAAAATGATGCTGAAGCATGTGACCTGTGGTTGCTCCCTTTTGCTGTGGTATCGTTCTACTTTCTGCTTTCTCCAAAATCTCTATCATAGTCACTAACAGTTGAAATAGACGAATAGCAATAAAGCACAGAAGAGTAGAGTGAAATTTTGGCAAAATGTAGAAGCCAGGACTTGCTGGGTTCAAATATTAAACAGTTTTTTATCCATGGTGTTTTCTGGCAAGGGTCTCAAAGTCATAATTGGCATCCAAACTGCCACTAGCAGGTGGGAATCTTAAGGATGTGGTCCTAGAGTCCTTATTTGCAGCCTGAAATATAGATGCACCTGTCTCAAAGAAATTTGGGGACGTTGTTTTTGTCTAACATCTAACTCGATATGCAGGAAACCCAATAAGGTTTCAAAAGAATTACATTCGCTTGGACTGTGGGTAAGATAGCTACATGTCACTGTGACCTTTGCCACTGGAGTTGCCCTTTCACCTCTTGCTCCATATCACTGCATAACATAGCACTCCAAATTTAGTAGCTTAAAACAGCAACCGTTTTCTTATGCTCATGGATTCTGTGGGTTGGGATTTAGTCAGGGCGTAGCAAGGACTGATCTATGTCTGCTCCAGGATGTTTAAAGCCTTGGCTGGGAAGGCTCAAAGACTCAGGGTTACTTGTAGCTGGAGACTGGACTTGGGAATCATCTCAAGGCTCCTTCACTCACTGGTCTGGCACTTGGGCTGGGAGGACTCAAAGACTGCCCACCAGACACCTACCAGACACCAGGCTACATGGGCTTCCATTCACCGTGGTACAATTGGTGTAGTTAGATTTCGCACGTGGCAGCAAGTGATTTGGTGACATTGCCTTTCTTTAAAGAACTGTTTTACTATTTATTTGTTTATTCAGCTGCACTGTTTTTTTTTTTAATCTCATACTTTTTAAAAATTTTAGCCTCTTTGTATTGGTCATTTATTTATTTATTTATCCATCTTTATTCTTTGACCTGTGTAGGCCTCCCATTGCAGTGACTTCTCTCGTTGCAGAGCACCGGCTCTGGGCACATGCGCTCTAGAGTGCTGGCTCGTAATTGGACACACTGGTCCAGCTGCTCCGTGACACATGGGATCTTTTCAGGCCAGGGATTGAACCGGTGTCCCTTGCATTGCAAGGTGGCCTCTCTACCCACTAGACCACCAGGGAAGCCCTGCGCTGGATTTTAATTGTGGCACGTGAGATCTTTGGTTTTTGTTGAAGCATGAAAACTCTTAATTGCAGCATGTGGGATCTAATTCCTAGACCAGGGAGTGAACTCAGGCCCCCTGCATTGGGATCCTGGAGTCTTAGCCACTGGGCCACCAGGGAAGTGCTTGCATTGCCTTTTATGATGCAGCCTCAGAAATCACCCAGTGTCACTTCCACTGTCCTTCACTGATTGAAGCAGTCCCAAGCCTCCCTATCCCATATTCAAGGAGACGGGACATAGACCTCACCTCTCAGTGAGAGGAGTGTTAAGGTCATATTGTGGAAGAGCCCAGATTGTGGGTTAGGAGAGCTTATTGGCTGCCATCTTTGGAAAGCACATTCAGTCAGTCTGCTCTCAGACCCTAATTCATAGCCTCCTTCCCATCCTTCCATGCCTAATTCAAACCCTCCGCTCCAGGAAGCCTTCTTTGATCACTACCGTCCACTTTAACTCTTATTTTCTCTCTGTGAATTCTACTTCAAATCACAGGGTGGTAGAGGAGTCTAAGTACTCGTCATAGTACTATATAGCTAACAGTATGAGGCATATCATCTCATGTAGACTGACTCATCCAATCCTCCGAGGAATCCCGTAAAGTGGGTGCTATTATGACTGTTACCTTTCGCAGTGAAGGAACATGAAGCCAGAGAAATGAGGTTACTTGCCAGAACCCCACCAGCAACAAGAGGCATAACCAGAGTTTGAACCAAGACAGCTGGGTGGAGAGTCCGCCTCCCCAAGCCTCATAGCTGGGCTCTCAGTAGCTCTTACTTATCACAGGGGGTTCTCCCGAGCCAGCCTGAAACATCTTCCCTCCTCGGTTCCGCCACAATCCACAGCAAGGTGCTAGGCTCCACGCACCCTCTCTGAGGGATTTTCAAATGCCTGTCCTCATACTTGCCCCCCTCAACCCCAACACTGAACATGTTCACAAGTGTCACAAGATCAGGTGTCCATGTTCATGCACCCGACCTGCTGACCCCAGCCTGGGCCAGTAGAACCCTCTGCAGCGCTCATAAAGACCTCCAACAGAAGCATTCCCCATGAGAGCCCCTGGAGCAGGGACATCCAAACAAGAATATCCAAAGTGCCTGCTCAGACACACCAAAAAGCCAAAGGGAAAGAAGTTGCTAGATGGAGCAGTAAAAATTCGATTTCAAGATGGTTTTAATTCCAGGCTCTGGGAGTCTTGGGGACCTGAGTTCAGAGGGAGAGAGAGATGATTTAGAACTGCACGGTTTTTATGAGCAGCAGGGCCTCTTTGGGCCTGAGCAGGCAGATGGAGAAATCCGTAAACAGCTAAGGAGAAAGGCTCAGATAGAGCATGCCATCGAACAGGCAGAGGAGTCGGAGCCCGCGAGCCCAGGGAGGCCCCGAACCACATGGAAATGATTCGGGGCATGAAAGACCATGCCCAGGCACTCTGTATCTGAACAGAAGTATTCCATGTGCACGCCAAAGTGGCTTCAGAAAAAGAACAGGTTTTCCTGAGTTGTCATTCTGGCCTAGAAATTCCTGCCTCAAACCTTCCTGTCGAAGCTGGCCTGGCTCTGGAAGAGCCAGCCTTGGAGGTGAAATGGTGGGGGCCTTCTCTGTTAGCCAGCATATCAGCCATTCTTGGAGGCCTAGTGCTTGAAAGCGTGTCTTCCAACAGCCATGGTCAGTCTGCATGACCCCACAGAAGCTAAGGGGAGTGAGGGCAATGACCTTAGCCTTGGGCCATGGGAGAAGGAGTAAATGTAGAGGTGGGTAGATAAGTTTGTCATCCTTAATGGGCTACTTAACTCCTTGGGGAAAATGTCAAGGAGCTCCCAGGGGCATGCTCTGAGCAGCAGATGGCCACGTGGGCAGCTTTATATGAAGGAGAGTGCCTGAGTTTGGGTGGTCCCGGAAGCCACCCCAGAGAAAGACATTTATTTGGGAAAGGCAAGAAACACCGGTGGGGGTGGGTACAGAAGGGAGCCAGCAAAGAGAAGGGAGCCAGTAATGGAGGTGTTATCAAGCCAGCTGGTGCTGCAGGCAACGGGAACTTCATCCTCCTGGGGAAACCAGAAAAGAGGACCACTGCTTCTCAGGGGTCCAAGCCAGGTTTTGGGGGTGTTGGTATCAGTCCATTGTAGATGGATAGTTCTGTAAAGTACAATACAAATGTCAAATTGCTCTAAAAGTTCCTAAATGAGGAGTCTCTCTTTGTGGACTTACCTCAGAGGAAATGAATCAGTCATAAACATTTCACTGCTTGTCACTGGTCCACAGACCACAGATTGGAGGAGCACCAGCCTCTGAGTTATCTCCACCACACTCCAAGGATTTCACTATGGCTGGTTGTAAATTGAGAGGCAATATTGGGGGACCTTTTTTTAGCCATCCAGCCCAGCATCTGAATTCAGATCTTACCCAAGCAATGTTAAAAGCAATGCCAGCAGTCCAGGTCAGTTCTGATAAACCCTGAAATGCAGAGGGGAGATTTTTCCTGACCTAAGCCTATTGGATTTGCTCCTGCCTGGAGCCTGTGTGATGGGAGTTAGTGTGTTTGCGCCATGCTACCTCTGCTGCAGGCTTGTTCCCAGGGGACCTGGCAGCTACTTCTGGTTGTGGCGTAGACTCTTGGTCTGCAGGTTGGAGGAGCAGGACTGACTGCAGTCTTGGCAAGAATCAGGGAGTTGCACGGTCAATATCGGCCACCCCATCATCCTCAGAGAGAAGCTGGACCAACCAGCCATCCTGCCATCAGCTCCACTCCTGGGATGGCTGATTTCAGGGCACATGGAAAGATGAGGGCAACAGGAATGCCAAAAGGTTGATGGTATCAAGAATGGTACCATCTCCAGACTTCATCTGGCATTGACCTTCTGCTGGGCCCTTTATACACCCTATTTGATGGTTCCCTGAACACCCTTGTGGCTGAGACAATAAGGGATCTGCCTGCGATGCAGGAAGCCTGGGTTCGATCCCTGGGTTGGGAAGATCCCCTGGAGAAGGAAATCGCAACCCACTCCAGTATTCTTGCCTGGAGAGTTCCATGGGCAGAGAAGCCTGGCGGGCTATAGACCATAGGGTCACAAAGAGTCAGACACAACTGAGCGACTAACACTGCCACTTTGGAACAGTTCCGAGGCATGTGTTCCAGTGATGGAGAGTGATAGCTTGGCTGTCACACTGCCTGGGTCTAGACTCTGGATCTGCTGCTTCCAAGCTGTGTGACTTTGTGCGCCTCAGTGTCCTGATCTATCAGATGGGGATCTACCTACCCCATGGAGCTGTTAGTGTAGAAAATGAGCTAGTATCTGTGGTCCTCCCTGGTCAGGGCCCTAGCTTCACTCACTGGCAGCTGTGGGGCCTCAAGCCCGCAGGACCCCAGCTCTCTGGGAAAGTGGTAGGTTGTCTGGGCCCCTGGCAGCACAAGTTCCCTGTTGTCATATAGATGGCAGCGAAAGAAAGGACTGTGACTAAAACTTGCCATTTTCAACTGGTGACTCTGTGATGAGACGCAGGCCGCAGGCCTTTCTGCCAACTGCTCCTCCTGTTGTCACCACTTCTTATGCTCACTGCCTCGAGGGCCAAGGGGCTTCTCACCTCAGGGGACAGACCCTGGGATCGTGGGTCATCCCTTTAACCTCTTAGGGGCATGTTTCTCCCCCCACTGTCTTTCCTGTTGGCCATACATGGTGCCCAAGAGGATGATGGGATGCAAAGCATTCCCAGATTACATAGGTTAAAGGTTAAAGGTTCACAGATCTGCCTTCTCTAGCCCAGAGTCACACAGAATCCAGGCCTTGGTCGTCATTTCCAATGGCCGAATTAGTTCGCCCTCGTTCTAAACTGCAGTTTAGGGTGCCAGATAAAATACAGGATGCCTGGTTAAATTTGATTTTCAAATAAACAACAAATTTTTTCAGTATAAATATACCCCTGAAAGCATAAGACATACTCAAAACATATCCATTGTTTACCTGAAATCCAAGTGTAATATTGTAATGAATACTGCAGATGGATAAGTGACCATCTCTGTGCAGTGTTCTGAAAGAGCAATTTGATGGCCATATTAAGAATGTGGGAAGCTACTGCTGTGGTCCAGGTGTCAGGACCTGGGGCCTGGACCAGGACAACAGTGGCTGAAAGGGTGGGGAGTGCCTGGATTCTGGATCTGTGTTTTAAGGTATGACCAGCAACAGGATTTACTACAAGATTGAACAAGAGAAGGGACTTCCCAGGTGGCACTAATGGTAAAGAACCTGCCTGAGACATAATGCAAGAGACATAAAAGTTGCAGGTTTCCATCCCTGGGTCAGGAAGATCCCCTGGGGAAGGACATGGCAATTCTTTCCAGTATTCTTGCCTGGAGAATCCTGTGGACAGAAGAACCTGGCGGGCTCCAGTCCATAGTGTCTATTTCTTTTAATATCTGCTGCTTGTGGTATTGAAAGCACCTGCTCACATCTAGGCCTGGCTTCTGTCCTGCCCTCTTGTATCATGTCTCCTGGCAACTGGCCCCATCCTCAGCCAAGCACCCATGAGCCCGTCTGTGTGTGTCTGTCCCAGCTGCACTCTCCCATCGGATACCCCTTCAAATCAACACCTGCCATGGCTTACACCTACACCAAACTCAAAAAAAAAAACAGCGGCGCCTCCACAGGGCCCCCTCCTGTCACACGGCTTGTCATCTGTGCTCTTTGTTGGCCAACATGTGGACCTCCTGTAACAGACCCCATTCCTCTGAAAATTCTCCAGGAAGCACACCTTCTTTCCTCCCACATGAGCAACCCCAAAGGACCCAGCACTTTAAAGACCTTATAGGCAGAGCCAACTTGGTTGGCAGAAAGTGCAGATGCACCACCAGCACTCAGGCATGCCCACAGGTGCTCACGTGCACACACACACAAAACATGCCCCCCCCACCACTAAACTGCAGTTTAGGGTGCCAGATAAAATACAGGATGCCTGGTTAAATTTGATTTTCAAATAAACAACAAATTTTTTCAGTATAAATATACCCCTGAAAGCATAAGACATACTCAAAACATATCCATTGTTTACCTGAAATCCAAGTGTAATATTGTAATGAATACTGCAGATGGATAAGTGACCATCTCTGTGCAGTGTTCTGAAAGAGCAATTTGATGGCCATATTAAGAATGTGGGAAGCTACTGCTGTGGTCCAGGTGTCAGGACCTGGGGCCTGGACCAGGACAACAGTGGCTGAAAGGGTGGGGAGTGCCTGGATTCTGGATCTGTGTTTTAAGGTATGACCAGCAACAGGATTTACTACAAGATTGAACAAGAGAAGGGACTTCCCAGGTGGCACTAATGGTAAAGAACCTGCCTGAGACATAATGCAAGAGACATAAAAGTTGCAGGTTTCCATCCCTGGGTCAGGAAGATCCCCTGGGGAAGGACATGGCAATTCTTTCCAGTATTCTTGCCTGGAGAATCCTGTGGACAGAAGAACCTGGCGGGCTCCAGTCCATAGTGTCTATTTCTTTTAATATCTGCTGCTTGTGGTATTGAAAGCACCTGCTCACATCTAGGCCTGGCTTCTGTCCTGCCCTCTTGTATCATGTCTCCTGGCAACTGGCCCCATCCTCAGCCAAGCACCCATGAGCCCGTCTGTGTGTGTCTGTCCCAGCTGCACTCTCCCATCGGATACCCCTTCAAATCAACACCTGCCATGGCTTACACCTACACCAAACTCAAAAAAAACACAGCGGCGCCTCCACAGGGCCCCCTCCTGTCACACGGCTTGTCATCTGTGCTCTTTGTTGGCCAACATGTGGACCTCCTGTAACAGACCCCATTCCTCTGAAAATTCTCCAGGAAGCACACCTTCTTTCCTCCCACATGAGCAACCCCAAAGGACCCAGCACTTTAAAGACCTTATAGGCAGAGCCAACTTGGTTGGCAGAAAGTGCAGATGCACCACCAGCACTCAGGCATGCCCACAGGTGCTCACGTGCACACACACACAAAACATGCTCACACACTACCACCACCACTACCATCCTTTGCAACTACCATTGCTGAACCACTCAGCTGTCAAAAGCTATTGGGAATCATAGCTGAAGAGGCCCCGATTGCGTGTGTACCTCTCTTCTCTTCTTGCCACTCCGAGGCAGCAAGAGCCCTTAAAAAACTGATTAGAACATCCTCCCCTCCTACAGAGTAAATGCTGGTCTCTGAGGAGGGAGCGGGGAAGAGAGGCTGGGAGGCACTGGGTGGGTTTTTTCCCTTGTCACAGCCACCTCTTCACTCATCGGAGGCTGCCTCAGGTTTTAGAGGAAGGCAGCACCGTAACTCATGAGATTAAAACATGCCCGCTTCTCCTCAGACATGTATTCTATATGAAAATGTGGTTTATGGCCATCAGGTCCACAAATCTAAAGCCCAGGCAATTCTACCTATGACCATCAGTCATGGGAGTTACACTCACTGAGAATGAAAATTTACACGACCACTGTTAGCCCATAACCAGCGAGGGAGCGTGCTCCCTCCCCAGGAGCCAGGTTTCCCTGACAACAACTACCCGCCCCGTTTTTACTGGCTGGTACCCAGACTGCTGGCAATGACTCTCAAATGTGAGTATTTATCATGAGTTGCTCTCAAGGCCCATCCCTTCTACTTTGTAGAGAGGGGACTAGATTAGGAATCAGAGAAAAGAGGTCAATTTCCACCTCTGCCACTTGCCACCCAAATGAGACTTGGCCATTCTGCCTTACTGTCCAAGCTTCCCCTTCTGTCCTGACAACCTCAGTTGCAACAGTTGTTACAAAAATTATCGGAATTCAGCGGAGCACAGTGGCAAAGCTCTAAGGCTTTGGAATCAGACTGCCTTTCTTTTTCAAGATTTATGTATTTTTGACTGTGTCAGGTCTTAGTTGGTGCACTAGGGATCTTTGTTGTGGCTTGCTGACTGAGTTGCCTGGAGGCATGTGGGATCTTAGGTTCCCAACCAAGGGTGGAACTGGTGTCCCCTGCTTTGGAAGGTAGCTTCTTAACCACTGATCAACCAGGGAAGTCTCCAGACTGGTTTTCTGATTCTGACTGTCACTTGCTCTGCAACCTTGGGGAAGTTGCTTAACCTCTCTGTGCTTAAATTTTCTTCTCCCTAAAATGAGAATCATAATACCGCTGGCCTCATAGTGGATGGAAAACAGGATCACTGCAGATTACAGAAGGATGGTTTTGGACATGGTGAATACATACAGGATCCCCAACTCAAGATGGCCAGTAGGCTGATGAACATATGGGTTTGAAAACTAGGCAAGAGGCTACAGCTGGAGCTATAAATTTGGAAGGTGTTGGTGTGTAGGTGGCCAATGATGGTAGAAACTCAGCAGGAAGGTAGAGTTCGAGAAAGATCAAGAAGACAATACTAGATCATGTCAATCTTTGAGAGATAAGCCAAGAAAAAAAGAGGAAGAAAGAGCAGTAAAATGGGTTCAGGGCGATAAGTGCTGTGTAGCAGGAGACAAGGGAGGAGGAAGTTTGCAAAAAGGTGGTGAACGGCATTGGATAGGCCCGTAGTCTTACACTCACTGAGAATGAAAATTTACGACCACTGTTAGCCCATAACCAGCGAGGCGTGCTCCCTCCCCAGGACCAGGTTTCCCTGACAACAACTACCGCCCGTTTTACTGGCTGGTACCCAGACTGCTGGCAATGACTCTCAAATGTGAGTATTTATCATGAGTTGCTCTCAAGGCCCATCCCTTCTACTTTGTAGAGAGGGGACTAGATTAGGAATCAGAGAAAAGAGGTCAATTTCCACCTCTGCCACTTGCCACCCAAATGAGACTTGGCCATTCTGCCTTACTGTCCAAGCTTCCCCTTCTGTCCTGACAACCTCAGTTGCAACAGTTGTTACAAAAATTATCGGAATTCAGCGGAGCACAGTGGCAAAGCTCTAAGGCTTTGGAATCAGACTGCCTTTCTTTTTCAAGATTTATGTATTTTTGACTGTGTCAGGTCTTAGTTGGTGCACTAGGGATCTTTGTTGTGGCTTGCTGACTGAGTTGCCTGGAGGCATGTGGGATCTTAGGTTCCCAACCAAGGGTGGAACTGGTGTCCCCTGCTTTGGAAGGTAGCTTCTTAACCACTGATCAACCAGGAAGTCTCCAGACTGGTTTTCTGATTCTGACTGTCACTTGCTCTGCAACCTTGGGGAAGTTGCTTAACCTCTCTGTGCTTAAATTTTCTTCTCCCTAAAATGAGAATCATAATACCGCTGGCCTCATAGTGGATGGAAAA
This sequence comes from Tragulus kanchil, assembly GCA_022376925.1. Classification (NCBI taxonomy): domain Eukaryota; kingdom Metazoa; phylum Chordata; class Mammalia; order Artiodactyla; family Tragulidae; genus Tragulus; species Tragulus kanchil. Next base: position 91,877,528 of record JAIOJX010000001.1, on the reverse strand, counting down.
CAGGATCACTGCAGATTACAGAAGGATGGTTTTGGACATGGTGAATACATACAGGATCCCCAACTCAAGATGGCCAGTAGGCTGATGAACATATGGGTTTGAAAACTAGGCAAGAGGCTACAGCTGGAGCTATAAATTTGGAAGGTGTTGGTGTGTAGGTGGCCAATGATGGTAGAAACTCAGCAGGAAGGTAGAGTTCGAGAAAGATCAAGAAGACAATACTAGATCATGTCAATCTTTGAGAGATAAGCCAAGAAAAAAAGAGGAAGAAAGAGCAGTAAAATGGGTTCAGGGCGATAAGTGCTGTGTAGCAGGAGACAAGGGAGGAGGAAGTTTGCAAAAAGGTGGTGAACGGCATTGGATGATGCCTAGATGTCAAAGGAGGGTCGGGAATGAGCAGAAGTCCTTTGGTTTGAGTATCACACAGTCCTGGCGCAAGGACACTGTTCTAGGCTGAAACAGGAATACAAGGTGAAATGGAGGTGCCGGTATATAGCAGCACTACCAAAGCATGGTCTGCAGATGAGCAGCATCAGCAACCTCTGGAAGCTTGTTAGACATACACTATCTAGGGCCTTGCTGAGTCAGACCTATTGAATCAAAAAATCCGAGGGTGGAGTCCAGGAATCTGGTTTTTAATAAGTCCTCCAGGTGACTCTGATACAGGCTAAAGTTTGAAATCACTGATGCATATAATTTTCAAGAAGTTTGTGAACAGAAAGCAAGGTGACAGCTAACTACAGGGGAGCCAGTACATGGTTAAGAGCAAAAATTGGACTGTAATTCACACATAGAAGAAAGTATTGAGAAAATATACAGATAGTCCAGGCTTCCTTAGTGGATCAGACAGACAGTAAAAAAAAAAGAAATCTCCATGCAGTGCAGGGGACCCTGATTTTATCCCTGGACAGGGAAGATCCTCTGGAGGAGGGCATAGCAGCCCACTCCAGTGTTCTTGCCTGGAGAATTCCATAGACACAGGAGCCTTCTGGGCTACAGTCCATGGGGTCACAAAGGGTCGGACACAATTGAGCGACTCACACATTCACCTTCATAAGATAGTCCATTGGTTTTGCAACTAACCAAATATAGACAGCCTGCAGGTTATTGGCTGGCTTGGTTAAGACTGACATCCCTGGATAAGATAAGCACCCAGTAAAAATGGGATGCCTGTTTATTTTGGCACAAAATCATCATTTGGGTTGTAATTGTCAACCTGCATAGCTCACAGCATTTTATAATTAGACCAGTGACTGATTATGCCCAACGCAAAAACCAATCATCAAGGAGGCCATGAGAAACAATTAAGGATTTTGTTTCTAGAGGCAGATAAGTTGAGGTGCTGTAGTGAGCTTGTTATGGCAAATCTTGCCTAGTACCCAGACTTCTAAATCCTAATGTCTGACTTCATTCTAGTGTTTTGTTGCTGTGAAACAAGCCACCCCATTGGCATAAAATCGCAGCAGTCGGTTGGGGATTGCCTAGACTTGGCCCAGTGATTCGTTGCAGTTTCTGTCACATGGTGGCTGATGCTGGAGTCATCTCAAAAGCTTGCTCATTGCCTGTCTAGTTTTCGATGCTGGCTGTTAGCTGGGACCTCACTGGGGCCTGTTGTCAGATTCATCTCCATATGGCCTCTCTGTGGACTCAGCGCTTTCTCATAAGGCCTGCCCAGGTTCAAGGGGAAGGCAGATAGATTCCACCTATGCGTGTGAGTGAGACAAGATTCCCAGAGCATGAGTAGGGCAGAAACTATTGTTTTAGCCATTTGTGCAAAATACAGTCTGCCACAGGAAATAAATTCTCAGTGGTCAACCCCATTATGACCTTGCTCACTCTGGCAGGTAAGCTCCAGCCCGTCTCTAATTACCCATGACCAGGCTGATTTGTCATTCCAGATAGTCCAGGCTTCCTTAGTGGATCAGACAGACAGTAAAAAGAAATCTCCATGCAGTGCAGGGGACCCTGATTTTATCCCTGGACAGGGAAGATCCTCTGGAGGAGGGCATAGCAGCCCACTCCAGTGTTCTTGCCTGGAGAATTCCATAGACACAGGAGCCTTCTGGGCTACAGTCCATGGGGTCACAAAGGGTCGGACACAATTGAGCGACTCACACATTCACCTTCATAAGATAGTCCATTGGTTTTGCAACTAACCAAATATAGACAGCCTGCAGGTTATTGGCTGGCTTGGTTAAGACTGACATCCCTGGATAAGATAAGCACCCAGTAAAAATGGGATGCCTGTTTATTTTGGCACAAAATCATCATTTGGGTTGTAATTGTCAACCTGCATAGCTCACAGCATTTTATAATTAGACCAGTGACTGATTATGCCCAACGCAAAAACCAATCATCAAGGAGGCCATGAGAAACAATTAAGGATTTTGTTTCTAGAGGCAGATAAGTTGAGGTGCTGTAGTGAGCTTGTTATGGCAAATCTTGCCTAGTACCCAGACTTCTAAATCCTAATGTCTGACTTCATTCTAGTGTTTTGTTGCTGTGAAACAAGCCACCCCATTGGCATAAAATCGCAGCAGTCGGTTGGGGATTGCCTAGACTTGGCCCAGTGATTCGTTGCAGTTTCTGTCACATGGTGGCTGATGCTGGAGTCATCTCAAAAGCTTGCTCATTGCCTGTCTAGTTTTCGATGCTGGCTGTTAGCTGGGACCTCACTGGGGCCTGTTGTCAGATTCATCTCCATATGGCCTCTCTGTGGACTCAGCGCTTTCTCATAAGGCCTGCCCAGGTTCAAGGGGAAGGCAGATAGATTCCACCTATGCGTGTGAGTGAGACAAGATTCCCAGAGCATGAGTAGGGCAGAAACTATTGTTTTAGCCATTTGTGCAAAATACAGTCTGCCACAGGAAATAAATTCTCAGTGGTCAACCCCATTATGACCTTGCTCACTCTGGCAGGTAAGCTCCAGCCCGTCTCTAATTACCCATGACCAGGCTGATTTGTCATTCCAATGACCTTCCTTCAGAAGAGGGGTGTGGATAGTTGGAAGGCAAATCCTCAGAAGGTCTCCATGGCCAGCAATACTGCTCTGGGTCCAGGTGGAGGCTCTGGAAAACTCACATGGAGAATCCCTTCCTCCTTTAGGAGTTAAGCACAGAGAGGGTGTGGTCACGGGAGGGACAAAAGGAATTGATCAACAGCCGGAATTACATCACCCCCTCTCTTTGTTCATTTCTCTTTACTGTTGTTCATTTTCCTGTGTTTAATTTCTCTCCTTCCTCACTCTCCCCCAGGACCTCGCCCTAAGAGATGGGGTTGGGGGTTTGATTGATTGGTGCTGAAAGCAGGGAGGTTGGAAGTAGAGATCACCTTACCCCAGATAGTTTCCATGGCAACAGGGACAGGTTGGTGGGAGGGGCGGGCAGATAAGGGCCCCACTTTGGGGTTCACTGTGTGGTGGAGGTGAAGGCTGGAGTGTTTACAGTGGAGAGAGCGAAAAACAGCCTGTTCAGCTGTGTCAGGGAGTGGAAACCTAATTCGAGACAGCTTGGAGGCTGGCTTTCGCTGACCTCGCGCCCTTCCCTCTCCCCTTGTTCATTACCCACCAGCCTCAGCAGTAGCATCTGCATGCCCGCCGCACCTCGTCTTGGTTTGTAGCACTTCTGGTCATTATTTCCTCCAGAAGAGCCTCTCTCCTCCTCTTCCTCTCCTCCTTCCTCTCTTTGCTCTCAGTTCTCTTGTTCTGTCTTGGTTGCTGACCTAGGAGAAGCACCCAAGCGCAGTTTGCATGTCCCTGAGATCTTGGGTGAGGGAGACAGCCAGGCTTACTTCCTTACTGCAGCCTGTGTGGGGGCTGTCTCCTGGCCCACCCTCCCACCTCCCACAGCAGCCTTCATTTGTCATTGTTGGGGTGGGGGGCAGCAGAAGTCACAGGGAAAGAATCTGGAAACTCACCAAAGACTATTAATTAGCCCAGAATACACAGGAAGCCCTGAATGGTGACCACCTAGGTATCGAGTACCCTTCCATGCCTAGCACTGCCACCAGATCTGGCCACCTTAGCCCCAGTGTGACCCCGAAGTTCCTCTTGAAAGCAAAGAGGGATTTTCACCCTTTTACTTCACGGCTACTCCTCCTTCCCCAAGAATGGACTAACTCTCCTTCCCTCCCTCCCCTCACTGCCTTCCTGCCTCCATCTCTGAACTCGATGGTACTGATAGCCACATACTCAAGGACAACAGTGCACTCTTGTGCTCTCCACTCGGTTTCTTTAGCCCCGGGTGGTTCCTTTGGTGTAACAGAGCAACAGTCATCTCGAGCTGGCTCATCCTGGAGTAGATACTCCTCCAGTTCCCCAAAGGAGGCTGGAGATCAGGGAAAAGCAAAATGAGGCTCTCCAACCGGCAGCTGAAGGGACCGAGGTGCACCTGGGCCTCAACAGGCAGGAGAATGACTCACCTTGGAAGGACACCAGCAAAGGTGGGGTCCAGGTGATGTTTCGCTCTGGATATGAAGGGTTTTTTTCAGTGCCCAGCACACAGGGGGACTTAGTAATGTGTGTTGTTTTCTCAACAAGTTAAATATAGAACTCCCACATGAGCCAGCAATTCCGCTCCTAGGTACAGACCTTGAAGAACTGAATGCAGGGACTTGAACAGATACTTGTGGAGGAATGTTCCTAGCAGTATTATTCACAATAGCCAAAGGTGGCAGGAGACAAAATGTCCATCAAAGGGTGAATAAGTACACAGAATATCTCTGCATACAATGGAATATTATTCAACCATGAAAAGGAGTGAAATTCTGATGCATGCTACCTTGTGGGTAAACCTGGAAAGTGCTATGCTAAGTGAAAGAAACCAGACACAAAAGATCACGTACTGTCCGTTCCATTTATGAAATGTCCACGTTAGACAAATCTACAGAGAGAAAGTAAATTAGTAGTTGCCAGGGACTAGGGAGGAGGCGAGAATGGGAATGATGGCTAATGGGTATGGGGCTTCCATTCAGGGGCATGGAAAACGTCAGGAACTAGGAAGTGGTGATGGTTACGGGACTCTACTTAATCTCACTGAGTTGTGGACTTTAAATGGTACCTTTTCTGGTATTTGTATTTAACTACAATTTTTTCAAAATGCATATGCAGCGATGCTGTGCCCTAGAGAGGAGGAGTTATCTTCACCTGTGCTTTTCCTGGGGCCATTTTGCTTTTAACACTGAAAGCCCATCAGTTCTGGGCCCAGAAGCCTGGTTGCTGACTGTCTTTGCACTGGAATCCTGCCTGCTTTCTGCTGCTGGGTCAGCATGCTTACGTTGTGTGAGTCTCAGTTTCCTGCGCCCTGGGTATGCTGCATCTGTAGGTGGATAATACGTGGTAACACTCATCACAGCCAACTGTTAGAACACTTACTCCAGTCCAAGTGCTGTTTCCCACCAGTGTTTATAGCAGACATGGGACCCCCCTGGGAGGCTTGGACTGTAGCCCGCCAGGCTCCTCTGGCCATGGGATTTTCTAGGCAAGAATACTACAGTGGGTTGCCATGCCCTCCTCCAGGCGGATTCTTTACCACTAGTACCACCTGGGAAGTCCACACTTTGACTTCGGAAATTCTAAAGCCTTACATTAATCCATTGAATCCCGACCACACCCCGACGAGAGAAGAACTATTCTATCCCGTTCAGAGGAGGCTCCATGATTCAGCCAAGGTCACACAGCACCAGGCCTGCGATGGAGTGACCTTTCAAAAAGTGGTAGCTGGCTTCATGAATTAGTGACTTAACAACAATTGTCATGAGTTACATTAGAAGCTGCCTTGTCCTTGAGAAATCAGTCATCTTTTTCAATTCCTCACTAGACCACATAATGGTCCTCCAGCTCTCTTCTGGAGGCGAGGGATGCCCCTTCCAGCCAGGAGTTACCTCTCAAGTCTCAGTTTCCCAATCTGTAAAATGGAGCCATCAATACCAAGCTTGAATTCCATCCCATGAAATGAATTGGTTGAAGGACAGTCCTTTTGTAGGTTCCTGAGGGTGTATGATGAAACACCAGCTGTTCGCCTAGAACTATGGTGCAGCCAGAGAAGGAGAGAGAGGGACACCAAAAACAGAAACCTCCAGTCCCTCTTCTGGCAGTTTTGTGATAGCTCGCAGTAGGTGGTTCTAAAGGACCCGGAAATCCATAGATGGACTGCAGAGAGCAACAGTGTGTTTTTTAGTGTTCTTACCAGGGTGTGGGAGCCCCGGATGGCTCCATGAGAAAAGCAGAAGGACAGACTTGATCTGTGTTTTGATCAAAGTCCAAGACAGTATTTTGATTTACAGAAAGGAGGAGGTTTCCCAAGCCAGACAAATACCAAGAGCTGGCAGCTGTCACCCTGTCCCCAGAGGCCCTGTTCAGAGTCTCCTGGACGGCTCTGGTCTGGGAGTGGGGCGCGGGGCCAAAAGCCTGGCAGAGAAGGGAGCCGGGAGGCTCTCTACGGGCTGGGGCTCAGGTTTGTGCCAGAGAGGAGTGGCCTCGAGGTGGTCCCCTCCTGACTGGCCAGAGCCCCTGCAGCCTTTCCAGCTCTGGCTCCCCATCCTCCAGCCCAGCCCTCCGCAGGGACAGCTTCCAGAGGTCTCCCTGACTCCATATGTGGGTTTTGGCTCTTCCTGTTTTTGGCCCTGCTTGGCGGCAGGGGATTTGAGGGGTGGTTGTGTGATTTGTACAGCTGTCATTAGGGTAATTGCACGATATTTTCCCAAATTTCTCCTGCAGCTTCAGCCTGGGTTTCCAAACTTCCTGCCCTAACAGAGGCTCTGGTGAGAGAGGACTGGCACTGAGCCTGCCCAGCAGCTGTCCATGGCACCCCAGGGGCACCCCCCGCCCAACTTTTCTCGGGGGATCAGGCACTAGGGTGCCAAGAAAGAAGTGGACTGGGGCCCCTGGATCAGAGGCCTGGTGGCTTCAGATAAGAGGCAACAACTGTGGGCATGGCTAATGGTACCCAGTGTCCCTTCCTCCTGTCACCACAGAGACCGATACAAATCAACTCATGTCTCTTCTGACAAAGCAAAGATGCCTTCCCGTGACAATGGGATTTGGAAAGTTCTTCAGGGTCCCTGAAGAAGGATGACAGACCAAAACCCTGCACCCTCTTGCTCAGCAGCTCATCACCCAGAGCCTTCATGATACACAGAGCAAGGGTCTCAAGCTGGCTTAGGTTAGTGCCCGACAGCTGGCGTTGAAACAGAGTAGGGAGCTGTGTGGACCTGGCCCAGGTGGCGACCGGGAGCCTTTCAGCAGCTAAGTTAATGGACAACAGGATAGATGGATGCTGGAGACAACTTTGGATCTGACTGATGGAGGATACCTCCTTCCTTCTCAAGTACGTTTGCCCACCGGCTTCCCTCAGCCTGACAAGTTAATACCCCGACCAGTTCCTCTAGTCTTAACACACACATACACACACAGCGACTGAAAAAGAAAGCAGCCTCTTTTTTTCTCCTTGTGCCTGGAAGCTGGGGATGAGAAGAGGTTTGGTCCAGGGCTCTAAACCCTTTCAGAAGCAAGAAAGGGTTGGGCATGATGCTCTCCGGGTCTGGCTGCCTAGACTGCCTAGGAAAGATCCTCCTCTGCCCAGGGTCCTCTGAGGCTGGATCAGCCAGGGAGATCACGGGGCAGATCTGCTGACTTTAGGCCTCAGGGCTCGTGTTCCTTTTGACCGGCTGACTGGGGGGTGGGATGCACCGTGGAGGGCCTCGTCACTTAGCAGCGCGTCTGCTCCGACATGATGCCTCCGAGTAATGTAATTTATATTTCATGCACAATTGAAGACAGCTAATGGTGTAATTCTCCAAGGAAACAAGTTGTTATAGTGTTAATTACATTGCAGGCGTGTTCCCTCTCCTTTGCCCCAAGTGCTCAGGGAAGTTCCCAGGTAGCGAGTGAGTGGGTGTCCAAGACGATGGCTTTGGTGAGCCCTCGGTGGAATGCAGGCACTAGGGTGCAAAGTGGACTGGGGCCCCTGGATCAGAGGCCTGGTGGCTTCAGATAAGAGGCAACAACTGTGGGCATGGCTAATGGTACCCAGTGTCCCTTCCTCCTGTCACCACAGAGACCGATACAAATCAACTCATGTCTCTTCTGACAAAGCAAAGATGCCTTCCCGTGACAATGGGATTTGGAAAGTTCTTCAGGGTCCCTGAAGAAGGATGACAGACCAAAACCCTGCACCCTCTTGCTCAGCAGCTCATCACCCAGAGCCTTCATGATACACAGAGCAAGGGTCTCAAGCTGGCTTAGGTTAGTGCCCGACAGCTGGCGTTGAAACAGAGTAGGGAGCTGTGTGGACCTGGCCCAGGTGGCGACCGGGAGCCTTTCAGCAGCTAAGTTAATGGACAACAGGATAGATGGATGCTGGAGACAACTTTGGATCTGACTGATGGAGGATACCTCCTTCCTTCTCAAGTACGTTTGCCCACCGGCTTCCCTCAGCCTGACAAGTTAATACCCCGACCAGTTCCTCTAGTCTTAACACACACATACACACACAGCGACTGAAAGAAAGCAGCCTCTTTTTTTCTCCTTGTGCCTGGAAGCTGGGGATGAGAAGAGGTTTGGTCCAGGGCTCTAAACCCTTTCAGAAGCAAGAAAGGGTTGGGCATGATGCTCTCCGGGTCTGGCTGCCTAGACTGCCTAGGAAAGATCCTCCTCTGCCCAGGGTCCTCTGAGGCTGGATCAGCCAGGGAGATCACGGGGCAGATCTGCTGACTTTAGGCCTCAGGGCTCGTGTTCCTTTTGACCGGCTGACTGGGGGGTGGGATGCACCGTGGAGGGCCTCGTCACTTAGCAGCGCGTCTGCTCCGACATGATGCCTCCGAGTAATGTAATTTATATTTCATGCACAATTGAAGCAGCTAATGGTGTAATTCTCCAAGGGGGAAACAAGTTGTTATAGTGTTAATTACATTGCAGGCGTGTTCCCTCTCCTTTGCCCCCCAAGTGCTCCAGGGGAAGTTCCCAGGTAGCGAGTGAGTGGGTGTCCAAGACGATGGCTTTGGTGAGCTTCACCGATGGCGGGGCTGGGCAGTGATGGCCAAGGATGACTGCTTCCTCCCTGCTGGGGGCGGGGTGGGGGAGGGGACAGGATGGGGGAATGGCTTAAATTGCCGAGTGTCCACCATAGGGTGTGGTAGTCGAGCATGTGACCTCTAGGATAAGCCGCTGGCATTTGAATCCCAGCTCTGCCACCAATAAGCTGGGACCACCACCACCCCCTATCCCAGGGAGATAGCTTCACTTCTCTGTGCCTCAGTGTTCACAGCTATAGAATGGGAATAATAAATCACCAGCTTCATAGGGTTGCAGTGAGGATTAAATGAGGCAGTGTGGATACAGTACTTAGAACACTGACACATAGCAGGCACTCAGTAAATGTAAGTTATTCTGGCAGATGAATGGAGTTAAACTGTTACCGGCTTCTGGCATTTTCTGTGAAGTGGTCGAAGTGCATATTTTTTCTACATTCATGGAAGTTAAAATCTAGTAAGAAAGAATAAATGTCTTGCTTTTCAAAAAATAAAAAAAACATGAACTGGAGATTTTTGAGGAAATATAGAACCATAAAATTGAAAATGATTCCTAGGGAAAAAATTGTCGACTCTTCGAGGTATCTTTTTTTAAAATTCTTGGCAAAAGAATGAAAGAAAAGGAGGCAGAGGAAAGAAGGGAGGGAGGGAGGAAAGATCATTGCAAACCTGCATAGATTCATTATACATAAGTCAGGCCCAACTTACGGTATGCCTTTTTTATAGATAAATCAGGGCACATCATCCAGCAGTGCAGGGAAAAATAGTACACATAATGATTCTTGATGTAAAAGGCATTTCACAAAACCTCACAGCTTATTCTTATGGAAAATATGGATAAAGTGGGTTCGCTGGTGGTAGAATTTTGCTAAATTGTAGCCGATTAATTAGCCTTATGCCTATGTGAATTTGAACTCTACTTCTGGTCCCCATTTTGCTATCATTCGGGGTAGACTAACTGCAGTAACAAGCATCCCCCAAATAGCAGTAACTCAAACAACCAAATTGCCTACTCACATCATGTGTGTGCATGCATGCCAAGTTGTTTTGGTTGTGTTCAACTCTTTTGCGACCCCATGGACTGTAGCCCACAAGGTTCCTCTGTCCATGGGATTTCCGAGGCAAGAATACTGGAGTGGGTGGCCACTCCCTTCTCCAGGGGGGTCTTCCCAACCCAGAAATCGTTGCATCTCTTGTGTCTCCTGCATTGGCAGGTGAGTTCTTTGCCACTAACACCAGTACAATGTAATCAGCAAGAGGGGCTTTGCCCCTACATAGTCATTGGGACACTTGAGTCCTTCCATTTTATCATTCTGCCATCTGTAATTTCTGGGCTTCGAGGCTTCCAGAGACGGGAAAGATAAGAGAATCTTGTGGGGAAGATTGCTGCAAGCTAGGATTAGAAATGGTATATAGCATCTCCATCCACATTCCAGTGGCCAGAGTGCAGTCGCATGGACCATCTGGCAGCAAAGCTCTGAGAGATGAGATTTAGCCATGGTTCTGGTGAGAAGAGGATGATCAGGTTGGTGGTGAGCGCTAGCTATCTACAGGTGTGATATCCATTGATGTCAATCTTCAAGCAGATCTCAGGGAAAGCCAGACTCCATCACTTGCCTTACACTAAGCAACTGGAGATTTTGAGGAATGACATTAATGACTATTGTCGACTCTTCGAGGTATCTTTTTTTAAAATTCTTGGCAAAAGAATGAAAGAAAAGGAGGCAGAGGAAAGAAGGGAGGGAGGGAGGAAAGATCATTGCAAACCTGCATAGATTCATTATACATAAGTCAGGCCCAACTTACGGTATGCCTTTTTTATAGATAAATCAGGGCACATCATCCAGCAGTGCAGGGAAAAATAGTACACATAATGATTCTTGATGTAAAAGGCATTTCACAAAACCTCACAGCTTATTCTTATGGAAAATATGGATAAAGTGGGTTCGCTGGTGGTAGAATTTTGCTAAATTGTAGCCGATTAATTAGCCTTATGCCTATGTGAATTTGAACTCTACTTCTGGTCCCCATTTTGCTATCATTCGGGGTAGACTAACTGCAGTAACAAGCATCCCCCAAATAGCAGTAACTCAAACAACCAAATTGCCTACTCACATCATGTGTGTGCATGCATGCCAAGTTGTTTTGGTTGTGTTCAACTCTTTGCGACCCCATGGACTGTAGCCCACAAGGTTCCTCTGTCCATGGGATTTCCGAGGCAAGAATACTGGAGTGGGTGGCCACTCCCTTCTCCAGGGGGGTCTTCCCAACCCAGAAATCGTTGCATCTCTTGTGTCTCCTGCATTGGCAGGTGAGTTCTTTGCCACTAACACCAGTACAATGTAATCAGCAAGAGGGGCTTTGCCCCTACATAGTCATTGGGACACTTGAGTCCTTCCATTTTATCATTCTGCCATCTGTAATTTCTGGGCTTCGAGGCTTCCAGAGACGGGAAAGATAAGAGAATCTTGTGGGGAAGATTGCTGCAAGCTAGGATTAGAAATGGTATATAGCATCTCCATCCACATTCCAGTGGCCAGAGTGCAGTCGCATGGACCATCTGGCAGCAAAGCTCTGAGAGATGAGATTTAGCCATGGTTCTGGTGAGAAGAGGATGATCAGGTTGGTGGTGAGCGCTAGCTATCTACAGGTGTGATATCCATTGATGTCAATCTTCAAGCAGATCTCCAGGGGAAAGCCAGACTCCATCACTTGCCTTACACTAAGCAATGTTGTGTTTTTTTTTTTTTTTTTTTTCAATGACTCAGATGAATACATAGGATGTGCCTTACTTCCTATTTTATGTGTAACTCATTCTGGCAACCTTATGTAATGGCAGCTCACTGGGAGTGTCCAGCAAGAGAGAGCCGTAGGAACAGATTTCATGCTGGTTGGATTACTGCAGAAATTGAAGAATCCAGCACATCCGTAGGGGCTGAATCACCACATAGACCATCTCCTCTCCCACAGATGGCAGGGGTTCATGCATCTCCACTTGTTGTCTTCTGCATGACTTAGCCACTCTGTTGGCTCACCTTGCTCTCTCTCTCTGTCCTCTCACCTTCCTTGCCTTCTGCCAGGCCACCAGCTCTCCAGCATGTCCTAAATGATAGAGAGGAGGCACCTTTCATTCCATCATTGCTCAGAGAGGGGCGGTGATCTCTGCTTAGGAATGGGACTGCGGAAAGCTTTTCATGCCAGATCTCGTTGGAGACATTTGTGAGTTGTAAGACTTCTGTGACATTGGACAGGAAATGCAGCTTGTTTAGCAAATTTCCAGGTAAAACAAAGCAAGAAACAAAAATTTTATTGGAGGCAGCTGCTGCTGCTCTTACTGTGCGAACCACTGAACTGGCTCAAAGGGGGTTGGAGGAGCATATTCCAAAGAGAGAGAGAATAGCATGTTCAAAGGCCCTGGGGTCAGGAAGGAGAGTCTGAGGCTCCGTGAGGCCAGCGTGGCTGGAGTGTGTTGGCCACAGGGGAACACCAGAGGTGATAGGTGAGTCTGATGATGTCCACAGGGTCCAGACTATGTAGCAGTTTTTAGCCTGAGAGTTAACCGGAGCCACTGGGGGCTTAAAAATAGGTCAGTGCTACCAAAAGTTTACCACAGAGCACAGGGAGCTATGACCGTATTGGGATGGTGCTGGCTGCTTTTCAAAGAAGGAATGTGAGTGGACACCATTTGGCCAGTTAGGCAGCCTCAGGCTTCCACATGCTCCAGTGAAATTTTTGTCCACGGCCTGCTTGCTACATTCCTACCCTTGGCCCATTGAGGCAGAAGCTTGTGTTGCTGTGGTTGGCTACTAGGTAAGGGTTTCTCTCAGGGGCTGGGCTTGCAGAGACGGCATGGCCTCTCTACTTTAGGAGTCTCTTTGTGTGTGTGTGTGTGTGCCATTTGGCATTTGTCCCAAAAAGTAGTAAATTTACATTTTGCATTTACATTTTACAGAGGCTGTAAAATGTGGCCTTTTAAAAACATCAAAACCGCTGTAAGAATCAGTACAAGTTGACATCCAGAGTTTATTTCTTAAAAATGGAGTGTTTGGGGAGGGATGAAAGTCAGCGTTTTGGATGCTGGGGGATAGGAATCACTTTGTGTTTCTCACCACATGTGGGACGAGACTGGGCGGAGCAAGATGATTATGAATGGAACTCTGCCGCTTACTCATTGTGTCTCCTGGGGAGACAGTCGCTCTGTGCCTCCGTTTTCCCTATCTGTAAAGTGGGGATAATAGTAATTAGTTCATAGGGTTGTTGTGGGGATCTAATGAGTAAATAAACGTAAGGTACGAGAGTTTCATACCATCCAAATCTAGATCAAGGGGTCGGATTTGCATATGGGTAGACATGAATGCCCTCCGGTCAAATCATTAAAGGAAGCAGGAGGAAAGAACAGGGTCCCTGTGGCAGGGGAATGGCCATGACAGTGCCAGGAGGCCTTACTTCTGGAATTCCCTCGTGTGTGGGCACATCTCCACCCTGCTCAGAGAGCTAAGGCCTCCAGCCAGCAGACCTGGAGGCTAAACATGGTAAAAACAGCCTGCGTGCCCTGGAGGCGAGGCTGCCCAATCTGACTGTGGCCCTTGCTCACTGCTAGGCTGGGAGGACTGGGCAGGGCTGAGGGAGATGCAGGGTGGAGAAAAGAAATGCTGTCTTGGATTCACTTGCTCCATAGTCCCCCTGGGGCGCAGGCTATGCACTGCCATAGGATCCAGGAGGGAGACAGAAAAAAAACGAACGGAGAGACAGAGGCAGCGAGAAAGAGATGGGTGGAAATAGAAACAGAGAGAGAGACAGGAAGAGGGAGAGACAGGGAGAAAGTAAGAGACACAGAAAGAAACAAGAGAGGCCCAGAGATCTGGGGGCTCAGATTGAAGTGGAGATAGGCAGAGACAGAAAGGGGAGAAACCCAGAAAGAGGATGAAAGTGGGAGACCCAGAAACAGAAAAAGCTGAGAGATTCTGAGAAACAGAAGCAGGGGAGAGAGAGCCAGGGGACATAAGAAGAGGCCAGAGATGGTCTCATGGGCTCAGGCCAGAGCAGGCAATCCCAGAACTGAGGGTGGTGACAGCCCCCTAACTCCTCCAGCCTAGGGACAAGGCTGTCCCAACATGACTCATCCACAAAGTCAAGGGTTCAGACATCCTAGAAAATCCTTAGGGCCCCAAGGACTAAGCCCCGTCCCTCGGCTGTGGTAGCATCAAGCGGAGAAGCATGTAGGGCCCACCTCACCCCATTGCCCCCGCTTCCAGCTTCCACACATGTCAGCGCCTACACATGGCATCAAAGCTCGCAGAGCACACAGTCTCCATCTCAGGAAAACCCTCCTTAGCTGTGCGGTGAGTGGTGGAGAGAGGCCCGGGGGCCAGCGTTGTCAGGGAGCTTGTTGGCCCGGGAGCCGCCGCTGTTCAGATGTGCCATGAGCCATTGCCACTCCACGCGCTTTCCCCTGGCAAATTATTCTGCTGGAGTTTCTTCCAGCATTCAGAGCTCGCTGCTGTAAATGCCAGGAATCATGTACATTAAGCCCAGAGTGACGGCAGGCTTATGGATGGACTTACCTTCAACCAGAGGCCGCCGCGGCGCTCAGCGTGGCGGCGGCCCTTTATGGATGCAGCTCTTCACTTGTCGAGGCCTTAAGCGGTCGCATTGGCGGGGTAATCAATTTCTCATGTAGGCCTGGCTGGGGGCCATGTGCTCCCAGGCAGGGATTCGGGATGCAGCCCCTCATTTCACACCCCTGCCTACCCCACTAGAGACCTCCCCACCACCTCCAGCCTGAGACAGATGTGTTTCTGTCTGCCTTGGGGTGCTGGAAGCAGGGGACCAGCCAGGGGTGATACCCGGCCAACTCAGGCAGACCCGGAATTCCAGAGGCAGTCTCTCCTCCTCAAAGCCCTTTCCCCAGAGCCCCTTACGAGGGCAGCAAACATCCTCAGTGGTAACTCACCATTCCACGCCTGGCCCCCACTCTTAGCCCCTCCCCTTCTCCAAAGCAGGGTCTGAGCCCCATGGTCCCTGATCCACGGTTTTGCCTCTTTTCTGATGGTGAAAAGAAGGAGCCAGGGGATGAAAGTGGGAGACCCAGAAACAGAAAAAGCTGAGAGATTCTGAGAAACAGAGCAGCCTAGCAAGAGAGAGAGCCAGGGGACATAAGAAGAGGCCAGAGATGGTCTCATGGGCTCAGGCCAGAGCAGGCAATCCCAGAACTGAGGGTGGTGACAGCCCCCTAACTCCTCCAGCCTAGGGACAAGGCTGTCCCAACATGACTCATCCACAAAGTCAAGGGTTCAGACATCCTAGAAAATCCTTAGGGCCCCAAGGACTAAGCCCCGTCCCTCGGCTGTGGTAGCATCAAGCGGAGAAGCATGTAGGGCCCACCTCACCCCATTGCCCCCGCTTCCAGCTTCCACACATGTCAGCGCCTACACATGGCATCAAAGCTCGCAGAGCACACAGTCTCCATCTCAGGAAAACCCTCCTTAGCTGTGCGGTGAGTGGTGGAGAGAGGCCCGGGGGCCAGCGTTGTCAGGGAGCTTGTTGGCCCGGGAGCCGCCGCTGTTCAGATGTGCCATGAGCCATTGCCACTCCACGCGCTTTCCCCTGGCAAATTATTCTGCTGGAGTTTCTTCCAGCATTCAGAGCTGCGCTGCTGTAAATGCCAGGAATCATGTACATTAAGCCCAGAGTGACGGCAGGCTTATGGATGGACTTACCTTCAACCAGAGGCCGCCGCGGCGCTCAGCGTGGCGGCGGCCCTTTATGGATGCAGCTCTTCACTTGTCGAGGCCTTAAGCGGTCGCATTGGCGGGGTAATCAATTTCTCATGTAGGCCTGGCTGGGGGCCATGTGCTCCCAGGCAGGGATTCGGGATGCAGCCCCTCATTTCACACCCCTGCCTACCCCACTAGAGACCTCCCCACCACCTCCAGCCTGAGACAGATGTGTTTCTGTCTGCCTTGGGGTGCTGGAAGCAGGGGACCAGCCAGGGGTGATACCCGGCCAACTCAGGCAGACCCGGAATTCCAGAGGCAGTCTCTCCTCCTCAAAGCCCTTTCCCCAGAGCCCCTTACGAGGGCAGCAAACATCCTCAGTGGTAACTCACCATTCCACGCCTGGCCCCCACTCTTAGCCCCTCCCCTTCTCCAAAGCAGGGTCTGAGCTCAGCTCCTCATGGTCCCTGATCCACGGTTTTGCCTATCTGATTTTGGATGCCTGGGTTACTGGCTTTGCCATCTGTCCTGCGTGGCTGTCATTCAGTTCCTCCTGTCCCTTGGTTCCTTTTCCTGCAATGCCTTCCTTCAGCTATGACCACCCAGGGTGCCTTCTTCAGGCAAGGCTCCATCTGGCATTTTGTTGACCTGTCCCTTTGGGTAGTGAGGTTCCCAAGATTTGCACATATCAGGGATATGGTCTGGATCAAGAAGCTCCTGTAGGGCTCTCAGACTGTCGCTTTTCTTGGTGACTTGGCCACCACACCTTCCATGGAGAGGTGCAGTCTGTGTTCCCTTGCCTTAAACTGAACTCTGGTGGCAGTGACCCTCGGTGACTAACAAGATGAGGCCATAGGAGGTGATACAGCCTGGGTCCATAGAATGCTCAGGCTTGGGACACTGACCAATCATGTCTCAATATCCCGAAGCCACCATGCTGTAAGGAAGCCTGAAGTAACCTAGGCTGAAAGACCATGTGGAGAGGTCCTCGGGTCACAGGCAAAGAGAGAAATGGCTGTGTAACACCCTCACCCCACTCTTCCAGTTCCAGCCCCTTTCTGACTATACCGTATCAGAGACCCTGAGCAGAAGGACCCAGCTGAGCCCTTCCTGAATTCCTGATCCATAGAAACCAGGAGAGATCATAAAATGGCTGCCTTTGTGGTAGACCCCCGGCTTCTATGTCTATGTATCACTATTCAAAGATCGACGAGCCTACATACAATAAAAATAGAAGATGTATGTGCATTGCATGCACGCTCAGTCGCTTCAGAGACGTCCGAGTCTTTGCAACCCTGTGGACGGTAGCCCGCCAGGCTCCTCTCTCCATGGGGTTCCCAGGCAAGACTGCTGGAGTGGGTTGCCAGGCTCTCCTCCAGGGAGCTTCCCGAGCTGGGAAATGAATGTGAGTCTGCCTGCATCTCCTGCATTGCAAGCAGATTCTCTACCCACTGAGCCACGCCTGGCCCCACTCTTAGCCCCTCCCTTCTCCAAAGCAGGGTCTGAGCTCAGCTCCTCATGGTCCCTGATCCACGGTTTTGCCTATCTGATTTTGGATGCCTGGGTTACTGGCTTTGCCATCTGTCCTGCGTGGCTGTCATTCAGTTCCTCCTGTCCCTTGGTTCCTTTTCCTGCAATGCCTTCCTTCAGCTATGACCACCCAGGGTGCCTTCTTCAGGCAAGGCTCCATCTGGCATTTTGTTGACCTGTCCCTTTGGGTAGTGAGGTTCCCAAGATTTGCACATATCAGGGATATGGTCTGGATCAAGAAGCTCCTGTAGGGCTCTCAGACTGTCGCTTTTCTTGGTGACTTGGCCACCACACCTTCCATGGAGAGGTGCAGTCTGTGTTCCCTTGCCTTAAACTGAACTCTGGTGGCAGTGACCCTCGGTGACTAACAAGATGAGGCCATAGGAGGTGATACAGCCTGGGTCCATAGAATGCTCAGGCTTGGGACACTGACCAATCATGTCTCAATATCCCGAAGCCACCATGCTGTAAGGAAGCCTGAAGTAACCTAGGCTGAAAGACCATGTGGAGAGGTCCTCGGGTCACAGGCAAAGAGAGAAATGGCTGTGTAACACCCTCACCCCACTCTTCCAGTTCCAGCCCCTTTCTGACTATACCGTATCAGAGACCCTGAGCAGAAGGACCCAGCTGAGCCCTTCCTGAATTCCTGATCCATAGAAACCAGGAGAGATCATAAAATGGCTGCCTTTGTGGTAGACCCCCGGCTTCTATGTCTATGTATCACTATTCAAAGATCGACGAGCCTACATACAATAAAAATAGAAGATGTATGTGCATTGCATGCACGCTCAGTCGCTTCAGAGACGTCCGAGTCTTTGCAACCCTGTGGACGGTAGCCCGCCAGGCTCCTCTCTCCATGGGGGTTCTCCAGGCAAGACTGCTGGAGTGGGTTGCCAGGCTCTCCTCCAGGGGAGCTTCCCGAGCTGGGAAATGAATGTGAGTCTGCCTGCATCTCCTGCATTGCAAGCAGATTCTCTACCCACTGAGCCACCTGGGAAACCCCAGAAGATATACAGTAATTACCAAACCAAGACGAAACAATCCAATCTTTCTCTGATTGTCCAAAAGGCATCCAGGGAGGTGTGGAGCCACAGGAAGGTGTCAGTTGTTATATCACAGGGCCCAGGTCTCAGAGGCAGCCACCACGACTCCCTGACCCTACCTGGGTGTATTTACATTACATACAGCAAACTGGAAAGCACGTGAGACCAGAATTGTTGGCTTCTTAACTCCTTGGAAGTAATGACCAAAAATGACCTAAAGGCAGGAATGGTTTCCAAAAGCGGTGCCTATGGGTCACATGTATTCATTCCAGCATGTCAGAATTTTCTCTTTTGTGCCAGAAACTGTATCCTCTGCTGATGAGAGGGGTTTTGGTAAGTGGTCATCTGGGACCTGAGGGGTCTTTTTTTCTAACATGAAGTGAAGGTTTCCCCATGGCCTGGGTGCTGGAGTTCTGCGATGGAAGATTTACAGAAGTCCACTCCTGCTTGGGGAAAACCTTTTTGTGTTCTCCCACTTTGACCAAAGGCCACACTGAAGAACCGAGATGTGATGACAGACCCTGAACTGAGTCACTTAGCTTCTCTGTGCCTTGGATTGCCCACATGTAAATTTGGATGGTAGTAGGACTTTCTTGTGGGTGTTCTTGGGGTTAAATGTGTTTAACTGCATCAAGAGCCCAGACCAGGACCTGCATATAGCAAATGCTATTTAAGTGCTACCTATTATTGGGGCTCCCTTGGTGGCTCAGTCTGTAAAGAATCTGCCTGCCATGCAGGAGACCCAAGTTCAATCTTTGGGTGAGAAAGATCCCCTGGAGAAGGTCATAGCGACCCACTCTAGTATTTTCGGCTGGGAAATCCCATGAACGGAGGAGCCTGGCAGCCTACAGTCCATGGGGTCTCAAGAGTCAGACACGACTTAGTGACTAAACCACCACCAATTATTATTACTATTGTTGCTGTTGTTTTCAGATTCTAGCATGTATAAGAGCTCAGTTTTTTCCTACAAAACAGCCATCAGGGGAGAAGGGTAGCATTGCTGAGACTATCCTGTTGTCAGCGTCAATCCTCTGCCTAACATGCCCCCCCCACACACACACACGAACGCAGACACACACACACGCGCGCGCGCGCGCACACACCTGCATTCAATAACCGGTGCTGGTTGCCACAGGCCACACCACAGTCATGTATCAGTGCAGGAGGAACAAGCCGCTTTATCTTCCTCTCCAGGCAAAGCACGTGTGCGGAAGATGGATGCATAGCATCTACCCGCATCAGACAGAGGAAAATATGTCCCGGCCAGCTCCACAGCCCCTAGAGAAGCAGGGCAGAGGCTGCCCTTGGGGCCAGACCTTGTGAGCTCCGGGGGACCTTGTAACAGCTAGCCCAGTCTCCGGGCACCTGCTCGGTTCCAACGCCCCCCTCCCACCTCTGGCTCTTGTGTCTGCCGCAGGCTTTCTGCTGCGGACACAGTCTCCAAGGGGCTGACGTGCGGGCTGCAGGGCAGAAGGGCAGGGACGGGAGCAAGCGGCGGAGACCAAAGACTTACAAGGCCTTTCCCTCCAGAAACAAGGGAGCCTTTGCTTAGATCCCTTACTTGTGGCAGATGTGACCCCAAGGTGGCTCTGCTAGACCAAGGCTCTTGCTGAGTGAGAGAGAACACAGCAGGGCTGCGCTGTCCACAGACAGTGGAAGAGGCCCTGGGCCTCTCACCCTGAGAGACTTTTCACAGCAGGCTGCACCAGGCTCTGGCAATTTTTGCATAGATGAATGTCACGAAAGGGAAAAACCTTTGGATAGAAAGGAATCAGTCTCCTTGGGAGGGTTGATGAAGCAAAAGGGATGCACACACTCCAGGACAGATTCGCTTTCCAGGTCTGTAGTCACTGAACAAATATTTATGGAGTGACAACTACAGGCCAGGCACTGTAGTTGGCTTTGGGCCCCTGTACCAAACAGAATTCCAGGGCTTTCCCTGCCTGGTAGGCAAACGATTAGAAAGTGACTATACTGGAAACTGTGCCCTCCGACCTCAGGAAACGTCACTGCACCAGGTTCCGCGGCCCAGAGCTGAAAAGCCTCCCAGCTTTGGGTCTGAGGACGGCCTGCTGGCCTCCCTGCCCTCTCCCCTTTGCTTGGGTCAGACAGCGTCACAGCCCTGCTGCTCTCCCAACTTGGCCAGCTCCCTCCCGAGTTCTCTCACAAACATCTCCCCTAATAAAATCTTGGCACATTCTCTCCTGACATCTGCTTCTTAGAGGACCCAGACTACCCCCAGAAGCCCTGCCATGTCCTCCTTTTCCATCCTCCATATAGCCTTCCCAGATGGACCACCCTGCCTCTAGGACCTCATTGCAGACTCCTGAACTGGCTCACTCCTTAGGAGTTTCTTTTAACATTTTTTCTTTTTTTGCCTCTAAGTCACCATTTATTTTCATCCATCTTTGTTCTTTGGCCTGTGTGGGCCTCCCATTGCAGTGGCCCCTCTTAGCCCAGTCTCCGGGCACCTGCTCGGTTCCAACGCCCCTCCCACCTCTGGCTCTTGTGTCTGCCGCAGGCTTTCTGCTCGGACACAGTCTCCAAGGGCTGGCGTGCGGGCTGCAGGGCAGAAGGGCAGGGCGGAGCAAGCGGCGGAGACCAAAGACTTACAAGGCCTTTCCTCCAGAAACAAGGAGCCTTTGCTTAGATCCCTTACTTGTGGCAGATGTGACCCCAAGGTGGCTCTGCTAGACCAAGGCTCTTGCTGAGTGAGAGAGAACACAGCAGGGCTGCGCTGTCCACAGACAGTGGAAGAGGCCCTGGGCCTCTCACCCTGAGAGACTTTTCACAGCAGGCTGCACCAGGCTCTGGCAATTTTTGCATAGATGAATGTCACGAAAGGGAAAAACCTTTGGATAGAAAGGAATCAGTCTCCTTGGGAGGGTTGATGAAGCAAAAGGGATGCACACACTCCAGGACAGATTCGCTTTCCAGGTCTGTAGTCACTGAACAAATATTTATGGAGTGACAACTACAGGCCAGGCACTGTAGTTGGCTTTGGGCCCCTGTACCAAACAGAATTCCAGGGCTTTCCCTGCCTGGTAGGCAAACGATTAGAAAGTGACTATACTGGAAACTGTGCCCTCCGACCTCAGGAAACGTCACTGCACCAGGTTCCCGGCGGCCCAGAGCTGAAAAGCCTCCCAGCTTTGGGTCTGAGGACGGCCTGCTGGCCTCCCTGCCCTCTCCCCTTTGCTTGGGTCAGACAGCGTCACAGCCCTGCTGCTCTCCCAACTTGGCCAGCTCCCTCCCGAGTTCTCTCACAAACATCTCCCCTAATAAAATCTTGGCACATTCTCTCCTGACATCTGCTTCTTAGAGGACCCAGACTACCCCCAGAAGCCCTGCCATGTCCTCCTTTTCCATCCTCCATATAGCCTTCCCAGATGGACCACCCTGCCTCTAGGACCTCATTGCAGACTCCTGAACTGGCTCACTCCTTAGGAGTTTCTTTTAACATTTTTTCTTTTTTTGCCTCTAAGTCACCATTTATTTTCATCCATCTTTGTTCTTTGGCCTGTGTGGGCCTCCCATTGCAGTGGCCCCTCTTGCAACACAGCACCAGCTCTGGGCACATGCGCTCCAGGGCACTGGCTCGTAATTGGACACATGGGTCCAGCCACTCTGCGGCACGTGGGGTCTTCCCAGGCCAGGGATTGAACTGGTGCCCCCTGCACTGCAAGGCGGACTCTTTACCCACTGGACCACCAGGGAAGCCCACTTAGGAGTCTCTTGATAATTTGGCATCTCCCTGGTAGATTCTCAGCTCTGTAAGAACTCACAACTTCCTTAAGGCTCCTCGCTTGGCTATTTCTCAAAGGTGTTCCTGAGCCATGGCAGGGAGGTCCTAGCCATCGAGTTCTTATGTCATATTTCAAGGTACCTCTGGGAGTTATTAATATAATTCACAATTACTATTGCACGAGGAGTCCAGAGCTCAACGCTAAGCTGTTTATGTGCATTACCTCACTTCATGCTTAACCCTCTCGCTCACCCATCCCACCCCCATTCCTTCCCCAAAATGCCCTTCTTCCCAACACAGTTCCATGGCTTACTCTCACTCGGCAGCCCCTCCTCCTCTATGACTCCAAATCAAGACATTTGCAGGCGGAATACAAAGATCTGATCTTACCAAGTACGAGCATTTTCTAAGAGACAACTGATAGCCAGATTGAGAAACTCCAGGCACACAGCTTAGTAACAAAGTCCAGCTTTGCCTAGGCTTACAGATGAAATAGTCAACGCCTCTTTTTAATCCGATCCTGTTTTACACTGCTCCCCACCCCCACCCCCACCAGCCATTTCTGGTTTTCCATGTGTCTTAGCTTCTGGGTCCTTGAAAACCCACGCCTCTGGGCTCACACCCAGGACACATCTCCACATCCTCCAACCTTCCGAACTTGATCCATCCTCCCCAGCCCCTACATTTACAAAAGTTCTCTAGCTCACTCTCAACACAACTCTATACACTCAACAGCCGAGGGTTGGCTGGCCATAAGCCCTCATGTGAGATATTTGGCGTCTCTGAGTCTCAGTTTCCTCATCTGTAAAACAGGGTCATCGTGACAATTAAAGGAGCCACAGCCTGTGCAAGTGTGTTAGAGGTGCAGGCCCCGTCCAGATCCATGTGATCAGAGCCCTTGGGCTCACAACAGCGTTTTCCTTCTAGGTGATTCAGGGTGCACACGGACAAGCTTTGTTGTGGCAAGCCTTGTCCTTTGAGCTGTGGATCTTCACCAGTATTCTCTCTTCCTGGGAAACCTCCTAGAGAAGGATCCCAGAGCCGATCCTTCTGCCTTTGCTGTTTCTCCTGCTCCTCCCCATTATCCTTCGTCTCTCTCACGTCTCTCCCTCCTCTTCCTCTCCCCCATCCCTTCAGGGCTGAGATCTCCTCTCTCCCCTCTCCCATCACTTCCTCTCCTTTGGTCAGTTACACAGTTAGCATTCCCCAAACCCACCATTTCTATTGCCTCAGCAAAAAGGGGAAGGCAGGGGGAGACCTGGCAGTGGATGTACACTTGGAGGGGCACTCATCACAACTTTGCTACCAGCAGGATGTGGAGAGAGCTCTGGAAAGGCACAGAGGATCCCAGGCAGGGAGTGCAACCTAGGGCCAGCCCCAGGTGCCCATTTACCTCTGATTCCAGGCCATGCTGAGTGGTGAATTTCCCCCATCCCATATGCCTAACGTCTACTGTATTTTCTGTAATTACAATGATGCCGTCTGTGTATATGTTAAATGACTAAAGCACTTAATTATTTGTGGGTAAACAATGGATGCCTCTTTGCCCCAGGAGAGACTGAAAGACGCCTGCGTAAAGAACCACAAGATCAAGAAGAAAGGAGAGGGGGGAAGAGGAAGTCTTTATTCCCCTGGGAGCTTCCGGGCAGGAGGGGTGAACCAATTTGGTGTTCAAGGAGATCTTGAGCCAGACCAGAAGACCCTGTAGCAAGAGTAGACTGTCCTCAGGGATCCAACCTGAGGTGTGGGGCTGAGGGGTGATTTCCAAAGACAAGCAGAAGAGTCCCAGATGCCTCTGTCCTCCCCAGAGGTCTGCATTGCCCTTAGGAGCTTTGTGGTGGCCACGTATCCAGAGCCTACTAGTTGTCACAAATATCCATCTCTTCTCCCTCAGACATAAAATCCCCAGTGTGGAGCTGAACACGGATGTACCCCTCTCCCTAAATAAAGACCACACATACCCCAGCCTCAGTTTGCAGCCAGATGTGGGCATGTGTCCAATTCTGGCCAATGGGATATAAACAGAAGCAACTTCTGGAATGTGCTCCAGAAGAGGAGTGTTTGTTGTGGCAAGCCTTGTCCTTTGAGCTGTGGATCTATTTCCCGGAAACCTCCTAGAGAAGGATCCCAGAGCCGATCCTTCTGCCTTTGCTGTTTCTCCTGCTCCTCCCCATTATCCTTCGCCTCTCTCACGTCTCTCCCTCCTCTTCCTCTCCCCCATCCCTTCAGGGCTGAGATCTCCTCTCTCCCCTCTCCCATCACTTCCTCTCCTTTGGTCAGTTACACAGTTAGCATTCCCCAAACCCACCATTTCTATTGCCTCAGCAAAAAGGGGAAGGCAGGGGGAGACCTGGCAGTGGATGTACACTTGGAGGGGCACTCATCACAACTTTGCTACCAGCAGGATGTGGAGAGAGCTCTGGAAAGGCACAGAGGATCCCAGGCGGGGAGTGCAACCTAGGGCCAGCCCCAGGTGCCCATTTACCTCTGATTCCAGGCCATGCTGAGTGGTGAATTTCCCCCATCCCATATGCCTAACGTCTACTGTATTTTCTGTAATTACAATGATGCCGTCTGTGTATATGTTAAATGACTAAAGCACTTAATTATTTGTGGGTAAACAATGGATGCCTCTTTGCCCCAGGAGAGACTGAAAGACGCCTGCGTAAAGAACCACAAGATCAAGAAGAAAGGAGAGGGGGGAAGAGGAAGTCTTTATTCCCCTGGGAGCTTCCGGGCAGGAGGGGTGAACCAATTTGGTGTTCAAGGAGATCTTGAGCCAGACCAGAAGACCCTGTAGCAAGAGTAGACTGTCCTCAGGGATCCAACCTGAGGTGTGGGGCTGAGGGGTGATTTCCAAAGACAAGCAGAAGAGTCCCAGATGCCTCTGTCCTCCCCAGAGGTCTGCATTGCCCTTAGGAGCTTTGTGGTGGCCACGTATCCAGAGCCTACTAGTTGTCACAAATATCCATCTCTTCTCCCTCAGACATAAAATCCCCAGTGTGGAGCTGAACACGGATGTACCCCTCTCCCTAAATAAAGACCACACATACCCCAGCCTCAGTTTGCAGCCAGATGTGGGCATGTGTCCAATTCTGGCCAATGGGATATAAACAGAAGCAACTTCTGGAATGTGCTCCAGAAGAGGAGTGCACTCTTCTTTGTCCTCTCATTTTTCCCCACTAGAACAGGGAGGTGATGGAGGGAGCTCGAGCAGCCATCTTGAGCCACGAGGTAACTTTGGGATCAGAAGCCTAGCTGGGTAAAGTGACACAATCAAAGCACTGGAATCACTTAGCTTACTTCTGACCTCTGGGCTTTCATGTGAGAAATCGATATCTAGCATGTTTAGGTCATTGTTATTTTGGTGGGTTTGTTATTCACAGATGACTAAAGTCAAAATGAAAGAGTATACAACGTGGCGTCTTCGATCAGTCTCAGACAAGGACACACAGACTTTGAGATGGAAATTGACAAGGAGTTGTTTTACTGGTGTGTGGTCTCAAGATCAGCACCTGAGTCGAAGTGAGAGAAAACTGGACAGAGAAATTAAATGGCAATGGGGTCACAACAATGTGAGAGCAGAAGACCAAGAGGCTTTGGACTTCTCTGGGCTTTTGTTTTCTCACCTATAAAATGGGTGTGTTAATGATCTTGCCCTTGAAATGAGAATAAGACACTGCATAGCAGGGTCTAACTCACAAGTGAACAACCACAGGGATCAGCCTAAAGAGAACTTAAAAATTCTGTCCATGTCACAACTGAGTGACCTCTTGGTGCATCATAGAAGAAAACACAGGTGACTGTCCTTCTCTAGAACCTTCTCTAACACTGTCCCTTTTCCCAAATGGGAGAATTCAAAATCTCCTCCTCTGTGTTCCCACTGTGTTCCAGTCTTGGCACTGTCGTGACTCTCACCTCATTGAATGGGGCTGTTTTCCTGGGGCTTTGAGTTCTGCAAACACCTCGGTATCTCCAACCCCCAGCTCTGTGCAAGGCAGGTGGGAAATGTCTGACTTGTGACTGGTAAATCAATGAGTGTCATCAAAGGGGCCAAATCCCCCTCATGTCAAGAAGACAAAGATTATTTCCCTGAAGCCAGGAGACACAGCTTAGAGTCTCCATCTTATAGTCTCCCCGAGCCTCAGTGGGGATCACAACAGACAAGACTATTGTGATGATGAACTCTTAGTTTAAAAACTGCAGAACATGACATACATGTTATATATGGTGCGAGAGGTTTTCATCAGTTAAATCTAAAGATGTGATTGCAAGGGATTGTTTTTGCCCCGACTACAGAGTTCTGCAAAATTAGGCAGTCATCAAAGTGTAGGTCCAGGGATAATTGCCAGCATCCCAAGGGTTGCTCTAACTCCAGCCTTTGTTGCTTGGAAATGCAAACTGCTTGGCCACACAGACCACCAGGTAAAAACCTTCCAGTGGGCCCAGCCCTGGAGCGACAGATGCAAAAGGTCAGCTAAGATGCAGCAGTTCATCATGGATTTGGAGCTGCTTCATGCCCCATCCACAGAGGCGAGGGAGTCCTTGCATAATGCACGCAGCACTCAGGGGCAAGTCATGCTCCCTCAGAGCACAGCTGCAAGGGACAATAAATAACCCAGGCTCTCTAGTTGTTCCAAAGCATGCACAGGTGAGGCACCCACCATAAATCTCAAGGGAAGTCTTGATGCACTTACTTGTCTGGCAGGAAGAGAAATTCAGACATTGTGTGAAAACACTGGGGCCTGTAGAAGGACCACGAAGCACCCTGGACCAAGAACACAAGTGGTGTATCAGCCAGACTTTTTGTTTGTTTGTTTGGCCTCTTTTATTGGTGTTTTATTTATTTATTTTCATCCATCTTTATCCTTTGGCCTGGGCGGGCCTCCCATCGCAGTGGCCTCTCTCATTGCAGAGCATCAGCTCTGGGCGCATGCACTCCAGAGCTCCGGCTTGTAATTGGACACACCAGTCCAGCCACTCCACGCACGTGCGATCTTCCCAGGCCAGGGATCGAACCGGTACCCCTTGCACTGCAAGGTGGACTCTCTACCCACTGGCCCATCAAGGAAGCCCCAGATTTTAAAAGACTCTCTGTTGGTCAGTGTTTAGGAGCAAACTGGTCTAGAGTCAAATCTTGCTTCTGCAGCCAATGAACTGTATTACTTAGGTCATGTATATAACCTTCCTACGCCTCAGTTTTCTGATTGGGAAAATGGGCACAGTCATAATTCCTACCTCAGGTGGTTGTAAGGACAGGGGTGACGTAGGTCAAGCTCTTAGTGCCTGGCAACTAGGAGTTGTATCCATGGGGCTGGGCCCTGTGACGAGGCCATCAAGGCAGACCATCTGCAATGCTTCCAGTCATGATCACGCACAGGCTACTGGCACACAGGACACCATCCCCCTCAGGAGGCGCTCAGGCCAGCTGCAGATAGGACTCTCCACCAGAAAATCCAAATAATACCACAAAGCTGAATGCGGTCAGAGCCCAGTGAGGGCTAGGGGAAGCGACGATCTCAAGCTCCAAACTAAGAGGAGTCTCTTACGGCTGAGGAGTCAGGACTCTTACGGTTGTAAGGCAGAGAAATACCACTTAAGCTGACTCAGTGGGGCAAAAAAATGGTAGGGACTAACTCCAGAAACCAACATACTAAAAGGTATTTGGCTTCAGGCATGGCTTACTCCAGGCATATATCCCAAGTGGTGACAAGATGGCCACCAGCAGCCTCAGCTTCACATTTCATTAGTAGAGCAACTGCAGTGATTCCAGAAAAATCCCCAGATCTTCTGCTATGTGGCCAGAATTGGCCAGCTTGGGTCATGACTCACCCCAGGATCCTGGGCACATGGCTGACTTCACTCGATCCCTAGAGACTGGGGAGGAGGCGGGCAGAGAGGTGGATGGAGACAGGGAACAGAGACTTGACTAGTCAGGCAGAATAAGAGCTCTCCCCTTCTGGGAGACTTCTCTAAGGAGGTGAGACTTGAGCCCACCTCACCCCCCTCACTCTTGTTTAAATAGTAACCAGCATTTGTTCAAAGCCACAACTTGCAAAGGGCTTGCCCCTACATCATTTAATCTCTTAACTCACTGGAATCAACTCTAGGCCAGAGGGACACCTGACCACGTGAAGGCCCAGAGGTGGGGCAACTCCATCTGGGGAAGATAATCTAGCAGCTGCGTCTAGGAAGGACTAAGGGTCCAGACCCCAGTGCATTTGGTCAGGGGCAGGGGGTATTCTTTTCAGCCGGAGGGCAAGAGGCTCATTCGTATCTCTTTCCAGTTCATCAGTAAAACCCCAGCGTGGCCTGCAGAAGGGACAAGGAGAGAGAGGGGGCGTAGGGTTAGGGTGACTTCCAACTCGGATTTGGAAGCTGGCTTCAAAGGAAGAGGCGGTTGAGTCAAATAGGATTCTCAAGTGTGGGCAGAGGGAAGAGTGACAGACGCCTCTGACAGAAACCTGTGGAGAACTCTGTGGGGAAAGAAGGGGGCTTGGTTTGATTTCTTTGAACTGAAGGGGCCACGAGATCATCCAGGTGAAAGTGATGAGGAGTGGGCTGAGGCCAGAGCTGTGGATTTCAAGGTCCTGAAGTCACCACTGAGCCCTGGGAATGGTTTGACCTGACTCCTGGGAGAAGTGTGAGGAGAGAGAGAAGCAGGAAGTGGGCCTTGGGAGATGTCCACATCAAGTGATCAGACAAGAGACACAGCCACAAAAAAGTCAGTGAACATTCAGTGGTTTAGTCACTATGTTATGTCCTGCTCTTGGTGACCCCATGGACTGTTATCCTCCAGGCCCTTCTGTCCATGGATTTTCCCAGGCAAGAGTACTGGACTGAGATTCCCATATCCTCCTCCAGGGGATATTCCTGACCCAGGGATCGAACCTATGCTCCCTGCATTTCAGGCAGATTCTTTACCATTGAGTCACCAGGGAAGTCCCCAAAGCTCAGTAAAAGTATTGAAAGATGGACAGAAAGGGCACGTGCTTGGTAGGGTCGGGGGCAGGGACATCCATGGGAAGGGCTACTGATGATGAATGAAGTTTCCCTACTCCAGTGGTCCCGAGTCCTTGGAATGAGGCAGCTGGTGACCTTCCTATTCTAACAAGGTCTGGTGGACTCGGGCTCACGCCCCCTCACTCTTGTTTAAATAGTAACCAGCATTTGTTCAAAGCCACAACTTGCAAAGGGCTTGCCCCTACATCATTTAATCTCTTAACTCACTGGAATCAACTCTAGGCCAGAGGGACACCTGACCACGTGAAGGCCCAGAGGTGGGGCAACTCCATCTGGGGAAGATAATCTAGCAGCTGCGTCTAGGAAGGACTAAGGGTCCAGACCCCAGTGCATTTGGTCAGGGGCAGGGGGTATTCTTTTCAGCCGGAGGGCAAGAGGCTCATTCGTATCTCTTTCCAGTTCATCAGTAAAACCCCAGCGTGGCCTGCAGAAGGGACAAGGAGAGAGGGGGCGTAGGGTTAGGGTGACTTCCAACTCGGATTTGGAAGCTGGCTTCAAAGGAAGAGGCGGTTGAGTCAAATAGGATTCTCAAGTGTGGGCAGAGGGAAGAGTGACAGACGCCTCTGACAGAAACCTGTGGAGAACTCTGTGGGGAAAGAAGGGGGCTTGGTTTGATTTCTTTGAACTGAAGGGGCCACGAGATCATCCAGGTGAAAGTGATGAGGAGTGGGCTGAGGCCAGAGCTGTGGATTTCAAGGTCCTGAAGTCACCACTGAGCCCTGGGAATGGTTTGACCTGACTCCTGGGAGAAGTGTGAGGAGAGAGAGAAGCAGGAAGTGGGCCTTGGGAGATGTCCACATCAAGTGATCAGACAAGAGACACAGCCACAAAAAAGTCAGTGAACATTCAGTGGTTTAGTCACTATGTTATGTCCTGCTCTTGGTGACCCCATGGACTGTTATCCTCCAGGCCCTTCTGTCCATGGATTTTCCCAGGCAAGAGTACTGGACTGAGATTCCCATATCCTCCTCCAGGGGATATTCCTGACCCAGGGATCGAACCTATGCTCCCTGCATTTCAGGCAGATTCTTTACCATTGAGTCACCAGGGAAGTCCCCAAAGCTCAGTAAAAGTATTGAAAGATGGACAGAAAGGGCACGTGCTTGGTAGGGTCGGGGGCAGGGACATCCATGGGAAGGGCTACTGATGATGAATGAAGTTTCCCTACTCCAGTGGTCCCGAGTCCTTGGAATGAGGCAGCTGGTGACCTTCCTATTCTAACAAGGTCTGGTGGACTAGGGCTCATGTCCCCCCAAACGGTACTCAACAGAATTTGTCTCAGCCTGGAGAAGGGGTTAGAAGGGTCTTTAATCAAGGCTCTTAAACTAGTGACAGAAGAGGAAGAAAAAAAGACAGAACCAAGGGGAGAAAATGGAAGAAGGAATAACCGCCCCCACCCCACCCTCCCCACACAGAGAGAGAGAGAGAAATAAACACACAGAGGCTTGCGAAGGGGAGAAAAATCCTTTCTGTCCTCAAAGTATTCCTTAGAGAATCCTCCCCAGACGCCATCTTCTCCTGAAACATAAGGTTTTCACACGCGTGCACACACCCACAGGGACCGGGCTGCTTGGCTCACACTCGGCTGGCTGTAAAATGAGAGCGGGAGGGAGGAGGGGCCACAGCCTCCCATCTGTGCCCAGCCTCGGTCAGGATGGCAAGAGCTGGGGCCATTGGTGGGCGGATGGACGCTCGATCCTCCCTGCTGGCAGACCCAGGCAGGCGTCGTCCCCAGATGTCAGCGCTAATGCCTTTATAAACAGGGAGCTGGCTGGAATGTGGCTGTTAATTGGGGATAGCACCGCAGCCTTTAGCTCCGGGAGCAATGGTTAATGACGGGCCCGCTGGGGGAAGCCACAGACGGTTGCCAGTGTTCGGGTTCTGTCCTCTCTGCTTCTTAAACAGCAGTCTATCTAAAATTTGAAAACACTTTCCTGGGAATAATTGGTTCTTGGAAGCGACAGGACTGCTATCAGATTTCCCAGCTTGGTGGCAGGCTGACCTTCTACAGGCCAAGGGGCTGGCTGCCTTTGGGGTCAGAGCTTCACGGCCACTCTTACCACGTCCATCTCTTCCCCGGGGTCCCCAGTGCACAGTCACTGTGCACGTGTTGGAAGGGGGCTCTGTGGCTCATTTTAGGGAGGGTCATGAGGTACATGTGGGTGGAGGAGGAGGAACCACAGGAAGGTGGGAGAGGGTCTTCAGCTTTCCAGGGGAAGATGCTTGTAGCATTAGCAAAAATCCACCTGGTGCCTCACAGGGTCTGCACTGGCTCCACGCTCAGGCCGAGCTCAGGTCTCCACAGGTGGGAGTCCTTGGAATGAGGCAGCTGGTGACCTTCCTATTCTAACAAGGTCTGGTGGACTAGGGCTCATGTCCCCCCAAACGGTACTCAACAGAATTTGTCTCAGCCTGGAGAAGGGGTTAGAAGGGTCTTTAATCAAGGCTCTTAAACTAGTGACAGAAGAGGAAGAAAAAAAGACAGAACCAAGGGGAGAAAATGGAAGAAGGAATAACCGCCCCCACCCCACCCTCCCCACACAGAGAGAGAGAGAGAAATAAACACACAGAGGCTTGCGAAGGGGAGAAAAATCCTTTCTGTCCTCAAAGTATTCCTTAGAGAATCCTCCCCAGACGCCATCTTCTCCTGAAACATAAGGTTTTCACACGCGTGCACACACCCACAGGGACCGGGCTGCTTGGCTCACACTCGGCTGGCTGTAAAATGAGAGCGGGAGGGAGGAGGGGCCACAGCCTCCCATCTGTGCCCAGCCTCGGTCAGGATGGCAAGAGCTGGGGCCATTGGTGGGCGGATGGACGCTCGATCCTCCCTGCTGGCAGACCCAGGCAGGCGTCGTCCCCAGATGTCAGCGCTAATGCCTTTATAAACAGGGAGCTGGCTGGAATGTGGCTGTTAATTGGGGATAGCACCGCAGCCTTTAGCTCCGGGAGCAATGGTTAATGACGGGCCCGCTGGGGGAAGCCACAGACGGTTGCCAGTGTTCGGGTTCTGTCCTCTCTGCTTCTTAAACAGCAGTCTATCTAAAATTTGAAAACACTTTCCTGGGAATAATTGGTTCTTGGAAGCGACAGGACTGCTATCAGATTTCCCAGCTTGGTGGCAGGCTGACCTTCTACAGGCCAAGGGGCTGGCTGCCTTTGGGGTCAGAGCTTCACGGCCACTCTTACCACGTCCATCTCTTCCCCGGGGTCCCCAGTGCACAGTCACTGTGCACGTGTTGGAAGGGGGCTCTGTGGCTCATTTTAGGGAGGGTCATGAGGTACATGTGGGTAGGAGGAGGAGGAACCACAGGAAGGTGGGAGAGGGTCTTCAGCTTTCCAGGGGAAGATGCTTGTAGCATTAGCAAAAATCCACCTGGTGCCTCACAGGGTCTGCACTGGCTCCACGCTCAGGCCGAGCTCCAGGTCTCCTGGTGGGCGAGTATCATGGAAAAGGGCCTATGGTTGCCAGAAGACCCTCTGCAGGTCCCATTGCTTCCTCAGAGGCTCCTTCTAGCATAGCTCTCAGCATCAGGGGAGGCCCAGGGGGAGGAGGGGCAAGGACCTGAGGCACCACTAGCTGTTCAGATGAAGGCACGGGCAGCCCTGCCAGAGGGGTTGCTCCAGAGCCAGCCTTTCCTTCTACATGTGGGTCTGGGTGCAACTGTCCAGGCAGTTCAAGGGCGGGGCACCCGTGCCAAAAGCTGATCCCACATGTGCCTTCCTAGGGTCAGCCCAGGCCAGACCACGACAGGGCACTCAGCCTGGAAACATGGCCGCAGGCAGCATCCTCCTTGATGTGGAGGGCAGCGACACGGACAGTTAAACTCAGCGTGCTGGCCACAGGCCAGCCTTCCGGCTTGGCAATTACACACTGTCTACCTCCGCCTCTCCCCGCTGCCCCGTCACCTCCCTGTCAGGCGGCTTTAATGCCGCGCGCCTCTTCCTGTCAGCAAATGTTTGTGTGGAGCGTTGCTGGGCGACAGTTGAACGGGGCTTGCATTCTCCTGGCCCCTGGGCCCCTGGCGGAGGCTTCCCTCCACAGCTTGGCCGGCCTTCCATGTCAATGCAAGATGGCCCGAGGATAACTGGAAGGTGGAGCGAGGTCTTTCTCAGGCTCCCAGCTCCCAAGGGAACTCTTCTGTTTGTCCTCTGTCCCCTTCACAGACACATCCGGGGAGGCTGGAATTCATTTGGCTAAATGCTGATAAACACGGGCACTATGGCTGTGCCCCCGATAGAGGTGACACGTGGCTTCCTGCCCTTGGGAATCGAGATAGCAGGGTGGGCCAACAGGGCATTCGGTAACACCGTCTATGTATGGAGACAACCCAAGGTTGAAGAGGCAAACTTGGATTTCAGGCTAGGCTCTACCAACCACCGGCTGTGTAGCCTCAGCCTTTCATACCTCCTGTGTGGCTCTCAGTTTTCCTATCTGCAGTTTAGGGTGGTAATGAGCAAGGAAGGTGGGAGAGGGTCTTCAGCTTTCCAGGGAAGATGCTTGTAGCATTAGCAAATCCACCTGGTGCCTCACAGGGTCTGCACTGGCTCACGCTCAGGCCGAGCTCCAGGTCTCCTGGTGGCGAGTATCATGGAAAAGGGCCTATGGTTGCCAGAAGACCCTCTGCAGGTCCCATTGCTTCCTCAGAGGCTCCTTCTAGCATAGCTCTCAGCATCAGGGAGGCCCAGGGGGAGGAGGGGCAAGGACCTGAGGCACCACTAGCTGTTCAGATGAAGGCACGGGCAGCCCTGCCAGAGGGGTTGCTCCAGAGCCAGCCTTTCCTTCTACATGTGGGTCTGGGTGCAACTGTCCAGGCAGTTCAAGGGCGGGGCACCCGTGCCAAAAGCTGATCCCACATGTGCCTTCCTAGGGTCAGCCCAGGCCAGACCACGACAGGGCACTCAGCCTGGAAACATGGCCGCAGGCAGCATCCTCCTTGATGTGGAGGGCAGCGACACGGACAGTTAAACTCAGCGTGCTGGCCACAGGCCAGCCTTCCGGCAACAATTACACACTGTCTACCTCCGCCTCTCCCCGCTGCCCCGTCACCTCCCTGTCAGGCGGCTTTAATGCCGCGCGCCTCTTCCTGTCAGCAAATGTTTGTGTGGAGCGTTGCTGGGCGACAGTTGAACGGGGCTTGCATTCTCCTGGCCCCTGGGCCCCTGGCGGAGGCTTCCCTCCACAGCTTGGCCGGCCTTCCATGTCAATGCAAGATGGCCCGAGGATAACTGGAAGGTGGAGCGAGGTCTTTCTCAGGCTCCCAGCTCCCAAGGGAACTCTTCTGTTTGTCCTCTGTCCCCTTCACAGACACATCCGGGGAGGCTGGAATTCATTTGGCTAAATGCTGATAAACACGGGCACTATGGCTGTGCCCCCGATAGAGGTGACACGTGGCTTCCTGCCCTTGGGAATCGAGATAGCAGGGTGGGCCAACAGGGCATTCGGTAACACCGTCTATGTATGGAGACAACCCAAGGTTGAAGAGGCAAACTTGGATTTCAGGCTAGGCTCTACCAACCACCGGCTGTGTAGCCTCAGCCTTTCATACCTCCTGTGTGGCTCTCTGTTTTCCTATCTGCAGTTTAGGGTGGTAATAAGAAACCCTACCTGTTCAAAGCCCATGGGGCTTCTTTCTTGCTATAAGCCCGTACGGAGAAGTCAGGATGGAGGTGTCAGAGCAGGGAAAGAGCCTCTATGCCAATGAGGAAAATGCAGGAGAATTGGTGGAGTCTGGAAAGGGACAGACAGGGCCAGGGAAAAGGAAACCATGTAATCGCCTGGTCGTTTTGTGGTTGTTTTTGGTGGAGGTAGGACCTGAAAGAATGATACCTGGTGGGAGAACACGCCGATGAGCTAAAATATCTTGACGAGCTTGCGTGAAGGGTGGCAGGCCTGGCGCAAGAAAGGCAGCAAAAAATATGGGTCTTCAGGTCACACAGACCCAAGCTGAAGCTTGACTGCATCTTATCCTAGCTGTGTGACTTTGGGCAAGGTGCTTAATCTCTCTGAACCTCATTGATCAAAGGCACTCCAAGTCCTCTCCTCATAGGGTTGCTGTGACGTCACAGCCTGAGGGACAATTGTGCAACTGCAGGTGTGCCTGTGAGTGTGTTTAGTGATGAAGCTTGCTCCTGAGAGCAAAAGGTCCCCTGTGAGCTAAGAGGGCAGAGCCTGAGGCGGCTAGAATGGGAAATCCTGGGTGTGGAGGCTGAGGGCAGAAGGATCCAAAGCTCTGGAAATGGAGAGCCCGAAGCAGCAGAGATTAGGGTCACCAACCATTTGGGCTTGCTGTCACTGGAAGTCTCATCTCCTGAGGAAATCCCCCAGCCCAGGAAAACCAGGACAGGGGGTCACCTTGGCCAAGCCAGTCTGGCACCAGCTCCCAGGGGAATGCAGATTCTGAGCAGAGAAGCAGAACAGAGCATGCCTAGATAGAGCAGACAAACTAAAAGAGACCAAGGTGCAACATCCAAAATATTTTAAGAGAAATGCTTGCTTCCAAAAATACACACACCAAGAGGTCTACCAGCCTCATCTGTCATGTTGAAAAATTAGCAGCACCATAATTATCTAATAATAGGAGAGTAATAAGGAACGGTTAAAGCAATGGTGTATCCAGACTGCGGCATCCTCAGTAGTTAATAACAAGCAAAAAGTATCTCTCGGTTGTCATAGTTTGGGTTTCTGCCGAAACAGACCCTAAGACAAGCATTAGAGTGCAAATTATGTATTCAAGAGGTGGAGGGAACACAGGAGAGGTGCGGGGCGGGTGGTGGAGGGGAGTGGGGAAGTGAGGCAGAGAAAGGAAGACAGTATTAAGGGGTGTGTTCTCAAGCTAGTTACCCCTGTGGGCCACTGGGGCTTATTCCTACAGGGGAGTTTAAGAAATGCCCCAGAGTTTTCATGCCCGAGAAGCAGTGCAGGAGCTGGCCGGATTAACCACTAACTCCTGAGGTCTCTTGGTTGCGGGCTGCTCCCTGGGCTGTTAATTTCCTGGCACTTTCAGCCAGCCTTTCCCTGCTTTTGGCAGCACATTGGGAAGGCTCTCAAGCCCAAAAACGTGGACGCTGGCAGTTAGAAGGCGTGCCAGGAAGTGGGAAGGCTCCAGGAATATAGCCGGTCGGGTACCAACAGAGTCTGCCAAGCATAAACGGTGTCATGGGGCTTCTCCTGATAACGTTAAGTACGTGTGTATGACGGCGGCAGCTGTGGGGGTTGGTGCAAAGGGCTATGCAAGGTGTGATTGCATTTTATTATTGAAATGTACACGTACACGTGTGTGTTTCCAGGTACATCTATACACGTGCAGAGAAAAGAAAGTACAAATAACATGCTATGATCAAGAACCAAAGCAGGATCCTCTATTTTCACAGTCTGACTTCTAAATAAGAATTAATTTTGTAATCAATACTGATTATTATTGTTATTGTTTTAAAAAAGAGGGTAATTAAAGAAATTGAATGCATCATGTATGAGAGGAAAAGCAGATAAAGGTCTAAAATGTATCCAACCCTTTTGGTTTGGATAAGTTTCAGAATTAGCTGGTTTTTCTATAATAGAAAAGTAAGACCTGTAGAAACCACATCTTATGAAACATCCCCTGGCCGGTAATCAGACACGTTAATATTGCTGTGCTCAGACATATGAACAGTCACACAAAGTGGGCTAAATAATGACTATAAAAAGCCTCACATCAGCGCAAACCAGGTTTTGCTGCCAAAGACATTTGTGCAAAACTTACATAAAATTTTTGCCTTTCTGTTGCAGACAAGGAATTGTAGATGGTAGTAAGGAAAGAGAGTTTCCAAAACTAGAGCCAATGTAACAGTGTCAGGAAGGTGGACTGGGCTTCCCTGGTAGCTCAGTGGATAAGAATCTGCCTGCCAATGCAGGAGACTCGGGTTTGATCCCTGGTCCAAGAAGAACCCCCATGCCACAGAGCAAGTAAGCCTGTGAGCCACAACTATTGCGCCTGTGCTCTAGGGCCCGGGCAGTGCCACTACGGAGCCCGTGTGCCACAACTAAT
Source organism: Tragulus kanchil (assembly GCA_022376925.1). Taxonomy (NCBI): domain Eukaryota; kingdom Metazoa; phylum Chordata; class Mammalia; order Artiodactyla; family Tragulidae; genus Tragulus; species Tragulus kanchil. The sequence goes on along the minus strand of JAIOJX010000001.1, from coordinate 91,840,417 downwards.
AGAGTCCACGCACCCCAGAGTCGATGCTCTGCAATAAGAGCCACATCATTGAGAAGCCTGCACACTGCAACTAGAGAATAGCCCCTACCCTTTGCAAGTAGAGAAAAACCTACACAGTGACAAAGACCCAGCACAGCCAAAAAGCAACAGAACAAGCATTTAAAAAAAAAAAAAAAAAAAGGAGGAGGAGCAGTTACTAAGCCCTCATGGAATAATACAGTAGTGGACTGCTTCTGCCCAGCTCCTACCTGGGGCACAGAGGCTAGAAGGGAGCCACCTGGACCCAGGAGCTTCTGGGGACCCCTACTTCCTGAGAAAGGACCCATGCCAACCTAGAGCCCCTCTTGGTGTGACAACCCAAACAATATGGGCAGTTGAATCCCCTGGGGCTCTTATGAAAATGCAGATTCTGATGCAGTGGGTCTGGGATGGGGCCCAATTGTCTGTATTTTTCATACGTTCCTATATGAGATTGATGCTGCTATTCTAGGGAATGGTGCTTTGAATAGTGATGCCATAAAGTCAATTCGATTGAACCAAAGTGGGTCTCCATATACTTCCACCCATCAGTCATGGCAGTGACAAAGAATGTGTCCAAGTGTCCTATAAGTCATTAGGTGGTTTTGTTTTGTTTTGTTTTGGATGGGTGCCAGCACGGAGAACATGACTGGGCAGGATGGTGGCATTGGGAAGGGAACCCGAATAAGAAAGACCATCTTCCTTTAGGAGCATGAAAACTTGAGAGATGGTGAGACCTGGACCAGAGAACTAATAAAAGCTTCATGAGAGGCGAGCAGAAGGGCAAATTCCTGGGCGTGACTATTTTAATGCTCTTTTATTATCTGGGTGTCTGAACTTCCCACCCAAACAGGTGATTGTGTGCATTTAAACTGAGCTCAGTAGACAGGGTATTGTATTGTGGAACTGTAGCTGTGGTCAGCCTCAGTGGAAAGGGTTTATATTCAATCACTCCTCCACCTTACCCTGCATACCACAACCTTGCTTTTTAATTCTCCTCCTTCTTACCTTCAGAAGGCAGAGAGGGGAGGATTGCCTGGAAAACACAGGTAGAGAGCAGAGGCCAACGGAACAGGTCCCCTTTGGAAGAATCTGTGCAGCCTGAAAAGAACCTATTATTTCAATAGCGATAGAAATCACAATCATGGTTATTTTGGAGAGTGGGCATTGATGGAATAGAGGCAGGAGGGGACCTTCTGACTGTAGGATAGGAGTCCTGAAAACATTCTATAACTTGATCTATCTAGGTGGTAGTTATATGGATACATACATCTGTAAAAAGTCATCCAGCTGTATGCTTCACCTTTGTGATCTTTACTGTGTGGCTGTCACATCGCAATAAAAATTGGGAAAAAAATGAAAAAGAATGTCAACCTTGGGATGAAGTACATGAGCCAGTTCTGGGCCCTCTCAGAGCATTGCCCAAGTAGCTGCTGGATCAGAGAAGTGATATTTGCCTAGAGGATTGTGTGCCTTTACCTGAGCTAAACTGACTACATGGCATGAATTCACCCTAGGTGTGACGATTAAGCTAATGAGACTTACGCAAAGATATCTCATGATTTCACAGTCACATAATATGTTTGTGAAATACCTTGCTTGGCAAAGATCCCCAATATCCATTCTACTCCTCCTCCTTAGTCACAGGAAATTCATGAGAAGTATCAATGTGCCCCAGCTTTTTCTGATCCTTCCTTACAGGTAGGTGTTTCTTGTCCCCATGAGGATGTCTAATTTCAAACCAGTGACACAGCAAGAGTGAGTCTTGAGAAGCTCTCCTTTAAGAGAAGATATGTCCTTCTACCTTTCTTCCGTATTACTGCCTACAGATGTGGTGGCTGGAGTTCTAGCAGCCATTTTTAGATCATGAGGACAAGGGAAGTAGTCCGGGGGGTGGTAAGTCAGTGAGCTGGAAGAAACCTTGATCCAGCTGTTTAACCTGAGCGAGAACTTTCTATTTTATTTAAACCCACAGTTATTTGGATTAGTTTTTGCTATCATATATTCCCAGTGATAGTCCCTTTGCCTGTGTGTGTTGGCATCTGATATTTCTCACAGTGTAGTACACGTTGGCCCCATAGTGACCGTGTCCCCTGGATCATGGGGTGGAGGGGAGGGGCATTGGGGAGACCCTATGCCAGAGAAGAAATAGAAGAGAAAGGCTAGGATTCAGGAGTGGTGAGGTGCATAAATGACTCCAAACTCTTCTCTTCCCTGTATCTCCATCCTTACCCTATGACTTTATAGCACCTCCTATTAGGGGATAAAGCCAATTTCCCTACCCTTTAATCTGGATTAGTCATGTGACTGGCTTTGACCAATGAGATAGGAATGAAAGTGACCCAATCAGAGGTCTGAAAAGCACTTGAGTACTGGGACTTGTTCCTTTGTTGTTCTTGGAACCCTTCAATGACCTTCGGAACAGCCCTGGCAGAGAGAGAGAGAGACGCCCCAGCCAACACACCAGCTGGATGGACCCATGATTAAGCCCATCAAAGATCCACAGAGGGCTTCCCCTGGTGGTCCAGTGGGTAGGGACACCGCCTTGCAGTGCAGGGGGCGCCGGTTTGATCCCTGGCCTGGGAAGATCCCATGTGCCACAGGGCGGCTGGACCGATGTGTCCAATTACCGAGCCAGAGCTCTGGAGCGCACGTGCCCAGAGCCGGCATTCTGCAACGACAGACGCCACCGCGATGGGAGGCCCACGGGAGCCAAAGAACAAAGACGGATGAAAATAGAGAAATGAAAGACCAATAGAAGTGGCCCGCCCACTCCCCTCCCTCCCCAACCCGACCCCCGCCCAAAATAAATAAATAAATCTTTAAAAAAAAAAAAAAAGATCCACAGAGCCCATCCCAAACCGCAAGAAGCACCTGGTCAAGCCACAGACTAGCAAAAAATAATAAACAGTCATATTTTGGATCACTAAATCTTGGGGTAGTTGGTTAAACAGCAACAGTTCACTAAGACAGGGGCCGTGGCTCCTGAATAGCAGTGTTCTCACCATCTTATCTCAGGATGATGGCACTGAAAAAGGAACCAAGGCTGATCTGGAAAGTACAAGGCACCCCAGTCCTGTGTCCCCCAGGGTTCTACCCTTAGCCCCCAATTCTTCTCATCTCTCAGCTACATATATACCGCCTTCAGGGGCGAAGAGAGAAGTTCTAGGGGGACCTCTCCATTCCTCGGCAGTGAGCCTTGAGGGGCATAGCATGTTGCTTTCCTAGGGCAAAAGGCAGGCTCAGCTCCAGGAGCCGAGAGAGGGACTGAGGTTGGAAGAAGATGCGGCCCTTGGGGCTAGTTGATGCCTTTAAAACATGCAGACTTACAGAGAGAACGAACGAGTCTTTTCTATTATAAAATATGTGCTTAGCATATTTATGTAATAATTTCACTACGCACAGTGAATTGAGTTCCTGCATTAGGGAGGGAGGTTTGCTTCACTGCTTTGACATACTCTGGTGGGTCCCCAGCCTTTGAGGAGGTGGTCCTCAGACACAAAAGGACCCCTGGCAGCTGAAAATGGTGAGGGTGACCTGGGGTGGGAACCTGGCTCCTGGGCCATGCCTGGCTTTTAGCTGCACTTTGATGGCCTTTCATATGCTGCCCCTGGTGGTCAGTGGGTAGGGACACCGCCTTGCAGTGCAGGGGCGCGGTTTGATCCCTGGCCTGGGAAGATCCCATGTGCCACAGGGCGGCTGGACCGATGTGTCCAATTCCCGAGCCAGAGCTCTGGGCGCCGTGCCCAGAGCCGGCATTCTGCAACGACAGACGCCACCGCGATGGGAGGCCCACAGGAGCCAAAGAACAAAGACGGAGGAAAATAGAGAAATGAAAGACCAATAGAAGTGGCCCCCCCACTCCCCTCCCTCCCCAACCCGACCCCCGCCCAAAATAAATAAATAAATCTTTAAAAAAAAAAAAAAAAGATCCACAGAGCCCATCCCAAACCGCAAGAAGCACCTGGTCAAGCCACAGACTAGCAAAAAATAATAAACAGTCATATTTTGGATCACTAAATCTTGGGGTAGTTGGTTAAACAGCAACAGTTCACTAAGACAGGGGCCGTGGCTCCTGAATAGCAGTGTTCTCACCATCTTATCTCAGGATGATGGCACTGAAAAAGGAACCAAGGCTGATCTGGAAAGTACAAGGCACCCCAGTCCTGTGTCCCCCAGGGTTCTACCCTTAGCCCCCAATTCTTCTCATCTCTCAGCTACATATATACCGCCTTCAGGGGCGAAGAGAGAAGTTCTAGGGGGACCTCTCCATTCCTCGGCAGTGAGCCTTGAGGGGCATAGCATGTTGCTTTCCTAGGGCAAAAGGCAGGCTCAGCTCCAGGAGCCGAGAGAGGGACTGAGGTTGGAAGAAGATGCGGCCCTTGGGGCTAGTTGATGCCTTTAAAACATGCAGACTTACAGAGAGAACGAACGAGTCTTTTCTATTATAAAATATGTGCTTAGCATATTTATGTAATAATTTCACTACGCACAGTGAATTGAGTTCCTGCATTAGGGAGGGAGGTTTGCTTCACTGCTTTGACATACTCTGGTGGGTCCCCAGCCTTTGAGGAGGTGGTCCTCAGACACAAAAGGACCCCTGGCAGCTGAAAATGGTGAGGGGAGTGACCTGGGGTGGGAACCTGGCTCCTGGGCCATGCCTGGCTTTTAGCTGCACTTTGATGGCCTTTCATATGCTGCCCCCATGAAACACACATGTGAAGGTACTTCCTGCAAAAAAACCCATTCAGGGTGCTGGGGTGGGAGTGGGGGGCTGCTATTTACTGGGAACGGTTCCCAGAAAGATGGGGCATTGGGAAAGTTGGAAGGCTGTCAGGTCCCAAGGATCTGGCCTCCTGGGCCACAGGTTGGGGTGAAATGCTATGAGATGTGGGGTTCACCTGGCAGAAAAGACACACCTCACCATGGCATTCGTCCTGCCCTTCTTTCTCCTCACAAAAGTTTCTCCCACTTTCTTCCCAATCCTTGCTCCTTTCACTTTCTTTCCCTCCCTCTCTTTTAATGTCTTTCCTGTTAACTTTTTCTATCTTAATTGGCCATAACGTGGACGTGAAATTCTTTTTATTATCTGCTATATTTATTGAATACAGTTTTATGTTCCTTGCTCTTAATTTTTAAAGTGGATGAGCTGAACATTTTATGGTTTTCTTTCAAAAATTTTTATATCGCAGCGCGAGTCATTAGGGCTGTTCACAAATATTCGGCTTCTCCATTTAGGCGCATGGCTGGATGGGACATCTCCTCCTATTGGGGACTTGAGAATCTGAATATAAGGAGCTCCCTTTAACATCCCCCACCCCTCAGCGGATGCGTGCCACTTTGTATACAATCACGGGTGTTTGCTCTCAGAAATGCAATGCCTTCTCCAGTCTCCAGGATGCTCAATCATCACCGCTCCTACTGGGCATCACAAGTTCAAAGTGCTGGGATGGGTCAGGTCTTCTTGTCTCCTTGCCCTGGCTCCTGCCTACACATCACAGGCACAGGATCCTAATCATTCTAGTGGCGGCCTGATGACAAGAAACCATGCACTATTTCAGTTGCTGGAGCCTTGGCAATCATTGCAATCTGGATAATTAGGTTTCCATGGAAGTTCCTTGGGGCAGGAATGAGCTTCCACAGGGATGCTCTTGGCAGCAGACAGGGATTTGGGCACTTCTGGGGCCACATGGTAGAAACCCCTTGTCAAGGTAGAACATAAAGGCTAGCCGGGAGTGGAGGAGTTTGGCAAAATGCAATGACAAAGCACTTGACCATGATCCCACAGGCTTATCCTTGTGGATTTTTTTTGTGCTGGAAGCACTTCCTTCATCTCTGGCAAGCACCTTGTATCTGGAGGAATGCCTTTTTTCACTCCGGAACATGTGCCACCTTTTGGCCTTTCTCACTGTTAGTTTCATCATTTTCCCAGACTAAATTAGTGACTGCAAAACATTCCCTTGCAAGGTGGTGGTTCAGAGCTGGGAACAAATGGCCCGCATGCAAATAGTGGTCCATCTCCTTGGAGAAATCACCGAAGTCCACCAGATGTAGCTGAATGCTAGAAAATGTTAGATGTCAAATGTTGGAGTCTGTGCAGCATGACAGAAGAGGGGGAATTTTCCTTCCTTACCCATCTTCCATTTCTCATCTCCTTCCCTTCATCCAGGGCCTTGGACCCTTGTAAGCCTCTTCCCATCTCTAAGGCACATTGTTCCTAAAGTCACCGCCCTCTTTCTCCAAGTCTCACTTTCTCAGTATAGCCGAACTCAAAACAGTGTTCGGAGGAAAGCAATTTTATTGGGCTCATTCTCACTAAAATGTGAGGGCCTTGGTGGGGAGGTGTGGAAAGCGGGAATGCCTTCATCCTCTCAGAAGAATTCCTATTTTTTTAAGACAAATCTCAGAAATCCAAACAGATGCCAAATCAGTAGCCCAGGTAGCAATGGAAAAGAAAACCTGTCAAGAGCAAGGAAGGAACGTGTTCTAGGAATTCACCTCCTGGGATCAGATCCCCAGAGCACAGCTCTTAATTATTAGAGCTTCTTTCTACCAGCCCACACAGTGTCTAAAACAAAAGTGTTTTTCAAACTGACTCTTAAGGTCACCATATTGAAGTTTCATGTTTGTGTATATGTATGTATATGTGTGTATGCGTGTATACACGTACATATGTGTAACTAAGGGGGCCTTGTAGGCAAAAGCAGCAGCAGCTGCCGGCAACCATGGCTAACTCTAGTGTCCATTAAAGCAGAGGACAGCCTAGGATAGGAGTAATGATGCCTTCTTCATGCCAACTTCAAACAATCGCTCCCATAACAAGGGAATAGCGTTGTCTGCAAAGCAATCTGGCATCTTGGGAAAGATAAACCCTTCTATGAGGGAGTGGGTGGTTGGGGGTGGGAAGGATAGATTTTTTCCATTCCTCAAAAACCACTTGCACGATATAAAATTAGTCACAGCCCCATGATAGTGGGAACAGCAATCGAATTCACAAGGTGACTAATTTTGCCTAAAAGCACAGTTCTCTGTGCCACAGGGTTGTGTCCAGAGTCCTGACAGAGGACATGGGCTTCAGGCCCTTCCATGGGGGTCCAGGGAGACACCTCCCACAAAGAAGCTGGGGGCCACAAAGGACCATTGTATCCCTTCCTTCATTCAGCAGCTTTGTCTGCAAGATAGAGGAAAGGCTAGTTCATATATTTCAAAGGAGCAAGTAATTAGTTCTCTTGGAATCTCGTTTTAGATTTTAATTCTTAGTCTCGGAGCCAAACTCTAGGAGCAAAAATTTCTATCTGCGGCTGGAGGGACTCAGTTCCGGAGCACTAAAAAAAGGCCCTGCTTCGGAGGCATTTTTCCATGCATGAATCAAATTATTCCAGCTGGGTTTTACCAACACGTAGGCAATCAAAACCTACTTTAACTTGCTATTTTATTCTTTGTTTACTAGTTCTATAAATACGATGATGGGTGTGCTTTTATATTGGGCTGGGAATGGGGGTGTGAGCAGGAAAAGCAGCAGCTGTTTGCAGCTACGGGTCACATGTAGGTTCGGGGTTTGCGGGGAGACGGGCCTGTTGCCATCGCCCTGTCTGTGATGAAGGCATCTCTGCCCACTGCAGTCTTGGGCTTGCAAGTGTGGTTACAACTCTTCCATTTGCCAGACCCCTACAGAGCACTTTGCCACCCTCCCTTCTTCCTGGGATGACAAGGCCAAGCTGGTTTTGCAGAAAGGGCATCCAAGCCTGGCAAGGAAAAACGAATCACATACTATTCAAATCCAGGGGAGAAGCCGACGCATACAAGTGGCAGACAGTTGTGGCCATGGCAGGAGAAGGAACATAAGATGAGGGGTTGGCCTCTGGTGGCCCTCTGCTCTGATAGCTGACAATTTGCTGAATTATGCTTGCATGCCAAGCCCCCGTGGATAAACCAGGATTAAGGGGTGAAGTGCCAGGGAGGCAGATTCTGACTCAGCATCAGGACGGATTTGATAAAGATTAGAGTTGTCTAAAATAAATTGGGCTGCCTTGGGGGCACAAGTGCCCAGCCTCTGCGTTTCTTTTCAAGCGTGGGGTGACCCTGAGAAGAGGCCGTGGAGAGAAGTCTCAGAGCTCCAAGGGACGTTGCATTCGGTGGCAGTTAGTGTCATCTCTACCTTGGGGAGGCAAACTTCCAAAGGAGGTGGTACACATGCTCCTTGGGTTCCCTGCCGCCTTTCCTATGTGGATGCAGCTCCTTCTGCCCTCAGGGACCAGAGACCCTCCTGTTAGAGCCTGCGCAGGGAAGCAGGGAGGAGGTCACACAGATTCAAATATAAGGTTCCAAGGGCAGCAAAGGCGGGTGGACATGTGGAAGGCCACATATATGTGCAGAACAGAACTGTGATAGCGGAGGCACAGGCTCTTGAAGGTCCAGGGCGTTACCTGGGAACAGTCAGAACTTCATCAGGCAAAGTATGTGCTTACTCCCATTCCTCCCCCCAGAGTTCTCAAGCCGCTGGAGGTCTGCACGGGCCCTTGCCGTGTGACAATCATGTTTACCTTGTCAGGCTGTATCTTCAGAGCTGTGGGGCCAGGCGACCATGTGTCCTGCCCAGCACTCAGTAGAGTGCACACTTCTGCCTCAATAGCCTTGCCAGGTTAGCCTGACAGACTGGGCTTTTACCCATAGCTCTGCTGGCCCCTGGAGGGCCTTGGGCTCCTACATACCCTTTCGGGCTGTCAGTGGTGCACATCTGCCTGAGATGTGGCGGTGAGCTTCAGCGTAGCCTGATGGGATGCTGGCCTGGCCCCGACCTGGACCCTCATCTGAAGAACTTACCCAAAGAAAGTGAAAGTGTTAGTAGCTCAGTCGTGTCTGACTCTTCCATCCCACGGACTGTAGCCCACCTGGCTCCTCCATCCATGGGATTCTCTAGGCAAGAATACTAGAGTGGGTTGCCATGCCCTCCTCCAGGGGATCTTCTCTCCCCAGGGGTCGAACCCATGTCTCTTACATCTCCTGAATTACAGGTAGATTCTTTACCATCAGAGCCACCAGGATACCCTAACCAGGGCTGGCTCTAATCTCTTTCCAGGCTCCTCCATCTTCTGTGGGACTTTCAGCGGAAACTAGATAAAGTTTGAAGGCTGCTACTTCCCCTGTTTCACGGCGTTTGTGGTTCCCACCACCCACAAGGCAAAGCCCCGCCCTCTTAGCCACTGCCCCTCCCCATTTAACAGCCTCATTCTCCAGCCCCGTCCGTTTGCACTGGCCCAGACCCACTGAGCATGTTCTCCCAACACCTCTGCCATGCTTACCTCTTCATGCCTTTGTGCAGGCTTTCGCTTCCATCTCAAATGCCTTTCTTTCTGGAGTTGACGTCCTGCTGGCCTCATCAGTTCACCCAGTTCAGGTGCTTAAGGATGTCATGGCAGACTCTCCAGAAATCTTATTTTCATGAGCACCTTTAGATCCCTCGAAAGATGACTTTAAGACCTCGGAGTGTTTAATCATACCACCCTGAGGGATTTATTATGCTCCTCTAAAAATAGAAGCTCACCAAAAGTTGACCCAGTCTCTGGCAGGAGAGCGAGGACCCCCGTCAGGAGTGACGGCGCTCCCCACCCACACAGAGGGGCAGTTGAAGGGCAGGCTGTATCTTCAGAGCTGTGGGGCCAGGCGACCATGTGTCCTGCCCAGCACTCAGTAGAGTGCACACTTCTGCCTCAATAGCCTTGCCAGGTTAGCCTGACAGACTGGGCTTTTACCCATAGCTCTGCTGGCCCCTGGAGGGCCTTGGGCTCCTACATACCCTTTCGGGCTGTCAGTGGTGCACATCTGCCTGAGATGTGGCGGTGAGCTTCAGCGTAGCCTGATGGGATGCTGGCCTGGCCCCGACCTGGACCCTCATCTGAAGAACTTACCCAAAGAAAGTGAAAGTGTTAGTAGCTCAGTCGTGTCTGACTCTTCCATCCCACGGACTGTAGCCCACCTGGCTCCTCCATCCATGGGATTCTCTAGGCAAGAATACTAGAGTGGGTTGCCATGCCCTCCTCCAGGGGATCTTCTCTCCCCAGGGGTCGAACCCATGTCTCTTACATCTCCTGAATTACAGGTAGATTCTTTACCATCAGAGCCACCAGGATACCCTAACCAGGGCTGGCTCTAATCTCTTTCCAGGCTCCTCCATCTTCTGTGGGACTTTCAGCGGAAACTAGATAAAGTTTGAAGGCTGCTACTTCCCCTGTTTCACGGCGTTTGTGGTTCCCACCACCCACAAGGCAAAGCCCCGCCCTCTTAGCCACTGCCCCTCCCCATTTAACAGCCTCATTCTCCAGCCCCGTCCGTTTGCACTGGCCCAGACCCACTGAGCATGTTCTCCCAACACCTCTGCCATGCTTACCTCTTCATGCCTTTGTGCAGGCTTTCGCTTCCATCTCAAATGCCTTTCTTTCTGGAGTTGACGTCCTGCTGGCCTCATCAGTTCACCCAGTTCAGGTGCTTAAGGATGTCATGGCAGACTCTCCAGAAATCTTATTTTCATGAGCACCTTTAGATCCCTCGAAAGATGACTTTAAGACCTCGGAGTGTTTAATCATACCACCCTGAGGGATTTATTATGCTCCTCTAAAAATAGAAGCTCACCAAAAGTTGACCCAGTCTCTGGCAGGAGAGCGAGGACTCCCGTCAGGAGTGAGGGCGCTCCCCCACCCACACAGAGAGGGCAGTTGAAGGGCAGGAGTCCTGGTCAGTCATGTGTTTGAGCCCAGCACTGGGAATGTCGGTTCTGGGTCCCAGTTCCTGGAAAAGTCAGCCTAAGTTATACTGTTTGGGAGTCTTGGAGCTTTATAATCACTCAGAGATCAAACCACATAATTTCAGCAGTAATTACTCAAAGAGGAAAATCCTTGAACCTCAGAGGCAATAAAACCTCAGTGACCTGCAAAATACAGAGACAGCTGTGGGCAGCGGGGTAGCCTGGAGCATCAAACAAAATGCTGGCTTGTGGTAGGGAGTGAACTAGTCAAAGATAACAACTGCAGAAATTTTATGAGCAAAGGAGGGGTCCTTGTGCCCCTGGAATCATCAACCAAATCCCTGTGACTCCTCTTCCCACCATCTAACCTCCACCTATGAACGAACTCCTACTCACTAGCCACGCCCTAGTTGAAAATGCCCTCTTTTCTGAGAAAGTTGGCCAGATTCACAGCCCTTTACCTGTCCTCCATTTTGATGACTTTCACAGGCCTTCCCTGCCTCCAGCTCAGTGCAAGACACCATTGAACACCATTTACCATCCAACCTCATACTTTCAAAAATCACCATAGGCTTTGATTGACCAAAGACTCACTTGTGTTTCTGGTTTTCTGTGCTAGACCTTGAATAAAAAGCCAGTTCTCCTTCTCCGTTGTTCTCTGCTTTAGACTAGGTACTCTCTTTCTGGAACAGACTTGCCCCAGCCCTGGCACAGATTCAGTTCCTTTTGCTCTATGCCCTGCAGCTATAGGCCAGCTCGGCGGCTCCCACACGCAGTCCTGGCTTCCAGAACTGAAGCCTGGGCACACCTCCAAGGCTCTCGGTTGCACTGTGTGGGAGAGTAGACATCCCAGCAATGGGAGTCATTCCCATGTCCACGCTCCTGCTGCTCATTTGCCCTCCACTCCTCCATATCACCCTCTTGCATCTTTGTCTCTCTCTCTTGTCAGCCTATGCTTCTCAGAGGCTGGGACCCTGTTTTATTATTCAGCACCTCTGCAAAACTTCATGTGTGGCCTGAAACCTAACAGGTGGGGCTAGATCATATTATCTGTCCATCATCCTTTCTTTAGTCCTTGTCTCTGCCACAGTTTACTGTGGACAGAAAATATCTCCCCATCGTCTGCCTTTGAGCTTAGCCATGTGAATTGCTTTGGATGGTAGAATGTGGGAGAAACTGACAGTGTGTCCATTAAAGGCTGAAGCTTTCCAGCAAGATTCCCTCTTGAATCTTGTGTCCTCTGCTATGAAAAGACCATGTCCCAGGCAGTTCTTGCTTCTTCAGCCTGGGCCTCATATAGCACAAACAAGAAACCAGACGACAGCCTGGACTCAAAACTAGCCCAGCCAGCCTGCAGATCTGCAACTGTGAAATAAACATTAGTAGCTGGAAATCATTGAGATTTGGGGAACTGTTTGTTACAGAGTGTGATAATGCCAAAAAAAACTAACTACTACACAGTCCTTAAGGATATTTTTGAGGATAAACCAAGAGGAACAAATGAGTGAAAGCAAAACTCATTCTCAAGAGTGTCAGCTCAACACCATTGAACACCATTTACCATCCAACCTCATACTTTCAAAAATCACCATAGGCTTTGATTGACCAAAGACTCACTTGTGTTTCTGGTTTTCTGTGCTAGACCTTGAATAAAAAGCCAGTTCTCCTTCTCCGTTGTTCTCTGCTTTAGACTAGGTACTCTCTTTCTGGAACAGACTTGCCCCAGCCCTGGCACAGATTCAGTTCCTTTTGCTCTATGCCCTGCAGCTATAGGCCAGCTCGGCGGCTCCCACACGCAGTCCTGGCTTCCAGAACTGAAGCCTGGGCACACCTCCAAGGCTCTCGGTTGCACTGTGTGGGAGAGTAGACATCCCAGCAATGGGAGTCATTCCCATGTCCACGCTCCTGCTGCTCATTTGCCCTCCACTCCTCCATATCACCCTCTTGCATCTTTGTCTCTCTCTCTTGTCAGCCTATGCTTCTCAGAGGCTGGGACCCTGTTTTATTATTCAGCACCTCTGCAAAACTTCATGTGTGGCCTGAAACCTAACAGGTGGGGCTAGATCATATTATCTGTCCATCATCCTTTCTTTAGTCCTTGTCTCTGCCACAGTTTACTGTGGACAGAAAATATCTCCCCATCGTCTGCCTTTGAGCTTAGCCATGTGAATTGCTTTGGATGGTAGAATGTGGGAGAAACTGACAGTGTGTCCATTAAAGGCTGAAGCTTTCCAGCAAGATTCCCTCTTGAATCTTGTGTCCTCTGCTATGAAAAGACCATGTCCCAGGCAGTTCTTGCTTCTTCAGCCTGGGCCTCATATAGCACAAACAAGAAACCAGACGACAGCCTGGACTCAAAACTAGCCCAGCCAGCCTGCAGATCTGCAACTGTGAAATAAACATTAGTAGCTGGAAATCATTGAGATTTGGGGAACTGTTTGTTACAGAGTGTGATAATGCCAAAAAAAACTAACTACTACACAGTCCTTAAGGATATTTTTGAGGGATAAACCAAGAGGGAACAAATGAGTGAAAGCAAAACTCATTCTCAAGAGTGTCAGCTCAACCCCAGATACAGTTCATAGTAACTCAGTGGTTCTCCAGATGATCTCCACATCACCTGGGAACTTTTCAGAAATGCAAATACTGGGGCCTTTCCCTGGACCTACTGAAATAGAAACTTTAGGGGCAGGGCCCAACAGCCTGTGTTTCCACAGGCCCCTGTTTGAGCACCACTTTAGTCACTGCTGAAATAGAACAGCTTTTTTTCAATCTAAGAACCATTTATTTCCTTAAATGCAGACACTCCAGAATTTTAACTAATGGAGCCCAATTAACCAAATGCCTTGACTATCTCCAACACCATCATCCCATTTAATCTAAGGTGTCCTGAGGCATTCCATCCAAGCACAGAATTTTTCAGTCTAGTGGCTCTCAACCTTTGCTACACAATAGAATGTCTTGGAAGCTTTTTAAAAAATCCTGATGCCCAGGTCACACCTTGACCCATGAAAAACAGAATCTCTCGAGATGTGACCCAAGCATCGGGATTTTTTTTCCCAAGCTTTCTCAGGTTATTTTAATGGGTGGTCAAGGTAACAAATGACCCTTTCTTTTTTTAAGGGACCGAGCTGGTCCAGCCTCAGTCCCTCTGTGACTGGCTGCCTGCTCTCAACTCTCCACAGGGAAAAGCATTGTATATATCCTTCCTGCACCAGGTCTTAACAATCTAAAGGCTTGTTGTTACATATTGGATGGATAAGCAACAAGATCCAACTGCGTTAACACAGGGATATCCAGTATCCTGGGATAAACCAGAATGGAAAAGAATATAAAAACAATATAGGGCTTTCCTGGTGGTCCAGTGGGTAAAGAGTCCACCTTGCAGTGTAAGGTGCACCAGTTCGACCCCTGGTCCAGGAAGATCCCACATGCTGAGGAACAGCTGGACCAGTGTGTCCAATTATGAGCCATTGCTCTGGAGCGTATGCTCCCAGAGCTGGTGCTCTGCAACAAGAGATGCCACTGCGATGGGAGGCCCACACAGGCCAAAGAATAAAGATGGATAAGAAAATAAATGATGACCTGGAGGCAAAAAAATAATAATAATAATGTTTTTTAAAAAACAATATATATATACACACACACACATATATAGGTGTGTGTGTGTATAACTGAGTCACTTTGCTATACAGAAGTAATTAACACAACATTGCTAATCAACTATATGTCAATAAAAAAATAAGAATAAGAATCTAATGACCTTTTAAAGGTCCTATGTCTTGGGCACATTTGTGGTTTTTTTTTTTTTAAAGATTTATTTATTTATTTATTTTGGGCGGGGGTCGGGTTGGGGAGGGACGGAAGCAGGCGGGCCACTTCTATTGGTCTTTCATTTCTCTATTTTCATCCGTCTTTGTTCTTTGGCTCCTGTGGGCCTCCCATCGCGGTGGCGTCTGTTGTCGCAGAGTGCAGGCTCTGGGCGCATGCGCTCCAGAGCTCCGGCTCGGTGATTGGACACATTGGTCCAGCCGCTCCGCGGCACGTGGGATCTTCCCAGGCCAGGGATCGAACTGGCACCCCTTGCACTGCAAGGTGGTGTCCTTACCCACTGGACCACCAGGGGAAGCCCCATTTGTGATATTTTTAAGAGACAGGATCAAACCAACTAGACCTTGGGGAAGTATGGTACATGGGCTGTAAGGATGTGGAGTTACTTCACTTAGTCATTCGTTCTTTCTGCGTATCCAGGGTGCCTTCCACCTGCCAGGCAGCGTGCTAAGCACTTGCAAGTCTTACCAGCAGCCAAACTGAGTCAAGCAGTCTCGGAGAGTATCTGGCTAATAGGCCCTCAACACAAGCTTGCACTCTGGAGCATCACTAATAGTAGTGAGTTCCCTGGAGAGATGTAGGTGCCTAGTCCCCTCTCAGGAGGCCAACTAGCTGTCAACCCTTCGGTTCTGGTGCAGCCGGGAAGGAACCTGAATCAGGGTGGCTTAATTTCACCTGTTGCCTCTTCCACATACGGCTTTTCTCTCTGGAAGCTTTCCCTTCCCTTTTCAAAACTCCATCAGCCTACCAGCCCCCTGAAGAGCCCTCCCTTGTTTGGCTGTCTTAGGCAGAGGTACTCTTCCACCCCACCTAAGCAAACCTTGAGCTGAGGATTCTAGTGCAAGCAACTTCTGAAAGAGGTGCTCCCTGCAGACACTAGGAAGTGGGTGGGGCAAGCAGGACAGGTAAAGGAGGAAGCCAGTCTCATGCGCATGCATGCTCTTGGACCTACCAGCTCTGCAAAGGGGAGCTTCAACTTGACCTTGCTGGGCCCAGGGCACAAGAGCAAGTCTTTTACACTCCTGTGCCCCGCAAGCATTGGCACTTGGCTAAGGGCCACCCTGGGGCAGGGTGGGGGAGTGTAAACTCCCAGGCACTTCCACTCTCCACGCCCAAGAGCAAGCCTGCCAAGAATGAGAGGTGCAGCCCACTGGGAGCAAAACCACTGGAGGCTTCAGGGAGGGGCAGGCAGAAATGGCAATGAGGATCCAAGGTGAGGCTTCCAAATTTAGCAACTGAAAATACAGGATGGCCAGTTATATTTGCATTTCAGACAGGCTGTCAATCTTTTTCTTTAGTATCAGTTCAAGCTTCCCAGGTGGTGCTGTGGTAAAGAATCCACCTCCCAATGCTGGAAACACACAAGATGCAGGTTTGGTCCGTGGGTGGGGAAGATCCCCTGGAGGAGGAAATGGCAGCCCACTCCATTATTTGTGCTCCAGAATCCCATGAACAGAAGAGCCTGGAGGGCTACAGTGCATGGGGTCACACAAAATTGGACACGACTGAGCAACCACTGTTTAGAATATACTGACAAATATTATTTATCTGAAATGCAAACATACCTGGCTGTCCCGTATTTTAGCAGGCACCTCTAGTTCCGAGGTGATGCTGTAGGCCTTTAATGCTGTGCACATGTATTCTGAAGACCCTCTGGTATTGTCCTGGGTCACTGCTTAGAGTACTGGAGAGTCAGCTACTGTGGTGTGACTCTGGGCGAAGTTCTAGCCTGAAAAGATAGTGGCAAACCAGTACTGCCTTGTTGGCCCCTGTAACACCTTTTCGGCATTAGACTAGAGTTGTGAGGCTTACTCGGAGCCCAACTCAGAGCCACCCTATCCTAATGACAGGGATAAAACCATGTCTGATGCCCAGTCTGTCCACCTGCCCTGGGGTCAGAGATCAAGGTGCTAATGGCCTTCTGACAGCCTGAGCCTCGAGTCCTAGGCCGGTCTGTTACTTGGTCAGCCTGGCCCTCTCATTAAGTGTTTTTGCATCCTTTTACCAGTCTTTAAATAACCAAAAGAAGGTTCCAAGGATTCTGGGAGTTGTCTTGATGGCTGGCAGGTCCTGAAAATAAGTTGGGATTGATTGATTATGGTTATAGCCAGCAGGCCTCACCGTGGGCGCCCCTGGCCCATGCATAATATAAAATATACAAACAGCAGACAGGGAACAAAGCCAAGACTATAGCTCTTTACTTTGATTTGTGATCAGCTTTTTTGAAATCCCCTATATTTGGAAGACTGAGAATGAATATGATCCATCTTCACAGCCCTGGTCTTTCCCAGGGTCCCGAGAACTCTGGGGCTAAGGAGATAGATGCAAAATACAGGCAGTGTTCAGGTCTTTCATGGGGTGAACCAGGGTAAACGGAGTGGAAGGCTGCAGGCAGTTAGATGGTTTTGTGAGATTAAGGTGTGGATCTGCATAGATGATCACCTCTCAGGAAGTCTCACTCATAATCTTTTTTTTTTAGAATGAATGAAGACATAGGAGGGACAGGAAATACCTCTTGATGGAAAACCTGGGTCACTGGTGACATTGCTGAATTACTCAACCCTGAGTACTGACTGAGTTGCTCAAAATGGAAGAGAATACATTTTTCTTATTATTTAAAAATGGAAAATGTCTCCTAAATGATCCTAAAGGCTCTTAAAGTCTTGAGGTATTTTAAAAGGGTATTTCCATGTAAAAACATTAGGCATTTCATCTCCTAAAGTATGAACACTTGGAAAAAATCTCAGAATTGATCCTCTGTAATGCTTCCCCTGGTGGCTCAGTGGTAAAGAATCCACCTGCCAATGCAGGAGACGGAAGCAATCCCTGGGGTGGGAAGATCCTTGGAGGAGGAGATAGCAACCCACTCCAGCGTTCTTGCCTGGGGAATCCCATGGACAGATGAGCTTGGTGGACTAGAGTCATGAGGTTGCAAAGAGTCAGACACAACTTAGTGACTAAGCAACAACTAAAAAAGAATTTATATGTAAATAATTTATTTAGGGGACTGTCTCAGGAAGCATTGTAGATGGTGGGAAAGCAAAACAGGGAAGAGGAGGTAAGCAACAATCATGCATTACTGAGTGGTGGAAGTCAGGACTGAATCCCACTGCTGGGAAACAGTGGACAACAGTTCTCAAACTACTTATAGTGAAGGATTAGAGTTTGTTTGTTTGTTTTAATCTTCAGTGGACGAGTACTTCCCCCCACCCCGTACTTTTTTCTTTTCATGGCAGGGCCATGTGGCATGTGGGATCTTAGTTTCCCCCATGATACTTTTGAATGGACAAATAAAAATGAATTATTATAATAATTTTAAAACATACAATACATAAACCCCAATTTTTTAAAAAAAGTTTGCATGACATATGACTACTTTATGAAATTACTGCAAGTTTCAAAATGCTTAATCTCAATTTTGGTACTTTTTGCAAACCAGTTAGAGACAGTGCCCAGACTGGCACCAGCCCAAGGACCAAACTTTGTACCCGTGTCTCTGATTTCACCCTGGCGAGGGGCTACAGGGAGCTACAGTACTTATGTACCCATGCGTTGGTTGAGGCTTGCTCCCAAGGTAGTGGGCACCAGTCCTCTCTCACTCTGTGTATAGGTGCAGTAAAATCCCTTGGACAAAGAGATGCAGAGGGCTGACAACTGGAAGGAAATACATGGGTTTCTTCAATTACTAAACCCTGAGTACTGACTGAGTTGCTCAAAATGGAAGAGAATACATTTTTCTTATTATTTAAAAATGGAAAATGTCTCCTAAATGATCCTAAAGGCTCTTAAAGTCTTGAGGTATTTTAAAAGGGTATTTCCATGTAAAAACATTAGGCATTTCATCTCCTAAAGTATGAACACTTGGAAAAAATCTCAGAATTGATCCTCTGTAATGCTTCCCCTGGTGGCTCAGTGGTAAAGAATCCACCTGCCAATGCAGGAGACGGAAGCAATCCCTGGGGTGGGAAGATCCCCTTGGAGGAGGAGATAGCAACCCACTCCAGCGTTCTTGCCTGGGGAATCCCATGGACAGATGAGCTTGGTGGACTAGAGTCATGAGGTTGCAAAGAGTCAGACACAACTTAGTGACTAAGCAACAACTAAAAAAGAATTTATATGTAAATAATTTATTTAGGGGACTGTCTCAGGAAGCATTGTAGATGGTGGGAAAGCAAAACAGGGAAGAGGAGGTAAGCAACAATCATGCATTACTGAGTGGTGGAAGTCAGGACTGAATCCCACTGCTGGGAAACAGTGGACAACAGTTCTCAAACTACTTATAGTGAAGGATTAGAGTTTGTTTGTTTGTTTTAATCTTCAGTGGGAGTACTTCCCCCACCCGTACTTTTTCTTTTCATGGCAGGGCCATGTGGCATTGGGATCTTAGTTTCCCCATGATACTTTTGAATGGACAAATAAAATGAATTATTATAATAATTTTAAAACATACAATACAAAAACCCCAATTTTTTAAAAAAAGTTTGCATGACATATGACTACTTTATGAAATTACTGCAAGTTTCAAAATGCTTAATCTCAATTTTGGTACTTTTTGCAAACCAGTTAGAGACAGTGCCCAGACTGGCACCAGCCCAAGGACCAAACTTTGTACCCGTGTCTCTGATTTCACCCTGGCGAGGGGCTACAGGGAGCTACAGTACTTATGTACCCATGCGTTGGTTGAGGCTTGCTCCCAAGGTAGTGGGCACCAGTCCTCTCTCACTCTGTGTATAGGTGCAGTAAAATCCCTTGGACAAAGAGATGCAGAGGGCTGACAACTGGAAGGGCAGGGAGCGTTACATGGTAAGGGCCAAAGGGCTCTGGGTGGAGTAGCCACACCCTTCTGGATTCCCATGGCAGGAAAGGACCACGAAACCATTGGACCAGCCTCTTCTGCAGGGGATGGAAAAACTGGTCCCTGGGCCACTCATTGCCCCACTGTGGCACTCAGATGTCATTGAGTAACAGTGCTGCCTAGACTAGGGGAGAGGGATGGGCCCTCATCACTTGCCTGCCTTGGCATTCTTCTAGACCTCTGCTTACCTAGACTCTGGCGCCAGAGGGACAACAGCCAACTGGGAGACAGGTGGTGTTATCTGCAGCAGCACTAACTCCCACAGGGATGAGGCCTGGTTAAACTCTCATCTGCCCACTAATCTGCTGGGGAGTGGAGGAAAGGTCTGGGGATTAGCACAAAGCCAGGGCGAGACCACAGATCTCCTGGCTTGAACCCACAGCCTGACCCTCTGAGGCTCTGTTTCCTCATCCATACAATGGAGATGCTAACCTGTGCCCTACTTATGTCACAGGCCTGTTGTAAGGATCAAGTGAGATAAATAAGTGAAAGAAGTTTTCGAAAAGTTTAAAGCCCTCTCGAGCTGTCATCCCTGAGTCATCTGGCACCCTCAATTCACAGAAGATAGACCCCAACTCAGTAGTGATTTCAAAAGATCTCTGATTAAATTCAACACAGGCTCTTGATTTGGATCCTCGGTCAGAAAACTAGTGCTGTAACGTACATTATTAGACACTTAGCACTCTCTGAAAAGGCCCATATAGTAAATAATACTCTCAATGTCAGATTTCCTGAATTTAGTCCATTGTACTATGGTGACATAGAAGAATGTCCATGTTCCTAAGAGATACATGCAAAAATATTTAGGATTAAGATATCACCATGTCTGTAATTTACTCTTTACTGTGTCAGCCATAACAGTAACAATAATAATATTAGTAGCAATAAAAATGATAATCATATGTATGTCTGTACAGAGAGAGGGAGGTGCTTCCCAGGTGGTGCTAGTGGTAAAGAACCCACCTGCCAAATGCAGAAGATCCCCCTCCAGGGTTGGGAAGATCCCCAGGAGGAAGGCATGGCAAACCACTCCAGTATTCTTGCCTAGAGAATCCCATGGACAGAGGAGCCTGGTGGGCTACAGTCCATAGGGTTGCAAACAGTTGGACATGACTAAAGTGACTGAGCACACACACATCTCATAATAAATCCCCTTCTGCTTAAACAATTTAGATTGGACTCTTTGTTTGCAAGGAAGAACCTTGAGCTGCTGGAGAGGCAATTTAAATATTCTGCCAAATTAAAAAGAGATAAAACTAGTGTCTATTTTTTTTTTTTTTTGGCCACTTCTATTGATCTTGCATTTATTTCTCTTTGTTTTTTGGCCTGTGTGGGCCTCCTATCGCAGTGGCCTCTCTCGTCACAGAGCACCGGCTCTGGGCGCATGTGCTCCAGAGCTCTGGCTTGGTAGTTGGACACATGGGTCCAGCCACTCTGCGGCACACAGGATCTTCCCAGGCCAGGGATCGAACCAGTGCCCCTTGCACTGCAAGGTGGTGTCCTTACCCACTGGACCACCAGGGAAGCCCAAAACTAGTCTTTTTTTAAAAAATTTTCTCTCGGTAGTTTTTTCTCTTTTTTACCATGTTTAAAGGTTTTATTGAATTTGTTACAATATTGCTTCTGTTTTCTATTTTTGTTTTTTGACCTAGAGGCATGTGGGATCTTAGCTCCCCAACCCCCTGCCTGGGAAGGCAAAGTCAACCACTAGACCACCAGAGAAGTCCAAAGTGTCTTTTTTTTAATGCAAGCATTAAGAGATACAACATGGCCGGGAACCTAAAAAATATCCTTGCACCCATTCGATCAATATCCCTCCAAAGGCAACCATTGATATGATTCTTATCACCATAGATTATTTTTGCCCGGTTTTGAACCTCGTGGAATAAGGCTCAGTCTTTTCTTTTTTACTGTGAGATTCATCCCTGGTCCTTCTTTTTTAATGCTGTGCAGTAACCCAGAGTTGATTTCTCCATCCTCATATTGACAGACACCTGGTGACTTCCAGTCTGGGGCATAAAATGATTCTTGCCTAGGGGGGTAAAGAACCCACCTGCCAAATGCAGAAGATCCCCCTCCAGGGTTGGGAAGATCCCCAGGAGGAAGGCATGGCAAACCACTCCAGTATTCTTGCCTAGAGAATCCCATGGACAGAGGAGCCTGGTGGGCTACAGTCCATAGGGTTGCAAACAGTTGGACATGACTAAAGTGACTGAGCACACACACATCTCATAATAAATCCCCTTCTGCTTAAACAATTTAGATTGGACTCTTTGTTTGCAAGGAAGAACCTTGAGCTGCTGGAGAGGCAATTTAAATATTCTGCCAAATTAAAAAGAGATAAAACTAGTGTCTATTTTTTTTTTTTTTTGGCCACTTCTATTGATCTTGCATTTATTTCTCTTTGTTTTTTGGCCTGTGTGGGCCTCCTATCGCAGTGGCCTCTCTCGTCACAGAGCACCGGCTCTGGGCGCATGTGCTCCAGAGCTCTGGCTTGGTAGTTGGACACATGGGTCCAGCCACTCTGCGGCACACAGGATCTTCCCAGGCCAGGGATCGAACCAGTGCCCCTTGCACTGCAAGGTGGTGTCCTTACCCACTGGACCACCAGGGAAGCCCAAAACTAGTCTTTTTTTAAAAAATTTTCTCTCGGTAGTTTTTTCTCTTTTTTACCATGTTTAAAGGTTTTATTGAATTTGTTACAATATTGCTTCTGTTTTCTATTTTTGTTTTTTGACCTAGAGGCATGTGGGATCTTAGCTCCCCAACCCCCTGCCTGGGAAGGCAAAGTCAACCACTAGACCACCAGAGAAGTCCAAAGTGTCTTTTTTTTAATGCAAGCATTAAGAGATACAACATGGCCGGGAACCTAAAAAATATCCTTGCACCCATTCCCGATCAATAACCCTCCAAAGGCAACCATTGATATGATTCTTATCACCATAGATTATTTTTGCCCGGTTTTGAACCTCGTGGAATAAGGCTCAGTCTTTTCTTTTTTACTGTGAGATTCATCCCTGGTCCTTCTTTTTTAATGCTGTGCAGTAACCCAGAGTTGATTTCTCCATCCTCATATTGACAGACACCTGGTGACTTCCAGTCTGGGGCCATTATGAATAAAGCTGCTATGAACATTCTGTACCCATAGCTGAAAGTGGAGTTGCTGGCCAGTCAGCTTAGGACTAACTAGCAGATATTGTTAAACAGCCGTCCAGAGGGGTTGGAATTTATATCCCCACCAGCCCTGTACAGGACAAAGATCTTTGAAACATATTAAAATAACCTACAAGAGTAAGGTTGTCTGCATCTACCAAGACTGATCATAGTCGAAGTGATACTGATTATGAGAAGTTTGAGGTGAGGACCTCATAGAAGTCTATCGCTTATTCTACTGCAGAGACCCTGAGGTACACAGGTTCAGGTGGAAATTTTTCAGACTTCCAGTACCCAGACTCTTGGAACAGGCAAAGTGCGATAGCATAGAGAGAGAACAGAGCCCTACAACCCAAACAATCTTAAAAGGTCAAATTCTGGCACAATGGAGTACAAAGGGGTTATTTTCCACTCCTTCCACTTTATCCCACCAATTCCAGGTTGGAGTTCTTGCTCCCTTGATCATAACTTCCTATTCATTCCATCCAGTCAGTTCCTTCCTAAAGAAAGGAAAATCCCTGGGCTTTCATTTAGGAATGCAGACTTGGAAGGTGTATAGACCTACGTTTGAATCCTAGCCAGGGCCAGGGCCAGGGCTACGGTGAGGCAAACAATGTGTTCAGTTAAGTTCAGTTGCTTAGTCGTGTCTGACTCTTTGCAACCCCATGGACTGCAGCACACCAGGTTTCCCTGTCCTTCACCATTGCCCAGAGCTTGCTCAAACTCGTGTCTATTGAGTCAGTTATGACATCCAACCATCTCGTCTTCTGTTGTCCCCTTCTCCTTTGGCCTTCTATCTTTCCCAACATCAGGGTATTTTCCAATGAGGCATTGCTTCACATCAGGTGACCAAAGTATTGGAGCTTCAGCTCAGCATCAGTCCTTCCAATGAATATTTAGAGTTGATTTCCTTTAGAATTAACTGGTTTGATCTCCTTGCTGTCCAAAGGACTCTCAAGAGTCTTCTCCAGCACCACAGTTCAAAAGCATCAGGTTTTTGGCAGTCAGCCTTCTTTATGGTCCAGCTCCCACATCCATACATGACTACTGGGAAAACCATAGCTTTGAGTGTAGGGACTTCTGTTGGCAAAGTGATGTCTCTGATTTTGAATACACTGTCTAGGTTTGCCATAGCTTTTCTTCTAAGGAGCAAGCGTCTTTTAATTTCACGGCTGCAGTCATCATCTGCAGTGTTTTTGGAGCCCAAGAAAATAGTCTGTCATTGTTTCCATTGTTTGCCCATCTATTTTCCATGAAGTTGATAGATGACGGTAGATATGAAAACCGCTGACCTCCTTACGAAGTCTGACTATTCACCCCTTTCAAAGTGATGGGGACCGGATGCCATGATCTTCGTTTTTTGAATGTTGAGTTTTAGGCCAGCTTTTTCATTATTGTCTTTCACCTTCATCAAGAGGCTCTTTAGTTCCTCTTCACTTTCTGCCATAAGGGTGGTGTCATCTACATACCTGAGGTTATTGATCTCCCGGCAATCTTGATTCCAGCTTATGCTTCATCCAGACAGGCATTTTGCTCAATGTACTGTACATATAAGTTAAATAAGCAGAGTGACAATATACAGCCTTGATGTTCTCCTTTCCCAATTTGCAACCAGTCCATTGTTCCATGTCCAGTTCTAACTGTTGCTTCTTGTCCTGCATACATGTTTCACAGGAGGCAGGTAAGGTGGTTTGGTATTCCCATCTCTTTCAGAATTTTCCAGTTTGTTGTGATCCACACAGTCAAAGGCTTTAGCGTAGTCAATGAAGCAGAACTAGATGTTTTCCTGAAATTCCCTTGCTCTTTCTATGATACATCAGATGTTGGCAATTTAATTTCTGGTTCCTATGCCTTTTCTAAATACAGCTTGTACGTCTGGAATTTCTCAGTTCACATACTATTGCATTTTGAGCATTATTTTGCTAGCATGTGAAATGAGTGCAATGGTGCAGTAGTTTGAACATTCTTTGTCATTGTCCTTCTTTGGGACTGGAATGAAAACTAATCTTTTCCTTTAGAATTAACTGGTTTGATCTCCTTGCTGTCCAAAGGACTCTCAAGAGTCTTCTCCAGCACCACAGTTCAAAAGCATCAGGTTTTTGGCAGTCAGCCTTCTTTATGGTCCAGCTCCCACATCCATACATGACTACTGGGAAAACCATAGCTTTGAGTGTAGGGACTTCTGTTGGCAAAGTGATGTCTCTGATTTTGAATACACTGTCTAGGTTTGCCATAGCTTTTCTTCTAAGGAGCAAGCGTCTTTTAATTTCACGGCTGCAGTCATCATCTGCAGTGTTTTTGGAGCCCAAGAAAATAGTCTGTCATTGTTTCCATTGTTTGCCCATCTATTTTCCATGAAGTTGATAGATGACGGTAGATATGAAAACCGCTGACCTCCTTACGAAGTCTGACTATTCACCCCTTCAAAGTGATGGGACTGGATGCCATGATCTTACTTTTTTGAATGTTGTATTTTAGGCCAGCTTTTTCATTCTTCTTTCACGTTCATCAAGAGGCACTTCAGTTCCTCTTCACTTTCTGCCATGAGGGTGGTATCTACATACCTGAGGTTATTGATCTCCCGGCAATCTTGATTCCAGCTTATGCTTCATCCAGACAGGCATTTTGCTCAATGTACTGTACATATAAGTTAAATAAGCAGAGTGACAATATACAGCCTTGATGTTCTCCTTTCCCAATTTGCAACCAGTCCATTGTTCCATGTCCAGTTCTAACTGTTGCTTCTTGTCCTGCATACATGTTTCACAGGAGGCAGGTAATGTGATCTGGAATTCCCATCTCTTTCAGAATTTTCCAGTTTGTTGTGATCCACACAGTCAAAGGCTTTAGTGTAGTCAATGAAGCAGAAGTAGATGTTTTTCTGGAATTCCCTTGCTCTTTCTATGATACAACAGATGTTGGCAATTTGATCTCTGGTTCCTCTGCCTTTTCTAAATCCAGGTTGTACATCTGGAAGTTTTCAGTTCACATACTATTGCATTTTGAGCATTATTTTGCTAGCATGTGAAATGAGTGCAATGGTGCAGTAGTTTGAACATTCTTTGTCATTGTCCTTCTTTGGGACTGGAATGAAAACTAATCTTTTCCAGTCCTGAGGCCAGTGCTGAGTTTCCCAAATTTGCTGGTATATTGAGTGTAGCACTTTAACAGCATCATCCTTTAGGATTTTAAATAACTCAGCTGGAATTCCATCACCTCCACTAACTTTGTTGGTAGTAATGCTTCCTAGGGCCCGCTTGACTTTGTACTCTAAGGTGTATGGCTCTAGGCATGGCTCACCATTGTGGTCATCCAACTCATCAAGATCTTTTTTTGTATAGTTCTTCTGTGTATTCTTTCCACCTCTTCTTAATATCTTCTGCTTCTGTTAGCTCCAAACTGTTTCTGTTCTTTATTGTGCCTATCTTTGCATAAAATATTCCCTTGGTATCTCTAATTTTCTTGTAGATCTCTCTAGTCATTCCCATTCTGTTGTTTTCCTCTATTTATTTGCATTGTTCTCTTAAGAAGGTTTTCTTTTCTCTTCTTTCTGTTCTCTGGAACTCTGCATTCAGATGAGTGTATCTTTCCTTTTCTACTTTACCTTTCATATGTATTCTTTAAAAAAAAAAACATTTATTTATTTATTTATTGGGGGGGTGGGTTGGGGAGGGAGGGGGTGGGCGGGCCACTTCTATTGGTCTTTCATTTGTCTATTTTCATCCATCTTTGTTCTTTGGCTCTTGTGGGCCTCCCATCGCGGTGGCCTCTATTGTTGCAGAGCACCGGCTCTGGGCACATGCACTCCAGAGCTCTGGCTCAGTAATTGAACGCATCAGTCCAGACACTCCACGGCACGTGGGATCTTCCCAGGCCAGGGATCGAGCCGGCGCCCCTTGCACTGCAAGGCGGTGTCCCTACCCACTGGACCACCAGGGAAGCCCCTCATATGTATTCTTTACTCAATTATTTGTAAGGCCTTCTCAGACAACCATTTTGCATTTTTGCATTTCTTTTTCTTTTGGGTATTTTTTTTTTAATTTTTATTTTACTTTTTACTTTTACAGAGTTTTGTTGTTTACAGATATGTATGATCCCAGATTAGTCATATGTATACCCCCCATCCTACCCCTCCAGGCTGTTGCACAGCACCCCTGCAGGATCTCCTTTTCTCACAGCACAATGACAATAGCTTTTTTTTTTTCATATATGATAGTATAGATTTTCATGCTACTTCCTTTACATCTCCCACCACTGTTCATTCCCCACAATGTCCATGTGTCTACTGTCCATGTCTGTTTTCTCATCGCTTCTCTGCATGTGTTATCATGACCATTCTACTAGATTCCATATATATGTGTTAGTATATTGTACTTGTCCTTCTCTTTTTGACTTACTTCACTTTTTATGAGAGGTTCTAGATCCAGCCGCTCTCTATTTTGAACTTACTTTTCACTTCTGTGTATTCTTTCCACCTCTTCTTAATATCTTCTGCTTCTGTTAGCTCCAAACTGTTTCTGTTCTTTATTGTGCCTATCTTTGCATAAAATATTCCCTTGGTATCTCTAATTTTCTTGTAGATCTCTCTAGTCATTCCCATTCTGTTGTTTTCCTCTATTTATTTGCATTGTTCTCTTAAGAAGGTTTTCTTTTCTCTTCTTTCTGTTCTCTGGAACTCTGCATTCAGATGAGTGTATCTTTCCTTTTCTACTTTACCTTTCATATGTATTCTTTAAAAAAAAAAACATTTATTTATTTATTTATTGGGGGGGTGGGTTGGGGAGGGAGGGTGGGCGGGCCACTTCTATTGTTCTTTCATTTGTCCATTTTCATCCATCTTTGTTCTTTGGCTCTTGTGGGCCTCCCATTGCAGTGGCCTTTCTTGTTGCAGAGCACCGGCTCTGGGCACATGCACTCCAGAGCTCTGGCTCAGTAATTGAACGCATCAGTCCAGACACTCCACGGCACGTGGGATCTTCCCAGGCCAGGGATCGAGCCGGCGCCCCTTGCACTGCAAGGCGGTGTCCCTACCCACTGGACCACCAGGGAAGCCCCTCATATGTATTCTTTACTCAATTATTTGTAAGGCCTTCTCAGACAACCATTTTGCATTTTTGCATTTCTTTTTCTTTTGGGTATTTTTTTTTTAATTTTTATTTTACTTTTTACTTTTACAGAGTTTTGTTGTTTACAGATATGTATGATCCCAGATTAGTCATATGTATACCCCCCATCCTACCCCTCCAGGCTGTTGCACAGCACCCCTGCAGGATCTCCTTTTCTCACAGCACAATGACAATAGCTTTTTTTTTTTCATATATGATAGTATAGATTTTCATGCTACTTCCTTTACATCTCCCACCACTGTTCATTCCCCACAATGTCCATGTGTCTACTGTCCATGTCTGTTTTCTCATCGCTTCTCTGCATGTGTTATCATGACCATTCTACTAGATTCCATATATATGTGTTAGTATATTGTACTTGTCCTTCTCTTTTTGACTTACTTCACTTTTTATGAGAGGTTCTAGATCCAGCCGCCTCATGAGGACTGATTCTTCTGCATTTCTTTTTACAGCTGTGTAGTATTCCATTGTATATATGTACCAGAGCTTCTGTATCCATTCATTTGTCGATGGACATCTAGGTTGCTTCCATGTTCTAGCTATTGTATAGAGTGTTGCAGTGAACATTGGGGTACAAGTGCTTCTTTCAGTTTTGATTTCATCAGGTATAAGCCTAATAGTGGGATTGCTGGGTCATAGGGTGCTTCTATTTTTAGTTTTTTAAGAAATCTCCATACTGTCTTCCATAGAGGCTGTATCAATTGACATTCCCACCAGCAATGCAAGAGGGTTCCCTTTTATCCGCACCCTCTCCAGCCTTTATTGTCTGTGGATTTATGGATGATGGCCATTCTGACGGGTGTGAGGTGATATCTCATTGTAGTTTTGATTTGCATTTCTCTAATTATAAGTGAGGTTGAGCATCGTTTCATGTGTTTTTTGGAAATCTATATGTCCTCTTTGGAGAGGTGTCTGTTTAGGTCCTTTTCCTATTTTTTGATTGGGTTGTTCATTTTTCCAATGTTGAGTTGTCTGAGTTGCTTATATATTTTGGAGATTAATTCTTTGTCTGTGGTTTCATTTGCTATGATTTTCTCCCACTCTGTAGGTTGTCTGTTCAGCTTTTCTGTAGTTTCTTTTGCTGTACAAAAGCTTTTAAGTTTCATTAGTTTCCACATGTTAATTTTTGGTTTTAGTTCCACTATTCTAGTAGGTGGGTCAGAGAAGATCTTGCTTTTGGGTTGTTTTGATCAGTGCATCTTGTACAATGTTACGAACCTCTGTCCATAGTTCTTCAGGCACTCTGTCTATCAGGTCTAATCCCTTAAATCTATCTATAACTTTCACTGTATAATTGTAAGGGATTTGATTTAGGTCATACCTGACTGGCCTAATGGTTTTTCCTACTTTCTTCAATTTAAGTCTGAATTTTGCAATAAAGAGTTCATGATATGAGCCACAATCAGCTCCTGGCCTTGTTTTTGCTGACTGTATAGAGCTTTTCCACCTTTGGCTGCAAAGAATGAAATCAATCTGATTTCTCAGTGGACCATCTGATGATGTCCACGTGTAGAATCATCTCTTGTATTGTTGAAAGAGGGTGTTTGCTATGACCAGTGTGTTCGCTTGGCAAAACTCTATTAACCTTTGACCTGCTTCATCTTGCATGCCAAGGCCAAACTTGCCTGTTACTCCAGATATCTCTTGACTTCCTACTTTTGCATTTCAGTCCCCAATGATGAAAAGGATATCTTTTTTTGGTGTTAGTTCTAGAATATCTTGTAGGTCTTCATGGAACTGTTCAACTTCAACTTTTTCAGCCATAGTGGTTGGGACATAGACCTGAATTACTGTGATATTGAATGCTTTGCCTTGGAAACAAACTGAGATCAGTTTGTCATTTTTGAGATTGCACCTGAGTACTGCATTTTGAACTCTTTTCTTGACTCTGAGGGCTACTGGGTACAAAATGTAAGGATCAGCACTCTCTTGACCCTAAGAGTGAGGTTCTCCTTACATTTTGCACCCTAAGTCTTCCCTTGCCTAACTCTAGTTACTAGTATATAACTGTATATAACTGTTACTAGTTATATATCTTGGACAAGTGACTTAAGTTCTCTAAGCCAGTTTCTTCATCTAGAAAATAGGAATAATACAGAATACAGAGGTACTCATCTTATCAAGGAGTAGCACAACAAATACTCAATGACATTTATCTGTTGTTATACTTAATCCCAGGTTGATTGTTATACTTAAACCAGGTTGATTTTTGCTAACAATGAGATTATTGGAAACTTAGGTGACCTTGAGCAAAAATTACTGTAACCTATACCTCTTCCCCTCTTCTACCCTGCTCTGTTCTACTCCACCTAGTCACATGATCACCCTATCTAGTCACATGATGATCCTTTGCCTCAGCATTCCATAAACACCTCAGTTTGAGACTAAATTGACTTTGGATTGCTTTGACCATGATGGACACAGTGTAGCCCACCTTCCCAGAGAGACCGAGTATCAGAGACTCACCTCTTCTAACACTCTCAAGATCAGTCTGGCAGACTGCTTGGGGAGATGGGCTACCAACCTTGGGTGAGGATAAGGGATTTGAAATTCAATCTGATTTCTCAGTGGACCATCTGATGATGTCCACGTGTAGAATCATCTCTTGTATTGTTGAAAGAGGGTGTTTGCTATGACCAGTGTGTTCGCTTGGCAAAACTCTATTAACCTTTGACCTGCTTCATCTTGCATGCCAAGGCCAAACTTGCCTGTTACTCCAGATATCTCTTGACTTCCTACTTTTGCATTTCAGTCCCCAATGATGAAAAGGATATCTTTTTTTGGTGTTAGTTCTAGAATATCTTGTAGGTCTTCATGGAACTGTTCAACTTCAACTTTTTCAGCCATAGTGGTTGGGACATAGACCTGAATTACTGTGATATTGAATGCTTTGCCTTGGAAACAAACTGAGATCAGTTTGTCATTTTTGAGATTGCACCTGAGTACTGCATTTTGAACTCTTTTCTTGACTCTGAGGGCTACTGGGTACAAAATGTAAGGATCAGCACTCTCTTGACCCTAAGAGTGAGGTTCTCCTTACATTTTGCACCCTAAGTCTTCCCTTGCCTAACTCTAGTTACTAGTATATAACTGTATATAACTGTTACTAGTTATATATCTTGGACAAGTGACTTAAGTTCTCTAAGCCAGTTTCTTCATCTAGAAAATAGGAATAATACAGAATACAGAGGTACTCATCTTATCAAGGAGTAGCACAACAAATACTCAATGACATTTATCTGTTGTTATACTTAATCCCAGGTTGATTGTTATACTTAAACCAGGTTGATTTTTGCTAACAATGAGATTATTGGAAACTTAGGTGACCTTGAGCAAAAATTACTGTAACCTATACCTCTTCCCCTCTTCTACCCTGCTCTGTTCTACTCCACCTAGTCACATGATCACCCTATCTAGTCACATGATGATCCTTTGCCTCAGCATTCCATAAACACCTCAGTTTGAGACTAAATTGACTTTGGATTGCTTTGACCATGATGGACACAGTGTAGCCCACCTTCCCAGAGAGACCGAGTATCAGAGACTCACCTCTTCTAACACTCTCAAGATCAGTCTGGCAGACTGCTTGGGGAGATGGGCTACCAACCTTGGGTGAGGATAAGGGTCAAACAAATCAATAAGGTGATTCCCTGTACTCTATTCATCTGGAAATTCAGGAGGAGATTCACAGAGACAGATGAACCAATTGAGAGCTTTGGAGACAGAGTAAGAATCAAAGCCCCCCCCTCCCCCCTCCCCAGCCACCATCTTCAAAAGTGAAGACTCATTCATTTCCTTTGCAATGCATCACCAAGGTGTGGGTGAATTGGCTTATCATGTTCTGATCATTTTTATCCCCTTTTCCAGCCCTGAGTGTAGGGAAGATGAGAGCAAAGTCTTTTATGCAGTCTTGGAGATCTTCCCCTCCCCCATCAAGTATTCATGGCATTTATGTGGTATCAGCAAAATGCCTGATGTGAGTTAGAATGTTTTTCACTTTCATTTGGAGAACTTGAAATATACAAAAATAGAAAGAATCATATAATAAACCCCCATGTAGCCATTGCACAACTCCAACCATTACTAATTCACGATCAGCCTCCACACCCTCAGCCACTTCTCCTGTGCCTATGTTATTTTAAACCAAGTCCCAGACATCATACCATTTCATCTATCAATATTTCAGCAGACATCACTAAAGATAAGGACTCTCTGTTTAACATAGCCATTATTCCATTGTCGCACCCCCAAATTAATGAAAATTTCTTAATGCCATCAAGCACACAATGTTCGAGTTAGTTCCCAGTTGTCTCCAAAGTGTCATCAAAATAATCATGACACATTGTTTTGAATCCAGATCCAAACAGGCTTGGGACTTTTAATTCATCTTTACTGTTAGTCTTTTCTCCTCTCATGGCCACCTCTCTGGAGATGATTACATCATGGTTTTAAAATTCCTGCCCCAAATGTGCACATAGCTCACTTTGCTGATACCACATAAATTCCATGAATACATGATGGAGGAATCGGGAGGGGCTTAGCATACTCTCCTAATTGTAGCCCATCAGACTCTTATGTGCTGGGGCTCAAACTGTCGACACATCATAAATTCACAGAAATCTCAGCAGGGGGTGGGGGGCTGGGACCCTTATGATTGCAACCTCTCAGAGAACATTGTGTTCCCGGGTTCTCTCTGCTTTGCTAATTCAGCATCCATTTTGCCAGCACAGGGAGGGCTGGGGGACAGATTGGTTTCCAGAATGGACCCATCTCTGCCTCCAAAGTGGTTTGGCTGGCTCCAGCAACCTCCACAAATTTCCCAACCTCCCCCAGATACCTTTGATCAACCAGCCCCATCATCAGCCCTTCATGCCAATAGTTGACTGCTCTGT
Source organism: Tragulus kanchil (assembly GCA_022376925.1). Taxonomy (NCBI): domain Eukaryota; kingdom Metazoa; phylum Chordata; class Mammalia; order Artiodactyla; family Tragulidae; genus Tragulus; species Tragulus kanchil. Next base: position 91,807,801 of record JAIOJX010000001.1, on the reverse strand, counting down.
GATGGCCAGCCAAGGTGACGGGTGTTGGCTTGAGGGCTCAGACAGCTGCCATAATGGGGAATGTGTTGAGGGGGGTCAGGGTGTGGGAGTGGAGGATATCTAGTGCTACAGCAGCCCCCAGGAGATACTGGACAACAGCAAAGACTCCCACACATCTTGCCACACCCAATCCTAGTTGCCACTGCACCTGCACTTCCTGTGACTTCATTTCAGGCAACTGTCCCCCATTTGGATTCTAGAACCCACTGGTCCCCCAAGAAATGCATATGCCAGCCAAAGCCTTGCCTCTCAAAATATGGTCCATGGACTGGCCAGCACTGGCATGCTCGTTGAAAATGCAGAGAGTCTCAGGTTCTACCTCAAGCCAACTGAGTCAGAACCTGTGAGTGAAGAAGATCTTGAAGCCAGGGTCTTGCATGCATGTTCAAGTTTAAGAAGCATGGAACCAAGGGCAAGTTCCTGAGGAAAGGATGGCAGGGCGAGCTTAGGACAATTTTTTCTTAATGCCATCAAGCACACAATGTTCGAGTTAGTTCCCAGTTGTCTCCAAAGTGTCATCAAAATAATCATGACACATTGTTTTGAATCCAGATCCAAACAGGCTTGGGACTTTTAATTCATCTTTACTGTTAGTCTTTTCTCCTCTCATGGCCACCTCTCTGGAGATGATTACATCATGGTTTTAAAATTCCTGCCCCAAATGTGCACATAGCTCACTTTGCTGATACCACATAAATTCCATGAATACATGATGGAGGAATCGGGAGGGGCTTAGCATACTCTCCTAATTGTAGCCCATCAGACTCTTATGTGCTGGGGCTCAAACTGTCGACACATCATAAATTCACAGAAATCTCAGCAGGGGGTGGGGGGCTGGGACCCTTATGATTGCAACCTCTCAGAGAACATTGTGTTCCCGGGTTCTCTCTGCTTTGCTAATTCAGCATCCATTTTGCCAGCACAGGGAGGGCTGGGGGACAGATTGGTTTCCAGAATGGACCCATCTCTGCCTCCAAAGTGGTTTGGCTGGCTCCAGCAACCTCCACAAATTTCCCAACCTCCCCCAGATACCTTTGATCAACCAGCCCCATCATCAGCCCTTCATGCCAATAGTTGACTGCTCTGTGATGGCCAGCCAAGGTGACGGGTGTTGGCTTGAGGGCTCAGACAGCTGCCATAATGGGGAATGTGTTGAGGGGGGTCAGGGTGTGGGAGTGGAGGATATCTAGTGCTACAGCAGCCCCCAGGAGATACTGGACAACAGCAAAGACTCCCACACATCTTGCCACACCCAATCCTAGTTGCCACTGCACCTGCACTTCCTGTGACTTCATTTCAGGCAACTGTCCCCCATTTGGATTCTAGAACCCACTGGTCCCCCAAGAAATGCATATGCCAGCCAAAGCCTTGCCTCTCAAAATATGGTCCATGGACTGGCCAGCACTGGCATGCTCGTTGAAAATGCAGAGAGTCTCAGGTTCTACCTCAAGCCAACTGAGTCAGAACCTGTGAGTGAAGAAGATCTTGAAGCCAGGGTCTTCGCATGCATGTTCAAGTTTAAGAAGCATGGAACCAAGGGCAAGTTCCTGAGGAAAGGATGGCAGGGCGAGAGCTTGAGGGCTAGGATCACTCTTTCCTGCACATCCTTCAGTTTCACCAGCACTTCCCGTGAGGGACTGCTGCTGCTTAAAAATGTGAAGGCACCTCCAGAGAGAACCGACAACCTTGTAATCAGGACTAATGGGTCTCAGAACAGAAAATGAGGTTCTCCTCTGCCTGTGCCCAAGGCCACAGTCCTCGGCCCCCTCTCCCACCACCCACCGGCGCCCTCGGAGATCTCTGTTCTGGGAGAACTTTCTTTTAAATGAGAGTCAATGGACCAGGTCGCGAAACTGTCAGAGGCAGGAATTTCTGGTGCTCGTGACTGTTGTAATTAAAATCATCCGAGTTGACTAAATTGGCCGAAAAGGAACCAGGCCCACATGACTGCTGTTCAAAGGGGAACAAAATAGCTCCTAATTTGTTAATTAAAAATATGAATGCACTCCACACGGAATGGCTGTGCGTTAAATTCTATTCAGATTCCATTAGAAAACAAATAAGCTCTGTGCCCTGATTAGAGGGACCCGGTTCCCCAAATCTGTGTGGATTTGGCCGGGCTTTTTTTTTTTCAGAGAACACATTTAGAGCTTGCAAAGACCTTGCATTGAAGTCAAATTCCTGGGGAGACTTCTCTGGTAAATCAATCTGGTAATTAGAAAAACACGCCAATAGATTAGATCTGCTCTCTATTTCTTCGTCATACTGATGAGACGAGTTCAAAGAACATGTATTTCCAAAGAGATGGGGGAGGCACTCCCTACTTGCTGGGAAATGCATGCACTACGGAAACTGTCAACTTCGAAGTGGGAGGGAAGACAGAGACAGGAAAAAAAAATAAGGCTGAGTTATTTTATAGAGAAGGGTCGGGGAGAAGCCACACTTGCCTTCTGCTCAGCCGGCCCCTCTCGGCCCACAGGTTTGAATTCTCAGCCCTACACCAAGCAGCCATGGGCCAGGCAGCCAAGCCTCAGATTCAGAGAATCAGCACTGGCTTACAGACCCTCCCGGGCCGTGCCAGCATCAGCCAGATCCTTCTACTCCTCAGGCCCTGAGTGTCCCCAAGGCTGCCTCACTCAAGCTCTCCACCGCTGAACCGCGATTCTCCATCCCAAGCCTGGCCCACTGGGGCCCAGAGCTCCCAGGCAGTTTCAGGATCGTTTATAGCCTGAGGCTGGATTTGCAAGGCTCTCTCCAGAGGAGCAGGGTTAATCTCTGCCTCCGTGGGGTTCGTGCTTTCCTGAGGCCCAAGGTTTTCTCCAGCTAGCACCAGAGCGCTGCTGGCATACTCGCCTGCCCGTCACTGCCCTGCCCCCTTCCCCCCCTTCAGTGGCTGGATTCTGCTTTTCCCACTGCCCACCTCCCAGTCTGTCTTCCTGCCTGGGAGCCATTGAAGTCACACTGGGCCCTAGCCCACAGTGGAAATCTGGGCCAACCAGGGGCCATGTGTCCCGGCAGCCTGGATGGAGGGACTGCATTTGTGTTTGCACCTTTGGCCTACCACAGCCACCAAAGCTGTTTATAATGGCCCAGCTTGCACAGCCCTCAAAAGTGAGGCCTTTGATCTCACTCCCTACCCCTGGATGGGCGCCAATCACACCCTCTCCGGACGGCCGCAGCCGTCCCGCGGCAGTGCTGGCCTCTGAGGGCCTCCCGGGAATGGCAGGTCGCTGTCTGCTGGGAGCATTTTTCTAAAACAGCAACAGCTCAGGGATGTGTCACGATGTGTTTACTTTACAGACTCGCTGGGGTTCTTTCAAGGTGTGGAAGCTTTGGCTTTGCCCTGATTGGGATGAATTATTTTCACACCATTTAAAATGGGTTGTCAGGGAAAGATGCTTTCGGGAGGTTTGCTCTTTTCCAACGAGAGGGACGCTGGGACACAGGAGAGATGGAGGAAGGGCACACACTTAGAATCAGGCCCACTGGATTCAGGTTGCAGCTTCCACTTCCCCTGGCTGTGACCCTGGGCAAGTACTTAAAGTGGCAGATGCTCCCAATGGCCTCCTCGCATACACCCAGCGCTTGCTGTTCCCAGGCAAGCAGGCAGCTGCTTACTGCAAGAACCTGCGAGAAGCCTGAGGGCTTTCTCTGGCTGTAGGAGCAAATGCCACTTTCCACAGGGCAGGACTGAGGTGCCAAAAAAGTTGAGACTCAGGAGAGCTGTCTTCAACCAGCAAGGGCGGGAGTTGGAGAACAAATCCCCTGGTGCCCTTGCCCTTGCGGGGAACAGCTCTGAGCCATGTTCCACAGTCACCCAGAGTTTCCTGGGAAGATCAGGATCCAGTTGTCCAAAGCAGTCAGCTGCCTATTGCTATTCTAGCTCCCCACCTCTGCTTCCTTCCAGTACCTACTGGAAGCATGACTTTTTCTTTACCAGTGATGCTCAAATCTCAGCTCAGGGTCTTATTTGGGGAGGGAAGGAGAACTCCGTTGAAATCACCTCACTTTCAAGTTTGTATGTGTGTCGTCACTTCGGTCAGTTTGACTCTTGGCAGCCCTACGGACTATAGCCAGTGTCCTCTGTCCATGGGATTCTCCAGGCAAGAATACTGGAGTGGGTTGCCATGCCCTCCTCCAGGAGATCTTCCCCACTCAGGGATTGAACCTGAGTGTCTTCTGCATTGGCAGGTGGATTCTTTACCACTAACACCACTGGAAAACCCCAACTTTTGAGTTTACCTACCTGTAAAACCACAGAACTTCCTCAGAGAAATGACGAAGACTGAAAGGGAGGAGGCTCATGGAGTACTTAGCACAGTGCTTATTGACACCTAGGAAGCACTCTGTAAGTTTGAGAAATGAATAATATTCGCTAAGAGATTTCATAATCTAAACATTTCTCCCTTCCATTCTCATGTCCTCTCCTCATAGCCCTCAGCAAGCCTCAGCTCCTTGGGCTTGTCTGTTCATTCATTCATACCCCACAGAAACACACAGAGATGGATGTTAGGTGACTTTGAAAATGTCATAGGGTCCAGCCCCTTGCATGCCTTGGCCTCTGGAGGGACCGTTTTTCTTTTTTCTTTTAAGTTTATTTTTTTAATTGAAGGATAATAGCTTTACAGAGTTTGGGGTTTTCCTGCCAAACATGAACATGAATCAGCCATAGGTCTACATGTGTGTTGGAGGGGCCATTTTTCTATCTTAAATACTGAGGTGGGAGGTCCCTAGATGGTATGATACCCTTTCCCTGTAGTTCCCAGCACCCCAAGCCTGCACCTCAAGGTGCAGGAAGACCACCACCTCTCACATCTTCACCAGAAGAACCAAGAACTGCTGTTGCTGAAACACTGGGACAGCTAAGTCCAGCCGCTTGATGCTTCCATGTCCCACATTGCCCCAGAAGCCGACAGGGAAACACAACCCTGGAAGGGTGGTGTCAGGTTCTGTGGAGCCTCCCCAGATTTCTAGAAGCTCACTGTCCGTTAACCAAGTGACAATGAAGATGTTATGACTAGATCAAGAGGAGGCAAAAACACAAATATCCAGTAGAATTACAAAATAAATAGTGAAGCTCAGCAAAACCAAATTCCGAGTGTCTGGGGGATGGTTCCCTGGGTCTCATCTCGGCTGCCTCTCTTCGGTATTCACTCCAGCTGCATGTTTTCAACCATTTCAGTGCTCAGAAGGAGTCTTGTTACAGGGGAAGATTCAATAGGCAAAGCTCGAGTCGGTACATTTTCTGATTTGCTGATAAACTAATTCCAAGTTCCATAGAAAAGGAAGGTAAACAACTGTGTAAAATAGTGCACAATGCCTTGTTGTAATTATTATTATCAGCATCATCTGGTGATTCTGAGTGTGTTATCTAGTCATTTCTGAGACCAAAAGTTATAAAGAATTAAGTATTTCTAGCCTGACACAGGCCCTCTTTCTCATGATGGAGAACAGAAGGTATCCATATGAAAGGATAGGTGCTAAGCAGTGGGGGAATTTCCCACTCACAGCTGGAAACTGATTGCCACAAGGTCTGTGAACAGCTGTCACAAATGCTAAGTAGGACTGCAGCGCATTGGCACCCAATGGGCCACCGTAGGAAGCCAAGGATGGGGCATTAGAGACACTAGACCAGTAGCCCCTTGGAGCAGACTAGAAAGAAACAGAAGCCAAGAGGATGTGATATTCGACATGTAATGAAAATAGTGCTTGTTACTGCATCTTACATGCCACCGAGGTTTTACCTATGAACATGAATCAGCCATAGGTCTACATGTGTGTTGGAGGGGCCATTTTTCTATCTTAAATACTGAGGTGGGAGGTCCCTAGATGGTATGATACCCTTTCCCTGTAGTTCCCAGCACCCCAAGCCTGCACCTCAAGGTGCAGGAAGACCACCACCTCTCACATCTTCACCAGAAGAACCAAGAACTGCTGTTGCTGAAACACTGGGACAGCTAAGTCCAGCCGCTTGATGCTTCCATGTCCCACATTGCCCCAGAAGCCGACAGGGAAACACAACCCTGGAAGGGTGGTGTCAGGTTCTGTGGAGCCTCCCCAGATTTCTAGAAGCTCACTGTCCGTTAACCAAGTGACAATGAAGATGTTATGACTAGATCAAGAGGAGGCAAAAACACAAATATCCAGTAGAATTACAAAATAAATAGTGAAGCTCAGCAAAACCAAATTCCGAGTGTCTGGGGGATGGTTCCCTGGGTCTCATCTCGGCTGCCTCTCTTCGGTATTCACTCCAGCTGCATGTTTTCAACCATTTCAGTGCTCAGAAGGAGTCTTGTTACAGGGGAAGATTCAATAGGCAAAGCTCGAGTCGGTACATTTTCTGATTTGCTGATAAACTAATTCCAAGTTCCATAGAAAAGGAAGGTAAACAACTGTGTAAAATAGTGCACAATGCCTTGTTGTAATTATTATTATCAGCATCATCTGGTGATTCTGAGTGTGTTATCTAGTCATTTCTGAGACCAAAAGTTATAAAGAATTAAGTATTTCTAGCCTGACACAGGCCCTCTTTCTCATGATGGAGAACAGAAGGTATCCATATGAAAGGATAGGTGCTAAGCAGTGGGGGAATTTCCCACTCACAGCTGGAAACTGATTGCCACAAGGTCTGTGAACAGCTGTCACAAATGCTAAGTAGGACTGCAGCGCATTGGCACCCAATGGGCCACCGTAGGAAGCCAAGGATGGGGCATTAGAGACACTAGACCAGTAGCCCCTTGGAGCAGACTAGAAAGAAACAGAAGCCAAGAGGATGTGATATTCGACATGTAATGAAAATAGTGCTTGTTACTGCATCTTACATGCCACCGAGGTCTCTGATAATACCTTAACCTGTAGGAAATGAGGTTGTAGCAGAATATTCTGTTGGAGGTTCAGTTTGAATGTTCACCTTTACTGTGTTTAGAGAAGGACAGGGGCATTTCTTGGGCTCTCTGTGGGACCATGAGTCAGCACTGGGACATGAAGTCCCACCAGACTGGATAAGAATTGGTTTTTTGTGTTTAAGGATAAAAAGCAGGGAGCCACCCAGCCTATGTGGGCCTCCCTGAAGCCAGCATAACAAGGGATTTTTGTCATTTAAAGGTCTGGTCCCAGTTGTACATAATCAAGCTCAATGGCCTGAAAAAAGGGGTAAGATCAGTTCACTGGGGTCAGAGCCTATAAAGGAGGGGTGTCTGGCCCTAGAGGACAAAAAAGGGGTAAAGGAATGGCCAGAGAGGGGACTTTGGGGCTCCAAACCTAATGGAGCTAGTCTCAGGTTTGTGGTCGAAGAGATTGTGAGGCCTGTGGACTTGGGAAGTAGACATCATGTTAACTGACCACTCAGAACAGCAGCTGCATTTCCCCGAACATTCAGGAGAATTGGGCAGTCAGGCCATCAACCCAACTGGATCTCACACATTTCTGGGTATTGAAAACGAGGTCAGTATACTCCCTCATCTTCAGGGCTCTGGGAATTGCAGACCAGCTACACCGCTGTCTCGGTGCCTAACCTTTATTTGCAGCCCACCTTTCTCTGCTCCAGGAGAAAGTGCAAGTTCCTGGTGTGGGAGGGATTTGGGATAACTTGCCTGTACCCCTAAAACTCTTCTGTTCTTCTGCCCAGTTTTACTCACAGATCTTTTCATGGGAGGTAATTCTTCTATTCCATAACATAGAGATGAAGCTTGAGTTGCAAATAATTCCAGCAGAGTCAATGCCTTTATCCAAATGCATGCTGAGGCATAAAGGACAGTGAGGAGAGCAGTATCTAAAGGAATAAAGAGGTTGCACAGATCGGGGATGGGGACAGTAGTCAAAAGTAATAGTAAAAAGATAGAGGCTGTATATTCAAAACTTCATAGTTTTGCTTAGGCCACCCCTGATTAATGCACAGAGGTATGGGCTGCTATGACTTTATTGGTCTAGATTCGTGGTTCTCAACCCTGGCAGCACCTTGGAACCCCACCTCCCTTGAGGAGATCTGAAAAGTTACCATTGCCTCAGTACCACCCCAGACCAATTCAGTCAGAATCTCTGAGGAAGGTAATGCCTGAGGATAGGATATTTTTAAAACTCCCCAGTCATTCTAAAGAACAAAGAGGGTTAATGTATTAGTCAGCTACCATCGTGATACTCCTGCATAACAAACAAACCCCCCAAGCTGAGTATCTTGTAACAGTATACATCTGTTTTTCTCACTCTTAGATCTGCAGGTCACCTGCAATTTAGCTGCTTTCGGCTGGACTCAGTTGGATTCAGCATCAGATAATAAGTTGGATTCAGGTCTACTGTGCTTGTCTCATCCTGAGACAAGTGGCTTTGCAGGATAAATTTAGCCCATGGGATAGTTGGAACCTAAGAAGCCAAGCCACATCACACAAGCATGTGTAAAACCTCAGGTCACATCACAGTCCCTGTCATTCCACTGGCCAAAGCAAGTCTCATGGACAAGTCTAGCATTAATGGGGTGTAGAAATACAGCTGATTCTAACTGGGAGGGAGTAAAGAATTGGAAATAGTAATCGAATCTAATCTACTTTAGGAAGATCATTAGCCTATAGGAGAATTACCCTATAATTTGGATTCATTTATTTATTTTTGGCTGCGCTGGATCTTCATTGCTATGTGGGCTGTTCTCTAGTGGCAGTAACTGGGAGCTACTCTATAGTAGTCACAGTGTGCAGGCTTCTCATTCCAGTGGTGTCTCTTACTATGAAGTACAGACTCTAGGGTGCACGAGTTTCAGTAGTTGCGGCTCCTGGGCTCTAGAGCTTGGGCTCAATAGTAGTGGCGCATGGGCTTAGTTCTTCTGTGGCATGTGGGATCTTCCTGGATCAGGGATTGAACCTGTGTCTCCTGCAGCTCTTACACTGCACAAGGATCCTTTACTGCTGAGCCACTTTGCCAGAAATGTAGTCAAAAGTAATAGTAAAAAGATAGAGGCTGTATATTCAAAACTTCATAGTTTTGCTTAGGCCACCCCTGATTAATGCACAGAGGTATGGGCTGCTATGACTTTATTGGTCTAGATTCGTGGTTCTCAACCCTGGCAGCACCTTGGAACCCCACCTCCCTTGAGGAGATCTGAAAAGTTACCATTGCCTCAGTACCACCCCAGACCAATTCAGTCAGAATCTCTGAGGAAGGTAATGCCTGAGGATAGGATATTTTTAAAACTCCCCAGTCATTCTAAAGAACAAAGAGGGTTAATGTATTAGTCAGCTACCATCGTGATACTCCTGCATAACAAACAAACCCCCCAAGCTGAGTATCTTGTAACAGTATACATCTGTTTTTCTCACTCTTAGATCTGCAGGTCACCTGCAATTTAGCTGCTTTCGGCTGGACTCAGTTGGATTCAGCATCAGATAATAAGTTGGATTCAGGTCTACTGTGCTTGTCTCATCCTGAGACAAGTGGCTTTGCAGGATAAATTTAGCCCATGGGATAGTTGGAACCTAAGAAGCCAAGCCACATCACACAAGCATGTGTAAAACCTCAGGTCACATCACAGTCCCTGTCATTCCACTGGCCAAAGCAAGTCTCATGGACAAGTCTAGCATTAATGGGGTGTAGAAATACAGCTGATTCTAACTGGGAGGGAGTAAAGAATTGGAAATAGTAATCGAATCTAATCTACTTTAGGAAGATCATTAGCCTATAGGAGAATTACCCTATAATTTGGATTCATTTATTTATTTTTGGCTGCGCTGGATCTTCATTGCTATGTGGGCTGTTCTCTAGTGGCAGTAACTGGGAGCTACTCTATAGTAGTCACAGTGTGCAGGCTTCTCATTCCAGTGGTGTCTCTTACTATGAAGTACAGACTCTAGGGTGCACGAGTTTCAGTAGTTGCGGCTCCTGGGCTCTAGAGCTTGGGCTCAATAGTAGTGGCGCATGGGCTTAGTTCTTCTGTGGCATGTGGGATCTTCCTGGATCAGGGATTGAACCTGTGTCTCCTGCAGCTCTTACACTGCACAAGGATCCTTTACTGCTGAGCCACTGGGGAAATCCATATGACCCAGAAATCCCACTACTGGGCATATATCCTGAGAAAATCTCAGTTCTAAAAGACACATCTACCCCCATGTTCATTGCAGCACTATTTACAATAGCTGGGACATGGAAGCAACCTAGGCGACCATTGACAGATGATGGATAAAGAGTTGTGGTACCTATACACAATGGGATATTGCATGTGTACATGCTAAGTTGCTTCAGTTGTGTGTGAGTCTTTGTGATTCCATGGACCGTAACCCCCCAGGCTCCTCCATCCATGGAATTCTCTAGGCAAGAATATTGGAGTGCGTTGCCATGCACTTCTCCAAGGGATCCTCCCAACTCTGGGATCCAACCCATGTCTCTTATGTCTCCTGCAATGCAGCTGTATCTTTGCTGCTAAGCCACTGGGGGAACCTCTGACTTCCTCAGCACCTGGGAAAAAGCTAGGGCACCGCTGCCTGCACCCCATGCCAGCATGGCAGAGGGGCACCTTGGACCTCCCTCCTCACCTCCTCTTCCTTCTTGGCCCAGGGGCTACTTGCAGGGCCAGTCATGGAGCGCTCAGGGCACAGCTGCCTTGTACTGATAGAGCAATGCATTATTTCAACTGATCAACTTATCAACACACAGTTTGATGAGTGGGGCTGGTGTTAACCCAGGAGAGAAGCCATGGATTTTCACTTGAAATAAATCCAAGCAGAAAGGCTCACCTTGCTGAAGGCGCCTTCCCTTCCTCCATCACAGCACGCTCTGCTCCCATGCCCATCCTCAGGGAGGATCTCCATTGGTGAGGAGATGAGGCAAGGCCAGATTGTATGTAGTCCTCTTTCTCAAAACCACAGGCCTTTCAGACAGCAGTAGGTGTTTGGGGGACCTTGTTTTTGGTAATGTTCTCCCCAATGATTTCCTGCAAGGCGTCAAAGAACCATGGACTCCCAACTTAGGCACAGCATGCACAGGACTAGGGAGACCTCATGAGATGATTGGCTCCTGGTTAAAGCAATATTCCTCCTGCACAGAGGTGTGCAACGGAACCTGGGTAGGGGCTCAGGCCCCCATTCTTCTTGGAGCCCGCATTTCTCATGCAAGAAATAATTGGCCTGTCTATAGAACATCAGGATTCAAATAAAGCTTAAAAACACATACAGCCCTGTGAATTCTATGAATGTGGAATTATAAATGATGGGCCGCCACCACATACACATGTGTGCACATAGCACTGAAGGCCGCCTCTGCTTTTCTGTCTGTCGGCTTTCCAGATTTTCCTGACTCAAATAAGCGCGCCCTTATTTGAACTGGAGGCAGTCAGGGTGAAAAATACCCTCTTCAGGGTGCAGGTCCCTGCAGGGGAACCAACCCTGCAGTTGGTGCAGGTCCGAACTATCACCATTTGGCATCCTGACACGCCGATGTCCCCATCAGCTGTTCAACATCAGCCAAAGGGGACCTCCCCCAGCCAGCAAATCAGAGATTTCATTAACCAGAGAAGCCTCCCAGAAGGATGGGTAACCTCACGTGGGCCTCGCCCCTCTCTGCTCCCTCCCTTCTGCTACACAAACAGACTCGCAGCCACTAGATTGGATTCAGATCTTGTAGATGAAGAAATTCAGATATGGCAGCGGTGCCTCACCAGACTCCGAGTGAGGGCCAAGCCCTGCACGGCAGCTGGACTGCTTCGGTAATAACCACTCGTAATATCTGACAGAAAGAACCCACGCTGGTCATATCCGATCCTGCCACATGAAAAGAAGCATTACACCGGCCTCTCGGGGGCCGGGGCTAGGGGAGAGCCTCCGCACAAATCAGAAACATTTTCCACGAAGCTGCTATTCAAGAACTGGAAAATCAACAGGGGCTGTTTCCCTGACATCCTGGGAGCTGCTATTATGCTCCAGGCGGCGCAGCTCACAGAACGCAGCAAGGCCAGCTTAACCCGAATTCGCTGAGCGCTTGGCATTACTGAGCTCAGAGGCCTTGGATAGGTGGGACTGAAAACCCACACTGGCTGTGGGAGTGAGCTTCAGGACTCCACAGGGGTGATAGCAAAATATTTAACAGCTGGGACAGCCTGGGTCCTGGCCATTCCAGATAAGCACTGGCCTCAGCCCTAGAGGGGGCAGAGACCCAGGTGCCTAGAGCTGCCTTAGGGCAGCCAGGGTGGAGGATGCCCTTACGACAGCGGATAAAGATTCATTTCAGTTCTGTGGCAGCTAGTGGGACAGATGCGTGAGCCCTGATTCTGAAGCCCCTTCGTGGGGCCCAGGACAAACCCCGAGTCAACATCCTGAGCCAAAAGCTTCCTTCCAGATACAGAGTTGTACCCTTGTAGACAGAATTAGATGGCTGGCTCTTCCAAGGCCCGTGCCCATCTGAAGTAGAAATTTAAAACTGGCAGTTCCCAGCATGTTTCTCTGAGGCTGGATTTGAAATTTTGAGCAATTCTAGACACTTCCAACCACCTGTGAGAACTACCCAAAGGGATGGCCCTGCCGAATCTCCCCCACCCCCAATGTCTGTCCTTCCCATCTTATTGCCATAAACATGGTCCTAAATAGGAAGTGAGCTACCCTGGTGTCTCAGATGGTAAAGAATCCACCTACTATGTGGGAACTGTGGGTTCAATCCCTGGGTTGGGAAGATCCCCTGGAGGAGAGCATGGCAACACACTCCAGTATTCTGGCCTGGAAAATCCCATGGACAGAGGACACTGGCTACAGTCCATGGGGTCACAAAGAATCAGACATGACTGAGCAACTGACACACACACACACACACACACACCCCAGGAAGAAAGATTCCTCCAGTCCTGTTTCTGTCTCTCAGCCTAATGCCTGTGGTCACTGTCTGCTTGTGGCTTCATGTCAAGCACCTATGTTTGGCCCTAGGGACCACAGTTTTACTTGGGGAAACTGGGTCCCCCAAGACCTTGCCTTTTTTTTTGGCCACTTCTATTGGTCTTTATTTATCTTGTTCTTTTGGCCTGTGTGGGCCTCCCATCGCAGTGGCCTCTCGCTGCAGAGCACCAGCTCTGGGCACATGCGCTCCAGAGCTCCGGCTCGGTAATTGGACACATCCGTCCAGCCGCTCTGCGGCACGTGGGATCTTCCCAGGCCAGGGATCGAACTGGTGCCCCTTGCACTGCAAGGCAGTGTCCTTACCCACTGTACCACCAGGGAAGCCCTTGCCTTTTTTGTATAAATCAGCTTTCCTGTTGGGAACATTGTGACATGTCAGCGAGGTGAGGTCACCTGGATTTTAAAGCAACAGATGTTGAGCTGGTTAATAGCTAGTAGGTGGTATTTCCTTAAATCTCATTGCTTGGGGTGGAAACAAATGAGGTGTAGCCAATTTACTTCATGTTGCTCTGACATCATTTCTCTGCTGGTAACATCAGGCCAGTGTGGCTTCTCTATGCCTCAGTTTACTCATCTAAAAATTGCAACGGATCTACTTCCTGTACCATAGGGTTATTGTGAGGATCAAACGAAGTTGTGTATGAAAGGGAGCCCTGGAAGCTATAAGAACATTCACCCCCAAAGGAGCCCCCAAATAGCCTGAGCCCCTGCACAGCTAAAATGCCCTCTCTGCCAAACTTCCCTTGGGGGAACAGAGTCTGCCAGGGTTTCCTCAGCCGGCATTGCTGAAGTGCAATTTTCTGAGGACAAAACAGTCCTGGTGCTCAGGCAAGGACCTGCCACAAGACAGCCGCGTCACCTCAGCGTTTCTATAAAAAGATTGCTCAGGCTCTGGGAGCCCCGTTGACAGGCAGGGCTGGGAAGGTGTGTGCAACAAAATGCTCTGAGAACATCTGGCCTCGGCCAAGAATTCATGCTCACCCCAAAGCCCCAGCCCCACTGGAAGGAGGGGGATGAATGGAAGGAGAAGTGGAGAGGCAGAGAAAGAGAGAGAGAGAAAGAGAGGATGCTGTGCCCTGAAGAATGGGGCTGAGCAAAGAAATTTCTGCGGTGCAGATCTGTCGCTCCATGCAGCCAACACAATGGACCTCTGGGTGGGCTCAGAGAGCACCCCCCCATCCCCCAGCCTCCTGCCAGTGACACAGATAAGGACCTGGAGGACAGCTCGAGCCGCTGCGTGTGCCCTGGGCCAGCCAGCAGCGAGGCCTGGGTGAGTGGAAGCACCTTACCACTGTAACCATCCGTCCAGCCGCTCGGGCAGTGGGATCTTCCCAGGCCAGGGATCGAACTGGTGCCCCTTGCACTGCAAGGCAGTGTCCTTACCCACTGTACCACCAGGGAAGCCCTTGCCTTTTTTGTATAAATCAGCTTTCCTGTTGGGAACATTGTGACATGTCAGCGAGGTGAGGTCACCTGGATTTTAAAGCAACAGATGTTGAGCTGGTTAATAGCTAGTAGGTGGTATTTCCTTAAATCTCATTGCTTGGGGTGGAAACAAATGAGGTGTAGCCAATTTACTTCATGTTGCTCTGACATCATTTCTCTGCTGGTAACATCAGGCCAGTGTGGCTTCTCTATGCCTCAGTTTACTCATCTAAAAATTGCAACGGATCTACTTCCTGTACCATAGGGTTATTGTGAGGATCAAACGAAGTTGTGTATGAAAGGGAGCCCTGGAAGCTATAAGAACATTCACCCCCAAAGGAGCCCCCAAATAGCCTGAGCCCCTGCACAGCTAAAATGCCCTCTCTGCCAAACTTCCCTTGGGGGAACAGAGTCTGCCAGGGTTTCCTCAGCCGGCATTGCTGAAGTGCAATTTTCTGAGGACAAAACAGTCCTGGTGCTCAGGCAAGGACCTGCCACAAGACAGCCGCGTCACCTCAGCGTTTCTATAAAAAGATTGCTCAGGCTCTGGGAGCCCCGTTGACAGGCAGGGCTGGGAAGGTGTGTGCAACAAAATGCTCTGAGAACATCTGGCCTCGGCCAAGAATTCATGCTCACCCCAAAGCCCCAGCCCCACTGGAAGGAGGGGGATGAATGGAAGGAGAAGTGGAGAGGCAGAGAAAGAGAGAGAGAGAAAGAGAGGATGCTGTGCCCTGAAGAATGGGGCTGAGCAAAGAAATTTCTGCGGTGCAGATCTGTCGCTCCATGCAGCCAACACAATGGACCTCTGGGTGGGCTCAGAGAGCACCCCCCCATCCCCCAGCCTCCTGCCAGTGACACAGATAAGGACCTGGAGGACAGCTCCGAGCCGCTGCGTGTGCCCTGGGCCAGCCAGCAGCGAGGCCAGCCTGGTGTGAGTGGCAGCAAAGATAAACGGCAGCCGCGCGGGTATTGACTGGCCCCACACAAAGGCCGCCTCTCCCCAAGTCCCTCTGAGGCCCAGATGGTCAGGGAAGCCCTTTCCCGCCTCACAAAGAGGATCGCTGCGTGTCTTTTTCTTTTAAAATGGCATAAAAAAAAAAAAGCCATTGCTCACAAAGGACCTGGATGAAAAATAAACCCTTAAAAAAACCCAGCCTCTCCTAGCTCAGCAGCCCGGCGTTTCTTCCGACTGTCAGACTTAGCAGATTGCTTTCTGGAAAGAATCCAATTGGCAAGACCTGCCGCTGTGCAAATGAAATTTTAAAACCCGGCTCCTTGTTGCACTCAAAGAGCTTTTCTCTCTCTGCTTGTTCGACACGGCCTCGTCGAATTATTCTCTTGTCTCTCGTTGTATCGGGAACTAATATTCCCCCCGCTTTCCCGCCCCACGTGAGGGGTCCTCACCCCAGCTGGGGATTTGCTCCATCTTGATTCCCCACCTGGGCTTCATCTCACAGAATCACCTCCTAATTAGGAGTCTCGCTCCTGAAGAGAATAAACACTTCGAGAGTGCCTCCCTCCCTCCCCGACCCCCTCACCCCTGCCACCCTCTCCGTAATGAGATAAGTGTTTCGGGGATGAGGGAGGAAGGGATAACGCGCCCGGACGTTCTTCACACGCCAGCCTTGACACCCGTCAGACCCGTGACACCCGTTCTGTTTGGCTGGCATCCCCCTGGTGAAAAGTCAGTGGAAAAAATAGCCACAGGACTTGTCTGGGTTTGACAAGCTGCCTCAGCGTGTGATAAACTTGTACAGAGGAGGCAGTGGGATGTGTCGGATGACTCCCAGGCTTGGGAGCCGGGTGACCTGGGTTCCAAGTCCAAGGCTGCTCCTTGTAGGGGTGTACCAGGCACTGTGTAAGGCTCCAGTCATGGAACAGGTGCCAGTAGTGTGAGGTAGGCAGTAGCTGGTCACTGGATTGCCTTGTGGATCCCACGACTGGACCACATTCCTCACTTTTGCCTTTGCAGCTCCTCTCACTAAAGGGGCAAAATATTGGGTTGACCAAGAAGTCCATCCAGCATTCGATACAACGATATGGAAAAGCTTGAATGAACTTTTCGGCTAATTCAAAATACTCCCCACCCTTTGACCCTATTTGATCCTATAATGTGCTTTGGCCCCTTGAATGAGGCAAAGGGTGCAGGGCCCCAACAGCATGACCAGGCCCCCTTGGTCTCTTGTGTCTCTGCATTCCTCCAATGGCTGTGGCCTCCTCAGCCTGCCCCCCACCCAGTGAATATACATGAAGTGGATCCGACTTACAAATGCCCCATGGGGTGATAATATGCCCTCCTCCAGCTAGTGGCTGCCTGCCTTCCAGTTTTGGAAAAGAAGGTACCCATTGCAGTCCTGAGGACATCTGTTAAATTCTACCCCTGCCCAATTTGGAGTCAGGGCATTAACAGCTAAATATTCATTCATTCATCACTCACATATTCACCAAGTTCCTATTGTGTGCTAGGAGCTGGGCCAAGCACCCCAGGAAGAAATATGGGCTGCCGGGCAGTGACAGTGCCATCCCCCAGGAAAGGAGGTCCACAATCAGTTGATCCATCAATCTGTGAGTAATGATTTCCTCAGTCATAAGGTATTAAGAAAACAAAGGGAGTAAATGGGCTTGTGTGGTTTGGCTCCGATGGTAAAGAATGTGCCTGCAATGCCGGAGACCCTGCTTGGGTCCATGGGTTGGGAAGATCCTCTGGAGAAGGAAATGGCAAGCCACTCCAATATTCTTGCCTGGAGAATCCCATGGACAGAGGAGCCTGGCAGGCTACAGCCCATGGGGTCGCAAAAGAGTTGGAAACAACTGAGCAACTAACACTTTCACCTTCTGTCATGGGGAGAGAACAGAGGGCTGAAGGGTCCAGGGGCTTTCCAATGGACTTGAACTTTCTGAAGCACAGGTAGAGGACACTTAAGATTACAAGGTAGAGTTCTTAATTTTCCCAGTTCAGTTCAGTTGCTCAGTCATGTCCAACTTTTTGCAACTCCATGGACTGCAGCATGCCAGGCTTCCTTGTCGTTCACCATCTCCCAGAGCTCAGTCAAACTCATGTCCATTGACTCAGTGATGCCATCCTACCATCTCATCCTCTGTTGTCCCCATCTCCTTTTGCCTTCTATTTTTCCCAACATCAGGTTCTTTTCCAGTGAGTCGTCTCTTCACATCAGGTGGCCAAAGTATTGTAGCTTCAGCTTCAACATCAGTCCTTCCAGTGAATCTTCAGGGTTGATTTCCTTTAGGACTGACTGGTTTGATCTTCTTGCAGCCCAAGGCACTCTCAAGAGCCTTCTCCAACACCACAGTCCAAAGGCATCAATTCTTCGGCACTCAGCCTTCTTCATGGTCCAGCTCTCAACCATTCACTTCATTATACTGATCAGCAACTACATACCAGGCCCCATCTGAGTGCTTACAAGTCATTGTGAGACGTGGTGAGTTCCCTAATTGCTGCAAATGAAAAACATCTCCAGAAGCGTAGCTGCAGGTCGCACAAACCAGTCCTCTGTATTTGCCACAAGCAGTGAACAAGACAGAGTCAGTTCCTCCTCCAGGGAGTTCACTTTCTAGCTGAGGAAATGGATAGTAAACATCCGGTTACCTAATTAGTCACCTGAGGAGGATTGGGAGAAGTTCCAAGTAGGGGAAGTATCAGGGATACAACAGGGAATGTGACTGACTATCTAGGGGCAGTCAGGGAAGGTTTGCCTGAGAGATGGCTGTAAACTGAGAAGGAGTTAGTCTGATCCAAGTGGCCAAAGCATTGAAGGATGGATCGAACATTCTGTGTAATTCAGCGAAGACAATCTTGACCTACATGGAGACACGGATGCAGCCCATGGCTGGCCAGGAGTGTGTTTAGCTGAGGAGAACAGCCTACGTGGGCTCTGTTGGGAAAGAGGCAAACCCAGACATAATAATAATAATTACTCCCTACCTCATGGCTCCTGTGTGCCAGGTGCCAGTTGAAACCCATTTCAGCAATTAACTCATTTCATGCTGGCAGTACCGTGTTCTTAGTATCCTCATGTTCAGATAAAGAAACTGAAGCCTGGAGAGGTTAAGTTAACATGGCTAGTAAGTGATCAAGCCACTTCAGACATGGTTTCAAACCCAGATTCACACCTAGAGTCCACACTATGAGATCTGCCATCCCCACCCCTCTGTTACATGATCCCTGCCACAAAAGGGGGCGGCTACAGGCAGAAGGCTTTGAATGTCACAGGGAGGAGCTTCTGGAAGTGTTGTTAAACCCATTAAAATATAATTAACACTGTAAGGCAGAGTTCAGTGAATAGCAAGTGAACAGAGCAGTGGAAATAATGTTGAAGGGATCTGTAGCAGATGCTGTGGGTATCCCGCCTCTGTCCCCTCCATTTTACCACGACATTCATGTGTGCTCCTAACTCGCAGCTGCCAACAGCTCCTTCTCTGTCTGAGGATGTCTCTAGCTACCAAAGCCTGCTCTGCCCACCCATTCAGCTGGCCAGAAAAGCCAGGGAATTACCGCCACCCCAGGTACAGGCCTCGGCTAATACCTGATGGGAACCGCAGGAGAGATGCCATGGCTCCCTAACCTCTACAGTGGAACAACTACGAGGCTCAAGCTTTACAATCACCTACCCCCAGTTTCCTGCTGGGATTCAGCCTCAGTCACTCATAGTGGTTATTAGCTTGTGTTATACTGTATCTGGTCTTCCCTGGCCTATGTCCCCAGCCCTACCAGTGCTTCCTGGGCTCACCTTTCACATCAATTACTTTGACTCAAATCATTTTTTTTTTAATTTTTTCAGGGTGGACCATTTTTTAGAGTCTTTGTTGAATTTGTTACAATATTGCTTTGCTGGGCTTTTTTATGTGTTGGTTTGGGGGGCTGTGAGTTATGTGGGATCTCAGCTCTCCAACCCAGGATCAAACCCACACCCTCTGCATTGGAAGGTGAAGTCTTAGCCCCTGGACCCCTAGAGAAGTTCCACTGAAATCTTTGGCAGAAGTGGTGAGATTAAGGAGAGACACAATTCTGCCTGGTACCCACGTGAGGTGGAGGGTCTGAAATAGCAGGGTCCCAGTTACTGCCACACCAAGCCTCGGCCAGAGCTGATGGCCAAGCTGTGAAGGTCACACTCTGATTCCTTTTCAGGACTCTGTTTGAAGTTGGAACTTCACCCCGCTCTCTCTACCAAATGTCACTGGGAAAATGTCTCATAATCTGGCCACTGGCAGCTTCCTGGCCCTTCTATCAGCGCCGCCCCAGCTGAGTCGGGGAGGGGAGGCATGCTTAGCTCTACTCTCCCAGGCACAGCCTTCAGGGGGCCATGTGAGACTCATAGTATGGCAGCTGGATTTTTCAAAGGTAGCTGCAAAACTATATGTACCTCATCCACCACACTCGCTAATGCTGACTGCCCCTCGTTCCACGAGAAGATGAGGAGTTAGTCCTTCCTCTTGAATTGGAACAGGGCTGGCGACTGTTCTGACCAATAGATTATGGGAGAGATGAAGCTTCGTGACTGTGTAGGTCAGGTCACAAAAGGATCCAGCTGCTAGCGGCTTCTCCCTTCCCCAGAAGCTCACTCTGGACCCCATAGTGAGGGAGCTCAAATTAGCCCCTACAGTGTGTTCACACAGAGGTGGGAGGACTGCTGTGCCCCAGCCACCACCCAGCATGAGCCATCACAGGGATGCATGCACAGGCCTTCAGATGACCCCCACCGCCAGCCTTCAGGGCTTCCAGCTGAGCTCCCCGGATAGGACACAGCAGAGAGCCCCCAGACACCTGCCCTATGCAAACAGCTGACCTACAGAACCTGCGAGTGTATGCCACAATGATTGTTTTGATCCATTAGGTTGTGGAGGCAGAGGGTGTGATTTGTCATACAATCATAGGAACAAAAACACCCACTACCAAGAGACTGCCACGTGGATGAACCTAGAGGACATCATGCTAAGTGAAATAAACCAGGGAAAGGGAAATACAGCCTGATCTCACTATAGATAGAATGTCAAAAAGTCAACTACATAGATGCAGGGGTGGGGAGGTGGGGGGATGGGGAGACATTGGTTAAAGGGCACAGAGGTACCCCACATTTTGTAGAACCCAATCTGCGACCAAACAAAACAACGGTGAGATTAAGGAGAGACACAATTCTGCCTGGTACCCACGTGGGTGGAGGGTCTGCCAGTCTCACCAAGCCTCGGCCAGAGCTGATGGCCAAGCTGTGAAGGTCACACTCTGATTCCTTTTCAGGACTCTGTTTGAAGTTGGAACTTCACCCCGCTCTCTCTACCAAATGTCACTGGGAAAATGTCTCATAATCTGGCCACTGGCAGCTTCCTGGCCCTTCTATCAGCGCCGCCCCAGCTGAGTCGGGAGGAGGCATGTTTAGCTCTACTCTCCCAGGCACAGCCTTCAGGGGCCATGTGAGACTCATAGTATGGCAGCTGGATTTTTCAAAGGTAGCTGCAAAACTATATGTACCTCATCCACCACACTCGCTAATGCTGACTGCCCCTCGTTCCACGAGAAGATGAGGAGTTAGTCCTTCCTCTTGAATTGGAACAGGGCTGGCGACTGTTCTGACCAATAGATTATGGGAGAGATGAAGCTTCGTGACTGTGTAGGTCAGGTCACAAAAGGATCCAGCTGCTAGCGGCTTCTCCCTTCCCCAGAAGCTCACTCTGGACCCCATAGTGAGGGAGCTCAAATTAGCCCCTACAGTGTGTTCACACAGAGGTGGGAGGACTGCTGTGCCCCAGCCACCACCCAGCATGAGCCATCACAGGGATGCATGCACAGGCCTTCAGATGACCCCCACCGCCAGCCTTCAGGGCTTCCAGCTGAGCTCCCCGGATAGGACACAGCAGAGAGCCCCCAGACACCTGCCCTATGCAAACAGCTGACCTACAGAACCTGCGAGTGTATGCCACAATGATTGTTTTGATCCATTAGGTTGTGGAGGCAGAGGGTGTGATTTGTCATACAATCATAGGAACAAAAACACCCACTACCAAGAGACTGCCACGTGGATGAACCTAGAGGACATCATGCTAAGTGAAATAAACCAGAGAAAGGGAAATACAGCCTGATCTCACTATAGATAGAATGTCAAAAAGTCAACTACATAGATGCAGGGGTGGGGAGGTGGGGGGATGGGGAGACATTGGTTAAAGGGCACAGAGGTACCCCCACATTTTTGTAGAACCCAATCTGCGACCAAACAAAACAACATACCCGTTTTATTCCTCCTATATCCCTTGCTCTCTAGCAGTGGGCGAAGCATATACTGAGTAATGACCAAATCAATGCTTGCTGCATTTCTGAAAAGGACTCAAAGTTCTAATTCTTAGTTACAAGAGGTAACGGGGATTTTTTTTTAATGATCCCATGTTAGAGAGACGGGGGTCTCAGTTGATCCAGCAGTTTCCTGAGCCTATGTAACTGGGACTCCAGCTGTTTATTGCAGTCTTTCAGGATTTGCATCCTGGCTTCCAGGTGGCCTTTGTGTTGACACTGTAGCTTGGCTTCCACAATGAGCTCAGCATCCCGGGGACTCTGGAGTGAGGTGGGCATCATCTCGGGAGGGGATGGCAGTGGGGACAGGCTTTTATGTTCATGCTGCTGAGATGGTCATGTTCTGCTTGCAGATTCCTATTTGGCATCAAAGAAGTGTGGGGAGGGGGAAAACCAGAAAAAAGGTGAATACCGTCACCATCTTTCTTATCAAATACCATCAGCAGCTTTCTTATGAAATGGCAGAGATACAGCTGACCACCAGCAAACACGATAAGCAAGCAAAAGAGAGGGACTTAATGAATGGTGTTTATGATAATATTTTTAGCAATGCTTACAAAAAAAAAAAAAAAAAACAACCAAAAACCAAAAGTGAGTTTGAAGCATCTGGCTAGTGTGTATGAGGGGAGATGCTTTTCAGTCTTCTATACTGAAAAGCCATTATGAGTGCAATGTATGCGTAATGAAGCAGCAGAGGAGTTCCTCATTGTGTGGCTATTTCACTAGCATGGCATCAAACTATCATCCTAACATCTCTCTCCACAGTTGGGTTTGCCTAAAGAAATCAGCCAATATTTTCCACAGCACTGTAGAAGGACCTAAGAGTGTACCCATGTCCCCATGGCAGTTCTTTAATACGTTTACCAACTGCCATATTGTCAACATTTTGAAGACATATGACAGTCACAGATGAAGCTTGCCCACAAATGTTCCTTATTATATCAGTTCCCTGGTTACTACACCCCCCAAGGAGATAATGCCATCCTGAGTTCCATGTCTGTCACCACCGTGACATCTACCAGTACTAGGTTGGACTTCATTTCCTGTGAATCAGTCTAATAGAGTTATGTAACATAGTGTGTTCTTAAACTTTGTTTAGGAACTTTGTTTAAGAATGTACACGTGGGCTTCCCTGGTGGTCCAGTGGGTAAAGATACCGCCTTGCAGTGCAAGGGGCGCCGGTTCGATCCCTGGCCTGGGAAGATCCCACGTGCCGTGGAGTGGCTGGACTGATGTGTCCAATCACCGAGCCGGAGCTCTGGAGCGCATGCGCCAGAGCCGGTGCTCTGTAACGACAGACGCCACCGCGATGGGAGGCCCACAGGAGCCAAAGAACAAAGACGGATGAACATAGAGAAATGATAGACCAATAGAAGTGACCCGCCTGCTCCCCGCCCTCCCCAGCCCCCCCATAAATTAAATAAATAAATCTTAAAAAATAAATAAATAAATAAAGAATGTACACATACACTCCGCTTCGCGAAGGCTCTCGACGTGCCGCGGCCCACAGGCACCCAGCCCTCTCCCAGCCCACCGCCAAGATGCCCAAGAGGGAAGTCAGCTCCACCGAGGGGGCGGCAAAGGAAGAGCCGAAGAGATCTGCGAGGTTGTCAGATAAACCGGCTCCTGCAAAAGTGGAAACGAAGCCAAAAAAAGGCGGTGGGAAAGGATAAATCTTCTGACAAAAAAAGTGCAAACAAAAGGGAAAAGAGGAGCAAAGGGAAAACAGGCAGAAGTGGCCAACCAGGAGACGAAAGAAGACCTACCTGCAGGAAATAGGGAGACGAAAATGAGAGAGCCCAGCCTCTGATGAAGCAGAAGAAGCCAAAAGTCTGATTAATAGGACACGCCTAGTCCTGTCAGTGGTCCCTGTCTCACTTCTTGTACAATCCAGAGGAATATTTTATCAACTATTTTGTAAATGCAAGCTTTTTAAACCCACCCATGGGCAGTTCCTTTTTTTATCGTTTACCAACTGCCATATTGTCAACATTTTGAAGACATATGACAGTCACAGATGAAGCTTGCCCACAAATGTTCCTTATTATATCAGTTCCCTGGTTACTACACCCCCCAAGGAGATAATGCCATCCTGAGTTCCATGTCTGTCACCACCGTGACATCTACCAGTACTAGGTTGGACTTCATTTCCTGTGAATCAGTCTAATAGAGTTATGTAACATAGTGTGTTCTTAAACTTTGTTTAGGAACTTTGTTTAAGAATGTACACGTGGGCTTCCCTGGTGGTCCAGTGGGTAAAGATACCGCATTGCAGTGCAAGGCGCGATTCGATCCCTGGCCTGGGAAGATCCCACGTGCCGTGGAGTGGCTGGACTGATGTGTCCAATCACCGAGCCGGAGCTCTGGAGCGCATGCGCCAGAGCCGGTGCTCTGTAACGACAGACGCCACCGCGATGGGAGGCCCACAGGAGCCAAAGAACAAAGACGGATGAACATAGAGAAATGATAGACCAATAGAAGTGACCCGCCTGCTCCCCGCCCTCCCCAGCCCCCCCATAAATTAAATAAATAAATCTTAAAAAATAAATAAATAAATAAAGAATGTACACATACACTCCGCTTCGCGAAGGCTCTCGACGTGCCGCGGCCCACAGGCACCCAGCCCTCTCCCAGCCCACCGCCAAGATGCCCAAGAGGGAAGTCAGCTCCACCGAGGGGGCGGCAAAGGAAGAGCCGAAGAGATCTGCGAGGTTGTCAGATAAACCGGCTCCTGCAAAAGTGGAAACGAAGCCAAAAAAAGGCGGTGGGAAAGGATAAATCTTCTGACAAAAAAAGTGCAAACAAAAGGGAAAAGAGGAGCAAAGGGAAAACAGGCAGAAGTGGCCAACCAGGAGACGAAAGAAGACCTACCTGCAGGAAATAGGGAGACGAAAAATGAGGAGAGCCCAGCCTCTGATGAAGCAGAAGAAGCCAAAAGTCTGATTAATAGGACACGCCTAGTCCTGTCAGTGGTCCCTGTCTCACTTCTTGTACAATCCAGAGGAATATTTTTATCAACTATTTTGTAAATGCAAGCTTTTTAGTAGCTCTAGAAACATTTTTAAAAAGGAGGGAATCCCACCTCATCCCATTTTTTAAGTATAATTTTTTTTTAAGAAGTGAAATCATTTGCTAGTTGTTTGTTTTTTAGTACAACCAGAAAATAGTGGGATATTGAAATGGGAGGCTTTGATTGTCTGGGGTGTCAGTTTAACATTCCATAATGGGGGTAGCTTTTATATCCTATAATACACAGGATACTAAAGGGCAGTTTGGAGTCAGTTGTGAATATATGTCTTGAACACTTTAAATTACTTCTCTTCCCATATTGTTTTGGTAGAATTACTTCCTACAGCAAACCTCACTCCCTGATCTTGGCTCTTCTGGTCAGAATTTTGTGCTCTCTACAATATCTTGGTCATGGTAGTCCAATTTTCCTGGTAACTTTTTTCATGTGCTGTGAACGACTGACTGTGTGAGTACATAGTGTACCTGATATTAAATTGTGAATCCGTGGGACGTAGGGTGTAACAGCATACCAATATTTGAAGATACCGGTATTTGATATCCTGTTAAGGAAAATTTGCCTCCAGATTTTAAGCTGGAACATCACTGGAATAACTGTTAAAAGAAGAACCACAACTACATAAAATTTTTTGATTTTGGTATGTATGTGAAGAATTGTGTACAAAATGAAATGTCTGTGTACTGATTCTCAAAACAACCAAAATCTCAATTATAAAAAAAGAATGTATGTGTATAGTGTTGAAGAATGTGTATGTTGCTGTTTGCCTTCAACACAGGTTGGCAGCTAGAATATGGCAACAAACAGTCTCTTGTGAATGACCATGAATGTTGTTTCCCACTTTTCCCTACTAGAACTGTGATGCATTGGCCTTTCTTCTACCTGTCTCCTTGGACAGCTGTTTGAGAAATTCCTTATAGAATATATGTAGATGTAAAATGGTTGGCTTCTAACACCATCAGTATGGGTGCAGATCATCACACTGTTCTCCTATGTGTTTGTATGTCAATTCTGTCTCTCAGCAGAAGTGAGTGAGGTTTTCCAGCTGGCCCATTCTTCATCAAATATTTGGTGTTATCAAACATGTAAGTTTGGGGTGATGGGTACATCATATTGAGGAGGCTGAACCTTTTTCTGTGCCAAAAATGGAATCCCACCTCATCCCATTTTTTAAGTATAATTTTTTTTTAAGAAGTGAAATCATTTGCTAGTTGTTTGTTTTTTAGTACAACCAGAAAATAGTGGGATATTGAAATGGGAGGCTTTGATTGTCTGGGGTGTCAGTTTAACATTCCATAATGGGGGTAGCTTTTATATCCTATAATACACAGGATACTAAAGGGCAGTTTGGAGTCAGTTGTGAATATATGTCTTGAACACTTTAAATTACTTCTCTTCCCATATTGTTTTGGTAGAATTACTTCCTACAGCAAACCTCACTCCCTGATCTTGGCTCTTCTGGTCAGAATTTTGTGCTCTCTACAATATCTTGGTCATGGTAGTCCAATTTTCCTGGTAACTTTTTTCATGTGCTGTGAACGACTGACTGTGTGAGTACATAGTGTACCTGATATTAAATTGTGAATCCGTGGGACGTAGGGTGTAACAGCATACCAATATTTGAAGATACCGGTATTTGATATCCTGTTAAGGAAAATTTGCCTCCAGATTTTAAGCTGGAACATCACTGGAATAACTGTTAAAAGAAGAACCACAACTACATAAATTTTTAGATTTTGGTATGTATGTGAAGAATTGTGTACAAAATGAAATGTCTGTGTACTGATTCTCAAAACAACCAAAATCTCAATTATAAAAAAAAAAGAATGTATGTGTATAGTGTTGAAGAATGTGTATGTTGCTGTTTGCCTTCAACACAGGTTGGCAGCTAGAATATGGCAACAAACAGTCTCTTGTGAATGACCATGAATGTTGTTTCCCACTTTTCCCTACTAGAACTGTGATGCATTGGCCTTTCTTCTACCTGTCTCCTTGGACAGCTGTTTGAGAAATTCCTTATAGAATATATGTAGATGTAAAATGGTTGGCTTCTAACACCATCAGTATGGGTGCAGATCATCACACTGTTCTCCTATGTGTTTGTATGTCAATTCTGTCTCTCAGCAGAAGTGAGTGAGGTTTTCCAGCTGGCCCATTCTTCATCAAATATTTGGTGTTATCAAACATGTAAGTTTGGGGTGATGGGTACATCATATTGAGGAGGCTGAACTCTCTTGTTAGCTGTGCCAAAAAATGGAATGCTTAAGTCCTTTCTTTTTATGTTTTGAAATAGAGATATTTAGATGTAAGATTTCCTTCTTGCGTTACAATTGCTAAGAATAGAGTTCCAGTGGAGGACAACTGTCTAATTTGGTACCCAGCAAATGATTAGAAGTATTGGTATCCCTATACCTATTTCAGTGAGCAACACAATAGGATGGTAAATTTCTATTGTTCAGAGATACTTCACTGTGTTAGAGAATGTCCTATTAACAAAAGGTAGAAGATATGTTATCAATGAGAAAGGAAACGAAGGACTCAGTGTTGCCATTTCCTTCTCCATGGAGTGAAGGAGAGAGTAAGGGAGAAAAAAGAGAAAGAAAGAAGGAAAAGGAAGATAAGTGTTGTGAAGATCCTAGGAGGTCTAGTGGTTAGGACTTTCTCACCTAGCATCTTATTCACCTAACCGCAGCCCTAGTCTTCTGACTTCCTACTCTCCTAGCTAGAGCCGTAGTCTTCTAGCCTCCTACTCCCCTAGCCAGAACCCTACTTGCCTAGCCTCCTAGTCTCTTAGGTACAGCATACTCTCCAAGCCTCTTGGTCTCCTAGCTAGAGCCCTAAGCTCCAGGCCTCAAAGACTCCTAGCAACAGTCCTATTCTCCTAGCCTCCTATCCTAGCTACAGCTATAGTCTTCTAGCCTCCTCATCTCCTAGCTACAGCCCTAGTCTCCTAGCCTCCTAGCTATAGCCCTAGTCTCCTAGCCTCCTTATCAGATGAGGAGTGCTGTAGCTTGGAGACAAGGAGGCTAGGAGACTAGGGCTGTAGCTCGGAGACTAGGAGGCTAGGAGACAAAGGCTGTAGCTAGGAGACGAGGAGATTACAACTGTAGCTGGGAGACTAGAAGGCTAGGATACTAAGGCTGTAGCTAGGAGGCTAGGAGGCTAGGAGATGAGGACTGTGGCTAGGAGACTAGGAGGCAAGAAGATAGGGCTGCAGCTTGGAGACTAGGAAGCTAGTGGACTAAAGCTAGAGGTAATTCACCAGAAGGCTAGGGGACTAGGACACTAGGAGAGTAGGATTGTAGCTAGGAGACTAGGCCTATATCTAGGAGACTAGGAGCTAGGAGACTAGGGCTGTAGCGATGAGACAAGGAGGCAAGGAGACTAGGGCTGTATCTAGGAGATTAGGAGCCGAGGAGACGGGGGCTGCAGCTAGTAGACTAAAAGTCTAGTGGACTTAAGCAAGAGAGAACACACCAGGAGGTTAGGAGACTAGCAGGCTACGAGGCAAGGAGACTGGATTGTTGCTGGGGACTAGGAGTCTAGGAGACTAGGGCTGTAGCTAGGAGACTAAAAAGCTAGGAAACCAGGGCTGTAGGTAGTAGACTAGGAGGCTAGGAGATGAGTAAGGGACTAGCTACAGCCCTAGTCTCCTATTCTCCTAGTCTGTTAGCTCCAGCTTTAATTCACTAACCTAATAGTCTTCTAGCCTTCTGGTGTTGTACCTCTAGCTTTAGTCCACTAGCCTCTTAGTCTACAAACTACAGTCCTAATCTCTTAGCCTCCTAAGAATCCTAGCTACCTCCCTAGTCATCTAGCCTCATAATCTCCTAGCTACAGTCCTAGTCTCCTAGCCTCCCACTCCCTTAGGCTCCTAGTCTCCTACCGACAACCCTAGTCTCCTAGCCTCCTAGTCTCATAGCCTCCTAGTCTGTTAGCTCTAGCTTTAGTTCACTAGCCTCCTAGTCTCCTAGCTACAGCCATGGTCTCCTAAAATCCTTGTCTCCAAGCTACAGCCCTAGTCTCCTAGCATCCTAGTCTCCTAGCTACAGTCCTAGGGTTTTCTAGCAGACTAGGGCTGAAGCTAGGAAACTAGGGCTGTAGGTAGGAGACTAGGAACCCAGGAGAGAAGGATTGTAGGTAGGAGACTGGGGGGCTAGGAGACTAGGCCTATATCTAGGAGACTAGGAGCTAGGAGACTAGGGCTGTAGCGATGAGACAAGGAGGCAAGGAGACTAGGGCTGTATCTAGGAGATTAGGAGCCGAGGAGACGGGGGCTGCAGCTAGTAGACTAAAAGTCTAGTGGACTTAAGCAAGAGAGAACACACCAGGAGGTTAGGAGACTAGCAGGCTACGAGGCAAGGAGACTGGATTGTTGCTGGGGACTAGGAGTCTAGGAGACTAGGGCTGTAGCTAGGAGACTAAAAAGCTAGGAAACCAGGGCTGTAGGTAGTAGACTAGGAGGCTAGGAGATGAGTAAGGGACTAGCTACAGCCCTAGTCTCCTATTCTCCTAGTCTGTTAGCTCCAGCTTTAATTCACTAACCTAATAGTCTTCTAGCCTTCTGGTGTTGTACCTCTAGCTTTAGTCCACTAGCCTCTTAGTCTACAAACTACAGTCCTAATCTCTTAGCCTCCTAAGAATCCTAGCTACCTCCCTAGTCATCTAGCCTCATAATCTCCTAGCTACAGTCCTAGTCTCCTAGCCTCCCACTCCCTTAGGCTCCTAGTCTCCTACCGACAACCCTAGTCTCCTAGCCTCCTAGTCTCATAGCCTCCTAGTCTGTTAGCTCTAGCTTTAGTTCACTAGCCTCCTAGTCTCCTAGCTACAGCCATGGTCTCCTAAAATCCTTGTCTCCAAGCTACAGCCCTAGTCTCCTAGCATCCTAGTCTCCTAGCTACAGTCCTAGTTGTCTAGCAGACTAGGGCTGAAGCTAGGAAACTAGGGCTGTAGGTAGGAGACTAGGAACCTAGGAGAGAAGGATTGTAGGTAGGAGACTAGGAGGCTAGGAGACTAGGGCTGTAGTTAAGAGACTAGGAGATTAGGAATGTAGCTAGGAGAGTAAGAAGCTAGGATACTAGGGATGCAGCTAGGAGAGTACAAGGTGAGGAGACTAGGGCTGTAGCTAGGAGACGAGGAGGCTCATAGACTTGGATGTAGCTAACAAACTAGGAGGCAGGAGATTAGGAGCATAGCTAGGAGACTATGAGAACTGGTTACTCAGGGTGTAGCTAAGAGCCTAGGAGACTAGCAGACAAGGAGGCTAGAAGACTAGGAGGCTAGGAGACTAAGGCTGTAGCTAGGAGAGTAGGAGGCTAGGAGACTAGAGCTGTAGGTAGGAGACTAGGAGGTTAATAGATTAAAGCTAAAGCTAATGGACCAGGAGCCTAGGACACTAGGAGGCTAGGAGACTAGGCTGTATCTTAGAGATTAGGAAGCTAGGAGATGAGTAGGTTAGCTACAGGCCTAGGCTTTTAGCCTCCTAGTCTCCTAAGCCTTTTGATGTGTTACCCCTAGCGTTAGACCACGAGCCTCCTGGTCTCCAGTCGACAGTCCTAATCTCTTGGCCTCCTAGTCACCTAGCCTCCTAGTCTCCTAGCTACCTCTCTAGTCTCCTAGACTCCTACTCTCTTAGGCTCCGAATCTCCTAGCTACAGCCCTAGTGTCCTAGCTTCCTAGTCTAATAGCCTCGTGGTCTGTTAGCTCTAGCTTTAGTCCACTAACCTCCTAGTCTGCTAGCCACAGCCCTAGTCTACTAGCCTCCTAGTATCCTAGCTAGAGTCCTAGTCAGCTAGCAGACTAGGACTGTAGCAAGGAAACTGAGGCTAGGAAACTAGGATGCTATGAGATTAGGACTGAAGCCAGGAGACTAGGAGGATCGGAGACTAAGGCTGTATCTTGGAGATTAGGAGGCTAGGAGATTGGGACTGTAGCTAGAAGACTAGGAGGCTAGGAGACTAAGGCTGTAGCTAGGAGAGTAGGAGGCTAGGAGACTAGAGCTGTAGGTAGGAGACTAGGAGGTTAATAGATTAAAGCTAAAGCTAATGGACCAGGAGCCTAGGACACTAGGAGGCTAGGAGACTAGGCTGTATCTTAGAGATTAGGAAGCTAGGAGATGAGTAGGTTAGCTACAGGCCTAGGCTTTTAGCCTCCTAGTCTCCTAAGCCTTTTGATGTGTTACCCCTAGCGTTAGACCACGAGCCTCCTGGTCTCCAGTCGACAGTCCTAATCTCTTGGCCTCCTAGTCACCTAGCCTCCTAGTCTCCTAGCTACCTCTCTAGTCTCCTAGACTCCTACTCTCTTAGGCTCCGAATCTCCTAGCTACAGCCCTAGTGTCCTAGCTTCCTAGTCTAATAGCCTCGTGGTCTGTTAGCTCTAGCTTTAGTCCACTAACCTCCTAGTCTGCTAGCCACAGCCCTAGTCTACTAGCCTCCTAGTATCCTAGCTAGAGTCCTAGTCAGCTAGCAGACTAGGACTGTAGCAAGGAAACTGAGGCTAGGAAACTAGGATGCTATGAGATTAGGACTGAAGCTAGGAGACTAGGAGGATCGGAGACTAAGGCTGTATCTTGGAGATTAGGAGGCTAGGAGATTGGGACTGTAGCTAAGAGAGTGGGAGGCAAGGACACTAGGGCTGTAGCTAGGAAACTAGGAGGCTAGACGACTAGCACTGTATCTGGGAGGCTAGGAGGCTAGTGACTAACACGAGAGCTAACAGAGAAGGAGGCTAGGAAACCAGGAGCCTAGGAGACAAGGGTTGTAGCTAGGAGGCTAGGAGACTAGGGCTGTAGCTAGGAGACTACTTTGCTAGGAGACTAGGAGGCTAAGAGACTAGTGCTATAGCTAGGACATTCTTTGCTAGGAGACTTAAGGCTAAGAGACTAGGATGGTAGGACACTAGGAGGCTAGGAGACTCGGGCTGTAGCTTGGGGAATAGGAGGCTAGGAGACTTGTAGGCTACCTACAGCCCTAATCTCCTAGTCTCCTAGCCTCCTAGTCCCCTAGCCTCCTAGTATCCTAGCTACAGTCTTAGTCTCCTAGCCTCCTTGTCTCCTAGAAACAGTGCTAGTCTATAGAATCCTTGTCTTCATCTACAGTCCTAGTCTCCTAGCTATAGCCCTACTCTACTAGAATCCTTGTCTCCTAGCTACAGTTTTAGTCTCCTAGCTTTCTAGTGTTCTAATTACAGTCCTGGTCAGCTAGAAGACTAGGAAACTAGGGTTGTAACTAGCACACTTGGAACCCAGGAGAGTAGGATTGTAGGTAGGAGACTAGCAAGCAAGAAAACTAGGGCTATACCTAAGAGTATTGAAGGCTAGGAGGTTAGGGCTATAGCTAGGAGATTAGGAGACTAGGAGACTAGGGCTATAGCTAGGAGACTAAGAACCTAGGAGAGTAGGATTGTATATAGGAGACAAAGAGGCTAGGAGACTAGGGCTGTAGCTAGGAGACTACTTTGCTAGGAGACTAGGAGGCTAAGAGACTAGTGCTATAGCTAGGACATTCTTTGCTAGGAGACTTAAGGCTAAGAGACTAGGATGGTAGGACACTAGGAGGCTAGGAGACTCGGGCTGTAGCTTGGGGAATAGGAGGCTAGGAGACTTGTAGGCTACCTACAGCCCTAATCTCCTAGTCTCCTAGCCTCCTAGTCCCCTAGCCTCCTAGTATCCTAGCTACAGTCTTAGTCTCCTAGCCTCCTTGTCTCCTAGAAACAGTGCTAGTCTATAGAATCCTTGTCTTCATCTACAGTCCTAGTCTCCTAGCTATAGCCCTACTCTACTAGAATCCTTGTCTCCTAGCTACAGTTTTAGTCTCCTAGCTTTCTAGTGTTCTAATTACAGTCCTGGTCAGCTAGAAGACTAGGAAACTAGGGTTGTAACTAGCACACTTGGAACCCAGGAGAGTAGGATTGTAGGTAGGAGACTAGCAAGCAAGAAAACTAGGGCTATACCTAAGAGTATTGAAGGCTAGGAGGTTAGGGCTATAGCTAGGAGATTAGGAGACTAGGAGACTAGGGCTATAGCTAGGAGACTAAGAACCTAGGAGAGTAGGATTGTATATAGGAGACAAAGAGGCAAGGAGACTAGGTCTATATCTAGGAGACTAGGAGGCAAGTAAACTAGGACTGTAGCTAAGAGACTAGTATGCTTGGAATCTGGGAGGCCTGGTGACTAGAGTTGTAGCTAAGAGTCTAGGTGGCTAGGAGACTAGGGCTATAGCTAGGAGTCCTGGAGGCTAGGAGGCTAGGGCTGTAGCTAGAGACTAGGGGGCTAGGAAACTATGGTTGTAGCTTGGAGACTAGTAGGGTTGTAGCTAGAGTTTAGGTGGCTAGGAGACTAGGAGGCCTCCTAGTCTCCTAGATACAACCCTAGCCTCCTAGTCTCCTGGCCTCCTAGTCTCCCTGTTACCTAGCCACAGCCTTAGTCTCCTAGCCTCTCAGTCTCCTAGCTACAGTGCTGATCTTCTAGACTCCCAGTCTCCTAGCTACATCCCTAATCTCCCTACTTCCTAGTCTCCTACCTATAGCCTGAGTCCCCTAGCCTCCTTGTCTCCTGTCCTCCTAGTCTCCTAGCAACAGCCTTAGTCTCCTGGTCTCCTGGCTATAGGCCTATCTCCTAGTTTTCTAGTACCATCCTAGTCTCCGAGCTATATCCATGGTCTCGTAGTCTTCAAGTTACAGAACTAGTCTCTTAGCTACTGCCTTGGTCTTATAGTCCCTACCTGCAGTTCTAGTCTCCTTACTACAGCTGTAGTCACTTTGTCTCCTAGCAACAGCCCATTCTCCTAGCTACAGCCCTCTTCTCCTAGATACAGCCCAAGTTTCCTGGTCTCCTAGCTATAGCCGTAGTCTCCAAGTCTCCAAGCTACTGCCCTAATCTCCTAGCTACCAACATAGTGTCCTAGTCTCCAAGTTACCACCCTTATCTCCTAGTCTCCTAACTACAGACCCATTCCTAATTACAATCCTAGTGCCCTAGTCTCCTCGCTACAGTTATAGTCTCCTAGTCAACTATTTACAGCCCTCGTCTTCTAGATCCCTAGTTACAGCCCCATATGCTAGATACAGCCTTAGTCTCCTGGTCTCCTGGCTATAGGCCTATCTCCTAGTTTTCTAGTACCATCCTAGTCTCCGAGCTATATCCATGGTCTCGTAGTCTTCAAGTTACAGAACTAGTCTCTTAGCTACTGCCTTGGTCTTATAGTCCCTACCTGCAGTTCTAGTCTCCTTACTACAGCTGTAGTCACTTTGTCTCCTAGCAACAGCCCATTCTCCTAGCTACAGCCCTCTTCTCCTAGATACAGCCCAAGTTTCCTGGTCTCCTAGCTATAGCCGTAGTCTCCAAGTCTCCAAGCTACTGCCCTAATCTCCTAGCTACCAACATAGTGTCCTAGTCTCCAAGTTACCACCCTTATCTCCTAGTCTCCTAACTACAGACCCATTCCTAATTACAATCCTAGTGCCCTAGTCTCCTCGCTACAGTTATAGTCTCCTAGTCAACTATTTACAGCCCTCGTCTTCTAGATCCCTAGTTACAGCCCCATATGCTAGATACATCCCTAGTCTCTTAGTTTCCTAGCCATAGCATAATTCTCCTAGTCTTCCAGTAACAGTCCTAGTCTGCTAGTCACCTAGCTATGACACTAGTCTCATAGTCTTCTAATTACCACCCTAGTCTCCTAGCTACCCTTCTAGTCTCCTATCTAGAACCCCAGTCTCTTACATATATCTCAAGTTCCCTAGTCTCCAAGCAACAGTCTCAGGCTACTAGTCTCCTACCTACAACCCTAGAATCCTAGTCTCCTTGGTATAGCCATATTCTCCTTGTCTTCTAGATTCAGCTCTAGTCTCATAGTTTTGTAGCTACAGCCCTAGTTTTGTCTTTTCCTAGCTACAACCCTAGTCTGTTACTCTCCAAGAAGTAGCCCAAATCTCCTAATCTCCTAGCTAAAACCCTAGTCCCCTAGTCTCCTATCTGTAGACGTAATCTCCTAGATACAGCCTAGTCTCATAGTCTCTTAGCTACAGCCCTAGTCTCCAAGACTCCTAGCTACAGCCCTAGTCTCCTTTTCAAGATACAGCCCTAGTCTCCTAGCTACAACCCTAGTCTGTAATCTCATAGCTACAATGCTAGTTTCTATTCTCCTAGCTCCAGCCCAGTCTCCTATCTTATAGCCTTAGTCTTTTACTCCCCCAACAACAGCTCTAGTCTCCTAGTCTCCTTGTATAGCCATATTCTCCTTGTCTTCTAGATTCAGCTCTAGTCTCATAGTTTTGTAGCTACAGCCCTAG
The DNA here is from genome assembly GCA_022376925.1 of Tragulus kanchil. Lineage (NCBI taxonomy): Eukaryota > Metazoa > Chordata > Mammalia > Artiodactyla > Tragulidae > Tragulus > Tragulus kanchil. The sequence continues at coordinate 91,772,865 of JAIOJX010000001.1, read as the reverse complement.
TTTTGTCTTTTCCTAGCTACAACCCTAGTCTGTTACTCTCCAAGAAGTAGCCCAAATCTCCTAATCTCCTAGCTAAAACCCTAGTCCCCTAGTCTCCTATCTGTAGACGTAATCTCCTAGATACAGCCTAGTCTCATAGTCTCTTAGCTACAGCCCTAGTCTCCAAGACTCCTAGCTACAGCCCTAGTCTCCTTTTCAAGATACAGCCCTAGTCTCCTAGCTACAACCCTAGTCTGTAATCTCATAGCTACAATGCTAGTTTCTATTCTCCTAGCTCCAGCCCAGTCTCCTATCTTATAGCCTTAGTCTTTTACTCCCCCAACAACAGCTCTAGTCTCCTAGTCTCCTTGTACATCCCTACTCTCCTAGTCTCCTAGCTACCCCCTAACACCCAAGTCTCCTAGCTACAGCCATAGTCTCCTTGTCTCATACTAGGGCCCTAGTCTGTTACTCTCCTAGCGATAGTCCTAGTCTCCTAGTTTCCAAGCTTCAGACTTAGTCTGTTTGTCTCCTAGCTATAGTCCAGTCAACTAGCTACAGCCCTCTTCCCTAGATATAGCCCAAGTTTACTACTCTCCTAGCTACAGCCTTTCTCTCCTAGTCTTCTAGCTACAGCCATAGTCTTCTGATTTCTAGCTACAATCCTAGTCTCCCAGCTACAACCCTAATTTCCTTGTCTCCTAGCTACTGACCAAGTCTCCCAGTGTCCTACCTACAGGCCTAATTTCCTAGCTACAGTCCTATCTCCAAGCTACCCCCCTGAATCCTAGCCTCCTAGATACAGTTCTAATCTCTTAGTCTCCTAGCTATGGTCCTAATCATTTAGACTCCTAGCTACAGTCCTATCTGCTGGTCTCCTAGCTACTGTCCTAGTCTCCTAGTGTCCTAGTTATAGGCCTAGTCTCCTAGCTACCTAGTATCCTTGTTTCCTAGCCAAAGATCTTGTCTCCTAGTCTCCTAGTTTCCTAGCTCCAACCAAATCCTATAGCTTCAGGCCTAGTGTCTTTATCTCTTAGCTACACCCTTTGGTCCCTAGTCTCCTTGCTACAGCCCTAGTATCTAGTCCCCCAGCAGCAGTTCTAGTCTCCTTGTCTCCAAGCTATCACCCCAGTATCCTAGTCTCCAAGCTACCTACAGTTATAGTCTCCTAGTGAACTAGCTATACCCCTAGTATCCTAGACCCCTAGTTATAGCCCTGTCTGCTAGCTAGAGCCCTAGTCTCTTAGTCTCCCATCTACAGCCTAAGTCTCCTAGTCTCCCAGCCACAGTCCTAGTCTCCCAGTCTCCTAGCTATGATACTAGTGTCCTAGTCTCCTAGCTACAGGCCTAGTCTACTAGCTACATTCCTAAATTCCTAGTCTCTAGCTGCTTCCCTAGTTTCCTAATCTCCTAGCTACTGCCCAAGTCTCCTAGACCCCTAGCTGCAGTACAATCTGCTAGCTACATTCCTAGTTTCCCTTTCTTCTAGGTACCCCACTAGTATTCTAGTCGTGTAGCTATAATCCTAGTCTCCTTGTCTCCTAGCTCCTGCCTTATTTCTTAGATTCTTATCTACAGTCCTATCTCCTGCTCTTTTAGCTACCAGCGTAGTCTGCTAGTGTTCTACTTCTTGGCCCAGGCTCATAGCTGCAGCCCTAGTATCATAATCTCCTAGCTACTGCCCTAGTATCCTAGGCTCCTAGCTACAGCCATCATCTCCTAGTCCTAAAGTTCTTGTCTCCTAGGCTCCTAACTACAGACCTAGTTGCCTAGTTTCCTACCTACAGCCCAATCTTGTAGCTACAGGGTTAGTCTCGTAATCTCCTAGCTACACAGCCTTTCTTAGTCTCCTAGCAACAGTCCTGGTCTCTTAGTCTCCTATCTACTGCCCTAGTCTCCTAGTGTCATAGCTATAGCCATATTCTTGTCTCCCAGTACAGCCCTAGTCTCCATGTCTCCTAGATACAGCCCTTGTCTCCTTAACTGCCAGTACAGACATAGTCTCCTAGTCATTTAACTACTGAACCATCTACTAGCTACAGCCATAGTCTCTTAGTTTCCACAGTACAGCTGTTGTCTCCTAGTCTCCTGGCTACCACTCTAGTCTCTTACTTACAGCACTAGTCTCCTGACTACAGCCAAGTTCTGCAGCTACAGCCCTCGTCTCCTAGCTGCAGCCCTAGTCTCCCAGTCTCCTAGCAACAGTCCTGGTCTCTTAGTCTCCTATCTACTGCCCTAGTCTCCTAGTGTCATAGCTATAGCCATATTCTTGTCTCCCAGTACAGCCCTAGTCTCCATGTCTCCTAGATACAGCCCTTGTCTCCTTAACTGCCAGTACAGACATAGTCTCCTAGTCATTTAACTACTGAACCATCTACTAGCTACAGCCATAGTCTCTTAGTTTCCACAGTACAGCTGTTGTCTCCTAGTCTCCTGGCTACCACTCTAGTCTCTTACTTACAGCACTAGTCTCCTGACTACAGCCAAGTTCTGCAGCTACAGCCCTCGTCTCCTAGCTGCAGCCCTAGTCTCCCAGTCTCCTAGCTACAGTCCTAGTCTCCTATTCTCCTAGCTAATAACGTAGTCTCATAGTCTCCAAATTACAGCCGTATTGTCCTATTCTTCTAGCTATAGCCCCAAGTCTCCTAGTCTTTTAGCTACAGCCCTAGTATTGTACTCTGTAGCTACAACCCTAATCTTTTAGTCTCCTATCTGCAGCCCAAATCTCCCTATCTCCTACCTAAAACCCTACTCTTGTAATCTCCTAGATGTAGCTGGTCTAACACTGGACCAGTGTAAGGACCAGTAAGTTGTATACCCCTTTAAATGGTGGATCCCTGGGGACATCCTGGTGGTACACTGGTTAAATGGTGGATCCCTTCTGAGAGCTAAGAGGGAAGTAGCAGGCAAGGGTTGTCAGGAAGCTGGGTAGTATAGTGTTTAGGGAGGAGCTTCTGAAAGCCTAGGGTCATGGGTTTGATTCTTGGTTAGGGCAGGAGGGAAAAGTGTATTATTACTGCTTTATTTCCTTTTGGAAATCATTTGTTTGACTCTGAAATCTGAGTCCCTCATCAGGTTGTCATTTCTTGACTCATATGTGTATGTTCATTTGGCGTGGACTAGGAGACCAAGGAGATAGCTAGGAGTTTAGGTGATGAGGGTTGTAGCTTAGAGACTAGGAAATTAGGTGTGTAGAAAGGAGACTAAGAAACTATAGCCATAGCTAAAAGAAAGGAGACTAGGGCTATAGAAGGGAAGCTAAGAGACTAGAGCTATAGTCAGGAGACTAGGGGTGTAGCTAGGAGACCAGGAATCTAGGATTGGTAGCTTAAGGGACTGGAACTGTCGCTGTGAGAGTAGGAGACTAGTGCTGTAGCTAGGAGACTAAGGGACTAGGGCTGTAGCTAGCAGATTGGACTGTGGCTAGGGGTCTAGTAGACTAGGGTTGTAGCTTCATATTAGGAAACTAGGGCTATAGGTAGGAAGTCAAGAGATGTGGCCTGTAGCTAGAAGAATAGGAGACTAGGGCTGTACCTAGGATACTAGGAGACAAGGGTTGTAGCTAGAAGATTGGGATACTAGGCCTATTGCTGGGGACTAGGAAACTTGGGATGTAGCTTCAAGAACTACTAAGAGGACTAGGGACTGGTATTCTAGATGTCAAGGGGTGTCATTAGGAAACTATGAGACCAGGTGGAGTCTCCAAATTACCAGCCGTATTTGTTTCCTATTCTTCTAGCTATAGCCCCAAGTCTCCTAGTCTTTTAGCTACAGCCCTAGTATTGTACTCTGTAGCTACAACCCTAATCTTTTAGTCTCCTATCTGCAGCCCAAATCTCCCTATCTCCTACCTAAAACCCTACTCTTGTAATCTCCTAGATGTAGCTGGTCTAACACTGGACCAGTGTAAGGACCAGTAAGTTGTATACCCCTTTAAATGGTGGATCCCTGGGGACATCCTGGTGGTACACTGGTTAAATGGTGGATCCCTTCTGAGAGCTAAGAGGGAAGTAGCAGGCAAGGGTTGTCAGGAAGCTGGGTAGTATAGTGTTTAGGGAGGAGCTTCTGAAAGCCTAGGGTCATGGGTTTGATTCTTGGTTAGGGCAGGAGGGAAAAGTGTATTATTACTGCTTTATTTCCTTTTGGAAATCATTTGTTTGACTCTGAAATCTGAGTCCCTCATCAGGTTGTCATTTCTTGACTCATATGTGTATGTTCATTTGGCGTGGACTAGGAGACCAAGGAGATAGCTAGGAGTTTAGGTGATGAGGGTTGTAGCTTAGAGACTAGGAAATTAGGTGTGTAGAAAGGAGACTAAGAAACTATAGCCATAGCTAAAAGAAAGGAGACTAGGGCTATAGAAGGGAAGCTAAGAGACTAGAGCTATAGTCAGGAGACTAGGGGTGTAGCTAGGAGACCAGGAATCTAGGATTGGTAGCTTAAGGGACTGGAACTGTCGCTGTGAGAGTAGGAGACTAGTGCTGTAGCTAGGAGACTAAGGGACTAGGGCTGTAGCTAGCAGATTGGACTGTGGCTAGGGGTCTAGTAGACTAGGGTTGTAGCTTCATATTAGGAAACTAGGGCTATAGGTAGGAAGTCAAGAGATGTGGCCTGTAGCTAGAAGAATAGGAGACTAGGGCTGTACCTAGGATACTAGGAGACAAGGGTTGTAGCTAGAAGATTGGGATACTAGGCCTATTGCTGGGGGACTAGGAAACTTGGGATGTAGCTTCAAAACTAAGAGACTAGGGCTGTATCTAGTAGATTAGGTGACTAGGGCAGTAGCTAGGACAATAGGAGACTAGGGCTTTACTAGATGTCAAGGGGTGTCATTAGGAAACTATGAGACCAGGGCTGTAGCTAGGAGTCTAGTAGATTGGGACTGTAATTAGGAGACTAGCAGACTAGAGCTGTACTCAGAGACGGAGTCTAGGCACATACCTAGGAGACAAGTGCAGTGGTATGAAACTAGAGCATAGGGCTAGAGCCAAGAGACTAGGAGACAATTGCTTTAGCTAGGAGAAACCTGATTATCATCCCAGTATTGACAGAGTATGACTTCATTGTATCCTACTATGACCTCACTGTAACCAGATTATGACCTCGCTATAAACTGACATGACTTCACTAGAGCCCTCTATCACCTCACTATAATCTGATTATGATGTCAGTATAGAATGACATGACCTCACTATAATGCTCTCTGTCCTCATTATAACCTGATGATGATCTCACTACAGCCTATAACTTCATTACAGTCCTCAGTGACCTTGTTATAACCTGATTATGACCTCACTATAGCCCTCTATGACCTCACCACACCCTGAACATGACCTCCCTACAGACTGATTATGACCTCACTAGAGCTCTCTATGACCTCAATACAACCTAATTATAACCTCACTATAAATATACTATGACCTCACTATAGTCTACTATGTCCTAACTATAACCTGATTGTGACCTCAGTATTGACTATGACTTCACTGTATCCTACTAAGACATCACTATAACGTGATTATGACCTCACTATAGAGTGACAACACCACAGCATAGCCCCCTCTGTCCTCATTATAACTTAATGAAGATCTCACTGTAGCCTATGATGTCACTGTAGTCCTCAATATCCTCACTGTAACCTTATTTTGACCTCACTATTGACTGACCTGTTCTCACTACAGCCCTCTACGACCTTACTATAGACTGATTATGACCTCACTCCAGCCTACGTCTGATATGCCTCTAAAAATTATCTGACTATAATTTCACTATATCTGGATTGTGAACTCACTATAGCCTATAGCATGAGTTTGGTTCTTTCCATAGCCTGAATATGAGCTCACTATGCACTTACTATGACCTCACTATAGATGCTACCTCACTATAACCTGACTATGACCACACTATAGCCTACTAGGACCTCACTATAACCTGATTATAACCTCACTATGGCCTATGACCACACTATAGCCATCTATGACCTCCCAATAACCTGATTATGATGTCAGGATAGACTTACTATAACATCACGTACCCTACTATGACCTAACTATAACCTGATTATGACCTCAGTATTGACTCTGACTTCACTATATCCTGCTATGATCTCAATGTAACCTACTATTGTTCACTGTAAGCTGATTATAACCTCACTATAGACTTTGACCTTAATATAGCCTACCATCACCTCACAATAACTATTTTTTTATTATTGTATTTTTATTATTTTATATTTTTACAGAGTTTTGTTGTTTACAGAAATGTATGTTCCCAGATTAGTCATATGTATATCCCTGGCCCCCTCCCTCCTCCACCTCTCTCCCAATCCCCTCTACCCCACCCCTCCAGGCCGTCACACCACACCCCTGCAGGATCCCCTATTCTCACAGCACAATGACCATAGCTATCTTTTTTACATATGATAGTATAGGTTTCCATGTTACTCCCTCTATGCCTCCCAGCCCCTGTTCATTCGCCACAGTGTCCATATGCCTGTTCCCTATGTCTGTTTTTCCATCACTTCGCTGCATGTGTTGTCATTACCATCTTACTAGATTGCATATATATGTTTAGTATACTAAAAGTAACTTCTTTAATGGCATCATAAACCTGACTGTACTCTAAACATGACCTCCCTATAGAGTGATTATGACCCCACGAGAGCCCTCTATGGCCTCCCTATATCTCTCTATAGCTGTTTACGACCTCACTATACCCAGCTCCTCAGGGGCTTCTGTGGCCCTCCTGGCCCCCCAGACTCTGCCTCAGATCACCTAGCTGCCAGTGGCGGGGCTGTTGTCTCTGCCTGGACCTCTCTCTCACCCCAGCCCCATTGGGAAAATTCTGTTGTTAATAAACGGATTGTGAACTCACTATAGCCTATAGCATGAGTTTGGTTCTTTCCATAGCCTGAATATGAGCTCACTATGCACTTACTATGACCTCACTATAGATGCTACCTCACTATAACCTGACTATGACCACACTATAGCCTACTAGGACCTCACTATAACCTGATTATAACCTCACTATGGCCTATGACCACACTATAGCCATCTATGACCTCCCAATAACCTGATTATGATGTCAGGATAGACTTACTATAACATCACGTACCCTACTATGACCTAACTATAACCTGATTATGACCTCAGTATTGACTCTGACTTCACTATATCCTGCTATGATCTCAATGTAACCTACTATTGTTCACTGTAAGCTGATTATAACCTCACTATAGACTTTGACCTTAATATAGCCTACCATCACCTCACAATAACTATTTTTTTATTATTGTATTTTTATTATTTTATATTTTTACAGAGTTTTGTTGTTTACAGAAATGTATGTTCCCAGATTAGTCATATGTATATCCCTGGCCCCCTCCCTCCTCCACCTCTCTCCCAATCCCCTCTACCCCACCCCTCCAGGCCGTCACACCACACCCCTGCAGGATCCCCTATTCTCACAGCACAATGACCATAGCTATCTTTTTTACATATGATAGTATAGGTTTCCATGTTACTCCCTCTATGCCTCCCAGCCCCTGTTCATTCGCCACAGTGTCCATATGCCTGTTCCCTATGTCTGTTTTTCCATCACTTCGCTGCATGTGTTGTCATTACCATCTTACTAGATTGCATATATATGTTTAGTATACTAAAAGTAACTTCTTTAATGGCATCATAAACCTGACTGTACTCTAAACATGACCTCCCTATAGAGTGATTATGACCCCACGAGAGCCCTCTATGGCCTCCCTATATCTCTCTATAGCTGTTTACGACCTCACTATACCCAGCTCCTCAGGGGCTTCTGTGGCCCTCCTGGCCCCCCAGACTCTGCCTCAGATCACCTAGCTGCCAGTGGCGGGGCTGTTGTCTCTGCCTGGACCTCTCTCTCCCTTGCACCCCAGCCATTCAAAATCCATAGCATCTCCAGGAGCAGAATGGGCCCACTTTCCCGGGCAGGTTCTGTTGTTAATAAACGTGTAGGAGTGTAGGTTCCTCACTCTAATTATGTATTTATTTATTCATTCATTGATTTATTTACTGACTTTTGGACATCATTTGTTTGACTCTGAAATCTCAGAGTCTCTTTTGTGGTTGTCTTTCCTAGTTCTGTGCCCCTTTAAATGGAGGATCCCTTCTGAGAGTTGAGAGAGAAGTAGAAGGCAGGGGTTGTCAAGAAGTTAGGTGGTGCAGTGGTTAGGGAGGAGATTCTGAAAGCCTAGGGTCATGGGTTTGATTCTTGGTTAGGGCAGTAAGGAAAAGTATATTATTAATTAAGTGATATATTTCGTTTTGGAAATTGTTTGACTGTGAAAGCTCAGAGTCCCTCATTGGATTGTCATTTCCTGACTCATACGTGCATGTTCATTTGGCATGGATATACACTGTATACCATAAGCTTCCTCCTGTTGAATGTCTTTGTGGATGATCTGACAAAGTCCAGTCTGTGGCTATGATAATGTGAATCCAGTGGACTGTGTGGATTAAGTGGATTTTGGTATTTTGTGGCTATGACTAAGGTATATCCATTATGGCAGCAGCATTCTTGTGATTGTCAAATGGACCATCCAATGTATTCCAGGCTCCTTGCTGTGTTTATTTAATTTTTGAAATGAAGTTTTTTGGCTATAAAATCTCCATCTGTTTTTGAGTTGTCATTTGTTGACTTGTATGTGTATGTTGCTTTGGCATGGATATACAGTGCAAACCAGAAGCTTCCTACTAGTGAGTGACTTATCTTTGTATGTCAGTATGACTTCTCTTTGTATGACCCTACAGTGTCAGAAGATGAGAACCTGGAGAGTCAGGACATGTGGCTGTACAGAGTCCGGATAAGACACTGCTGTGCAAGGTGAGACGCTAGACACTCACGATCCTGGGTATAGGAGACTCAGGAGAGGAGAGTCAGGCTCCTAAGTAACCTCTAGGACTCCTCTCTGCCTAGGTTTTCCACCCTCACCTGCCTCTCCTCTTGTCTCCTAGGTTTCCCCTGCTCACCGGCATCCTGTTTTTCCAAGTTCAGAGAGGAGTTGTAGGTAAGGATAGGAAAGGAGCAAAAGGAGGGTTATTCAACTGAATGATGTGTGTTAAGGGAGGGAAAGTGCACAGAGTGCTGAGGAGGAGAGGTGCAGTACATGGTTTTATGGTGTTGCATGTAGTGGATTCTTGAGCACTGGGCCAGAGTCAGGAAGGATACGATCTATCCCTCTTTCCAAGGAGGATCCCTTCTGAGAGCTAAGAGGGAAGAAGCAGACCGAGGTTGTCAGGAAGGTAGGTAGAGTAGTGGTTAGGCAGTAGCTTCCAAGAGCCTAGGGTCATAGACTTGATTCAGGAAGGAGTGTTGATTTTTTATTTACTGACTTTTTTTTACAATTTTTTAAAATTTTATTTATTTGTGGCTATTCTGCTGCAGGCTCTTCTCTAGTTGCAGGGAATGGGGGCTACTCACTAGTTGAGGTGTGCAGGCTTCTTGTTGCAGTGACTTCTCTTGTTGTGGAACTCGGGCTCTAGAGTGCACGGGCTTCTGTAGTTGTGGCACATGGGCTCAATATTTGCAGCTCCAAGGCTCTAGAGCACAGGCTCCATAGTTGTGGCTCACAGGCTTAGCTGTTCCACAGCATGTGGGATCTTCCCGGATCAGAGATCAAACCGGTGTCTCCTGCATTGGCGGGCAAACTCTTTATCACTGAGCTACCAAGGAAGCCCATATTTACCGACTTTTGGTCATTGATTTTTTGACTACAAAATCTCAGAGTCTGTTTTCCAGGTGTCATTTGTGGACTCGAATGTATATCTTCATGTGGCATGGACATACAGTGCAAACCAGAAGGCTCCTCCTGTTGAAAGACTTCTCTTGTGAATGAACGTACTAGGTCAAGTCTGTGGCTATGATTATGTGGATTAAGTGGAATTTGTGATTGTGTGTCTATGATTCGATTCTTAATTACAGAGGCAGTGTTGTTGGCATTCTCAGGCAGAGCTTTCAATGGATTCCAGGGTCCTCACCACACTTATTCACGTAGGTATTTATGTACTGTTGGAAATGTTGGTTTGACTCTGAAATCTCAGTCTCTTTTCCAGTGGCCATTTGTTGACTGGTATGTGTATGTTCATTTGGCATGGACGTACAGTGTATACCATAAGGTTCTTCCTGTCACCTGACTTCTCTTTGTGGAGGCAGGACTGCAGTACAGGTTTTGTGGGATTTGGGTACAGGAGTATTGAGCACTGGGCCAGTGCCAGGACCAGTAGGTTGTATACCCCTTTAAATGGTGGATCCCTGCTGAGAGCTAAGAGGGAAGTAGCAGGCAAGGGTTGTCAAGAAGTTGGGTGGTGTAGTGGCTAGGGAGGAGCTCCTGAAAGCCTAGGGTTATGGGTTTGATTCTTTGTGAGGGCAGGCGGGAGAAGTGTATTATTCATTTATGATGTATTTCCTTTTGGAAATGGTTTGTTTGACTGTGAAAGCTCAGAGTCCCTCATTGGGTTGTCACTGCCTGATTTGTATGTGTATGTTCATTTGACATGGACATACAGTGCACACCATAGGCTTCCTCATGTTGAAAGACTTCTCTTTATGGATGATCCCACAAAGTTAAGGTCTATGGCTATGATAATGTGGATCCAGTGGATTCTGCAGATTAACTGGGCTTTTTTATTTTGTGGCTATGGCTGGGGTGGATTCATTATGGAGGCAGCATTCTTGTCACAGACCACACAGCGTATTCCAGGAGCTTCAGAGCATTCTTTCTTTCCTTAATTTTATAAATCAATGTTTTAAGTATAAAATCTCAGAGTATTTTCAGGGTGTCATTTTTTGACTTGTATGTGTATGTTGCATTGGCATCAATATACAGTGTCTTTGTATGTCAGTATGACCTTTCTTTGTATACCCTGCAGTGTTTTTTGTTTGGGTTTTTTTTTTGAAACATGACCCCACAATTTGATTGTGCATGATTGAGTACTAATCTTAGGAACAATTTTGTAAGACCTGCTCCTCTCTGGAACAATTTTGATTGTGGGAAAACCTTAATTACAGGGGCATTTCTCAGGCAGAGCTTTCAATGGATTCCAGGGTCCTCACCACACTTATTCACGTAGGTATTTATGTACTGTTGGAAATGTTGGTTTGACTCTGAAATCTCAGTCTCTTTTCCAGTGGCCATTTGTTGACTGGTATGTGTATGTTCATTTGGCATGGACGTACAGTGTATACCATAAGGTTCTTCCTGTCACCTGACTTCTCTTTGTGGAGGCAGGACTGCAGTACAGGTTTTGTGGGATTTGGGTACAGGAGTATTGAGCACTGGGCCAGTGCCAGGACCAGTAGGTTGTATACCCCTTTAAATGGTGGATCCCTGCTGAGAGCTAAGAGGGAAGTAGCAGGCAAGGGTTGTCAAGAAGTTGGGTGGTGTAGTGGCTAGGGAGGAGCTCCTGAAAGCCTAGGGTTATGGGTTTGATTCTTTGTGAGGGCAGGCGGGAGAAGTGTATTATTCATTTATGATGTATTTCCTTTTGGAAATGGTTTGTTTGACTGTGAAAGCTCAGAGTCCCTCATTGGGTTGTCACTGCCTGATTTGTATGTGTATGTTCATTTGACATGGACATACAGTGCACACCATAGGCTTCCTCATGTTGAAAGACTTCTCTTTATGGATGATCCCACAAAGTTAAGGTCTATGGCTATGATAATGTGGATCCAGTGGATTCTGCAGATTAACTGGGCTTTTTTATTTTGTGGCTATGGCTGGGGTGGATTCATTATGGAGGCAGCATTCTTGTCACAGACCACACAGCGTATTCCAGGAGCTTCAGAGCATTCTTTCTTTCCTTAATTTTATAAATCAATGTTTTAAGTATAAAATCTCAGAGTATTTTCAGGGTGTCATTTTTTGACTTGTATGTGTATGTTGCATTGGCATCAATATACAGTGTCTTTGTATGTCAGTATGACCTTTCTTTGTATACCCTGCAGTGTTTTTTGTTTGGGTTTTTTTTTTGAAACATGACCCCACAATTTGATTGTGCATGATTGAGTACTAATCTTAGGAACAATTTTGTAAGACCTGCTCCTCTCTGGAACAACTTTTCCATTCTTCAAACAGGGTGACTCGTTTCATTTTTTCCAGACTCAATCCATGAGGCAAAAACCTGTTATCACACTCGGGTTCTTGAAGGCTGGCTAGCTGACTAGCCAGAATCAGCAGTCTTTATCATGTGCAGGACACCAGCATTGGCTAATGACACAAACTGAGAACCCATGGGACCTCAGAACTGGAAAAGACGTTGAAAAAATCATGCACATGTCTTCACCTCCCTGTTTAGAAGAGAAGTTCAGAGGGTTTATCTGAAGTCTAGAACTCTGTAGTAGCAAAGCCAAGTAAAACAATAGTGAACTGTCAACTGCCAAGTACATGCAAGACTCTGTCCCAAGTGTTTTACACATTTGCTCAATCTCATAAACACCTTGGGAGACAGAATATTTGTTGTCATTTGTTGTCTTGTATGTGCATGTTGCTTTGGCATGGGTATACAGTGCAAGTCTGAAGCTTCCTACTGGGGAATGACTTGTCTTGGTATCACAGTATGACTTCTCTTTGTACACCCTACAGTGTCAATAGAGGAGATCCTGGAGACTCAGGTTCCATGATCATACAAAGTCAGGATCAGACATTGCTGTACAAGGTAGAATGCTAGACAGTAAGGAGCCTGAGTACAGGATACTCATGAGAGGAGCGGAGAGGAGAGTTAGGTTCCTAAGTAACCTGTAGGCTCATAAGTAACTTCGCCTAGGTTTTGGACCCTCACCTGCCTGTCCTCTCATCTGCAAGGCCTCCTATCCTCAGCTGCCTCTCCTCTTATCTCCTAGGCTTGCCCTCCTAACCTGCTTCTCCTTTCATCTTCTTCAGAGGGCTAAGAGGAAAGCAGAAGGCAGGGCTTCTCGGGAAGGTAAATAGAGTAGTGGTTAGGGAGTAGGTAGGAGTGTTGATTTATTTACTGACTTCTGGACATCAGGTTTTTTTACTGTAAAATCTCAGAGTCTGTTTACAGGTTGTCATTTGTGGAGTGGAATGTGTATCTTCATTTGGCATGGACATAGGGTGCACACCATAGGCTTCCTCCTGTTGAAAGACTTCTCTTTGTGGAGGATCCTACAAAGTCCAGGTCTGTGCCTGTCATAATGTGGATCCAGTGGATTCTGTGGATTAAGTGGGGTTTCTTATTTTGCAGCTATGAATGGGCTGGCAGCATTTTTATGATTTTGAAATGGACCACCCAATGCAGTCAAGGATCCTCGCTGTATATATTTAATGTTGGAAATGAATTTTTTAACTATTAATTCTCAGAGTCTTTTTAGGGTGTCATTTGTTGACTCATATGTGTATGTTGCTTTGGCCAGGATATACAGTGCAAGTCAGAAACTTCTTACTGTGAATGACTTGTGTTTGTATCACAGTATGACTCCATTTACATAGCCTAGAGTGTCAGGAGAGGAGACCCTGGAGAGTCAGGTCCAGTGACTGTACAGAGTCCAGACGAGATAGTGCTATATGAGGCAAGATGTTAGACAATCAGGAGCCTGAGTATGGGAGACTTACGTAAGGAGAGGAGAGTTAGATTCCTAAGTAATCTCTAGGACTGTTTTCTTCCTAGGTTTCACCACCTCAGCTGCTTCTCCTCTCATCTCCTAGACTTGCATTACTCATCTGCCTGTCCTCTCTTTTTATTCTGAGGGCTAAGAGGAAAGCAGCAGGGAGAGACTGTCAGGCAGGCAAACAGAGCAGTGGTTAAGGAGTAGGATCTCAGAGACTAAGGTCATAGGTTCAAATCGGGTGTGTGGGAGGGCGTGAGGGCATGTGGGAGGGAGTGGGGGAGGAAGTTGGAAATTGTTGCAGGGAGTATGTGAGTGTGTGAGGGACTCCGGCAGAATGTGTGGGAGTGAGGGACTGTGAGACGGAATGTGGAACTGTGATAGGGGTGTGGGAGTGTGGGAGGTAGTGTGGGACTTGGGAAGTGTGGGAGCTGGAGAGTGTGGAAGGGTGGGTGGCAGAGTTGGAGGGTGTCTCTCAGTGTGGCAGGGGGTGTGGCAGGGGGTGTGGCAAGGGGTGTGGGAGAGGGTGTGGCAGGGAGTCTGGCAGAGAGTGTGGAAGGGAGTGTGGGAGAGGGTGTAGAAGGGATTGTGGGAGGGAGTGTGGCAGAGAGTGTGGGAGTGTAGGAAGGAGTGTGGCAGGGAGTGTGGGAGTGTAGGAAGGAGTGTGGCAGGGAGTGTGGCAGGGAGCGTGGGAGGGAGTGTGGGAGGGAGTGTCACAGGCAGTGTCAGAGGGATTACGGGAGGGGGTGTGGCAGGGAGTGTGGGAGGGAGTGTGGGAGGGAGTGTGGCAGGGAGTGTGACAAGTGTGTGGCAAGGAGTGTGGCCGGGGCTGTGGGAGGGGGAGTGGTGGGGAGTGTGGGAGGGGGTGTGGCAAGGAGTGTGGGAGGGATTGTGGGAGGGACTGTGGGAGGGAGTGTGCTAGGGAGTGTGGCAGTAATGTGGCAGGGAGAGTTGCAGAAAGTGTGGCAGGCATTGTGGCACGGAGTGTGCGAGGGAGTGTGGCAGGGAGTGTGGGAGGGGGTGTGGGAGGGAGTGTAGGAGGAAGTGTGGCAGGGATTGTGGGAGGGAGTGTGGTAGGGAGTGTGGCAGGGAGTATGGGAGGGAGTGAGGCAGGGAGTGTGGGAGGGGGTGTGGGAAGGAGTGTGGGAGGGGTGTTGCAGGGAGCGTGGCAGGTAGTGTGTGAGGGAGTGTGGCAGGGATTGTGGCAGGGAGTGTGTGAGGGAGTGTGGGAGGGGGTGTGGCAGGGAGTGTGGCAGGCGGTGTGGGAGGGAGTGTAGGAGGAAGTGTGGCAGGGAGTGTGGCAGGGAGTGTGGGAGGGGGTGTGACAGGAAGTGTGGCAGGGAGTGTGGCAGGGAGTGTGGGAGGGGGTGTGACAGGAAGTGTGGCAGGGAGTGTGGCAGGCAGTGTGGGAGGGAGTGTGGGAGGGAGTGTAGGAGGAAGTGTGGCAGGGATTGTGGGAGGGAGTGTGGTAGGGAGTGTGGCAGGGAGTATGGGAGGGAGTGAGGCAGGGAGTGTGGGAGGGGGTGTGGGAAGGAGTGTGGGAGGGGTGTTGCAGGGAGCGTGGCAGGTAGTGTGTGAGGGAGTGTGGCAGGGATTGTGGCAGGGAGTGTGGGAGGGAGTGTGGGAGGGGGTGTGGCAGGGAGTGTGGCAGGCGGTGTGGGAGGGAGTGTAGGAGGAAGTGTGGCAGGGAGTGTGGCAGGGAGTGTGGGAGGGGGTGTGACAGGAAGTGTGGCAGGGAGTGTGGCAGGGAGTGTGGGAGGGGGTGTGACAGGAAGTGTGGCAGGGAGTGTGGCAGGCAGTGTGGGAGGGAGTGTGGGAGGGAGTGTAGGAGGAAGTGTGGCAGGGATTGTGGGAGGGAGTGTGGTAGGGAGTGTGGCAGGGAGTGTGGGAGGGAATGTGGCAGGGGCTGTGGGAGTGGGTGTGGCGTGGAGTGTGGGAGGGAGTGTGAGAGGGAGTGTGGGAGGGGGTGTGGCAGGAGTTTGGCCGGGAGTGTGTGAGGGAGTGTGGAGAGAGTGTGGCAGGGAGTGTAGCAGGGAGTTTGGGAGGGAGTGTGGGAGGGGGTGTGGGAGGGGGTGTGGGAGGTGTGTTGCTGGGAGTGTGTGAGGGAGTGTGACAGAGAGTGTGGCAGGGAGTGTGGGAGGGAGTTTGGGATGGAGTGTGGCACGGAGTATGGGAAGGAATATGCCAGGGAATGTGGGATGTAATATGGCAGGGAGTGTGGGAGGGAGAGTGGGAGGGAGTATGGCAGAGAGTGTGGAAGGGAGTGTGGCAGGGAGGGTGTGAGGGACTGTGTGAGGTTGTGTGGGAGGGGGTGTAGAAGGGATTGTGAGAGGGAGTGTGGGAGGGAGTGTGGGAGGGAGTGTGGCAGGGAATGTGTGAGGGAGTGTGGCAGGGAGTGTGGGAGGGAGCGTGGGAGGGAGTGTGGCAGGGAGTATATGAGGTAGTGTGGCAGGGAGTGTGGGAGGGAGTGTGGCAGGTAGTATATGAGGTGGTGTGGCAGGAAGTGTGGCAAGGAGTGTAGGAGGGAGTGTGGCAGCAATTGTGGGAGGGGGTATGGCAGGGAGTGTGGCAGGGATTGTGGGAGGGAGTATGGTAGGGAGTGTGGCAGGCAGTGTGGGAGGGAGTATGGCAGGGAGTGTGGGAGGGGATGTGGCAAGGTGTGTGGGAGGGGCTGTGGAAGGGGATGTGGCAGGGAGTGTGGGAGGGGGTTGGCAGGGAGTGTGGGAGGTGGTGTGGCAGGGAGTGTGGCAGGGGCTGTGGGAGAGAGTGAGGGAGAGAGTGTGAGAGAGGGTGTGGCAGGGAGTGTGGGATGGGGTGTGGCAGGAGTGTGGCAGGGAGTATATGAGGTAGTGTGGCAGGGAGTGTGGGAGGGAGTATAGGAGGGAGTGTGGCAGGGATTGTGGGAGGGAGTATGGTAGGGAGTGTGGCAGGCAGTGTGGGAGGGAGTATGGCAGGGAGTGTGGGAGGGGATGTGGCAAGGTGTGTGGGAGGGGCTGTGGAAGGGGATGTGGCAGGGAGTGTGGGAGGGGGTTGGCAGGGAGTGTGGGAGGTGGTGTGGCAGGGAGTGTGGCAGGGGCTGTGGGAGAGAGTGAGGGAGAGAGTGTGAGAGAGGGTGTGGCAGGGAGTGTGGGATGGGGTGTGGCAGGAGTGTGGCAGGGAGTATATGAGGTAGTGTGGCAGGGAGTGTGGGAGGGAGTATGGCAGGGGTGTGGCACAGAGTGTGGGAGGGAGTGTGGCAGGGAGTGTGGCAGGGTTTGTGGGAGGTAGTGTGGCAGGTAGTGTGACAGGGAGTGTGGGATGTTGAGTAGAAGTGTAGAGTTGTGGAAGCGAGTGTGGGCTGTGTGTGTGGCATTGTGGGATTGTGGGAGGGAGTGTGGTAGTGTAGGAGTGTAGGAGCTTCCTAACCACTGCTCTGCTTACCTTCCTGACACGCCTTGCCTGCTACTTCCTTCTTAGCCCTCAGAAGTAGTTGAGAAGAGAGGCCGCTGATCATAGGAGACCTTGGAGACAAGAGGTGACAGTAGGACACCTAGAAGAAGAGGAGTCCTAGAGGTTACTTGGGAGCCAGACTCTCTTCTCCTCTCTTGAGTCTCCTATACCCAAGCTCCTGAGTGCCTTGTGTCTTGTCAAATATAGCCGTGTCTCATCCTCACTCTGTACGCTCACGTGTCCTGAGTCTCCAGGTTCTCATCTACTGACACTGTAGATTCATCCAAAGAGAAGTCATACTGTGATACAAAGAGAAGACATTTGCCAGTAGTAAGCTTCTGGGTTGCACTGTATATCCATGTCAATCGAGCATACATATACGAGTCAAGAAATGACAAACTGATACAAACTCTGAGATTTTATAGTCAAAAAACGATTTCCAAAATTAAAGAAATAAACAGCGAAGAGCCTGGAATAAATAGTGTGGTCCCGATATGGGCCAACAAATGGCAACTGGAAAGGAGACTCTCAGATGTCAATGTTTCCAAAAGGAAATAAATAATGAAATGAATAAATAAATGCTGTGACAACCCTGGAATAAATGGAAAGCTCCACTTGTGAATGCCAACCACCCTGCCTCTGTAATCTAGAATCCAATCATAGATTCCACTTAATCCACATAATAGCCACAGACAACACCTTGTATGTTCAATCCACAAGAGAATTATTACAACAGGAAGAAGCTTCTGGTTTGCACTGTATGTCCATGCCAAATGAAGATTCAAGATTTGACACATTCGAGTCAACAAATGCCAGCTCGAGAAAAGACTGTGAGGTTTTATGGTTAAAAAAAAAAAAGGCTTCCAAAATTACAGAAATGAAGAAATAAACATGGAGAGGAGCCTATAATACACTGTGTGGTCTGTTTGAGAATCACAATGCTGCCTCCATAATGGATCCACACCAGCCATAGCCACATAATAACGAAGCCCACTTAACCCGCAGGATCCACTGGATTCACATTATCACAGTCACAGACCTGTACTGTGTAGGTTCATTCACAAAGAGAAGTCATTCAACAGGAGGAAGCTTATGCTCTGCACTCTATGCCTGTGCCAAATTAAGATATACATTCAAGTCAATGCACTCTAGAGAGGCCGCTGATCATAGGAGACCTTGGAGACAAGAGGTGACAGTAGGACACCTAGAAGAAGAGGAGTCCTAGAGGTTACTTGGGAGCCAGACTCTCTTCTCCTCTCTTGAGTCTCCTATACCCAAGCTCCTGAGTGCCTTGTGTCTTGTCAAATATAGCCGTGTCTCATCCTCACTCTGTACGCTCACGTGTCCTGAGTCTCCAGGTTCTCATCTACTGACACTGTAGATTCATCCAAAGAGAAGTCATACTGTGATACAAAGAGAAGACATTTGCCAGTAGTAAGCTTCTGGGTTGCACTGTATATCCATGTCAATCGAGCATACATATACGAGTCAAGAAATGACAAACTGATACAAACTCTGAGATTTTATAGTCAAAAAACGATTTCCAAAATTAAAGAAATAAACAGCGAAGAGCCTGGAATAAATAGTGTGGTCCCGATATGGGCCAACAAATGGCAACTGGAAAGGAGACTCTCAGATGTCAATGTTTCCAAAAGGAAATAAATAATGAAATGAATAAATAAATGCTGTGACAACCCTGGAATAAATGGAAAGCTCCACTTGTGAATGCCAACCACCCTGCCTCTGTAATCTAGAATCCAATCATAGATTCCACTTAATCCACATAATAGCCACAGACAACACCTTGTATGTTCAATCCACAAGAGAATTATTACAACAGGAAGAAGCTTCTGGTTTGCACTGTATGTCCATGCCAAATGAAGATTCAAGATTTGACACATTCGAGTCAACAAATGCCAGCTCGAGAAAAGACTGTGAGGTTTTATGGTTAAAAAAAAAAAAGGCTTCCAAAATTACAGAAATGAAGAAATAAACATGGAGAGGAGCCTATAATACACTGTGTGGTCTGTTTGAGAATCACAATGCTGCCTCCATAATGGATCCACACCAGCCATAGCCACATAATAACGAAGCCCACTTAACCCGCAGGATCCACTGGATTCACATTATCACAGTCACAGACCTGTACTGTGTAGGTTCATTCACAAAGAGAAGTCATTCAACAGGAGGAAGCTTATGCTCTGCACTCTATGCCTGTGCCAAATTAAGATATACATTCAAGTCAACAAATGACAACTGGAAGAGACTAAGGTTTCAGAGTCAAACAAATGATATCCAAAAGTCAGTAAACAAATCAACACTCCTACATTCCTACCTGAATCGAACCTATGACCCTGGGCTCTTGGAAGCTACTGCCTAACCACTACTCTACCTACCTTCCTGACAACCTCAGCCTGCTTCTTCCCTCTTAGCTCTCAGAAGGGATGCTCCTTGGAAAGAGGGATAGATCGTATCCTTCCTGGCTCTGGCCTGTGCTCAAGAATCCACTACATGAATGCCACCAAACCGTGTACTGCACCGCTCCTCCTCAGCACTCTGTGCACTTTCCCTCCGTTAACACACATCGTTCAGTCTAATAACCCTCTTATGTCCCCTCCTTTCCTATCCTTACCTACATCTCCTCTCTGAACTTGGAAAAATGAGATGCCAATGAGCAGGGCAAACCTAGGAAAGGAGAGGGAGAGGAAGGTGAGGGTGGGAAACCTAGGTGAACAGGAGTCCTAGAGGTTACTTAGGAGCCTAACTCTCCTCTCATGAGTGTAGGCGTGTAGGAGTGTGCCCATGGCTCAGTGCACCAGAGCTGATGACTCTCACTGGCCTACAGCAGATGAGCCAGAGGAACCAAGATCCAGCTCCTCAGGGGGTGAGACCAAGAAATCCAGCTTTCTCCCGAACCATCTCTCCCAGGGCTCCATCCAAGGTTACAACAGATTTGGACTGTATGTCCATGCCAAATGAAGATTCAAGATTTGACACATTCGAGTCAACAAATGCCAGCTCGAGAAAAGACTGTGAGGTTTTATGGTTAAAAAAAAAAAAGGCTTCCAAAATTACAGAAATGAAGAAATAAACATGGAGAGGAGCCTATAATACACTGTGTGGTCTGTTTGAGAATCACAATGCTGCCTCCATAATGGATCCACACCAGCCATAGCCACATAATAACGAAGCCCACTTAACCCGCAGGATCCACTGGATTCACATTATCACAGTCACAGACCTGTACTGTGTAGGTTCATTCACAAAGAGAAGTCATTCAACAGGAGGAAGCTTATGCTCTGCACTCTATGCCTGTGCCAAATTAAGATATACATTCAAGTCAACAAATGACAACTGGAAGAGACTAAGGTTTCAGAGTCAAACAAATGATATCCAAAAGTCAGTAAACAAATCAACACTCCTACATTCCTACCTGAATCGAACCTATGACCCTGGGCTCTTGGAAGCTACTGCCTAACCACTACTCTACCTACCTTCCTGACAACCTCAGCCTGCTTCTTCCCTCTTAGCTCTCAGAAGGGATGCTCCTTGGAAAGAGGGATAGATCGTATCCTTCCTGGCTCTGGCCTGTGCTCAAGAATCCACTACATGAATGCCACCAAACCGTGTACTGCACCGCTCCTCCTCAGCACTCTGTGCACTTTCCCTCCGTTAACACACATCGTTCAGTCTAATAACCCTCTTATGTCCCCTCCTTTCCTATCCTTACCTACATCTCCTCTCTGAACTTGGAAAAATGAGATGCCAATGAGCAGGGCAAACCTAGGAAAGGAGAGGGAGAGGAAGGTGAGGGTGGGAAACCTAGGTGAACAGGAGTCCTAGAGGTTACTTAGGAGCCTAACTCTCCTCTCATGAGTGTAGGCGTGTAGGAGTGTGCCCATGGCTCAGTGCACCAGAGCTGATGACTCTCACTGGCCTACAGCAGATGAGCCAGAGGGAACCAAGATCCAGCTCCTCAGGGGCTCCTGTGCCCACTCCTGGCCCACCAGACCCTGCCTTGAATCACCCAGCTGCCAGTGTGGCTCTGGATCTTGTCTCTGCCCAGAACCATCTCTCCCAGGGACCTCAGACATCCAAGGTCCATACCTCCTAACTAGGAGAGAATGAGACAGCGCTGTGCATTGGAGATTAGGAGCCTAGGGCAGTAGCCAGGAGACTGGGCTGTAGCTGGGGAGACTAGGAGACAAAGCCTGTAGTTAGGAGACTACTAGACTATGACTTTATCTGGAAGACTAGGAAACTTGGGCCGTAGCTAGGACACTAGGGATATTGCTAGGACAGTAGGAGATTTGGGCTGTTGCTAGGGGACTAAAAGATCAGAGGTGTAGCTAGGATATTCGCTATAGCTAGGAGACTAGGCCACTAGGGCTGTAGTTAGGAGATCTGGAGACTCGGAGGCTAGGAGACTAGGGCTGTAGCTAGGAGGTTAGGAAGCTAGGAGAGGAGGCATGTAGCCAAGAGAATTGGAGACTAGGAGACTAGGAGGCTAGTGGACTGAAGCTAGACCTAACAGACCAGGAGACTAGGAGACTAGGGCTGTAGCTAGAGACTAGGGGGATAGGAAACTACAGTTGTAGCTTGGAGACTAGTCTCCTATCTGTAGCCCTAGTCTCCCAGCTATGGTGCTAATCTCCTAGACTCCCAGTCTCCCAGTTTACTAGTCTCCAACCTACAGCCCAAGTCCCCTAGCCTCCTTGTCTCCTGTCCTCCTAGTCTCCTAGCAACAGTCTTAGTCCCCTAGTGTCCTGGCTATACACCTATCTCCTAGTATCCTAGTACTGTCCTAGTCTCCTAGTCTCTGAGCTACACAGCTAGTCTCTTTGTCTCTTAGCTACTGCCTTGGTTTTGTAGTCCCTACCTGCAGTTCTAGTCTCCTAGTTTCCTAGCTACAGCCATATTTTTCTAGTCTCCTTACTACAGCTGTAGTCACTTTGTCTCCTAGCAACAGCCCAATTTCCTAGCTACAGCCCTCTTCTAGATACAGCCCAAGTTTCCTGGTCTCCTAGCTACAGCCCTAGTCGCCAAGTCTCCCAGCAACAGTGCTAGTCTCCAAGTCTCCCAGATACCACCCTAATCTCCTAACTACCAACCTAGTGTCCTAGTCTCCAAGCTACCGCTCAAATCTCCTAGTCTCCTAGCTATAGTCCCATTCTCCAAGTCGTCTAACTGCAACCCTAGGGTCCTAGTCTCCTCACTACAGTTTTAGTCTCCTAGTCAACTATATACAGTCGTAGTCTCCTAGACCCCTACTTACAGCCCCATCTTCTAGATACAGCCCAAGTTTCCTGGTCTCCTAGCTACAGCCCTAGTCGCCAAGTCTCCCAGCAACAGTGCTAGTCTCCAAGTCTCCCAGATACCACCCTAATCTCCTAACTACCAACCTAGTGTCCTAGTCTCCAAGCTACCGCTCAAATCTCCTAGTCTCCTAGCTATAGTCCCATTCTCCAAGTCGTCTAACTGCAACCCTAGGGTCCTAGTCTCCTCACTACAGTTTTAGTCTCCTAGTCAACTATATACAGTCGTAGTCTCCTAGACCCCTACTTACAGCCCCATCTGCTAGATACAGCCCTAGTCTCTTAGTCTCCTAGCCACAGCCTAATTCTCCTAGTCTCCCAGCAACAGTCCTGGTCGCTTAGTCTCCTAACTACCATCCTAGTCTCCTAGTCTTCTAGTCACTACTCTAGTCTCCTAGCTACAGCCCTCATCTCCTAGACTCCTATTGTGCTAGCCTCCTAGTCTCATAACCACAGCTCAAGTCTCCTAGCCTCCTAGTCTCTTAGCTACAGCCTTATTCTCCAGGGTCTCTTCTCCTGAGTCTCTAGTGTCTGGTGTCCTGACTCTGTACAGTGTCATCTCTTGAGTCTCCAAAGTCTCCTCTCCATAGTCTCAAGGGTCTCGTCTGTTTAGCTCCAGAGTCTCATCTCATGAGTCCCTAGGGACCATCTCCAGGGTGTCATCTCCTGAGTTTCTAGGATGTCGTCTCCTGTGTTTCTAGAGTCACTTCTCCCGTTTGTTGTTTCCTTGGTCTCTCGGTGTTCATCTCTGCTTCATCAGGGTTTCATCTTCTCAGCTTATTAGGTCTCTTCTCTAGTGTGTCCTGAATCCAGTGTCTTGTCCTCTGAGTGTCCCAGCAACTAGGTAGATGAGCCCCTGGAGACTAAGGGGATGAGATCCTGAATTCCTGAGAGATGGTCTGAAGAGGAGACTGTGGAGACACAGAGATGAGACCCTTGACTCAGGATATGAGGCCCTAGATACTCAGGACACCAGATACTGGAGACATAGGTGTCATGACCCTGCAGACTGAGGAGATGTGATGCTAGAGTGTCAGTAGAGGAGAACATAGAGACTCAGGACACGTGACCATACAGAGGCAGGGTGAGACAGTGCTGTACGAGGCGAGAGGCTCGACTCTTAGGAGAGTGGATGTAGGATACTCATGAGAGGAGTGGAGAGTTAGGCTCCTCAGTAACCTCTAGGTCTCCTATCCTGAGGTTTTCTCTCCTCACCTGTGTCTCATATTGTCTTGTAGGTTTACTGTCGTCAGCTGCGTCTCATTCTGCAAAGTTCTAAGATGAGATGCAGTTGAGAATAGGAAATAAAGGAGAGATAGGAGAGGAGGAATCAGAGAATTAGTAAGTTATTAGACTGGGATGAAGTGTGTTAAGGGAGTCTGCACCCAGTGATCTGGAATAGTGATTCACTGCAAGGTTTGTGGCATTCCTACCATCCTAGTCTCCTAGTCTTCTAGTCACTACTCTAGTCTCCTAGCTACAGCCCTCATCTCCTAGACTCCTATTGTGCTAGCCTCCTAGTCTCATAACCACAGCTCAAGTCTCCTAGCCTCCTAGTCTCTTAGCTACAGCCTTATTCTCCAGGGTCTCTTCTCCTGAGTCTCTAGTGTCTGGTGTCCTGACTCTGTACAGTGTCATCTCTTGAGTCTCCAAAGTCTCCTCTCCATAGTCTCAAGGGTCTCGTCTGTTTAGCTCCAGAGTCTCATCTCATGAGTCCCTAGGGACCATCTCCAGGGTGTCATCTCCTGAGTTTCTAGGATGTCGTCTCCTGTGTTTCTAGAGTCACTTCTCCCGTTTGTTGTTTCCTTGGTCTCTCGGTGTTCATCTCTGCTTCATCAGGGTTTCATCTTCTCAGCTTATTAGGTCTCTTCTCTAGTGTGTCCTGAATCCAGTGTCTTGTCCTCTGAGTGTCCCAGCAACTAGGTAGATGAGCCCCTGGAGACTAAGGGGATGAGATCCTGAATTCCTGAGAGATGGTCTGAAGAGGAGACTGTGGAGACACAGAGATGAGACCCTTGACTCAGGATATGAGGCCCTAGATACTCAGGACACCAGATACTGGAGACATAGGTGTCATGACCCTGCAGACTGAGGAGATGTGATGCTAGAGTGTCAGTAGAGGAGAACATAGAGACTCAGGACACGTGACCATACAGAGGCAGGGTGAGACAGTGCTGTACGAGGCGAGAGGCTCGACTCTTAGGAGAGTGGATGTAGGATACTCATGAGAGGAGTGGAGAGTTAGGCTCCTCAGTAACCTCTAGGTCTCCTATCCTGAGGTTTTCTCTCCTCACCTGTGTCTCATATTGTCTTGTAGGTTTACTGTCGTCAGCTGCGTCTCATTCTGCAAAGTTCTAAGATGAGATGCAGTTGAGAATAGGAAATAAAGGAGAGATAGGAGAGGAGGAATCAGAGAATTAGTAAGTTATTAGACTGGGATGAAGTGTGTTAAGGGAGTCTGCACCCAGTGATCTGGAATAGTGATTCACTGCAAGGTTTGTGGCATTCCTGTAGAGGAATCACGAGCACTATACCAGTGCCAGGAAGGGTAGGGTCTATACCTTTTTAAACAGAGGATGCCTTGTGAGGGCTAAGAGGGAAGTAGAAGGCCAATGTTCTCAAGATGTCAGGTGGTGCAGTGGTTAGGTAGTTGGTGTTGAAAGCATAGGGTCAGAGGTATGAGCCCCTATCAGGGAAGTATAGCTGAGTGTAAAAGAGAAGGTGCTTTTCTGTCCCCGTGTCCCCGTCTTAGGTCTCTCTCTTTGGCTCTCCCAAGGGTTCTAAGTTCCCTTTCTTGAGTAGCCTGTGTCTCCTTCCTCTCCTGAGACTGTTGTCTTGTCCTGTCTCCTCTCATCTGTTCTCTTCCATTCTAATGATTACATAAACAGCCCCATGATCATTTAGATCTGCATACAGACATACCGTACAAAGAAGGCTGGAGATTACACAAGAATTACCATACTGCCAGATGTCCACAGATCTGCTCCACCTTTGATGTTCCACTGGTCTGTGGGGACTTGAGGAACTCTCAGGTGGACCATATGTTGTAGAACATAAACAAGGGCACTGCCAAGAACCCAAACATGCCTAGCCAGGCCATTCCCAACACACGTGAGGAAGACAAACTAGGAAAAGAAGAAAGAATCTTCACCAACCAGTGCAATCTCTGGGAGGAATAAGAATACATTTCTCCTAATACTGAACTTGTTGGATGCATTCATGGCATCACAGCAGGTACAGGGAAGTCTTCAAATGTTGCAGGTCCCTCCGCAAAGTCGCCAAGACAGGCTGTCCCTGGTCCAAGGTCTCTGAGTTAGCTGGGACATGGCCTCCTCTAGGCACACCTTGTGAACATTAGTTCCACACTTACCAGGATGTGTGCATGTGCTCACAGGCTACTGTCTTCAGCCTGTAATGACTTTTCTGGTCCTCACACAGGCCACGGAGATCCAACGTGTTCCATGATGACTATAGTTAATAATACTCCTTCGCCCAATGACTGCGAAAGTTCTAAGATGAGATGCAGTTGAGAATAGGAAATAAAGGAGAGATAGGAGAGAGGAATCAGAGAATTAGTGTTATTAGACTGGGATGAAGTGTGTTAAGGAGTCTGCACCCAGTGATCTGGAATAGTGATTCACTGCAAGGTTTGTGGCATTCCTGTAGAGGAATCACGAGCACTATACCAGTGCCAGGAAGGGTAGGGTCTATACCTTTTTAAACAGAGGATGCCTTGTGAGGGCTAAGAGGGAAGTAGAAGGCCAATGTTCTCAAGATGTCAGGTGGTGCAGTGGTTAGGTAGTTGGTGTTGAAAGCATAGGGTCAGAGGTATGAGCCCCTATCAGGGAAGTATAGCTGAGTGTAAAAGAGAAGGTGCTTTTCTGTCCCCGTGTCCCCGTCTTAGGTCTCTCTCTTTGGCTCTCCCAAGGGTTCTAAGTTCCCTTTCTTGAGTAGCCTGTGTCTCCTTCCTCTCCTGAGACTGTTGTCTTGTCCTGTCTCCTCTCATCTGTTCTCTTCCATTCTAATGATTACATAAACAGCCCCATGATCATTTAGATCTGCATACAGACATACCGTACAAAGAAGGCTGGAGATTACACAAGAATTACCATACTGCCAGATGTCCACACAGATCTGCTCCACCTTTGATGTTCCACTGGTCTGTGGGGACTTGAGGAACTCTCAGGTGGACCATATGTTGTAGAACATAAACAAGGGCACTGCCAAGAACCCAAACATGCCTAGCCAGGCCATTCCCAACACACGTGAGGAAGACAAACTAGGAAAAGAAGAAAGAATCTTCACCAACCAGTGCAATCTCTGGGAGGAATAAGAATACATTTCTCCTAATACTGAACTTGTTGGATGCATTCATGGCATCACAGCAGGTACAGGGAAGTCTTCAAATGTTGCAGGTCCCTCCGCAAAGTCGCCAAGACAGGCTGTCCCTGGTCCAAGGTCTCTGAGTTAGCTGGGACATGGCCTCCTCTAGGCACACCTTGTGAACATTAGTTCCACACTTACCAGGATGTGTGCATGTGCTCACAGGCTACTGTCTTCAGCCTGTAATGACTTTTCTGGTCCTCACACAGGCCACGGAGATCCAACGTGTTCCATGATGACTATAGTTAATAATACTCCTTCGCATACTGGAAATGAGCCAAAAGAGTAGATCTCAGGTTCACTCATTACACAAAGGTGACCATGTGCTGAGATGGATGTGTGAGTTCTTGTGACTATAGTGACCATTTCCCTGTGTATGAAACTGTCATGGTGTACACCTTGAATATATGCCATTTTTATTAACAGTCAAATTAGACAAAATTAACATCTACAATAAAATAAAAATAAATGAAGCTTCCTGAATTCCCAGGGTTGGTTTGCCTTTTATTTGAGTTTGTCTGACAGTTGACCCATGGGGACAACAGCAAGAAGACATCCTCTCTTTGGGTGTTCTGGGCTCCTTGCCACCTCCCCTAACACTATGCCCTGACTCACAGGTCTGAAGGGAACATGCGTGGTGTTTCTAAAGGAATGTCCTTCCTAAGAGTTGGGGACAGCAATTTGTCAGATAGGACCAACTGGAGTGACTTACAGTCCTGCCTGGTCTCTTGATGAGTCGTGACAGTAACCTCACCACAACACCGTCCTAGGGAGGCCACCTGCCTTTTCCCACCAGGTCTCTCAAGCCCCATCGGCAACGTGGCAAGTTCAGAAAAGCCTCTGAATCTACGGACACAAAGCCACATGTTCAGGGGAGCGAGTGTCTGCAGAATTTGTTAGTTTTTCAGATGTGGGAGTCTGGCCCCTCTAGGGCTCACTCAGATGCCCTTTTGGCTGTTCCCATCTGCATAGCCCACTCACGCTGGAAAGACTCTCAAAGCAGCAAGGCTCAGCCCTGGGTCTAGCCCAGGACAGATGGTGTTTTCATGGTGACCCTGGCAGGGACATTGATGTTGAGTCGCCTAACTCACCAATTACCCTCTCCCTGCGCACACCTGCCTCAGTAAGGGGTAAAGCTGTAAAGCTGCTCTCCTAGGCTCTTCCAGCAACTGATGCCAGGAGCTAAGGCTCCTCCATCACGCACTAGGAAGCAAACTCACGAACTCCTTTTGAATTGCTTTTTGCTTGGGGGCTGGGATGCCACTAACTAGCTGTGTGACTTCAGGCTAATTATGTAACTCTCAAAGCCCCAGCTTTTCTGGTCCTCACACAGGCCACGGAGATCCAACGTGTTCCATGATGACTATAGTTAATAATACTCCTTCGCATACTGGAAATGAGCCAAAAGAGTAGATCTCAGGTTCACTCATTACACAAAGGTGACCATGTGCTGAGATGGATGTGTGAGTTCTTGTGACTATAGTGACCATTTCCCTGTGTATGAAACTGTCATGGTGTACACCTTGAATATATGCCATTTTTATTAACAGTCAAATTAGACAAAATTAACATCTACAATAAAATAAAAATAAATGAAGCTTCCTGAATTCCCAGGGTTGGTTTGCCTTTTATTTGAGTTTGTCTGACAGTTGACCCATGGGGACAACAGCAAGAAGACATCCTCTCTTTGGGTGTTCTGGGCTCCTTGCCACCTCCCCTAACACTATGCCCTGACTCACAGGTCTGAAGGGAACATGCGTGGTGTTTCTAAAGGAATGTCCTTCCTAAGAGTTGGGGACAGCAATTTGTCAGATAGGACCAACTGGAGTGACTTACAGTCCTGCCTGGTCTCTTGATGAGTCGTGACAGTAACCTCACCACAACACCGTCCTAGGGAGGCCACCTGCCTTTTCCCACCAGGTCTCTCAAGCCCCATCGGCAACGTGGCAAGTTCAGAAAAGCCTCTGAATCTACGGACACAAAGCCACATGTTCAGGGGAGCGAGTGTCTGCAGAATTTGTTAGTTTTTCAGATGTGGGAGTCTGGCCCCTCTAGGGCTCACTCAGATGCCCTTTTGGCTGTTCCCATCTGCATAGCCCACTCACGCTGGAAAGACTCTCAAAGCAGCAAGGCTCAGCCCTGGGTCTAGCCCAGGACAGATGGTGTTTTCATGGTGACCCTGGCAGGGACATTGATGTTGAGTCGCCTAACTCACCAATTACCCTCTCCCTGCGCACACCTGCCTCAGTAAGGGGTAAAGCTGTAAAGCTGCTCTCCTAGGCTCTTCCAGCAACTGATGCCAGGAGCTAAGGCTCCTCCATCACGCACTAGGAAGCAAACTCACGAACTCCTTTTGAATTGCTTTTTGCTTGGGGGCTGGGATGCCACTAACTAGCTGTGTGACTTCAGGCTAATTATGTAACTCTCAAAGCCTCATGCTCCTTATGTGTAAAATATGGCTGGCACCCACCTCAAAGGGTTCGTGAATGAATTCAAGGAGAGAAGAACACAGGCTTGCTGAGTGCTCACTGTGTTCCGGAAATGACACCACGCCCCGTGTGGGTAGTATTAGTTACTTCTGTCCAGAAGCCAGTGATCCATTTCTGTCACCATAAGCCTAGATGGGCTCCAAGAAATGACACAATTTGCTCACGATCAACATTAACTATATTTAAACAACCTGAACCTAGTGAATAATCAATGGTGATAGGAACATATCTTGAAAACAGACTTTTTCCTGTGTAATATGAACTACACCAGACATCAGAAAATCCACCTTAGGGCATTTCCCTAGCAGACCAGTGGTTAGGATCCTGCACTTCCGGTGTAGGGGGCACAGGTTTGATTCCTGGTCTGGAAACTAGGATCACAGCATGGCCAAAAAAAAAAAAAAAATGTCCACCCTGGTTTGGGCTTTCAAGGTGGCAGTGTGGAGGGAGCACTGATTTCAGAGTGCGACAACAACGTCTCCACTTCCATGTGGGCCCCACCAACAGCCACAGGGATGGCATTCTCCGATGGCTTCTCATCATTTGAGAAACACAATCCAAAGCCCTCACCATGGCCACTAAACCCTGTGGGAAGCAGCCCTAGCTCTGTCCCCAACCTCATTGCACTTCTGGCTCCTTGGCTTCTTTGCTGTTCTTTGAACAGGTCAAACCCACAGTTGCCTCAGGGCCTTTGTACTTGCTGTTTCCTCAGCCTGAAATGCTCTCCCACCCCGAACAGTGCCAGGTCCACTCTCACTTATGCAGACCTCTGTTCATGGGCCTCCTCCATCATATTGCCCTAACATGCTTTTTCCTTTCTTTAACTACTTATCCTGACATTGTATTACTTCTTTTATGTGGCTATGGTCTATCTCTCATCATTTGAATACAAGCTCCCCAAAGACAGAGATTTTGTTCTTATTCACCATTTCATATTCAGAATCTGTAATAGGCTCTGATACATACTAGGTGCTCAATAAAATGAAGAGATGGGGCTTTTTGCTTGGGGCTGGGATGCCACTAACTAGCTGTGTGACTTCAGGCTAATTATGTAACTCTCAAAGCCTCATGCTCCTTATGTGTAAAATATGGCTGGCACCCACCTCAAAGGGTTCGTGAATGAATTCAAGGAGAGAAGAACACAGGCTTGCTGAGTGCTCACTGTGTTCCGGAAATGACACCACGCCCCGTGTGGGTAGTATTAGTTACTTCTGTCCAGAAGCCAGTGATCCATTTCTGTCACCATAAGCCTAGATGGGCTCCAAGAAATGACACAATTTGCTCACGATCAACATTAACTATATTTAAACAACCTGAACCTAGTGAATAATCAATGGTGATAGGAACATATCTTGAAAACAGACTTTTTCCTGTGTAATATGAACTACACCAGACATCAGAAAATCCACCTTAGGGCATTTCCCTAGCAGACCAGTGGTTAGGATCCTGCACTTCCGGTGTAGGGGGCACAGGTTTGATTCCTGGTCTGGAAACTAGGATCACAGCATGGCCAAAAAAAAAAAAAAAATGTCCACCCTGGTTTGGGCTTTCAAGGTGGCAGTGTGGAGGGAGCACTGATTTCAGAGTGCGACAACAACGTCTCCACTTCCATGTGGGCCCCACCAACAGCCACAGGGATGGCATTCTCCGATGGCTTCTCATCATTTGAGAAACACAATCCAAAGCCCTCACCATGGCCACTAAACCCTGTGGGAAGCAGCCCTAGCTCTGTCCCCAACCTCATTGCACTTCTGGCTCCTTGGCTTCTTTGCTGTTCTTTGAACAGGTCAAACCCACAGTTGCCTCAGGGCCTTTGTACTTGCTGTTTCCTCAGCCTGAAATGCTCTCCCACCCCGAACAGTGCCAGGTCCACTCTCACTTATGCAGACCTCTGTTCATGGGCCTCCTCCATCATATTGCCCTAACATGCTTTTTCCTTTCTTTAACTACTTATCCTGACATTGTATTACTTCTTTTATGTGGCTATGGTCTATCTCTCATCATTTGAATACAAGCTCCCCAAAGACAGAGATTTTGTTCTTATTCACCATTTCATATTCAGAATCTGTAATAGGCTCTGATACATACTAGGTGCTCAATAAAAATGAAGAGATGAGCACAGGGCTTTTCTAAAATGTCAGCCTCACCCTTCAGTTCATTGGCCTACACCCCTATGTCCAAAGGGGAAGGTTTCCAAGAGCCCACCGTGATCTGCTATGCATAGCTCTAGTCACCTCCTGACTTTGTCTATTCCCACCACACACACACACACAACTACACACACACAGATAAAGATGGAACACACAAACATACCCATGGACACACAGACACACATAGATGTACATATACAAATATGCACACATGTCCGTATACATGGACACACACACATACAAGCATGGATGTATAGACAGAAACAGGCATACCAGGAGGACACATCTACCCATAGACACACAGACTCACACAAACTTAGACATGTGCACTACACAAATACACACGTAGAGACACACAGAGATATGTACACACACACACAGTGTTTAGCCTACAGTTCCATAGACACATCACACTCAGGCTGCCTTCCAGGATGTTACCATTTCACAAATGCCCCACCTGCTACCTAGCTGTTTTCTCCTGGACAGCTCCCACTCCTTCCTTAGGTCACAGCTCTGATGTCATCCTCCTCGGAGAGTCAGTATCACATGGTAGTAAAC
The DNA here is from genome assembly GCA_022376925.1 of Tragulus kanchil. Classification (NCBI taxonomy): domain Eukaryota; kingdom Metazoa; phylum Chordata; class Mammalia; order Artiodactyla; family Tragulidae; genus Tragulus; species Tragulus kanchil. Next base: position 91,740,963 of record JAIOJX010000001.1, on the reverse strand, counting down.
AATACAGACTCTGCGGCCAGATTCCCTGGATTCAAATTCTGGCCCTGCTGCTTGCTAGCTGTGTGCCCTGGGACAAGGTACTCAACCTCTCTGAGCCTCAGTTTCCTCTCCAGTAAGCTGGGGTGGTGATGATAATTGTACCTACCTCATAGAGTCATTGGAGTAGGAGTTAATACCTGGAAAGTGGCCCAGAATGAGGATGAGTTCATTATTATGGTTATTTCCTAGCCACCCCTAAGACTGGATTCAGTGCGGCCACCAAGTTCTTCTCAGCATCAGCACAGCTAACTCTATGTGGTGGGGACCCATCTGCATTACAAACATCCATTTATTGTCTTTCTCCACAACAGGGCTCAGACCAGTGGAGCCCCAGGGCCCAGTCCTGGACCTGTACACCAAGGTACTCAACAATTGTTTCTCTAAAATGCCCCAAGCCTTCACCCTTCAGATTTACATACTAGGTGCTCAATAAAATGAAGAGATGAGCACAGGGCTTTTCTAAAATGTCAGCCTCACCCTTCAGTTCATTGGCCTACACCCCTATGTCCAAAGGGGAAGGTTTCCAAGAGCCCACCGTGATCTGCTATGCATAGCTCTAGTCACCTCCTGACTTTGTCTATTCCCACCACACACACACACAACTACACACACACAGATAAAGATGGAACACACAAACATACCCATGGACACACAGACACACATAGATGTACATATACAAATATGCACACATGTCCGTATACATGGACACACACACATACAAGCATGGATGTATAGACAGAAACAGGCATACCAGGAGGACACATCTACCCATAGACACACAGACTCACACAAACTTAGACATGTGCACTACACAAATACACACGTAGAGACACACAGAGATATGTACACACACACACAGTGTTTAGCCTACAGTTCCATAGACACATCACACTCAGGCTGCCTTCCAGGATGTTACCATTTCACAAATGCCCCACCTGCTACCTAGCTGTTTTCTCCTGGACAGCTCCCACTCCTTCCTTAGGTCACAGCTCTGATGTCATCCTCCTCGGAGAGTCAGTATCACATGGTAGTAAACAATACAGACTCTGCGGCCAGATTCCCTGGATTCAAATTCTGGCCCTGCTGCTTGCTAGCTGTGTGCCCTGGGACAAGGTACTCAACCTCTCTGAGCCTCAGTTTCCTCTCCAGTAAGCTGGGGTGGTGATGATAATTGTACCTACCTCATAGAGTCATTGGAGTAGGAGTTAATACCTGGAAAGTGGCCCAGAATGAGGATGAGTTCATTATTATGGTTATTTCCTAGCCACCCCTAAGACTGGATTCAGTGCGGCCACCAAGTTCTTCTCAGCATCAGCACAGCTAACTCTATGTGGTGGGGACCCATCTGCATTACAAACATCCATTTATTGTCTTTCTCCACAACAGGGCTCAGACCAGTGGAGCCCCAGGGCCCAGTCCTGGACCTGTACACCAAGGTACTCAACAATTGTTTCCTGAGGGCGAGCACACCCTTGCGCGAGCCACTGAGCTGCCCTGGGACTTCAGGGTCTCTTCTTGAGAAAGTAAGACTGCGGCTTTCCTAAGGCCTTTCTGGGTCAAATAGCCTGTGATTCTTCACTTCCATGACTGATCCCCCTCCCCATAGGAAAAAATCAGTTCTTCCCTTATTATACCAAAACTGTAACTGGTATCTTCATGAAAGTTCTTTCACCTCTTCTAGATCTTTTCCAAAGGGAACATGCAAAATGATGGGCATCAATGACCCTTAGAAATGAGATCAATCCCAACCTTTATCTCCCATCCAAGTACTCACCACGCCAGACCCTGCTTAGCTTCCAAGATCAGGCACGACTGGGCGCATTCAGGGTAGTATGGTCATAGACCCAACCTTTCTCTGAAGAGGTTCGAGGCCCAGAGACTGAAGCTGGCTTGTTCGAGGTCATTCAGCAAGCTAATATAAGACCTGGGGCCACAGTTCAAGGGTCATGGTTCACTGCACTATTTTTTTTCTGCATATACACACTAAAATGATTCAGAGAGATTCTTTAGCCAAGGCAGAAGAGTGAAAGCTAGCAACATTTGAATGGAAATTTAAGAGAGAGGATGAGTCAGATCTCTTTAAAGTATCACTCGGTGCTTTTGCTGTGACAGTACCATAAAAATAACATGAGCTCATTGGTTTAGTGCCTGCAGCACTTGACACACTGTTTCTCATGTAAGTCTCCAAATGATGCTCTGAGAAAATACTCATTTTACAGATGAGGAAACTGAGGCTTAGAGAAGTCCCTTTCCCAAGGGTACCCAGAAAGTAAGTGGTCGAACCAGGATCTAAAGCAATATGGCATGATGATAGCTCCAGCTTACCAACTCTGGCCTTACCAACACATCTCATATTAAATAAATAGTCTAACCTAGACAGACCGCTGCACTCGTCAGAAACGAGTTCATGCAGCAAACTTGGAGCCGAGCATTTCTTTTTTGTGGGGGGGGGGCGGGGGCAGGTTGGGGAGGGAGGGGGGCGGGCGGGCCACTTCTATTGGTCTTTCATTTCTCTGTTTTCATCCATCTTTGTTCTTTGGCCCGTGTGGGCCTCCCATCGCAGTGACCTCTGTTGTCGCAGAGCACCGGCTCTGGGCGCATGCGCTCTAGAGCTCCGGCTCGGTAATTGGACGCATCAGTCCAGCCGCTCCGTGGCACGTGGGATCTTCCCAGGCCAGGGATCGAACCAGCGCCCCTTGCACTGCAAGGTGGTGTCCTTACCCACTAGACCACCAGGGAAGCCCGGAGCCGAGCATTTCTGCGCTGTAACGTTTCCCCTTGTATTTCCTTGTTTCTTGTTTGTTTTTTTTGTGTGTGTGATGGCTTGTACTATAGACAATATGAGTGTCGCAGACACAAATTCAGAGAGGTCAAAGTGGGAAGTGGATTACAGACAATACGAGTGGTGTCGCTCAGCTCTGCTGGGGAACAGAGCACTTGAACTCTCAACAATACAGGACAATAGGCATGTATTCTCATACTCACAGGTCTGAGGGTCATCTGGAGTGGCTCTGCTTCCGCTGTGCAGCTACAGATGGGCTGGTCTAGGCTGAACTGAACTCCAACCTCTGGGCTCAGGTCAGGCTCACAGATCTCCTGGTTCTTCTGAAGCCAGCTAGCTCCCTGGGGCACATTCTCTCATAATGATGACAGAAATGCAAGAGGACAAGTGCCAACTCATGATGCCACATAAAGCTCAGGCTTGGAATCCACACGTCATCACTTCCGTCTATACGCCCATGGCCGCAGCAAGTTACATGGCCAAATCCAGCATCCATGGGAAATAGACCCCACCTTGAACGGGAAGCATGACAGTGGTGTGTGAAGGGCTGTCACCCTGATCATTTCCAGGATGCTCACAGGGAAAGAGGATCCACAAGTACAGAAGACCCAGATGCCTTCAAGCACCTGAATGCCAACCAGAGGGCCCCACTGCCTCTTGTGCCAGCACCTCCCCTCTCGGAGGCCATGGGAGCCTGCTCTTTCTCCCCTCTCTGTCTTGAACAAGCAAGGAGACAGGCCCACACATACAGGGCTGGAAAATGGTGCCAAGGGATGGGCTGAGGTCCTCCTGCCCCAGATATGCTGCCTTTCTCCCTGCCTAAAGAAACAAACTCCTCTCAATCAGGCCTCAGTTCCCCCACCTGTACTGAAAGCTGTAGAGTCCTCTTAATGTCCCCCAGCCCTGGGGGCTGTGTGAGGCAGCAGAGTGCTTCTGGGGTAGCAATAAAGCTGTGAAGCCAGGCAAGTGTGATCAGGGTAGTTCTCGTCCCACCCTTGGAGGCAGGCTAGCCAGAACCAAATTCAAGTCTCGCCCCTGTATAGCCTGGTGACCTCTCAAGCCTCAGTCTTCCCATCAAGAAAATGGTCATGATGATGATTCCTACCTCAGTGGAATGCTGTAAGGAGGGTAAAGTGAGGAAAGCATGGACAGTGGCGGGAACATAATAACACCCTGAAATTCATAGATATTCTCATCATATGCCTCTTAGGTTTCTGATGCCTGGGTTGAGCCTCAAATGGAGTTCATGTGGGCACCCTCTGCTGCTGTGATGACCCTGTTTTACATATCTTACATCAGCCCTGCCAAAGTGCAGCTTGGCAAGGGGGCCCTCCGAAACCCATCCATCCATTCATTCTTTCCTTCAATCAATAGTTTTTCTATTAATTTTTATTGGAGTAGTGTTGATTTACAATGTTGTGCTAGATTCTGCTGAATAATTTTTACTTATAAAATTTATATGCCCAGAACCAGTCTAGACAGTGTGGGAAATATTTTAAAAATGTAAAATACAACTTATCTCTCAGAGAGCTCCTAGGAATCCGTGCCTTTAAGTCTAGCACAAAACTCTGAGAGACAGGAGGGGTCTACGGCGTCCTAGCTCAACTGCCACCCAAATCAAGAAGTCCCCTGCTCTACTCCCAATCGATCCAGCCCTCGCTGAAATAAACCTGGAGACAAGAAGGGTGGGGCCTGACCATGCAGGAGGCCAGATCTTTTCAGTTCTAATTGTGAGATAAAAAAATCCTTTGAGCTGATATTCGGCTGCCTGTGTGGTTGACTCTCCTGGCATGCACACAGGCAGCTGTCGCCTCTCCCCGAAGCCAGACTCGTGCCTAAATGGTGCCAAGGGATGGGCTGAGGTCCTCCTGCCCCAGATATGCTGCCTTTCTCCCTGCCTAAAGAAACAAACTCCTCTCAATCAGGCCTCAGTTCCCCCACCTGTACTGAAAGCTGTAGAGTCCTCTTAATGTCCCCCAGCCCTGGGGGCTGTGTGAGGCAGCAGAGTGCTTCTGGGGTAGCAATAAAGCTGTGAAGCCAGGCAAGTGTGATCAGGGTAGTTCTCGTCCCACCCTTGGAGGCAGGCTAGCCAGAACCAAATTCAAGTCTCGCCCCTGTATAGCCTGGTGACCTCTCAAGCCTCAGTCTTCCCATCAAGAAAATGGTCATGATGATGATTCCTACCTCAGTGGAATGCTGTAAGGAGGGTAAAGTGAGGAAAGCATGGACAGTGGCGGGAACATAATAACACCCTGAAATTCATAGATATTCTCATCATATGCCTCTTAGGTTTCTGATGCCTGGGTTGAGCCTCAAATGGAGTTCATGTGGGCACCCTCTGCTGCTGTGATGACCCTGTTTTACATATCTTACATCAGCCCTGCCAAAGTGCAGCTTGGCAAGGGGGCCCTCCGAAACCCATCCATCCATTCATTCTTTCCTTCAATCAATAGTTTTTCTATTAATTTTTATTGGAGTAGTGTTGATTTACAATGTTGTGCTAGATTCTGCTGAATAATTTTTACTTATAAAATTTATATGCCCAGAACCAGTCTAGACAGTGTGGGAAATATTTTAAAAATGTAAAATACAACTTATCTCTCAGAGAGCTCCTAGGAATCCGTGCCTTTAAGTCTAGCACAAAACTCTGAGAGACAGGAGGGGTCTACGGCGTCCTAGCTCAACTGCCACCCAAATCAAGAAGTCCCCTGCTCTACTCCCAATCGATCCAGCCCTCGCTGAAATAAACCTGGAGACAAGAAGGGTGGGGCCTGACCATGCAGGAGGCCAGATCTTTTCAGTTCTAATTGTGAGATAAAAAAATCCTTTGAGCTGATATTCGGCTGCCTGTGTGGTTGACTCTCCTGGCATGCACACAGGCAGCTGTCGCCTCTCCCCGAAGCCAGACTCGTGCCTAAATGGTTGCTCAGACAAGTCCTCCCCATCCATCTCCAGGCACCAGTTTCTTCCTTCCCCACTCCTTCCATGCAAGGTGTGTAGGGGACGTCACGAGACACCCTATTGATTAATTTGCTAAATCTGTGCTTTCTGGGGTGTTCCGTGGAACACTAGTTCCACAGAGCTTAAGTAAGTACGTGTTCCAGCAAAAATGAGTGCTCATCCATTATTCCATTTGAAATACTTGAGGTAAAGAAAAACCAACCAGTCTGTATTATTGAAAGCTTATCAGAGAACCATGTGAGGCTGAAGTATGTCCCCAAATTGTTGGATCTCAGGCCTGGCCTCTGCTCATGGAACATTTCCCAGGGACAGTGTTCCTTAGAGAACACTCTGGGAGAAGATTAAGTTTAAAAAGATGAATTCAGGGGCTTCCCTGGTAGCTCAGTGGTAAAGAGTTTGCCTGCCAAGGCAGGAGACATGAGTTTGATTCCTGATCCGGGAAGATCTCACAGGCTGTGGAGCAACTAAGCCCATGCGTCACAGCTATGGAGCCTGTGCTCGGAGCCGCAACTATGGAGCCCATGTGCTGCAACTATTGAAGCCCGTGTGCCCTAGAGCCCGAGCTCCACAAGAGAAGTCACCACAACAAGAAGCCTGCCCACCTCAATTAGAGAGTAACCCCCACTCCCTGCAACTAGAGAAGAGCCTGCAGCAGCAGTGAAAACCCAGAATAGCCAAAAATAAATAAAGTTTAAAAAAAAAATAAATCTGGACTGCGAGCACCTAGGCAGGAAAGGCTCTGAGCTGGACGTGTGGGAGAAGCCATGGTATCCTGCCTGCCCCCACTCGGCATTTAACGTATCGGTGCCCATGGCTTTGACTTCTGGTTGCCAGTGCTGCGTATCTGCCTGAGAGCTTTTTGGCTACTGGAGCCTACTGTGCCCATGATGGCAGAAGGTGGGAATTCCTAGAAATCTAGCGATCCCCTCCCCCAGAGCAGCTGTCAAGCCCTGACTGACAGCCCAGCTCCTCCACCCCTCGGTTGGGATAACCAAGCGCAGGGTTCCTCTGGCTGTTCCTTTCCACAGCTCCCTCATTTCTCCACTCCTCTGCTGGTTTTTCCTGCAATCTCCTTCCAAATAAACTATTTGCATTCAAATCCTGGTTGAGGCTCTGTCTTTCTCACCACCTCCCCTCTGCACCAGACACACACGCCTCTCAAGTCTTTCTCTTGCTGCCTCAATTTCCCAATTTCTTTTCCCACGGTTTGGGGACTTGGTCTGGCCACAGCGGAGGGCAGAGGGAGGACTCCAGGCAAGGAGGCATGGGAAAGGAGGAGAGGGGTCTCTCGGCCACATTGATCACTCCGCAGCGGAGATGTCTGGCATTCCCAAGCCTGGAAGGTAATTCCGAAGGCTGAGAATAACTTGGCAAGCACCCCCAAGTCAGGGCGGGACTCAGGGCCAAGCTTCTGGGTTGCTTTTCTCCATTTTTACTGTGGGTGTAACCTTGATCCCTCTGCAGAGGTAAACAACGGGGTCTGAATTATTTGGTTTGGAAAAGGAAGAGGCCCCAGGGAGGTAAACGCTGCAGTAATAAATGCAGAGGAGAGCCAGCATACCGCTTCCCCGCCCTTAGCACAAACCCGGGGCATCTCTAAAGGCAAAAGGCATCACTCTTCTCTCCCTCTAGCCTGGGCCAGAGTGGCTGGAGCCACAAATCACCAAGAAAAGTGCAGTAGAAAGTTCGCCTTTTCTTGGAATGGAAATAATAATAAATAATAATAATCTGCTCCATGTATTTAGCCAAAAGATGTTTTCTCCAAGGAGCTCTGCACTCAAATTTATTGTACGTCCCCAGGGTCCAGATATTTTTTAATTAAAGCTTTTACTGGGGAAAAAATACCCAGAGAAAACAGAAAAATTTTAACCCCAAAAGTGACTTATGTGGGGGTGATCACCATCCAGCATTTCTTCAGCATCTGTCTTTTTATGCTTTGCTGTGTGGATGGTTACACCCTGATCAGTCTTGCAGGGGTGACTGACCATTGCATTAAAAATTAAACATAAGTACCTATACTGGACGCCCGGGAAGAGGGAGGGGAAAAGGCATGGAAATTCATTGACCATTTCCTAAGTGCCAGACACATCAGACACACATTTATAGTCTTAAATTCTTACTGCAGCCCCGGGACTTAGCATTCAAGTGATACCTCTATGCCTGTTAAGTGCTTTCCATGTGTTACCTCATTAAATACTCTGGTGTGATTCTTTAAGCATCCCCAGGTATCAGATGAGGACAACTGAGGCTTCAAGAGGGTAAGACATGAGGAAAATCTCACAGATGGTTCCAGGGCACTAGTTTTCCCTTCAGGAGGGCAAGGTGGAAGACAGAATTTGGCATCATGCGTCAGGCTCTGCCGGAAGCGGTGCTGAAAGGGTTCCCGTGCACGTGACTTATTAAGGATTCTGTCCCAAGAGAAATGGTAAAGGCCCCCAGAGCAGAACAGAAAAGCAGGGGATGCCAGGGGACAGTGCCAACTCCAAGTCCCAGACTCAGCCTGATCCCACAGGAGGACTCTGGGAGACACCTTACACACCAGAGTTTGTCCTGCCTCCAGGGAATGGAACTGGGTTTTTTCATTCCACATCAGCCACAGGCTGATGGGTACCCTGGGGTAGAGGTGGAAAGAGGGACAGAAAACTTCTACACACTTCCAGCTCTCCCTACCTCTGGGGTGACTACACTGGTGTCCAAGGGCAACTCTCTGAACGTCTCAACTGTTGGGAGCAGAGATCCATGAAGCTGGGGACTGGTCCCCCAGATTTGGCAGAAGGAATGGGAGTGAGCCCGGGCAGGATACCAGCAATGTGCACCATGCTTAGCAACTTCATGGAAAACGGAGCACCCAGATAGCCAGGATGCTGGCTTTCTCGGGCAGGAGACTCTCCACTTGTGTGGCTAGGTGAAGAACTTTGGGAGTGGGCCATGATGTTCTGGACATAACTGTCACTAGCCTTCCCCACCCACCCAACGATGCAGACCACCCAGTCAAGTGAATGAGCCATGAGCTGTTTGCCCCAGCTAGCCAACTCATGACTGGAGAACAACTCACTGATTTTCATTTCCTAAGTCTTGCAGGTGACTGACCATTGCATTAAAAATTAAACATAAGTACCTATACTGGACGCCCGGGAAGAGGGAGGGGAAAAGGCATGGAAATTCATTGACCATTTCCTAAGTGCCAGACACATCAGACACACATTTATAGTCTTAAATTCTTACTGCAGCCCGGGACTTAGCATTCAAGTGATACCTCTATGCCTGTTAAGTGCTTTCCATGTGTTACCTCATTAAATACTCTGGTGTGATTCTTTAAGCATCCCCAGGTATCAGATGAGGACAACTGAGGCTTCAAGAGGGTAAGACATGAGGAAAATCTCACAGATGGTTCCAGGGCACTAGTTTTCCCTTCAGGAGGGCAAGGTGGAAGACAGAATTTGGCATCATGCGTCAGGCTCTGCCGGAAGCGGTGCTGAAAGGGTTCCCGTGCACGTGACTTATTAAGGATTCTGTCCCAAGAGAAATGGTAAAGGCCCCCAGAGCAGAACAGAAAAGCAGGGGATGCCAGGGGACAGTGCCAACTCCAAGTCCCAGACTCAGCCTGATCCCACAGGAGGACTCTGGGAGACACCTTACACACCAGAGTTTGTCCTGCCTCCAGGGAATGGAACTGGGTTTTTTCATTCCACATCAGCCACAGGCTGATGGGTACCCTGGGGTAGAGGTGGAAAGAGGGACAGAAAACTTCTACACACTTCCAGCTCTCCCTACCTCTGGGGTGACTACACTGGTGTCCAAGGGCAACTCTCTGAACGTCTCAACTGTTGGGAGCAGAGATCCATGAAGCTGGGGACTGGTCCCCCAGATTTGGCAGAAGGAATGGGAGTGAGCCCGGGCAGGATACCAGCAATGTGCACCATGCTTAGCAACTTCATGGAAAACGGAGCACCCAGATAGCCAGGATGCTGGCTTTCTCGGGCAGGAGACTCTCCACTTGTGTGGCTAGGTGAAGAACTTTGGGAGTGGGCCATGATGTTCTGGACATAACTGTCACTAGCCTTCCCCACCCACCCAACGATGCAGACCACCCAGTCAAGTGAATGAGCCATGAGCTGTTTGCCCCAGCTAGCCAACTCATGACTGGAGAACAACTCATCAGATGTTCTCACTTAGGATTGGAACTTAGAGGTGGCAGGGCCTGCCAGGTCCTCTAGTCTCCTGGCTTCTGCTTAACCGAGAGCCTGGGGCAGCCAGAAGCTAGGGGGCAAAGCCCCACAGAGGCCGGCCGGGCAGCCTCTGAGAGCACGCGTGCCACTGATTGGTCAGGCCACCGCCATCAGTGTCAGTGCACAGGGACCAAAGTGCAGCTGGGCTCCTCAGACCCCGGGCTGGCCCCACGCCTTGTCAGTGGCAGCCATGAGTCCTGGCTGAGGTGGACAGCCAAGAGCCCGAGTCCCAGGTATCCGACCAGAAAGCAGCACAGATTGGGTGCACCCAAGCCACAGCAGGGACAGGGTTCAGATCCACAAACACCTGCCACCAGGGCTTTGGCCTGAGGCTACCCTGTGCCTCTCCTCGAGGCTCACAGTTTGCTGTGAGGGCTTTCCTGGTCTTGCTGACAATTCTCCCTTTGAGTCTGGCCTGGTTTGAGTAGGTGTCTGTGCCTAGCCATCCCAGTCTCCAAGACACGTGGCATTTCGAGTTCAGAGTACATGGACCTCCAAAGGGCAGCCCAGGACATGCTGAACTCACATGCAAGGGCTCACACCCACGCAATCTTACACACACACAATCACACACACACATAATCTTATACACTCATACGCTCACGATCACACCCACACAATCTTATATACTCATATATAATCACACAGTCTTATATACTGACATGCTCACACACATAAAATCACACCCACACAATCTTATGTACTCATATGTTCACACCCACACAACCACACAATCCTACATACTCACACAGTCACACCCATACAATCTTATGTACTCACACACACAAAATCACACACATACACACAATCGTAATCATACACAACCACACACACAATCTTACATACTCACACACACATACACAATCACACCCAATCTTATATATTCATACACTCATACAAACACAAGCACACACACTCATACGCTCACAATCACACCCACACAATTGTATACACTCATAAGCTCACACACACACAAAATCTTATACACTCATAAGCTCACACACAATCTTATATACTCATACGAACACAACCACACCCACACAATCTTATATACGCATATGTTCACACACACAACCATACCCAATCTTATATACTCACATGCTCTCACACAATCACACACACACACACACACATATCTATGCAATCTCTCTCACCCACCTCTCACACCCAGCCTTTCAAAGTACCAAAAATCCCATATCAAGGTACACATCATTTGTTCTCTGTTTATAAATGTTGATACATGTCAATTTGCTTCTTTCAATAGAATATACCTTCTATCATGGAATGTTTAGATTTCTACTGCTTTGCTATTGCAAACAATGTGGAGTGAATAAAACTAAGTTTCAGTTGGATATGTAAAGATGCTTCCGCCTTTGTAACATTTAAAAACATTCAAAACAATGGCATATGTGGTTTATGGATAGAAACATAGGTAGTACATGTCTAAACTGTGCAGATGACATGCCAGCCCCTGAAGGGAGGAAAGCGGGGAAGAAATGAGAGATGGGGTTTTCACTGCACAGTGGACCCTTGAATAACACAGGGAAGGGGTGCTAAATGCAGTCTGGCCTGGTTTGAGTAGGTGTCTGTGCCTAGCCATCCCAGTCTCCAAGACACGTGGCATTTCGAGTTCAGAGTACATGGACCTCCAAAGGGCAGCCCAGGACATGCTGAACTCACATGCAAGGGCTCACACCCACGCAATCTTACACACACACAATCACACACACACATAATCTTATACACTCATACGCTCACGATCACACCCACACAATCTTATATACTCATATATAATCACACAGTCTTATATACTGACATGCTCACACACATAAAATCACACCCACACAATCTTATGTACTCATATGTTCACACCCACACAACCACACAATCCTACATACTCACACAGTCACACCCATACAATCTTATGTACTCACACACACAAAATCACACACATACACACAATCGTAATCATACACAACCACACACACAATCTTACATACTCACACACACATACACAATCACACCCAATCTTATATATTCATACACTCATACAAACACAAGCACACACACTCATACGCTCACAATCACACCCACACAATTGTATACACTCATAAGCTCACACACACACAAAATCTTATACACTCATAAGCTCACACACAATCTTATATACTCATACGAACACAACCACACCCACACAATCTTATATACGCATATGTTCACACACACAACCATACCCAATCTTATATACTCACATGCTCTCACACAATCACACACACACACACACACATATCTATGCAATCTCTCTCACCCACCTCTCACACCCAGCCTTTCAAAGTACCAAAAATCCCATATCAAGGTACACATCATTTGTTCTCTGTTTATAAATGTTGATACATGTCAATTTGCTTCTTTCAATAGAATATACCTTCTATCATGGAATGTTTAGATTTCTACTGCTTTGCTATTGCAAACAATGTGGAGTGAATAAAACTAAGTTTCAGTTGGATATGTAAAGATGCTTCCGCCTTTGTAACATTTAAAAACATTCAAAACAATGGCATATGTGGTTTATGGATAGAAACATAGGTAGTACATGTCTAAACTGTGCAGATGACATGCCAGCCCCTGAAGGGAGGAAAGCGGGGAAGAAATGAGAGATGGGGTTTTCACTGCACAGTGGACCCTTGAATAACACAGGGGAAGGGGTGCTAACCATCCTCACAGTTGAAAATCCATGTGTAATTTATAGTCTCTCTTCCGTATCTGAGATCCCTTTGTATTCATGGTTCTACATTTGAGAATTCAACCAACACAGATGGTGTAGTGCTACAGTATTTAGTACTGAAAAAAGTCCACAGAAAAGTGGACCCACACACTTCACCTTCATGTTGGTCAAGGGTCAGCTATGTGGGGGAATTTGTATTGTTTCATATATGAAAGAGAGAAACAAAGGACACATGGTAAAAAATTAGATGCATCTAACCTCTGTGGCAGATTCATGGGTATTTAATATTACTTCTTATAATTTTCTGTGCTTAGAATGTTTTTTATTTTTAAATGTTTTAATAATTTTGAAAAGTTCATCTAAAACTGAATATCAATATACCCTATGACTCAACGATCCTGCTCTTAAGTATATACTCAGTGCAGTATATCCATGTGCTCACCAAGACATGCACGAAGAACATTCATCCTGGCATCATTTTACCGTGCCCACCTGGAAAACAACCCCAGTGCATTGGCCATGGCTTGTTTCTTTATTTTCCTCAGCTTTATTGTGGCATGCATCCATGCATGCTAAGTCACTTTAGTCATGTCTGACTGTTTGCAAACCCATGGACTGTAGCTGACCAGGCTTCTCCGTCCATGGGATTTCGGCAAGAATACTGGAGTGGGTTGCCATTTCCTCCTCCAGGAATCTTCCCAACCCAGGGATTGAACCCTTGGGGTTTCTCATTGAACTATGCTTGCTTTCAAAGTGGAAGTGAAATTAACATGTCAATTTGCTTTTTCAATAGAATATACCTTCTATCATGGAATGTTTAGATTTCTACTGCTTTGCTATTGCAAACAATGTGGAGTGAATAAAACTAAGTTTCAGTTGGATATGTAAAGATGCTTCCGCCTTTGTAACATTTAAAAACATTCAAAACAATGGCATATGTGGTTTATGGATAGAAACATAGGTAGTACATGTCTAAACTGTGCAGATGACATGCCAGCCCCTGAAGGGAGGAAAGCGGGGAAGAAATGAGAGATGGGGTTTTCACTGCACAGTGGACCCTTGAATAACACAGGGGAAGGGGTGCTAACCATCCTCACAGTTGAAAATCCATGTGTAATTTATAGTCTCTCTTCCGTATCTGAGATCCCTTTGTATTCATGGTTCTACATTTGAGAATTCAACCAACACAGATGGTGTAGTGCTACAGTATTTAGTACTGAAAAAAGTCCACAGAAAAGTGGACCCACACACTTCACCTTCATGTTGGTCAAGGGTCAGCTATGTGGGGGAATTTGTATTGTTTCATATATGAAAGAGAGAAACAAAGGACACATGGTAAAAAATTAGATGCATCTAACCTCTGTGGCAGATTCATGGGTATTTAATATTACTTCTTATAATTTTCTGTGCTTAGAATGTTTTTTATTTTTAAATGTTTTAATAATTTTGAAAAGTTCATCTAAAACTGAATATCAATATACCCTATGACTCAACGATCCTGCTCTTAAGTATATACTCAGTGCAGTATATCCATGTGCTCACCAAGACATGCACGAAGAACATTCATCCTGGCATCATTTTACCGTGCCCACCTGGAAAACAACCCCAGTGCATTGGCCATGGCTTGTTTCTTTATTTTCCTCAGCTTTATTGTGGCATGCATCCATGCATGCTAAGTCACTTTAGTCATGTCTGACTGTTTGCAAACCCATGGACTGTAGCTGACCAGGCTTCTCCGTCCATGGGATTTCCCGGGCAAGAATACTGGAGTGGGTTGCCATTTCCTCCTCCAGGGAATCTTCCCAACCCAGGGATTGAACCCTTGTCTCTTGTATCTCCCGCATTGGCAGGCGGGTTCTTTACCACTAGCACCACCTGGGAAGCCCTTATTGAGGCATACTTGATCTCTGACTCTCTGCAACCCCATGGACCCCACAAAGCTCCTCTGTCCATAACGCTGGAGTGGGTTGCCATTCCCTTCTCCAGGGGGTCTTCCCAACCCAGGGATTGAACCCATGTTTCCTGCATGGCCGATGGATTCTACACCATCTGAGCCACCAAGAAAGCCTATATATTTTGAGTGCACTGTGGTGATTCAATGTACATATACTTCTGTGAAATGATTACTCAGGTTAATTAACACATCCATCATCTCACATAGTTATCTGTTTTGTATGTGATGCGTATGCTTAAAATCTGCTCTCTTAACAAATTTCAAGTATACAATACAGTGTTACTAACTATAGTCACCATGTTGTACATTCGACCTCCAAAACAGACCCATCTCATTGCTAAAGGCTTGTACCCTTTGACCAGCATCTCCCTATATCCCCCACCCCTCACCCCCTGGTAATTGCAAATGGCAGGATTTCCTTCTTTCTCATGACTGAATAATATTCCTCTCTGTGTGTGTGTGAGAGTGTGTGTGTGTGAAAGTACAGCTATACATGTAAGTATAGCTACCCTTGTTGTCTTTTGGCTTCCATTTGCATGGAATACCTTTTTCCATACCTTCACTTTTAACCTATGTGTGTGTTTTTAAAGTTGACTGAGTCTCTTGTAGTTGGGTGGTATGTTTTTATCCTCCCAGTTACTCTATGTCTTTTGATTAGAGAAATTAATCCGTTTACACTTGAAATAATTGCTGGTAGGTAAGGAACTCCTAATGCCATCTTCTTAATTGTTCTCTGGTTGTTTTATAGTCCCTTTGTTCCTTTCTCCCCTCTTACCATCTTCCTTTGTGAACCAGATACCTTTTTCTATAGAGGTATGCTTTGATTCCCTTTTTTTTTTTTTTTATCTTTTGTGTATCTACAGTAGGATTTTGCTTTGTGGTTACCATGGGGATTACATAAAACATTTTAGAGTTATAAAAGTCTATTGTAAGCTGGTAACAACTTAACTCTGATTGCATACAAAAAGTCTGCCCTTTCACTCTTCTCCTAAATTTTATATTTTTTGATGTCACACTTTACATCTTTTTATACAGGAGATCCATTAACAAATTACTGTAGCCACAGTTATTCTTAAGACTCCTGTTCTTTAACTTTTATAATTCCGTGATCAGGATACCACCGGATTACAATATTGGCATACTCTGAATTTGACTATGTACTTATTTTTACCAGTGGGTTTTCTATTTTCACATGTTTTCACGTTACTAATTAGCACCCTTTCATTTTAGCTTGACTAACTCCTTTTGACATTTCTTGTAAGGCAGGTCTAGCAGTGATGAACTTCCTCAGCTTTGGTTTGTCTAGGCAAATCTTGTCGTGCCTTCATTTCTGAAGAACTCTGCTGGGTGAGGCTTTCTTGGTTGGTAACTTTTTTTCTTTCCGCATTTTGACGATATCAGCCCATGAGATCCTCGCCTGCAAGGTTTCTCCTAAAGAATATATTGATCGCCTTACAGGGGTTCCCTTGAGTGTGATACCTTCTGATCTCTGGCTGCTCTTCTTCCAGCTCCTTCCTGCCCCTTAGTTATGCAGCTCACCTTGCATTCTAGATGGCACCCCAAATAAGAAGTGAGTTTCTGTGGCAGCTTCCCAAACTGCCAGAGAAACCAGGTTCTCACTTCCTCTGCAGAAGGAAAGCCATGGACTGAAGGAGGTCTTGGTGCTGAGATGGGCCACCTTGGAAAAGGTGTGATTCCCCCCTTGGGAGAGGGGTGATTCATGTAAAGTGGACCTGCTCCCTTGACCCTCTTCAATGCATCTAATCTCAGAAACTTTCACTACAACAGGGTGCAGACTCCCTGACTTCCACAAACACAATGGCATCCATGAGAGAATGTCAAAAGCTGTGTTCTTGGAGTGGCGGGAAGAGTAAAAAAAAAGAAAAAAACATTTTTTTTTTAATTAAAAAAAAGTCCTGTTCTACTCTCTTGAGGATATCACTCTCGATGGTCCATTTCTTGACCCAGGTGTGGTTACCTGAGTGTGGTCAGTCTGTGACAATCCATCAAAGGTCAACTTAGGCTGTGTGCCCTCGTCATCATTACCTCACACTGGCATAAAATTTACATTCATGGGTTTCCCCTGGTGGTCCAGTGGGTAAGGACACCGCCTTGCAGTGCAAGGGGCGCCAGTTCGAGCCCTGGCCTGGGAAGATCCCACGTGCCACGGAGCGGCTGGACTGATGTGTCCAATCACCGAGCCGGAGCTCTGGAGCGCATGCGCCCAGAGCCGGCGCTCTGCGACGACAGACGCCACCACAATGGGAGGCCCACAGGAGCCAAAGAACAAAGACGGATGAAAATAGAGAAATGAAAGACCAATAAAAGTGGCCCGCCCGTCCCCCTCCCTCCCCACCCCACCCCCCAAAAGATAAATAAATAAAAAATAAATGTATATAAAAAAATCTACATTCATTGTGTTTCCAGTAGTGAAAGTTAGCGAACATTCCACATGATGGTCTATGCCCAGACTATCACACAAAGGTTATTGTCGGCCATTAATTTCTCAGCTCAAATTCATCTATTGATCACCACTGTTGTAACATATTCAATATCAGACATGAAATTATTGACCTGGAATAGTATCTAAGTTGCAGTAGTATTGGGAGGTGGGTGCTGTGGGGCTCTGTTAATGGTATTCACAGGAAGTATCATAGCAGCTTTGGATCCCTCCATTGAAATGACCATTTTAGTTCAGAGCCCTAAAAACTGTGGCAGCTTCCCAAACTAGAACAGGGCAGAAGGAAAGCCATGGACTGAAGGAGGTCTTGGTGCTGAGATGGGCCACCTTGGAAAAGGTGTGATTCCCCCCTTGGGAGAGGGGTGATTCATGTAAAGTGGACCTGCTCCCTTGACCCTCTTCAATGCATCTAATCTCAGAAACTTTCACTACAACAGGGTGCAGACTCCCTGACTTCCACAAACACAATGGCATCCATGAGAGAATGTCAAAAGCTGTGTTCTTGGAGTGGCGGAAGAGTAAAAAAAAAGGAAAAAACAGTGTTTTTTTAATTAAAAAAAAGTCCTGTTCTACTCTCTTGAGGATATCACTCTCGATGGTCCATTTCTTGACCCAGGTGTGGTTACCTGAGTGTGGTCAGTCTGTGACAATCCATCAAAGGTCAACTTAGGCTGTGTGCCCTCGTCATCATTACCTCACACTGGCATAAAATTTACATTCATGGGTTTCCCCTGGTGGTCCAGTGGGTAAGGACACCGCCTTGCAGTGCAAGGGGCGCCAGTTCGAGCCCTGGCCTGGGAAGATCCCACGTGCCACGGAGCGGCTGGACTGATGTGTCCAATCACCGAGCCGGAGCTCTGGAGCGCATGCGCCCAGAGCCGGCGCTCTGCGACGACAGACGCCACCACAATGGGAGGCCCACAGGAGCCAAAGAACAAAGACGGATGAAAATAGAGAAATGAAAGACCAATAAAAGTGGCCCGCCCGTCCCCCTCCCTCACCCCACCCCCCAAAAGATAAATAAATAAAAAATAAATGTATATAAAAAAATCTACATTCATTGTGTTTCCAGTAGTGAAAGTTAGCGAACATTCCACATGATGGTCTATGCCCAGACTATCACACAAAGGTTATTGTCGGCCATTAATTTCTCAGCTCAAATTCATCTATTGATCACCACTGTTGTAACATATTCAATATCAGACATGAAATTATTGACCTGGAATAGTATCTAAGTTGCAGTAGTATTGGGAGGTGGGTGCTGTGGGGGCTCTGTTAATGGTATTCACAGGAAGTATCATAGCAGCTTTGGATCCCTCCATTGAAATGACCATTTTTAGTTCAGAGCCCATCAGAAAAGGACTTACCCTACCCCCAAAGGAAATTAAACTACCTCTCTCTGCTCTAGAGCAGTGAACTGACCACAATTGAGAACCAAGAGCTCAGGTTGGAGGAGGGGCTGACTGGCCAGTCCACAAGACAACAGACTTCCTTAGACATCACTGGCAGATACCTGGGTCAAGAAGGGCCTTTGAGAATGAGCTGAAGCAAGAGAGCAAGCCTAGCACACACAACCTTTCAAGATAGGGATGGCGGGGCTTCCCTGGTGGTCCAGTGGGTAAAGAGTCTGCCTTGCAGTGCAGGGGGCACTGGTTCAGTCCCTGGCCTGGGAGGATCCCACATGCCGAGGAGCGGCTGAACCAATGCATCCAGTTGTGAGCCGGAGCTCTGGAGCGCATATGCCCAGAGCCGGTGCTCTAGGCGAGAGAGGCCACTGTGATAGGAGGTCCACACAGGCCAAAGAACAAAGATGGATGAAAAACAACAAACGATGACTTAGAAGCAAAAAAAAAAAAAAATGATAGGGATGGCACTTATACAGCACGTGCCCCCAGTCTCCCCGCCAAACCCCCGGCAGACATCACTAATCAATCCAGGCCCTCTGAGAGGGAACAGATCCTTGGAGTCCTTCTCAATGTCTCTCTGGGAAACTGGGAAGAAGGTGATCTAACAAAGAGACTTCCTTGGGTTGTGTGTATTGAAGGAGGTAGGGATCTTAGTAATGAAAATCATTATTAGGAAGAGCCGTTAGGACTAGACAGCACAATGCAATGTTGATTAGTATGAATTTAATGTACACAGTTAATCCTGTGTTAATTGAATAATAAATATATATACTTCTATATACTTATACATACTTACAGATACTTTATATGTGTGTATATACATATATATACATGTATACACACACACATACATATATATATGTATGTGTATGTGTATATATATATATATATATATATATGCTGTCTTCTTTATATGGGCCTAACGTAAAGTACCTCTTTGGTATATTGTTACATATGCAGAGCAGATAAGGGGTGCAATCTACACATGAGTAGTCAGGTATACCCTCCACCATAGTGGGAATAAGCCAGGAGGGGAAGAAACTGGAAACTTCTATTTCATAACTGTGTACAAGCTATACCAGGGCAAGACCCCAAGCCTAACTGACTCCTTAAAGACAAAAGTGATCCCTTTCCTGTGCAGAAAAGGTACCCAAAGGAATAGGTTACCAATGGGCAAGGCTGCCATGTTGCCCTTTAATTCACTCCTGTTGTATTTTATGAGACCTGCTTTCCCTAAAGCTGTGTGCCATGGCAGCTCTGCCCAGAAGTGACTCAGTCAAGGTCCAATGGGCAAGGCTGCCCATGACGCACAACCTGGGAGGGCACAGGACCCCAGGAAGAGTCATCTCAGGCCAGGAGCAAGTCATTTCAGGTCAGGACCAGTGATGAATAAAACCCAGCCATGTCTCCTGTCCTGCTCCCCAGACAGGGGAGGAAGTCAGAGAGGAGTCAGACCTCCACCCCACTGCTGCAACCTCAACAGATTCTGAAGCTTGACTGCAAGCAGACAGAGGAGCTGCTGACGAGCCTGCGGACAGTGCACTATTATCACTTTTCCACCCCGGGAGGACTGACAGCCACACACAGCCACAGCATCGCTCCCGGGCCGGCTGCTGATGTACGGTGTGGCTCAGATCCAGCCATCAAAATGGCTTTTTCCTTACGGCTGAGGTAGCAGACTGAGTCTTCCTCTCCTAGGGGAGGTGAAATGGTGACTCAGTTGCTGTTAACCCCGCGTTTAACCCGTCTGTGCTCCTGACACGTGGAGCCAGCCCATCTCTATTTATCGCAGCACCGTCTGCTCCCTAAGGTGACCGCGGTGTGCCAGCTCATCTGCTGCCACTTAGCCCTCCATTCCTCCCGCGGCTCCTCAGGGACATCCCTTCCCACCCCTCCCCTCCCCCTGCCTCCCTGCTTCAGAACTGGACCTAAAAAAAAAAAGGCCTCCAAAGTCTTTGCAAGTTTCCATTCCATTTCATTCCCCATTCTAGACCCAGTTCCTTTGGTCGTCTGTTGATAGGATGAATCCCATGACTTGTATCTCCTTCTGGGCTGAGTGTCGAAAAAAGTGAGTAGGGTTGCTGATGAAAGGAGGCAGAGGGGTGTTTCCCTACAGCAGCTGGGTACCATGTATTTTCTGCCCTTGGAACAGGATCAAACTCCACAAAATGTTTCAAGTCCCATTCGGCCTCTCACCAGGAAAGGTCCTAGGCGAGCTTACGGCACAACCTGTGCCAGGGGGCCACACTTGGAACTGGCTCCCAGATGGAGAGCCTTTAGCATATTACCAATATGTTTGGGCTTTGATTTGTACCAATTAGGAATCATTGAAAGTTCCTGAAGAATGAAGTAAATAAGCAGAGTGACATTTTAAGATGTGCAGGAGAAAAGCCTGGGGCTAGAGGACCAGTTCGGGGTTCTGCAATAGCCTAGGAGGAAGGAGATGTGGATCTAGCCAATAGAAAGCTCCAAGAGGCAGGGGCAAACTTCTAGGCTGAGAAAGCAGAGAAGCCAAGGCAACAGTCTCCATCTGAAGCCTACCCAGAATGGAACATAGATGCATGAAGTGATGCAGCCCTGGAGAACACCCACCCAGGCCAGCCACCTTGTCTCACCAATGAGGAAACTGCAACCAGAGGCCAGAAGAAGTGACTCTGTTGAGTGCCGTGTCTGCGCCAGTCACTAGGTAAGTATTTGATGATCTCTCCCCAAGAACCTAAGTTTCAGCAAACTTAAGTCAATGGGATTAAGGTGACCTGTGTAGCTTCCGCAAGGTGTCCTTAAGTGGAAAACTCATGCCTTCTTCATCACTCCCTCCTTCCTACTGGTTGTTGGACTGCAGAGGCAATGGCTGGCACTTTCGCAGCCATCTTGAACCATGAAGTACACTTATGTGCTAAAGAGGGTAGATCAAAAAGATGGAAGAAGCCTGAGTCTCTGACAGCTTTCTGAGACAACTTAACCTTGGGCTGCATAACTCCAGCTTCACTGACAGAAATCTACTTCTACTGTGTGGAAGCCACTGTTATTTTGGGTTTTCTATCACTTACTGCCAAACCGAATTCCAACAGGTAAAGTGAAGGTAGAGCGATTCTATTCCAAATGCACAGGCTGTGAATGACCATGGCCCTGGCTATGGCTGGTGTGGCTCATTTTTCTTGCCCTTTCCAATTTCCCCTTAAAACTTCTGCTTTGGGCTTCCCCTGGTGGTCCAGTGGGTAAGGACACCGCCTTGCAGTGCAAGGGGTGCCGGTTTGATCCCTGGCCGGGGAAGATCCCACGTGCCGCGGAGTGGCTGGACTGATGTGTCCAATCACCGAGCCCAGAGCCAGTGCTCTGTGATGACAGACACCACTGCGATGGAAGGCCCGCAGGAGCCAAAGAGCAAAGACGGATGAAAGTGGAGAAATGAAGGACCAATAGAAGTGGCCCGCCCTCTCCCCTCCCTCCCTAACCCGACCCCCGCCCAAAATAAATAAATAAATCTTTAAAAAAAGAAAACTTCTGCTTCTCTCTCTTAACCCCTGTGGTGGGTACCAGGGTATATTGACCAAAGCACTTTTCAGGAAAGAAAGACTAACTGCCCCAGCCTCTGGAAGTGGTGTCTGCAAATAGCCTTTGACTGTCAGTCTTTTGGGGCTTCCCAGGAAGTGCTAGTGATAAAGAACCTGCCTGCCAATGCAGAAGACCTAAGAAACAGCATGTTTGATCCCTGGGTTGGGAAGATGCCCTGGAAGAGGACAAACTAATCCAGTATTCTTGCCTGGAGAATCCCCATGTACAGAGGAGCCTGGTGGGCTACAGTTCATAGGGTCACAAAGAGTCAGACGTGACTGAAGCAACTTAGCATGCACGCATATTGGTCTTAGAGGGCGAGTGTCTCCCCTATGGTCATGCTTCTTCTCAGTGTGACTGAGCCATGTAGATATCTAAGGCAAAAGTATTCCATACAGAAGGAACAGCTGGTTTGTTTGTGGCACGTAAGAATCCCAATGTGGGGGGCCTCCTTGGTAACTCAGTGATAAAGAGTTTGCCTGCCAATGCAGGAGACACGAGTTTGATCCCTGATCTGGGAAAATCCCACATGCTGAGGAGCAACTAAGCCCGTGAGCCACAACTATGGAGCTGGTGCTCTAGAGCCTCAGAGCCACAACTATGGAGCCCATGGGCCACAACTACTGAAACCCCTGTACCCTAGAGCCCGAGTTCCACAACAAGAGAAGTCACTGCAACAAGAAGCCTGCTCACCTCAACTGGAGAGTAGCCCCCACTTCCTGCAACTAGAGAAGAGCCTGCGGCAGCAGTGAAAACCCAGAATAGCCAAAAACAAAAATAAATAAATAAAACTTTAGGGAAAAAAAGAATCCCAGTGTGTACATGCACCCCAATGTTCACAGCAGCACTATTCACAATAGCCAGGACATGGAAGCAACCTAAGTATCCATCAACAGATGAATGAGTTAGGAAGATGTGGTGGGTCGGTGTGTGTTAATATATAGATATAGATATAAAATGGAATATTATTCAGCCATAAAAAAGAACAAAATTATGCCATTTGCAACAACAAGGATGGACCTAGGAACTGTCATACTAAATGAAAACAGAGAAAAACAAATGTGATATGATATCACTTCTATGCATATGACATAAAAGCATGGTACAATCTAAAAATAAAAGGTACAACTGAACTTATCTATGAAACAGAAATACAGTCACAGATATAAAAAACAAACATAGTTACCAGGGAGAAAGGGAGGAGGGATAAATTGGAGATTGTGAATGACATACGTGCATGACTACACATAAAATAAATAACCAGTAAGGACCTACTGTATAACACAGGGAAGTCTACTCACTACCCTGTAATGACCTATATGGGAAATAATCTAAAAATGAGTAAATATAGGGGTATGTGTATGTGTGTGTGTGTGTGTGTATAAAATTCACTTGGCTGTATAGCAGAAACTAACACAACATTGTAAATAAACTATATCCAATTTAAAAAATTTTTCAACAGATCCCAGTCTGGTTGGAATAGGAGGGTGAGGAGGCAACCAGAAGGAAGTGAGGCCAAGGTGATCACAGGGGGTCACATCCCAAAGGGCCCTGTGGGGCATTGTAAGGACTCCAGCTCTTACTCTGAGAGAGATGTGGTGTCACAGGAGGACTTTGAGCAAGGAGGGATATGTTTGAGTTGGGTTGAAGGCTCCTTCTTTCTGCTGTGTGGGAAACGGACTGTAGAGGTCATGGGGGAGCAGTAGAGAGGTCAGTAACAGTTCAAGCGACAGATGATGGTGTCTCAGGCCAGGCAGGTGGAAGCGGAGACAGAGCAAAGTGGTCAGACTACCTGGGCAGTTTCCAGTCAGATGCAGAGCCAAGAGGCGAGCATGTCTGTTTCAAGAATGGGGCATAGAGTGCAAATTTCCACTTTTGCCCTTCCCCTTGCTCTTCCTCCAGTGGGAATATTGTGCCTACTGGTCATTTTCTGATTGCTTGGCATGGTAGGAATTTCCTGACCCTGGAGGCCCGCCTTGTCAGAAATTATGTACATGCGCGTCAACCATGAGGGGAGAGGTTCGTCCTTTCCCAAGGGGATTTCAGGCACATGGACGGATCCTTAAATCTCAGCCAGCCATGTCCTTCCTCCCCTCAGTGCCCTCCTGTGACCTCCTGGACTAGAAGGTAGGGCCTAGGCCCCCTCTTTTTGAACCTGCACAAATCTCAGTGACTCATCATCACTCGGAGAATGGAGCAGAAGTGACACTGCATGACATCTAAGGGCTGGTCAGAAGAGGCCATGTGGCTTCCACTTGGCTGTCAGAATGCTCACGCTGGGGGCTGCTAATTGCCATGTAAGAAGTCCAACCACCCTGAACTGTCATGCTGGAGGGTCCTTGCAGAGGTGCCCCCACCCATAGGGTCAGCTGAGCTCTAAGCTGACATCTTGGATGTTCAGCCCGATCCAGCCTTCAGATGACTCCCAGCTGGCCTCTGAGCGTGACAGTCTGAAAGACTCCAAGTGAGAACTGCTCAGCCAAGCAAGCCCTTCCCAAGCCCTTCCTTGGGATTTCCCAGTGCAGAAAACCATGAGCAAAGAAAAGCTGCAAAGTTTCTAGATGAATGGTTGCCCAACAGTCATAATTGAAACAACACTGATTTGGGAGCGTCGTCACCAAGGATCTGTAGGTAGACGAGGACTGGTCACATGACATCCCCAACACACAGGTACAGAGGTAGTGCCCCAACGGTAACATCCTGCCACTTATTCTCCAGGTTAATCCCCACTGAGCACCCAGGGTGATGGGCCTGTGGTGTTCTGTACCCCAAGGGATAGTGAACACTGCTTGGGTTTTGCCCCTTACCTTGATCAACTCTTCTACATAGGGTGGTGACATGGAGGGGTGGGTCCCAAGCCCCAGAGAATCACCCCCATGGGCTGAGCAGCAACTGATGCAAAACAGAGAGTGGCGGGGCATAGAGTGCAAATTTCCACTTTTGCCCTTCCCCTTGCTCTTCCTCCAGTGGGAATATTGTGCCTACTGGTCATTTTCTGATTGCTTGGCATGGTAGGAATTTCCTGACCCTGGAGGCCCGCCTTGTCAGAAATTATGTACATGCGCGTCAACCATGAGGGGAGAGGTTCGTCCTTTCCCAAGGGGATTTCAGGCACATGGACGGATCCTTAAATCTCAGCCAGCCATGTCCTTCCTCCCCTCAGTGCCCTCCTGTGACCTCCTGGACTAGAAGGTAGGGCCTAGGCCCCCTCTTTTTGAACCTGCACAAATCTCAGTGACTCATCATCACTCGGAGAATGGAGCAGAAGTGACACTGCATGACATCTAAGGGCTGGTCAGAAGAGGCCATGTGGCTTCCACTTGGCTGTCAGAATGCTCACGCTGGGGGCTGCTAATTGCCATGTAAGAAGTCCAACCACCCTGAACTGTCATGCTGGAGGGTCCTTGCAGAGGTGCCCCCACCCATAGGGTCAGCTGAGCTCTAAGCTGACATCTTGGATGTTCAGCCCGATCCAGCCTTCAGATGACTCCCAGCTGGCCTCTGAGCGTGACAGTCTGAAAGACTCCAAGTGAGAACTGCTCAGCCAAGCAAGCCCTTCCCAAGCCCTTCCTTGGGATTTCCCAGTGCAGAAAACCATGAGCAAAGAAAAGCTGCAAAGTTTCTAGATGAATGGTTGCCCAACAGTCATAATTGAAACAACACTGATTTGGGAGCGTCGTCACCAAGGATCTGTAGGTAGACGAGGACTGGTCACATGACATCCCCAACACACAGGTACAGAGGTAGTGCCCCAACGGTAACATCCTGCCACTTATTCTCCAGGTTAATCCCCACTGAGCACCCAGGGTGATGGGCCTGTGGTGTTCTGTACCCCAAGGGATAGTGAACACTGCTTGGGTTTTGCCCCTTACCTTGATCAACTCTTCTACATAGGGTGGTGACATGGAGGGGTGGGTCCCAAGCCCCAGAGAATCACCCCCATGGGCTGAGCAGCAACTGATGCAAAACAGAGAGTGGCGGGGCACAGAGTCCAACGAGCGAGAGATTTATGCCTCTTACTCTCCATCTGCAAAGCAAAACAAAAATAGCTGAAACGCCGGTTTTCTGCTTTATCGGCTCTGTGAATAAGCATATAAATTTCTATGACATTTCTGGAGGCTTGCTGAAGGGGAAAAAAGCCATCCCCCAGGACGCAGCCAGCAGCGGCGGCAGCATATGGTTTGCTGAGAGCGGAGGCAGAGTGCGTCGTGTGTCTCTGAGCACAGAAAAAGGTGACTTTGCGGGTAATTTCAGACTCAAGGCAGTGTTTTCACCTTTTTTTTTAAAAAAATTTTTTTTTTCCTTTTTTTTCATTATCAAAAGTCTTGCCTAAGCCCAGGCAGTTGTCGTGCCAATCAAGTGCTGGTCTGGGAAGCCGGACTGTGCCGGCCCACGGGGAGGCCCAGGGTGGCGGGGCTGAGCCCAGGCTCCAGGTGGCTGGGGATGCCATGCTCAGCCTCTGGAACAGGGGAAGAGCATCCCATTAAGAAGCTCATATAAGAAAAAGGAGGAGGCAGTCTGCAGGACATGTGGAAAGACCCAAATAACTGAAGGACAGAACAGGAGTCTGGCTTTTTGTCTCACTTCAGCGATTCCTTCCTCTGGTGAAAGCTCAGGCAGGCTGTTCGGCAAAGATGTCTCCAACCCCGGCGGGCAGGAACCAGCACTGACAGCAAGTCAAAATCAGCCTGGCAGGGAGACAGGTCCCACTGATCCTGCCAGGAGGCAGAAAGGGCACACCCTGGGTGCAGTTCCATGGAGTTAGGGAAGCCCAATGAACTGTTCAGCTCATTCTGTACTTAAATTCCACTCTTAGGTTCATTCTTGTGGCTTAAGCCAAACAAGGGACTCATCCCCTTTTAGCTGTAATTATGCCTTTCCCTGAAATGAATATGCTGGTTTCTTATCAGTCATTTACACTTTAGTATAAACATCTCTATTACAAACTACCCTAAAAGTAAATTGCATGGAAAGGAGGGAGAAAGAGAACATAAGGACATTGAGTGGAGGGAGGGAGTGATGGCAAAGGATAGACAGAGAGGTTCAAGGAAGGAATAGAAAAGGAAATGTGTCCCACAGATGAACCTAGCTTTCATCATAACTTTGCCCAGGACTCCATTCTGTTGAGGAGAGAAAATGGCTAAAAATCCTCACAAAAAGAAGCAGTGCAAATAGAAGCAGTATGCTGGGTGTAAAGAAACAGGCTACCTTTTCTCCTTTTCCAGGAGCAACAGCCAACAGTAGGAGAGCAGGCTTTATCTGACTCCTGCACGAAAGGCCATCTGCAATCACCTCGACCCTGCATTCGGAATATTTGCAGAACAAAGTGAATACATTCGGAGAAATAAATGACAGCTTCTTACCTTGGCATGAGATGCCCGTCAAAACTTGGCTCTGACCTTTTCCCCAGTCTTATCTCCTACAGCCTCTTCTCCCCTTCCCAGCTTTATCCATGTGCCCTGCACCCCACTTACCATCTCCCCATTCTCTAAGTCTATTTTGTATTTCCCCCATCTCTCTCTTTGCCCAAACTATCTGCTCTCCCTGGACTTGCCATCCCATCCTCGCCACCTGTCAGACTCCTACACTTCTTCCAACACCCAGATCTTCCCATGGACGTCCTTCCTCCACTTCCCGCATTCCTTTGCGGGCTACTTGAAGGTCCCTTGTCATGCTGTCCTGAGTCATAGTTGGGTTCCCTGCAAAAGCAGAGCCTGGGACAGGATTTGGATGCAGGTGATTTGAGAGATCATTCCAGGGACGACAGTGAGGTTTTAGGAAGGGTGAGATCAAAGAGAGGAGGAGGCCAGTCAAAGGAGATTACCCCTGACCATGGTTCATTATATGTGCCAACTTGACTGAGCCATTCTGGTCAAACATTATTCTGCTGTATCTGTGAGGGCATTTCCAGATGAGGTTAATATTTCACCCTATAGACTGAGTAAAGCAGTGGGCTTCATCCAATCGGCTGAAGGCCTGAGGGGTGGGCCTCATCCAATCAGTCGAAAGCCTGATGGAGCAAAAAATGTTGAGTAAGAGGAAACTCCTCCTGCCTGTTTGAGCTGGGAGGTCGGTCTCTTCCTACTTTTGAGCTTGGATTAGAACATAAGGACATTGAGTGGAGGGAGGGAGTGATGGCAAAGGATAGACAGAGAGGTTCAAGGAAGGAATAGAAAAGGAAATGTGTCCCACAGATGAACCTAGCTTTCATCATAACTTTGCCCAGGACTCCATTCTGTTGAGGAGAGAAAATGGCTAAAAATCCTCACAAAAAGAAGCAGTGCAAATAGAAGCAGTATGCTGGGTGTAAAGAAACAGGCTACCTTTTCTCCTTTTCCAGGAGCAACAGCCAACAGTAGGAGAGCAGGCTTTATCTGACTCCTGCACGAAAGGCCATCTGCAATCACCTCGACCCTGCATTGGAATATTTGCAGAACAAAGTGAATACATTCGGAGAAATAAATGACAGCTTCTTACCTTGGCATGAGATGCCCGTCAAAACTTGGCTCTGACCTTTTCCCCAGTCTTATCTCCTACAGCCTCTTCTCCCCTTCCCAGCTTTATCCATGTGCCCTGCACCCCACTTACCATCTCCCCATTCTCTAAGTCTATTTTGTATTTCCCCCATCTCTCTCTTTGCCCAAACTATCTGCTCTCCCTGGACTTGCCATCCCATCCTCGCCACCTGTCAGACTCCTACACTTCTTCCAACACCCAGATCTTCCCATGGACGTCCTTCCTCCACTTCCCGCATTCCTTTGCGGGCTACTTGAAGGTCCCTTGTCATGCTGTCCTGAGTCATAGTTGGGTTCCCTGCAAAAGCAGAGCCTGGGACAGGATTTGGATGCAGGTGATTTGAGAGATCATTCCAGGGACGACAGTGAGGTTTTAGGAAGGGTGAGATCAAAGAGAGGAGGAGGCCAGTCAAAGGAGATTACCCCTGACCATGGTTCATTATATGTGCCAACTTGACTGAGCCATTCTGGTCAAACATTATTCTGCTGTATCTGTGAGGGCATTTCCAGATGAGGTTAATATTTCACCCTATAGACTGAGTAAAGCAGTGGGCTTCATCCAATCGGCTGAAGGCCTGAGGGGTGGGCCTCATCCAATCAGTCGAAAGCCTGATGGAGCAAAAAATGTTGAGTAAGAGGAAACTCCTCCTGCCTGTTTGAGCTGGGAGGTCGGTCTCTTCCTACTTTTGAGCTTGGATTGAAATAGTTGCTCTTACTAGGCTGCCAGCCTGCCATTTCTCAGACTGGAACTCACACTCTGAACTCTCCCGGGTCTGGCTTGCCAGTTGAAGATCTTGAAACTTCTCAGCCTATGGAATCACGTGAGCCAATTTCTTATCATAAATCTACCTCTATATCTGTATTTAGAGAGCTATCCTATTGGTTCTGTTTGTCGGGAGAACCCTGACTGATACACCCCTGTAGGCAACTGGGGCTCAGTTGCCCCAGAGAGCCTCTGGGAAAGTAAATAACACAGGCCTCAGAATCAGCCCCTGCAGGATGGATGGTTGCAGACACTCCAAGGGCTTTCTGTCTTAGACATTCATTTCTCTGCCTCCAGGCTTTCTCTGAGTGGCAGAAGTGTGCTCAGGACACATGCAGGCAGCCCAAAAGTGCTGAGAGGCAACATCCAAGGGATGACCCTCAATCAATGGGATGGGGCAGTAGGTGGTACAAACCTGCAGCTTGTTGCCCTCTGTGGAGGGCAGCCCGGGGTGCAATCCTCACAGTTCTCTCAAAGGTGCCAGCAGCACTGAGCCTGTCTCCCACCTGCCCCTCAGCACACCTGCACTCGCTTGCTTCCCTTCCCTGGCTTGCTTCCCCCCTCCCTCACTGTGAACGCTGAGATCTCTTCCCCAGTAAATGACCCATACCCACATCTTTGTCTCAGGCTCTGCTCTGAAAGAACACAGACCAGGCCACTCACCGTGTGCAACGCACCATCTGCTTGGTCTGCCTGGCTCCCCGAGTCACAGAAATGACGGTCAAAGAGAGGAGGAGGCCAGTAAGGTACCCTGACCATGGTTCATTATATGTGCCAACTTGACTGAGCCATTCTGGTCAAACATTATTCTGCTGTATCTGTGAGGGCATTTCCAGATGAGGTTAATATTTCACCCTATAGACTGAGTAAAGCAGTGGGCTTCATCCAATCGGCTGAAGGCCTGAGGGGTGGGCCTCATCCAATCAGTCGAAAGCCTGATGGAGCAAAAAATGTTGAGTAAGAGGAAACTCCTCCTGCCTGTTTGAGCTGGGAGGTCGGTCTCTTCCTACTTTTGAGCTTGGATTGAAATAGTTGCTCTTACTAGGCTGCCAGCCTGCCATTTCTCAGACTGGAACTCACACTCTGAACTCTCCCGGGTCTGGCTTGCCAGTTGAAGATCTTGAAACTTCTCAGCCTATGGAATCACGTGAGCCAATTTCTTATCATAAATCTACCTCTATATCTGTATTTAGAGAGCTATCCTATTGGTTCTGTTTGTCGGGAGAACCCTGACTGATACACCCCTGTAGGCAACTGGGGCTCAGTTGCCCCAGAGAGCCTCTGGGAAAGTAAATAACACAGGCCTCAGAATCAGCCCCTGCAGGATGGATGGTTGCAGACACTCCAAGGGCTTTCTGTCTTAGACATTCATTTCTCTGCCTCCAGGCTTTCTCTGAGTGGCAGAAGTGTGCTCAGGACACATGCAGGCAGCCCAAAAGTGCTGAGAGGCAACATCCAAGGGATGACCCTCAATCAATGGGATGGGGCAGTAGGTGGTACAAACCTGCAGCTTGTTGCCCTCTGTGGAGGGCAGCCCGGGGTGCAATCCTCACAGTTCTCTCAAAGGTGCCAGCAGCACTGAGCCTGTCTCCCACCTGCCCCTCAGCACACCTGCACTCGCTTGCTTCCCTTCCCTGGCTTGCTTCCCCCCTCCCTCACTGTGAACGCTGAGATCTCTTCCCCAGTAAATGACCCATACCCACATCTTTGTCTCAGGCTCTGCTCTGAAAGAACACAGACCAGGCCACTCACCGTGTGCAACGCACCATGCTCGAAGCTGGAGATTCGGAGTACAGTAAGCCCTGGCCAAGTGCCCCAGAGTCACAGAAATGACGGTCCCAACCATCAAGGAATCTTCAGTCGGTTCAGTGGGTATCAACGCTATGAGCTCTGGGGCTGTGCCAGCTGTGGAACGTATCACTCAGCTGTTTTCTGAAAACACCTCCCCCAGGCTGTCGACCGGCCAAACAAGAACGTCAAGGTATGCAGCTGTGGTGATTCATCACACTTCCTTGTAAATCCTGGAAAGGGTTTGCTCATTCCTTGATCCCACATGAGGTCTCCTGGGAACAGTTGAACAAGTCAGGCAGACCCGGATTCCACAAGGGGGCCACCCTCTCTCTCACTTAATCACCAAGGTGTGGCCCACTGAACCAAGATCTGCCATCACTGAAGCCACAGGGAAGCACAGGGCACAGGCCCCAAAGTCACGTCCACAAGTTGTTGTTGAGTCACTATGTCTGACTCTTTGCGACCCCATGGACTGGAGCCCGGCAGGCTCCTCTGTCCTTGGGATTCTCCAGGTAAGAGTAGGTTGCCATTTCCTCCTCTGGGGGATCTTCCCGACCTGGGGAGCAAACCCATGTCTCCTCCATTGCAGGCCTCTTCTTTACCATTGAGCCACCTGGGAAGCCCTCCAATTAGCTTGTCCTGGGCTAAATGCAACTACCAACCGGTGAGGGCCGATTCTTCCATTCCTCTTTGCCATTCCTCTTCCTCCTCCTGCAGCCTCATCCTCCAAAGCAGCTCCAGGGAATTCCAGAGAACTGTGACCTTCTGGGCCCTCTCACCTAAGCTGCAAGAAGAGGCTGTAAGGGAGGCCTGAAGTCTCCTCCCGGCTTCCTCACAGCACCATGGTGGGCACCTCCCTGCACGATATGGACCACTTGACTTTCTTCCTGTAGAATCCCGAGTTTCTCTCCTTTTGTTTAATTCATCAGGAGCCGGTGGCGGTGGCAGGAGGAAGGCTCCCAGAAGATCAAAGGAAGAGGGAAGGGCTCCCTGGAAGGCGCGTCAAGCCTCTCTGGGATGGAAATATTTTTTAATCCAGAAAAGAAAACTCCTGCATATTAGGCAGTGATTAATGTTGGGATATTCTGTGTCTCTCAGGATTGGGGAGGAGGAAAGAAAGGAGTTATTTATTTTTTGAAATGCCACCGGGTGCAGAAAGGCGCAAATCGCACTCTGAAATTTGACAGCAAGGTCGGAGGAGCCCCAAGGCAGGCAGCCCTGTCTTGGACATTCACATCTTCTCCAGAGTGAAGAGGCAAAAGAAAGGGGTGGAGCAGGTTCTTACTTAACAGCACCGTTGTGAGATGTGCTCCCGGGCCTGCCCAGCGCTCAAAGCACTCTCTCCACTTAGAAATGGGTCTTCCACGGCAGCCTTTCTGGGCCCTCCGGAGACTTCAGCAGCATCTCCTATGAGAAGGCAACGGTGCCTGTCTTGGGGCAGACACTTCTGCTGCCCTCAGGGACATCCCTCCCACACAGATAATGTGCTAGTGGTCCCCTCAGCCTCTGACAGAATCTCTGGCTGTCCATTGGGTACCCCTAGCAGACTTGGGGACAAGGACTCTGGTATGAGTCATTTATGAGCAAGGGGACCCCAGGAGATAACATAGGAGAAGGCAGGCACCAAGACTAGGCTGTGCTCTAAACAGGTCACTACTGTAGACAACTGGGTTTATCCACTGGAGACAGTGGAGAGCAACCCATCAGGGTGTCCCACCTGAGGGAAGGAAACTGGGGGTGAGGGCATGGCTCATCAACTCCTACCTAGTACAAGTTGAGCCCTGCCCCAAGGGCCACTGGCTCCCTAGAACCTTGGGACCATCCAGCCAGGACCCAAGCCCATGTCTAAGTGGAGAGTGCTTTCAGATAGAAATGTCTAGGCTTATAAGGACGGCGCTAAGGGGTTACTCGGGCCTCCCTAGAACCTTGGGACCATCCAGCCAGGACCACTTGACTTTCTTCCTGTAGAATCCCGAGTTTCTCTCCTTTTGTTTAATTCATCAGGAGCCGGTGGCGGTGGCAGGAGGAAGGCTCCCAGAAGATCAAAGGAAGAGGGAAGGGCTCCCTGGAAGGCGCGTCAAGCCTCTCTGGGATGGAAATATTTTTTAATCCAGAAAAGAAAACTCCTGCATATTAGGCAGTGATTAATGTTGGGATATTCTGTGTCTCTCAGGATTGGGGAGGAGGAAAGAAAGGAGTTATTTATTTTTTGAAATGCCACGGGTGCAGAAAGGCGCAAATCGCACTCTGAAATTTGACAGCAAGGTCGGAGGAGCCCCAAGGCAGGCAGCCCTGTCTTGGACATTCACATCTTCTCCAGAGTGAAGAGGCAAAAGAAAGGGGTGGAGCAGGTTCTTACTTAACAGCACCGTTGTGAGATGTGCTCCCGGGCCTGCCCAGCGCTCAAAGCACTCTCTCCACTTAGAAATGGGTCTTCCACGGCAGCCTTTCTGGGCCCTCCGGAGACTTCAGCAGCATCTCCTATGAGAAGGCAACGGTGCCTGTCTTGGGGCAGACACTTCTGCTGCCCTCAGGGACATCCCTCCCACACAGATAATGTGCTAGTGGTCCCCTCAGCCTCTGACAGAATCTCTGGCTGTCCATTGGGTACCCCTAGCAGACTTGGGGACAAGGACTCTGGTATGAGTCATTTATGAGCAAGGGGACCCCAGGAGATAACATAGGAGAAGGCAGGCACCAAGACTAGGCTGTGCTCTAAACAGGTCACTACTGTAGACAACTGGGTTTATCCACTGGAGACAGTGGAGAGCAACCCATCAGGGTGTCCCACCTGAGGGAAGGAAACTGGGGGTGAGGGCATGGCTCATCAACTCCTACCTAGTACAAGTTGAGCCCTGCCCCAAGGGCCACTGGCTCCCTAGAACCTTGGGACCATCCAGCCAGGACCCAAGCCCATGTCTAAGTGGAGAGAGTGCTTTCAGATAGAAATGTCTAGGCTTATAAGGAACGAGCGCTAAGGGGTTACTCGGAAGGACCCGGAAGTCAGCCCTCTTAACTGAACCTCTCTTAGAGATGCAGCTGGACTAAGCCAGCATCCCTACCCTGGTTGGGTGTCCACTGCCTGTGATTCACCCACTGCTGATGTGCACCCACCCTGGGTAGGAATGTTGCCAGGTGTGGGGATCCAGTCCATGGCTCCCAGATCACAGCTGGGATTGAGTGTGTCAGGACCACAGGGCTCTCCAAGTGGAGCGCTTATCTCATTCTTTCTAGGCTCTTGGTTAATGGGCTTCCCCCACCATCCTGTCCGGACATCTTTACCTTCTTTTTGTGGTGGGAGCTCCCAGAAAGAGACCAAAGAAATCAGACCACAGAACATCTAGTATATCCTGTCTTCCCTCTTTTACATCCTCCTCTGGGTTTGAAGCCCTTTAACTAGTTCTTTGATATTTCCTTTGAAGATATCTGCATTTTGGTCTCACATCGGAATTTCTTAGCTGTGGTCTTCGGTGCTGCTGGTGAAGTGTACAATTTAATGTTCTAACTGGTAGCTCAGCTCTGGAGGTAAAGGGTGCTGCCTGCCCCCCTGTCTCCACCTCACACTGGGGTCTGGGAAGGGATAGGGAACATGCCCTCCTCCTCCTCACCCCTGGGCACCAGAGCAGCCCACTGGTGCCCCCTTTGGGAGAATTAAACCTTTTAGGAGAATGGTTTCTCTCCCATCAACCTGCAAGTGTTCTCTCCAAAAGCCCCCTCCAAGCTCAAAGGGGCCAACATCAAAGACTATGGTGGACTGAATAGTGCCCCAATCCCCATGGGATGTGTCCATTCAGAACCTGTGAACATGATCTTATTTGGGGAAAAAAAAAAAGAAAAGGTCTTAACAGACCTAATCAAGTTAAGGATCACAAGATGAGATCATCCTGGATTAGGGTGGCCCCTAAATCCAATGACATGTGTCCTTAGGAAAGAAGGGCACAAGGATATATCGTACAGCACAGGAAATTACAGCCATAATCTTGTAGCAACTTTTAATGGAGTCTAATCTGTCAAAACACTGAATCACAGTGCTGTATCCCTAAAACTAATATTCCTTTTACTAAGGCGCGTAAGGGTTACTCGGAAGGACCCGGAAGTCAGCCCTCTTAACTGAACCTCTCTTAGAGATGCAGCTGGACTAAGCCAGCATCCCTACCCTGGTTGGGTGTCCACTGCCTGTGATTCACCCACTGCTGATGTGCACCCACCCTGGGTAGGAATGTTGCCAGGTGTGGGGATCCAGTCCATGGCTCCCAGATCACAGCTGGGATTGAGTGTGTCAGGACCACAGGGCTCTCCAAGTGGAGCGCTTATCTCATTCTTTCTAGGCTCTTGGTTAATGGGCTTCCCCCACCATCCTGTCCGGACATCTTTACCTTCTTTTTGTGGTGGGAGCTCCCAGAAAGAGACCAAAGAAATCAGACCACAGAACATCTAGTATATCCTGTCTTCCCTCTTTTACATCCTCCTCTGGGTTTGAAGCCCTTTAACTAGTTCTTTGATATTTCCTTTGAAGATATCTGCATTTTGGTCTCACATCGGAATTTCTTAGCTGTGGTCTTCGGTGCTGCTGGTGAAGTGTACAATTTAATGTTCTAACTGGTAGCTCAGCTCTGGAGGTAAAGGGTGCTGCCTGCCCCCCTGTCTCCACCTCACACTGGGGTCTGGGAAGGGATAGGGAACATGCCCTCCTCCTCCTCACCCCTGGGCACCAGAGCAGCCCACTGGTGCCCCCTTTGGGAGAATTAAACCTTTTGGGAGAGTGGTTGCTCACCCATCAACCTGCAAGTGTTCTCTCCAAAAGCCCCCTCCAAGCTCAAAGGGGCCAACATCAAAGACTATGGTGGACTGAATAGTGCCCCAATCCCCATGGGATGTGTCCATTCAGAACCTGTGAACATGATCTTATTTGGGGAAAAAAAAAAAGAAAAGGTCTTAACAGACCTAATCAAGTTAAGGATCACAAGATGAGATCATCCTGGATTAGGGTGGCCCCTAAATCCAATGACATGTGTCCTTAGGAAAGAAGGGCACAAGGATATATCGTACAGCACAGGAAATTACAGCCATAATCTTGTAGCAACTTTTAATGGAGTCTAATCTGTCAAAACACTGAATCACAGTGCTGTATCCCTAAAACTAATATTGTAAATCAACTATATTTCAATAAAAAGAAAAGGACAGGGGAGAGAAGGTGAGAAAACACAGAGAGGAAAAGGAGACATGAAAAAGGAGGCAGAATTTGGAGTGACGCGCAGAAGCCAAGGAAAAATAAAGACTGAAGAGAGCACTGCCATTTCCTTCTCCACGGGATCTTCCCAACCAAGGGATCAAACCCATGTGGCAGACAGATTCTTTACTGTCTGAGCCACCTGGGAAGTTCCCCAGTTCTTACCATAAAGGACCATAGTCACAAATTCTAGGGATTAGGATATGGACACCTTCGGGAGCCTTTATTCAGTCCACCATAGAGGGCCTTTCTAGTCTGTTGCACATAGGCAGAACTGCCTTCTGGGGTCAGTGGAATGAGGCACGGGGCGGGGAGAAGCTCTCAGCAACAGGCAGGCAGATACACTGAAAGGTTCAAGGAATATGAGCAGGGTGCTGACACTGAGAAACAGCTGTTGTTAACAGTAACAGAACAGCAAAGATACACAGGCAAAACCACTAAGCAGGCATAGGTTGAGCAGATGGCCATGGAGGCCTCAGAACTCCTTAGGCTGAAGGTGTTAAACAGAAAACCAGTCGCCCAAATGATCAAAATACCCAAACTCACCCATAAACATCCTGGATCCTCCCAACATTGTGTGCTGAGGAGGCCATATGCAATCATTCCCATTGTAGAGCTGAAGAAACTGAGGTCCAGTGACTTGCCCTAGGTCACACAGGGGCAGAGCAAGGACCTGCTCTTGGATGTGCACACCCAGTGCTGCTCTTGCTGTATGACTTGGAACAATCTGGAATGAACCAGGCCTGTTGATGAATGTGACTGCTTTACTAGAAGTTTTAACGTAGCTACTGTGGTGGACCCTTGTTTAGAGTCGACTCTGGTAAGTTAAGGATCACAAGATGAGATCATCCTGGATTAGGGTGGCCCCTAAATCCAATGACATGTGTCCTTAGGAAAGAAGGGCACAAGGATATATCGTACAGCACAGGAAATTACAGCCATAATCTTGTAGCAACTTTTAATGGAGTCTAATCTGTCAAAACACTGAATCACAGTGCTGTATCCCTAAAACTAATATTGTAAATCAACTATATTTCAATAAAAAGAAAAGGACAGGGGAGAGAAGGTGAGAAAACACAGAGAGGAAAAGGAGACATGAAAAAGGAGGCAGAATTTGGAGTGACGCGCAGAAGCCAAGGAAAAATAAAGACTGAAGAGAGCACTGCCATTTCCTTCTCCACGGGATCTTCCCAACCAAGGGATCAAACCCATGTGGCAGACAGATTCTTTACTGTCTGAGCCACCTGGGAAGTTCCCCAGTTCTTACCATAAAGGACCATAGTCACAAATTCTAGGGATTAGGATATGGACACCTTCGGGAGCCTTTATTCAGTCCACCATAGAGGGCCTTTCTAGTCTGTTGCACATAGGCAGAACTGCCTTCTGGGGTCAGTGGAATGAGGCACGGGGCGGGGAGAAGCTCTCAGCAACAGGCAGGCAGATACACTGAAAGGTTCAAGGAATATGAGCAGGGTGCTGACACTGAGAAACAGC
The DNA here is from genome assembly GCA_022376925.1 of Tragulus kanchil. Classification (NCBI taxonomy): domain Eukaryota; kingdom Metazoa; phylum Chordata; class Mammalia; order Artiodactyla; family Tragulidae; genus Tragulus; species Tragulus kanchil. The sequence goes on along the minus strand of JAIOJX010000001.1, from coordinate 91,703,058 downwards.
TGTTGTTAACAGTAACAGAACAGCAAAGATACACAGGCAAAACCACTAAGCAGGCATAGGTTGAGCAGATGGCCATGGAGGCCTCAGAACTCCTTAGGCTGAAGGTGTTAAACAGAAAACCAGTCGCCCAAATGATCAAAAATACCCAAACTCACCCATAAACATCCTGGATCCTCCCAACATTGTGTGCTGAGGAGGCCATATGCAATCATTCCCATTGTAGAGCTGAAGAAACTGAGGTCCAGTGACTTGCCCTAGGTCACACAGGGGCAGAGCAAGGACCTGCTCTTGGATGTGCACACCCAGTGCTGCTCTTGCTGTATGACTTGGAACAATCTGGAATGAACCAGGCCTGTTGATGAATGTGACTGCTTTACTAGAAGTTTTAAAACGTAGCTACTGTGGTGGACCATTGTTTAGAGTCGATCTCTGGTAATCTGCCTCCCATGTGCATACATTCGAGATTCATTGCCAAATTCTATGGATGATACTCCCCCAATCTCTCTCTCCCCCATCTGTCGCTTCTTCTTCCTCCCCACTCTCCCAGCTCAGACCTCCAGCACTTCCCACCTGGACCACAGCCAGAGCCTTCTTGTGTGTCCCGTTCCCCTGAGTCTCCCTACCCCAATCCATCTCCCTCCCTGCCTGCCTCTAACTTCAGTGGAGGAAAGGCTGATGGTGCTGTTTCATCTTCTTTCAGACTTTCCAGTTAGGTGTGTTCCAGGATCTGTATCTCTGATCCTAAGAGTTTTTTCCAGAACCACAGGTTGGAAGAGCCAAGGAATTAGCACTTCAGGAAACAGCCATAGAGCAATTATGAAAGAGGAGCTGATGGATAAATGTCCCAGCTCCCCACCCCTCAGTTGAAATAAGTATGAGCTCCATGTCCGAAGCCATCTCTCAAATGTCCCTGTGGGATTAAGTGCTAGTTGCCCATGCTTACTGACACCCTTGATTTCAGCTTTCCCTTCCCTGTCTCACTTCTCTACCCACCAGCTGGTGTTGCCTGAAGCCACCTTCCAAATAACCACTATCCTTGAATCCTTCTCTTAGGGTCTGACGCTAAGGAACCCAAGTTTGATACTTGGGTTACTTACCTAGGTAACAGCTTACCTATCCATCTCCAAGGTGGATAGTCCATCTTTGCAGCCAAATTCCATTTTTCCATCTTGCTCTTGACACACAAATCCAAGTGTACTGCACATGTATTTCCTGATTTTGCATCCCCATGCCTTTGGTCGGCTGTCCCTTTTACCCAGAGTTTTGCTCTTCTTTTCTTACTGTGTTTCCTCCAGCCTACGAAAACCAGTCCAGAAGTAGATGTGAAATCTGAAAGGAAGCATGTTGATAATTCTAGAAGCTAGGCATGAGTACATGGGGGGGTTATCAAACCATTCTGTTAACTTTATACATGTCGGATCTTTTCCATAATAAAAAGCTAAAAGAGAAAATTCATAGGAATGACTGAAATTGATAGTGTCCTTCCCAGATGTCCTCATAAGCTGCCATGGCTTCTTACAGCAACTACCAGCCTCTCTCAGCCAGAGGGCATTCTCTCCTGTGGGGAGAGGGTGCTCAGCAACTCTTCAGGGCAGTTTGGGGGTGCCAGAGAATTAACGCTCCCAAAGCAGCTCTCCATGGAGTGCGTGGACTCAGTATTCTGCCTTCCTCACCCTCAGTGTAATAACTCCAAGAGCATTTTCACACCATCTTCCAGAAGTCCCCAGTGGGATTGAGTCTCACTCGATCACCCCATATTGGCTTTCTCCATTCCCCTGTCTGGACTCCCCTAGTGGTGAGATCAACTTCCAACCAAAGTGCTTGCATACACATCCTAGACTCAGGATCTCTTCAAGAGGAAGCCCATCTAAGACAAGATGCCACCATCACCATGAAAGAGTCCCTTCTTCCTCAACTTAGAAGTGATGTCTTTCTCCTGTGAGCCCTTGGAGCATGTTGCCCAGGTTTGAATGAAAGACTCAGGAAAGATTCCTTCTCTTCAAAATGTGTGGAAGTGGACTTCCCTGGTAGCACAGTGAATAAGGATCCACCTGCCCATGCAGGGGACATGGTTTGACCCCTGGTTCGGGAAGATCCCACATGCCATGGAGCAACTAAGCCCCTGTGGGCCACAACTACTGAAGCCAGCGCTCTTAGAACCTGTGCTCTGTAAGAAGAGAAGCCACCACCATGAGAAGCCCACACTCTCTGCAACCACAGAAAGCCTATGCAAAGCCATGAAGACCCAGCACAGCCACAAAATAAATACATAAAATTATTTTTAAAAATGTTTGGCAGGGGCTTCCCCTGGTGGTCCAGTGGGTCAGGACACTGCCTTGCAGTGCAAGGGGCGCCGGTTCGATCCCTGGCCTGGGAAGATCCCACGTGCCACGGAGCGGCTGGACCGATGTGTCCAATTACCGAGCCAGAGCTCTGGAGCTCATGCGCCCAGAGTCGGCACTCTGCAACGACAGACGCCACCGCAATGGGAGGCCCACAGGAGCCAAAGAACAAAGACGGATGAAAATAGAGAAATGAAAGACCAATAGAAGTGGCCCACCTGCTCCCCTCCCTCCCCAACCCAACCCCCAACCAAAAAATAAATAAATAAATAAATCTTAAAAAAAAAAATGTTTGGCAGTACGGCAGGATGAAGCCTGATAAAGAAATTTAACAGAGCAAAGTTTTAGATGGCATGGTTATCTAACAGTAAATACAATGACTTCTGGATGGACCCAGTCTCAGTGCCCCTGTCATATCCTGCACAGACTTAACCCAGCTCCCTGCACATCATACATATCACGTCACCATCTTTGGGTGAACATAATAATACTCCCTGACATAGATTGAGCAAACACTATGAATACTATATGTTGCAAAGTATTTACTCCACACAATAAGACCAAGAGGGAGTAGTTATTATTATTTTTTAAATTTTGGCCTGTTTTATTGGTTCTCCATCTATTCATTTTCATCCACCTTTGCTCCTTGGCCTGTGTGGGCCTCCCATCACAGTGGCCCCTCACATCGCAGAGCACTGGCTCTGGGCGCATGCGCCTCAGAGCACTGGCTAGCAATTGGACACACCAGTCTAGCCGCTCCGCAGCATGTGGGATCTGCCGGGCCAGGGATCAAACCGGTGCCCCCTGCACTGCAAGGCGGACTCTCCACCCACTGGACCACCAGGGAAGCCCGGGAGTAGTTATTTTTATCTGCAACTTAAGCAACTGAGCTCAGAAAGGTTAAGGGACAATCCCAAAGTCACACAGCCCAGGACATGGTAGATCCAGGAGAGAAAGAACGGCTGGCTGGCTGGCTCCCCATCCCTCCTTCCTGTTCAGGCGCGTACCTCGGGTGTCAGCTGGAAACCCTCTTTCTGGTTCTCTGAATCTGTGAGAACAAAAGTCACCCCCCAGCCAGGTCTTTACTGCTTTCCCTGAAGAGGGTTTGGTGCTCACAATGCCAGGCCCAAAGGCTTTCTCTTCACAGTCAAGGGGCTTGGCACCCAAGCCTACCCAGCCCCCCTGCCCCCCACCACATAGCACCTGCAGCCTTCCTGGCAGGCCTTATCTGGCCTCCAGCTGCCTCCTGCATCCTCTGACTGGCCACTCCAGGCTGCCCTGGGGCTGCAGAGGCCCAGGTGTTCAGCTGTGGTCCCTCGCTCTCCAATAGAAGTGGCCCACCTGCTCCTCTCCCCCCCAACCCCCAACCAAAAATAAATAAATAAATAAATCTTAAAAAAAAAAATGTTTGGCAGTACGGCAGGATGAAGCCTGATAAAGAAATTTAACAGAGCAAAGTTTTAGATGGCATGGTTATCTAACAGTAAATACAATGACTTCTGGATGGACCCAGTCTCAGTGCCCCTGTCATATCCTGCACAGACTTAACCCAGCTCCCTGCACATCATACATATCACGTCACCATCTTTGGGTGAACATAATAATACTCCCTGACATAGATTGAGCAAACACTATGAATACTATATGTTGCAAAGTATTTACTCCACACAATAAGACCAAGAGGGAGTAGTTATTATTATTTTTTAAATTTTGGCCTGTTTTATTGGTTCTCCATCTATTCATTTTCATCCACCTTTGCTCCTTGGCCTGTGTGGGCCTCCCATCACAGTGGCCCCTCACATCGCAGAGCACTGGCTCTGGGCGCATGCGCCTCAGAGCACTGGCTAGCAATTGGACACACCAGTCTAGCCGCTCCGCAGCATGTGGGATCTGCCGGGCCAGGGATCAAACCGGTGCCCCCTGCACTGCAAGGCGGACTCTCCACCCACTGGACCACCAGGGACGGCGGGGAGTAGTTATTTTTATCTGCAACTTAAGCAACTGAGCTCAGAAAGGTTAAGGGACAATCCCAAAGTCACACAGCCCAGGACATGGTAGATCCAGGAGAGAAAGAACGGCTGGCTGGCTGGCTCCCCATCCCTCCTTCCTGTTCAGGCGCGTACCTCGGGTGTCAGCTGGAAACCCTCTTTCTGGTTCTCTGAATCTGTGAGAACAAAAGTCACCCCCCAGCCAGGTCTTTACTGCTTTCCCTGAAGAGGGTTTGGTGCTCACAATGCCAGGCCCAAAGGCTTTCTCTTCACAGTCAAGGGGCTTGGCACCCAAGCCTACCCAGCCCCCCTGCCCCCCACCACATAGCACCTGCAGCCTTCCTGGCAGGCCTTATCTGGCCTCCAGCTGCCTCCTGCATCCTCTGACTGGCCACTCCAGGCTGCCCTGGGGCTGCAGAGGAGGCCCACGAAGGTGTTCAGCTGTGGTCCCCTCGCTGCGTGCTTCTCCAACACTGCCCACCCCTTCCCAAGTCAGCTCTGCATTCTGCAGTAATAACACAAACCCATCCGGAGAAAAAGAGAGCATGAGTGTGTGTGTGTGTGTGTGTGTGTGTGTGTGTGTGTGTGTGTGAAGGATTTGCTTGGAAACGCCAACCCCTCACCAAAGATGTTCCCAGCCCTCATTTGTACACACAGTCTTCAAACATCAAAGTGTTTGTTAAGTGTAAATATTTTTATTCGCTCCTCTCCTTCTCCTCCCTCTCCTCTTTCCATGCCGGCTCCAAGCTCAGCGGATGCCAGGAGACCCTTATGACTCAGAGCCAGCAGGGATGGTTTTGGGAAAGGGCACTTCCAGGTCCCAGCGGGCAGCCGGGCAGCTGTGCCTGACAGCCGCCCGGGACTCGGCTCCCAGCCGCAGACTCCTCTCTTGGCGCCTGTTTCCATAGGAACGGGCAGGCCTGGGATTGGCGGCCGTGGGAGCGTTACCCACGCTGGCTGCTTTTCAAGTGGTCCCTCCTGTACCTTCCCTCCCCTCGCCTCTCCTCCCCGCGCCCATGTTGGCCCTAGGCAGGACCACAGGTCCGGAAACATGCCCCGGTATAGGGGAGCTTCAGGGATCCCCCAATCCCCTGAATTCAGGAGCACCAAGGTGGGTCAGAGGCAACACCTGGCTTGGAGCTGCTTTTGTCACCGCTTCTCCCATCCCACCCTGCGCCCGCCTCAATCCCCTGCCTTCCTCCACTGGGTACTCAACAGCATGCCCAGGTTAGGTTTCCCAACCTGGCCAAGGACAGAGAGCCGATCCAGAGTGCCCTCAGGGCCAGGTCCAGAGGAGGCAGGAGCAGCCACTCATTCCCATCCAGGAAAACCCTCTTATTAAGCACCTCTCTGCTCCATGGCTTCCTGTGCCCTGCAGGTCAAACTGCCAACCCAGGGCTGTGGCAGCTCTCAGTATTAAAACAGAACGCTGGCAAACAGAGGACCTCTCTGGGTCTCCCACGCCAGCACGATCACAGCTGTACCAGCGATCCCTGAGAATTAGCACGTGGATTACTGCCTGGCTCCCAAGGCTGAATCCCCGCTGCCAGCATGTCTCCCGTGTCCCTCCTTTAAGAAGCCCCCGAGGCAGGGGGCAAGGGGCCCTTCTTTGATGCTGTTTCAGCTTCTGGCTGTGACCACACTTTGAACCCTAGTCCCCTGTTGGGGTGGGTCTTCTCACCGTTGTCAGCCTGGCCCACAGCCTCCTAAGGCCTCCCCGCAGATGGGACCTCCCGAGGTGGGAGCTGATCTGAGCTCTGCAAAGTTCAAAAGGGCATTCTGGGAGAAGCGGGGGTTTTGCTGATGGGTTTGAAGAGTCTGAAAACTCTTGCGCAGAGCCCAAGGTTGAAATGCCAGCCCATCAGCAAGAACTAAACAGCTCTTAAAGCAAGAGGACACTCAGAACTATTGATCAAGGATGCACAGACTCCATCTATAATTAGACCCAGAAAGCTGCTTGCACATCAGAAAGAGCAAGAAAGACATGACCGTGGCTTCGCTGAAGCCAGATCTGCATCAGGATTGCACAAAACAAACAGAAACCCCACAGCTGAAAATGCCCTGTGCTGGTTAATTCCTCTCTCTGAAAGGTTTGCTGTGAGTCACATACTTCAGTCCTATAAAAGCAGGCAGATGTTACAAAGATCCTGTTGACAAGACAGCAACAGCTGATGCTGGGCTTGGTCACAGCTAGCCCTCCCATCTCCACGGTGGCCGTGACCTTCTAGACCAGGGCAGCCCAGCAGCTGGTGCCCCGGAAACCCCGGAAGCCGAGTTACTATTGAGAAGTTTCATCTGTTTGTTTGGCTTTTTTTTTTTTAATTATTAAAAAGTGGCAGGAAAAGGCTCAATTTCTGGGCATTTTGTGGCCTTCCTTCGCTCCTTTGTGTAATGAATCTGATTTGGGAACTGCAGCTAAAATTTGGAGGGGGAGAGTCCATTAGAAAGAAATACTATTTGTTGGGGCCGGGGAATGCTGGTGGCAAATTGCCCTTCCTAAGTGCTGTTTTTTGAAAACTCATTCCTGTGGTAGGAAAATAAAGCAGATTTCCAACACTTAAGAGATCATTTTCGGAATGGTCTAGATGCGCGCCGCTATGCTGGTACATTTGCTTCTCATTGTTTTTTAATCACTATTTTGTCAAGTTTAATTGCTGCCACGCTAACAACCCAAACGGGAGTGAAACAAAAAGTGGATTACTTCTGGCTGTGATGTCTCGTGTCCCTCCTTTAAGAAGCCCCGAGGCAGGGGCAAGGCCCTTCTTTGATGCTGTTTCAGCTTCTGGCTGTGACCACACTTTGAACCCTAGTCCCCTGTTGGGGTGGGTCTTCTCACCGTTGTCAGCCTGGCCCACAGCCTCCTAAGGCCTCCCCGCAGATGGGACCTCCCGAGGTGGGAGCTGATCTGAGCTCTGCAAAGTTCAAAAGGGCATTCTGGGAGAAGCGGGGGTTTTGCTGATGGGTTTGAAGAGTCTGAAAACTCTTGCGCAGAGCCCAAGGTTGAAATGCCAGCCCATCAGCAAGAACTAAACAGCTCTTAAAGCAAGAGGACACTCAGAACTATTGATCAAGGATGCACAGACTCCATCTATAATTAGACCCAGAAAGCTGCTTGCACATCAGAAAGAGCAAGAAAGACATGACCGTGGCTTCGCTGAAGCCAGATCTGCATCAGGATTGCACAAAACAAACAGAAACCCCACAGCTGAAAATGCCCTGTGCTGGTTAATTCCTCTCTCTGAAAGGTTTGCTGTGAGTCACATACTTCAGTCCTATAAAAGCAGGCAGATGTTACAAAGATCCTGTTGACAAGACAGCAACAGCTGATGCTGGGCTTGGTCACAGCTAGCCCTCCCATCTCCACGGGGGCCCGTGACCTTCTAGACCAGGGCAGCCCAGCAGCTGGTGCCCCGGAAACCCCGGAAGCCGAGTTACTATTGAGAAGTTTCATCTGTTTGTTTGGCTTTTTTTTTTTTAATTATTAAAAAGTGGCAGGAAAAGGCTCAATTTCTGGGCATTTTGTGGCCTTCCTTCGCTCCTTTGTGTAATGAATCTGATTTGGGAACTGCAGCTAAAATTTGGAGGGGGAGAGTCCATTAGAAAGAAATACTATTTGTTGGGGCCGGGGAATGCTGGTGGCAAATTGCCCTTCCTAAGTGCTGTTTTTTGAAAACTCATTCCTGTGGTAGGAAAATAAAGCAGATTTCCAACACTTAAGAGATCATTTTCGGAATGGTCTAGATGCGCGCCGCTATGCTGGTACATTTGCTTCTCATTGTTTTTTAATCACTATTTTGTCAAGTTTAATTGCTGCCACGCTAACAACCCAAACGGGAGTGAAACAAAATAGGGGATATCTATCACTGGTGAGAGCGTTTTGATGGAATCTATATCTATTTGCATCTTCTCCACCAAATTAGGAAAAAGGAAAAGAGAAACCGTTGCCTCCAGTTGCCAGTGGAAGGAGTCTTTTCATTGGTCTGGGTGGGGAAATCCCCAGAGGAGCAGGCGCACGGGGCAGCTTCCCTGTATCAGCTCAGCCTCTTCGGAGTTCGATCTGGGGCTTCCTTGCCTGGATTTTCCTTCTAAAGAAATTATGAATTCTGACCAGTTCTGCTGCATGGAGAGAGCCTGGAAGGCAGAGAGAGACCTTGCCTTAATGATCCACGAGTTTCCCGAGACTGCTCCTAATTCTCCACTGGGGTCTGGTGACAGACACCGAGCCATCACTCAGAGCGCCTTCAGGAAAGGACCCTGCCCAACTGCCCTGAGTGGGGTGAGCCAACAGCCTCCAAAGCTGTCATCTTAGGAGTTAAAAAAAAAAAAAAGAATGTGTCAGTCACTCAGTCGTGTCCAACTCTTGGCCACCCTATGGGCTATTGCCGCCAGGCTCCTAGAGCCATGGGGTTCTTCAGGCAAGAATACTCGAGTGGGTTGCCATTCTCTTCTCCAGGGGATCTGAACTGGGGTCTCCTGCATTGCAGGCAGGTTCTTTACCATCTGAGCCACCAGGGAAGCCCTCAGAGGTTGAAGTCACATTCTTTTCAGGGTGGCCCCGTCCAACAGCTGAGCAGGCTGCTGCCGTTCAGCATCAGCCATTTATTTCCACCCAAATTGGGGCTCTAATGGGCACCTTTCACTAATGGGAGTTCCTGCTGGGAGAGCAGAGTCTCTTCAGATGGTCTGCCAGCTCCCTTGCCTAATCCTGCTTCTCCTTTCAGATAAGTTTCAGAACTCAGAATTTTTCGTTTTTAGGAAGGTCTTGTGGTGCATTTGCCATGGATTATACCCAACCTCATACTGCACGATCAAATACATTAACATTTCTGCAGCTAGACTTCCCCTAGTGGTTAAGATTCTGTACTTCCAATGCAGGGGACATAGGTTCAATCCCTGGTCAAGGAACTAAGATCTCAATTGTCGTTCATGGCATGGCCAAAATAATAATAATAATAACCAAACAAAAAAATTTGCGGAGGCAAAATGTATGAATATTCACATTCACTGAGACTATATAAGGCCATAAGTGATCTCACAGCAGTTCAGGCCAGATTTTGTCATCAAAGGAGTTTTTTGGCCAAAACTTCACATTCAGGACCCTGGGGATTTTAGTTCTTCAGAGGACTAGTTGTATTAGTAAGTTACCAGCATTCAGACTGCAAGTGAGAGAAAAGAGCCAAGGAGTGTGAAGCACAAGCGCTGCTGGGCGGAGGCATCTTCTGTTTGTGGCTTGACAAGAGCCTTTCTGGGGTCAAAGCAGAAGGAAAGCCAACAGGAAATCAGCCATCAGGCAGAAGGCGGTGAGAAAGGAACATGGACTGTTCCTGCATTCTGAGTAGCATCATTTTGCTCCCCAGAGGCCTGGAAAAATATTCATTCCCAGACCCCCTCTATCACTGAATAGTTGAATACATGGATGCAAGGCCATGAATAAATAAGTAGAGAGAAGAGCGGCTGGGTTCTGCACCCTAAGAGACGTAGATGAGCCTGACACCCATTTTCCACTGGGCTTTCCAGAAGGTGCCATGGCAAACCACTGGTGATGCCCAGCAGAAGGTGCTGGTCAAGATAAGCATCTCCCCACCGCCAGCCCTGGGGCAGAAGGAAACTTCCAAGAGCTAGAAGTCAGAGGGGTCAGAGCTAGGCTAACCACTCAGCAGAGAAAACTGGCTTGAGTGGGGAGTGACCTGGCCCTGGGGTTTCATAAGCCCTAGGAACCAAATAATTCTGTTACCCTGGGTTTTGTTCCCAGGTTCCTGATAACAGCCTGTCAATTGTTAATAGTGACTGTGTGTGTATGTGTGTGTGTGTGTGTGGCATGTCTATGTAACAACAGACTCCCGGAGAAAAGAAAACAATGGTTTTTCTCTGAGCCCCAAAGGGAACAGCCCCAGTGCTCCGGAGCTGAGCCAAGGGAGAGAGAGTTGCATGTCCTCCTCACCATGTCTTTTCTTATTTTGCATTTCTCATTACATCCGCGTGTCACGGGGCTGCTGGCTGATTTATAATTTATTGGTTTAGTGTCTCGCGGCAGGGAAAGGATGCTACGCTATATTTTTCAGGGACACTCAATTCAACTTTGGTGAAGCAGCCAGGGCCACAGCTGCGAGGGGCACGGAAGATGTGGGAGAGGAGGAAGCCTGCGAGCCCAGGGCTGGCCAGGCTGGCCTGGTTAAGTGCCGTCTGCCATCGGAGACGCTGGCTTGTGTGGGGGCTTTATTTCAGTGGAGGTTTTCTAATTGGATCTCGCGATTCCACCTCAAGCAGGTCTGTCCACATGCATCCAGAATTTGCGGCACTGGAGGGGCCCTGTTTTCCTGGGTTTCCCGTGGCAGGTCTTGAGACAAGAACTCATGTAAGAGTGGTTTTATTAAGAAATTCTGCCAGGAAAAGGGGTTATGGGAGTGGTTTTGTTTGCTCGGGCCGTTGTCACAAAATCCCACACACCGAATAGCTTAACCAAGAGAAATGTACTCCCCCATGCTAACAGAAGCTAGAAGGTCAAGATCATGGTGTCAGCAGGACTGATTCCTTCTGAAGATGAGAGGGAGAATCTGTCCCAGGCCCCTCCCTTAGTTTCGAGTGGTTTACTGGCAGTTTTTGGCTTGTATTGGGTGGGTCAACAAGGTCGTTCACATTTTCTGTACAATGTAATGGAAAAACCAGAACGATCTTTTGGCCAACCCAACTGAAGGCACCTCCATCTCTACCTTCATCTTCACCCAACGCTTTCTCTGTGCGGTGTCTGTGTCCAAATCTCCTTTTATAAGGGTACCACTGGATTGGGGTCCTTCCTAATGACCTCGTTTAACTTGATCACCTCTATAAAGAACCCCCAACTGGGAGAGCGGGCACCTCCAAAAACCAGTTTGTAACAGCCTGTCAATTGTTAATAGTGACTGTGTGTGTATGTGTGTGTGTGTGTGGCATGTCTATGTAACAACAGACTCCCGGAGAAAAGAAAACAATGGTTTTTCTCTGAGCCCCAAAGGGAACAGCCCCAGTGCTCCGGAGCTGAGCCAAGGGAGAGAGAGTTGCATGTCCTCCTCACCATGTCTTTTCTTATTTTGCATTTCTCATTACATCCGCGTGTCACGGGGCTGCTGGCTGATTTATAATTTATTGGTTTAGTGTCTCGCGGCAGGGAAAGGATGCTACGCTATATTTTTCAGGGACACTCAATTCAACTTTGGTGAAGCAGCCAGGGCCACAGCTGCGAGGGGCACGGAAGATGTGGGAGAGGAGGAAGCCTGCGAGCCCAGGGCTGGCCAGGCTGGCCTGGTTAAGTGCCGTCTGCCATCGGAGACGCTGGCTTGTGTGGGGGCTTTATTTCAGTGGAGGTTTTCTAATTGGATCTGCGCGATTCCACCTCAAGCAGGTCTGTCCACATGCATCCAGAATTTGCGGCACTGGAGGGGCCCTGTTTTCCTGGGTTTCCCGTGGCAGGTCTTGAGACAAGAACTCATGTAAGAGTGGTTTTATTAAGAAATTCTGCCAGGAAAAGGGGTTATGGGAGTGGTTTTGTTTGCTCGGGCCGTTGTCACAAAATCCCACACACCGAATAGCTTAACCAAGAGAAATGTACTCCCCCATGCTAACAGAAGCTAGAAGGTCAAGATCATGGTGTCAGCAGGACTGATTCCTTCTGAAGATGAGAGGGAGAATCTGTCCCAGGCCCCTCCCTTAGTTTCGAGTGGTTTACTGGCAGTTTTTGGCTTGTATTGGGTTGGTCAACAAGGTCGTTCACATTTTTCTGTACAATGTAATGGAAAAACCAGAACGATCTTTTTGGCCAACCCAACTGAAGCGGCACCTCCATCTCTACCTTCATCTTCACCCAACGTTTTCTCTGTGCGGGTGTCTGTGTCCAAATCTCTCCTTTTTATAAGGGTACCACTGGATTGGGGTCCTTCCTAATGACCTCGTTTTAACTTGATCACCTCTATAAAGACCCTACCCCTCAATAAGGTCACATTCTCAGGTCCTGGGGGTAAGGACTTTGACATACGGATTATGAAGGGACACAATTCAACCTCTAGCAGGAAATAAGGAAATAGTACAAGGAAAGGAAGGTGACTGATCGATAGTGCTATGTCAAGCAAAGTCCCTTAGAAGGGGACTTGGCTCAACCTTGCAAAGCAATTCTGGGGCAGGGGAGGGAGATCACCCTCAGAGATGTCTGATGGGGGTACAAGGGAGCCCGAGCAGTGGTTAGAAGAGGCCTCTGGAGGGACCTCAATTCCCAGATACTTCCAGCCCTCCTGGGACACAGATAAAATGGGTGCTCACTGTTGGGAATGAAAGTATACGGAAAAGCAAGTGCTAGAAAATGGGAGATGGATTTCAAGGGGGCATGGGGAGTGCTGACGACATTTTCTGTGCCATTTCTACCCAGAGGTGACTAGTTGCTTCTTTGGGGTGTTGACACGCCCACACCAGGGTATGGAGCGGAGGGGAAAACGGGGAGAGGAGAGCATAAACTCTCAGAAAGCCAGTTGTTGTTTTGCTACGTTTCTGCCAGTGGTAGATTTTAAATTGCGGGGAGGCAACAGTGGGGAGTGAGGGGTGGGGGTAGGGAAGCAATGCACAGATAGGCAAGAGGGCCAGGCACTCCTGTGTAAAACAGGGAAAAGGAAATACACTTTGGGAAAAGTGGTAATGATCGACTCTTGGGGTTAGAATCACGGTCTTTGATTGAATAACATGGCAGGGTTTTGATTCAATAGTAATCCGATTTGGGTGGCACACCAATCATAAATTCTCCAGCAAACTGAAAAATTCTGTAGGATAATGGAAAGTGTTCGAACCCCACAGTTTTCATTGAATTAAATATGAAAATGTATCATACAATCGATATTGCAATATTTGATTCAATCAGCATTTGGGGATGAGAACCGTTTTCTCCCATTTGTTTTTATGCTGTCGCAAAATATTTCAATTTGCTTCCGAATTTATTATTGACAAATCACCCTACCGGCTGTAGGGGATTGAGGTGGGGAGCTTGTCACAGAGGATTGGCAGCTGAGAGATGGTGGGCCAAAATAGGCCCTGGGAAATAGCCAGGGACTGCTGAATTCTCAGGTGACATTCCAGAAAGGAAGGAGCTGATGATGCCCAGAAAGAAGCAAGATGAGGACATCTGTCACTAGGACAAAAGAGACAGGACAGGGGGCCCTGCTTTTCCTCTGGATGGAGCTGTTCTCAGTAGCAAGGGCTGGCCCTGGGCAAAATTCTGAGGCAGGCAGAAGGGGTATCCCCACTTCCTCTGTTCGCTGTGACCCCGACTCTCAAGAGGGAAGGGCTCTCCTCTGCCAGCATCCCACAGGAAGTGGCCTGGTGCTGTGTTACAAATACCAGCATCGAGTCTCTGAAACCTGGATGTGTTATGGGGTCTTCCACTAATTAGCTATGTGACCTTGGGTAAATGACTTAACTGCTCTGCGCCTCTGTTTCCTTATTTCTGGACTAAGGATAAAATCTGACCATTCTCAAAGAACTGTTGTAATTATTAAATGAATGCGTACTAAATGAATGAGTATATGCTCAGGACTTCCTAAGCAACCAGAAAATAGATGGTGTTATTATTCTTTTTATATCAGTTATCCATTGCTGTGTAACTCACTTACACTCCAAAATGTTGTGCCTTGAAATAATCATGATTCTGCTGAGTCGGTGCTGGGCTGGGCTGAGCTGGGCTAGACTCACACAGGCATTTGTGGTAGGAGAGTCAGCTGTGGGCAGGCTAGTAGTCCAGAGCAGCCTCACGCGTCAGGAGGTTGGCTATCCGTTGGCAGTGGTCGCGACAGGGCCAAGTGTCTCTCAGCCTCCGACAGACCCTCCCGAGCTGGTGAGCCTGTGACCTGGCAGAGTCAATCTTAGCAAGAGGGCCAGCTTTGATGTGCAAATGCTATTCAGGTATCTGCTCCTAGCACATTTGCTAATGTCCCCCAGGGGCCATGAAAGACACAAGCACAGCTCAGATTCAAGGGGTGGAAAAACAGCTTCCCCTCCTGATACATGAACACACATTTCAAGCCCATACATCCAAGGAGAGGAAGAATCTGTGGCCACTTCTGCACACAGCCATTCTCATCAGCATGGTTTCTTGTATCCCACCCCTCCCGGTGTCAAGTGCTAGACATGAGACTCCTCCCTCACTAGCACAGAGCTCCTTGAAGGTGTATCTTTCCATCTTTTGTACCTAGCAAGGTAGCAGGCACTTGAAAATGCATCCTGAATGGATTAAGTGAGTATAATCATATAATCTTATGAGAAGACTTTTGAAATGCATTCCTACTAAAGAGTTGTCATCAAAATCGCCTGTCTCTCAGAAGTGTTTGAATTTTTAAGCTAATAGCGGGAAAAGGGCATGGCTTAACATAAGTAGAAGCTCTGGGTAAAATGTTAGGAATCGTTGATGGGTGGCTGTTTTAGAAAGAGTATCTCTCTCCTATGCCTCATATTGTACCATTGGACAACTTTCAACTTCACTTAGAAGTATGGTTGCCTTATTTGCAGCTCCTAAGGAGAGGGTGTTAGGGTGGCTCAGGGGGTAAAGAATCCACCCACCAAAGCAGGAGATGCAGGCAAGAGAGGTGAGTCCCACCCCTGGGTTGGGAAGCTCCCTGGAGAAGGGCATGGCAACCCACTCCGGTGTTCTTGCCTGGAGAATCCCAGGAAGAGAGGAACCGGGTAGGGAAGTCCAAAATGTTGTGCCTTGAAATAATCATGATTCTGCTGAGTCGGTGCTGGGCTGGGCTGAGCTGGGCTAGACTCACACAGGCATTTGTGGTAGGAGAGTCAGCTGTGGGCAGGCTAGTAGTCCAGAGCAGCCTCACGCGTCAGGAGGTTGGCTATCCGTTGGCAGTGGTCGCGACAGGGCCAAGTGTCTCTCAGCCTCCGACAGACCCTCCCGAGCTGGTGAGCCTGTGACCTGGCAGAGTCAATCTTAGCAAGAGGGCCAGCTTTGATGTGCAAATGCTATTCAGGTATCTGCTCCTAGCACATTTGCTAATGTCCCCCAGGGGCCATGAAAGACACAAGCACAGCTCAGATTCAAGGGGTGGAAAAACAGCTTCCCCTCCTGATACATGAACACACATTTCAAGCCCATACATCCAAGGAGAGGAAGAATCTGTGGCCACTTCTGCACACAGCCATTCTCATCAGCATGGTTTCTTGTATCCCACCCCTCCCGGTGTCAAGTGCTAGACATGAGACTCCTCCCTCACTAGCACAGAGCTCCTTGAAGGTGTATCTTTCCATCTTTTGTACCTAGCAAGGTAGCAGGCACTTGAAAATGCATCCTGAATGGATTAAGTGAGTATAATCATATAATCTTATGAGAAGACTTTTGAAATGCATTCCTACTAAAGAGTTGTCATCAAAATCGCCTGTCTCTCAGAAGTGTTTGAATTTTTAAGCTAATAGCGGGAAAAGGGCATGGCTTAACATAAGTAGAAGCTCTGGGTAAAATGTTAGGAATCGTTGATGGGTGGCTGTTTTAGAAAGAGTATCTCTCTCCTATGCCTCATATTGTACCATTGGACAACTTTCAACTTCACTTAGAAGTATGGTTGCCTTATTTGCAGCTCCTAAGGAGAGGGTGTTAGGGTGGCTCAGGGGGTAAAGAATCCACCCACCAAAGCAGGAGATGCAGGCAAGAGAGGTGAGTCCCACCCCTGGGTCGGGAAGCTCCCCTGGAGAAGGGCATGGCAACCCACTCCGGTGTTCTTGCCTGGAGAATCCCAGGAAGAGAGGAACCGGGTAGGGTACAGTCCATAGGGTTACAATGAGTCAGACTCTGTGCTCCCCCCAGGCCCCGTCTTCTGCGTAATCCATGTTAAGGCTCCCTGTTCAGCTTTCCCAGTTGCCCATAGTTAACACACACACATACATACATACCAACAAATACACGTGCATGAACCATCACAGTCCAATTCGCTGCACTTGGATGCCTGGTCGTTCCCCAGGGGTAGATGAGTCAACCACTCCTTGGGGCCCTGCAACATCCTGGGCTCAGGTCAGGAGGTCACAACTCCTGGTCACGCAACAGCGCCTCTCTGCAGGCAGCCCTGCCAGTTTGCGGCTTCGCCTGACATCTTTGTTTTAGGGGAAATGAACACAGAGTCCTGCTGGACTCCCGCCCAACTGGGTCAGCCCTGTTCCCTCCTCAGTCCCCTGATGGGCTGAGACCCATCCGAGAGCTGCTTCCTCTTCCCCTTCCTGTTCTCATCTGGCTCCTCCTCTGACTGATCCCTTTCCTAGGCTTTCTCCTTTGAGCACATCACTCTGGCAGCATCTCCTTGCTGCTGTGCTTGCTAAGCAGCTACTGGAGTCATACCTGCGATGCCCCAGGGAGTATCCACAGTGGAAAAGGCCTCCCAGGAATACATGTTATTGGGGCCTCTTCTGGGCGTGCTCACTCCCATTCCTCCCGCTTTTACTCTGGTTCTTATTCCCACCATCCAACGCCCCTTCCTCAACCCCAGCCGCCAGGCAATAAGAGGCTTTGTTCTGACCAATCAGCACAGCCCACCCCTCTGGACGTGAGGCTCAGTTTGGGGGTGAGCCTGAATGCTAAGCACAGGCAAGCACACTTATTTCCTGCAGTGGTTGTACACCATAGCACCAGTGTACTGGAGTCCTCCGCCCACCAGCTTTTTGAGAGCCAAACATGAGCAGCCCTTGGGTGCATTGAAATGGACCACAGTGGGCATACGTGTGACTCTGGAGAAATCAGCAAATGCTACACATGAGACCTTTTTCATTTGGAGAGTCAATTGTTAAACATTTACCAGCATACAACTGTACGGTAAAGAGAAGCTCTATTTTCATGAGGTGGCAAAACTGGAAGGCTCTGAAGGTAGCAACTTCTTGTGCTGCATGGAGAGAGCTGTTGTGCAGCAGCAAAGAATGAAGACAATGCAGAGAGAAGCAGAGTCAAGATTAGTGGAAGAGAGAAAGAAAGAGAGAGCAAGCTAACAATAGGATGTGTGCTCCTGGATCCAACTATGCCTGAACTCCAACCAATCTTGATTATATAAAATAAAACCTGCCTGTTATGCATCTGCTAATTTGAACTGGATTTTCCCCTTGAAGAGATTTAGAAGTAGCCTCCCCAGAGTGTGCACTTTCGCATGTGGACCATTTTGAGCTAAATATAGTCAAGGCTTAAAATAATGAAGAAGAGCTTTTTATTTCCCCTTTTGACTACGTTAAAGAATTTTTAGATGGGGGGAGGGGCTGGCTCAGAGAATGAGCTAATACCAGAGATACAATTGGCCCTGAAAGGGAGCCAAACTTGCTACCCCAAAACATGACTTTTAGGCATAAGAATATTTTAGGCTGATTACTTTTCAGAAACAGCAGTCACTGGAGAAGCTCTGAAAACAGAAGTTTTGTAAGAGATATTTCCCTGGATAAAAGAAATCTCCCTTCACCAGGGTGTCTCTTTCTCTGTACCAGGAGGAGGAAGGTTAGTTGACATTTCTAGCAACTCTAGGAAGCAGGCATGGAATTAAAAGCCTTACCTTTGCTTCTCCTAATACCCTCCCATGAGCGGCAGTGCCGCCTGCCCCCACCATCTTCCTTTGTCTTTAGCTGAAGATGGAATTGAAAGTGGTGGTTTGAGTCATTTCAGGGAATAAGAGGAGAGACTGTGGGCTTCCCTGGTGGTCTACTAGTTAAGAATCTTCCTGCCAATGCAGGGGACACGGGTTCAATCCCTAGTCCCGGAAGATCCCACATACCACAGACCAACTAAGCCTGTGTGCCCTCCAGCGACTGAAGCCTGAATGCCATAGACCCTGCGTTTCCCAACAAGAGAAGCCACAGCAATGAGAAGTCCGCACATCACAACTCACGAGTAGCTTCCAAAAGCCTGTGTGCAGCAGCAAAGACCCAGAGCAGCCAGAAATAAATAAATCTTTTTAAAAAAATTTAAAAAGAGGAAAGATTGTGACTCATCCTGCAGTCCAGCCTGGGTGGGGGAAGGAGGGTGCACCACCACAGAGAGAGGGCAGTGAGCTAAGCACCAGGAGCTCGGGAGAGGGAGGTAGGCCAGGCGTGAACAGCAAGCGGCCCTGGGTCAAGAGAGCGGCTGGCAGAGAGGGCCCTGGAAGGCGAGGTGCGCTCAGCCCTGAGCCAGAGCCGGTCTGGCTTTGGCAGACCAAGACCCAGACACATCCACACACGTTATACACAGACCACTCAGAAACACACCCCATGCATACACACAGGCCATAACACACCCACACTTTACACCCTACACACACTACTGCGTAGACACACACACAGACACACACACTCACACACCCATATATACGTGCACACACGATCACATACACAGATATACACACCCAAATATGCTTGTGCTGACACACACGTACATACACAACTGTCTAGGGTATTGTGAAATCCCAGCTCACGAAATACTCTCTAGAACACTTGCATCATCAAACTCCTTTCCCTCCTCACTCACCCCAGGTCTTTTTTTCCTCCTCCTACTGCTGTCCTGATCCGCCCTGCCTCCCCAGGAGCTGGACTACTTTACCCACTCCTCCCCCTGACCCCCCAGCTTGTTTTCTTTTCCTGAGCAATTTTAAGTTTCCATCTGTCATCTGAGGTCATTAATCCCAAGACAGAAGGTCAAAGAAGCCTACCCCACACAGCCAAGCCATTAACTAATTGCAAAAGGTGCGCACGTCCCATCATATTAATCCCTTGCGGCAGTCCATCGCGCGTACCTCGCTTCCAGAGTTGTGCTGATCAAAAGGACAAGCCGCCTGCTACCATCCTGGATGGCAATGCCATGATGGATGGCCTGTGTCCAGAAAGGGTGGGAGGTGGGGGTCAGCCTAGGGGACTCACGTGTCAGAATGAGGAGGGGCTGAGAGGCAGCCAGGAAGGAACCACTGGCTGGCTGCCAGCATGATTTTTTTTCTCCAGCTGAGGAGCCCAGACATCCTGTGTCCCCAGGTCTGCCTGGCCCAGGATGGTCGGGCCTCTGAGCACCAGGACAGGGGAGAAGACCTGAAAGGTCCCCAGCCTCTCCTATCAGCAACTCTGCTCTAGCTAAGTCAGTAAGTTCAAGGAGGCTGGCTTTCCATGAACCACCCACAATCTGCGGACACAAACCTTCTCCCTGACGGTGGTCCTGGAGGGTTAGTGGTCTCCCCAAGCTTCCCTTTGCCTCCACAGAGGGCTGGCAGGCCTCACAAATTTGCCCTCACAAATTTGCTGATTTCTCCATAGTTACACAACGTGCAGGGACTGTCTGATGACCTATTTCCCAGCGGGAATTATCAGTGAGTCTGCGAGCGTGCGTGCGTGTGTGCACACCCTGCTTTTCCACTTTCAGGATGGGAATAAATCGCCTGATTGACAAGCCTCCCCTGTAGTTCGTGCACACTGTGCCCGTGGGTCGACTGTGGCTACCGTCGCAGTCAGCTGACCTAATCCATTTATCTTATTTATACTGAGCTCCATTTTCCATATGCGGAGTCGGGGCCTCCCGGATCTGGTATGCAAATGAGACACAATGATTTGCAAATGAGCAGAGGGCTGACACTTTTAAAAATTATCATTAAGAACCTTGCCACCCTGCCACTGGGTAGGAGGAGAGGGGCTGGAACTGAGAGCAGGTGATATGCAGCTTCCTTCGCTATGTGCTGGCCTGCGCTCTCCTCCGCTGAGGCTTCCTGAAGCCTGCGGGCATTCTGTGCCCTTACACAGCCACTCTATTGTTGGGAGGTGATGGGCACAGGCGTCGTTGGGGACAAAAGACTGGTGGGATATTCACAGAGCACTAAACAAGGCCAGACGGGGATTCCAACTGGCACTCCCCATCCACGCACCCTCGGCCCCAGAGTCCCTCAGCCCACTGCTTCAACGAACAAAAGAGAGGTTCGCAGATCCAGTTTCTCCCTTTGTAGGGGGGGGTCCATGGATGGCTATTTTTCCTGGGCTTTCTTTAGAGCAAGCAGGCACCTGTAGGCCACTAAACAAGACAACTGTGGATCACATAGCCCTTGAACAAGAATCAGCTCTGAGTTTTTGACATTACAGAACCTTCCTTCTCCTCTTTCTTCTTTCCAAACCCCCTTCAGGCAGATGCATTGGTCCAAAAAGACAGCTAGCATGGTCTAGCTTCGTCTTTATCGAATGCCCCCAGCTCAGAAGTCAGGCCGTGGATGAGGTCAAGTGGGAACAATGAATCTGTATCCTCCTCGGGAACTCCAAGTGGTACATTGACCACAAGATGACCCATATAGTCCAACAAGGCATCTGGGACAGTGAGTCTCCCCTGGTGGGCCCAATGGAGGCTGTCCAGGGAACTTAAGTTTGAGAAACAGAAAACCAAAACCACCCAAAACTCCTCCTCCTTGCCCATCAAGTCTCCCCAACTTCAGCTTCCAGAAGCCTGCTCTATTATTCTCGAGTGTGATATTCTAGAAAGGAATCTCATTTCAGTTCAAAGTTCTGTGGATTAATTTGAAGTCAACATTTTACTTTGCTTTTAAGACACTGGAGAAAAGAACATGTAATCCCAGCTTTTCCAAAGGTGGAGCAAGAGACTTCGGTAACAAAGTTGTATTTCACTTGACAATCAGGGCAAGTCACTCCCCTTTCTTTTTCCCCAAGTGTCCTTGTTTATAGTTCTGCTTCTAAGAATACCAGAAGTGACACCTCCAGGGCAGTAGTAACTCTTCCATCAAGAATTTTTAAAATGTCATTCAAAACATTTGACCAACCTTTAGGTATCTGGGATCTGGTTTCCAAGATGCAACTCATGGTATCTGCCATCAGGAACTGTACAGCGAGTGACTAAGACAACATTCGCAGAGGTTTCAGTAAAATTAAGTACAAGATCCTGAAGAAGATCATGCAGACTTAACCCCAAAGCCCCTGGCTTGCACTAAGAATGGACTCAGCCCCCTTGCCAGCTCTCAGTGCAAACCTCTGTGTCCTCTTTTGTTTCGACTAAGAATGCGCAGATCCAGTTTCTCCCTTTGTAGGGGGTCCATGGATGGCTATTTTTCCTGGGCTTTCTTTAGAGCAAGCAGGCACCTGTAGGCCACTAAACAAGACAACTGTGGATCACATAGCCCTTGAACAAGAATCAGCTCTGAGTTTTTGACATTACAGAACCTTCCTTCTCCTCTTTCTTCTTTCCAAACCCCCTTCAGGCAGATGCATTGGTCCAAAAAGACAGCTAGCATGGTCTAGCTTCGTCTTTATCGAATGCCCCCAGCTCAGAAGTCAGGCCGTGGATGAGGTCAAGTGGGAACAATGAATCTGTATCCTCCTCGGGAACTCCAAGTGGTACATTGACCACAAGATGACCCATATAGTCCAACAAGGCATCTGGGACAGTGAGTCTCCCCTGGTGGGCCCAATGGAGGCTGTCCAGGGAACTTAAGTTTGAGAAACAGAAAACCAAAACCACCCAAAACTCCTCCTCCTTGCCCATCAAGTCTCCCCAACTTCAGCTTCCAGAAGCCTGCTCTATTATTCTCGAGTGTGATATTCTAGAAAGGAATCTCATTTCAGTTCAAAGTTCTGTGGATTAATTTGAAGTCAACATTTTACTTTGCTTTTAAGACACTGGAGAAAAGAACATGTAATCCCAGCTTTTCCAAAGGTGGAGCAAGAGACTTCGGTAACAAAGTTGTATTTCACTTGACAATCAGGGCAAGTCACTCCCCTTTCTTTTTCCCCAAGTGTCCTTGTTTATAGTTCTGCTTCTAAGAATACCAGAAGTGACACCTCCAGGGCAGTAGTAACTCTTCCATCAAGAATTTTTAAAATGTCATTCAAAACATTTGACCAACCTTTAGGTATCTGGGATCTGGTTTCCAAGATGCAACTCATGGTATCTGCCATCAGGAACTGTACAGCGAGTGACTAAGACAACATTCGCAGAGGTTTCAGTAAAATTAAGTACAAGATCCTGAAGAAGATCATGCAGACTTAACCCCAAAGCCCCTGGCTTGCACTAAGAATGGACTCAGCCCCCTTGCCAGCTCTCAGTGCAAACCTCTGTGTCCTCTGGATTTGTCTGAACATGATTTATTAAGGACAAGCCACCACCAGTGACCAGACGATGTTTTTCATTACTGCGTTCCCAGCAGATATTTACAAATATGACTTCTAGGGGGGCTCCCTGTGATCTCCATGAGGACTACAGCTGCTAATGAGAGCCAGGCAGGCCCTCAGCCAAGGGGGCTGCTGATTACCAAGCCAAGAAACATCCAGACTCAGAAACTAATGAGTTGGCAGAGAGACCAAAACACACTCAGAATGTGGAGCCCAGCACAGGGGAAAGAGGTCACTGAGACAAACTTAGGAGTAAGACAGAGCTGAGAGAAACCTTCATGTGAGCCGAACCTCTGCAGTTGCTAACAGACGGGGCAGCTGGGTTGGCAGGAGCAGAGGGAGCTCTTTATTTGGAGGTTCTGGGAGTTGCGGCAGCGGCCCATCAGGGAAAGAATGTATGGACTGCTAGATTTGTTCCCCGAAGGCTCTGCTCAACTCAGAGAGCCGATGTTTGAAAGTCAACTCACCGTGATTCCCTCTGCCTCCGATGATGTTTCCCAGCAGCCCTCCACTCCTCTGCACATCTGCTCCGCCATCCCAAGATCAAGTTCTCAACTGCCCCAATGAACAGTGGTTTTGTTCACCAAACATCATGGTTGCCACCCCAAAAGAAGAGCTGAGAAGGCCAACAGGGAAAGGATTACTCAAGGATGTGAGAGTCCCCATGGCAGTTTCACTCATGGTGAAAGTAATCATATTCTGCCTTGTGACCTGCCCTCACGGTATTGTCTGGATCTGAGATTTCACTCTGGAATGGTTTCAGACACACACCTTGGGGCAGAGATGGGCCAGATACTCATCAAAACTGTTTCCTCTTCTGGGGTACACAGTTAGACTAATTTTAAAACCCCTTTTCATCTTGATGAGAGCCTAGCTTCCACCACTCAAATGTGAGTAAAAGGGATGAGGTACTGAAGAGGGAGGTACCTTCTCTCTCTCTCTCTCCCTCGCTCCTATCTGCTTGCTGGATGACGCCAGAGTGACCCTGAAGGCACATTTTGAAAATAGCAATGCTATAGCATGTTAGAAGCTAGGTCAGGTACCCTAAAGGCAGGGCTTGAGATGGGGATTCCTATGCAAGGGGTTGAGTGACAGAATGCTTTCAGGTGAAACCGACAAAGACAGAAGCAGGATAAGTCAAGGGAAGAATATTGGCATACAGGTAGTTTGGAATGAAGTTTAGCCCAGGGAGCTCTAGAAGATGAATGTCTTCATGGAGCCATGTCTAGTTAAGGCCATGGAGCAGGGCATCTGTACTCTGCATCAGTCAGTCAGTCATTGGCTATGGTCTACCTCTGGAGGCTGCCTGTCCTCTCACATTTCTGCAGCTCCCTGTGCTGTGGAACCTTCTGTCTCAAGTCTCTCTCACCAGCGAGAACAGAATCAGCAAAGTCTGGCTTGCCAGCTGGGGCAGTGCTGCCTGTGGAGAGCGCAGGGATAAGAAGGCCCAGCATCATCACATCCTAGGATCTTACAGTTGATCCATCTAGTACTTAAGTCTCAATGGCTAAAATCTCATCTTGGGGCTTCTTCATCCAAATTTAATGGTAGAACACAACCATTGCCTGAGAAGAGCATGGTAACCATAGGCCCAGACCCATATGGAATGAGAATCTAGCTCACCCCAGTGGGAAAACTGCCTAGATTTAGCAGAGGTGCTAACCGAGTGTGAGAGAAGTCTTGAATGGATGACAGAGGTGGAGACGGTGAGCATCAGTTACGGCCACAAGATCAATCAACTCTTCTTTATAAGTGTCCCAGGAAATAAGACCACTCAGAATCCTGGAGAGAGAGGCTTCCAAAATGGGGCAAGCTCACCTAAGAAGCAAGTAAATCAGAACAGCACAGGGGTAAATTTAGGGGACACTGTGGACAGTCCATGTCAGGGCCAACACACCCATCCCCCAGTGGCTGGGAATATGAGCTGTTGGTCACTCACAGCTGGGTCCTTCACTGGGCACTGCCCTCAGTCACAAGAGACTGCTCTACCCAAGTTTATGCACCCCCTCCCAGGAGATGCCCTCAGCCATCCCCGGCTGATACAGGGGTTCAAAGGCCTGGCCCCTTCACCTCAATGTGGGACAATTTTGAAGGGCCATCCCAACTCTGATGCCCCCATATCTGCTAAGACCTCGGTTGCAGCTGCTTTAGGGGTGAGTTTCCCCATTCTGCATCAATCACTCCCTTGCAGATGCCTCTCCCAAGACGCTACCAATAAATCTTTTGTGTGCAGCAACTAACAAGTCGGTTCTAGTATGTATATAACAATATAAAGGAACTAGAAGACCCAAAACAATTTTGAAAACAATCAAGTGGGAGGACTTATACTTCTTGATTTAAAATACACTACAAAGGGGCTTCCCTGGTAGCTCAGTGGTAAAGAGTTTGCCTGCCAATGCAGGAGACACGGGTCCAATCCCTGATCCGGGAAGATCCCACATGCTGAGGAGCAACTAAATCCATGAGCCACAACTATGGACCTGTGCTCTAGAACCTCAGAGCCACAACTATGCAACCCATGTGCTGCAACTACTGAAGCCCGTATGCCCTAGAGCCCGAGTTCCACAAGAGAAGTCATTGCAACAAGAAGCCTGCTCACCTCAACTGGAGAGTAGCCCCCATTCCCTGCAACTAGAGAAGAGCCTGCGGCAGCAGTGAAAACCCAGAAGAGCCAAAATAAACAAATAACTAAATAAAAAATTAAAAAAAAAAAAAAACCCACTACAAAGCTATGGTGGCTCAGACCGTAAAGAATCTGTCTGCAATGCAGGAGACCTGGCTTCAGTCCCTGGGTCCAGAAGATGCCCTGGAGGAGAGCATGGCCACCCAGTACAGTATTCTTGCCTGGAGAATGCCGTGGACAGAGGAGCCTGGCAGTTTTGGAGTTGCGAAGAGTCGAATATGACTGAGCGAGTAACACTTCCACTTTCACAAAGCTATAGTAATCAAGAGACTGTGTTACTGGCATAAGGATACACATGGAGCAGAACTGAACCAATGGAGCAGAATTGAAAGTCCAGACAAAAATCCTTACATTTATGGTCAATTAATTTTCCACACAGGTACCCAAGTTTATGCACCCCTCCCAGGAGATGCCCTCAGCCATCCCCGGCTGATACAGGGGTTCAAAGGCCTGGCCCCTTCACCTCAATGTGGGACAATTTTGAAGGGCCATCCCAACTCTGATGCCCCCATATCTGCTAAGACCTCGGTTGCAGCTGCTTTAGGGGTGAGTTTCCCCATTCTGCATCAATCACTCCCTTGCAGATGCCTCTCCCAAGACGCTACCAATAAATCTTTTGTGTGCAGCAACTAACAAGTCGGTTCTAGTATGTATATAACAATATAAAGGAACTAGAAGACCCAAAACAATTTTGAAAACAATCAAGTGGGAGGACTTATACTTCTTGATTTAAAATACACTACAAAGGGGCTTCCCTGGTAGCTCAGTGGAAAAGAGTTTGCCTGCCAATGCAGGAGACACGGGTCCAATCCCTGATCCGGGAAGATCCCACATGCTGAGGAGCAACTAAATCCATGAGCCACAACTATGGACCTGTGCTCTAGAACCTCAGAGCCACAACTATGCAACCCATGTGCTGCAACTACTGAAGCCCGTATGCCCTAGAGCCCGAGTTCCACAAGAGAAGTCATTGCAACAAGAAGCCTGCTCACCTCAACTGGAGAGTAGCCCCCATTCCCTGCAACTAGAGAAGAGCCTGCGGCAGCAGTGAAAACCCAGAAGAGCCAAAATAAACAAATAACTAAATAAAAAATTAAAAAAAAAAAAAAAACCCACTACAAAGCTATGGTGGCTCAGACCGTAAAGAATCTGTCTGCAATGCAGGAGACCTGGCTTCAGTCCCTGGGTCCAGAAGATGCCCTGGAGGAGAGCATGGCCACCCAGTACAGTATTCTTGCCTGGAGAATGCCGTGGACAGAGGAGCCTGGCAGTTTTGGAGTTGCGAAGAGTCGAATATGACTGAGCGAGTAACACTTCCACTTTCACAAAGCTATAGTAATCAAGAGACTGTGTTACTGGCATAAGGATACACATGGAGCAGAACTGAACCAATGGAGCAGAATTGAAAGTCCAGACAAAAATCCTTACATTTATGGTCAATTAATTTTCCACACAGGTACCAAGACTATTCAAGGGAAAAGGACAATCTTTTCACTAAACGATGCTGGGACTACTGGACACACATGCAAAAAGATTAAGTTGGATTCTCATATCTCACTATCCATATATAAAAATTACCTCAAAATGGATCATAGATCTAAATATTAGACCTAAAACTATAAAACTTTTTAGAAGAAAACATATGACAAAATATTTGTGGACTTGGACTAGTCTTTTCTTAAATATGTCACAAAAAGCATAATCCATAAAATTTTTTAAATTGTAAACTGGATTACATCAAACTTTAAAACATTTGCAATTCAAAAGACACCATTAAGCAAATGAAAAGATGAGCCACAGACCCAGGAGCAAATATTTGCAACTCACATATCTTGCATAAAAAAAAAAATTTTTTTAACTCTTAAAACTCAATAATAGGAAAACAAAAAGTTTGCTTTTTTTTTAATGAGCCAACACATTTGAATAGCCATTTCCTCGAAGATATATGAATGGTTAACAAGCATATAAAAATATGTTCAACAAAATTAGTCATCAGGGAAATGCAAATCAAACCCCCAGTGAGATATCACTTCACACCCACTAGGATGGCTACAATCAAAAACACAGACACTAGCAAGTGTTGGTGAAGATCTGAAGCAACCAGGACTCTGTTGATAGGAATGCAAATGGTGTGGCCGCTTCAAAAAACCATTTGGCAGTTTCTTCAAAAAGTTAAACATAAATTCACTACGCCAGCCAGCAATTCCACTCCTAGGTAAAATACCCAAGAGAAAATGAAAACTTTTATCTGTCCACACAAAGACTTGTGTCCAAGTGTTCATAGAAGCATTATTTATAATAGCCCAGAAGTGGAAACACCCCAGATGTCCATCAACAGATGAACAGATAAATAAAATGTGGTCTATCCATACAATGGAATATTCTTCAGCTATAAAAAGGAATAAAGCATGAATATATGTTACAGCATGGATGAAGCTTGAAAACATCATACCTAATAAAAGAAACCAGACA
This sequence comes from Tragulus kanchil, assembly GCA_022376925.1. NCBI lineage: Eukaryota > Metazoa > Chordata > Mammalia > Artiodactyla > Tragulidae > Tragulus > Tragulus kanchil. The sequence goes on along the minus strand of JAIOJX010000001.1, from coordinate 91,675,474 downwards.
TGAAGGCCACATATGGTATAGTTCTTTTCACATGAAATATCCAGAAAAGGCAAATTTATAGAGACAGTAGGTTTCTGACTGCCTGGGTTTGGTGGGTAGATGTGGACGATGTCCACTAGCAGACCTGAGGGCTCTTCTTGGGATGATGGGAATGTTGTAAAGTTGAACTGTGGGGACGGTTGCACAACTGAGTAAGTTTATCAAAAAAAAAAACACAAAAAACTTTGAAACATATGCTTCAGACAGGTGATTTTTACAGCATGTAAATTATGGTTCAATAAAGCTATTTTGATTTAAAAAAAAAAAAAAGAAATAAAAAACAAAAAACTTCTGACTATCAATCTCTAGCTTAAACTCCATTTCTAGGGAACGCAATTGCAGATAGCATACATTTTATTTATTTATTTATTGGTTGCACTAGGTCTTTGTTGCTGCACGCAGACTTTCTCTAATTGCAGAGACTGGGAGATACTCTCTAGTCGTGGTGCATGGGCTTCTCCTTGCAGTGGCTTCTCTTGTTGCAGAGCAAGAGCTCTAGACACACGGGCTTCAGTAGTTGCAGCATGCGGGCTCAGTAATTGCAGCACTGGGGCCCTATTGCCTATAGGCTTCTGTCGTTGCAGCTCGCAGGCTCTAGAGTTTGGGCTCAGTAGTTGTGGCACATAGGCTTCGTTGTTCCATAGCATGTGGAATCTTCCCAGGCCAGGTATCCAACCCATGTCCTCTGCATTGGCAGGTGGATTCTTAACCACTAGACCACCAGGGATGTCCATATACATTGCACTGTAATAGAAACGCCTATTTCTTTGTATCTCTGACCAAATTTGAGAAAATTGCCAGTCTCAAGATGAAAAATCCCCAAAGGATGCCCAAGCACACAGACACGCACACATACACACTCATCTTTCAAGCTTTCTGCTTTACCACCTTAGCCACCATCATCACCTTCCCTGACACGAGGTCTAGAATGCAACAATGGAATCCCTTCCCATGAAGAAAATAACTCAATCTCTGCTCACATGAAGCAGAGCCACAGGGGCCTGTCCTACCATTCCTCATCATTTCTAATTGTGAATTCTTATTTTTAATTGCTGTTTCTATTTCATGCTATTTGTCTAATTCTTTGGCCGGAAAAGTCCCGCTACCTGAAGGGCCACATATGGTATAGTTCTTTTCAATGAAATATCCAGAAAAGGCAAATTTGGACAGTAGGTTTCTGACTGCCTGGGTTTGGTGGGTAGATGTGACGATGTCCACTAGCAGACCTGAGGGCTCTTCTTGGGATGATGGGAATGTTGTAAAGTTGAACTGTGGGGACGGTTGCACAACTGAGTAAGTTTATCAAAAAAAAAAACACAAAAAACTTTGAAACATATGCTTCAGACAGGTGATTTTTACAGCATGTAAATTATGGTTCAATAAAGCTATTTTGATTTAAAAAAAAAAAAAAGAAATAAAAAACAAAAAACTTCTGACTATCAATCTCTAGCTTAAACTCCATTTCTAGGGAACGCAATTGCAGATAGCATACATTTTATTTATTTATTTATTGGTTGCACTAGGTCTTTGTTGCTGCACGCAGACTTTCTCTAATTGCAGAGACTGGGAGATACTCTCTAGTCGTGGTGCATGGGCTTCTCCTTGCAGTGGCTTCTCTTGTTGCAGAGCAAGAGCTCTAGACACACGGGCTTCAGTAGTTGCAGCATGCGGGCTCAGTAATTGCAGCACTGGGGCCCTATTGCCTATAGGCTTCTGTCGTTGCAGCTCGCAGGCTCTAGAGTTTGGGCTCAGTAGTTGTGGCACATAGGCTTCGTTGTTCCATAGCATGTGGAATCTTCCCAGGCCAGGTATCCAACCCATGTCCTCTGCATTGGCAGGTGGATTCTTAACCACTAGACCACCAGGGATGTCCATATACATTGCACTGTAATAGAAACGCCTATTTCTTTGTATCTCTGACCAAATTTGAGAAAATTGCCAGTCTCAAGATGAAAAATCCCCAAAGGATGCCCAAGCACACAGACACGCACACATACACACTCATCTTTCAAGCTTTCTGCTTTACCACCTTAGCCACCATCATCACCTTCCCTGACACGAGGTCTAGAATGCAACAATGGAATCCCTTCCCATGAAGAAAATAACTCAATCTCTGCTCACATGAAGCAGAGCCACAGGGGCCTGTCCTACCATTCCTCATCATTTCTAATTGTGAATTCTTATTTTTAATTGCTGTTTCTATTTCATGCTATTTGTCCTAATTCTTTGGCCGGAAAAGTCCCGCTACCTTGAGGTGTAAACAGTAGTGGTATAAATTGCCTGTGTGTGGTGGTGAGTGAGGGTCAACGGGTTGGTAGGAAGGAGCCCATGAGACAGACCGGGAGACCAGGAAACAGAGAAGGGAAGGAAACAGAAAAAAAGACGACTTGATAAATAAGGACTCTGAGTTCATCCCCACAAGGCTGACTGGTCATTGCTCAATGTTGCGAGACACTGACTTAGAGGTTTGCAGTAACAGCTCGCTGGACTTGGAAATTGCTGTGAATGTGCGTGAGCCTGTAAAAAGAGTTCTTGGGCATCCCTGCCTCGCTGACAGGTCTGGGACCTCAGGTTTTCCTTTGGGAGCAGCTGAGTCTGAGCCCCAGTAACCCTGCCCCCAAGCTCTTGACCACTGGAGCGATCAGCAATGACCTTGTGCCATCTCACTCCCTCTGTCCCCTGGCTCTTGCTTCTGCCATAGGCTGCAGCCCTGCCCACTGCCTGGAATCCCAAACCTCCACTCAGTCAGTCCCAAAACATTCATGGAGCAGCTACCATGGCCCCATGGAACTACCCCCTGGCTAAGTTCTGGTTCAAACAAGCCATGTATAACACAGCCTCTCCCAAAAGGAAGCTTGCAGGTGTCAAAATTAGGTCTTCTTTGTGCTGTGAATATGGAAGGGGAAAATATCAGTGACAGAGAGGCGGCTTTGGACAAACCCATCTAGAAGGAGATGCCTGGGGGACTTCCAAGAAGAGAGGCACTTAGATGGTCTCTTCAAAGAAAGGTGGTCGCTTGCATACAAGACACTAGATTTCATTCAAGGGAGAAAGCATCTCAACTGAAGCAAAATCCTAGAACTGTGCTGTACATTAGAACTTTGCTCAGTGATGAAAATGTTCTGCATCTGTGCCATCCAAAATGGTGGACACTCACTAATGTATACTTGAAATGTGGTTAGTGCCACTGAGGAATGGAATTTTTCATTTTATTCCATTTTGATTCATTATAACTCAAACATGCACACGTGGCTGCAGGCTAGCAAAGTGAATTCTTATTTTTAATTGCTGTTTCTATTTCATGCTATTTGTCCTAATTCTTTGGCCGGAAAAGTCCGCTACCTTGAGGTGTAAACAGTGGTGGTATAAATTGCCTGTGTGTGGTGGTGAGTGAGGGTCAACGGGTTGGTAGGAAGGAGCCCATGAGACAGACCGGGAGACCAGGAAACAGAGAAGGGAAGGAAACAGAAAAAAAGACGACTTGATAAATAAGGACTCTGAGTTCATCCCCACAAGGCTGACTGGTCATTGCTCAATGTTGCGAGACACTGACTTAGAGGTTTGCAGTAACAGCTCGCTGGACTTGGAAATTGCTGTGAATGTGCGTGAGCCTGTAAAAAGAGTTCTTGGGCATCCCTGCCTCGCTGACAGGTCTGGGACCTCAGGTTTTCCTTTGGGAGCAGCTGAGTCTGAGCCCCAGTAACCCTGCCCCCAAGCTCTTGACCACTGGAGCGATCAGCAATGACCTTGTGCCATCTCACTCCCTCTGTCCCCTGGCTCTTGCTTCTGCCATAGGCTGCAGCCCTGCCCACTGCCTGGAATCCCAAACCTCCACTCAGTCAGTCCCAAAACATTCATGGAGCAGCTACCATGGCCCCATGGAACTACCCCCTGGCTAAGTTCTGGTTCAAACAAGCCATGTATAACACAGCCTCTCCAATAGGAAGCTTGCAGGTGTCAAAATTAGGTCTTCTTTGTGCTGTGAATATGGAAGGGGAAAATATCAGTGACAGAGAGGCGGCTTTGGACAAACCCATCTAGAAGGAGATGCCTGGGGGACTTCCAAGAAGAGAGGGCACTTAGATGGTCTCTTCAAAGAAAGGTGGTCGCTTGCATACAAGACACTAGATTTCATTCAAGGGAGAAAGCATCTCAACTGAAGCAAAATCCTAGAACTGTGCTGTACATTAGAACTTTGCTCAGTGATGAAAATGTTCTGCATCTGTGCCATCCAAAATGGTGGACACTCACTAATGTATACTTGAAATGTGGTTAGTGCCACTGAGGAATGGAATTTTTCATTTTATTCCATTTTGATTCATTATAACTCAAACATGCACACGTGGCTGCAGGCTAGCAAAGTGGACAACACAAAAAGCGCTGGGCACCATTCCCAGAAGTGCCAGTGGTCATAGGAGACAGAAGATTTGGGTGCTTGGGAGAGGCTACTAGAAACACAGCCAGAAAAAAAGAGGTTGGGTCACTGAGGAGCTTGTGGACATGTCTAAGTCACAAACCTGGACAACGACACAAAGTTATTGCTCTACCTGGTGAAGGAATTCATCCCTCTCTGCCCCTCAACTCAAACGCTGCCAGCTGCCAGGAAGAGATGGGCTGAGAAAGGGCATAGATACATGGTATTCATCCATCACTCCCAGAACCTAGTCCAATGCCTTACATGGTCTCTGTTTCCTAGTGTTTGTTGAATGAATGAATGAATGAATGCACAGCCTCATTCGTCATGAAATGATCCTGCCAGTCAAGGCAGTAGTTCAAAGAGACAGCAGCAAAGGAGTTAAAAGGCAGGAAATGAACTAGGCTTTGGGATGAAGTCCCATTAATTGCCATCTTACCAGAAATCTTCTTCCCTGCAAATCCGCAGGCTGTAAATTAAGATCTGAGTTGTTGTTTTGAGCGCAGCTTTCTCCAAACCACAGATTTGCAAACAGTTCTCTTCCCGGTAGCTTGAGGCCTCGCAACAGTCTTGTGCTATTAAATCTTGCTGAAAAGTGGGCTGAGACCACTAGGTCTCTTGTGAACACTACCAGACGTGTGGACAGTTGGTGTGGGATTCGGCTAGATGCTCTGCCCTGTCACCAGGGACAGTCCAGCCACAAAGAGGCACCTCTTCGTGGATGAAGATCTCTGACCTCAGGTGACCCCCAAAGCTTAGGGGCTGGAGGGGAGATGGCATCCCAAAGTGGTGAATCCAGGTCCACAGCCCCTGGCTTTCTCTGTTCCAAATTCCTGGAGCACGTCAGCAAGTCAAGTTTCAGCTGCTCCAAGCCATGCCTGGGAATGTGTGCTCCACAGCACAGCAGCTTCTTAAGGCCAGGTGGATCTTTGTGCAGCCATGTCCAGCTTGTGGTGGGAAGAGCGAGAGCTGAGCCAAGAAAGCACAAGGGAGCTTCTGAAAGGGATGGGAGGGTGCGGCGTGGCAGACCCAAGAAGGTCTGCTGCCCACATCCCCACACCCAGACTCCAAGCAGAAGCAAGAGGCTGCATTCCTGTGATTTTTCCTTTGGGGTCATTTGGGGGCTGTTTTTGAATGCCTAAAATTCATCCTAGTAGAATCAAGACTGAAAAGCACCCAAAGGACTTTAAGTGAACCCCTCACCTTCCCTGCTTACTGTATAGATGAGGAAGCCGAGGCTGCCATTCTCAAGTGCTGAGTTCAAGAATGCACAGATGGAGTCTCGGAGCCAAGCCCAGCACCCTGTGTCTTTTATGGCACCACGGGTGCCCCTTGCTAATCCATACATCTGCGCACACTGCGGTGTCCCCTCCTGGTCACTGATGACAAAGGCCATTTTTCACAGGAGGATATAATCTGCTAAAATCTTCTCCCGCATTCCAGGGCAAGAGTGCCCATATTTCATGGAGCAGGTTAATCACAAACATCAAGTGATGAAGCAGGAAGAACAAGAGGAAAAAAAGGGGCCCTCACACTTCGTGGAAACTTCTGGAAGGGGACCCATTTGGCTTCCCCTGCTCATACAACAATCTAAACCTCCTAAAAGGCTGGAACATTTAGCCAAACTCTTTGCGATACCTGGATACGACATCATATTCTCTTTAAACCGATAGACAATTTATTTAGGAAAGATAATTGATGAGTTATTTATATTAGTCTTCAGTGTCCAGCACCACCATCATTGAGATGAAGTACTCAGGACAGAGTGAAATCCCTTAATTATTCTCACATGTGTCGCATGTTGCCAAGAAAGAAAACTGAATGCAAAGTGCTTATATATTTCAGCAGCATAATAGCTTGATGAAGATTTCGAAATTTTTCAAAATGTCATTTCTTTCCAAAAGATGGATTATTTCTGTTGGGGTTTAGTCTACCTAATTACTCCTGCCTTGATTACTTAACTACTCCAGATATTTCATCCCTCCACACTCTTATCATGTTCAGCGTGTTAGAAGAACCAAGGCGGCTTATTAGCACAAAGTGTGGAATGTGCTCCACAGCACAGCAGCTTCTAAGGCCAGGTGGATCTTTGTGCAGCCATGTCCAGCTTGTGGTGGGAAGAGCGAGAGCTGAGCCAAGAAAGCACAAGGGAGCTTCTGAAAGGGATGGGAGGGTGCGTGGCAGACCCAAGAAGGTCTGCTGCCCACATCCCCACACCCAGACTCCAAGCAGAAGCAAGAGGCTGCATTCCTGTGATTTTTCCTTTGGGGTCATTTGGGGGCTGTTTTTGAATGCCTAAAATTCATCCTAGTAGAATCAAGACTGAAAAGCACCCAAAGGACTTTAAGTGAACCCCTCACCTTCCCTGCTTACTGTATAGATGAGGAAGCCGAGGCTGCCATTCTCAAGTGCTGAGTTCAAGAATGCACAGATGGAGTCTCGGAGCCAAGCCCAGCACCCTGTGTCTTTTATGGCACCACGGGTGCCCCTTGCTAATCCATACATCTGCGCACACTGCGGTGTCCCCTCCTGGTCACTGATGACAAAGGCCATTTTTCACAGGAGGATATAATCTGCTAAAATCTTCTCCCGCATTCCAGGGCAAGAGTGCCCATATTTCATGGAGCAGGTTAATCACAAACATCAAGTGATGAAGCAGGAAGAACAAGAGGAAAAAAAGGGGCCCTCACACTTCGTGGAAACTTCTGGAAGGGGACCCATTTGGCTTCCCCTGCTCATACAACAATCTAAACCTCCTAAAAGGCTGGAACATTTAGCCAAACTCTTTGCGATACCTGGATACGACATCATATTCTCTTTAAACCGATAGACAATTTATTTAGGAAAGATAATTGATGAGTTATTTATATTAGTCTTCAGTGTCCAGCACCACCATCATTGAGATGAAGTACTCAGGACAGAGTGAAATCCCTTAATTATTCTCACATGTGTCGCATGTTGCCAAGAAAGAAAACTGAATGCAAAGTGCTTATATATTTCAGCAGCATAATAGCTTGATGAAGATTTCGAAATTTTTCAAAATGTCATTTCTTTCCAAAAGATGGATTATTTCTGTTGGGGTTTAGTCTACCTAATTACTCCTGCCTTGATTACTTAACTACTCCAGATATTTCATCCCTCCACACTCTTATCATGTTCAGCGTGTTAGAAGAACCAAGGCGGCTTATTAGCACAAAGTAGACAGTCGCGTTTCCTGGTGGTTAGTGTAGGCGCATGGGTGACAAAATCAAATACTAGGAACCGTTTCCAAGAGTGGCCTTCCTGCAGCTTCTGCCCCTTTGTTGCATAGGGCATCTTCTAAACCTGGGTCCCCCTGCCCCAAATCTCAGGAGACAATCAGCTCATTCCCTTTTGGTCTCCATCTCTGCCCCATCCATTCTATAGACCTTGAGTCTGGGCTCTGTGTTTCTTTCTTTAGAGGAGTACTCTTCAAACTTCAACCTCGAGGACTCCTCAAACTTCACCCTTGAGGACTCCTCAAACTTCAATCTTGAGGACTCTTTAAGAGAAGGTAGGGCCCCACCACAAGAGGGCTGATTCTGCAGATCTTAGGTGAGGATCAGAGAATGTGTGTTTCTTTAAAAAAGAAAATTTTTTAACCAATCAAATCTGTGATTAGTGTCCGTATTAGGCTGGAAATTGGAACCTCATGGCATCTATTTGACTTTTAAATATTACTCAGCCATAAAAAGAAATGCATTTGAATCAGTTCTAATGAGGTGGATGAATCTAGAACCTATTATACAGAGTGAGGTAATGTCAGAGAGAGAAAGAGAAACACTGTATAGTGACACATGTGTATGGAATCTGGAAGGATGGTGCTGATAAATGAATATGCAGAGCAGCATTGGAGAGGTGGACATGGAGAACAGTGTTATGGACATTGGGGTGAGGGAGGGGAATATGCTGTGGGACTAGGGCATCTCAAACAGGGGCTCTGTGGCGACCTGGAGAGGTGGGATGGGGAGGGATGGGGGGAAGTTCGGAAGTGGGAGGGACATCTGTATAGCTATGGCGAATTTGGGTCAATGTGTGGCAGTAAACAACAAAACCCTGTAAAAAAATAATAATAACAAATAAAATTTATATGGAATAATATATATATATATATATATATATATATATATATATATATATATTTGTCCAGTATCCCAAGTGGTGTGAGTGGTAAAAAAAATCCGCCTGCCAATGCAGGGGATGTAAGAGACGTGGATTCCATCCCTGGGTCACGAAGATCCCCTAGAGGACGGCATGGCCACCCACTCCAGTATCTTGCCTGAAAAATCCCATGGACAGAGAAGCCGGGTGGGCTACAGTTCATGGGGTCACAAAGAGTCAGACACGACAGAAGCAACTTAGCATATCCCGTATCCAGCTCTGGATTCAATGAGCAAAATAACAATTTTCATAAAAGGTAAGGACCTCAAAGCGTGAGAGAGGACAGAGGGAGGAAGAAGACGGTGTGATTCTACACCTATGCTCTGAAGAGTCAGGGAGCCCGCACTGCTCCATGGCTGGACTGAAAGGAATACGGCTTTTCTCCGTGTTTTCCTATTACACGAGGATAGCAGGGTGGGTTACCCTACCAGCCGCGGGTACTTTTTCACTCTCGCAGGGTGCTGGGCCATGGGCAAGCCCAGATCCCAGAGTCTGCCTCCGGCACACCTGTCACACTGAGGGAAGGAGGCCCGCGCCCTTTGGCTGATCCCACAGCCTGGAAAAAAGCCAGACTCCGCTGCCTTTGAAAGCCTGTTCCTTGGAGCAATCCTGGCTCGCTAGGTTTAATTGTCTCGTCTTTTTTTTTTTTTTCCTGGTTTACGAAGCCGCCCCGCCTGGAGTCCACCCCTTGCGCAGCGGCCCGGAAAGGTGGGAGGAGCGCGCTCAGCGTTCCCGGCTCAGCGAGAGTGGGTTTCTATTTCCCGATTATAAAGAGGCATTTGTTGGGAGCTGATGAATTGCGGCGGGGCTGGGGCCCGCCCGGATGCGCACCTGTGATGCTCTACGCCAGCCGGATTCTGTTTATGCATCAAATGTGGCCACAGATTTTCCCTGGCGCTTGGGGTGCTGGGGGAAAGAGAGAGCAGGCTACAAGTGCAGCCCCTCTCCATCCACCGTACTCCACACCCACCCCCACCATCTACAAGTTTGAAATCCCGAGACCTGGCAACTCAAAATGTGGTCCGCGGAGCAGCAGTAACGTCTGGCAGCTTGATAGAAATGCAAATATTGGGCCCCACCCAGACCTACTAAATCCGAATCTGCATTTTAACTAGAGCCAGCAGTAATTCCCAATTCTGGTTAAGCTAGATACAGGCGCCCATGGCACAGAAAAGGTTAAGAGCTCTTTCCCTCAGAGGAGTGAAGTCAGGAGAAGAGGGGAACGTTCAGCCCCCGATTTGGAAAGGAGTAGGGGTTAACCCTGAGGCTTGCCTCCTAGAGTGAAAGACAGAAATTAACACATGGAGTGAGTTATTGGAAAAGTGGCCAAAGGTGGGGGTGAACATGAGTTAGAGGGCAGCCTAACTCCTCTGAGGGGAGGGGGAGGAATGGAAAGAAAAGGGATGCGGTAAGTGGGTGCCACCCACAGTCCCAGAAAAGTTGGATATGTAGCATGCTGAGACCTTTTCCTGTGCCTGCTGCGCATTTTCTGAGACCCAACCGAGGCGGTTCAGCACGTACAAGGAGTAATAGATGAGAAAACAGTGGTGGCTGGAGCTGATGGCAGGCGTGCAGCTGAGGCAAGAGCACCTGGGAACTTCTTAATAAGCAAGTTGACATGTGGTGAATAAAATTTTAATGCTCAAAGAAAGAGAAAACACACGGTCATAAAAAGTACGCCCAGCGTCGCTGCATCAGAACCAAGAGAACGCGCCTGCCAGGGAGCGCCCGTAGAGCCGACAGTGGCGGGGGCCACCCCATCCTCTCAGCCTAGCCGTAACTCATGTCTGGGCCCAAGAACCAGCCTGTTCTCCATTTTCTGCACTAGTGGAGGGGAGAAGAGGTACTGAATGTGTTCAAGAGGAGGTAATCCAGAAAGAAATAATTTGGATTTGGTTGTAAGAACAGAAACAGGGACTGATACACACAAGCCTTTCTGGGTCCCCATCTGACCATCTCTTGCCCTCACCTTTTTTCAGCCCCTCTGGAACCAGGTGGTGGCGGCAGGGCTCCGGGGCAGGGGAAGGCAGGTAAATCTCATAAAGTCCAAAGTAGCTGATATACTTTCAGACTCCCCTCCAGGCCTCTTTAGTCAGCCCTGTTCAACAATTTTATGCATGGAGCAGGTGGACGGGGTGAGGGAGGGGGGACACCTATCAAATTCCTGGTTGCCCTCAAGCTGGTAGAGTAGTTAATCTACCAAGCAGATAATCTACTTGGACTTTAATTATGTTTCAACAGACTGTGACAATAAAGTGAGTCTATCAAAACGGTATTCACTTATGTATTTATTAATATGGGCCTCCTCATCTTCTTCCATAAAGGTATTGAGGTAATCTGCAGAAATGGTAGTAAATGAAATCAAAATATTAAAAGAAAAATGTAAAAGTCAGGTTCCGTTCTGATGTGAAGTAGCATTAGAGGTCAGGACTGGTGAGAATGGTGGCATTTAATGGGAAAGAATATGAAGTTCTCCCCTCGTTCCAGAAAGCAAAAAACCGGCATAAACGATGTGAGCAATGTGGTCTACCAACATTTCAGATAAAAAAGAAACCGTAATGAACGGCGAGCTCAGCCTGAGTAAAGAGTAGGATACGGTGACAGGAAAAATGAAAAAGAACTCGGCTCCTAAGGTAGAGTTACAGATGGAAATGTCTCTAAAAAGGGAAGAGATGGTCCTACTCTTGTCAAGACCACTCCTGGAACAGTCAGCTCACTTCTGAAAGTCACACTTTGAAAGAGTCATTTGGCAAACTGCACACACTCTGAAGAAAATAATCTGGAGCATGCAAAGATTGTGAAACAGAAGCAGGCTTGAACTAAGATCAGACTCTAGACTGAGGTCAAAATACATGACAGAAGGACAGAAAAGTGAAGTTTTGGCAAAGGGGGTCAACACTGAGCTTGGACCAAGCCGTTTCAGAGATGGAGAACTGGCTAGGGCCAGATGTGAGATGAGAAGTAAACAAAAGACGACGAAATTGAGTCGGCAGGTGTGGACTCCATGTTCAAGATTCTTGACTCTGAGAGGCAGGAGAACCCAGGGTCATAGCTAGCATGTGATATAGTCAAGGGAAATTATTGTTTTGTACTGTCTTGTGCTTTGTTTTTTATTTGAGACGGAGGAATGCCCTCTCAGAGTGTCTAAGGTGAGAACAAGGCCACTGACAGCCACAGCAAAGACTCCCAAGCTTTGAGCGCCACACAAGGCAGCAGAGAGACCCAATCCAACAGGATCATGGGAGCAGGGATAAGGCCTAATGACTGGTCCAGCAGGAAGGTGGAAACCGATGTCTGAGGTTATTTGCATCCCATCCATACCTCCTGCCAGGTTACTGGGTAAGATCCTGAAACTGTGGCATAACCCTGGGGAGCAAGAGGCCCCCTGGGAGGCCTGTGATTCAGTTTTCCACCAGTTTAGTGAAACAGGGGCTCTGAGTCAGAGTTCCACTGGACTTGTAGGAAATGACAAGGACATGGCACATAGTCCCAAATGAAGTAATGAATCTAGACAACAGACAGCAATGACTGCTAAGATCACAAAAAGAGGGATGACCAGATGCCTTGTGCCTGCTGAAGGAATTAACAAATATTGAACCTCAGTCTCATTGGGATGCAGTTACCAAATCATAATAAGCACATGGAACAGAGAAGCAAGTGAAAGTATACCACAGCAATGCAATCAGCAAAGCCCACACCATGTGAAACTCCACAGGATAAATGACCAGGTTCCCTCAACAAGTGAGAGAGACAGGAGAAATGTACAGAGTAAGAGACTTTAAAAGACAAATCAACAATCCCTATGCATAGAACTTACTTGGATCCCAATCTAAAGAAACTTAAAACAAAAAAAATTTTTTGAGATGTATGAAGCGATTATACTTTGACCACTGACCTGACCGGATATGTGATATTAACTTACATTACATAATATAGTTACATTAGGAAAAGAGCCTTTATCTTTTAGAGATAGGTACAGAGATACTTACATGTAAGTGATAAACTGTTTAGGATTTGCTGCAGAAAAAAACAGGCTGGTGGATACAAATGAAACCAAATTGACATCAGTTTATCATTGTTGCAGGTGTATAAGGGGTCCACAGGGTTCCTGGTCCTAGTCTATTTTGGTATATGTTTGAAATGCTTAATAAAAGCTAGGTAGGAGGGAGAGAAGGAAGGAAGAGGGGATGCAGGGGGGGAAGGGCAGGGAAAAGAAAGCAGGGAGAGGAAGAGATCACGCAAATTTGTCCCCAGTCTAAAACAATCAAAAAGTAAAAAGCAGGTGGCATGGGGTGCACTCCTGCATGAGGAGAAGGCTATTTGGAGTCACTGCAGCCTTGGAAGGAAGGGTTTTTTTAACTGGTTCACAGCTTCACTTGGTTCCACCACTAACTCACTGTTCCACAGCCCCTGATGCTCTCTAGGCCTTTTCCAGTGCCCCCTTGTTAAGCCTTCTCTCTCCAACCTGTTACTTGGGTTGGAAAGTGATGCTTCACACCCGAAATGAAAATAAGGGAAGTTAAGTTTCCTCATAGGAAGCAATCTAAACCATCAACACTGAATGTGTCAGAGCGAAGTCACCTTGAAGGAGCGGAATGCCCAGGCCAGTGAAACTTGGCAGCAGCCTGATTTAAGTCGTTAGGAAATATGTGTCCATCATGTGGCAGGCTGGCGGTGGGGGATGGGTCTGGGTGGTCACCTTGCTTTTTTCCCCCAGCCAGAGTCATTCTCCTTCCTCCCTCACCAGTGTTGGCCCAGGCAGGCTGATCTACATGGCTTCCAACGTGCTCTGGTGGAGTTCAACCAATCGGAAGCCACAGAAGGTGATGGGTGGGAAGGAGAGTGGTAACAATTCACTTCTTCCCCTGGCTCCCCCACTGCCACCAAGGATCCCCCAGTGCTCCTTGCAAGGGTCCTTCTCCAGCTGGGCTTTTACTAACCATCTGGGAGCTTTGGGTTCAGGGATGCTTGAAGCCATTCCTCTGCAAACAGCATCTTTGAAATAAGCCTTTCGTAAATTATCCCACCTGGAGGAGGAAATGGCAGCCCACTCCAGTATTCCTGCTGGAGAATCCTGAGGAGGCTGGCGGGCTACAGTCCATAGGGTTGCAAAGAGTCGGACACGACTGAAGTGACCTAGCAGACAGGCAGGCAAATTATTCCAATTGATTGCCCACCATTTGCTGTTTCGGGAAATGGGTGGCCCACCAAATTTCGGACTATATGTTTGAAATGCTTAATAAAAGCTAGGTAGGAGGGAGAGAAGGAAGGAAGAGGGGATGCAGGGGGGGAAGGGCAGGGAAAAGAAAGCAGGGAGAGGAAGAGATCACGCAAATTTGTCCCCAGTCTAAAACAATCAAAAAGTAAAAAGCAGGTGGCATGGGGTGCACTCCTGCATGAGGAGAAGGCTATTTGGAGTCACTGCAGCCTTGGAAGGAAGGGTTTTTTTAACTGGTTCACAGCTTCACTTGGTTCCACCACTAACTCACTGTTCCACAGCCCCTGATGCTCTCTAGGCCTTTTCCAGTGCCCCCTTGTTAAGCCTTCTCTCTCCAACCTGTTACTTGGGTTGGAAAGTGATGCTTCACACCCGAAATGAAAATAAGGGAAGTTAAGTTTCCTCATAGGAAGCAATCTAAACCATCAACACTGAATGTGTCAGAGCGAAGTCACCTTGAAGGAGCGGAATGCCCAGGCCAGTGAAACTTGGCAGCAGCCTGATTTAAGTCGTTAGGAAATATGTGTCCATCATGTGGCAGGCTGGCGGTGGGGGATGGGTCTGGGTGGTCACCTTGCTTTTTTCCCCCAGCCAGAGTCATTCTCCTTCCTCCCTCACCAGTGTTGGCCCAGGCAGGCTGATCTACATGGCTTCCAACGTGCTCTGGTGGAGTTCAACCAATCGGAAGCCACAGAAGGTGATGGGTGGGAAGGAGAGTGGTAACAATTCACTTCTTCCCCTGGCTCCCCCACTGCCACCAAGGATCCCCCAGTGCTCCTTGCAAGGGTCCTTCTCCAGCTGGGCTTTTACTAACCATCTGGGAGCTTTGGGTTCAGGGATGCTTGAAGCCATTCCTCTGCAAACAGCATCTTTGAAATAAGCCTTTCGTAAATTATCCCACCTGGAGGAGGAAATGGCAGCCCACTCCAGTATTCCTGCTGGAGAATCCTGAGGAGGCTGGCGGGCTACAGTCCATAGGGTTGCAAAGAGTCGGACACGACTGAAGTGACCTAGCAGACAGGCAGGCAAATTATTCCAATGTTGACGTTGCCCACCATTTGCTGTTTGAACGCTGAGGGGAACTGAGGCAGAAACTGGAGTTGGGTTACCCACTCAAGCACTATCTATCTTTGAAGAACCTGGAGTCTTCTCTGACCTATGCAGCCTTAAGCAGGGGCTATCCCAGTCTGCTCCCAGTAAACTCATGAATCCTGGAAATCCTTACTCTTCCTGGAGTCCAGGCCACCCTACCAGCTTCAGTCAATGAGGTAGTCCCATGACCAACCTGCAGGGCCCACGGGCCCGTGAATGGCAGTAGTCATTCAACCAGTTTTTGACTGTAAATGACGGCTTTAACCCTCTGGTTCCTTCTAGCAGCCTCGCTCTAACTTGGCTCCATAGCTGAATCTCATGGACCACAGTGAGACTGAGTTTCTGAGCCTACAAAGCTAAGAGCCGTGCCGGGCTGTGGACAGGCCACCACGATAAATGTCCCTCTGACCCTCTGACTGGAGCTGCCTGAGGACCAGTCGGCCCTGCCTGGGGTCAGGGTTCTGCACCCTTGAGCCTCGCATGCTCTTTTTTTATATGCATTGTTCCTACTGCTTTGCCAGGAAAGGGCGGCCACAGCGGGCTAATGCCCACAAAATATGTGTGTCCACACCTAGAGCAAGTAGTACAGAGTTTTATAATAATGGTTCAAAGAGAAGGGCGTGATGGGCTCATAGACATTCTTTTGATTTGTTGGTGGGGAGGTAAGTGGGAGTCAGCACCATCAACCTTCCGGTTCCAACCGGTCTGAGGGCAGCATACCTTTAACTTCTCCCACCTGGTGAGGTTTCAGTATCCGCAAAAAGTTGCTGTTATGCGCATCCCTTGAGGGGGAAAAAGGGACCCTGCCCCCAAAGGCCGCATTATTATTTCCTCACTGCTCCCCCTTTATCTCCACATCGCATCCCTTCCCTAATTAGCATCTGTTTGAACCTGCCTCTTGAAACTCAGGGAAGGTCACAGAGGCTGTAGGAAGCCTATTTCCTATAATCAAGAAATGGGGGACACAGAAAGGCTTTTGTGTCCTGGAGCCCCAGAGAGTCCTGCCCAATATCCCTATCGCTCTGAACATCACAGAAAATCCTAGACCCCCGTGGGCGTTGCCCACCATTTGCTGTTTGAACGCTGAGGGGAACTGAGGCAGAAACTGGAGTTGGGTTACCCACTCAAGCACTATCTATCTTTGAAGAACCTGGAGTCTTCTCTGACCTATGCAGCCTTAAGCAGGGGCTATCCCAGTCTGCTCCCAGTAAACTCATGAATCCTGGAAATCCTTACTCTTCCTGGAGTCCAGGCCACCCTACCAGCTTCAGTCAATGAGGTAGTCCCATGACCAACCTGCAGGGCCCACGGGCCCGTGAATGGCAGTAGTCATTCAACCAGTTTTTGACTGTAAATGACGGCTTTAACCCTCTGGTTCCTTCTAGCAGCCTCGCTCTAACTTGGCTCCATAGCTGAATCTCATGGACCACAGTGAGACTGAGTTTCTGAGCCTACAAAGCTAAGAGCCGTGCCGGGCTGTGGACAGGCCACCACGATAAATGTCCCTCTGACCCTCTGACTGGAGCTGCCTGAGGACCAGTCGGCCCTGCCTGGGGTCAGGGTTCTGCACCCTTGAGCCTCGCATGCTCTTTTTTTATATGCATTGTTCCTACTGCTTTGCCAGGAAAGGGCGGCCACAGCGGGCTAATGCCCACAAAATATGTGTGTCCACACCTAGAGCAAGTAGTACAGAGTTTTATAATAATGGTTCAAAGAGAAGGGCGTGATGGGCTCATAGACATTCTTTTGATTTGTTGGTGGGGAGGTAAGTGGGAGTCAGCACCATCAACCTTCCGGTTCCAACCGGTCTGAGGGCAGCATACCTTTAACTTCTCCCACCTGGTGAGGTTTCAGTATCCGCAAAAAGTTGCTGTTATGCGCATCCCTTGAGGGGAAACAGGGACCCTGCCCCCAAAGGCCGCATTATTATTTCCTCACTGCTCCCCCTTTATCTCCACATCGCATCCCTTCCCTAATTAGCATCTGTTTGAACCTGCCTCTTGAAACTCAGGGAAGGTCACAGAGGCTGTAGGAAGCCTATTTCCTATAATCAAGAAATGGGGGACACAGAAAGGCTTTTGTGTCCTGGAGCCCCAGAGAGTCCTGCCCAATATCCCTATCGCTCTGAACATCACAGAAAATCCTAGACCTGTGGAGCTAGAATGGCCTTAGACATGAGAGGGCCTGGTCTCAGCTCATTTGAAGGGTAACAGATTTGGAGATCAAAGAGGCTGAATAACTTGCCCAGGGGTGTTCAGAGAGTGAATGGGTCATGGCAAGCCCCCTACCAGGGCAGTATCCTTTTTATTTTTTAATTTCAGCTTGATTATTAACTATGTGCATGTGCGTGTGCACGCATGCTCAATCATGTCTGACTCTTTGCGACCCCAAGGACTGTAGCCCACCAGGCTCCTCTGTCCATGGACTTTTCCAGGCAAGAACACTGGAGTGGATAGCCTTTCCCTTCTCTAGGGCATCCCGACCCAGGTGAACTTGCATGTCCCTGCATTGGGCAGGCAGATTCCTTACCACAGAGCCACCAGGGAAGCCCAGTATTGAGTATATGGACAAACAAAATTTGAATTAACATACCTATCACCACACTTATCTATCTCTTCCTCTTTTTTATTTTGGTGAGAACATCTGAGTTCCATCCTCCCAGCAAACCTCAACCACACAATAGTGTTATCAACCATAGTCATCAGGCTTTCCATCAGATCCTCCAACTTTATTTATCTTATAACAGAAAGCTGGTATCCTTTTACCAACTTCTCCCCAACCCCTCTCTCTCAAGCCCCTGGCAACGACTTGTCTACCCTGTTTCCTGAGTTTAGTATTTTTTTTCACCCTTCAGATTCCACATATAAGTGATTACCACGTGGCATTTGTCTTTGGGTGGCTTATTTCATTTAGTGCGCGCGTGCGTGCGCGCGTGTGTGTGTGTGTGTGTACACACCACATGTTCTTTTGAGATCCTGTTTTCCTTTCTTTTAGATAAATACCCAGAAGACGGCTTGCTGGATCTAATGGTCGTTCTACTCTTAAGTTTTTAAGGTTGCTATTGCCATTCTGTTTCCCACAGTGGCTGTACCAGTTTCCTATCCCGAGAGCAGTGTCCCTTGACTACACCCAGCACTGCCCATCTATAAGGCCATATCTAGATTAGGGATCCTAAGCCCAAAACGACTTCCCATCCCTCCCAGCTCTGAGCCGTCCTCAGCACTGGTAAAGCGTGAGTTTGTTGAGGGTGTGGTGGAATGCTAGGCTCACTAAGACAAGCAGTCCTGGGCCTGTGCGACCCTCTGGAAACATCTTAACCTCTTTGAATCATTTTCTCATCTGCAAAATTGCACCTAATAATATCTTCTTTGAGAAAGTTGTCATGAGACCCAAATATGATATTGCAGAACCCCTAGCTTGATGCCTGGCGTGAAGTGGGGACTTGGTAAATATTATAACTAAGAGTCTGAAACTGTTCCCCGGGTTCCAGCTTAGGACTGCACCCTCCATCCTGACCCTACACCTTCCTCCAGGTCGACATCAACACCTTCCCCAACACCCTTTCAAGTCAAGGCAAATGTCATGGATGCTGTCAGCACCTCGCCTAGATTCCCTCCATTTAGGGGGGTTCACACACCAGCTGCTTTTTCCATTCCTCTGCCTGAGGGCCATCCCTGACTGCAGCACGGGCTGAGCCCAAGTTTGGAAAGGGTGGAAGTGCCAAGAACTTAGCATCATCCTCCAGCAACACAGCACAGGAGGGGTTGGAGAAATGCCCAGCCCTCTCAACTTCCCAGGTGGCTCAGTGATAAAGAACCTGACTGCCAATGCAGGAGACGTAAGAGATGCAGGTTCCATTCTTGGGTTGGGAAGCTCCCCTGGAGAAGGGAATGGCTACCCACACCAGTATTCTTGCCTGGAGAATCCCATGGACAGAGGAGCCTGACAGGCTACAGTCCATGGGGTCTCAGAGAGTCGGACATGACTGAAGCAACTGACCTCTGAATGGGAGAGTGTGGAGCCACATTTCAGACAGTGTCTGAGAAAGTCCCCATTGGGTGTATGACCCCCCGCCTGCAGTGGAAACCTACTCCATGAAATGCCTGTCGCTGGCGTTTCCTCTTTCCTTTTCTCATTTCTGTGTTCCTTGGCCTCATCTCGCACTGAATAAACAACTCGCACTGAAAGCCTTATCTCAAGTCTGCTTTGAGAGGAGCCCAAGATAAGACCAAAATCAGCAGGTGCAAGGCAGTCTCACTGAGCTTGGTTGGGTCCAGCCCGGTGTTCCCCCTGGCAGAGCAGCCCAGGAGGTTGGAGGACTCACCCCTGGGTGTTGGGGTGCTTCCTGGGGAGAATAAGCCTCAGAAAAGAGAACAGACTAAGCAGTGGGCTGGCCCTGTGCCAGAGCACAGAGCAGCATCAGAGGCTACAACAATCTGTCACTATAATCCTCCTCCTCCCCCACCCAGTGGGGTTCCGTCTGCACCCACAAAAGAGATTTAGAGAAAGAAAGAGGAAAATCTCAATGCCTGAAATAATGAGGCCCCTCTCTCCTGCAGCACTAATGGCTGTAAAGAAGGCAGAGATGGGGGCCTGGGCTGCAACCTGAACACCACCAGCCTTCTCCAAGTGGCAGGGTCTTGCCTGACCCCACCATGCCAGCAATTGTTGCAGAGAGGGGAAGCGCCTCCACTTCACACCCATTAAATGAGTTATTATAATAAAAACCAATGACAAGTAGAAGAAAGCCAAAAAACAAACTCTTCACAGCAGCATTGTTTATAAGAGCCAAAAGGTAGAAACCACTCAAATACGCACCAACTGATGGATGGACAAAATGTAGTATCACCATACAGGCCCATTTGCTCAATCGTGTCCAACTCTTTGCGACCCCATGGACTGTAGCCCACCAGGTTCCTCTGTCCATGGGATTCTCCAGGCAAGAATACTGTAGTGGGTTGCCATTTCCTTCTCCAGGAAAGTATCACCATATAATAGAATATTATTTGGCAGTAAAAAGTATTGACACATACTGCAGTATGGAGGAACTGTGAAAACAGTACGCTAAGTGAGAGAAGTCGACAGAGAAGGCCATAGAAGGTTTCATTTATATAAAATGTCCAGAATAGGGCAATAGAAACAAAAAGTAGATGAGTTGGTTGCCAGGGGCTGGGGCTGGGAGGGGAGAAGGAAAGTAGGGGAGAGAATGCTAATGAACATGGGGCTTCTGGGGGTGCTGAAATGCTCTAGAATCAGTGGTGATGGTTTTACAACTGCAAGTATTCTAAAACTACTGAACTGTACACTTTAAAAGGGTGGGTCTTATGTTATGTTTATTATTTCTCAATATGCTAACAGGAGCTCTCATCCATGGCTGGTGGAAAAGGGAAATGGTGCAGCCACTGTTGAAAACTTAAAGTTTCTAGTAAGGTTAAAATTACACCTACCCTAACATTCAAATGGTAAAGAATCTGCCCACAGTGCAAGAGACCCGGGTTTGATCCCTGGGTGGGGAAGATCCCCTGGAGATGGGAACAGCAACCCACTCCAGTATTCTTGCCTGGAGATTCCCATGGAAGCCTGGCAGGCTTATAGTTCATAGGGTCACAAAGAGTCAGATACAACTGAGTGACTACATTTTCACTTTCACCATAACGGTTCTACACCAGTTTTACTCCTGTATATATCCCCAAGACAAATGAGTGCTTAAGTCCATCCAACAACATGTACAAGAATGTTCCTAGCAGCTTTGTTCATAATAGCCCCAAACTTGTTACAACCCAAATATCCAACTCCAGGAGAACAGGTAAACAAACTGGCACGTGCATATGATGGAGTACTATGCAGCAAGACAAAAGAACTACTTACTGCTGCCTAACACGAATCTCAATGATTTGATACTGAACATAAGAAGTCAGACAAAAGAGCCCATCCATTACAATTCCATTCCTATTAAGCTCAAGAATAAGCAAAACTAATGGGTGATGCTGTAAGTCAGAGGAGTATAGACTGGGAAGGGGCATGAGGAAGCTTGTTACAGAGCTGAAGGCATTCTGTAATACATCTTGATCTGGGCATTTTTGCACAGATAGAATATTATTTGGCAGTAAAAAGTATTGACACATACTGCAGTATGGAGGAACTGTGAAAACAGTACGCTAAGTGAGAGAAGTCGACAGAGAAGGCCATAGAAGGTTTCATTTATATAAAATGTCCAGAATAGGGCAATAGAAACAAAAAGTAGATGAGTTGGTTGCCAGGGGCTGGGGCTGGGAGGGGAGAAGGAAAGTAGGGGAGAGAATGCTAATGAACATGGGGCTTCTGGGGGTGCTGAAATGCTCTAGAATCAGTGGTGATGGTTTTACAACTGCAAGTATTCTAAAACTACTGAACTGTACACTTTAAAAGGGTGGGTCTTATGTTATGTTTATTATTTCTCAATATGCTAACAGGAGCTCTCATCCATGGCTGGTGGAAAAGGGAAATGGTGCAGCCACTGTTGAAAACTTAAAGTTTCTAGTAAGGTTAAAATTACACCTACCCTAACATTCAAATGGTAAAGAATCTGCCCACAGTGCAAGAGACCCGGGTTTGATCCCTGGGTGGGGAAGATCCCCTGGAGATGGGAACAGCAACCCACTCCAGTATTCTTGCCTGGAGATTCCCATGGAAGCCTGGCAGGCTTATAGTTCATAGGGTCACAAAGAGTCAGATACAACTGAGTGACTACATTTTCACTTTCACCATAACGGTTCTACACCAGTTTTACTCCTGTATATATCCCCAAGACAAATGAGTGCTTAAGTCCATCCAACAACATGTACAAGAATGTTCCTAGCAGCTTTGTTCATAATAGCCCCAAACTTGTTACAACCCAAATATCCAACTCCAGGAGAACAGGTAAACAAACTGGCACGTGCATATGATGGAGTACTATGCAGCAAGACAAAAGAACTACTTACTGCTGCCTAACACGAATCTCAATGATTTGATACTGAACATAAGAAGTCAGACAAAAGAGCCCATCCATTACAATTCCATTCCTATTAAGCTCAAGAATAAGCAAAACTAATGGGTGATGCTGTAAGTCAGAGGAGTATAGACTGGGAAGGGGCATGAGGAAGCTTGTTACAGAGCTGAAGGCATTCTGTAATACATCTTGATCTGGGCATTTTTTGCACAGATGTACGCACATGTAAGGCCTTCCCTGGTGGCATGGAACCATCTCCAGTATTCTTGCCTGGAGAATCCCATGGACAGAGGAGCCTGATAGGTTACAGTCAATGGGGTCTCAAAGAGTCAGACACAACTGAGTAACTGAACATGCACATATGTAAAGATCACTGAGCTTACATGAAAGATTCATGGGCTCCATGAACTTTACCACATGTATGCTATACCTAAGAGGTCCAAAAATTCTTCCACCAATAGTGACCTTCTTAGGGGGTTTACTGACTGACCCTGGATGTCTGGAGAGCAGACTGAATAGGGCCAAGGCTGTGGAGTCAGATGGACCTAGATTCTGATCCAGCTTGGCCTCTGTCTAGTCCCATGACCCTGGGCAAGTCACTTAGAATTTCTCAGTTTCATGAAATGAGGAAGTACTCTCTAACAGGTATTGCCTTAAGGATTAACAGAAACAATGTATGTCAAGTTCCCAGGCCAGGGCTCAGCCCAGGACAGAACAGATGAATCCCAAGCGGTCAGTGAATGGTGACTCAAACCAGACAGCTACTCTGGCAGAAGGCTACAAAGTCAGAGCCTTCTTGCGGGAACAGGGGCAGTTGAGGAACGGGCCCGGCCAGGACAGGGTTTATGACACTTGTCCGTGTTGTCTGCCCTGTTGAAGAGACTACTAGGAGAGATCACATGAAGAGGCAAGGAGCAAGAGAAGAGAGGGGCTTCCCAGGTGACTCGAGTGCTAAAGAACCCAACTGCCAATGCAGGAGATATAAGAGACACAGGTTCAGTCCCCAGGTCAGGAAGATCCCCAGAGAAGGGCATGGCAACCCACTCCAGTATTCGTGCCCAGAGAGTCACATGGACAGAGGAGCCTGGCAGGCCACAGTCATAGAGTTGTAAAGAGTTGGACACAACTGAAGTGACTCAGCACACATGAATACACAACAGAAGAGAGGCCCGGTATCCCAGTGCCCCAGCTGAGCCCAGTCTCCAAGCTTCCCCACCAAGGTGCAGCCATGTGAATGAGCCAGCAGGGATGAGGCCCTGGAAAATCACCGGCCCAGCCAACTTCATGGGGACCTGAGCCGGCCAATCCACAGACCTGTGAGATTATAAACTGCTACTCTTTTCGACTTTGGAGGGATTGCTATTCAGCCATTGACAGTCAATACAGGAATTGCTATCTAAGTGGGGTTCCCATGCATAGCACTGAAAACATGGGACACTGGCCGAGGAACAGAGTGCTGGGCAGAGGCTGGGGAGCCTTGAAGAGATTGTTATTAGAATCTAAAATACTGAGAGGAAATTGTTATGGGAGCCTGAGGAAAGGGGACCTGACTTACGTACTGACAGAAGAGTTCAGTAAACCCATTCCCTGGAATAACATGGAAAACAGAAAATACAGTTCATGGACTTGTGGCTTTGGCTAAGGAGATGTAAAGGAAGAATGTTGAAAGAAACAACTGGTGGGCTTCCCCTGGTGGTCTAGTGGGTAAGGACACCGCCTTGCAGTGCAAGGGGCGCTGGTTCGATCCCTGGCCTGGAAGATCCCCCGTGCCGCGGAGCGGCTGGACTGATGTGTCCAATCACCGAGCCGGAGCTCTGGCGCACGTGTGCCCAGAGCCAGAGCTCTGCGACAACAGAGGCTACCACGATGGGAGGCCACAGGAGCCAAAGAACAAAGACAGATGAAAATCGAGAAATGAAAGACCAACAGAAGTGGCCCGCCCGCTCCCCTCCCTCCCCAACCTGACCCCCGCCCAAAATAAATAAATAAATAAATCTTTAAAAAAAAAAAAAAAGAAACAACTGGTTCATTTCAGCTGAGGGATGGAGAGAGGATGACCTCGAGAAAGAGCTGCTTCATATTCCAGAAGAATCTAAAGGACATGCTTTTCATCTCAAGCTTGTTAGGTTGGAAAATGAGACTGTTTCTCATTCTCAACCTCTACAGTCCCCCTTCAAAAAAAAATCTCAAAGGAAGTAAGAACTCAGGGGAGGGAAGGAACCTGATGGCAAAGATCATACCCAGGGTGCTGCCTGAGAAATGGGGCCTTCGGGTCAAGATCAGATCAGGGATGCAGAAACAAGACTCTTTCTTGAGACCTCAGATGCATTTCAGGGTACATAGGCAGAGCCTCTGAGCAGACAACATGCTTCTAAGACTCTCAGAAGGCATATCCATTAGCAACTTGCACCTGCTGAATTGGAGGGATTGCTATTCAGCCATTGACAGTCAATACAGGAATTGCTATCTAAGTGGGGTTCCCATGCATAGCACTGAAAACATGGGACACTGGCCGAGGAACAGAGTGCTGGGCAGAGGCTGGGGAGCCTTGAAGAGATTGTTATTAGAATCTAAAATACTGAGAGGAAATTGTTATGGGAGCCTGAGGAAAGGGGACCTGACTTACGTACTGACAGAAGAGTTCAGTAAACCCATTCCCTGGAATAACATGGAAAACAGAAAATACAGTTCATGGACTTGTGGCTTTGGCTAAGGAGATGTAAAGGAAGAATGTTGAAAGAAACAACTGGTGGGCTTCCCCTGGTGGTCTAGTGGGTAAGGACACCGCCTTGCAGTGCAAGGGGCGCTGGTTCGATCCCTGGCCTGGAAGATCCCCCGTGCCGCGGAGCGGCTGGACTGATGTGTCCAATCACCGAGCCGGAGCTCTGGCGCACGTGTGCCCAGAGCCAGAGCTCTGCGACAACAGAGGCTACCACGATGGGAGGCCACAGGAGCCAAAGAACAAAGACAGATGAAAATCGAGAAATGAAAGACCAACAGAAGTGGCCCGCCCGCTCCCCTCCCTCCCCAACCCGACCCCGCCCAAAATAAATAAATAAATAAATCTTTAAAAAAAAAAAAAAAGAAACAACTGGTTCATTTCAGCTGAGGGATGGAGAGAGGATGACCTCGAGAAAGAGCTGCTTCATATTCCAGAAGAATCTAAAGGACATGCTTTTCATCTCAAGCTTGTTAGGTTGGAAAATGAGACTGTTTCTCATTCTCAACCTCTACAGTCCCCCTTCAAAAAAATCTCAAAGGAAGTAAGAACTCAGGGGAGGGAAGGAACCTGATGGCAAAGATCATACCCAGGGTGCTGCCTGAGAAATGGGGCCTTCGGGTCAAGATCAGATCAGGGATGCAGAAACAAGACTCTTTCTTGAGACCTCAGATGCATTTCAGGGTACATAGGCAGAGCCTCTGAGCAGACAACATGCTTCTAAGACTCTCAGAAGGCATATCCATTAGCAACTTGCACCTGCTGAATTGGAGGGTGAAGTCTTAACCTCTGGACTACCGGGGAAGTCCCAAGGGACTAGTATTTACATATAACTTACGCACATCTTCCTGTACACTTTAAATCCTTTCTGGATTGCTTACAATACTTAATGCCAATGCTGGATAAATAGTTATAAACACAATGGTACATGCTGTATAATAGCTGTTGGGGTGGGAAGGTGCTAGCATGTCAGTCCCTGGACTCTGATTCTGGCTTGTATAGTATTTGGACACAACGGAACCAGGGATACTGGTTCTTCCAGCCTTGGACCATCCTCCACAGCCACAACCTTCGACATCAAGCTCTCAGCCATGCTCAGCCTTCAAAACTAGCCAACAGCATGCTCTGAGCTTAGCTCCTTACTGCAGATCAATGGGGCTCCCACATTCCTCAGAATATCCCAAGGTGGTAGAGGCCACCATCAGCTGCTCAGTCAACATGCAGCTGCGGGCCTCCCATACCCACCTCTCTCTGGGTTTCTGTTTCTACCAGCAACCACATTGCTCCAGAGGGCGTGGTTCACTTCTTGGGCAAGTGGGCTGAAGAGAAACATAAGGCTGCAGAGTGTCTCTTGCAGATTCAAAACCAGCATGGTTGCCGCGCATGCTTCCAGCACACACAGTAAGCCGTCCTAAGAGCGAGGTATCAATAAAACCTGGATGCTCTGCAAACCGCCACGATTCTGGAGAAGAACCTGAACCAGGCCCTTTGGGATCTGCCTGCTCTTAGTTCTGCCTGAGCAGACCCCACCTCCGTGACTTCCTAGTGAGCCACTTCCTGGATGTGGCGGTGAAACACATCAAGAAGAAGGGTAAGCATCTGCCTAACCTCCACAAGGCTCATCCCCCAGAACAATTAGGAACCTCTGGAGCCCAGTGGCCTTAGAGAGCCCCTCAGGCAAATCCCTGGTGACAGGGCTTCTGCCTTCAGCTATGAGGCAGTTTTTTAACCACCCTGGCGCCCTCTCCCAAACCTTCAACCAAACGCAAACAGTACAACATTTTTCAGAAAAAAAAAAATGTTGTTGGAGTGCAGCAAATTCAGGTTTTGCTTGAGAACTTCCTGGAATTCTCTTCCCAAATATTTTTGATCCAGGGATGACTGAATCTGCAGATTCAGAACGTGTGCATATGGAGGGCCAACTGTATATAAAATAAAAATACATATAATGTGTGTATACATATAGACATATAGACATACTATGTATAATTTTATGGGTAAAAGGAATCAAAAGGTAAAAAAAAAATTATTAAAATTTTTAAAAAGAAAGGGAGAGAAACAGGATAAAACACCTCTGCCTTTGTGGCTCCCAACTGCCCAAGGGCAGGAATCAGGCAAACAGGAACCATTTCTTCAGGTAAAGAAGGATGACTCAGAGGGTGGAGCCAAGGAGAACCATTCCCAGGGAGCAGACCTGGACCCCAGTCAGGCCCCCATATATTTCTCAGCACTGGAGAATTGTATCCAACAGAATTTCAGAATGTGAGGGACCTGTGACTTTGCTGACTCCCCTTTTGAATGGGAGTGTATATTGTAGTGATGCAGTTCCTGCCTCATTTATATGCCAGATACATGGAGGCAGATAACTTCTCTCTAGTCCCTAGGTCTTTAGATCAAGAGGAGCCTGGCCCAGGTGCCTCATCAACAATTGGTTGAGAAACCAGACCTCTGCCCTGCCCTCGAGGCTGAAATGGGATGAGAGTTTGGGGGTTTGGGGCAGTGGAGGGAAACATTCATTCTGCACAAGATGGGGAGCTTGGGGACAAGATAGGAGACTGTGTCCTAAGAGATTAGTCTCCAAAGAGGGCCCCAAAGGAATCATGGTGCCCAGTGTTCATGTCTTTGTGCAGCCCCCTCCTGTGTGGTATTTGGGCTGGTCCAGGGACCTACTCAACCCTGAATATTCATTGGAAGGGACTGATCCTGAAGCTGAAGCTCCCATACTTTGGCTACCTGATGTGAAGAGATGAATCATTGGAAAAGACACTGATGCTGGAAAAGACTGAAGGCAGGACTGAGGGAGGGCAGGGGCGACAGAGGATGAGATGGCTGGATGGCATCACCAACTTCATGGACGTGAGTTTAAGCAACCTTCGGGAGATAGCGAAGGACAGGAAAGCCTGGCAAGCTGCTGTCCATGGGGCTACAAAAAGTCAGACACGACTGAGTGACTGAACAACAGTGACCTACGTTAACCAAGAGAGGCAGCAGAGTGATGCAATGCCAGCTTGGGGCCCACAATCAAGAGGACTGGGCAGTTTCAGCTTTTGCAGTTTGAGGAATCCTGAGCTGCCACAAAGAGACAGAGTTTCAGGCCTCCCTGGCTTGCTGTGGCCAAACTTGTGGCCATCCCCACTAAGCACCATGAGACATGAGAGTGCCATCATGGATCTTCCAGTTGAGTGCCCAGTGGATACCATTGCATGACATCAGATGGAGCAGAAGTGACACTAGATGACCCCAGTCAACCCTCGGAATCATGAGAGATAATAAAATGGTGGCATTCTTAAGGCTCTAAATTGTAAGGTAACTTGTAATGCAGCAGTGATGAAAATTCAATCCAAAATTAAAGAAAAAGCAAGCACCCTCAAGGTGTCCATATAATCAGCCCTGAGGCAGAGAGCAGAGTGAAGGATGGAGAGTGGACGTGGGAGAGACAAAAAAGGTCAGAGAAGGCTGGAAACAGGGCTAAGGACTACTCCCTGAGGAACTCCAGCAGTTCACAGTAGAACCCTTCCTGGAGGTCAAGCCTGCTGAGAGGACAGAGAGAGGACAGCCAGAGAGGCAGAGAGAGTACTAAGTCTGTGGGCAGTCGGGGAAGCCAAGAGCAGAGGTGATGGGAAGAGGGGAAAGGTCCATCAACTCTTACACTGCTCGGATGTCAAGTCAGAAGAGAATGAAAGATTCCTTGAGACTGCTGGGCCTCCGCAAAGCTGTTTAAGCTCTCCTCAGGGTTTCCTTGATGGCTCAGTGGTAAAAAAAAATCCACCTGCCAATGTAAGAGATCAAGAAGATCCCATACCGCATGAAGCAACTAAACCTGTGCACCACAACTATTAAGCCTGTACTCTAGAGCCTGCCACTACTGAGCCCATGTGTTCAAACTACTGAAGCCCACATGCCCTAGAGCTTGAGTACTGCTACAAGAGAAGCCACCACAGTGAGAAACTCACACACTGCAACTAGAGAGGAGCTCCTAAGTCACCGTAACTAGGGAAAACTCTGAGCAACAAACAAGATCCAGCACAGCCAAAAAAAATAAAATAAAATAAAACTTTTAAAAGTTCTCCTTGGGCTTAATCCTGCATTTCCTCCCTTAGTAAGTAGTATTAAATGAGGGTCTTTGAAACCAGAACTAGCTGTTCCCAAAGAGTGAAAGCCCAAATGGTTGGTACACCATAAGAAGTGCTCAAAGGGCCTCCCTGGCTTGCTGTGGCCAAACTTGTGGCCATCCCCACTAAGCACCATGAGACATGAGAGTGCCATCATGGATCTTCCAGTTGAGTGCCCAGTGGATACCATTGCATGACATCAGATGGAGCAGAAGTGACACTAGATGACCCCAGTCAACCCTCGGAATCATGAGAGATAATAAAATGGTGGCATTCTTAAGGCTCTAAATTGTAAGGTAACTTGTAATGCAGCAGTGATGAAAATTCAATCCAAAATTAAAGAAAAAGCAAGCACCCTCAAGGTGTCCATATAATCAGCCCTGAGGCAGAGAGCAGAGTGAAGGATGGAGAGTGGACGTGGGAGAGACAAAAAAGGTCAGAGAAGGCTGGAAACAGGGCTAAGGACTACTCCCTGAGGAACTCCAGCAGTTCACAGTAGAACCCTTCCTGGAGGTCAAGCCTGCTGAGAGGACAGAGAGAGGACAGCCAGAGAGGCAGAGAGAGTACTAAGTCTGTGGGCAGTCGGGGAAGCCAAGAGCAGAGGTGATGGGAAGAGGGAACGGTCCATCAACTCTTACACTGCTCGGATGTCAAGTCAGAAGAGAATGAAAGATTCCTTGAGACTGCTGGGCCTCCGCAAAGCTGTTTAAGCTCTCCTCAGGGTTTCCTTGATGGCTCAGTGGTAAAAAAAAATCCACCTGCCAATGTAAGAGATCAAGAAGATCCCATACCGCATGAAGCAACTAAACCTGTGCACCACAACTATTAAGCCTGTACTCTAGAGCCTGCCACTACTGAGCCCATGTGTTCAAACTACTGAAGCCCACATGCCCTAGAGCTTGAGTACTGCTACAAGAGAAGCCACCACAGTGAGAAACTCACACACTGCAACTAGAGAGGAGCTCCTAAGTCACCGTAACTAGGGAAAACTCTGAGCAACAAACAAGATCCAGCACAGCCAAAAAAAATAAAATAAAATAAAACTTTTAAAAGTTCTCCTTGGGCTTAATCCTGCATTTCCTCCCTTAGTAAGTAGTATTAAATGAGGGGGTCTTTGAAACCAGAACTAGCTGTTCCCAAAGAGTGAAAGCCCAAATGGTTGGTACACCCATAAAGAAGTGCTCAACCTCCTTAGTCATCAGGGAAATGTAAATTCAAACCACAATGAAATTCCATTTCACACCCCTCAGACTGGCAATAAATAAGAAAGCCAACTGGTACAAAAAATGCCTACCTTGGGACTTCCCTGGAAGTCCAATGGTTAAGAATCTGCCTTCCAATGCAGGGGACACAGGTTCGATCCCTGGTTGGGGAAATAAGAGCCCACATGCCATATGGCGCAGCTGAAACATTTTTTTAATGCTTACCTTGCAAGGTTGTTGTGAGGACTATATGAGGCAATATCTGCACAGAGAGATGTCTAATAATGGTCATTGTCACTCGCCAAAGGGAAAAAGGGGTACAAGTCACTTCCTCTGTCATGTGTGAATGCCAGCTCATGGGACACCCCCCAAGCCGCAAGCAGATGCATTTCTCTTCACCCCCCTACCCAGAATTTAACTTAGAAAGCCCTTGTGGATGCCCTGGCATGGTTTAGGCCTCAGTTAATTCTTCAGCCTTCCTGATACCACTCGTACCATCCCTTGCAACTGTTTTCATGCTCCTCTTTGGCCATCCACCAGCTCTTTGGCATGAGCTACAACCCTGAGGTCCCCAGGGCTTCCTGCATAGCAGCAGCTCTTGGTCAAGTCCATCATTTATTCTTCCGTAGGGTCCTTTGTAGTGGTTGACATGGAATTTCATTTTTGCACCCAACCTCTGGCATGGCCTCTGTGGCGTCTCAAGCTGTGAGTTAAGGGAAACTTCTGTTTTCCTCAAAGAGCCCTCTGCACCCCCAGCATCACAATGAGAACAGAGATCCCTGATCCCCATTCCCAACAGATCCAATGAGAATCTTGGAAGCAGAGCCTGGTAGGGTGGAGGATGGAGTTGAATCCACTCTTGATGTTATGTATGACCCTCAAGCTGAGAACCAGGGCTCTGAGCCTTTTGAAGCCTGAGCAGCCCATTCCCTGTGTCTCTTATTCCAAGAAGACCACATTGCCTTCTCCCAAAGTCTCACCCAGCTCCCTCACCAAACCATTTCCCTTTTTGGTTTGAATTAACTCGAGAGCAGCAATTCTCTTTGACCATGCTCAGTCTTAACAGGAGGTGAAACTGTCAGTAAGGCAAGTCAAGAGTTTGTTCAGAGGCTCTGCCTCCAGCTTATGGTGACTCTCAGCAGCTGTCCAACTGGTTATGTGCACCTCTCCCCATCCCCCTCATCAGTAGATGTCTCGACTCCAGGCCAGTTGTGTGGTCTCAGTCAAGAACCCTTCATCAGTTCCCCCCATCTGGTCTGGCAGCCTGTAATACACTCCTACAACAATATGACTTCTGTTTCCCTTGCCTTTGATCTCCACCCACATGGTTTCCAACACAGCCCCACTTTCAGGACTATGGATTTCCATGTGGGCGTAAATCTTTTTATCATGTGCTGATGCTCCACCTCTCCTTCTAAGACTTTCTTTTTAACAATAGCAACTTCCAATCACAGGGTTGCTTCCCTCGGCAGTCCCCAACTTTTGGTGCTTTCCTAAAGTCACCTCATTAACATAATTCTAGTTGTGATGGACAAGGGTTTGTTATGAGTAACAAGGCACCCATTTCACATGTATGGCTCTGAAGGGAACTGAGGACAAGAAACTAAATATTAACAAAGGATGCTCCCATTTCTCTTATCACTTAAGAATTCGTGTCTAACCCTGAGGCCCCTTGAAAGCAGCTCTTGGTCAAGTCCATCATTTATTCTTCCGTAGGGTCCTTTGTAGTGGTTGACATGGAATTTCATTTTTGCACCCAACCTCTGGCATGGCCTCTGTGGCGTCTCAAGCTGTGAGTTAAGGGAAACTTCTGTTTTCCTCAAAGAGCCCTCTGCACCCCCAGCATCACAATGAGAACAGAGATCCCTGATCCCCATTCCCAACAGATCCAATGAGAATCTTGGAAGCAGAGCCTGGTAGGGTGGAGGATGGAGTTGAATCCACTCTTGATGTTATGTATGACCCTCAAGCTGAGAACCAGGGCTCTGAGCCTTTTGAAGCCTGAGCAGCCCATTCCCTGTGTCTCTTATTCCAAGAAGACCACATTGCCTTCTCCCAAAGTCTCACCCAGCTCCCTCACCAAACCATTTCCCTTTTTGGTTTGAATTAACTCGAGAGCAGCAATTCTCTTTGACCATGCTCAGTCTTAACAGGAGGTGAAACTGTCAGTAAGGCAAGTCAAGAGTTTGTTCAGAGGCTCTGCCTCCAGCTTATGGTGACTCTCAGCAGCTGTCCAACTGGTTATGTGCACCTCTCCCCATCCCCCTCATCAGTAGATGTCTCGACTCCAGGCCAGTTGTGTGGTCTCAGTCAAGAACCCTTCATCAGTTCCCCCCATCTGGTCTGGCAGCCTGTAATACACTCCTACAACAATATGACTTCTGTTTCCTTGCCTTTGATCTCCACCCACATGGTTTCCAACACAGCCCCACTTTCAGGACTATGGATTTCCATGTGGGCGTAAATCTTTTTATCATGTGCTGATGCTCCACCTCTCCTTCTAAGACTTTCTTTTTAACAATAGCAACTTCCAATCACAGGGTTGCTTCCCTCGGCAGTCCCCAACTTTTGGTGCTTTCCTAAAGTCACCTCATTAACATAATTCTAGTTGTGATGGACAAGGGTTTGTTATGAGTAACAAGGCACCCATTTCACATGTATGGCTCTGAAGGGAACTGAGGACAAGAAACTAAATATTAACAAAGGATGCTCCCATTTCTCTTATCACTTAAGAAATTCTAAGATTTTGGGGAGATGTGAGCCAGGAACCATGGATGAAACCAAATAGATATGAGAGATGTACTTTGGTCATCCGAAAGATGAAATATATATTCTTTATAAATTCTAGTATCTAAGCACCTGAAGCAAAGCTACTCATCACACTATGTATTTTATGTGTGAAATCCACTTGAACCCTGATCCTGGAATTTTCCCATGGCCTAAACTGACGGTCAGTTTCCCACTGAGTCTTTGCAGCAAGTGTGCTATGGGCAGGCTGGCAATATGATCTTTAGACGCCATATGGTCATGGGTTTAGACAGATCCCAGGAGAACCAGAGAGAGCCCTGGAGACTCAGAGTCCTGGGACTCCAAAGCAAAGGTGACATTCTGCAGCCTATGGGTAAGCAGGCCACAGTAACCAGCCTCGTGTCTGAATAGCAGCTAAATGCCAACTATCCAAGGCCTGGGTCTTTCATTCTGGTTAAAAGGTCTTCATCGGGTTTCCCTGGTGGTCCAGTGGGTAAGGACACCGCCTTGCAGTGCAAGGGGCACCGGTTAGATCTCTGGCCTGGGAAGATCCCACGTGCCGCAGAGCGGCTGGACCCATGTGTCCAATTACCAAGCCGGAGCTCTAGAGCGCATGTGCCCCGAGCCAGTGCTCTGCGACAACAGAGGCCACCACGATGGGAGGCCCACAGGAGCCAAAGAACAAAGACAGATGAAAATAGACAAATGAAAGGCCAATAGAAGTAGCCTGCCTGCTCCCCTCCCTCCCCACCCCCCCAAAATAAATAAATAAATAAATCTTTTTTAAAAAAATAAAATAAAATAGAACAAAAACAAACAAAAAAAAGGCCTTCATCTCCCAGTTCAGACACCCTGATTTTAGGGTTGGGTTTTTTTCTTAACTCTTTTTATTTTTTTTAATTTTATTGAACTATAGTTGATTTACAATGTTGTATTAATTTCTGCTGTATGGCAAAGTGATTCAGTTATGTGTGTGTGTGTGTGTATTCTTTTAGTCTAATACAGGATGTTGGATATAGTTCCCTGTACTACACAGTAGGATCCTTTGTTTATTTGATCCTAGTTTTAATTCAAACTCTGTTCAATGGGTCTGAGCTGGGAACCCTTACAGAAGTTAGATTTTTGTGGTGCTTTATTTTTCCAACTTGCAAATGTAGCGCTATGGTAATACAAGGTCTTTTATTTAGCCAGAAATTCTGCCATAGCAGCATTCTAGATCGACCTGAAGCAAAGCTACTCATCACACTATGTATTTTATGTGTGAAATCCTCTTGAACCCTGATCCTGGAATTTTCCCATGGCCTAAACTGACGGTCAGTTTCCCACTGAGTCTTTGCAGCAAGTGTGCTATGGGCAGGCTGGCAATATGATCTTTAGACGCCATATGGTCATGGGTTTAGACAGATCCCAGGAGAACCAGAGAGAGCCCTGGAGACTCAGAGTCCTGGGACTCCAAAGCAAAGGTGACATTCTGCAGCCTATGGGTAAGCAGGCCACAGTAACCAGCCTCGTGTCTGAATAGCAGCTAAATGCCAACTATCCAAGGCCTGGGTCTTTCATTCTGGTTAAAAGGTCTTCATCGGGTTTCCCTGGTGGTCCAGTGGGTAAGGACACCGCCTTGCAGTGCAAGGGGCACCGGTTAGATCTCTGGCCTGGGAAGATCCCACGTGCCGCAGAGCGGCTGGACCCATGTGTCCAATTACCAAGCCGGAGCTCTAGAGCGCATGTGCCCCGAGCCAGTGCTCTGCGACAACAGAGGCCACCACGATGGGAGGCCCACAGGAGCCAAAGAACAAAGACAGATGAAAATAGACAAATGAAAGGCCAATAGAAGTAGCCTGCCTGCTCCCCTCCCTCCCCACCCCCCCAAAATAAATAAATAAATAAATCTTTTTTAAAAAAATAAAATAAAATAGAACAAAAACAAACAAAAAAAAGGCCTTCATCTCCCAGTTCAGACACCCTGATTTTAGGGTTGGGTTTTTTTCTTAACTCTTTTTATTTTTTTTAATTTTATTGAACTATAGTTGATTTACAATGTTGTATTAATTTCTGCTGTATGGCAAAGTGATTCAGTTATGTGTGTGTGTGTGTGTATTCTTTTAGTCTAATACAGGATGTTGGATATAGTTCCCTGTACTACACAGTAGGATCCTTTGTTTATTTGATCCTAGTTTTAATTCAAACTCTGTTCAATGGGTCTGAGCTGGGAACCCTTACAGAAGTTAGATTTTTGTGGTGCTTTATTTTTCCAACTTGCAAATGTAGCGCTATGGTAATACAAGGTCTTTTATTTAGCCAGAAATTCTGCCATAGCAGCATTTAATTAACACATTACCTGAGGAGTTTCAAATATTTCTTAGAAGTAGGTAAGAAATTAATACAAAATTAAATAAATAAGCATTTTCTTTCTTTAAAGCCAGTATTTCTGACATACAGCAAATGCTTACCAGATTAAAAACTTAATTCACTGACGCCTACACTGATGAAAATCCTGAAATAACGGTATTTTGGATACTGAGCTTTTAGGGGAAAAAAAGCACAAATGAAACAAACAGCATAGTTCCTTGAGCTGGGCTGATACTCTTGAACCATTTGGTGATGGACTTTTAATTTTAGTATCTTTTTAATTATAAAGTTAGCAGGTGATCACACTAAAAAATTCAAAATATAAACAAAAAAATAAAAGTTCTTCCAATTCCTATCTTAGTGCCAGAGATATCTTCGAGCAACAGTTTCTTCAGTGTTCTTTTAGAAATTTCCATGTATATTATTTCTGTTCAGTTGCTAGGTCGTGCCCAACTCTCTGTGACCCTGTGGACTGCAGCATGCCAGGCTTCTCTGTCCTTCACCATTTCCATGTACATACACACAGCATAACTTTAATCTAATAGAATCATACTTAGTATACTATTCTAGCACTTGCATTTTTAATTTAATAATATGTAGATTAGCTTTGTTTAGAAAAACAAATAAGGTATATCTTGGACCAGGTATAAATCTAGGCTCTGTCTTTTAAACCTACAGTTCTAAAGAACAATGCTCAGTCTATGACCTCCAAGAATTACAAAATGCCAATTCACTAAACATTCCATTATGTTTAATATCCTGTAGCAGTTAGCTTTTTCTGTGTAACAAATTACCCCATAACTGTAGCTTAAAACAATAACCATTTATTTAGCTCAAGAATCAGTGGACTGGGCTTCCCTGGTAGCTCAGTGGTAAAGAGTTCACCTGCCAATGCAGGAGACACGGGTTCAATCCCAGGTCCAGGAAAAGCCCTCATGCTGCAGAGCAACTAAGCCCGTGAGTCACAACTATGGAGCCTGTGCTCTAGAGCCTTGGGGCCACAACTATGGAGCCCATGTGCCGCAACTACTGAAGCCCGTGTGCCCTAGAGCCCGAGTTCCACAACAAGAGAAGTAACCACAACAAGAAATCTGCTCACCTCAAGGAGAGAGTAGCCCCCACTCCCTGCAACTAGAGAAGAGCCTGCAGCAGCAGTGAAAACCCAGAATAGCCACAAATAAATAAAATGCATTTCTGAAAAAAAAAAAATTGGACTAGCAATTTGAGATGGGCTTGACTGAGCAGTCCAGCTGGTCTCAGGCAGGTTTATTCATGTATCTGTAGTCGGTTGCCAGGTCAGATAAAGTCACAAGGGTGAGTAGGACACAGGTCTGCCATCATCCAGCAGGACTAGCCCAGGGCTTACTCACATGCTGGTGGTGGCAGGGCCCTCAAGAGCACTGTGTCAATCCCATTGGCTAAAGTAAATCACACGGCCAAGGTCAGAGTCAGGAGGTGAAGAAAGTGTCTCTACTTCTTGATGGAAAGGGAAGAATCTGTGGCCATTTTTGGAATCTATTATATAGATGGGAGAGGGGGACAGGACCTCATTTAAAAATAAATTCAGCATTGCTATATGTAAAACAGATAACCAACAAGGACCTACTATATAGCACAGGGAAATAAATTCAGTATCTTACAATAACCTTTAATGGAAAAGAATATGAAAAATAATACAGATAGATATAGACACAAAACTGAATCACTTTACTATACACCTGAAACTATACACTATACACTATACTATAGTGTATACACTATACACCTGAAACTAACACAACATTGTAAATCAATTACACTTCAATTTAAAAAAATAGAAACTCATAGTAATCAAAATGTCACCCTCACCCTAAGTACTTTGAATTCTTGGAAAGTCATGTAAGAAGTAGGAATAAGCATGCAGTCTGTTACACAGAGCTTTTCCAGTGCGGCATCAGTGTGAGCTATGCTCTCGTTGGTGCTAGCCACCATGGGTGATGTACACATTAGAAACATGAAAGGCAGCAAAGCACCAGAGTCTTCTAGCAGATTCTTCCTGATGATGTCCACAGAGAAAGGGGTACAATAAACAGAAACCACCTAGAAACAACACCCATGAGCCACTTTCTTTTGATATTTGGTCTTCTGGTTGATAACTGGAAGGAAACCCCATTGCCATGGTATAATATCTTGAAACAAAAATGGAATTTTGTTTCCTTCCTTTTTCCTCTTGCCTCTACAGACCTTTGGTGTATGATGTCAGTGGCATTCCTCAGGTTGCGGAGGGAAGGAGGAGTGAGAATATAGCTGAAAACAAAGAAGCCATTTGAGTTTCTGCACAGATTTTTAGAAACTCAAAGCAGAGGCCAAAGTTTGAAAGACAGGGCTTTCATTGACAAGCACGGAGCTCTTGAGAAAGAGCAGAGGTTTCTCAGTATCAATAGAATAAGAAGCTAAGGGGCCGCAAACAGACACTGGAGCTGCAAATAAGAGAGCAAGATTCTTTCTTGCTCAAAGAGTCTCAAAGTAGATCAAGGGGAGGCCAGCTGACCAGAGGCGAGAACTGGAGGGGAGGAGATTCAAGCTTAGATGCTCAGATGCCAGTGAGTCCACTATCCAAAGGAACTCCCTTGCCCATCCCTAGCAAAGCCTGGCTGTTCCATGGGCCAAGACAAGAGGAACACCAGAAGAAAGGGGAGAGGAGTTTGGGTGAATCCCTGTGCAGAGGAGCTCTAAATCAAGCCAAGAGGCAGAGAGAGTGTATTGGTAGCTTGTCCTGGGGCTTGGAATGAGAAAGATCTCGGAGAGGTGCTCTCAGCTTAGCTCAGCCCAGAGTGGCAGAGGTCAGAAAGGCATGGAGAGGTTCAACAACCAGACAAGGAAGCTGCCAGGTAATAGGATGTACCTAGTGAGCTGAATATAGAAAGGACACAGGTGTTTGCCATGCACAGCCAGTATGGTGGGTGCTAATGACCAAATATGCATGGAGCCCACGTCTTGGCCAACAATCAGGGCAGGACAGAAATCAACCTCATACAAGAGACCTCCCTCCCAGGCTTGGACCACAGCCAGGCCACCAGAGCTTAGAAGCACTGGAAGTTGGGGGCAAGACTCTGAACTGGCTGAGCTTTCTACAATCTCTGACTCTGTTTATGTGGTGGTAGAGCTCAAGTTTTCTTGATAATTTGGTAATTTGGTAGAATGGAGCACCAGGCCAATTTCAGCTCAATCTCAGAGAAACAAAAGAAGGTATATACCTAACTCAGTGATTGTGAAATTTGTACAAACATTCCTTCATTCACTAATCCCCCATCCACTATTAGACATGGGTGAAGGCCCATTTATTTATTCCTGGGGGATAAACAGGTATTTGTTAACTATAATTACAATTATAAATAATTGAAATAAAAATCATTCTGATTACAAACATGTTGGGCATGTTTGGCTGTTGCTTCCAGAAGAAGAGTCATGCAGACAGTAACTTTAAACTCCAGGCACAGTCTAGCATCTTGTAATTTGGTGTACTGACCCACCCAGCAGGACCTTGGAAATCAGATGGCCACAGCAAAGCAGTAACTCATGACTGGGGCATACTTGCATGATTGGGATTGCTCTTAGGTATCTTCCATCTCCCTGAGAGGAACCTTCTGGTCCCAGGAGGAGATGAGAGACGTGACACGGACTGAATGGCCCCAGCTAAGCCTGGCTTACATCAGCTAACCCCAGAAATACGAGTCCAGTCATGATCAGCAAGACTGTTCAGCCAAGCCCAGCTTCAGTGAGCTCTAGCTGATCCTAAGACTCATGAGCTAAATAAATGCTTACTGTTGTACGCAGATAAGACTTTTGCAGTTAGTTGTTACACCACTTTAGCTAACTGAAACAAGAACTGTGTGCAGTTCCGAGAGTCATTCTTGATGAGGGACATTCACGAACTTAAAATACATCCATAGGAGGGCAGCAGGAACCATAAAGGCTCGCAAGGACTTGGGCTATAAGGAGCAATGGATGACACTGATATCATTTATTCTGAAAATGAGGAGATGCGTGGAGGATATGAACATAGCCATCAAATACGTGAAAAGCTGTCACATGCAAGAGGGGGTGGATTTACTCTTCGTAACATTTAGAGTCCTAAGACCAGATGAGAGCAAGTACAGAGGGAAATCCCTCCATCAGAGCTATCTGGAATTAGAACCAGTTTTCAGAAGGTGTGAGTTTCTCTTTGCTAAAATATTCAAGTAGAAAGCAGTAGAATCCCTTGGAGGACACTTGACAGCATAGGGATCTCTGATGGTCCGTCCAATCTTGCAGGACTCTTGACACCACCAACTGGTCCACAAAACCTTTGTCTCACCCCTGTCCTCAGGTGTTCATGCCGTCATCTTTCTCCCTGCTGGTCCCTGGCCTCCTATTTTCTCCAGAGCACTTTCTTAGGCTGTTTTACTTCCGCATCAGCACCCCTCCCCGCTGCTATATCCGAGGCTTATGGTCTCAGTTTCAACGACGAAAGCAAAATGCTACTCACAGTACCTAGGTTCACATGAGGGAGCAGTTTTTCTGAGCCTGTATTCACACTAGAGAAGACTCAGGTTTTGTGTCAACCTCTCCGCCCCTGCAAAGGAGTGATGCTCTCTCTCCCCACGTGACTCCCCAGCCCTGGTCAGTCAGAACCCTCATGCAGGCCTTCCTTCCTCAATCACAACCTGGTTGAGAATGACTTTTTAATATTAGTGATTTACAACTTAGTATGAATTGAGGCCCAGGCCCTCCCTCCCTTCTAGAAGCACTTGGATTTGAAGTGCTGTCTCTTGGTATGGAATGAAGCACAGTCGACCTTGCATCTTGTTCAAGGAATTTACAATAGC
The DNA here is from genome assembly GCA_022376925.1 of Tragulus kanchil. Classification (NCBI taxonomy): domain Eukaryota; kingdom Metazoa; phylum Chordata; class Mammalia; order Artiodactyla; family Tragulidae; genus Tragulus; species Tragulus kanchil. The sequence continues at coordinate 91,635,585 of JAIOJX010000001.1, read as the reverse complement.
CTCACGGTTTTCCTTGGGGAGCCAGCTTTACGTTCATAAATAAGGATTTAAATAGATTGGGACTCACCATGGGTGAGATACTGACTGCCTCCAACACCAGCTCAAAGAGGCAGCTGAAAACAGAAAGGATTAGTCAACAATCTGATATTTCCAAGTAATCCCACCTACTTAGTGGTGGGTAGAAATCGTCTTCAGCCTGGGTCTTTACAAAGGTCATTTTTTGTTTTTTTTTCAAAATGCAGTAACAGCAGAGAAAAGTCGGGGTAGAGAGACAGACTTCGTGTCCCAAATTAGCAACACAGTTCCCATTAAGTGTGTTTCTGTGAGAAGCAAAACCCAGTGGTCATGGGCAAGTGTGTGGCCCCAGCCTGTCAGAGCTATTGATTGACTGCTCGCAATATTGCAGGTGATTTAAAGAGTTCCCCACCACCTTGTTTGTTTAATGTCACCTCCATATGAGAATGTCAGCCTCTGACGTGTTTGACTTCTCCACAGGACAAATGCCAAGCCACGTGCGGTTGTCCCATCGACATAGATTGTTCCTTACTCTCCATAACGACGGCAATGACAATTTCAAAATGCTTAATTTAAAAGAAGCACTGACTAAATCCTTGGCCCTTTCCTGATCGGTGGCATAACGGAGATTCTGGCACTGGGCTGAGGAAAGCCAGCCTATTCGCTTTTCTTATCTATACGTCTTTATCTTCCAAATCCTTGTCACACTTTAGTGCTCCTCAGAGCCGAGCCACTGCTGTTGGCTGAGACAGCTGGTGGGGGCAGGGAGCGGGTGCAGAGTCAGAGCCGAGACTGTCTGGGGCCAGAGGCCAATCTTGGCCAGCCCAAGACAAACACAGACTAGAGATAAAAGAGGGAAAGCGGGAAACAGAGCCAGAGCCGACAGAGACAACAGCCATAGAGAATAAACAGCACAGGGGACTGGGAAAGCCAAGATCTAGGCGGTGGGGAGAGGAGGGTGTGGCAGAGGAGGGGAAGGCAGGGAGGGAGGCTGCGAGGCTTAGGCTGTGGAGCAAAATGGACAGAAGAGAGAAAGATGGGGACCAGAAGCCTGGCAAGGGAGTAGGGAAGAAGAGCTTGGAAGACAAACGGGATGGAAAGAAGAAAGACTAGGAGGGAGAAAATAGGGGGGGAAGGGAAAAGTAGAGGCAGCCTGGCCATCATAATCGCCCAGTGAATACCCAACCACAGACACACTGATTTGATGGAACAAAAATCCAACCTACACAGCCACAGGCAGCACGCCAGTGGCCCTGCACCCCGATCCACGCCGGCCAGTAAGGCCTTCCATGCGGGATGACAGGATTGCAGAAATCTACATGTGCTTCCTCCCCCGAAGCAGCCCGCTCCTCCGATACGCCACCCTTCCCCACGTCATCCTGCGCCCTCTTTTCCCACTACAGAATCTAAGACCTTTCAGCTGGCCGAGCCAGAGGCGGGGGTCCTAAGCGAATGCCTTTCCCAGACACAAGGCCCCGCGGCCTAAAGGGCTCCCAAGGCAAACTTACCTCCCCAAAGGCGGAAGACCGACTCACAGGTGGTGGCCTCCCATTACCAACAGTGTCATGGTTTGGAATGTTCATGATCAGCCAAGGACCTGGTTAAGAGATATAAAAGGCTTTTTTTTCACCGTTACCTAATCTTGTTTCTTATGATTTTTTTTTTTTTTTGGTATGTTGTACAGCAGTATAATTTTTCACTTATTTATTCCATCAGTAGATAGGGCTTGTACCATGTACAATGGTTCCATTTCAGAAAATAATAATAAAAAAATTCAAATCATGAGAAAAAAAAATCCAACCTAGGTTGGTATGTTGTTGAAACATGGTAACTTTTTTGGCACTTTTTGAGCAGATAGACGTAGGGAGAAACTCAGTTCAGACTTAAATTCAAGATAGTATTTTTAATGCAGTATGTTCAAACGCTGATGTAAAAAAAAAAGTTTTTATATATAACTGGACTAATGGTTCTCAACGAGGGTGGGATTTTGCTCCCCAAGGGACACTGACCATGTCTGGAAACACCTGAGATTGTCGCGCTGATGGTGGGGTGGTGTGGGTGCAACGGCCACCAAGTCGGCAAAGGCCAGATGCTACTCAACAGTCTACAATGCATGAGAGAGTTTCCATGACAAAAATGTACCCCCCGCCCATGGCCGCAAGGTTGAGGCTGAGAATGGACTGGCAACATCAGCATCAGCAGAGCCCACCCTGGACCTCTGGGACCAAAAACTCTTAGGGTAAAGAAAGAAAGAAAAAAAAAAAAAAAAACTCTGAGGGTACCCAGCACTCTCCGCTTTCACCAGCCTTCCCCATGATTCTGATGCCAGCTAAAGGTTCAAGAATTCTGCCCCAGGGCTACACTCTCCAGTATACTAGTCATGAATAAACAATTATTTTCATTAATTAAAACAAAATTAAAAATTCAGATCCTTGGTCCCACGAAGACCATTTCAAGCACTGAGTGGCTACACGTAGCTAATGGTTGCCATATTGGACAGTGCTGACATAGACTCTGCCTATCACTACAGAAAGTTCTAGAGCTCTCTTCAACAAGCTTTACTCATGGACAGGGAAAGCTGACGAACACTTAGGCTGAGGAAGATTTCTTACCATCTCTACAAAGGGCTCCCAAGGCAAACTTACCTCCCCAAAGGCGGAAGACCGACTCACAGGTGGTGGCCTCCCATTACCAACAGTGTCATGGTTTGGAATGTTCATGATCAGCCAAGGACCTGGTTAAGAGATATAAAAGGCTTTTTTTTCACCGTTACCTAATCTTGTTTCTTATGATTTTTTTTTTTTTTTGGTATGTTGTACAGCAGTATAATTTTTCACTTATTTATTCCATCAGTAGATAGGGCTTGTACCATGTACAATGGTTCCATTTCAGAAAATAATAATAAAAAAATTCAAATCATGAGAAAAAAAAATCCAACCTAGGTTGGTATGTTGTTGAAACATGGTAACTTTTTTGGCACTTTTTGAGCAGATAGACGTAGGGAGAAACTCAGTTCAGACTTAAATTCAAGATAGTATTTTTAATGCAGTATGTTCAAACGCTGATGTAAAAAAAAAGTTTTTATATATAACTGGACTAATGGTTCTCAACGAGGGTGGGATTTTGCTCCCCAAGGGACACTGACCATGTCTGGAAACACCTGAGATTGTCGCGCTGATGGTGGGGTGGTGTGGGTGCAACGGCCACCAAGTCGGCAAAGGCCAGATGCTACTCAACAGTCTACAATGCATGAGAGAGTTTCCATGACAAAAATGTACCCCCCGCCCATGGCCGCAAGGTTGAGGCTGAGAATGGACTGGCAACATCAGCATCAGCAGAGCCCACCCTGGACCTCTGGGACCAAAAACTCTTAGGGTAAAGAAAGAAAGAAAAAAAAAAAAAAAAACTCTGAGGGTACCCAGCACTCTCCGCTTTCACCAGCCTTCCCCATGATTCTGATGCCAGCTAAAGGTTCAAGAATTCTGCCCCAGGGCTACACTCTCCAGTATACTAGTCATGAATAAACAATTATTTTCATTAATTAAAACAAAATTAAAAATTCAGATCCTTGGTCCCACGAAGACCATTTCAAGCACTGAGTGGCTACACGTAGCTAATGGTTGCCATATTGGACAGTGCTGACATAGACTCTGCCTATCACTACAGAAAGTTCTAGAGCTCTCTTCAACAAGCTTTACTCATGGACAGGGAAAGCTGACGAACACTTAGGCTGAGGAAGATTTCTTACCGTCTCTACACAGGAGCATTCCGAGGCTGAGCTACAGAAGAGACAGAACTGTGTGGGATGTCTGAAAGAGCCCTGGACTGAGGCTAACAGGACAAAAGTTGAATCTCAGTGTCATTTTTACAAGAGTGTGACACTGGACAAACCACCTGCCATATGTAAACTTCCGTTCTCCATCCGCACAATGGGACACTGTGTCTTCCTGCCTGGTGGATCAGTTTGAGGAGGGAACACTAGACGCCTGAATAAACACCTACTAACTGTCTCTGGCACGGCCCATTAAAAGATTAGTTACTCATTCACATCACGATCACGGTGTCAGTATTTCTGTCCATGGGCGCTCATGGGGGCTCCTTGGACAGTTTGGGGAAATCTAAGGGGTGCTTCTCAGAAAAAGGCTCGTAAATGCATAAAATAAAATTATAAAGAAAACCAATTACATTGAAATGTAGTTATCAAGATAAAAAACCCCTCAGTCATGATATGTGATCTATATGCTTCTTTATTAACGCAGCAATTAATAAGACAGAGTGGTAGGTCTAATAACTGTTGTAATTTCTAAGAAATGATAAGTGAAAATGATATTTTGGGATATGCATAACAATGGTAATATGATATGAAACGTCTATGATTTCTACTGGAGACAAGGTCTCAGGGAACACTAATACTACCGTGGTTTGTTACCTATATTCGTAATGGAAGGAGATGCTAAATTTCATTAGAAAGTTAGTGGAAATAAAGAAGTGGTTTCTTTCTCCCCATCCAAGATCACAGTCTGACAGCTTTGGAACCTTTGGCGCGGTGGCCCCAGGTCCCCTCCACCCAGTGACCTCCTCCTGTGGGTAGACACTGAGCAAAGGTAGACGGAGGGAAGGGTGACGAGGACGCTTGGGGCCGGGCCTGGACGTGGCAGTGTGCATCTCTGCCCTCACTCCGTTGGCCAGAAGTACCTCACTCCCATGGGGTGGGTACGACACTGCCAGGAAGGAGGTCCCTGAGATGGATAGGGCACTTGGGGTCTTCAATTCATTGGACAGTGCTGACATAGACTCTGCCTATCACTACAGAAAGTTCTAGAGCTCTCTTCAACAAGCTTTACTCATGGACAGGGAAAGCTGACGAACACTTAGGCTGAGGAAGATTTCTTACCGTCTCTACACAGGAGCATTCCGAGGCTGAGCTACAGAAGAGACAGAACTGTGTGGGATGTCTGAAAGAGCCCTGGACTGAGGCTAACAGGACAAAAGTTGAATCTCAGTGTCATTTTTACAAGAGTGTGACACTGGACAAACCACCTGCCATATGTAAACTTCCGTTCTCCATCCGCACAATGGGACACTGTGTCTTCCTGCCTGGTGGATCAGTTTGAGGAGGGAACACTAGACGCCTGAATAAACACCTACTAACTGTCTCTGGCACGGCCCATTAAAAGATTAGTTACTCATTCACATCACGATCACGGTGTCAGTATTTCTGTCCATGGGCGCTCATGGGGGCTCCTTGGACAGTTTGGGGAAATCTAAGGGGTGCTTCTCAGAAAAAGGCTCGTAAATGCATAAAATAAAATTATAAAGAAAACCAATTACATTGAAATGTAGTTATCAAGATAAAAAACCCCTCAGTCATGATATGTGATCTATATGCTTCTTTATTAACGCAGCAATTAATAAGACAGAGTGGTAGGTCTAATAACTGTTGTAATTTCTAAGAAATGATAAGTGAAAATGATATTTTGGGATATGCATAACAATGGTAATATGATATGAAACGTCTATGATTTCTACTGGAGACAAGGTCTCAGGGAACACTAATACTACCGTGGTTTGTTACCTATATTCGTAATGGAAGGAGATGCTAAATTTCATTAGAAAGTTAGTGGAAATAAAGAAGTGGTTTCTTTCTCCCCATCCAAGATCACAGTCTGACAGCTTTGGAACCTTTGACGCAGTGGCCCCCAGGTCCCCTCCACCCAGTGACCTCCTCCCCTGTGGGTAGACACTGAGCAAAGGTAGACGGAGGGAAGGGTGACGAGGGACGCTTGCGGGGCCGGGCCTGGACGTGGCAGTGTGCATCTCTGCCCTCACTCCGTTGGCCAGAAGTACTCTCACACATCCACCTGGATGCCAGGGGGCTGAGAAGTGGCATCTGACACTGTGCCAGGAAGGAGGGTCCCTGAGATGGATAGGGCACTTGGGGTCTCTGTGCCATCTAGTTACCTCAAAACTCAAATAAGAAAATGGATATGAAAGTACTATCAAAGCGAAAAAGAGTTTGACTTTCTGAGATACACTCATCATGAGAACTGGAATTGATGGGGGCAGGGAGACTTCCTCCAGTAGAGAGCTGGACAGACCAGTGAGGGGAGCCGTGTGAGGGCGATCCCAAGAGGTGAGGTCCCAGCCTTAACACCAAGGCCACCCCTGCACCATTTCCATCCCAGACAGCACCTCCCACCCCTGCCCTCCACCACCCCTCTGAAAAAAAGCAAAACCAGAAAAGTTCCAGGACTTTAGTCCTGGGGTGGCCCACCTCCCTCGGACATTCACATCCAGGCCTGGCAGGCCCCCAGGAGGGAGGTAACAAAATTAAAAATAGCCTCTCCCCCAAGGAAAAAAATTAAAAATAGATTCCAACCCGCATGAAAATTTGGGTGGAAAGAAAGGAAAGGAAAACAAAATGAATCATCTTTATGTGTTTTGCTGAGTGAGAGTCCGTTACCATGGCTACGGGGCCCGTGTGCTGGCCTGGTCTTTTCCAGCAAGTTCAAGGCCCACCGAGGAGCCAATAGGGGAGGCCCCATCACCAATATGTTATAACCATTGGACCTGTGATCCCCCAATGCCGTGGCTGCCACCAAGCAGGTCATATTAATGACTGTCATAGTCAAGTTCGTGTTTCCTTCCATTGTGATCTGTCTATAGCAGTAATTGAGCAAACGAAAGAACTTGTGTAGGTCTCCTGGGAGTTTAGGGAAATCTGGCCTGGTTTTGCAATCTAGACAGTCAAGAAAGGTTATGTGAACTTGTGGAGGAGCCAAGTCTTAAATCACAGAGTGGGAAAGTCAGTGTTCCAGCCAGCCACTGTCAGCCTTCCTGGTGGGCTTGCTGGCATGTTACAGAAAAAGCCCCAAGAAGGCAAGGAAAGAGGAGAGGATGGACCGACCAGGCTGATGGTCTCAGGAGCTGGTGAAACACACAGGACTGTGGTCCCATCCCTAGGGCAGGTGATCCACTCCGTGAACAGTCTCCCAGATTAGGAAGGGCTGGATTGACAAGGTCGCTTCTCAGAACTGGTTTCAGGCCTGACCCCCAAACTGGAGAAGATAGCTCTGGGCTTTGGGCAGGCCTCTTATCTCGTATTCACCTTGGTAAAACAACAGCGTTCTGCCTGAAGAAAACCCACTCGCTTAAAAATCTAAATTTTACAAAATAAATAAGTTGAAGACGGGAGGAAAATGGAGCCTCATTCTGTAAAGAATTCTTCACTTGAAAATAATTGGCCTGGAAATGTTCCACATAGGAATACAGGGAGCTGAGATAATTCAATGCAACATCTGATCCTAGACTAGACCCTATCCCAGAGAGGGAAATGCTATTAAAAGCATGATTGGGCCAATTGATAAAATGAGACTATAAATGGTAGATTAGATTAAAAGACTGTATTGATAAATTTACTGAAGTTGGTAACTCTATTGTCCGGCGGTTATATAAGAAAATATTCTTGAGAAATACTGACATATTTCACAGCAAAGGTCTGGGATGCATGCAAACTACCTTCAAAGTATACAGAAAAAATTATACAGAAAGAGAGAGAGGATACACAAGTGATAAAGCAGATGTGATCAAATTTAAAACATTGAAGAACAGGTGACTATAGATAGTGTGTAGCTGCTGTTTGTGCTATCATCATTTTTGCCACGTTTCTGTCATGTCGGAAATTCTTTCCAATGAAAAAATTTTACAATTGACTTCGATTTCCTTTTACTTGGCACATGAGATTTTAGCATGTGGGATCTTAGTTCCCTGACCAGGGATTGAACCCATGGCCCCGTCATTGAACGTACAGTCTTAACCCCCGGACCGCCAGGGAAATCCCTTTGAGTTCCTTTTAAATACACAATCAATCTTGTCCATGTGTTTAAGTATCATTTAATTCTGCAAAATTCTATTTACACTCAACTTTTCAGGGACAACTCTGGTATGTGAAACTCAAATACATCTGGGATTATATTCCTTCCATCTTTCAGATATAACAAATGGACTCAAGACCAGGGTTGTCCAGTAGACATCTCTATAATGATGGAAATGGCCTGTATCTGCATTGTCCAATACCATGACTAATAGCCACATATGACTACTAAGCATCTGAAATGAGACTAGTCCTGCCGCAGATGAGCTATCAGTGTAAAATACACACCAGGTCTCAAAGACACAGTGTGAAAAAAGAACAGTATATTTTCCATATAGCAGGTTCGATATATCAATAAAGTTCATCACTTTTTTTTTTTGTACTTGAACATGGTGATTAGAAAACTTTACATTATTTACACGGCTCACGTCTATGGCTGAATTTTTATTTCCATTGGACTGTACTATTCTAGAAAGTCCTGAAAGGTAGGCTGGTTCTGACTTGGCCTGTGGCTGAGGCGGCCAGCCTCTTCTGGCCTGGGTACTCTGGCATAGGGAATACTCATGGCTGACTTGAGGATGTTCAAGTAGCTAGATCCTTCAGAGCTTGAGAATTGAATATCTAGGTGAGGGAAGGGCTTGGTGGAAAACTGTTCTAAGTTGAGACACCATCTTACAGAGATGAGGTTTTATTCAAAGTCCTTACAAGATGAGACCAGAGAGCTAGCTTGCCTTCTCTTGCCATGTGAAAACGCAAGGAGAAGCTGGCAGTCCACAGTCCAGAAAGAGCCCTCCCCAGACCCAACCATGCTGACATCCTGATCTTGGCCTTCCAGCCTCCAGAACTGTGAGAAAGAAACGTCTGCTTTCATAAGCTACCCAGTCCATGATGCTTTGTTATAGCTACCTAAATTGACTAATCCAGCAATGAAAGTGTTAGTCACTCAGTTGTGTCCAACTCTGCAACCACATGGACTGCAGCCCACCAGGTTTCTCAGTCCATGGGATTTCCCAGGCAAGAATACTGGAGTGTGTTGTCATTTTCTCCTCTAGGGGATCTTCCCCACCCAGAGATCAAACCCAGGTCTCCTGCATTGCAGACAGATTCTTTACCGTCTGAGCCACCAGGGAAACTCTCTGGATAGGAATGTGATCTTATAGGAGGGCCCTCTGGGAAGTGCCCTAATCCAAATCAAGTCTGTAAATGATCATTCTGGGAGTGTTCCGTAGTGTGTGGTTGAGCTATATTTCTACCACTATTGAATGTTACCAAAGCAATCACTCAAGTCTCTGTTCCTTTCAGCCAGAGGAGCATGACCAACAGCTGCCAACCACAGAAGAAGACAGGACCTCACCAAGGACAGTCTCAGTGTGGCTGATTATATTTTCAAAAGACGCCCATGTTATAATACCATGTGATGGAGGTGAAGACTGCTAAAGCTGGTTTAACTCCTCCCTGCCTGCAGTCTCTTCCCGCCACGACCTCTGAGGACACACAGTTTTCCTACCTGCGAACTCGCGCAGACTCGCGGACTCATGTCAGCACCAGCCCCTCCCCTGGCCACACCCAGCTACTTAAGGTCTGTCCCCTCCCACCATCTTCCCTTCCTCTTGGACTCCTCTCTCGTTCAGAGGCCCCTCTTGAAACTCTCTCTGACCCTCTTTGCTCTCTTTCTGCTCGCCTCTCTCTCTGGGTCATGTCTGTGTAGCTAGATCCCTCATGGTGGCTCCTATCTAGGCCCAATATCAATAAACCTGATCCTGCCTGGAATCCCTGCCTCTGCCTCTTTTATCACACCTTTCTCCCACCATGTCTTCTCCCAGTACCTTGTGCTTTCCATCAGAGGTGGAGTCTGTCCCATGACTAGTCTCACCAACTGTGTTCAGCAGAAGTGACATTATGTGACTTCTAAGGTTAGGTTCTAAAAACATACAGCTTCCACTTGGCTCTCTTGAGACACTGGTCCTTGGAACCCAGTCGCCATGCTGTAAGGAAGTGCAAGCTACACAGACAGGCCACAGCCAGCTAAGATCTCAGCTGACAACCAGCATCAGCCACCAGACTCACGAGTGCATGAGCTTTCAGGTGATTCCAGCCCCAGGTTCTCAGTCGTCTACCTAAGGCTCCAGGCATTATGAAGCAGAGACCTTTTAATGTCCATTTTCGTTCGGGGAAGATCAAACCCAGGTCTCCTGCATTGCAGACAGATTCTTTACCGTCTGAGCCACCAGGGAAACTCTCTGGATAGGAATGTGATCTTATAGGAGGGCCCTCTGGGAAGTGCCCTAATCCAAATCAAGTCTGTAAATGATCATTCTGGGAGTGTTCCGTAGTGTGTGGTTGAGCTATATTTCTACCACTATTGAATGTTACCAAAGCAATCACTCAAGTCTCTGTTCCTTTCAGCCAGAGGAGCATGACCAACAGCTGCCAACCACAGAAGAAGACAGGACCTCACCAAGGACAGTCTCAGTGTGGCTGATTATATTTTCAAAAGACGCCCATGTTATAATACCATGTGATGGAGGTGAAGACTGCTAAAGCTGGTTTAACTCCTCCCTGCCTGCAGTCTCTTCCCGCCACGACCTCTGAGGACACACAGTTTTCCTACCTGCGAACTCGCGCAGACTCGCGGACTCATGTCAGCACCAGCCCCTCCCCTGGCCACACCCAGCTACTTAAGGTCTGTCCCCTCCCACCATCTTCCCTTCCTCTTGGACTCCTCTCTCGTTCAGAGGCCCCTCTTGAAACTCTCTCTGACCCTCTTTGCTCTCTTTCTGCTCGCCTCTCTCTCTGGGTCATGTCTGTGTAGCTAGATCCCTCATGGTGGCTCCTATCTAGGCCCAATATCAATAAACCTGATCCTGCCTGGAATCCCTGCCTCTGCCTCTTTTATCACACCTTTCTCCCACCATGTCTTCTCCCAGTACCTTGTGCTTTCCATCAGAGGTGGAGTCTGTCCCATGACTAGTCTCACCAACTGTGTTCAGCAGAAGTGACATTATGTGACTTCTAAGGTTAGGTTCTAAAAACATACAGCTTCCACTTGGCTCTCTTGAGACACTGGTCCTTGGAACCCAGTCGCCATGCTGTAAGGAAGTGCAAGCTACACAGACAGGCCACAGCCAGCTAAGATCTCAGCTGACAACCAGCATCAGCCACCAGACTCACGAGTGCATGAGCTTTCAGGTGATTCCAGCCCCCAGGTTCTCAGTCGTCTACCTAAGGCTCCAGGCATTATGAAGCAGAGACTAGTCATTTCTGCTCTGTTTTGTCAGAATTGCTGACCCACGGAATTGGTGAGTATAATAATGGTTTGTTTCTGTTATGCTACTATGTGTGCAGGTAGTTCGTGTTGCAGTCATGGTACTAAAACACCCTGAATGCGGCCAAAATTGTTCAGGCAGTACAGAAGGAAGGCAACAGTTGCAATGCATTCTGGGGCATGGGGGTGGGGCTTAAGCAGTAGCCACTTATCACCTGCCTCTCACACACCATGGAGCACATACCAGCTGCTATCCTGCTGTGAGCTTAGTATTTAGCAGCTGGTAGATTGGGTTTTCTAGAATTATCAGTGGCATGGGCAACTTTGTAGAGGAAAGAGTCAAATAAAATGCAGAACAGATTTAAACGCGCTAAGTTTGACATTAAATAGGTGTTAAAATATGTGTCATCTATATTGCCTTTCAGCGCTAGAGAACCCCAATCATGACAATAATTAATCTAATGGCTTGATTTATTGCTATTCTTCCTCAGCATAGTATTTATTTCATTATTTTAAAATGTTTGAATCACCCAGGCAGGCTGGCAAAGGTGAAAGATTGCAAGGAATGTTCTGCCAGGAAGTTTAAAAAAGAGAGAGAGAAAAAAAAGACACGATTTATAAAATTAGTAACATCAAGCAAAAGCAACTGTCCATATACTTTAAAAATAAACTGACTCTAGGCAATCTTGGAGGTGAGGTCAATTAAAAAAAAAAAAAAAGTATAGAAGAAATGAAAAGCTGAATCATGTAGGTGGTGAGATGGTGTCGTCTTTGGAATCAGTAGCTCATGTCTCCGGACCTGGCCTCCGCCTGCTAATATACCTGCTAATATGCTAAGTACCCCCAGAAAACAACAGCGTTGCTGGCCTTTCCAGCTCAGGTCACATGTGGGTGTTGGGGGCTGGCAGGGCCAGGTGCAGCCACCCATAGGCACACACTTCCTTCTCATCCTGCCAGGTGAGAAAGGACCCCTCTTGCCCAAACAAAAAGCCCTCTAGTCAGCCCCAGGTTCTCAGTCGTCTACCTAAGGCTCCAGGCATTATGAAGCAGAGACTAGTCATTTCTGCTCTGTTTTGTCAGAATTGCTGACCCAGAATTGGTGGGTATAATAATGGTTTGTTTCTGTTATGCTACTATGTGTGCAGGTAGTTCGTGTTGCAGTCATGGTACTAAAACACCCTGAATGCGGCCAAAATTGTTCAGGCAGTACAGAAGGAAGGCAACAGTTGCAATGCATTCTGGGGCATGGGGGTGGGGCTTAAGCAGTAGCCACTTATCACCTGCCTCTCACACACCATGGAGCACATACCAGCTGCTATCCTGCTGTGAGCTTAGTATTTAGCAGCTGGTAGATTGGGTTTTCTAGAATTATCAGTGGCATGGGCAACTTTGTAGAGGAAAGAGTCAAATAAAATGCAGAACAGATTTAAACGCGCTAAGTTTGACATTAAATAGGTGTTAAAATATGTGTCATCTATATTGCCTTTCAGCGCTAGAGAACCCCAATCATGACAATAATTAATCTAATGGCTTGATTTATTGCTATTCTTCCTCAGCATAGTATTTATTTCATTATTTTAAAATGTTTGAATCACCCAGGCAGGCTGGCAAAGGTGAAAGATTGCAAGGAATGTTCTGCCAGGAAGTTTAAAAAAGAGAGAGAGAAAAAAAAGACACGATTTATAAAATTAGTAACATCAAGCAAAAGCAACTGTCCATATACTTTAAAAATAAACTGACTCTAGGCAATCTTGGAGGTGAGGTCAATTAAAAAAAAAAAAAAAGTATAGAAGAAATGAAAAGCTGAATCATGTAGGTGGTGAGATGGTGTCGTCTTTGGAATCAGTAGCTCATGTCTCCGGACCTGGCCTCCGCCTGCTAATATACCTGCTAATATGCTAAGTACCCCCAGAAAACAACAGCGTTGCTGGCCTTTCCAGCTCAGGTCACATGTGGGTGTTGGGGGCTGGCAGGGCCAGGTGCAGCCACCCATAGGCACACACTTCCTTCTCATCCTGCCAGGTGAGAAAGGACCCCTCTTGCCCAAACAAAAAGCCCTCTAGTCAGCCCACTAAAGAGAGCCACTGGGTTAAGACAAGAAAGGAGGAGCAGGAACATGCCCTCCCAGAGAAGGGTAAGTCTGGAAAGATAGGACAGAAAAAGCCAAAAGTCATCATTTTCTTGAGGCAGAGGAAAAATGCTGGGAACTCACAGGGGTGTTCTGACCCCAGTCTCATTTCATGCCATCCTCCCGACAAGCGTATGAAGGAGATCCTTGTAATCCCCATATTACAGACCAGGAAACAGAAGACATAGGTCAAATTTCCCAAGACCACAAACATTAGAAAACAATAATAATCAGATACTAATAACTACTACTTTTAAGCCTTTACTATGGTCCCAATAAGTATTCCGAACAGTTTCACTTGTATTACGTGGCTATTGTTATATGCATTGTGCAGATGAGAAGAGTGAAACTGAGATCATTTGCCAAAATATATATATATATAAAGATCCTCCCCCTTCCACCAAATTATTCCCAGGTTGTTTCTTCAGTCCAAGAGGGCTGCACCAGGGGTGTAAATGAGGCAGCCCCTGGCGAGGCACCTGGGGGAGGCGGACCCCACTAATGGGTATAACGAAGAGAATATGTCCCCATGGAGACGAAGCGGCAGCAGCGTCTCTGTGGATGGCGGGGCCCGGGGATTCACAGCCTAATGAACTAGATCATGAAATCTCATTTGCCTGTTCGATAGCTTCTGTGATGCGCTCAGGTTCACTTAGGACGAAAAGAAAAGGGGGGCTGAGAAAGGGCTCATTTTGCGTACTTTCAAAGCATGGGAAGATTGATGAGGAGAGGGGTCTCAGGGGGTCCGCCCGGGAGGCAGGCGAGGCTAAGGCAGCAGGGAGGCCTGAACGCCCACACCAACAGCCCGATGGATGTCCTATGCAAGCCATCACCAGCCCACCCGCTGGCGTGGAGCAGGGCTCTCTGTCGATAACTCATAATTTAATTTACTGAGAAAGCAGCTACGCACATCCTCCTGCAATCCCCCAGCAGGAGGATGCTGTAGGAAAGTGGTCAGGGGACCCCACAGAGCCATGCTTCTCAAACTACCTGTGGTAAGGCACCAGTTTTTTTTTTATTTGTTTGTTTTCCCAACCTGTCACGGACAAGTTTCTGCTAAAATACAACAAGAACAAAAATGAATTACTTAGGAAAAAATGAAATTAAAAAAGCTTCAAGCTTTAGTATTTGCATTCAACCAATGCAAAATGACTTTGTCATCATGTTCAGTTTCTAAATTTTTGTTCTCAGTTTCTGTCAGTTACAGGTTAACAAACTCTTATTTGAGTAGCCCTGCCGCAAAGGACTCTGGGATGGTTGGCCAGAGCCTCCCAGAGGCTGAGACACCTGGGAGAAGGAGGAGATCTCTGAGCAAAGGGTTTGACAGGACAGGAATACATGATGGCCCCTCATTGAGTATTTGTTGTTGTTTAGCCGCTCAACCGTGTCCAACTCTTTGTGACCCCATGAACAACACAGCCCACCAGGGTCCTCTGTCCATTGGATTTCCCAGGCAAGAATATCGGAATGGGTTGCCATTTCTTTCCCCAAGGGATCTTCCCAACCCAGGGATCCAACCCACATCTCCTGCAAGTCTCCTGCACTGCAGGCAGATTCTTGACCACTGAGCCACCAGGGACTCCCTGCTTATCACACTTTCACTTATGACCTATTCCTGAGGGAAGGGGCCAGGACGGGTATTACATTTTTTCTCCACAAAGGGGCTCAACCAAGGCTCAGGGCAGTATGGGACTTAATTCAAGTTCACAAGAATTTGTGAAGGCCAGACCTTCCTCCTCGTTTCCAGGTTTCTCATTCTGACGAGAGAACACCATTGTTTCTACAAGGGCACCCAAGGAAAATCTCTGCAGAGGACCCTCCTTTCTGCTATTGCTAACAGTTTTAGTGGGAGTTTCTCAGAGTCTTCCTAACTCTCATACCTGCCTTCCTCCACCCCTCTTCCATGAGGAATGGGAGTCCCAACCTCCTCCCAAAGGAGAGAGTAGACCAGATGCCCAAATAAGAAAACCTTGTAGGCAATAAGAACCTTGAGACCCACCTCAGTGGTTTCCTCTCACCTGCTGTAGAAAGTGGTCAGGGGACCCCACAGAGCCATGCTTCTCAAACTACCTGTGGTAAGGCACCAGTTTTTTTTTTATTTGTTTGTTTTCCCAACCTGTCACGGACAAGTTTCTGCTAAAATACAACAAGAACAAAATGAATTACTTAGGAAAAATGAAATTAAAAAGCTTCAAGCTTTAGTATTTGCATTCAACCAATGCAAAATGACTTTGTCATCATGTTCAGTTTCTAAATTTTTGTTCTCAGTTTCTGTCAGTTACAGGTTAACAAACTCTTATTTGAGTAGCCCTGCCGCAAAGGACTCTGGGATGGTTGGCCAGAGCCTCCCAGAGGCTGAGACACCTGGGAGAAGGAGGAGATCTCTGAGCAAAGGGTTTGACAGGACAGGAATACATGATGGCCCCTCATTGAGTATTTGTTGTTGTTTAGCGCTCAACCGTGTCCAACTCTTTGTGACCCCATGAACAACACAGCCCACCAGGGTCCTCTGTCCATTGGATTTCCCAGGCAAGAATATCGGAATGGGTTGCCATTTCTTTCCCCAAGGGATCTTCCCAACCCAGGGATCCAACCCACATCTCCTGCAAGTCTCCTGCACTGCAGGCAGATTCTTGACCACTGAGCCACCAGGGACTCCCTGCTTATCACACTTTCACTTATGACCTATTCCTGAGGGAAGGGGCCAGGACGGGTATTACATTTTTTCTCCACAAAGGGGCTCAACCAAGGCTCAGGGCAGTATGGGACTTAATTCAAGTTCACAAGAATTTGTGAAGGCCAGACCTTCCTCCTCGTTTCCAGGTTTCTCATTCTGACGAGAGAACACCATTGTTTCTACAAGGGCACCCAAGGAAAATCTCTGCAGAGGACCCTCCTTTCTGCTATTGCTAACAGTTTTAGTGGGAGTTTCTCAGAGTCTTCCTAACTCTCATACCTGCCTTCCTCCACCCCTCTTCCATGAGGAATGGGAGTCCCAACCTCCTCCCCAAAGGAGAGAGTAGACCAGATGCCCAAATAAGAAAACCTTGTAGGCAATAAGAACCTTGAGACCCACCTCAGTGGTTTCCTCTCACCTGCAAATTGTACCTCCTGAAACTGAAAGGGCACCCAGAATCATTGGAATCTGGACCTTCGGAGCTCTTAGTCCCTCCTCCTGCTGGCTGGGCCTGTCTTTCTTTTTTTTTTTTTTTTTTTTTTAAGATTTATTTATTTATTTATTTTGGGCGGGGGGTCGGGTTGGGGAGGGAGGGGAGCGGGCAGGCCACTTCTATTGGTCTTTCATTTCTGTGTTTTCATCCGTTTTTGTTCTTCGGCTCCTGCGGGCCTCCTATTGCGGTGGCATCTGTTGTTGCAGAGCACCGCCTCTGGGCACATGCGCTCCAGAGCTCCGGCTCGGTAATTGGACACATCAGTCCAGCTGCTCCGCGGCACGTGGGATCTTCCCAGGCCAGGGATCGAACCAGCGCCCCTTGCACTGCAAGGCGGTGTCCTTATCCACTGGACCACCAGGGGAAGCCCTGGGCCTGTCTTTCATACCACACTCACAAGACTCTGTGCAACCCTCTTCCCCAACCACACCATCCACAAGCCCACACTACAAATATAAGGACCTCCCTCTCCTGGCTCAGTGGCCGCCAGCAACAGAAACAACTACTTTGGCCAATGACGCTTTTACCAGTAGATGTCACTGCAGCCTGACCTCAGGTTACCAAAAACAAGCCATTAATTTCAGGTTTTGAAGCTCTGTGAGGACAACGGACAAACAGGCACCCAGAAGATAGAATCTTTTGACTCTTTTTCTTCTCTTCCCATGTGGCTGACTCGCTATCAGATAGCCAGAAAGGTGCCTTTGATACCTCTGTTTCACCATCTGTAAAATGGGTTTCTTTCCACATGTTCCTTTCCTTCCTTGTGGAGATGCTGGGGGATCCTGGAATGGCTGTGATGTTACAAAGCTAACTGGCTCCCCTCCTCCCAGAATTGTGGTTAGTTTCTCAAACTCGGGTTAAACTGGAGCACCCCAAAGATATCTGCTTTACCTTATATTTCCCTTAACAGGTATCCTGGAACCACCTCCACCAACTCTCGTTTCCATAGTAACAGAAGGGTCCAAAAGGGAAAAAAAAAAGGAAAAGTCTAACAAAATAAGACATCTAAGAGGCATAAACAAAATATGTGATGGTGTGGGAGGCTGTAAACTTTTTATGGCCACCTGTTTGGGAAGACCTGCATAATTCAATCGTGCTCCTGGCATTTGCAAGGGAAGCAATCACCCCAAAGTTGTGGCAATAAAGCCTTTATGGCCCTCCCCCACTCCATGCTGGCAAGTCCGCTTTCTAGGTACAAAGCCCCAGTTTGATAAACTTCCGCTTGTTGCATTTGCATAATGGAAATGAAAGAGATTTTAAACCTGGGCTGTTGGGAGGTATAACTCGCAGCTCTCCTGGAAGTGAATTATGAGCTTGTCTGGGTGGAGGTGGCTGGGGTGGCGGGGCTTGGGGGTGGGGCACCACACCCCATGGACAAGACCGCAGGGTTGGGCAGGGGTACCCGGGAAAAGCTTCTCCCTCCTTCCGACCTGGGGCCCGGCCAGGTTCTGGTTTAAGGTCACAAAACCCTGCATCATAAAGCCTAAGTGCCTTCATGGTGAGCCCACTAGCTGAGGGAGCCTGTCTAGAGCCAGGGTGGGGCAGAAAGGGAGTTGCGACCCAAGCGTGTATCTGATGTTCCTTCCTGTCAGCCCCCGACCCTGCTCCTTTGGAGCCCTCACATTTTCTGGCACCCCTCTCTCACCTGCCATCCATCACCCACCACCCCCACGACTTTTTGCCAAGCGCACCCATTGTGGGCAGCAGGCGCAAGCAGGGAAGTAGCAGCGGAAGCTCTTGGTGCCTTCCCCTCTCAGGAGATTACCGCAGCCCTGCCTGCGCTCAGTGGTAAAAGTTTGAACGTGTCTGCAAAGCTTAATCAAATGCTAATTCCGTGTGGTGAAAGAATTTGCTGGAATCTGCAAGGGAGCTCCTGGCAGCAAGAAAATGCGTTGATTCACTCCCAAATCTGCTTTGCCCAAGCCGGGTGCGATTTAGACTGTAAAGCTGCATTAAATCACAAAGTGCTGTGTGGATCACACAGCCATCCTTTGTGTCGTTAATGAAGGGAAAAACAGGGCTTTATTCTGAAGCTTTGTGTATAATCAGATGCCATGTTGTAAAGCTCTGGAAAACACACCAGAAATCATAATTGGGAAGAAATAAAAGGGTTAGTCCAAAACAGCATATGATTTAAATAAGAAGGAAAAAGAAACTGCCCCCAAGATTTGTGCGTTTCAAGAATCAACTTTTAATTCATTCGCAGGGAGATTACAGAAGGGGAGGAGCAGCCTTTAAAATAGTATGAAAAGCTAGTTTAGATGTAAATGAGAGATAATGGGCTTTCGCCGCCGGGAAATAAGCAAGGGGGCCAAGTTTGTGCCCAGGGAGGGGGAAAGGGGGAGCACCTCTTAGCAGGACCGGCCCTAAAGGCTTGGAGACCCAGAGATGGCGAGAACACGGGCTTTGCGTCCTGGTGGGAGAGAGATGGTTTCACGGCCTAGGGTCTGGTAACTCGCATTCAGAGCAAAAGGAAGGTGCTGGCTGTCCTCGATGGTCCCCAAGGAGTCCAGGGTTTGGCCAGGTTGGGACAGAGGGAGACCCTGATTGGTGCTTTCACACAGAAAATCTTGGTGTGAGCAGTTTGAGGTCGCTAAGGAAGGGGGTTGGGGCTTTTATGCTTGTCTTACAGTCTGGAGTTAAGGAGTGTTGCGTCGAGCCCTCCCCAGTCCTAATTCTCTAATGATTTGCTTATTAGTTCGGATCAGGGAGCCAGCTTCTGGAGAGATGTGAATTGGCATTGATTTAATCCTCTTCCCAGCACGCGCTCCCAGCCCAGGGTGAGGCTGGGAGGGGAGAGGGGGCTGCCAGCAAGAGCAAGAGCGTTCAGGAACAAGTCTCTGCTTCTCCTGCTTGGCTTTGTCTGGTCTCCTTACCATCTGCTCTCAGGCACAGAGCGGGCCGCCAGTGATGAAGCCCAGGGTCTAGTCCTAGCTGAGCTCGGCAGCCTCCTAGGGAAGTGAGGGGTGTGGAGGAGATGCTGGGGAAGGTCCCTCAGCTCAAGCATCTTTCATGAAATAGACTAACGCCATTGGAAAGTTTTGCAGGGGGAAAAATCCTGCCCAATACGACAGAATTCAGTACTCTGTAAGTTGGGTGCTGTTCCAAGTATCATGTCACCATCCTACAGCCTCTCAGGTAGACTTCGTCATTCAGTTAAGTTCAGTCACTCAGTCATGTCTGATTCTTTGTGACCCCATGGCCTGTGGCACGCCAGGTCTCCCTGTCCTTCACCATCTACTGGAGCTCAATCAAACTCATGTCCATTGACTCAGTGATCCCATCCAACCATCTCATCCTCTCATCCCCTTCTCCTTTTCCCTTCAGTGTTTCCCAGCATCAGGGTCTTCTCCAATGAGTCATCTCTTTGCATCAGATGACTAAAGTATTGGAGCTTCAGCATCAATCCTTCCAGTGAATATTCAGGGTTGATTTTCTTTAGGACTGACTGGTTTGATCTCCTTGCTGTCCGAGGGACTCTCAAGAGTCTTCTCCAGCACCACAGTTCAAAGGCATCAGTTCTTCGGTGCTCAGTCTTCTTTATGGTCCATCTCTCACATCCAAACATGACTTTGTCATTATCCATAGTTAACAAGAGAAGAAGCTGAGCCTCACAGAGATTAAGTAACTTGCTTAAGGTCACACAGGTAAAAGGATATGAATTTAGTCTTTACCACCCCACTGTGTGGCTTCATCTGCATCTGAGCTGCTTCAGCTTGCAGGTGCCTTCTTTGTCTTCAACAATCCATCCGTTTGTAAACCATCATCCAGAGCATCATCCTTTTTCCAACTAAGTAACTCAGTGAGAGTCAAGGACTAGGTGTTCTAGAGTTTGCTGCCCAGGCTTCATCCTAGCGACTCCATACACTTTTCTGAACATGGCAAGAGGCACACAATCTAATGGTTGTTTTATTCCAACCCAACCGGCCTAATTATTTTAGTTCCAGCTCCACACCTGTGCTCAGGTGGTCCCCATAACCTACACTACCATTCCTCTCGTCCCCACTTATCTATGGCCCAGCAATGCAACAAGGTTTCCTTTCATCTACTGACAAGTTGATAGTCACCTTGGCCCCACAGTTACATCTCCAATGGAGAGTTCTCTGTTCTGGAGAGCTACGAGGTGTAATTTGTGCTTACTCTTTTTGTCCCCTGTTGGATTAAGCATTTGAGAACTGGAACTGAGTCTTACATGTCTCTCCATTTCTAATTCAACAGTGTCTTGAACATAGTAGGCCCTTGGAAAATATTTGCCAGATGACTGATTAACACAAACTGGGATTATGTTTGTGGTTTCTTTGAAAATCTCTAGTGGATGTCTTTTCAATCCCCATAAAGCCCTGTCACTCATCAAAAGAGACCCAGTACAGAGTTCACCTGCCACGACTCAAAAGATCTCTGGAGTTGCCTAGTCCTAAAGTTAGTTCCAAAAGAGTTAAGCTCCTACCATGTACCCAGGCACTGTGATAGGCCTTGAGGATACTGAAATCAATACAATAGAGGGTCTGCCTCTCCATATAGAGGACTGTAACCACTGTGGGGGTCTCCCTCACTACATGGTAAACCTGGTAAGAACCAGGATCATGTACTGGTTGTGTTCACCATTTTATCTCCAGTGTGTACCATGGTGGAAGGCATGCTCTGGGAATCTCTGCTGAATAAGAACACGCAGAGGACTTTGCTATGCCACCTTGTTTAATCTCTTCCCGAGCACAGTGAAATTAGTGCAATGATTATTCATTCTAATGATGAGAAAACAGGCTGAATGATTTTACATATGCTTCTGGGGTGGAAGTTGAGGGTTCCGATCCCTGTCTGTCTGACTCCCAACTCTGCTACCACAGCCCTCATCAGAGACGCCCAGGATGCCCTCCTGAGTTGGCAGATGATAGGACTGAAAGCCATGAGCCAGTTCTGATTGAGAGGACTTTGCCACTGTCTCCTCCACAGCCAATTCACATCCCAGCTTAAAAGGCATTGCTCAGAATGAGCCCACCTAGTCCTTGGTTTCTAAATACCATTTTTCCTATCAAAAACAACCAGCCTCCTTGGAGAAAAAGATGAAAGGAAGCTAAAGAGACATGATGACTAAATGCAATATTGATCCTAGATTGGATTCTGGATCAGGAAAAGAACACGAGACAAAGTACAGTAGAGAGACTATTGATAAAATGTACATATGGACTATGCATTAGATAATATGTTTGTACCAATATATATTCCTCGGGTGTTACCACTTGTCTTGTGGTTATGTAGGAGAATGCCCTTGTTCTTAGGAAAGAGGGGTTGAAATATTTAGAAGTGTAGTGGCACCATGCCTATAAATGACTTTCAAATGATACGAAGTGAAAGATAAATAGAGAGGTATATAGATCGATAGGAAAACATATACAGCAAAATAATAATCAGTGAATCAAGACAGAGGGTAATAGGGGAGACAGGTGCTCACTGCACTATTCTTTCTATGTTTCCAAAGATTTGACATTTTCCAAAATAAAAATTAGAAGGGGAGAGAATTACATAGAAATTGGCCCTGGGAATGTTTGCCCACGTCCACCTGGAGGGTCTGGGATGGAGGATGGGGGCCACAGATGCAGATGACCTGGTCACAGGAAATAGCAGCTGTGGGAATGAACGCAATTCACTGAAGTACATTCTTACAAGAAAGCTCGCATGAAGCTTCTGTAGCAACCGACCATTTTTACAGGCGTTTTCAAACGAGAAACCAAATTAACTACTACATACCATTAAATACAGAGCTGTACGTGTGAAAACCCCTGAGTGGTAACCCAGGACAAGGTGGGAGCAGACTGGAGGTATCCCATCTCCACTTCAGAGACTAAAATCTGGGCCACTTATTACCTCGGGTAACACCTAAATGTCAAAAGGCACGGACGGAGCCAGAGAGCAAAGCTCGCCTGTGAATACAAATGGGAACAGGCTTTAAAAATAAAGCCGGGGTTCAGGTTCCAATACTCCAAATGCCAATCAAAAGACTCATTTATTTTTTAAATATGTGGGTGAGAGTTGAGAATTATGTCTGAAAGGCTGCTATCCAGGAATAAGTACAGAGATCATCCTGTGGATTTTGCAAGTTCTGGGTGTCTGCCTGAGCTTTACACTTTTTTTTTTTTTTTTTACTGATGGTGAGGGGGAAGTGTTTTTTGGAGTTTTTAAAATGAGTATATATTTATGAAATTTTTTAAAAATTAAAACGGAGACAAGGAAAAAGAACTGATCAGACCTGCTTCTGAAAAATATCTGTCTCAGGGAGGTCTGGGGAGTGGGGATGGATAGAATCATTGCAATTAAAGAAAAGCTGAGGGCTTCCCTGGTGGTCCAGTGGGTAGAGAGTCCGCCTTGCAGTGTAAGGGGCACTGGTTTGATCCCTGGCCTGGGAGGATCCCATGTGCCTTGGAGCGGCTGGACCAGTGTGTCCAATTATGAGCCAGCACTCTGCAATGAGAGAGGCCACTGCAGTGGGAGGCCCACACAGGCCAAAGAATAAAGATGGATGAAAATAAATAAAAAAATAAAACAATAAAAGAGGCCCAAATAAAAGAAAAATATAAGAATTGGCCCCTTTCTTAAAAAAAAAGAAAAGGAAAGCTGAGATGAAGTCAGACGGAGGAAGACAAATATCACATGATATCACTCTTATGTGGAATCTAATTTTTTTAATAAGACAAATGAATTTTTATTTACAAGACAGAAAAAGACTCGCAGATATCAAAAACAAACTTATGGTTACCAAAGGAGAAATACCCAGGGCCAGAGGGAGGGGAGATAAATCAGGAGTCTGGGATTGACATATACACTCTACTATATATAAAATAATCAACAAGGACCAACTGTATAGCACAGAGAACTATTCTCAATATTCTGTAATAATCTATAAAGGAAAGGTTTTCTATGTACAACTGAATCACCGTGCTGTATACTTGAAATTAACACAACATTGTAAGTCAACTACAAGAAATTTTTTTAAAAGCTAAAGAAAAGCAGAGAAACTAGGGCCTATGATTAGTGATATTGTGCTGTATACTAAAAAATATGTTAAGAATGTAGATCTCGGGCTTCCCTGATGGTCCAGTGGATAAGGACACCACCTTGCAGTTCAGGGGGTGCCAGTTCGATCCCTGGTCTGAGAGGATCCCATGTGCCGCAGAGTGGCTGGACCAGTGTGTCCAATTACTGAGAGCCAGCGCTCTGCAGTGAGAGAGGCCGCTGCAATGGGAGGCCCACACAGGAAAAAGAACAAAGGTAAACAAATGAAAAGATCAATAGAAGTGGCCAATAAACAAAAAAGAAAAAAAGATTAAGAGATTTCAAAAAAAAAAAAAAAAAAGAATGTAGATCTTAAGTGCTCTTATCAGAAACAGGGAAAAAAAAGTGTGTGGAAGAAAACTTTTGGAAGTGGAAGATATGTTTATGGCATTGGTGGTGGTGATATTTTCACAGGTGTATACTTAACTCCAAACACATCAAGTTGTACACATTAAATATTTGTTGCTTTCTGTGTGTCAAGCATACCTCAATAAAGCACTTTTCAAAAAAGATACAAAAGAATCAAGTTGTACACATTAAATATTTGTTGCTTTCTGTGTGTCAAGCATACCTCAATAAAGCACTTTTCAAAAAAGATACAAAAGAATCAAGTTGTACACATTAAATATTTGTTGCTTTCTGTGTGTCAAGCATACCTCAATAAAGCACTTTTCAAAAAAGATACAAAAGAAAGAAGTGATACATATTAGGTCTAAAATTAGGCCCTAGTTAGAAAAATATTTGTCAACAAGAATGACTTTTAATGTGGACAATTGAGGAAGCTGCCAAACCAAGGAAGGCTTTCTGAAGACAGCCTCCCTGCTAACAAAAGTTGAGATGCACTTGCCTGATGGCTTTGAATTTCTTTGGGGAAGTTCTGGTAGCTGATGGTAGAAATTCCTCCTAAGGCTTGGTAGCTGAGATGTGATCTCTGATTGAAGCAATTCACAAATTCAATGCACTCATTTCACATGCTAGCAAAGTAATGCTCAAAATCCTCCAAGCTAGGCTTCAATAGTTCATGAACTGAGAACTTTCAGATGTACAAGCTGAGTTTAGAAAAGGTAGAGAAACCAGAGACCAAATTGTCAACATCCGTTGGATCACAGAAAGAGCAAGAGAATTCCAGAAAAACATCTACTTCTGCTTCATTGACTATGCTAAAGCCTTTGACTATGTGGATCACAACAAACTGTTGAAAATTCTTAAAGAGACGGGAATACCAGACCACTTTACCTGCCCCCTGAGAAACCTTTATGCAGGACAAGAAGCAGCAGTTAGAACTGGACATGCAAAAACTGACTAGTTCCAAATTGGGAAAGGACTACATCAAGGCTGTATATTGTCACCCTACTTTAACTTATATGCAGAGTACATCATGTGAAAATGAGGAACGTGAATAAGCTGGCTTGAAACTCAACATTGAAAAAAATGAAGATCATGACATCCAGTCCCATCACTTCGTGGCAAATAGATGGGCAAACAATGGAAACAATGACTGACTTTATTTTCTTGGGCTCCAAAATCAATGTGGATGGTGACTACAGCCATGAAATTAAAAGACGCTTGCTCCTTGGAAGAAAAGCAGTGACAAACCTAGACAGCGTATTAAAAAGTAGAGAATATCACTTTGCCAACAAAGTCCACATAGTCAAAGCTATGGTTTTCCACATGTATGGATGTGAGAGTTGGACCATAAAGGCGGCTGAGCACTGAAGAATTGATGCCTTTGAACTGTGGTGCTGGAGAAGGCTCTTGAGATTCCCTTGGACTGCAAGGAGATCAAACCAGTCAATCCTATAGGAAATCAACCCTGAATATTCATTGGAAGAACCGAAGCTCCAATACTTTGGCCATCTGATTCAAAGAGCCAACTCATTGGAAAAGACCCTGATGGTGGAAAAATAGAAGGCAAAGAGAGAAGGGGAAGACAGAGGATGAGATGGTTGGATGGGATCACTGAGTCAATGGATGTGAGTTTGAGTAAGCTCTGGGAGATGGTGAAGGACAGGAAAGCCTGGTGTGCTGCAGTCCATGGGGTTGCAAAGAGTCAGACACAACTGAGCTATTAAACTGAACTGAACTGAACAAATCCAAGGACCTTGTTCTCAAGTGAGAGGGTCCAGCTCAAGGCAAAGGAAAGCCCTCACTGCTGGCATGACCACTCCTGTCACCCCAAGCAGCCAATCTGAGAGCCAGTAGTAGAAGTTCTGCTTAGGGCTCAGGGGAGCAAAGCTTCTCTTTCCTCGCCAGGCCCTACTAATAGAAGATACTCCTATTTGGAAAAATAGGGACAGTCCAATTCATTGCTATAAGTCATGGTTACTGCTGTTTTGAGTTTTTTAGGGGAAGCAGACTATTACAGACGATGGAGCCAAAAAGTCATTCAATCTTGTCCTGCTTTGCCAGCCAAAAGTTCTCATAGAGCAGTCTCTGGGCTGATGTCATGGCTTTGGAATTTATTTAGGTTGCCTTTTTGGTATGTTATATTTTGTAAATGTGCTATATGTGCTCGAAAAAGAGTGTGTAATCTGTTTATTGAGTGTCAAATTCTATTCATATGCATTAAAGTGTATGAACTGTGTGCCTCAAATCTTCAATAGCTTTATTTATCACTTTTCAGAGAGAGAAATCTTAAACTCTCCAGCTACACTTTCTGGTTTCTCTATTTTATTTTTCAGTTCTGCTCACTGTTGCTTTAAAATGTTTGAGGTTATGTTGATAATTGCATGGAATGTAAATTCTAATGAAGATAAGTATTCCTGTCTGTTTTGGTCTCTACTATATCCTTCAAACCTAGAACAATGCCTGGAATATTGCAGGCACTTCTTCATACATTTTGCTATATAAACAAATAAATGTTTCTCCATCATTGTTATATACTCTGGAACTATGATTCCTTTTCCCAGTATAAACCATCCCCTTTTGTATTTTAATGTCTATTGCCTAGAATTCTAGCTTATTTAATAGTAAAATTACTATTATCATGTGGGGTGGCAAAACATATTAATAATTTAGCAGAGTATGGAATTCTACATTCTAGAATTCTAGATACTGTTCTCACTCGTCATTTCGAAGATATTATTCCATTGTCTTCTGGTTTTTATTGTTGCTAGTGAGAAATCTGCTGCCAGTCTTGAAATTCTTTCTTAGTAGGTAATCTTTCTCTCCTCTAGATTGCTTTCAAGATATTCTCTTTCTCTTTACAAGTATATGGTAATGTGGCCCAGTTTTACTTTTACTTATTTTGCTGAGGATTTATTGTGCATTCTGAATCCATCTTTTATCAGTTCTGGAAAGTTCCTAGCTTTATGTCACTGAATACTGCTTCTTCCACATTCTCTCTATTCTTCCTTCTAAAACTCCTATTAGTTGCATATGGGACTTTTTTCTATTGTATTCATCATATCTTTATATTTCCCTTTCATATTTTTATTATTCTGTTCTACATCCTGGGCAATTATCTGACATTACTCTCTGGTTCAATAATTTCCTGTATCTCAGGTCTAACTCTTGCCTCATAGGACTGAAGTTATCATCAGTTCCTGTCCCTCCCCCCAAGTGGACATTCAATTGTCCAAGGCCCCAGAGTACTAAGACAATGTCTCTTCCCTTTTACTTCTACCTTAAGGCAATCACATCATTATTCACAAGCTTGCTGCCCTAGTTTTCAGTACCGTTTCCATTCATAGCACCTGTCAATTTCCCATGTGCACATCTATTCATTCAAATAAATATTTGTTTCTTTTTAGATAACTGTGGAAAATGGGTTTTCAGGTTATCTTTATCCTAGTATTGCCAGAACTAGAGGCTAAAGTTATTTATATAAGCAAATATGAAATCTACCTTTTGTTGAGATTCCTGTCTGTTTTACATATTAAATGAACAATGCCTGGAATATTGCAGGCACTTCTTCATCATTTGCTATATAAACAAATAAATGTTTCTCCATCATTGTTATATACTCTGGAACTATGATTCCTTTTCCCAGTATAAACCATCCCCTTTTGTATTTTAATGTCTATTGCCTAGAATTCTAGCTTATTTAATAGTAAAATTACTATTATCATGTGGGGTGGCAAAACATATTAATAATTTAGCAGAGTATGGAATTCTACATTCTAGAATTCTAGATACTGTTCTCACTCGTCATTTCGAAGATATTATTCCATTGTCTTCTGGTTTTTATTGTTGCTAGTGAGAAATCTGCTGCCAGTCTTGAAATTCTTTCTTAGTAGGTAATCTTTCTCTCCTCTAGATTGCTTTCAAGATATTCTCTTTCTCTTTACAAGTATATGGTAATGTGGCCCAGTTTTACTTTTACTTATTTTGCTGAGGATTTATTGTGCATTCTGAATCCATCTTTTATCAGTTCTGGAAAGTTCCTAGCTTTATGTCACTGAATACTGCTTCTTCCACATTCTCTCTATTCTTCCTTCTAAAACTCCTATTAGTTGCATATGGGACTTTTTTCTATTGTATTCATCATATCTTTATATTTCCCTTTCATATTTTTATTATTCTGTTCTACATCCTGGGCAATTATCTGACATTACTCTCTGGTTCAATAATTTCCTGTATCTCAGGTCTAACTCTTGCCTCATAGGACTGAAGTTATCATCAGTTCCTGTCCCTCCCCCCAAGTGGACATTCAATTGTCCAAGGCCCCAGAGTACTAAGACAATGTCTCTTCCCTTTTACTTCTACCTTAAGGCAATCACATCATTATTCACAAGCTTGCTGCCCTAGTTTTCAGTACCGTTTCCATTCATAGCACCTGTCAATTTCCCATGTGCACATCTATTCATTCAAATAAATATTTGTTTCTTTTTAGATAACTGTGGAAAATGGGTTTTCAGGTTATCTTTATCCTAGTATTGCCAGAACTAGAGGCTAAAGTTATTTATATAAGCAAATATGAAATCTACCTTTTGTTGAGATTCCTGGCTGTGATACTGATATTTTTACCTTATGTATCTCTGACAGATAAATAAACTGGTTTACATGTTTTGCACATATTAATACTGAAATGATACAGGCTCATCACTGTCCTAAGTTTCACTATACAGTGAGTTAAAACCCCTGGAATACATAGCCTGCTGAGACACTTGCTTTTATGTTTTAATAATACTACTAAGTCATTGACAAGACAGGCAGGGCAGAGTATGAGAAAAAACACACATGAACTTTGTTATTTTCCAGCTGGGTGTCTTTGGGGAAAAAATAGTTCTATATGAGTCTCAGTTTCTGCCATCTGTAAAATGGGGGTTATGAATACCTTCTTTGCAAGAATGAAGTTAAAATTCAAGATAATACCGATAAAGCAACCAGCACAAAATCAGTTCTTAAATTATTATTTAATTGACCTTTGAGGTCTTTTAACCATATAAGTATGCCCCTTGGCATCTCCCACAGTGGCTAAAAGGGTGTTCCTTCAATTATGAGTTCCTTTATCTCACTAGTCACCAACTATTTCCTTTTCTTAACATTAACAAAATTTCCCTTTTTATACGCTTCTGATCATTTAGGGAACAGTCACCTTAACTTTAATTACCTTTACTAAACCTCTCTACTGAATAAATGTGTCTTGTTTCAGCTAGAAAATTCATCAGGGTTTTATCTGCAAGTTCTTCGCTGGGATGATATCAGTAGAAAAGGTGAGGTCATTTGTAAGTTTCTAATTGGAATATACCTGATCCAGAGGATGTCTGAGCTAAAAGGAACCACAGAAATCCTTAAGAAGAAAAGTTTAAGGGCCAACAAGGAAAGATGACCTACCCAAGCTCAAGCAAGCAATGAGTGACAGAGACGAGATCAAAACTCTTAACTGGAGTCATTCTCACTGACCAAACTACAAAGCTACATCTAACCTTCTGGAATTATCAGTCAGTAATCTGGAAGCAAGCCAAGTTGTCGTCGTTAATAATTTCCTTTCTACTCGATTTCTGTGGCCCTATAAACCTATCAATTGTAGCTTTCCAGGGAGCCTTATGACTCAGTGTTCATAGTAGATGTTGAATAACTGTGTGTTCAATAAAATAATGAAGGACTGTCTTGCTATTATCTGACATTTTGTACTACAAATTCTAAGCCTGAATTGAACCCTTTTGCATTACAGATTCATGTTCAAAGAGGCCCTTATTGTTCTCCTGGCATTGCTATTTTTATGTGTTTTTAGTATTTTCCCCACACAGAAACTGAAAATATGCCTTTCTTTCATTCCTGGGTGGTTAATCCCTCTCAGACACAGGAAACTGACAACCTTTCCACGAAGGTCATCTCCAGGCTGTGCTCTGTGCAGTGGCCATTCACCTGAGTGATGGATGCCAGGCTGGGGCAGGAGGGGGAGGGGAGAATCAGTGGTGATCCATTACCTCCCTGAGAAAATTCAAATGTTGCATCTTACCAACAGCGGGTAGGGAATGTGGTGGCTCTAGATAGAGCTGGGAGGGTCTTGAGAAGAATGGGAGGCAGAGAAGGAGAGAAAGCATGTGTCCTCCACTGTGGGAATAGCATCACCATGACCAAATATGGCAGCAGGAACATAGGAGACCCAGCAGCCCTGGGGATCTGGGTGGGCAGGGGTGGGCACCAACACTGATGTCCCATTAAGGTCTGACTGGTCCATTGGTCTGGCTACTGGCTTGTTAGGTGTGTCCTGAAATCAAGTGGTCCTTCCTGTGATGTGAAGGAAAATATGTCCGTCAACACGGAGTAGAAGTAAGGGAACTCACAGAATCAGGCTGGGTCTGACAACTTATACTCAGGCTACATCCCATAGAAACAGCTGTGCCTGGAGGTTCCTGGCACAGACTGCTCTGCTCTTGAGCCCTGACAGTGTTCACTTGAGTTTTGGGGGCCAGGACACTCCATCAATTCAAAGCAGTCCTAATTTGAAAGAGCCAGATGTTTCACCAAAATGTGAGTCCTCTGCCCCGCACGTAAAGAGGTGCCACTGATACGCAATTGTGCAGTGGCCATTCACCTGAGTGATGGATGCCAGGCTGGCATCCATACATTTCTCCACTCTCCTTCTATCCTGGCACGGCATGTGACAGGTTCTCTTATCTATAGGATGAAAGAGGAAATGTTTGTCATTCCCAGATTAAGGCATTTAAGAAATATGCATGCCTGCCTTCTCTAGGGTCTTTCTCTCCCCCTCACTAAAATTCTAAGCCTGAATTGAACCCTTTTGCATTACAGATTCATGTTCAAAGAGGCCCTTATTGTTCTCCTGGCATTGCTATTTTTATGTGTTTTTAGTATTTTCCCACACAGAAACTGAAAATATGCCTTTCTTTCATTCCTGGGTGGTTAATCCCTCTCAGACACAGGAAACTGACAACCTTTCCACGAAGGTCATCTCCAGGCTGTGCTCTGTGCAGTGGCCATTCACCTGAGTGATGGATGCCAGGCTGGGGCAGGAGGGGGAGGGGAGAATCAGTGGTGATCCATTACCTCCCTGAGAAAATTCAAATGTTGCATCTTACCAACAGCGGGTAGGGAATGTGGTGGCTCTAGATAGAGCTGGGAGGGTCTTGAGAAGAATGGGAGGCAGAGAAGGAGAGAAAGCATGTGTCCTCCACTGTGGGAATAGCATCACCATGACCAAATATGGCAGCAGGAACATAGGAGACCCAGCAGCCCTGGGGATCTGGGTGGGCAGGGGTGGGCACCAACACTGATGTCCCATTAAGGTCTGACTGGTCCATTGGTCTGGCTACTGGCTTGTTAGGTGTGTCCTGAAATCAAGTGGTCCTTCCTGTGATGTGAAGGAAAATATGTCCGTCAACACGGAGTAGAAGTAAGGGAACTCACAGAATCAGGCTGGGTCTGACAACTTATACTCAGGCTACATCCCATAGAAACAGCTGTGCCTGGAGGTTCCTGGCACAGACTGCTCTGCTCTTGAGCCCTGACAGTGTTCACTTGAGTTTTGGGGGCCAGGACACTCCATCAATTCAAAGCAGTCCTAATTTGAAAGAGCCAGATGTTTCACCAAAATGTGAGTCCTCTGCCCCGCACGTAAAGAGGTGCCACTGATACGCAATTGTGCAGTGGCCATTCACCTGAGTGATGGATGCCAGGCTGGCATCCATACATTTCTCCACTCTCCTTCTATCCTGGCACGGCATGTGACAGGTTCTCTTATCTATAGGATGAAAGAGGAAATGTTTGTCATTCCCAGATTAAGGCATTTAAGAAATATGCATGCCTGCCTTCTCTAGGGTCTCTCTTTCCCCTTCCTTTATTTTTCCCCCTTCCTTTATTTGTTAAAAAATATTTATGTATTTGACTGTGTCAGGTCTTAATTGCGGTATTGTGGGATCTTTTGTTGAGGTGCATGGACTTTCTAGTGGCGGCGCATGGGTTCAGCAGTTGCCCCGAGCAGGCTTAGTCGTTCCAGGGCACGTGGGATCTTAGTTCCCTGACCAAGGATCAAGCCTGCATCCCCTGCATTGCAAGGCAGATTCTTAACCACTGAACCACCAGGGAAGTCCCCTCCTCTTCCTTTAGACTGGCAACTGAGGATACCTGAATCCTAGAGCAATGGTTCTCAGTGTGGCCCCTAGAGCAGCAGGGTCTGCAGCCTTTGGGAACTCATTAGAAAGAACAGTCTCAGTGCCCACCCCAGACCTGTTACATCAAACACTCTGGCAGTGGGGTCCAGCAATCTGGAGTCCTCTGGGAGATTTGGGTACTCAATTTTGTGAAACATTGTCCCTAAAAGACAGAGCCAGAAGAGACCTGGATGGACTTCTCTGATGGTCCAGTGCTTAAGAATCCACCTGCCAATGTAAGGGACATAGGTGCCGTCCCTGGTCTGAGAAGATTCCACATGCCACGGGGCATTCAATGAAGCCCACATGCCATGACTACTGAGCCTGCCCTCTGGAGCCCATGTACCGCAACTACTGATACATGCTTGCCCTAGAGCCTGTGCTCTGCAACAGAGAGAAGCCTCCTCAACAAGCAGCTCTCACACCAGAACTAGAGAGTAGCCTCTGTTTACAGCAACTAAAAAAGCCTATGTGCAGCAACAAAGACCCAGAGCAATAAAGAAAAAAAGAGTCCTGGCAACAGACAGGGAAGTCCACCAACTAGCTCATCAAACCAGCTGATACGCAATTGTGCAGTGGCCATTCACCTGAGTGATGGATGCCAGGCTGGCATCCATACATTTCTCCACTCTCCTTCTATCCTGGCACGGCATGTGACAGGTTCTCTTATCTATAGGATGAAAGAGGAAATGTTTGTCATTCCCAGATTAAGGCATTTAAGAAATATGCATGCCTGCCTTCTCTAGGGTCTCTCTTTCCCCTTCCTTTATTTTTCCCCCTTCCTTTATTTGTTAAAAAATATTTATGTATTTGACTGTGTCAGGTCTTAATTGCGGTATTGTGGGATCTTTTGTTGAGGTGCATGGACTTTCTAGTGGCGGCGCATGGGTTCAGCAGTTGCCCCGAGCAGGCTTAGTCGTTCCAGGGCACGTGGGATCTTAGTTCCCTGACCAAGGATCAAGCCTGCATCCCCTGCATTGCAAGGCAGATTCTTAACCACTGAACCACCAGGGAAGTCCCCTCCTCTTCCTTTAGACTGGCAACTGAGGATACCTGAATCCTAGAGCAATGGTTCTCAGTGTGGCCCCTAGAGCAGCAGGGTCTGCAGCCTTTGGGAACTCATTAGAAAGAACAGTCTCAGTGCCCACCCCAGACCTGTTACATCAAACACTCTGGCAGTGGGGTCCAGCAATCTGGAGTCCTCTGGGAGATTTGGGTACTCAATTTTGTGAAACATTGTCCCTAAAAGACAGAGCCAGAAGAGACCTGGATGGACTTCTCTGATGGTCCAGTGCTTAAGAATCCACCTGCCAATGTAAGGGACATAGGTGCCGTCCCTGGTCTGAGAAGATTCCACATGCCACGGGGCATTCAATGAAGCCCACATGCCATGACTACTGAGCCTGCCCTCTGGAGCCCATGTACCGCAACTACTGATACATGCTTGCCCTAGAGCCTGTGCTCTGCAACAGAGAGAAGCCTCCTCAACAAGCAGCTCTCACACCAGAACTAGAGAGTAGCCTCTGTTTACAGCAACTAGAGAAAGCCTATGTGCAGCAACAAAGACCCAGAGCAATAAAAAGAAGAAAAAAGAGTCCTGGGTTCCTGAATCACCATGTGACAGGGAACTGTCCACCAACTAGAAACATATGCATCAAACCAGTCTATGAAAATAGAAATACACTTTGGTCGTGTTAACCCCTGAGATTTGAGGGTTGATATGTTAAAATAGCTCGTGTACTAATAGGGGTGGGACGTCCACCTCTCTCCCAAACCCAGTCATCGTTGGGGGGATGGGGTGGAGAAGGGTGCTAACTATCACTGGATCCCTGAAAAGAGTGCAGAGGGGAGGCCAACACAGCTGGTTAGTGGGGGCAGCAGTGGGACCAAAAGATCCAGGTCTGGAGCCCACAGTAACCGGAGATCCTACTGTTCAAACCAGGACGTCTCAAGAATCACCAGGAAGAGGGGAAGGGAGTGAGAGGTACAAACTATTGTGTATAAAATAAGCTACATGGATATACATGCAAGAAAGGGAACAGAGCCAATATTTTATAACTATACATGGAGTATAACCTTTAAAAATTGTGAAACACTATATTGTACTCCTGTAACTTATATAATATTATACAGCCACTATACTTCAATTAGGAAAAGGAAAAAGAAAAAGAATCACCAGGGAAAGAAAGAGACTTGGGTGACGCAGAATGACTATGTCTCCTAGGAGTCCACTGCCAACCTCACGTGGATGGTTTTCTCAGGAAACAAGGGAGAGACAAGGATCATATGCCCATTGTCAGCTGACTAACTATACAATCACTGTTACTGGCAGGCCAGGACAAGGCCCAGGAATTTTCCAGTGCCCATGAATCTACCAAAAACTGGACTCGAAACAGCTGGCTGGATTCACTTCAGGAATAACTACAAGGATGTGAGGTCTAGTAAGCAGAATTCTAAGATGAATTCTAGGTGGCTAAGTGGTAAAGAACCCACCTGCCAATGCAGGAGACTTAAGAGATGGTGGGTCTGACTTCCTCAGGTGAGTCCTAAGAAATAGAGAGTTTTCCCTGGCTGGTCACATAACAGGAAGGCATGGCGGCACCCTCTAGATGGCCTAAAAGAAAGCAAACATCCGTATGGACTGCCTATAAGGGTCACATGGGCTACTGGAGGCCTCTGGAAGCTAAGAATGGTTCCCAGTCCTAGAGCATATGCGGATCACATGTGACAGGGAACTGTCCACCAACTAGAAACATATGCAAAAAGTCTGAAAATAGAAGGACACTTTGGTCGTGTTAACCCCTGAGATTTGAGGGTTGATATGTTAAAATAGCTCGTGTACTAATAGGGGTGGGACGTCCACCTCTCTCCCAAACCCAGTCATCGTTGGGGGGATGGGGTGGAGAAGGGTGCTAACTATCACTGGATCCCTGAAAAGAGTGCAGAGGGGAGGCCAACACAGCTGGTTAGTGGGGGCAGCAGTGGGACCAAAAGATCCAGGTCTGGAGCCCACAGTAACCGGAGATCCTACTGTTCAAACCAGGACGTCTCAAGAATCAC
Organism: Tragulus kanchil; assembly: GCA_022376925.1. NCBI lineage: Eukaryota > Metazoa > Chordata > Mammalia > Artiodactyla > Tragulidae > Tragulus > Tragulus kanchil. The sequence continues at coordinate 91,600,466 of JAIOJX010000001.1, read as the reverse complement.
CAGGAAGAGGGGAAGGGAGTGAGAGGTACAAACTATTGTGTATAAAATAAGCTACATGGATATACATGCAAGAAAGGGAACAGAGCCAATATTTTATAACTATACATGGAGTATAACCTTTAAAAATTGTGAAACACTATATTGTACTCCTGTAACTTATATAATATTATACAGCCACTATACTTCAATTAGGAAAAGGAAAAAGAAAAAGAATCACCAGGGAAAGAAAGAGACTTGGGTGACGCAGAATGACTATGTCTCCTAGGAGTCCACTGCCAACCTCACGTGGATGGTTTTCTCAGGAAACAAGGGAGAGACAAGGATCATATGCCCATTGTCAGCTGACTAACTATACAATCACTGTTACTGGCAGGCCAGGACAAGGCCCAGGAATTTTCCAGTGCCCATGAATCTACCAAAAACTGGACTCGAAACAGCTGGCTGGATTCACTTCAGGAATAACTACAAGGATGTGAGGTCTAGTAAGCAGAATTCTAAGATGAATTCTAGGTGGCTAAGTGGTAAAGAACCCACCTGCCAATGCAGGAGACTTAAGAGATGGTGGGTCTGACTTCCTCAGGTGAGTCCTAAGAAATAGAGAGTTTTCCCTGGCTGGTCACATAACAGGAAGGCATGGCGGCACCCTCTAGATGGCCTAAAAGAAAGCAAACATCCGTATGGACTGCCTATAAGGGTCACATGGCCACGAGCTACTGGAGGCCTCTGGAAGCTAAGAATGGTTCCCAGTCAGCAGTTTAAAAGAAGATAGAGCCCCAGCCCTACAGCCTCAAAGAACTCAATTCTCTTAACTTCCAGTGAGCCTGGAAGAGGACCTCAAGTCTCAGAAGAGAACATAACCCTGGCTGACATGTCGAGGTTAGCTAAGGGCAGAAAATGTGTTCATATCAAGTGAGGATTTCAGACCTACAGAATGGGAGATACTGCACTGGAACTGTTTTAAATTTCAGCGTTCGTGGCAATCTTTACACAGTAATAGCAAACTAATCCATGGGGGGCAGACTATAGATCCACCACGGTAAGGGGCACGGCCACGCTTCGTTTAGATACCTCAGATGTCTTCAATAGTGTCTGTGTGCCTTCCCCATCTAACCTGTGGTCTCAGTTTCAAGTGCTCACACCTGTAATTTTCCTTACTGGTTGGCCAGGAGCTTTGGAGTTGCATGCATTCTGCAGCTTGTGCAAAGCTAGAAAAGCTAGGAGTTCCTGCTCCCCCAGAGAGACACTTAGTCTAAGACCGACTGGCATGGGAGCATAAACCCCAGCTCCCTTGCCTCGAGTTGGAATAAACTCAGAGGATAACTCATACTCCAGAGCTCCCCTGCGGGATCAGGCTGAGCTAAGATTTGGCCCGCGATGCTACCTGGCCTGACTTCCTCCCCTCCCCACTCCGCCTTCCCCAGCCCTCCATGGTCTCCTCTAGGAGCCTGTCCTTCATAAATCACATGCGCTCTATCCTCATTCCAGATTCCTCTTGTGGGTCACCCCACCTCACATGACCCGTTAGCCCTTTCCCTGTCTCCCCGGCCTCAAGCAAGATGATGTCTGTGATGGCCGTGTGCGACTGCCAAGCAGTCCCGGGTAACTGTCCTCCGGTGGTGTTTTTTTCAGCCCTCCCCCTTCGGTGTCGGTGTGTCAGGGTGACATAATTATTTTAGCGCCTGGCAACGGAGTTCTTTTTTTGAGAGGAAAGAGTCTTATTTTAGGGAAAGACCTTGATGGGGCAGAAGAGCCACTAAGAGTACTCTTTGGCGGGAGACTACTAAATCAGGTAAATAAAATACAAGGAAGGAACAGGAAGTCAGGAGGAGAAGAGAGCAGAGGCAAAGGCTGGCAGGGACTGGAAATGCTGGCTGGAGGGGTCACTGGACTGGAATCCACAATGGCACCGCTCCCTTACTCCTGCCCCCACCCACCACCAGCATAACGTGCAACCTCAGTAAAGTCAACTGTGTTCAGAATCGCCTGGGAGAGTGGTTTTTAGGAAACCAGGCTCGTGTTCTTGGTCCTCATGGGGCAGAGGAGAGGACAGCCTGGATCTGGCTCCAGGTTCTTGCCACACACACCAACGGCCAACTGGAGGGCTCCACGGATACACCGTCAGTCTGAACATGGCCCCACCTGAACTCACCACCGTCCCTCCCAAACCCCATCCTTCTATGGTCCTCCAACACTCCGGTGCTCTTATTGCCTGGTGACGGGCTGTGTTCATTTTGCTCCTCCCGAAACAGACCCTGAGACAAGGACATACGCAATCCCAAGTGAGGACGTGAGGACAAGAGGCAGGTAAGAAAGAGCCAGGAAAGGGTGTAGAGACTGGGGCTCCCTCACGCTGGGAAGCCCTGAGGAAGTGTATAGAGCACGTTTCTGAGTTTTCCAACCAAAGCATGAGGAAGCTGACATTTTTTCCAGTGGTCCTCATGGATTGAGAACTGCTCTGGATGACTAAATTCCTGCAACTTGTAGGCTGTCCACTGCCTGGGCTGAGCAGCTCCCATGGTGCCAGAGAAAGACCTCAGACAGAGCTGGGACAGTGTGGGTATCAGAGGTGGGACCTGCCCACCGCTGCTACAGTTGAACTCAGAAATGGGCAGAAGGTGTGGGGCGCAGCATTTACAACATCCAGAGGAAAACCTTGAGCTGTCTCCGGCCCCTCCCTTGCCCAGCCTCTTCTTACCACCCTGTGTGAGTGCATGCAAAGTCACTTCAGTCATGTCCAACTCTTTGCGACCCCATGGACTGTAGCCCACCAGGCTCCTCTGACCATGAGATTCCCCAGGCAAGAACACTGCAGTGGGTTGCCAGGCCCTCCTCCAGGGGATCTTCCTGACCCAGGGATCAAACCTGCATCTCTATGTCTCCTGCATTGGCAGGCAGGCTCTTTACCACTAGCGCCACCTGGGAAGTCCTCTTACCTCACTACCCGTGCCTAACTCCGGGTCCCCTGTTATCACGACTCTTTTCCCTCCCCCCATTTTCAGTCACTACCAAACTCAGGCCTGTATCATGTCTAACCTAGAAATAATACCTTACTGAATTGTGCCTCCTCCCAAATTCTTATGTTGAAGCCCCAACCCCTGAAGTGAATATAACTAGAGATGAGACCTTCAAGGAGGTGGTTAAGGTTAAATGAGGTCATGAGGATGGGGCCCTAATCCCACAGAACTGGTGTCCTTATATAAAAACAGAAATACTAGAGTTGATCACTGGAGCTCACATGCGCACACACACTCTCTCTTCAATAAGCTCAGAGGAAGAGCCCTGCGAGGACACCGCGAGGAGGTGGCCATCCACAAACCAGAAGAGAGGCCTCAGGAAAAAGCAACTCTGCCAGCACCTTGATCCAGAAACTCCAGCCTCCAAAACTGCAAGAAAATGAATGTCTGCTGTTTCAGTCACCCGGTCTGGCATACTTTGTTCTCGCAGCCCCGGCTGACTAAGACACCTGTGGAAACCTCCACCTCCCAACTCATTCCCTCCCTTTGTGAGCCAAGTGACCTTTCTGGAAGGCAAATCTGGCCCTGTCAGTCTCCAGTGCAAACACTGTGGCGCGCTCCCCAGTGCCTCCAGGATCTAACAGGTAGCCTCGACGTCGGCCCCAAGGGCCCTCACATTCCATATAGGAGCCCACCCTTGTCCCGGATACTTCCTGGCTTGCTTTAGATAGTCCAGTCACCCCAAACAATTTTTAGTTCCCCAAGGCTGCCATGTCCCTGAACTGCAACCCTGTTCCTACGGCCTAAAAATGTCTTTCTGCCCCTCGTTTCCCTGACAAATCCCTGCCCCTTCTACAGGGCTCTGAGTGCCACACGGAAGAGAAGGTTATGCCAGTTCATTTCCACCAGGCATTCTACCCGACTTTGCTCATTTCTTTCTCATGCCTCGGTATTAATTAGCCCCAGGATTTCAATCTGATGCATTAGGCAAAAACAATTCTAAATGCTTTTGGAGAAACAAGTTCCAAATTAGCTGTAGCTGAACGTGCATCTATTTGAAAGGCAGGCTGCACGAACACTAACAGCATAAAAAACAGAAGCAGAGCCCTCCGAGAGGGAAGGCCAAGATCAGCAGTGTTTGCTGACGGCCTGGTTCACAGCCCGGCCCAGGCACAGGCGGTGGGGCGGGTTCCCAGGCCACTGGAGGGGAGAAAGGGAAAAATACATTTTCCATCTAGATTCCAGATAAGGAGGCGGGGGTCGACAGCCAATCTTTCTCCTTCCTGCTTTCCCATCCCCAGCTCTCTCCTGTCTTTGGAACACAACACAGCCTTGCCTGAAAGTCTAGAAAGATCAATTCTCCTAAGGCTGCTATAGGCAAAAATCCATCTCCAATTTCTCCCTGCTCCAAGCAGTCATTTTCCTTACCTGCCTTGTCCTCCTCTGAATGGCCCATAGGGTGTAGGGTGGGGTGGCCCACCAGGGGACCTTTCAACCTAGCTTGACACCTCCCACCATTCTCTGACCTACTGACTGACGATGAAGCTGAGTCTACCCCCTCAGGAAGACAGGAAGTTCCTTAAATGCAGGTTCTGTGGCACCTTTGTGGTTAGGGACCCCAGGCTTGCAATTGTTTTCAGTGTACCGTTGTCTAGCTGGCTGCATCAGCCTGAGTTGATGGGGAAGCAGAACCCCTCTGAGCCAGAGAAGGGGGAGTTGCAATAGAGATCAGCCCCGATGCGACGGAGGGAGCCCATTAGGCAGTCTCTAGCCGGCCTTCCACTTCTGCATCTGGTGATAGCTTAGAAGCTGGCAGTCAGGAAGGAAAAATGGATGTGAAGAGAGAGAGGCCAAGAGCAGGCTGAACCTGCCAGGACAAATGGGGACTCATATCTATCTCCCACCACCTCCAACCTCAAAGGCACAGGGGGACCTGCAGACCAGGCAAGTGGCCTCTGGCTGGAGCCACACATGCACCTGCCTGCCTTGAGGGAAGGGGGGAGAAGGGCTTGAGGGAGCTGGGGGAGGAGGCCTGGCGGGTGCTGCAGGGACCCCTACGCATACCAGCCATAGAAACGACTGCTCCCTCACTCTCATCTTCCAAGTCTCATGCACATTTCTCCTGTGGCCAACCCTAACCCAGAAACACAGAGGAAAGTGAATTCTGGAACTCATCATTCAGTCTCATTAGATGAACACAAAACTTTTAACTGAAGAATCACTTCCTGGTCTACTCAATGCCCCCCACTTGCTACTTTTGTACCAGTTTACTAGGTAGGTGGGTTATTGGTGTATCGGCCAACTGCTGCTGTGTCAACAATCTCCAAATCAAAAAAAAAAAAATCTCCAAATCATAGCAGCATCCAACAGTGAACATTGGTTTCTTACTCACAAATTCATGGGTCGGCTGGGGGCTCATCTCCACCAAGTCTCTTCCCCTCCTCCTGGAATGGGTACAAGTCGGAGTACGTTCTTCTCATGGCAATGGCAAAAGCCTAAGAGGACAAGCAGAGACTCATGAGACCTCTTGGAACCTCAGCTCAGGCCAGAACGCTGTCCCTTCCATGCCACCCCCTCAGCCAAGCAAGTCGCATGGCCAAGCCCAAAGTCAACAGCAGGAACATACACTCCACCCACGATGAAGCCATAGCAAGGACGTGGATGCAGGGGGGTGAGGAGAATCAGGGCCAGTGATTCAATTTCACCACTAGAGGACAACTTCCTCCATCTGGTCGTATCTCCCCCACCATTTCCGTCACCAACCCAAGGAGAGTTCATGTCTCATCAGCTTTGCTCAGTCAGTGAGTCACAGGCTACTTCTGTCTCCCTTTTTCTCCTATTCTTCCACTCCCCTCTTCCAAATCTTGTCCAGTAATCACAGCAGGGGAAAAAATCTTTTTCTTTTTATTCATTCCGTATCTGAGCTAAAAAGTCATGCAATGGCCATGGGAAATTCTACAACAGATACAACCGAATGGAGGAAAAGAAAGCCTATTTGTTTTCAAAGTGAAATTAGACAAAATAAAGAGTCCATGTTATCCATCTGTAACAACCTTGGGCATTGTCTAGAAGTGCCATGCATCATCACTGTGATGTCTCCGTGAGCCTCCTCAGACCCAGCTATTTCATGCCTGTTTGGCTTCAAGCCCCAGTACTGAGCTAGCAGAAACTTTCTCCGTTTCAAGTTACTGATGATCGTGTTTGTATTTAGTGACTAAGATTACCTTCCTTTAGTTTATAGCAGAGGAATGAATGAGTTAATCCACAGTGTCTGGCTACCCTAAGCCCAAAACAACTGTGAGCCAGTTAGTAGTGATTACTAGTCTTCATGACAAAGGCACAGTGGTGCTTTGAGAAGCTATTGCTGTGTAACAAACTACCCCAAACTACAGTGGCAAAAAGAAAAAAAAAAAAAAGCCATTGTATTAAGTTCACAGATATCATCCATCAAAAATTCAGACAGGGTATCCTGGGGTGGCCTGTCTCTTCTCCATGATGACTGGGGTCTCAGCTGCCAAAACTCTAATGGTTTAGAATGATTCAAATGACTGGGGGGTTATGAGGCACCTCTCGTCTCCCCATAACATAGTGGCCTTAGGGTAGCCAGGCACCTTAGACAGCAGCTCAGGCCTCCAACAGCGAGCATTCCAGCAAAGGCAGAAGCTGCATGGCCTTTTGTGACCCAACCCCTGAGCCACGAGACATTACTTCTGCCATACTCTTGATTAAAGCAATCATAAGCCCATGCGACTCAAGGGGAGAGGACAAAGACCCCATCTCTCAATGGGAAGAGTATGAAAGAATCTTTTGCCATGTTTTAAAGCCACCACTCAGCTATTTCTGGAGCATTGACAGTTCAATCGGCTTTTGTGGGTTGCCCAGGAGCCTCACGACTCTTCTTTAGCAGTGTTTCTATGGGAACCATGTTTTGAGGTCCAAATTACACACTTAAAAGTTAACTTTGGGATACTATTTATTGATGAAGTGGGACTTCCTGAGTTCTCATTCCCCACTCCTAACGTCCAACACTACAGACATAGCTACCAAAGTTAATTTATTTTTCTAAACAACAGATACAACCGAATGGAGGAAAAGAAAGCCTATTGTTTTCAAAGTGAAATTAGACAAAATAAAGAGTCCATGTTATCCATCTGTAACAACCTTGGGCATTGTCTAGAAGTGCCATGCATCATCACTGTGATGTCTCCGTGAGCCTCCTCAGACCCAGCTATTTCATGCCTGTTTGGCTTCAAGCCCCAGTACTGAGCTAGCAGAAACTTTCTCCGTTTCAAGTTACTGATGATCGTGTTTGTATTTAGTGACTAAGATTACCTTCCTTTAGTTTATAGCAGAGGAATGAATGAGTTAATCCACAGTGTCTGGCTACCCTAAGCCCAAAACAACTGTGAGCCAGTTAGTAGTGATTACTAGTCTTCATGACAAAGGCACAGTGGTGCTTTGAGAAGCTATTGCTGTGTAACAAACTACCCCAAACTACAGTGGCAAAAAGATAAACAAAAAGCCATTGTATTAAGTTCACAGATATCATCCATCAAAAATTCAGACAGGGTATCCTGGGGTGGCCTGTCTCTTCTCCATGATGACTGGGGTCTCAGCTGCCAAAACTCTAATGGTTTAGAATGATTCAAATGACTGGGGGGTTATGAGGCACCTCTCGTCTCCCCATAACATAGTGGCCTTAGGGTAGCCAGGCACCTTAGACAGCAGCTCAGGCCTCCAACAGCGAGCATTCCAGCAAAGGCAGAAGCTGCATGGCCTTTTGTGACCCAACCCCTGAGCCACGAGACATTACTTCTGCCATACTCTTGATTAAAGCAATCATAAGCCCATGCGACTCAAGGGGAGAGGACAAAGACCCCATCTCTCAATGGGAAGAGTATGAAAGAATCTTTTGCCATGTTTTAAAGCCACCACTCAGCTATTTCTGGAGCATTGACAGTTCAATCGGCTTTTGTGGGTTGCCCAGGAGCCTCACGACTCTTCTTTAGCAGTGTTTCTATGGGAACCATGTTTTGAGGTCCAAATTACACACTTAAAAGTTAACTTTGGGATACTATTTATTGATGAAGTGGGACTTCCTGAGTTCTCATTCCCCACTCCTAACGTCCAACACTACAGACATAGCTACCAAAGTTAATTTATTTTTCTGATATCATTTATTAATTATCAACACTTACTGAGCACTTCCTATGTACTTGGCTCTACGCTCAGCACTCTACGTGGATTGTGTCATTCGATCCTCCAAACAATCCTATAGATCCTAGAGTTATTTCCATTTTACAGATGGGGAAACCGAGGCTTAGAGAAGGCAAGTGATGAGCCAATGGTCACTCACTTAGGATTGTAACACAGATCTTGAAACCAGGTCTGTCCGATCCTCAAACCCATGCCTAACTACCACAGTGCACTGACTCCTTAAAGACTTTGAAGAAAGGAAAACTTCCAGAGATGTACAAAGACCAGAGGCCCTGGGGAACCAGGAGATCAGACCTAACAAGGAAACTGCTACAGAGGTAGCCATCGGTCCCCTCCATGGGTGACCTGTTCTTGTACCAGCCAGTCAAGGGGCTCTAAAGGGATGTTCTCCTTCCTGCATGGAGCTGGGTCACCTCATCCCCCTACATGGCCACTGTGAATGTCCATCCCTGCCTTGTCCCTGGGCTGCCAGCCTTCTCTCTCTGTCCCCACCAACTTCATCTTTCCTAAACCAGAGCAAACTGGGCCACATTCAGCTTTTTGTCCCCAGGCACAGCTGGGGCATGAACAGCAGTTTTGTCCCAGACTGTACAAAGCCATTTGTGTGGGGCAACTCCCGCTTTCCCCGGGGGGGGGGGCGGGGCGAGGGGAAGGTCTGGGGGTTGGGCAGGAGGCAGGGCAAACACAACCCCATTCTCCCAGGCTGGTTAACTGACAGCAACTACACACAGGCTGGAGCACATGGCCCCAAGGGCTGCTCAAGAGGAAGAGTTGTTGCTGGCGGGCTGGCCCCAGAGGTTCACAGTCAAGAGTCTGTGTCACCAGCCCAAGCCTCTCCCAGCTCCGTTTCCCCAGCACCCCCTCTCTGTCCCATATCCTGCAGTTTGACATGAGAAACCCCCTTGTATGGGGTCTTTGCAATGACCATGAAAGCCTTTTTTTTTTCCTTTTTAGAATTCATCTCTGCATTCTAGAGGGGCATTATCACCCCGTAAGTTTTTCAGTATCACAACACTTACTAAAGACATAGCTACCAAAGTTAATTTATTTTTCTGATATCATTTATTAATTATCAACACTTACTGAGCACTTCCTATGTACTTGGCTCTACGCTCAGCACTCTACGTGGATTGTGTCATTCGATCCTCCAAACAATCCTATAGATCCTAGAGTTATTTCCATTTTACAGATGGGGAAACCGAGGCTTAGAGAAGGCAAGTGATGAGCCAATGGTCACTCACTTAGGATTGTAACACAGATCTTGAAACCAGGTCTGTCCGATCCTCAAACCCATGCCTAACTACCACAGTGCACTGACTCCTTAAAGACTTTGAAGAAAGGAAAACTTCCAGAGATGTACAAAGACCAGAGGCCCTGGGGAACCAGGAGATCAGACCTAACAAGGAAACTGCTACAGAGGTAGCCATCGGTCCCCTCCATGGGTGACCTGTTCTTGTACCAGCCAGTCAAGGGGCTCTAAAGGGATGTTCTCCTTCCTGCATGGAGCTGGGTCACCTCATCCCCCTACATGGCCACTGTGAATGTCCATCCCTGCCTTGTCCCTGGGCTGCCAGCCTTCTCTCTCTGTCCCCACCAACTTCATCTTTCCTAAACCAGAGCAAACTGGGCCACATTCAGCTTTTTGTCCCCAGGCACAGCTGGGGCATGAACAGCAGTTTTGTCCCAGACTGTACAAAGCCATTTGTGTGGGGCAACTCCCGCTTTCCCCGGGGTGGGGGGCGGGGCGAGGGGAAGGTCTGGGGGTTGGGCAGGAGGCAGGGCAAACACAACCCCATTCTCCCAGGCTGGTTAACTGACAGCAACTACACACAGGCTGGAGCACATGGCCCCAAGGGCTGCTCAAGAGGAAGAGTTGTTGCTGGCGGGCTGGCCCCAGAGGTTCACAGTCAAGAGTCTGTGTCACCAGCCCAAGCCTCTCCCAGCTCCGTTTCCCCAGCACCCCCTCTCTGTCCCATATCCTGCAGTTTGACATGAGAAACCCCCTTGTATGGGGTCTTTGCAATGACCATGAAAGCCTTTTTTTTTTCCTTTTTAGAATTCATCTCTGCATTCTAGAGGGGGCATTTATCACCCCGTGCCCAGGCTGCAGACACGTCCCTGCTTCAGATCCTCCTCTCCAGAAAGGCGGCCTTGTCAGCCACATGAAACCAGCTCCTCCAGACATCTGGACAAGGAGCAGCCCTTTGGCTGAGCACGAGGCCATCCTGAATGCCTCAGACAGTGAAAGGAGAGCCCTTGTTCCTCGTCCAAATAGCCTCATGAAATGGATGAAGCAGGACACAGTAGGGGAGGCTGTGGGGAAGGGGGGGCCAAGGCCTCTTGGCGGCCACCCCAGGCACCTCCACGGGGCAGCCTGAAAGGCAAGTTTGCTTTCGGAAGAAGCTCCTGGAGCTGCCTTAAGAATACCGTCTCCACCAATAGTTAAGAAAGTTCAATGGGTAACTGTGGCTTTGGTCTGCCCAGCACTCTCATCTTCTAGAAAGGGAATCATTCCTTCTTGTGGGCAACCAGTTCCAATAAAGGGTCTGAGCCTGCCACCACTCTCTCCTGCCTCACCCGACCCACCAGACCCACACCCAACCCACCCAGGCACAGTCCCTGGGGTTTGACACTAGCTTGGCCAATTAGAGCCTGCCTGGGGGCTTTACTCCCAGAGATAAGGACTTTTGTTTCCACCAGGGGAGCAGCCATCTTGCCCACTATGTGGCTTGAAACTAAGAAACGGAGTGACAGAGACCTAAAATTATTGTTGGAGCCCCTCTGTCCAAAGCTATGGGCTGGAAATGTCCCTTCCTTGCACCAATCCATTGTTTTGCCCCAGTTGGTTTAGTTTGGGTTTCTGCCATTTGTACCCCAAAGAGACAGATTCCTAGTTCCTCCTCAAATAAATATCAAGTCTTCAGGCCAGCACTGGAGACTCTGTGTGACAAAGCCACAGCACGGTCATCTTGGGTCCCTGGGGTGGGGGGAGCAGCTAGGCTAACCTTGCCCTCCTGCTCCAGGAGGGCCCACTGGGTGCAGGCATGCCCCTGACCAAATGGCTCTGGGAGAAAAATGTGAGGATCGCTGACTAGCTGTGGCCCAAAGAAGCCCTGGGAGGGACCTATCACCCTTGTGGCCAGACACTATGCGGCTGCTGGCAGGTCAGCCACCAATGCTGGACGCGAAGCTCCCACTCAAAGTCACATTCTCCAGTGCCCTCAATAAAGGCAGCAAGAGGCAGGGATGTCCAGAGGCACCTCGGAGGCAACCACTTTCAGGGGCAAGTTACCAGCCCTCTAGCACAAAAGAGACTCCTGACTGGGAAACAAGGCAGGCATGCAGGACCAGCCACCTTGAGCAGGCCCAGGGAGGGGGCCTAGGAGAGCCGGATTCTGATTATCTAGACAGATGGGCTTGAGTTTTTGTTGTTGTTGTTTTAGTCACTAAGTTATGTTGACTTTTTTGCAACCCTATGGACTGTAGTCTGCCAGGCTCCACTGTCTATGGGATTTCCCGGGCAAGAATACGGAAGTGGGTTGACATTTCCTTCTCCAGGGGATCTTCCAAATCCCAGGAATCGAATTCAGGTCTCTTGCACTGCAGATTCTCTACTGACTGAGCCACATGGGAATTTACCACCCTGGCTTTACTGGTGCTTAAATATTCTCCCCTCTCCAGTTAAACAGAAAGCCAGTGGCCTGTGGTAAGTGAAGCCAAGTCCAGAACCCTTAGGCATAGGACACAGGGTTCCTGGCAAGGACTGAAGTGAGCACCTTCTGATCATGTCTATGTGTGTGTATACAACTAGCCACAAACTCAACCATGATGGATACAATCCACTTGACCTATCTGCCTCTATGTTTTTCTCTAAATCCTTTTCTATCTTATACCCACCAACTCTCATGCTCTTCCCCTAATGACCACATTTGCTAGAAAAATAAATAAATAAAATAACTGGAGGCTACTTTATGGTGGGCTCTTTACTCTCTCTGGTACTTCTAAATAGGCACTGCTGCACCCATTTTACAGAAAAGGAAACTGAGGCTCAGAGAGTTAAGTTGCTCCAAGTTGCTCTCACATAGCAGAGTTGAGATTTGAACCCAGGTCTGACAGGACAGCAGCACCCACGACCTTCCACTGTCACGTGTGGATAATGCTGCCTTCAGTGAGGTTATCTACAACTGCTCTAAAAACAGCTTGGGGGCTTCCTTGGTAGCTCAGCAGTAAACAGTTCGCCTGCCAATGCAGGAGATAGGGGTTCGATCCCTGATCCGGGAAGATCCCACATGCTGCGGAGCAACTAAACCCATGCTCTAGAGCCTCAGAGGCGCATCTATGGAGCCCATGTGCTGCAACTATTGAAGCCCGTGAGCCCTAGAGCCCGAGTTCCACAAGAGAAGTTGCCGCAACAAGAAGCATGCTCACCTCAACGCGAGAGTAGCCCCTGCACTCCCTGCAACTAGAGAAGAGTCTGTGGCAGCAGTGAAAACCCAGAATAGCCAAAATAAATAATTAATTAAAAAAAAAAAAACAGCTTGGATTTCCTGCCCCACCTGGATTATAAAGCCCTCAAGTTTTACCATCTATCTCTGCGCTTTAGGGCCTGTCTTCTTCCAGCACTGGCATTATTCAGGCACTCAATCAATACTGATTAAATTGAATATCCTAAGATGTACAGAACTAAGCCACGCAGCCAGCGGGGCAGCAACTCCTTTTAAAATAGGGAGCTGCGGGCCACGTTCTTGTTCTTTATCATCATTGGATTATACAAGGGGAACCGTAGCAGTACCTAGTGGGGACTAGGACTGGTTCACAGTAAGTGCTCAATAAGTATGAGGTAGTATTACTATTGTTACTACTTCCACCCCATGGTCCAAGCTTAAAGCGAGGTTCTTAATTCTCTTTACTCCATGATGGTTCTGCCAAGGTTTCCTCCAACGAGGGAGACACCCAAGAAGAGAAATGTATATATCCCAGTAACTGTCTCTGGGGGGTGGGAGAAGCGGAAGGTTCCCAGGGCAGAATTCAAGTGGCTTTTAAGGTTTCTCTTATGCACTACTCTACTGAGACTCTCAGAGGATAGAGGGAGGGCTGGCCCAGTAAGTCATTGTGCGTCTTATTTAGAAGCAGTCTTGCACACTGGTGTAAAGGTCGCTGTCATGCCACCACGTGACTGAGCCCGTGCCCAGCCAAAGCCACGAGCCGGGATCCGCTCCCGCTTCCTGCAGGTCACCAAGCACAGACCCGCTGTGTGCCTGAATGCTAAAATCATTTAATGATTTAAAAAGATCGAGATCAATGGCTTCAGCAATTTCTGGGAAGCGGTAACTCAGCGAGCTGTGGAAGGTTCTCAATTTGCTGTCTCCAGCCTGGCCCCGTGGCAGGATTTATGCTGAATGGGCTCCATGAGGCAAATATATGCTGGGATGGGGCCCCATCCAATCACCCCGCCCAGGAAGTGCTGGCCTGCTGACATCACCCTCATAGCTGCCAAGTCTCCCTTGCTCTGAGGGGCACTCTCTCATTTCACATTAATTAGAAGGCCATTTTCCAAGCATTTCCATCCCATAATGAAGAACTTTCTGCAGTGGCTCAGTGAAATATGAAAACATCTGACTTGGAATCTTAAAAAAAAAAAAAAATCCTGCCTGCTCTGTCTGTATATTGTATAACCCTTCATATTTGGCAGTGGGGTAGGGGATAAGCTCAGAAATGAGGACAGCTTGTCCAAAACACTGAGATGCTGATCAGGGAGCCGGGGGTGAGGAATGGTCACATCACCGCCAGTGCCACTGACCACTGTGCTGTCTTCTCACCCCACATGTGCCTCTGAAGGCAAGATGAGAAGAACGAACGGGGAAAACAAAACAACAGCCTCTAAGAGGACAGAAAGGCTTCCCAAGTGGCATGGTGGCAAAGAATCATCTGCCAGTGCAGGAGACTCAAGTTCCATCCCTGGGTCAGGAAGATCCCCTGGAGGAGGGCATGACAACCCACTCCAGTACTCTGGCCTGGGGAATCCCATGGACAGAGGAGCCTGGGGGGTATAGTTCATGGGGTCGCAAACAGTTGGACACGACTGAGCGACTAAACGACATCAACAAGAGGACAGAAACAGTAGTCTCCCTGTGATAGACAGGTATATGGGACCTTCCCAGTAAACTGCTTCTGAGTGTTCACCCTCCGGTCTAGTCCTCTCCCACTCTGATTCTGCACCTCACCACATGACTTACTTTGGCCAGTGGGACCTTAGCAAGAATGATGCAGGCAGAGAGTGGATAAGCAGGCCCTCCTCTGTCACTCAATCTTGGGATCCAGCCACCACACAAAGAAGCCCAAGTTAGCCACAGAGAGAAAGGCCTGAACCTTCTGGCCATCCTCTCTCTGAGAGCGAGACATGAGCATAAAGCCATCAGAGACATTTCAGTCTCAGCTGCCAACTGACTTCAACCACAAGCAAGATCCACCCATCCGAGCCTTAGCTAACCCAAAGAATCATGAAAAATCATTAAATTATTTTTGTTCCCAGCCAACCAGTTGTTGGGTCGTGAGTTATACACTGCAATGAAAAGCCAAAACATCCCATTATTCTCTAGTGGCTTCAAGGTCAAGACCACATTTTCCAGTGATCTCTAATGAAAGGTTCCCAGATATCTGTCATTGATCTACTCCCCTAACTGCCACCTTCTCCCTCTGATAGACTCATCTCTCCTGCTCAGTAAAAGTGGGGTTTCTGTTAAACCATAGCATCTACATTTCTCACACAGTGATTCTTGATTATCAAATGTTTCACATGGCCCCTTACCGTGATAACAAAGCAGGTTTACTCCACCTTGTGTGGCAGAAGGTATGTTTGTGTGAGCTAGGGTATGGATGCTGAGAAATGAGATTTGGGTTACTAAACACTCTAAATTTTACACATTTAGACATTTATATGTGTGCATGCGTGTCATTATATACAGCTGTTATATATAGCAATTATATATGTAATTTCCCAGCTCATGCTATATCACAAAATACTGAAAAGTTATTTTGCTATGTGGAAATCCTTGCTTTAATGAATTAATAAGAATGCTGTGCAATCAACATATTAATTGTATGTAAATGGTGTTTTTTAAATGCTTAAAACGATTTATTCTCCTGAGCATTTTAAATAGGCCCCCTGGAAAGTTGTTTATGTAGTAATTTCCTTGGCGAACTTCCCTCTCCTAGAGGGTTCCTTTAACCCACAAATGAACACTTGAGGAAACCTTGCGGTGGCCCTTCCTCTCCCCCTGGAGGTCCTGGGAGCAAATGTCCTGCGAGCTGGCACCTGGGATCCACCTGAGTGGTTCTAAAATTTAATCACCTGTTCTTTGTTCCAAATGCTTCTGGTCCCTTCTGTCAATTAGTGCCTGTCCTGCATGAGGTCTGGGTAAGGTGAAAACCTTGGGGACTACCAGGGACAAAAGGCTGATCGACTGATCAACCCACTAACTTGGCCCTGATGTCCCCACCTGGGAGAAGAAAGACAAGTTTGCTCTGGCCAGGCATCTTACAGGTTGCCAAGAGGACCAGCATATTACAATGCTAGCCTTCCCTTGTGGTCCAGTGGTTAAGAATTCGCCTGCCAATGCAAGGAACATGGGTTCAATCCTTGGGCTGGGAAGAGCCCATATGCCGTGGGGCAACTGAGCCTGAGCGCCGCAACTACTGAGCCCGCATTCTAGAGCCTGTGCTCCTCAACGAGAGCAGCCTCGGCGATTTTAGAAGCCCTCATACTGCAACTAGAGAGTAGCTCCCATTCTCCCCAGCTAGAGAAAGCCCAAGCAGCAACAAAGACTCAGCACAGCCATCAATAAATAAATAAAATTAGAAATAATTGAAAAAAACATTACAACGCTGCCAGTCGCTCAGGACCTTTCTCCAGACAGTCCTGATCTTCCCATCAAGCTAAAGCAGTAAACCAGGAACACTTGATCACAGAAAGAACCAGTTTGACTTTTGTTTTTGGCTCCAAACAAATTAACCTCAATTTCCAAATTAGCCCAAGTTCCCAAGGACCTTTTTGATAAGTAAGGTTTCCAATAACTAAGGCCTGATCTAAGGCAGGCCTGTTGTCCATCTAGAATTTTCCCATAAGCCCCACAGAAGTATAATTTGATTTATGTTCTAGAGATATGTAAGATGCCAGTAAAGAAGAATCATGCAGAGCCCCATCTGGGCAAGTGTTTAAAATCAGCTCGTCTCACCTGGAATGTTTCAAGGTGGGTCTTCAGAAAGTCGGCTTAAGTCTTCCTTCCCCCTCCCCCTTCCTCCTTGTGAGGACTCCACTTTTCCTCCAGGTTCCGAAGAGGCTTAAATGGACCATTAACAAAGTCACCACATGATGTGATCTGGGGCCGCAACTGCAGCCACCTTGGTGACAAAGGTGGCATTTGTAGGGGAGTGGAGATGGCCATCCAGCATTCCTACAGGCTGGAAGCCACTCTTGGTGAGTCTGAGATCAACGGAAACCTGTAACCCTTTGCTGGGGTTGAACTCAGCTTGAGGAGCCTTGGAAAGCCCTCCCCGCTTGAGGGCCCTGATGTCCCCACCTGGGAGAAGAAAGACAAGTTTGCTCTGGCCAGGCATCTTACAGGTTGCCAAGAGGACCAGCATATTACAATGCTAGCCTTCCCTTGTGGTCCAGTGGTTAAGAATTCGCCTGCCAATGCAAGGAACATGGGTTCAATCCTTGGGCTGGGAAGAGCCCATATGCCGTGGGGCAACTGAGCCTGAGCGCCGCAACTACTGAGCCCGCATTCTAGAGC
Source organism: Tragulus kanchil (assembly GCA_022376925.1). Lineage (NCBI taxonomy): Eukaryota > Metazoa > Chordata > Mammalia > Artiodactyla > Tragulidae > Tragulus > Tragulus kanchil. The sequence goes on along the minus strand of JAIOJX010000001.1, from coordinate 91,583,500 downwards.
CTGTGCTCCTCAACGAGAGCAGCCTCGGCGATTTTAGAAGCCCTCATACTGCAACTAGAGAGTAGCTCCCATTCTCCCCAGCTAGAGAAAGCCCAAGCAGCAACAAAGACTCAGCACAGCCATCAATAAATAAATAAAATTAGAAATAATTGAAAAAAACATTACAACGCTGCCAGTCGCTCAGGACCTTTCTCCAGACAGTCCTGATCTTCCCATCAAGCTAAAGCAGTAAACCAGGAACACTTGATCACAGAAAGAACCAGTTTGACTTTTGTTTTTGGCTCCAAACAAATTAACCTCAATTTCCAAATTAGCCCAAGTTCCCAAGGACCTTTTTGATAAGTAAGGTTTCCAATAACTAAGGCCTGATCTAAGGCAGGCCTGTTGTCCATCTAGAATTTTCCCATAAGCCCCACAGAAGTATAATTTGATTTATGTTCTAGAGATATGTAAGATGCCAGTAAAGAAGAATCATGCAGAGCCCCATCTGGGCAAGTGTTTAAAATCAGCTCGTCTCACCTGGAATGTTTCAAGGTGGGTCTTCAGAAAGTCGGCTTAAGTCTTCCTTCCCCCTCCCCCTTCCTCCTTGTGAGGACTCCACTTTTCCTCCAGGTTCCGAAGAGGCTTAAATGGACCATTAACAAAGTCACCACATGATGTGATCTGGGGCCGCAACTGCAGCCACCTTGGTGACAAAGGTGGCATTTGTAGGGGAGTGGAGATGGCCATCCAGCATTCCTACAGGCTGGAAGCCACTCTTGGTGAGTCTGAGATCAACGGAAACCTGTAACCCTTTGCTGGGGTTGAACTCAGCTTGAGGAGCCTTGGAAAGCCCTCCGTCACCCAGTGTCACCACAATAGGAAGGCTAGAGGAGGCTTGGTCCTTGCACTGGTCAAATGCAGGTTTGCCCCCTGCCCGCCGTTCTCCTGACCTGCCCTGTACCGTAGGGAATCACACTTCCAGAGTTCCCTTGCCCTGCAGAATATAAAGAGGAAGAGGAAGGGAGAAGCCAGGGCGTTTCTCCCTCTCCCACTCCGCTTCCTGTGGCCTCCCTAGCAGCAGCCATGGGTCTTTTCTGTGGCTCTAAGGTCCCTTCCTTCATGATCTCACATGCCATACCAACCTGGCTACTGCGTTCCAATAACACCATGTCCTCCGTTTAGCCCTCCAGCCCGAAAGGTAGTAGCAGCTCTGCTCCGGAGCGTCTCTGGATTACCTCCCCTGTGGGTCTATTGAGCAAGCCAAGCACCTGTGTAACAGTGCCCTACATTAGATCCTCCCAGCTGAAAGCCCTAGAATGGTTTTTGCACTCAACATCCACTCTCTCTCTTCTGCCACCTAATTTAACTCCAACTATGATTTGTCTTACAGCTCAGTGCTTTGTACTGAGCTCATAGGGGAGTGAGAATTTTGAAAGGGAAGGAGAGAAGGAGGGAAGGAAGGAGGGAGGGAAGGAAGGAGGGAGGGAGAGAAGGAGGGGCGACTGACACTGACTGGGTGGGTGACTGCCTGGTTAAATGTCTGTATGCATTACCTCATTTAATCCTCACAACCGCCTTCTAAGATTAGAAGCTTGGTCATCTTCGTTACACAGACGAGAAAACTGAAGCTCTGAGAAGCTCAGCAACTGGCCCAGAGCACACAGCTAGGAAGCAGGGGTTCTGGAGTTCAGACCTAGGAAGGATCCCATACAACCCTGAGGAGACCCTAACCCATCAGAGGGTCCATGTCCACTAAGAACCAAAGGGGAACTGGGGGGCATTCTGAGCTGGCTACTGAAAAGAGTACATTCTAGGTTGGAACTAACCTTGGGGCTCTCTACCTGGGGAAATGCTCCAAATCCTGCTTCATCCCAAGGGAAATACTCCAAAGCGGGCGAGACAAGCTTTGTGTTGTCCGATTCAGCAAACGTTAAGGAAAGAGAAGCTGAGGGTCTTTCTGCTTTCCGTCTGGAACACGTGTATGCAAGAAGGAGATAGGAGCCAGCTGTCGCTTCCAACAGTCACCCACAGTGGGCTAGGACCAAACCCTGCAAAGGTCAGCAGTTACTCTAGATTTCTTGAAGCACTCAGGTGCTGAGGACCAGGCAAGCTCCCTCCGCTCTGCTGTAAGACTCCAACCTCTTGGCCCAGGGCCCCAAAAAGACCCCTGACCCAGACCACAGTGTCTGTCTTCCAGCTGGGCAGGCGGTTACGTCATCCCCTGCCTTTTGCCTCCCACTCGCTGCCCCATGCCCAGGGCACAAAATTTGCAAAGACGAAAGATGTAAAGTACATTTGAAAACAGAATCACAGAGGAGGCCAAAGTTGAATACAAAACAATGAAATCATGAGAGAGATACTTGGAGCCTCTGCAGAAGGGAAATTTGAGGGTGAATTCAGTTTCTCAAGTTCACCGACAGGTCACCAACCAGCCACCTAACACTTTTAGTAAAAGCCAGGTCTGGGGGCAGCTGTCATCCCCACTGACCAATCAGAAGGGAAGCAGGCTGGCGTGGGGAGGGTCCCAACCCCCGCCCCCGCCCCCGCCCCTGCCCCAGCTCTGCACCTGCTGTTAACCTTTCCATTGCTGTATTGGGAAGGGTCCTGGGAGCAGGGCACTTGGGGGTCAGGGCTGTTTACCAAGAAGCACAGAGGGATTTGAACAGGTGCCATCCAGGACCCATGTGGGAAGCCTTGGGGACAGAAGACCTGCTCTGGGGTAAAGCAAAACTGAAGCTCTGAGAGGCTCAGCAACTGGCCCAGAGCACACAGCTAGGAAGCAGGGGTTCTGGAGTTCAGACCTAGGAAGGATCCCATACAACCCTGAGGAGACCCTAACCCATCAGAGGGTCCATGTCCACTAAGAACCAAAGGGGAACTGGGGGGCATTCTGAGCTGGCTACTGAAAAGAGTACATTCTAGGTTGGAACTAACCTTGGGGCTCTCTACCTGGGGAAATGCTCCAAATCCTGCTTCATCCCAAGGGAAATACTCCAAAGCGGGCGAGACAAGCTTTGTGTTGTCCGATTCAGCAAACGTTAAGGAAAGAGAAGCTGAGGGTCTTTCTGCTTTCCGTCTGGAACACGTGTATGCAAGAAGGAGATAGGAGCCAGCTGTCGCTTCCAACAGTCACCCACAGTGGGCTAGGACCAAACCCTGCAAAGGTCAGCAGTTACTCTAGATTTCTTGAAGCACTCAGGTGCTGAGGACCAGGCAAGCTCCCTCCGCTCTGCTGTAAGACTCCAACCTCTTGGCCCAGGGCCCCAAAGACCCCTGACCCAGACCACAGTGTCTGTCTTCCAGCTGGGCAGGCGGTTACGTCATCCCCTGCCTTTTGCCTCCCACTCGCTGCCCCATGCCCAGGGCACAAAATTTGCAAAGACGAAAGATGTAAAGTACATTTGAAAACAGAATCACAGAGGAGGCCAAAGTTGAATACAAAACAATGAAATCATGAGAGAGATACTTGGAGCCTCTGCAGAAGGGAAATTTGAGGGTGAATTCAGTTTCTCAAGTTCACCGACAGGTCACCAACCAGCCACCTAACACTTTTAGTAAAAGCCAGGTCTGGGGGCAGCTGTCATCCCCACTGACCAATCAGAAGGGAAGCAGGCTGGCGTGGGGAGGGTCCCAACCCCCGCCCCCGCCCCCGCCCCTGCCCCAGCTCTGCACCTGCTGTTAACCTTTCCATTGCTGTATTGGGAAGGGTCCTGGGAGCAGGGCACTTGGGGGTCAGGGCTGTTTACCAAGAAGCACAGAGGGATTTGAACAGGTGCCATCCAGGACCCATGTGGGAAGCCTTGGGGACAGAAGACTGCTCTGTAAGGCAGGTTCTCCCAGGCCCCCCCGGAAGGAGCCCCCATGAAAGAGAGTCCCTTCCTGAGCAGATCTTCTCTGCCCTCCACACTGTAGAAACACGGAGGCCTGCAGGGTAGGCGCTCAGAGATGCCTCCCCATGTCCCTCCCCACCCCCACCCGGAGGGCACAGTGATTTGCACCAAGCCTCCCAGGCTCTCCCTCTCTCTGCCTCTGGCCCAGAGCCTGGTGTCTGAGGCCAGTGTTTGTGAGGAGAAAGGCCCTCCCTGGCTATTCTCTGTGAAAACCTAAGTGGCCCTGGCGGAAGGGTCGGGAGATGGAAGAAAGACCTTGACCTCAGGAGCCCTAAGCTGCTGCTGACAGCAGACAGCAAGGGGTGGGGGGGACCTTGGGAATGGTGCTTTATTGAGGGACATTTGTCTTCATTTGAGGCAGTCCACATCTCGTCCTACAGGCGTGCCCTGAGACTTGAGTCTCCCTGACCCCTATCTCACTGTCCCCGTACTGGTCATGAGCTGCATTGAAGGGGAAGTGACCTCTGAAAGCCCCTCAGGACCAAGGTGACAGACAGCAGCGAAGAGTAACAGAGGAACCCCCCAGGCAGCACCCCCAGAAAGCTCCCAGCCTCTGCACAGGAGCGCAGACCTAGGGCAGGGTGGGCACCTCCCAGACTCAGTCCCCAAGTCCCGGGGTCCCCCTTAGACAGGGACAGATTCTGGAAGTTCAGAACTCATATTCAGCATAATAAACCTAGATTTGGATGATGAAAAAAAAATTTACCTATTGTTTTCATAACGAAAACAAAAACTAACCCTCCTCCAAATCTTTGTGGCTGACCTGGGAAGTCCCCAAACCCCCTGGTCCATCTCATTTTAAACTAGACCCCACTGACCAATCAGAAGAAGCAGGCTGGCGTGGGAGGGTCCCAACCCCGCCCGCCCCCCTGCCCCAGCTCTGCACCTGCTGTTAACCTTTCCATTGCTGTATTGGGAAGGGTCCTGGGAGCAGGGCACTTGGGGGTCAGGGCTGTTTACCAAGAAGCACAGAGGGATTTGAACAGGTGCCATCCAGGACCCATGTGGGAAGCCTTGGGGACAGAAGACTGCTCTGTAAGGCAGGTTCTCCCAGGCCCCCCCGGAAGGAGCCCCCATGAAAGAGAGTCCCTTCCTGAGCAGATCTTCTCTGCCCTCCACACTGTAGAAACACGGAGGCCTGCAGGGTAGGCGCTCAGAGATGCCTCCCCATGTCCCTCCCCACCCCCACCCGGAGGGCACAGTGATTTGCACCAAGCCTCCCAGGCTCTCCCTCTCTCTGCCTCTGGCCCAGAGCCTGGTGTCTGAGGCCAGTGTTTGTGAGGAGAAAGGCCCTCCCTGGCTATTCTCTGTGAAAACCTAAGTGGCCCTGGCGGAAGGGTCGGGAGATGGAAGAAAGACCTTGACCTCAGGAGCCCTAAGCTGCTGCTGACAGCAGACAGCAAGGGGCGGGGGGGACCTTGGGAATGGTGCTTTATTGAGGACATTTGTCTTCATTTGAGGCAGTCCACATCTCGTCCTACAGGCGTGCCCTGAGACTTGAGTCTCCTGACCCCTATCTCACTGTCCCGTACTGGTCATGAGCTGCATTGAAGGGAAGTGACCTCTGAAAGCCCCTCAGGACCAAGGTGACAGACAGCAGCAAGAGTAACAGAGGACCCCCCCAGGCCGCACCCCCAGCAAGCTCCCAGCCTCTGCACAGGAGCGCAGACCTAGGGCAGGGTGGGCACCTCCCAGACTCAGTCCCCAAGTCCCGGGGTCCCCCTTAGACAGGGACAGATTCTGGAAGTTCAGAACTCATATTCAGCATAATAAACCTAGATTTGGATGATGAAAAAAAAATTTACCTATTGTTTTCATAACGAAAACAAAAACTAAACCTCCTCCAAATCTTTGTGGCTGACCTGGGAAGTCCCCAAACCCTGTCCTCTCTTTCATGGAGAGACTCAGGTGGCAAGGACTCTCCCTAGTGAGCTTCAGAATCTGAAAATATCAGAGTGCAAGATTTTAGTGGGGAGTTATTTTCTCTGAAAAAAAGTCAGGATGTTGGAAATATTGGAAGACCACGAACTATGCCCTAGACTCGGCCACTAATCCGCAGAGCTGGTGAAATCATTTCATCTCCCCGTGTCTCACATTTCCAAATATTAAAAAACAACAACAAATCGCCTAATCACCAAAGGAGCAGAACTGAAAATCGGCTACCAAGGCGCGGTGCAGACTCTATTTAACACACACCCAATCCAGGTTCTGTCAAGTACAAATTGGCATTTACCAGTTACATTGCCAATACCTGGACAACAAGGACATTTGCCCTCTGCCTCTGCAGAGACCAGACTCTGCTGTTGAGAGCTGCTGACCTTCAATACCCCCTGAAGGAGACCAGGGTGAGGCTGAGACCTGCTGTTGAGAGCTGCTGACCTTCAATACCCCCTGATGGAGATCAGGGTGGGGTAGAGGCACTCTGTGCTCCAGGGAATCTGGTGGGGCAGGTCTTTAGATAGGTGGATGCTTTTAGGAACAGCTTTTATTATCTCAATCCTCCCATCTCCTCATATTTAGAAAAGCACTAAATCTTTTCATGGTGACATCAGATCCTCGTGACTAACTGGGACCCTTTGTAAAATGACTGTTTAATGATATTAAACTCACCCCCCATCAAAATCCTTAAATATCGACCCTCCTGCTGCCTCTTTGGAAGTGACCTCTGAAAGCCCCTCAGGACCAAGGTGACAGACAGCAGCGAAGAGTAACAGAGGAACCCCCCAGGCAGCACCCCCAGAAAGCTCCCAGCCTCTGCACAGGAGCGCAGACCTAGGGCAGGGTGGGCACCTCCCAGACTCAGTCCCCAAGTCCCGGGGTCCCCCTTAGACAGGGACAGATTCTGGAAGTTCAGAACTCATATTCAGCATAATAAACCTAGATTTGGATGATGAAAAAAAAATTTACCTATTGTTTTCATAACGAAAACAAAAACTAAACCTCCTCCAAATCTTTGTGGCTGACCTGGGAAGTCCCCAAACCCTGTCCTCTCTTTCATGGAGAGACTCAGGTGGCAAGGACTCTCCCTAGTGAGCTTCAGAATCTGAAAATATCAGAGTGCAAGATTTTAGTGGGGAGTTATTTTCTCTGAAAAAAAGTCAGGATGTTGGAAATATTGGAAGACCACGAACTATGCCCTAGACTCGGCCACTAATCCGCAGAGCTGGTGAAATCATTTCATCTCCCCGTGTCTCACATTTCCAAATATTAAAAAACAACAACAAATCGCCTAATCACCAAAGGAGCAGAACTGAAAATCGGCTACCAAGGCGCGGTGCAGACTCTATTTAACACACACCCAATCCAGGTTCTGTCAAGTACAAATTGGCATTTACCAGTTACATTGCCAATACCTGGACAACAAGGACATTTGCCCTCTGCCTCTGCAGAGACCAGACTCTGCTGTTGAGAGCTGCTGACCTTCAATACCCCCTGAAGGAGACCAGGGTGAGGCTGAGACCTGCTGTTGAGAGCTGCTGACCTTCAATACCCCCTGATGGAGATCAGGGTGGGGTAGAGGCACTCTGTGCTCCAGGGAATCTGGTGGGGCAGGTCTTTAGATAGGTGGATGCTTTTAGGAACAGCTTTTATTATCTCAATCCTCCCATCTCCTCATATTTAGAAAAGCACTAAATCTTTTCATGGTGACATCAGATCCTCGTGACTAACTGGGACCCTTTGTAAAATGACTGTTTAATGATATTAAACTCCACCCCCCCCCCCATCAAAATCCTTAAATATCGACCCTCCTCCTGCTGCCTCTTTGGAGCAGTTTCTCAGAGTTATCTGGGGTGCTGTCTCCCGGGCTGCAGTCCTAATTATGCCCCAAATAAAACTTAACCCACAACTCTCAAGTTGTTCCTTTTTTAGTTAACAGTTCCCAGCTTGGCTTAAGACCGTCTGGACCTGGGGACGGGGAGAGGGGCTGTTGACGGGGAAAGCACGCAAGGCTTTGGTTAGCTGCTCCGTGCCAAGCACAGTCTAACAGCCGACTCAGGGAGCTGCAGAGAGGGAGACACCAGGCACGTGGCACCTCGGCTCCAGCTCTTCCCAAACGAAAAGCAGTGCCGGGCGAGCGGCTGGCGTTCCGGCAGCGATCCGGGACCCATCGCCTCCATCGGAGGGGGTAGTGTCGCATTCAAAAACATAGGTCCGAAGGGGGCGAGCCGCGTCCGCCCTGGGCGCCCAGGCCCGACACGCCGCCGCGCTCGCTGGCCCGACACGCCGCCGCGCTCGCTTCCCCAGCTCACCGGGTTCATTTCCATGTGGAGCGCTGCGCGTCGCAGGCGCCCTTATCTCGCCGCCGCCGCCGCGGCTCTGCAGGCGCGGGCGCCCCGGGCTCCCTTCCCTCCCTCCCTCTCCCCGCCTGCCGCCCGCCGCCCGCCGCCCGCCGCCCGCCGCCCGCGCCTTTGTCTGGCCCGGCGGCGCGCTCGGAGCCAGCAGGGCGGGTAATTGGCGGCCGGAGGAGGCGAGCGGGCCGGCCCGGCCTCCGCTAATGAGCGGGCGGAGCCGCGGGGAGGGCGCGGTGGGGCGGGGAGCGGGCTTCCGTGGCTACGCAGCCCCCTCCATGGTCGGCCGGGTCCCCGCATCTCCCTCCCAGGCTGTGGCAGGGACCGGCGTCCCGAGGGACATCCCCTCCCCCTCCCCCAGGCGGTCCCCGGCGCGCTCCAATTACCCTGCGGCCGTGCCAAGGCCTCCGGGTGCCCCCGGGCCGCCCCCGCGTCCCCGGAGAGGTGCCAGGGACGGAACGCGCGGGCGGGAGGGCGGAGGAGCGGGCTCCCTTGGGGGGCTTCGCTACGCTGCAGGGGACCCCGGCAGCCCAAGCGGCCCTGGGGCAGGGGCACGGGGCGGGGCGGGCGGGGGATGCCCCGGGGGCCCGATGCCAGAGTGCTCACCCAGGGAAGCCCGCAGGCAACAGCGAAACCTGCTTCCCGCATAGATGGTGATAAAAATCCACCCTCGTTTCTAAATTAATTACACTGAATCCGCCGCGCTTGGCCGCTGGGGCTACAGACGAGCTTGGATGGTCTGAACCAAGGAGCGCCAGGGCCCCTCTCTAGGGGAGGGGGCATCATGTATTGTTGGCTCCAGAAACCTGCTCTTCGTGTCTGAGGGGCGGGGGGTGGGGGGTGGGCGGCTCGGGAACCGGGGGCTTGAAAGAAAGCCTTTCTCCAGCCTGCCTTTCTCCTCAGGGAATCCCGCAGTGCTGCCAACGCCTGACCCCAGACCCTTGATCCAGGAGCCAGCTCCTTCCTGTGGTCCAGTCCTCAATTGTCAGGTCCTCCTGCATCTCTCCTCCCCTGGTGGCTACTGTTGTGGGTTCTTGAAGTCACCAGTGCTTCATGTTAACAAGAGTCTTCATGGCTGCCCTTTGAAACGTTGCTTCAGACCAGGAGGCTGAGACGCTGCTTGTGGAAGGGCGGGCCCAGGCTTGGGGAATTTAGGGGTCCTCCTGGGGACCCTACACTGGCCTGATGGCAGCCTTAGGGAACCACAAGCAGCTCAGGACAGCCCTGAGAGAGTTCTCCACTGTGAGACTGTCCTCCCTGAAAAACTGTGGGGGACTTTTTTCATTTAGGAAGACTCATTCAGGAAACCCCTGCCTCCACCTTTCCCCAGCTGCCTGGCATTGCCCACCTAGGAGCAGCCTACCCACAGGGAGATTTCCCCCCTTTTTATTTTTGTTTGTATTGAGGTACAACTGTACATAACTGTACAGGTGTCCATAGCTCAGTTCATTTTTACATATGGGTCTGCCTTCATAGGGCCTCCCTGGTGACTCAAGCAGTAAAGAATCTGCCTGTAGTGTAAGAGACCAGGGTTCAGTCCCTGGTTGGGAAGCTCCCCTGGAGGAAGGCATGGCAACCCACTCCAGTATTCTTGGTTGGAGAATTCCCTGGACAGAGGAGCCTGGCGGGCTACAGTCCATGGGGTCACAGTCGCACACGACTAACACTTTCACACTTCCTGCCTTCATAATCACCCAGGTCAAGCTATAGAACATTCCTAGTAGTCCAGAAGGTTCTCTCTTGCCTCCTCTTAGTCAACATCCCCCAACTATTCATCACCATAGATTCATTTGTGTTGCCTGTTTTTTTATAAACAAAATCATGCAGCGTGTGCTGTTTTGTCTGTGGCTTTTTTCATTTACTGTCTGTCAGATTCATCCAGGCTGTTGTATGAAACAGTGGTTCATTCTTTTTAATTACTGAGTGTTATTCCGTTGAATGAACATACCACAATTTATTTATCCATGTGACTGTTGACGGACACTTGGATTGTCTCCAACTTGGGACTGTCATGAATAAAGTGGTTGTGAACATTCTCATTTATGCCTTTGAAATGAGGGGCCATTTCTGTAGGGGATACACCCTTGATCCAGGAGCCAGCTCCTTCCTGTGGTCCAGTCCTCAATTGTCAGGTCCTCCTGCATCTCTCCTCCCCTGGTGGCTACTGTTGTGGGTTCTTGAAGTCACCAGTGCTTCATGTTAACAAGAGTCTTCATGGCTGCCCTTTGAAACGTTGCTTCAGACCAGGAGGCTGAGACGCTGCTTGTGGAAGGGCGGGCCCAGGCTTGGGGAATTTAGGGGTCCTCCTGGGGACCCTACACTGGCCTGATGGCAGCCTTAGGGAACCACAAGCAGCTCAGGACAGCCCTGAGAGAGTTCTCCACTGTGAGACTGTCCTCCCTGGAAAACTGTGGGGGGGGGGGACTTTTTTTTTCATTTAGGAAGACTCATTCAGGAAACCCCTGCCTCCACCTTTCCCCAGCTGCCTGGCATTGCCCACCTAGGAGCAGCCTACCCACAGGGAGATTTCCCCCCTTTTTATTTTTGTTTGTATTGAGGTACAACTGTACATAACTGTACAGGTGTCCATAGCTCAGTTCATTTTTACATATGGGTCTGCCTTCATAGGGCCTCCCTGGTGACTCAAGCAGTAAAGAATCTGCCTGTAGTGTAAGAGACCAGGGTTCAGTCCCTGGTTGGGAAGCTCCCCTGGAGGAAGGCATGGCAACCCACTCCAGTATTCTTGGTTGGAGAATTCCCTGGACAGAGGAGCCTGGCGGGCTACAGTCCATGGGGTCACAGTCGCACACGACTAACACTTTCACACTTCCTGCCTTCATAATCACCCAGGTCAAGCTATAGAACATTCCTAGTAGTCCAGAAGGTTCTCTCTTGCCTCCTCTTAGTCAACATCCCCCAACTATTCATCACCATAGATTCATTTGTGTTGCCTGTTTTTTTATAAACAAAATCATGCAGCGTGTGCTGTTTTGTCTGTGGCTTTTTTCATTTACTGTCTGTCAGATTCATCCAGGCTGTTGTATGAAACAGTGGTTCATTCTTTTTAATTACTGAGTGTTATTCCGTTGAATGAACATACCACAATTTATTTATCCATGTGACTGTTGACGGACACTTGGATTGTCTCCAACTTGGGACTGTCATGAATAAAGTGGTTGTGAACATTCTCATTTATGCCTTTGAAATGAGGGACCATTTCTGTAGGGGATACACCCAGGGATGGAATTGCTAAATCATAAGGTAGGCATGTGTTTATTGCCAAACGGTTTTCTGAAGCAGTTATACCAGTTAGCTTTTTAAAGCTGCAAGCAGGGTACAAAGGCTATTCAAAGAATTAAGTTGCAGGCACAGCATAATAATAATGTTCTAGGTACTGTTCTAAGAGATTTGCATGTAATTAACATGTGTGTGTGTGTGTTCATGCTCAGTGGTGTGGACTGTTTGCGACCCCATGGACTGTAGCTCCTCTGTCCAAGAAATTTTCTAGGCAATTCACATGTACGTACATGCATTTGTATGCAGACATTCTCATTGTGCCTGGTTTCATCTTAGAATGGGCACAAGATCGCCAGGATGGGTTTGTATTGATCTTTGCATTCCCCATCCCAATTGAGATTCAGATACAATATTCTATGTTTGTGGAGGAAATCATCTCCATTTTACAGAAGAGAAAACTGAGGCCCAGAGTGGTGACTACTTGCTGAAGACTCTGGGGCTAGTGAGTGGCAGGACCAAGCCCGCATCTCAAGTTTCCAAGCCCCTGGACTTGCTGGTGTTCTTGTGAATGGAAGCTTGCAAAGGCGCCTTTGGTTTTTTTCTCCTCCTTACACCCCAGGTCAACACTGTCAGCACTACAGCACTCAAATTCTTGGAGACTCTTGTCTTTCTGTTTCTGTTATTTGTTCTTATCTAACAAACAACTCAAAGGCTTAGTGACTTAAACCAACAGTTACTGTCTTTTGGGTTTTTTGAGCTGATTGGACCCAGCTGATGGATCTCACTTGGGAGTTCTCAAGTGGGTGCAGGGCAGCCACCTGCAGGCTGGCCTGGACGTCCAAGATGGTACAAACACGTGGCTAGTGGTTGATAACTGGCTGTGAGCCAACCACCCACCTGGGACTGTCAACTGAAGCAGCTCCATGTGGCTTGGGCTTCCCACCACTGGGTTCTGCAAGGGAGTATCTCAAGACTAAGAGTCTTAAAAAGCAGGAAGAGGAAACCACAGGGTCAGTTAAGGGCATATATTCACTTTCATCCCATTCAACTGGTCAAAGGAATCACAGAGTCTCATCGGATTCAAAGGGGTGGAGACACAGACTTGATGGATGGGGGCAGGTCCCGTTGTGAGAATGACAGCCAGCTGTGCCCATCTTTGTAATACATACACCTTCCTTGTCTACTCGCCTTGCTTGCTGATGATAGGTCTAGTAAGACCAAAAGCATCCCTCCACTTCTTTGGTTCTTAAAGAGTCAAGGTTGCCAGGACTCCTTCCATTTCAGGTCAAACCACAGCACCAAGTCATCTCAACAGCAAGGCCCCTGGCATGGCCCTGCTGTGCCCACCCTACATTGTGCCCCGAGCCAGCTCACCATTCCACTGGGCACATGGCTCATCAGTTCCTCTTCAAGCTATGAATACCGACTCCACCCTGGAATGTCCAAACCTAATTCTTGCCATCTTGGCTTCCTGGCCCCAGCAGTCTCCTGTCCCGGTCTTCCTCATGTGAGACAAACATGGAACCCACTGGGTCCCCTGGCCAAACCAGCATTTCCCTAATTTGAAGCCTGCAGAGGTGTTTGGGCTGGGGGGTTGGCCTTTGTCCCTGTGTATCACCTGTTTGAAAGAACACAGACTTTCCAGCTCAAAGACCCAGGTTTGAATCCCTGCTCTGGGTCTGGCTCAGGATCCTGTGGGCTCTATACCCCAGTTTGTCAGCACTACAGCACTCAAATTCTTGGAGACTCTTGTCTTTCTGTTTCTGTTATTTGTTCTTATCTAACAAACAACTCAAAGGCTTAGTGACTTAAACCAACAGTTACTGTCTTTTGGGTTTTTTGAGCTGATTGGACCCAGCTGATGGATCTCACTTGGGAGTTCTCAAGTGGGTGCAGGGCAGCCACCTGCAGGCTGGCCTGGACGTCCAAGATGGTACAAACACGTGGCTAGTGGTTGATAACTGGCTGTGAGCCAACCACCCACCTGGGACTGTCAACTGAAGCAGCTCCATGTGGCTTGGGCTTCCCACCACTGGGTTCTGCAAGGGAGTATCTCAAGACTAAGAGTCTTAAAAAGCAGGAAGAGGAAACCACAGGGTCAGTTAAGGGCATATATTCACTTTCATCCCATTCAACTGGTCAAAGGAATCACAGAGTCTCATCGGATTCAAAGGGGTGGAGACACAGACTTGATGGATGGGGGCAGGTCCCGTTGTGAGAATGACAGCCAGCTGTGCCCATCTTTGTAATACATACACCTTCCTTGTCTACTCGCCTTGCTTGCTGATGATAGGTCTAGTAAGACCAAAAGCATCCCTCCACTTCTTTGGTTCTTAAAGAGTCAAGGTTGCCAGGACTCCTTCCATTTCAGGTCAAACCACAGCACCAAGTCATCTCAACAGCAAGGCCCCTGGCATGGCCCTGCTGTGCCCACCCTACATTGTGCCCCGAGCCAGCTCACCATTCCACTGGGCACATGGCTCATCAGTTCCTCTTCAAGCTATGAATACCGACTCCACCCTGGAATGTCCAAACCTAATTCTTGCCATCTTGGCTTCCTGGCCCCAGCAGTCTCCTGTCCCGGTCTTCCTCATGTGAGACAAACATGGAACCCACTGGGTCCCCTGGCCAAACCAGCATTTCCCTAATTTGAAGCCTGCAGAGGTGTTTGGGCTGGGGGGTTGGCCTTTGTCCCTGTGTATCACCTGTTTGAAAGAACACAGACTTTCCAGCTCAAAGACCCAGGTTTGAATCCCTGCTCTGCGGCTCACTGGCTGCGTGGTCTTGAGCAAGTGGTCAAACCTCCCTGTGACTTGGCGTCTCTATCTATAGAACAGATGTCATTACTGGACCCAGCTCAGCAGGCTGGTGTAAGGATTAAAGGCAGTAACATAAAAGCATTTGGGATCATGCAAGGGGAAGAATAGATACTCCCCAAGTCAAATCTTTCTCCAGACTCCAAAGCCAATTGTTTTAAAGTCAGCTTTTCCCGTGTGATTAGATTTTATATTGGAGGAGTTTTCTGAAAGCAAACATCCACGTAACCAGCACCTAGGTCAAGAAATAGATGTGACCAGCACCCAAGAAGTCCCTGCCTCCTTCTAGTTCCTACCCACCCTTGAGGGCTATCCAGACTTGTAGCATCCGAGATTAATATCTGGCTCCATTTATGGCAACCAATGCCCCTGCACAGCTGACAAACAAGATAGGTATCTATCTGGTGTGATTTAAAAGGAACCAGTAATCCAACTCCCACTGCTCCCAAATATCTTTCATTACGGAGGTTTTCCTTTGTGTTAAGCACTGCTCCCATGCACGGTTCTCTTTATAAGCCCAGACCTGGGCTTCCTTGCAGAAGAGTTCGCCTTGCAGTGCAAGGGGCACCGGTTCAATCCCTGGCCTGGAAAGATCCCACATACCACGGAGCGGCTGGACCAGTGTGTCCAGTTACGAGCCAGCGCTCTGGAGCACATGCACCCATAGCCGGTGCTCTGCCACGAGAGAGTCCACTGCGATGGGAGGCCCACACACGCCAAAGAGTAAAGATGGGTGAAAATGAAAAACCGATAAAAGAGGCCAAAATTAAAAAAAAAAAAAAAAAAAAAAAAACCACCCAAATCCATCTGGGTTGTGGTAACCACAGTTTCCTTGTCCTATAGGAAAAATATCTGGTCAACCTTTTCACACTGATTCCCAAGAAAGCAGAACCTCCTTCACCAGCAAAGAAATGTAGAAACCAGGAGCGCATAGACCCAGAAATGTGGACTTCACCTGCTTTACAACTTTGCCCAAGGATTTCAGCATTTTTTTTTAAGTATATTTTAAAATCTGGTGTTTAAGGGACGCTGAAGGGAATTTAGAAACCACCCTCCACTCCTCCCAGCTTCCCACCTGTCAACCCCAGCAATTTCAACAAACCACCAACACATAGAAAAGAAGCAGGTAGAGATAAAAATGAATCTTTTGAGTCGGCTGGGGTGTGACCCCACCCTGCTCTCCCAATACACCTTTTCTAAGCCAGGCCGAGGAGAGCTTCTGGCACTGTGACGTCATCAGATGTCAAGCCTTTGACAAATGAGTCCGGCCTGCAGCTGGAGCCTTTGATAAGCCATTTGCAGGCGTCTGGGAGACATCCACGCTGGTCTTGGGAATGCATCCTAGCCCCATCTCAAATTCACATCTTTTTTTCTTTTTTTTTTTGAAAGCGTGCCACGCATCTGTGAAGATTCATGGCTTCGTTTTTTTTTTCTTTTTTCTGACATTTCATTTTTTCTCCTTACTTTATTTTTTTAAGGAAAAGAAAATATTCACTCCAAGGTTTTTAGTTTCTGGGTAATAACTGTCAGATATTAACGGATAGCCCCATACATCCAGCATAAAATAATAGAATTTGTTGAGTGCATTAGACATCCAATAATGGGCACAGCGGAGAGTGTGGTGGAGCTGAAGAAAGGCTTCTCTGAGGAGAAGAGAATGCATGCTATGAAAAACAAGACAGAAAGGACATTTGTCTAAATGATACCACGGAGCGGCTGGACCAGTGTGTCCAGTTACGAGCCAGCTCTGGAGCACATGCACCCATAGCCGGTGCTCTGCCACGAGAGAGTCCACTGCGATGGGAGGCCCACACACGCCAAAGAGTAAAGATGGGTGAAAATGAAAAACCGATAAAAGAGGCCAAAATTAAAAAAAAAAAAAAAAAAAAAAAACCACCCAAATCCATCTGGGTTGTGGTAACCACAGTTTCCTTGTCCTATAGGAAAAATATCTGGTCAACCTTTTCACACTGATTCCCAAGAAAGCAGAACCTCCTTCACCAGCAAAGAAATGTAGAAACCAGGAGCGCATAGACCCAGAAATGTGGACTTCACCTGCTTTACAACTTTGCCCAAGGATTTCAGCATTTTTTTTTAAGTATATTTTAAAATCTGGTGTTTAAGGGACGCTGAAGGGAATTTAGAAACCACCCTCCACTCCTCCCAGCTTCCCACCTGTCAACCCCAGCAATTTCAACAAACCACCAACACATAGAAAAGAAGCAGGTAGAGATAAAAATGAATCTTTTGAGTCGGCTGGGGTGTGACCCCACCCTGCTCTCCCAATACACCTTTTCTAAGCCAGGCCGAGGAGAGCTTCTGGCACTGTGACGTCATCAGATGTCAAGCCTTTGACAAATGAGTCCGGCCTGCAGCTGGAGCCTTTGATAAGCCATTTGCAGGCGTCTGGGAGACATCCACGCTGGTCTTGGGAATGCATCCTAGCCCCATCTCAAATTCACATCTTTTTTTCTTTTTTTTTTTGAAAGCGTGCCACGCATCTGTGAAGATTCATGGCTTCGTTTTTTTTTTCTTTTTTCTGACATTTCATTTTTTCTCCTTACTTTATTTTTTTAAGGAAAAGAAAATATTCACTCCAAGGTTTTTAGTTTCTGGGTAATAACTGTCAGATATTAACGGATAGCCCCATACATCCAGCATAAAATAATAGAATTTGTTGAGTGCATTAGACATCCAATAATGGGCACAGCGGAGAGTGTGGTGGAGCTGAAGAAAGGCTTCTCTGAGGAGAAGAGAATGCATGCTATGAAAAACAAGACAGAAAGGACATTTGTCTAAATGCCCTCTTGTACCTTCATACATTTGCACACACAAGTTCCCCTGCTTGGAAAATGTTGTCTTGACTTTCTCTCCCTTATATCGCCTCCTCATCAAATCAGCCTCATCTCTCCCAGGAAGCATGTCCCCCCTTCCCACCCCATACTCCCATCCATCACACTCCGATCCCATAGAATCCTTGGCTTGTTCCTGCCAAGGCACTTGTCACACTGCATTGTAACCCTCGACTGCACTCTTGGCCTCTGCAGACTCTAAAAGTTTCCCTTGAAGGCAGGGCTTGAATTCCCAGCACCAAACACCGAGATGTAGTCTGGCAGCTGCTGATGGTGCCCATCCATGCCCTCAAGCCCCAACCACTTCACTGAAGACTTCGCCAGTTCCACTGGACAGCATTTGCATCTCTGCCTGCGTCCTTTCTCTGACTTCTGGGTCCCATTTTGCTGTTCCTGTGGCAGACTGGAAGCACCAGGGAATCGATGCCCTTCCTGACAGTCCTCAAATGATGCCTGGAGGGAGTTGGCACACTCTTACCCCTGCCAGTTGGGAAAACAAAGGCCTGTGTTCAATGTTGGCTTGAAACATTTGCCAGTGGTATTAAATTCTAGTGGCCCATGGTGGTAATAGGCTTGATAAGATGCTCTTCATTGCCTCCCTGTCCATCCCCATCTCACTTGCCTACTCTTCTACGATATTTCCTCGCATCACCCGCCCCCACCCCGCTCCAAATAAACTACTTGCATTCAAATCCTTGTCTCAGCTTCTGGGCCACATAATAGGTGCTCAATAAATTATCTTTGAATGAATGAAGAACTGAGTGATGGAATTTTTAGAGCACAGATGTCCAAAGGAGATCACTAAGGCTGGATTTTCTGTAGCATCTATAGCATCTATTTTAAGTGATGGCACTGTGTCAGATTCCACATCTCCTTGAACAGTTCTCCTTCATTTTGGACCAAACAGACAAGGCCAACTGCCAAGAAATGGGGAGGATGGCAGTGTGTGTGGCAGAAACCATGCCAATTCGGTTTTGCTTTGGGTCTGCCAGCTGCCCTGGTTCCCTCTTGTCCTTCTTCTGTCATCTGTCACACTGGACTTCAACTGGGCCATGGGGTTCTATTTAAGTGAGAAGCTGTCAGCCTCTGTGTGCTAGTCCTTTCCTCAGGGGAGACATCAGTGGTTCAGAGTCTGTCCTCACTGCTGTCCCCATGTCCCTTTAGCTAACACCAGGGACCAGGAAAGAAACAAGGGAAGGTGCTGTCGATAGCATAAAGACTGCTTTTACTGATTGCCTTTTTCCACAATGATCATCTGTCCATTAGACCCTCATCTGGTTTCAGAAGGCCACTCTCCGCACTGCTTGATGCTTCTGCCACTTCGCTGGGGGCTTTTTTCTGGAAGTATTCGAGCTTATTGGAGACAAAACTGACCACAGATGTCCTCTCTACTTCAAAAATTCTTTGAAACTCTTACTATGTCCAGATTTGTAATCAACTAACTTTTAGTTGCCATTCTCACCTCCCTGTGTTCCCCGACAGAAGTCAAGAATTGAGATTTTCTTTTTTTTTTTAAGGCCTTTTTTGTAGTCAAAAGTGGCTACACGCGTGGCCAAAATGCGGGAAAGGAACTCAACAAAAGTAGCAAATTTTGTGGCAGCTGATACTGTGCTAAGAACTCCGTGTACGTTATCTTCTCTGACCCTCACCCAAGCCACGGGACATTATTATTATCATCTCCACTGGACAGATGAGAACAGTGCAGTCCAGAGAGACTACAGAACTGGCCTAGAGTCTTTTCAGGACTGAAGATGCAGGGCAGGGCAGCCGTCAGAAGCCTGAGCTCTTAACCACAGCTCTCAACTGCCCCAACACTTGTTGAGCTCTCGTGATTGCTAGGGGCGGTCATGTAAACTTTTCTGGCTTTTCTTGTCTCCTCTTCTACTTACTATGTGGACTCAGTAGCCCTGTTTTACCCCTTTGAAAGATTTCCAGAAATAAAAACTACAGAGGGTCCCCACTTCTGGGGAGACGGACACCAGGGATCCCCAGGAAATGTCAGGCCTAAGAGGATTCCCAGCCCCTGCATCCATTCAGGAGCTAAACACTGCAGGAATTAGCAAACAGTGCCCTCGCAGGGATTTACTGAGTTAACGAAAAACTCGATCCCAGCTGTTTCTCATCATCTTCAGATGGCTTTAATCGCATCTAGAATCATAAAACAGTGGTTTCCAAACCTGTTTGGGCCTCAGAACGACTTGGGAGCACTTGCTAAAGGAGCCCAAGGCTACCCCCGTGTCTGCCCTCAGTGGCCGTATCCAGGCCTTTTGAGTCTCTGGGGGTGGGGTCTAGGAAATCTGTGTTCTGAACAAGCATCTCCAGAGATTCTGGCACGCGGACCAGGATGTAGAAGATACTGTCCTAAAGCTCTTAGCTCTCAGAGCCTTGTGGGATGTTTCAGCCAGCTGAGATAACTGGATTTTCCAAAACCCTCAGGAGAGTGAAAGTGTTAGTCACTCAGTTGTGTCCGACCCTCTGCGGCCCTGTGGACTGTAGCCCTCCAGGCTCCTCTCTCCATGGGATTTCCCAGGCAAGAACACTAGAGTGGGTTGCGACGATGTCCTCCAGGGGATCTTCCTGACCCAAGGATTAAACCCGAGTCTCCTGCTTGGCAGGCAGATTCTTTACCACTGAGCCACCTGGGAAACCCAAATAGATGGATAGATGGACACAGTCTATGGACCAGAGGACTGCCAACTTCTTTTCTGTAAAGGGCCAGACAGTAAATGCTTTGGGCTTTGCAAGACACGTGGTCTCTGTTACAGCTACTCCACTCTTTCATTTTACCATGAAAACAGCCACGGACAAGAAGCAAAAGAATAGGTATGACTGGCTTCCAATAGAACTGGATTAGGAAAAACAGGTGGTGAGCAGGATCTGGCCATCAGGCCATCGTTTGCTGACCCCTGCTGTGGACCAAGGCCGTACATTCTATTTCCACCCAAGCCTGATTCATTCCATTAGTCCTTGCCCCGGTCCTCACGTCAGGCGAAGAGAGACCACTGGACCTGCTGTCATCATCCGTCTTGCTGTTTTAACCAGCCCGCAGCGAAGTGGAAACACTCAGCTCTCCACTGTGCACTGAACCTGGGGCTTGACCAAAACCCTCCCAAAAGCGCTGGGTTTCTCCCAGGGAACCCAGACATCAAAAGCCTAAAGACTCTTCCCTAGGCAAATCGTTACCCCCACTTGACATTCTATTTAATGGAAAGCCTTTACCAGAAATAAGTATATTAAAATAAGCTTTGCATTTTTTTACATTAACTGAAATTTGATGCAAATTGATAATAAATTACCTTCCCCCTACTCATTCATTTGGGAATCACATAAACTAGTTTACAGTTATGTATTATTACATTTCACATTAATATAGCCATAGGAAGCTAGGCTTTGGAGAAATTTGCTTCCCAGCAAACCATCAGAAATTGAAGACGAGAAAGTGAGATTTGGTAGGATAATCTGACTCTGCTAATGTGAAAAGTTAAGGCCTCAGTGCACTGCTTGAGGCCCAACTAATTCATCAAATGGCCGCCGTTTGTCTTATTTATCTGGAATAAATTTTCCCACTTCAGGATCTTACAGTGTTCCTTTCTTGCCTCTTTTCTTCCTCTCTCCCTCCCTCCTTTCCTCCCATCTTTCCTTCCTTCAAGGTACACGACTGAGCTCAGATTCAAAAAGTGCAAAAACCAAGAGATGGAGAGGTGGCAAGATCACATTGTAATGGGGTGCGCATTTAGGGAGGAATTATTGCAGTCATCTTTACAAATCATCTACCACCCCCATAAGAAGTGAGGAAATGTCATAGCACACCACATGGCTCAGCTATGGCTATTGTTGACACAGTTATAATAATGTGAATGCTGACTATTGAGCTAACCTAAATTAGAATACAAGTATTTTGAGAGGCAGTGTGACAGGGAAGTATGAGTCTGGGTGATGGTTAAAGAGACTGAAACACTCCTTTTCCACCCTTGGAAGTCAATAGGAATTAAAAGATAGTAACACTTGAAAGGAAAAAAATCAAGAAATCCTAGCATAAGGGTGTTATTTAGAGTTGGAGAGGTTGATAGCCAAAGAGATAGTCAAAGGAGATGAAGGGCAAGGGAGAGAAGTTTGCCAGAGACTTCTGTTTGCTCCTAAAAAGCCTTAGAGAACTCTTTCACTGTTTAAAATATGTGTGTATAGTACGATAAAAATAGAAACCAGTATTTTGAAAGAAAAGTACACTACTTCTCCTGCAATAATAAAATCCCTCATTGACAATCCAAAGCCAATGCTAAAAGCTGTGTTTTTCCCTCGCTAATATACAGGTAAAAATAAACTTAAAAGGCAACGTTTTATACAAATACATGTAGATAAAATGAAAAGGCCTCAAGTAGAAGAGAGAACTCCAAACTACATAGC
This sequence comes from Tragulus kanchil, assembly GCA_022376925.1. Classification (NCBI taxonomy): domain Eukaryota; kingdom Metazoa; phylum Chordata; class Mammalia; order Artiodactyla; family Tragulidae; genus Tragulus; species Tragulus kanchil. The sequence continues at coordinate 91,562,030 of JAIOJX010000001.1, read as the reverse complement.
CTGGAGGCTGATGAAAGGCCACCGTAATGTTAACAGACGTTTGCCTGATAGTTATAAAGGTAATTTATACCCAGAACATTCCCACCCATGTGAGAGAATGACCCTCCATTTTACTGCATGTTGTATTAATGTCAATCAATATATGTTTGAGGGCTTTATACATTATGGATAATAATGTTGGAGCTTTGCAAGCCATTCCTCTTGGGGGAGCCACACAAAATTCTACAGGAGAGAACAGAGCAAAGCTTCCAAGGCCTGAATGGTGGCGCTCTTACTGAGGTCTGCGGACCTTCCTCAGCTCAGCAATGCAAATGAGATCAGCCAGCCCACTTCTGGACTGAAAACAGGAAATGCCCTTTCCTCCCATCTTCCTTCCCAGGTAACGACTGAGCTCAGATTCAAAAAGTGCAAAAACCAAGAGATGGAGAGGTGGCAAGATCACATTGTAATGGGGTGCGCATTTAGGGAGGAATTATTGCAGTCATCTTTACAAATCATCTACCACCCCCATAAGAAGTGAGGAAATGTCATAGCACACCACATGGCTCAGCTATGGCTATTGTTGACACAGTTATAATAATGTGAATGCTGACTATTGAGCTAACCTAAATTAGAATACAAGTATTTTGAGAGGCAGTGTGACAGGGAAGTATGAGTCTGGGTGATGGTTAAAGAGACTGAAACACTCCTTTTCCACCCTTGGAAGTCAATAGGAATTAAAAGATAGTAACACTTGAAAGGAAAAAAATCAAGAAATCCTAGCATAAGGGTGTTATTTAGAGTTGGAGAGGTTGATAGCCAAAGAGATAGTCAAAGGAGATGAAGGGCAAGGGAGAGAAGTTTGCCAGAGACTTCTGTTTGCTCCTAAAAAGCCTTAGAGAACTCTTTCACTGTTTAAAATATGTGTGTATAGTACGATAAAAATAGAAACCAGTATTTTGAAAGAAAAGTACACTACTTCTCCTGCAATAATAAAATCCCTCATTGACAATCCAAAGCCAATGCTAAAAGCTGTGTTTTTCCCTCGCTAATATACAGGTAAAAATAAACTTAAAAGGCAACGTTTTATACAAATACATGTAGATAAAATGAAAAGGCCTCAAGTAGAAGAGAGAACTCCAAACTACATAGCCTGGAGGCTGATGAAAGGCCACCGTAATGTTAACAGACGTTTGCCTGATAGTTATAAAGGTAATTTATACCCAGAACATTCCCACCCATGTGAGAGAATGACCCTCCATTTTACTGCATGTTGTATTAATGTCAATCAATATATGTTTGAGGGCTTTATACATTATGGATAATAATGTTGGAGCTTTGCAAGCCATTCCTCTTGGGGGAGCCACACAAAATTCTACAGGAGAGAACAGAGCAAAGCTTCCAAGGCCTGAATGGTGGCGCTCTTACTGAGGTCTGCGGACCTTCCTCAGCTCAGCAATGCAAATGAGATCAGCCAGCCCACTTCTGGACTGAAAACAGGAAATGCCCATGGGGGTGAGGTCCTGTGAAACGGGAAAGCAGGGCCTGGATCTGCTCAGAAAAGAGGCTCAGTGGACCAGGGACTTAGTCCTGGGCCGTAAGGCCACACTGAGAACCGTGTGGATGGGCTGGGGGACTTTGGCCAAGTCATTTAGTTACTTTACACTCAGCTGTTACTTCTTAAAATCTGACGGATTAGTTAATTAACTTGATAGGGAGAATCCTTTCACATACACACTGTATATATATATATATATATATATAACAAATCATTACATGGTATGCTTTAAATATCTTACAGTGTGATTTGTAGATTATAGTTCAATGGAGATGAAAACTAAAACAATAAAGTAAAAGAGGACATCAGGGGCTTCCCTGGTGGTCCAGTGGGTAGGGACACCGCCTTGCAGTGCAAGGGGCGCCAGTTCAATCCCTGGCCTAGGAAGATCCCACGTGCCGCGGAGCAGCTGGACCGATGTGTCCAATTACCGAGCCGGAGCTCTGGAGCGCATGCACCCAGAGCCAGTGCTCTGCGACAACAGAGGCCACCGCGACAGGAGGCCCACACGGGCCAAAGAACAAAGACGGATGAAAATGGACAAATGAAAGACCAATAGAAGTGGCCCGCCTATCCCCCTCCCTCCTAATCCACCCCACCAAAATAAATTTAAAAAAAAAAGAAGAGGACATCAGGGACTCCCCTGGTGGTCCAGTGGGTAAAGAGTCCACCTTGCAGTGCGAGGGGCACGAGTTCGATCCCTAGCACGGGAAGATCCCACATGTTGTGGAGCAGCTGGACCAGTGTGTCCAATGACGAGCCAGCACTCTGGAGTACATGCGCCCAGAGCTGGTGCTCTGCAGCGAGAGAGGTCACTGTGATGGGAGGCCCACCTGGGCCAAAGAATTAAGATGGACCAATAAAAAATAAATGAAGGACCAATAAAAAATAAAAATAAATGAAGGACAAATAAAAGAGCCCCCCCCTAAAAACGAGGTCCTCTTACTGAGGTCTGGACCTTCCTCAGCTCAGCAATGCAATGAGATCAGCCAGCCCACTTCTGGACTGAAAACAGGAAATGCCCATGGGGGTGAGGTCATGTGAAACGGGAAAGCAGGGCCTGGATCTGCTCAGAAAAGAGGCTCAGTGGACCAGGGACTTAGTCCTGGGCCGTAAGGCCACACTGAGAACCGTGTGGATGGGCTGGGGGACTTTGGCCAAGTCATTTAGTTACTTTACACTCAGCTGTTACTTCTTAAAATCTGACGGATTAGTTAATTAACTTGATAGGGAGAATCCTTTCACATACACACTGTATATATATATATATATATATATAACAAATCATTACATGGTATGCTTTAAATATCTTACAGTGTGATTTGTAGATTATAGTTCAATGGAGATGAAAACTAAAACAATAAAGTAAAAGAGGACATCAGGGGCTTCCCTGGTGGTCCAGTGGGTAGGGACACCGCCTTGCAGTGCAAGGGGCGCCGGTTCGATCCCTGGCCTAGGAAGATCCCACGTGCCGCGGAGCGGCTGGACAGATGTGTCCAACTACCGAGCCGGAGCTCTGGAGCGCATGCACCCAGAGCCAGTGCTCTGCGACAACAGAGGCAACCACGATGGGAGGCCCACACGGGCCAAAGAACAAAGACGGATGAAAATGGACAAATCAAAGACCAATAGAAGTGGCCCGCCTATCCCCCTCCCTCCCCACCCCACCCCCACCAAAATAAATTTAAAAAAAAAAGAAGAGGACATCAGGGACTCCCCTGGTGGTCCAGTGGGTAAAGAGTCCACCTTGCAGTGCGAGGGGCACGAGTTCGATCCCTAGCACGGGAAGATCCCACATGTTGTGGAGCAGCTGGACCAGTGTGTCCAATGACGAGCCAGCACTCTGGAGTACATGCGCCCAGAGCTGGTGCTCTGCAGCGAGAGAGGTCACTGTGATGGGAGGCCCACCTGGGCCAAAGAATTAAGATGGACCAATAAAAAATAAATGAAGGACCAATAAAAAATAAAAATAAATGAAGGACAAATAAAAGAGCCCCCCCCTAAAAAACGAGGACATCATACTCACCTGTACTTGGAGTTGTTGAGAAGATTAGAAAAATCTATGTTCTACATATTCACTTTTTTTCCATCTTCCCCTGTAGGAAATGAATTATTGGACCCAGTTCTTTTCTTTTGCCTGCCTGTAACCTGGCAGTCCACTGTACTTAACTTGACTTCCAGCTTGGGCCATGTGACTTGCTTTGGTCCATAGAATGTTGCTGGAAGTAACAGTACTCTGTTCTGAGCTCAGACGCGACAGGCCTCACTTGTTTTTGCTTGCTTTCTTATGTCTCAGCCATTGCCCTTGGAAGAACATGCTCCCAGCTCTCCTCCTGGCCGACAGAGCATGAGAAGCGCACAGAGTCAATCTGAACCCAACCTTTTGCTTGGACCCCAGCCAAACTAATCCAATCTAGATTAGCAAAGCCATCCTGGCCACCTCACAGAGGTGAGAGAAATAAACATTTATGATTGTGCCACTGAGAGTGTGTGCTTGTTTTTTACACAGAAATAGCTGACTATGTATGAGACATGCGACCAAGCCAAGAGACAATAAGGATAAGAAGAGCAGGAGCTGGAAGGTAAGGAAGCCAGATCAGCTCACCTGTAGGTGGTGAGCATCGGCAAGCACACAGCAGGATACAATCTTAGAATAAGAAATGCCGTATACTGAGACGCTCAGAGTATCTTAGTAGAATTCTTGAAATAGGAAATTTATACTCCATAAGCAGATAGTTTCATGCCTTTTTAAATGCTTATATTTTAGGATTTCTTTTTCACCCCCACCCTGGTTTTTGCAGTGGCCTATTGACTTTGCCAGGAACAAAAGAGCAAAATCTGTGTCCACAGTAGGCCCAGAGAAAGAGGAATTGTGAACTCCTGGGGTCCAGGCAGAGTCATGGACATGAATATAAAAACATGGCTGAGGAAAAAAAGCAGAAATTCAAGGAGAGAAAATCAGACAACACAGGTGGCTCTTCTTGCCTAGAGTTGTTTCTCCCCAAAGGTCTTCTTTTATCCGCTGGAGCACTCACCACTATGTTAGGTTTAAGCACATGAATCTTGTATGCAACCGAAATTTCCTTAGGTTTAAACTGAAAGCATAATGCAAAGTTGTGAGGACGAGGGTAAGATGATGGAGTAGAAGGACACACGTTCATCTTCTCCTGCCAGCGCATCAAAGTCGCAACTAGTGGTTGAACAAACATTGACAGGGAGGCACGGGGACCCAGCAAAAAAAGATACTCCACATCCAGACAAAAGAGAAGCCACAACCAAGTGGTAGGAGGGGAATAATTACCATAACATCAAAGTCCATGCCTGCCGGATGGGTGACTCACAAGCGAGAGAACATCACCAAAGAAGTTTTTACATGGTTGTGAAGGTTATAGGCCCCCACATCAGACTCCCCAGCCTAGGGATTTGGCCAAAGGACTGGGAATCCCCAGGGAATCGGACGGTGAAGCCCAGCGGGATTTGATTCCAGAGCTTCCATGAGACTGGGGGAAACAGAGACTCCTGGAGGGCAGAAACACAATCTTTGCACCCCAGGACCCAAGGGAAAGGAGCCCTGATCCCGCAAGAGACTGAGCCAGACCTACCTGTGAATGTTTGACGGTGTTCTGTGGAGGCGCGAGTTGGCAGTGGCCTGCTGCAGGGACGGGGCACTGATGGCAGCAGTACTGGAAGTGTGTCCTGGCACGGGCCCTCTTGGAGGTCGCCACCAGCCCGACTCTAGTAGCCTATAGGCTCCAGGACTGAGTTTCCTCAGGCCAAACTAGCTGCGAGGGAGCCCAGCCCCACCTATCAGCAGATAATTGGATTAGAGTTTTCCTGAGCACAGCCCTGCCCACCACAGCGAGCCCCTCCCATCAGGAAACAAGCCTCCTATCCTCACCAGAAGGCAGACAGAAGAACTACAATCCCATCAGCCTCCAGAACTAATACCACAATCATAGAAAGCTACCCATAAGGCAAAGCTGTTCCACTAGACCCTAAACTCCTTGAGGGCAAGAATGTCTTACTCTTCTGTGCATCTTCTGTGCTTTGCAGAGTGCCTGGCCCATGTTACATGGATGGATGGGTGGACAAATAAATACTCAGTTCTTGGAATTTGTGGAAGTGTAACCCTATACATAATAAAAAAGAGTTAGGTTTAAGCACATGAATCTTGTATGCAACCGAAATTTCCTTAGGTTTAAACTGAAAGCATAATGCAAAGTTGTGAGGACGAGGGTAAGATGATGGAGTAGAAGGACACACGTTCATCTTCTCCTGCCAGCGCATCAAAGTCGCAACTAGTGGTTGAACAAACATTGACAGGGAGGCACGGGGACCCAGCAAAAAAAGATACTCCACATCCAGACAAAAGAGAAGCCACAACCAAGTGGTAGGAGGGGAATAATTACCATAACATCAAAGTCCATGCCTGCCGGATGGGTGACTCACAAGCGAGAGAACATCACCAAAGAAGTTTTTACATGGTTGTGAAGGTTATAGGCCCCCACATCAGACTCCCCAGCCTAGGGATTTGGCCAAAGGACTGGGAATCCCCAGGGAATCGGACGGTGAAGCCCAGCGGGATTTGATTCCAGAGCTTCCATGAGACTGGGGGAAACAGAGACTCCTGGAGGGCAGAAACACAATCTTTTGCACCCCAGGACCCAAGGGAAAGGAGCCCTGATCCCGCAAGAGACTGAGCCAGACCTACCTGTGAATGTTTGACGGTGTTCTGTGGAGGCGCGAGTTGGCAGTGGCCTGCTGCAGGGACGGGGCACTGATGGCAGCAGTACTGGAAGTGTGTCCTGGCACGGGCCCTCTTGGAGGTCGCCACCAGCCCGACTCTAGTAGCCTATAGGCTCCAGGACTGAGTTTCCTCAGGCCAAACTAGCTGCGAGGGAGCCCAGCCCCACCTATCAGCAGATAATTGGATTAGAGTTTTCCTGAGCACAGCCCTGCCCACCACAGCGAGCCCCTCCCATCAGGAAACAAGCCTCCTATCCTCACCAGAAGGCAGACAGAAGAACTACAATCCCATCAGCCTCCAGAACTAATACCACAATCATAGAAAGCTACCCATAAGGCAAAGCTGTTCCACTAGACCCTAAACTCCTTGAGGGCAAGAATGTCTTACTCTTCTGTGCATCTTCTGTGCTTTGCAGAGTGCCTGGCCCATGTTACATGGATGGATGGGTGGACAAATAAATACTCAGTTCTTGGAATTTGTGGAAGTGTAACCCTATACATAATAGAGGTATTTTTGCTTGGAGATAATCCTATTAAATAAAGACTTCATCTAAAGTTCTTGAAATCACTCTGTATATTATAAGTGGTCAAATATCTTTAACATCATTGCTATCATTTAATAACACTTTAGAGCTTTCTCCCCTATCTATTAACCAACAGAAGTCATTTAAAACAAGTTCTCTGGCGTTTAGGACCTTACTGTGTAATGGGATATTAATACAGCCTTTAAATTTACAACGGTATTCATACCTTCAGTTGCATGTCATTTTTCAATCTCATTAGTTTCTATTTTTTGTAGTGTAAATGCTAAGGTAGCGATGAGTACAGGTGTGTTACAGCTGAGGGCTGGTTTTGGAAAACAGCTTCTCTGCGCCATGATGACAGAGTATACTGAAGCCTCAGTCAGCTCATTCTCAGATTGGAGCTGCTGGTCCTGAAGACGACGTGACGACTGAAAAGCTCACGCATTGAGCACATCCAGGTGAACGTGACTGCCGACAGCATCGAAGACCAGGGACAGAATGTCTTTCCAAATACCAAAGTGCCTCTGAATATCTCCTCTTTCTGACCTGCTCCTTACCTCTCTGAGATCCGTGCTTCTCTCAGCACCACCTGGTCCTGCCTCCAGGCTCTGAATGCCCACACCTGCCTGACAATCCTCCTGTCGGCCACCTGCCCGCCTCTGCCCTTCTCTCCCACCTCAATCCTTACCTTCAGCACCTGCCCCACACCAGGACAGTCCCCTCCCTGGCCCAGGACCTGCCAGTAGCAGCAAATGGAATTTTCAGGAGCTGCTGATGGCAGCATGGCTAATGTGGCTGTGAAAAATACCTGCAAATGTTGAGGCGTTTATTTCTGTGCATTGATTTCCATTTGCTGTGCAGTCATTTCCTGGGCTCCCATTGGCCCACGCGCTCAGAGCCATTCCCAAGGTGCTGCTGAGAGGGAGAGCTCAAGATCACGGGCAGGGCCCGACCTTGACCGCCAGGCACAGCCCAAGTGCTCGACCAAGACTTCTGTGCTTTGCAGAGGCCTGGATGTTCTTGGGGACAAATAAATACTCAGTTCTTGGAATTTGTGGAAGTGTAACCCTATACATAATAGAGGTATTTGCTTGGAGATAATCCTATTAAATAAAGACTTCATCTAAAGTTCTTGAAATCACTCTGTATATTATAAGTGGTCAAATATCTTTAACATCATTGCTATCATTTAATAACACTTTAGAGCTTTCTCCCCTATCTATTAACCAACAGAAGTCATTTAAAACAAGTTCTCTGGCGTTTAGGACCTTACTGTGTAATGGGATATTAATACAGCCTTTAAATTTACAACGGTATTCATACCTTCAGTTGCATGTCATTTTTCAATCTCATTAGTTTCTATTTTTTGTAGTGTAAATGCTAAGGTAGCGATGAGTACAGGTGTGTTACAGCTGAGGGCTGGTTTTGGAAAACAGCTTCTCTGCGCCATGATGACAGAGTATACTGAAGCCTCAGTCAGCTCATTCTCAGATTGGAGCTGCTGGTCCTGAAGACGACGTGACGACTGAAAAGCTCACGCATTGAGCACATCCAGGTGAACGTGACTGCCGACAGCATCGAAGACCAGGGACAGAATGTCTTTCCAAATACCAAAGTGCCTCTGAATATCTCCTCTTTCTGACCTGCTCCTTACCTCTCTGAGATCCGTGCTTCTCTCAGCACCACCTGGTCCTGCCTCCAGGCTCTGAATGCCCACACCTGCCTGACAATCCTCCTGTCGGCCACCTGCCCGCCTCTGCCCTTCTCTCCCACCTCAATCCTTACCTTCAGCACCTGCCCCACACCAGGACAGTCCCCTCCCTGGCCCAGGACCTGCCAGTAGCAGCAAATGGAATTTTCAGGAGCTGCTGATGGCAGCATGGCTAATGTGGCTGTGAAAAATACCTGCAAATGTTGAGGCGTTTATTTCTGTGCATTGATTTCCATTTGCTGTGCAGTCATTTCCTGGGCTCCCATTGGCCCACGCGCTCAGAGCCATTCCCAAGGTGCTGCTGAGAGGGAGAGCTCAAGATCACGGGCAGGGCCCGACCTTGACCGCCAGGCACAGCCCAAGTGCTCGACCGAAGCAACTTCAATATGTGGGCTGCTGCCGAGCACATGGGAAAACATTTTGAAGCCGCAGGCGTCTCCTGAATTAAATATTTACTCATTTCGTGCCTCTCCCGCTGTCCACGGAGAATCCAGCTCAAACTAAATAACAAAGGAGGTCAGGCTTATGATCTGCACAAAAATACTTACCCTGCAATTATAGGAATACTGGGCCATACAATTAATGCCAGGCCTGTAGAACTTGGAAAAGGCCCAAAGAAAAGCCACGGAAATGATGAAGGGACAGAAAGTTAACACTGGTAGGAAAAGCTAGAGAGGTGGGGCTTGTTTTGAATGGAAAAGACCTGGAATGGGGCCTTAATGACAGTCTTCAATATATTCCTGTGCTAGAAAGTGACAGCATCAGGAACATGCTCACCCTCTTCCACCAGGATGGCCACCTCTTAGGGTCAAACTTTCTCCTTATAGTTCCCTCCTACTAAAAACCCATTGAGCATTCACTGCATAATACAGTTAACATTACTTGCTTTTTTAAAAAAATTATTTCTTTATTTGGCACCACTGGGCCTTAGTTGTAGCATGTGGGATCTAGTTCCCTGACCAGGGATCGAACCCAGACCCCCTGCATTGGGAGCACAGAGTCTTAACCACTGGACATTGCCAACATTATTTACTTTTAACTTATATCATTCTCCTAACATTATCTTCATGATCAAATAGGCAGGAAAATAGAAAATAGAAAAAGGGTGAGATGAACACAACTTGAAATAGATATATTGCTCATCTCACATCTCAATTTAACCATCACGCTCACATGGGACCTTCAGCACCTGCCCCACACCAGGACAGTCCCCTCCCTGGCCCAGGACCTGCCAGTAGCAGCAAATGGAATTTTCAGGAGCTGCTGATGGCAGCATGGCTAATGTGGCTGTGAAAAATACCTGCAAATGTTGAGGCGTTTATTTCTGTGCATTGATTTCCATTTGCTGTGCAGTCATTTCCTGGGCTCCCATTGGCCCACGCGCTCAGAGCCATTCCCAAGGTGCTGCTGAGAGGGAGAGCTCAAGATCACGGGCAGGGCCCGACCTTGACCGCCAGGCACAGCCCAAGTGCTCGACCGAAGCAACTTCAATATGTGGGCTGCTGCCGAGCACATGGGAAAACATTTTGAAGCCGCAGGCGTCTCCTGAATTAAATATTTACTCATTTCGTGCCTCTCCCTCTGTCCACGGAGAATCCAGCTCAAACTAAATAACAAAGGAGGTCAGGCTTATGATCTGCACAAAAATACTTACCCTGCAATTATAGGAATACTGGGCCATACAATTAATGCCAGGCCTGTAGAACTTGGAAAAGGCCCAAAGAAAAGCCACGGAAATGATGAAGGGACAGAAAGTTAACACTGGTAGGAAAAGCTAGAGAGGTGGGGCTTGTTTTGAATGGAAAAGACCTGGAATGGGGCCTTAATGACAGTCTTCAATATATTCCTGTGCTAGAAAGTGACAGCATCAGGAACATGCTCACCCTCTTCCACCAGGATGGCCACCTCTTAGGGTCAAACTTTCTCCTTATAGTTCCCTCCTACTAAAAACCCATTGAGCATTCACTGCATAATACAGTTAACATTACTTGCTTTTTTAAAAAAATTATTTCTTTATTTGGCACCACTGGGCCTTAGTTGTAGCATGTGGGATCTAGTTCCCTGACCAGGGATCGAACCCAGACCCCCTGCATTGGGAGCACAGAGTCTTAACCACTGGACATTGCCAACATTATTTACTTTTAACTTATATCATTCTCCTAACATTATCTTCATGATCAAATAGGCAGGAAAATAGAAAATAGAAAAAGGGTGAGATGAACACAACTTGAAATAGATATATTGCTCATCTCACATCTCAATTTAACCATCACGCTCACATGGGAGTCCACGGTTGAGATTGAAAACATGCCTAGCCATCACGTACCTGGCCATATCTTTCTCGTCCAGAAAGGTGCTAGTTGTCAACTGAGATCCTCAGGAACAGATACTGAGATGAGGAAGTAAGGAAGCAAGATGTGAGTGGAGTCCAGTAAGATGTGATTTGCGGCAGGGTCCCGGAAGAGGGTACCTCAGTCTGCTCCTTCCGGAGGCTCTGGAGTGTGACTCAGACCTCAGAGCCTTCCTGACCAACAAGGGAGCTGAGCTTTCACCCTCTCTTAGAGCCAGTCATCGGCTAACTAACATGTATGCCTGGTGGCTGAGGGAGCAGGGGTGATACCAGACAGGCAAAAGTAGCTCCTGGCACCTGGGGGAGATGCTCTGAAAAAAGAACTTCCCATGCTGCCTGGAGAAAAGCACACTGCAGGGGTGAGGATTGTCCAGGAGGTACAGGGAGGAAGGCACGCGCGCGTGTGTGTGTGTGCTCGCGCGCGTCCTCTGGAGACTGAGACCAAGGCATCTCCTTTGAAAAACACCGACAAGGTACCGTCCCAAAGGTACTGGCAAGCTGGAGCATAACCTGCACTTTCAAAAAGCATTCCCCTAGGGTTGGCTAGGCAGCAGGGGAGCTGCTGCCCTTGGAAATTTGGGCCATGACCGAGCGCTGCATTTGCTCATGCTTTGGCCATGTGACCTTGGGGAGAGTTTGGCTTCTCTCAGTACAGACATTTCTGCATCTATTAAAACCAAGAAGTCTGCGTTCACTTTTTGCCTAATCCACAGAGATACACTCTGTTTTGGGGAAACTCAGGAAACGGTTGTTGTTGTTGTTGAGTCGCTCAGTCACGTCCGCTCTCTTTTGCAACGCCATAGGCTATAGCCCACCAGGCTCCTCTGTCCATGGGATTTCCCAGGCAAGAACACTGGAGTGGGTTGCCATGCCCTCCTCCAGGGGATCTTCCCCACCCAGGTATCGAACCCAGGTCTCCTGCTTAGCAGGCAGGTTCTTTACCACAGAGCCACCTGGGAAGCCCTCAGGAGCCCTTAGCAAAGGGGAATTCATGAGTACCTGCAGCCGGGGCTGTATCATTTGTAGCTTGGATGGATGGGAAGCCACCCACAGCAGCAGGGCCAGTTCTGCATTTGACGGTGTTCTGAGGACCCAGAGCTGGTCATGCAGCCATGGTCACAGAGAAACACCCAGGCTCCCTGCTAGGATGCTATCACCCTCTATCCTTTGCTTCTCCCCATCTCTGAAATATCACCAGCAACATTTCACCATTCTTGCAGCAATCTTTAATGAAGAAGTCTATTTCATCATCTGAGATGCTGTAGAGTTAAGTAGTATGTGGATGTGGGCTCTAAGGCCACTGGATTTCTGACTTCCCAGACAATGATCACATTTCTATTTTTCCGGCACCATCCCCCTTTTTAGACGGTGTTTATGTTTCATGTTAAATATAATTCTCTTTGGCTTCCCTGGCTGCCTGGGGCCTAGTTCTGCTCTGTCCTAGAGCAGCTCACCCGGGAGCTGCCTCTCCATGTGGCCTCTGGGGTCGATTCATTTTTCTCCCAATGCCCTAATGAGTGATGATTTCTCGAGACAATCAGATCGGCTGTGCGGGAGATTCAGCTCCATCATTACGACAGCCGGATACATCACAGGCACCATTTTTCAAACCCATGTTTTTCATCACACAGATATGACTTGATTAAACCTTTGTGATATTACATTGGGATATTTGAAAATAGCCTTTAGTGGCCAGCATGCGGGGCTTGTTTCTGATCAATCTATTACTGCTATTGAGGTACTTTTACAAATGTTTGAGAGCAAAGACTAGAGTCAGACTGCCTGGGTCCAAGTCCCAACTCGGCTACTTATCACTGTGTAACTTTGGTCAAGTTATAGCTTCTCTGTGCCTCAGTTTTCTCCTCAGTAAACTATATTATATTATGTTAGAGCTTCTCTGGTGGCTCAGAGGATAAAGAATCTGCCTGCAATGTGGGAGACCTGGGTTCGAGCTCTGGGTGGGGAAGATGGCAATCTACTCCAATATTCTTGCCTATACAGGTGCATTCGTGGGGTTGCAAAGAGGCAGACGTGACTGAAGTGACTAAAACACACACACACATGTGGGACTCATGTAAAAATGGAACTTGAATCTGGGTGTCCCCTCCAAAGAAAAAAAGGGGGAACTTGATTTAGGAAGCAGCAGAAGTGGCTGCTGTGAGCTCTGTGGAGTCCCCCTCCTCCTCCACCCACCCCCACTTTCCTCCTCCTCCTCCTCACTGTCTGGCTCAATCCCTGATCAGAGTCTCTTTCCCTTTCTGAATTCCTCTTCTAGATTCTTTCGGGTTTTTTCTTTCCATTCTTTCAACCTGTCTTTTCATCCTTCAGGCTCTTTTTCCTCTCCTCCTGTATCTGACAAAACTAGACAAGAAACTGAAACACTGAAAGTACACTCTTTTGTGTGTGTGTTGAGGGGGGAAACAGAGGGACTGTTCATTTGCTTCAGAACCATTCTGCCTGATTTTTTATTTTAAAAAGAAGTGAACCAGATTTTTAAGAGAAGAAATATAAACAATATTCGAGTGACAGACTGTCATAAGTTGCCTTTGTCTGCGGTCTTCATGAAGTATTTGTCTGTGTTCGCTCTTATCCAAGTAGATAAGGGAAACAGGGCAAAACAGTGCGGTAAAGATCAAATGGTACAGGTAGACAATTCCTAGATAGGAAACCTTTAATGAAGAAGATGAAGAGATAATCACCTCCCATACGTGATTAGAGAAATTAATACCAATTAATACAGCTCACACCAAAGACATTGGCAAAACTTACAGCGTTGAGTAAGACCCACCCAATGCGGTCAAAGATGTGGGGAAATGGAAACTCTCAGGACTATGGGTGGGACTGCAAAGTGATTCTAAAGGACGGACTGGTGGTGCTTAGAGGAGTGAAGTCAGAGCAAACCCTAGGACCTGGCAATCCCCTACCACTGCGGCCCAGAGAAACTCTAGTACGGGCTGTGAGGGGGCATGATTGAGACTGTCCATCACAGCTGCATTTGTGGTGGCAGGGAGTGACGGACGACCCAGGCGTCACTCACAAGGGGAAGGAAACACAAGATGGAGGTAGTGTAAGGGTTAGGGAAAGGGGCAGGGCACAATTTTTGAAAGAATGAACATAGCCCAAGGACACAACATAAACCCATTAGAATCAAATGGGTCCAAGATGGCAGACTAGACCTTGATCCTCAGTAAGCTAAATGACACACCCAGAGGTGCCATGACAGTTCCGCCGCTTCCCCAAAAGAGCTGGAATAATTTTCCCACTTATTAGCATATGGAATTGCCCAACCCAGAAAAGCTAAGAACATCATGTTTTTGGAGCTGCTGGATTCGCTCTGCGATGGCCCACACTCTTGCCTGTGGAGCGTGCTTTTCTCTGAATCTGAATAAATCCATTTCATGCCTATTACTTTGTCTCTCACTGAATTCTTCTCTGTGAAAAGACATGAAGGCCTGAGCTCCGTAGGTCCTGCAACCAAGTATGGTGGGTTATGGCTGGGTTTGAGTCCCAGCCACACGGGTTCGAGTCCTATACTGGGTTTGATTTTAAAAGAAGTGAACCAGATTTTTAAGAGAAGAAATATAAACAATATTCGAGTGACAGACTGTCATAAGTTGCCTTTGTCTGCGGTCTTCATGAAGTATTTGTCTGTGTTCGCTCTTATCCAAGTAGATAAGGGAAACAGGGCAAAACAGTGCGGTAAAGATCAAATGGTACAGGTAGACAATTCCTAGATAGGAAACCTTTAATGAAGAAGATGAAGAGATAATCACCTCCCATACGTGATTAGAGAAATTAATACCAATTAATACAGCTCACACCAAAGACATTGGCAAAACTTACAGCGTTGAGTAAGACCCACCCAATGCGGTCAAAGATGTGGGGAAATGGAAACTCTCAGGACTATGGGTGGGACTGCAAAGTGATTCTAAAGGACGGACTGGTGGTGCTTAGAGGAGTGAAGTCAGAGCAAACCCTAGGACCTGGCAATCCCCTACCACTGCGGCCCAGAGAAACTCTAGTACGGGCTGTGAGGGGGCATGATTGAGACTGTCCATCACAGCTGCATTTGTGGTGGCAGGGAGTGACGGACGACCCAGGCGTCACTCACAAGGGGAAGGAAACACAAGATGGAGGTAGTGTAAGGGTTAGGGAAAGGGGCAGGGCACAATTTTTGAAAGAATGAACATAGCCCAAGGACACAACATAAACCCATTAGAATCAAATGGGTCCAAGATGGCAGACTAGACCTTGATCCTCAGTAAGCTAAATGACACACCCAGAGGTGCCATGACAGTTCCGCCGCTTCCCCAAAAGAGCTGGAATAATTTTCCCACTTATTAGCATATGGAATTGCCCAACCCAGAAAAGCTAAGAACATCATGTTTTTGGAGCTGCTGGATTCGCTCTGCGATGGCCCACACTCTTGCCTGTGGAGCGTGCTTTTCTCTGAATCTGAATAAATCCATTTCATGCCTATTACTTTGTCTCTCACTGAATTCTTCTCTGTGAAAAGACATGAAGGCCTGAGCTCCGTTAGGTCCTGCAACCAAGTATGGTGGGTTATGGCTGGGTTTGAGTCCCAGCCACACGGGTTCGAGTCCTATACTGGGTTTGAGGTTTAAGTCCCAATCCTAGGTAGAGCGCTTTCAGTAGATGCCTATGACATAGACACACACAACGGCAGTAGACACAGACAGCCAAAGCCCTTGTCACAGTCAGGAGCAATGGACCAGATTTCCATACAGCACATGGACAGATCTTTAAGCCGCAGTGTTGAGTAAAAAGGGGACAAGATCTATGGCTTTATGGTAAATGACTATTCTTATAAATTAAAAGCATGTGAATGCCATACATCATATAAAGCACAAAACATACCATGTATCTTTCAGAGACTATACATTAGAGTAGGTGCCAGACCCGGAGGGAGGATATGGAGAGGAGAATGGAGTAGGGATGGGGAAATGTAGAGGAAGATCAGAAAATAAGTAAAACAAGAGGGGTCTATGCCTGGATCAATGGGGATGGTGGTATGATATGATCTGTGGTGTTGTAATTTAGTTATTTTATATCTGGATTATATCTTCTTATTAATTTTAATTGGAAGATAATTACTTTACAATATTGTGCTGGTTTTTGCCATACATCAATATGAATTGGCCATGGGTATATGTGTGTCCCGCATTCTGAAGCCCCCTTACACCTTGCTCCTCAGCCCAGTCATTCCAGAGCACTGGCTTCGGGTCCCTGTGTTCATACATCACACTCACACTGGCCATCTATTTTCCATATGGTAGTGGACATGTTTCAATGCTCTTCTCTCAAATCATCCCACCTCTTCTTCTCTCACTGAGTCCAAAAGTCTATTCTTTATGTTTGTGTCTCCTTTGTTGCCCTGCATGTAGATCATCGGTACCATCTTTCTAGATTCCATATATATGTGTTAATATAGAGTACTTGTGTTGCTCTTCTTGACTTGCTTCACTCTGTATAATAGGGGCAGAGCCTCTTTATAAGAGGAGAAAAATAGAGGACTTACCCACAGTCACAGACGAAAAGAGGTTGGTCCCAGGTCTTCTTTTTTCTGGTCCAGGCTCTTTTCTCCACCTCTTTCTTACAATGGAAGGAAGCGGAGCATCTTCTCAGTGGTCCAAATCCAAGCAGCATGCCCAATAACCAAGACGGTGGCCAAAAGGATGAAGGGAGAAAGAAGGCCAGTAACTAGACTTGGTCAAGTGCACGGAGACCTGCTCTGACCAGCGCAGAGAACTGGGCGGTGGCTCAGAGGGACTGGTAGCCACTGCTCAGCAAAGGAGCAAGAGTACCGTATCCAGAGACTCTCTTAGGGGGGTTTCTTTGCCACTCTTTTTACTGCTCTAGATTGTTCCAGGTATTTCCTTTCATCCTAACTCAGCTTCATAGAAATATGTATGCAATTGGCACTTCTTTAGTTATAAAGGACAGAAATCCCACTCAAATGGATGGAAGGAAAAAACCACCAGAGTAGGGTGGAGGGTATCTGCTCATATAACTGGCCAGTTCACAGAATATAGCCTCCTTCAGGCATGGCTAGATCCAGACTTGCAAGCAATGGCGAAGGGCAGCCTGTTCTCTCTGCCTCTGTGTGTGTGTGTGTGTGTGTGTGTTCCTCTCTTTTTCTTTGCCTCCCCTCCCTCATCTCCCACTGCTTTCCTCAGTGCTGGCTTCATTCCAAGGAAGGCTTTCTCCTCTCTTCCACCAGAGATAGTTGCTGGCTGGGCCAGACTGATATTCTGCTCCCTCAGCAGTACCAGACATCGGCACCTGTCTCTTTTCTCATCGCACTAACACAAGTTGCAAGAGGGGCTTTCATGCTCTTCATTGGGTCCTATGCCTGAACTTCAGCCCATCAGAACAGCCAGGGCTGTCCTTGAGGTCTGACCGGTTGGCTCGCATACACCCATGCTCAGAGTGGCTGAATCACTACCATCCAAACTAAAGGTAAGAGGGCAGAGGTTACCCTCATCGCTCAACTCTTATTCTCTCACTGAGTCCAAAAGTCTATTCTTTATGTTTGTGTCTCCTTTGTTGCCCTGCATGTAGATCATCGGTACCATCTTTCTAGATTCCATATATATGTGTTAATATAGAGTACTTGTGTTGCTCTTCTTGACTTGCTTCACTCTGTATAATAGGGCAGAGCCTCTTTATAAGAGGAGAAAAATAGAGGACTTACCCACAGTCACAGACGAAAAGAGGTTGGTCCCAGGTCTTCTTTTTTCTGGTCCAGGCTCTTTTCTCCACCTCTTTCTTACAATGGAAGGAAGCGGAGCATCTTCTCAGTGGTCCAAATCCAAGCAGCATGCCCAATAACCAAGACGGTGGCCAAAAGGATGAAGGGAGAAAGAAGGCCAGTAACTAGACTTGGTCAAGTGCACGGAGACCTGCTCTGACCAGCGCAGAGAACTGGGCGGTGGCTCAGAGGGACTGGTAGCCACTGCTCAGCAAAGGAGCAAGAGTACCGTATCCAGAGACTCTCTTAGGGGGGTTTCTTTGCCACTCTTTTTACTGCTCTAGATTGTTCCAGGTATTTCCTTTCATCCTAACTCAGCTTCATAGAAATATGTATGCAATTGGCACTTCTTTAGTTATAAAGGACAGAAATCCCACTCAAATGGATGGAAGGAAAAAACCACCAGAGTAGGGTGGAGGGTATCTGCTCATATAACTGGCCAGTTCACAGAATATAGCCTCCTTCAGGCATGGCTAGATCCAGACTTGCAAGCAATGGCGAAGGGCAGCCTGTTCTCTCTGCCTCTGTGTGTGTGTGTGTGTGTGTGTGTTCCTCTCTTTTTCTTTGCCTCCCCTCCCTCATCTCCCACTGCTTTCCTCAGTGCTGGCTTCATTCCAAGGAAGGCTTTCTCCTCTCTTCCACCAGAGATAGTTGCTGGCTGGGCCAGACTGATATTCTGCTCCCTCAGCAGTACCAGACATCGGCACCTGTCTCTTTTCTCATCGCACTAACACAAGTTGCAAGAGGGGCTTTCATGCTCTTCATTGGGTCCTATGCCTGAACTTCAGCCCATCAGAACAGCCAGGGGCTGTCCTTGAGGTCTGACCGGTTGGCCTGCGTCATACACCCATGCTCAGAGTGGCGGGGGTGGGGAAGATGTTAAAGTCACTACCATCCAAACTAAAGGTAAGAGGGCAGAGGTTACCCACAAAGGAAATCAGGGTGCTGTGTAGACTCAAACAACAGGTATCTACCACTAGGCACATGTATTTCCTTCTATTTAGTTAATTTTATATAGCTCATCAAGTCACACGGCTCACAGTTCAAAAGGTGTAAATGAGTAGACAATAAAGTCTCCTTCCCAGGGCTTCCCTGGTGGTCCAGTGGATATGAACACCATCTTGCAGTGCAAGGGGCGCCGATTCAATCCCTGGTTTGGGAAGATCCCACTTGCCACGGGGTGGCTGGACCGATGTGTCCAACTACCAAGCCAGGGCTCTGGAGCACATGCGCCCAGAGCCGGTGCTCTGCAACAACAGAGGCCACCACGATGGGAGGCCCACACAGGCCAAAGAACAAAGATGGATGGAAATAAATAAATGAAAGACCAATAGAAGTGGCCAAAACCAAAAAAAGTCTCCTTCCCATCCTTCTCCCAGCCACTGGGTCATCTTTCTGTGACAACCAGTAGCACTAGGGTCTTTCTCCACAGAGCCTCTGCATGTATACACAAGCCAATCTGTAAACCAGTCTCTGTCCCTCCCTCATATGCCCTTTGTACACAAATGCATGCGCTCTGTACTAGGGTTTGTGTCTCTAGGTGTGCATTCTGTGGTGGAAGGGGAGCATTTTGATCCTGGAGGAGACCTGCCTCAGCTGCCACCCTCCCACTTCACTCTAATCGCCAGGCCAGGCTGGGCTGCCTGGAGGCTGGGGAAGAGTTAATGGCTGGTCTCCACCCAGCTTCCTGATGGCTGTCCGGGGGCCCTGTGCTCTCTGAGGAACCCCCAGCCCCTGACAGAGAAATGACAAGGAAATGGCACCTAACAGGGCAGTGTGTCTCCACACAGGGGATCCTGGTCGGCCATGGACCTGACCCTTCCTTCCAGGTTGGCAGATCAGGCGCAGGTCTGGGTGGTGGGCCCGGCCCCTGAGGAAGTGGGCGAGATGGACTGACTGAGCACAATGGGGTTCTGGTGGGGAGAGCATTGCAGGGAAGGGGCAAATACAGAGGGGTCTGGTGGCCCAGAGCAGCAGTGGGAGGGCAGAGGGCCAACACGGTGCCGACCTTGGCCTCTCTGGGAAACCATGTCCACCCACAGAGCAGCCTTCATAATTGGTATGCCCCCTTTCCACACATCCATGATAGGGGCTTGGCTTTGATGCAAGTTAAGTGCCAACCTTCCACAGATGCTTTTTTCAATAGGAGCCCATTTAAACCTTATAACCCTTCTATGAAGTAGTGTATGCCCGCTCGGTCACGTTGACCCTTTGTGACCCCACGGACTGTAGCCCGCCAGGCTGCTCTGTCCATGGAAATCTCCAGGTAAGAACACTGGAGTGGGTTGCCCTTTCCACCTCCAGGGGATCTTCCCGACCCAGGAATTGAACCAGTGTGTCTTGCATTGCAGGTGGATTCTTTACCCACTGAGCCACCTGGGAAGGCCTCTATGAGGTAGAAAGTGGCCTGATTCCCTTTTCACAAGTGAGGCAATGAGCCTTAGCTGGGAGGACCGAGTGAGGATGCAGACCTAGGTCTTGTTTGTACCACTTGGCCTCCTTGGGCACTGCTGCTCACCCACACCCAGCTTCCCCGATCCGCCCCTGCTTGGCAAACTTCCAGCAGGACCGCAAACATCAGAAGCCTGAAAAGGAGCAAACAAGAGACAGGGATGCATGGACCATACCTGTTGATGCTGGGACCCAGGGCAGGTCTCTCAGAAGGACAGGGACGGGTCCTCCACTACTTCCCTGTGACCTCGGTGGCGTGGAGAGGCACGGAACAGCAGCATGGGTCACGGCGGTTAAGTGTTGTCATAATTCTCCCCCCTGGAGCAATGAACTCCATCTCCCTCCATCTGTGTGGGAGGAATGCAATCCAGTTCTGCTTGGAACTCAGAGCACATAGTGATTCCTTTCTCCTTTTGTGGTCAGGAAATGAGTTTTGCTCTGTGTTTTTACTTGGGGGCTTATTATGCAATTGCTTAAAATATGCAACGGGATGCGGATATTTATATGAGGATGGTGAAATGATGACTTTTTAATGGAAGCAATCTAATTATGCCATATCTGCGCCCTTTTCCTTTTTTAAAAAAATTATCCTTACGGTGTTTGAAAGAAGCAGCAGTTTTTGTGTGTGCGTCCGGGTTGTGTTTTTGTTTTTGTTTAGGGTATGTGGTTTTATTTAATCTCCCAGACTGTTCAAATGGATTGCAAAGGGAAAAAAAAAATTTCCAAAAAGTATATGGCTGTGATTTAACAAGATAATTAGCAACTGCACTTTATAACAAAATCTGAGGCAATTATCACTTCAGGAAGACCCAAAGGACTCCCAGCTGCCAACACCCTGTTTCTGTGCCAAGGGGAATGACTTCATAACTGCTCCAGACAAAGGGGAGGTGGTTTCTGGTCACTGTGATGTCACTAGCTCCAACAGACAGTCCCAGACAGCTGGAAGACAGGTGGCTGCTTCCTAGGACATGAAAGAGGACGACGGGCACCAGAAGACATCAGTTAACTACCTGCTCAAACCCCGCAGCCACCCCTGACCTACGGGGCTCATCTTCTTCTCTGTCTGCAGGACTTTCTTTTCAGAAGTCAAATTGTTGTTCTCCTCCTCTCCAGAGCCTCATTCCTAAACCTTTATCCCAGCAAATCCAACTTGAGTGGCCTACAGAGTCCCACAAGTCAGCTTTCTCACTTAGTCAGAATATGTCCCTTCAAAGACGAGAATTCCTAAGTTCCGTTGGACAGCAAGTCCCAGCAAGCTTGAGAAGGTTTGTATTATCATGTCAGGGCTGCTTTCTTTGACTCTGCGGGAAACAATGAATCAATCTAGCCTCCCAAACCCTTCCCGAATCAAAACACAGAGCTCTCTGACGCAGCCTCATCAAATTCCAGGTAGTGAATAGGACTGTGTCATTGGTTGAATTGGATATGTAAAATTGAGTCATAATGGGCTTGTTCCATGAATATAAATTCCAGCAAAGGTTTAAAGGCATTGTGGGATCGTCCTCGATGCACTTAAATACTGAGTGCACATTCTCTTGATGGTTCCAAAGGATGAGTAGAGCAGATCTTATTTCCTTGTAAACTCCAGGAGTTACAGACCAGCAGACTGATTCTGGTTATAAAGAGCCAAATGTACGTCTACCCCCGACCCATTCATGAACCTATAAAGTGGCAGCCAAGGCCATGAACGTCACAGTGCCAGATGACACTCTTGGTGCCCAAGTGGGAATTTGTCTTTCGTCCTTTGACAGACAAACCACAGAAAGATGTGGACTTGCTCTCGCTCAATTCCCGCTGCTCCTGAGAGCCATCTCCCAGGCAGCCAGGTTACAAACAGGGGGAGAATAAGAGGGTCAGAACATCTTTTGTTCCAAGCTCAGTCAGAAGGCATCTGGGCACACGGGAAATGAAATGAGACTTGAACAGCCCAGTGAAAGCCACCAACTGCCACGTTTTGCTTTAACACTGGTGCTGGCTAGCCCTGAGCTAAAGACCATAGGCCTGCCCAGAATCCAGCCTCCCTCTGGAACTGTGCAGAGCTCTGCAGCCAGGGGGCTAAGCACACAGCCCACACAGCAGATCTTTGGCCCAGTGCCACTCTCAGCCTTCTAGAAAACTTCCTGCTTCCTTTATGGAAAACAGGTGTCCGTGTCTTCATGCATTAGGTTGAATGTCAGGCCGGGCCCTGGGCTGAGGGAATGTTTGTGTTATCTCTCGCTATTTAATAAACCGCCCAACCTTAGTGGTATAAACCACAACCATTTGAGTGTGCTCCCGGATTCAATGGGTCAGAAATGCAGACCGGTGGCTTAACTCTATGACGTCTCAGCTGGGCAGACTGGGATGGCCGAGGGGTGGCTCCGCAACTGGGGGTTGGAGTCACCTGAAGGCTCTTTCACTCACGTGTCTGGCACTTGGGCTGAAATGACTCTAAAGCTGGACTCAGCTGAGACTTTGGGTCATCCACATGTAGCTTCTTTGTGGAGACTGGGCTTCCTCATCCCATGGCAGCCAATTGAGTCATAATGGGCTTGTTCCATGAATATAAATTCCAGCAAAGGTTTAAAGGCATTGTGATCGTCTCGATGCACTTAAATACTGAGTGCACATTCTCTTGATGGTTCCAAAGGATGAGTAGAGCAGATCTTATTTCCTTGTAAACTCCAGGAGTTACAGACCAGCAGACTGATTCTGGTTATAAAGAGCCAAATGTACGTCTACCCCCGACCCATTCATGAACCTATAAAGTGGCAGCCAAGGCCATGAACGTCACAGTGCCAGATGACACTCTTGGTGCCCAAGTGGGAATTTGTCTTTCGTCCTTTGACAGACAAACCACAGAAAGATGTGGACTTGCTCTCGCTCAATTCCCGCTGCTCCTGAGAGCCATCTCCCAGGCAGCCAGGTTACAAACAGGGGGAGAATAAGAGGGTCAGAACATCTTTTGTTCCAAGCTCAGTCAGAAGGCATCTGGGCACACGGGAAATGAAATGAGACTTGAACAGCCCAGTGAAAGCCACCAACTGCCACGTTTTGCTTTAACACTGGTGCTGGCTAGCCCTGAGCTAAAGACCATAGGCCTGCCCAGAATCCAGCCTCCCTCTGGAACTGTGCAGAGCTCTGCAGCCAGGGGGCTAAGCACACAGCCCACACAGCAGATCTTTGGCCCAGTGCCACTCTCAGCCTTCTAGAAAACTTCCTGCTTCCTTTATGGAAAACAGGTGTCCGTGTCTTCATGCATTAGGTTGAATGTCAGGCCGGGCCCTGGGCTGAGGGAATGTTTGTGTTATCTCTCGCTATTTAATAAACCGCCCAACCTTAGTGGTATAAACCACAACCATTTGAGTGTGCTCCCGGATTCAATGGGTCAGAAATGCAGACCGGTGGCTTAACTCTATGACGTCTCAGCTGGGCAGACTGGGATGGCCGAGGGGTGGCTCCGCAACTGGGGGTTGGAGTCACCTGAAGGCTCTTTCACTCACGTGTCTGGCACTTGGGCTGAAATGACTCTAAAGCTGGACTCAGCTGAGACTGTTGATGGGCTCATCCACATGTAGCTTCTTTGTGGAGACTGGGCTTCCTCATCCCATGGCAGCCAGTAGTCAGACTCCTCACCTAGCAGCTTGGAGTTCCACGTCTGAGTGTTCCAGCAAAGAAGGTAGATGTTCCATGGCCTTGTATAACCTGGTCACGTAGGCAAGTCACATAGCATCACTCTTGTAGTGTTCTGTTGGTTGAAGCAGTCACAAGCCCACCCAGGTTCAAGGGGAGCAGTTATAGAATCCACGTCTTGATTAGAAGAGCGTCAAAGGCTCTGCTTCCGTGTCTCTAAACCACCATGAGGCTGACAAGTGTACTGTGGCCACTTTCACCTTCAGCCAGGTGTTCAACGGCACTTGAACACTAGGGCATATTTCCATGGGAATCAGGGGTATTACTGTTGTTCACTAAGTCAAGTCCAACTCTTTGTGACCCCATAGCTCCCCTGCCCCTCACTATCTCCTGGAGTTTGCTCAAACTCATGTCCATCGACTCGGGGATGCCATTAGGGCAAGACTTAAGATGAGGAGGAGAATAGGAGAGTAGAGGGTGACGTGCAAAACTCTGGTCTGTCCTTTTTCAATGTCTAATTATCTTCCGTCATTTCTGAGGGTGTATAAAGTTCTCTCAGACCCTCCCCCTTGCCATTTTCTTCCAAAGTCGATGGAAAAAGGAGGAGCCATGTGACCGGCACATTCTGAGTTCAGAAAATGTGGCTGCTAAGGTATATGGGGGGAGAGAGAGCCAGGAGGCCTGCCTAGAGAAAGCAGGTTTCTCAGTAGGCTGGGGGGAGCAGAGATCTAGACAGGAGGGCCCTTGGTCAAGTTGGAGGACAAAGCCATTTCACTTCTTCCTCTCTCTCTTTTTTTTTTTTTTTTGCCCACACTGTGCAGCATCCAGGATCTTAGTTCCCAAACCAGGGATCGAACCCACACCCCCCGCATGGGAAGTGCAACGTCTTAAGCATTGGACCACCAGAGAGGTCCCTCCTTCCTCTCTTCGGACCCTCAAAGCCTGCCCGCAGACCAGGTTAGATCATGCCTGCCTCCCATGGCTTCTGTCCTGAGAAGGAAAGTGTGAACATAGAAAGCAATAGAGGATCTGAGATGACAGCCAGAGTTCTCGGCCAGGCTGGGTTCCAGGGTGTTCGTTTTCCACTCCAGCTCCAGGGGCGCACCTGGAGACCCACCTGGGCGTCTGCAAAAACACTCCACATTTCTACAGAGCCTTCCAGGTGTTGAGCTAGGTAACCGGAGAGGGATCCCAAATCCTTCTGGCCCAGGGACTCCACCCACATCCTTTTCATAGCCCAGGGTCACTCGTGTGTCAGTGGCTGAGGGTGGTCACCCTGCCTTTCACCTGGGGCGGGGAGGGGCGCATTTCCAAAGAGGATGGAGCGCCAGGGGTTACACTCAGGAGAAAGCCACTAATTGCCAGCATTTAGCCACCGCCAGCAGCCCCCCACCCCCGGGCCTCTGGGCAGCTCTGGGCCTGCTGGGCAGCTCCTGCCCACCCCCAGCCACCCGCAGAGGCCCCCCAGGCTGCCAGGGCCACGTCCCTGTCACCGCAGCCTGCGGTCTGCCCGGCTAATGGCAGCGGCTGCGAGGGAGCAAGCCTCGGTAATTACTGCATCAAGGAATCACAAATGGATCTGCAAGGATGACATTAGGAGCATTAGACCTGGCACGACTGCCTCCGGAGAGGTCGCTGGGAGGAGGCCGGGGCGGGGCGCCAGGGGCCGGGAGACAGACTCGCCTCTGTCTCACCCCACCCCCTGCGTTCCCAGCCCAGCTGAGATGACAATGCCAGGATTCACGAGCCCTTCGCAGAAACCACGTCGGCCGCCAGTCTCGTGTGTGTCAGCGAAGATAACAGATGTCTTTCACGGGAAAATAATTGCCTGAAACACAACTGGACAACCCCCCAGGAGGTTGCATTAGAGGGACGGAGCCTGGCTTTGGGGGATGGAGGGGTGACCTAGGAGGCAGCTCCCTCCCCAGTTCCCATGATCCTTTGACATCCTAATGAGCTGTGCCGGCCCCTATGGAAGATAATTATTATGTCAGCGATGCCCGCCTGCCCCTCTGGCCAGCCTGGTTGGGGGTAATGGCAGTGGGGTGGGGCTTTGGCGGGGTGGGGTGGGGATTTGTTGCTGGATGGCTTCTGTCCTGAGAAGGAAAGTGTGAACATAGAAAGCAATAGAGGATCTGAGATGACAGCCAGAGTTCTCGGCCAGGCTGGGTTCCAGGGTGTTCGTTTTCCACTCCAGCTCCAGGGGCGCACCTGGAGACCCACCTGGGCGTCTGCAAAAACACTCCACATTTCTACAGAGCCTTCCAGGTGTTGAGCTAGGTAACCGGAGAGGGATCCCAAATCCTTCTGGCCCAGGGACTCCACCCACATCCTTTTCATAGCCCAGGGTCACTCGTGTGTCAGTGGCTGAGGGTGGTCACCCTGCCTTTCACCTGGGGCGGGGAGGGGCGCATTTCCAAAGAGGATGGAGCGCCAGGGGTTACACTCAGGAGAAAGCCACTAATTGCCAGCATTTAGCCACCGCCAGCAGCCCCCCACCCCCGGGCCTCTGGGCAGCTCTGGGCCTGCTGGGCAGCTCCTGCCCACCCCCAGCCACCCGCAGAGGCCCCCCAGGCTGCCAGGGCCACGTCCCTGTCACCGCAGCCTGCGGTCTGCCCGGCTAATGGCAGCGGCTGCGAGGGGAGCGAAGCCTCGGTAATTACTGCATCAAGGAATCACAAATGGATCTGCAAGGATGACATTAGGAGCATTAGACCTGGCACGACTGCCTCCGGAGAGGTCGCTGGGAGGAGGCCGGGGCGGGGCGCCAGGGGCCGGGAGACAGACTCGCCTCTGTCTCACCCCACCCCCTGCGTTCCCAGCCCAGCTGAGATGACAATGCCAGGATTCACGAGCCCTTCGCAGAAACCACGTCGGCCGCCAGTCTCGTGTGTGTCAGCGAAGATAACAGATGTCTTTCACGGGAAAATAATTGCCTGAAACACAACTGGACAACCCCCCAGGAGGTTGCATTAGAGGGACGGAGCCTGGCTTTGGGGGATGGAGGGGTGACCTAGGAGGCAGCTCCCTCCCCAGTTCCCATGATCCTTTGACATCCTAATGAGCTGTGCCGGCCCCTATGGAAGATAATTATTATGTCAGCGATGCCCGCCTGCCCCTCTGGCCAGCCTGGTTGGGGGTAATGGCAGTGGGGTGGGGCTTTGGCGGGGTGGGGTGGGGATTTGTTGCTGGAGGAATTCCCCAGGGCCAAGAGGGGACTGAGAAAGGAGGCATGGAGGGAAGGACCTGGCCAGGATCAGTTCCCATGTTTCAAAAGCCTGAGAAATGGGTCCGAAGCGGATAAGGCTCCCTTTGGCCCAAGCTGGCACCAGTAGGTGTCACTATAAGGAAAGGAGGGGCCCCGGGGGCTGTCTGCGGACTGTGCGGGTAAAAATAGAGCTCGCCTGTGTTCCCACTGCCAAGTCGCCAAGCCTGGTGATTTATAAGGCTGGGAGCAGACGTGTGTGTAAATGTTTTTGCGTGCGAGATGTGTAGCCAACCGCGGGCTGGCTTTTTCTAACTTACAAGGAGAGAGCGAAGGAGGGAGGGGAGGGGAGAGAGCGAAGGCAGCCAGGGTGGGAAGCACATGGACCACTTTTATGTAACACTCCTCTGATACACGCCGCAGTGGGGATTTATGCTGTCTTTGAAGTAAATTGCATCCCGGTGCACCATAGCATGAAAGTTAAGATTTACCATGGCTGGGACCTCCGAGACCCTGCTGGAAGCTAGAATAATTAGCACAGCATTTGGCTGCCTCTCCTCCCGCTCTGCGGGCGGTGACAGGAGTGGCACTGATAGATCTTCCAGGCCTGGGCCCCGTGTGTTTGTTATGGGGTCCATGGCGGCGGTGGGCAAAGAGGGCTCTGATCAACCGGGGATGTGGAGGCGGGGGAAGGGGCTAGGATGGACCCTATTGCTTGGAACTGGGGGTCCTGCTCCTCCTGGAGGTGCTCCTCCATCAAAGGGAGGGATTCGGCCACCACAAGCTCCTCCGGAACCCAGGGAGTTCATTTAAAACCAGATTCCAGTGCCAGACTCCTGGCTGGCTACAGGTGGACATCCTGGGGCGCCCAGCCAGTGTGGGGTCTGCCAGGTTATGTCAGCTACAGGAGTCAGTGGTTTGCAGAAGGCAGGGTCTGGGTTGCCTCCACCCCCACCGCCAAGTCCTCCCAACGTTGCTGCTCCCTGCCCCTGCTTCAGGCACCTTCTCAATCTTTCATGCTGCAACGAGTGAAATGTGAACTTGATCAAATCCTGAACCCTGTAGGGAGACTTCTAACAGCTGCCTGGTCCTCCCAGCTTTACCACTAACCAGCTGTGTGACCTTGGGCAAGTTCCTGCCCCTCTCTGGGTCTCAGCTTCTACTTGTGTATCCTGATGGGCTTGGATGTTTACCAGATCATCTTGAAGGACCTCCTGGAATATTCAGGGATATATCTGACTCCTCTCCTCCCCAGGACACCTGCATAGAACTCTAAGGAATCAGAGTGCAGAAGTAATATCCAGTTACGGGATCCCAGACTCCCGATAGGATGCTGATGGGGAAAGTGGGGACCAGCTAGCCCTGCTCACTGCAAAGATATAAATGCCCACACAGCAAAGGCTTTCCTGAAGTTGCAGTGAGGTCATATGATCAGGTATAATTCCACAGAGCAGAGCAGCGTCTCAGGAGTCCTAGAGACCCCACTTTATAATACAGTTAGAAAGCAACACTGGGTAGCATTTTCCGAAGACCCCATCTGATTCTCACAATGTTGCTAGTAAAATTGTCTCCAATTCACATCTGGAAAAACTGAGGCTCTGGGAAATCGACTAGCCTCATCAAATCAATGAAATGTTATAGAAATAGAGATTTTGAACTCAAAACCATGTGTGAGTGCAAATCTCAACTCTGCCACACTAGCTGCATGAACCAGGATAATTAGGAAACTCTCGAGGCCTCAGTTTTGTCATCTGTGAAATGGGCACTAACTGGACCTAAACGAGGTTCTGGAAGGGCTCAGTGACCTAGCACACCTGAAAGAGACTCACAGGTCAGTGCGCCCAGAGAAGCAGAAGTTCCCCAGGCCAGAGATGCTCCACCAGTAACAGGAAAGTCTGGCTTCAGGCCCAAGTCACTCTTGCCTCCTGGACCTCGTGGGATGTCTGGCACCAGGCAGGCCCGGAAAATATTTGTGTTGGAGAAGGTAGTAGATAAAGCTGTGAGGGCTGCACAAGATTTTCAAAGGGAAATGTGGGCCTGTGGCATGGAGCAAGGGTAGGAAAGGGACAGAACCCAGTATAAAGCACTCAAACTTCAGGAGGTTCTTGGGTAGATTCTGCAGGACCAATCCCCAAAACACCTTGAACGTCTATGTCCTTCAGGTCGATCGTCTTAGGCTGGAAATTTGAGGAAAATCCGATCAATGAAGTCGAACTGGCAGCCACCGATGCCAAGTGGAGTTCCTGAATGAATCGTCTTCTTGCTCCTCTCCCTTGCCCCCACCACACCCTAAATTCCTCTCTGGTGTGCATACATCTGTGTGGGAAAGAGAGATGAAATAGGGGCTCTCCTCAGTGTAAATCCTAGGTCCAGAAGGATGAAGGGACCTCAGAGTCACCCCCAGAAAACTGCCAACCTTTCTCCCTCTGCACTCCACGTTCTCCAGCCTCAGGTCTCTCCCTAAGAGGCCCTGAGAGGAAAGGTACTGGACATCCCAACCCCTAGAGTGTTCTATAAGACCTGCCTTCTGCCCCACGGAGGGGAGGGTACCATGAGGACAACTTGCTTTACTTAAGGGGTCAGAGGCTCCCTTGCATATTTATCCCTTTTGCTCAGAGGCACCTCCCTTTGCTGTGGTCACCCCCAGGCTAGGTGACATAGGCTTACAAGCAGATAGACCAACAGACTATCCCAGGATCCTTGATTGCTTCTCAAAGATCAGGGATGGATGGATAAATCAATGGATGGATGGATGGATCGATGGATTAATGGATGGATGGATGATCGATGGAAGGCTAGACAGATGGGTTCTCCTGCCCTCATCTTTACTCTTGTTACAACCTGGAGGTTTTTGGAAGCGTCTCGCCTACTTTCTCTCAATTTTAAAGCACTCCTTTTTCTCTGCTGCCTGAGAGACAACAAAGAGCCAGCTGATCTTCTGTAAGAAATGGTCGCTCGTAGTTAACTGCCAATTCCACACATATGACATCAGGGTAAGAGGGAGGGCTTGGAGACAGACAGACCCAGACTTGAAAGCAGACCCAGTCCCCCTGCGCTGTGTGACGTTGGGCAACCTACAAAACCCCTCTGAACCTATTATATCATCTGTAAAATAGGTGTCGTAATCATGAACTCTCAGGGATATTAGGAGAAAGTGATCATTCCTAAGAAGTACCTGGCTTGTGGCAGATACTTTCTTTTCAGGAAAGTGAGCTAGAGGTGGTGGAAAATAGCCTGGACTTTGTCATCTAAATAGGTTTGGGCTAGACCCTGTTCAACTACTGACAGTGTGGCCCCGAGCCGACGTAGTAGACGCCACGCTTATCTCCTCAGCTACAGAAAGGTGTTATAATCCATACCTTTCAGGTTTGCCATGAACAGTAGACATATTTTCTGTAAAGCTCCCAATATACAGTAGGTGCTTAACAAATGGCAGCTGTTACTATCTCTTGTGACAGGAGATGGGGAAAGCGAGGCACAAAACGACCTAGTTGGTCGTGAAAGAGTGATGGGGTCCAGGCCTCTGCGTGGCCCATGAGCCACCCAAACACCTCTGGGGACATCATTCCGTGGTGCCTGATCCCCACCTAGTAGCCCTGCAGGCTCCCTTGACTAGGATTCAGCCTGACCTCTGACTGGCTGCAGCTGGCAGGAGAGGCGGGGCCTGAGAGCTAATTTGGTCCAGTCTTCTGGACTCCCAGTCCAGTGCTTTCCCCACACCTTCATGAGGCAGCACAGCAGGGAATGGATAACACTGGAGACAGGCCACCATGAATGACGATGCTGGTGCCACCCCTTGGGGCCAGGTGACCTCAGGCCCCGGCAGGACCCCTGTCTATCTCAGTAACGGGAGTGACAACGGTGCCTACCTTCAAGAGTTCTTGCAACCGTGAGACAGTGCCTGGCACGTGCTAAGTCCCCAATCAATGTTAGCTACGATTATTATTCGCTCTTTGCCACAGAGAGCTTTGATCTCACAAAGACCCATTAATCGCTCAGCCCCTTCTTCAAGGGTTTTTTTTAAAAAAAAAAAAAAAACAGCAAATGAAATTCTACATGAAATCATCGCTGTAATATTTCTGCTGCCAGGACAAATCATTAGGAGGGGAAAAAATCCTGGCAGTGATACCACTGGCCTGCTCAGAATGAAGAAGGGACATTAATATAGCAACTTCTAGTCTAACAGCTAAGGAAGCGGGAGGGGGGGGCGCTGCCAAAGGAGGGGATGCTAGAAGGAAGGCAGCCTGTCCATCAGGAGTCAGGAGCCCCCAGGGGGTGAAGAGGGGTCTCTGCGACCAGGAGGGAGAGGTACAGAGCCAGCAGGAGTTTGGGCATAGAAAGCCCCACCCCCATCCCAGGAGCCACTGCCCAGCATCCCCTTGGCGATGGCCTGCCTCCCTGCAGTGCCCAGCCAGTCTTTGGTTTTGATGCCCCCTCCTTCGTGCCAGAGGGCCTCCTTAGACTCAAGGAACCTTCCTCACAGAGCACTGGACCAGGAGCTTAGCAATTCCTGAGGCTGGTCCCAAGAGACAGGGAACCCGGGTCCGTGCCATCTCTGCCTCTCTCTGACCTCCCCCACCCTTCCTGGGCTTGCATTTCCCCACCTGAAGAGTGAGGAATTGGGCTGAGGTCTGGTTTTGAAAGTCATGTCAGGGAGCCCAAGGGTGGGTATGGGCCCTCCCTTGCTTCTCCCAGAAGAGGCCCATCAGGAACCTAGTGAAGCCTGGGGTTACAGACAAATATGATTTTGTTTAGCAAAAGGGTTCTGCCAGTTCAAACTCAAGAATGTAGAAAGCCTCAGAATAGAGGGTCTCCAGCCACCCCTCCCCCAACCAAGTATTCCCTGACCTGGGAGGCAGGGCACAAACAGAGAAAGCTGGATCGGCCCTGGCTCCCGGTTCCGAGGCCTCGCTGATCCTCCTTCCCGAGCGGCCAGCAGACCTTCTGTTGCCACAGTTTATCCTCCAGCAAGGGCTGGCTGGACAGAATGCCTTGGCCCAAGGCCCACCTGCGGGAGCCAAGCCCAACAGTCTCCTCGGCGTCCTGGCTTGTGCCAGCACACTCCTTGGCAGAGGAGGTAACCAGCGGGCAGAAGGAGCACTGTTTTGCCTGGGCACACAAGAAAGGTGTCTTGGGTCCCCAGGGACTGACTAACAATTACATTCTGAGCTCAGGCCTGGGGTGTCTCAATGGACAGCTCATCTCACTGTGGCGGGGGAGGGAGGGCAACAGAAAAGGTGTGGGGCCTGCCCGAGCCCGCCCTGGAACTTCCAGGCAGTGGCATGGGTCTCCAGGCCCCCACCGAGACTCTGAGCCCCCAGTTCTGAATTCAATTTTGGGGTCCATGATCAGCAGGCAGGTACGCCCGGCTGAGTCACAGTGTACATCTCAAGACTGTTTCCTAACAGCACGCTTTGTCAGGGGTAAGGAAGAACACGAGCCTGTTTAAGCACACCAGAGCTAAAAGAGGGCCTTTTATATAGTTTTGCTGTCAAGCGGATCAGATATTCTTGGTATAGCAGTGAGGGTGCTCCAGGTGAGGCCCCGCCAACTCTCTCCTCTGGGGCTTCTGCAGCTGGCAACCAGTCAGGCGGTTTTCATGCCCTCACACCTTTGCATAACAGAGTGACCATCCCTTCCCACCCGACCCTCTGCCTCCCGCATACCCTCAGCTTTATCTGCCTGGCCAACTCCTGCTCACCCTTCAAAAGCCATTTTCCCTTTTTCCGTAAGGCCACTGATTCCTTCCAGAGAGAGGCTCTCGCCCCCTCCTCTGTCTCCCTATAATATCTTACACAGACACACACACACACAGCTGAACTGTGAGCTCCTTGATATGGACTTAACTTTTTGTATGCACAGATATTTGCATAATTGCCTGTATTTTCATCTCGCCTGCCTAAAAAATTGGTTGTGATCACATCGGGAAGAATGATAACCAGCATGTATCAGCGACCCAGCCTGTGCTGCCCCTCCGTAGTTATTTCCCGAACACCCCTGTGGTGAGTACAGACGGGGTGGGGGCAGTGCAGAAGCAAGGATACAAAAGAGGAACCTGAGGCTCAGGAAGGTTAGAAATGCTTCTCAAGGTCACACAGTCAGTAAGGCTAAGCCAGGACATAATCATCACTCTTCGATTCCAGAATGCAGTGTTTTTACCGCGTTGTCACCACACTGGGCTGATGCCAGATGCTATAATCCTGTTTCTTGACTCCCCAGTGCCTGCCAGAGATTCCAGATCAAGCAAATGAAGATGCCACCATGCCTGAGAAGCAGATAGAGCAGGTAGGGGACAGACAGTCTGACCACGAACAGTCTGACAGTGACCCACAGACTGGGCGGCTCTTGCTCCTCAAAGTGTGGTCCCCGGACCAGCAGCAACCACATCGCCTGGGAGCTGGGGCCAAATCTCAGGTTCCCCGGGCACCTCCTGAATCCAAAGCTGCAGCTGAACAAGGTCCCATGGGGTTTTGTATGCACAAGCAAATCAGTGCTTTAGGCACCTGTTTCCGTGGGGAAGAAACCAGGGAAAGCTTCTGGCAGACGAAGTCCCTGAAGCGAGTGGAACAGATTACTTTTTTAAAAGTAGTTCCAAAGCTTGTCACCTCACAGGTAAAAACCAGAACTTCCTCTTCTCGTTGCCATGTTTACTTTCTGAATTTCTTCCACAATTTATTATAATGTAAAAATTATCCTAAAAAAAAAAAATTAAGCTCCATTTTTCCCTTTCTTTACTATGTTCAGCCCTAAGAATGAAAAGCTGATGTTCTAGAAGATAGTTTGGCCTCTTCAACTAAAGTTGGACAAATATACACTCTTAGTTCTCCTTCTAGGTATCCGCTCGCAGTGGGAATTAGAGGTACCTACCAAGAGGTGTGTCCTAGAATGTCCACAGCAAGGCCAGCCCACTGCAAAGCCCATCCACAGCCGGATGCATCAATGGTCACACAATAGAATGCTACCCGGCAATAGAAACAAACTACATGCCATAAAGTGGAGACATCCCAGCGTCACGATGTTGAATAAAAGACATGAGACTGCTCTTGCATCTGCGCTTCCAAGGTGACTAAGAAAAGAAGGAACAATGGTCATGCCAAGAAGGGCCGCGGCCACGTGCAGCCTATTCGTTGCACCAACTGTGCCCAATACGTGCCCAAGGATAAGGCCATTAAGAAGTTCGTCATTCAGAACATTGTAGAGGCCACCGCCATCAGGGACATCTCAGAAGCGAGTGTTTTTGATGCCTATGTGCTTCTCACGCTGTATGTGAAACTGCACTACTGCATGAGTTGTGCCATTCACAGCAAGGTGGTCAGGAATCGCTCGCGGGAAGCCCGGAAGGACCGAACCCCTCCACCCCGGTTTAGACCTGCGGGTGCTGCCCCACATCCTCCACAAAGCCCAAGTAAGGGTCTAAGTCTTTAAAGACCAAAGAAATACTGGTTTCGGTGAAAAGACAATAAAATGGAAGTTAAACTTTAAAAACAAAAAAGACATCAGACCTAAAAGGTGACATGCTGTATGATTCCACTTATGCAAGGTTTGAAGGCAGACGTATCCTTGCCTGGGAAATCCCATGGACAGAGGAACCTGGCAAGCTACAGTCTCTGGGATCACGAAAGAGGTGGACATGACTGAGCAACTACAACAACAACAACAAAGATAGGCAAATCACTCTCTGTGTAAAGTCAGGACTTGAGAGGGGCTTCGGTGGGGGCTGGTGATGCTCTCTGTCCTGACCCGTGTGCTCCTATATACGAACTTTTAGCTTGTGAGAATTTCCAAGGGTACACTTCTCTCCATGTAGGTTATACTTCAGTAAAAAATTTAAAAAAAAAAAAAGCCAATGCTTCCTAATGGCCTAAATTCTATGAATATGCAATAAACTTGCAACCTAAGAATTTTGTCCTGCAATTTGTCGCTGACTCTGAGTTCGGGTGGTGTCAGGGTAAGAAAGCACCCCAGGGTGAGCATTTGACAGGAAGTATTAGCTGCCCCCCAGGAGCCTCAAATACCTGATGGGTCTTCTCCGGCTTAAAATTAAAAACCTGCCTGCAAAGATGCCGAGGAAGGGAGAATGCCTCTACAGCCCTCATTTTGTAATGTTATTAACTGTGGGAGTTGAACACAGTGGGTATGGGACTTAAACGACTGTGGGCAGCCATGACTGCTGTCCAGGCATCAGGTGCCTGTGCTGTGTGCACATGCATATGCACACACAGCCTTACCACAAGGGTGCAAAAACATTATTTGCTTAATAATGGTTGCGTATGGACCACAGCACTAAGGAGCTAGAGAAAATAGAATACATTTAAGCTCTTGTGCTTCTCACGCTGTATGTGAAACTGCACTACTGCATGAGTTGTGCCATTCACAGCAAGGTGGTCAGGAATCGCCGGGAAGCCCGGAAGGACCGAACCCCTCCACCCGGTTTAGACCTGGTGCAGCCCCACATCCTCCACAAAGCCCAAGTAAGGGTCTAAGTCTTTAAAGACCAAAGAAATACTGGTTTCGGTGAAAAGACAATAAAATGGAAGTTAAACTTTAAAAACAAAAAAGACATCAGACCTAAAAGGTGACATGCTGTATGATTCCACTTATGCAAGGTTTGAAGGCAGACGTATCCTTGCCTGGGAAATCCCATGGACAGAGGAACCTGGCAAGCTACAGTCTCTGGGATCACGAAAGAGGTGGACATGACTGAGCAACTACAACAACAACAACAAAGATAGGCAAATCACTCTCTGTGTAAAGTCAGGACTTGAGAGGGGCTTCGGTGGGGGCTGGTGATGCTCTCTGTCCTGACCCGTGTGCTCCTATATACGAACTTTTAGCTTGTGAGAATTTCCAAGGGTACACTTCTCTCCATGTAGGTTATACTTCAGTAAAAAATTTAAAAAAAAAAAAAAAGCCAATGCTTCCTAATGGCCTAAATTCTATGAATATGCAATAAACTTGCAACCTAAGAATTTTGTCCTGCAATTTGTCGCTGACTCTGAGTTCGGGTGGTGTCAGGGTAAGAAAGCACCCCAGGGTGAGCATTTGACAGGAAGTATTAGCTGCCCCCCAGGAGCCTCAAATACCTGATGGGTCTTCTCCGGCTTAAAATTAAAAACCTGCCTGCAAAGATGCCGAGGAAGGGAGAATGCCTCTACAGCCCTCATTTTGTAATGTTATTAACTGTGGGAGTTGAACACAGTGGGTATGGGACTTAAGCGACTGTGGGCAGCCATGACTGCTGTCCAGGCATCAGGTGCCTGTGCTGTGTGCACATGCATATGCACACACAGCCTTACCCACAAGGGTGCAAAAACATTATTTGCTTAATAATGGTTGCGTATGGACCACAGCACTAAGGAGCTAGAGAGTAGTAATAATATCTCACTTTGATTTTGCACCTGGCACATTTAAGCTCTTTGTACACACAGTCTCACTGAATCCTCACGACCCCACTGTGAGGGAAGGGCCATTTTTTTTTCTTTTTTTTTAAAGATTTACTTATTTATTTATTTTGGGGGTGGGGTGAGGCAGGGGTGGGATGGGGAGGGAGGGGGGCAGGCGGGCCACATCTATTGGTCTTTCATTTGTCCATTTTCATCCATCTTTGTTCTTTAGCCCATGTGGGCCTCCCATCGCGGTGGCCTCTGTTGTCGCAGAGCACCGGCTCTGGGCGCATGTGCTCCAGAGCTCCGGCTCGGTAGTTGGACACATCTGTCCAGCCACTCCGCGGCACGTGGGATCTTCCCAGGCCAGGGATCGAACCGGCACCCCTTGCACTGCAAGGCGGTGTCCTTACCCACTGGACCACCAGGGAAGCCCTGGAAAGGGCCATTTTTATTCCCATTTTACAGATGAGGTTTGGAGCTTGTCAGGGGTCACGCCGTGGCCCCTGGCAGTGCGGGGATCACACCTAGGTAGGGTGTGGACCCAGAGGCTACGTCACTGCCTCGGAGGCCATGCTGTCCGAACCCTCATTTTACAGATCTGGCCACTGAAGACAGATTCTGGAGTTAGCAAAGGAAAATACAGGCTGCCCAGGTAAAATTGAATTTCAGATAAAGAATGTGTACATTTAGAGAATAAAGTGAAAGTGTTAGTCACTCAGTCATATCCGACTGAGGGGACATAAACTTGGCTCTTCATAGGGGCATGGATGTCAAGGTTCTGGACCCTATGGACTGTAGTCCACCATGCTCCTGTGTCCATGGGATGCTCTGGATGAGACTATCAGAGTGAGCTGCCATTCCCTTTCTTCAAGGGATCCTCCCCACCCAGAGATCAAATCTGGTCTCCTGCAACTCCTACATTGGCAAGCGGATTCTTTACCATCTGACCCACCAAGAAAACCCAGAATGGAAACAACCCAAATGCTAATGAACTGACGCATGGATAAAGAATGAAGTACTGATGCTATCTCTATTCTCTGAGCAACCAATCACAAGGCTAATTTCCTCCCTCTTCAAAGGATCACTTGATGGGCGTGTGAGCCTTGTGGCACTTTGGTGTCCTGTGGATGAATGCCCTGTTTCAGTTCTGATTTTATTGTATTTTACAACTATGTTAAAAAGTGAAAGTGTTAGTCACATCCGAAAGTGTTAGTCACTTTGGGATCCCTCAGACTGTAGCCCGTCAGGCTCCTCTGTCCATGGTATTCTCCAGGCAAGAATACTGCAGTGAGTAGCCATTCCCTTCTCTAGGGGATCCTCCCAACCCAAACCTACTGTCTCCAGCACTGAAGGCAGCTTCTTTACTGTCTGAGCTGCCAGGGAAGCCCTTGGAAAATAAGGATGTGCTATATAATATTGGGGACGTATTTACAGTAAAATTATTCATGTGTTTACTTGAAATTCAGCTTTTACTGAATGGCCTCTGTTTTATCCTGCACTCCTACCACTGGGCCCCAGGGAAGTAAAGGAACCGATGAAGCCACAGTAGTAGTTTGTCAAAGTCAAGGATCTGGGCTCAAGACCCTGGACTCCTCATTTGGTGCTCTTTCCACTGGCTATGGCCACCCCCAGCCCCAACCTTCTCACACTCTACATATTTCCAGCCCAACCCATCAGTCTTCCCAGGGACTGCCTTTCACATTTCTTGTGCCCTACCAAGCCAAGCCTGGTGAAGCCTCAGTGTTCACAGCTGGGGTCCCTGCAGTCCCACCCAGCCAGCCAAAGTGTTAGTCACTCAGTCATATCCGACTGAGGTGACATAAACTTGGCTCTTCATAGGGGCATGGATGTCAAGGTTCTGGACCCTATGGACTGTAGTCCACCATGCTCCTGTGTCCATGGGATGCTCTGGATGAGACTATCAGAGTGAGCTGCCATTCCCTTTCTTCAAGGGATCCTCCCCACCCAGAGATCAAATCTGGTCTCCTGCAACTCCTACATTGGCAAGCGGATTCTTTACCATCTGACCCACCAAGAAAACCCAGAATGGAAACAACCCAAATGCTAATGAACTGACGCATGGATAAAGAATGAAGTACTGATGCTATCTCTATTCTCTGAGCAACCAATCACAAGGCTAATTTCCTCCCTCTTCAAAGGATCACTTGATGGGCGTGTGAGCCTTGTGGCATTTTTGGTGTCCTGTGGATGAATGCCCTGTTTCAGTTCTGATTTTATTGTATTTTACAACTATGTTAAAAAGTGAAAGTGTTAGTCACATCCGAAAGTGTTAGTCACTTTGGGATCCCTCAGACTGTAGCCCGTCAGGCTCCTCTGTCCATGGTATTCTCCAGGCAAGAATACTGCAGTGAGTAGCCATTCCCTTCTCTAGGGGATCCTCCCAACCCAAACCTACTGTCTCCAGCACTGAAGGCAGCTTCTTTACTGTCTGAGCTGCCAGGGAAGCCCTTGGAAAATAAGGATGTGCTATATAATATTGGGGACGTATTTACAGTAAAATTATTCATGTGTTTACTTGAAATTCAGCTTTTACTGAATGGCCTCTGTTTTATCCTGCACTCCTACCACTGGGCCCCAGGGAAGTAAAGGAACCGATGAAGCCACAGTAGTAGTTTGTCAAAGTCAAGGATCTGGGCTCAAGACCCTGGACTCCTCATTTGGTGCTCTTTCCACTGGCTATGGCCACCCCCAGCCCCAACCTTCTCACACTCTACATATTTCCAGCCCAACCCATCAGTCTTCCCAGGGACTGCCTTTCACATTTCTTGTGCCCTACCAAGCCAAGCTTGCTGGTGCTGAAGCCCTCAGTGTTCACAGCTGGGGTCCCTGCAGTCCCACCCTGAGCCCCAGCCCAGCCCAAGCCTATGCAAAACATGAACCTCCTCCTCAGGGAAAACCAAGGGCTCTTGAATTCATAGCGTGGAGACCCAGCCTTGCCACAGCTTCCGCATCTGCCTGGATCCCAGTTCCAGTAAGTATGGCCATCTTGCTTTGTGATAAGTCACCCCTCTACTTAGAGGCTTAAAACATGACACTCCTTTTTGCTCCTGGATCTGCATTTTGGGCAGGTCTCAGTGGGAAGGACTCATCTCTACACCTCATGGTGTCATCTGGGGTAGTTCACCTGAGGACTGGAGGAGTCACCTTCCATATGACTGACTCACAGCTGACAAACTAGGGCTGCTAGTGAGCTTGGAGCTCAGGCAAAGCTGTGGACAGGCAGCCATGGTTCTGCTGCACTTGAGCCTCTGCATGTGCCTGGGCTTCCTCACAGTATGGCAGCCAGGTCCCAAGGGTAAGCATTTGGAGAGAGAGTCAGGTGGAAGCTGAATCACCCTTTTAGGTCCCAGTCTTAGGAGTCATTTACTGCCACTTCTCTTTCGGTCAAGACAGCCACAAAGACCCACCCAGGGGAGGGGACATAGACATGTCTCTTGACAGGGGCATGTGTGTCAAGGTTCTAGAAGATCATGCAGGATTGGAAATATTAACGTGGCTGTCCGGGGCTTGAGGTTTGGGACCATGCTTGCACCTTCTAACCAAAGTCCAAGTAAGACCCTTGGAGACCCTGAGCATTGAAAATGCTATGAATTTAACGTTGGGCCTCTGTTTTATCCTGCACTCCTACCACTGGGCCCCAGGGAAGTAAAGGAACCGATGAAGCCACAGTAGTAGTTTGTCAAAGTCAAGGATCTGGGCTCAAGACCCTGGACTCCTCATTTGGTGCTCTTTCCACTGGCTATGGCCACCCCCAGCCCCAACCTTCTCACACTCTACATATTTCCAGCCCAACCCATCAGTCTTCCCAGGGACTGCCTTTCACATTTCTTGTGCCCTACCAAGCCAAGCTTGCTGGTGCTGAAGCCCTCAGTGTTCACAGCTGGGGTCCCTGCAGTCCCACCCTGAGCCCCAGCCCAGCCCAAGCCTATGCAAAACATGAACCTCCTCCTCAGGGAAAACCAAGGGCTCTTGAATTCATAGCGTGGAGACCCAGCCTTGCCACAGCTTCCGCATCTGCCTGGATCCCAGTTCCAGTAAGTATGGCCATCTTGCTTTGTGATAAGTCACCCTCTACTTAGAGGCTTAAAACATGACACTCCTTTTTGCTCCTGGATCTGCATTTTGGGCAGGTCTCAGTGGGAAGGACTCATCTCTACACCTCATGGTGTCATCTGGGGTAGTTCACCTGAGGACTGGAGGAGTCACCTTCCATATGACTGACTCACAGCTGACAAACTAGGGCTGCTAGTGAGCTTGGAGCTCAGGCAAAGCTGTGGACAGGCAGCCATGGTTCTGCTGCACTTGAGCCTCTGCATGTGCCTGGGCTTCCTCACAGTATGGCAGCCAGGTCCCAAGGGTAAGCATTTGGAGAGAGAGTCAGGTGGAAGCTGAATCACCCTTTTAGGTCCCAGTCTTAGGAGTCATTTACTGCCACTTCTCTTTCGGTCAAGACAGCCACAAAGACCCACCCAGGGGAGGGGACATAGACATGTCTCTTGACAGGGGCATGTGTGTCAAGGTTCTAGAAGATCATGCAGGATTGGAAATATTAACGTGGCTGTCCGGGGCTTGAGGTTTGGGACCATGCTTGCACCTTCTAACCAAAGTCCAAGTAAGACCCTTGGAGACCCTGAGCATTGAAAATGCTATGAAACGGCTTTCCTAGATGCTGGTTTGGGAGCTCAAAACTTATTTGTTTAAATACAATACATTCAATATGATATTGTTCATATTAAAACCCATTTACAAAAATCCAAGGTGTCTATGTACATGATAAAATGCAGTCAGGGCAACAGTAGTCATCTCTGGGCAAGGGACTTAGAAAGTGGGAGAGAAAGACGAAAGAAAGATGCAATGGTTTCCAGTTGGTCTTAGAATAAAAAGCACAATTCTTAACCTGGCCCATGTGGTAGATGGGATTCCTGTGCCCAATTTTTCCCTGCTTGAGATAGAATTACCCATTCACACCCTTGGGCGTGTGATGGCACGCCTCCTAGTAGATGAGACCCAGGAGGTCTCCTTGAGCACTGACTCAGGCCTTATGACCGGCTTTGATCAGTGGAGTGTGGACAGACGTCACAGTATGTCCGTTCTAAACCTTGGCCTTAACAAGCACTGTTTCCCAGCAAGAAGGAAGGAGAAGCTGAGTTGAGTGGCGAGAGTAACATGGAAGCATATACACTACCATATTACAGTAGATGGCCAGTGGAGGCTCTGCAGCAGCTCAGAGAGGCGGGGAAGGCTGGGAGGTGGGAAGCAGGCTCGAGGAGGAGGAGACATATGTATGCCTATGGCTAATTCATGCCAGTGTTCATGAATGATGTTCATCATTCATTCATGATAATGGCAGACACCAAAACAGCATTGTAAAGCAATTATCCTTCAAGTAAAAATAAATGATTTTTTTAAAAAAGCATTGTTTCCAATTACCCCTTGAGTTTACCCTCAGCCATGAAAAGAGCTGACTCCATATACCTGTTTCTCCCTTATCCTTGGTCACAGAATGAGAGAAACATGGAGATGTCCTGAGTCCAGCCCAAAACCAGGATCTGCAAGCAATCAAAAGTCCTATGAGCTGGAAAATAAATACTGTAAGCCATGAAAATTTAGGGGGCTGTTTATTATGCAGCATTTCTGCAGCCAAAACCTGACTAGTACAGTCTATGAGACCCCGAGTGATCTGATCCTTGGCAATTCCTAAAGCCCCATCTCCCTTTATACTGACCTTTTGTTCACCCAGTTCTAGCCTCACGGATCTTTATTAGGGCCCCAAAGGTTTATCGTCCTCTCATGAGATACTCATTCTACCTGGATTATTTTCTACCCTTCTTCTAGCTAATTCTTAGTCATACTTCATATTGAAGATCTCTCATCTGAACATCCAAGCATAAACACATGGGACCATGGTGCTTGCATGGCATTGGTGGGACTCAGAGCCTTCCAACCCTAAAAGCCCTCAGCAGCCAGAGGAAATAAAGGCAGACAGGAAGAACTCTTGTGAGAGCCATAGTAATGGCAGCCGTATTTAACTTTCTGGGTAATAACATGTCAC
Organism: Tragulus kanchil; assembly: GCA_022376925.1. NCBI lineage: Eukaryota > Metazoa > Chordata > Mammalia > Artiodactyla > Tragulidae > Tragulus > Tragulus kanchil. The sequence goes on along the minus strand of JAIOJX010000001.1, from coordinate 91,519,663 downwards.
AAAAGACCAAGTTAGTAAAGACAGTGGAAGCCTCTACTTTTGTTAAGTCCGTAGGACTAAGTGATCATCATTCTAAGATTCCAAAGGAAATGAAGCATTTAAAGGGCACCAATGAAGACACAGAAACTTATTCAACAATGCCTGCTCCTGAGGATGAGAACATCACCCAAGAATGTTTACTTTGGCAGAGGGGTTTCATCTGGGGGCTGTCCCATGAGGTGCCAACTTGCAGAGTTTATCTCACTCCTGGGAAGACAAGGGAAATGTCAATGGGCCAGGCATTGCCAACAGAACACTGGGCTTTCTTGGCCACATCAAGGACAAAAATAAAGGAAATTAATGTATTGATTCCATGCAAAGGCAAAGAATTGGTTTTGAAGAACTGGAGTAAATGGCTGGGAAAATATGGACCAGAAACCCTGGAAAGCTCAGTTAATACTAAACAAATGATTAATCATTAACAATAGTTGGCAAACAGGCTCGTGCAGGCAGATGAAAGGGAATGGGATTAAGAAGGCTCCAGAAAGGGGAGATGCTCGGCTGTCTTTCAGAGGTGATGAGTTCTTCTCTTATAATTTGGTGATAATCGCTGAGGCAGTGTGGGAAGTGGAGCTGGGTGAAGAAGGCACAGTGAGTCTATCCGAATCAAAATACAGGGGACCCAGGCTACCTCTAACTTTAGCACATGTCTCAGGATCTTTAGCTCAAGTTCACTTTGCTGTCTGACATCAGTGGTCCTACAGTCTTGTCAAAACAGCTTTTTCCAGATTTGTTGTTGTTGTTGTTGAGACTACTACGAAGTTCCTTCTCCCCTGTGGTCCCTCTGACCAGCACCCAGCCAAGGACATGGAGGTTTATAGTCTTCTCACGAGATACTCATTCTAAGACCAAGATGACCTCCATGCATCCTTGCCCTCCTGGCCCCACAGGGCCCCCACAGGGCCCAGAGCATAGTCAGACACTAGATTACTGAGTGCATGACACAGCATATCCCCAACCCAATGGGAATGACTGCTCCCAGAAATTTCCTCAAAAAGAAGGAAATTATTGAAGGCATCATGGCCCCTCCTTAAGTAGAAAGAGTCAAAGGTGAAATATGCCCCCGGGGCAGCAGGACATGGGGCCAATGACCTCTTAAGGCAAACGATAGTCGTCTTTGTCACAAGAAGCAACAGCAGCAGCGGACTGGGGCCAGCCTGTGCTGTTACGGGCCTCCCATGGGTGTCCAAGCTCTGGTGGCTGACATGGCAGCTGGGGCTTTCACGGCAGTCGTGACGCTCTCAGCTCCCTCAGGAAGGGCTGCTTAGGAAGATCCCAACCGGCCTGCCCTTGTCTCAGGCCCTCGGTGATTTATGGCCACATCCACACACACACACTCACTCATCCTGTCCACAGACTGAATCTGGGCTGAGGCCCATAAAATAGGCAACAGCTATTGGCAAATTCATTAATTAGGATTCTGTTTGTACTTTTATTGTGAAGGAAAATCATTTGTCAGCTGAAAGTCAGACCCAGTGCCTGATGAGAACTGTTATTCTAAGGAGGTATCGACTGGCCACTCTATGTGGCGTTCCCTCGCGCTCCTCGTCTCTGCTGTCCCACCCCACCCCCTGCTTGATTCAGGGCCTCTGTGGTCGATCCTGCGAGTTGCCTTCCCGTTGGACCTACCCACTTCTTCCCTGCCAACCTGGTCCCCATTTTGTTCAAGGCTATTGACAAGCACAACTGGGACCCTCCCAACTCCATCGAGGGTGCAGCTTGATAAGTTAAAGCTAGTCGAGGCGACTCCATTTCCTGTCTCAGTGACACTATGCCCACCAGTGGGTGTGACAGGAAGTGTGCTAGGGCTCTTTAGGAAGGAAGAATATTCTCTCATCAAACCTTTGGACTTGTGTTGGCAGGTGACACCTGGAACCACTGATGTTCTTTTTTGACCACCAGGAAGCAAGACAGAGGACCACCAGCAGCATGCTGAGGACAGCATAGCAGAACAGTGAGGGGACCTGGGTCTTTTTTTTTTTTTTAATTTCTTTGTTATTTACTTTTTGGCCTTGTTGGGTCGTTGCTGTCTCATGGACTTTTCTGTAGTTGCAAGGAGCTGCAGCTACTCTCTAGTTGCAGTGTGCAGGCTTCTCTTTGAGGTAGCTTTTCTTGTTGGAGTGCAGGCTCAAAGGTGCAAGTACTTCAGTTGTGGTGGCATAGGGGCTCAGTAGTTTTGGCTTCCTGGTTCTAGAGCTTGTGCTAAATAGCTGTGTTACACAGGTTTAGTTGCTCCATGGCATGTGGGATCTTCCCAGATCAGGGCTCGAACCCATGTCTCCTGCATTGGCAGGTAGATTCTTTATCACTAAGCCATGAGGGAAGTCCCAGGATCTGGGTCCTTGATGTCACCAACAAGCAGTGAACTAAACCCCTGCCTCTGGGTCACAGGAGATGATCATCTCCCTCTTGCCTAGGCCATTTTGAGTGAGCTTTTTGTAATTAGGACTGAAAGCATTGAATTAGCTGCGAACATCCTGCTCCCTTGTATTAAAATCAACTCAAACTCAAATTTCCTCCAGAGAGATGCCCATTCCAGGAGATGGGAATGGCCCTCCTCTACATATTGTATGTGGTTGTCCAACTTCAGACTCTCCCTAGACGCCAGTCACCTTTGCTTTGTTAGGAAAGAACAATCCTGCGAGTTGCCTTCCCGTTGGACCTACCCACTTCTTCCCTGCCAACCTGGTCCCCATTTTGTTCAAGGCTATTGACAAGCACAACTGGGACCCTCCCAACTCCATCGAGGGTGCAGCTTGATAAGTTAAAGCTAGTCGAGGCGACTCCATTTCCTGTCTCAGTGACACTATGCCCACCAGTGGGTGTGACAGGAAGTGTGCTAGGGCTCTTTAGGAAGGAAGAATATTCTCTCATCAAACCTTTGGACTTGTGTTGGCAGGTGACACCTGGAACCACTGATGTTCTTTTTTGACCACCAGGAAGCAAGACAGAGGACCACCAGCAGCATGCTGAGGACAGCATAGCAGAACAGTGAGGGGACCTGGGTCTTTTTTTTTTTTTTAATTTCTTTGTTATTTACTTTTTGGCCTTGTTGGGTCGTTGCTGTCTCATGGACTTTTCTGTAGTTGCAAGGAGCTGCAGCTACTCTCTAGTTGCAGTGTGCAGGCTTCTCTTTGAGGTAGCTTTTCTTGTTGCGGAGTGCAGGCTCAAAGGTGCAAGTACTTCAGTTGTGGTGGCATAGGGGCTCAGTAGTTTTGGCTTCCTGGTTCTAGAGCTTGTGCTAAATAGCTGTGTTACACAGGTTTAGTTGCTCCATGGCATGTGGGATCTTCCCAGATCAGGGCTCGAACCCATGTCTCCTGCATTGGCAGGTAGATTCTTTATCACTAAGCCATGAGGGAAGTCCCAGGATCTGGGTCCTTGATGTCACCAACAAGCAGTGAACTAAACCCCTGCCTCTGGGTCACAGGAGATGATCATCTCCCTCTTGCCTAGGCCATTTTGAGTGAGCTTTTTGTAATTAGGACTGAAAGCATTGAATTAGCTGCGAACATCCTGCTCCCTTGTATTAAAATCAACTCAAACTCAAATTTCCTCCAGAGAGATGCCCATTCCAGGAGATGGGAATGGCCCTCCTCTACATATTGTATGTGGTTGTCCAACTTCAGACTCTCCCTAGACGCCAGTCACCTTTGCTTTGTTAGGAAAGAACCAAAGGCCTCCCTGTGAACCCCTTTCCCAACCACCATCTTGTATCACTGGCACAAACCACCCACCCCACCAAAAAAATCAGGACACTTTAGGTCAGGGTTTGCAAAGACAACACACACACACACAATCATCTCATTATGTGGATCTCTTTGCTATGGATTGACTTGTGTCCCTCCCCCCACACACGCAAATTCATATATTGAAATTCCTAATCTCCAGTACATCATAACAAAACTGTATTTGGAAATAGTCATTGTAAAGGTAATTAATTAAGATAAGGTCAGGGAGCCTCCGTGTAAAAAAAAAAAAAAAAGTAAGATCATACTGGAATAGGGTAGACCTTAATCCAAATGAAATGGTTGGATGGCATCATCAACTCAATGGACATGAATTGGAGCAAGCTCCGGGAGATGGTGATGGACAGGTAAGCCTGGTATGCTGCAATCCACAGAGTTGCAGAGTAGGACGCAACTCAGAGACTCAACAACAACAACAAAAATTTCAATATGACTGGTGTCCTGATAAAAAATGGAAACCTGGACACAGACATGCACACAGGGACAACACCATGAGAAGACTGGAGCTATGCGGCCAAAGCCAGAGAACTATCAGAAGCTGAAAAACCCAGAACGGATCCTTCCCTAGCCCCTCAGAGGGGCTAGCACCTCGATCTGTGACTTCTAGCCTCGAGAATACAGCAAGACGATACATTTCTGTGGATCAAGCCACCCAGTTTGTTGTGATTTGTTACCCCAGCCTGAGGAACTTTATCTAGTCTCTTAGATGAATGTCAGGGTTGGTGCAGTATCCAGAGGCAGAGTTCACCTATTGAGGATCATGAGGTCAAAGCCATACATTTCAGACAGGGCCCAGGTTGTTTCTGAATTGCTAAGTGCCTCCTAGTGTCCTCAGACACCAAGCTAGCTGGGTAGGCCATCTGGGCAATGGTCCAGAGCCCCAGTCTGTTAGAGGGTCCAAATTACCACTGGAATAAATAGAAATACCTAGGCCGGTTGACGCAAGTTTCCACAAGTTTATACCAAAGTAAACAGCAGCCTTATATGGAAATTTAAAAAACACCCCTAGCTGGCACTGACCCCTCTCTTTGGGTATTTTTGTAATACACACATATAGCTGTGATCATTGAAATCCGGAAAGCAAATAAAGCATGGCATAACTTTCTTACTTACCGCAAACAATCATTCATTTTATCATATAATTTGTACACCCTTCGATATGCTTCCGCCACCAAATTGTCTGCCTTGAGAAATTGCCAGAGAAAACCGATGCGAATTAAAGAACTACAAAAAGTGTAAGAGATTTTTGCCATATTTTTAGACCATTAATTTTTTTCTACAGCCAGGGGAGGTAAATTAGTGAGTAAATCTGTCTTCAGAAAATGTTTTAATTAATAAGTTTGGCAGAGTCTGCTTCTCAGCCCACAGTATCCTTTCTCCGTGCTAAGAATACTAGCTGGGCACACAGCCACCCTGAATAGACGCTATTTCCCAGCTCAACAGCAAAGAGTGACCATGTGGATAAGTTCTGGCCAATGAGATACAATCATGTGACTATTCTGGGATCCCTCTGTTGCTTCTTCTTGATCCTTTCAGATCCGAATGGAGCTGTAGCAGTCATCTTGGATCACAAGGTAACCTGAGCATGGGAGGCCATGCACAGCAGAGCAGCGAAACAGAGACACATGGGTTTCTAAGGTCTTCATAAAGCAGAGCTTCCATGTCCGGTGTGGACCACAAGTGAGAGAGGAATACGCATCTCCCTCGACTTACATCTCTCTGTGACTTGCAGCCCATGCTATTCTACTAGAAATCCTTTTTTTTTTTTTTTTCCCAGTGTGAAAGGGCACAAAATTCTTCCTCCATGCAGAGTACTTTTGCCTTGGTGTGACCTTGATCAGAAAGAGCGTGCTCTCTCTCTTGGACTGGCTTCCGTGAAGGCACTGCTGGGTGCGAGGTGGTCTGATGGCGACCAGGTGAAGACAGAGACAGGACACGGAGAAGGAAAAGGTCCCAAGTCTTGTGTGGACAGGAAGGAAGCTGTGAACCACTGTGGTGGTTTTCCAGCATGGCTGCAAATTCAGTGACCTTCCTCCCATCAAGAGGTAGAATCCAACCCCTTCTCCCTGAGTATGGGCCAGCCTTAGTGATGGCTTCTCATAAACAGAATCTGGTGAAAGTGACACAAGGTGACTTCCAAGGTTGGGTTGTAAAAGGTGTAATAGCGGCCACCTGGATCCCTCTCTTGGGACACTGACCCTTGGAACCCAGCCGCCATGTTAGTGAGGAAGCCAAGAATCATTTGGAGAGGTTGGGTATTGGCCTTCTGATCGACCATCCAACTGATGTCTTGGCCTGCAATCGCACATGAGTGAGTGAGCCTTCAGATAATCCAGCCCCCAGCTTCCAGCCACCCTAGCTGACACCAAATGAAGCAGAGGCGCGCTGTCCCTGATAAGCCCTGCCGACACTGTGTATTCATGAGCAAAACTGTCATTATTTCAAGCCACTAAGTTTTGAGAGGCATTGTTACATAGCCAGAGATCATGGCGACAGCTACCTGCTCTACCCCACAAGCCTATATGCTGGCGTATGTGAGTCCCCTGTAACCACAGAGATTTCTGGGAAGTTCCAATCTCATTTTAGCAGGCTCCTGAGAAAAAAAGCAGGGGTCCTGAGCCACACCTACGCTAGAGGGCTGAAGGGAACACAGATTGGGGGCATCAAGTGTCCATAGTGAGGGAGATCTGGGTAGAGATCTCTACCCTCTCTGCTTGACAGCACTAATCTGAGACCGTAGGCACACTTGTGTGTGCACACATGAGCCATTACACGCAGAGAGACATGGGAGAAGATAAACCTCAGGCCAGAAGCCCAGTCCCAGGGCCCACACGCAGCACTCCTCACCCTCCATCTTGCCACCTGAAGTTTTTCTTCTAAGGCCACCCGAAAGGTTCATTTCATTAAGGTCAGCAGCATTACCTAGGTGGACTCTGACATTTCTGGGAGGATTTCTCAAAATGAATCCCTGAGCCGCCGCAGCATTAAGAGAGGGATGAGACGCCTCCTGAGACACCTATTTGGTGGGAGATTCTGCACAACTCTGCTAAGAGTCAAAGGACTGAATTCTCCCCACTAGGGACTGAACAGCGCCTCCCCCAAATTCATAGACCAAAGCTCTAACCCCCATATGACTATATTTGGAAACAGGGCCTTCAGGGAGGTAATTAAGTGAGGTCATGAGGGTGAGGCCATAATCCAATAGAATTAGTGTCTTTATAAGAAGAGACAGCAGCGAGCTTGCTCTTTTTGATTGTGCACAGAGGAAAGGCCGGGTGAAGACACGGCAAGAAGATGGCCATCTACAAAGTCAAGGCGTGAGGCCTCAAGAGAAACAGACCCTACTTTTTCTGGGATTTCTAGCCTCCAGAACTATGTGAAAATAAATGTCTGTTGAAGCCACTCAGTCTTTCGTATTTTGTTATGGCAGCCCAAGCTGACTACGACACTCCCTGAGAGAAATAAAAGGGGAAGGAGAGAGGCACAATCCCAGGCCCTTGTAGCTTGGCTGCTGGCGGCTCAGGGAAGGGCTTTGTTCTGGCAGCTCTGTCCACACAGGGATCCCCAGCAGGCAGCCTGACTGAGGGGACGTTCGCTGGGAAAGCCTCACCCTTACATCTCTCCCCTGAAATCCTGAAATCGCCCCTGGTGTCAAGCAGTCCTGTGGTCAGCGAAACTCTCCCAGAGGGCTGTCGCCCCTCCCGTGTGCATGTGGGTCCTGAGCCACACCTACGCTAGAGGGCTGAAGGGAACACAGATTGGGGGCATCAAGTGTCCATAGTGAGGGAGATCTGGGTAGAGATCTCTACCCTCTGCTTGACAGCACTAATCTGAGACCGTAGGCACACTTGTGTGTGCACACATGAGCCATTACACGCAGAGAGACATGGGAGAAGATAAACCTCAGGCCAGAAGCCCAGTCCCAGGGCCCACACGCAGCACTCCTCACCCTCCATCTTGCCACCTGAAGTTTTTCTTCTAAGGCCACCCGAAAGGTTCATTTCATTAAGGTCAGCAGCATTACCTAGGTGGACTCTGACATTTCTGGGAGGATTTCTCAAAATGAATCCCTGAGCCGCCGCAGCATTAAGAGAGGGATGAGACGCCTCCTGAGACACCTATTTGGTGGGAGATTCTGCACAACTCTGCTAAGAGTCAAAGGACTGAATTCTCCCCACTAGGGACTGAACAGCGCCTCCCCCAAATTCATAGACCAAAGCTCTAACCCCCATATGACTATATTTGGAAACAGGGCCTTCAGGGAGGTAATTAAGTGAGGTCATGAGGGTGAGGCCATAATCCAATAGAATTAGTGTCTTTATAAGAAGAGACAGCAGCGAGCTTGCTCTTTTTGATTGTGCACAGAGGAAAGGCCGGGTGAAGACACGGCAAGAAGATGGCCATCTACAAAGTCAAGGCGTGAGGCCTCAAGAGAAACAGACCCTACTTTTTCTGGGATTTCTAGCCTCCAGAACTATGTGAAAATAAATGTCTGTTGAAGCCACTCAGTCTTTCGTATTTTGTTATGGCAGCCCAAGCTGACTACGACACTCCCTGAGAGAAATAAAAGGGGAAGGAGTGTGAGAGAGGCACAATCCCAGGCCCTTGTAGCTTGGCTGCTGGCGGCTCAGGGAAGGGCTTTGTTCTGGCAGCTCTGTCCACACAGGGATCCCCAGCAGGCAGCCTGACTGAGGGGACGTTCGCTGGGAAAGCCTCACCCTTACATCTCTCCCCTGAAATCCTGAAATCGCCCCTGGTGTCAAGCAGTCCTGTGGTCAGACGCAAACTCTCCCAGAGGGCTGTCGCCCCCTCCCCGTGTGCATGTTTATCTGCCAGGCAGCAGGAGCTAGAGGCGGCTGGGTGAACCCTCTGGCCAGAACACAGGAGAAAAGACATCTCAAGACAGCTGCCTGACTCCCCCTGTGTTTTTCCCCGAAGCTGATAGCCTGGCAGCCTCTCCTCTGCTCAGAAGGAGCCCACCCACCTCTGTTCTAATAGCCCGGCTGGCCTGGCCATTCCTGCCGCTCTGCAGCTGCCAACATCTGTCAGCCTCCCCTCTAGGCCGCCTCTGTGCTTTAAATGTGAGTGTATTTATGACTGATTCCCTAGTCTTTACCCCATACTCTCAATACTTCACAGGAAAGGAAGGATGGAAGGGAAGGAGGGACGATGGATCGGTACTGCAGGGTTGAAAGATCCCTCCATCCCCAAGATCCCTCCATCCCCTACCCCATCCCATCATGTCTTCTCATCATTTCCTCTAGCTCCCCTTTAAGGGCACTGTGCAGGAGCCCCCAAGCCACGGGGCTGCCATCTGTCCTATTTGCACACAAGCCCAGCAGAGCTGCACTGCGGCCAGCATAGACCATCTGGCAGAACTCCAAGACTTCCGGGTTAGGACCCCAGCTTGCAACGCGTTACTAAGCAATCCTTCATCAGGAGTTCATTCAGCAAATTCTCAACCAATATTCATCGCACAAGCGTGGGCCAGGCCCTGTGCTAGGTGCACCCAGCAAGGTACATGGGGTCCCTGCTTTCTTCTGGGGAAGACAGACGGCAAACAAATGAGGAAGTGGCAGATGGTACTAAGTCCTAGGTTAAGAGTCCAATCCAGGTGCTGTGGCAGAGCCATGGGGAGCTTCTTTGGGTAGGTGGGCAGGTAAGTCCTCCCTCCCCATAAGCTGAGATCTGAAAGACACAAAGAAGTCAGGCATGAAGAATATATACATATATAATCTTTTTAAAAAGAAGAAAAAGGCATGTAATGACTGGATGGAAGAGCATTCCAGAAAGAGGGTATAGCTAGTACGAAGGCCCTGAGTTGGAAACGAGCTTGACATGTTCTTGGAAGGTGATAGGAGATGCCAGCACAGACCTCAACAGGGTTTAAGACCTTGGGCTGGGCACACCAAGGTAAGGAGTTGGGATTTCAACTAAAGTTAAAGGAGGCAACCTAATCAGATATCTAGTTTTTAAAAAGTTGCACTGCCCATAAGCTACATATTCATTAGAAAGAAAACCAGTAGCAAAGTGGAGAAACCTGGCAGACACATTTTAACCAAATGATCAAAGTGAACATCGCCCATCACAGATCAAATGGACATCATGTGAAGGACACACGCCACCTCAGTAGGGTTTCTGCCAAACATGCAGAACCTGAATCTAGTCAGGAAACTGCAGAACCAAACTAAGGGACCATCTACCAACTCATCAGCCTGTGCTCTTCAGAAGTATTCCTGTCTCGAAAGACAAAGACAGGCTAAGGGACCACATCAAATTAAAGGAAATTAAAGAGACATGACAACTGAATACAATGCACGATTCTAGATTGGCTCTTGGGCAGGAAAAAATTTTTTACCTCTATTGTTATAAAGAACAGGAGTGGGACAGCTAATGAGCTCTGAATAAGATCTGCCAATCAAGAAATACTATTATATCAGCATTCATCTCCTGATTTTGATAAACGATACTGTGGTTATTTTAAGAGAATGTCCTTGTTCTGTTTTTGCTTTTTTAGGGAATATACCCTGAAATGTGCAGGGGCAAAGGAGCATCATGTCTGTAAAATAAAAGTTTCAGGGGAAAAAAGTGTGTGTGTGTGTGTGTGTGTGTGTGGAGAGAGAAAGGGAGAGCTCAAGAATTGGTAAAATGCTAACTAACATGCAGGAGACCTAGGCGAAGGGAATGCAGGAACTTCGGGCACCATTTTTGTACCTTTTCACTTTTGAAATTATTTCAAACTCAAAGGGTTATAAAATAAAACTTTTCAAGTTCACTCTGGCTGCTGGGTGGAGTATAAACATTGGAGGCAGGAGCAGCAGGAGGGGACAAGGACCATGGCTTTCAGACCTGATTCAGAAATCAGGATTTCAGGAAAGTCACGGGTCCCCCACGGGTCAGCTAACAAGGCACCCAGCCAGTGCCCTGGTAACAGTTCCTGTAATTTTCCTTTGCCGCCAGTGGTGAAAGGCAATCGAAAGTAGAAGCCCATGGAGGCTGGAGCAATGTAACCAGTACTTGGCTCGGGGAGTCCCATCCCTGGAAGGAGAGACTGGCTGCAGTGTGGGGGATGCATGGCTGGGACAAGGAGCCTGTCTAAACAAATAGGGGCTTCTTAGCACACCAGGGGCTTCACTCATTAAACAGGGGCCAGCGGCGGGACACACCTGACAGGGCCGCCTCCAGACACCCACGCCCCGCAGGTGTGTCGGCTCTGAGCACTTGGGATGCAGGCTGGTCTGCTGACTCCGGACAAATGTGCTGGCGCCTGCCACCCTTTATTGCGGGTAGAAAACCTTAAAGCGGGGTGACACATCCCACATTTGCTGGGTCTACAAATCATGTGCTCTTCAGAAGTATTCCTGTCTACAAATTCAAATTAAAGGAAATTAAAGAGACATGACAACTGAATACAATGCACGATTCTAGATTGGCTCTTGGGCAGGAAAAATTTTTACCTCTATTGTTATAAAGAACAGGATGGGACAGCTAATGAGCTCTGAATAAGATCTGCCAATCAAGAAATACTATTATATCAGCATTCATCTCCTGATTTTGATAAACGATACTGTGGTTATTTTAAGAGAATGTCCTTGTTCTGTTTTTGCTTTTTTAGGGAATATACCCTGAAATGTGCAGGGGCAAAGGAGCATCATGTCTGTAAAATAAAAGTTTCAGGGGAAAAAAGTGTGTGTGTGTGTGTGTGTGTGTGTGAGAGAGAAAGGGAGAGCTCAAGAATTGGTAAAATGCTAACTAACATGCAGGAGACCTAGGCGAAGGGAATGCAGGAACTTCGGGCACCATTTTTGTACCTTTTCACTTTTGAAATTATTTCAAACTCAAAGGGTTATAAAATAAAACTTTTCAAGTTCACTCTGGCTGCTGGGTGGAGTATAAACATTGGAGGCAGGAGCAGCAGGAGGGGACAAGGACCATGGCTTTCAGACCTGATTCAGAAATCAGGATTTCAGGAAAGTCACGGGTCCCCCACGGGTCAGCTAACAAGGCACCCAGCCAGTGCCCTGGTAACAGTTCCTGTAATTTTCCTTTGCCGCCAGTGGTGAAAGGCAATCGAAAGTAGAAGCCCATGGAGGCTGGAGCAATGTAACCAGTACTTGGCTCGGGGAGTCCCATCCCTGGAAGGAGAGACTGGCTGCAGTGTGGGGGATGCATGGCTGGGACAAGGAGCCTGTCTAAACAAATAGGGGCTTCTTAGCACACCAGGGGCTTCACTCATTAAACAGGGGCCAGCGGCGGGACACACCTGACAGGGCCGCCTCCAGACACCCACGCCCCGCAGGTGTGTCGGCTCTGAGCACTTGGGATGCAGGCTGGTCTGCTGACTCCGGACAAATGTGCTGGCGCCTGCCACCCTCCTTTATTGCGGGTAGAAACAAACAGCGCTTTCAGGAAGAACGAGGCAGGCTGACACATCCCACATTTGCTGGGCCTCCTTCCCTGGTTTAGCAGTTCACAATTTGACACCCACAACCCTCTGCTGGATTAGAGGCATTCACGACCCGCAGGAAGAGGAGGGCCAAGTGTAGACGTGGTGATAGATAGTCATCAGCAGCCCCTGGGAGAGCCTGTGTGCCTTTATGCGTGCACAGTCTTTCACGGACCCGGCACAGGGTGACTCAGGCGTTCTAGACTTGGGAGCAGCAGGGCCGTGGGTCTGGGTGGCGATGTTGGCCTGTGTGTCAAGCCTGGTTCCTGGCACCCGGCCAGCTGGGAGGCTGAAAGTTTGCGGGCTCATAAAAAAGAAAGCACTTGTCCCTCTGGCAGACAAACGTGCCAGGTTCAGCGGGGAGAGGAGGGTGCCGCTGGTGCTGGGGCGTTCCCGCCCAAGGCAGTGTCATCCGTCAGATCTCAGATGGGGAGGCTGGCAGACATCTGCTTCTTCTTCAGAGCAGGTGGCGGCAGCACCACCCGGGTAGGACTGAGCCGCTGGTCTTTTTGCAGGTAACCCAGTAGCAAGTGAGGAAATGAGCGATGGGAGATAGAATGATTTGGCCTGTGTACGCTAAGTTATTCATTCAGTCATATCCAACTCTCTGCAGCCCTGTGGACTCTAGCCTGACAAGCTCCTCTGTCTGTGAAATTCTCCAGGCAAGAATACTGGAGTGGGTTGCCATGCCCTCTTCCAGGGGGATCTTCCCCACCCAGGGATCAAACCTGCACCTGTCCCGTCTCCCTGCATTGGCAGATGGGTTCTTTACCACTAGAGCCACCTAGGAAGCTCTTGAGGCCCCTATTAATACCTGTCCCCCCACCCTCACTTCCGTATGTCATGTCTTAGAGACATAGAACTGCCAGAACCCTCACCCTCCCAGATAGCCTGCCCCTCAGCCTGCAGCGTTCACAAGCTTTGCCCAGGCTGGGGAAAGCTATGATGGTATTCTGTTTTCCAGAATCTCTCCTTTTGACTTCCAATGGTATGGCAATGAAGCACGGTTTCTCAAACAACTATCTATGAACATAGGATGCGGGTAGAAACAAACAGCGCTTTCAGGAAGAACGAGGCAGGCTGACACATCCCACATTTGCTGGGCCTCCTTCCCTGGTTTAGCAGTTCACAATTTGACACCCACAACCCTCTGCTGGATTAGAGGCATTCACGACCCGCAGGAAGAGGAGGGCCAAGTGTAGACGTGGTGATAGATAGTCATCAGCAGCCCCTGGGAGAGCCTGTGTGCCTTTATGCGTGCACAGTCTTTCACGGACCCGGCACAGGGTGACTCAGGCGTTCTAGACTTGGGAGCAGCAGGGCCGTGGGTCTGGGTGGCGATGTTGGCCTGTGTGTCAAGCCTGGTTCCTGGCACCCGGCCAGCTGGGAGGCTGAAAGTTTGCGGGCTCATAAAAAAGAAAGCACTTGTCCCTCTGGCAGACAAACGTGCCAGGTTCAGCGGGGAGAGGAGGGTGCCGCTGGTGCTGGGGCGTTCCCGCCCAAGGCAGTGTCATCCGTCAGATCTCAGATGGGGAGGCTGGCAGACATCTGCTTCTTCTTCAGAGCAGGTGGCGGCAGCACCACCCGGGTAGGACTGAGCCGCTGGTCTTTTTGCAGGTAACCCAGTAGCAAGTGAGGAAATGAGCGATGGGAGATAGAATGATTTGGCCTGTGTACGCTAAGTTATTCATTCAGTCATATCCAACTCTCTGCAGCCCTGTGGACTCTAGCCTGACAAGCTCCTCTGTCTGTGAAATTCTCCAGGCAAGAATACTGGAGTGGGTTGCCATGCCCTCTTCCAGGGGGATCTTCCCCACCCAGGGATCAAACCTGCACCTGTCCCGTCTCCCTGCATTGGCAGATGGGTTCTTTACCACTAGAGCCACCTAGGAAGCTCTTGAGGCCCCTATTAATACCTGTCCCCCCACCCTCACTTCCGTATGTCATGTCTTAGAGACATAGAACTGCCAGAACCCTCACCCTCCCAGATAGCCTGCCCCTCAGCCTGCAGCGTTCACAAGCTTTGCCCAGGCTGGGGAAAGCTATGATGGTATTCTGTTTTCCAGAATCTCTCCTTTTGACTTCCAATGGTATGGCAATGAAGCACGGTTTCTCAAACAACTATCTATGAACATAGGACCCATCTTGTTTGGGTTTGTTTGCTTGTTAATTAATTTCAATCCGTCACGGATGGATACTTTTGAAAGTACAATAAAAATGATTTGCTAGAAAAAATGAAATGAAAAGGAACTGCACGCTATAAAATACAAGCGCCAGCTTTTATCATTCGATTTAGTAGATATAAACATACTCTTTCAAGCTGTTATCAAACTTTCTAAACACTCACTCCCAATTTCTGTCCTTAACTCACGGTGGACACGAGCCAGTTTGTCAATGGATGCTGTCCCCCAAACTTTGAGGGTCGGTGGTGACAAGTCAAGGGCAAAGCATGTGGGTTCTCGTGAGAAAGTTTCGGACACTTTCTAGGGAGGTCTGTGTCTGGGGAGTTCAATGGCACCACCACCGCACAGGGAATTGGTGAGCACCTCCTGGGTGCCAGGCACCTGGGAGGGGGCACTGGGGAGAGGGGACTGGAAAAACGGATCATTAGTGTCCTATTTTCAAAGGACTCACAAGCTTATGCTAAGTCACATCAGTTGTGCCTGCCTCTTTTCGACCCCAGAGGCTGTAGCCCACCAGATTCCTCTGTTCACAGGATTCTCCAGGCAAGCATACTAGAGAAGGTTACTATGCCTTCCTCCAAAGGCTCTTCCTGACCCAGGGATTGAACCCCTGTGTCTTATATCTACCTGCATTGGCATGTGGGTTCTTTACAATTAGTACCACCTAGACGTCATCATGATCATCCCCAAAGAAGCAGCTCATTAAGAGACCAGCAGATTAAAGGAGTGCAGGCCCTTCACGCACCCTAATTCATATCAGCAACCCCGCCCTTGGAACCATTACTACAAAACTCCTCATCAAATCCCCTCCCCATCTTGGGACACAGTTTTGAGAGGCACAAGCCCACTGTGTCCCCCTTTGCCTAGCAAAGCAATAAAGCTATTCTTTTCTGTTTCACCCAGAGCTCTGTTTCCAAGACTCAATTCAGCACCGGTGCACCGAGGCCAGGTTTTCAGCATTACTTCCACCACTGTAGAAAGAGTAGTCACCTCTCCGGGAAGACAGGAAGCCTTCCAGGGCTTAGGCTTGGAATTGTCTATACATTTCATGCGCCAATGTTATTAGTCCCTTCAGGCTTCCCACGTGGGAGGCAAACCCGCAGACTAGAGTGGGAGGAAGAAGTTCAATGGCAAGAAGTGGCACAGAGCAGGGAGGAGACACGGGCATGGCCATCTTAGATAGGAGTTCCTTCCCCTCTGGGCTGAGCCAGGGGCCACTGAACAGACCCTTCCACTCTCCAGGCCCACCCCCTCCTGCCAGATAAGGAGTGTGCACCTGCCGGCCTTTGAGGCCTTTGTGCTCTGACATTCTGTCCTCATGTTAAGCTGCATTTGTAGTCCTGGGCCTCATGCTTGTGGCCCAGAGAGCTGAGAAAACAGAGCAGAATTTACCAGGGGAGGCAGCCCCTCTCCTGTTCAGGTAAGTCAGGACCAAGTCTGGTTGTTAAGGGCTGAATTGTTCCCCTACAGGGAAAAAAAAAAAATTTGATGTCCTGCCCCCTCAGGACTTCAGAATGTGATTAAATTTGAGATAAGGCCTTTACTGAGGTGACTCAGGTAAAATGAGGTCACAACGGTGGGCCCCAACCCCCTCTGACTGGAGTCCTTATTGACACAGAGCCACACGTGCAGACATAGGGAGGAGTTGACCATCTCCAAGCCACGGAGAGGCCTCAGGAGAGCTCAGCCCTGCTGGGACTTGGATCTTGGACTTCCAGCCTCCAGAACTGGGATGCAGTACATTTCTGTGACTTCAGTCACGCATCCTGTCATCCTTGTTATGGCAGCCCGAACAGACTGATAACACTGGTCCATGAAATGTATAGACCATTCCAAGCCTAAGCCCCGGAAGCCTTTGTTCCATATGGGGAGGCCCAGGCACTGCCTGAGGGGCTCCTGGCCGAGCATCTGTGGCGGCTGAGCATGGGCTCCGAGCCGGGCCAACCTCCCGCTTAGCCCGCAGCCAGGCTCTGGGAGGGCCGCCGGGGGAGGGAAGGTGTGCACTGACCGCAAAGCCGAGAGCTGTTGGCTGGGGCCCTGACGGCGTGGCTGGCATCTCCACACCAAGAAGGGGAGAAGAGAATGTTCTGAGTGGTTCTGAGCCACTGCCACCGTCTGCATCTGTTTCTTTACCTCGGCAGAAAGGTTTCCCATCTCCAACATGCATAATGGAAAAGAATCACAGGTATAGCAAGCTGTCCTCCCAACCCACAAACTCAGGGACGATCCACGTGGCCTGCTTCACTCACTCAAGGCACCCCAGGGTGTTTCAGGACAGAGGCCCAGGACTACTCGCGATGACCTAAGAGCCGACTCTGCTTAGGAAAGCCCCTGTTCTAAATATTTTCTCTCTGGATTTGGCTGGAGAGCATCATAGCCGGTCAGGGGTGTTGGAGAGCAGACCAGGCCTGCCAAAAGCCTCCTGCTGACTGTGAGGAAAATCCAGGCAGCAGAGGGATAGGCTCACCCTCTCCTTCCTGGATTCAAGCCAGGGCACCCATTGAGGCTGGGGAGGTGTAGACCCAGGCAGACCCCAGAAGACAGCCCACAGCCCTCCAATCAGCTGCCGTCTGTTTATTTTCACAGCTGCTCCTCCGGCTCGCTGTTCCAGTGAGCAAAGGAATCTTGTTTGTCTGCAAAAAAGAATGTGGTGGAGAGGCGGGAGGCGCCCCGGGCAGCTCAGGCAGCCTCGGCAGCTACAGAGCTGGCCCGAACCAGCCACACCCCCAGGAGAGTCACCCAAAGGCCTAGAGGCCAAGGTCACAGACTCAGACGCCCTCCACCCTCCCCTCTGCCCAGACAGCCCCGCTCTGCTGGGGACCAGGGCTTTGCCCCGTGTCCTTAGGGCAGGTGCCGGCTGGCAGCTCAGGTGCACAAAACAGGGACCCATCCTCCTGAGGTATTTTATTTGCTTCTTTCTCATTTACAGACAAGCCCCCACCCCCACCTCACCCCCACTAACACACACCCTCTGAGAAGGAGGTCAGTCCGCTGTGTAGACGAGGAATAAACACACAGGATAGAAAGTGAACACGCTTGCAGTCAGGCCTACACCAGGCCTGGAGATTAAAAAAAAAAAAGCGGGGGTGGGAGTGGGGTCGGGACCAAGAGGTATCCTGGCCCCAAGGCCAGCTTAATCCCAGCCGAATCAAGGGAGGCTATCTGCCACACTGGAGGTCCAGCTGTTCTGGAACATTCTAGGCAGGCCAGGAGGAGTCCAAGCAAGGCCAGCCTAAAGTCACTGTCGTTTGGGTGGCTTTGGCCACGCGGACACCTGGGACCCCAAAAGAGGGACGCTGTCCCTCCAGACACTCTTAAGAGCCATTCTCACTCATGCCCCTCACAACCCCCTGGGCTGACCAAGAAATTGTCCTGGGGGCTGGGCAAGGGGTGGAAAGGAAACATAGCTTCCAGGGAAATTTTCTAGATTACAGCCCTTAAGTGGTTAGATTTAGGCTGGAAAATTCTCTACGGCTGTTACGGTCTGGTTTATACCTGCCTCAGTCCCCAAGAGCTTGGTCTGAGTGAGAAGTAGCAGGGTGGCCTTCGTACCACAGGACCTGGTCCACCAAAGGGTACTGGGTCATTTTTTTCTTATTGAGGTAAAATTCCCATATTACAAAAGTTCACCACTGTGGGACTTCCCTGGCAGTCCAGTGGTTAAGAATATATCTTCCGATGGAGGGGCTGTGGGTTCGATCCCTGGCTGGGGAACTAAGATCCCACATGTCTTGCAGCCAGAAAATCAATACGTAAAACAGAAGCAATATTGTAATGAACTCAATAAAGACTTTAAAAATGGTCTACTTCAAAACAACAACAACAATTCACCACTGTAAAGAGTGTGATTCAGTGGCTGTATTTTAGTGGCTTTAAGTGTATTTACAATGGTGTGAGACCATCACCACTAGCTAATTCTAGAATATTTTATCACCCCCAAAGAAATTCTGTAGCCATTCAGCAGTCCCTCCCTGTTCTCCCCTCCCTTACCCCTGGTGACCACTAATCTTCTTTCTATCTCTGTAGTTATGCCTATTTGAGACATTTCACATCAATGAAATCATACACTTTGTGGCTTTTTGTGTCTGGCTTCTTTCACTGAGCACAATGTCCTGAAAGTTCATCCATGTGGTAGCATGTGTCAGTCGTTCATTCCTTTTTATGCTGGAAGGCTATTTCACTATGTGGAAAGACCACATATTGTTTATCCATTTATCAACTGATGGATGTTTGGATTGTTTCCACTCTGGGGCTATTATGAATAGTGTTGCTGAGAACCTTTGTGTATACTTTTTTGTGTGGACATACATTTTGAACTCCCTTGGGCATATACCTAAGACTGGAATTGCTAGTCATAGGGTAATTCTGGGTTGAACTGTTTAAGAAACTGACAAACTCTTTTCCACGGTGGCTACACCTTTTACATTCCCACAAACAATGTAAGAGGGTTCCAATTTCTCCCCATGCTCACCAACACTTGTTATTTTCCATGCCAAAAAAAAAAAATTATAGCCATTCTATAGATGTAAACTGGCATATCGTCATGGTTTTGATTTGCATTTCTCTAAAGTTGAGCATCTTTCATGTGCTCATTGGCCTGTATATATATTTTTAAATGTCAAGCATTCCCAGTAATAATTATCTTGGAATTAAACCAATACACAAGAATGGGCTGAAGTCAGTAGGACAGGGGACTCTACAATGCGCTGGGTCCCCACCCTTAGGTCAGACATCAGAGTCACTAGATGACTTTTCAGACCTAGAATGTGAGACAGCATGGTGGCTAGGAGCAGCGACTTCCATTGGCGGCCCACAGAGCAGAAAAGGAGGGGCATATGCCAGCTAATGCATCTACTTTTTTCCCTTCTTTTGAATAAGTTCCCAAGATTCAGACTACTTCAAAACAACAACAACAATTCACCACTGTAAAGAGTGTGATTCAGTGGCTGTATTTTAGTGGCTTTAAGTGTATTTACAATGGTGTGAGACCATCACCACTAGCTAATTCTAGAATATTTTATCACCCCCAAAGAAATTCTGTAGCCATTCAGCAGTCCCTCCCTGTTCTCCCCTCCCTTACCCCTGGTGACCACTAATCTTCTTTCTATCTCTGTAGTTATGCCTATTTGAGACATTTCACATCAATGAAATCATACACTTTGTGGCTTTTTGTGTCTGGCTTCTTTCACTGAGCACAATGTCCTGAAAGTTCATCCATGTGGTAGCATGTGTCAGTCGTTCATTCCTTTTTATGCTGGAAGGCTATTTCACTATGTGGAAAGACCACATATTGTTTATCCATTTATCAACTGATGGATGTTTGGATTGTTTCCACTCTGGGGCTATTATGAATAGTGTTGCTGAGAACCTTTGTGTATACTTTTTTGTGTGGACATACATTTTGAACTCCCTTGGGCATATACCTAAGACTGGAATTGCTAGTCATAGGGTAATTCTGGGTTGAACTGTTTAAGAAACTGACAAACTCTTTTCCACGGTGGCTACACCTTTTACATTCCCACAAACAATGTAAGAGGGTTCCAATTTCTCCCCATGCTCACCAACACTTGTTATTTTCCATGCCAAAAAAAAAAAATTATAGCCATTCTATAGATGTAAACTGGCATATCGTCATGGTTTTGATTTGCATTTCTCTAAAGTTGAGCATCTTTCATGTGCTCATTGGCCTGTATATATATTTTTAAATGTCAAGCATTCCCAGTAATAATTATCTTGGAATTAAACCAATACACAAGAATGGGCTGAAGTCAGTAGGACAGGGGACTCTACAATGCGCTGGGTCCCCACCCTTAGGTCAGACATCAGAGTCACTAGATGACTTTTCAGACCTAGAATGTGAGACAGCATGGTGGCTAGGAGCAGCGACTTCCATTGGCGGCCCACAGAGCAGAAAAGGAGGGGCATATGCCAGCTAATGCATCTACTTTTTTCCCTTCTTTTGAATAAGTTCCCAAGATTCAGATCACCTGGACAAAAAGGACAGACGTTCTTATCACTGCCCCTTTTTAAGTCACTACAAGCTACATATGTATGCAGGATTATCCTTCTGACCTCTTAAGTACTGGTAATCATGACAGTATTTTAAACATTTTTGGTAATTGCACATAAAATGGCTTTATATTTTTATCTTTGATTTATATAAAATAGAGATGATTTAAAGACATTTTCCTTTTATTTACTTATCTCTGTATTTTGCTCATTTATTAATATTTTCTCATCAATTCAGAGGCGCTCTCTCCTAAAATAACTCTATCAGCCATGTTTGTTGTCCTCAGTCTGCTCCCTCTTCATAAGCTGGTTGGAATGTGGTTTGAGTTTTTTGTCTTTCTGTTAAGCATCTCTGATTATCTGTGCAGTTAACTTTTACTTTCTATTTCCTGACTCCTTCCATTACAACCAAACTTAAAAAGTCCTTCCCCGGGGGCAGAACATGGTTTCAAGATGAGATTCTTCAGAGGAAAATGTTCCAGCACCTAAGAAATTGCAAAATCCCTCTGACAGCTTAGATAACATTGGTTTCTTCCTGTCCCCAAGGTCCTTCCAGGGAGGGGTGGACTGTTTAGCTTCACAGTTAAGAGCTTGAGCTCTGGAGCCAGATGGTGGGGTTTGAATCCCAGCTCTATCAAGGCGGCCAGTTCCTGAATTCTCTGTACCTCATCTATAAAATGGTAATAATAATGATAGTTCCTTCGTACGGTTGTTGAGAAAATTAAATGGTACCCTAAGTATATCTGAAAGCGTCAGTCGCTAACTCATGTCCGACTCTTTGCAACCCCAAGGGCTGTAGCATGGGATTCTCCTCTGTGCATGGGATTCTCCAGGCAAGAATCCTGGAGTGGGTTGCCATGCCCTCCTCCAGGGGATCTTCCCGAAGTATATCTAAGCTTATCTAAGAAGCTTTGGACCTCCAGGGCCTCAGATCACCGTGGCAAGTAAAGTAGAAGAATGAGACCGTGTTCCTTTTGGTCTTGCCCAGAAGAGAGGGCCACCAACAGGGCCCAGCCTTGTTCAGCGAGGAGCCAGGGAGGACAGCCCTCTGAGCTCACAGGGCTTCTCTGCCAGCTTTTCTTTCTCCTGCCTTCTGTTTGGTTTGATCTGAGGTTGACAGACCACCTGGCCCGCTAAACTGGGGTGGTAAGCTCATCCCATCTGCCAGCTTACCTGCCTGGAGCCTGTCATTTGTGTGTGTTTGTACCCTGAAGGGGGGCTGGGGATGCAAACCGCGCAGCCTGTTTGGTCACTTGGTCTTCACTGCCAAAGCTGCTGCCCTGGCATTTCCTCCCACAAGGTGTCTCAGACCCAGGAATTTTAACTGAGCTGAATTAGAAACTTTGCGAACCAGAGTCACTGGAGATAGAAGTCGCTTCAGTCGTGTCCAACTCTTTGTGACCCCATGGACTATAGCCCACCAGGCTCCACTGTCTATGAAGTTCTCCAGGCAAGAATACTGGAGGGGGTTTTTCAACCCTGATTAAACAACCAAACTTAAAAGTCCTTCCCGGGGCAGAACATGGTTTCAAGATGAGATTCTTCAGAGGAAAATGTTCCAGCACCTAAGAAATTGCAAAATCCCTCTGACAGCTTAGATAACATTGGTTTCTTCCTGTCCCCAAGGTCCTTCCAGGGAGGGGTGGACTGTTTAGCTTCACAGTTAAGAGCTTGAGCTCTGGAGCCAGATGGTGGGGTTTGAATCCCAGCTCTATCAAGGCGGCCAGTTCCTGAATTCTCTGTACCTCATCTATAAAATGGTAATAATAATGATAGTTCCTTCGTACGGTTGTTGAGAAAATTAAATGGTACCCTAAGTATATCTGAAAGCGTCAGTCGCTAACTCATGTCCGACTCTTTGCAACCCCAAGGGCTGTAGCATGGGATTCTCCTCTGTGCATGGGATTCTCCAGGCAAGAATCCTGGAGTGGGTTGCCATGCCCTCCTCCAGGGGATCTTCCCGAAGTATATCTAAGCTTATCTAAGAAGCTTTGGACCTCCAGGGCCTCAGATCACCGTGGCAAGTAAAGTAGAAGAATGAGACCGTGTTCCTTTTGGTCTTGCCCAGAAGAGAGGGCCACCAACAGGGCCCAGCCTTGTTCAGCGAGGAGCCAGGGAGGACAGCCCTCTGAGCTCACAGGGCTTCTCTGCCAGCTTTTCTTTCTCCTGCCTTCTGTTTGGTTTGATCTGAGGTTGACAGACCACCTGGCCCGCTAAACTGGGGTGGTAAGCTCATCCCATCTGCCAGCTTACCTGCCTGGAGCCTGTCATTTGTGTGTGTTTGTACCCTGAAGGGGGGCTGGGGATGCAAACCGCGCAGCCTGTTTGGTCACTTGGTCTTCACTGCCAAAGCTGCTGCCCTGGCATTTCCCTCCCCACAAGGTGTCTCAGACCCAGGAATTTTAACTGAGCTGAATTAGAAACTTTGCGAACCAGAGTCACTGGAGATAGAAGTCGCTTCAGTCGTGTCCAACTCTTTGTGACCCCATGGACTATAGCCCACCAGGCTCCACTGTCTATGAAGTTCTCCAGGCAAGAATACTGGAGTGGGTTGTCATTCCCTTCTCCAGGGGATCTTTCCGACCCAGGGATTGAACTTAGGTCTCCTGCATTGGCAGACAAGATTCTTTACCCCTGAGCCATTGGGGAAGCCCTGTTATACCTATACATTGTGAAATAATCGCCACAATCATCCAAAGGAAATGAAATCAGGATCCCGAAGAAGAGTTCACTTTTCTGACAAGCGCTCAGCCCATGCTGGGGTCCACACTTGGAGAACCACTGGCTTAGAACTTTTGCCACTACACTATACTTGCCCGTGGGGTTAATAAAGAAATGCTTCCAGCGGCTAGGGATGGACAGATTTGGGTGTTTTCCCGAAAAAAAAAAAATCTGTTAATGGCAGCATATCTAAAATACAAGGCAGAAGCTACAGCCTCCAGCTGCAGGGTATTTCACACACGAAGGGCAGGAGTTTAGAGAGGCTGGGTGTCCCAGGTCTGAGGCTTGAGCACAGGGGGTTAATTCTGGGTTCCTTCTTGGGAGTCTACGTGACTAGGAAAGAGGAAGGTGAACTGATCGCTTATGTACAGAAGCAGCAAGGTCTTGGCTGTGTAAAACCCAATCATTACTTCCAGGCAGTAATGCATTTCAGGCAAAGTCTTCTGTTTATGCTCAGCAATGCATGCGTCTCAGAGCGGTGGCCAGAGAAATGGCAAGTCATCGGATATTGAGCGAGTGATAATGGAATCCAGGAGGTGGAAATTACAAGTCGAAAAGTAAAATCGATGCCCTGACTGCGAAATGACTGAATGCCTGGTGAGGAACTGTGTAGGGAGGCCGCACCCCCACCTCTGCCCATCCTCTTCACTCTGCACCAGCCTTCAAGATGCTCGTGGGTTCAGAAGTTCCTTGAGGGCAGGGACCATATTTTAATCATGGGTAATCATATCATGGCAGGTCAGAGACGTGCCTTAGTGAGCTTCCAGCTCCTGGAATGGCAAATCGGTTTCATTTTGGTGCCAGCTCCGATCGTTTTAGCGATGGCTGCCTGAAGCGCTGGGCTGAGAAACAGGCCGCCCATCTCTGCGCTCTATGGGGAGCCAAGCCAGGATCAATTAGTGATGCTTACCACGGGTGGGGCGGGCGGGGAGGGGGTGGATACAGGGAGGGGGCACTTCACACCGATTAGCCATCCCCAGTCGAGTCCTACCTGCCTTGCTGACAGATAAGCAAATGACAAAAGAATGGCTCCACAGCCCTGTGTCCTCAACCCACTCCCATACATAACAGCCATTCCCTACCAGCCAAAGGGATCTGTGGGTAACATTCAAGGGTCTGTGACTTCGGATGCGGGGGAAAAAAATTACATCTTCAGTTGTACTAACCTTTAACTGAAATCGAGCACTGCTTTCCATCATGAACACAGGCAACAAACCATAGTAGCATCAGCAGTCAGTCCCTGTGATAGTCACCAGTAGAAACCACAGCTATCTTTCCAGCACATCAAAAATGTCACAGACTATCTGTTAAGATCGCTTACCCTCCTCACTAGGGTGAAATGAGAGTAGGTATTAGATCGGCCACTAAATCTTGTTGTTGAATGCATTGAGAAAGAAGCACATCTCTGACTCCCTCCCAGAGTTGTTATTAAATATTTGGAGAACTGCATTTGAATAGAATTGGTTTCTTCAGTAATCCTACGTTATGCATTTAAAGACATTATCCCGAGAAGGAACTCAAAGGCTCTAAAGGGGAGCGTGGTCCACAAAGAGTTAAAAAAAAAAAAAAAAAAAAACAGAAAACCTGCCAAGGTTGGCTGCTGGCAAGTCCTCTGTGCCAGAGCCCCTCCCGGCCTCAGCTTCAGTCACAGGAGCGGATGTGGGCGACACGGGCTGTCTTTGGTACCCTGTATGCTTTGCTGTGACTTGGCGGCAACTGGTAGCTGAGATAGTGCAAATTGGCCGCTCTCCACTCTGGGGAGACAGCTGACCTCAGGGGCTCCCTGGGCTCAGATGCCCAGACGGTGACAGCTCTGGCCCTGTGCCAGGCCTCCCCGGTTTGGCCTTCCACAGCGATGGCCAGTCTGGGTCACAGACACGGCAGCTCGATGTTTGGCTCCAGCCTTCTTTCTCCTATAGCAACCCTGCCCTTCTGCCACGCTGTCCCCCCAGGAGCCTGAAAGGCAGGCTTCACGGATATCTTACTGCTGCGTCTGGTTGCCTGTTTCTCAGCCTCAGGGCGGGGGAGAAAGACAGCCTGGAGATTTCAATCTCGGTGCACAGGCTGCATCACCAGTCCTCAGGCTCACCTTGTTGTTTTCCTTTCATTTTCAAAATGCATCTATTCTCCTTCCTTTGGGCATGCAGATGCTGAAGTCTCAGCTATTTGTCCTGGAAGACACCTCAAAAAATTGTCTGTTCCAAGCACATCCGGCCCCTCCCCCTCCCCCCTTCACTTTACAAACCAAGACGCAGGCTGTGAGAGGCAGCTTGACCTGCCCTTGTGACACAGACCTGGAACCACCCGGCCGGTCCTTTCCCCAATGTTGCACAGCCTCATAAATAATGTAAAGATTTTGGCATCGCAACCATCTGTCTCAGGTCAGGGGAACAAATTGCAAATTCATCCCTATTCAAAATCGCCGTTTGATGAAGTGGGGGGAAGCGGGGCTACTGCCGCTCCAGGGCACTCTGTCCCCAGTGGATTTTCTGTAACTGGAGGTGCTCTGTGACGGAAGGTTCTGCACAGGATTCTTATTTGTTTTTATTTTGAAAGACCCCCCTGAGGAGTTCTAGAAGGGTGGGGTAAAAAGGGCAGATCTCCCCTATGCTCCATCAGGCATCACAGACACTGCTTTCAGGAGGCTTCCGGTGGGAAGCTGCTCCTTTGCTCAAGGAATCTTGCCCACTGCCTTGCAGGTCAACCGCCACGCCGGAGCTGCAAGGTCCTTCAGTTAGTGGAAACAGGCAAGGAGCTGCAACAGACATCCCCCAAATCTCCATGGCTTAACAGAAGGTGGAAGAGGCTTATTTCTCATTCATGTCACATGCCAATCAAGCATTCAGGGGCAGCTTTGCACATGGTGATTCAGGGATCCAGGCTCCCTTGGTCTTGTGGAAAATAACAGTAGGAACTTCAATATGTGGTTTCCAAGATCCAAGTAGAACAGGAAGATAAAGTGGAGGCTCTTGAGAGAGAGATGTTTAGTAAAACTTCCTTGGGTTGCGTGTGACACCTGCTTAAAGTGGGACAGGAAAATAGTTGATGGTGATGAACAGAAGGATGCTGGTCACTTCAGAGTCCAAAGGAAAGTTGATCAGGGAGATTCAGAAGGGGCTGGACAAGAGAGTAGAGGTCATCAATAGCTTCCCATTCTATGGGACCCCATGGTTTTTAAAGTTTTTTCTTTGTAGCATCTATTCATTCAACAAATATTGAGCACCTACTAGATGCCAGACCACGCTTTACTGTAGTGAAGCAAACAGACCACAAGCCGTCTCTCATGGAGCTGATGCTATGTTCAATTTTCTGTGCAAACTTTTCTCTCTTCTGTGTGCCTATGAGATGTTTTAGGCCCTGGCCTGTGACTCTCCCAACTGCTTTTCCTGTCCTTTTCCCCAGTTAATGGCCCCCACCTTCTACCTATAAGATATTTGGACAACTTGAGAGAGAGACTATTAAGTGGGGACTTCCTGCTTATCATGAACATCAGACGTCTTAATTTGGGTTCCCCCATAAGCAGACCTGGAGACAAAGATTTGGGTATCAGTGGTTTACTTGGGAAGTGAACTCAGAGAGCACCAGCTGGGAAATGAGGAAGTGAGAGAGAGAAAAGAGAAAAGGCAATAGAGGGTGAGTTTATGGGCTGGTTCCCACTGTGGGCAACTGGGGCTCAAAACCACTGGGGACCACGTGGAGCACACCTCTGAACTGGCCCATCAAGTGCAAGGAAGCAAAGTACTCATCCATCAACTCCTTGACGGTCACTGGCTGAAGGGACTTAACCCCGCCTGCAGGCAGTCAGTCACAGACACCCTCAAGAGGAGAGCCTTCCGAAGCAATGAGTGGAACATGAGCAGTTACTGCTTCATCAGGGATCAGAGCTCAGAGTCAAGCTTCTCAAATGTGGTCCTGGACCCACCACTTGGGAATCACCAGAGTGACTCATTCTGCCTTCCCCTTGCTGAGCAGAGCTTCAGCTTCTGAGCACCTGAGGAGGGGCTGGAATGGATCCTTTTCACCCACTCTCTACCTAAGAGATGCCACCAAAGCATCCCAATGCCTCCCCATGGCTCTCCAGACCCTCCTGATCTGATCCTGCCTATCAATCAGGCCCTGTCTTTCCCTCCCTTGACACTAGGCTGCCTCTGTTTCACCTGTTTCCTGAGCCCTCCGCACCTGGTCCTGCCTCTAGACACTTGCTTTTCCCACCACCCAAGTGCTCCCCACTGTTCCCCATCTGCTTCACCTTATCTGGGTCTCTACTCCAAATCCCTTTCCCTGACCAGCTTGGCTACAACAATCTCTGCCCGCCCCGCTCTCCTGACCAAGGTGACGCCTTTCTGTGTAAGTTACATGAGACATTCATTCATTTGTTTGTTGTATGGTTTCCCATCGAGTAGACAAATCTTGAGGAAGGGGACTGCTTTCCTGAACACACACTAGGTGCTCAGGAAATATTGGTTAAATGACCAGACCTGGGCACCTCCACCTCTTTGATGATCTGATTTTAGGAGTAGTCACCTCTTCATATAAAACAGAGGAAAATGGATTTGGAGGGTGGATGGTGGGGGAGGGTTCATCCCTGCAAGACTGCAGGCTGAGACTCTGAAAAGGAAAGCCTTCGAAAGTGCTTCTTGCTCCCTCCCACATACCCTACCAACTCCCCACAAGCCTCTCACCTACCCAGTCACTGATCTCTGGGACGCTCAGGCCAGGTCTCCAAAAAGAGGTTAACCTGAAAACTGGGAACGCAGAAGCTTGAGTTGAGAAATTGTGTTTGGGGGTGAGGAGAAACCTTCTGTACCCCTAGTCCAAAGCACACCTAATAAGGAGTGCCAAACATTAGAAGGAATTCATTCTAATCCCAGCTGGGCCTCTGTTTCCTCCTCTGTAAAATGGACGTAATGCTTATCTGTGAGAACTGTTGTGAGCATTACGGGGGCTAATTAAATGCCCATAAAAGCATTCAGCACTGTTCTCTGTGTGCGGTACCTTCCAGAAACGCTAGCTTAGAAGTCTTTTTCTATATCAGGATGCATGTGGCGCAGGGCCCAGCACCCTGCAGGACCGGGGAAGGTGGTCTCGAGCTGGTTTCTAGAGTCTCTTGGGTTTTGAAGAACTCGACTGTTAAGTATTGAGTTGGCCGAAACGTACGGTAGGGTTTTTCCATACCATGTTACAGAAAACCCAAACAAATTGCTGGGCCAAGCCGATACTTACCACCTAAGATGAACACAGCAATGGAGCTGGGGGGACCTGGCCCCAGAACCAGAAGGGAGAAGAAGCAAGAAGGGAGTCAGGGCAAACCTAGAAGGGAGTCAGGGCAAACCTTACTGGTGGGGCCTGTAGGTACATGAACAAGAGTCAACTGAGCCATTGTTCTGTCCCATTTGCCTTTAGGTCCCCAAGGCCGGGGCTTGGAAAGGCCCTGAGACAGTCACTGTGATGTCGCGAGGCTGTTTCTTCTATGTTCTTCACTCAGTTCCCACTTAAGAGCTTGAGGGAAATGAAAAAAAATTCTTACAACCTCTATCTTTTCCACCTCAAACCTCCCTCCCTCGTATTTATTTCATGAATGCTATGTTTTGCCCCTGATCCCTCCTTCACTGGGGAGTTGGAGCCCGAACATGGCCCAACTCTGTCTTGCTTCATTGTGCCCCTTCTCTGGAGCCTTCCACCTCTGTCAGGGTGGCCAGCCGACAGGGGCACTGGGCAAGATCTCAAAGGGGAAAGATGAGGCGATTTCAGTTGCTTCTGGTGTTTCAACCTCCTTTCTGATCTGGGATGGTTGGGGAGGGAGAGGCGGCCCACATGTGTGACTGAGAAAACAAGCCGAGATAAGAGATTCACGCCAGGCCGGGCTAGCGGGGCCCTCATTCACACCGCTTCAAAGACCAACACTTTCCGTTTGTCGATTTGTTTTAGGCCTTGCCGTATCTGCAACTCTGTGGCCTTGACTCTAAAAATAAATCTCCTGCAATAATGACGAGGCTGTTGCAAAGAGGAAGGCGTGCAGAGGAGGAAAGACCGGGGAGGCGGGAGAGATACTCAATACCCACACAGGAAGAAGGGATGTGGGGAGACTGCCCTAGCTCCTTCCTTCCCAGCGCCGCCCAGCCAGGAGGGCTGCAAGAGCCAACAGCGCTGGGCCGGATGCTCCATCAGGTCATTAGAACCCAAGCACGGAGGAGAGGACTGTCCTGTCTAGCCCTTGCGACCCAGCTGCTGACTGCAGTCCATGCACCCGCGATGGCATCAGCATCACCTTCGAACCTTTCAGAAATACCAACTCCCTGGCCCCGCCCCACCTCTGCTGAATCTGAAGCTGCATTTTAAGCTGATCCCTGAGTGATTCATGGGCACACTAGAGTGTGAGAAGCAGAATCCTGATGTTGCCCCGAAAGTGCCACACAGATGCTCAATTCTCTTCCATTCCGACAAACTCGAGGGGAGCCGCTCCCCGGCTGAGGGGCTTCCTCCCAGGGACTCTCCTGTAGAGTAAGGAACCTCTTAGCAGGATCAGCTAGGTTCCTTGTGACCACAGTTCTTTTTACGACAATGCTGCAGCTCCCCCACTCACCCCCAAGATAATTAGGAATATCTTTGGCCCATCCTGGGTTCATCCAACATTCACGTGGAAGCAGGCTCATTACAGACCAGTTATTCCCTGGGGGCTGTCTGGGATTTGTCATTTGAGTCCTTTCCCTCCACCCCTTGTTGCTTTGTTTTTCCTTCCCCAGCTCCTGGCCTGAAATGTTTCCCTGTCTCCCATCTTTATGAAACTCTATTTCATGGCCTCAGTGCGAGATTTTGATACATGCTTCCTTCTCCCCTCCCCTTCAGTCTGGCTGACATATTTCAACCCTCCTTACTGTTCTCATCAGTTTTGCGAGACCGTTCTCCTCCTCAGTGTCGAGAAACAAGCCGAGATAAGAGATTCACGCCAGGCCGGGCTAGCGGGGCCCTCATTCACACCGCTTCAAAGACCAACACTTTCCGTTTGTCGATTTGTTTTAGGCCTTGCCGTATCTGCAACTCTGTGGCCTTGACTCTAAAAATAAATCTCCTGCAATAATGACGAGGCTGTTGCAAAGAGGAAGGCGTGCAGAGGAGGAAAGACCGGGGAGGCGGGAGAGATACTCAATACCCACACAGGAAGAAGGGATGTGGGGAGACTGCCCTAGCTCCTTCCTTCCCAGCGCCGCCCAGCCAGGAGGGCTGCAAGAGCCAACAGCGCTGGGCCGGATGCTCCATCAGGTCATTAGAACCCAAGCACGGAGGAGAGGACTGTCCTGTCTAGCCCTTGCGACCCAGCTGCTGACTGCAGTCCATGCACCCGCGATGGCATCAGCATCACCTTGAACCTTTCAGAAATACCAACTCCCTGGCCCCGCCCCACCTCTGCTGAATCTGAAGCTGCATTTTAAGCTGATCCCTGAGTGATTCATGGGCACACTAGAGTGTGAGAAGCAGAATCCTGATGTTGCCCCGAAAGTGCCACACAGATGCTCAATTCTCTTCCATTCCGACAAACTCGAGGGGAGCCGCTCCCCGGCTGAGGGGCTTCCTCCCAGGGACTCTCCTGTAGAGTAAGGAACCTCTTAGCAGGATCAGCTAGGTTCCTTGTGACCACAGTTCTTTTTACGACAATGCTGCAGCTCCCCCACTCACCCCCAAGATAATTAGGAATATCTTTGGCCCATCCTGGGTTCATCCAACATTCACGTGGAAGCAGGCTCATTACAGACCAGTTATTCCCTGGGGGCTGTCTGGGATTTGTCATTTGAGTCCTTTCCCTCCACCCCTTGTTGCTTTGTTTTTCCTTCCCCAGCTCCTGGCCTGAAATGTTTCCCTGTCTCCCATCTTTATGAAACTCTATTTCATGGCCTCAGTGCGAGATTTTGATACATGCTTCCTTCTCCCCTCCCCTTCAGTCTGGCTGACATATTTCAACCCTCCTTACTGTTCTCATCAGTTTTGCGAAGAGACCGTTCTCTCCTCCTTTCTGCCGTGGCGGTCATAAACTTGGTTATTTAATGTAGACTCTGGTTCCCCTTGCTTCGGCCCAGGCCCGGCAGGCGAGCCGTCAGGCCATTGTTTAGATGCTGAGTAGGTGACAAACAGTTATGGTCGCTCTTTGCTGGAATTCTAAATAATGGCTGTCACTCCTCATTGACTATAAAATGTACAAATGTGAATGATAAGAAAGAACGTAACTGTGGCCCATCTTATCAAATTTATTTTAGCTGTGCTTTAAAATCAATTTAATTTGTAAATTATTCATGGCGTGTAGCAACTATTACAGGCTTGCATTCTCCGCATTCCCCCAACCTATGCTTTAAAGATTGTACTAACTTTTTTGAGACATTTTGTGGATGTTTTTATTACAAAGGTATGCCTATCTATCTTAGAAAATGTGGATATGACAGATAAGCAGAAATAATTATTATATTATCACCTCTAATCCTATGACCAAGAAATAACCACTGTTAACATTTTAATATAGATTCTTTCAGTCTTTTTTCATTCTGAACACACAAATATGCATGAGTTTCTACCTTATTTTTTTTTTAGGGTCACTGTATATTTGCAATCCTGTCTTCATCATCAATTCCTTCCCTTCTGTCCTGGAGCCCTCTTGTTTTGGAAGCCTCTCATACCAACTCTCCGAAGCTGACTGTGGGCATTTCTTCCCAACTCTGTGCTAAGCAGCATCCTGTTGATAGTTGACGCTTTGTCAGTGAAATTTGATGGGACGATGGGATATCATGCAACGAGAGGAGATACATACAAGGTGTATGTCCACCATTTTTTTCTTGCCCCATTAGCCTTGGCGCTCATGACGTCCATGAGCACAGAATTCTGGAGAATCCACAAGGCACGGGAGTTCAGTGAGACTCAAGGCACATGCACAGTGAGTGTGTGCTGTCTACAACTGAGTAAGATGGGGAGCTGACAGTCCTAAGAGGCCACGGTTTCCATTTGAAAGAGTATTTGCTCCAGATGTAGAAAGAAAGCAATCGTGTTTGAAGAAACACAAACCATGGTTTTATTCTCTAGTCATATATGGATGTGAGAGTTGGACCATAGAGAAGGCTGAGCACTGAAGAACTGATGCATTCAAATTGTAGTGCTAGAGAAGACTCTTCTATCTGTATCAGACGCTTCCTCTGGGTTATCCTTCCCAAAAGAGACATGGGTGGCCCCAAAATGCCACTTGATTTTACTTCTTCAGAGGGAACGAAAAACTGTATAAATATTTTAGGTAGCCATACCAAAAGAAAAATGGTATCCTTAAAACTCAAATTTCAGTTAGATCATGACTTATGCATCTTGGCCTTCCCGGCTCCTCACATGGTGCCTGCCTCCAAGTGGGCGAACAGTAATGATTTGCAAAATGAATTAATTTGAGTTAGCAATAAATTTGAAGCATCAAACCAAGCTACAGCCTTGATGACATGCAGACATCACTGGATGTGATTAGCATTCAGTGGACTTCATCTGATCCTTGTAGAAAATGTCCTAAAAGAGAGATGATGAACACATCCTGGTGAAACACATTCACTCAAAGCTCCCCAGAAATGGCTTCATCCACGGGAAGCGGGTTTTTTTTTTTTGGTGGGGGGGGAAGCGATTTTGATCTGGCATCTCTCAGGGAGAGACTTTATGGAGCCATCGTTTGCTGAGAGTGAGGGATGGTAGGTGGTTCCAGTGCGTGGCCACAGAAAGTGGGCGTGACTAGAGACCCGGACCAAAGAACAAATGGGCATTTGCATGGCAAACAGAGAGGTGATAAGAACGAATGGTGCTCAATCTCATCTTCCTCACTGTAAAATGGCGCAAACATATCTCACAAAGTTGTCATGAGAATCCAAGAACACGTAGGCACACAATCTCTTGCACAGTACCTGGCACATGACAGCTCCTCAACAGAATGTTTTCTCCTGTTGTCTGAATTCTCTAACTAACCTGGATGGTTCTCTCACACTTCAGCTTTCCCTGATGATGCAGTAGTGTTTGTGATAAAGGAAACTGAGAATGGGTGGTATATCAGTCAGTGTTTGCCATATAACAAATAAGCCCAAGCTTATAGTAGTTTAAAACTACACTCGTAGATGCTTGTTTTTACATTTTTAGGTCAGCTACTCTCAGTTGGGCTGGGCTGGGCTGGGCAGCTCTGCTTCTGGCTGCTCATCTGCCCAGGTATGGCTCCTCATCACAGATTGGGGTCATGTGTGAGTCTGGATCCCAGGAAGAGGGGCAGCTAGAGGGGAAGTGCTTTCTCATGGCAAGGACAGAGGTGCAAAAGGGCAAAGCCCCACTAATCTGAGAACATACATATCTGTAAACAACAAAACCCTGTAAAAGTTAAAAGTAAAATAAAGGTTTAAAAAAAAAAAAAAAAGAAAGTCAAAAGGAAAAAATGGTGGAAACACAGGCTTAGAAGCTGGGGCCACCTGGCCAAAGCTGTGGTCACAGTATATCAGAACTGAAGCTGTGGAGGAGACCCAGCTGCTGCAGGGTCAGGGGAATACCCTGGCATCTTCCCTCTTCCTGCTCTGAGACTTCCATCAACATCTCCTGTTGGCCAAACATACCAGGAAGTCAGAAAGCAAGGGAGCAGGAAGATGCAGTTCCCCATGAGACAGAGCAGGGTACAAAAGGCATGGATCTGAGAACAAACTGGTGTATATAACCACACTTGCTGGCACAGACCTGTACACACACCCGGACAACACACTGCCCAAGCACAGCAGTCCTTACTCTCAGCGCCCCATCCATACTCCTGGGCACCGACTGATCCCACACATCCTCCTGAAGATGCCGGCAGCTCTGCCTAAGGGCTTTTCCTGCACACAGCAGCACACTTGGGCTGCGTGCTGGGCGGGCTTGAAGGGCTGCAGGGTTGACGCTCCTGCCGCTGGACAGAATTGGTGGCTCATACCGTTCCTCCTAGGGCTTCCCTGATGGTTCAGTGGTAAAAGAATCTGGCAGCAATGCATGAGACACCAGAAACAGGGGTTCGATCCCTGGGTCGGGAAGGTCGGGAAGATGCCCTGGAGGAGGAAATGGCAGCCCACTCCAGTATTCTTGCCTGAAAAATTCCATGAACAGAGGAGCCTGGTGGGCTACAGTCCACAGGGTCCTAAAGAGTTGGACATGATTGAGCGAGCAAACAGATAAACCCTTCACCCTGTGAGTAAGCTTTACGTTGTCTCTTCGAGGCCTGTGGTGGGGAATGAGCCAAGATAGCCCCCAGGGCTGATCTGATCTTTATACCACATTCCACATTGACTTCTCTTCTTTTTCTCTCATACCTGCTCTCATCACAAATCAATTCCTTGATGCGGGCTAACGTAGACACCCCTACACAACTCATAGCTGGCATGTGTGCTTTCATGGCAAAGTAGGAGCAGATGGGGGGTCAGGGCCAGGAGGCAGGCCCAGGACAGGGCACCCCTGTATCCATCACTAGGATTCATAAGCACCCCCCCCACACACACACACACACCAGGGCCCTTGTTTGGCTGCTCCCATCCACCACAGAACAGCTTCCATTCCTTCCATGGGAGGAAGAGCAGAGAGGAAGAGACCCAGGGAGCCCCTCCAGCAAAACTCAGGAGCAGATCTGAGCACAGAACGTTCTCACAGAATCTCTACCCTGTTCCCACTCCCGCACATCCCCACCCACCCCGCACACCCCTGCGAAAGGCCACCCGTCCTCGGAAGGGAGCGAGTTAAGTGCCGCGTTACCAAGGAACTGCCACACTAGCCACCAAAGTGACTGCTCGTTATTTGAACACTTTCTTCTATTTGACTGAATACAGGAAAAATGTCACAAATAGAATATTCATCATCCCCCTCGTGTGCCTCTTCTTCCCTGCTTATCTCCCTGCTGTCATGTACGAATCCCAGCTTCAGGTTCATTTGGTATGTTGAGTGCGTGCCTGGGGAGAGGACGCCGCTGAAAGCCTGGCCCACGTGCTCCATGCAGCGACAGCCCTCCCTCCCCACTGGTGACACCCCACCAGATGAACGCCACTCACACTGACCCCTCGAGAGGAGGACGACATCTCCCTAAGCGGAGGGGCCTGCTGCTCCACGCGGAGGGAACATAAAGGACCGAAGGAGCCTCCACAGCCATTTAGTGATTCTCCGCATGTCACTTTTTTACAGACACCTCAGCTTCTGAGCTTTTATCCTCAGGTGCTTCTCAGAAGACGCAGGATGGCACCCCCACCCCACTTCAAACACCGTCTGTTTCGAGATCCTCAGAGGGGCTCACGCCGCCTGCCAATTTCTCAGCTACAGACAGAGTCATCAGCGCGGAGCGTCTCTCTCTCGGTCTCTTTTTTCCATCAGCGGCGGATACACGGTTTCTCCAACCTGGTCCTGCTCCAGTCAGGCCCCGCCTTACAGATTGCCCTGTCAGGCTGCAGGGAACACGATGCTAGGACTGGAAAAATCAAAGTACTTATGGTCCTGACAATTAGATATTATGTTCAGCTGCAGTCACACAAGCCTTAAAACGGGTGGCTTCAAAAAGAGAGGGATTTTTTTTTCTCCTGTAGTATCAGTCCAGAGACAGGCCATCCAGCGCTGGTATGGCTGCATGTCTTTTCTACCCTTAGGGAGTTACCATCACCCCCTGCTCTTAAGATGGCCACTGGTACGCCAGACATCACATCAGACCAGTAGCTACAAGGAAGGCTGGCAAATCTAAGTGTTTAGCTGGGTACATTGCCCTCATCCATAAAACTGGAGTTCTGTGAATGTTATGGGCTTATGGTGTCTCCCCGTGATTCATATGTTAAACTCCTAACCCCCAGTGCTTCAGAATACAATGGAATTCAGAGATAGGGTCTCTAAAGAGGTAATTAAGTTAAATGGGGTCGTTAAGGGCTGGCCCTAATCCAGTGTGACTGGTGTCTTTCTAAGAAGAGGAGATGTGGACACCAACAACATACAGAAGACCACCATGAGAAGGTACAAGCTGTGTAGAGAGAACTCAGAATAAAACAAACCCTGCCAAGGTACCACCATCCTGATCTCGGATTTTGCAAATGGTAAGAAAATAACCAATTCTTGCTGTTTAAGTCACCTGGTTTCTGGCATTTTGTTATGGCAGCCCGAGCAGACTAAGACAAGAGGTAAGGAAAAGAGAGACATGGCCAGGGATAGGCAATACCTGGAACATTGGCAATCCTTGCTTTTATTACCTCGGCTTCTTAGGAGCCTCCACAGCCATTTAGTGATTCTCCGCATGTCACTTTTTTACAGACACCTCAGCTTCTGAGCTTTTATCCTCAGGTGCTTCTCAGAAGACGAGGATGGCACCCCACCCCACTTCAAACACCGTCTGTTTCGAGATCCTCAGAGGGGCTCACGCCGCCTGCCAATTTCTCAGCTACAGACAGAGTCATCAGCGCGGAGCGTCTCTCTCTCGGTCTCTTTTTTCCATCAGCGGCGGATACACGGTTTCTCCAACCTGGTCCTGCTCCAGTCAGGCCCCGCCTTACAGATTGCCCTGTCAGGCTGCAGGGAACACGATGCTAGGACTGGAAAAATCAAAGTACTTATGGTCCTGACAATTAGATATTATGTTCAGCTGCAGTCACACAAGCCTTAAAACGGGTGGCTTCAAAAAGAGAGGGATTTTTTTTTCTCCTGTAGTATCAGTCCAGAGACAGGCCATCCAGCGCTGGTATGGCTGCATGTCTTTTCTACCCTTAGGGAGTTACCATCACCCCCTGCTCTTAAGATGGCCACTGGTACGCCAGACATCACATCAGACCAGTAGCTACAAGGAAGGCTGGCAAATCTAAGTGTTTAGCTGGGTACATTGCCCTCATCCATAAAACTGGAGTTCTGTGAATGTTATGGGCTTATGGTGTCTCCCCGTGATTCATATGTTAAACTCCTAACCCCCAGTGCTTCAGAATACAATGGAATTCAGAGATAGGGTCTCTAAAGAGGTAATTAAGTTAAATGGGGTCGTTAAGGGCTGGCCCTAATCCAGTGTGACTGGTGTCTTTCTAAGAAGAGGAGATGTGGACACCAACAACATACAGAAGACCACCATGAGAAGGTACAAGCTGTGTAGAGAGAACTCAGAATAAAACAAACCCTGCCAAGGTAC
Organism: Tragulus kanchil; assembly: GCA_022376925.1. Classification (NCBI taxonomy): domain Eukaryota; kingdom Metazoa; phylum Chordata; class Mammalia; order Artiodactyla; family Tragulidae; genus Tragulus; species Tragulus kanchil. The sequence goes on along the minus strand of JAIOJX010000001.1, from coordinate 91,482,373 downwards.
CACCATCCTGATCTCGGATTTTGCAAATGGTAAGAAAATAACCAATTCTTGCTGTTTAAGTCACCTGGTTTCTGGCATTTTGTTATGGCAGCCCGAGCAGACTAAGACAAGAGGTAAGGAAAAGAGAGACATGGCCAGGGATAGGCAATACCTGGCACATTGGCAATCCCTTGCTTTTATTACCTCGGCTTCTTAAGATCCTTTTTAAGGTAGTTTTCATCAGGTGGCATCCAGAGGGCCTGCACATGCCCACCTCTCCCTAACCAGTTCTCCCCAGCCCCCATTTCTCTTGTCTTTGCATGACTCTCCTTCCTGGAAATGCTTATATAAAACTGCGGCCTCTCTGGAGCGATTTGCAAAGTCCTGAAATAGCCCTCCCTCCCTTCCACTGGCCATAAATAGCCGGAAAGTCTAAAGTCGGTGCTTCATTCCTTTGGTTAATCTATTATTTCCTACGAAAGTGCAAATTAAATGGCAAAGGATGTAGCGCTGGTCTGCCCAGAATGAGTTGTGATGGGGAGGTCACGGGGCAGGGCCAGAGATGAGGGCTGGGCAGTGGATACCAAGGAGGCCCAGGTGGGGATGCTACCAGCAGAAAGGTCCCAGAACACTGCTGGGCTCATCTTTCTTTGCTAAAAGGGGATGTGGAAAGGTGCTGGGGTCAGGATTCAGTGTTTACCCAGGAAAGACGTGGTATCTCCACCCCATCTCAACCTCTGATGAAACGACCTTCTGAGGCCACTTTCCTGCACATTCACTCACTCGCTCTCCCTCCCCTGCCCGTCAAGCTTCTCCACAGGAAGTGAACAGGGAAATGAGCCCCTGTGTGCCATGACATGGGTTCCTTCACGGGGAATGCTACAGACACGGGACATCTGTCTCAGCCTTTGCTGCGTCCGACAGTTCTGTCTTGTTTCTTCCATTGGTTCACTGTATTGGTGGGATGGAGAACACCTGGAATCATTCATTCAGAAAGTGCTAAACTTCCTAAATCCCTTTGTATCCAAAAAACATACTTCATTTGGATTTCCCTGGTGGTCCAGTGGTTAAGAATTCACATGCCAATGCAGGGGACACAGGTTCCATCCCTGGTCCAGGAAGATCTCACAGGCCATGGGGCAACTAAGCCCATGCGCCACAACTACTGAAGCCTGCATGCTCTAAGACCCGTGCCCTGCAACAAGAGAAGTCACTGCAATGAGAAGCCCACACACTGCAACAAAGAGTAGCCCACACTTGACACAACTAGAGAAAAGCCCAAGCAGCACCGAAGACGCTACACAGCCAAAAAAAAAAAAAAAAAAACACCTCCTTCATTTGCTCCCACATTTGAATACTTACCTGTCTCAGCCCTAAATCCGCCCTTTTAAACCTAGCTCTATGCTGCCGGAGCTGGGAAACTGCAAACATTTCCCAGCTGCCTTCCCGGTGGGTTCCACCAATAGGAGGCACTGGCAGGAGGCGAGAAGGCAGGAGAAAGGGAGAAACTTGACATCTCTGTCTCCAGGATGCAGCCCCTGGATGCCCTTTCCCTGGTTGGACCCTGACTAACACAAGCATGGAATTCAAATCTCAAAATAATCTTCCCTCGGATCTGTGAAGACAATGCACCATTGTCTTCCAGATTTCCAGCTGAGGTGTTTCACACTAGGGCACTATTTTTTATCTTTCTGGAAAATTTGGATTTCTTTTGCAATTACCCTCGGAGTTCAGAACCCTGATGCCTTTAGGGACAGGTCTTTTGTAAGTCTTCCTGTTGGGTACTTGATCGGCTGTCTAAAGATTGAAGTTTTTCTTCAGCTCAGGGAAAGTGTTTATTCTAGTATTACTTTGATAATTTCCTCTCCCACAAGCTCTCTGTTCTTTGCTTCTGAAAATTCTTATTAGATCGATATGTGAATTTCAGGTCCTGATCTGTGTCTCTTAATTTTTCTCTGATAGTTTTTTTTTTTTTTTTTAATCTCCTTGTCTTTTTATATTCGTTGAGAGAATCTTTCAGCCCAGGCATCAGCTCAGTCTCTGGCCATGGCCGGTCAGCTACTCCATCCAATGAGCTTCCGATATCAGCAATTGAGTTTTTTTTCATTCCCAGAACTCTGTTATATTCTTCTGACAGCAATCAGCTCTTTATTTATGGATAGCACTTTTACTTAATTGAAATCTCTCTCCATATCCTGGGAGAATTCTGTGGGGATTAGTTCTCTTGTTTGTTTAGTTTGGTGCCTCTCTTTCACAATGTTGGTTTTCCTCAAATACGTTTGATAATTCTGTACTGTCTGTTCCTATTAGAGATGAAGCTCCAGGCTTATCTACAGTGGAGGCTGGTGGGCATTTTCTAAGCTCCAGTGAAAAACGCCCGCTCTCAAGACAGTGAAAGCCGTCTGGTGAGGGAAGCTGGGACTCTCAGGACTGTTTTGGTGACGAAGCCCTTGAATCAAGTCACCTTTCCTTTTTTGTTTGTTTATTATTTATTTGGTTGCAGTGTGTCTTAGTTGCTGCATGTGGGATTTACTTCCCTGACCAGGGACCGAACCCAGACCCCTGCCTTGGGAGTGTGAAGTCTTAGCCACTGGACCACCAGGGAAGTCCCCACCTTTCCTTTTGCTAGCATGTTCTCCAAGTATGCAGATTCCCTTTCCTACTGGCCACCTCCTGGGGCCAGGTGTACCCTTTATTCCAGCTACTTAGGGGTGGAGAGGGTTCCTGGGTAATGAGAAAATTGTTCTCCTGGCTTTAGCCTGGAGGCAAACATCAGGAGCCAGCAAACATCACAGCCTTTATCACACAGCCTTACCAAAAGTCCCACAATCCCTCCAGCCCTTGCTGCCTCCGTCTTGGGATTCTTCCAGAGTTTTCCAGAAAACACCTTTGAGAGGTAGAGCTCTCTTTCTCCTGTGTAGAATTCTGGGATCTTCAGCACCTCTGTGAGGATCCCATGTCCTTTACATCTTTCCCAAATTTCTGAACAACTGAGAACACCTTCCCAGCTTCCCAGGTAAGCTCTTCGCTTCATGTAATATTTCAGTATGGAAAACCTCACGTATGTACAAAAATAGATAAAATGTCTCGTCAACATGACACTAAGTGAAATAAGCCAGTTACAAAAAGACAAATACTGTGAGGTACTGCTTATATGAGGTGCCCAGTAATCAAAATCACAGAGACAGAAAGTGGAAAGAAGGTGGTTGCCAGGGGCTTCAAGGGTGGGGAGAATGGGCGGTTGGTGTTTAATGGGAAGAGAGTTGCAAGATGAACAGTTTTCAAGTTGTGCAAGGTAACAAGTCATTCTGAAGGCTGCTTGCACAACAGCGTGACTGTGCTTAACATAGCGGCACTGGACACTTAAAAATGGTTGAGATGGTAAATTTTAGGTTTTGTGTACCTTACTACAATTAAATATTTCTAATATTGTAATGAATCCCCCATGGACCCACCACACAGCTTTAATGACTACAAATTGGTACATCTGTAGTCACACTTCTGCTCAGGACTCCTCTGTGTGTGTGTGTGTTTAATTTCTAACTTTTCAGTCATTCTGATGGAGTTTGAAAGGGGAAGACAAATGATAAATTGGCAATCTTGAGACATAAGCACATTTCTTCATAAATACTGGAGGAAGAATTCCCCGGCAGTTTGTGGTTAAGACCTCCACCCCACTTCCACTGCAGGGGCACAGGTTTCATTCCTGGTTGTGGAAAGAAGAACCCACAGGCTGTGAGGCATGGCCAGGGGACGAAAGGTGGAGGAGGTTCCTTTCCTAGGCCCCTTGGCCAGGTGTACTTTATTCCAGCTACTTAGGGGTGGAGAGGGTTCCTGGGTAATGAGAAAATTGTTCTCCTGGCTTTAGCCTGGAGGCAAACATCAGGAGCCAGCAAACATCACAGCCTTTATCACACAGCCTTACCAAAAGTCCCACAATCCCTCCAGCCCTTGCTGCCTCCGTCTTGGGATTCTTCCAGAGTTTTCCAGAAAACACCTTTGAGAGGTAGAGCTCTCTTTCTCCTGTGTAGAATTCTGGGATCTTCAGCACCTCTGTGAGGATCCCATGTCCTTTACATCTTTCCCAAATTTCTGAACAACTGAGAACACCTTCCCAGCTTCCCAGGTAAGCTCTTCGCTTCATGTAATATTTCAGTATGGAAAACCTCACGTATGTACAAAAATAGATAAAATGTCTCGTCAACATGACACTAAGTGAAATAAGCCAGTTACAAAAAGACAAATACTGTGAGGTACTGCTTATATGAGGTGCCCAGTAATCAAAATCACAGAGACAGAAAGTGGAAAGAAGGTGGTTGCCAGGGGCTTCAAGGGTGGGGAGAATGGGCGGTTGGTGTTTAATGGGAAGAGAGTTGCAAGATGAACAGTTTTCAAGTTGTGCAAGGTAACAAGTCATTCTGAAGGCTGCTTGCACAACAGCGTGACTGTGCTTAACATAGCGGCACTGGACACTTAAAAATGGTTGAGATGGTAAATTTTAGGTTTTGTGTACCTTACTACAATTAAATATTTCTAATATTGTAATGAATCCCCCATGGACCCACCACACAGCTTTAATGACTACAAATTGGTACATCTGTAGTCACACTTCTGCTCAGGACTCCTCTGTGTGTGTGTGTGTTTAATTTCTAACTTTTCAGTCATTCTGATGGAGTTTGAAAGGGGAAGACAAATGATAAATTGGCAATCTTGAGACATAAGCACATTTCTTCATAAATACTGGAGGAAGAATTCCCCGGCAGTTTTGTGGTTAAGACCTCCACCCCCACTTCCACTGCAGGGGGCACAGGTTTCATTCCTGGTTGTGGAAAGAAGAACCCACAGGCTGTGAGGCATGGCCAGGGGGACGAAAAGGTGGAGGAGTTACTGAAGCTGGGTCATGGGTACATAGAAGTTCGTTACAGTCTTGTTTCTGCTCTTGACCAGGTTGGAGAAACTCTATAATGAAAAGTTTTTGAAGAAAGTAAAAGTCAGTATTTGAATCATAAATGCTTCTAAATAAAGTGTTTTCTCTAAGTTGTTCCTGCAGGTGGTCTTCTCAGACAGTGATTCTCAGACAGTTGGGCAGAGAGAGCAGCGCCTTCCTCTGCCCTGTTTGAAAGAGTGACTGACAATCACGGTACTGCCTGAGACAATTTATGGAGCGGAGTGTTTTATCCAGGTGACGGCAGCCGAAGCAGGGATGCAGAATTGAAGGGCTGATATTTCCCTCCACTCCAGCCTTCAGTAGCTGCTGTGAACCCCAAACCACAGTCCTTACTTGATAGAAAATTCAGTGCCTACTCTTTTTTTTTAAACATTTATTTATTTATTTTGGCGGGGGTGGGGAGGGAGGGGGGTGGGCGGGCCACTTCCACTGGTCTTTCATTTGTCTAGTTTCATCCATCTTTGTTCTTTGGCCCGTGTGGGCATCGCGGTGGCCTCTGTTGTCGCAGAGCATCGGCTCTGGGCACATGAGCTCCAGAGCTCCGGCTCGGTAATTGGACACATCGGTCCAGCCGCTCCGGGGCACGTGGGATCTTCCCAGGCCAGGGATCGAACCGGCGCCCCTTACACTGCAAGGCGGTGTCCTTATCCACTGGACCACCAGGGAAGCCCCAGTGCCTACTTATAATATATATGCATATATATTTTTATTTAAAAATTAAAAATCATAATCACATATGAGAAGCATGTGGATAGGGGAAGACTGGCCATAGGTTGATGGTTATTGGGGCTGTTGAGCTGTACATATGTTTTCATTATTCTGTTTACTTTCAGGTATATTTTAAATTCCTCATACTAAAATAACCTTTAAAAAAAAAAAAAACCTTATTTTTCTAAGTACGATTGTCCCCATGGGATGAGAGAGGATTGAAATTATTGTTTTTAATTGGAAGATGGGGGAAAAATCCAAATTCAATGTCCCCTACTTCTTTCTAGTGTGGTGCAGGGAGACTTCCTAGCCATGTGTACTTATCCACTTAAAGACTCCTCAAGACTCTCCTCATTTCTTCTCTCTTACCTCCCTCCTCATCCGCCCTCCACAGCCCCGTGAAACAGGCCTCTATATTCAGGGATAATTGTTTTCACAAGGAGAAAGCTGTCCAGAGCGTCCATTAGCCATCACGCATTTTTATTGATTTATGTCTGCCTTGTTCCAACGATGTATCTAAGGTTTGCAAAGATGCATACAATGGGACAGCATAAATTATAAGTAAATAAGAAACAAATAAGGGCTCCCCTGGTAGTCCAGTGGGTAAAGAGTCTGCCTTGCAGTACAAAGGACATCGGTTCGATCCCTGGCCCAGGAAGATCCCACATGCTCAGGAGCGGCTGGGCTGGTGTGTCCAATTACGAGCCAGTGCTCTGGAGCGCATGCGCCCAGGCTGGTGCTCCACAACCAGAGAGGCCACCGCAACGGGAGGCCCACACAGGCCAAAGAATAAAGATGGATGAAAATAAACAGCTAAATAAACAATAAAAAAGACACAAAAAAACTAAACAACAACAAAAAGAAACAAATAAGAACAAAGGAGATAAAGGGAAAACAAGGATAGGAAAGTAAGATGGAGCCAAGAATGTGGTGACTATACAAAAAATACTTGCCCTCAAACTCCAGTACTCACTAGAGGTGGAACACACGTTTGAGGCTGAGCTCCCTAGCAACCCACGCAAACAAGGAAGCTGAGTCACATTGTGATTTACAAAACTAGTGATATAAAAGCAAAGTCAATAGTCAGAAGCACAACTATTTCTCAGATGCAGATCAGGAGGCACGTTTCCACCGTGGATTACCATAAATACAACACCATGAACAATATTCTCATGTTACAATACACCAACAGAACACAAGGCTTTCTGCTCACACCTGCACTGCTATGTGGCGATGACAGCAATCAAGGGACTTTCTGAAAACTTCCTTTAAAATTGGCTAATGGAAAACCTCTAGATGCCATTCAAGGAAAAGCATTCTATGGGGACCAAAAGGGGCCTTCACACTGGGGTGGCTTCCCATAGACAGACTTCAGAATATGCGAGGCAAAGATTCATAGCCCAGAAGTCACACAGCAGGATGTGGGAGAGTTCAGGACTCTATGGCACCATCAGCGAAAGTATGGGCATTTTTTCTAGAGAATGCGCCCACAGCTTTCGTTAGATGAACACAGGTATCAGTGAATCCAAAGAAAAGGAAGACCACTCCAAAAAAGAGACAGCACAGGCTTCAAAACGTCTCCGTCAAGGGTGTGGAGAAAAGAGGACCCTCCTACAACACTGGTGGGAATGTACGTTGGTGTGGCCACTGTGGAAAACAGTATGGAGTGTCCTTAAAACACTGAAAATAGAGTTACTGTGATCCCGCTGTTGACTGAAAAAAAAATGCACGATGTGAGAGTTGTGAGTTAAGTTTTATTTGGGGCAAAATGAGGACAATAACCCAGGTGACAGTATTTCAGAAAGCTCTGAGAAACTGCTCCAAAGAGGCCAGGAGGAAGGTCACTATTACTATTATATATGATTTTAGTGAAGGGGGTACGTGCAGTGAAGCACAGGCTTTGGCAGAGGTTTGCTACTCACGAGAAGCAGATGTCACTGTTAATGATTTTAGTGCTTGTCTCTATATAAAGAGATGCAAAAACTGGGCTCATAAAATCATCTCCTGAAAATACCTAACTATGTAAAGACCTGTCCTGCCAGCTTTTCCCCTGAGCACAGAGTGCCTCCTTGCTGAACTCTACCCTGAACTCCTTTCTGGGGATGTTGAAGGTCAGCAACTGCAGCGGCTCATGATTTAACCTTTGGAGAGGTGGATGGCAAGTGCAAATCTGTAGTTGGCACAGCAATTCTACTCCTGGGCTTACATCTGAACAAAATTATAATTTGAAAAGGTATGTGCACCCCAATGTTCATAGCAGCACAACTTATAATAGCCAAGACATGGAAGCAGCCTGAATGTCCACTGACAGATGAATAGATAAAGAAGATATGGTATGTACAATACATACAATAGAGTATTATTCAGCCATAAAAAGGAACAAAATAATGCCATCTGCAGCAACATGGGTGAACGCAGAGATTATCGTACTGAGTGAAAGCAGGCAGAGAAAGACAAATATCATATGATAGCTGTCATATGTGGAACCTAAACTATAATAGCAATGAATTTATTTACAAAACAGAGACAGGACTTCCCTGGTAATGCAGTGGTTAAAACACCACACTTTCACTGCCGGGAGTGAGGTTCAATTCCTGGTCAGGGAACTAAGATCCTATATGCCTCATGGGTGTGGCCGAAAGAATCAATCAGTAAATACAAAAATATTTAATTCCTAAGGCCTCCCTTAAAAAAAAAAAAAACGCTCACAGACATAGGAAACAGATTTACGATTACCAAAGGGAAAGGGAGAGGATAAATTAGAAATTGGGATTAGCAGATACAAACTAGTATATATAAAATAAATAAGATCCTACTATAGAGCTTCCCTGGTGGCTCAGTGGTGAAGAGTTCGCCTGCCAATGCAGGAGACATGGGTTCAATCCCTGATCCAGGAAGATCCCACATACTGCAGAGCAACTAAGCCCGTGAGCCACAACTATGGAGCCTGTGCTCTAGAGCCTCGGAGCCGCAACTACGGGCCTCGGAAGCCCATGTGCCCTATAGCCCGAGTTCCACAACAAGAGAAGTCACTGCAACAAGAAGCCTGCTCACCTCAACTAAGGGGTGGGCCCCCACTCCCTACAACTAGAGAAGAGCCTGTGGCAGCAGTGAAAACCCAGAATAGCCCAAAAATAAATAAATAAATAGAAATTTTTAATAAAAGATCCTACTATATAGCAGAAGGAACTATATTCAATATCTGGTAATACACTATAATGAAAAGAATATGAATATTTATATGCATAATGGAATACTTTGCTGTACACCAGAAACTAACACAACATTGTAAATAAAGTATACTTTTTAAAAAAAGAAAAAAAACACTTCACCATTAATGCTGGTTTTCGCAGCTTCCAGGCACATAACTTCTCTGGTCGCTGGTGAGGGGCGGAAGTGTATTAACACTGACTGACTGGAACTGCAGGTAGAATTGGGATCCTCTTGTGAGACCGAGGTGATGAGAACCATTTCCAGCTAGAAGATTCCACCCCCACCATTGCTCTGAGACTTGAGAGGGGATCCCCCAGGGGCAGGGGAACTTTGAGATGACAGAGTTACCAAGGTGCCAGCACAGTTGAAGACCATTTACAATAATCTCTACCAAGAGAACTTTTTTCTAATTTGAGACAATTATAACTAAACACCCACCTAAATCATTCAAAAAAAGAAAGTCATTAATCTTTGACAGTGTGACTTCCTAATGAATCCTCCAAGCTCAAACGTACTCCAAGTTGACCCGATGCTAAGTGTCATGATTATAAACCAAGCACCCGGTATAAGCTGGAAAATCTCTACCACAAACAATAGCTTCAGATTCAAGACAATTAAACTAGAGTTCTTCCTGCCAACTATTAGATAGAAGTTTTGTATGAAAATCATTGCTGGATGTCGTTACTCATAATAACAATAGCTAACATTTATTAAGCATTTGGGTTTCTCAAGTGACTCAGTGGTAAAGAATCCGCCTGCCAGTGCAGGAGACCCCGGTTTGATCCCTGAAGAAGAAAATAGCAATCCACTCCAGTATTCTCCAGTATTCTTGCCTGGAGAATCCCATGAACAGAGGAGCCTGGTGGGCTTTAGTCCATAGGGTCACAGAGTCAGACACGATTGAAGCGACTTAGCATAATATCGCATGGTCATACCATTAAAAAAAAAAGAAAGAAAAGTCACTGTTTATCTGAAATTCAAAAATAAAACACATTTATGCTTAAAATACATTGGTAATCTTATAATAACCTATAATGGAAAAGAATTCAGAAAAGAATATAGATATATATTATATATTCAGTATGTATATATACATATATATTCAGTATAACTGAATCACTTTGCTATACACCTGAAACTAGCATAACATTGTAAATCAATGTATATATTTTAGCATATATAGATACATATGTAATTTATCTGAAGTTCAAATTAACTGGGAGTCTTATATTTTTATTTATCTGGCAACCCTATCCATGAGACCACTCTACGTCCATTCTCAGCCACGTGTCTGGCATGGAGTTGGCTTTAACCCTGTATTAGTTTTCTTTTAGTGCATGACAAAGTATGACAAACTTAGCAGCTGGAAACACCACCCATTTATTAGCTCACAGTTTCCATGGGTCAGAAATCCCGACCCAGAGTGGTTCAGCCGGATTCTCTGCTTAGAAGGTCACAAGGCTGAAACCAAGGTGTCGGCGGGACTTCCTTTCTGGAAACTCTGGGAAAGAATCCACTCCAAGCTCTTTAAGGTTGTTGACCAAATCTAGTTCCTCCTCAGATTTTCCACTGGGCCCCCTCCATCTTCAAACCAGCCAGGGTACATCAAGTTTCTCCTGTTCTGAATCTCTAGGATTTTTCCTTCTTCTTTAGCTCCTGCCGCCAGCTAGAGAAAGTTCTCAGTTTTTAAAAGGGCTCGTGTGATTAGATTAGGCCCATGGAATCATCTCTCCTTTTCAAGGTCAACTGGGCCACATAACATAACAAAATCATGAGTGAAATCTCATTATATTTACAGCTTCTGAGGGAGCATGGGATCTTAAAGGGCCATTCTTAGAAATTCAGCTCACCACGTCCCCAGATCCTGGGGTAAGCCCTGAGGGGTTTTGGGCCAATGAATGTTTCTGATGTCCAGCTTCGGCCGAGAACAGTGAGATGGAAGGAAATATTTGCCCAGCATTTGGAGAAAGAGCTTTTCCCTCTTACAGGATTGGTCGCTATCTGAGTAGAGGTCTAGAGGTACGACCATCTGGAAAGCCACAAGGGGTGGGCTGGAAGCCAACAAAGGCAACCATAGCAAGCTAGAGATGGAGCCCGCCCAAGGGAGCAAAGCCAAGAACTGGGGTGGTGCTAGCATCAAAGCCCTGAATCAAACCACTCTGGAACCCCACTCTCCTTGTTGACCTTTTACTCATGGGGGCCCAAGAAGCCTGGGTAGTCTTTTTCCCATCAATTGCAAGTGAAACCTATTCTGATACAGGAGACAAAATCACTAAACCAGCTGGAGGGTTTCAAGCTGCTGGTAAGCTGTGTTGAGCAAGCCCCAGATAAGTCCTTCATTTACAAAAACAGGGCCCTGAACCCATGCTTGACTACCAGTAATCCAGTGGAAGGAAAAACTCTCAAAGTAGGGAGAGAATGAAATAACTCTCAGAGAGCAACGGGGCTCCTATGGATGCCAGAAACCTGCTCCCCTAACTTTTTCCATCCCTTCAGAGGGGAGGCAGGCTGACCCAAGGGCTATCATGCAGATGAAAAGCAGTGCACTTGGCCTGGCTCCCTGTCATCGGTCCTTTCTAGAACTTCCCCCTGGTGTCTTAGACCGTGAGGAAGGCTCATGTCACTGGTCTTTGCCCTCATGAAATTTACGATCTATTAAGGAAGATGATTTATGTGGCCAAAAGGAGTCGGAATTTGGAAAGGGTCTTTTACAAGTGAGAAAGGAGTCTGGGAGGTACGTGAGAAACAGACGGCAGAGCATTCTAACAGGGTAGGAGGCAGAAGCGGGATGGTAGGAGCAGAACCCAGAGGCAGGGGGATGACAGAGTTCACATCAGGAAATAGATGATACAGAGAATGGGGGGCTAAGCTCATCATTAAGTCACTACAAGCCTGATCTGTGCACCTTATGGTCCTGAATGAAGGCAGCAACCCAACCAGTGAAATTAGTGCTTCATCCTAGATGGGGGCCTGTCTCCAGGACTCTGGCAGATGAAGTCTCCTCATCCTCCACTTTGGTCTTAAATGTTCATAAGTCCTCCTCACCCCGCAAAAAAATGTCACTTGCAGGAGCAAGTACTTTTGTTATATTGTATTAATGAAAAATCCTCCAGTTCAACCACTGTGAAGTATTGACCCAACGAAGATCAATTTTGAAGGGAACTTCCTTCCAAAAGGAGCATGAAAGGAACAGAGAAGGGGAGGGTGGGGGTGGGAAAACAAGAAAAACAAATTAGATCTTAATTTAAGTTGGACCTGTGATTAGAGGGAAAAGAGGAGGTGGTTTTATTTTATAAATGAAAACACAAACCCGGGACTTACCGAGTGGGCCAGTGGCTAACACTCCACACTCTCAATGCAGGGGGCCCAAGGTTCGATCCCTGGTCAGGGAACTAGATCCCACATGCCACAACTAAGAGTTTGTATGCTGCAACTGAAGAGCCTGTGTGCCATGACAAGATGCCACAGACGCCACAACTAAGAGCCAGTGCAGCCAAATAAATAAATAAATATTAAAAAAAAAAAAAAAAAAAAAAACCTCCGTGGCTGGAAACAAGAGTTAACACAAGGCAGGAAGGATCGTGGCTGAGGCCTCCCGGACTGGGTAGAGGCCTCCTGACTGAGTTCTAATTGGTTTAGGCCCAGAGTAGTGTAGGGACACAAATGGGAGTGGGGGAGGGTGCCATATATAAAAAGTTACGGGACAGCTCATCTACCTCAAGTGTCTTAGAGTGCACACCTCTTGAATTTTAACGACCAGAGTTACGACTGGGCAATTAACCCCCTGTGCAGTAGCCCTCCACCCAAGACAGCTGGAGACAAAAGGCAGAGATGGGGGCCATTCCGTCAACAAGCCAGCCTCCCCCCTCCTCCGCCTGGGTAGAAGAGAATGGCTTTTCTTTTCACACCAGGATCTCCAGAAAAAGTAAGCACACAAGCATGGGAACTACTTTAGAACCTATTGTCTAAAAATAAAAAATATTGTTTCCTTCAAAGGTACTATAATTTGAAATGGGTTCAGAGGACAAGTGGTAAAAATCCCTTTAAAAATCTGAAAGGCCTGAAGCAGGTTTGAAAGTCTTGGCTACTTAACGATCATAATTAGCTATTCAACGCAAAAAAAAAGTCACTTTTCTATCCAGCCTGGCACAACAGTGTGACTTCAAGAAGTTAAGAACAGAGTTTCCAAGGAAATCCTTCTGCTTGGGCTACAAAGCCAATTTCTGGAGGGTTTATACAGCATTGCAGAAAAGGGTAGCATTTTGCCAATTGTATTTCACTGGTCCCAGCCCCACCGTCTAACGACCAAGGCAGAAAAAAAGGGAACAGGGACAGCCTGAAGCTGACAAAGCTACTCTTTTAAAACAGAGTTACCAAGGGTAGAATGGAGCTGAAGATGGTCTCATTTCAGATAGACTGGCTCCCCCAATACCTGAGCTGCCATGGAAGCAGTTTCAGAGACGGAAAGGATAGGACCAGTGTGATCGCAACACAATAGAGAGAAGGGTAAAAAAAAAAAAAAAAACAAAAACACAGATTTATTAAGTTAAGTCGTGACCTCAACCCCTATCAAGTCGTGGACCACATGCTCTGGAGTCTTTATTCAAGGCCCTGACTGATCTTATCCCTCTTGGTTATGCACTACCAGAGACTGCTATGTGGGGGGTCATTAAATAATTTATATGATTGTTTTAATGAAAAGTTCACTCTCTATAGGAAAATCATTAATAGCTACATCATGTCCTATTTTGGCTCAAGCGTGAGCTGAATCTATTCTCTTGGATCCCCGCTGCCCAGTGGGTACCCAATTGGCCGAGTGGCACTCTGACTTGGAGGCCAAATACTGAGGAGATATCAGCAACCCCTCTACAAGTAAGTCTTGCCAGACTAAGCCCTTTGAGCAATAGTCATATCATCAGGTGGTGGGAGCTCCATGGCTGGCGGCACGGGGCCCTGGGCTCAGAAGGTCCTGTGCTGGGGGTTTAGTGCTCTGTGGTGGCCGTCTTGAAATGCTGAACAATTTTATCTTTGGATATCTGTTTGGTAAAGTCTTAATAGGACAATAAAGCACGAGTTGGGGACTTGGAGCTTCACCTTACAAAAGTCTCCCCTACCTCTTGCCCATCTACCCAGCAACCACTGCGGCTTTCGGTTCCTGGTGGGAGGGCGGAGGTGGGACAGGCTCTCCTGGTATGATAGGGAGGGGCACAAAGGAGGCCACACCCACCCCAGGCAGATGGCACCATCACCAAATAGGTACAGAGCACATCCCTGTATGGAGACAGCTGAGATGCTGACTCCCCTGCCCAAAGGCCGCACAGATCCGGCTGAAGAAAGGGAGAATCCCGTAGCTGGTGGGCCAAGGGTGCAGAACCGTGAGGTGGGACTCCCAGACCTCTGTGATACTTGCTCCAGAAGACACAACATTAAGCAGCAAATTAAAAAAAAAAAAAAAAATGACTGATTGAAAGAAACACCCAGAAGGAAACAGTTTCACATATCAGTGCCTTTCATGGCACCTTTTTTCCTGCTTTTTGAATATGGGTATTGAATTTTCATTTTATACTGGGTCCCCCAAATTATGGAGCGAGTCCTGTTCCCATATTGACCCATATTTTGATCCTGAGTGTTGGCACAGATTCTGGATTGCCCCTCACTGATTTCAATCAGTACTTGCCCTCTGGTCTGGGCCCTGACCCTCCCCATTAGCAGCTATGCCTGGGTTCTCCAGTCAGGGCCCTGTGGTGACCTGCTGATGATTAACAAAGTTTCTCCAGGAATGATAGCCCTGATTCATAGCGTGTGCCCACTTTGGTGATGGAAACACTCCCACCGCGGGCAATTTCAAGGAGAAGCCCGCTGTCTGTCGTGTGCAGGTGGGCACTGCTTCCAGCCTGCCGCTCAGACTCTGAATCCTCACGGCATTAAACCAGGGCCCCAGGAAGCCCAGGGAGATAACAGAACAAAAGAGCTTTCTCCTAGATGCTAGGTTTTCCATTTGGCCACACACTGGAATTACCCAGGGAGCTTTAAAAATCGAGACCCAGACTATATCCCAGACCAATTACACCAGCATCCCTGGGGGTGGACCAGGCTGCCGTAGTTTTAAATCCCCAGGTGGTTCCAATGTGAGCCCAAGGTTGTAAACCGGGATGGATCAGCGGTTCTCAAACCTTAGCACACTTCAGAACCCCGAGACTATATCCCAGATGATCCAATTACACCAGCAACCACTGCGGCTTCGGTTCCTGGTGGGAGGGCGGAGGTGGGACAGGCTCTCCTGGTATGATAGGGAGGGGCACAAAGGAGGCCACACCCACCCCAGGCAGATGGCACCATCACCAAATAGGTACAGAGCACATCCCTGTATGGAGACAGCTGAGATGCTGACTCCCCTGCCCAAAGGCCGCACAGATCCGGCTGAAGAAAGGGAGAATCCCGTAGCTGGTGGGCCAAGGGTGCAGAACCGTGAGGTGGGACTCCCAGACCTCTGTGATACTTGCTCCAGAAGACACAACATTAAGCAGCAAATTAAAAAAAAAAAAAAAAATGACTGATTGAAAGAAACACCCAGAAGGAAACAGTTTCACATATCAGTGCCTTTCATGGCACCTTTTTTCCTGCTTTTTGAATATGGGTATTGAATTTTCATTTTATACTGGGTCCCCCAAATTATGGAGCGAGTCCTGTTCCCATATTGACCCATATTTTGATCCTGAGTGTTGGCACAGATTCTGGATTGCCCCTCACTGATTTCAATCAGTACTTGCCCTCTGGTCTGGGCCCTGACCCTCCCCATTAGCAGCTATGCCTGGGTTCTCCAGTCAGGGCCCTGTGGTGACCTGCTGATGATTAACAAAGTTTCTCCAGGAATGATAGCCCTGATTCATAGCGTGTGCCCACTTTGGTGATGGAAACACTCCCACCGCGGGCAATTTCAAGGAGAAGCCCGCTGTCTGTCGTGTGTGCAGGTGGGCACTGCTTCCAGCCTGCCGCTCAGACTCTGAATCCTCACGGCATTAAACCAGGGCCCCAGGAAGCCCAGGGAGATAACAGAACAAAAGAGCTTTCTCCTAGATGCAAGGTTTTCCATTTGGCCACACACTGGAATTACCCAGGGAGCTTTAAAAATGCGTAGACCCAGACTATATCCCAGACCAATTACACCAGCATCCCTGGGGGTGGACCAGGCTGCCGTAGTTTTAAATCCCCAGGTGGTTCCAATGTGAGCCCAAGGTTGTAAACCGGGATGGATCAGCGGTTCTCAAACCTTAGCACACTTCAGAATCCCCTGCCTTGAGCTTCTGATTCTGAGGCCTGGGGTATGGCCCAGGAACTCGCATTTCTAAGCAGTTCCCGGGTGCTGCTGAGGCTGCAGGTCCAGCGACCACACTGTGAGATCTAGCGTTTTAGAAAAACCTGCCTGGCGTCAACCACCTGGGGTTCATCCTGATTAAGAAGGTGCAAGGTATAAAGCTGTTACTTAATTGGAGGCCCTGGAGTTGGGATTTACAGAAAGCCTCCCTCCGGTGAAGAAGCTATTTGTTAAGAAGGAGAGGCAGGAGCCTGGTAGTGAAAGGCGACGGAGCCGTGACAAGACACCTGCTTAATTAAAAATGCATTTGCGGAGAGGGAGGCCAGGTTGATCAGCCAGCCCTAGGTGATCACCTTGAGGGATTTGCCACCAGGTGAGCAGGCAAGCAGAGACTTCTCGACTTCCTTTGAAAGATCTTTCCCCATGTGTGTCAATCTCATATTCACCCTCATCCACTTCTGTGCCAGAGCCCCTTTCTCAGACTGAAACAAGGAGCCTTGCTTGGCAAACGAACTCTGGTTATTAATAATCATATCAACTTTTCGTAAACTTCCAGACTGGAATTCCTGTTGCCTTGTGTCTGGAACATTGTTAAGTGAGCCTGGGGAGGCAAGTATGGGTAAACCCCTGTTTCATGAACAGCGGCTGTCCCACCTATCTAAGCATCATTCTTGAAGGAGTCCACTTTTTTTTTTTTGGCCACTTCTATTGATCTTTTATTTATTTGTTTTCATCCATCTTCCTTCTCTGGCCTGTGTGGGCCTCCCATCACAGTGGCCTTTCTCGTTGCAGAGGACTGGCTCTGGGCGCATGCGCGCTCCAGAGCTCCGGCTCAGTAGTTGGACACATCGGTCCAGCCGCTCTGCGGCACGCGGGATCCTCCCAGGCCAGGGTTCGAAGCGGCGCCCCTTGCACTGCAAGGTGGTGTCCTTACCCACTGGACCATCAGGGGAAGCCCCGGAGTCCACCTTTTCAAAAGGTAATTGGGGACTTCCCTGGCAGTCCAGTGCTTAAGACTCTATGCTTCAATTCCTGGTTAGGGGACTAAGATCCCAAATGCCACGCAGCGTGAACAACAGCAACAACAAAAACGGTAATTGGAACTAAACAGAAATGCACACAAACACTGTGACCCAGGAATTTCACTCTTAGGAATACTGAAGAGAAAGCAGTACACATACACACAGCTGAAAAATATTTTAGGCCATGTGATCTCAGATGATAGTGTTTGGTACCTGGGAACTGAGGGTTGAAAAAGTTAGACAGATTAGCAAAGATTTTTCATCTTTTTTTTTTTTTAAAGTCTTTTACTTTTTTTTTTTTTTTGGAGGGGAGGCGGATGGGGGAGGGAGGGAGCGGGCGGGCCACTTCTATTGGTCTTTCATTTATCTATTTTCATCCGTGTTTGTTCTTTGGCTCCTGTGGGCCTCCCATCGCGGTGGCCTCTGTTGTCGCAGAGCGCCGGCTCTGGGCGCACACACTCCAGAACTCCAGCTCGATGAATGGACACATCAGTCCAGCCGCTCCGCGGCACGTGGGATCTTCCCAGGCCAGGGATCGAAGCGGCGCCCCTTGCACTGCAAGGTGGTGTCCTTACCCACTGGACCACCAGGGAAGCCCCTTCATCTTCTTGAATCAGCCAAGATAAAGAAATGGTTCTCACCAACCCAAACTCCATGGGCCAGCACACTGGGGGTTTGGCCACTACGGCTAGTATGTATTGAATGCTTACCCTGGACCAAGCCTCCACCAAAGGTGTGTGCCCTCCCCTCATAACAGCCTGGAAATGTAGGGACAATTATTATCTTATCTCATGGACAAGGAAGATGAGGTTCAGAGAACTGTAGAAAGAGCTGAGAAGGGAACCCAGCCCTCTGGTCACCAAGGTTGAGCGCGAACCCTCGCATCAAACTTGAGGCTACAGCAGAAGACATCCTGTGTGTTTTACAGACAGCAGTCCTTAAGAAGTGGTCAGACTCTCTTACGCGATGGACCCTTGAGGCATCCACAGGCTGGCAAAGCCTACGGACCCCTTCTCAGAATAATGCTTTAAACGCATGCAATAAAACACCATGGATTGCAAAGTCAGCCAATTATACTGAAAGAGGCAGCCGAATGTTTTGTAATACAGCCTTATATGTGCTTATTTAATGCATTAAATAGCAAAGCCAAATAACTGCTAGAATTTCAAAATAATGATGAGCATAGATGATATTTGGAGCTACCTGCAATAACTGTAATGTGATATGAAAATATCCGTGATTTCTGTTGGTGACAAAGTTACAGTGACTGCCAATCTCATTGCGGTTTCTCTACTACGCCCATTAAAGGCAACACGAGACGTCGGTTAGACGTTTGCAAAAATAAAGATGTCAATTTTTTCCCCATCCAAGTTCGCGGACCTCCTGGTGTCTATCAGTTTAATGCTCCTGCCTTCCAGGAAGCAGCCAAAAGCCCTGGAAGGAGAAGGGGCAGCTGGGTTGGATTGGGATCTGGCTCTATCAGGAGCTCGCTGGGTGGCCTCCAGAATGCACTTCCTCCCTCTCACTCTGGTCCCCTCCTTTGGGGAAGAAAGGAAGTCTTACTTAGGCACTGGCTGTCACTTGTCCCCAAAAGCTTCACAATGGGGGTCCACCCTGTGCTAGGAGGCTGGAAGCCCCGAAGAGGTGCCCCCTCTGCATCCCAAATGCAATCAGGTCTCCCCAGATGAACCTGGGAGTCAACGAAAAACCCCAGATGCACGACCTCCTTCCAGACCAGCTCCCCTCCAGGAGTTTGGTGAGAGCCCCCCTCAAGCCCTTATTGGCGCCAGTCTTGCAATGCAATGATCTGTGGGGGACTCTTGCCTCCCCTCAGACCAGCTGGGAGGACCAGGATGGTTCTCCTCATTTCTCAACACCCTTCATTCCCAAGCGGGAGCATTTGCGGTTCAAAATCCTTTGTTGCACTGATTCTTCACCCAACGGAAACGGGGTTAAATGACCGGCTTCGAGTCAAAGCAGTAAACACCAGGGAATATAAATAATAATGCAAGGGTCAGATCAGGCCCAGGAGGGAGTGATTCATTACCCAACACCCATTTCCAAAAGCAAGCACACAGTGAAAGGCGGGAACAGATGCCGTGTCCAGCAGCTTTAGTCGGGGGAAGGGCCCAAGACCAGCCTTGAAAGCTGGCCAGATGTGGACTGGCCAAGGTCCGTAGGTGCAGATCCAAGGCACCAGGGTACATAGGTTACACAGGTTTCCCCCAGGCCTCAGACCCCGTCGCACAACAGGGTCACCTGGGGGGGTTGTTTTGGTTCATTTTGGCTTGGGGGGGGGGGCGGCTTTTTGTTTTTGTTTTTTTTTTTAAGCCAGTGCTGCCTGGGTCCTAGCCTCAGAGATATGAGTTTAATTTGAGTGAGGTCCACTCCCCTCCCCAGATGATTGGAAAACAGGACCAGGATCGCAGCTGGCAGTGATGCCCCAAAGCAAATTTCAGGAACTCTCTGAAGTCTGACTGCCCACCCCACTTTCAAGGGTATCGGCCAGGATAGACACCTCCTGTTGTGTCGTTTTCCCTTTCACTCAGCAAGGACAGAGCTAAAGCAACTGCAAGCACCCATTTGGTCTAGGGCTTACAGTAGATACAAAAGGGTGTGCATACGTCCAGCCTTACCTGCCAGCGTGCATAAAGAAAATGGCTTGAGGAGCAACGGCAAAATGTCACGAGTCATTCCTCCACCCCACCCCTCAGCTGAGTAGGAGCCAAAGTTCCCCTGGGTATTTCCTGAAAACCCCAGAGGGTCTCCCGGGAGCTCTGCTCTGCTGGGGTCAGGGCGGGGAGGGCAGGGTAGCCTTGGTAGCAAAGGGGGCTGGCTTTCCTGATACCACTACATACAGGACTTCCAGGGCACTTTAGGGGGCCAGGCAAGGCCTCAATGACATGGGGGCTGGGGTGAGTTAGGAGGCTGCCTGTGGGGGGAGAATAGCCCTTTCTCCCACTCCAGCCCCGCCTTGATTACCAATGAGTCATTCCAGTGTTTGTCCCAAGGCCCACACTGTCAACAAATATCTTGAACCTACTATGTGCCAGACACTGAATTAGATGCTGAAAATATAGCAAGAAACCACAAAAACAGCTTTTTTTATTCAAAAACTCTTGGGACTTCCCTGGTGGTACAGCGGTTAAGCATCTACCTGCCAATGCGAGGGACACAGGTTCAGGCCTGGGTTCAGGAAGTCCCACATGCCACAAGGCCATCAGCCCGTGTGCCATAACAACCGAAGCCCTCTCACCCGAGAGCCTGCACTCTGCACCACGAGAAGCCACTGCAGTGAGAAGATGTGCACATCACAACTGTGATGGCCACAACCATGGCCACTCTCCACAACTAGAGAAAGCTCACACGCAGCAACGAAGATCCAGCGCAGCCCAAAAAACAAAGAAAAAAACATTTTTTAAAATGCTTTGTTGCCATGGAGGCTGGCATTTTGGTGAGAGGTCAGAGATAAGATACCCAAGTAGACAAAATACACAAGTAAACTATAGTGTGGTTCAGATGGTAAGACATGCCAAGTGGTACAAGAAACAGGGAGGGTGGGATAGGTGTGTTGCTGGGGTGGGGACAGGGAATACAGCCAAGGAAATCCTTCCTGACAAGCTGGCATTGGCATAAAACCTAAAGGGAGGAAGGGATCAGTCAGCATCACTGGGGAAAAGATTCCCAGAAGAGGGAATAGGCAGTGCAAAGGCCCTGCAGGCAGGAGCCAGCCAGAGCCAGCCTGCTGTGTTCCAGGCAGTGCAGCCAGAGCAGGGACGTCAAGGACAAGAAAGTAGAAGAGGAGGTCAGACGGATGGCAACCTGGGTCATGTAGGCCTCATGGGACATCACCAAGGGACAAGAGAATTTCCCTCGGTGCTGCTCTCACTCTGAGTGAGCTGGGAAACTCTGGATGACTTTGAGCAGAGGATACATGACCTGACAGGGGACCGCTGCTTCTTCACTGAAACTCAGCTACAAGGCTGAAACCGAGACGCCAGCAAGGAGACACAGCAGAGCGAGAATCAGGGCTCAGCCCAGCCTGGTATCTGTAAAAACAGGCTGGGTGGGGGCTCCCCTGGTGGTCCAGTGGGTAAGGACACCGCCTTGCAGTGCAAGAGCCGCCGGTTCGATCCCTGGCCTGGGAAGATCCCACGTGCTGCGGAGTGGCTGGACCGATGTGTCCAACAACCGAGCCGGAGCTCTGGAGCGCATGCGCCCAGAGCCGGCTCTCTGCGACAACAGAGGCCACTGCAATGGAGGCCCACATAGGCCAAAGAACAAAGATGGGTGGAAATAAATAAATGAAAGACCAATAGAAGTGGCCAAAAAAAAAAGGAAAAACAGGCTGGGGTGTTTTGAAAGTGAGGCCAGCAGTGTTTAAAGTAGATGTGGAATAGGAAAGAAAGAAACATGGGACTCAAAGGGTTTGGGCCTTTGAGGTAGAACGAAGGGGTAGCTATTTACTGAACTGGAGGGACAGGTGCTAGGGAGGAGGCTATCAGGCCACACTAGAGGGCCTTTCTCTCATCTCATTGATGATGTCAAGGAAACTGGTAGGTGACTGGGCTTCCAGGCCTTGTTTCTGAGTTTTGAAAACCGAAATCACATCCTGTCCTGGGATGGGGAATAGGCTGCCTACATTTCTCCATCCTCCCAAGCCTTTGCCCTCTCCCCCAACCCCAAACCAGAAAAGCCCCCAGACTCATTGGCTCCTGGAAATACTGAAGACCTTTGTTACCAGAGGTCAGCCAACATGAGGAAAATCTACTTCCCGTGAAACCACTTCACATAGAGATCAACTTTCCCAAGTCCATATGGGAAAAATATTTAAACTGGGACTTGATCTCGAAAGTAACCCTTGAATCCTAAAAATGTTTTATCTTTGATGTAACAAAATGGAGCTTCTAAGTGCAACTGTGCACTCATTCTTAGCTGTGGCAAAGTGCTGACAAGTTTGATTGGGAGTTCAGAGCTTTTCTCTTCTCCCTCCCACCCGCCGACCCCTATGAAATCATCTAGTGGCACAATGGCCTCCAATTCACCCTTGATTTGTACATGCCATCATAAAGAGGGCTGTTTGGCAAAAAAGTTCAAGGCCTCCATTAGTTGGTCCTAGTCTCTCGTGAGTCCGTTCTTCCAAGGGTCCTCTTTTGCAAATTCCCATCATACTCTCTGTGAATAGTCTCTCCAGTTGAGAATCTGACCAACTCAACTGGACCCCAATTAGTGGCTTCTTGTGTGATGAGAGCAATTCTCTAGCATGGTTTCTGTTGACTTCAGGAAATCCAGCAGCTATACTGACTTTGCTTTGTAATTGCACTGCACTGTATGGAGCTGAAGCTGGCATTGTGGAGATGCAGGGACTTGGGAAGGACTTGACTGATCAGCTTGAGTACAGACTGATTTCATGTAGTCCATTCATTACTGACTATTTCTCTAATATGACACCTGGTGCTTTCCTGCCCAATCACACAGCTGCAGTGACCCAGAAAGCAAACACTTGGAGAATGAGGAGCCCCTTCACGTGGCTAAAGCCATTCTAATACTGCACCTGTATCTGGGGACTTCCCTGGCAGGTTGAGTGGTTAGAAGTCTGCACTTACACGGCAGAGAGCACAGGTGGAACTAAGATCCTAAATGCCACGTGGCATGGCCAAAAAGAAAAATTAATTAAAAGACCCGCATTCCAACTACACTAAGGCACCTCCAAGAGTTACCATCTCGGACGCAGAAAAATGCACGGCAGTCTCCCATCCGGCAGCTACAATTCTGCAACCCCAGAGTCTTTTGAAACCACAAGGCTGCATTTTCTCCTTTGTTTTGCTGTGTTTTTCTTCGCAACTCCAGAGGCAGGGTATTACCCGTGCAGCGCTCAGCGCCCACAAAGCCACGTTTATGTAATCATTCCAAAACTCACAACTCCTAAAAACTTTGAGGAATGTTATTAGGCCCTGTAGGCCAGAAGAGCCGTTTCCAGGGTAACAGCAGCTCCACACTAAGGAAGCAAGGACTTTCCTGTCCTGCTCGCCTCGCGGAGGGCAGGCCACTGTGGAGAAACACAGGCCAGGAGCCCGAGCAACACTTCCCCTGGCCCCTGCCCAACAAGCAGCCCCCACGGGGAGGACACGCCACCCGTCCATGCTCGCTCGAAGCTACACCTCCTGCTTCCCATGCCTCTTCCTGTTGTCTTGCCATAAATCTACCCATTCTTGTCCGTCAGCACGTCCCCATTTGTGGTCTGGAAAAGTCGGCAGAGATGTGAGAGGGACTCGGGCTCAGAGTTTGTTTTTCCACCGTGGTGTTTGAGGCCAGTCGCCTGGCTTTTGTTTGGAGCAAGGTGGAAATGAAAACCATGTCTCCACAGGGAAAGAATGCTCTTTCCAGGTGCTTGAGCGACTCCAGGCCCAGAGAGCTTGAATGCGCCCCTTTGACCTTGACGTGAAGATAAAACAGCAGCGTCCTTCTTGCCTGAACAAGACACATTTCCCCCATCTGATAAGGAAACTTGGAAACAAAGAGGGAGGCCCACGCTGAGCAGTGGGAACTGCTGTCCACGTAAAGCTTTCTCCCCTATGGTTGTTGACTTTCAGTGCTGCCAGATCCAGGCCAGCTCTGGCCGGATGGCTGAAAGGGGGTGCATTCAGCTGGGCAATAGGATCCCCCACCCCAGGAGACCCATGACTTCTCGCTGAAGTCCAAGAACAGGGTGATAAAGCTCTTGGGGCCAAGGCAGGTCATGGCCAGCGGCTGTTCTCCCCTTTCCCTCTTTCCCGTCTCACTGCAACCTACCTCTCCTGCCCTCATGGACACCAAATTTGGCCTTGGCCTTGCCTTGGCTTGTAAGTTTCTTGCTCAGGAAAGGTCTGAGCTACAGCTGGAAAAACAGATGCTTCTGCCAATGACACTGAATTTCCCTGATTCATGTGGTGTCAGACTTTCTGATTCCTCCCGGGTATAGAAGAAGCGACTAACAGGGAACCCCTTGGGATTGTGAGCCTTCACCCCTGGGAATGGGAGAGCCCAGAGGACAGAGTGAATTAACAAGAGTGAAGAGTAAGGTTCAAGGGCAGAGCTGAATGGCTCTATTTAAATTCAATAGCGATTTAAGAGCTTTCAGGGTAGGCCCGCTTGAGGGGAGCCCCAGGCAGAGGTGGAAGTGCCCTTGGCCTGTGTGATCAGAGAGAACAATCCACAGAACAGTGAGGTGTACTTACTCCATTTAGAGGATTTTCCGATACAGACTGGAGCCACTCAGAGGCTACCAAGTATCTACTACAGGCTGATTGCGGCAGTGGGCCAGGCATCTTATTGGAATCTGCAGGAGATCCTAGGCTGGTTCAGGAGGACCAGGACAGATCAAACAAGGACCAAGGACTGGAACAAAGTGACATGTTATCTGAGTTTGGGTCCCCTGGTAGCTGCCACTGAAACAAAGACAAGTGGTTGATCTGATAGGAGGCGAGGAGATGAAGGAAGCTGAGGAACAGGTTACGCTATGGACAACTGAGGCTCATGAGGTCCCAGAGTGGAGAGCCAGCACAGAACAATCACTCCAGAATGTTCCATCACAGGGTGAGGGAACTGGAGAGATTAGCTCAGACATCATTGGCTGAGGGCTGCTGCCAGGGAGCGTGAATACCCTGCCAGCTCCTGGTTCTTGGGTGGCTAGAGACAGCCCCCGGGTGTGTCGATCCAATTGCTGGCAGCTGAGAATAGAAATGGTGACCACAGGAACTCCCCTGGCGGTCCAGTGGTTAAGACTCTGAGCTTCCAATGCAGGGGGCGTGGGTTCGATCCCTGATCGGAGAACTAAGATCCTGCATTCCACATGCTGCATACTGCAGCCAAAAAAAAAAAGAGAAATGGTGAGCTCAAGCGGAAGGGCATGAGCTAAGAACAACACATGCTGCACACGTGGTTGAAATGGCTGGGAGCAGGCAGTGGGGAGGAGGCCTGACATGGGCTTGTGATCACAGTAAAGATACTGGGACAAAGGTGGGTTCCCCCAAGAGTCCTTGAAAGACCCTCCAATGTCTCCTATGTGGACTGAGGTGGGTGGGGAAGAGGTGTACCATTTCACATAGATGGAGCAGCATCAACAATGAGAGCCAAGCAAGGCTTGTGTCTAGGGGAGACTGAGAGGTGCCGCTTGGCTGAAGTGCAGAGGCTGGGATGGTCAGGGGAGAGATCTGGGTCATCCCACGGAGAAGGCAAGGCTTTTGTGCCAGTCAGCAGCTCTCTTCCTCATTCACATGCCATGGGGAGCCACTGAAGGTGTTGGAGCAGGGGTGGCTATGTTTGGGGAACATTAACCTGGCCAGAAAGCAAGGGGATAACTCAGAAGAGGAGGGACCACGAGGTGAAAAGTGCCCAACGGAACCATTTGTCAGCCACAGCGGTCATTGTGTGGCCCTGGAGAGGGATGAAGGGGGCTGCCTGGGGCTCTAGCCCCAAAAGAAAGGCCCTGAAAAGAACCGTGTGGGAGTTGCTAAAAGGGGTACCAGCCCCTCAGCTGCCTGGCCTGATTGTTCTTTCTGGCAGAGATGTGGGCCCACTCATTCCTCTCCTCTTTTCTTTCCTCCCCAAAACGCTTTTGGCCTCTGGTTGGCGAAAGCTTTGCTCCGTGAGTTGAAACAGCATCTCACAGCATGGCCGAGCAGTAACAAATGGCGCCTGGTGACTCGCCTGCTGCTGGCTTAAAAAACAATTGATGACTTTTAATCAGCTGAATGAGCATGGGACAAATGACAGCATGGCCTGAATGCGGCCCAGACGTCATCGGCTGACCTCAGTGGGGAGGAGGGAGGTGGCCTTTTGGCAAGCTCGGGAACAAACAGGAGCTGATCCTGGCCCAGGTCCTGGCTTCAAGGGGAGCCCCGCCCACGTCCCAAAACTCCAGCTCCTTTCATAGCTTTTGGGGAGACAGGGAGAACCAGCTGTACATGGTGTCAAAAGACCCAATGCACAAAGCACCAGGGCCCTGGAAGGCTAGGGCTCAAAGCCTCCAGCTGGCCTTTGTAACCTGCCTAGATCAGTTTCCCTCCAGACCTCAGTCTTCCCCTCTGGAAAATGGCAGCGATAAAGACAAGCCCACTTCTGCTGTCAGGTTGCCCCACACACAGGACGGCTTTGGGAGATGGCTGGATCTCTAAAGGACTTATGAGGGGGTCTGTGTCTTCTGCCCCTCCCCCTCCTACCAACATCCACCTCCCACTGACCCACACACCAAACATTTTCTGATAAAGGGGTACAAAGTGAAACAAATGAATCTAAAATGGCAGGACTGGAAATGAAGGTGACTATGGAGTGTTTACCATATGGAAGGCCTCATGCTAAGCGCTTACAGGCATTATCTCCATTTTGCAGGAAATGGACTCTGCAGGGTTAAGGTGTTTGCCCCTAGTCCCACAATAGCAAATAGGCTGTAGTGTGAGGGATCCTACCTACCTGCTTTCAAAGCCTCCCTTTTCCAGCTCACACCTGGTGCAGCAGTCACCTAAGAAAATCAAAGGCCGAGGGACAGAGGGCTCATTGTAGGAACATATCAATTATATCAAGAAGAGCCCAGGCGCTTCCCTGGTGGCCCAGTGGGTAAGGACACTGCCTTACAGTGCGAGGGGTGCCGGTTCGATTCCTGTCCCGGGAAGATCCCACGTGCCGTGGAGCGGCTGGACCGATGTGTCCAACTACCGAGCCGGAGCTCTGGAGCACATGCGCCCAGAGCCGGTGCTCTGCAACAACAGAGGCCACCATGATGGGAGGCCCACACAGGCCAAAGAACAAAGATAAAGAAATGAAAGACCAATAGAAATGGCCAAAAAAAAAAAAGAGCCCAAAGTCTGAGTAGGCACCTGGAAATGACAGTGATGGGCCATAGCTCTGTCAGAAGGACGGGAATGCAAGAGCTTGATGCCATGAATCCTCAATGACCACCAAAAATTAGGTATCAAGAATCTGCTTCCCAGGATTGCCTTTTATTTCCTTTCATTGCAACTGCAGATTTTCTTGATCCCTTCTGTGTCCAGAGGCCCTTCTCAATCTTCCTTACACTCCTCCATACACTCTCCCTCCCTCCTCCACACTTCCTAGGACTTACTGTCCATCTCCGTCACTAGCCCATCACAGAGCCAGTGCCCATGCACAGGAGGGTGAGCCACTGCCCGAGAAGGCCTGTCCCTCTCTATCTTCCCTCCCTCCCTCCCAGGTTTGTGTCAGGTTGCCTGGGATGCGGGCCCCCAGATGGAGACCAGGGTGCAGGAGGTTGCCTGGAGAGCGATCTCAGGAGCGAGGCCTGTGAAGGAGAGAGGGCCACAGGATGGCGCAGAGAAGCTGAACTACCATGCAGCCTTAACAAAGGCCTCGGGTGACCTCCTGGGAAGTTCTGGTGCTGGGATGTCCCTACAGAAATGTCTCAAATTGAGGCAAGCGGGTGAGATCTTGCACCCCAAAGACCAGTCATTGAATACAAGTTGGCCCCCAAGGGAGGGAGGCCTTACCTTGGGTAAGGCAGCTCAGCACCCATCAGCTAAAGGCAATTCCGAGTGGGTAGCAATGCCCTTGAAACCCCCAAGGAGGGGATCTGGGTGGTACACCACCACATCCACCAACCATCCTCACAAAACTCCATCCGTCCTTGCACGAGCAGCACCAGCCTGCCCTCCCCTTGCCAGATG
This sequence comes from Tragulus kanchil, assembly GCA_022376925.1. Taxonomy (NCBI): domain Eukaryota; kingdom Metazoa; phylum Chordata; class Mammalia; order Artiodactyla; family Tragulidae; genus Tragulus; species Tragulus kanchil. The sequence goes on along the minus strand of JAIOJX010000001.1, from coordinate 91,454,512 downwards.
CTAGCTACTCCCTGGGTTCAGTGCCGATCACCCTGCTCCACTCAAGTTGGATAACGCCTTATTCTTTGTGTCTGTGCTGCAGGAAGCAGGGATCGCCTTCACTTCCCAGGGACCCCCTGAGCCCAAAGCACCTTTAAGTGGGGAGTAGATGGATATGTCATGGGAGATGCCAGCAGATTCATGGAAATGTTCCAGCCTCCACGATTTCCACTCTGTCAGGACCCCCGTGTAGTCATGGCCATCACAGGCAGGCACAGAGAAAGCCGGCTCCCACAGCCAACCTGGCAACCTCTCTTGGGCTCGGGCCAGGAAAGTCCTGTCCTTGTTTCCTTCCCTGTCCAGCGTTCTGCTGCAGGTCCACTTCCTAGCTAAGAGGACCAAGAGCATTTAGAGACCTTGGTGCCAGGGAAAGCCCGGTACCATTGCCAACCGCGCTACATCGCCGTTCTTCTGAAGGAAATTACTATTGATCCCACAGCTCTCCTCCCCATGCTGTTTGCCGGGGACAGCCAAGGATTCCCGTGCCAGCTGGGCTCCCACACGGCTCCACTGTTCCTGCACCAGATGGCCAGACCAACACCCTCTGGCTGCCGCACGCCCCCGGGAGACGAAGCTCTGACGTCTATCCGCCTGGCTTTTCATGCACGGAGGGCGACGGGGTCAGAGATTACAGGGCCGATCGCATTACAATAAAAATCTCTGCAAAATGAAAAGATCTCCAAATCTCATCTGTTATCAATGGAACCAACGCATCAACTTTTTCTGTAGCCCTGACTTTCACTGCTCATTCAACAGATCCCGGTTGAAGGCTTACTCCGCCAGAAGGGCGGCAGCGGCCAACAAGACAACCCCTACCCTCAAGGAAGCTACAGTCTCACGGCATATAGGGAGGGGGCTACATCATTTATTGTTCAAGCCAGGACACTTCTGAGACTATTAAAGGTGTGCAATTAATAGTTAGACGAAGGTTTCAGGCTTAAGCCAGGACTTGAGTTGGGTAAACGAGGACCCTCGGTCACCCTAGGTATAGAGCCAACATGACCGAAGTGGGGGAGTTGACAGTGGGGGTGTGGTTGTGTTAGGTTGTGCCACAAGGTGGCGCAATTGAAGTACTCGTAGCTTTTCTTTGTTTTTGTTTTCTATTGATGAAAATTAATTTTTCTTCCATTGCCACAGAGCAAATAGAAGCCTTCCATGGTGTGCTGGAGCTGGATAGTACCGGTTTGTGAGAGCTGATCATTAAATTTTCATTTGATGTAAACATGGGAGATGCCAGCAGATTCATGGAAATGTTCCAGCCTCCACGATTTCCACTCTGTCAGGACCCCCGTGTAGTCATGGCCATCACAGGCAGGCACAGAGAAAGCCGGCTCCCACAGCCAACCTGGCAACCTCTCTTGGGCTCGGGCCAGGAAAGTCCTGTCCTTGTTTCCTTCCCTGTCCAGCGTTCTGCTGCAGGTCCACTTCCTAGCTAAGAGGACCAAGAGCATTTAGAGACCTTGGTGCCAGGGAAAGCCCGGTACCATTGCCAACCGCGCTACATCGCCGTTCTTCTGAAGGAAATTACTATTGATCCCACAGCTCTCCTCCCCATGCTGTTTGCCGGGGACAGCCAAGGATTCCCGTGCCAGCTGGGCTCCCACACGGCTCCACTGTTCCTGCACCAGATGGCCAGACCAACACCCTCTGGCTGCCGCACGCCCCCGGGAGACGAAGCTCTGACGTCTATCCGCCTGGCTTTTCATGCACGGAGGGCGACGGGGTCAGAGATTACAGGGCCGATCGCATTACAATAAAAATCTCTGCAAAATGAAAAGATCTCCAAATCTCATCTGTTATCAATGGAACCAACGCATCAACTTTTTCTGTAGCCCTGACTTTCACTGCTCATTCAACAGATCCCGGTTGAAGGCTTACTCCGCCAGAAGGGCGGCAGCGGCCAACAAGACAACCCCTACCCTCAAGGAAGCTACAGTCTCACGGCATATAGGGAGGGGGCTACATCATTTATTGTTCAAGCCAGGACACTTCTGAGACTATTAAAGGTGTGCAATTAATAGTTAGACGAAGGTTTCAGGCTTAAGCCAGGACTTGAGTTGGGTAAACGAGGACCCTCGGTCACCCTAGGTATAGAGCCAACATGACCGAAGTGGGGGAGTTGACAGTGGGGGTGTGGTTGTGTTAGGTTGTGCCACAAGGTGGCGCAATTGAAGTACTCGTAGCTTTTCTTTGTTTTTGTTTTCTATTGATGAAAATTAATTTTTCTTCCATTGCCACAGAGCAAATAGAAGCCTTCCATGGTGTGCTGGAGCTGGATAGTACCGGTTTGTGAGAGCTGATCATTAAATTTTCAGGAGTTTTGTAAGCCAATCGTTAAACACAACCCCCAGTACAAATGAAATTAAAATCACTAAAATTAAATTACAATTAAAATAATTAAACACTGAACGCTGAATAAACCATATTAAAAACAAAGGTGATAAACACGCAACTTTCACGCCTTCCTGATGACTTGGCTGCCGTTTCTATTATGTGTTTCTGAGATTAGCTAATCTGTCGTATCTGTGTGGTGGAAATGCTACTTAGAGCTCCCCAGCTCCACAGTCAGAGTCAGCGCCTGAGTAACTTCAGCCGGGCTGGGGTTGGAGTATTTACATCACAGAAATCAACAGATGCTACAGATCAGGAAGGGAGGTGGGTGGGGCAGACAGTTGTTAAGCATTTACCAACACACTGCTGGAACTAGCATTTAAGTTCATAGTTTATGTGGCCAATTTTCATGTACTTTGGACAGTTTTATCACATTCCCCCCAAATGATGATGTCCTCCCACTCCCTCGAAAAACAGTGTTGGGAGAGGAAGGGCTCGCATTCCTCCCATAACCTCATCTAGACACACAGGAGTGCAGGCCCCACACTGATGCTAAATGCCACGACAGGGGTGATTCAGGTGGTCCACGATCAGACTCTAGACTGCTATGGAAAGCTTACCCCCAGCTAAATAACACCAAGCATGTGTGCGTGTGTGTGCGTGTGTGTGTGTGTGTGTGTGTTAGTCGCTCAGTCATGTCCGACTCTGTGATCCCATGGATGGTAGCCCGCCAGGCCCCTCTACCCATAGAATTCTCTAGGTTGCCATTTCCTCCTGCAGGGGGTCTTCCCGGCCCAGGGAACAAACCTCTATCGCAGGCAGATTTTTCACCAACTGAGCCACTAGGGAACCGGACTATAAATACTTGCATATTCAAAGACCAAAGGAACTCAAGTTATCTTGTCTGTGATTGGTGAGATGACCTTGAGACCACGCACACCACGCTCAGCGTGCCAGTTGAAGTACTCGTAGCTTTTCTTTGTTTTTGTTTCTATTGATGAAAATTAATTTTTCTTCCATTGCCACAGAGCAAATAGAAGCCTTCCATGGTGTGCTGGAGCTGGATAGTACCGGTTTGTGAGAGCTGATCATTAAATTTTCAGGAGTTTTGTAAGCCAATCGTTAAACACAACCCCCAGTACAAATGAAATTAAAATCACTAAAATTAAATTACAATTAAAATAATTAAACACTGAACGCTGAATAAACCATATTAAAAACAAAGGTGATAAACACGCAACTTTCACGCCTTCCTGATGACTTGGCTGCCGTTTCTATTATGTGTTTCTGAGATTAGCTAATCTGTCGTATCTGTGTGGTGGAAATGCTACTTAGAGCTCCCCAGCTCCACAGTCAGAGTCAGCGCCTGAGTAACTTCAGCCGGGCTGGGGTTGGAGTATTTACATCACAGAAATCAACAGATGCTACAGATCAGGAAGGGAGGTGGGTGGGGCAGACAGTTGTTAAGCATTTACCAACACACTGCTGGAACTAGCATTTAAGTTCATAGTTTATGTGGCCAATTTTCATGTACTTTGGACAGTTTTATCACATTCCCCCCAAATGATGATGTCCTCCCACTCCCTCGAAAAACAGTGTTGGGAGAGGAAGGGCTCGCATTCCTCCCATAACCTCATCTAGACACACAGGAGTGCAGGCCCCACACTGATGCTAAATGCCACGACAGGGGTGATTCAGGTGGTCCACGATCAGACTCTAGACTGCTATGGAAAGCTTACCCCCAGCTAAATAACACCAAGCATGTGTGCGTGTGTGTGCGTGTGTGTGCGTGTGTGTGTGTGTGTGTTAGTCGCTCAGTCATGTCCGACTCTGTGATCCCATGGATGGTAGCCCGCCAGGCCCCTCTACCCATAGAATTCTCTAGGTTGCCATTTCCTCCTGCAGGGGGTCTTCCCGGCCCAGGGAACAAACCTCTATCGCAGGCAGATTTTTCACCAACTGAGCCACTAGGGAACCGGACTATAAATACTTGCATATTCAAAGACCAAAGGAACTCAAGTTATCTTGTCTGTGATTGGTGAGATGACCTTGAGACCACGCACACCACAGCTCTAGCTGTCTGCCAGCAGGAATGCATGGCACACTCTACTAGAGGGTTGATTGGCAAGAGTTTAGTGAAGGGGCTATTTACAGAGGTGTGGGTAGATTACAAAAACCACAAGGAATAGGAAAGTGCCCTGGGACTAGCAACAGTGGGAAGCTGCTACCAGGCCTTGAGCTAAGGGGCGTGGGGTGGGGCTGTCAGCAGGACAGGAGAGAGCCATCGGTGAAGGCTGCTGTGGGCATGGCAATGTAGCCCCCACCAAACTGCAGCCCAACCAGGGAAATAAATACTCCACCTCTTGATTCTTCCTACCAGCCAGGTTGCCCCTTGATGCATCTCATCAGCCAAGCCTTCACTCAAGCCAGGGTCAGCGGCCAAGCCCACCCAAGTGATCTAGACCACAGGGAGATCCGGGAGGAAGAAACGGACCTTCCCAACCAATACGGCGCTGCCAGCGATGGAAAAACAGACATAGAGAACAGATGTATGGACACTGGGGGGAGGGAAGAGTGGGTGAGAGGTATGGCAAGGGTAACATGGAGCCCTATACTATCATATGTACAAGAGATAACTATTGTCAGTGCGCTGTGGGACTCGGGGATCTTACATGGGGACTATGTACCCTGGAGGGGTGGGATGGGGGGAACTGGGAGGGGGGGCACAAGAGGGAGGGGTCAGGGATATACTTATGACTAATCTGGGATTATACATATCTGTAAACAACAAAACTCTGTAAAAGCACAAAAGGAAATTAAATATATATATATATATATATATATATATATATATATCTGGCGCTGCCCTCACCAGCCTGCAGGCCCCTTAAAAGGGCGTGCCAGAGACCACTCATCTGTGTGAGGCCTGGCCCAGCAGAACGGCAGACTGGCCATGGCCAGGCAGACCTATACCAAGGAGCCAGAGAAGCACTGTCCGAGACCATCCACTTGATCCACACATAACATATGACCATATCTCAACTACACGTATCCCTATAATTAAGCCCCGGCACGGATGCGGATTTTACCTTGACGCTAATAAAACTTAATCTTCAGGCCACAGGATGGGGATTCTATTCCTGCCACCCCCATCTGGAGGAGAAAGAGAAGTGAACCATAAAGAAGGCTGAGAGCCAAAGAATGGACGCTTGCAAACTGTAATGTTGGAGAAGACTCCTGAGAGTCCCTTGGACTGCAAGGAGATCAAACCAGTCAGTCCTAAAGGAAATCAACCCTCAATATTCATTCGAAGGACTGATGCTGAAGCTGAAGCTCTAATATTGTGGCCACCTGATGCAAAGAGACAATTCATTGGAGAAGACCCTGATACTGGGAGAAAGAGAAGGCAAAAGGAGAAGGGGACGACAGAGGGCGAGATGGTTGGATGGCATCACCGACTCAACGAACAGGAGTTTGGGCAAGCTCCAGGCATGGAAGCCTGGCTTGCTGCAGTCCACAGGGTCGAAAAGAATTGGACACGACTTAGTGACTGAACAACATCTAGGAGAGAAGCCCACGGCCCTCCGAGGCCCCAGCTGCTCTCAGAGGACCCTTTACCAATCTCTCCCTTCTCCTCCGGTTCAGAGAGAGGGTTAACAGATATGAGGGGGTAGGCGGAGGCCTTTTGTGGCCAAACACTCTGGAAAAGATTGGCGTTTCCCCCGCCCCGAAGATCCACAATGTACCTTAGCATAGTAAAGGCGCCAGATAAAGACGACGTTTGGCTTTGTTTACCGTGGGGGTTGCCTGTACTTCTGGAGCTTAAGCTGAAAGCGAAAGGAAGGGTAGGAGGTAGATAAGAATGTTTGAGGCAGAGGGCACGGCCCAAGCGAAGGCCCCGGACAAACCCGGAGAAGTGGATGAAGTTGAGCGCGGCTGGAGGAGCAGGCCTTTGATCCAGAGGGCCCCGGGCGACAATGTGCTCAGAGCTAACGCGCCGCAATCCGAGGCAGCTTGCCCAGCTCTCCGCAGGCCTGGCCGGCTGCCGCCTTGCATCCTTCCATCTGTAGCTGACGGCTGAGGGAGCCGCAGGAGTGGATGTGGACCTCGGGGTAAAGAGGTCCACTTGGAGGTTCTCCCCCATGGCCTCTGGCTCTCTTCACCCCAGACCAGGGGAGAACCACAGTGCCCGGGGGTCCAGCCGACAACCCTGTTGGCCTCTCAGAGGAGATGCGCATTTCCAGCTGGTTTCCCAGGAGGCTTTGGAGATACCCCTTGACACCTCCCCTGCCCCTGGTATGGCCAAACACCACCGCCCCCTATGACCAAAGGTACTGTCCCCAAACTCTTGGCCATGGGGCTGCAAACTAGCACCACCAAGTCTGACTCCGGGGAGAAAACCAGAACATTGGGTGCTGGCACCAGTCTCGCGAGACTTCATAGTTATCAGGGAGGGCAGATGTGACTGTTCACAGGTGTATCCTCTATAGAAAGCTGGGGGTGGGGGTGGGGAATGGACACAGGTGCTGGGAACGGCTGGCAGGACAGGAGAGATGTCCACAAAGCATCTCTCTCTGCCACTCTCCTAGCTGAGGGCCTATCCTTTCTCCTCGGTGAATAGCAACTGTGGACTGCATCACTCAGACCAGAGAGCTCTTTCCGGCCTCAAATTACCACCCTCCTTATGTCGAGTATAACACATTCTCCAGAGCTAATAACCGCCCCCTCCCCTCCAGGTCTTTAAAAATAAAAAAAAGTCCTCCACTTCATCTGTCTTGGGGCTGCTGACTGCCTTTCCTGGAGCAGGCAGAGAGTTCTTTTGTTTTCCAATGATGCTTTTTCTCCTTGATTCCCTTGCTTTCAATCTGATTTTGCTTTGAGTCTCTAAAGAGCAGAGCTGCCCAGAGAGTCCTGCTCACTCTGGCGTCAGAGAAGCCAGTCAGGGGAGCCTCTGATTCAAGGCACAGATTTGGAGAGTTGGCATTCAACTCTCAGGTGCACACTCGAAGTGGCCATTCAGAAACAGTCCTGGGCCTCAGCGTGCAGTCTGGCCTGAGGACTGACTTTCCAAGAGCAGCTGGGCAAGCTGGTGGGGAGAGCAGCAGGGCCCCTGGGCAGAGATGAGTCCGACCATCCCCAGGAGCACGGGAAGGACGCGTACAAGTCACAAGCACCATGACCGCCCAAGTGCGGCAGTGGGCCACCTCGCCTTAGAGACACATGGGAGAGCATCTGGTGCCTACAACATTATGCGACAGGGGCACAGGAATGGCTGAGGCCTCGGAACTCCACCCTTGACGCTAGGTGACCCTGCGCACACAAGGGTACAACCTGAACTGCTGGAGAGCGCAGGAATCCGAGTGCTGGTCTCCGTGGCTGTCTGGGTCCTCCAGGTAACAGACACCAAATGGAATCCGAGGCTCAGATGTACAAGCAGCAATGTGCCAGAAGGGTTAAAGGGGAGGGCGCAGGAGTAGGTGGGAGAGCCTGCAGGCCAAGACCCAGATCTGATCTCTGGGATCAGAGAAAGGTGGGGAAAGGAAGGAAGACGGGGCAGGAAGAGCCTCAGACACAGCGCAGCTCTGAGAGAGTCTCAACTAGGCTGACAGGGCGCCCCAGAGCAAAGACTGCCTGTCCCATGTCGCGCATGATGGCCTAGCTCTGGTGCCCCCCACCTGCTGTCACTGGGTGGGGCAGACTAGGGAGCCTGTGGCCTCGGCTGCTGTGAATGCTTGGGGTTCTCAGCTAAGAGCACCCCTTCCAAAACTTCGTCCACCGAGGGGAAGCCTGGACAGTGGCCTCCCATGGCTGCCACCGTGCTCTTGTGCCAAGGCGAGAGGGAGGCTGTGTCAGGGACGGTACGGGGTTATAGCACTGGCTCTAAGCCTGGTCTCCTGACCTCGGACAAACTTCCACCCCGTTTCGTCTGTGTGTGGCTGAAGAGCATCAGCCGTCACCTCATCTGTCCTGTGTCTATGGGTGGCAGAACACCTTTGGATTCTGGTTATTTTCATCTTTGAGCTCCTGAAGGTAGACAGGGAGTCAGAAAGGATTCGAGGACTGAGGGGGCCTCTACCTCTAGAGGTAAATGCCTTCAGGTTGGAAAAGGTCCGAGTCATATTTGCAAATCCAGAAGGGAGACGGGGTGGATGGAGACCCCTCAGCTACCCATTGATCAGATTATTCCTCAAAGGGGTACAAAGAAAGCACCTCCTCCTCTGAGTCGGGGATGACTACGTGCCCAAGAGAGGCTCAGGACCAGAGAGGCTAGAGCAGGATGATCTTGCGGCCCATCCCCGAGATAGCGAGATGGGGGGTTCAGAAGTTCCCTAAAATAGAGTGCAATCCAAACGACCCTCCACACATACACTCCTCCTGCACCACCAATTCACAAATACATGCACGCACACACGCACGCCCAAAACACACACACAGGCAGAGCCATCTTTGGCATCATGAATAATTTATCTTTGTAGAACCCTGTACAGTTTACAAATATTAAAGCATTATCTCATTGTTTTAATCACAACAACCACAGTGGAGCAGCCTCATTCTTTCTGATAATGAAGTTAGGCTCAGAGATAAGATCTGAGCAAGGTGAAATGGCTCAGCAGGTGGTTCTTAACCTTTGGGGGTAACCTCAGATCCCTTTAAGAACCCGTTCCTCAGAAAGAAAAAAAAAATGCTTACCAACTCAAAATTTCACCCAGGTTTTCAGGAGCATTACAGTTCCCTCCTGCAAACCTTCCAAAACTGGGGTTGATACCCCACCCACCCCTAGTGGTAGGAGGCTAAAGTTTTGACCCGCTGGGGCTGAGGTCCATGTGGCAGCCCCTAGATGCAATCCTGAAAGGAATGTGTGTGCTACCGCAGCAAGATGTGGAAATCTCCCAGCTGGGATGGGCAAGGAAGGGTTAAGGGGGGGTGGGGTTTGGTTTTTCACCTCTGAAGACTCTGTTCTGGGTCATTAAGAACACACAAGGCCTAGCGAGCATTCCATTCCCCGGGCCTGCCTCCAGCGCACAGCTCTACTTCCCAACAAGATAAGTCCTGTGCAGAAGACCAGCCTGCTTCCCAGAGGGCCAGATGGGAACCCGCCCCAGATAAGGGCCCTCCAGTGCCAGCCATACGGGGCCTTCCTGCTGCAAGAATGGCCAACCCGGAGGCTGCATGTCTTGCAGGCTAAGGAGGGGGAAGCGTTTCTGCTGTTCACTCCCCAGTCGTGTTGGACTCTTTGAGACCCCATTGACTGCAGCACGACAGGCCTCCCTGTCCCTCACCGTCTGAGCGTTGCTGAGGGACCCCCTAAGACAATGCCGGTCTAGGCTGCTCTGGAGGAGGAGCCCTCCCCCGGGTCCAGCACGGAACAGGGCCAAAGCAGGGCTGCCCCAGGTTGTGAAGAGGGGGTCCTCGGCACTGTGTGCCCAGTTTGGGGGGCTGGGCGGGTTCCAGCGACACCTCAACCACCTCCTGCTGGGCTCACAGACCACTTACCCATCCCACATCCCACCCGAGCCTTGGAGCCTCCCTACCCCCCCATCCACCACCCAGGTGGTACCTGGGCCCGCGCAGGTAAGGAGAAAGGCCTGTGGAAAACACCATTACAGATAAGTAACAGCCCCTTTCAGGTTTAATGACACGTTGCATCCATCCTAAAGCTCTCAAAAAAAAAAGAAAAAAAAAAAGCCCTCTCGGGGGACAGCGCCTCGTGCCTGTAAGCAGGAACGACAGGCCGGGGCGCGCGCGGGGGTAGGGCGCACTGCGTGGCGCGGGTGTGTAAATTAACTGGGGGCCGCGGAGTAAATACATTACACAAGGTATTTATTATGCGTCCGGACCTTGGAGGGGTTCTCTGGCTCCCGGACGTGGTAAATCTTGTCCTGAGCGCCGCAGGCCGCGTGGTCGAGGCCGATGGCTAGCCGGTCGGGGCCCGGGGGGTTCCAGGGGGAGCGAGGATGAGGGGGATGGCTTTGGGTCCTGCGTCCGAGAGCCCCCGGGCAGGCCCCTCTTCGCGGCTGGAGGTGGGGGGAAGGGCAGACGTGGCCCCGGGCGCCGATCGGGCGGCGGGGTGGGAACGGGCGACGCGCCCGGCCCCTTAGCATTCCGCCGGCGCGCCCGCCATCGCCGCGTGCGCCCCCGCGCCCCGCTGTAATTACCCCGATTACCAAATGAATCTCGCGCTTTTGTGCTCGCCGGGCGGTGGGTGCGGGGAGGCAGTTCTAATAGTTGTCATTAGGGCCGGGGGAGGCGGGGCGCCGGGGGCTGGGGGTGGGGAGCGCGGGGATGGGGGGAGGCCCGCCGTTCCCTCGCTCGCTCGCTCGCTCGCAGGCGGTCCCGGGCGGCGCGCAGGCCGCTGCTGGCTGCTGAGTAATGATTTTTTTTCTAATTGGAGGCGAACAGCGGCCCTAATGGATGGAGCCGCTCTCGGCGCGCTCGCTGCGCCCGCCCCTCGATCAATACTGCTCGCAGCGACCGCCTGGCCGAGCTCCCCCGCCCTTTGTGGTCGGAGATGCCGCGGGGGCCCCCAATCTCCCCATTGCATCGCGCCCCCCACGCAGCGTCTGCCCCGCCCGGGGCGTCCTCCACCTCCCCGGGCGCCCTCCCGCCCCTCCCGGACTCTGCATCCGTTCCTGTCCTCACATCGCCAGCAGCCTAGTCCCGGTGGCTTTCCAGCCAGGGCAGGTTCTCGGGGAGGCGCAAAGATGTAGGGGGAGGACAGACCCTGGATTGCCCCCCCACCTGCGACCACGCTTCCGCTGAGCTTCCCAGGCCCAGAGGAGAGCCAGGCACGGGCAGCCCCTCTGATGGTTTGCATCCGCTGGTCCTGGAAGGGTTTGCTGAGTCCAATTAAACCCCACGTTCTTTTCTCCCTGAGCCCTTTCCAGCTCAAACCCGCTCCTCCTCAGCCCCTTCAGGTTTTTGTATTAAGAGAACCATGGCGGCTAGACGCACCCCAGGGTTCCGTTCTCCAAAAGGCCCCCGGTCTATTTAGCTCCGAAACTGGTGGACACAGGGGAGCGTTCTCTGGAGTGCGCAGGGTTAAATGCGCCCCCCAATTTTGCCGTCCCGGTTCCTGCACTCTTTCTAACTAGCTGGTGGCCGCGGGCAAAGATTCAGCGCCTAGGTGCCTGGGATGTGTGTGTGCTCAAGTCACATCCCACTCTTTGCGACCCCATAAACTGCAGCAGGCCAGGCTCCTCTGTCCACGGAGTTGTCCAGGCAAGAATACTGGAGTGTGGGCTTCCCCTGGTGGTCCAGTGGGTAAGGACACCGCCTTGCAGTGCAAGGGGCGCCGGTTCGATCCCTGGCCTGGGAAGTTCCCAGTGCAGCGGAGCGGCTGGACCGATGTGTCCAATTGCCGAGCCGGAGCTCTGGAGCGCATGCGCCCAGAGCCGCCGCTCTGCGACGACAGAGGCCACGGCGATGGGAGGCCCACAGGAGCCAAAGAACAAAGACGGATGAAAATGGAGAGATGAAAAGACCAATAGAAGTGGCCCGCCCATCCCCCTCCCTCCCCACCCCACCCCCAAAAAAGATAAGATAAAATTAAAAAAAAAAAAAAGAATACTGGAGTGGGTTACCATGCCCTCTTCAAAGGGATCTTCCTCACCCAGAGATCCAACCAGTGTCTCTTGCATCTCCTGCACTGACAGGCAGATTCTTTACTACTAGCCACCTGGGAAGCCCACCTGGGATACAGCATTGTAAGGAATGGCGAGACCCTCCTGCTCCTCCCTGTAACTTGTAGACCCTCTATCTTCTGTAGAAAATCTGAAAATCCAGTCTCCTGGGAGGCCCTGGCTGATCCAGCCTCTACCCTCCTTCCATTCTGCTCTTTCCATTGCTCACCATCATTCACGCTTAGTATCACCTGCTATAGTAAGCTCTTGTTTATTATCAGTTTTCCCCACTACCATGTAATCCCCATAAAGACTGGGAATTTGTCCATCTTGCATCTCCAGCACCTGAAACTGAGCCTGGAATGAAGGAAGTTCTCAATAAATATTAGTTGTATGAATGAACTGAAGGAATTTGAAGCCACGGCTAGACGCACCCCAGGGTTCCGTTCTCCAAAAGGCCCCCGGTCTATTTAGCTCCGAAACTGGTGGACACAGGGGAGCGTTCTCTGGAGTGCGCAGGGTTAAATGCGCCCCCCAATTTTGCCGTCCCGGTTCCTGCACTCTTTCTAACTAGCTGGTGGCGGGCAAAGATTCAGCGCCTAGGTGCCTGGGATGTGTGTGTGCTCAAGTCACATCCCACTCTTTGCGACCCCATAAACTGCAGCAGGCCAGGCTCCTCTGTCCACGGAGTTGTCCAGGCAAGAATACTGGAGTGTGGGCTTCCCCTGGTGGTCCAGTGGGTAAGGACACCGCCTTGCAGTGCAAGGGGCGCCGGTTCGATCCCTGGCCTGGGAAGTTCCCAGTGCAGCGGAGCGGCTGGACCGATGTGTCCAATTGCCGAGCCGGAGCTCTGGAGCGCATGCGCCCAGAGCCGCCGCTCTGCGACGACAGAGGCCACGGCGATGGGAGGCCCACAGGAGCCAAAGAACAAAGACGGATGAAAATGGAGAGATGAAAAGACCAATAGAAGTGGCCCGCCCATCCCCCTCCCTCCCCACCCCACCCCCAAAAAAGATAAGATAAAATTAAAAAAAAAAAAAAGAATACTGGAGTGGGTTACCATGCCCTCTTCAAAGGGATCTTCCTCACCCAGAGATCCAACCAGTGTCTCTTGCATCTCCTGCACTGACAGGCAGATTCTTTACTACTAGCCACCTGGGAAGCCCACCTGGGATACAGCATTGTAAGGAATGGCGAGACCCTCCTGCTCCTCCCTGTAACTTGTAGACCCTCTATCTTCTGTAGAAAATCTGAAAATCCAGTCTCCTGGGAGGCCCTGGCTGATCCAGCCTCTACCCTCCTTCCATTCTGCTCTTTCCATTGCTCACCATCATTCACGCTTAGTATCACCTGCTATAGTAAGCTCTTGTTTATTATCAGTTTTCCCCACTACCATGTAATCCCCATAAAGACTGGGAATTTGTCCATCTTGCATCTCCAGCACCTGAAACTGAGCCTGGAATGAAGGAAGTTCTCAATAAATATTAGTTGTATGAATGAACTGAAGGAATTTGAAGTTGGCCCAACTTCTGCATCTCCTCTCCCGGAAGCAGGTAAGACCTTGGCTTGTCACTCCTTGGGCTCTGTGGCATATTGTATTTTCCAGAAAAGTGGTGACAGCAATCTTTTTGGTCTAACGTGCCCTTCTAGAACCTTGCCACTAACTAGCTCTCTTTCAGGGGAGGAGCCTTCCTCCACTTGAACCAGGTCTGGCTTTTATGACTACACCTCCTTGAATAGAATGCGGCCCATGTGATAGTGCAGACTTCCTAGTCTAGCTCATAGAAGGTGATATGGCATCCATCTGACTCTCTCTCCTGGGACGGTCATCCTTGGAATCCAGCCACCACGTTGTAAGGAAGCCCGGGCCACATGAAGAGGCCGAGGTAGGTGTTCCAGCCAACAGCCTGATGTTCCTGCTAATGTCCCAGCTGACAGCCAGCACCAACCACCAGTGAAGGGTGAGCCTTCACATGATGCCTTTGATCCACCCTAGTCAAGGCCAGGTGGCATGACCCTTTAAGCTACCCAGCTGACACTGAGTGGAGCAGACAAGCTGTCTCGGCCAAGCACTGCCTAAGCAGATTCATGAGCAAACTAAATGTTGATGTTGTCAGTCACTGAATTTGGGGATAGTTTGCTACCCAGCATTATTAAAGAGACAGCTGGATCTCCCACTCAAGTGACGTGTCTTCAGCCCCCTCCTTCCTGGGCACACCGTGGACCTGCCTGCCACAGTACAAAAGCCACCCTTCTTTGATGTGCTCAGCTTTGGTGCTCCTGCCCTGTAACTTGTAGACCCTCTATCTTCTGTAGAAAATCTGAAAATCCAGTCTCCTGGGAGGCCCTGGCTGATCCAGCCTCTACCCTCCTTCCATTCTGCTCTTTCCATTGCTCACCATCATTCACGCTTAGTATCACCTGCTATAGTAAGCTCTTGTTTATTATCAGTTTTCCCCACTACCATGTAATCCCCATAAAGACTGGGAATTTGTCCATCTTGCATCTCCAGCACCTGAAACTGAGCCTGGAATGAAGGAAGTTCTCAATAAATATTAGTTGTATGAATGAACTGAAGGAATTTGAAGTTGGCCCAACTTCTGCATCTCCTCTCCCGGAAGCAGGTAAGACCTTGGCTTGTCACTCCTTGGGCTCTGTGGCATATTGTATTTTCCAGAAAAGTGGTGACAGCAATCTTTTTGGTCTAACGTGCCCTTCTAGAACCTTGCCACTAACTAGCTCTCTTTCAGGGGAGGAGCCTTCCTCCACTTGAACCAGGTCTGGCTTTTATGACTACACCTCCTTGAATAGAATGCGGCCCATGTGATAGTGCAGACTTCCTAGTCTAGCTCATAGAAGGTGATATGGCATCCATCTGACTCTCTCTCCTGGGACGGTCATCCTTGGAATCCAGCCACCACGTTGTAAGGAAGCCCGGGCCACATGAAGAGGCCGAGGTAGGTGTTCCAGCCAACAGCCTGATGTTCCTGCTAATGTCCCAGCTGACAGCCAGCACCAACCACCAGTGAAGGGTGAGCCTTCACATGATGCCTTTGATCCACCCTAGTCAAGGCCAGGTGGCATGACCCTTTAAGCTACCCAGCTGACACTGAGTGGAGCAGACAAGCTGTCTCGGCCAAGCACTGCCTAAGCAGATTCATGAGCAAACTAAATGTTGATGTTGTCAGTCACTGAATTTGGGGATAGTTTGCTACCCAGCATTATTAAAGAGACAGCTGGATCTCCCACTCAAGTGACGTGTCTTCAGCCCCCTCCTTCCTGGGCACACCGTGGACCTGCCTGCCACAGTACAAAAAGCCACCCTTCTTTGATGTGCTCAGCTCTGGGATCCATCTGTTCAGCCCACCACTACTTTTGAGGGTCCTCAGTTCCCCTAGCCCATTGCCACAGTTGCCTAGATGCACCTCAGCCCACTATGAGCCCAAGCTGGCCCTTCTCTGGGCCAGCTCCCAGGAGGTGGCCCAGCTCGACGGACAAAACATCACCCTGCCTTGCTGATCTGCACCACCGCACCTCCAAATCCTGTAACGTCCTCCTAAACAGCCCTCTCCCCACCTCCACACACCTACCCCTCACTGTCCACTCAGCTCCAACTTCACAGAGACCACGGGACTCACAGATCAGACTCCAGCCCCCACCCCAGCATCTCACCACCACGAGTCTGTCCACATCACCGTCCATCTGTGCTCCAGTGTCAAGAGAAGGGCATCCTTTCACGCATCGCATGGCCAATCCCGTTCTCGCACTCTGAGTCCCGGGAGTTCCAACTCCAGAGCGGAGGTCTACGGTAGAACTTTTTCGCAATGATGAAATTGTCCTATGCTTTCCTAGCCACTACCCACATATGGCTCTTGAGCACTTAAAATGTGGCTAATGTGACCAAAGAACTGGAGAGTTTCATTTTCATTAATTGAGATCATTGAGCGTGGTTAGTAGCTCCTGTTTCGTACAGTGCAACTCTAGACATTAATCGCCAGCCTCACCCTCCCCACTGGCAATGAACGTGTCCTTCTCACTCTTGTCCCCTTCCGGCTACATCCCCCTCGTCTGTCTCTGGTCCCTGACAGTCAAACTTCTTGACAAATTTGTCTCCCCGCCTCCTCCACCCTAGGCAAGGCCAGGTGGCATGACCCTTTAAGCTACACAGCTGACACTGAGTGGAGCAGACAAGCTGTCTCGGCCAAGCACTGCCTAAGCAGATTCATGAGCAAACTAAATGTTGATGTTGTCAGTCACTGAATTTGGGGATAGTTTGCTACCCAGCATTATTAAAGAGACAGCTGGATCTCCCACTCAAGTGACGTGTCTTCAGCCCCCTCCTTCCTGGGCACACCGTGGACCTGCCTGCCACAGTACAAAAAGCCACCCTTCTTTGATGTGCTCAGCTCTGGGATCCATCTGTTCAGCCCACCACTACTTTTGAGGGTCCTCAGTTCCCCTAGCCCATTGCCACAGTTGCCTAGATGCACCTCAGCCCACTATGAGCCCAAGCTGGCCCTTCTCTGGGCCAGCTCCCAGGAGGTGGCCCAGCTCGACGGACAAAAAATCACCCTGCCTTGCTGATCTGCACCACCGCACCTCCAAATCCTGTAACGTCCTCCTAAACAGCCCTCTCCCCACCTCCACACACCTACCCCTCACTGTCCACTCAGCTCCAACTTCACAGAGACCACGGGACTCACAGATCAGACTCCAGCCCCCACCCCAGCATCTCACCACCACGAGTCTGTCCACATCACCGTCCATCTGTGCTCCAGTGTCAAGAGAAGGGCATCCTTTCACGCATCGCATGGCCAATCCCGTTCTCGCACTCTGAGTCCCGGGAGTTCCAACTCCAGAGCGGAGGTCTACGGTAGAACTTTTTCGCAATGATGAAATTGTCCTATGCTTTCCTAGCCACTACCCACATATGGCTCTTGAGCACTTAAAATGTGGCTAATGTGACCAAAGAACTGGAGAGTTTCATTTTCATTAATTGAGATCATTGAGCGTGGTTAGTAGCTCCTGTTTCGTACAGTGCAACTCTAGACATTAATCGCCAGCCTCACCCTCCCCACTGGCAATGAACGTGTCCTTCTCACTCTTGTCCCCTTCCGGCTACATCCCCCTCGTCTGTCTCTGGTCCCTGACAGTCAAACTTCTTGACAAATTTGTCTCCACACGCTCTCCTCCCACTCACATCTCAGGCCATGATCACCCAGCACCCAAACGCACAGGCGCTCCCGTGCCCCAGGCCTGCGTGCCCTGTCAGCGCTGCGAACACTGATTCTCTTGAAAGCCTCCACTGAAAAGTCTGCATGAAAGAAAAGGCTTTCTTCCAGGAAGCCTTCCCTGACATCCCCATGCCTGAATATGTTGGGGGGGGTCCCTGCTGGGTGCTGCCGTGGTACCTAGTTCCCCAGGACCGCACACGTCATCAGGTATTGCAACGGTCTGTGTAATGTTCCCTGCAGACTGCTTGTCCCACGAGGGTAGAGGCCTCCCTCCCTCACCATCACACCCCATGCCTGGACCAAGCCTGCGGTGGAGACTCAGGACATATTTGTGAAAGAAATACCTTA
The DNA here is from genome assembly GCA_022376925.1 of Tragulus kanchil. Lineage (NCBI taxonomy): Eukaryota > Metazoa > Chordata > Mammalia > Artiodactyla > Tragulidae > Tragulus > Tragulus kanchil. Next base: position 91,436,940 of record JAIOJX010000001.1, on the reverse strand, counting down.
GGAAAGGGGAAGACAAAAAGTCCCAGCCTGATGGGGAAGACTCTAGTTCTAGGTCTGGCCCCGTGTTCATTCCTGTTTGCCTTCTCTCTCTGATGACCCTCTGGAACTCTGGCCACACATGGCCGGGTGCTCAGTACATTTGTAACTGAGAAACATGTGCACACTTTGACCCAGGCCTTTCTCAGGGAAGACTGTGCACAGGCTTGGCTGCTCTGGGCGGTCTGGGGGCTGCTGATCAGACCCCAGGGGCAGGGAGGAGAATCATTCAGGGGAGAGTTGAGTTCAATGAGAGGCTCCGAAAAACTGGAACAAGGCTCCCCGTCTACAGAGACACCCCTCGGAGCAGCCCCGAGGCCACTGCCTGACTCGCTGACCCTGAAACCGTCTTCCTAGACTCCCAGTGTCTCCCTGCCACTGCCTGAGGGACCCCAAACCCCTTTTCATTTTCGTTTTCCTTTTCTTTGTGCACAAAGGAGAGGACAGGTCCTGCTCAGACCTGCTCCTCTCCAGGAATTTGTAGAAATGTGACTGAGGGACGCCTGCACACAGCGGAGGCCAGGGCCAGTTCTCGAAGCCTGGCATGGGCACCTCTGATAACCACCGTGGTGGCCGTTCTTCCTGCCGCCGGCTCATTAGGCTTTCTGGGGCCAGGCCAAGAAATTGCCAAGGACAAGACAGGCGGCGTCTGCCTCAAACTCTGCGAAGCCCACTCCCCTCCGAGGCCCTTCCTTCAGTGTGAGCGAGGGGGTTGAGTTCCGCTGAGCTAGAACCGCGTCTGACAAGTGACACTTTGACGAGAGACGTGATGACGAGTCCCTGGGGAGGCTGTGGAGTCTGGTTCCTGCAGACAGTGTCTCCCCTGAGGCAGTCTCCGTGCTTGAGTGCTGAGTCTGTGTGTGTGTGTGCGTGTGTGTGTGCCTGTGTGTGTGTGTACACATCCTGCTTCTCTGAGGAAGATTCTCCAGGCTCCACAGCCGGCTTGCCAGAGGCCCCTCCTGAACACTCGTGGGGCCCACAGACACGGAGAACAGATGTGACGAACCAGTCCCTGGCTGCTGAATTCAGCCAATCCCTCCCAGGGTTGCCCTGTCCTCACCTCCTTGTTCCAAGCCCGTCCCCTCTGAGCTGCAGCTCTGGTGTGGACGTGCTGAGAGGTGAAGATGGGATGCCTTCTCTCTCTGATGACCCTCTGGAACTCTGGCCACACATGGCCGGGTGCTCAGTACATTTGTAACTGAGAAACATGTGCACACTTTGACCCAGGCCTTTCTCAGGGAAGACTGTGCACAGGCTTGGCTGCTCTGGGCGGTCTGGGGCTGCTGATCAGACCCCAGGGGCAGGGAGGAGAATCATTCAGGGGAGAGTTGAGTTCAATGAGAGGCTCCGAAAAACTGGAACAAGGCTCCCCGTCTACAGAGACACCCCTCGGAGCAGCCCCGAGGCCACTGCCTGACTCGCTGACCCTGAAACCGTCTTCCTAGACTCCCAGTGTCTCCCTGCCACTGCCTGAGGGACCCCAAACCCCTTTTCATTTTCGTTTTCCTTTTCTTTGTGCACAAAGGAGAGGACAGGTCCTGCTCAGACCTGCTCCTCTCCAGGAATTTGTAGAAATGTGACTGAGGGACGCCTGCACACAGCGGAGGCCAGGGCCAGTTCTCGAAGCCTGGCATGGGCACCTCTGATAACCACCGTGGTGGCCGTTCTTCCTGCCGCCGGCTCATTAGGCTTTCTGGGGCCAGGCCAAGAAATTGCCAAGGACAAGACAGGCGGCGTCTGCCTCAAACTCTGCGAAGCCCACTCCCCTCCGAGGCCCTTCCTTCAGTGTGAGCGAGGGGGTTGAGTTCCGCTGAGCTAGAACCGCGTCTGACAAGTGACACTTTGACGAGAGACGTGATGACGAGTCCCTGGGGAGGCTGTGGAGTCTGGTTCCTGCAGACAGTGTCTCCCCTGAGGCAGTCTCCGTGCTTGAGTGCTGAGTCTGTGTGTGTGTGTGCGTGTGTGTGTGCCTGTGTGTGTGTGTACACATCCTGCTTCTCTGAGGAAGATTCTCCAGGCTCCACAGCCGGCTTGCCAGAGGCCCCTCCTGAACACTCGTGGGGCCCACAGACACGGAGAACAGATGTGACGAACCAGTCCCTGGCTGCTGAATTCAGCCAATCCCTCCCAGGGTTGCCCTGTCCTCACCTCCTTGTTCCAAGCCCGTCCCCTCTGAGCTGCAGCTCTGGTGTGGACGTGCTGAGAGGGTGAAGATCCAGCCGGCACTGTGTGATTTGCTTGCTAAGTCCAAACTCCTCGCTCAAGCCTGAGCCATCAGACTCCTGCTAGGCACGGGACAGATAGAGAAATAAATAAAACAGGATCCTTTTCTTTAGAGAACTTGCCATCCAGATACCAAAGAAGCCCAAGGTCACTCGAAAAGCTTTCAGAAAGAGGTGACCTTTGAAATTGATACATACCTAGGCGAAGAAAACCTCCAGAGATGGGACAAGGGGAGCGTTAGTTCTGCCTTCCAGCAGGGACTTGTGAAGGGGTGGCCGAGGTCCCTGTGGGGAAAGCAGATGGAACCAATGTAGAGGAGAGCAAAGAAGCTTTGGGCAGGACAGAGAGCAAGTCACCTGGTCCATCTGTCCCCCCCCCGCCCCCCGCCCAGTTCCCTACCAGAGGCCAACCAACAAGCCTGGACTTCCCTTTGTGCCCTGCAGGGAACACACCAAGATCACACGTGGTCTAATTAGATGGTTCCCAATGTCCCCACCTTTACGGAGCCAAAAAGGGACTGCGCCTTTGCTCTGCTCCCATGGGCCAAGCTCAAGCCCTCTGCCACCAACAGCCCTTCAAATACAGTTGATCCTTGAATGACATGGGGGTTTAGGGGTGTTGGACTCATACACTCAAAAATGTATATGTACCTTCACTGTGGGCTCACCGTTCCCATGGCTCTGCATTGGCACATTCTACCAATGGTTGACAGCGTGGTATTATGGTATGCGTTTACTAAAAACATCTGCGTATAAGGGGACACGTGCAGTTCAAACCGATGTTGTCAGAAGGTCAGCTGTATTTGAAACAGCAGCCTTTTGGTTATCTACCTATTCAGGTGCTGAGAAGCACCTGAAAACGCAATGCCATAAAAAAACTGACATTTTCCTCACGGTCGACAGGCTGGCTAGGCTCAGCGGGTGTTTCTTCTGTTCCACATCAGCTGGAGTCGCTCACGCACCCACACTCGTGTCTCTGGCAGTCGGTGCCAGCTGTTGGCTGAGGTGGCTCTCCACTGCGCCTCTCTTTCCGACAGGATAGCCCGGGCTCCTCACCTGGTGGTCCTGTTTGAGGGAACAAAAACAGACGCTGCCCAACTCCATAGGGCTGAGACGTCACATGAATTCTGTTCACCCACGCAGGTCACAAGGCCAGCCCAGATTCAAGGGGAGGGGAAATAGACTTCACTGTTCCTTCTTTTGGGTGAGAGGAGCAGTGGGCACTGACAGAGCTGGGAGAAATCGGTTGGGGCCAATTTTGTAGAGTCTGCCATCACGACCCCTGTATCTGAGCTCCTCCCGGCTACATGGCCCATATCCCCTCGGAAGCTCCTGGCAGGCCCCAGGGTCTTTCTTCAAAGCCATCTCTCCCCCTCTGAACCCACTCTGTGTCCATCCCTTTCAGACCTGCCCTAGAACCTCCTTCGGTAGGTGGCAGGGAGTAGCATGAACAGCTGAATATTGAGGGGTTTCAGGGGAGATCTGAGGAGATGGCCGAGGCCAGAGCAGGCTCTCACTTCTGAGGCAGCCCCCAAATCGACAAGGGCTGCAGGACTGGGGGAGGGGGAGGTGCCTCTTGATAGAGGATGACTTAGAGCCCTCCTTCTCCTAAAGGCCCTCAGGAAAGAAAGCTTCCCAGCTGGTAAAGACTCTGAGAAACCTGTCACACAGCAGAACAAAGCGTCCTTTAAAAACTCTAAAGACTCTCCCTGTCCCAGCTGGTCACTTGGAGCAGACACTGCTGGTTAGGAAACTCACTTGGCAATTAATCACTTAAAGTTCTATGATGTCCTGCATATTGTCCTAGGTTGCTATTTAACTCTGGCCATGTTTATGCTGCCAGGCACTGGGTGGAACCTCTAGGAAAAACTGCAGAGTGGCCCAGACACCTTCTTCCGGGGGAGAGAATCTCTTCTCTCAATTTCTCTGTTTCAGTGATGATTGTTACTTTCTTCTCTTTTCTCTTTTTAAGATTTCACCCCCATCATGCCTCTTCTATTTATATTTATTTTCATTGATCTTTTATTCTATGGCCTGTGTGGGTCTCCCATTGCAGTGGCCTCTCTTGTTGCAGAGCACCAGCTCTGGCTCTGGACACATGCGCTCCAGAGTGCTGGCTCGTAATTAGACACACCGATCCAGCCGCTCTGCGGCACGTGGGATCCTCCCAGGCCAGGGACCGAACTGGTGCCCCCTTGCACTGCAAGGTGGACTCTCTACCCACTGGACCACCAGGGAAACCCTTTATCTTCTTTTTTAGGTTCTTCTGTATTTTTTCAACGATTTTCTATGTCAAGTATATTGTACTTTCATAACAAGAAATGTTCACAACAAAATCAAGGAGCCGCTGATAAAGATGTTCATTGCAGTATTATTTATATTAACAAAAACTGAGAACAGTATCAGTGTCCAGCAACAAGAAAATTGCTAATTAAGATGAATCCGTGGGGTGCAAAAAAAAACTATTTAAAATGATGTTCTAGGGCTTCCCCTGGTGGTCCAGTGGGTAAGGACACCGCCTTGCAGTGCAAGGGGCGCCGGTTCGATCCCTGGCCTGGGAAGATCCCACGTGCCACGGAGCGGCTGGACCGATGTGTCCAATTACTGAGCCGGAGCTCTGGAGCACATGCGCCCAGAGCCGGCGCTCTGCAACGACAGACGCCACCGCAATGGGAGGCCCACAGAGCCGAAGAACAAAGACGGATGAAAATAGAGAAATGGAAGACCAATAGAAGTGGCCCGTCCGCTCCCCTCCCTCCCCAACCCGACCCCTGCCCAAAATAAATAAATAAATAAATCTTTAAAATGAAATAAAAGCCTCTAAATAGGCTTGTGGTTGCCAAGGGTCGGGGGCGGGGTGGAGGGATTGGGAGTTTGGGATTAGCAGATGCAGGCTATTATATATAGACTGGATAGACAACAAAGTCCTACTGTAGAGCATAGGGAACTATGTTCACTGTCCTGCGATAAACCATCATGGAAAAGAATATGCAAAAGAATGTGTGTGTGTGTGTGTGTGTGTGTGTGTGTGTATAAAACTGAGTCCTCTGCTGTAAAGCAGAAATTAACACAACACTGTAAATCAACTATACCTCAATAAAATAAAGATAAAAGTGAAAACCAAAGTAATGCTCTAGAAGAGTTTTTGCTGATACAGGAAAATGCTTATAACAAAGCATTCAGTGGTGTGGTAGCATTCAACCTTTTTTAAGGATTTGACCTCAATTGTGAAAATAGGCTGATACGATGTAGCATTTATTGAGCACTTACTGTGTGCCAGTACTTAAGGAATCCTCTCATTCCCTCTGAGGTAAGTACTATTCATCTCCCCATTTTCAAGATGAGAAAGCTGAGGCCCAGAGAGGTTAAATACCTTATCTAGAAGTGACACGGCTCATATCATAGGGCACAGACTTGAACCCGAAGAGCAAGACTGCCCTCCCATACTCTCAACCACTGTGCTGTGTGCACGCATATAACAGGCTGGGAGGAAATGTGTTAAGTGTTCACAGCCGTGATGCCGAGCTAGGGATTATAGGTGCTTTTTCGTGTCTTTGTTACACTTCTTCAAAGGTTTCAAATTTTCCACAATAGGGCATGATTAACTCTCATCACTGGAAAGAAATACTAATTATTTTCAAATAAGAATCCAAACAAATGGGACTGGCCATCCTGGCTCCTTCTGGTACCCACTGTTGGCTCTCCCCATTGGGAAACACGGGGACGCGGCTGCCTCTTCTATTCTTGGCAGCTCTTCACCAGTATTTGACTGGACCTCGCAAGTCCTAAATGACTACAGAGAGGCAGCTGCTTCCCCGACGCCAAGCCACTCCCCCATCCTTTCCGCCACCCCACCATCGCCCACACGCCCCCCTGGTTTCCCGGCCCCAGCATCTGGCAGACACGTGTGTCTTATCCCCACTGCTCCCGGCGCAGACCGTGCCTTGCACACATCCTGCCGTCACCCGCAGCAGCTGACGTCTTGACATAGATAACCACCTCCGAAAACACATCTCCCCGCGGGCTGCCCGACGCTGACACCGGAAGCCCAGAAACACTTGGGCAGTGCAGACAGCTCGGGAGTTTATGGCGGGTGGGAGCACTCTGCCAGCCCCAGACATTCTCCCTGGGTGAGGGGAATCGAGGGCAAAGTGTGTGTCTCGGACCAGATGTACCAGAGCCACCAGATGGGCCAAGTTGAGAAAGCCAGGAAAAAAAAAGACGAGAAGGAGGGCCAGAATCTCCATTCCTGCCTTAGCACCTGGAGGTGGGGTCTTCCTGTCCTCACAGCAAGGAGGTCATCCTCAGAATCCATGGCATTCAATCCAAGCACCAGTGGGATCTGCTTTGTCCCCGTGAATGTCAGCCTGTATTTATCAGTCAACAAATATTTATTGAGCCCAAAGTGGCAAGTTACAAGATATGTGGGTTAGGGCAGGGGTTCATGGAGGGTGGGGACGGACAGAGGGCCCTCATCTTCCCTACTCTCTCCCCACCACACACACACAATTTTGGAACCACTAACAGGAACTTGGAAGGTTGGTTATGGTAGATTTCATACGGCTTTAAAGGCTGGTTTATGGGGACAGAGCCATCGATAGATCCTTGTTCTCCATCTCTTGACTTTGGCTTGGATCTGTGACTTGCTTTGGGCAATGGGGTGCTGTCTCCAGAACCTTCCAGGTGAACTGCCAGTGGTGAACTGTCGCCCTCACTCTCTTTGGACTCCCTGGGAACCTCATCTGCCAGTAGATTCTGGGCTCTGAGGTCAAGTCCAGCCCAAAAGGAGCATTCCTCACCTGTGATGACCTGGTGGCTATATTTTATCTCAACCTCCAGCTGACAGCCTGGAACATTCCTACCTACACTCACCATCATGACACTCACCTGCTTCAGAGGCCAGGGCCACCTGAGCTTGAGCCCTAGGGCCACCAGAAGCAACCTGTGGCACTGAGCGTGCCCCTGGCCCCATGACAGAGGTCCTGAATGTACTGGGGACTGGCCTCCTGGTGAGTCTCATTGCCCATCTCCGCCAGGCCCAAGGCCTACAAGTTTGGCGATAAGGGCCCAGGATAAGAGCTTCTCTCCAAACCCCTGAGGCCCATCACAGGACTCTACATGGTAGGCTCCTGTAGCCTAGGAACCACAGCACGAGGTGTTGAGTTTAAACCAGAAGACCCTTTCCAGTCCATAGCTCCTGAAGGATAGTCACAAGTCTATCCAGGGTCAAGGGGAGGGGAATTAGACTCCCCATCTTGATGGGAAGAGGGTCAAGATCACAGTGCACAAGAGCATGAGGAATGAGAGCTAAATACTGTGGTGGTCAGTTCTGGAAAATACCACCTGCTGCACTCCCTTAGTTTTCAGAACTGATGAAATTCCTGCCCCACATAATCTATTGTTGTCGCTCAGTCGTGCCTGACTCTTTGTGACCCCCATGAACTGCAGCATGCCCGGCTTCCTTGTCTTTCACTGTCTCCCAGAGTTTGCTCAAACTCATGTCCATTAAGTCAGTGATGCCATCCAATCATCTCATCCGTGAGCACAGTAAAAGGACTGTTTTAAGCCAGAAAGTCTGAGGTGTCACACATGAAAGCAACTGGAATGGGGACTCAAGTTCCATCCAGTTCATTGCTCTGCCATACTTGGGTGGACGGGGTGGGGGGTAGGGGATGGCCTTGTCCTCATTGCTCAAAGTGGTGTCTAGAGCTCCAACCATCACATCTGCATTCCAAACAGTAGGATGTTGGGAGTAATAAACAAGAACAGCAAAGGGCTTGATCCTATTAAGGAAGTTCCTGGCAGATGTCTTAGGACACAACACATTCTATTGGCTAACATTTAGTCAAGTAGCCGTACCTAGTATTCTAGATGACTCTGTGCCAAACTAACAATCAGGAATTCTTGGAAATCCCTTGGGCAGTCCAGTGGTTAAAGTTCTGCAACTTTCACTGCAGGGCGTACAAGTCTGATTCCTGGTTGGGGAACTAAGATCCCACATGCTGTTCAGTGGGGCCAAAAAACAAAATAAAACAAATCAGGAATTCTATTACTAAAGAAAATGAAGATTATAGTGAACTGCCCTGCAGCCAAAAGTTCTTTGCCCTCCTCCCTTACCCCTCCCTTTCCTCCACATTTATTTCTGTACTCTCAGCTACCTGAACGAGGCTGAAAAAATTATAGATCTTCAGACTGAACATCCAAAAGAAAAATGAATGCTTCTTCAGCCAGTACTGAAGGCACCTCTCAAGGCATAATTTCTGATGCTGACAAAGTCCCTATCTCTCTTCTTTCTAAAGACCCATTTCCACAAAGAATGAGGAAAGATGGTAAGCTGGGGTGGGGCCGGAGGACCCGGACTACCACAGTTATTAATTGAGCATCTGCTAACACGGCCATCTAATCCTCACCCTCAGATATGGCGCTGCCATTATTTTCATTTAACAGGTGAAAACACTGAGGCTCAGAAAATATGACTCAAAGTCACATAGCTTGGAGGGGAGCGGGGGCTCAGTAAACACCAGAGTCCCAGGGTGTCCCCCTTCTGAGTTCATCAGAGGGCCTGCCTATGTTTTGAGAGATTCTTCGAGCATGGACACGCTGCATGTCTTTCTTCCTGCTTCCTTGGGATCCCCAGTGAGTGTGTCTGAGGCCAAGAGGCCAGTGTTGTTCTTAATCACCTACCACCTCTGCCGTTGACTCCTGGATCCACGGTGGGGCTGCTGGATGCCTTGAGCTGGCTGGGGCTGGGGTGGCGGCCACAGCCGAAGCACCAGGAGCCTCTTTTCTTTAAGCTTAGGTTGGGTCACACTCCAGACACCTATGCCCCAGCCTAACCCTCCTACCTGTTTCCCCTCAGAGGCAGGCTCATCACTGCAAGACAGTCAGGGAGGTGGGGGCAACCCCTACAGCTTATACATCAGTGAGCCTTGCTATGTAAAGAACCATCATAAATGATGAAAAAGTTCTGGAGATGAATGGCAGGGAACAATGTGAAGGTACTCAATATCACTCAACCATACACGCAAAAATGGTTCAAGTGGGGACTTGCCTGACAGTGTAGACAAGGGGGCACAGCCAGCTTGATCCCTGGTGGGGGAACTAAGATCCCACACGCCATGCAGTGAAGTCAGAAAAAAAAAAAAAAAAAGATTCAAATGGCCAATTTTATGTAACATATATTTTACCACACACACACACACACACACACACACAAATGCCAGCCTTCCCTGGTGGTCCAGTGGGTAAAGAGTCTGCCTTGCAGTACAGGGGACACTGTTTCCATCCCTGGCCCAGGAAGATCCCACATGTCACAGAGTGGCTGGACCCATGTGTCCAATTACGAGCCAGCGCTCTAGGGAGCATGCACCCAGAGCTGGTGCTCTGCAGTAAGAGAGGCCATTGCAATGGGAGACCCACAGATTAAAAGATGGATGAAAATAAATATAAATAAAAGAGGCATGATGGGGAAAAGAAAAAAAAAAAAAACCTTGTGGAAAAAAAAAAACATACCCAAATTTAGTGTCTTCAAATCGCAACAGTTTATAAGTTCGTGAGCCTCAGGTTAGGCTGCGTGAGGCTGGGCGGTTCTGAAGGACACACCCGGGCTCGCTCATATAGTCATAACCAGCCAGCAGATCACCTGGCAACAGCTGGCCAAGAGGGCTTCACTCCCATCCGGTGGCTGGTGCTGGTTGTCAGCGGTCTGGGCCACATACCTCCAGCTGCCTAATCCAGGCACGTGTTGCCATAACAGAGGTATATTCGCGGCTTAGCAGTTGTGGGGGGGTCCTGAGAACACCGAGAGAGGGTAAGTTCAGTGCACGAGCACTTTGCAAACCTCTGCTAGTCGTATCTGATAGCGTCCCTTGAGCCAAAGCAAGTCACAATGCCAAGCCCCGAGTCAGTATGAGCGGAGACAACACCAGGGGATGAACACAAGGCCATGCCAACACACTGAGGGCCACCACCGCCACACCCATTGTCCCTGAATTACTGTTGCAACTACGACACACGCCTGTGATCACCCAGGCACATTCGTTTTCAAACCAGAAAAGAGAGCTGGTTGCCCAAACCAGCAGCTACTTTAGTCATCAAACGCACAAGATGCCGCCAGGCAGGAGTGTGGTTTCTAAAAATGCAGACCAGAGAGAGCTAACATTCTGGCATGCAGCCTCCCCACGGAGATCCAGCAGAGCCCACAGCCTCAGCTCTTGGGGCTTTCTCCAAGTCTAGGGGAGCAAGCCGGGTGCCTCCAGCTCTTCCCCAGCTGGGTTTGTGGTCGTGCCATCCTCTCCCGGCCCATCCTCTCTTTCCAGGCGACTGACGATTCCCAATTTCCTATCAACACTGACACACTGGAAATCAGGATTGGAAAGCGGCGAGAAGGTGGCAGAAAAACAACTCCACCGTTTTCCTTACTGCCCTGCCCCAGGAAGGAAAAGCCAGAGAATGTCTGACTGTGCCACTTCACAAGTGACCTTCCTGTGCATCTGGGAGGAAGAGCTGGGGGGTTGTCCTGCCCCAATCACCTGTGGAAGGACAGCCACCACAGATAACTGGATGGCAAAAGAGGCAGCCCCACCCACAGTGCAAGTCTGCAGAGGGGTGTGAACAACCTGCATCAGCCCCACTGACCACTGCGGAGCCACTTTGGGCACGTTACTGAGTTTCATCCAAATAGTTTCCTCACTGTGTCAATGGACAGGAGTTTGAGCCAACTCCAGGAGATAGTGAAGGACCGGGAAGCCTGGGGCACTCCAGTTCACGGGGTCGCAAAGAGTCGGACACACTGTGTGACTGAACAACAAAAAAGTAAAAAGACCACATGAAGCCCTCCCACAGGGCCATCCAGAGGATCCTATGCCTTAACCCTTGCATGTGACAGACAGTCCAGAGCACATAGAAGATGCTTCACAACATGGCTTGTCTTTCAAAATGGCTGCCTCCCCCAACTCACCAGACAAGAAACCATCTGTGACCTAGGCCAGGGTAACAGGAAACAGAGGTTGCTTTAAACCCTTGTTTGGGCAGCCCATCTAATAACCCTCAGCATGGCTGCAGATAGTCTCCCTCTCCTCTGCCCAGGAGCCGCCCCCAAATCTAAGGATATTCCAACAGTCCCTGGAGAGCCTACTTCTCATTCACTGTGGCAGGGGTGGGGGAGGCGCCTGACAGAAAGGAGATATCACCACGGGGCTGGGGGTGGTCACAGGTCACTGTCAGGGGGCACCCCAGGAATCACGGCCCCTACACCACCTCTCCAAAGTGCAGAAGCTGCATTATTTCAAGAAGTTTAATTTTTCCCTTCCTAGACATTCCCCTGTGTGTATATGCTAAGTTGCTTCAGTCATGTTTGACTCTTTGCGACCCCGTTAGCTCACCAGGCTCCTCTGTCCATGGGATTCTCCAGGCAAGAATACTGGAGTGGGTTACCACATCCTCCTCCAAGGGATCTTCCCAACCCATGGACTGAACCCCAGTCTCTTATGTCTCCTGCACTGGGAGACAGGTTCTTTACAACTAGCACCACTTAGGAAGTCCAGACTTTCCCCTCCACCCCACCAAATGCCAAGTAAGGAGAAGAGTACATTTTAAATGACATTATGTGGTAGCAGCATCCTCCAGGATGGGAAGCTTCCCAGGTGGTATCTGCCTTATGCAATAGGATTCTCATCAGCTGGAGAAAGAATCTGAAGCCAGGAGATGGTGTTCACCAGATTTACCACAGCATCTTCAGTCATTTGGAGCTGAATTTCAGTACACGCTAGGTTCCCAGGTGCTGGAAACCAGGCTCATGTTGCCTGTTGACTCATTAAACACTGCCCCCACTTGTTCAGTTCGCTTATTGCAAGTTCATTGGTCTCCCCATGCCCACCCAAGTCTGTCATACTCCATTATTTATTTTAATAAATGTATTCATTTATTTGTATCAGGAAACAATGTCTTCCTACTCTTTCCTGAGATAACAAAAAACATCTCTGCCTCCCAGTTTTTACCTAGAGTTGGAAGGAGGAGACAAGCAATGCCATTCTGGCACTGGGGACACGTGGTGGCTTCCCACAGCCAGGTAACAGGAAACAGAGGTTGCTTTAAACCCTTGTTTGGGCAGCCCATCTAATAACCCTCAGCATGGCTGCAGATAGTCTCCCTCTCCTCTGCCCAGGAGCCGCCCCCAAATCTAAGGATATTCCAACAGTCCCTGGAGAGCCTACTTCTCATTCACTGTGGCAGGGGTGGGGGAGGCGCCTGACAGAAAGGAGATATCACCACGGGGCTGGGGGTGGTCACAGGTCACTGTCAGGGGGCACCCCAGGAATCACGGCCCCTACACCACCTCTCCAAAGTGCAGAAGCTGCATTATTTCAAGAAGTTTAATTTTTCCCTTCCTAGACATTCCCCTGTGTGTATATGCTAAGTTGCTTCAGTCATGTTTGACTCTTTGCGACCCCGTTAGCTCACCAGGCTCCTCTGTCCATGGGATTCTCCAGGCAAGAATACTGGAGTGGGTTACCACATCCTCCTCCAAGGGATCTTCCCAACCCATGGACTGAACCCCAGTCTCTTATGTCTCCTGCACTGGGAGACAGGTTCTTTACAACTAGCACCACTTAGGAAGTCCAGACTTTCCCCTCCACCCCACCAAATGCCAAGTAAGGAGAAGAGTACATTTTAAATGACATTATGTGGTAGCAGCATCCTCCAGGATGGGAAGCTTCCCAGGTGGTATCTGCCTTATGCAATAGGATTCTCATCAGCTGGAGAAAGAATCTGAAGCCAGGAGATGGTGTTCACCAGATTTACCACAGCATCTTCAGTCATTTGGAGCTGAATTTCAGTACACGCTAGGTTCCCAGGTGCTGGAAACCAGGCTCATGTTGCCTGTTGACTCATTAAACACTGCCCCCACTTGTTCAGTTCGCTTATTGCAAGTTCATTGGTCTCCCCATGCCCACCCAAGTCTGTCATACTCCATTATTTATTTTAATAAATGTATTCATTTATTTGTATCAGGAAACAATGTCTTCCTACTCTTTCCTGAGATAACAAAAAACATCTCTGCCTCCCAGTTTTTACCTAGAGTTGGAAGGAGGGAGACAAGCAATGCCATTCTGGCACTGGGGGACACGTGGTGGCTTCCACCCGCGGGCTGTCCCACAGAGGCAGGGAAGGATGAACTGTCACCTTCTCCTTAAGGGTCAGGCTAGCAAGGCTGCAGGCCTCCTGCCATCCCCTGCGGGCTTCCAGTCTGCTCAGGCCTAAGGGAATCTGGCCACTGGTAAACTGGGGAGGGGGCACCTGGGTCCATAGCGGGGGTAGTGGAGGACCCTGATCAATCCATCCTGGCTTGGAAGCTCTAAATAGGAGCTACCCTCTTGGCCTCCTTTCTTCAGGTTCAGAAACCTGCACAAATAACTCCCTGCCTCCCAGGGCCAATGCCCAGATCCGGATGGAGAGGGAGGAGAGAGTCAGCGGCGGGAGGGAGGGGTGGGTGGCAGTGCCGCTGCCGCTGCCGCTGCCGCCGCCGCCGCCGCCGCGCCGCCTCCCTCTGTGTATAAAACTCTCTTTGTATGCAGGTCGCCGGCTGCTCCCCATGCCAGGTGCAGCTGCCAGGATTCTCAATGCGGTTTGAACACAATTTGCCAGTGTTGGTTCAGCTCCGCTGGCTTCCAGTTGGGGGGCCATATGCTGCCTTTAATCTGCCTGTGCGATTCTCACCGATGTCAATAGGCGCGGGCGGGCGGGTGGCTCCAATGGCCCGGGAGCCCGGGGCTGGGGTGGCGCTCCCACTGCTGCCAGGCGGGCCCGGCTCGCCCGGCTCTGCAGGCCGCTGAGGACCACCGGCGAGCCCTCACGGGAGGTCGTGGCACTGCGCGGTGGGGACAGGCGGGACTGGCCGCTGGCCTCTGCCCCTGTGGCTGTGGCGCATGGGAGCCTCTCTGGTCGGCCGTCCCCATAGCCAGCAGTGGCCTTCCCCTCCGCAGAGATCCCTGCCAAGGAAGTCGGCCAGGGAGGTGCCAGCGCTCTGTCCAGACTTCACATTTCCCTCATTCTTTCTTTAATTGGATTTTTGGTCCTGCTGGGCAAAATAAGCTTTCCACTGGCCGCTGAGTATGCAAGTTCATTGGTCTCCCCATGCCCACCCAAGTCTGTCATACTCCATTATTTATTTTAATAAATGTATTCATTTATTTGTATCAGGAAACAATGTCTTCCTACTCTTTCCTGAGATAACAAAAAACATCTCTGCCTCCCAGTTTTTACCTAGAGTTGGAAGGAGGGAGACAAGCAATGCCATTCTGGCACTGGGGGACACGTGGTGGCTTCCACCCGCGGGCTGTCCCACAGAGGCAGGGAAGGATGAACTGTCACCTTCTCCTTAAGGGTCAGGCTAGCAAGGCTGCAGGCCTCCTGCCATCCCCTGCGGGCTTCCAGTCTGCTCAGGCCTAAGGGAATCTGGCCACTGGTAAACTGGGGAGGGGGCACCTGGGTCCATAGCGGGGGTAGTGGAGGACCCTGATCAATCCATCCTGGCTTGGAAGCTCTAAATAGGAGCTACCCTCTTGGCCTCCTTTCTTCAGGTTCAGAAACCTGCACAAATAACTCCCTGCCTCCCAGGGCCAATGCCCAGATCCGGATGGAGAGGGAGGAGAGAGTCAGCGGCGGGAGGGAGGGGTGGGTGGCAGTGCCGCTGCCGCTGCCGCTGCCGCCGCCGCCGCCGCCGCCGCGCGCCGCCTCCCTCTGTGTATAAAACTCTCTTTGTATGCAGGTCGCCGGCTGCTCCCCATGCCAGGTGCAGCTGCCAGGATTCTCAATGCGGTTTGAACACAATTTGCCAGTGTTGGTTCAGCTCCGCTGGCTTCCAGTTGGGGGGCCATATGCTGCCTTTAATCTGCCTGTGCGATTCTCACCGATGTCAATAGGCGCGGGCGGGCGGGTGGCTCCAATGGCCCGGGAGCCCGGGGCTGGGGTGGCGCTCCCACTGCTGCCAGGCGGGCCCGGCTCGCCCGGCTCTGCAGGCCGCTGAGGACCACCGGCGAGCCCTCACGGGAGGTCGTGGCACTGCGCGGTGGGGACAGGCGGGACTGGCCGCTGGCCTCTGCCCCTGTGGCTGTGGCGCATGGGAGCCTCTCTGGTCGGCCGTCCCCATAGCCAGCAGTGGCCTTCCCCTCCGCAGAGATCCCTGCCAAGGAAGTCGGCCAGGGAGGTGCCAGCGCTCTGTCCAGACTTCACATTTCCCTCATTCTTTCTTTAATTGGATTTTTGGTCCTGCTGGGCAAAATAAGCTTTCCACTGGCAAAGCACTCTTGCCTCTTCTGAACGCGCGATGGTGCCCGGCGGCTCTGGGCTGCTCCAGGCAGAGCGTGGCCTTCCTCCCCCGCCAAAGCATTCATTCTTTCTCTCCAGGGACGCGAGAGCAAGGGGTGCACACACGCACATGCACACCACATATACTACACACACACACCACATGCACGCACACACACATGCACATGCACGCACACACACATACCTCATGGACACTGTACACGCGCACGCATACCACAGACACACTCTACCACGGACAAACTTGGTCTCCCTGCAGAAATTTGATTTTCAGGCTGTCTTTGAAAACAGTGACTCACTCACCAGATGAAGATCCCTGCTCCAGATGAACGGCCCAGTGTTCTGAGTTGAGACCCTGAAACCCGCTGCACCCTCAGCGGCTGCTCGGCCTCCTCCCTGCTAGTTCACCCCTCGCTCCCTGAAACCCTTCAAGTCCCAGTCACAGGTCAAAGTGCCAAGAAAGCCACCTCCCTTCCTTACAGGACCGCGGACAAGTCAGCCTAGCCTAGGGAGGGGGGAGGGGAGGGGCTGAGGAAGAATCGGGCCACAGAAGACATCTGGGTATTCTGAAACTTGGACTGAGCGTTAGGAGAGGAAGAGGGACAAATGGGGGGCCATGGTGGGAAGAGGAGAAGGAAGAGGAGGAGAAAAGGAGGAAGGCAGAGGAGAATGGGAAG
This sequence comes from Tragulus kanchil, assembly GCA_022376925.1. Classification (NCBI taxonomy): domain Eukaryota; kingdom Metazoa; phylum Chordata; class Mammalia; order Artiodactyla; family Tragulidae; genus Tragulus; species Tragulus kanchil. The sequence goes on along the minus strand of JAIOJX010000001.1, from coordinate 91,420,679 downwards.
AGAGGCAGGAAGGGAGGGGGAAAGAGGAAGAGAGGAGAGCGAGGGGGAGGAGAGGGCAAGAGCAAAGAGGAAAGAGAGAAGGGTAAGAAAGGCAGGGGGAAAGGGGGAGGGTAGGGGAAGGAAGGGCAGGAGGGAAAGGAACAGCAGGAGGAGGGGAAAGGGGTCGAGGAAGAACAGAGCTGAGAAGAGGAAACGGAGGGGAGAAAAGCAAGGGGAGGAGGGAGGAAGGGAGGAAAGAGAGAGTCCCCACCCCAGCAGCCTTGAAAGGAGGCGGCTCCGAGGGCAGGATGTGCTAACCCTCCCCACCCCCAGCCCAGGTTTAGCATATTAAGGAAATGCAGCCTGTGGGATCCTCCCTTCCACGGCCTCCCTGAGCCCCGCAACCTTCAATCCCTGGCTCCAGAGGCCCCTCATCTCCCTGCAGCTGGGCCTTCCACCCGGGCCAGGAGAGCGTTCTAGACCTCCAAGAACCACCTTAAGCAGCCCTCGTCCCCAGGGTTGCGAAGGCGCCTATTAAAATACACCGCGCTCAGCCCCAACTGCGGCCCCAGAAAGCTGCTGACGGTCAAATACATCACGATATTTCAGAGTCCCAGTTAACAAGCGCCCATTAAAATTTGACAACCAGGTAGTAGCGCAAAGAAGCGCTCATTTTGAAAAAAACTTGAGCGCTTTCTGCTGGTTCAGCAAGACAAAGCCGGTTTACCTGTCCCTGGCATTTTAAGCCCGGAGGAGCACAGAGGCCTTAGCTCCTGGGTGCCGCCTGGTTAATGGAATGCGGGGTGTTTATTTGCCAGGCCACATCTGAAGCGGCTTGCTAATGAGCCTGCCGTGGTAAGCTCGCTGTCAGTCAGCCTGCCTTTTTTTAATCAAAAGATAAAACAGTCGGTTATCAAGGATTAATGACTCTTACAGCATCCATATGAGGCTCATATTTATCTTTTAAAAGAAAACGGAAGGAAGAAAAATGATGAGATTTTGTTTCAGTAAGCAGTTTAAATCTGCTCTGGTAAGTTGAATTCATTCATTCATTAATTCAGTCATGTGTCTGGGAGAAGCCAGCGGGAGCCCCTTCCATCATAAGAACTTCTGACTGTGAAATAAACCCCGAGTAACCAGATTAAGTATGAAGTATGTCTCCGTCAGGTTTTAGGCATTAGTTCAAGTGTAGTTTCTGGGCGTTCCGGCTTATTGTAGCGACTTGCCAATTCTGGGGCAAGCACATCAGGAGGAGAGAGTCTCTGTCCCCTCTCTCTGGCTTCAGAATAGTTAGTGTATGCGGTGACATGACTGTGCAGTGTGGACCTCACTGAGAAAGAATATCAGTATTTTAAATGGGTTTCCGTATGATTCATATATTTTTGCAGAGCACGAAGACTGCAAATCTCTCTCCACCTGGAGGCGTATTGGCACACACGCGCGTGCACACCCATATCACACATAACATGCTTGTGACCATGCAAAGAACATGGTTACCAAAACACTGATTTCAAGTGTTAAGAGGGCTTTGTTTACAACAAATAGCAGGATACTAAGATCTGTTAGTTAGTAACCCAAGACATACTTTGACCAAAAGATAAAGCTGCTGACTTTGCTCTCATCCAGAGTGGACCCGGCCTTTTTCCAAGTCACCTGTCTGTTGGCCTCTTTCTTTGTATCCACCGTCTTCTGAGTCCCTATGTGCTCTGGGGAAGAAAGCAATAAGTCACACGAGGATACTTGAAATCACAGTCAGAAATGTCAAGGGCTCCTTCCCACATCATCAACAATGAGACACACTCGGGTTACAATGCTGGACATTTTGGAAATTAAATGATGTTTACGGCGCAGCCGCCCAGGATTTGATGGCTTCAAAGAAAGGTAAAAACTGATTCTGGAGTGGGCTGGGGATCACAGACAAATTCAGCAACCTCAATGAGGTCTGTCTACCGTGGTTTAATCTCACCAGTCTCTGGCTCCTCTGTAATATGGTGATATTAACACCTGATCTACCAGCCAAGCTGGGAAGCCAGGAGAATTAGAGAAGAGAATAGAAATTAAAGGAAATGCCTAACAGGGATTATTTGAGGGTAGGGTAACTAACAGTTCAGTTCCCGTGGGAAAGGTGTCACCTGGTCGACCTGGAACCGGCTGTTCTGCAGAGTGATGTACTGACCTCTGGGTTAGGAAAAGAGGTTATTGGGAGGGCGGGGAGTATAGAGACCATCCTGGGGACTCCTCTTCACCAAATGATGATTTTAACAAAACAGCACCACCCCTTCCCACACTGCGTCACTTCTGCCATCTTCTTGCCAGAACCTGAGTGGAATCAGACAAACCCAAGTTAAAGGACATTTCGCAAAACAACTAGCCTGCCTGCTTTAAAAAGGTCAAGGTCAAGAAACTTGGTGGAAGACTGTGGGACCTGTTCCAGATTGAAGGAGACGAAAGAGACATGACAATGAAATACAATATCCAACTCTGAATTGGATCTTGGAACAGCAAAACATTCTTTTTCCCTTTGGCTATACAGAACAGTAGTGGGACAATTGAAGAAATATGAATGTCTGTAGATTAGATAACAGTATTATAGCGATGTTAATTTCCTGATTTTGATCATTGTATTGTGGTAATGGAAGAGAATACCCTTGTTTCACAAGAAAGCTATGCCAAAGTATCACAGGTAAAGGATCATCGTGTCTGAAGATTATTCTCAAACAGTTCACAGATGTCTGTACCTACAGCTATCTATTTACCTACCTCTCTGCCTATCTATATCTGTCCAGAGAGAGACAAAGAGAGAGAATAACGGGACCGGTCAAATGCTTACCTTTGAAGAATCTGGGTGAAGGGGATATCAGAATTCTTTGTACCTATTGCTGCAACTTTTCTGTGAGCCTGAAATTTTCTTAAGCTACGGAATAATAAACAGATAAAGGATTTCAGGTTACTCTTTGGAGATGCAAGGAAAGAGGGAGCGGAGGAGAGGGCTGGAGCCAGACTGTGGTGAGCATGAGGACGGCCATGACCCAGCAGAGAAGAAAGAGACCCAGGGCACAGCACGAGGGCGGCCCTCAGCCAAAAGCTGCCTCTGCAATTTTCTGCAACACGTACAGTGAAGTCGGCTGAGAAAGCGTTCTGTATGGCTCAGTGCCTAGCATGGGGCTCACTGCTTAGTAGGTGGTCACTCCGGTTTGATTGCTGAATGAATGAATGAATGAATAGGCTCCTCCCCAGGCATCACAGGACTGCAGGCTCTACAGGTCTGACCAGGGCGTTAAAAGGAAGCTCACTCCTTCATTTAGTGGCCCCGGTTGGGTGAGAAGTCTTGAGTGGCAGTGGCAGTCGGGGCTTCCTGCATTCATCCAAATGCTTATTCGAGATTCATTATTTAAGCGACAGCACATCCCCCAAATAAACACGTGCGTCTTTGCAGCCTGCAGCCCAGGAGCACTATTAAACACACAGCGGCAAGAGGCCCAGGCCCTCGCTGCTGCGTGCAATTTCCAGCCGGCTCGCTATTCTTTTGTCACCGCCTTTTTATTGGTTTTCTCAAAGTGGTTACAATGCTGTTATTGTAAAACCCTCACACCAGAAGAGCGAGCGAGAGAGGCGGCAGTGACGGGGAATGGAGCAATTTCTGCCAGGAGAGCCTGCAGACCCTCTGGGGGAAGCTACCTATCAAAAGGGGTGGGGGTGGGGGAAAACAGAGCCCTTTCTTTGCTTCAGTCCACTTGACCTGCTCATAAATCCACTGGGAGCCGGGGCAGCCCTTGAATTCCCTGGAGGGTAAATGGCCTTGGCGCTTTCTGCCCCTGGGGAGGCCCCTGTAAAGAACCTCACCCGCTCCTCCCCCTTCGCAGTCTATCCCTGCTTCTGGATGCTCCGCCAGGCCTGGCTCCACCTGGGGGGAGGGGGAGGCTGGAGGACAGAAGCCAGGCTCTTGGGGACTGTGACTTCCCCACGCCTCACCCTCACCTGCAGGAAGGACTTCTTTTTTCATCATCCTGTTCAAGAAATAGAGCAGCGCTGTCCAACACAGCATTGTGTAAAGTTGAAAATGTCCTGTGTCTGTTACATGTGGCTACAGTGCGTTTGAACTGTGGTTGTTGCGAACTGAAAAGCCAACTTTGTAACTGCATTTCATTTGAATGGACACAGCCTTCTGTGGCTAGCGGCTACTACGTCAGCACACACAGAGGATATTGCCATCAGCCCAAAAAGTTCCCTCGGGCCCCTTCCCATCAGCCTGCTTCAAGAGGTAACCACTTTCCTGACTTCCATCACCCAAGACCAGGGTTACTGCAACTGTGAATAGATGTCTGGGGCCAGATAACTGTGGGGCTGAGCTGAGCCCTGTAGAATGTTTAGCAGAGCCCTGACCTTGACCCCCTACATACTAGCATTCACCCCTAGTCCTGACAGTCAAAAATATCTCCAGACATAGCTAAATGTCCCCCATCGGCGGGGGTGGGGTGGGGACTGGGGACTGGGAAGGTGGAGATTGACTTCTGGTCAACAAACACTGTCCTAATCTTTCGCTTGTCCTTGAACTTTAAGTCCAGCTTTTCAGGTGGCTCAGATAGTAAAGAATCCACCTGCCAATGCAGGAGACCTGAGTTTGATCCCTGGGTTGGGAAGATCCCCTGGAGAAGAAAATGGCAACTCACTCCAGTATTCTTGCCTGGAGAATCCCACGGACTGAGGAGCCCGGAAGGCTTACGGCCCATGGGGTCGCAAAGAGTCAGACACAACTGAGGCGACTTAGCATGCACAGGGTGACATGGATAAAGGGGAGGCAAGAAAACTTGCTTGGCTCCTCATTGGGAGTTCAAAATGGTTGGCTGAGGATATGCCTGTTTTTGGAGCACAGGTCCTGGGAATATTATAAATCAGACACTAGAAGGTGAGGCATACAGCCAAGAAATCAACCTCACCCGCTCCTCCCCTTCGCAGTCTATCCCTGCTTCTGGATGCTCCGCCAGGCCTGGCTCCACCTGGGGGGAGGGGGAGGCTGGAGGACAGAAGCCAGGCTCTTGGGGACTGTGACTTCCCACGCCTCACCCTCACCTGCAGGAAGGACTTCTTTTTTCATCATCCTGTTCAAGAAATAGAGCAGCGCTGTCCAACACAGCATTGTGTAAAGTTGAAAATGTCCTGTGTCTGTTACATGTGGCTACAGTGCGTTTGAACTGTGGTTGTTGCGAACTGAAAAGCCAACTTTGTAACTGCATTTCATTTGAATGGACACAGCCTTCTGTGGCTAGCGGCTACTACGTCAGCACACACAGAGGATATTGCCATCAGCCCAAAAAGTTCCCTCGGGCCCCTTCCCATCAGCCTGCTTCAAGAGGTAACCACTTTCCTGACTTCCATCACCCAAGACCAGGGTTACTGCAACTGTGAATAGATGTCTGGGGCCAGATAACTGTGGGGCTGAGCTGAGCCCTGTAGAATGTTTAGCAGAGCCCTGACCTTGACCCCCTACATACTAGCATTCACCCCTAGTCCTGACAGTCAAAAATATCTCCAGACATAGCTAAATGTCCCCCATCGGCGGGGGTGGGGTGGGGACTGGGGACTGGGAAGGTGGAGATTGACTTCTGGTCAACAAACACTGTCCTAATCTTTCGCTTGTCCTTGAACTTTAAGTCCAGCTTTTCAGGTGGCTCAGATAGTAAAGAATCCACCTGCCAATGCAGGAGACCTGAGTTTGATCCCTGGGTTGGGAAGATCCCCTGGAGAAGAAAATGGCAACTCACTCCAGTATTCTTGCCTGGAGAATCCCACGGACTGAGGAGCCCGGAAGGCTTACGGCCCATGGGGTCGCAAAGAGTCAGACACAACTGAGGCGACTTAGCATGCACAGGGTGACATGGATAAAGGGGAGGCAAGAAAACTTGCTTGGCTCCTCATTGGGAGTTCAAAATGGTTGGCTGAGGATATGCCTGTTTTTGGAGCACAGGTCCTGGGAATATTATAAATCAGACACTAGAAGGTGAGGCATACAGCCAAGAAATCAATCTCGATTCCCACCTCCACGCAGCTTCTGGTCAGATTTTTGACGGGAAAGAAATAGTGGAGATGAGATAATGCCACCAGGATCTGGACACAGAGCGCTGCCCCTGTCAGGACGGACAAAGTATGACAGGTGAGTCCAAAGGGTTTACCACAGGACCTCGGGAGTCTGAAGAGGAGCACGTGGAATTAACCACAAGACAGAAGAAGCACCCCAACTTGCGAATCAGAATCTGTGTCTCAATATGCTCTTTCACTTGGTGCTATTTCTGAGGGATCCATTAACTGCATGCTCCCCTCAAGTCTTATCTTGGAGAAATGTCATTGCCTGCACCCCACTCCCCCGCAAAAAATGCCTGTTTAGAATCTCAAGTGAACTCCTGATAATGAAGCAACCGACACCCTCTCCTCTAAGAAGTGTTAGTCTCTTACAAACCACCAAGGAATGTCTCTGACAATATTATCCTGTAGAGGTCAAGGTGTGGGGGTTTCCTGGACACGGCCTCACCTGTTGTGTCAATGGCTCAGAAAAAAGTTGGCTGGAACTGGGAAGTGGCCCTTCTGGCATTTGGAATGTAGACCTTGGTCAGCCTAGAGAAGGGACTCAGTTGGGTTTCTCGGGGCTGGAACATTCCTAAAGTCACCCTCGCATAGTAGGGCTCCTAGTTGCCATCTGCTTGGGGAGAAGAAACGTTGACCAGCCAAGAAATCCTAGGATGAGGGCATGAGGGCATCAGGCTGAAGATGGTAAGCCAGACGCTCCAGGTTCATGTTTATATTTTTTCTCTGTGCCTGCCTCCAAAATATTTATGAAAATATTTTTAATATTTAATATTAAAAGATTAACTTTCATATTAAATGCTATGTCCCGGGGGCAAGGACATCATCTGCTTTGTTCACAGCCACACAAGCGGTTTTTGTATGTGTGTGTGTATATATATATATGCGCCTGGCACCTCACCCACCCGTTATGTGTTGATCCAGTGAGGAGCAGAGCCCCGATTCAATGCCGAGGCATTTAGCTGAACGACTCTGTCATCAAGGAAGGTACAGTATTCGGGAGCAGAGAAGGCCCACTCAGGGTACGGCAGAGAAACACGAAGCGCCTGTGACAACAGCGTGACAGTCTCAGGGGTGACCAGCACTAGGGTCCCAAGGGGAAGGTGACATCTCTGAGGTTTCATCGTCCAGCTGTGTTCTCAGTCCCTTAGCATTGGTTACGTTTCCCTTGCCAGTCTCTGGGGACAGTGGCTTTCCTTTTCCTCATCACTGCCCTTACGTGACCTCTCTTCTTACACAGGCCCTGAACCCTCAAGGCGTGAACACAACCAAGTTTCCAGGAAGGAGAAGCTCCGGGCAGACAGGGGCGGCCAGACTCTTAAACTTCCCTCCTAGAAGAGCCCTTCCTCTTAGGGTTTGCCCCTAGGAAAGATGCCCTTTGTGACAAAACCCTGAAGGACAGAGTCCTTTTCTTTGTTTCACCTCAGCAGAGTTCAGACAGGCAGACATTCTTAAAGTGAGCTTTGCTAGGGCTTCCCTGGTGGTCCGGTGGTTAAGGATGTGCCTTGCAATGCAAGGGATGCCGGTTCGATCCCCAGTGCAGGAAGATCCCACATGCTAGTGGACCCCTTGCACCACAATTACTGAGTCTGCACTCTAGAGCCCTTGAGCAGCAACTACTGAAGCCCACATGCCCTAGAGCCAGGGCTCCGCAACCAGAAAGCCACTGCAATGAGAAGCCTGCCTACCACAAATAAAGAATAGCCCCCACTTGCCATGCCATGCACAGAGAAATGCCATGCACAGTGACGGGACCCAGTACAGCCAAAAATAAATAAATATATTTTTTAAATGAGCTTTGCTAAATACTGAAGGAAGAACGGAAGCATAAGTCACAAAAAAACCCACACTCCTTTCCCAAGTCTAGACTCCAGGAGGTGTACATGCATGGACACAGAGTATACCCTTGGTTCCGAGCCTACACTGCAGAATTATGTAAGGGAGCTGGAGTGCCAGGCAGCGGCCCTGGTTTCTCCCTACTCCTAGTTTAGAAGCCAAGGCCACCTTCCTCCAAGAGGCAAACACGGTCTCTGTGCCGGGGCCTGTGAGAAGTTTGCTTGTCCTTCTGCCCCAAGGATGGCACCTCCCAACTCCCCTGATCTCTCCCCCACACGGTGTGAGGGCACAGCTAGCCTGTGGACAATTTGCAGGACAGCCGTGCTTGACAGCCAGCAAATAACAGAGCTCTCTGGGTACCTCTGAAGCTTCCCTTGGCAATTCGCTCAGGAAGTGCCCCTCCCCCCACACCATCTGGAAGTGGTTTTTGAAAAAATCAACTCATTATTGTTAAAAAGCAACACGTAGACTTTTTGCAAGATACAGTTGCTAGAGCAGTCCCTCAACTGTAAGTTCCTGGAAGGCAGGGATTTTCTTTCATGCCTCATTGTAGAACCATCCCCTGGCACATAGTAGGAGCTCGATAAGCGTTGGTGGAATGAATGAGGAATGAATTCCAGTTATTTCTGCATAACAAATTATTCCAACATGTTGGAGCTTAACAACTATTTTATTACACTTGCAGTTTCCCAAGCTTGGGATTTGGGACCTAGTACAGCAATGATGCCTTGTCTCTCTGCCCCATGATGTCTGGGGTCTCAGTTGAAGAAAGGTAAAAGTTTGGGGGCTGGAGTCACCTGGAGAGTCCTTCAGTCACACGTCTGGCACTTGGGCTGAAATGAAGTCTGGAGTCAGCTGGGACTGTAATTCTGAGCACCTACATGTGGCCTCTTTGTGTAGATTGGCTTCCTCACAGCATGGCCGACTCAGGGTAATCAGAGTGCTCACCTGATAGCCACTCAGGGCTTCAAGGTGGAAGCTGTCGGCCTTTCGTGACCCAGCCCTGTCACACTCTTGGTTGAGGCTGCCATCAACACAGCCAGATTCAAGGAAAGGAGAAACAGACCCCCTTCCCATTATAAAAAGTGTCCAAAAACTTTGGGGTCATGTTTTTAAACCACCACAAAGGCTTATTAGATTAGAAAGTGAGATTAGGTCTTCCCAGGTGGTCCAGTGGGTAAGTACACCGCCTTGCAGTGCAAGGGGCACCGGTTTGATCCTTGGCCTGGGAAGATCCCACGTGCTGCAGAGCGGCTGGATCGATGTGTCCAATTACTGAGCCGGAGCTCTGGAGCGCATGTGCCCAGAACCAGCGCTCAGCAACGACAGACGCCACCACGATGGGAGGCCCACGTGGGCCAAAGAACAAAGATAAATAAATGAAAGATCAATAGAAGTGGCCAAAAAAATAAAAAAAGAAAGAGAAATTAGAAAACCCTGTCTCCTAAGGATTTTGAAATCATTCCCCATACAGAATGTATCTTGTACATCTACCACATGTCAAGCCGTGGGTTGGGTGATGCATAGGGATTTAAGGGAGTGAATAAAATAGACATTGTCTCTGCCTTCATGTAGCCTTCATTCATTAGAAAAGACAGACATTAAACAAACATGCAAACAAATGCATAGTTACAGATCATGATGAGCTTATTAAGCAGGGGGATATGACCTAAGAAAGAAGAAGGAGACGTTAATTTAGATGGGAAGGGCTTTCCTGATGGCTCAATAGTAAAGAATCCACTTGCCAATGCAGGAGACATGGGTTCAATTCCTGGTCCGAGAATATTCCGTGCGCCTCAGAGCACCTAAACCCGTGCATCACAACTGCAGAGCCCACTGTGCCGCAGCAACTGGAGTCCATATGCCCTGGAGCCTGTGCTCAGCAACAAAAGAAGCCACCACAAGAAGCCGGCACACCGAAACCAAAGAGCAGCCCCTGCTCTCCGCAACTCAAGAAAAGCCCACGCAGCAGCAAAGCCCAGCACAGCCAAAAATAAAATAAATTAATTAAAAATGTAGAATAATTTAGATGGGAAGTATTCAGCTCCTCTAGAAGCAAAATACAATTCAAGGTTTTGACTATAAGCAGTTTCTTCGGAGGCATCTGTTTCAAGAACCATAGGCAATGGGGCATGAGAGAGAGCCAGTAAGGGACCCAGAAGGTGTAGTGATAAGTAGGGTACCACTGTGGGCAAACGGGTCACTGCCCATTGACAATATAACACACGTCAGACTATCCCACCTGAAGGACAAGAAACTGGGGCAGTGTTAGTCACTCAGTCCTGTCTCTTTTGCAACTCCACGGACCGTAGCTCGCCAGGCTCCTCTGTCTATGGGACTCTCCAGGCAAGAATACTGGAGTAGCCACTTCCGCCTCCAGGGGGTCTTCCTGACCTGGAATTGAACCCTGGTCTCTTGCACTGCAGGTGGATTCTTTACCCTCTGAACCACCAGGGAAGCCTTCAAGAAACTGGGGCATCTCCCCACCAAATCCCAGTAGTTGTGGTTGAGGGCGCTAGTCCAGGCTGTCCTCCTTGTGGGCACTGCCCATTCAGGCAGCCAGGAAGAGCCTCTGGCAAAGGGCCCCAAGTGGCTGGCAGAAGGAGCCCTTCAGAGCCAAGTGAATGCAGAGGGACAAAAAAGCGCCTGCCCCAGGGTTCAAGGTGGCCCTCTCCGAGCAAGCACTCTCTCAGAGGCATTATTCAAGCATCAGGAACACAGGATTGGTAGATGCTGGTTATCATTTCTGTGTGTTATTTGTGCTTATATTTCGTGCCTTCAATAGCAATGCATTTGGGATTTTCTTCCTAAGGACTATGGGCTTGCAATGACTGGCCACATTAGCCACCCTACCCCCCATTCACCCTTCCTCCTCTGTGACTAATGGAAAAACATCGGCAAAACTGCCCACAGGCAGGCAAGGTGGAGCTATTTGTGCCGAAGAGAGTTTTCCCTTTGTGTGAAGTTAACTGCCAGGAGTTGTGGCCGCCGCACCCTGCGACTCTGACCTCAGCTGAGCTCACCACAGAGAGGCTGACCCACCTGAAGCCACCACCTAGCAATTCACAGGGCTGGTTCCAACAGAGTCAGTTCCCCAGGAGGAGAGGACATGCATATAGGCAAATCTAGTAAGCCCCACCTTTGTCCAAGAGTGGTCGCATTAGCAGGAGACCACATGTCCAATTCACAGTCAAGGCAGGCAGGTGACTTTCCGGCTCTGGAACTCTTAGTGAGTTTCCAAGAGACCACAGGAAGTTCCTCCAAACAGCTTTGCCAGGCTGCGCTCCACCAAATCCCAGAGCTGCCGCGAACCGGGGTTGATGCTACAAAACCTGTATTTAATAGACTAGAGCAACAGGAGGAAAAAAAATAAGTGAGTGGCTGAAAGGAAAGGTATTTTTACTAAGACAGGGTAACACTCATTTATTTTCAAATACCTAAGGAGAATTTCTATAAAAATTTCTAAGAGCGTTTGTCTTCATGACCCCTTTAAAACATCCTTTTCCAATTCCATTGCTACGGAATTGCAAATATCCGCCGTGCCCTGGGTTAAGCAAATTTTTTTTTAGGTTAAAAATAATAAGAACGACTGCTGAGGGAGTGAAGGCGCTTGGCAGGATGGGTGACTGAAGTCAGGAATGGAGCTCTTGGCCACTTGTCACCACGTTTCCCTGCTGTGTGAGCACCGCAGTCACCTGCTGCTTACCTGAGAGGTGGCTCGCCTGGGGACTCTTGAGTGTGTTCCCAGGCAGTGGCCCATCCCTGTGTCTTGCCTGGGTCACTGCCACCCTGTGGGGAGGGGAAGAAGGAAGTAAAGGGAGTGGAGAGGGAGGGGAAAGGGGCAGGGAAAAGAAAATGGAAAAGGAAGCCGAGGCAAGGGAAAGGAGAGGAGGTGATGTGACAGGAGAGGAGGGGAGATTTCTGTGTGTTATTTGTGCTTATATTTCGTGCCTTCAATAGCAATGCATTTGGGATTTTCTTCCTAAGGACTATGGGCTTGCAATGACTGGCCACATTAGCCACCCTACCCCCCATTCACCCTTCCTCCTCTGTGACTAATGGAAAAACATCGGCAAAACTGCCCACAGGCAGGCAAGGTGGAGCTATTTGTGCCGAAGAGAGTTTTCCCTTTGTGTGAAGTTAACTGCCAGGAGTTGTAGACGCAGCTTCCTGCGACTCTGAACTCAGCTGAGCTTAACACAGAGTGGCTGACCCACCTGAAGCCACCACCTAGCAATTCACAGGGCTGGTTCCAACAGAGTCAGTTCCCCAGGAGGAGAGGACATGCATATAGGCAAATCTAGTAAGCCCCACCTTTGTCCAAGAGTGGTCGCATTAGCAGGAGACCACATGTCCAATTCACAGTCAAGGCAGGCAGGTGACTTTCCGGCTCTGGAACTCTTAGTGAGTTTCCAAGAGACCACAGGAAGTTCCTCCAAACAGCTTTGCCAGGCTGCGCTCCACCAAATCCCAGAGCTGCCGCGAACCGGGGTTGATGCTACAAAACCTGTATTTAATAGACTAGAGCAACAGGAGGAAAAAAAATAAGTGAGTGGCTGAAAGGAAAGGTATTTTTACTAAGACAGGGTAACACTCATTTATTTTCAAATACCTAAGGAGAATTTCTATAAAAATTTCTAAGAGCGTTTGTCTTCATGACCCCTTTAAAACATCCTTTTCCAATTCCATTGCTACGGAATTGCAAATATCCGCCGTGCCCTGGGTTAAGCAAATTTTTTTTTAGGTTAAAAATAATAAGAACGACTGCTGAGGGAGTGAAGGCGCTTGGCAGGATGGGTGACTGAAGTCAGGAATGGAGCTCTTGGCCACTTGTCACCACGTTTCCCTGCTGTGTGAGCACCGCAGTCACCTGCTGCTTACCTGAGAGGTGGCTCGCCTGGGGACTCTTGAGTGTGTTCCCAGGCAGTGGCCCATCCCTGTGTCTTGCCTGGGTCACTGCCACCCTGTGGGGAGGGGAAGAAGGAAGTAAAGGGAGTGGAGAGGGAGGGGAAAGGGGCAGGGAAAAGAAAATGGAAAAAGGAAGCCGAGGCAAGGGAAAGGAGAGGAGGTGATGTGACAGGAGAGGAGGGGAGAGAATTCTACGGGGCTGGGAAAAGCCAGGAAGTCAAATCCCTCAGCCAGGGATAAATAGAATCCCAGCTGCACCCAGAACAGAGCAGTGGCAAAATCATTCACACAGTGGAAAATAAACTCATCATCGCTGGTGAATGGAAACTTAGGTAGGGATGATGATGTCCAAACTCCACACCCCATGTCCCGGATCCTGTGGGCACAGACACCTTAGTGGGTTAAGAAAGGGGACTGGGGCCCGGCTCGATGCAGCACCCCTGGCCTTCGGAGCAAGTTGCTGAAAGCCCAAAGAGGCAGAGAAAAGAAGCCTGAAGCGGGGCAGGGGAGAAGTTGGGAGTCAAAAGAGGGAAAAGCAAGCAGGCTGGTCTGGGAGCAGGGAGTGGTCCTAGCTGAAGTGGGAACCTGAAGGAGAGGCTGCACACCCTGGATGAGGAGTGAAAGGAAGGAAGAAGGCTGCTGGGCTGGGGGAAAGCCCAGGCCGCGGCATCAAAGATCAGGAGCCTTACCTGTGGCATGGACAAGACTTAGTCACTGAAATCCTAGGTCCGCACTCCCGTCATGCCCATGCCCAGTATCAGGGTGTCCCCGAAGGTTAGGCTTGATCACAAGCTCCTCAGGGAGGGAGAGAGCTCTGGATCCCTTTTTGATGATAAAGCACCGCCCCTCCACTTCTCCCAGCTTGCCCCTCGGACTTCTCTGCAGGCTGCCCTAAGCTCCTGCAGCAGCTCATCCTCAGAGAGCAGGTGGGTCTAGGAGTTTGTAACCCCACTCCCAGGAGTGGCGTGAGCTGTCCAAAAGCCCTAGTGAGGAAGAATGACAGCTCACCTCTCTTGCCCGGAGTCAGGACAGACGGTGAGGTCTTACCCTCCAGAACCCACCCCCTACCACCCCCTCCCTACCCCGGCCCGTGGGGTCAGGCCGAGGCTGCCCTCCGCACTGGGACTCTGTCTGAAATTGACTTCCTCCCCTTCCCAGCCCTGCATCTCTTAGGAGCATCTCCTGGAAGAACTTCCATAAGAAATCACTTCCCCACTAATTCCCATCTCGGGGTCTGCTTCTGGGGAAATGGAAATCCCAGGGCCCACGGGCTGGGCTGGAACAACAGTTCCTGTGGGCAGACACGACACCAACGGCCCTTCATCCAGTCCTCAGAACCAGATAGCCCCGCTGGTAACGGAGCACGCCGCCTCGAAGAGGAAGCGGAAACTCAGCGATCAGAAAGGGACTCTCCCAGGGTGGCACAGCTGGTGAGCAGAGCAGCTGAGATTAAAGCCAGCTGCTGCCGGCTCTGAAGCCAGCATTTAGTCCTTGACATCCCACTGAAATGAGGTGGGGGCTGCTGGATCTTCTGCACAGAGCCCGGCTGCTTCAGAGGGGAGCTAACATCTCTGGGGCCCTGCTACGGGGCTCATCTGAGGCCAGCCGGGTGCTTAGGACGGGTGGCCAAGGAGAGAGCGAAAGCTCCAATCAAGCCCTTAGTTTAGCAGTTGATGTGTCTGCCTTTACCCGTTCACCCAGACCTAGTACCCAAATGCCTGCTGGATTTGCATTGCACTTAGTAGGAGGAGGGCAAAACCTGCCCCAAACATCCTACAAATAAATGTTCAGGGTTCCACCCAGAGATGCCCATAGTGACTGATGAGTCACCAGATGACCGGCTGGCACCACAGAGTGCTATATATAGAAGGGGAAAGCCAGAGGGATGCCTGGGACCTAGAGCAAAGCAAAGAAACAGGCACCTAGAAGGTGAGGCCCTAGCGCGGGGGGTGAATCTATAGGGCACCTGGAAACTGCCCCCCAGCTCCCTGAAATAATGGCATCCAGGTCAGCAGTGCCCCAGCACAGTATGCTGCTTGATCAGGAAAGAGACAGGGCCGGACGCGGGCGATGCCAGCACTCTGATGATGATTACTGCTAATGATGCTAATGGTAGAATAATCACTCAGAGAACTTCCCGCTCGTCACCTCATGTTCCTCCCATCAAACACACAGACAGAGGATGTACTAACAGCGCTGCCACTTAGGCAGCCCAGATTGAGTTTCGGACCCCAGGCTTGGTTAGGCTTCCTCCTTCCCAGCCCTGCATCTCTTAGGAGCATCTCCTGGAAGAACTTCCATAAGAAATCACTTCCCACTAATTCCCATCTCGGGTCTGCTTCTGGGAAATGGAAATCCCAGGGCCCACGGCTGGGCTGGAAGAGCAGTGCCTGTGGGCAGACACGAGGCGAACGGCCCGGCATCCAGGCCCCGGAACCGGATAGCCCCGCTGGTAACGGAGCACGCCGCCTCGAAGAGGAAGCGGAAACTCAGCGATCAGAAAGGGACTCTCCCAGGGTGGCACAGCTGGTGAGCAGAGCAGCTGAGATTAAAGCCAGCTGCTGCCGGCTCTGAAGCCAGCATTTAGTCCTTGACATCCCACTGAAATGAGGTGGGGGCTGCTGGATCTTCTGCACAGAGCCCGGCTGCTTCAGAGGGGAGCTAACATCTCTGGGGCCCTGCTACGGGGCTCATCTGAGGCCAGCCGGGTGCTTAGGACGGGTGGCCAAGGAGAGAGCGAAAGCTCCAATCAAGCCCTTAGTTTAGCAGTTGATGTGTCTGCCTTTACCCGTTCACCCAGACCTAGTACCCAAATGCCTGCTGGATTTGCATTGCACTTAGTAGGAGGAGGGCAAAACCTGCCCCAAACATCCTACAAATAAATGTTCAGGGTTCCACCCAGAGATGCCCATAGTGACTGATGAGTCACCAGATGACCGGCTGGCACCACAGAGTGCTATATATAGAAGGGGAAAGCCAGAGGGATGCCTGGGACCTAGAGCAAAGCAAAGAAACAGGCACCTAGAAGGTGAGGCCCTAGCGCGGGGGGTGAATCTATAGGGCACCTGGAAACTGCCCCCCAGCTCCCTGAAATAATGGCATCCAGGTCAGCAGTGCCCCAGCACAGTATGCTGCTTGATCAGGAAAGAGACAGGGCCGGACGCGGGCGATGCCAGCACTCTGATGATGATTACTGCTAATGATGCTAATGGTAGAATAATCACTCAGAGAACTTCCCGCTCGTCACCTCATGTTCCTCCCATCAAACACACAGACAGAGGATGTACTAACAGCGCTGCCACTTAGGCAGCCCAGATTGAGTTTCCGGACCCCAGGCTTGGTTAGGCTAGACCTGCGCTGTCCGGTTCGGTGGCCACGAGCCACATGTAGCTATGGGGCACTTGAAATGTGATCCGCCCAAATGGAGGCGTGCCGTAAGCATAAAATATACACCCGATTTTGAAGGTTTAGTTTCCCCCAAACAACGTAAATGATCTCATTAATCATTTTTTCTTGACGACATGTTGAAATGATAATATTTTGGATCAGGTGGGTTAGATGAGATATGTGATTCAAATTAATTTCACCTGTTTCTTTCTACCTTTTTCATGTGGCCACCAGAACATTCCAAAAGGCATGTGTGGCTCACATTTGTGGCTTGCATTATATTTCTATTGGACAGCACTGGGTTACAGGCTAGAGGCCAGCACCTTCAGGAAATCCTGGCTATGCCCTCTCCTGACAAATAAAGCCTGCTTCCTGGTTCAAGGTTGAGGGAGGCCAAGGCTGCTCTCCAGACAAAGCCGGTGGACAGCAGCAGTTCCACACACTGGTCACAGCCGGCCCAGGTGGCACTCAAAAGCCCCTGGGTGTCTTGCTGTTCATATATTCAGAAAATTCCCAGCCATCCTTGGAAAGGCTAATGAATCCTCTCTGGATCTGTCTACCCTCCTTCAGCCCCCACTTCACCCCCAAGAAAGTTCAATTCGATGCTGTGTAGTTACAAAAAAGAAGTTCCCTTTCCCTCACATATGCAAACAGCAGAGTCAAAGGAAAGAAGGGGAATGAGAAACAGAAAGAGAAATGCAGATGAGAGTTATCACAGTTCTCACCCAGAGGGAGAAACTGTATCCCAGAGACAGAAGCACAAATGTCACACCCTCTGCCCATTGAGACCAGGGGCCAGGGGGAACAGGGTGCATGTGCGTGCCAGTGTGCGTGTATGGGTACACCATGCACACGTTGGTTGAGCATGAGACAGCCCCAGAGAACAGTTCAAGAATGAGGCAGACTGACAGAAACCAAACAAGGAAGAGAAATGCAGGAGGCACAGCCAAAGAGAGGGACGCGCGCGCATGTGTGTGTGTGTGTGTGTGTGTGTGTGTGGTATGGGGAGAGCTGACAGCCTTCCCTTTGTGGCAAGGGCTGCCCTTCCTTTCTGTGTCACTTTAAATTATTCACATCAGGACAATGGAAAGAATATAGCAAAATAAAAAATGCATCGGGGCCAGGGGGGCCCTGGATTCCCGAGTGGTGGAAACAACCCGAGGGAGGAAGGCTGCCTGCCTTGCCCCCAGGAGTGGGCTGGGCTTCAGGTGGATTCAGTAGAGCCAGGGCTGCATGTGTATGCCCAGGGCCCAGGCCTGGAGGGTCCCTGCAGACTACGGTCCCTCTTAAGTCAGACCAGGGGCCCCTGCCAATGGCCGTCTCCTTCCCACTCCCTAACGGGCTGATGCTCTGCTCCAGCCTCCTGCCTGCCCTCAGCTGACCTCTCACTGGTGAGTCCAGAGACCCTAGGTGGCTACCAGTTAATCCAATCCAAGCAGCAAAGCAGGAGACTCAGGAGACTCAGATTTGTTCCCTGGGTCAGGCAGACCCCCTGGAGGAGTGCATGGCAACCCACTCCAGCATTCTTGCCTGGAGAATCCCCATGGACAAAGGCGCCTGGCGAGCTATAGAGTCGGACACGATTGAGGCGACTGAGCGTGCATGCACGCACCTCCCCCAAGGCCCTGTTTCCAAACATAGTCACATTCCATGGGACTGGAAGTTGGGATTTCACCGTATGACTTCGGGGAGACACAATTCAGCCCACAGCAACAAAGAACAGAAGGATAAGGTCAAGCCAGCGCAAGAACAGGCATGGAAGGTGCAAAGGGTTCAGGGAAAATCACTTCACCTACCTGCCTTTTCAGGGCCACCACGGGTACATTCATAAAAAGTGAAGAAGACAATGCTTTGGAGTAGGTGTTTGGGGGAATTGTCTCCTCGTGGATGATAGCTGCTGTTTTCCCTGGGACCAGGGATTTTGTATCCCCAGTTCTGGCTCAGTGTCTGACTTATAGCAGGGAAGCTATGATGGGGGCAGAACAGAGGCTATTGAGCAAGGCTCTGGGTCCCTACTCATTGAGCACTTTCTTAAATTTAATTTAATTTATTTGGTTTTGGTTGTGGGGCTTTGTTGCTACTATTTATTGTGGTGGCTTTTCTTGTTGAGGAGCACGAGCTTTGTTGCTCAGCGTGTGTGTGTGTGTGTGTGTGTGGTATGGGGAGAGCTGACAGCCTTCCCTTTGTGGCAAGGGCTGCCCTTCCTTTCTGTGTCACTTTAAATTATTCACATCAGGACAATGGAAAGAATATAGCAAAATAAAAAATGCATCGGGGCCAGGGGGGCCCTGGATTCCCGAGTGGTGGAAACAACCCGAGGGAGGAAGGCTGCCTGCCTTGCCCCCAGGAGTGGGCTGGGCTTCAGGTGGATTCAGTAGAGCCAGGGCTGCATGTGTATGCCCAGGGCCCAGGCCTGGAGGGTCCCTGCAGACTACGGTCCCTCTTAAGTCAGACCAGGGGCCCCTGCCAATGGCCGTCTCCTTCCCACTCCCTAACGGGCTGATGCTCTGCTCCAGCCTCCTGCCTGCCCTCAGCTGACCTCTCACTGGTGAGTCCAGAGACCCTAGGTGGCTACCAGTTAATCCAATCCAAGCAGCAAAGCAGGAGACTCAGGAGACTCAGATTTGTTCCCTGGGTCAGGCAGACCCCCTGGAGGAGTGCATGGCAACCCACTCCAGCATTCTTGCCTGGAGAATCCCCATGGACAAAGGCGCCTGGCGAGCTATAGAGTCGGACACGATTGAGGCGACTGAGCGTGCATGCACGCACCTCCCTCAAGGCCCTGTTTCCAAACATAGTCACATTCCATGGGACTGGAAGTTGGGATTTCACCGTATGACTTCGGGGAGACACAATTCAGCCCACAGCAACAAAGAACAGAAGGATAAGGTCAAGCCAGCGCAAGAACAGGCATGGAAGGTGCAAAGGGTTCAGGGAAAATCACTTCACCTACCTGCCTTTTCAGGGCCACCACGGGTACATTCATAAAAAGTGAAGAAGACAATGCTTTGGAGTAGGTGTTTGGGGGAATTGTCTCCTCGTGGATGATAGCTGCTGTTTTCCCTGGGACCAGGGATTTTGTATCCCCAGTTCTGGCTCAGTGTCTGACTTATAGCAGGGAAGCTATGATGGGGGCAGAACAGAGGCTATTGAGCAAGGCTCTGGGTCCCTACTCATTGAGCACTTTCTTAAATTTAATTTAATTTATTTGGTTTTGGTTGTGCCGGGTCTTTGTTGCTACTCAGGCTTCTCATTGTGGTGGCTTTTCTTGTTGAGGAGCACGAGCTTTGTTGCTCAGCAGTATGTGGGATCTTCCCAGACCAGGGAAAACCACATCTCCTGCACATTGGCAGGTGGATCCTTTACCACTGAGCCACCAGGGAAGCCTTCATTTAGCATCATGTCACTAATGGACAGGACTCCAAAATGAATCTGGAAGATTCATTCCACAGAGACCCCTACAAGGTTATATTAGAAAAAAACGTAAAAGTATAATAGCAGAATGCATTTTCCAAGATGGCTACAACAAGCTCTCCCATACCATATGCCCTTTTCACAACCACATGTCATTCTTCCCATTGAGAACTGAGATCTATAGTCCCTACCCTTGACTCTGTCTAGATTTGTGACTGTGATAGAAGTGTCACTATAGGACTTCCTCTCTCAGGAGACTTACAAACCAGCCGCCATGCTGTGGGGAAGCCCAGACTACACAGAGAGGACTTGTGGCAATGTTCCAGCTGACATCCCCTGCTGAGATCCCTGTTAACAGCCAGCATCAATGACAAGACATGTGAGCGAGGA
This sequence comes from Tragulus kanchil, assembly GCA_022376925.1. Classification (NCBI taxonomy): domain Eukaryota; kingdom Metazoa; phylum Chordata; class Mammalia; order Artiodactyla; family Tragulidae; genus Tragulus; species Tragulus kanchil. Next base: position 91,400,687 of record JAIOJX010000001.1, on the reverse strand, counting down.
AGGAAGCCCTCCTTAGGACCTCAGCCCCAGGCATTGTCTGATGCGGTGGCACCAGACAGAACACAGAACAGTCTAGCCGAGGACTGACAACCCCCAGAAAAGCAGGAGATAATCACAGAATGGTCGTGGTGGTGGGGGCGGTTGTTTTAAGTCACTAAGTTTCAGTGTGATTCATTATGTAGTGATAGATCACTGGAACACACAAACACACACACAAGTGCAGGAGACCTATTTAGAGGCCCTGAGGGCTCACTACATAGGCCCTGCGGCCAAGCTGCCAGGATCAAATCCCTTTTCCATCACTTCTGGTCTATCACTTGGGATGAGTGAGTTCACACACCTCAGCCTCAGTATCTTTATTTCTGAACAGGGACCCACACCCGAACTGTCCCATATGGGATGGATACCACGGCGAAACATGATAACCCACGTTAAGTGCACAGATCGGCACCAGGCATGCAGTAAGTGCTCAATAACTGCTTGCAGTGACGATCTTAGTCAACATGTCTCTTTCCGCTTCCTAACAGGTGGGCTGAGAAACATGCCATTTCTGGCAGATGCTCTGCTGACTGTCTTTTTCCATCACACTGAGGTCACCAGCTCTGCCCTGCACTTATTTGTTTCGTAAAAATGTCAGCAGCTGGGCCCGTCCCTTCCCCCAGCCCTTGTGGGAAGTCAGCTCCCCTCCCCCTGCGGTATTTGAGCTCTTCTCCCTGCCGCTGTCATCTTTCTCCTTTGCCTTGCAAACCATTGATTGGCAGGAGACAAAACACTAGCTAACAGCTGACCTCCAGACCTGTTTTTAAAGTCCCTGAGCCCCGCCCAGCCACGGAGCCACAGGACGGGACAGGGGCTGGGCTGGTGGTGGATGACTGTTGGCTAGACCTGCCCCACCCTCTTGTCTCCCCTTTGGTGGAGCGACTTAACGACTTAATGTTACAGCCCGGGGATGCCCAGTTCCTCCACACACGGTAGGCACAGGGGCCCCACCTCCCGGAAGCAACTCCCCGCAGCCTGCAGGGGACCAAGCCGCTACAGGTTGGTTCCAGCTGTAGCAAGTCCTCATCCCCCAAGGGAGGGGGGCTGGTGGGGACCCTTGGGGTATCAACAGAGGCAAAGGCCCCGCCCCTCAAGAACTGGAGAAGCTGAGAGCAGAACAGAAGGAAATTAGCAGCAGGGCCCTTTTCTGTCCAGCTAAGGCTTATCTGGCCTCGGCAAGGGCCCACTCTGCCTTTTTCTGGGGCAACCCCTTGATTCTGCCCCACCCGAAACCCCCTATCTGAGGCACACCCCCGCCTCCTGACTTTGGAGTGCGGAGAGGGCCCAGCCTCACAGCAGCTTCCTTGTCACTCTCCGTGGGTGGTAACTGGCACCCCCACCTCACGCCTCCAAGGGACCCCTCCTCAGGCCTCCCTGGGCTGCAGGCTACGCAGGCATGTTTCTGATGAGCTCACCAGCCATCTTCTTCCAAACAGCCCCTGCCCGGATACTTCGGGTCATCTTTATTTTTTTTTTTTTAAAGATTTATTTATTTATTTTGGGGGGGGAGGGGAGCAGGTGGGCAACTTCTATTGGTCTTTCATTTGTCCATTTTCATCCATCTTTGTTCCTTGGCCTGTGTGGGCCTCCCATCGCGGTGGCGTCTGTTGTCGCAGAGCACCGGCTCTGGGCGCACGCACTCCAGAGCTCCGGCTCGGTAACTGGACACATTGGTCCAGCCGCTCCGCGGCAAGTGGGATCTCCCCAGGCCAGGGATCGAACCGGCGCCCCTTGCACTGCAAGGTGGTGTCCTTACCCACTGGACCACCAGGGAAGCCCACTTCGGGTCATCTTGAAAAATGATCCTTCATCTCTAATGGGACCTTTAGAAAGGACACATGCGGCTTTCTTTGTAGCTTCACTAGCTCTGTCATGGGGAGCACTGTTACTATGTGGGCCAGGACCAGCCTCCACGGCACGTGACGATCCTCCCCATGGTACGGTGTTAAGTGTCCTTGCCCCCTTCCCTGGTCAGTAAATGTCCATGGCACCCCCTAGTTATTGTGACAACTAAAAATGCACCCCCATTTCCAGATTCACCCCCAGAGTGGGGAGATGGCTCCTGAACAGGGAAGCACTGTTCACCTCCAGATCAAGTGCTTTTGGCTCCACAACCATCACTGAGTTGCGTCTGCCGCAGACATAACTTAATTCCTACAGTCAGCATGGCCCTCCTTCCACTGTCCCACACTCACCAGTGCACACTGCAGGCTAGGGGTCTGAACCCCCTAACTCGATTCCCCTTTACTGAGGCTCAGGTGAAAGTGGCTCCTGATAAATCCTTCACCATCAAGTGTTTCATGAGAAATTCTCAGCAGAATTCCACACCTCCCCTTTCATTGCTGGCATCACTTTAAAAACTAACTAAATAAATAGGAGCCACCATTGTGGGAAGTGTTCCATGGGAGTTGTTTGTTCTTCAAGGTCTATTGAGTCAAAATTCCCAGTTTAACTTTGAATGCTTGGCTCCGCTGCCTCTACTGTGAGGTTGGTGTTCGTCCCTTAAAAAGAGAAGGGAAATCTAGTCTTCTAAAGCAAGAGAAAAGGGAATAAAATAACCCTCCCTCTACAGTGTCTACTGGATGCATCCACTTTTCAATATAACGTGGGGATGCTGGTCCCTTTCATCTGTTTCCTTTGAGCTACCCTTTTCCCAAAACCCACGGCCGGCTTGGCACAAAGTGCCCATACTCGGATCGACCAAGAGAGAGAGAGCATCTATTTTCAGAGGGACGTAGCTTTTTTCCCCCGGCCCCCCAAATCTGAATCATTCTCTCTGTAGTCTTTCCATCTCAAGGAAGCTAGACCAAAGCTTCTTCACATGGTGAGGGCAACAGGTCAAGTAGGTAGGCCTCAATACCTAAGCACTTGTGTAATGTTTGTTAACGCCCCATTGGCCAAAAGAAGTCATGTGGCTAAACCTAAAGTCAGTGTGAGAGAAGCCTATCTACAGATGTGGATACTGGTAGGTGTGATCTATTGGGGGTCATATTTGTAACAATTCCCCCTCCCACACACAGAAGCAAAATCTCTCCCCACCCACATGGCGCCTGAAATGTCACCCTTTACAGTTTAGACTTTCAGTCTAAGCATTGTCCTCTTTGGGCTTACTCTAAAAATCAAGCACGGTTTCACTGCATATCCTATGACCCAGCGATTTCATGTTAAGACATATACCCAAAAGAAATGAGTGCTTATGCTCACCAATAGCCCTACACTCAAATGCACAGAGCAGTTTCATCCAGCACAGACCCAAACTGGAAACTACCCAAACGCTCATCAGGAGAATAGATATACTGACCATGATGTGATCAGACAAAGGGACACGACACACAGCACTGGAAAAAGAAAAAATGACTGCTCCGTGTGACCACACAGATGGATGGATGGGTGGGGGGATGCACGTCCTGGCAATGTTGAGTGGCAGAAGCCAGACTCATATGAATACATATTGTCTGATTCTAGTTAATGGAGGTTCTCAAACAAGTCTATATTGTTAGGAGACAGAATAATAGTTACCTTTAGGGGCATGTCAAAATGTCAGCTGCCAGGAGCATAAGGAGCTTCTGGGCAAGTCCCGTATCTTTGTTGATTGTAGTATAGTTGATTTACAATGCTATATTAGTTTCAGGTATATAGTAAAGTGATTCTGTTATACATACTATTCCACTATAGGTTATTACAAGACAGAGAGTTCCCTGTGCTATACATTAGGGCCTTGCTGTTTATCTATTTCGTACCTATAAATCCATGTCCTGTACCTACCTGGGTGATCATGAGTCTATACTTATGTAGAAAGCTATAGACGTGTACAGTTAAGATCAGTGAACTTTACCAAATGTACGCTAAATATTAATTGTTTTTTAAGTACAAGATTAGAAGTGAGAATAGGTTTCCTAGCTTGGTGGCTCTGGATGGGGGTGCAGTGGAGCCTGAGGAGTTGGGGGTGGGAGCACCTGTCCCAGGCCTGCTCCACCTTTGAAGCCCAAAGGGAAGAGACCTTGCTGGGGGGCCTAGAAGTGTTCCCCATCTCCAGCCCTGGGTGGGGGTACCTGGGGCTGGAGCCCAGTGGCAGTGGCTCTGTGGGCTCCTATGGGGAGGGAAATGCTTTGATGAGCCTTTGTTCCGGGAATTGATCAAGGAAACGAGCTGGTAATGAACAGCAGAAATAACAATAATTAATAATGGGTAGAATAAAAATAGATTTCAAATCTTGCAGCTAATTTGCCAGGAGACTTATTTCTGTGGCAAGCAGCCGCTCTCCCCTCCTTAGACTACGGAGTAAACCAGGAAGTGGCCGGATCAGGCCAGCCAGTTCTGGGGTTGGGGGTGGGGGAATGGAAGAGAGAATTAGGGAGGGAAGGAGGAGGGTCAAGGAACTACAGTAACCGTGGGGAGTGGGAATAAGCCTGGAGTCTGGGTACTGGGCTGGGTCATGACCTCTGCACCCCACTAGAAAGGGTGGGAGACCTCAGATTTCAAGGACACCTCTCAGAGGCCAGGCAGCCTCCCCTGGCCCCATGATGGCCGCAGAGACCAGGGCCACCCCCTCAAGCCCTTGAACCTTTGACATATACCCACCCCACCCCCCACTGGTACTGTCCCCTTCCCAGGAGCCAAGCTTGTAGGTGGAAGGGAGCAAGACCACACAACAATGGAAGGAAACCCCTTGTCAGAGAAGAAAGATTCTAACTGGAAAACTCACAGTCCCCCACCTGCTGACTCTCACTGACCTTTTCCACCCCCAACACAAGCTGACTTGAGTAGCTCTTATCACTCTGTTAAAAAGTCAGTGCTCAGAGATCTTTCCAGCTTTCCCCCAGGATGGCCAAAAGGCGGTCCTGGCCAGCTCTGCTGGTTTTAGGGTCCATGTCCTGTACCTACCTGGGTGATCATGAGTCTATACTTATGTAGAAAGCTATAGACGTGTACAGTTAAGATCAGTGAACTTTACCAAATGTACGCTAAATATTAATTGTTTTTTAAGTACAAGATTAGAAGTGAGAATAGGTTTCCTAGCTTGGTGGCTCTGGATGGGGGTGCAGTGGAGCCTGAGGAGTTGGGGGTGGGAGCACCTGTCCCAGGCCTGCTCCACCTTTGAAGCCCAAAGGGAAGAGACCTTGCTGGGGGGCCTAGAAGTGTTCCCCATCTCCAGCCCTGGGTGGGGGTACCTGGGGCTGGAGCCCAGTGGCAGTGGCTCTGTGGGCTCCTATGGGGAGGGAAATGCTTTGATGAGCCTTTGTTCCGGGAATTGATCAAGGAAACGAGCTGGTAATGAACAGCAGAAATAACAATAATTAATAATGGGTAGAATAAAAATAGATTTCAAATCTTGCAGCTAATTTGCCAGGAGACTTATTTCTGTGGCAAGCAGCCGCTCTCCCCTCCTTAGACTACGGAGTAAACCAGGAAGTGGCCGGATCAGGCCAGCCAGTTCTGGGGTTGGGGGTGGGGGAATGGAAGAGAGAATTAGGGAGGGAAGGAGGAGGGTCAAGGAACTACAGTAACCGTGGGGAGTGGGAATAAGCCTGGAGTCTGGGTACTGGGCTGGGTCATGACCTCTGCACCCCACTAGAAAGGGTGGGAGACCTCAGATTTCAAGGACACCTCTCAGAGGCCAGGCAGCCTCCCCTGGCCCCATGATGGCCGCAGAGACCAGGGCCACCCCCTCAAGCCCTTGAACCTTTGACATATACCCACCCCACCCCCCACTGGTACTGTCCCCTTCCCAGGAGCCAAGCTTGTAGGTGGAAGGGAGCAAGACCACACAACAATGGAAGGAAACCCCTTGTCAGAGAAGAAAGATTCTAACTGGAAAACTCACAGTCCCCCACCTGCTGACTCTCACTGACCTTTTCCACCCCCAACACAAGCTGACTTGAGTAGCTCTTATCACTCTGTTAAAAAGTCAGTGCTCAGAGATCTTTCCAGCTTTCCCCCAGGATGGCCAAAAGGCGGTCCTGGCCTGCTCTGTTGGTTTTTAGGGTGAGATCTTTGAGGGGAGATGGTCAGTGTTTGCACGGGTGGCCATGTATGGGGTTCTGTCTATTAAGACCTGCTTGCGCCAGGCTGAACTTATCCAAGGCCCATGAGAAAAATCCTTCCCTTCCCATCGCATCCTTCCCTGAGCATCCCGAGTCCGCTCCAGCTGTCTAGAGCCAAGGAGAGATGACTCAGAATGAAACCAACCCTCCAGTTGGGAGAAGCTTTGAAGGGCTTCTCCCTTGCTCTTCCCACTAGGGCCTAGGCTCCAAGCCCACTGTTGGCCATAGCATCTAATCCCCATTCCCCGCTTTTTTTTCCCAGGACATACTTATCAGGTATAGGGGGGGAGCCAGAATCAACGGGTGCAGCTCTGTCTTTGACCACGAGTTCTTGGAGGTTTGACGTCTTAACCCCGAGACCGGCGGACAAGCTCTGGGGGGCACTCCTCACCTCCCACCGCTTGAGCAGCTGCCTACATTGACAAACGAACCTCTTCCTTTTCAACTTTAGCAAAGTAGATTCTTCTTGCTAAAGGCTAAGTACTCGCTGAGTTGCAAGTTTTAGAAAATGAGGCCATTGTGGGGCTATTTCTGAGGGAAAGAAAGGCCAGTGCTGCCAGCGCCAGCCCCGCCCACCTCCCACAAGAATTGGGCAGCATTATTTCTCCATCGGGGAAAATTCCATCTCCCGTTTCCGAAAACAGCTGAATCTGGCTTCATCTTGTGCAAAAGCAAACCTGGCAGGGAGAGGACAAGGGTTTAACTCCTAAGGACATTTCAGAGCAGGTGACCAAAAAGAAGATCAGGATGAAGGTGCCTAGGAAGGCTTGACTGGTGAAGCCCCCACAGCGAGGGTGTCAGCTGTGGGGTAAAGTGGGGAGGAGAGAGACCCAGGAGGGCAGCGAGCTGAAAGTACAGCCAGGTTCCTGGCCAGGGAACCCAGGTCCCCAGGCAGGGGCCAGGAGAGGTGGGCGAGTCTTTAAAGTGACATTAGTCTGCTCAGGTTGTAAGAAAGAACCACAGACTGGGTGGTTTCGACAACAGAGCCTGACTTGAGTAGCTCTTATCACTCTGTTAAAAAGTCAGTGCTCAGAGATCTTTCCAGCTTTCCCCCAGGATGGCCAAAAGGCGGTCCTGGCCTGCTCTGTTGGTTTTTAGGGTGAGATCTTTGAGGGGAGATGGTCAGTGTTTGCACGGGTGGCCATGTATGGGGTTCTGTCTATTAAGACCTGCTTGCGCCAGGCTGAACTTATCCAAGGCCCATGAGAAAAATCCTTCCCTTCCCATCGCATCCTTCCCTGAGCATCCCGAGTCCGCTCCAGCTGTCTAGAGCCAAGGAGAGATGACTCAGAATGAAACCAACCCTCCAGTTGGGAGAAGCTTTGAAGGGCTTCTCCCTTGCTCTTCCCACTAGGGCCTAGGCTCCAAGCCCACTGTTGGCCATAGCATCTAATCCCCATTCCCCGCTTTTTTTTCCCAGGACATACTTATCAGGTATAGGGGGGGAGCCAGAATCAACGGGTGCAGCTCTGTCTTTGACCACGAGTTCTTGGAGGTTTGACGTCTTAACCCCGAGACCGGCGGACAAGCTCTGGGGGGCACTCCTCACCTCCCACCGCTTGAGCAGCTGCCTACATTGACAAACGAACCTCTTCCTTTTCAACTTTAGCAAAGTAGATTCTTCTTGCTAAAGGCTAAGTACTCGCTGAGTTGCAAGTTTTAGAAAATGAGGCCATTGTGGGGCTATTTCTGAGGGAAAGAAAGGCCAGTGCTGCCAGCGCCAGCCCCGCCCACCTCCCACAAGAATTGGGCAGCATTATTTCTCCATCGGGGAAAATTCCATCTCCCGTTTCCGAAAACAGCTGAATCTGGCTTCATCTTGTGCAAAAGCAAACCTGGCAGGGAGAGGACAAGGGTTTAACTCCTAAGGACATTTCAGAGCAGGTGACCAAAAAGAAGATCAGGATGAAGGTGCCTAGGAAGGCTTGACTGGTGAAGCCCCCACAGCGAGGGTGTCAGCTGTGGGGTAAAGTGGGGAGGAGAGAGACCCAGGAGGGCAGCGAGCTGAAAGTACAGCCAGGTTCCTGGCCAGGGAACCCAGGTCCCCAGGCAGGGGCCAGGAGAGGTGGGGTTCCCGGTAGTCTTTGAAACCAGTGACATTAGTCTGCTCAGGTTGTAAGAAAGAACCACAGACTGGGTGGTTTCGACAACAGAGCCTCACTGTCTCATAGCTGCTGGAAGTCTGAGATCAAGGTATCAGCAGGGTTGATTTCATTCTGAGTCGTCTCTCCCTGGCTCTAGAAGGCTGTCTCCTCCCGTGCCTTCATGTCCTCTTCCCTCGCGTGTGTCTGTGCCCTGATCTCTTCTTATAAGGACACCAGTCAGATTGGATTAGAGCCTACCCACGTGCCCTCCTTTTAACTTAATTACCTTTCAAAAGGCCCTATCTTCAAACACAGGCACATTTGTACTAAGAGTTAGGGCTTCAGCGTAAGAATTTTGGGGGAGACCCAATTTACCCAGGACACCAGGAGAGAATTTCTCTCTTGCTACCATAATCACAGCCTATTCCCACTACAATCAATGTAATTCCTGGGCTGGGAGGAGCGGCAAGGTTGCGGACCCTACACAAGGGGGTCCTTGTGTGCCCATTCCCCAGGCTCCTCCCTATACAAATTCTCCTCAGCAACCAAGTCCTGCCTCTTCCAAGAAGCCCTCCTTGACTGCCAAGCTCACCTGGAGCTTTCTTCTTGCCAAACACCACCTCACTATAGGACGGGTCATTAGGATCCAGATCTATGACCTGAGTATTACCCTGATACTGGGAAAGATTGACAGTGGGAGGAGAAAGGGGGGACAGAGGATGAGATGGCTGGATGGCATCACTGACTCAATGGATATGAGTTTCAGTGAACTCTGGGAGATGGTGAAGGACAGGGAAGCCTGGTGGGCGGCAGTTCATGGGGTCACAAAAAGTTGGACACGACATAGCAACTGAACCACAACCCAAAGCATGCTCCCCCTGCCCCTCACCAAACACACACACAGCAGGGTTGTGTGTGCTTCCTTTTCCAGCTCCAGGGATCAGTCTGATTGGTTTAATCAGAGAACACACATGACCAGATCGGTCCAATCAAAGTGAACATCAGGACTTTGGCTGGGAATGCTGGGTGTCTCTCCTAGGCTGGGTTTGGTTGAGGGAGAATGCCAGGCTTAGAGTACACAGCTGCCGGGGAGCTAGGGCGTGGCAGGGTGCTAGAAGAGTCAGGGATTTGGGTGGGGCAGGGCAGAGCACAATCACTGCGTGCAGCCACTGAAGCTTATCCAGAGGAAACAAAGCAAATAATGGGCGCTAGAGTGACAGTCAAACCCTAGATCAAGCCATACCTGAAGTAGGTGACCCCTGGACTATTCAGTAACATACAGCCATAAATTTCCCCTTTTGCTAACATTGGTTTGAATGGAGTTTATAACGGAAAGATCACTGACTGATTTCAGAGCTTCCAAAGAACCTAACCCCATGATACCAAGGACACACAATGAATATTGGGTTGACCAAAAAGTTCATTCAGGTGTTTCCCTACGACATTATGGAGAACCTGGAATGAACTTTTTGGTCAACCCAGTACCGCGTGGGTGCATGCTAAGTGGCTTTAGTCGTGCCTGACTCTTTGTGACTCCCTGGACTGTAGCCCACCAGGCTCCTCTGTCCATGGGATTCTCCAGGCAAGAATACTGGAGTGGGTTGCCATTTCTTCCTTCAGGGGATCTTCCCAACCCAAGGATCAAACCCACGTCTCTTACGTCTCCTGCATTGGCAGGCAGGTTCTTTACCACCAGTGCCACCTGGGAAGCCCCCACCCAATACTACAGAGTCACAAACTCACAGCATGTGGAGACTGTAGATGAGGAAACTGGGACCAGGATTAAAAGGACTTGCTAAGTCTCATGGCGAGTGAGTGGCAGAGCCTGGATGATCACCTAGGTCTCAATCGAGTACCTCTCCCACTGTTCCTCCTGCCCTGCACCCCCAAACCTTGTCCTCGGGGGACAGAGGGAGGGGCCGGAGAAAGCCAGTGCGAAGCCGCAGCGCCCTCAGGCCCCCAAACAGGAAGACTCGGTTGCAAGCCAGGAGGCCAGAGGGGAGGGGAGGCAGGAAATTGAGCGGCTGTGTGTCAACCACACGTGCCATGTCACCTGGGGACTATGAGCAAGAAACCAGTGCAGAGATGGGAAGCAGCTGCCAATGCAGGCAGCAGGTAGGTCCATGTCCCCAGGACCTCAGAGGGGCCCATCCCATGCTTCAAGAGCTCTCGGCCCTCAGGAAGGCTATCCTCAAGTGGAGTGGTGGGGCTGGGAAGGCTCCAATGGGGCAGAAATATGTGGTCCTTGGAACAGAACAGTCAGACATTTGTGATAGACAAGTGTTTGTGGCTATCTGCATAGCAATCAGATGCCTTGGATTTTCAGACCAGTTGGCATTTCAGTCAACAACTGCTAAGCTCCAGAAGCCATCTTGGGCCATGAAGTAACTCTGGGAAAAAGAGCTGAACCCGTTGTGTACTGTACGTAACAAATCACCCCAAAGCCCGGTGAGTGATTTGAGCCTAGGTTTCCCCTCCCGATACCAAGGACACACAATGAATATTGGGTTGACCAAAAGTTCATTCAGGTGTTTCCTCGACATTATGGAGAACCTGGAATGAACTTTTTGGTCAACCCAGTACCGCGTGGGTGCATGCTAAGTGGCTTTAGTCGTGCCTGACTCTTTGTGACTCCCTGGACTGTAGCCCACCAGGCTCCTCTGTCCATGGGATTCTCCAGGCAAGAATACTGGAGTGGGTTGCCATTTCTTCCTTCAGGGATCTTCCCAACCCAAGGATCAAACCCACGTCTCTTACGTCTCCTGCATTGGCAGGCAGGTTCTTTACCACCAGTGCCACCTGGGAAGCCCCCACCCAATACTACAGAGTCACAAACTCACAGCATGTGGAGACTGTAGATGAGGAAACTGGGACCAGGATTAAAAGGACTTGCTAAGTCTCATGGCGAGTGAGTGGCAGAGCCTGGATGATCACCTAGGTCTCAATCGAGTACCTCTCCCACTGTTCCTCCTGCCCTGCCCCCCCAAACCTTGTCCTCGGGGGACAGAGGGAGGGGCCGGAGAAAGCCAGTGCGAAGCCGCAGCGCCCTCAGGCCCCCAAACAGGAAGACTCGGTTGCAAGCCAGGAGGCCAGAGGGGAGGGGAGGCAGGAAATTGAGCGGCTGTGTGTCAACCACACGTGCCATGTCACCTGGGGACTATGAGCAAGAAACCAGTGCAGAGATGGGAAGCAGCTGCCAATGCAGGCAGCAGGTAGGTCCATGTCCCCAGGACCTCAGAGGGGCCCATCCCATGCTTCAAGAGCTCTCGGCCCTCAGGAAGGCTATCCTCAAGTGGAGTGGTGGGGCTGGGAAGGCTCCAATGGGGCAGAAATATGTGGTCCTTGGAACAGAACAGTCAGACATTTGTGATAGACAAGTGTTTGTGGCTATCTGCATAGCAATCAGATGCCTTGGATTTTCAGACCAGTTGGCATTTCAGTCAACAACTGCTAAGCTCCAGAAGCCATCTTGGGCCATGAAGTAACTCTGGGAAAAAGAGCTGAACCCGTTGTGTACTGCTACGTAACAAATCACCCCAAAGCCTAGCGGTGAGTGATTTGATGGTCTTACTTTGTTTTCTCATGGTCTGGGGGTTGACTGGGCTCAGCTCAGTGGTTCTTGCTCTTTTGTGTGTTTGTGGTCAGATGGTGGCTGGGGTGAAAATCATCTAAAGGTTCCTTACCTGCCTGTCTGATGCGTGGGCTGGGAAGATACCAGTGTCGGGGGGTGGGGGCGCTCAGAATACCTGATGTAGCTCATGCATCAGGGTCTTCCCAGGTGGTGCAGTGGTGGACAATCTGCCTGCCAATGCAGGAGATGCAAGAGACAAGGGTTTGATCCCTAGGTCAGGAAGATCCCCTGGGGGAGGGCGTGGCAACCCACTCCAGTCTTCTTGCCTGGAGAATCCCATGGACAGAGGAGCCTGGCGGGCTACAGTCTATAGGGCCGCACAGAGTCAGACACAACTCAGCATAGACACACACACACACACACACAAACACACACACCCCTCACGCATCTCTCTCCAACACGGCAGTTTCAGGATAACCATGGCAACTTATGTGGCAGCTCAAGGTTCCGAAGACCCGTGAGAAGGGGCATAGAAAGAACCAGATGGAAGCCCTATCTCCTTTTGTGATCTCACCTCAGAAACCCCTCAGTGTCACTTCTGCCTCATTTAATCGATTAGAAGAGTCTGGCCTAGGGACTTCCCTGGTTAGTCGAGTGGCTAAGATTCTGCACTCCCAGGACAGGAGGGTCTAGGTTCGATCCCTGGTCAGGGAACTAGATCTCACATGTTGCAACTAAAGATCCCACACGCTGGAACTAAGACCTGGTAAAACCAAATTATATATATAAGGAGAGGGGACTTAAACTCCACCAGGTTGAAAGGACAGTTGAAGACTCTTCAGACATGGTTTTCAACCACTGTACAAGCCATACTTGGCAAAGCAGCAAGGTTAAGAACCCAGGTCTCATCAGTGCCAAAGTTGCCTGGGACTGTAAATCTGAACTTCCTGAAAATGAGAGAGAAATTGAATTCTGTTGTGAACACACTGCTGTCAAGTGGGGTTTTCAGTGACTCTCAGTCCAACTTGACCCTAATTAATACAGACAGTACAAACTTCCATGTCCAGTTCCTAGCCCAGAGCAAGTTTGGGTTTTTTTTGGTTGTCTTTTTTTTTAATTTTGGCCTCTTTTATTGTTTATTTATTTATGTATTTTTCATCCATCTTTTATTTTTTGGCCTGTGTGAGCCTCCCATTGCAGTGGTTTCTCTTGCTGCAGAGCACTGGCTCATAATTGGACACACAGGTCCAGCCAGTCTGTGGCACGTGGGATCTCCTGGGGTCAGGGATCGAACCGGCGCCCCCTGCAATGCAAGGCGGACTCTCCACACACTGGACCACCAGGGAAGCCCCAGAGCGAATTCTTAAAGGAGGGAGGTTAGGGGGTACATGGCAGGGAGGAGCAAGACATCAGAGCTCAAATATTTCCCTGTCCCCTAAGTTCACTTCCACCATGTCCCCATATCGATTTGTTAAAATGAGAAAACATGCAAAGGAAAGCTAAGGAAGTAGAGTGCAAACAGTAAGTGCCTATCAATGGAATCAATGAATGAATAAGTAAGTTCATAAGATAAATGGATGAGGGAAGGTCTCCAACGCAAAGGCGAGGGGCCCAGGGTGGCTGTAGGTCACATTATGAAAAAGTCCTTTGTCTTAGGATTTGCCTCTCTTCCTCTCCTTCTCTTTCTTCTTTCTCTTCGTTTTCTCCTCCTCTTTGTACCCCCTCTTTCCCCCTCCTTTTCAGATTTTCCTCCTCTTCCTTCTCCCCCTTGCCCCTGCTGCTGTTTCTCTTCCCACAGTCCCTAGTTCCTATTCTTCCCAAGGAAACCAGGAATGTTCTAATACCCTGGACAGAGGAAAGAGAAAAATCAATCCCTCCATCGATCCCAACGCTTTGCCAGGCCTGGCGGATGTGGTCCCAGCCTCCATCCACCCTCCCCTCCCGTTCCCTCACCACTTTCACCCACACTCCAGTCGCCTTCTCACATTCTCCCCCTCCCCCCTGCCTTTGCAAATGCTGTCCCCTCTCTACAAAGAGGAATTCTCCCCTTCCTGTTCTGGTCAATGCCACTTGTCCATCACCACTCAGCTCAGATGTCACCTTCAGTAGGAAACACCCCAATCCGAGCCCTGAGGGAAGGCTCGCTTCCCTTGTGCTCTCAGAAGCCCACGCTTGCATTGTCAGAGCACTCCTCCCACCAGGTTGCGTCAGTCTGTCTTGCGCTCGACAGGAATGGTGTGCGAGAGTACACTTCCCAAAACATCTGCAGCAGTGGCTCTCATGACTGACTCTCCTGGATCACTGCAAAGACTAACCCAGAAGAGGGTGTCTCCTGTGTTTGGACACCTGGACGACTTCTTGGCCTCTCTCTCTCAAATCAAGGCAGACGGCCAGGTCTTATATCATGTCTGGAGCCAAAGGAACCCTGGGTATTCCTTGGGCTGGTTCCCTGGAATCTGAATTTTAACATGTTTGAGCGATGTCTTACCCACTTATTTCCTGGATACACTTCTGTTATGATTGATTCTATGTTTCAAATACGGCATAGCCATATTTCCAGTCTCATCCATTCTTCTAGAATCTTGCCACTCCCACCAAGAGGTGGGGTCTTTTTCCTCTCCCCTTGAACCTGGGTGGGTTAGTGACTCTTCCAACCAATAGAATATGGTAGAAGTGATGCTATATGACTCGGTGCTAGGTCATAAAATGCCAACAGCTTCCATCCGGCTCTCTGGTTCTCTTTTGGGACCCTCACTCTTAGAACCCAGTTGCCAAGCTGTGAGGAAGCCCAAGCCACCTGGAGAGGGCCTGTGTAGATTTTTGGCCAACAGTCCCAACTCAACTGACAGCCAGAATCAACTGCCAGATGTACGAGCAAGCCAGCCTCCTTCCCGGACGAGCAAGCTTGCCTGACAAGCAGGCTCCCCAATGTCTGCAGCAGCACAGAAGCCCCAGACAGAAAATGCAAGGTACAGACGCAATGTTCGCACTTTGGGTGAGAGACTGTCAGGGTGAGCTGGGTGGAAGGAACTGTCGGCCACAGTCACAGGGGAAAATGGAGGTCAGGCCACCAGGAAGCAAGTCCAGACACCAGAGACAAAAGAAAAAAAAAAAAACCAGCATGTTCTTTAATCCCTCAGTCTCAATTTCCTCATGTGCAAACCTAACAGGCCAGTTGTGAGGATTAAACTGGATGACCCATGCAAAGCAAGGGCCATGTCGGAAGTGGAATAAACCTTAGTCTGCTGGGAAGGAAAAGCTTCGGCGTCCCAGGAAGACTTCCTTAAATCTGGAGCAGATCAGATGCTCTTGAGTATCATGAGTTCCCGAAGCAAGACCCAGGCCTCGAGACAAAAAGGATGTTCTAAAGTTCTGAAAACCTATCTTCTTAGATTGTCTGGGGTTTAACGTTCATTCTAGACCATAATAATGAGAACTGGGAGACATGAGAGCCCCTTTCCTGTCACACGAAAAGGGAATAAAGGTTCCACCAGTTTGAGAGACTGGTTAACTGGTAGAAAGGTCTCCATGGGGACTGAGGCCTGGGACACGCCTGAGGCTGTTACGGGATAGAGATGGGAAAGGCACAGAATACCCAGAGAAGTTGACAGGCGTGGAGGGTCCCCAGCCTTCCTCCACAGCAGCCTGTAGGGATGACCTCACGCCCCAGAGAGAAGGTCCACACTTAGCGTGGAGCTGTAGAGGTAAACAGGCTTCCCTGGTGAGTCGGCGGTAAAGATCAGCCTGCCCACACAGGAGACACAGGTTCAATACCTGGTGAGGAAGACCATAGGGTCCCAAAGAGTTGGACACGACTCAGCCGCTGAGCACGCATGCATGCAGAGGTAAAGGTGCCATGAGTAAATGAGGGCCTTGGCAGTGGTCCTGAGGGTGGGCCAGGCCTTGCACACTCCAGCACCCATAGGGTTAACGGAAACATCCAAGGCTCCTGGACCCCAGGCTGCTGAAGACATCAGGCTCTTTGTTCCTAGAAAGGACAAACTCGTCCAAGGTCAGCGAGCCCAGGGGTGGGGGTGGGACAGGAAGCAGGGCCGCACATGAACACGAGCTCACTGCCTGGACCACAGAGGATTCCCTCCTGCCCTCCCCAACCCAGCCCTGCCTCTCAGACCAGGCCAGAAAGGGCAAGAGAGACTCGGCCCCAAAGTGACCATGACCTCAACCCGGGTGACTGTTGTCCGGACTTGCCAAGTTCAAGCTGTCCGCCATCAGCAGAAACGGGGCTCAAGAGCAAAAGGGAAAAGCTACATCTCAACTCACCTAGGGGTCAGGACTTTAGAACTTCACCCGTGACACATCTTATCTCAAGGCTTGGAAACCACAGCAGGGAATGAAGGCAGAATGTAGAATTCGGTTGACAAGCTTCGACTTGCTCTCCAGGGGTCCTTGTCCCCCTGCAGGGACATGGCCACCAGGTGGGGGCAGACAGTAGGGGACGGGCAGGATATCAGGAGTCTGTTCAAAAGAAAACAAAATGTATGAGTCTCCTTTTTGGATCCTGCTGGCTCTCTCAGCAACTCTTAATTACCAGCAATCAGCTCTTAATTACCTACAACAAGAGAGACCGGGGAAAACACAGATAAATGAAATCCATAGATAATCCCCCAACCCCAATTTGGTCGATAACATCATCTAGCTTCCCCAAGCAACCTCTTGCCAGGACTCCTGATCACCTGACAAGTCACCATGTAGAATGATCCCCAGTTCCCCAGCGGGCCGTGCCCTTGCCCCTGGGGCAGAGGGAGAAGCCAGTGGGCCCTAAATAACGCCCAGCTCCCTACCATGCTCTTTCCTGTTTGCCCAGCAAACAGGAGCGCTGGCTGCAAAGTCCAGCCACCTGGGAGGACGGGAAGGAAGACAACGGGCCCCAGGGCAAGGGCCCTTGGGACCACAACGGTCCAAGGGCTCCTGTGGGCCACCACGAGTCCCACAGACCCAGGGACCGCTTTGTCTACACTAGGAGCGGGATGGCCACCCAGAGCACAGGACCCAACTAAGGCTGGTGAGAGCCTTGAGCAAGAGCCGGCATGGAGGCAAGATGGCACATCCCAGGGGCGCCCAGCTTCCTGACTTTTTCACTAACACTCAGTTATTCTCAAGTGTTCCCTCCTCTTGAGTGGGCGGGCAGGGCAGACACCTCAGGCCCCACGCTTGGGCCAGCAGAACCCTGGGAAAGCTGCCTGTTGTGTGGAGAAAGAGCATTTTATGATCATCACTGTGACCCAAGGGCACTGAACATGGTTTTCCAGTATTAATTCTAAAGAAAAAATATAGAGGACAGGGGGATGGAGAGAATGAGCAGCAGCCCCTCAGCCTGGGCCCATTTCTCTCCTGTCCCTGCACCCTGCACCCCAACGACAGCCAAGGCAGAGGTCGGCAGGAGTCCAGAGGAGTCGTGAAAGTTGAACACAAACCCAAACACTGCTCTCTGTTTTCAGACTTTTCCTTTTTTTCCTAGAGTCCAGTTAACACAGTGGACAAGCCAATCCTCATTCCCGCAGGCCTCGTTAATGAACCTGCAGTAGCAAATGCGCCTTGTTATTGCTGGGAGCCTGGAAGCAGCACGCTCCCCACCGATGTGCAAATGCCACACAGAAAGCCCCCTTCCCTCCTCCTCCCTGGCTGGGCCCCCATCTCTCCCGGGGCTGTTCAGCGGATAATGCCGGCAGCTGGGGCAGCTGGGGCTTCCACTGCCAGGAGTCCCGCTGGGTCGCCTGTCCCCCTACACCGCCCTCCACTACCTCCATCTCACCCAAGGCCCTTACCCATCCCCCTTCCAAGCAAGGGGATTCACACAAGGAGCCCCAGGCAGGTGGCTGCCCACCTGAGGAAGGACAAGATCCAAAGTGAACGCTCAGCCAGCGCTCAGACCTGCTCTCCCACCTGCCAATCTGCAAATCGGGGCCAGACACTGCATTGACAGGGGACCACTGGCCCCGGGCTGAAAAGGAGACTAAAGGATGCTAAGAGCTATGAGGCCGCAGTGCGGGGGGACATCCCCCCACCCTCCAACCCTGGTCCTGACCTGGTCGTGGTCCCTTCCGCACTGTAAGTAGGCATTAATGCGGCCAGTGCTAACTCGATTTCATCACAGGGAGACAGAAATCATCCGTCTCCTGTCCTTTGCTTCTGCTCCGTCTCTCTTCTCTGATGGGGACAGTTGGTTCTGCCTCATGAGGTCAGATTTGCAGGGGCTTTAGCCTTTTCTTCCTCACTTAATGACAACCTGGGTAAAGAAGAGGCCAAGAGGGAGAGAGGGAGGAAAACACAGGCTCCCAGGCACAAAAGCACTTGCCCGCAGTCTAAAGCCAACATGTTTCGGGGAGGGGGGTCGTTCTGCATCTCTCCTGTCACCTGGTGACCCGGGACACCCGGGGGCCACACGGCACAGCAGGCGAGATATGCCAATGGCCCATCTTGCCAAACGAATGGGAAATCAAACTATGCAAGGAAGTTTCTAGAAGGGAAAAGAAGAAAGACAGCGAGAAAGACAATATTCGATTTCCCCCGCTGAGGAGGCTGACATCACTCTCTGCCAAGCAGAAATTGCCTGCCTTTCTCCAAGCCAGCATTCTGGAGCTGTTTTCTGATTATTTCAATCAGCCTAATAACATGCACATTTCAGACAGCTGCCTTGGCGGTTTGGAGAGTTTGGCTTTTCTGCTGGCTCCTGCAGAAGCACAATTTTTGCTCCCCGAAGTTCATGTGCAGCTAGGGAAAAGGGGTTTGGATGGATTTCACGACCCCCAAAATAGAGCCATCCTGGAATTAGGTTCTAGGTCCAGAAGTCTCTGCAAATTGACTGGTCAGATTAGAGGCTCCACTGCCGTGTCCCCCTTGGAGCATTTACGAATACAAACAGGAACAGGGTAGATTGGGGTTTCGTTAATTCCTGTTTGCAATCCGCAGGCCTCGGAGCCCTGTGGAGGGTGTGCAGAGGATGATAGTTCCCCTCATGGCTTGTTACTTCATGCCAGGTATGTGTAGATGGTTGCCAGCAAAGCCATAAACATCACAAGAGCAGACAGAGCACAAACCATCCGCCGTATGCATCGGAGCCCAGAGAAATGGATGCAATTCATCAGACGTTGCTTAACTCAAGGTGGCTCTCTGGGCAGGCAAGATTAGAATCAGACTCCTCTCAGGTGGAGAAAAAATCAGAATGGCATCAGAGAAAGTTAACCAACGTATTCTATAGAACTCCACGTATTCGAATTCTATAGAACTCCACATATTCATTCAAATAATAATGCTCACATTTTGAGCACCTGCCCTGAGCGGAAGCCTTGCATACATTCCCTCATTTAATCCTCATGACAAGGAAGGCAGATCTTACAATCACAATTTCCAAAACCTGGAAAACCTTCCAGTGAGTTCATTTTCTTCCGCAACAGCAAAAGTTCCCTTCTCTGGGCTTCTGTGTTTCCCCAAACAGACACAATCTTAAATCAACCTTAAAAGATCATGATCTTTAAAACAATGCAGGATGAGGTCTGTCTTTCCAGGGGTGGGGGAGATGGGAAGGGCCTCCTCCAGCTGCAGAGGCAGGTGAGCTGGAGCACCCACCTCCTTCCAATTGGGGCGAAGCATGCTCTCTTTTTCTTTTCCTTTTAACAGCTACTCCGTCCCTGATTGGAAGTTTCTTTCTGACACCACTGCACACACGCACAAGTCGGTTCCTATCTTTCCTCTTGGTTGCAAAACATTAACAGCAGGCTAACTCTCCTAAATATTTCCTCCCACCTTCCTGCATGCTTTCAGAGCACAGAAAAGAGTTTCAGAACAGAGGAAGTTGTCACAGTCCCTGGAGAAGCCAATGTCCACTGCCCACCGCAGGGGTAGAGCCTCAGTCAAACAAGGGATTCAGGGAACATTTCTGTGCTAGGCCCTCCCCAGAACTCACAAAAGCCCCACCTGAGCAGGGAACCATGTCTTGCCGTCACTGAGCAAAGCAGAGCCTTCTCAGGAGAAGTCACTAACGGGCAGGGTGAGAGAGCCAGAAGACTGATGAGCCCCCAAAGGGTGCCCTAGAACACAGACCCTCAAAGGTGTCTCCCTCACGGATGACACTTTACAGGGCCACAGGTTTATTTTCATTCTGCAGTCATCACCCAAAACCTTGAAAAACTCCACTTGCAGAATCGCTGTACACGAGCATTAAGCTTAGCCTCAGGATTGTTCCTCTCCTACAGTATTAGTCCCCATGTATACAGATGCTCTCTTTGGGAAGTGATTCCAGGAAATATAAGAGAGAGAGTGGAGAAAGTGAGATAAGAAAAGGGGAAAAGACACAGAGGGTGTGCTAGTGACTTCCCTGGTAGTCCAGTGGTAAAGAATCCACCTTGCAACGCAGAGAATGCAGGTTTGATCCCTGGTCAGGGAAAAAGACTCTACAAACCTCAAAGCAACTAAACCCGAGCACCGCAACTACTGAGCCTGAATGTTCTGGAGCCTGTGTGCCACAACTAAAGCATCTATGCACCGGACCCCACGTGAGGCAGTGAAGATCCCACATGCCATCACTAAGACCTGACGCGCCCAAAGCAATGTGTTTTTTTTAAAGAGTGTGTTAATAAGCAGATTATTTGCACTGTGGTGGGACCCTTTGGGAGACTGCTGACTTGTCCCGTGAAGCAGTGATGAAACAGAAGTATTGATCCTTTAACTCCTCTGTCTCACTGGTTAAGAGTCGCTCCAAGGATGTTCATTTCTCAGCACTTGCAGGGCTGTTATCCCGCCCGCAAGCCACTTGGGAGGGCCTCCATCCCTTCCAAGGCCAGAGGACCCCTTCTGGCAGTGACACTCAGGAAACCATCTGCAGGTATCAGAACTGTCAGCAGGGGCCTCTGGGGTGGGCGGAGGGCACACAGGCACCAACAGCACCTGCTACAGACTATCTAGGACTTTTGAACCGTCCTCAAGAAATCAAATCCACCTGCACAAGGTAAAAATGGCTATCAGCAGATATGCTTATGGGAATAATAACAATTGCTGGAGTTGAGTGCTTATTGCATGCCAGCTGCTGTTGTAAGTCACTGAGCAAAGCAGAGCCTTCTCAGGAGAAGTCACTAACGGGCAGGGTGAGAGAGCCAGAAGACTGATGAGCCCCAAAGGGTGCCCTAGAACACAGACCTCAAAGGTGTCTCCCTCACGGATGACACTTTACAGGGCCACAGGTTTATTTTCATTCTGCAGTCATCACCCAAAACCTTGAAAAACTCCACTTGCAGAATCGCTGTACACGAGCATTAAGCTTAGCCTCAGGATTGTTCCTCTCCTACAGTATTAGTCCCCATGTATACAGATGCTCTCTTTGGGAAGTGATTCCAGGAAATATAAGAGAGAGAGTGGAGAAAGTGAGATAAGAAAAGGGGAAAAGACACAGAGGGTGTGCTAGTGACTTCCCTGGTAGTCCAGTGGTAAAGAATCCACCTTGCAACGCAGAGAATGCAGGTTTGATCCCTGGTCAGGGAAAAAGACTCTACAAACCTCAAAGCAACTAAACCCGAGCACCGCAACTACTGAGCCTGAATGTTCTGGAGCCTGTGTGCCACAACTAAAGCATCTATGCACCGGACCCCACGTGAGGCAGTGAAGATCCCACATGCCATCACTAAGACCTGACGCGCCCAAAGCAATGTGTTTTTTTTAAAGAGTGTGTTAATAAGCAGATTATTTGCACTGTGGTGGGACCCTTTGGGAGACTGCTGACTTGTCCCGTGAAGCAGTGATGAAACAGAAGTATTGATCCTTTAACTCCTCTGTCTCACTGGTTAAGAGTCGCTCCAAGGATGTTCATTTCTCAGC
The DNA here is from genome assembly GCA_022376925.1 of Tragulus kanchil. Classification (NCBI taxonomy): domain Eukaryota; kingdom Metazoa; phylum Chordata; class Mammalia; order Artiodactyla; family Tragulidae; genus Tragulus; species Tragulus kanchil. The sequence continues at coordinate 91,379,121 of JAIOJX010000001.1, read as the reverse complement.
ACTTGCAGGGCTGTTATCCCGCCCGCAAGCCACTTGGGAGGGCCTCCATCCCTTCCAAGGCCAGAGGACCCCTTCTGGCAGTGACACTCAGGAAACCATCTGCAGGTATCAGAACTGTCAGCAGGGGCCTCTGGGGTGGGCGGAGGGCACACAGGCACCAACAGCACCTGCTACAGACTATCTAGGACTTTTGAACCGTCCTCAAGAAATCAAATCCACCTGCACAAGGTAAAAATGGCTATCAGCAGATATGCTTATGGGAATAATAACAATTGCTGGAGTTGAGTGCTTATTGCATGCCAGCTGCTGTTGTAAGCTTTTCATATGCACTAAGTCTTGTAGCTCTCACACATCAGTATAAAATAGGCACCATTATTATAGCCTGTTGACAGATGAGGACATAGATGTACCACAGATTCCAAGGCAGTTAGTTTCGCAGATATCTTGGAGCAGTGAACCCACCATCAGAATGAGAAAGGAATAGTTTTAAAGGAGATAAGGTAGATTCATGTGTGTGTATATAAATATATGTATGTGCAAATGGACTTGGGTATGTTTGTGAAAAACAAAAAGAGGCTTCTTGTTTATACATGAACCAATGAATAACCAATTGAATTGCGACCACCTTTCAGGAAGCAGGAAGTACCTGTGCTGGGAATACTAAGAAAATCTTGATAGGAATGATGGGCCTGGAGCTGTGGTTAAAAGATGAGAAATCAGCATGAAATAAGTCCTAGAGACAGGACAGAGGAGGGTGTGGAGGGACCAGCTCATCTAGAATATTAGTCAAGATGTCAACCTCGCCAAATATTTCCAGTTCTCTGCTTCACTGGTAGAATGATATTAGCTTGCCCTCCTTTGAAGTTTGATGTGGCCATGTGGTTGATTTGGCCAATGAGACGTTAGTGGAACTTATCTGTGAAACTTACTTAGAGTGAAAGTTTAAAGAGTCAGGGCACTATTCACTGTGTTCTTCCCCCACCCCCTTGGAGGTGATCACAGAGCATAAACGAAGATAGAGTATCCATCCTCCTGAATACCTGAGTGACGATGACAGGAAGAGCCTATTCTCCTGCTGACCTACACAAAACAGGTAGCATGAGCAAGAAACAAAGCTTTGTTTTTGTAAGCCATTGAGATTTGGAGGTGTTGCTTGACCCCATCTGTCCTGACCAACACGTTAAGCTTGTGCTATCATAACAAACAACTCCCAGATCTCAGTGGCACAACCAACGGACTTCACGCCCTTGCAAGGTTCACTGCAAGGCAATGGATGAAAGGGGAAAGGCATTCTTCTCCATACTGTGACTCAGGAACCTAGGCTAAAGGAGGCTCCACCCTCCGGAACATTCCGACTACTCAGCCAGCAAGAGTAGCAAAAAGTTGGACAGTCCTACAGGGTCTTCCCATTGCCTCAATATAATTTATCATATATTACTTCCACATGTAATCATAATTCATCGACCAGAACTGGGGACTGACTCAACATAACTGCAAAGGGACTGGGAAGTATCATCTCCCCCATGCTGGAGAGAAGAACTGGCTCTGGGTGAATACTAATAATGTCGACCACACCTGGCTCCAGAATACTGGAAAGCAGTGGGTAGTTGGAGAGCATGGACACAGGTGAGGAAGGCTTTTGAGAGCCAGAAGATGATGCTTGAGGTATCAAGAAGTCACTGTATGTGTATGAGCAGGGCAGGGACGTGAGAAAGGCTGACTTAAGTTATCACTGGACTAGCGGTCTAATGCTGGACAGACGGGTATGCAGGGGGCCAACGGAGGTGGGATGGGGCCTGTATGCTTATATTCAAGAAGGTGTATTAGGAGGCTGTTGTGTTATCAACATCTATAATGATGAGGGCTTCATATCCACTGTTGTCAGAGGAAGAGATGAGGTATAATTCCTGTGATATCTTAACAAAAGAGGAAGTACGGTGTGTTGGGAACCCAGGTTTGGACATGAGACAAACCAGGATTCAAATCCCACCTCTAACAGCTGCTAGGTTTTGGATCTTGGGCAAAATACATTAACTTCTCAGAACTGCAGTGTCTTTATCTGTAAAATGGGGATAATAATATTACTCACCTTGCACAGTGACTGTGAGGATTGGAAGAGGAGTGATTATGGTTGTAAGTTGGCATTGGAAATGGGGATGGTGGTGGTGGTGGTGGGGGTGGCAGTGCTGCTGGTCGTTAGTGGTGGCAATGGAGAGAGATGGTGGTGGAGAAGGCGGGGATGGTAGAGGCGCTAGGACTAAGCTTAAAGCTCAGGGGAATAAAATATCAGGAATTATGGGCAAGACAAGGAAGAGGCTCCTACTATGCAAAACACAGAAGTCATAGAATATAGAAAGTGAAAAATCCTATGGAAGATTTTAAAAAAACTCCATACTGTGACTCAGGAACCTAGGCTAAAGGAGGCTCCACCCTCCGAACATTCCGACTACTCAGCCAGCAAGAGTAGCAAAAAGTTGGACAGTCCTACAGGGTCTTCCCATTGCCTCAATATAATTTATCATATATTACTTCCACATGTAATCATAATTCATCGACCAGAACTGGGGACTGACTCAACATAACTGCAAAGGGACTGGGAAGTATCATCTCCCCCATGCTGGAGAGAAGAACTGGCTCTGGGTGAATACTAATAATGTCGCCCTACACCTGGCTCCAGAATACTGGAAAGCAGTGGGTAGTTGGAGAGCATGGACACAGGTGAGGAAGGCTTTTGAGAGCCAGAAGATGATGCTTGAGGTATCAAGAAGTCACTGTATGTGTATGAGCAGGGCAGGGACGTGAGAAAGGCTGACTTAAGTTATCACTGGACTAGCGGTCTAATGCTGGACAGACGGGTATGCAGGGGGCCAACGGAGGTGGGATGGGGCCTGTATGCTTATATTCAAGAAGGTGTATTAGGAGGCTGTTGTGTTATCAACATCTATAATGATGAGGGCTTCATATCCACTGTTGTCAGAGGAAGAGATGAGGTATAATTCCTGTGATATCTTAACAAAAGAGGAAGTACGGTGTGTTGGGAACCCAGGTTTGGACATGAGACAAACCAGGATTCAAATCCCACCTCTAACAGCTGCTAGGTTTTGGATCTTGGGCAAAATACATTAACTTCTCAGAACTGCAGTGTCTTTATCTGTAAAATGGGGATAATAATATTACTCACCTTGCACAGTGACTGTGAGGATTGGAAGAGGAGTGATTATGGTTGTAAGTTGGCATTGGAAATGGGGATGGTGGTGGTGGTGGTGGGGGTGGCAGTGCTGCTGGTCGTTAGTGGTGGCAATGGAGAGAGATGGTGGTGGAGAAGGCGGGGATGGTAGAGGCGCTAGGACTAAGCTTAAAGCTCAGGGGAATAAAATATCAGGAATTATGGGCAAGACAAGGAAGAGGCTCCTACTATGCAAAACACAGAAGTCATAGAATATAGAAAGTGAACTATGAAATCAACGATCCTAGAAATCAAAAGAGAAAAGAGTTTCATTAAGAAGGGTGAAGGGGACTTCAGGACACAGAGGCTATGAACAACAGTCATTAGATTTTATAAGAATAAAATGACTATGACCCAGTGAAGGAGCAAGTTGGTGGCAAGGGATTAAGAGGGACTAGACATCTGAAATGGAGAGCCCAGAGGATGTAGACCTCCCTCATAAGGAACTTCCAGTGGAACAAAGGATCACAGAAGGATTTTTTTAATAAGAAGTCCATGGAGGGCTTCCCTGGTGGTCCAGAGGGTAGGGACACCACCTTGCAGTGCAAGGGGCGCCGGTTCGATCCCTGGCCTGGGAAGATCCCACATGCTGCAGAGCGGCTGGACCCATGTGTCCAATTGCCAAGCCGGGGCTCTGGAGCGCATTCGCCCAGAGCCAGTGCTCTGTGACAACAGAGGCCACCACGATGGGAGGCCCACATGGGCCAAAGAACGAAGATGGATGAAAAATAGATAAATGAAAGACCAATAGAAGTGGCCCACCCGCCCCCTCCCTCCCCAACCTGTCCCCTCCAATAAATAAATAAATAAATAAAATCTTTTAAAAAAAAAGAAGTCCATGGAAAGAAAGAAAGGAGAAAATTTTGTAAAAATGCTTTGCATTCACAAAGCTGAAAAGATCAGCTGTAGGTAAAGAGGGGAAAAAAATATCAATACCTAAAAAATAAAATGGGGCTTCCTAGGTGGCATGGTGATAAAGAATCTACCTGCTAATGGAGGAGCCCCAGGAGACACAGATTATATCCCTTGGTTGGGAAGACCCCAAGGAGAAGGGCATGGCAACCCACTCCATTATTCTTGTCTGGAGAATCTCCTCTCTTTCCACTGGACAGAGGAGCCTGGAGGGCTACAGTCCCTAGGAGAGTCAGACACACCACATGTCGGACAGGACTAAGCACACACAAACAACACAAAATTTAAAGTAAATCTTGGGCTTCCCCTGGTGGTCCAGTGGGTAAGGACACCGCCTTGCAGTGCAAGGGGCGCCGGTTCGAGCCCTGGCCTGGGAAGATCCCACGTGCCGCGGAGCGGCTGGACTGATGTGTCCAATTACCGAGCCGGAGCTCTGGAGCGCATACGCCCAGAGCCGGTGCTCTGCGACAACAGAGGCCACCGCGATGGGAGGCCCACACGGGCCAAAGAACAAAGACGGATGAACATAGAGAAACGAAAGACCAATAGAAGTGGCCCGCTTGCTCCCCTCCCTCCCCAACCTGACCCCTGCCCAAAATAAATAAATAAATAAATCTTTAAAAAAAAAAAAAATAATAAAGTAAATCTCTATTTAACTAATAGCTCCTTTCTTTCCTAACAGATCTTTATAGAGCATCTCTATTGAAGAACCCCAATATTTGGATGACGTTGAGCCATTTTTCATAGACTTTGAAGTTGTCCCTCAACATCTCCTCTCTCCTAGTTCCCCAGGAGAAAGACTCCATATCCTGGCTAGGTGTAGTCATGTGACTAAGTTCTGGCCAATGGGATATAAGGGAAAGCCTGACCTGTCAGTCTCCAGGAATCTTCCTTAAAAGACAGCAGATCTGTGCCCTTTCATCCCCCTCTTTTTAATTCCTTCCTCTCTCCTCTTGACTTAAACATGAGCGTCAGGGCTGCTGTCTTGAACCACAAGACTAAAAGCCCCATTCTGAGGGCAGAGCATTGTGCTTGGGAATCCTAGATCTGTGAAAATTTCATGGAGCAAAGGCATCATTTCATGGAGCTTTGGACTGAAGCCAAAGCCCACCCTCCCAGACGCAGTCCCTAGGGAGGGAACAAATGGCCTGGACACCCACCAGGGTGGCCTCCGAGATTCACCTGGGGAGACCAGCCCTCTCTCTGGGGGTAGCAGTCTCACAGAGAGCTGTTCCCCAGTTCCTAGGCACCACTTTATAGGAGGGGAAAGTAACATCCACACTGTCCTCTACCTCTGCCTCAGGCTGGAGAAATCTTAGAAGGAAGGTGCTCGAGCAGCTTGTGTGTCTGGCTGGCAGGAGGACAGATTCTGATCTCAGTTGTGCATAGCTAACAAGCGGTGACTTCACATTGGCGAGGCGAGCAGACTTGAGTGCTTTCAAGGACAAAATGTGTCCTGCTATCCGAACCAAGTCTCACCACCTTGCTATTTCTAGAGGCAAAGGGAAAGCTTCCAGAGGCTGATCCCACCCTGGTTCTGAAATGAAGGCCGCTCCTCAGTCACACCAGCCCATCGCCCCATGGAGTGCCTCCGTCATTTCCCCTCATGATTCACCCAGCACATCCTACCGACTGCTTGGTCCTGTGGTCATCTCTTGGGCAGGGTCATCCCTCCCATGACCCCATTATGAACTCCAGGGGAACGAGGACTGTGATTTATTCATTTTTGTAACCTCGTGACATAGCACCGTGCCTGACACGCAAGTAAATGCTCAAAAAAAGGTTTCTGATTAATCGTGCCTGCAACTTACTGGGAGATCTTAGCCTGCAAACGAGAGGAGAGAGCTTCCAAGAAGTCATCTCTGCTGATCCCCTGATGCCAGGCCAGCCTAACAAAGCCGCATCTAGTCCATGTTGAAAACCTGCCTCTCATCACCTCCAAAGTTTCAGAGAGACCTTCCACCTTGGTAAAAGGTAGAGATACCGGTTTTCCAACGACTAGCCTAAATTTCTCCTGTCGCGGTTTAGAACCACTCCATCTTGCTCCGCACGTCACTGTGACAGCCCAGCTGCTCACTGCCACCTACAACCTGGGCTGACATTCCGCCGCAATGCACAAGTACGACAGCTGGACAGGTTGTTAAAATATTGAAATGCTTCTGTACCGTGTAGTAAATAGCCACTGTCCCCAGCCCCGACGGTCCTCATCTGCCACCCTGACCACTCTCGGCTACTCCTTAGAGGTCCTCAGATTCCAGTCCAGAACACAGAGGACCCTCGTGAACCAAACCTCCCAGACCATTCTGAGGGGTTGGTGCCCACCTTCGAATCTTGCCCAGCTGTAGCAACCCTACCCCTCTCCTCCCCAACTGAGTCCGGCAGCCTGTCCCCTCCCCTTGGGCATCAAGATCCTATGACAGCAGACCCTGGCAGATGTGTAGGCAGATGTGCCAACCACAGCCAGGGGAGGGATGCTGTCAGCTATCCACGGGAGGAGGGGTGAAGTCACTCACCAGAGACAAGTGGGGACTGGATGCCCAGAGAGGTTACAGGAGGCCAAAGCCTGATCTATGAAGCCACCAAAAGCCACAATGAGGCTGGGCTGGATTCAGCAGGAGTTAGACCTGAGCAGGATGCCTGGGAGAGGCCAGGTTCTGGGACAAGTGTGAGGTCCAGGCCACCCAAGCAAGCATCAAGCTTATCTGAGCCACCTGCTCCCTCTCTCAGGCCTGGAAATACCCATGAAATGAGCATTCCCTGCATTCTAGAAGGCAGTCAAAACCGGGTGAGAAACTGCAGGAGAGCATTCAAGTAGTGTTTGTCAGGGTGATGAGCGGCCAGAGCAAAAACAAAGGAACAGGTGAGGAAGAGGCTTTTGAACTTTGGGTTTGACATCATCTCATCCACTCAAAACCTCGGCACTGCCACTTCCTGCCTCCCCACCCCCACCCCATGGCAGAAATTAGTGGCAATAGTGCATGTTGACAATGCCAGGGTTGTGGGGTATGATCAGGTGATACAAGCCCGCTGGGTGAGGAGCTGAGGAGAAAAAGTGGTGGGCGGAGCAGTAGCCCCTGGGACTGATGAGCTAGAACCCAACGAGGCTGTTTCCTCCTTTGTTGGGGTGACTAACACTGGTTCTGTGGTGCCGGAGACTGTGCCATGACCCCAGGCCTGGTTTTTGGCCCTACCCCATGGCACGTGACCTTGCACAGCAAAGCAACAAGGCCCCTGAGGAGAATGCCCAGCACCAAAGAAAAGCCTGCAACCAGACATCAGGGCTAGCTATAGAGAACATGCATGTCTAGCATGGAAGGCGCAAGCATTTAAAATAAGCACGAGGAGGGACTTCCCTGGTGGTCCACTGGTTAAGACCCTGCACTGCCAATGCAGCGAGTGGGGCAGGTTCGATTCCTGGTCACGGAACTAAGGTCTCACATGCTGTGTGGTGCAGCCAAAAGATAAAAAAAAATAATAATAAAGAATTAAAATCAGATGAGGATCTCCTGAAGGAGGGAACAGAAGATAGGAGCAACTTCAAACAAGAACACAAGATCATCGAAACATGCCAAATGGAAAGCAGGAGAAAAAAGAGATCAAGGGTAGCGGGGACAGGGGCTTCCCTGGGGGTCCAGTGGCTAAGGACACTGCCTTGCAGTGCAAGGGACGCCAGTTCGATCCCTGGCCTGGGAAGATCCCACGTGCCACAGAGCAGCTGGACCAATGTGTCCAACTACCGAGCTGAAGCTCTGGAGTGCATGCATCCAGAGCCGGTGCTCTGCAACAAGAGAGGTCACTGCAATGGGAGGCCCACACAGGCCAAGGAACAAAGATGGATGAAAATAAATAAATGAAAGACCAATAGAAGTGGCAAAAAAAAAAAAAAAGAGTAGCGGGGACTATTAGAGACCAAATTGGCTGACTTTGACCAGAGGCTCAGGATTGAGTCTGCTGTTATTTCCAGAGCTGGAGGAGGTGTAGGAGGACCCCACGGAAACCCATACCATGTGGCTCCAGACACGTTCAGAGAACGGGGACCCTATTCCCACAGACCAGCACGCTGACATTCAAAGAGCCAAGGAATATATCCTGGCTTGAATTAAGCCCCAAATGTGTCTGGAAAATGCCCATGGCATCCTTTGGAAATGTCAGCCCCTGGTCACAAGCGAGGGTGGGGAATGTAACGTTCTGGCCCTTCTCAGGGACAGCACATCCCAGGAGTGGAAACACCTGCCCTTTCGCCTTTGGAGAGAGGGTGTTTCCCAAAACGGATCCACAAAGGGCAAAGCAGGTTAAATTAGGCATAATTACTCAGCCTCCCCACTGTAGGCTCTGTTCTTTTTTTTCCCCCATGTATAAAGACTTCTAAAAGCCAAGCCGGCTTGTGACTTTCCCTTTCTTTGTTTATTTTTCCTCTTATTTTTATACTATTATTACACATGTAAAGATATCTTATGCTAATTTTTGAATACATATTATCATACCAGCATGGGACTTAATTTTATTCATACAGTTTAGTCTTCACCCATTCGGTTTCCATTTCTGCTCACCAACCTCCACCCTATTTGTTTCTTGTTTCTCTTTCCAGAGTTAATTTACGCAAATACAAGCAAACACAAATACATATATTCTTATTTCTCTCCTCTATTTACATAAAAGGTAGCATACTATCCGCACTGCCCTGCACCTGGCTTTTTTCACTTCAATTACCTTCAGGATTTTTCCATTCGTACACAGAGGGATTCTTCGTTCTTTGTTCAGTTGCAGACGACTCTGGCACATGGGTGCCATCATTTATTGAGCCTGTCTTCTACCAATGGCCATTGTGGTTGTTTCTATCACAAGCAATGCAGCAGTGAGTAACCACACACAAATGTCACTGCACACATGTGAAGGACTGAACACATATGTCATGGCATCGATGACCCGAAGCCTTTAGCTCTTCCTGTGTCCCTGCTCTTTGACCCTTGACTTATCTGCTTCTCTCACGAGAAAGGCATAGTGCCTTTCCTTGACCTCTTACACCTGGGCTTTACCATGTTACTTGTTTAGCGGACTGGATGCAAGCAGAAACGTTAAAACATACTTGAAGTTTTAATTTCCTCTTTCATTGCTCTGAAATTGCCATGAAACATGTCCAGGCGAGGCAAGAACAAGCTCAGGCTAGTGTGCCAGAGGAGGAGAGCATGCAGTGCGCAGGGCCCAGTGGCCCAGCTGAGGCTGTCCTAGACGAGCCTGCCCCTGAGCACAGATACAGGGGTGAATTTAGCCAAGATCAGCTGACTCTAACTCAGATCAGTAGAACCACCCCCACCAACTAGGGAGAAAGAATTGTGGTTTTAAGACACCAAAATGTAGGGTGGTTTGTTAGGCAGCAATGAATGACTAACTGATATATCATACAATATAGGTGCAAAGAAGATAAGTTCCCAAAAGTGGAATGGCTGGATCAAAGGATATGGTACATCTGAAATTTTGATAGATATTACCAACATCTCTGCATAAAGACTGAACTAGTTTACACTCCCAAAACAAGGCATAAAAGCACCTGTTTGTAAACAGCCTCACCTTCATAGTATGTTACCATTTGTTTGTCATTCTGGTAGGTGAAAAAGAATACCTCTTTGTGGTTTCATTTGCATTTTCTTATCACAAGCATGAACACTTCATTTGTTTAAAAACCCATTTAGACCTCCTTTCCCAGTAAACTGTGTGTTCATGCTTTGCACATTTTTTTCTATTGTATCACTACTTTTCTTATTGATTTCTTGGAACTCTTTATATATTAAGATAGCCCTTTGCCTATGATCACCCTTCCGTGAAAACATATTCTCCAGATGAGAAGCCTAATGGCAGGAAAAGGGGGTAAACCGAAAGCAGAGTTCCAGCAGAAGATAACTTTTCCTCAAACAATCACCAACTATGTCTTAAGCCCATGTTTTGGTTCAGGGCTCTGGATTAAGCATTCCAGGATACTCAGGAAAAAAAAAAAGATATGGTACATAAGGAATGTTCTAGAGATGCCTACAGTTAAATCCCTACATATACCTAGCCATAGTCCCTGCCCAAGGAGTGAGCAAGGAGACCATATATATTCCTCATGGTTCAACCTCCCTGGTCACTGCTGATCATCCAGAGCAATATGCCTGATCTAGGGTAGAACCACTGTAATTCTCTTTTGAGACTCCGAACTCAGAGGCGCAAAATCAGTCAGAGAATGGTGGGCCCTGGAGCTATCAGATCACTTTGCAGAGATGGAGCTGCCATTTGGGGGCAGCCATACAGAACCATGTACAATCAGACAAATGAACTGAGGAAGAGCCAGGGCGCAGACGGAACATAGGAATCACCCAGATATTGGCAGGGAAGAACAGCCACAGGCCACAGGCCCCAGCCTGAGGCAGAGACAGACTGCCCCCTCATTTCCAGCTCGTCCAGGCTCAGCTTGGCCCTGTCGCCTTGGCCCCCAACAGTTCCCTTCTAGCTGGAATCTATGAGAGCGCTTTGTATCTTGTATCTTGCCATTTCCTTGAACTAATTTAAGGAGTGTTCTTATTCTTGGTATCAAGACTGTCTTAAGACAAGGAATTTTCATATCAGCTGAAAAAAAGAACAGTCTTTTCATCTCCTAGGGCAGAGTTCTGCTTTTAAAAGTTTCCTGTTCGCCATCACTTCTCTTTTGATAGTGGGAGAACCTGGGGGCTTGGTCAAGGTCACCTTGGCCACAAAAGGCAGAGCCTAGCCATGAGGGGAAGCATCTGCTGCCACATGGGTTTTCCCCTCAACCCCAGTTTGCTGCCTCCAGGCCAAAGCATGACAGAAGTGCATGCTTAATCCTGAGACTAAGGCTCCAGGTGCTGAACAGCTCCCAGGAGTGGATGATCAATGCAGGTTAGCGTCGCCAGAGTATCTATCTACCCATAGTCTGTGGGAGGTAGGGAGGCTGTGGCCAAGCCCTGAGGACCTCTCAGGCCCCCACTGCATCCCCCACCCCAGGCGACTCAGGGATATTTCTCACACTCGCCCATGTTTATGTATGTGTTTGGCATCCTACCTGGGAGGAGGGCTGGTTCTCTAAAGGAAAATTCCCCAAATAGATGGGCTAGCCTGCAGAGCTGCTTGCATGGCTCATGGCCCCTACAGGGGAGCACCATCTCTGCAGGGACCATTCTTCCCACCTACTGCCCATACTTCACCCCAGAAGGGGAAAGAAGCCCCCTAAGTCAAGTGGCCAGCCACTGCCCTCCCCGCCCCGCCACCCCTATCCTCTCTCTCCCAGAAATCAGCAGGGAGGCCCAGCAGTGTCAGGTCTTCCTCTCACATAGGATCATAATGTTCAGGTGGGGTGGGTGAGGCTAGGGGGTGGGAGGGGAGAGACCACAGGCGAGCTGGGACAGCCTCCGGCCCCCAGGACTCTATAACTCCCACCCCACGCCCACCTCACCCCATCCCACCTGCAGACCCCCTTTTGCGGGGACAAATGACTTCCCTGAAAGGAATCCCCATTGTCCAACGGGCCACAGACACATCAAAGAAAAGAGTGAGTTTACCCCATCTTTCCTAAGCACCCGCTATGTACAAGACACTCCGCAGGGCACAACCATTGCTTCTGGAGCCTTCTGGGTGCATTCTCTAAGTGGGGGAAGGGACAGGGCTGGGGCCCAGGGGGAAGGGGAGCAGGAAATTAACCTCCTGCCAAGTAGAACGGAAATTGAATTTCTTCCCCTCCCCCTTCTTTTGCCTCTCTCACCGCCCCTCCCCGACAACTCACTTTTTATCTCTCTCCAATTACAGTTTTAAGCGTTTAGGGTGCTGCTGTTTTAGTTTTAAAATTTGTTAGGCTCAATTTATGCCACTTAGTAAAACCTCTTTTCCAAATGAAGCCAAATTAAAACTAAAACACTGCAAGCCATAAAATGTGGGCATTTCATTTGGGCTGGGTTAGCTTTTTGATTGTTTGTGTAAATGAAGCAAAGAGAAGAATTCAGGAGTCTGTCTCAGGTCTGGGCGAGGGGAGAGAGTCCCCTGGGTACTGCGGAGCTCTGTCCGTGGCCTGGGCCCATCTATTTCCTGGCCCTCAGGTTGACCGTCTTGTGTAGCTGGGTGAGTAGCTACTGCCTTGAAACAGGTCAGTCCATTCTTGGGCAATGCCCTCGTGTCCCCAACTTCTCCCCTAACGATGGGGACCACTTTCTGCAAGCCGACAGCCGCCACCTACTGCCACTGCACCGTGTACAATAAATTGATGGCTAATTCAATCCAACTGGCTGTGACCGGGAGCAGCGTGGTGCAGTCTGGACCACACCCTTGCTTCAAAATCTCTAAAAAACCCCTAATCTCAGAGACCATCGCCTGCGGGGGGAGGGGGGGGTGAGCCCCATCCCTCTCCTGGTGGAAGAGAGGAGGGGGAAAGCGAGGAGGGGAAGGGCTGGGGGAAGAGGTCCTGAGCCCCTAATTAGGCTTCTGGTGTTAGGGGAGGTGGCTGCAGGAAGGTCTGAGAAGTTCCCAGCTGATGAGCTTAGGCCTCCCAGGGGCCCTCAGGAGATGGCATCTGGGGTCTCCAGGTTGGCCCCATCTGTCTCGGGGGCAGGAGGGAGAGAATACTGCAAGGATTGAGAGCCCAGAAAGGGAGAAGGAGGCAGCAGAGATGACCACATTGATAAGACGGTGACTAAGGGCCGGTGGAGAGCTTGCCAAGTGAGCTGGCTTGTCCTCACGCCAACAATAAAGGCCCGGTGTCTGGCAGGGGATGGGGTTGTCTGTGCAGAGGGACACCTTATGACTGACCCTGGCAGAGAGCCACAACCGTCAGGAACCAGCCCGAGAAGCGAGCAGAGAGGAGCGGGCAGGAGTCCTTTATGGGAGCAGGGGCTGGACTCAGGGTGGAGGAGTGTCTGGGGAGGAAGGTCAGAGGGCAGGGTGAGAGGCGGTGAAACAGCATTCATGCCGAGGGCCAGGCTTGGAGCAAGGGAGTTGCTTTAATGATGGAGTCGATTGCGTTTGGCATAATCTCTCAAAGCAAGTGGAGTTAAAGCCCAATCAGTGGAGGAAACTTCGGGGACCAATTTCAAGGAAACTGGACAAAACCCCCAGAAGAAAATGCCGTCTGGAGTCCTACTGGTCCCTAGGATGGAAACCATGAGCCCAGACATGGATGACCCTCTGTCACTGGAAGCAGACACTGAGATGGAGCCGGGAGGCAGAGGGGTGTTTGGGAGGGATCAATCCTGAAAGGAAGGGGATGAAAGAGGCAGGAGTGCACAGAGCAGGGAATCAGGTTGAAATGCAAACCTGACAGAGACTCGACCGACCTGGAGGAGAGAGCTGGGGTGTGAGCTATGTCCAGGACAGTGTCCTGCCCAGAGCCAAAATGGCCAGGTCTTTATAAGGGCTTCTCTAGTGGCTCGGATGGTAAAGAATCTGCCTGCAATGCTGGAGACCCAGGGTCAGTCCCTGGGTCGAGAAGATCCCCTGGAGAAAAGAATGGCTTCCCACTCCAGTATTCTTGCCTGGAGAATTCCATGGATAGAGGAGCCTGGTGGGCTACAGCCCAGGGGCTCACATAGAGTCAGACACGAGTGAAGCGAGTAACAATTTACAAGGGCCTCACTCCCACCCCAGCTCAGCCACCAGATGGGGGTCTCCCAGCAGAGGGGGCCCAGGATGAGGTGTTCTCGGCCACTGAAGCCTAGCCTGAAAGGGCAGCAAATCCTTCCTGGAAAGGGGGTTCTGCTCCTCCAGGTCTGCCGCATTCTCCCGTTTCCTTAAAAACTCCTGGCATGTCTGGACAGATAAACCTCTCTTTTCCTCTGGTCCTGGTCGCCCCCTCCCTGTTCCTTCAGGCTATGTGTCAGGAACTCCGTCTGACCCGAGCCCGGCCCAGCGTTTTTGATTTCCTCCATTCTCCCAGGCCCGCTGAGGAGAATTCTGGTCTTATTTCTCCATTATGATTTCCTCCTCCACTCAGGCCCTGCATCACGATAACCAGCAGTTGTCACGGCTCGCAACTTGCAGGGGACCTAACACTCATGGCTTGTTTGGGGCTCAGCCTCGGTCCTACCGTGCTGGTCATTACACTTCATTGTGCTGCCTGCCAGGACACTGGCCAGCCCAGGACAAGCCTCGGATGGACTCAGCGTCGCTGAACTAGGACAGAGCAATCCAGACCACAAAACGTCCACTGTTTGGCCCGTCAGCTGCGCAACGTGGTTTGCAGCTCCGCTCAGCCCCCCTTAGGATGGAAACCATGGAATGACCCTCTGTCACTGGAGGGATCCGGGAGGCAGAGGGGTGTTTGGGAGGGATCAATCCTGAAAGGAAGGGGATGAAAGAGGCAGGAGTGCACAGAGCAGGGAATCAGGTTGAAATGCAAACCTGACAGAGACTCGACCGACCTGGAGGAGAGAGCTGGGGTGTGAGCTATGTCCAGGACAGTGTCCTGCCCAGAGCCAAAATGGCCAGGTCTTTATAAGGGCTTCTCTAGTGGCTCGGATGGTAAAGAATCTGCCTGCAATGCTGGAGACCCAGGGTCAGTCCCTGGGTCGAGAAGATCCCCTGGAGAAAAGAATGGCTTCCCACTCCAGTATTCTTGCCTGGAGAATTCCATGGATAGAGGAGCCTGGTGGGCTACAGCCCAGGGGCTCACATAGAGTCAGACACGAGTGAAGCGAGTAACAATTTACAAGGGCCTCACTCCCACCCCAGCTCAGCCACCAGATGGGGGTCTCCCAGCAGAGGGGGCCCAGGATGAGGTGTTCTCGGCCACTGAAGCCTAGCCTGAAAGGGCAGCAAATCCTTCCTGGAAAGGGGGTTCTGCTCCTCCAGGTCTGCCGCATTCTCCCGTTTCCTTAAAAACTCCTGGCATGTCTGGACAGATAAACCTCTCTTTTCCTCTGGTCCTGGTCGCCCCCTCCCTGTTCCTTCAGGCTATGTGTCAGGAACTCCGTCTGACCCGAGCCCGGCCCAGCGTTTTTGATTTCCTCCATTCTCCCAGGCCCGCTGAGGAGAATTCTGGTCTTATTTCTCCATTATGATTTCCTCCTCCACTCAGGCCCTGCATCACGATAACCAGCAGTTGTCACGGCTCGCAACTTGCAGGGGACCTAACACTCATGGCTTGTTTGGGGCTCAGCCTCGGTCCTACCGTGCTGGTCATTACACTTCATTGTGCTGCCTGCCAGGACACTGGCCAGCCCAGGACAAGCCTCGGATGGACTCAGCGTCGCTGAACTAGGACAGAGCAATCCAGACCACAAAACGTCCACTGTTTGGCCCGTCAGCTGCGGCAAACGTGGTCTTCTGCAGCCTCCAGCTCAGCCCCGCTTCCATCCGCGGCTTGCTAGCAACCAGCTGTTACTCAGATCCACAGCTCCACGTCCAAAGAATCCAGAATACCAGTTTCACTTTGGAGCCTCATTAGTGGCCTCATTGGCACATTCTCCAGATACATGCCAGCTTCCTGATTTGCCTGGGCTGTTTAGAAGCACAGTCTCTCTGAACTCATGGGGAGGGCCCTTCAGTGGGAGAGGGACAGGGATGTTGATGCATGGGAAAGCAGCTAATCAGGCCTGGTTTCCTTCCCTGACTTCTCTGCCCTAACCTCCCTGTCTTGTAGCTCCTGAAGCCCAGCCAGGACAACACAATTAGAGCACACAATGAGTGCTGATGGGGGTGTAAATGAAGGCAGAAGCAGCTTCTGGCTTCCATGGTGGTGTGAAAGGAATTCCAGGAGCCCTTATCTCCAATGAGCTGGGGGAGCCACTGCAGGGAGGGTATGGTGCATCCAGCATACACATGCACAGAGATAGAACCAGGTAAGCCCAGTTCTACCAGTTTGCCCGCTTTGCCGGGCTCACGCCATGGCCCCATGCTCCTGCCAGGAGGGAGGTCTTGGTCGGAGGTGCCCAGACTGCCCTCCCTTGTAACTCAAGTCAGCAAGAAGCTGTGGGCTTCTGGCAGTGAAATCCTACAGGAGGCTTCCTACCAGCCTACTTAACCCCCATTACATTCGTTCTCTAATATACTTTTCACCTTCAGCAAATAGTGCACATTTGAATTTTTACTCACTGATCAAATATTTACCCGGTGAGCTGCCAATCTGGCCGAGCTCAATCTCTCCGATTCTCCACATTTGTATTACATGAATTAGCATTTTATTGTTGGTCCGTGGGTTTGGGACTCAAAGGTGAGACAGGGAAAACCAGAGGTAGCCGCTCAAGAGATTCTCCACAAAAAATGAGTTCAGTTTGGTCTCGTGGCAGGTCTCCCAAACAACTCACCAGATACTCGAAAACAGTTTTGGAAGTGACAGGAGACCATGGCTTCTCAAGAACCACTGTCTGTACTTCTCATCTGCATGACACATGTCTTTGAAATCTGTTATCCAGGAAAGTGGGATCAGGTTCATCTCACGGTTTAATTGCTATAGAAAAGCGGACAAATCAGGTCACCTCTCAGAGCCTAGGTTTCCTTATCAGCATAGCGGGTACAGTAACATTACCTCAGTCAGAAGGCTGCTGCAAAAGTCAAAAGAAATATTGGAGAGGCTGGGTACAGTAACATTACCTCAGTCAGAAGGCTGCTGCAAAAGTCAAAAGAAATATTGGAGAGGACAACACTGTAAAGTGGAAGGCACTAAATGGAGAGTCGTATAAGATCAGAAACTACAACTCTTTTAAAATATAGTCTCCAAATTCTCTGATACTCCTTGCATCGAGAATTGTGGGGTCTGTGTGCCTTCCCATTGAATTGGAGTGGGCTTTAAACCAGTCAATTCTAAAGGAAATCAACCCTGAATATTCACTGGAAGGGCTGACGCTGAAGCTGAAGCTCCAATACTTTGGCCACGTAATGCAAAGAGACAACTCACTGGAAAGGACCCTGATGCTGGGAAAAATAGAGGGCAACGGGGAAGCAGATGACAGAGGATGAGATGGTTGGAAAGCATCACTGAGTCAATGGACATGAGTTTGAGCAAGCTCTGCGAGATGGTGAAGGACAGATAAGCCTGGCGTGCTGCAGCCCACTTGGTCACAAAGAGTTGGACATGACTGAGCAACTGAACTGAACTGAACTGTGATTCCTTAATGACTAGAGTATAGAGCATGTAACATGTGTGACTTCCCAAGCTGGATCAGAAAAATTCATGTAGCACCCACCTGGGTTTCTTGGAATAGTTACTGTGCAGGAAGCCAAATGCCATATAAGAAGTCAATCACCCCAAAATGGCTCTGCTTGGGGGCAGATGCAGATGCTGCAGGCAACAGACATGGGAGAGAAGCATCAGCACCCAAGCCACCCATCACTGGGCGGCCTCAGTAGATGCTACAAGGAGTAAAAGAATCATCCAGCTGAGCCCTATCTGAATTCTGACCCCTAGATCTGCAAGCACAATCAAATGCTTGTTAGATCACTAAGGTTGGGGTTGTCTGTTACACAGCAGCAGTAATGGGAACCCAAAGTTCCTATATCAGGTAAGAGATGAAAAACCGGGCTTTCCTAGTGGTCGAGTGGGTAAGGACACCGCCTTGCAGTGCAAGGGGCGCCAGTTCGACCCCTAGACTGGGAAGATCCCAAATGCCGCGGAGCGGCTGGGACCCATGTGTCCAATTACCGAGCCGGAGCTCTGGAGCACATGCACCCAGAGCCAGTGCTCTGCGACAACAGAGGCCACTGTGATGGGAGGCCCACGCAGGCCAAAGAACAAAGATGGATGAAGAATAGATAAATGAAAGACCAACAGAAGCGACCCACTCCCCCCACCAAAAAAAAAAAAAGAGAGAGATGAAAAACCCCCATCACTTTTTTCTTTTCTCATCCCTAATTGACTCTAAGTGGAGGTGGGATTTCTTATGACCCGGTTTTGTGGATACGGGACCACCACATGTCCAAGACTCCATGGAGTCATATTCACTGGAAGGGCTGAACTGGCAATACTTTGGCCAAAGAAAAGACAACTAAAACCCTGATGCTGGGAAAATAGAGGGCAACGGGGAAGCAGATGACAGAGGATGAGATGGTTGGAAAGCATCACTGAGTCAATGGACATGAGTTTGAGCAAGCTCTGCGAGATGGTGAAGGACAGATAAGCCTGGCGTGCTGCAGCCCACTTGGTCACAAAGAGTTGGACATGACTGAGCAACTGAACTGAACTGAACTGTGATTCCTTAATGACTAGAGTATAGAGCATGTAACATGTGTGACTTCCCAAGCTGGATCAGAAAAATTCATGTAGCACCCACCTGGGTTTCTTGGAATAGTTACTGTGCAGGAAGCCAAATGCCATATAAGAAGTCAATCACCCCAAAATGGCTCTGCTTGGGGGCAGATGCAGATGCTGCAGGCAACAGACATGGGAGAGAAGCATCAGCACCCAAGCCACCCATCACTGGGCGGCCTCAGTAGATGCTACAAGGAGTAAAAGAATCATCCAGCTGAGCCCTATCTGAATTCTGACCCCTAGATCTGCAAGCACAATCAAATGCTTGTTAGATCACTAAGGTTGGGGTTGTCTGTTACACAGCAGCAGTAATGGGAACCCAAAGTTCCTATATCAGGTAAGAGATGAAAAACCGGGCTTTCCTAGTGGTCGAGTGGGTAAGGACACCGCCTTGCAGTGCAAGGGGCGCCAGTTCGACCCCTAGACTGGGAAGATCCCAAATGCCGCGGAGCGGCTGGGACCCATGTGTCCAATTACCGAGCCGGAGCTCTGGAGCACATGCACCCAGAGCCAGTGCTCTGCGACAACAGAGGCCACTGTGATGGGAGGCCCACGCAGGCCAAAGAACAAAGATGGATGAAGAATAGATAAATGAAAGACCAACAGAAGCGACCCACTCCCCCCACCAAAAAAAAAAAAAGAGAGAGATGAAAAACCCCCATCACTTTTTTCTTTTCTCATCCCTAATTGACTCTAAGTGGAGGTGGGATTTCTTATGACCCGGTTTTGTGGATACGGGACCACCACATGTCCAAGACTCCATGGAGTCATGGAAGGCTTAAACCCAGGGGTCCTGCTGTCTGGATCATGGCTTCTCTCACAGGACAGAGAAGCAAGGACCTCAAAGGTAAAGGGTTATCCTCATGGGTTCCAACCTCACAGAAAAGAACAATGAGGAGATTCCCAGTCACCAAGCAACAAAGTCAGTGGATACCACAGACCACCCCACCAGTCAGCCCACCATCCACCATTAATTTCTTCTTGACTTGGGAACACTAGGGAGGTTGGTGAAGTAGGCTGCCTCCCCACTTATGTTTGGGCTTCTTCTAAAATACAAAAAAAAAAAAGTAAAATAAAATAAAAAAAGGAAAGAAAGAAAAATAGAAAGAGGGGGAAAAAGGCTGGCCTTCCCAGAATCCACACAACACTGCCAGGAAGGAGCTTGGTGTGGCCCAGCAGGGCGTGATAAGCGTGCCGGCAGTGGCCTGCCAGGGATCTTAAAAATACCCCGCTTCAGACAATCCGGAAAGTGAGCAACCCACACCTGGAAAACAGGTTGCTGGCTACCCAGAGGTTTCCAAGTCTGGATTCCGTTTACACTTGCCGAAGTGCAGCCTTCTAATTCCAGCCGCTCATGAAAAGGCACGTAGGTCCTCCTTGACGTCAAATCGCTCTTTCAACTGAGCATAATTTCTTTCAATGATGGGCTTGGAGGGGTTTCAGCGACGGTGGGTCTTTTTTTTTTTTAATGAATCATAGACATGCAGATCAGGTTTAGTGTTATGACTGCGGTGCACAGAGCGTCACTGTTAATTCTTGCTAAGCGCTGACAGCAGGATCAACCCCGAAACAGCACAGGCAAATACACCATCCCAGCCCCTGGGGCTTAGAAACTGCATAATTACAGACAAGGCACGGTACTCATTACCACCACCGGAACATCTCAGCCCAGGCACAGCACCCCCACCCCACCCCGATCCAGAGAGCCCCCCTTGGCACGCCTGCCAGCTAGGCTCCCATAAGCTCACTCCCCTTCTCCAGACAGGAACCAGGAATGGTCACCAAAACATGGGAACCCCAGCACCCTCTCTCCTGTCCTGAAGGTTGTGATCGGCAGTGGTTGAAGCTTGCTCTGAAATGCTGCTGAGTTTGAGCTGGAAGGGAAGGGGTGTAAGGCGCTGCAGAATGCATGCCAGATTTTGCTAAATGCCGAACAGCTGAACAAGTCCCCAGGGCTGGGGAAAGAGCGTTCTCCTTCCCTGTGAGCCACTCGCTGGCTTGCCGTGTTTCTCATCAAAGGCCGGGGATGGGATGGGGGTGGGGTAGCAGAAGTCAGAGCGCTCAGCTAGGGTACCGTGTTCCTGTGTAGTGACCTGGGGTGGCCTGGGGTGGGGTTGGGGGTACCGGGAGTCACCAGCCCTCAACTGTACTCACACTGCTCAATCAGGGCACAAAACCCGCGTCTGGAGTTTCTGCTCCATCTTTCCTCCAAAAGGTTTAAAGGGAAAACCAAACTCCTGGGGTCTGTGGAATTCTGCAGAGTTCTCCTTGCTTCTTCTCTGTCAGCCTGCAAATATTTAATAAGCCTCAACTACATGCAAGCGATGGATGCAGGATAGGAAGGCTGAAGAGGAAAGAAAACAGACAGACAGAGGACCTGATTTTACACCTTTCAATTCAGTATTTTCTGACGCAGGAAGGCCAGCAATCATGCTTTTGCACCTGCTCTGTGTTCTAAGCTTCATGGACCCAGGCCCACTAAGCAGACAGGGAAACAGACTCCACTTCCAGTCTGTTCAAAGGCACGCAGTGCATGAGGCTCTGAGTTTGAATGGAATTCCCTTATTTCTGAGGCTGAGGTCAGACTCTAGAAGTCAGAGGTCAATGGTCCTGACCCCTAGGTCTCATACTAGAGTCCCTGGGGAACTTTCAGAAACCCCCATGCCCAGGCCACGCTCCAGACCAAATGGGCTGCATTCAAGCAGCTGGGATACAAGCATCAGTACCTTTTTTTTTTTTTTTTTAAAGATTTATTTATTTTATTTATTTTGGGCGGGGGTCGGGTTGGGGAGGGAGGGGAGCAGGCGGGCCACTTCTATGGGTCTTTCATTTCTCTATTTTCATCCGTCTTTGTTCTTTGGCTCCTGTGGGCCTCCCATCGCGGTGGCGTCTGTCGTTTAAGAGTGCGGGGTCTGGACGCATGCGCTCCAGAGCTCCGGCTCGGTGATTGGACACATCAGTCCAGCCGCTCCGCGGCACGTGGGATCTTCCCAGGCCAGAGATCGAACCGGCGCCCCTTGCACTGCAAGGCGGTGTCCTTACCCACTGGACCACCAGGGGAAGCCCGCATCAGTACCTTTTAAAGCCTCCTGCTTGCATGCTAAGTCGCTTCAGTTGTGTCAGACTTTGTGTGATCCCATGGACTGTAGCCCAACACCCGCCTCTGTCTATGGGATTCTCCAGGCAAGAATACTGGGGTGGGTTGCCACGCCCTCCTCCAGGGGACCTTCCTGACCCAGGGATCGAAACCACATCTCCTGCACTGCAGGTGGATTCTTTACCACTGAGCCACCACTGAGTGCTCACTGAGCAACAGATGCTCACTACATGAGTTCACTTTACTCGAAAGCAGTGGTTCTTGAGTGCATGTGTCTATGCATCCCACAATCATTCAGAGTGATGCGGGGAGACCAGACAGGAGTGGGCTCACTAGAGGGGTCAGAGTGCGGGCAGAACATGGGGTGTGGGCTCAGGAGCCCAAAGGCCTCTGAGCAGCAACCCTCTGGCTCTGCTCAGAGACTCCAGAAAGGAGGTGAGGTGGGAGGGATCTGGTGTTGATCACTCCAGGCTAGGAAATTTTATTCCTCAAGTGGCTGCCGTGTCCCCTGGAAGCCAGGGAACGGTGCTGGAAATCAATTGTTTTCAAACTAAAGGGTGCTCTGATGGGCTTGCTTCTCACATTCTGCTTTCAAAGGAACACCAGGCTTTCTAGTCAAGTGAGATAAAGTGTATTTTCTTGGGCAGCCAGCAGAAATTTTTTCATCTTTCGGAAATAACATGCAGGGAAAACACTGACCCCCTCGCTTAACCAGCATCAGGGAACAATGAGCTGTTTTCAAGAAATGAATTTGCAGGCAAAGTAAAGCTTCCCCTCTGGAAACGCTAAAACTTCAAAACAAAAGTGCATCTATTTTTAAGTAAGCCATGTCCAGGGGGAGGGATAGATTAGGATTATCAGGTACACACTACTATATATAAAATAGATAACCGACAAGGACCTACTATATACCACAAGGAACTGTAGTCAATATTTTGAAAGAACTTATAAGAGAAAACTATCTGAAAAAGAGTATTATCTATCAGATACACACTACTATATATAAAATAGCCAACAAGGACCTACTACATACCACAAGGAACTGTAGTCAATATTATGAAAGAACCTATAAGGGAAAACTATCTGAAAAGGAATATAACATATATATATCTGAATGGCTGTGATGTATACCTGAAACTCAGACATCGCAAATACACTTCAATTAAAAAATAATAATTTTTTTTAAAAAGTTAAGTGCAGGGCTTCCCTGGTAGCTCAGTGGTAAAGAGTTCGCCTGCTAAACTAGGAGACACGAGTTCAATCCCCGATCTGGGAAGATCCCACATGCTGCAAAGCACCTAAGCCCGTGGGCCACAACTGTTGAGCCCTTGTGCTACAACTACTGAAGCCCATGTGCCCTAGAGCCTGAGTTCCACAACAAGAGAACTCACCACAACAAGAAGCCTGCTCACCTCAACTAGAGTAGCCCCCACTCCCTGCAACTAGAGAAGAGCCTGCGGCAGCAGTGAAAACCCAGAATAGCCAGAAATAAATAAATAAAAAGAACTGTGCGGGTTTTTTTAAATAAAAAAGTTAAGTGCATTGCACATTTGCCTCTTTCCTTTGACGGCACGCAGCTGAAGTGGTCTGGGTGACCCACTGGGGACATGGCCAATCATGTCACACTCACAAATGAGGCCACCTTCTGCATCCACACCAGAGCTCATCACCTTTCCCTCCTGCCTGCTCCTCCTCCTCTTGTATTCCTGACTCTGATCAGCAGTCCCGTGTTCACCCGACACCATTAAAGCAAAAGCCAAAATGGAAGCAGGAGTTAGAAGGAACTTCAGAGTCATGTGATTTGTTGGTATTGTTTGTGAAGTTAAAGTCAGGAGGCTCTGATGAAAAAGGATCCCAACACGTCTGTGGTAAGGAATTCTTCACCTATTTCAGCTCTTTTGGATGGTTCCCAATAGTTGAGGTCGCCAAGGCAAGTAACTTCTGGATAAGCAAGGTGTCATGGTTCATAATTTTTTGTTTGGGGTTAAGGCATTGATTTTGTATCATTCCAAAAACAGGCTACACTTCAGGGACTTGATGAGAGCTTTTGACTTCTCTCCTCTTCTCACTTCCCCCATGACACCATCCCCCAAAGGGCAGAGACTCCCAAGGTGGATAGGGCAGGTGCCAGACCAGGACCAGTGTGAAACAAGGGCCAGGCCGCCCGCATCCTCCCTCCTCTCTTTCTCTTTTCCCCACCCACCCACAGCTCTACCTGCCTCATGCACCAGTCAGAAACCAAGGCAGCATGCAGCACTGCCCGGAAGAAGGGTAAAGAACTCTTGAAATTCCAGAGGGGAATGAGCTCTCAGAACAGGAGGCAGGGCCAGACCCCCAACAGACCACCACATGACAGAGCTGACTCAGAAACAGGATTTGGTCAGTGCACCTGGAGCAGAGCAGAGGTGGCCGGGCCTGACTCACCATCGCCATGCTCAACAGACTGATGCGAAAGTCAGATGCCAACACAGCCACTGGCCACGAGGTCAGTTCCTTTCCTGGGACAGGAAAACCCATGCCCACCTTCCAACCGTCCTCTCTAAGGTTCCTGGGACACTGAGTCAGAGTGCGGCAGGTGTGTGATGGAAAGCAGAGCCGGAAGACCAGGTCAGTGTCTGAGCAAATCCTGCTGTTGGACGGTGCCTTTGGATCTCTTGGCTCTGTGCTGACCACTGCCTGCCTTTGACATCGTCTGCCAAACTGGTCCCAATACGACAGGTTAGGCTAGAGCTCTCCTTGACTTCCTAATTATCATGCCTATGTTGGGGAGGGGGCTGCAGCTGTCCCAGCTGCCCCCAGATCCAGCCCGGAACGAGCGTGTAGGGGAAAGGGTTTGGAAAAGCAAGAAGAGTGGAGTGACCTGCAGATGGTTACTTATTTTCCCAAACTCTGTGGGTCCCCACCAGCTTCCAGGCACCCAAAGGCTAATCATTAACTGATTTAAGAGTCTGGATTCTCAGTGAAAAGCTGCAAGAAGCTGGGACCAGAGACGGCCCCGCGAGTGTTCACCACCATGACCCCCATTGCACTTGTCCAGAGAGCCAGGTCAGCCCGGCTGCTGGGGACTGCCCAGGCAGCGCCTGCCCTGCGCCTTCACTCACCAGGGGAGCCTGTCCTTGCCCTTGTGGGAGCTGCCAGCCCGCCGGGGAGGCCAGCCCAGCAGAATAGCTCTCCCACAGCCTCCTCGCCGACCTCCCGGGCAGCTTTTCCGAGCTGTCTCTCTGGCTAACACAGGAGCTTTGGAATAAGACAGGGAGAGAAAGGCGTCAGGGGTGGGGGTGGTGGCCCTTTCTCCGAGCTTATTAAAAATCTTTTGTGTGCCATAGAATAAGTCCAGTCTTGTCCGTCCTGCTCCCCACCAGCACTTAACTTTTTCAGGCCTGAGGAGCATAAACGCTTCAGTTAGCCCCTGAAACCAAAGATCCTCCTGGCCCTCAACTGAGTTGGGGTTTCCTTTATGTGGCCGTCACCAGCAGGTAGCCACCCGACCCCACGGCCAGAGGTGCCTACTCTGCCTCGCCACAGCCCCATCTGTGTCTCTGTGGACCCACGTGTTGTGCCAGGCTGGGAACACAAAGCTGCGAGGACCCTCAGGGTGCTACTGCCACTCTGGCCGGCAGCATCAGAGAGCCGCGTCTCCCGTGTGGTGCTGAAGCCCCAACTGGGAGACAGAAAGCTGGCTGGCGGCCAAGAGCAGCGGCCGCGGACACCTTATCTAAATAAAGGGAGAGCTCACAGCGCGCAATGTTATCACAGGCGCACAACAGGCCTCCAGGAGGGGAAGGGGTGGGTGGACGCTGCGTGGGTGGTTTCGTGTTGCGATTTTTTTTTTTCTTTTGTGGCTGTTTTTTTTTTTTTTTAATTTATCTATTCACTTTCAGAGTATTCAACAGCCGGGCGCTTGGCAAAGCCTGGCAGCAATACCCACACGGCCCTTTCCAGTCCAAACGGCTCCTGTCAACTTTTACAACCCTGCGCTAAAACTCCAGGCACGCCTCCCATTGCCGGCACCAGGTTATTTATTTGCCCGGCTTGTCTGGCCTCACATTTTTTCACGTGTGTGTTACCCCCACAGTGGCTACAACTTCCCTCCGGCTCTTAAAATGCCAGTAATCCGCCCAGTCCCAGGGAGAGCTGGGAGGTGTTTCAGCCTTACACGGTTTCAGGATCCTGCACTGGTTCATGTCATTTTCCTCTCCGTTCAGCTTTTTTTGTGTGTGTGTGACCTGAAGGAAGAGGAAGACTTCTCCATTGTGAAAATTGCTCTCTTTCGCTGGAAACCATTGTTACTAATAATAACCTCACCAGGCTGCAGCCGTCAAAGGGCCTGCCGCTGTCCCCCTCCCTGCAGGGGTTGGGCAGACACACAACTCAGAAGGGACACGGCTGGCCCAGGTCAGCGGGCCGGGGCCCCAGCTGCAGCCCCTCCCGCCGCCCCTGCCCTATCCGTGCTCTGGAACCCTGCTCATGTTCTCGAGCTGGGCCTTTCATTCCTTTTTAATCCTTTACACAAATAGTGTGTATGTGGGTGCGTTCCTCTGCGTGTGTGTGTGTGTGTGTCTTTGAAATCAGCCAAAAAAAATAATAATAATAAAAAGGGTTTTCATGGTTGAGTCTGACCCGGTGCAATGCAGAATATATTATTTCTTTCAGAGCATGGATAGCAGATCTGCACGTGAAACACAGATCAAACACGGCCCACAGAAACAATGGTAGAAAGCATAACCAGAGTGAATCGATTCCTTGATCCTGCTGTACCAAAAAATTAAAGAGGAGCACTCCTGGGGTTTTTAACCCAGATATGTCGTCAGCCACAGCTGTGTTTCCCATGTTCTGAGATCTCTGGCTCTGGCTCCCTTTTTGTGTGTATAAAATGTGGAATACAGTAAGCAGTGTAGAGGTCTGGCTTTTTTTTTTTTTTCCAATTAAATGCCTCCATCCAATCACCCTTCACACATACACACTCACACACACTCACACACGCGTGCTTGTTTTACCTTTTCCACAGGACTCAACACTGCACAGGACAGTCTTGGCCATTTCCCTCATCAGGACAACAACAGCAAGGCAGAAAAGTCCCTGGCAGGCCTCAAGAAAAAAATCTCCTTGCAGCAAAGAAGGTTCTATTCCCCAGCCTGAGACCTGTCCTTCCTCCCTATCCCCAAGTGATACCAAGGCCCTTCTGCTCTCAAAAATCTGTTTAAATATGTAGGTGGTCTTGCTCAAGTCGGCTGGGTTTTATGTCGGCCTTGACCCCGGGCTGACCCCAGCCCTGAAGATCCAGGATGGCCCAGCTTGGCTGAGTGCTGGCGGGTGGAGCCCGCAGCCCGCCCCCAGCCTTCTCTGATGGGCCACCAAGGCCACCCTGGCAGGCTGGTCAGCGGCAGTCAGCGTCCTCCCCTGACCTCTGCTCGAATCCTGAGGACACCCTTTATTTAGACACCACAGGCCAGCCCTCAAGTCCCAGATCTGTTCACGGCAGACAGGCTGGCAGTGGTCATAGGCTGACTCCAGAAGGCTCCTCAAAAGAGCCAGACTCAGGCCGGACTCAGGCAGGTGCTGGCTGAGACGGAACAGAGATCGAAGGTCTAAGTCTCCAAGGCTTGAGTTCAACTTCCAGTTCACTCGAGGGCTGTGACCTTAGGCTACTGTGTAACCTCCCACTCCTGCTATCTGCATTCCTAAAATGGAAAAAGGGGAAGGCCACAAAAGGATGGAGCAGAGAGAGATTTGAAGATGCTGGCCTGGAAGTTTGGAGGGACTCAGCCACAGGCCAAGAAAGACCGGCGGCAACCAGAAGCTGGCAGAGCAAAGGAACTGATCCGTCCCTGAATTCTACAGGGGTCATATGGCTGACACCTTGATTTCTACCCAGTGAGACCAATTTCAGACTTCTGACCTCCAGAACGGCAAGGGAATAAAGTGCTGTTGTTTTAAGCCCCTGAGTTTGCGGGCATTTGTTACTGCGGCAACGCTAGACCAATACCAGCTTCCGTGAGATGGGCTGTGACCTGGCTATCCGATCTGAATGAACCTCACAAAGACCCTGTAAAGTGGTGGGCAAGGCAGGCCTTATCCCTTTACTGATGAGAGATGCCCAGAAGCTAAATGTCTGGCTCCAGGTCACAGGCTGTTTGGTGGCAGGGCCGGGACTAGACCGGTCATCCAGAGTCTGATGCCTCTCCATGCCCTGTGCCTGCCCTTTCCCTCTAGCAAGGCAAGGCCTTATCCCCAAGTGATACCAAGGCCCTTCTGCTCTCAAAAATCTGTTTAAATATGTAGGTGGTCTTGCTCAAGTCGGCTGGGTTTTATGTCGGCCTTGACCCCGGGCTGACCCCAGCCCTGAAGATCCAGGATGGCCCAGCTTGGCTGAGTGCTGGCGGGTGGAGCCCGCAGCCCGCCCCCAGCCTTCTCTGATGGGCCACCAAGGCCACCCTGGCAGGCTGGTCAGCGGCAGTCAGCGTCCTCCCCTGACCTCTGCTCGAATCCTGAGGACACCCTTTATTTAGACACCACAGGCCAGCCCTCAAGTCCCAGATCTGTTCACGGCAGACAGGCTGGCAGTGGTCATAGGCTGACTCCAGAAGGCTCCTCAAAAGAGCCAGACTCAGGCCGGACTCAGGCAGGTGCTGGCTGAGACGGAACAGAGATCGAAGGTCTAAGTCTCCAAGGCTTGAGTTCAACTTCCAGTTCACTCGAGGGCTGTGACCTTAGGCTACTGTGTAACCTCCCACTCCTGCTATCTGCATTCCTAAAATGGAAAAGGAGAAGGCCACAAAAGGATGGAGCAGAGAGAGATTTGAAGATGCTGGCCTGGAAGTTTGGAGGGACTCAGCCACAGGCCAAGAAAGACCGGCGGCAACCAGAAGCTGGCAGAGCAAAGGAACTGATCCGTCCCTGAATTCTACAGGGGTCATATGGCTGACACCTTGATTTCTACCCAGTGAGACCAATTTCAGACTTCTGACCTCCAGAACGGCAAGGGAATAAAGTGCTGTTGTTTTAAGCCCCTGAGTTTGCGGGCATTTGTTACTGCGGCAACGCTAGACCAATACCAGCTTCCGTGAGATGGGCTGTGACCTGGCTATCCGATCTGAATGAACCTCACAAAGACCCTGTAAAGTGGTGGGCAAGGCAGGCCTTATCCCTTTACTGATGAGAGATGCCCAGAAGCTAAATGTCTGGCTCCAGGTCACAGGCTGTTTGGTGGCAGGGCCGGGACTAGACCGGTCATCCAGAGTCTGATGCCTCTCCATGCCCTGTGCCTGCCCTTTCCCCTCTAGACAATTCTAAGCTGGTGGAAAACAAGGCTTAGCTCTCACTGGAAGCTGGGCAAGGCCTAGGAGGGCCTGAAGGATGCAGAAACCACGTTCCCAGCCCCTTCCTGGCCCCGGTGCGTGGCTTTATAGGGTGCACTAGGATCTGGATGCCCCACTCTAGCGTCACATCGCTCCCCCTGGAGGAGTGGGAGTCCAGGGATGTGAATTCCGTCTCAGTGACTCACTTCTGAGCTCTGTCAGCTTTTCCGGGCCTCAGATTCCTCCCGGGTGACATGGAAATACTAACAGGGCCGCCCCCTCTCTTCAAGGAGCCGTGAGATGAGAGAAGGCACGCCTATACAGAAATGCCTGAGGTCAGCGGGTTAGCAGGCCCCCCTTTCCCCACCAGGACTCCTCGGGAACAGGAGGGCCGCAGGGAAGCTCCCGGCTGGCGAAGACAGGGAGAGCTGTGGGACATGGAGAAGACAGAAGGGCAAGAGCTGGCCAGTCACGGCCCCTGGACGGTGGGTAACAGGAGAGACGAGACGGCAAACAGAGTAAGTAGCAGGCAGAGGGCCCGGAACTGGCAGACCAGGGCAGGAAGGCAGACAGGGACGACAGGGCGATGATGGACCGGGGAGATGCCCAGTGGGGCCCTGGGTTGGAGCTCAGTGGTCTCCATACCCCTTTATTCCTCTGAAGGCCCTTTTCCACGCCTGCCCACCACAAGTTGGCATCCCTCTCCTTCCCCAGGGGGCAGTTGCGGGGAAAGGTGTTCCAGCCACCTCCAATGTCCTGAGAAGCCCAGCCTGTGGCCTTTTTGCAAGTGTGGGGATGAGCAGAGCCCAGAGAGCAAACAGCAAAGCACCACTAGGGTAGGGAGGGGGCAGGGCAAGGGGCCGCTTCCTCTTTAGAATGCAAAGCACTTCCGTCTTACCGGTGCCCCGGCCACTCTAATCAAGAGCTGTGTACAGAGCTGTGGGGAACAAGGCAGGACAAGGAGCCCAGAACCGGGAGTCCCAGGAAGACAAGGAAATGCTTGTCGGGGTTCTTGGAACCAGCGGCCACAGGGCTAGGGCAGCTCCAGGCTGCCTGCAGAGGCGGAGCAGGGAGCCCGGGCTCCCAACGGAAGGACACAGGGAGTCGGCACCCCACCCGCTATCCTTTTGGCCTGACTCCTCCTTTCTTGGCTTCCTAAGACCCCAGGGCAGAAGAAGCCAGCTTTGATTCCTTCCTGTGTCACTCAGCAAACACAGAGAACTCCTCCTAAATGGGCCTGTGTTGGAGGGTGGGAGCAGGGTGGGACGGGCGAGGGAGGTAGGCTGGAAGTGGGGTTCTCTCCCACGCATCTGTAAATTATTCTCACCCTTGCCCTCCAGAAGTTCCGGTCTAATGGGGAAGATAGATACAGTCACGACCACCCACGGTGTGATCAGATACAGAGGATAAATGGCATCTATACTTAGTAACACAGGAGAAGCGCTGCTTTGAGCAGCTAACGTGCAGGAACACATTTCCTCCTCATCAGCGCCCTAAGGCAGGTGGTCGTGCATGCCCCATTTTATAGATGAGGCAGCTGAGGACCAGAGATGTTGAGCAACTTGCCCAAGGTGACACAGGGAGAGTGAGATGTGGCCCAAATGGCCTGGCTCCCTGAGTCTGTGCCCTCTAAGAGCCTCAAGACATTTGTACTTGACCTTGACAGAGGGGGCGTCAGGTGGAGTCAGGGCCTCTGGAGGGATGAGGGCTTCAGGGATGGCTTGTGAAGGGGGCCAGTGCTTGTTTCTCCCCTGAGAGTCTCCAGAACATCTCCCCCCCAAGCCACCTACCCTGGCTTCATCTCACCCCCTGGACTCCTGAGCCATCACACGACTCGGCAGCCCCCAGCATTCAAGACCCAGAGGCCCTCAGTCAGCTGCCGTTCAGAGGACAGACCTGAATCTGAGGCAGAGGCTGAGGGATGACAAGCTCCAGCGGGAAGGGAGGGGAACGGAGGGAGGCCCACCTGCCCCTACCCTGCCTCACGGAGGAGCTGCCTTCAAGCCACCATCCTACACGGGCGATTTGCAGACGGCTCCGGATGCAATCGAGGCCCCCCGGGTGCCCGCCAACAGAGTTACAGGGGGACAAGGCAGCCCCAGAACCGGGAGTCCCAGGAAGACAAGGAAATGCTTGTCGGGGTTCTTGGAACCAGCGGCCACAGGGCTAGGGCAGCTCCAGGCTGCCTGCAGAGGCGGAGCAGGGAGCCCGGGCTCCCAACGGAAGGACACAGGGAGTCGGCACCCCACCCGCTATCCTTTTGGCCTGACTCCTCCTTTCTTGGCTTCCTAAGACCCCAGGGCAGAAGAAGCCAGCTTTGATTCCTTCCTGTGTCACTCAGCAAACACAGAGAACTCCTCCTAAATGGGCCTGTGTTGGAGGGTGGGAGCAGGGTGGGACGGGCGAGGGAGGTAGGCTGGAAGTGGGGTTCTCTCCCACGCATCTGTAAATTATTCTCACCCTTGCCCTCCAGAAGTTCCGGTCTAATGGGGAAGATAGATACAGTCACGACCACCCACGGTGTGATCAGATACAGAGGATAAATGGCATCTATACTTAGTAACACAGGAGAAGCGCTGCTTTGAGCAGCTAACGTGCAGGAACACATTTCCTCCTCATCAGCGCCCTAAGGCAGGTGGTCGTGCATGCCCCATTTTATAGATGAGGCAGCTGAGGACCAGAGATGTTGAGCAACTTGCCCAAGGTGACACAGGGAGAGTGAGATGTGGCCCAAATGGCCTGGCTCCCTGAGTCTGTGCCCTCTAAGAGCCTCAAGACATTTGTACTTGACCTTGACAGAGGGGGCGTCAGGTGGAGTCAGGGCCTCTGGAGGGATGAGGGCTTCAGGGATGGCTTGTGAAGGGGGCCAGTGCTTGTTTCTCCCCTGAGAGTCTCCAGAACATCTCCCCCCCAAGCCACCTACCCTGGCTTCATCTCACCCCCTGGACTCCTGAGCCATCACACGACTCGGCAGCCCCCAGCATTCAAGACCCAGAGGCCCTCAGTCAGCTGCCGTTCAGAGGACAGACCTGAATCTGAGGCAGAGGCTGAGGGATGACAAGCTCCAGCGGGGAAGGGGAGGGGGAACGGGAGGGGAGGCCCACCTGCCCCTACCCTGCCTCACGGAGGAGCTGCCTTCAAGCCACCATCCCCTACACGGGGCGATTTGCAGACGGCTCCCGGATGCAATCGAGGGCCCTCCCTGGCGGGCATCCATCAGCCTCAGATGCAATTAGGGGAAAATAATGTGTAAACAAGAGCTGGAACCTTGCTGTTGTGAGCGGGCGCCAGTGGCATCCCCCGTCTGCAGCCTTGGGCAGCCACTCACTTCTGTGACCTTGAAGCTCTGTGACCCGGCAGTTCTGTGACCTCAAAGCTCTGTGACTTTCCACTGGCTCTTCCTTTGCTAACAATCACCCCATTTTATCTGCCTGGAAATGTCCATTTCCAGCCCCATCTCCTCCCATGGCAGTGTGTCTAATGAAACTTCTCTATCTCACACACACACAGACACACACCTTGGCTACAGTCTCCCTGCTTTTCTGAATGTCCAGGTCGCAGCATGTGTACACCTTGGTTGAAGAGAGTTACATTCTCACGGAGTTACATTCTCTGCTCTGACCTGTCTAGCCCCCAGTTCCAGTTATCTGTTACTTCATAACAAATTACCCACAACTTAATGGTTTAAAGCCATGCCATTTATTTTGCTCACCGATCTGCGATTTCAGCAGGTGCAGTGGAGACAGCTCATCTCTGCTCCTCTCAGCGCCAGCTGGGGCAGATGGAAGGCTAAGGCTGGCTCATCTGAAGGTCCCTCTCACATCTCGGGCTCCCACTAGCCACTGGCTGGGATCTCGCCTGGAACAGGAGCCATAGCCCCTACACATGGCTGTGCACGTGGCCTCTTGGCTCCCCGCAGGCATGGTGGCAGGTTCCAAGAGGGAACGCCCCAAGACCAGGCAGAAGCTCGAATCCCCTTCCTGGCCTCACCTGGGATGCCACACAGCATTACTCCTGCCATAGTCACAGGCCTTCTGATTCCCAGGGAGGGAATGCTGACATTTTATTAGAAGAGTATCAATGGCCGGATGGAAGGCAAACATATATATATATATTCTTTTCCATTATGGTTTGTCACAGGATATTGAATACAGTTCCCTGTGCTAGACAGTAGGACCTTGTTGTTGATCCATTCTATATGTCATAGTAAGCATCTGTTAATGGAATGGCATGCATATTCCCCTACTAGACTATGATTCAGGAGGACAGGCAGCATTCAATGGTGCTAAAAAACAAAGCTTGCAGAAAGAGGAAAGGACTGAGGGAGGGAGAGAGAAGACAGACGGAGGGATTTTATAACAGAAGTACAAAGACTCTTTAAAATTGGAAGCTACTGAGGAGATCACCTAATCACATGTTCCCATTTTATAGATGAGATAACTGAGGTTCAGAGGTGTATACCCCCTGCCGAAGGGCACCGAACCACTTCAGTAAGCTCCAGTCTCTGAGCCCCGCTTCTCCCTATGTTGGAGAAGGGGAGGGCCCCTGGACACTGACCTGAGGTGTTGGGCCTGCCCAGTCTGCTCTCTTGGCATTTGGGGATCAGCCCCATCCTTGGACTCAGTCTCCCCAGACTTTGTTTCTCAGGCCTGATCTTCACCACATCCATGCTCCAGTCCCTGCCTGCCTTCCCATGTGTTGGTCAGACTGGGACCAGTGCCTAAGGCCCAATTCCACCTGCCATGCGCCTGCCTGGGGGCTGGAGGTTACCCGGTCCTCCAGCCTGCTGTCAGCCCTCCCGGAGCTGCACGCATTAGTCCATCCCAGACTGCCTGACTGTCAGAAACCAGCACGCCCCTCCTACCTACCCTGCCCCAGACAGTATGGGGACAGAGTGCGAGCACTGGCTGAGGACTCTGACAGGCGTCAGTCTAAACACAGGCTCAGGCTGGTGTGACCCAGGCCATGAGGCCTCCTGGCAGGCGAGCACAGGGGATTAAATGGAATCTCATCCCTGAAGGACTCACCAGCTCATTGGAGGTGTCCAGAAATGGTAGTCCTTCTTCCTTGCTTTTCCCCGATTGTCAGCAGAGCAGTGGCGCCCGGCCCAAGGCTTTCCTTAATTCCCGGAAATGGAGCTTGAGCAGGAAGAGGATGTCTCGCGTGTCAGTCCTGGCCAGGGAAGGCAGCAGAGTCCCTGTTCAGCGACGGTCTCCTGTGGAGGGGAGGTGACCTGTCAGCCCGGCTCTCCACTCCTGGTGAGAACATCCCTCAATAATATCCAACTCCCACCCCACCATTTCTGTAGTCACCAAAGAGTTCAGTCATCTCTTGCTGGGTAACAAATGGCCCCAAAACTTAGTGACTTAAAACAACTGTTTTGTTCTCCCTCATGATGTCAGGGTCAGGAATTCAGGCAGAGCACAGCTGAGTAATGCTCCAGTCGCACCTGGCATGGACTAGGATCACCTGGCAGCACTCAGCTAGTGGCTGTGTTGTCTGGAGCATCCAAGCAGACCTTGCTCCTGCGTCTAGTGCCTTGGCAGGGGGACTTGAGAGGCTACCTCTGCAGGACCTCCTTCCCTGGCCAGGGGGCATCATCACCTCTCCAAGGGGGTTTCTCCAGCAATGTGGTCCAACTTCTGACATGGAGGCCAAGGGTCCCCGGAGAAGCTGCCGGTCCTCGTAAAGGCTAAGCCTGACACTGGCACAGCATCACTCCTGCCTGCCATCCTCATTAGGCAAAGCTGCTGGGGCCCAGTTCAGAGCAGGGAAGGGATGACAGGCCCAGCCTCTCAGTGGAGAAGCATTTAGACTCCGAGGCCTGAGCTCCTAGGAAGGTCTGTCTGCCCACCAGGCAGCTCCGTGCCCAGAGTCAGTCCCACGACTCACACCCGGAGAACTTGGTACGGGCCGAATGGTCTATTCCGCCTCCTCCAATTCATATTTTGAAGGCTTCACCCCCAGTACCTCAGAATGGAACTACCTTTAGAGACACGGCCTTTAAAGAGGTAATTAAGTTAAAATGGGCTTGTGTCCTTACAAGAGGAGGCAATGTGGACACACACAGGGAAAACAGGGGTGTGAGCACAGAGCGAAAATTATGTGAGGACAGAGTGAGACGGGGAGAGACCTCAAGAGAAACCAGCCCTCAGACACCTTGACCTTGGACTCCCAGCCTCTGGAACCATGAGAAAAGGAATATTTGTTGATTCAGTCACCCAGTCGGTGATAGTTTGGCGGCCTAATATGAGGCTCCTCAAGGTAATTAACACATTGGCGTTTGGGAATCTATCACTCTCTAGTGAATCTGGTGAAGCCTTTGCTGCTCTGCTGCTTTGAGACTGTGATCAGGATGACATAAGCTCTCAGAATGGGCAGAGGGGTGGGGAACTCTGATCCTGCTCTGATAAGGCTCAGGCCAAGCCCCTCGGGGAGCCCAGCCAGGTGCAGGCAAGGCATGCGGCCACCAGGCAGCGCCCACCTGGCCTCACCTCACCCACATGCCTGCGTCTGGGAGAGCAGTCTGCCTCAGCTGGGCCTTGGCCAAGCTCCCATGAACCCGCGGGAGAGACACTGGAGGGGCAGATAAAGGACGTGGGTCTGAGGCTGAGTGCACATCCTGAGCGTCTAGGCATGGGCAGGGATGACAGATGTTTGTCATGTGGGCCACAGCGGGTTCCTCTATGGCTTCTGACAGCTTCGACGGCCTCCCCCGCCACCACGTGGGATGGTACTGCTCAACTCCAAGGGAAAGAGAGGGCAATGTCCACAGAGAGCTGGCGTTTCCAAGATATGGGATGTGACCAATGGGGTGGCGACGATGGTCACCGTTGTCGCTTCCAGCCCTGGCCCCTCCGAGAGAGGCTCACCCGAGGCCCAGCTCGTCCACCCCACCCCAAGCCAGCTGATTCCCAGTCAGCCTGGCTCACTGTCACCCACAGGGTTTAGATCACCTGCTTAAGTTTTCTGGAGTCAGAGAAAACAAGCAGAACAAGAAGGTAACAGCCCTGCTGGGAGCCCCGCCTATGAGTGACATGACCCCAGCCCCCAAGCCACCAGCCTAGGCCTTAAGCCTCTCCCAGAAGCTGTCCACTCACTTAACCATGGTGGTCTGGGCCCCCGGGCTGGGGGGGGACAAGGGACCATTGAGGGATGGGGTCACAAAGTGCAATCACTTCCTATGGTGGAAGTTGAGTAGGAGAGAAGAGCAGAAGAGAAGCTTTCGGCTCACCCTTTACAGAAGCATGACTGGCCTGCAGTGGGTAGAAGCAGAACAACCGTGAGAAGGCACAGCAGAGGCCCGCAGACCCCGGGCTCTGACAGGGAGTGTAGCCCTGGCCAAAGGCCTCACGGGGGCTTCCCCTGGTGGTCCAGTGGATAAGGACACCGCCTTGCAGTGCAAGGGACGCCGGTTTGATCCCTGGCCTGGGAAGATCCCAAGTGCCGCGGAGCGGCTGGACCGAAGTGTCCAATCACCGAGCCGGAGCTCTGGAGCGCATGCGCCCAGAGCCGGTGCTCTGCGACAACAGACGCCACCGCGATGGGAGGCCCACACGGGCCAAAGAACAAAGACGGATGAAAGACCGTCTTTGAAGAAATGAAAGACCAATAGAAGTGGCCCGCCCGCTCCCCTCCCTCCCCAACCCAACCCCTGCCCAAAATAAATAAATAAATAAATCTTTAAAAAAAAAAAAAAAAAGGCCTCACGGTCAAGGACCTGGCTTCCTTCTCACAGCAGCTTCAATGGAGGTTGCTTTATTGTAGAAGGTCAAACAGAGGCTCATTAGAGAGGGCAGGGGAGAGATTTGAGGTCACACAGCTGGTAAGAGGCAGAGTCCAGATTCAAAACCAAACCAGTCCAGAAATTCCCTGGTGGTCTGGTAGTTAGGATTTGGTGTTTTCCCTGCCAAGGCCAGGGTTCAATCCCTGGTCAAAGAACTAAGATAAAAAACAAACCAATCTGATGCAGTTTCTATGTCATTAAATCCTACTCTGTGCTGCACACCAGGCAGAGGGTAATGGGGCACAGTTGGTGCCTGTGTATCTCTGCGCACGTGTATGCATGTGTGTGAGTTTGGAGTCATGGAAATAGATTTTGGCATGACACAAGAAACAACATAAACAGCACCTCACTATGTGAACAGTTCATCAGCAGTTCCTGGCATTCATGAATCTTTCCCTGAACCGGATTCACAGCCACCTTCAAGAGCTTCTCCCCTTTGGTAATCTCTTCTCTTCCTGCCCCTTTGCTTCCACACAAGCAGACCGCCCCCTGGAAAATTCTTCCTATTTTTGTAGGCAGAGTGATTCCATCCTCACTTAGCCTCCCTCGGCCACCCAGCCAGGGGAAAGGCTCAAGAAGGCTCATCAGTGTCACGAGAGTTTGACGGCAGTCAGAGAAGCAGTCTGGTCTCTGCCCATCCCACTGTCTGTGGCCTTTCTTACCTTCACATTTCGAGGCTCTTTCAGCTGGAAAAAGGCCAGCATCTACTATAGCAACCATCTCACCTCACAGGTAAGGACGCCGAGACACAGCTCGGCAATATGGTTTGTCCAATGGCAGGGAACGCGTTTCTGGAGATTTGGGGCTAGAACCCAGGGACAGAGATGCCTGGACGTTGCTTAGCCCAGGCTTTCTTCTTAACTGTCTGTGGGTTGTATCTGCCAGATTGGCTTTGGTTACTCCAGTGACAGGAAGTCTGTATTCATTATCCTTGACTTGGTAACAAATTGCTCCCAAACTTTGCAGCTTGAAACAGCAAACATTTATCATCTCGCGCAGTTTCTGAGGGTCAGGAATCTGGGAGCAGCCTGGCTGGGTGGTTCTGGCTCAGGCTGTAGCCAAGTTGTCATCTGGAGCTGCAGATTCTCAAGACTTCACTGGGGCGGGAGTGTCCGATTCCAAGTTCACTCACGTGGCTGTTGGCAGGAGGCCTCGTTGCTTGCTACTCATGACATAGCTCCCCCCAGAGCCAGGGATCCATGAGAGACCGAGAACCCAAGACATAAGCAGCTGTCTTTTTATAACCAAATCTCAGAAGTGATACGCCATCGCTTCTGCCACACTGGTCACACAAGCCAACCCCACAACACTGTGGGAGGGGACTGTACCAAAATGGGACTCCCAAGGGGGCGGGATCATTGACGCCTCTCTTAGAGGCTGCCTACCAAAAAACCAGGAGAGTAGGTACGTAAACCAGAGATGTTGTGGGTCAACTGCCAATCTCTGATAATCCAACACAGGCTATGAACTTGCCCTTTCAGAGGAGAAAAAAATCATACACATGCAAAATCGTGCACATAGCTCCAATAGCTTGTGAACACCTATGAAGTCAGTTTATGGATGTCACGTGAAGAACCTCTGCAGCCACGGCGAGGGCCTCACCCTGTTCCTGCGTGTCAACAGTGTGAACTCAGACCCTCAGGGCAGAGACCTAGGAGAGGACAAGCCATACTCTGAGATGGCCCCGGCACATTTTCTTGACGCTGAGTGGGCAGCGTCCTCCTACCTGATTGGCTCGTCCACCCCACAAGTCACTGTGACAGCGCGCAGTCGGTATGGAGCTCACTCTCCATGACTTAAAGCTAAACAAGGACTGATAAGGTGGGAACGGAGATGGGTTAGTGTCATATGGGTGATGCTGAGAGACAACCTATTGGTGCTGAATGGAGAATCAGTAAATAGCGCTCCTTGGAATTCCACATCAGCTGTTCTCTGCTGAGATTTCAAATGCCAGGTTACAAGCACACAGGCATGGAGCCATTCTCAAGACTAGTCCGATGAATCACACTTTCCCTGGAACTGAAAACTAGTCCAAGGTTAAAGCCACAGTGAGACAGCCCTACACATCCCCAAAGTTGGCTAACATTAAAACAATACCACCAAAGGAAAAAAAAAAAAATACACCACCACCAACGACTGACAAAGATGAGATGCAGCTGGAGCTGCAGGGCAGGGCTGATGGGTGTGCAAGATGGTCCAGCCACGATGGAGACGTTCTCCATCTTGACCGTGGTGGTTCCACACGTGCCTAGATTTGCCCAAACTCATCAAAACTGTACAGCTCCCCAGAGAGATGATGGGCAGCTGCCCCAGACACCAGAAGTCGGTCCTCCAAAGAGCTCCCAGAGCCTGGCCCTGAAGTGATACGCCATCGCTTCTGCCACACTGGTCACACAAGCCAACCCCACAACACTGTGGGAGGGGACTGTACCAAAATGGGACTCCCAAGGGGGCGGGATCATTGACGCCTCTCTTAGAGGCTGCCTACCAAAAAACCAGGAGAGTAGGTACGTAAACCAGAGATGTTGTGGGTCAACTGCCAATCTCTGATAATCCAACACAGGCTATGAACTTGCCCTTTCAGAGGAGAAAAAAATCATACACATGCAAAATCGTGCACATAGCTCCAATAGCTTGTGAACACCTATGAAGTCAGTTTATGGATGTCACGTGAAGAACCTCTGCAGCCACGGCGAGGGCCTCACCCTGTTCCTGCGTGTCAACAGTGTGAACTCAGACCCTCAGGGCAGAGACCTAGGAGAGGACAAGCCATACTCTGAGATGGCCCCGGCACATTTTCTTGACGCTGAGTGGGCAGCGTCCTCCTACCTGATTGGCTCGTCCACCCCACAAGTCACTGTGACAGCGCGCAGTCGGTATGGAGCTCACTCTCCATGACTTAAAGCTAAACAAGGACTGATAAGGTGGGAACGGAGATGGGTTAGTGTCATATGGGTGATGCTGAGAGACAACCTATTGGTGCTGAATGGAGAATCAGTAAATAGCGCTCCTTGGAATTCCACATCAGCTGTTCTCTGCTGAGATTTCAAATGCCAGGTTACAAGCACACAGGCATGGAGCCATTCTCAAGACTAGTCCGATGAATCACACTTTCCCTGGAACTGAAAACTAGTCCAAGGTTAAAGCCACAGTGAGACAGCCCTACACATCCCCAAAGTTGGCTAACATTAAAACAATACCACCAAAGGAAAAAAAAAAAAATACACCACCACCAACGACTGACAAAGATGAGATGCAGCTGGAGCTGCAGGGCAGGGCTGATGGGTGTGCAAGATGGTCCAGCCACGATGGAGACGTTCTCCATCTTGACCGTGGTGGTTCCACACGTGCCTAGATTTGCCCAAACTCATCAAAACTGTACAGCTCCCCAGAGAGATGATGGGCAGCTGCCCCAGACACCAGAAGTCGGTCCTCCAAAGAGCTCCCAGAGCCTGGCCCCTGTGGCAGGCAGCCTCTCAGAGGGCCCCCAGGGAGCCCTCCCTCCTGATAGTCACACCCTCTGGGCGTGGGCTGGACGCAGGGCTGAGCTGCTAACACAAAGAACAGAGCGTCACATGACGAGGAACCCAGGCCTGACAGCAACTACGGGGGCAAGCTCGGAGATGGAGCTCCTGTGGCCACCTGCCTACAGCCATGTCCGTGAGCCCTTTTGGAAGAGGGACTTGCCACTTAGGCCTGGAGACAACCATAGATGCAGGTGATATCTTAATAGCATTTGATCAGAGATCCTGAGCTAGAATCCAGCTAAGCCACTCTGGAGTCCTGACCCTCAGAAACTGTGGAAGATTATAGATGCTTGTTGCTTAAAGTGGCTAAGTTATGGGCTCATTTGTTACACAGCAAAAGATAAGTACTACAGCTCATAAATAAAAGTGCAATACCACCACACTGATAACTAATACACCGTCCCCCTCAAGGCTTCTCAGGCAAGAGTACATGACCCTGACTTTTCTGGCCTGATACACACACATACATGCATGCACACATACACACAGCTTCTGATATTTTGGCATTATTTAACTTACTTTGCTTCTCCCATTTTTCTCTCTTCCACTTTCCCGAAAAAGCATGATGAAGTTGATCCTCCTACACAGAGAACATTTGAAATTGCAGGTGTGTCATCCAGAAGTGAGCCTGGAGGTTGCACGCACCGTACCAGTTACCTTGACTGCCTGGACTACGTCCCCCGTGCCTTTTGCGTGACTGCCTTTGTTTCGAGGACACCCTCAATTGCCACTGTGCCAAATGCTGAATGTGACCAGAAATGACACAGGATGAATAATGTGGCATATAATTATCACCACATTTCAGATGAGGGCAATATGCATTTTTCTCGGAGCCGAAGGGATGCAATTTTATTTTGTAACACAAAATGCTCCATTTGGGGGTCAGTTTTAGAGCAGCCCTTCATTCGGAAGCAATTTCATGTGAATAAAAGCATTTGTATTTACGCACTGCGAACCTTGCATTATCCCAGCCCTGCTCCTGGCGTCTGCTGTTCCCCATGACTCCAGCTCTTCGCAGGAATCCAACTCCAGATCTGAATATGAGAGGGTGATGATGAAGATGTTTTCCTCTCTACAAACTGCTCTCAGACTCTGCCTTGGCGCCTGGGCTATAGCAACGACATTTAGAGCATACACCTTCATGGAGTACTGATCTTCTGTTCCTGGGTGACAATGGCCCCAAACTTCTCCTCTCAGAAAAGTGGGTTCTGAGTCAGGGAGTTGATTGCAGCAGTTTCTCTGGGAAGTATATTCCTCTGCTTGGGCTGCCATAACAAAATACCACAGGCTTGGGCAGCTTAAGCAATAGATTTCTCTCTCATGGTTCTGGAGGTTGGAAGTCCAAGATCAGGGTGGTCGCAGGGTTGGTTTCCTCCAAGGGCTTCTCTCCTTAGCTTGCAAATGATCACTCTCTTGTTTCCTCTTCACAGGGTCATCCTGCTGTGCATGCTTGGCCAGTAAATAAGTAAATAAATAAAGTGATACCAGCTCAGAGCCGGACCGGCTACTTGAAGCTCCTTGCCACATGGACAGACAGCTGGGGCCCAGTAAGATCACCCGACAGGCCCGAAGCTGACAAAGTGGAGGAGAGACACAAGGAGACCCCTCCTTCCAGATGCCCCAGTCAGCGCTCTCCACATGCCGAGGGGCTGCCTCCTTATGCAACATTCTCAGTGAGCAAGGGCAGACTTGGATCGGCTCGTCCCCTTTCTGGCTAATGAACTCTCAGCTCACCAGAAAATGCGAATGAACAACACAGAAAAATCCAAGCAAGGTCAGCGGTCATCCGCTTCCTGACCCATGCCATTTCCAACCTCCAAAAGCAGCCAGATGGAGACCCAGGAGGCCAGCTCATAAGAGAAGCCACCCTCCAGGCACAGTAGGTTGAACGGAAAGCCAAGCCCAAGCCCCAGATGTGACTAGAAGAGGCTTTAAGAGCTGCAGGATCTTGCCAAAAGGTATCACATTCTTCCAGGATCCCACAAAGATCCCCTCAGCGCCCAGAGTCACAGGCTCTTGCTAGAGAGTCTGCCCCGCCAGCCACAATAAAACCAGATACTTTTATAGATTTCCCAATTTATGGTACTCATTTATTCTTCACACAACAACCGTGTGAGGGCAGTCTCACTTGGCCCATTTTATGG
Source organism: Tragulus kanchil (assembly GCA_022376925.1). Taxonomy (NCBI): domain Eukaryota; kingdom Metazoa; phylum Chordata; class Mammalia; order Artiodactyla; family Tragulidae; genus Tragulus; species Tragulus kanchil. The sequence goes on along the minus strand of JAIOJX010000001.1, from coordinate 91,336,913 downwards.
ATGTGCAAAGTGAGTGCCCTGGCTAGGTGAATGTCATCTAAGACCACACCTAGATGCAAATTAAACACGTCATCCTGAAATGAGTTTCCTCTGAGGCAGTTTGAAAGGGCTGATGGGAAAACAAGGCTCTCTGGTTTTCATCTCTAAGGGGCACCAAGAGCTGCTGGCACCCATGATGCAGTGAAAACTCAAGTGTCTCTCTCCAGAATCCATGAGGTTTCTAGAATGTTCCAAGAGCAACAACCCAGCAGTAAGTCATGCAGAACCGTTGCCGGTTATAAACTACAGCAGAGCAAGGAAAAGCCGCAAATGCTCACTTGCCGCCTGCAGAAGAGGAGGTGGCAAAGCATCAGAAGTTGGTTGATGAGGAAGAGATCAAACTCCAGGACAGATGACCACTGAGTGTTTGGAATCTGTTCACTCCCAGACCCAGGAATGATGAGCAGGCTTCCTGCAGAGGCCAACCAACATCCTTGGTCTCCGACACTGCCTCTAAGACAGACGTCAGTGGAACATTTATCCATCTGTCATCCCTTCATCCATCCAATTTGAAACCTCTCAGCGTCACTCAAGGAACCCCAAGAGTGACCAGACCTCAAGATCCAGGAGACCAGACCTAAAGAAGAAGGCAAGTTCGCCTCTGCTCAAGGTGGAATGCTCCCTTCAGCGCTTCCAGAAAACAAGACTCCTTATGCCCTGGGGGTGGGCGAGAAGGCTGCTGGTATGTGAAGAGCAGAGGGCGTGAGGGATGGGCAGGACTTTGGGCACGAAGTACCCCTTCCTGCTTTTATGATTGGCTGGCTCCAGGCAAGGCAATTACTGAGGATCTGCCTATGTACCAAGGATCTACACAGGCAGTAGATAATTGCCAGCTACATATGTCTCTGATTGACTAGAAAAAAACCATAAAATGAATGAATCCGTGGCTTCACAATTTATAACCAGACTCAGGAGGTGACACCTGAGCTGGCTCCTGACAAGAGAATTAGGCTGATCCAGGAGGGGCTAGAGAGAATTGTTCTAGAAAGAGGGAACACAAAGTCCTCGGGACAGTAGCTTGAGGTGGAGGGTGAGCAGACTCAAGCCTGGAGAGGTGGATCCGAGACGAGACGGACTGATAAACCACTGAAAGAAACTTGGCCTTCTTCTCCAAGTGCTGGAAACCCCACAAAGGGCTTTCAGGAGGGAATGACAGAGTCCAGTGTGCATTTTAAAGAGATCATTCAGGCAGTTCTGAGAACAGATTTGAAGAGGATACAGCAGGCAGCCCAGAGGCCTGGGTGGGGAAGGGAAGACAGCTCCCTCTGATGGAATCAGTGTCTCCACCCGCCGACCCTCCTCCCTGTGGAATCCAGTGGGTCAGGAAGCTCTCTCGCCTTCCCCCACATAGCCACTGTCAACCTGGAAGCCCCAGAACATCAAGGAAGGGATCCTGGTGGAGAAGCAGGGGCACCTACTGGCTAGAATGTCATCCATTAGCTCCCTTGGGAATATTGGTGCCAAGCAGTCCTCAGGCCCAGCAGCAGGTTGAGAGGTGAGGTGGGAAGGTACCCAGCTCTCAATTGTGCCTCTCTCTGGCTGGCCCAGGAAACAGTCCAAAAGCCACGCAGGAGGAGGGTTAGTTAGCGACAGGAGTGGGTCACTAGAGCAGGAAGGAGCACTCTGATTCCAGACTTGGTCCCCCAAAAGGGAAGAAGGGTAGACCAGAGCTTTCTGGGTGTGCACCCCCTCACCCCACCCCACCTCCCACTTCCGCGAGCTGAGAAGATGGATAATTCATTTCCAAATCCACATATTGCAGCCTGCTGGGTAAGAGAAGGCAGGTGAGGCCTAGCCACCCGGCTTGACTCAAGGCCGAGAGCCCCCACCACACCCCCGGTCCTCAGCGGAACCACCCCTCCCACGAGCACCCCCTGCTTAGGGCCCGTCCCTCTTGCGTCACTATTATTCTTTGTTTCCCCACTAGGCTTCCTCGCCCGGCTTCTGCAGAGGCCCCGGGGCTGGCGTTAGCTCGGGAGTACACTGCAGGCTGGGAGATTAAAGATCTTTTCCCCAAACCCCATAGCAAATCACAGCGGCGCCGGGGCAGCCCCGATTCCCAAAGAAGAAGCAGAGCGCAAATCCCAGCCAGGCAGCAGGGAAACCTCTCTCCGCTCTCGCAAGGCTTCCGAAAGCCACGGACCGGCCAGTCCAAGACTTCATTAAAAAGCACTCGGAAGCCCGCGTTTGCTGCAAACCCATTAAACAGCCGACATAATCCATTCATACATAAAAATAAGGGAAGGGGAAGAAGGAGCGCAGTCCCACAGGATGTGTGTCTGGGAAAAACAGTTTCCATAAAAATCCAAACAGAAACGAGGTTCACGGGGAGGTTTTGGCTGCAGTCACTTCTGGCTTCTGGAAATTCTAGCTGGGGAAAGATTCCCTTGGTGGCCCTCTGGAGTCCCAGAAACAAGGAGGGCAGGCGTGGCTCCCCAGTCCCAACGCTGACCACTCTACAGCGGAGGAATTATGCTAGAAATCTGGAGTACTTGTTCACGGTGGCCCGTTGGGATTCTGGAGGGAGCAAATCACAGATTCGCACAGCGCCATCTCAACCACCCCAAAGCCACGCCACCGGGCTGAGTGTCCACAACAGCTGTGACCATGGAGACACTCCCAGAGCTTTGGAAAAGGAAGACTCCAAGATTTAAATAACTCAGGCAGCAGGATCCCTGTGCCTTCCCATGGGAAACTAGTTCACAGGCCAAGAAACCCCGCAGAAGAGACCCCTCTCTCCAGCCCTCGCTGAAGCCAGCAGGCCTGCTATGTATACACATGCACACACACACATCGCCTTACAAAAGAGAAGGTCAGGAGTCACTGGATTATGTTTTTAATAAGCTGGTAAACCAGTATTTTTATTCTCTGTCATCTTTAAAAGAGAAAAAAAAAAAAAAACAGAAGAATGCAGCTCGTTTCTTAAATTAGAGATCTGTTGTGTAATTAGTCCATTTTATCTTCTGCAAGTTGTTGCTGTTTTCTCTCTGTGGTTTCCAGAAATGTCATTGGCTGGGCTTAAAAGTAGGGTTGTTTTTTTTTTTTCGTTCCAGAGAAAAATTCTATAAATATTTCCTCCCTTTTAGCATGTTTTAAATTTGAACGACATATTGTAAAGATAGCAAGAGTTATGAAAGTCTCCCTTGGCCACCAATGAAATGCAGTGGGAAAAGTGATTCGAGAGGGGACTTGTGTCCACAGAGAACACCGCTGGACTGCTCCCTCCAGGAGTTCGGGAGCCAGGGCACCCCAGCGGCCTCTTCTTGCTGGTATTCGGGCTTGAGAGCTGGTGAGACAGAAAACCACTCTCAGGGTGAGCGGGCTGACTCTCCTCAGGGAAGCCATGTCCCTTGCTGACGGTCACACTTTAACCCTTAGTGATTCAGTTCTTTGGAGAGATTTATGCATGGATTTTGGGTGTGAATTTTACATAGTTAGAGATGCCTTCAACATTTTTCATGCTACAATTCATAGTCTTTTTTTTTTCCAGTCAAGGTATACAGAACTACCATATGTGAGTAAAAACCTATGGAAAGGGGTAGTCATGACTGTGTAATTTGTAGCGACAAAGGACCAGAAGCAACCTGAATGAATATCCATTAATAGGAGACCGGTTAAATAAAGTCTGGCACATGCTCATAAGAGAAGGCTTCCCTGGTGGTCCAGGAGTTAAAAATCTGCCTGCCAATGCAGGGGACACAGGTTCAACCCCTGGTCTGAGGAGACCCCACATGCCACAGGGCGACTAAACCCAGGAGCCACGACTACTGAAACCCCCATACCCTAGAGCCCGTGCTCCGCAAAGAGGGAGGCCAGCCACCACAAAGAGAAGCCCTAGCGCAGCCCCTGCTCACAGCAACTAGAGAAAACCCATACATCAACGAAGACCCAGCACAGCCAAAAAGTAATTAATTAATTTTTTAAAAAAGAATGCAATAGAGCTTGAGATATTAATGTAGAATGCTCTCTGAGACACAGTGTTAAGTGAAAAAGCAGGATGTACAGAACTATATCATGCCATCATTTGCCTGTTTAAAAAGAATATAACCCTATATTAGAAGTTGGTAATGGGCATGGCCTGCAGGAAGGGGAATAGAGTCAGGTGGGTGACTTGCTTTTATAGAGAGCTATAAATGTTATAGATATAGATAGCCTATTGAGCTGTTTGCTTAGTGCTCTCATTTGCAGGTTTTGAAAAGGATACATTAGGATATAATCATATACATATTTCAATATACCCCAACGATCTCTAGAAGGATACTAATAAGTCAGAGGCCACATGGGGGAACATCTCTTGATTCCAATGTGTGGCCTTGAAGTAATTCAATATTTTAAAGAGGCTGCTGGGACTTCCCTGGCAGTCCAATGGTTAAGAATCTGCCTGCCCACGCAGGGGACACAGGTTTGATCCCTGGTTTGGAAACTAAAATCCCACAGGCCACAGGGCAACTAAATGCACGAGCCACAACTATTGAGCCCACAGGTAATAACTGGAGAGTAGCCCCAACTCGCCACGACTATAGAAAGCCCACGTGCAACAGTCAAGTGCCCATATGCTGCAACCAGCACCATCAAAAATAAATAAATACACAATTTTAAAGAGGCAGCTCTCCAAGCTGGGGTCGGGAAGGCAAGGGAATAAACTTAATGCTGTTCTGTGTGATGTCAGATCCACACAGGAAAACGTTAACATCCATTAACACTGGGAATTCCCTAGTGGTTAGGACTCTATGCTTCCATTGCAGGGGACATGGGACCAGGGATTGCCCAGACTGTGACACAAAGATCCTGCAAGCCACAAACTTGGCCAAAAGAAAAAAATGCATGAACTCTGCCAGTTCTAGGGCTTCCCTGGTAGCTCAGTGGTAAAGAGTTCACCTGCCAATGCAGGAGACATGAGTTCGATCCCTGATCCAGGACGATCCCACATGCTGTGGAGCAATTAAGCCTGTGAGCCACAGTTATGGAGTCTGTGCTCTAGAGTCTCGGAGCCGCAACTATGGAGCCCTTGGGCCGCAACTACTGAAGCCCGTGAGCCCTAGAGCCTGAGTTATACAACAAGAAAAGTTATTGCAACAAGAAGTCTGCTCACCTCAACTAGAGAGTAGCCCCCACTCCCTGAAACTAGATAAGAGCCTGTGGCAGCAGTGAAAACTCAGAATAGCCAAAAATAAATAAAATTTAAAAAAAAAAGAAAGAAATGGACTATTGGTACATGTAACTTGAATAAATTTCCAGGAAATTATGCTAAATGAAAAGAGCTAATTTAAAAAAAACAAAAAAACTGCCAGCTCTATAGTCCTCAATGCCCCCAGGTACCCCTAGTTTGTGCCCCACACGACCCCATGCCTATTGCCATTACTGCATGTTGCCAATCTGATTTGTCTTTCCCCATCCCTGGACAGGCTGCTCCTTACAGCTCAGGATGAATTTTATTCCCCTTTGCAGCCCCAGGGCCCAGCACAGAATCTGCATCTTAGAAAAAGCTGCCAGAGCCAATTAAACCAGGGCAGGGCTGAGGCAACAGCCTTCACCCCTCAGAACCTGTTTCCTCATCTGTAAAATGGGAATAAAACTAAAATCTTTTGCGGGGGCTTCCCTGATGGTCTAGTGGTTAAAGAGTCCGTCTTGCAGTGCAAGGGGCACCAGTTCGATCCCTGGCCGGGGAGGATTCCACGTGCCGCAGAGCAGCTGGACCGGTGCGTCCAATTATGAGCCAGCACTCTGGAGTGCATGTGCCCAGAGTCGGTGCTCTGCAGTGAGAGAGGCCACTACAATGCGAGGCCCCCACAGGCCAAAGAATTAAAAGATGAATGAAAATAAATAAAAGAGGCATGGTGGGGAAAGAAAAAGAAACCTAATATCTTTTTTTTTTTTTGACTGTGACGTGGGGCTCATGGAATTTCACTTCCCCAGCTTGGTACTGAACCTGGGCCATGGCTGTGGATGCACCAAATCCTAACCACTAGGCAACGCCAATCGCTTCTTCATAATGCTGGTACAAAGGTGAAGTCAGATAACAAAAATGCCTGGCATGTACAGGGTGCACAGTTATAATAATTGTTTCGTACAGGATAGGATAGGATCTCAGGAAATGCTTATTGAATGAATCAATTCATCCCACGAGGCTGAGATGACTTAAAATGCAAATATTCCTGACGCTAACACTTTCAGGCCCTGTCGCCAGGCAGGAATGAATTTATCAGATAACTTCTTGTCAGGGGCCCTTGGGCTGCCTGAGAACACCTAGTACCTGAAGACAGAGGGTGGGTCCCCAAGGAAAGAGGGTGCTGGCGGAGGACAAGGGAAGCGATGTTCTGATGAATAATGATAGCAGATCCATCACTGAGCACCTGCTACGTGACGGCCATCATGCTCAGCTCTAACAAGCATCGTTTGATTGAGATCTCACAACTACCTCAAAGGAATATATTATTGCCCCCATTGTACAGACCAGGAAAATAGGGCTCAGGGAAAGAAAAATCACTCACCTAAGTTCCCCTCCTGGAGTCCGGATCTGCACTCACTCTATCTGACTCCAAAACTCCTGCTGTCCACCAGTCCACTGCTGGGCCTCCAGGTGGCTCCATGTAGCCCCGACCAGCTGTCTCCGTCTGTCACAGCCCAGAGCGCTGGTTCACCAAGCGCCAGGGAAATCTTCCTGCCAGAGGAGCCTGAAAACCTCTCAGTCACAGAGACGGACAAACAAATCTCTGCTCTGGATCTGTGCTCTTGGCGGTGGCCGGGCCCTGGGGAGTGCTCCTCCTCAGAGTCACCACCTGGAAGGCGGGCAGCCTCCTCCACGGCTTTCACCCTCTCCCTCCCAGCAGCCTGCAGGCTGCTGACCATTTGGAACCCACTGCGCTCTGATAGGCAGTCCATCTGGGCACGTGGGGAATGTGCAGGGGTGGGCAGAAGGGACTCCAGGCTGTGTTTCTTTTCCCCCTCTAGCCCAGCTCGAGAACATTCCAGAAGTCCTGGAAGAAAACTCACAACTCCCCAAGGAGGAATGAAGAACACCGCAGGGTGTTTGGCAACTTGTCATCAGCTAAGCCTCCCAAGAAGCTCCATTCCCCACTGTCCACCCCGGGGGCCATCCTGCCCATGTTCCACTCCACGTGGAGCATAAATGGGCAAAAAGGAGACGCCCAGTCCGTAGCCACTGCCCGCACCCCCCCACTTCCACACACTCAGAGGACTTCACTGGGTCCATGAGAGAGGGTGCTGATACTCTGCTGAGGGGTCTTGTGTGGCTAGGGAATAGCCTTCGTGGGCAGTCAGGCAGCCTGCCTGCAGCTGGTGGCCCAGCACGAGCAGGATACTCTCTCGGCCTGTCACAGTGAGCCCCTGCCATGAGCAGAAGAGAAGTAAAGGACAATGGAGTTTGAGACTGTATTTCCATTTGGGCTGGTTCTGAGTTTCCCCCAAGCTAAAGCTGTGTAATTTGTAGCACCGGAACTCCTACAGGAGCAGGCAATGTTTTTGTGTGGTGCCTGCCTTCAGAGGGAGGGAAACGGGGGAGAGTGGAGGGCGGAGCGGTCCCCCATGGCCAGGAGAACCACCTGCCTGTTCCCTCTTAGCCCAACAAACAGCCAAACAAAGCCAAGCTTCTGAGTGACCCCAACAGCTGAGGGCGACCAAGGCCAAAGTCCATAGCGAGCAGCCAGCACTTCCACACCCACTCGCTTCCAGGGCAATGGCACTCTCTCTCAGTGTAATCGGCCATAGTACTCAAGGCTAACCAGCCAGAAGGAGTTAGTCCAGAAGTCAAATTTTCAGAAAGAAAATTGTTTCAGACTTCCAGGTATGTATGCAGGTTGCCTAAAAGCAAAAGACCCAGAGGCCATCGTGAACCCCAGATTTCAGAAACTGTCTGCTATGCTAAAATGGTCTAAATTCATACTGGAGGGCTTTGGGGGCTTTGGCAAACTCAACTCTTAAGCATTGAAAGTACACTCTGGTTCCTTGGTTCTGAAACAGGCTTGCATCCTAGGCGTCGTGAAGTTTCAACACTGTAAATGAGATGCCTGGAATTTAGCCCAGTACCTAGTACACAGTAGGCCCTCAGGAGACCGTTAGTACTTCTAGCTCCCCAGAATGCTAGCATCGCACAGCCTGGGGCAGGCTTGCTAAAGTTCAAAGCAACAAGACAACTGCCAAAGTGTATCTGACACTCTGTCCCAAAGAGGAAGCCGGACCCCCCACCTGCTCACCTGTTCATCTCGTCTCATCTTCTAGGTCTTGCTGGCAGGTTTTCCCATTGCCCTTCAGATCAGGGGGCAGAGTGAGGGGAGCCTCTCCCTGGGCCCCCAGCAAGGAGGGGCACCCATCAGCCGGGCACAGAGGATCTGGGCTTCTGAGCCCAGGCGGTCCATGGCCATAACCACAGCGCACACAGGTGATGCTTCAAAGGCGCCATGCTCAGACACATCTTGAGGGGAACTGCAAGACTGCGCCGTTGTGCTTATTGGTGCCATAAATCACCAACTCTTCCCATCCTGCTCTACGTCCCTGCCCCCGCTCCTTCCAGCCATGCTGTCTCCAGGGCAGCCCCCCACCCCCAACCCCCGCCTCACTGCCACCCGCCCGGCACGACTCCCCCATTCAGAGGCCAGAGTCAACGGCTCTCTCACAAGCAAGAGGAATTCAGCTGAGTTTATTTTTTCTCTCTCGTTCACAAATCTGAACCGCCTTTGTTCCCCCACACAATGAGGCATGTACAGCCTTGGAAGGTGGAAGGGGCCTGGGGCCAGGGGTGGGGCAGGGTGGGGTGGGGTCAGGAACAGGGCTTGGTGGCTCCTTTCGCCACAGACCAGCACCCCGCTGAACCCTGACTGCCGGACAGCCCTCCTGCAAATGGGTTTCTCTATCCAGAACATTTTCTCTATTACACAGTCCACAGCCCTTTTTAAAAATCAGTACAAGGATTCCACTCAGCCTAACCAGACACAGAGCCAGTTCCTGCGGGCATCTGGGAAGTCAGTGAAGTGTCTTCGGTCCGGTCACCTGCTAAATCCCTCAGCCTGCCAATCTACTTGCAAGTGTCACCTCTGGGAGTTCCTGCCCTCCAAGGACTGCTACCAGGTAGTCTTCCAGATTTTCTTTTGCTTTCACAGAGAAGGGGCTTCCCTGGTGGCTCAGATGGTAAAGAATCTGCCTGTCATACGGAAGAACTGGGTTCAATCCCTGGGTCGCGAAGATCCCCTGGAGGAAGAAATGACAACTCACTCCTGTATTCTTGCCTGGAGAATTCCAAGGACAGAGGAGACCGCTGGGCTACAGTCCACGGGGTTGCAAAAGAGTCCAACACGACTTAGCGACTAAACAACAACAACAAATGTGCAGAGATATGGCCAAATTATCCTCCAAAGGGACTGTCCCAATTTCAATCCCCACCAGGATCCTGTTGTTACTCTGGTTTGCATTTCTTTAATTGTGAGTATATAAGCCTCCTCTCCTAGGCTGTTGGTTATTTGTGTTGGGAGAGGCCTTCAATCTACCCTATGATTGTTAAGTAGTCCACAACAAGATTTCATCAAGTTTTTATAGTTCTTTAAAATGTTTGGATTTTTAATCCACCTGGAGTTTCTTTGTGTGTAGGCTCTGAAATTAGGTCCTAGTCTTATGCTAACATTGCTTATAAATTTTATAAGAAGTTACTTTAAAACAAAGGCCCTTCATATGGATACCACAAACACATACACACACACACAACGTGTATAAAACAGACAACCACCTTCATCAGTATCTGGAGAGCAAAGTGCAGGGGGCCCCTAGGTTCACAAGGAGCCTGTGGCCCCCGGGTTCCTGCATGCTGGGCAGCCCGGGGAAGCGTCAGCTGGAAAAGGGGGCCCAGGCTTCCACCCTCCGTCCTGCAGGGTAGGATGGGTTTTCTGACCCTTGGGATTCAGAAAATTGCAGACATAGCTCTGGCTCTTCACCCTGCCCCCAGCGTGTTGCCTCGGGACCCCACAGCTAGACCTGGACTTGGCAGGAGGGCTTGTCCACGAGAGCAGCATTCCAGGGCACAGACACAGAGGGAAGGTAAACCAGACACCAGGAATGCAGTCTGCCCCTGCGAAATAATGCTGCCGGCTGCCCAGATCCCCATCATAAAAGCTTAATGTAATTACACAGGACCAAGGAACTTCCGGTTGGAGACAGGATGAAGAAGGCATTCTGGTAAGGCCAGGCCCCCCCACCGAGGCAGGAGAGGGGCAGCCCAACTGGAGGAACAATTTGGCTTCCAAACCCCATCCATTCCCACCCCCTCTCCAGGCCACCCAGAGGCTTCAGGTTCCACCCATGTCTGCGCAAGAAGCGCTTGGGGTAGCCTAGTGGATCAGGTGATGCAGACTGTCACCCGCACTACGTGGGACCGATAGGCCTGACTCTTTTTTTGGGGGGAGGGGAGGTTGGGGAGGGAGGGGGGCGGGCAGGCCACTTCTATTGGCCTTTCATTTATCTATTTTCATCCGTCTTTGTTCTTTGGCTCCTGCGGGCCTCCCATCGCGGTGGCGTCTGTCGTCGCAGAGCGCCGGCTCTGGGCGCATGCGCTCCAGAGCTCCGGCTCGGTAATTGGACACATTGGTCCAGCCGCTCCCGCACGTGGGATCCTCCCAGGCCATTGTTAAGTAGTCCACAACAAGATTTCATCAAGTTTTTATAGTTCTTTAAAATGTTTGGATTTTTAATCCACCTGGAGTTTCTTTGTGTGTAGGCTCTGAAATTAGGTCCTAGTCTTATGCTAACATTGCTTATAAATTTTATAAGAAGTTACTTTAAAACAAAGGCCCTTCATATGGATACCACAAACACATACACACACACACAACGTGTATAAAACAGACAACCACCTTCATCAGTATCTGGAGAGCAAAGTGCAGGGGGCCCCTAGGTTCACAAGGAGCCTGTGGCCCCCGGGTTCCTGCATGCTGGGCAGCCCGGGGAAGCGTCAGCTGGAAAAGGGGGCCCAGGCTTCCACCCTCCGTCCTGCAGGGTAGGATGGGTTTTCTGACCCTTGGGATTCAGAAAATTGCAGACATAGCTCTGGCTCTTCACCCTGCCCCCAGCGTGTTGCCTCGGGACCCCACAGCTAGACCTGGACTTGGCAGGAGGGCTTGTCCACGAGAGCAGCATTCCAGGGCACAGACACAGAGGGAAGGTAAACCAGACACCAGGAATGCAGTCTGCCCCTGCGAAATAATGCTGCCGGCTGCCCAGATCCCCATCATAAAAGCTTAATGTAATTACACAGGACCAAGGAACTTCCGGTTGGAGACAGGATGAAGAAGGCATTCTGGTAAGGCCAGGCCCCCCCACCGAGGCAGGAGAGGGGCAGCCCAACTGGAGGAACAATTTGGCTTCCAAACCCCATCCATTCCCACCCCCTCTCCAGGCCACCCAGAGGCTTCAGGTTCCACCCATGTCTGCGCAAGAAGCGCTTGGGGTAGCCTAGTGGATCAGGTGATGCAGACTGTCACCCGCACTACGTGGGACCGATAGGCCTGACTCTTTTTTTGGGGGGAGGGGAGGTTGGGGAGGGAGGGGGGCGGGCAGGCCACTTCTATTGGCCTTTCATTTATCTATTTTCATCCGTCTTTGTTCTTTGGCTCCTGCGGGCCTCCCATCGCGGTGGCGTCTGTCGTCGCAGAGCGCCGGCTCTGGGCGCATGCGCTCCAGAGCTCCGGCTCGGTAATTGGACACATGGGTCCAGCCGCTCCGCGGCACGTGGGATCCTCCCAGGCCAGGGATCGAACCGGCGCCCCTTGCACTGCAAGTCAGTGTCCTTACCCACTGGACCACCAGGGAAGCCCCCAGGCCTGGCTCTTACCTTCAAGAAACCCTCAGGGGACTTCCCAGGTGGTCCAGTGGTTAAGAATCTGCCTACCGGGACTTTCCTGGTAGCTCAGTGGCTAAAACTCCATGCTCCCAATGCAGAGGCCTAGGTTCGATCCCTGGTCTGGGAACTAGATCCCACATGCTACAACTAAGAGTTCACACTCCACAACTAAAAAAAGATCTTGCATGCCACAGGTAAGACCCAGGGCAGCCAAATAAATAAAATGAGTTTGTTTTAAAAAAAAAAAAAAGAATCTGCCTACCAAGGCAGGGGGCATGGATTCAAATCCCTTATCCAGGAAGATTTCACATGCAAGGGGCAACTAAGCCCTTGTACCAAAACTACTGAAACCCATCTGCCCTAGAGCCCAATCCCGCAACAAGAGAAGCCACCACAATGAGAAGCCCGTGCTCTGCAACCAGGGAGTAGCCCCTGCTTGCTGCAACTAGAGAAAGAGTAGCAAAGAGCCAGTGTAGCCAAACATAAATAAATAATGATTAAAAAAAAAAAGAAAGAAATTCTCACCCTGCCAGGTGGGGGGAAGGTGGGGGCGGAATGGGAATGACAAGGGCACAGATAGTAAAGTCACGGTGGTGTCCAAGGTGTGACGATGATGGGCAGGAAGGAGCAGGGTGGCTCCATGCAGCCTTGGGAGGTCAGGGAAGGTTCTGGAAAAGGTAATCTGGAGGAGTGTGGCAAGCAGGAGATCTGACGGCTGCAAAGGCACGGTGTACCAGGGAGGCGGTCAGGGGAGAAGGCAGACAGCTCGTGTTGGCAGGACCACCCCTAAGAGAGGAACCAGAAATTGCCTCTCTTGGGCTATCTCCTTCTCGGCTCACCCTTTGCACCAGCACCACTGAAAATACTCCGTCTCTTCTGACAGAGGCCACTGTCGACCCACCCTCATGACCATACCTAGCATATAGACAGGTCTTCCTTGAAACGGGCCTGAAAATGCTAAAGGGTTCGTCTCTGGGTGCCTATCCTCAGGCTCCACTCTGGATTACCGCAGCCAGCTGAGCCAGGGGAGGGCCACTTGGCAGAGGGCATTTTCCAAAGTCTGCTCCCCTACATTATGACTTCAGCACTCAACCATGGCAAGATGAGGCCTATGTCCTCTTCCCTTGAGGCTGGTGGACCTCCGACTAACTTGTAATCAAAGAACGTGGCAGAAGAGACACCACATGACTTTGGAGGCTGAATCAGAAAAGTGCAATCAGCCTGGACCCGTGTTCATGACAACACAGGTCCCGGAGCTTTCATGGAGAAAACTGAACTGTCCTGAGGTCACCATGCTAGGAGGAAAACCAAGCTCCATGGAGAGGCCAGGGTAGGTGATCCAGTCAGCAAATAATAGGGCCATGAAGTGAACGGTAATAATCCCCAGGACTCCTTTCTGGCTCCCAAGATCTGTTCTCCCCACTTCCTCAACAACCAGACTCTCCATTATTTGCTGCCTGGGACAAAGACTACATTTCCCAGACTCCCTTGCAGGTAGATTTGCTCCTGTGCTTAAATTCTGCCCAGTGGATTGTAAGGTTGGGGAGAGTGTACAGAGACCAGGAAGTGGGGAGCACAAAAACAGAAAACAGCTTAGGAGAAGCTGAATGAGACTGCCTGAGTCCAAATCTTGCTTCGTTTACTTCCTAGCTGTGTGATCTTGCCAAAGTTACTTAACTTCTCTGTGTCTCCATTTCCTTACCTGTAAAAAGAAGCTAACAATAGCTCTTTTTTTTTTTTTTAAGATAATGTCAAGTTTAATTTGCCAAATATACAAGTTGGATTTGGGGAGCATGTGCCTGGGTGCCCCACAGGAAACAGAGGTTTCTTAACACAATCCACGGGCAGGGTTAAGAATGGGCCTGGGAACAGGCCAGGGTTGGGGGAGGGGAGTCGGAGGAGGAAGGGGGGGGGCTTCCATACGAGGGGCCTGGCCAGGATGAGCTGTGAACCTCAGCAACGCAGGGGCACAGGCTCCCAGATGACAGCCCCTCTGAGTGAGCATGAGGGGAACACATACCGGGAGGTGGGCGGACAGGCCACGGGAAACTTGTGAGCACCTATTGTGGCCCAACCACCCCCTGCCTCGCGATCTACCCGACAAACTAAAGCTCCTCTTACCCCATCTCCCAGGCACCCCTCAACAAGAGTTCTGAACTCAACAGCCCAAACATTCGAATGGTTACATGTGAAATGCTTTCCTGCATCTTCCTGTCGCAAAGATAGCAGCTGCCCCCTCCCCCGAGTCCCCTCCTCCCCACCATCCCCCCAAATGATTTCCGTGCCAAGATGAAGACGAGGTCCCAGGCCGCGGGGGCTCCTCGCCACGAGGGGCTGCTGCAGCAGCGCCGAGGCACAGGGTGGGTGAGACGCAGCAGAGGTCCTGGCGGCACGGCCCAGTTCCCTGGTCTCCTCCCACAGGCTGTGTTCAGGGAGAGCGACTGCATTCATTTTCCTGACAATGTCGCGTCATCTTTTGCTTTCCTCTCTTTTTCTTTCTTCCCGGCAGCCTCCTCCCGCTGTTTCCGGATGATCGCCAGCCGGGCAAGGTCGGCCTTGGCCTGCTCTGTCTTCCCCGCTAAATGCATCTTCATGCAACGCTCTTTTGCTTTCTGTTTTTCAATTTCTTCTCTTTCTCTCCTCGATACCTCCTTGGGCCCATCCAGGTCCAGCTGTGTGACCTTCTTGGGTGTCTGTGCCACCCAGGTGGGGTTCTCAATATCGATGAGCCCTTCCACACCTTTGCGTTTTTGCTGGTAGTCATCTTCTTCATTCTCGCTCTCATCGGAATCTAGGGATTTCTTCTCCTTTCCGGGGTCACCTGCAGCCCCATCTCCACCTTCTTCTCCTTGTTCCTCTTCTTCCCTGGCCTTCTGCTTCTCGGCCTGGAGCTGTGCATCGATCTCCTCAGGGCTCATGTACTGCCGGGCCGGCCTATGTGGCCTCCTTTCTCCCTCCTTTAGGCACCACGGCTCTGGCAGCGGTGGTGGCGCTGACTGCAACAATAGTTCTTACTTCGAGTTGTATGAAAAATTGGATGAGCTGTGAACCTCAGCAACGCAGGGGCACAGGCTCCCAGATGACAGCCCTCCGAGTGAGCATGAGGGGAACACATACCGGGAGGTGGGCGGACAGGCCACGGGAAACTTGTGAGCACCTATTGTGGCCCAACCACCCCCTGCCTCGCGATCTACCCGACAAACTAAAGCTCCTCTTACCCCATCTCCCAGGCACCCCTCAACAAGAGTTCTGAACTCAACAGCCCAAACATTCGAATGGTTACATGTGAAATGCTTTCCTGCATCTTCCTGTCGCAAAGATAGCAGCTGCCCCCTCCCCCGAGTCCCCTCCTCCCCACCATCCCCCCAAATGATTTCCGTGCCAAGATGAAGACGAGGTCCCAGGCCGCGGGGGCTCCTCGCCACGAGGGGCTGCTGCAGCAGCGCCGAGGCACAGGGTGGGTGAGACGCAGCAGAGGTCCTGGCGGCACGGCCCAGTTCCCTGGTCTCCTCCCACAGGCTGTGTTCAGGGAGAGCGACTGCATTCATTTTCCTGACAATGTCGCGTCATCTTTTGCTTTCCTCTCTTTTCTTTCTTCCCGGCAGCCTCCTCCCGCTGTTTCCGGATGATCGCCAGCCGGGCAAGGTCGGCCTTGGCCTGCTCTGTCTTCCCCGCTAAATGCATCTTCATGCAACGCTCTTTTGCTTTCTGTTTTTCAATTTCTTCTCTTTCTCTCCTCGATACCTCCTTGGGCCCATCCAGGTCCAGCTGTGTGACCTTCTTGGGTGTCTGTGCCACCCAGGTGGGGTTCTCAATATCGATGAGCCCTTCCACACCTTTGCGTTTTTGCTGGTAGTCATCTTCTTCATTCTCGCTCTCATCGGAATCTAGGGATTTCTTCTCCTTTCCGGGGTCACCTGCAGCCCCATCTCCACCTTCTTCTCCTTGTTCCTCTTCTTCCCTGGCCTTCTGCTTCTCGGCCTGGAGCTGTGCATCGATCTCCTCAGGGCTCATGTACTGCCGGGCCGGCCTATGTGGCCTCCCTTTCTCCCTCCTTTAGGCACCACGGCTCTGGCAGCGGTGGTGGCGGCGGCGCCTTGAACTGCTAACAATAGTTCTTACTTCATAGAGTTGTATGAAAAATAAATGCACTTGGAACAGTGTTTAGCATGTGGTAACTGATAATAAGTACTTACTACTCTTATGTTATTATCATTATTACTAATCCTAAAGGGAGATGGCATGCCTTTCTTCCCCTTTCTTCCTTTTTACTAGCTGGAATGCAGTCATGATGGCTGGAGCTGAAGCAGGCATCTGGTTCCATGAAATGACGTTGGCAACCAAGGCTCTACCCAGTAGGCTGAGTGAGCTAGGAACCTCCCTGGGGAGGTAGACTAGAAAATAGTATCTCCTAAAATCGATAGGGCGAGAGGAGCAGGAAAAGAACTAGATCATACTAGCTGGCACAACCCCAGCTAGGAGTCCCAGCTGCTCAAAAAGGGAGATAGCGTCTGCCCGGGAGCTGTGGCAGACTTGGAAGAGACAGTCAGCTGGTTCAGTCAGGGGAGCTTCTTAATTAAATGTCAGGAGAAGAGGGCTGACTTGAGCAGGCCAGTGGGGAGCCACCAAAGATCAGTGAGCAGAGGAGTAGCAGGGTAGTCCCAGGCGTTGACGGCTGGGAGCTGATGAATCAGAGGGCAACCGTGCCCAGGGGCAGCCAGACAGGGGCCACCACACAAATCCAGGAAGGAGAGGAAAGTGCTGCGCTGCGCTAGGAGACACCAGACCTCAGTGACGTTTCTCTTCTGCTGCCGTTGGCAAGTATGCAAATCGCAACTTATTATTTTCAAGCCCCACCCCACATCTGGGGCAGCTCCAGTTTCCTCCTGCCTCCCGAGGAGGCTTCCAAGCCGAGGTTACTGGCCCAGTAGCCTGGAATAAACAGGGAACCCGATGCCTGAGGCTGCACTGGCCTCAGGAGCCAGGTTCTGGCGGCAGCAGCGAGACACCATCCCACAGTTGGGAGCGAAGGTGCCCATAGGGAGTGCCACCACCCAGACTGCAGATGGGAGCAAAACGGGATCTTCAAGCGGCTGGCTCTATACCCCTGCAGGGTCTCAAGTTCGAGCCCCTTTGGTGGTGAGGAATCGGAATCAAAACCAAACATCAGGCTTCCCTGGTGGCTCAGTGGTGAAGAGTTCACCTGCCAATGCCGGAGACACAAGTTCGATCCCTGATCCAGGAAGATCCCACATGCTGTGGAGCAACTAAGCCCGTGAGCCACAACGACGGAGCCTCTGCTCTAGAGCCTCAAAGCCGCAACTATAGAGCCCATGGACCGCAACCACTGAAGCCCGTGGGCCCCAGAGCCCTAGAGTTTCATAACAAGAAAAGTCACCACAGCAAGAAGCCTGCTCACCTCAACTAGAGAATAGCCCCGACTCTGAGCAACTAGAGAAGAGCCTGAAGCAGCAGTGAAAACCCAGAATAGCCAAAAATAAAATAAATAAATTAAATTAAAAAAAAAAATCAACGAACCAAACACAAGGGCACCCTTCCTCCATGCAGTATGGCTCACGTACATCCATGTATAGGGCAAAAGAAGAAGCAGGACGCAAAGTTAACAATGTTGCTTGATTTCCTTTTATAGCTAAAAAGCAGGCAAACAATCTCTAGTGATAAACGTCAGAATAGTGGTTGCCTCTCTGGTGGGGGTACTAATGGGCAGGAGTATTATGGAAGCTTCTGGAACCATGGGAAGTTCTATATCTTTATTTTTTCTTCTTGGATTTTCTTTATTGAAGTATGGTTAATATAAAATGTTCTGCTGGCTTGGATAGTAAAGAATCTGTGTGCCAATGCACGGGAGACTCGGGTTTGATCCCTGGGTATGGAAGATCCCCTGGAGGAGGGCATAGCAACCCACTCCAGGATTCTTGCCTAGAGAATTTCATGGACAGAAGAGCCGGTGGTCTGCGGTCCATGGGACTGCAAAGAGTTGGACACGACTGAGCAACTACATTTTCATTTTCACCCAGTGTACTGGATGCTCTTTACTGGATCTATTTATACTTCAGGGAAGAAGGAAAAAAAAAACCAAAAAAAGAAAGGGAACTGCACTGAGGGGAAGAGGGGCATTGGTACCCAAAACGATCCTTTTTATTTCCCTTTTTATCAAAGTCCTATGTGGAAGCTGCAGCCACTTTGCCAAGCTCAGCCAGGCCCTCTCCTGCAGTCCCTCTCGGAGTGTGGCTCCCCTCAGCTCAAATGCAATTAGGGAAAAAAAACCCAATATCGTCTGTGGCCCAGATGCCACTGCGGAAGTGACCTGGAGGAAAAGCGGAAGATCAGGGAGGGGTGGCGGGGGGGTCAGGAGCTGCGGGAAGAAAGCAGACACGTGGCTGAGCCAGATCAGCCAAATATCCCGACATCCACAGATGCATCTTCTTCCTGGAACCCAGGCCTCGCAGGGGAAGATGAGACGGAAACCACACCATCGCTGACTCTCCAGCCACTCAGCTGAGGCGGCAACACAGGACGTGTTTAAACATAAATAAACGGGAGCCAGGAGCCGCAAAAGGAGAGAGAACAAAGGAACAGAGGAAAGGCAAACAAGACCAACAGCTGAAAACCAAGCCCACCTCTCGCTATAATCCAAAGGGCTCCCAGCTCCTAGCTGTCCAAAGACATGCTGGACCCTGGGTGCGGGGGCTAACACAGGCACCCCCTCACAAGGGCCACATTGAAGCAACCCCCAATTGCCCCAATGCTCCAACCCCATTTGTCCCATCCATTTCCATTTCAAAATGGCTGTCTCAATTCCGCGGGGTCTCTCAGACCCCTGCCATTCCTGCCTGGATGTCCGTACCCCACCTGCCCAGTCCTCATGTAGTCCTCACGCAGCCCATGTGGGGAATATTTACCTGACAACTTCGCTATGGCTGAGAACCTTGCCATTTCAGCCTTTCCAATTATGATAAACATCTCCAGATCTGTCAGCTCCAGAAAATCAAAATCCCATCTATCGATGACCTAGTTTTAGATTCTGTCCTCCAAAGCAGCCCCTGAGATAAGGATTTGGGGACAGGTAACTTATCTCAGAGGTGACCCCAGGAATCGTGAGTGAGAGAGTGGGAAAAGACAGGGCACAGAGGAAAGTCGATAAAGGGTGATTTATTGAGAGGGCTCCCACACTGGGATACTGGGGTGCAATTCTGCTGGGGGCCCTCAAAGAAACTTTGTAGAAGACACTTCCAGATTATCCTCTCAAGGACGAGGGAACCCGAGTATGCATCCATCTACATATGTACCCATTCTGTCTCTCACTGGAAGAGAAGTCCTCCTGAGACATTAATTCCCAGACATTTTAGAACTGTCTCCCTCTCCTCGTGTGTATACACACACACACACACACAGAGAGAGAGGCCAAGCACAGTCCTGAGGTCAGAGAACCTCAGACAGAGAGATGCAGGAAGCCACTGGCCTGTAAGGAAACAGTCTGCCATGATCTTCAGGGGGGCCATCAGAGCACCAGCAGCAAATGTTACATTTAGTGGCCATATACAGGAGCTGTGCGCTACTGTTTCGAAATGCTCAAAGCAACTTCCAAGCTTGCCCACTGCACTGTAAACAACGCAAACTCAATGCAGATTAGCTGAGACGAGAAGAATAGGAACTGACTGACTCTTAGAACTAATCAGTCCAAGGAGAGGAATTGCTTCAGGCAGAGCTGGATCCAGAGGCTCTGGGTCCAGAGTTCTGCCTCCCTTCCTGGCTTGACTTGACCTGACGCTGCAGACAGGCAGCTCTACCAATCCTAGCAGCACCTGACCCACAGTCTCCCAGCTTAGCAACCCCAGCAGAAAGAAAGGGCCATTCTCTCTGGGGGCTCTAGCAGAGACGCTCTGCAAAAAAATTTTCATTGGCCTGGATAGAATCACATGCCCATTTCTTAACTAATCCCTGCAGTCAGGGGACTAGATCACTGTCATTGGCCAGGCCAGGCACCATTCCTGTTGTCACGGGAGAGTGGGTCACCACGATTGACAGCTCCCCAGGCCACAGGGAATAGTACAGAGGCCCCTTCTCAAAAAAAAAAAAGTCTCTCGCCAGGTTGTTCTTGTTGCTGTTCAGTCGCTGAGTTGTGTCCAACTCTTTGCGACCCCATGGACTGCAGCCCACCAGGCTTCCCTGCCTTCACGGTCTCCCGGAGTTGGCTCAAACTCATGTCCATTGAGTTGGTGATGCCATCCTACCATCTCTTCCTCTGTAGTCCCATTCTCTTCCTGCCCTCGGAGGTTTCTTGCCAAAAGCCTATGCAATTAGTCAGAAACAAGGCCTGTCCCTTGACCTAACTTTTTCTGACCCCGGGTCCCTCCTGAGGTTGCAGTCATCCGAAGGCTCGACCAGGGCTGGAGGATCTGCTCCCAAGATGGCTTCCTCATATGGCTGTGGGCAGGAGGCCTCGGCCCTCACCACACGGGGCTCTCCACAGACCACCTCACCATTTTCTCACCACACGACCACCGGCCTCCATCCAGAGGGTCAACAAATGTGTGGACACACCTTGCAAAGTGCCACGGTGTGCAATCCACAGTGCAGTTTCCACCGGCTGTTTCCTCCCTCCTCACACCTGTCCAGTTGGGCTCCGACCCTTCTCTCACCCTGCCAACAGGGGTCACATTATCCATGAAAGAGAGATTCAAAAGCAGACATGGCTTTTGTCCCAGAAGTGGCCCTACAGGTCTCGCAGAACTGGGAAGAACAGAGTGTTACCGGTGTGGGTGGTGAGGAGCCTGAGGCAGGGTACTACTGCCCCTCAGAAGTCCAATAGCCCAGAGCACGTTGTGACTGAGGGGCCTCATTGTTTCCACCTTCACGGTCACTTTCATAGGAAAGACTGTTCAACTGCCCCCCGGCCACAGTGAGCCCTACAAGGGCTTGAAAATATCGAGTCATTTCTCTGCCAGGGGTGGTCTCACAAGGATCTTGGCTTGGAGTTGGGGGCACATGAGTAGGCAGACCCGGTCCTATAAGGAAGGAGCTGGTATTAGTCTCTTTTTACAGACAAAGAGACTGAGGCTCAGAGAGGTTGAGACACTCACCCTAAATCACACAGCTAGGACTTAGCAGAGCCAGGCCTTGAACCCCAACCTTGTCCTTGGCACCAAACCATTTTTACATTGTGTTTAGCATTTTATTTAGGCCAGGATTTCTTATACTTTGCCACCAAAGGGCCCAAACAGCCCTCTGGGTGTCTTGAGTTAGAGTTCAAACTGGCATTTCAGCAAACTATGCCTTCCTCATCCCATTCAAGCCCACCTGCATTGGATTCCATTAGACAGCTCTGGGATTCCCAGGGGGCGCTAGTAGCAAAGAACGTGCCTTCAATGCAGGAAACAGGGAGACCCAGGTTCAGTCCCTGGGTTGGGAAGATCTCCTGGTAAAGGAAATGGCAACCCCCTCCAGTATTCTTGCCTGGAGAATCACGTGGACAGAGAAGCCTGGCTACAGTCCATAGGGTCGCAACGAGTCGGACACGACTGAGGCAACTGAGCAAGTACTGGAGCTGGCGCTTGTTTTGTTGGGGGGGTTTTTGGCCACTTCTATTGGTCTTTCATTTCTCTATTTTCATCCATCTTTGTGCTTTGGCCCGTGTGGGCCTCCCATCGCGGTGGCGTCTGTTGTCGCAGAGCACCGGCTCTGGGCGCATGCGCTCCAGAGCTCCGGCTCGGTGATTGGACACATCGGTCCAGCCGCTCCGCGGCACGTGGGATCTTCCCAGGCCAGGGATGGAACTGGCGCCCCTTGCACTGCAAGGTGGTGTCCTTACTCACTGGACCACCAGGGAAGCCCTGGTGCTTGTTTTAATATGAAAGTAACAGTGACAGTAACTTAAAATCAAATACAGTTGATTCTCCAGGAAACATTTCCACCCTGACCCTGCAGAGTATAGGGAGTCCCATCTCAAGTCACAGACAAAAGCCCCTAAAGGCGGATTGCTGCTTGTCCCCACAGCAGAGTCCTGCCCAAGGTGATCACAGCTTCCTTCTCTTTGTCACCCTCTTCCACACCAGGATTCCCAACAACTCGCAACTGAGGCAGGAACAGGGAAGAGGAGGGCTGAGGTGGGGATTTCTCCCACCTTAGGGCTTCACTCACCCTCCTCCTCCTCTTCCTCCTCTAGAGAGGTTGAGACACTCACCCTAAATCACACAGCTAGGACTTAGCAGAGCCAGGCCTTGAACCCCAACCTTGTCCTTGGCACCAAACCATTTTTACATTGTGTTTAGCATTTTATTTAGGCCAGGATTTCTTATACTTTGCCACCAAAGGGCCCAAACAGCCCTCTGGGTGTCTTGAGTTAGAGTTCAAACTGGCATTTCAGCAAACTATGCCTTCCTCATCCCATTCAAGCCCACCTGCATTGGATTCCATTAGACAGCTCTGGGATTCCCAGGGGGCGCTAGTAGCAAAGAACGTGCCTTCAATGCAGGAAACAGGGAGACCCAGGTTCAGTCCCTGGGTTGGGAAGATCTCCTGGTAAAGGAAATGGCAACCCCCTCCAGTATTCTTGCCTGGAGAATCACGTGGACAGAGAAGCCTGGCTACAGTCCATAGGGTCGCAACGAGTCGGACACGACTGAGGCAACTGAGCAAGTACTGGAGCTGGCGCTTGTTTTGTTGGGGGGTTTTTTGGCCACTTCTATTGGTCTTTCATTTCTCTATTTTCATCCATCTTTGTTCTTTGGCCCGTGTGGGCCTCCCATCGCGGTGGCGTCTGTTGTCGCAGAGCACCGGCTCCGTGCGCATGCGCTCCAGAGCTCCGGCTCGGTGATTGGACACATCGGTCCAGCCGCTCCGCGGCACGTGGGATCTTCCCAGGCCAGGGATGGAACTGGCGCCCCTTGCACTGCAAGGTGGTGTCCTTACTCACTGGACCACCAGGGAAGCCCTGGTGCTTGTTTTAATATGAAAGTAACAGTGACAGTAACTTAAAATCAAATACAGTTGATTCTCCAGGAAACATTTCCACCCTGACCCTGCAGAGTATAGGGAGTCCCATCTCAAGTCACAGACAAAAGCCCCTAAAGGCGGATTGCTGCTTCGGTCCCCACAGCAGAGTCCTGCCCAAGGTGATCACAGCTTCCTTCTCTTTGTCACCCTCTTCCACACCAGGATTCCCAACAACTCGCAACTGAGGCAGGAACAGGGAAGAGGAGGGCTGAGGTGGGGATTTCTCCCACCTTAGGGCTTCACTCACCCCTCCTCCTCCTCCTCTTCCTCCTCTGCCCACAGCCCAGGACAGAACTTTGCACATTCTGGAACTGAGCGGTTGCAGCCTCCACCGACACCCGAGAGGAAGGGGTTAAAAACATCTTTCATCTCTCAGCAGCCCTTTATATAGTCTACGTGTGACTCTGAATGGTTATGGCTTTATATAGAGCGTGCTCTGTGCGGAGGGAGAAACCACCGTAGTTAAGGGAACAAAGACGGCTCTAGTCTAACGACCTGCTTTTATTTGTAGGGACCACATCTCCAAAGGGCGGCCTTCAGGTGACATCTGCCATGTTGAGTCTGCGCCTGAAGAATTACACCAATAAACCCCGGAGATGCAAATATGAGAGGGACAGGAACGCACACAAATAAACGAAAGCCGTTCCTGTTTATTGTTTCTGGGGGAAAAAAGAGAGAGAGAGAGAAATCACACGCTTCCCTTTGGATGTTTTCACACAGAGCCGAACCTTCAAATGTCAAGTTCTGCAGGGTGTTTGACCTAAAAATAGTATAATTTCTGTGTCATTTGAAAAGCTGTTTAAAATGACAGACTTAAGCCCGATTTTTTTTTTTTTTTTCCAAATAGACATCTAGGATGAGAAACTGAACTTGCATTATTTACAGGCATGGTCTCTAGAAGAAAAAAAAAAGGCGGATAGGCCTTCATTTTACTAAAATGTGCCCGTTCCTGTGGTTTCCGTAGGTACTAGCTGTGTGCGATGTTTTTGGCCACCGGATCTCCTCTTTGTCCCCTGGTGATTAAGAGAAACAAGAGGCGGAGGGGAGGGGGGCAGAGACAGAAAGGCACAGCTTGGGAAAGGTGGAGGGGGCTGGCGGTGAAGTCCTGGGACCCCTCACTCACCTTTTGTATCCCTGCTCACTCTGGGGAACCAGAAAGCACAGACCTGCATTTTCCCTGTCCAGCTCTCAAAATGAGCAAAGCTGGAGTCCTAACCCAGTGCACCTCTCAGGCCAGAGGATGTCACACACACCCTGGCAGGCAGGCAGCCAGAAGCTTGTGGTTTGTTTAGACAGCTCTGGTCATTCCTGTCCACACCCCAAGCTGACTTGGCTTTATAAACACGGGGCAGGGGATGCCGTCTCTGAAGTAATCAGGCCAGAGATGTGTGCTGCACATAGGATGGGGGGCGGGGTCTGACCAGTTCTTCCCCTAGGGAGAGGCATTTCTATCCCCTCCCCTCCCCCGCCAGAAGGACCCCCGTGCAGAGTCAGCCACAAGAAGTGGTCACCAGCCTTAGATGACTGACTCCAAATGGGACCTTCAATCCCAGTCCACGACTCAGAACTGGCTGTGTGATGCTGAGAAAGCCACTTAACCTTTCTGAACCTTCATTTTCCAAAGACGGAGCTTAGACTTAGCTCCAAAAGCCTGACCCTTCCGGTGGCTTCTCAATTCACACCTTCATGCCATGTAGGAAAGAACAAATGAATTCATGAATACACAGCCTGCAAGAGGGGTCCCAAGGTGGGGCCATCTCAGCGGTGGGACTAACCTCTCACCTGCATCTTTTTCCTGAGGACGTCTCCTTCTGGGAAAAGTAAGCCCTCGAAAAGTGCCTCTACAAACGTGAATTCACAGACACCCCTTCAAGGCTCCAGTGTCCAAGCCTTCCCCAGCCTGGAGCATGTGCCCATGGCCATGCTCTCGACCCATACTCCGACTCTGCTTCCCTCCGCCCTCTGCTTTGCCACACAGCGCCCCGGGGAGCCTGGGCCCACTAGCTGCTGCACCAAACTGCGGGGAAGACACACACCCGCCGCCCTCTCCCTGTCTGCACTTCACCAGTGGGTTCTCTCAGAGCCTGTGGGTGTATTTCAATGAGAACAACATGAAAACATGGGCGGATTCTTTTCTCTGGAAGAGAAAAAAAAACCTGAAACAATAAGCTGAAGTAATAACAAGGCAGAATGTGGACATCTGCTGCCCGCCCTGAACGGCTCCCCAGCTTGCTTCTTCCCGGGCCTTGTCGCACCCCTCCCCCCTCCCAAGGCATGGATTGCCAAAGAGCCCAAATTAATTCACCTGCACTCGCTAGGCATCGCTACCTGCTGTTGTGTTGCTTGCTACTTATTTGTTCATTCATTAAACTAAAAGGCAATGCGCCCTTCCTAGGTGCAGGATACTGAGTGTCGGGGGCTGTGGAGGCTTCATTTTCAACAAGCCTTTAAGGAAGCCTGCAGTCTAATGGGGGAGCTGAGACAAGCCCATTAATAACTATGATACAGGGAGAAACGAGGCGAGGCAGAGATGCAGGAAGCGCTGGGGAAGAAAAAATAAAAAAGAGGAACATTTGTTTGTGTGTGTTGGAGGCTAGAAGTGATGAGGAGGGAGGCTTCATGGAGGAGGTGGCTTCCACCTGGGTACGAAAGCCTGGGTGAGGTTACACAAGCATGGCTGGACGGGAAAGCCTTCTGGGCTGAGGACACTGAGTGAGGACAGGTACAGAGGTGGCAGGCGTGGCAGCAGGGGTTCCAACATTAGCCACATTCAGTGAGGGTGCAGGGTGACACCAGCACTGGGTAACAGAGAGGACCAGCAATTGGAAAGAATAGGACCCAAAGCATGAAGGAAAACTCAGGTGCTTGGAGTTTATCTGGTGTGTTCTTTGCGAGGGAATATGTAGACTCATTTGTCTGTCTCCTCTCAGATCTATTCTCTGCCCGTCTCTTGCTCGGCTCAGTGTAGCAGGGAACTACATTTCCCAAGGCTACGTTGCAACTGGCCTCTAGATTCAGCCAACAGGAGATCCCAGAGGGAGATACGGGAGGCTGAAAGAGGGAGAAACCAGGGTATTTCTTCCCACTGTCCTGGCCTTGGGGCAGCATCCCCAGCACCAGCTGCTTCTCCAGCATCTCCTCCGTGGTTCCAGCTCCTGTTCGCTGACTCCAGCTTCCAGGTTCCTCTAATACTCCCCTCCATTTGTCCCTCCAGCCTGAGGGATGCCAGAAGCTTCCTGCTGTTACTAATCTCTGGGTTGCTAACCTCTGCATTACCTCATTGTGCCCTGTTTGGCTTTTTGGCTCCTCCAGAGCCTATGAAGTCAGTTTCCTGGATTAAATACCTTGTGTTTCAATACCTAGAGAGGTTTCTGTTTTCTTGGCTAGACCCTCACTGATACAGGGTAATTGGATTCCACTTGGCTTCAGAAAGCTCACATGGGCTGCAGAGGGCCCGATTCACAGTTTCTGCAACCTCCTGTGGAAAAGGTGAGGAAGGGTGAGGGAGGCCCGAAGCAGGGAAGCGGCATGAGAACAGACAAGGGAAGCCGTTGAAAGAGCCCCCAGAAGAGGTGACGCAGCAGGACCTCACAGACGCATGGGCACCAAAGATACTGCTGAGTTTAGCTTGGACACCCCGGGGGGAATGGCTAAGCCACCAACAGAGTTAGGAAGAGCAGGGGAGAAGCTGAACTGCAAAGGAGATGATGAGCTGGACTTTTCTTTATGCTTTTTCTCCTTTCTTTATTGCTTTTTTCCCCTTTAACTAATCCATGCACTCGGCTCTTGAGCTTTTCCTCATTGATTTTGGATTGGGGAGATTGATGGAGGAGACCTCTAAGGGAGTGAGCACTTGGAGGCAGGGGTGGGAGGCAGACACTTTCAGGCCCTGGGAGGGGGCATGCAGGGAAGCGGGAAGGGGACACACGGGAGCATGGAGAAGGGCCACAAGAGCTGCAGGATCTGAGTCGTGGGCGGGAGCCAAGGGGAGGAGGTGGGTGAGCAGCAGGACGCGGCTCGTGGGCTGTCAAGGCCAACAGGAAGCAGCATCAAGGGGCTCGGTGGAGGTCACAGTGAGGGGACAGTGAGCCCAGAGGGAGACAGGAGAGGGAAAGCAGGGGGAGGCTTGCTCCAGGACGAGGTCGATCTGCACCTGTAGGAAAGGGTCCAATGAAGAGCAAGGGCCCAAAGGTGCCAGGATGAGCGCATTCATACATTAATTCACTCACTCAACAGGTGGTTACCACACGCCTCTATGCACCAAGCAGTGTTTCGCGCTCTGCGGATGGAACAGTGAATGAAAGAAGTGAAAAACCAGGGATTTCCCTGGCAGTCCCATGGTGGACTTCACAATTCCACATCTCAAATATTCATGAGCCTCCTGAAGACCTCCCCTTCCCCAGAAACCTTGAGCAGGGGTTTTTACTGTTCATCCTTGGTGTCCACCTGAAGGGATGGAAACCATGAGCTTTGGTTGTCTGGACTCCTTTGCTCCTGGAACCCCTCTACGCTGAGGCCTGCCCTCACACTGGCCTTCAGGCTCCCCACTGGCCTTTCGGAGGGGCAGTCTGCAGACCGGGATAACTTGAGTGTACCATCTATAGCCTGGCCCTACCCCCGGAGCCATCCTCTGCCCCCCTACACCCACTCGGCAGCATTCATGGGACTCAGTGAAAACACCTGTCACCCCTCACTCCTAAGATGGCCTGCCTCGGGGGAGGCCCTGGCTGTGGTATCTACAAATTCCCACCAGCAATGGAACCCACAGAGGCAGGGAGGTCAACCTTGTGACCTTGGTTGGCTGTGTTTCATTCTAGAGCTTTGGCCTAACCTTTTTTGTTCGTTTGTTTGCTTAATTTTATATTTTGCTGTGTTGGGTTTCCCTTGCTGTGTCTGAGCTTTTCTAGCTGTAGTGAGTGGGGACCTCTCTCCAGATGCCCTGTGCACAGTGGCTTCTCTTGTTGCAGAGCACAGGCTCTAGGGAGCTCAGGTTTCAGTTGTTGCAGCCCGGGGCTCTACAGCACAGGCTCAATAGCTCTGGTACAGGGGCTTAGTTGCTCAGTGGCATGTGGGATCTTCCCAGATCAGGGATTGAACCCATGTCTCCCGCATTGGCAGGTAGAGTCTTTACCACTGAACCAGCAGGGAAGCCTCCAGCCTAACCTCTTCCCTCCAGGGTTTTTCAGCATCCTCGAGAGTACATATCTCTGCACCCACATGCAAACAGAACTAGTGAACGGCTCCTTTAGAAGGGTGGCTTTGCACTGCCTGAGTGCCCATCCACAGCACTAAAGGCAGCCATGTTGAAACTGGTGGCCTTGCTGGAAAGGGTATATCCAAAAACAGGCACTGAAATCTCATCACTGTGGATTGAGCTCTTGGTAGAAATGGTACTGCCATTCTCCATCCTCACAGCCCTCACAACCCCAAACTTTCAGTCTGGGGGAGCCAAGGTTGAATATGAAAGATACTGCCTTCAGCTCCAAAGACTGTCCCTAAATCCTCTGAAACAATAAAGTTTAGTCTCCCTGCTTGCCTTATGAAAGTTGACACTTTTGTACTCCACATAAAGTTGAACGTTAAAAATAATAGCTTTTGTGTTGGAGTATACACTTTCAATATTCATTTTCCACGCTTCAGGATAAAATATATGACCATTAAGTCACTATAATAAGTTGAAAAACAAGATTACTGCTCTCACATCCTCTGTGAGTTGCTAATAATCTTGCTGTTATTCTGACATTATGGTCAAGAGATATTGCTTTTCGTTATTCGGATGGAATGTGCCCAACACGATAAGTTTTTTGAAAGGGAAAAGAAGGGAGAGGGGAGACTGGGATTTTACTGGATTGTGTGTGATGTCTTTTTATACTTTTTATTATGGAGAATCTCAGAGCTATTCAAAAGTCAAGGAAATCTTACAAGGAATTGCTGGGACCCATCACTAGCTTCAACAGCCTGCAACCCAGGGTTGGTCCTGCCCTGCTCATCCCAACCCCAGGATGCTTTGAAGCAAGTCCCAGACACCACGTGCTTCATTCCCACAATACTGGGTTTTGTTAATAATGTAAAGGGTTACTGTTAAGGGACAGGATCTCTGTTGGGCTTTCCAGCTGGCTCAGTGGTACAGAATCCACCTGCCAATGCAGGAGATATAGGTTCGATTCCTGGGTTGGGAAGATTCCCCTAGAGGAGGACATGGCAACCCACTCCAGTATTTTTGCCTGGAGAATCCCCTGGACAGAAGAGCCTGGCGGGCTTTGATCCTTGAGGTTGCAAAAGAGCCGGACATGACTTAGCAGCTAAAAAACAACAGGCTCTCTGTTGGCAGCTTCTCTCTCTATTTCAGCAAGAGATGAACTTCAACCCATCTGTAAGAAATGACCTTGGGAGAAAAGCTCATCTGATTTCATCATTTAATATCAGCTTAAAGTTATTCATGGGGTTTTCCACGGCCATCAGGAGTGAGACCAAACTCCTGCCCCCTCTCCTGGGCTTATGGATGGCCATCTTCTCCCTTGGTCTCTTTAAACCATCTTCCCTCTATAAAACACTAGCTTGGGCCTTCCCTGGTGGTCCAGTGGGTAAGAACACCTCCTTGCAGTGCAAGGGGCGCCGGTTCGATCCCTGGCCTGGGAAGATCCCACGTGCCGTGGAGCGGCTGAACTGATGTGTCCAATCACCGAGCCGGAGCTCTGGAGCGCATGCGCCCAGAGCCAGTGCTCTGCAACGACAGACGCCACCGTGATGGGAGGCCCACATGAGCCAAAGAACAAAGACGGATGAAAACAGAGAAAAGAAAGACCAATAGAAGTGGCCCGCCCGCTCCCCTCCCTCCCCAACCCAACCCAACCCCCACCCAAAAATAAATAAATAAATAAATCTTTAAAAAAAAAAAAAACAAACAATAGAAGTGGCCAGAAAAAAAAAACCCACTAGAGGGACATGACTGGCAGTCCAGAAGTAAAGAATTCACCTGCCGATACAGGGGACACAGGCTCAATCCCTGGTCCAGGGAGATTCCACAGGCCACAGAGCAGCTAAGCCCATGCGCCACAACTACTGAACCTGTGCTCCAGAGTCCGGGAGCAGCAACAAGAGAAGCCACCACAACAAGAAACTGCGCACAGCAGCTAGAGTAGCCCCTACTCTGTGTAACTAGAGAAAGCCCACGCAGCAGTGAAGACCCATCACAGCAAAAAGTAAATAAATCAATAAATCTTAAAAAAAAAAATTAAAACCCAAAACCCTAGCCATAGTGAAGTAGAGCTCACCCTAAGGTTCTCATTTTAACTTGATAATCTTTGTAAGAATGCTATCTCCAAATAAGGTCACATTCTGAGGTTGTGGGGGTTAGGAGTTTACCATGTGCATGGGGCGGGGGAGGGACACAATTCAACCTATAACATGGCAAAAACACTCATAACAATAATATGGAAAATTCTGCTACTCCAGAGCCTCATACCAAACATCTGTGTCTTTCTCCAAACACTATGTGTGTTTCTCCCACTGGGCTGATTTCTGTCCCACATGGAAGGAGGCAGTATAGAAAAGGTTGGGAGTCAGACCGTCCTGCGTTCAAACCCTAACTCAGTAAGTAACTAATTGTCTGACCTTGATTCGCTGAACCCTCCAAGCTGCAGTATCTTCACCCGTAAAAAAGAGATGTCTGGGGATCTTGCGGGGGTGCTGTGTGTCTGGAGGGGTGGAATGGGGGGTATATACATATGACTAATCCGGGAACATACATATCTGTAAACAACAAAACTCTGTAAAAGTTAAAAATAAATTAAAAGTTAAAAAGAGAGAGAGAGAGAGATGTCATTTCTATCCCATTGTATTGTTATAAGGATAAAACCATCCCCTTGGTAAGATACAGAAAACCCAACATATCATGGCTTGAACAAGTAAGAGAGATACTTGCTTCACATAGAAAGAAATAAAGAGGATAGTTATTTAGGACTTAGATGGCAGCCCAATAATACCCCTGAAGCCCCGATTTCTTTTGCCTCCTCTAGGATCCTCAGCATGTGGCTTTTGGCCTCATGACCACAAAATGACTGCTGCATCTCCAGGCATGAGCCTGAACTCCACACAGGAAGCGGAAAGGAGGACACAGGGCTAAAGGGACATGCCAGCTGAAATAACCCTTTCTCAAAAACTTCCTCTTAGAGCCATTGGCCAGATCTGAGTCACAGGTGTACCAACAGCTGCAAGGAAGCCTTGGCGATCACAGAATTACGCTTTCCAACCTCTAAAATACAAGAAAATAAGGAAGAAGGGAGTGTTTATAACCAGTCCTCTAAATCTGCCATTTCAGATAGGCCGAAACTTCAAGCACCATCCCAGTTTTAAAACAACAACAAGAAGTTTAATTAATGTTCTCCGAAGTTCATTTTGTGGAAGAAAACATTTCAGACAGAGCATAGCATCCCAAATATATCTCCATTCACTTGGGCAATATGATTGCTCTAAACTACACCAGAATCTCCCCACCACTGGCTAGACTGGAGATGCAGAAACAAATGTGAGGAGCATCCTGGAATTTGACTCCATCCCCTCTTCCCCTTCAAGTCACCAGGAAAGACTCCAAATCCTCCAAAGGGAGCCGTGAAAGCCCATGCCAGCATACCAGGAAAGCATCCAAACTCTACAATTGCCAACCAAGAGCTGGGGGCATTTGAAGGTACTGGTCTATAGCAGAAGTGGCCTCAGGCCTCAGAGAACCAGCTGGCATCTTTGAACGCCCTCCCAGACCACAGACACATGGCTCACGAAAGTGGTGCCGTCCCCACGCAAAAGGGGTCAGAATCACGTTGCCCAAACTTGTCAGACACCAGGTCCACTCTTGACAAGGTCCCCAAAGTTCTCCTTTCATAGCACTGTTAGTATCTCTCACACATAATGATGTGAAGCAACTAGGAATTCTGTAAGGCTTGGTACGACGGGTATTTTTCTCATCATAGAAACACTGCAGACATTTGGAAAATGGTTTTATCACTTGTAAGAGAGAATATCTGAGACTACATATGCAGACTACCTGGCCCAAATATGGACTTAGATGGCAGCCCAATAATACCCCTGAAGCCCCGATTTCTTTTGCCTCCTCTAGGATCCTCAGCATGTGGCTTTTGGCCTCATGACCACAAAATGACTGCTGCATCTCCAGGCATGAGCCTGAACTCCACACAGGAAGCGGAAAGGAGGACACAGGGCTAAAGGGACATGCCAGCTGAAATAACCCTTTCTCAAAAACTTCCTCTTAGAGCCATTGGCCAGATCTGAGTCACAGGTGTACCAACAGCTGCAAGGAAGCCTTGGCGATCACAGAATTACGCTTTCCAACCTCTAAAATACAAGAAAATAAGGAAGAAGGGAGTGTTTATAACCAGTCCTCTAAATCTGCCATTTCAGATAGGCCGAAACTTCAAGCACCATCCCAGTTTTAAAACAACAACAAGAAGTTTAATTAATGTTCTCCGAAGTTCATTTTGTGGAAGAAAACATTTCAGACAGAGCATAGCATCCCAAATATATCTCCATTCACTTGGGCAATATGATTGCTCTAAACTACACCAGAATCTCCCCACCACTGGCTAGACTGGAGAGATGCAGAAACAAATGTGAGGAGCATCCTGGAATTTGACTCCATCCCCTCTTCCCCTTCAAGTCACCAGGAAAGACTCCAAATCCTCCAAAGGGAGCCGTGAAAGCCCATGCCAGCATACCAGGAAAGCATCCAAACTCTACAATTGCCAACCAAGAGCTGGGGGCATTTGAAGGTACTGGTCTATAGCAGAAGTGGCCTCAGGCCTCAGAGAACCAGCTGGCATCTTTGAACGCCCTCCCAGACCACAGACACATGGCTCACGAAAGTGGTGCCGTCCCCACGCAAAAGGGGTCAGAATCACGTTGCCCAAACTTGTCAGACACCAGGTCCACTCTTGACAAGGTCCCCAAAGTTCTCCTTTCATAGCACTGTTAGTATCTCTCACACATAATGATGTGAAGCAACTAGGAATTCTGTAAGGCTTGGTACGACGGGTATTTTTCTCATCATAGAAACACTGCAGACATTTGGAAAATGGTTTTATCACTTGTAAGAGAGAATATCTGTTGAGACTACATATGCAGACTACCTGGCCCAAATATGGACTGTAACCAGCCAGCCTAGGTTTTGAGTAACAGAAGTCAGATTCTACGGAATTGAGGAGCCGAGGGAGGGAGAAGACTCACAGGGTGAGAAAGACAGAGGAGCCTTCAGAGAGAAGCCAACATGGCAGCCAGGGGTCAGGTCAGAGAAGAAGCCCTCTCAGAGAGGTGTGAGATTGGACTAAATCTATCCAAAAGGGTCCAAAACCAGAGAATGAGGCTAAGGCACGGTGCATTTTGTAGTGGCCACTTGATTAATGAACATCCCCTTCTTTAAGGTGTTCTGCCCTCACCCCACCCCCCATGCATCCCCCCCACCACACACATGCCCAACTCCATGCTTTTATTTTTTTCAGACCAGTGACGTGGCTGGGGCAAGTCCTCTTTCCAAACAGTGTAGTTTGAGGCGACCACTCTGGGAAGAACGGCACGTCTGCTCCTCCACCCCTCATGTCTTGGCAAGCCGGGCTATCTCTGCTTCCCTCCTCCCTAGATGTGGTTGTTCTCAGGGCCTACAGCTCAGACAAGCGTCCACACAACAGGAAACTACTTCCTTTTGCTCAAATCAAATAGAGCCGAGTTGGGCCTGGCCATTGAGCCAGCAAGAGAACCCAGGTAACCACACAGGTGGCAAGAAACTCCTGGGCACACACCTGCCGGTCCCTCAGAGGTCCCTGTGCACATGGAAATGCAGCTGGGTCTCCAGACCCCGCTAACCACCGCCTTCCCTCCCCACCCTGGTCCAGGCCTCCTAATAGGTCTCCCAGCTTTCGGTCTTCCTTCTCCACATTGCTCTCCTGAAAAGGGCCCCGAGACCCTGGCAGGGTAGCTCCGCTCCCTCCAGGCCCCTCCATTCAGACACAGGGCCTTTGCTCCAGCCTGGAAAGCCCTCTCCACAGTGCTCATGTAGCTAATCCCTTCTTATTCTTTTAATTTCAATTCAAAAAATGTAGCTTCTACAGGACAGACTACGTGCTGTCTCAGACCAAGTCAGGGCCATTTTATCCTCTCAGGCTGCCCAGTGTCAGGGCCACCTGGCAGATGGCAAGTTTGTGCACTCAAAGGTCACCTGGTGGACTTCCCCGGTGGTGTAGTGGATAAGAATCCACCTGCCAATGCAGGGGACATGGGTTCAATCCCTGGTCCAGGAAAATCCCACATGCCACGGAGCAACTAAGCCCGTGTGCCGCAACTGCTGAGCCCGAGTGCCGCAAGTACTGAAGCACATGAGCCTAGAGGCTGTGCTCTACAACATGAGAAGCCCTTGCACCGCAACAAAGAGTAGCCCCGGCTCACAGCAACTAGAGAAAAAAGCCTGCATGCAGCAAGACCCAGTGCAGCCAAAAATAAAAACAATAAAATAAATAATTTTTTAAAAAGGTCACCTGGTGACGGTGTAGGTTTTCAGTTCTAGGAACCCAGAGACAGGCTCTGTTTGTTTCATCTGTGTATGCCCAGTGCTGTACGCCACCTTCTACCTGGTAGGTGCTCGATATATATTTATTGAGGGAATAAAGGTTGAAAGAAAAATTTGTTCAATTACTTTTTCCTAATTTGAAAACATAATATTCTTCTAGAAAGCCTTTTTGCAAAATGTTAAATCACTCCTATTTCTAGACATAAGCACTGATAACAGTTTTCTGTCTTTCGTTTCCACCATTGATACGTTTCATTTTACTGAACTGAGATTCTATTGAATATAGCATAGAAAGTATTACAGAAGAAATATTTCTCAAAAAAAGGGACTATACCATTCCATTTTTTTTTTTCTGTCACTTTATGTTCAAATTTAACAATACCTTGTGGTAGTCACTGTAGAAAGTTTGGAAATTGCCAAAAAAAAAGAGTATAAAAATAAATGTAAACTACCTATAATTGCAAGCTGAGAATTTTCCACGGGTAACACAGCTCTGTGTCTTTTTGCAATATCTTTTTCTATGCACACATTCCACTGCATTTATTTCTGATAAAATCCGAACCTCTCCACATTTTCAGGTGCTCCCCACTCAGAGAGGGAAGAGGGTGGGGTTTTTACCTGGGCCCTTGCCCTTCCTATCTACTTAAAAAGAAGGGTGTCCTCCAGGTGGGCGGGCCTTTGAGGGCCTATCAGAAGTGACCAGCTGGGCCTCAGCCCCTCCCCCACCCAATCTGCCACAGGCCCCAGGGCCTTTTGTGTGCCCCAGGCCTCCTGTGAAGCCGTAGGGAGCCCGGAGCCCGGTGTGCTTTTGTAACCCGATCACCTTCATCTCTGTGTCCCTGCAGCTTTCCTTAACAAGACCAAATTTATGTGTCCCGAAAGGAACCCCAGCTGCCACCTTCCCCCTCACGCCTCCTGGAGCCCACCCACCACCACCCCCAAAAGCCACAGGACATTTACAAGGGGGTCGGGTGAGCTTTGATAACACTGAAGCAGTCCCTGTTGTCAGTTCGGAAACTCCACCTCTGAGTTTTGGGGACACAAGACCAAGAGTCATAAACAGGAAGTCTTTCCACCGCGCCTACTGGAAGGCAGGCGGGGCTGCTGGATGGAGTCAAGTCTGAAAACTCAAGGAAGCGTTGGGTGAGCCCTCAGGGCCACCTCGGCCAGAGTGCTGTCACTCTGCAGGCTGTCATTGCGAAGTTGCTACTTGGACTTAGCAGCTGGGTGAAGTCCAGGGCAGTTATGATGCTCAGCTCAGCAGGCAAGGGACAGGTAGACACTCCCTCTCCTACCCAATCCCCAAACCAGGGAGGTAGGAGGGCAGCAAAGGCATCCAGACATGTTGGGAAGGCATATAGCCCCAACCCCCAAAGCCATGACTCTCCTGACGGCAGAAACCTGGCCCCTAGCCTAGAGCTGCAGGGGCGGGGTCGGGGGCGGGGGAAGGCCAGATGCCCCATGCCCATGCCCAGGAAGGCTGGCCCTCACTCCAGCCTCTGGACAGTGCCTTCCTGGAGCAACAGAACACAGGAAAAATGAATTTCCCGGCCCCGCCATGCAGTTTCTCGAACTACGCCTCTCAGGAAGTGATGCTTCCAAGAGGATTCTGCTCACCTCCAGCAAGGGTTGGACAGAAGACTGGTGCGGAGAGGTGGGGAAGGTGAAGCACAGGGGCATCATGGGAACAGCTGGGAGGGACCCCCTCTGACTGTGCCTTCCCCCACAGAGCGTGTTTCCCAGGGACCCGCCTCTATAGAGTCACACCTTCTGTCGCTTCTGGTCCAATCTTGTCCACTGGGCTTGGTCCAGATCTGCTGTCAGCTCCTTCCTGAAGCCAGAGTGAAGAATCAGGGCAGGAGAATCACAAAAGCTGTTAAGCCTTGTTACTTGAATGTTTCCTGAAGTATGTGGTACAAAAGCCCTGGGAGGGCTTCCCCTGGTGGTCCAGTAGTTAAGGACACCGCCTTGCAGTGTAAGGGGCGCCGGTTTGATCCCTGGCCTGGGAAGATCCCACGTGCCGCGGAGCGGCTGGACCGATGTGTCCAATCACCGAGCTGGAGCTCTGGAGAGCATGCGCCCAGAGCCGGCGCTCTGCAACGACAGAGGCCACCGCGATGGGAGGCCCACACGGGCCAAAGAACAAAAATGGATGAAAATAGATAAATGAAAGACCAATAGAAGTGGCCCACTCACCCCCCTCCCTCCCTACCCCGCCCCCCCCTCAAAAAAGCCAGTGGGATATGCAGTGGGAGGTCCTTGGTTAGGTGACTTTGGGAAACACTGTGTGGTAGAGGTGACCCCCAACTCTTGACCACTCCTGAAAGTCACACCCTTTCCCATGTAGCTTCACAGCGTCCTCCCACGGCAGGTAGGGGATCTGTTCGGCCCGTGGCCCATGGACCAATACGATGCCTGCTGACCTGAAGGAAACAGGCTTGCCGTGAGCTGGGCCGTTGCTCTCTTGAGCCCTCGCCGCCACCACAAGAGCACGCCCAGGCAGGCTGCTGGAGGATGGAATACAGGCTCGAGCAGTAGACTGCCATAGTCACCCGAACCCTGCCCGGCTCAGAAGGCCCCCCAGCCAGCCACCCCAACACAGGAGGGGGCCTAGCCAATCCCCAGCTGGCTCAAGACATTTGAGCAAGAAATGTGGATCGTCGTAGGCCATTGAGGTTTTATAGCATTGTCGAAGCAAAAGAAAACTGATACAACCTTGCATGCTAGAATTTTCCAGAGAGCCACAAGGCCCTCTAGCATATTAAAGGCCCTGAGAAGTTCTATAGTAGAGAAACCTGTTTAACTTTGCTGAACTCAACATTTCC
Source organism: Tragulus kanchil (assembly GCA_022376925.1). Taxonomy (NCBI): domain Eukaryota; kingdom Metazoa; phylum Chordata; class Mammalia; order Artiodactyla; family Tragulidae; genus Tragulus; species Tragulus kanchil. Next base: position 91,299,622 of record JAIOJX010000001.1, on the reverse strand, counting down.
CCAACACGTTTGCTCATGGATCCCTTGTCTCCCAGGTAACATCTTAAGGAAGTCCTGTCTAGAAGAATGTCAGCAGAAACACTAATGAACACTCAACCCTCATTTTATAGGTGAGAAAACCAGACCCAGACTGGGGGCTCCCCTGGCTTCTGGATCAAAATTTCTTCTCTTCATGGCATGCCCATTTCCTTTAGGCAATGGGAGTCTCTCTCCCTTTACTGAATTGAGGTCTGAACTATGCAACTTCAAATCTAGTTACTGTATGTTGTTTTCTATTTTTTTTTGTAGTTGTTTTACAATGTGGTATTAATTTCTGCTGTATAGTAAAGTGATTCAGTTATATATACATACATATATGAAATGTATTCTTTTTCAGATTCTTTTCCATTATAGTTTATTACCAGATACTGAATATACTTCCCTGTGCTATACAGTTGGACCTTGTTGTTTATCTATTTTATATGTAGTCATTTATATTTATTAATCCTAAACTCCTAATTTATACCTCCCCTCCATTCCTCTTTGGTAACCTTCAGTTTGTTTTCTATGTCTGTGGGTCTGTTTCTATTTTATAAATAAGTTCATTTGTATCATTTTTTTAAAGAGTCCACATATAAGTGATATCATATGATATTTGTCTTTCTCTGGCTTACTTGACTTAGTAAGATAACCTTTAGGGCTTCCCCTGGTGGTCCAGTGGGTAAGGACAGCGCCTTGCAGTGCAAGGGGCGCCGGTTCGATCCCTGGCCTGGGAAAATCCCACATGCCGCAGAGAGGCTGGACCGATGTGTCCAATTACCAAGCCAGAGCTCTGGAGCACACGCGCCCAGAGCTAGCGCTCTGAGACAACAGACACCACCGCGATGGGAGGCCCACACAGGCCAAAGAACAAAGACGGATAAAAGCAGAGAAATGAAAGACCAATAGAAGTGGCCCGCCCGCTCCCCTCCTGCCCCAACCTGACCCCCGCCCAAAATAAATAAATAAATAAATCTTAAAAAAAAAAAAAAAAGATAACCTTTAGGTCCAGTATACTGGTTTCTAATTCAACAAAAGAAGCTTTCTTGAGCACATACTACCTGCAAGGACCTGTGCTAGGCACCAGGGACCTCTGGAAAAGACAGTCCTTAGCTTCAAGCAGTTCACAGTGCAATGGAGGAAGAAGGCAAAGGAAAAAGACGGGGTGAAGGGACACACTGGGTGCAATGGGGCAGGCAGGATGTAGAGGTGACATACATATCATGGAAAGCTTCATGGAGGAGGTGACATCTGAACTGAGTCCTGAAGAATGAGTAGGAGTTACCTGCAGAAGAAAGCTCAGATGGGGTGGGATGGTGGGGGAGGAACTGGAGAACTGAGAATGGAAACCTAAGTGAGTCAGGAGTCATCTGCAGAGATCCCCTCCAGCTAGCTGCAACAGAAAGGGATTCCTTGTAAGGTATTAAGAGGCTAACAAGTTTTTTTGGAGGACTGAAGAGACCCCACTCTGTGCTGAACTTGTGTTGCCATGATCAGGGAGCCATTACATAATTAGAAGCCATCACTGCCAGGTTGATAACCTCTTTCACTGAGATTCAAAGTCAAATGTCACACAAGAATGTCTGATTGGTTGAACCTCATCATACCTCGAACCCTAGCTGCAAGGGAGTCTGGGAAACGTCCTATTTAGCTCTCTAACTGAGGTTGAAATGGATGCCACACATCAATTCACCACATCTTTCACAAAGTACACTTACTGAAAGCCAGTTTGGCATGTATTTAAGGCTTATCTTTCCAGAAAATATTCTCAGCTCTTACAGCTCCTTTTTATGGTCTCCCTTCACAATGCCCCCCTCCCCCGACTTCTAGGCATGCCATAGGCACTCGTTAAAGACCTCCAAAAAGCCTAAGCTGATTAGCCGGCCTCCTCACTGCTTGATTTCTGAGGTGGGCAGGTATCAAGATGAATAAAGGCAACCTTTTTTTTTTTCCTCCAGTCTTGCCTGGAATAAATTGCTACTTTCTTGAACACACAGAAGGATGTATTATTATGAAGGGGTTCTGTATTATTACTTAGAACAATTGTTCAGAAGCCAGAAGCCTAGAGCTGACGAGGTTATATTCTCCAAGGAGAAATTCCAGAAACCATTACTCATTAACTTTTTTGCTTGGGAAAAGAAACGTTTCCTTTTCTGCATGACTTGTCACCCAAGGAAGGCCTTGAACCTCCACGCTTGTACCACATTGTTGGCAGTGAGCGAGAAGGCAGTAGCCTCCATTCAGATGCCAAAAGCCAGCAGCGGGTGCACTCTGGAAATGAAGCTTCAGCCTGGCAATGCCAAACAAGCATGTTTCCAGGGAATTCCCATCTCCCCAGCCTTCCCTGGCAGGGATAGATCAGATGGCATGGTGTTTCCGTCACTGTCTGACCAAGTCCCTCACACTCTGCCTTGAAGATGGAGAAGCCAGGGCCTCTGGAATCCAACATCTGTCCAGGCCCCACGGGAAGCACGGGAGGCCTAATTAATTCATGTCTGAGGAGCACCTGTACAGTCTCAAATGAGAGGTGTACACCAACCACAAGCCCAATTAATTACCACCACTGATGGAGGCTCCGGGCCCCACCTCCTCTTTCACTTCAGCTGCCTGGCCCTGTCTCACAGCAAAGGCAGGCAGGTGCTGACTGAGAGGGGAAAGTCAGCGGGCGAGCCAGAGATCTGGGTCAGGGCCTTCGTGTCCCTCAGCGAGGCGCCATGAACTGTCAGAGTCACCAGAGGTTCCCTGGATCTCACCATTTTCCTCTGAGACAATGGCTCTTGTGCGAGTCTTTCTCAGATTATAAACCTTTTCTCTCAGAGTGAGGTATGACTGTCAAGCTGAGACACCTTCCTTAAATTTTGGCCTCTGCTTTAAAGTGGACTTGGATTCCCTTGAGAGCATATGCAAAGCCCAGCCACTCCCAGGGCCGTATGTATTTACACTCACCACCATCAAACACAGGTCAGGGAGGAAAAGGTGAGTGTGCATACAGGAAGACATGGTTTTATTAAAGGAAAGTGAATACACAGTCATCCGTAAACGGATCATGCCAAACACGGGCTTATTTCCCATTTGATTCCTTGTCCATTTTATGGCAGAAGAGTTCATTGACTGTTACATTTTCCAGCTCCAAGCATGGGCTCCCTGGTGGAAGTTCAAGGCTGCCTAGGTGTCAGTGCCTTTGTTCACAGGTCACCAGAGCTCGACAAGTCGGGAGGCGAGTGGAGCTGAGAAACGGGCAGACACGTGACGCTGGGGTAGCCAGGCAAGGTTACATGGCCTCAGTCTGCATCATCAGAGCCTGTGCGACTGGCGTCTGTGAGGCACCCACATTGCCACCCCTTTGACCAGACTGAGGCCTCCTGACCCAGAAAAAAGTTACTGCACAGCTTCTAACAAAGCCCATAGGTGGCGGGAGTGGGGACCATGCTGGGGAGGTGTGGGCTTAGATCTGAGTGCTCCCCTGGGGGAAAGGTCCTTCCGGACCTGTGAGCAGGAAGCCAGTTTCCTCCTCCCCGGGGGGCCCCGAGGTCCATTCCATCATCAGCATCATCCACCTCCTGCTTTTCCTTTCGCCACCAGCTGTTTCCCTGTCGCTGGGTACGGGAGGATGAGGAGCCAGAGCTGTGCTCAGCGGCCCAGGCGATCCTGCCTCTGTGGGTGACAGCACAGGGTTGTTTACCTTACCTCTCCTGACCTCGGGAGAGCAGGGGGCTCCAGCCACATTGCTCGGGCAGGGGAAGGGCCTCGGCCAGCTGGCCTTGCAGGCTGGGGAGACACGCTCAGAAACACCACTGCGCAAAGAACTGTCAGCCTTCATTATTAATAACCAGTGTTAATATTTAATGTCAGAAAACTGCAGCTCCCTTCTCTGCACCGTCGCCAGACCGGCACGGGTCATGCCATCCAGAACTCTCCCATCTCGGCGCCCCTCTAGCTGCATGTCAAGATCCACAGAGAAGTTTAAAATACCGGTATTTTGCTTAAAATCCCAGGTACCAAATGGATCCTTAAAAAAAGAAAATGAAAACTGAAGAAGACTCGGAAAGGATGTTATTGCTTTTGCAATCAATCCTGTTCCTTAAACGTCTCTAATACTCTATGTTCAGATGCCATAAAGTTTAGAAATAGGGTAAGGCAGAGGTGTCACTCTAAGATAGGGAAGACAGAAATTCCCTGGTGGTCCAGTAGTTAGGACACCTTGCTTTCACTGCTGGGGGGCTCCTGGTCAGAGAAATAAAGATCCCACAAGCCGTGCTATGTTGCAAAAAAAAAAAAAAAGACAGGGAAAACTGGAACTCTGCAGAGTATTCTGTGCATTGTTGAGAATTCGGATGTTTTCCTTAATCAACAGCAGCAATGCACTATGGATACAACCGACAAAATCTGAAGGATCTGATAGACAACCGCAAGATGAATGCAAGATATTGAACAAATAGAAACACCTACCGCTTAAGCAACCAACTCATTCTTCCCTATCAGAACCAATTCGTCTCTCAACCTGGGGCACTCTGTTAGCTTTGGGGGTGGGACAGTCTTTCATTCCACAGACCTGTTCCACACACTGTCGCTGCCCATTTAATCCATGCGGCCCCATACCATTGTGACCATGAAAAACACATGCACCTATTTCCAAAACACCCCTCAACCACAGAGGTAGGTGGCGCAGCCACAGGACTGGGAAGCCCCAGTCCTAGGCCACTATCAGTGCACCAGGCCACCAATGTGGGCCAGGTGCATAAGTACAAAGGCAAACTCAGAAATGACCCAGACAGGAACTTCCCTGGTGGGCCAGTGGCTAAGACTCCAAGCTTCCAAAGCAGGGAGCCTGGGTTTGATCCCTGGTCAGGGAACTAAAAAAAAAAGGTCCCACATGCAGCAACGAAAATGGAAGGTGCTGCGTGCGGCAACTATAATCTGACACATCCAAATAAATAAAAATATTTTTAAATAAATAAATAAATAAATGACCCAGGCAGCAGGCCATGCTCATGCTAAGGCATTCGGGAAGGCCACAATTTGGAACTGGCCTCCACATCATGAGCCAAAGGGAGAGCCTGCCCCACCCCCACTCGGCCTGTGTCCTACCCCCACCCCAGGGCACAGGCCTCCACCCTTCTCCCCTGGGAGTGGGCTGCCACCCCCATTTGCAGGTGGGAGTGGTCATGGCTTGTGAAGCTTTCATCTTTTCAACATCAAAGAAGGACCTCGCAAAAAAGCCCTGGGCACAGTTTTCCAGGATCCAGGAAACAGGATGACTCACCGGTGCTGGCACCAGCCTGGGGTCCCAACTTGCCTCTCTCGACCTGAACCACACCTGCAGGGCCTGAAACCTCAGCTCACCACCAGCGATGAGCAGGCCTTCTTAAAGGACCAGTTAGCTACCACAGCTGAGTCCCTGATTTGGTTGGGAAAGCCACTTAGAGGAATATAAATAGAAGATGATTTAATTTCCAGAGAATCTTCTCCCTATAAAGTTTTTTATAGTATTTTATTGAGAAATCATTTATATCCAGTAAAATGCAGAAATCTTAAGTGTACAACCTGATGGTTTTTTACATATGTATGCACTCGTGTGCCCTATAAAATTTGAAGGAGCATAGAAAAGCAATGTTAATTAAAACACGCACACACACACACACTAGCTGGAATAGCTAAAACTACAAACACTGATAACACCAAATGTTGGCAAGCAGGTAGAGAGATGGGAATTCCCATACATCTCTGATAGGAGTAGAAAGTGGTACAACCACATGTAAAAAGGATTTGGCAGTTTCTTATAAAGCTAAACAAATATCTGCCCCATGACCTAGTGTGGGTATTTATTTACTCAAGAGAAGTTTATGTTCGTGAGAGTTCATCCCAGCTTTATTTGTCACAGCCCCAAACTGAAAACCATCCAAATACCTACCAACTGGTATATGGATCAACAAATTAGTACTGTACCCACACAGTAGAATACCTCCCCTCAATAAAAGGAATGAAGCCCTGATACATGCACCATGGGAAAATCTCAGAACATTCAGGCTGAGGGACTTCCCTGGTGGTCCACAGGCTAAGACTCCATGCTCCCAATATAGGGGATGTGGGTTCAATCCCTGCTCTGGGAACTAGATCCCATATGCTCCAACTAAAACCCAGCACAGAGAAATAAACAGTGCACAATTTAAATAATACTACTAATAATAATCAGGCTGAAAGAAGCCAGAGAGTACTTACTGCATGATTCCATTTATATTAAACTGTAGAAAACGTAAACCATTCTACAATGACAGGAAGCAGATTAGTGGTTGCCTGGGGATGGGGGCCAGGGAGAGGCAGGCAGGAGGAACCCTTGGGGAGCAGTGGATATAGTCCCCATCTTGATTATGGTGATGGTTTCACGGGTGGATGCATATGTCAAAACGTATCAAATTGTATAATTTAAATAAGTACAGTTTATTGTATGTCAATTATACCTCGATAAAGCTGTATTTTTTAAACATGGGTTCTGCTGCATGAATATCATACGTCAATGGTTGGGGTTTTTTTCTTTGAATGCTGGAATTCACTACCACTCCCTCCTCTCCCCAAAAAAGTAACGAACAAAAAAATTACATACAACAAACATGGGTCCGTGGGATTCCACATATCCTCTCATCTCTGGGATCAAGCAAGAGACACTCTACATTAAGCCCAAGGCAGTGTAACAGAAGCGTGGCCATCACACCACAGGAGAGGCGCGAAGGCAAATCGACATGTCCGAGCCCAGACCTGCCTTCCCAAGACACGGCCCCAGCTCCCGCGGCCCCAGCTCCCGCTTGTATTGTAAGCTGAAGAGCACATTATGACCAGACAGTTATTCCTGGGGTTAGCCGAGTATAATGCATGCATGTCCACCTTGTCCCCTCTCGGCTGCTTCCTTATTGGGTGACTCTTCATGGCTAGGGCACGGCAGGAACACCACGCCAGCAACCAAAATCCTGCACCGTGACAACTTCATCTCTTAATTACAGTAAACATTTACATAATGCTCCGGCCCAGCCAGTGCAGAAAGATTCGTTAATGCAGTAACATGCCCTTTAACCATCCCGTTTTATTACACAAACCCCCTGGGGACCTGCGCAGCCCAAGATTTGCAAAAGATGATGGAGAAATTGGCTGAGATATTAAGCCCCTTTCCAGGTGCAATTAAAAGCAGGCTGGAGAAGCTCCGCTTTCATAGATACGGACTTTTTTTTTTTTTTTCCCATTCTGAATCCACGCAGTAAGGATTCCAGGTACCTCGCTGCCGTCAGAATTCTAACATTTGCTGGAGATGGGCTTTTGTTTTTATTCTCATTTTCCCACTCTCCATTTCTGAGCTGACAACCCTGCAGGTTTTGCCGGGAGGTCTAATATTTCCACGGCCGCCCAAGCACAGGGCCAGTTGGAAATAAATCCAGCAATGAAGACCGCCATGAAAATTATGAACATTCCTCTCGCTTCCAGCCTTTGATGCTTTAAAACAGACCCTCTCTGGAGAGACTAACTTTAATCACATTTTCTCAAGCAAAACCCAGCTGGCCTAGGGAGGGATAGCCCAGCCCAGGCTCAAAGCCGGTGAGGCGCCAGAATGCCATGGCGGGCTCCCCACTTCCGGGAGGATTCAGACCAGTGGACCAGGAAGGTCGCCAGAGGAGGAGGAGGAGGAGGAGGAGGAGGAGAGGTAGTGGGCTTTGGGAAAAGTCAAACCTGAGCTTCCTCCAACTTCCCACACCTCCTCTCCACTCCTGACCTCTTCTTGCTGTGTGATCTTAGACGAGAGACTGCCCCAGTAGGTGCCTCGACTTCAACGTCTTTAAAGCAGGGATAACAGTCTCTCCTCTGCAGGGATGTTAAGTGGCTTTGGTGCCATCAAGCCCTGTCCAGCGTCTCCAGCCAGGACCAGCAGGTCAGCAGCACACACGCCATGCCAAGTGGCTTCTCAAAGGTATGTTACCATTTTCTTACCATGACCAGTATGATGGTGTCCTTCTCAAACCTCAGGCAGCCAGAAAGATCCCTCATGCCATCGTTCCAGCAATGAAATGGTGCTCGAGGGTTCTCATAAGCCTCTTCCTCCCCTTGGGACTGACAAGATGAGTCCTAGAATAAAACAACAGCTTAGGAAAACCACCTCCAGGATTGGCACCCAGACTGGCAGGAAAGACACCTGGCTCCAGGCGGAGGGTGGAAATGGCAGCACTGAGCAGTGAGCGGTCAGGGGGTGGACATGGCTCCCTGGTGGGAGAGCAACCAGCTGGAAGTGGGCTGGGGAGGCAGGCCGAGGACAAGGTCAGCCAGGAACCCAAAGGAAAGTTCAAGGTCTGGAAAGAGCAAGATCCAAGGCCAATCCTGAAGAGAGGCAGGTGCCCTGGCATGTGATAGCAAATACCCTACGTGATGATGGTCCCCAGTTATTTAATTTAGTTCACAGATCTTAATGAAGCATTTTGGTTGTGCTGGGCACGGTTCCAGTACTTCACAATCATGACTTCATTTCATCCTCATAACCACCCCATGAGACAGAACTGTAATCATCTCCATTTTACAGGTGAGGCAATTGAGGCTCAGAAAGGTTCCTTAACTTGTCTAAGGTCACCCAGTGAAGAGGTGACAGAATCAGAATTCAAATACAGGGGGCACGGGTTCCATCCCTGATTGGGAAACTAAGATTCTGCAGGTCAGGCATCAGGGCCAAAAAGTAAACCTCCCTCAGGTAGAGTCAGAGCTTGGAGGCAAGGCTGCAGACAGCGGGGGCCACAGAACAGGCCAAGGCAAGGCCGTGAAAGGAGCCAAGCTGCCCGTGGCAACTAAGTCAAACCTGAGCTTCTCCAACTTCCCACACCTCCTCTCACTCCTGACCTCTTCTTGCTGTGTGATCTTAGACGAGAGACTGCCCCAGTAGGTGCCTCGACTTCAACGTCTTTAAAGCAGGGATAACAGTCTCTCCTCTGCAGGGATGTTAAGTGGCTTTGGTGCCATCAAGCCCTGTCCAGCGTCTCCAGCCAGGACCAGCAGGTCAGCAGCACACACGCCATGCCAAGTGGCTTCTCAAAGGTATGTTACCATTTTCTTACCATGACCAGTATGATGGTGTCCTTCTCAAACCTCAGGCAGCCAGAAAGATCCCTCATGCCATCGTTCCAGCAATGAAATGGTGCTCGAGGGTTCTCATAAGCCTCTTCCTCCCCTTGGGACTGACAAGATGAGTCCTAGAATAAAACAACAGCTTAGGAAAACCACCTCCAGGATTGGCACCCAGACTGGCAGGAAAGACACCTGGCTCCAGGCGGAGGGTGGAAATGGCAGCACTGAGCAGTGAGCGGTCAGGGGGTGGACATGGCTCCCTGGTGGGAGAGCAACCAGCTGGAAGTGGGCTGGGGAGGCAGGCCGAGGACAAGGTCAGCCAGGAACCCAAAGGAAAGTTCAAGGTCTGGAAAGAGCAAGATCCAAGGCCAATCCTGAAGAGAGGCAGGTGCCCTGGCATGTGATAGCAAATACCCTACGTGATGATGGTCCCCAGTTATTTAATTTAGTTCACAGATCTTAATGAAGCATTTTGGTTGTGCTGGGCACGGTTCCAGTACTTCACAATCATGACTTCATTTCATCCTCATAACCACCCCATGAGACAGAACTGTAATCATCTCCATTTTACAGGTGAGGCAATTGAGGCTCAGAAAGGTTCCTTAACTTGTCTAAGGTCACCCAGTGAAGAGGTGACAGAATCAGAATTCAAATACAGGGGGCACGGGTTCCATCCCTGATTGGGAAACTAAGATTCTGCAGGTCAGGCATCAGGGCCAAAAAGTAAACCTCCCTCAGGTAGAGTCAGAGCTTGGAGGCAAGGCTGCAGACAGCGGGGGCCACAGAACAGGCCAAGGCAAGGCCGTGAAAGGAGCCAAGCTGCCCCGTGGCAACATTTCAACTCCCCTGGCTTAGGCACTAGTGAAGGGCTGTGAGGCACGTGGATCCCATAGGAGAACCCCAGAGGCCACCCCTCACCCTTCAAAACAGACCACAGGGAGTCAGCGAGGGCACAATACAGGCTCCCCACAGAGCAGGCCAATGGAGGCCACGTTGGGGACACACCTACTCCTGCCCTGGGCCAGAAGAGAAGCCCAGACTGTGGCCTCGGCCAGGAAAGGGGGAAGGCCCGAGGTTCCAGGCTGAGCCTCGGCGAACAGCCTCCAGGCCTGAGAAGCACAGTGAGCCACGGGACCACCACAAGCATGCCTGCCAGCGAGCCGGCCAAGAAACAGCATACTTCCCATCTAATCATGGCAGGTCTTCAGCGTTTACCCAAGCAGCTTTTCCTGCGTCGAATAGCCGCTCTTCTGTCCCAGGCTTCGGGAGGGGAGAGGCAATGAGCAAGCAGGTACGAGATGCTCTGCCCTCTCTACTTTGTACCTTCCCTACCAGGTCCTGGTGACCTGGGAAGCCGCCTGCGGAAAGCACAGCCGTGAGTTTCTCACAAATGATTTTCAATAATTCTCGCTCTGTCCAGGGCGGCGGAGGTGGGGGGAGTTTGGAAATCACATATTGAAAATACAGCAAGAGTGCAGCCAGCCAAGGGCTGCTCCAGACAGCTGCTTAAATAGTGGCTGCCCAGCCAGTGGCCTTCAAATCGCAAGGGGTCCTGGGAAAGAAACAGGCTCCCCAGAAGGACTTGCCTGAGGTCCAGTGGCTAAGACTCCACATTCCCAATGCAGGGGGTCCAGGTAGGATCCCTGGTCAGGAAACTAGATCCCACGTGCCACAACTAAAGATCCTGCAACAAAGATCGAAGCTTTTGAGTGCCTGCCGCAACCGGGACCCTGTGCAGTCAAATAAAATATATTTTTAAAAAGGAAAAAGAAACTGGGTCCACAGGCCAAGGCCGGCACGAGCCCAAGCCATATCCTCTGCAACGCAAGCCCCTGTGCACCCACTCCAGGCCTCACTCTCATGGCCCCACTTAATCCTCCCAACCTGTCATTCGCTCATTCATTCATTATGCAATTACTAATCACGAAGCACTTGCTGTGTGTCACTTGCTGTTCTAGGCCCCGGGAAACTGTTTCGTTGTGAACAAAACAGATTTTTAAAAAATCCCTGTAGTCATGGAACTTACATTCTTGTCGGGGAGAAGGTAGAAAACAAGTAAGTAAAACATGCAGTATGTTTTATGATGGGAAGTAAGAAGGAGAAAAATTGGGCAGGGAAGGGAATGGGGAACTTAGGGTCCCAGGGAGGTGGGGAAGGCTGCAGGTTCTGAAAGAGTCTGTGCCAAGAAGGGGACACGTGAACACAGACCTTGGGGAGGGCTGGGAGGGAGCACTGTGGACAATGAAAACAGAGCAGACCTGGCAACAGCTGGTGCAAAGGCCCTGAGGTCCATTCCAAGACCTGCAAAGAGGCCAGAGTGGCTGGAATGGAGTAGAGGGAAGCAACTAGGCGGGGTGCTCAGAGAAGTCAGGCGAGTGGTTCCCAGACCAGGCAAGGCCCTCCTAGCACCCTTGGCTTTCACTCTGGTGCCATAAGAAGGCTCTGGAGGATTCTGTGCTAAAAGGGAGAAGTCGTGACATGGGTTTTAGGGGATCCCTTCTTGGTGGTTGTTTTCAGAGCACACTGTAGAGGTGTGAGTGCAGAAGTGGGGAACACCAATGAAAAGACTCAACAGTGCTTCTCCGTATACAGACAGGGAAGACCACAAAGGTGTAGTAAATATTATTTCAGTAGGAACTGAGTTCAACCTCATCATCAACATTCTGCGAAACCCATCTTATCCGTTCTGCCCACTTCAAAGATGAAGAAACAGACTCAGAGAAGTTAAGTAACTTATTCGAGTTACCCAGTTGGTGAGCTCTTTGACCAGCAAACATCTGATACAGATCTCCCACGAGACCCAGCCATATTAAAACTCTCATTTATCTACCTCCCTCTTTCTGCTGTTCCCTCCTTCCTTTCAGTAAAACAAAAAGTGGACAAAAAAAAAAAAAAAACAACCTGTTTCATCTACTGGTCTTTGGATTGATGTCTGAGCCTTCCTGGGACTTCTCTAGCTTCTAGTCTTTTCCTTGGGCAGCAGGGTGGCGTGAGTCTGGGTCGAGGAGTCGGATGGGCTGGGCTGAGCTGGGGCTCTGACACCCACCCACAGGCAGTGAAGCTTCCAAAGACACAACTCCAGGTTTTACCTCCTCCTCGAGGCCCAGACAGTAGCCAGGCGTTGACGTCCCCCAGCGTTTGGGCTTTTGTGGGCAGGGCCACAGCTGAAGTTGCCAGGCACCCAGAGGCCAACCACCTCCTAGGCTTTTGTTTGCAAGTGAAGCCAAAGCTGTGGAAGGATTATATGGGATCAGCCGTTCCCAGAGCCTGTTTTGTATACCGCTGGAGGTACACAGACCCGTGTTTCTTAATAATTATGGTGATGTATTTCAATGTGCTAGGAAAAGGAAAACCGGCATAGCCAATCCATGACCTCACAAATGTGACTGCTCAGGAGGCTAAAACATTAAAAAAAAAAAAAAAAAGATTTAAATCTAAAATATTATATTAATAATAATATAAGTGGTACAAAATACTGAAAATATCATGAAAGAGCTACAGAATAATGCTGCGGTAGATTGTCTGAGATGAGAAGATGAAGGGAAGGGCTTTCGCTGACCTCGGCCATCTGAAAGGGTTTTTGTTAAATATCCTCTTAATACAACCGACAGGACAGGCACGCTGTAGAGCATTAGAAAATACAGACCACCAAAAAAAAATGTTAAAATAGACATCTCACACTCTTCCCTTCCAGACATCACCACCATTAACACCTAAGAGCACATCTGTCTTGGTTTTCTACTGCTGTGCAGCAAATTACCACAAACTTAGCCGCTTAAAACACCATCCATTTATTACCCACGACTCTTGCAGCTCAGAAGTCCAGGTGGACTTTGTTCTCTGCTCTAGGTCTCCCAAAGCCAAAGCCAAAATATCAGCCAGGCTGCACTGTCATCTGGAAGGTCTGGGGGAGAATCCACTGCCAAGCTCAATCAGCTTATTACAAGAATCTGAGTCCCTGTGGCTGTAGGACCGAGGTCCCCGTCCTCAAGGTCTGTCCTTCAAGCCAGAAAGAGCACATCTAAGCCTTCTCGCGCTTCACATCTCTCTGACTTCTCCCGCGCATCTCTTTTACCACCAGTCAGGCAAAAGAAGAGAGCAGCAGAGGTTGAGATGGTCAGATGGCATCACCAACTCAATGAACATGAGTTTGAGCAAACTCAAATTTGGGAGACAGTGAAGGACAGGGAAGCCTGGTGCACTGCCGTTCATGAGGTCGCAAGTGTGGGACACGCATTAGTGACTGAACAACAAACAAGAGAAAACATTCTGCTTTTAAAGAGCTCGTGTGATTAGATTAGGCCCACCCAGATAATCTCCTTACTTTATGGTCAACTTTATGTGCAGTGGTGCTAGTGGTAATGAACCTGCCTGACAATGCAACATAGGAGACACGGGTCTGATCCCTAAGTTGGAAATGGCAACCCATTCCAGTATTCTTGCCTGGAGAATTTCATGGACTGAGGAGCCTGGTGGGCTACAGTCCACGGGGTCACAAAGGGTCAGACACAACTGAAGTGACTTAGCATGCACACATGTACCATGTAACACGACACAATTACATAAGTGAAATCTCATCACATGTGATGTCATTCACAGGTTCCAACATGAAGGCATAAAATCTTAAGGGACTATGTGTTTAGAACACCCACAATATCTTCCTGGATCATTCTCTGTACAAATATTTATAAAGATACATTTGGGGGGTTTCTTTGTTTGTTTATACATTTGGGTTTTTTTGAACTTTTTCTTTTGTGTTGCAGTATAACCTATTAACAATGTTGTGATAGTTTCAGGTAACAGCAGAAGAATATATTTTTATTGTAGATACAATAAGCAATCTACTTTATCCTGTTAAAGATCTCCACCTTTCCATTTCAGCAAATACTCATCTCAACCAATACCCATAACATATTCAGAATCCCTCAATGGGCTCAAAAGTGTCTTTCTAAACTAATATCCAATCTAGGCCCAACACTGCAGTATTGTTCTGAAAAATCTCCCAGTTTCTAGACTTATCAAGTGGCTTCCTCATGATGTTCTTAGCTTGCTTCTCTATGTTATGCCCTGTTTTCCTCTCAATAGGAAGTTACACTCAGGTGCAGTGGAAAATGTTTAATGCCTAACTGTGAGAAAAGCTGGGACAATTCTCATGGTGCAAATATTTCTACATGGCTGATTTTGAGCCACCAATGAACATGAGTTTGAGCAAACTCAAATTTGGGAGACAGTGAAGGACAGGGAAGCCTGGTGCACTGCCGTTCATGAGGTCGCAAGTGTGGGACACGCATTAGTGACTGAACAACAAACAAGAGAAAACATTCTGCTTTTAAAGAGCTCGTGTGATTAGATTAGGCCCACCCAGATAATCTCCTTACTTTATGGTCAACTTTATGTGCAGTGGTGCTAGTGGTAATGAACCTGCCTGACAATGCAACATAGGAGACACGGGTCTGATCCCTAAGTTGGAAATGGCAACCCATTCCAGTATTCTTGCCTGGAGAATTTCATGGACTGAGGAGCCTGGTGGGCTACAGTCCACGGGGTCACAAAGGGTCAGACACAACTGAAGTGACTTAGCATGCACACATGTACCATGTAACACGACACAATTACATAAGTGAAATCTCATCACATGTGATGTCATTCACAGGTTCCAACATGAAGGCATAAAATCTTAAGGGACTATGTGTTTAGAACACCCACAATATCTTCCTGGATCATTCTCTGTACAAATATTTATAAAGATACATTTGGGGGGTTTCTTTGTTTGTTTATACATTTGGGTTTTTTTGAACTTTTTCTTTTGTGTTGCAGTATAACCTATTAACAATGTTGTGATAGTTTCAGGTAACAGCAGAAGAATATATTTTTATTGTAGATACAATAAGCAATCTACTTTATCCTGTTAAAGATCTCCACCTTTCCATTTCAGCAAATACTCATCTCAACCAATACCCATAACATATTCAGAATCCCTCAATGGGCTCAAAAGTGTCTTTCTAAACTAATATCCAATCTAGGCCCAACACTGCAGTATTGTTCTGAAAAATCTCCCAGTTTCTAGACTTATCAAGTGGCTTCCTCATGATGTTCTTAGCTTGCTTCTCTATGTTATGCCCTGTTTTTCCTCTCAATAGGAAGTTACACTCAGGTGCAGTGGAAAATGTTTAATGCCTAACTGTGAGAAAAGCTGGGATCTAGAATGTTGGCCAATATCCATGGTGCAAATATTTCTACCATGGCTGATTTTGAGCCACCAATGAGATGTCCTTGAATGTACAGGGACTTCCCTGGTGGTCCAGTGGCTAAGACTCTGTGCTCCCAATGTAGGAGGCCTGGGTTTAATCATTGGTCAGGAAACTAGATTCCACATGCTACAAACTAAGAGTTTGCCGGCTGCAACTAAAGATCCCACAAGCTGCAACTAAGACCTAGTGTAGCCAAATAAAAAATAAAAATAGATTAATTTATCCCCAATAATATATAAGAAAAATAAGGAGATGGGCATAATCTGCCAACTCAAACCTGGATGAACTGCTTGTTCCAGTATACACCGCTTGATGGATAGAATGAAGTTTGTAAGGGGAGGAGGGAGAGGAGACTCTAAGAGAAAGACTTTAGGATCCTCCCCAGGACTGTGGAGGAGACAGGATGACACACGCATTAGGAGTAGAAGCGACCAGCACCCTCTTGACTTCAAGAGGAACGTCAAGTAAAACACACAAGCTGTGGTCACAAGGAAACATGCCCAAGTTCTCTGTTGCAGACCCCAGCCGGGAAGCAAGTGTGGTCACGAAATCCCCTAGCACCCTGGCTCCTTGGGTGGGTCACTTTCCACCACTGGAAATCCCCAGCATGACTGAACTTCAGCTGCCCACAGGAATAATTTGCTTGATAATCACTCCATTATTGGTTTGCTTCCCTTCCCTGGCTCATGTCTGCATCCCTCTCCTGGGGCTTCCTGGGAGCACCTCCCCAATAAAGGATGGGCCCCCAGTTCCCTGTGCCAGGGCCTGTTTCCTGGGCCCAAGCGGAGACAGAAAGAGGCAGTGGATGGGAAGCAGTGTGAAGCTGTTTCAGGTTTTATGTGTTTTTACAAAGGGATGTATTAATATGTTGCTGCTGTTGTCGTTGGTGTGGGCCATGCTTCATGGCATGGAGGATCTTCCCTAATCAGGGATCGAACCCATGCCCCCTGCATTGGGAGCATGCAGTCTTTTTTTTTTTTAAGGGGTAACATTTATTCCTTTTCCAAATGTTATAGTAAAACCAGGAAGAGAATGGTTTTAGCAGTTAGAAAAAAAAAAAAGTATAAATCTGGGGTTTGGCCATTAAAAGCTATTTACAACAATGGAAGGGGGGGGGAAGACAAAAAGAAGTTGTTTCACATTACAGACCTCCCACCCACCCCAAAGCTTAATACTTGCTTACCAAGCCGAAAAAGAGACACAGCTGATTCACAAGCTTGAGTAAGACATTTATAAAAACCTAGACAGGGGCAGGATCCTCCCCAGTCCAGGTGCCACTAGGCACAGCACAGGGGACTAAAAACTCAACAGAGGAAGGCTGAACACCCAGGGTTTGGGAGTGTAGGCACCCCTACTTCTGGCGCAGGGATTTGGGGAGTAAACAAAACCTACTCAGAAAAGAATTAGGGAAGAAAACCAGCAGTTGCCTTCGGCACAGGTCGGGACAGGGAAGCAGGGCAGGCCAAGGGCAGGAGCATTTCACATCACTAACCTAACGTGGGAAACTGCAAAGGACCATCTTCAACTGGCCTTAAGAGAAAGACCAGATGGATGACGGGAGAATCCACGGGAGGGAGAGGAAGAGAGGAAACATGGCTCGAGGGCAGGAGCATGGAGTCTTAACCACTGAACCCCCAGGGAAGTAATTCCTGTATCCATTTATTATTAATGCAATTAATCAAATTTAAATAAGAGGAAAAAATCACAGCTGGAAGAACCAGAAGATCCACAGAGAGACCATGGACAAAGTCTCCCTTGCCCCGCCAGTGTCCCACCGACCCCCACACCTCCTCCCCACACACCCCAAGATGTGACCACAGCAGGTGATCATTTTAAGAGGAGCTGACATTGGTTGAGCAGATCCTAGGCAGAAAGCTTTGTGTAGATTATCTGTTTTACATACTTGGAGCACATGTTCTTATCTCCCCTTCCTCCCAAGTTCCCTTTCATATGACAGTGAAGGAACCAAAAAAAAAGGTATAAACCCATAATAAGGAAGGGGGGCAGGGTGTCAACAGATGAGGGATTTCAACACATTTCTGCAAGACAGAGAGCAGAAGGAGGGGTGGTGACAGGTGACACAGAGCAGAGGGAGCCACAGCTGGAATCCTCCCAGGCCAGGAGGCATGAGGATGAGGCTAAAGGCTGAGACTGGAGTGGGGAGCAGTCCCTGAGGGTTGGAACGGGAAATGTGACCGGAAATGGAACTGACTGACGGTCTGCGGTTGGACAAGTGCCCCTCAACACCACTCTCCCAAGCTCTGGGGCTAAAAGAGCCAAGAGTGCCCTTCTCCGTCTCTTATTTAGAGTCAACACCAGCTTCATGCCAGCCTTTCTCAACAAGCACAACCACAAAAGGGGGAAGACTGTCTTCTGAAGAGATGGGACACATTTTCTTAGGGGAACGGGAGTGGTGCGTGTGGATATTAGTGCCTTGGGAGAAAGCCCCCACGCTGTGATTCATCATTTAGGAGGCCTCAGCTCCTCCCTTGCTTGCCTAAAACGGAGCCCAGCAACCACATCCCCACCATGCACACGATGAAGATGGCCCACATCCTTCAACTATACAAGAAGAGACATCTTCCCTGGTGCTTCATGTAAAGAAAGTCTGCACCATCAAAGAGATATATGGAAAACAACAGCAGAAAAACAGATCTTGGAGGAAAGAGGAGGCAATACTAACAACTACAGATGTAACCTCTTACTTGGAAATAGAAAATATGGAGACAGAATGAAAGAAATGAATTAAAAGCATGAAAGAAAAAAAAAAAATCAAGAGACTCCTCCAGGACAGAAAGCACGATGAAAGAGACAGAAAACATAAGAGAGATATAAAATGGTGTAACCACTGTGGAAAACAATCCGGCAGTTTCTTAAGAAAGTTGAACACTGAGTTACCATATGACCCAGCAATCCTACTCCTAGGTATCGATTCAAGAGAAATGAAAATGTATGTCCACAATGCTCATGACAGCAGAATGGCCAAAACGTGGAAAAAGCCCAAGTGTCCACATCAAAATGTGGTCTATCTAGACACTGGAATATTATTTGGCAATAAAAAGGAATGAATTACTGACACCTGCTCAAACATGGATGAACCTGGAAAGCATGATGCTGAGTGAAGAAGTCAGTCTCTAAAGACCATATATTGTATGATTTCACTTACATGAACTATCCACAGTGGGCAGATCTATATAAATAGAAACTAGAGTCTTGGTTGCTATGGCTGGAGCATGGGGCTGGAGAGTCATAGGGAGCCACTGCTAACAAGTATGCCATTTCTTTGGGGGATGATAAAATGTGTTGAGACAGGGGTTCGATCATCACAGCTTCCGGAAGATCCCCTGGAGAAGGAAACGGCAACCCACTCCAGTATTTTTGCCTGGAGAATCCCATGGGCAGAGGAGCCTGGCGGGCTACAGTCCATGGGGTCACAGAGTCGACTGAGCAACCAAACAACTCAGAAATGACTGAGCAACTGAGCACACACATATACAATACAAAAAGTGGTGATGGTTGCCTTTCTCTGCGAATGTACTAAAAACCATTGAACTGTCCACTTTAAATGGGTGAACTGTATGGTATGTGAATTATATCTCAATAAAGTCTTTCTTTTTTTTTTTAAATAAAGAATAGAAGCTTCCCACTGAGATAGGAACCAGGGCCACACACCCCTTTCCGTGCCAAGGTTGGGTGACTTCCATTCCAAACTCGGGGATCTTCTGATGTCTCACTCTCACCCAAGGCTGGGGTCCCAGGAGAGTTTTCTCAGCCTGTCGAGGTGGCTGCTAGTGGCCAAGGCAGAGGCTTCCGGCAGTGCTGAGAAGGCACTCCCCGCATCACACTGTCAGCTTGGCCCCCTGGGTTGGTTTGTTTTTCCGGGGCATAAACGTATTTTATGGAGAAATAAAATGTATAATAATAAAAGGGGGGAGGGGAGCGTTTCCACAGGCTCACATTTTATCCAAAGGGGCCGTGATTTGGCATCCCTGGCTCGAATATGAAATTATTACACAAGAATTGACTCTCGGTGTCTCCGATGCTCCCTGGGATGATTGCTTCTATAACTTATGGAGACAGCTGAGCGTTTGCATTCAAGTGATCACATAAATTAATATCCATATGTGGGAATGGTGTGCTGGGAGCCGGCCTGCTTTAAGAATGCATTCCTTGTAATGATCCTTGCACCTGAAGAAAAATGCCCAACCCGGGCTGCGAGTGCAGGTCTGGAATGCTCCGGTCGTGGTTCATAAGGGTTTGAAGTCAAATACGGCAGGCAAGGCAAGCTGCTCCGCCTCTACAGCGGTGAACAGCTGTGTGCTGCGTTCAGGCGTGACGTCATCAGAGCGAACGCAGGGAACTGCTTTAAAAAACAATTTTAATAAATAAATCAAAAAGCATGTGCCTTAAAATGAAATGTTTTGCTCCTCAGGGATGGGTTTAGCCCAAAGTTCTAATTATACATGTGGCAGTAAAGGCCTCCCAGGCTTCGTGCTTGCCAAAAGCTTTTATTTTGCTACGTGACAGGAGACAAAATTATCCCTTTCTCCTTCTGAGATTGCCAACACCATGCCAAAGGGGCGACAGGGGCAGCGGCGGCACCAGCAGGA
The DNA here is from genome assembly GCA_022376925.1 of Tragulus kanchil. Lineage (NCBI taxonomy): Eukaryota > Metazoa > Chordata > Mammalia > Artiodactyla > Tragulidae > Tragulus > Tragulus kanchil. The sequence goes on along the minus strand of JAIOJX010000001.1, from coordinate 91,279,653 downwards.
ATTCGTGATGGGCTTTGCATGGGCAGGGCAGGCGACTGGGACTTAGAAAACCCAGAACCTGCCCTCAGATCCCAGATCAAGCGGCTGAGGCCACAAGCCACAACCGGGCCATGCTGAGCCTTGGGGACACAGCGCCCCACACGAGTTGGGTGCTCGAAGGAAAGGAGTAGAGGTGTGAAAAACAACTTCCACCTTCACTCACTCACTCATTCATTCAGTCACTCATTCATTCAAGTAAGCTTCTCTTGAGCTCTCAAAGCCCACCACATCCAATGCAAGATGAAGGGCAGTTCGCCAGCAGAGTCCTCTCACGTGGTACGCATTTAATTCCATTCAATTCATTCTGGGGCTTTTCAGCACCGGGTAGATTTATAACCTTTTCAGGTGATGGATGACAGGCGTGTGCTCGATAAAAAAAAAGAAGAGATCTGGGCTGCCCCTGCAGATTCAGCTACTTCCTCCCATCCTTCCCACCATGGGCCTGCCTCTGGCCAGGTGGCAGGCCTTCAGCCTCAGGAAGGACTGACTGAATTTAAAAATAAAATGTTGGAAGTCTTCTTTTCTAAGAGTTGAACAAACATGGGAGAGCACAACTCCTTCATTTCTACCCACATCCACTCGCACGCATGCACACAGACACCTTGGGTCTTCCATATCCACCCCCACCCCTTATCCCACAAACTTTCCTTTTGCCCTCAACAGGATGACAGTAGACTTCCAAGAAACTTCGCGAAAGACCCGCCTAAAGTTCAATGGCCTGGACTTTTCCTCAGCAATAGTGATATGCTGGTAAATGTTTAACACTGACTCTCCAGGAAAAAAGGAAAAAACAACCCGCTTGCAGTGTTTGCCGATTTCTGGAGTGTAAATATTCCCCCCACCCCACTACCTCCTCGAGTCAGTTTCAAGCTACCAACCTTGCCATTGCAGACTGGAGAGCTGGGAAGAGAGGTGTATCATCAGTTTCTCTTGGGCTGTTGAGCCCCGGCTCCTGCAGCCCCTTCAAAAGCAAGCTTGCAACAAATGCACTGGGCAAAGCTAGAGGGGAGGTGGGAGGCAGCTCATCAGTTGTCAGGGGACAGGTCTCAGTCTCTTGGAGAGGTGGAAACACACGGGGTCACCCTGCTCCCCGAGAGAATCTGTCCCCAAGAGAAGCAGGGAGTAGAGCACCAAACCACAACACTTGCCCCTCATCTAGACCAAATTCCAGGCTTCTTCCTCTTCTGAGTTTCTAAGGACTCTAACACCTGAGAGACTCAAACGCTCAACTACGATTGCTTTGAAAAGGTTAAGCCTTCCCACCATCCAATATTTCATAATAAGAAAAAGGGAATCCAGATTCTTCCCTACTAAGAATGAACGACGGAAGGAGAAGCGGAGAGGGGAGAATTGATTTGCAACGTCCACAGCAGATTTGATGTCCTTACCCCCACCTGGATGAGTCCTTCACTTCTGGCAGATTGGATTTTTTCCAGAGCTGTGCGCGGTCTGACTACAAGCACTTAACACCCAAACCCCAGGTTCTGACAGCAGCCTCCAGCTCCCTCTCACTGAGGACCCAATGAGAGCCCCTCCCTAGCACTGCTTCCTCCTAGATCTTTCTGTGTGGTCCCAAGTGGCTCATTCCACCCCTCTGGCTTCAGGCCTTGGTAGCTGGACTCTCTATCTTAGTGCATCGCTCAGCAAATATGCACTCCCCACTCCTTATACCCCCTTCATGGCAGGAATCTACTTCCGGGCCCCCACCATGTCGATTTAGCCATGTGACTTGCTATGGTCAATGGCATATAAGTAAATGAGATCCAAGCAGAGGTTTGAAATGTGCTTACTTGCTTTGGCCTGGTCTCCTGCACTCCTGCCAAGGACAAGAGAGGAGCACGCCTCCAGGTAGCTGCTGCTGCTTCAACCTGACACGCCTGGAATGAGAGATGCTTGCAGCTGACCTAAATCCAACCCCTAGCCTGGAGCAGAAAAGCCGAAGCCATCCATGGGTGAGAAATAAGTGTTTGTGGTAAGCCACTGGGATTTGGGGGCCGTTATGCAGCTAGGTTGTAGGGGTAGTTATAACACCCACTTCAGGTCATGTTTAAATATAGAGTCTTTATCAACCTGTTTCTATAGAAGACCTGACTTCCCACCAGCTAAGTCAGAGACCCTGCATATCAGCTTCAAAGGGTACCCGTCCTTAAAAGGTGAATGCATACTTGGGGCCACCTGTAATCCCACACAACTGTGCCTTCCTGAATTAGCCATGGCATTTGGTTTATTCTTTTTCTCCAGCAATGAACCATTTGCTAAATGAGTACCTACTGTATACCAACCCCTATGTGTCAGTTACTTGGAAACCATAATCAAGAAGGCTACATTTATCCATGGGAATACAAACACATAAAAAGGATAACCTTGTGCTTGTTTCAGCAGCACATATACTAAAATTAGAACGATACAGAGAAGATTAGCATGGCCCATGCTCAAGGATAGCACGCAAATTTGTGAAGTGTTCCATATTTAAAAAAAAAAAATATATAGCCTTTTAAAAGCCAAGGGAATAATACAGATAAAGACTGCTGGGAAGTCAAGAGGGAAAGAAGGATCACTTTTAGGACTGGTGGGAACCAAGAGAGTTTTCACGGAAAAGGAAGAAACTGAGCTAAATCTTAAAGGAAGACTTGTTTTCAGCTTGGGCCCAATAGTCCAGGCAGGCCACATTGAGTTGAGGTGTGCTCATGTGTTAGTGAGAAACACAGTCAGCTCACAGAGGTTTTTGTCCTTGTCGTTTCCTATGAAGTCCACTTTATCCTCCTATAGATGTTATAAATACGCTTCTATTTTCTTCTACGGTTTTTTGTGGTTGTTATGTTTTTATATTTAACACTAACCAATCCAGAATTTTTGTTGTTGTTGGCAGGGTCTGGTGTGAGATCCAAATCCAAGTAGGTTCTTCTCTATACCAAGAACTCATGCTGATGGCATTTTAAAATAATTACTAAATACTAAGTAATTTGACTCAGTAGCTTCATCATCATGGATTAAGTTCTCAGGGTATTTTCAATCTCTTTCTAGAATCTTTCCTATTGAGTGAATCAGTTCCATTTTAGAACCAATTACATAGGATCTTGGGTATCACAGTAGTATGTATATTCACCCCTCCACATTCATAAGAAATCTTGAAAAAAGACTCAAGATTCTACTTTGTGGGTAAGAAGAACCCTTAGCAGTTTTCAAGCATGACTAACAGTCTCCCTATAATTTGGGTTCACCAGGAGGTAGTGTGTGAAATGTAGAAAGTGAAGCAGTAGAGAAACAACAAGGATTTACTGCATAGCACAGGGAACTATAGTCAATTTCTTATAACAAACTATAATGGAAAAGAATCCAAAGAAAAGAATATACCTATATAAACGAGAAAATAATTATATACAGAGGATGAGATGGTTGGACGAGATCACTGACTCCATGGACATGAGTTTGAGCAAACTCCGGGAGATGGTGAAGGACAGGGAAGCCTGGCGTGCTGCAGTCCATGGAGTCACAGAGAGCCAGACACGACTTAGCGACTGAACAACCATAAACATATATATATACATATATATGTATAACCGAATCACTTTGCTATACACCTAAAGCTAACACATTAGTATAAATCAATTGTATTTTGATTAAAAAGAAAAAAGAAAGTGGAACACACCTGGAAGTCAGGAGGCAGGGCAGCAGTCTAAGACAATAAGACCTAAACACAAGTGGACACAACAGAAAAGGACGCACGGCTACATTCAAGAAAATCAGAATATGTTAGTTATAAAAGAAAAAATCTTTCAAAGGAGGAAGTCAGGAATATTCATTCTCCAAACGAAGAAACAGAGGCCCAGAGAGGTGAAGTCACTTTCCCAAGACCACACAGTGAATGAGAGCAGAAGTGGGAACAGAACCCAGATATATCGATTAAAGGGTTCATTGTTTCCTTCTAAGAGAAGTCCAGAGCAACACAGAGAATCCAGGGATCATGTGCTCCAGTCATCCAGGACCCAGCCCTTCCTGTTCATGCCTGTCTCATCTGCACGGTCTCAAGGCAGCTGTTGAACCTCCAGGCACAGGATCCAAGTTCCAGATAAGAAGAAGACAGAGGGATTAAAATTCTACACTTTTCAAAGTTTTGCCCTATATGGGAAGGAAAACCCTTCCACGAAATTTCTGCTTACCTCTGCTTGACTGGAACTGAGTCATATGGCCACCACTCGCTCTAAAGGGCCTCTGTGGTCGAGAATGAGGAAGCAGCAGAGAGGTGGAACGGGTGTAAGAGAGACTAGAATGTTTGCCTTGACACCAGGTCTCCTCTTATCTCCTGGTCCACGGCTCTCCGTATTTTAAACTGACAGGACTGGGGTAGGGAGGAAACGGGGACCACGCACATTTATGTGAGCCCACCCCAGGGAAGATGGCCACCTCTTCCTCAGATATCAATAAGGCTTCATGAAAGACTCCGGGGCCTCAGGAACTGTTCAAAAGAAGTGAGATAAAGTATTGACGTCTGGTAGACGCAGGGAAAGGAAGCAATGTAATTCACGCCACAGCGAACTAATAATTACCAGGCACTTACTACTATGTGCTAAGCACTGTTTCCAGCTCCAGGCCTCGTAAGTGTCTTTAAAGTAGAATATAGAAGATCAGATTAAGGGAATGGACAGGAGTCAAGAAAATGTCCTTGGAATGAAGGCAAGACAACAAAACAGACAAAAGAAAGTGGAACACACCTGGAAGTCAGGAGGCAGGGCAGCAGTCTAAGACAATAAGACCTAAACACAAGTGGACACAACAGAAAAGGACGCACGGCTACATTCAAGAAAATCAGAATATGTTAGTTATAAAAGAAAAAATCTTTCAAAGGAGGAAGTCAGGAATATTCATTCTCCAAACGAAGAAACAGAGGCCCAGAGAGGTGAAGTCACTTTCCCAAGACCACACAGTGAATGAGAGCAGAAGTGGGAACAGAACCCAGATATATCGATTAAAGGGTTCATTGTTTCCTTCTAAGAGAAGTCCAGAGCAACACAGAGAATCCAGGGATCATGTGCTCCAGTCATCCAGGACCCAGCCCTTCCTGTTCATGCCTGTCTCATCTGCACGGTCTCAAGGCAGCTGTTGAACCTCCAGGCACAGGATCCAAGTTCCAGATAAGAAGAAGACAGAGGGATTAAAATTCTACACTTTTCAAAGTTTTGCCCTATATGGGAAGGAAAACCCTTCCACGAAATTTCTGCTTACCTCTGCTTGACTGGAACTGAGTCATATGGCCACCACTCGCTCTAAAGGGCCTCTGTGGTCGAGAATGAGGAAGCAGCAGAGAGGTGGAACGGGTGTAAGAGAGACTAGAATGTTTGCCTTGACACCAGGTCTCCTCTTATCTCCTGGTCCACGGCTCTCCGTATTTTAAACTGACAGGACTGGGGTAGGGAGGAAACGGGGACCACGCACATTTATGTGAGCCCACCCCAGGGAAGATGGCCACCTCTTCCTCAGATATCAATAAGGCTTCATGAAAGACTCCGGGGCCTCAGGAACTGTTCAAAAGAAGTGAGATAAAGTATTGACGTCTGGTAGACGCAGGGAAAGGAAGCAATGTAATTCACGCCACAGCGAACTAATAATTACCAGGCACTTACTACTATGTGCTAAGCACTGTTTCCAGCTCCAGGCCTCGTAAGTGTCTTTAAAGTAGAATATAGAAGATCAGATTAAGGGAATGGACAGGAGTCAAGAAAATGTCCTTGGAATGAAGGCAAGACAACAAAACAGAAAACCAAAAGAAAGGAAGTTAACCTTGGGAGGACAGTCTGTGAGAAGGCTTGAGAGTAAAACATGAAATCCTGGACAGGCTCCACCAGAAATAAAAGCAAACATTCTCCCCTGGCATCAGTTGCAAAGAAGATGCCCCAGCATACTAGGTTCACTTCTGGGTGGGTCCTTTAGAGAGATGTAAAGAGGCCAGAAAAAAAAAAGAAAGAAAGAAAAGAATACTACAATGATGATAAAGCTCCTTGGGCCAAGCACAGTGGTAGGAGGAGAGATCTGAGTTCCCATTACCTCTTGGATTTAACTTTTCTGAACCTGTCTGGGGGTAGTGGCCTTTATGCTTCCCCAGGATGGCAGATAAATTAAGACTCTCTCGGACTTCCCTGGTGGTCCAGTGGCTGGGAATCCACGTGCCAATGCAGGAGACACAGGTTTGATCCCTGGTCCAGGAAGATCGCACATGCCGCGGGGCAGCTAAGCCCAGGGACCACAACTACTGTGCCCATGCTCTAGAGCTGCTGCTCCCCAACAAGAGAAGCCACCACAGTGCGAACCCACGCACCCCAACTAGAGAACAGCCTCAGCTCACGGAAACTAGAGAAAACCCTCATGCTGCAACAAAAACCCAGTGTCACCAAAAATAAATAAATAAAAGTATTTTTGAAAAGACTCTAAGTTGCAAGTGACAAAAAACCCAGGTCCAAGTGACTTAGGCAAAGAAAGGGAATTTATTGGCACATAGAACCGAAATATCCTGGGGGCAAGGCTGGCTTCAGGTTCAACGGGATCCAGGGGTTCGAACAATGAAGAGTCTGTCAGCCTGGCTCTGCTCTGTCTTTGTTGGCTTCTTCTTCAGGCTGCCAGCCAGCCCAGGCTTATAGCCTATCTTTTTGGTAACCCCAGTAGAAAGCGTGATTCTCTTTTCCACAAGAAACAGCAAGTTCTAAAACTGCCTCTCTGAGATCTACTCGGGTCACACGCCCACCTCTGAACCAATCCCTGTGGCCAAAGTGGGGTCGGGGAGGGGGAACAGGTTCAATTGAGTGCGTCTCCTCCCACATGGCACCTGGGCTGTCAGCAAGCATGGTTCCCCTAGACAAAGTGTGGGTCCTGAACCTAGAAGGGGCACCAAATGTTGAGCAGACAAAGCTCAAGCTATCTGCCACATCTGAGGAACGGCCAACAAAGCCATAAACACCAAAACCTCCCAATCCATCAAAACCTGCCTTTTCCCTGTATCCTGTCTTGAGGATGCGAACGCTACCTCCTTCCAGCCTTGTCAAAGAAACGGCCAGAATGTCTGAGCTGAAAAGGTCCTTTGAAATCATCTCCCCCACCACACCAGGGTGCAGCAGGGAGGCCTGCCTAAGCATGTAAGGCTAGATCAGCTACAGAATAGACTAGAAAAGACCTACAAAAATTCAGCCAAGCATTCTTTCACTTCTTCCTGCAGCTTCTCTGGGAATGGTGTATAAAGGACGAAACAAAACCCTGGAGGATGTCAACAGAATGGGAACAGGCCTGGCCAGCATGCTGGAATAGCTTAGTGAAGAATTTCTATTAAAAAAAAAAAAAAAAAGAATTTCTTAGGGGTGGGGAAAGGGAGGGCAATCCTCGAAGGCTGAAGGCTGAAGGCTGCCAGCTGCATAAAGGGCTAGGATGCCCGCGACCCTCAGCCCTGGATCAGAGACAGTGTGGCCAGGGACAGAGATGGAGGCATGGCATTTTCCATGACAGGCTGACATGGGCTGTGAGGGTAGCCCTAGGGCTGAAGGACCCCTTAGGGACAATCACGCAACAAACACCAGTGAAAAAAGTTGGCTGAAGGCGCTCTGAGAAACCACACAGCTTTCTGATTCCAACGACGCCTGTCTTAGCAGCAGCACCTCAAACTTTGACCTGCTCCCCACAATGCAACATGTCGCCTCCCCCCCAGGCTCCCCAAGAAGTGTCCCTTCATATTTTCACCAAAAGGGAAACTACGGCCCCCTTGACTGGTTTCCCTTTGATTTTTCTCTTTGCTGCCAACATCCAGGCCTGGCAGGACCATTTCTCAGAAACCCGGGGACACACTTAGGAAGCTTATCTGGGCAACATAGCCATGTCAGGGGGCCAGTTTTCAGAGGGATATGCTGGAATGTTCTTTATTACACGCTGTGCCTTCATCTCTCCTTGTCTCTCTCTTTTTTTTTTTAAAACAGGACTCAAGTGGGAACACCAAATGGCCTTAGACCTGAAGGAATTTCAAATGATTATCATGATTACTTAAGCAAGGTTTTCTGACATTCTCAGCCAAGCAGGACACGGAATGAAACTTCTGAAGTTATACTCTCCCTGCGATTGGTTAGATAAGTGTGAGGCCTGAGCAAACAGACAAACCAGGAACAACATTTCTCCCATTTAACTCTTTCAAGGCCTAGAAAGCACAGGCTGGAAGCCTCCCTGTGTCCTGGAGCTCTGTAATTTACCAAGGCAAGCCTTGGTTCCGTAAATAAAAGTTCATGAACTAATCCTTTCGTTGCTTTTACTCCCCCCAGGCCCCCCTAAACACTGGCGGCCACAGGGCCAGGCCATGGCATTCTTCCAGGTGCAAAGCGGTCCCTTGGGTAGGAAAGCCCCCATTGCCCAGGGGGTGAATAGCTAGCTCTGGGCTGGGTCCCAGGAATGCCCAGCCTTAACTCGTTCCCTCCTCAGCCACCACAGGGCTGGGTACAGACGGTCAGACAGGCCTCACAACTAGTGGCCACGAAAAGCACCCCACCTGCCAGTCACAGGGGCGGCAGAACCAGATAGAAAAGCTTGGCCCCATGGCTGTCCGGCACAGCTTCCCCAGGATGACATCACATGCCTTGCCTGGGTCTGAGGAGCACCTCAGACCTCCAGAAGCTTCTGTTGGGAAAAGAAAACTGCAGCAAACAATACCAAGGTGAGAGCTGGCCCCTGTGCCGGTATGCCAGCACAGAGCAGGGAGCCCCGGTGTCAGGGTGTAAAGGCAGGAGTCTCTGCTTTCAATTTCCTCGAATTTGCAAACAAGAAGAGAACCCTACAAAAGTACTCAGTGAGGGCTAACCCAATGCTTACAGCTTGGACAAAGAGAAATGAGGGTTCTTTTTTTATTTTTGGGTTTTAAATTTTTCTCAGAAACCCGGGGACACACTTAGGAAGCTTATCTGGGCAACATAGCCATGTCAGGGGGCCAGTTTTCAGAGGGATATGCTGGAATGTTCTTTATTACACGCTGTGCCTTCATCTCTCCTTGTCTCTCTCTTTTTTTTTTTAAAACAGGACTCAAGTGGGAACACCAAATGGCCTTAGACCTGAAGGAATTTCAAATGATTATCATGATTACTTAAGCAAGGTTTTCTGACATTCTCAGCCAAGCAGGACACGGAATGAAACTTCTGAAGTTATACTCTCCCTGCGATTGGTTAGATAAGTGTGAGGCCTGAGCAAACAGACAAACCAGGAACAACATTTCTCCCATTTAACTCTTTCAAGGCCTAGAAAGCACAGGCTGGAAGCCTCCCTGTGTCCTGGAGCTCTGTAATTTACCAAGGCAAGCCTTGGTTCCGTAAATAAAAGTTCATGAACTAATCCTTTCGTTGCTTTTACTCCCCCCAGGCCCCCCTAAACACTGGCGGCCACAGGGCCAGGCCATGGCATTCTTCCAGGTGCAAAGCGGTCCCTTGGGTAGGAAAGCCCCCATTGCCCAGGGGGTGAATAGCTAGCTCTGGGCTGGGTCCCAGGAATGCCCAGCCTTAACTCGTTCCCTCCTCAGCCACCACAGGGCTGGGTACAGACGGTCAGACAGGCCTCACAACTAGTGGCCACGAAAAGCACCCCACCTGCCAGTCACAGGGGCGGCAGAACCAGATAGAAAAGCTTGGCCCCATGGCTGTCCGGCACAGCTTCCCCAGGATGACATCACATGCCTTGCCTGGGTCTGAGGAGCACCTCAGACCTCCAGAAGCTTCTGTTGGGAAAAGAAAACTGCAGCAAACAATACCAAGGTGAGAGCTGGCCCCTGTGCCGGTATGCCAGCACAGAGCAGGGAGCCCCGGTGTCAGGGTGTAAAGGCAGGAGTCTCTGCTTTCAATTTCCCCTCGAATTTGCAAACAAGAAGAGAACCCTACAAAAAGTACTCAGTGAGGGCTAACCCAATGCTTACAGCTTGGACAAAGAGAAATGAGGGTTTTTCTTTTTTTAATTTTTTGGGTAATTATTTTAATAGATGCTTTAGAATTCTGGAAATAATCCCTAAAACCCATGACTGCATCAGGAGACAAAGAAGATTTAAGTTTCCCAGAAAGTGGCAACCTCTGTGGGCCTGGACAATCCTGGATCCCAAAAAGGGGAAAGGGTTTAATCAGGCCCTCTACAGGCTTCCTGTGAATGGGCCCACCCCAAATCAGCCCTCAGCCACCACAGACTCCTCCTGCCGTGCGAGAGAGCACAGAGGAGCCTCAAGTCGACCAGGAGCCCCCAGAACCCCCCGCCGACCCACCCCCCCGCGCCATTTCGAGCCCTGCGGGCGAGGGGGGTCAATGTCGTTCAAGTAATTTCTCTGCGAACACAAGATGGCAGCCTTAAATAAATGCAACCCTGCGCAGCTTTTAATCTTACACATCATTAAATTCCTAATTTACACATTATGTTTTCGTGGGCCAACCCATAACTCATTAGTGTTGAACTCACGAGGTATAAAGACCAGCGCACGACGGGCGCCAGGGTGCCGTCACCTGCCTGGGTTAACAGTCCCTGCCAGGGGGCAGGGAGGAAGCTCGAGAAAGTGGTGGGGCCAGTTCCCTCTCGCCTCTATGGGGGCCCGGGGGCGCGCGCGCGCTCACACACACACAAACCACAAACACAAACACACACCGCACGCACACCCGCACACTCACACACCCGGGTCGCCGCGCAGGCCTCTGGGGCAGACATCTTCCTGTGGGAGGATTTCAAACGAGCCGTGAAAGCCAGAAACGACACGGGTTACAAACTCCGGAATCCTGGCCGGCCCGGGCCCCCTTCTCCACCTCCGACCCGGCTCCCTCTGCTCGGCGCGGGGCCAGGAACCCACCAAAGGGCAAAGCGCACCCGCCTACCGCGCGGGGAGAAGCGGGGGAGAGACGAATGCCCGAAGTGCCGTCCTCGCTTACAGGCGGCCGGGTTTGCGCAGCCGAGCTCGGTCTCGCCCAGCCGGGGTGGCCCAGGGCAACCCCCGAGGAGCTCGGGCTTCAGGGCTCGCCTGGGCCAAGGGTGGGGTGGAGGATCACTCGCCACCTGCGGATGGCCGCCGCGCCCCCTCCCCCCCGCCCAGGGAATGCCATTCTCCAGTGACCTGTGTCACCCGGGCGCGGCTGACTACCCCAGGCCCGGGCCGGGGCGCACCCTAAGGAAGCGGGAGACCTGTCCCTGGAAGGGCCTGGAGGCCAAAGGAAATGGCCTGCGCGCAGAAGGAAAGCCCCAGGCGGGATCGCCGTGGACGGCTGTCCAGACGACGAGGGCCAGCACCGGCCTCGCCCAGCGCTGAGCCGGCCAGGCCCTCGAGGTGCTCTACGCCTTTCCAGCCAAAAGCTAGGAGCCTCAAGTCGACCGGGCCCCAGAACCCCCGACCCACCCCCCCGCGCCATTTCGAGCCCTGCGGGCGAGGGGGGTCAATGTCGTTCAAGTAATTTCTCTGCGAACACAAGATGGCAGCCTTAAATAAATGCAACCCTGCGCAGCTTTTAATCTTACACATCATTAAATTCCTAATTTACACATTATGTTTTCGTGGGCCAACCCATAACTCATTAGTGTTGAACTCACGAGGTATAAAGACCAGCGCACGACGGGCGCCAGGGTGCCGTCACCTGCCTGGGTTAACAGTCCCTGCCAGGGGGCAGGGAGGAAGCTCGAGAAAGTGGTGGGGCCAGTTCCCTCTCGCCTCTATGGGGGCCCGGGGGCGCGCGCGCGCTCACACACACACAAACCACAAACACAAACACACACCGCACGCACACCCGCACACTCACACACCCGGGTGGCCGCGCAGGCCTCTTTGGCAGACATCTTCCTGTGGGAGGATTTCAAACGAGCCGTGAAAGCCAGAAACGACACGGGTTACAAACTCCGGAATCCCTGGCCGGCCCGGGCCCCCTTCTCCACCTCCGACCCGGCTCCCTCTGCTCGGCGCGGGGCCAGGAACCCACCAAAGGGCAAAGCGCACCCGCCTACCGCGCGGGGAGAAGCGGGGGAGAGACGAATGCCCGAAGTGCCGTCCTCGCTTACAGGCGGCCGGGTTTGCGCAGCCGAGCTCGGTCTCGCCCAGCCGGGGTGGCCCAGGGCAACCCCCGAGGAGCTCGGGCTTCAGGGCTCGCCTGGGCCAAGGGTGGGGTGGAGGATCACTCGCCACCTGCGGATGGCCGCCGCGCCCCCTCCCCCCCGCCCAGGGAATGCCATTCTCCAGTGACCTGTGTCACCCGGGCGCGGCTGACTACCCCAGGCCCGGGCCGGGGCGCACCCTAAGGAAGCGGGAGACCTGTCCCTGGAAGGGCCTGGAGGCCAAAGGAAATGGCCTGCGCGCAGAAGGAAAGCCCCAGGCGGGATCGCCGTGGACGGCTGTCCAGACGACGAGGGCCAGCACCGGCCTCGCCCAGCGCTGAGCCGGCCAGGCCCTCGAGGTGCTCTACGCCTTTCCAGCCAAAAGCTAGCTCCGCGCCGGCGGCGGAGTGGGAGGGAGGAGGCCGGGCGCGCCCCGCCCTCGCCGCCCGCGGTCACAGGGGCAATTACACTCCTCGCTGCAGACGGTTACCAGCTCGCCCGCGCATCCGTCTCCCGGCTCCCCTCGTCTCCCCTCCCCTCCTGTGCGGAACTGCTGGCTCCATCTTAGCGAGCGCGGCCGGGAAGCACGGCGGAGGCCAGCTGCCTCTGGGGACATCGCTAGGCTTCTCACACGCCGCGCGCCCCCCAGGTCGCGGGGGAGACGCCTGCGCAGCGAGTCGCACTCGGGTCAGAGCCCCGCAAGCGCTTGTCGCGGTCCCCTCAAGAGCCCTCTCCACCGGCTGCAAGACCCTGGCGGCCGCGATTTACCCCGCAACCCTGCCCCCAGCCAGTGCAGCCATCCTAGCGCTCCAAATCCCAGGTGCGCCTCGGTTTTGCAGATCTCTTCCTCCGTCCAGCCCGTGTACTGCCCAAATGCCTACTGAACGGCTGGACCGCTCCGAGGCCTTTGCGCTGCTAGGCCTCCCGCTGCCGGCCAAATGCCCCCCGCCCGCCCCCGTCCCCTATGGCTTACACTGTTCTGAAAGGTGTCTTTGAAGCTGTGAATGAAAACGCAAGTTAAGAATTAAGGGCATTTCCAAGTAACAGCGTGATTTGAGGCAAGTGTTTTTAACCTCAGTTTCCTCATCTGCAAAATGGGAGGAATGAAGCCTATACAACGAGGTTTAAAGATGTGTGTGTGTGCGTATAAACTGCTTGGCCCAAAGAGCTCTGGTGGTTAGCATTATCATTACCACATGGCCAGAACTGTGGCGGCATTAAAAAGTGAGATGGCCTTTTTCCGACCAGGAGTGATCCCCCGCCCAGCCCAAGGTCACAACTCACAGACTGTGAAGAGTCCAAGCCACCGGCTAGGCCTGAAGGGAGGACAGAGGACTCGAGGGGCAGCCAGGCGAGCGAATCACTCAGTCTTCCGCTTTTGCAAATGAATACGGCTCTGTCTACGGCTTCCGCCATTCCCGCGCCTGGTCTGCAACGCCTAAGGCTTAAACCTGGAGCCGCGGTAAATTTAGCCTGAAGGCAGCGCCTCCTAAGGGGCGGGGAGGTCTCCTTGGAGGAAGGAAAGGGAACTGGGTAAGAAAATGGAGTTGCCTCTAGGAAGAAAGACCAGGGAGAGGAAACCTGGGCCGCTGGCGGACCACTGACAAAAAGAGATCGGTCGCATAAAAATGCTCCCCAGAAATTGGGCCACCGTGGGAGCCGTGAGACAGACTTCCCATCTGGGAAGGGCTGCCTACGGGTAATTGGGTTTGCTCGAGTTGCCTCTATAATTAATAAGTGATTTGACTTGGAGATTGGAAATAGTCGTTGAAAGGAAGCCGCGGGCGTTAGGGGTGCGTGGCCCGCGAGCCTCCGTCCAAAATGCAGTGACCGCGGAGGAAGACGGTTTAAGGAACACGAGGAATGCGGTATATTGGCATCTAACCTTCTAGTGTTTGAGTAATTCGTTGCTTAGCTACTTTGGATAGGCCATTATTTTGCAAACTGGAAACATTTGCAAGTGGTGATATTTTGCTCCTGCCTGACGCAGGGGCTGCAAACCTACCCCGGCTCTGCTGAACTCTTCGAAATATATATGCATAAATTGTTCCTAATGAGACCATCTGTTTTTTATGGCCCCTCTGGAAGCAGGAGGAACCCGAAGACTGCTCTATCTTGCAGAAATCTGTGGCCAGGCAGGCCTGGGAAATAAATAGGGGCGATTAGAAGGGTGTGCGTGATTTAATATGCGGACAGGGGGTTCGGTAGTGAGGGAGTTGGCATCTAGGGGGGCTCTGGGCTGCTTGGGGAATGAAAGTTCCGGCCAGCGGGCCTCCTACAAGGCACAGGGATTGTGCGGGGTTTCACAGCACACATAAACCTCGCTTTTCCATGCCTGGAACATCGCCAGAAGCACCACGCAAACCCACGAGCCTGCCGCTACCCCAGAGGCCCAGGACATGTACCCTGCGGTGGGTGGCCCCCGGCGTCGCCCTCTAGCCAGGGCCTCCCCACCTGCAGAAGTGAAAGGAGGTGCGCCTGAGGCTCAGAGTCTGAGAAGGAGCCTCGTTCACTCCACCCTCGCTCCTAGGCTGGAGACCGCGCTCACCCTGGCCGGTCCCAAAAGCTGAGCTTTCTGCCCGGCGTGTGCGTCTGGCAGGCCCAGCGGCGCGGCCTGAGCCCGCACCTCGGGTGGCAGGGCAAACACTTTTCACATTACCCGGTGGCTGTTAATTGGGGCAGCGCAAAAGACGCCGAGCCTACCCTCTTTGTGGCGGGAGTGGGAGGGGGGTCAGGAGTGGGCAGTGGGGGCTGCTTAATAATAGAGGGGCTGCCCTGGGGAGCCTCAGATATCGGTAACCCCCATGATTAATTCATAATTCTCCACTGCGCCTGGCACCGTCTCGGCTCTTTAATCGGTTCTGAATGTCAGCGAGGCTTCCCCGACAGGCTGAGCGCAGCCTTTTGAATGTGTTGAAAGTCGCTGCGCGCACACCAGGAGACAAAGTTGCCATCTGCTCCGGGGACCACGGCAACTGGGCCCTGGGAGGGGCCTTTCTCCCGCGGCTCCGGCTGCCCCGGGCGGCCTCTTCTTCCCGACCCGCCCCAATCCAACCCTAAAGCCAACCTCCCCGCCCCCGCCCAGGGCGCGCGCCTGATGGGAAACTCCGGCTCGCCGCGAAGTACAGCGCTGCGCCGGGGTGCGCGGGGAGCTTCGCGGTCACCCAGATCCAGGCCTCTGCTAATGAGATTATGAACTGGGGTTGTTTGTATACGCGGACGTTGAAGGGGGGTCGATAAAGTGTGGAGCTGGGGATGACTTACAGGGGGGAGGGGAAGCCCCGGGAGAACAAAGCTCCGAGCCGTCGGCCTCCAAAGAGTCGCCGAAGTGACCGCCGCTAGCTCGGGCACGGGCGGAAGCGGGGCGGAGGGGGAGGAGGAGAAGCCGAGCCTAAAGTGCCCTCGCGCGTTTAGAGAACGCGGAGAGGGCACAGGGGATGGGGAAAGGCTGAATCCGTAGCTAAACGTGTGGCCCTTCGGCTGTTTTTTAAGAAAATGGATTTCGGGAAAGGGAAAGGGGGACATCGCGCCCTGGAGAGGTAGGCGAGAGAAGCCCTGTTCCCCTTCTCCCCTCCCCCGCAGCCAGCAGAGGGGGTGCGGTGACCTACCCTTCCGGCTCGGGACCTGGAAGGAGCCGAAGAAGGGGGCCGCCGGCCCGAGCCGGCCGGGGTGTCTCGTGGCTGCGGGCCTGTGCTTCCGCACCCCTCCCTCCCCCGGCTCTGCGCGTCGCCGTTCGCTGCGGCGCCTGCCTCCCAACTGTAATTCCACACTCCCGCGAGCGCCGGGCCTGCGGAATCGTTTGAGGGAGTTGGAACTGCATCAGATGAGCTCGCCGGGAGGTGAGATCGGGTAGAAAATAGGCAAAACTTTGAGTTGTGCGCCGCTGCCCCCCTACCACCACCACACCCCCCGCACACAGACACAATTTCCCTTCCCCCTTCCCAGCCGCTTCCTCCCCCACCCTCTCGATTCTTCAAGGTTTGCAGCCCAGTCCTGTCATATGGTTTTGTTTCTGTGCTGCTGCTTTTTTTCAGACACGAAAATTGGACACGTGGAGAATTAGCCCGGCTGGAGAAGCTCTGGGTGCAGACTCAAACAATGGTTTCCAGCAGGGCGGCTAAGGCAGCACCTTTCCGCACCTCACCCCCAAATGGCAGCCCCACTGCCTGCTCCCTCCCCTAGAGTCTGGGAAGGGACCAGCGGGGGCTGCACTTTCTGCCGCCCCTTCCCCAGAGCACATCCCTCGGTGAGCCTGGACTGCCGGTCCTGAGATCAGTGTACCTGAGGCCTTTGGGGACTTCCAAGTAAAGGGCCTGCAGCTTTTCCCAAGGAGAGGCCATCCCAATAATACGTAAAAACCCCAGCCGTTTCCAGGCTCTCTAGCCTTTGGCAGTTCTACCCTCCCCAGGCTGTACTCTCCTAAACTTCTGGGACGCCCTCCCCCTGTCATCTGATAAGCCAGTGTCCAGGTGGCTGGGCCTCTTAGGGGCTGCTTCCTTAAGCAATTGTCTTCTCTCTAGGCCCCATCCTTCACTGCAGCCCCAGCCTTGCCCCTCAGCCTCTCTGTGAGCACCCCCCAACACACACACTGCCTACTGCCCTACACTGGGAGCAGCCTCAGCCTCCCACCCCCACCGTAGGCAGTTCCTCTCTCAGTGAGTGGCCTGTGTGTAGATGTGTGTGTGTGTGCGCGCACACACACATCACACAGAAGCTCTTGGCCTCCCAGAGCTGGTTTCCTCTTACAGGCTTCTGTCAGAGCTGCTGGGGCTGTGGCAACGCCTGCGGCTCCCTGTGCAGCCCTGGGTCTCCCTGCAGCGCTGCAAGCTGTGAGTCTGCCTTCGCTTCCCTTCCTGCCAAAGGTCAAGCCATCTCCTTCGCTCACAGGGCCCCAGCTCAGTTCCAGGCTGCGGAGATCCAACACTGCAGCTTGAAAAAGGGAATGAGCTGGGTATCCGTGCAAGGAAGAGGTCAGCCCCCCACCAAGTCCGGGGGCAGGGACCAAAGGGTGTAGGATTCAGGAACAGAAGTGCTGCAGACAAACCCTGAGAGCAGCTGAGGGCTTGAAGCCAGAGACTCAACAGAGGTAGAGAAAAGCAGGCAAAGGCTGTTTAGGCCTTGAGTCCCGGGCCTATGCCCAAGACCAGGGGAAGAGGCCCAAGGGTCTGTATTGTGTCCTCTGCCCTTCCTAGGGCCCCAGCACCTCCAGCCAGCTTGCCCGCCCTTCACTCCAAGCAGGAATGAGAAACAAGCCAACCGGCTGAATGCGAATTCGGTGACCACGAGAGATCAACTCAGATGCAGAGCCCCCAAAGAGGGACTCCAGGGAGTCCTTTCTGCCACCCTCAACCCGAGAGGCTACCAAACTCGGAAAGCAGCTGGAGGGGTGACCGCAACATCTCGCTGTGGAGAAAAATGAGAGGAAACGCCATTAAGCCTACTTCCTCCAAAGAGCGCCACCCCCAGTTTCCTCTGAACTGCACCTAAAAAGTCAGGAGAGAGAACATTGGTTTGGTCAAACATGGCCAGCTTCTAGTCGACTGTAGCCCCCCCTCCCCGCGAAGGTTTTGCAAAGTATTTCACCTAGCTCAGATAATTTCCTGCAGCCCCCAACCGGACCACCCTACTTACTGAGCAGCTGCCAAAAAGCAGACTTGACTAAGGGCTGGCAACCAGAGGCCTTCTAGCCGCCTGGCTGGCCTGTACCCACCCCTCGGGCGTCTGGACAGGTCCCAGAATCCAGAGAGACCAAGACCTGGATAACCGGAAAAGTCCAAAAAACCGGAAGGAAGCAGCCCTGGAAAAAGTGTTAAAGACGCTCTTCTCACTTAGTTGGTGTATGTTGTGTGAATTTCTGCCCCTCCCCCCACCAAGTCTCTACAATGGGCATGCAGATGTCTCACGTTCCTGGGGTGCTACGCATTTTGAAGAGCGGCTCCGTGGGAGGGGTGAGCACCCTGTGTACCCCCCCGCCCCCCAGCGTTCTCCACTTCCACCCGTTCACCGTTTTCCTCCGCATCACCTCACTAGGGAACAGAGCAAGCAGGAGTGAGAACCTTCGACTGCGCTGAGCCACAGCCCCTTTCCAAACGTGAGGCTCACGGGGAGAACTCCTGCTCTGCCCAGTTTCCACTCCCGCCTCCAGAATAACGAGCCGAAAACATGTGTACTGTAAATAAAGCCTGTCTAAATAAAGCACTCGGGTGAAGGCTGCCGAGAAAACACTCGGCATCGCTCTGTGTTCGGAGCATGAGTCAGCTTCCCAGCTCCCAGGGAACAATGGGGACCTTGCCAAGGGTCCCCTTCTGTCGATCCCTAACGGCCCCCAGGCCCATTTAGGTGGGGAAGGCACCGGCCCCTTGGGACCTTCGGCCTCGAGGTTCGGGGGGAGGGACGCTCTCGCTGGCTGGAGGTTGGGGTCCAGCCCCAGGATTAGCGCGCCGGGAATCCCTCTACCCGCAGCTGCCGCGTAGGGGTTGAGGGTTAAACAAACAAGGAGCAGAGGAGCGAGCCTGGGGCGTCGTGGGGCTGCGGCCGGGAGACCGGAGGGTAGAGGATGCTGGGGCGATCGCTACCGAGTCTCCCGGGGAGAAGACGCCCCCATCCCCGCGTTCCCAAGCCCGCTCTCGCCCACTCCGCTAGCCGCCTCTCCTCCGCGGTCTCCCAAGTCTCAGCGGAAACGATCGTAGCAACTGCCAGAGTCACCCCACTCCTAGTTGAATCCCCATAGGCCTACACACGTACACCGCCCCCACCACACACACACACGTGTGCTGGGGACTCGAGGAGGTCCAGCCCCAGACTTTGCAGTGTGGGCGCCAAGGCCGAGTGAAAACAGCACCCCTTTGACGGAGGGCAGCGTTGGAATACGTGGTGGTCTATGCCCACGTCTTCTACCTCGTTCTCCGGGCTCCGTGGCGGACCTATGCACCCCCCAGGAGGGTTCCGACTGGAGCGCCGGTCTCAGCTCTGGCGTGGGCCGGTGGTTTCCCCGTGCCTCGTGACCTTGAGGGTCAGTGATCTACCCGGCAGGCCCGCGGTTTCCGGAGTGGCGCAGCCAAGCCCTTCCTCCCAGCCTCTCCGGCCAAGGCCGCCCCTAGCCTCCCAGGCTCGTCTAGCCCAGCCGCCGACTCCCGGCCGGAGCCGGGGCGCGGGGGCGAAAGGACCGAGAACCTCACCCCACGCCCTGCGGACACGCGCCCAGCAGGAGCCGGTGTTGGCGCTCTAAGCTGCCTGCAATTGCCAAATCGCCGCTGGGCAGGGTTGGGGGCGAGGCTTTGGGAATGGGGCTTGAACTGGAGAAGGCGAGGAAAACAAGTGAAACGGGAGGGGCGGGGTGGGGTGACGGCTCATAAATCACCCAGCCCCACCCTCGGGGCACACCGCAGAGGCGCCCCAGGCCCGCAGGGGATGGAGGGTCACTCGGCCACTTCTGGCCGACCTCTGCGCTCCCCTGGAGCCAACGCCCCACCCTGGGCTAGGACCAGCTCCAGGCCCGATCGTAAACCACCCGCCGGATTCGGCGGGAAGCCACCCTTGGACGCAGCGCGCATCCGCCCAAGGGGAAGTTTATTTATAGCTTGTAAACGTAAAGGAAACCAGACCGCGCTGGCTCGCCGCGCTCGGGCTCCTACGCTCCCCACCTGCCCAACAGGGAGGGCGCGGCGGGAGGCGAGTGGGGCGTCTCGGTTCTTTCCCTGCCCCTCCCAGCCCCACCCCCGCTCCGCTCCTAGGGAGAGGAAAGGGTACGGTCCTACGGGGTTGACAAGTCTTAAATTCCTCTCAGGGAGCCTATCCAGTGCGGAGAAGGCTGGAGGGGGTGGAGGACAGGGCCCAGGCACTGGCCTGGTGAGGATAGGGGAGGCCGAACTGTCCCACTTGGCACGCACTGGCGGACAGGCGCGTCTGTTTCGCGCAGGACTCCACAGCTCCCGCTCCGGGCCTGGGGAAGTCCTGGAGAGCCCGGGATGGGGGCGCTCCGGGAGCCGCTCGTAGGAAGGCGGGACGCTTCCTCGGTTCCTCCTGAGCACGTGTCCTCAGCAGAGCAGGCAAGCGCTGCGCGCCTGGGGCTGCGATCCGCGGGTGACAGCGGCTTAGAGAGCTCCCTTCCCAACCCCCATCCTCGCCGTCGCCGCCTCTCCCGGAGAGCTCCAGGCTCCGGGGTGCGCTCGGGGCGGAACCGGAGAAAAGGAAAAGTGCCGGAGAGGAGATTAGGGAGAGAAGACATTAAAAAGCTCAGCCCTGAATAGACAAGCAGCGGAGCTGAAAAAGACGCCTGCTAGCCCCTTCTCTCCCCAGCCCCCGAACCCCAGTCCCAGCCGCCTTTCCCAGTCCCGGCGGAGCACACCCACCCCCGGCCTAGGCCCAGGCGAATTCCTGTATGTGTATGTGCATGTGCGTGCCTGTGTGTGTCTGTGTGTGCGCGCGCGCCCGAGCGCGCGAGCGCCGGGCGGGCAGTTGCGAAACGGGCTCTTGGCTGCAGCGCGGCATAATGGAGGTGGCTGGAACAATGCGCGCTTTGTGCGCGCGGGGAGTTGTTTTCCACCCACCTCGCCCCCCTCGCTCTGGCCGTATGGCACTTTAATCCCCGCCACGGCTCGGCACAAATGCACTTGTGTCCTGCGGGTCACCGGGGGCCGTGCGGTTGGAGTCGACCCCCTCCATCCGCGCGGGCCCCACCGACCGCTGCTCCGTCTTTCTTCTTGGGCACCCCCAAAGCCACCATCACCTCGATTCCCGGCGTGGGCCACTGAGCCGGCTTGGAAGCTTCCGGGCCCGCGAGCCACTTTTTTTTTTTTTCCCGTGGAGACGGCGCATCCCACCCCCCTTTAGCGAGCTCACACAAACACACACCCCGGCCGACCGCAGGCCCCACACTCGCCGCCCTCCCTTCTCCCAGTCTCGGCCCGCCCGCCCCCGCCCCGTGCTCCGGACTCCTGCGAACAATAGTAAATGTCAACAGATTCCGCGCGGCGAGTGTCTGACTCGGCCGAGATAAGGGTGCACGGTTGGCCCCGCGCTCCAAGCCGCCGCGGGGGGAGCCCGCCCTGACCCCGGCAGGAAAGAACCGGCTGTGACGAAACCCTTGCCGGAGCGGGGGTGGATAGGAGGGGAGGCCACAGCCCCAGACCGGTGGGGGAGTCTCGCCAGGAGCCCAGGCCCTGCCCCGCCCCCACCCGGCTTAATCGGGTGCTAATACGGAGCGGGTGGGCACAGCGAAAGCTGCCGGGTCGACGTGGCGCTCCGGCCTGTTTTCAGATCTCACGATTCCTGTGCCCTGCAGATGTCGGGAAAAGGCTGGTCCAGGTCAGGACGCAGGCAGTTTTCGACTTACTGGGAGCCGGCACCTGAAAGACGCCAAGGATTCGAGTGCGGGTCTCCAGAAAGTCATTAAAATAATTTTTAAGCGCGCACACACACTCGCAGGTCCTCCTCCTCGATCGTCCTCAACCCACCACCCAACCGAGTTAAAATTCGTAAATTGATTCTCACGGGTTGGTATTAAATGGGTTGTTCCTCTTAAATTGTTGCCAACTTTGCTAATGGATTATTATTTAAATGATTTCTTTTTTATAAAGTACGTGTTGTTTTATAGATGCATATTTACTTAAAGAAATCAACTGCATCTATTAACATATTAAAGAGAGAATAAAGCATCGGGGCCGGTGTAATGTACTGTTCAGCCTTACTTTGGGTGCTCTCGAAGATAGGAAAATCTTATTTGTTTAATAATAAGTCACTCATGAATATGCAAATGAATCGGTGCAGTACCTCACTTCTGTCACTATTAATGAGTTGCAAATTAATGTGACAACAAAAGGAAAATCTATTTAGTGAAGGAACTCGGGTTCCTACCTGGGGAGATCACAAACAGGCTTGGAACCTGGGTCTCCAGGAAGGACCAGAGTAGGAACTGACACTTTCTCATCCAAGCTTTTCCTGCAGACCACTATTGTTGGTCTCAGGGACCTGCTTTGTCCAGAGCCCCTTAAAATTCCTGCTCCAGGCCTAAGGAAGAAAGGCTGTTCCAGGATAATTAGGGCCAAGTGTGATTAATGGAAATCAGCCCACAGTTTGAAGTAAAGTAGTTAGTGAAGCAGATTTGGGGGGAATCTCCTCCATCCAGCTTAAAGATTCCCCAAAGCCTTTTTGGTCTCTGTTGCTTTGAACAGAGTTTTGACTGTTAGTACCAAGTCAGGCCTCAGAGGCCTGACCACAGGCATTAAGACAGCACCCTGTGCGCTTGCATTTTACAAGGTGACTCTGTGGATGGGAAGTTTAAGAGTAGATCCACTTTAAAAAAAGAGAGAGAGAAGATCAACTGATTCTCCTGGAGGCCTACTTCCAGAGGTTACAGACAGAAAACCAGTTGCCTTCCATTCAAACCTCTGCTCATTTCTGGCCTACACATCAGAGCCTGTTTTTATTCCATGGATGGATGCTGAAGAGAATGTTTGTAATCCAGTTACGTTTGGAAATGTCGCTGAGAAAAAACAACTGCTGAGCTGTCCAGAACTGTGGGCAAATAGTTCAGTTGCCTGGGTAGTATTTCAAGAAGCTGTTCTAGGACTCACGGGTTGGTATTAAATGGGTTGTTCCTCTTAAATTGTTGCCAACTTTGCTAATGGATTATTATTTAAATGATTTCTTTTTTATAAAGTACGTGTTGTTTTATAGATGCATATTTACTTAAAGAAATCAACTGCATCTATTAACATATTAAAGAGAGAATAAAGCATCGGGGCCGGTGTAATGTACTGTTCAGCCTTACTTTGGGTGCTCTCGAAGATAGGAAAATCTTATTTGTTTAATAATAAGTCACTCATGAATATGCAAATGAATCGGTGCAGTACCTCACTTCTGTCACTATTAATGAGTTGCAAATTAATGTGACAACAAAAGGAAAATCTATTTAGTGAAGGAACTCGGGTTCCTACCTGGGGAGATCACAAACAGGCTTGGAACCTGGGTCTCCAGGAAGGACCAGAGTAGGAACTGACACTTTCTCATCCAAGCTTTTCCTGCAGACCACTATTGTTGGTCTCAGGGACCTGCTTTGTCCAGAGCCCCTTAAAATTCCTGCTCCAGGCCTAAGGAAGAAAGGCTGTTCCAGGATAATTAGGGCCAAGTGTGATTAATGGAAATCAGCCCACAGTTTGAAGTAAAGTAGTTAGTGAAGCAGATTTGGGGGGAATCTCCTCCATCCAGCTTAAAGATTCCCCAAAGCCTTTTTGGTCTCTGTTGCTTTGAACAGAGTTTTGACTGTTAGTACCAAGTCAGGCCTCAGAGGCCTGACCACAGGCATTAAGACAGCACCCTGTGCGCTTGCATTTTACAAGGTGACTCTGTGGATGGGAAGTTTAAGAGTAGATCCACTTTAAAAAAAGAGAGAGAGAAGATCAACTGATTCTCCTGGAGGCCTACTTCCAGAGGTTACAGACAGAAAACCAGTTGCCTTCCATTCAAACCTCTGCTCATTTCTGGCCTACACATCAGAGCCTGTTTTTATTCCATGGATGGATGCTGAAGAGAATGTTTGTAATCCAGTTACGTTTGGAAATGTCGCTGAGAAAAAACAACTGCTGAGCTGTCCAGAACTGTGGGCAAATAGTTCAGTTGCCTGGGTAGTATTTCAAGAAGCTGTTTGACTAGGAAACCTTCTGGGGGGATGCAAAATTCTGTATCTAACCTGATAGATGACTACTTGGTTATAAAAAGTCATTGGGCTGTACATTTAAGATTTATACATTTTACTATGTGTCTGTTATATCTTCTGTGTATCTATTACTGTGTAAAGCCACCTCGAAGCTTAGTGGTGTAAACGACAATGATCATCAATTTTGCTCAAGAATCTGCAAACTGGACAGGGCATGGCAGAGACCGCTCCCCTCTGCTCCACCCTGGGTCAACTGGGGCAGCTCAACTGGGACCCGATTTTCAAGATGCCTCACACACATGGTTGACAAGTTGGTGCCGCCTCTGGTTCTTCTCCATGTGGGCCTCTCCACAGGCTCGCTTGGGCTTCCTCACAGCGTGGTGGCTGGGTGTCAAGAGTGAGCACCCAAGAGATGAAGGAGATGGAAACTGCCAGTTACTTAAGGAAACTAAGCCTGGAAACTAGCCGTGTCACTTCTGCCATGTCTTGTTGGTCAAGCAGTTACAGAGCCCAGATTCAAGGCGAGAGAAGACATCAGTCCCAGCCTTTTACCTCTCAGTGGATCAAAGTGTGTCGAAGAATCTTGGGGCTCTGCTTTAAACCTGCCAAAATTTCTAGTGGTTAAGACTTGTGCTTTTACTAGTATGCCCTGGGTTCAATCCCTGGTCGGGGAACTAAGATCCCTCAAACATCACTGCACGGCTTAACAACAACAAAAAAAGACGTCGAACCCTGCCGCCTATTTTATTTTAAGAGAAAATATAACACACAACTTCATTTTTTGCCTCATGTTCTACCCCTCTTTTTTTTTTTTTTTTTTGGCCACGTCGGTCTAACCTGTGTCCCCTGCATTGGGAGCCTGGAGTCTTAACCACAGGCCTATCAGGGAAGTCCCTTCTACCCCTCATTTGCCTTCTTCCACGTCTGTTTTTTCCAAATCAACAGTGGGAATTTGATAGTCCAGTAAACTTATGTGGATGTGTATAGAAAAAAAAAAATTCGATTCAGGATGTTAAGTTCCTACTGATATTTAAGTTCCAGATTTTTTATATATAATTTTATTTATTTTTGGCTGTGCTGGGTCTTGGTTGCTGTGCAGGCTTTTCTCTAGTCGTGCTGCTCGGGCTTCTCACTGAGGTAGCTACTCTCGCTGTGGAGCACAGGCTCTAGGCGCAAGGAGTTCAGTAGTTGGGGCTCCAGAGCTCTAGACACATGGGATCAGTAGTTGTGGCACATGAACTTAGTTGCTCCGTGGTATGTACAGTCTTCCCGGGCCGGGGATTGAACCCATGCCTCCTGCATTGGTAGGCAGATTCTTCACCACTGAACCACTAGGGAAGCCCCTAAGTTCCAGGTTTTTAAATCTAGAATTTCACGAATCTTTAACTCCCATTTATTAACCTTGTTATTTTCATATAAAATTAGAGCAATCATTTTCAGAGAGGGCTTTGATTAAGGCTCAATCAAGACAAGTCGAACAGACTAAATGCTCTTAATCGGTTCCATCCCTTTATAAATTTAGCTAAATTTCCCTAAACATTTTCTATATATTACACACACACACACACACACACACACACACAGTTTGCTTTGTTTTCTTTTAAAGCATTTGAATGCCTGAATGGGCAAATTTATAACCCTAATACAGTAACCACAGGGGGCTGACTCCAGGACCAACCCTCAGTTACCAAATGGAAGGATGCTGAAGTCCCTTATATAAAATGGTGTTTGTAAACAATAATAATAATAATAAATAAAATGGTGAGCCTGTGTGGGTGTTCATTGACTTAATCGTGTCTGACTCTTTGACCCCATGGACTGCAGCCAGGCCCCCTGGTAATGGAATTCTCCAGGCAAGAATACCAGAGTGGGTGGCCATGCCTTCCTCCAGGGGATCTTCCTGATCCAGGGATTGAACCGACCTCTCGGGCATTGCAGGCAGATTCTTTACCCACTAAGCCACCAGGGAAGCCCCACAAAGTGGTATGCTATTTGCATATCACTATACATCCTTCCGTATACTTTGACTCATCTCTAAATTACTTACGGTTCCTAATACAATGTAAATACTATGTAAATAGCTGTAAATACAATGTAAATGCTATGTAAATAGTTACCATCTTGCAGCAAATTCAAGTTTTGCTTTTTTGGAACTTTCTAGAAATTTTTTCTTCCCAAATATTCCCCATTCGCAATTGGTTGAATTGGATGCAGAGCCCACAGATACAGAGGGCAGACCTAAAGCAAAATCAAATTGGTTAAATGTGTAAATCTAGTGAATACCCAGTTGGCTTAAACATTGCAGCTCTTGTCTTCCAAGTCAAATTTTAATTCCTTTTACCTTACAATTTCAAGTCTAGTCTTCAAGATAATTTTAAGTTGGAATCATAAGGCCAATCTATGAGCTTCTTTACTATCCAACTTGTCATAAACACTACAGATTAGGTCACTTAACACCAAAATATCACCCTAGTATATTCGATTAGTTTCATCTTTTCCATGTTCAATTCTCAACCTTCCTAAGGTTAAAAGGACACCCTCTGAGGAGTGTGTTTTGCCAACTCAAGAGAGTTGAGGTTATTTGATACAAGGAAAAATGTAAGGCTTTGAAATAAGCAAAAGAGATTACAGGCTAGTCTTTCAATGGAATGCTGGAGCCTGAGGGTGGGGGTCTTTTCTGAGCCTACTTTGTCTCGGTCAGGCTGTTTTACAACTCTATAAGATGCCGAGAACTAATAGCATTGTGAATGCTTCTTGCCTTTAGATAAGCAAATAACTTCTCTACTCCCACTCCAAAAGCCAATTTTGCATCTATTTGCAAATTTATTTCAATATTTCTAGCCTTCAAATGTTTTCTGTTCTTGGAACAGTCCTTTGAACCAGTTCTACCTCACCCATTCCCTCATGTAATTAATGAGTTAGATAAAACCCATGATGTGTTCACGTTATATTTGTATGAGAGTCATGATTTTGCCTTCTTTTGAGACATTCTTTAACGCTGGTCAAGAGTTCATCACACTAGATAGGTAACATTTGTGCCTGGCAAGAAATTGGAAGCCAAGATGCAGGACACGGCCCCTGCAGATCCCCAGAGGGAGAATTTGCTAATCCCCCTCCCCAAACCACCTGGGCCCTTCTTAATCTTGTTTATAGTTGCTATGACAACTGCAGACCCAAGACCATACCCTTCAGGTAGAATCTTTTTTTCCTCTATCTCAGGTTCCCAGTTCAAGGTAAATCCTACCAGCTTCTTTGCTAACCTACTGATCTCTCTCTGTCCTGTCATGTGATTGGAGGAGAGAGAAGTATGTAGCTGCCGCCCAAGTTGCCTCAACACTTGATTGGATTCAATTAACCTATTTACCACCTGTGGTGGTGTTTAAATATGTCCATAAATTCTTTGATTCTCCTCCCTTCAAAAGGTGGAGACTGATTTTCCTTCCCTTGGTTGTGGGCGGTGCTTACTGACTCCTAATAAATGGAATGTGACCCAAGTGACTGCCTATGACATCATTATTAGGATGGAAAAGGCATGGTGGCTTCCTCATTGCTATCTGGGGAAGCCAGCTGCCATGATATGGGCACATTCAGCTTCCTGAATGATGGGCACAGAGCAACCCTGTTGAGTGAGCCAAGTGTCAAAGAACTGAGGCCTCTGCCAACAGCCACGTGCATGAGCCATCATAGCAACAGATCTGGTAGGCCCAGTGCAGTCTTCAGAGAGACTACAGCCTCATGAAGACCCCTAACTCCTGTGTTCCTGACACACAGAAACTGCGAGATAGTAAATGTTTTGTTGCTTAAGTCACTGAATTGTGGGGTAATTTGTAATGCATCAATAGATACCTAATACATGAGTCAACCTTGCATTTGGCCATAGTGCTAAACCATTCTAATAACACTGAATAAACACATTTCTATTTTGCCCTGGAAGATGGCTACATCTTTGCCAACCTCCAAAGCCAGTCACTCACCCAACTCTCAACCTGGAGAGCCGTGTTCTGAAAGCCACGAAAAATAACCTACTCACATTGCGGAGAGTGAGAGAAAAGAGTGAACTAAATATGTGGCCAATTAATGTTTCCAGCAATAACAGGAATGATAAACTAGCAGAAGCAGTGAAACAGTTTTAAATAGTTCTTTTGATCACTTTGCAGTTGAAAGTCAGATCATTTTAACTTACAGAGAGGAACCATTCTGGGAGACAGAGTCAAAATGAAACAAAACACACACTCATACCCTGCGAGAAGTCACCAAAATTTGAACAGCTACGCTGGGTTGATTAAGTTCTGGAGGAGCGAATCTCCTAAGGCATACCCCAAAGTGCTGCTTAAAGATAAAATAACATCCTTTCTGTGCACATGGTATTTTTCAACAACTGAAATGATAAAACATTTGGAGTGTGACCTAAATGACTCAAGATGCTTCCTGTTCCAGGAGCAGGAACTTCTCAGGTAGCTAAGACTCTCCTCCTAGAAAAGAGGAGCTAGACCATCACATAGTCAAATTACTCAGTCCCACTGCTTTCTGAGTTTAGATGAGAAAAAGAAAGCAGTGTGGGGCTTCCCCTGGTGGTCCAGTGGGTAAGGACACCGCCTTGCAGTGCAAGGGGCGCCGGTTCGAGCCCTGGCCTGGGAAGATCCCACGTGCCGCGGAGCGGCTGGACTGATGTGTCCAATCAGCGAGCCGGAGCTCTGGAGCGCATGCGCCCAGAGCCGGCGCTCTGCGACAACAGACGCCACCGCGATGGGAGGCCGGCAGGAGCCAAAGGACAAAGACAGATGAAAACAGAGAAATGAAAGACCAATAGAAGTGGCTCGCCCGCTCCCCTCCCTTCCCAACCTGACCCCCGCCCAAAATAAATAAATAAATAAATAAATCTTTAAAAAAAAAAAAAAGAAAGAAAGCAGTGTGTGTGTGTGTCGCATTCTTCCATAAAGGATTTTGAATAATTTTTTAAAAATTTATTTATTTGACTGCACTGGGTTTTAGTTGCGGCATGTGGGATCTAGTTCCCTGATCAGGAATTGAACCTGGGCCCCACTGCATTGGCAGCACAGAGTCTTAACCACTGGACCACCAGGGAAGTCCCTTGAATAAATTTTTAATAAAAGTGTAATAAATTGATAGGAAAATATGGATAGTAAATAACAGAATCTGGGAGAATTTAAGAATAGAAGGACGAGACAATACAAAGGCCATAGGAGAAATGGTTTTCTCTTAGCAATTTGTCAGCATTCAATTTTTTTTTTAGTCGCTCAGGCATGTCCAACTCTTAGCGATTCATGGACTGAAGCCCACCAGGCTCCTCTGTCCATGGGTTTCTCCAGGCAAGAATACTGGAGTGAGTTGCCATGCCCTCCTCCAGAGGATCTTCCCAACCCAGGGATCGAAGCAGGATCTCCTGCATTGCAGGTGGATTCTTTACCAGCTGAGCCACCAGGGAAGCCCAGTTTGTCAGCATTCAGTATTCATTCATTCATTTGAATAATATTTATTGAATGACTCTTATAAACTAGATGATGGTGAGACAAAAAATATGTAAGACAACCTATTGTTAAAGATGTGCACAATCTAATAGAGGTCAACAGAGGTACAAATTACAGTGATGTACAATAAAACGTCACAGTGTTTTTAACTTCTCATTGGAGGTTACTAGGAATATATTCAAACAGAATTTTGTTCTTCCAAAGTGTTCCTCCAAAGACAGGGCTAATTGCACTGTCGTTGGTAATGACCCCAAACTGGAAACTATGCCTATGCCCTTCAACAACAGAATGGGGAATGAAACTAAAGTGTCTTCACAGGATGGAATACTATACAGCAGTGAAAACAAACAACCCACAATTGCACATAACCAGAGGAGGGATCTCATAAACATTACATGGAGTGAGAGGAGTCAGATGTCAACGAGCACCAAGACAGCATTGTAAAGAATCATACCTCAATTAAAATAACACCAACTGTGTGATTTCACAGATCTGAGGTTTAAAAGCAGGCCAAACTTGTCTGTACACTTAGAAGTCTAGACAGCAGCTACCCTGGTTAGGGGTGGGTGGCATAGTGACTGGGAGGAGGCATGGGGAACCACTGGGGGACTGGGAAGGTGCTATTTCTGATTCTGGGGCTGTTTACACACAAGTCTCTCCAGTCCACAAAAATCTATTGAGCCATACATTTATGGCACATGTTATTTTCTGTATGTGTGCTGTCCTTCAATAAAATGTGTCAGAAAAAATATCCACCCTTTGAGAGAGTGGGTGGCACAATGAGGAAGGCATCGTTTGTTACTCTTAGGGTGGGGAGCCTAGGAAAACTTCCCGGAGGAGGTGATGCTGGCCTGGTTTTCCCAGATATGTCCACCTTAGCCTTGGGCATGGATTCAGAGAAGGCACTGGTTGAGGGCAGAAATCCAGAAGCAAACCCGGGGAGCTAGAAGTAGCCTGCCTGTGTGCTGGGGAACCATAATGGAAGAGTCAGAGAAGAACAGTAGCCAGGAGAAAGGGACTGTTGTTTCTGGCTTGTCTTTGTCAGAAGAGCTCTTCTCCCCACTGCTGCTCACCAGTATGGACTTGGGTGCCAGAGCTGGGGAGGACAGTGTTACATTTGTGTTCTAGAAAGTTTTCTCAGGCAGGAGGGCAGTGGGTGGGTGATACTGGGCAGGACTGAGAGAACCTTCTGCGTGGTCCAGGCCAGGAGCCTGAGCAGCTGGGTTCTGGGGATAGAGAGGAGCAGAGAACACTAAGGAGACAGTGAGAGCGGCTGTAGGAGCAAAATGAGAGAGAACATCAGAGAGCGCAGAGAAGAATGAAAGGAGGGGTATTTTTAAAGCTTCCGGTAAAACACATTTAAAAATACAGTCTGTTCAGCTGTCTATAAAAGCTGCTTCACTGAATTCTTAAGAAGGACAGAATCAGTCATCAAAGGGATGCCCCGATTTCTCTCTAAAATAGGGCTTCTTAACTTGGGATCCATAGATAGAATTCAGGAGACTTGTGGACTTGAATGGGAAATCTTTTTCTTTTTCTTTTCATTAACCTTTTTTTTTTTTTTTAAAGATTTATTTATTTATTCATTTGGGGCGGGGGTCGGGTTGGGAAGGATTGTCTGTACACTTAGAAGTCTAGACAGCAGCTACCCTGGTTAGGGGTGGGTGGCATAGTGACTGGGAGGAGGCATGGGGAACCACTGGGGGACTGGGAAGGTGCTATTTCTGATTCTGGGGCTGTTTACACACAAGTCTCTCCAGTCCACAAAAATCTATTGAGCCATACATTTATGGCACATGTTATTTTCTGTATGTGTGCTGTCCTTCAATAAAATGTGTCAGAAAAAATATCCACCCTTTGAGAGAGTGGGTGGCACAATGAGGAAGGCATCGTTTGTTACTCTTAGGGTGGGGAGCCTAGGAAAACTTCCCGGAGGAGGTGATGCTGGCCTGGTTTTCCCAGATATGTCCACCTTAGCCTTGGGCATGGATTCAGAGAAGGCACTGGTTGAGGGCAGAAATCCAGAAGCAAACCCGGGGAGCTAGAAGTAGCCTGCCTGTGTGCTGGGGAACCATAATGGAAGAGTCAGAGAAGAACAGTAGCCAGGAGAAAGGGACTGTTGTTTCTGGCTTGTCTTTGTCAGAAGAGCTCTTCTCCCCACTGCTGCTCACCAGTATGGACTTGGGTGCCAGAGCTGGGGAGGACAGTGTTACATTTGTGTTCTAGAAAGTTTTCTCAGGCAGGAGGGCAGTGGGTGGGTGATACTGGGCAGGACTGAGAGAACCTTCTGCGTGGTCCAGGCCAGGAGCCTGAGCAGCTGGGTTCTGGGGATAGAGAGGAGCAGAGAACACTAAGGAGACAGTGAGAGCGGCTGTAGGAGCAAAATGAGAGAGAACATCAGAGAGCGCAGAGAAGAATGAAAGGAGGGGTATTTTTAAAGCTTCCGGTAAAACACATTTAAAAATACAGTCTGTTCAGCTGTCTATAAAAGCTGCTTCACTGAATTCTTAAGAAGGACAGAATCAGTCATCAAAGGGATGCCCCGATTTCTCTCTAAAATAGGGCTTCTTAACTTGGGATCCATAGATAGAATTCAGGAGACTTGTGGACTTGAATGGGAAATCTTTTTCTTTTTCTTTTCATTAACCTTTTTTTTTTTTTTTAAAGATTTATTTATTTATTCATTTGGGGCGGGGGTCGGGTTGGGAAGGAAGGGGAGCAGGCGGGCCACCTCCACTGGTCTTTTGTTTCTCTATGTTCATCCGTCTTTGTTCCTTGGCTCCTGTGGGCCTCCCATCGCGGTGGCTTCTATCGTTGCAGAGCGCCGGCTCTGGGCGCATGCGCTCCAGAGCTCCGGCTCGGTAGTTGGACACATCAGTCCAGTCGCTCCGCGGCACGTGGGATCTTCCCAGGCCAGGGCTCGAACCGGCGCCCCTTGCACTGCAAGGCGGTGTCCTTACCCACTGGACCACCAGGAGAAGCCCTCTTTCCATTAACCTTTAATTGAAATTGAGCATTTCCTTCAGCCCTGCCGGTAGGCAACCATTATCATTGTATTCACAGCACCTGTGACTTGGTCCCCAATCAAAATGAGAGTTTCATATCATAGTACAATTGGCACCGATATTTCAATATATTGGTTACATTCATTACTAATTCAAAATTCTGGTATTTGTTAGGCCTGCTGCTAGATCTTGTTTAATTCACAGTTAAAGAGGCCCATCCATCAGTGATCTGCTATTTATGCTGTGGAACAAATCGCCTCAAAAGGTAATGGCTGAGGGACTTCCCTGGTGATCCAGGGGCTAAGACTTCACGCTCCGCAAACAGGGGGCCCGGGTTTGATCCCTGGTCGGGGAACTAGATCCCACATGCTGCAACTAAAACTTCTCATGATGCAACTAAAGACCCCACATGCCTCAACGAAGGTCACAGATCCTGTGGGCTGCAACTAAGACCTGGCACAGACAAATAAATAAAGATACCGGCTGAAAACAGCAACAATCACTTCTTCTGCTCTTGAACCTGCCATTCGCGCAGGGCTGCGTGGGCCGTCTGCTCCAGGAAGGGTGGGAGGCCTAAGGTTGGCTGATGTCAATGACTGGGGCTGACTCTGTGCATCTCTGTGTCTCTGTCCCCATAGGCAGTCTCTGAGCCTCCCCATGTCCTCTGCCCAACTGGGCTGTCTATCACGGCAGCCTCTGGGCAGTGAGACTTCTGACCCGGTGACTTGTAGCCCCCCAAAAAGTGTTCCAGAGAAAAAGAAGGAAGTTGCCAGGCATCTTTTCTGATCTAGCCTTAGAAATTCCAGGCTGTCAAGTAGGCGAAATGGATGAACCAGGGGTCAAAAGGTACAGAGTTCCAGTTATAAAATAACTAAGCCCTGGGGATCTAATATACGGCATGGTGACTATAGTTAATACCACTGTTGCATATTTGAAAAATGCATACAGAGTGAATCTTAAAAGGTCTCATCACAAGAAAACAGATGTCGTAACTACGTATGGTGACAGATGGTAACTAGACTTATTGTGGTCATCATTGGGTGATACATACCAATATTGAATCATTATGTTGTACGCCTGAAACTAATAGAATGTTACTTGTCGATTGTACCTCAGTTTTTAAAAGGAAGTTTTAAAATGTGGCTTCTGCCACATTTTATTGGTTGAACAAATTTCTTACTAAGGTCAGTGTAGATACAAGGGGAGAAGATATAGACCCCTCCACCTCTTAATGGGGGAAGTGTCAAAAGATTTGCTGCCGCAGTGATTATATCACAAATTTGGGGAGTTTTAGCATTTTGATAGCATATTTCAATATAATTGATTTCCTTTGTAATCCTGTTGTTTTATTATATGCATTGTAAAGCAGGATTCTGAGAAGGGGGTCATAAGCTTTATCAGACCAGCACAGGGTCCATGATGCAGAACCTTGCTCCAAAATGTCCATCTGATTATAAGCATCCTCCTTCAGTCCACTCCCCGCAGCCTCCACCTTGGCCCAGGCTCGAGTCCTCTCTTCCTGAGCCACAGCAATAGCATCCTGATTGGCTTCTGCCTTTGGGCTCCTCATGCCAAATCCTTCTTCCAAAGTCTGCCCTTTCTTAAGCTCAGATTCATTCCTTCATCCCTTCATCCATCCATCCATTCCGTGAATGGAATGTCCTTGATGGCCAAATATAAAATCATACCATGCTACCCTAGAGAGAAGATCTCTGAACATCTTTTGTGACTACCTTAAACTTTTAGACCTAGAATATTCAACGTGGTCCAGGGCTGCAGGGGCTGGAAGTAGCATAGCTGTTGGCAGGCCTCAGTGAGACTTCTGACCCGGTGACTTGTAGCCCCCAAAAGTGTTCCAGAGAAAAAGAAGGAAGTTGCCAGGCATCTTTTCTGATCTAGCCTTAGAAATTCCAGGCTGTCAAGTAGGCGAAATGGATGAACCAGGGGTCAAAAGGTACAGAGTTCCAGTTATAAAATAACTAAGCCCTGGGGATCTAATATACGGCATGGTGACTATAGTTAATACCACTGTTGCATATTTGAAAAATGCATACAGAGTGAATCTTAAAAGGTCTCATCACAAGAAAACAGATGTCGTAATTCACTTTATGGTGACAGATGGTAACTAGACTTATTGTGGTCATCATTGGGTGATACATACCAATGTTGACTCATTATGTTGTACGCCCGAAACTAATAGAATGTTACTTGTCGATTGTACCTCAGTTTTTAAAAGGAAGTTTTAAAATGTGGCTTCTGCCACATTTTATTGGTTGAACAAATTTCTTACTAAGGTCAGTGTAGATACAAGGGGAGAAGATATAGACCCCTCCACCTCTTAATGGGGGAAGTGTCAAAAGATTTGCTGCCGCAGTGATTATATCACAAATTTGGGGAGTTTTAGCATTTTGATAGCATATTTCAATATAATTGATTTCCTTTGTAATCCTGTTGTTTTATTATATGCATTGTAAAGCAGGATTCTGAAAAGGGGGGTCATAAGCTTTATCAGACCAGCACAGGGTCCATGATGCAGAACCTTGCTCCAAAATGTCCATCTGATTATAAGCATCCTCCTTCAGTCCACTCCCCGCAGCCTCCACCTTGGCCCAGGCTCGAGTCCTCTCTTCCTGAGCCACAGCAATAGCATCCTGATTGGCTTCTGCCTTTGGGCTCCTCATGCCAAATCCTTCTTCCAAAGTCTGCCCTTTCTTAAGCTCAGATTCATTCCTTCATCCCTTCATCCATCCATCCATTCCGTGAATGGAATGTCCTTGATGGCCAAATATAAAATCATACCATGCTACCCTAGAGAGAAGATCTCTGAACATCTTTTGTGACTACCTTAAACTTTTAGACCTAGAATATTCAACGTGGTCCAGGGCTGCAGGGGCTGGAAGTAGCATAGCTGTTGGCAGGCCTCAGTGCGTCACTGACAATAGCCAGAACAAGGCCTCCCTCACTCAGTTACCACATACGCCTCTCCAACAGGCCCCTCCTAACACAGCAGGTGGCTTGCTGCAACAAAGACCTGACACAGATGACTAAATAAATATATTTTTTAAATCCTTAAAAAATATATATATATGTACACATGCACATGCACATACACACACACAAATTGCTTTGTTTATTTCTTTGGTTGTGTCTAGTTTTAGTTGTGGCACAGGGTATCTAGTTCCCTGACCAGGGATAGAACCCAGAAACTCCCTGCTTTGGGAGCTTGGAGTCTTAGCCCTGGATCAGCAAGGAAGTCCCTTTGGAGATATATATATATATATATATTTAAGATTTATTTATTTATTTATTTTGGGGGGGGTGGGGGGGGGGGGGAGGGGAGCAGGCGGGTCACTTCTATTGGTCTTTCATTTGTCTATTCTCATCCATCTCCGATCCTTGGCTCGTGTGGGCCTCCCATCACGGTGGCCTCTGTTATTGCAGAGCACCGGCTCTGGGCACATGCGCTCCAGAGCTCTGGCTCGGTAGTTGGACACATCGGTCCAGCCGCTCCACGGCACGTGAGATCTTCCCAGGCCAGGGCTCGAACTGGTGCCCCTTGCACTGCAAGGTGGTGTCCCCACCCACTGGACCACCAGGGAAGCCCTGGATATATTTTTTAAACTACTAGTCACCTTTGTTACTTAGAAGAACTTATTATCAAATAACACCCGAGTTGAGGCTGTATTGCCATTTCCACTGTCATAGACGAAAGCCACTTTATGAGCCTTTCCACGGATCTTTGACATCAGTGATTTCATCGGCACTCTGCATGAGTAGTTTGAGACCTCACACTTTCTGTGTAGAAATTCTGTCCATAGCTACAAGCACTCATTGTCCAACCATTAGGCTCTCACTTGCATGCCTTCTTTCGTGTGAATGACTGATGGCCAAATATAAAATCATACCATGCTACCCTAGAGAGAAGATCTCTGAACATCTTTTGTGACTACCTTAAACTTTTAGACCTAGAATATTCAACGTGGTCCAGGGCTGCAGGGGCTGGAAGTAGCATAGCTGTTGGCAGGCCTCAGTGCGTCACTGACAATAGCCAGAACAAGGCCTCCCTCACTCAGTTACCACATACGCCTCTCCAACAGGCCCCTCCTAACACAGCAGGTGGCTTGCTGCAACAAAGACCTGACACAGATGACTAAATAAATATATTTTTTAAATCCTTAAAAAATATATATATATGTACACATGCACATGCACATACACACACACAAATTGCTTTGTTTATTTCTTTGGTTGTGTCTAGTTTTAGTTGTGGCACAGGGTATCTAGTTCCCTGACCAGGGATAGAACCCAGAAACTCCCTGCTTTGGGAGCTTGGAGTCTTAGCCCTGGATCAGCAAGGAAGTCCCTTTGGAGATATATATATATATATATATTTAAGATTTATTTATTTATTTATTTTGGTGGGGGTAGGGTGGGGAGGGAGGGGAGCAGGCGGGTCACTTCTATTGGTCTTTCATTTGTCTATTCTCATCCATCTCCGATCCTTGGCTCGTGTGGGCCTCCCATCACGGTGGCCTCTGTTATTGCAGAGCACCGGCTCTGGGCACATGCGCTCCAGAGCTCTGGCTCGGTAGTTGGACACATCGGTCCAGCCGCTCCACGGCACGTGAGATCTTCCCAGGCCAGGGCTCGAACTGGTGCCCCTTGCACTGCAAGGTGGTGTCCCCACCCACTGGACCACCAGGGAAGCCCTGGATATATTTTTTAAACTACTAGTCACCTTTGTTACTTAGAAGAACTTATTATCAAATAACACCCGAGTTGAGGCTGTATTGCCATTTCCACTGTCATAGACGAAAGCCACTTTATGAGCCTTTCCACGGATCTTTGACATCAGTGATTTCATCGGCACTCTGCATGAGTAGTTTGAGACCTCACACTTTCTGTGTAGAAATTCTGTCCATAGCTACAAGCACTCATTGTCCAACCATTAGGCTCTCTCTTGCATGCCTTCTTTCGTGTGTATTTGTGGCCTCCACAACTGAACCACTGTGTTGGTTTTGAAAGCAGGCATTCAAGAGCTTGTCCACAACAGCATCCAATATTTGTGCTGTATCCAGGAATAAAGACTAAGTCTTGCTTAACTTTCTTTCCTCTGCAGAAGGACTAAATGTTTGTGTCTCTCTCAAATTCATGTGTTGAGACCAAACCCCCAAAGGGACAGCATCAAGAGACAAGAACGTTGGGAGGTGACTAGGACGTGAAGGTGGTACCCTCATGAATGGATCTAGTGCCCCCTACAAAAGGGAACCCCAGAGAGCTTCCTGGTCCCTTCCACCATGTGAGGGCACAGCCAGAAGACAGCAGTCTGTGAACCACTAAGTCGGTTCTCACCAGACACCAAATCTGCAGGCACCTTGATCTTGGACTTAGCCTCCAGAACTTTGAGAAAGAAATGTCTGTTGTTCTAAGCCACCTAGCCAGTGATATTCTATTAATAGCATCCTGAAGAGCCCCTCCTTTTCTTTCTTCTAGCTTCCTTCTCTTTTTATTTTTAAATAAACCAATTCTGTTAGGTGACCTCTCTAAGCTTTACAAACCAGCATTGATCGAGGCCATTTGGGTTAATGGGTCTTCCCTAAACACCACTTCGTTGCTGCGAATAGTCAATGAGAGTACCTCCAAATTGAGAGAGTTTTCTGGGACTTAAATACAAGTCAACTGTCACCAGTCAAATGGATCAATGCCTTATGATGGAGCCATGCATTGTGGACAGCTCACAGAATGGGACACCACACAGCAATGAGGATGAACGAACTACAACCACGCATAGCCACATGAGTGAATCTCACAAATGACATGCCAAACAAGAGAAGTCAAACACAAAAGAATAGGCACAATAAGTTTCTGTTTATATAAATATAAAAATGGCCAAATTCATTTATTTATTTTTAATTCTTCTCTCTCTTTCTCTATTTTTTTTTTTTTTTTTTTGACTGTGCTGTGTCTTTGTTGCTGCCTGGGACTTTTCTCTAGTGGTAGTGAGAGGGGGCTACTCTTTACGTGTAGTGCCTGGGCTTGCCATTGGTCTAGTAGCTAAGACTCCAGGCTCCCAACACAGGGGCTCTAATCCCACATGCCACAGCGAAGATCCAAGATCCTGCATGCCATAACTAAGACCCAACACAGTCCAATAAATAATTTTTTTAATATTTTCTTATTTATTTTTGGCTATTTTGGGTTTTCACTGCTGCCACAGGCTCTCCTCTAGTTGCAGAGAGTAGGGGCTACTCTCTAGTTGAGGTGAGCGGGCTCCTGTGGCGGTGACTTCTCTTGTTGTGGAACTAGGGCTCTAGGGCACACGGGCTTCAGTAGTTGCAGCACATGAGCTCTATAGTTGTGACTCCGAGGCTCTAGAGCACAGGCTCCATAGTTGTGGCTCACGGGCTTCTTTGCTCCGCAGTATGTGGCATCTTCCCGGGTCAGGGATTGAACCCGTGTCTCCTGCATTGGCAGGCGAGCTCTTCACCATTGAGCTACCAGGGAAGCCCGTAGATAAATTTTTAAAAATGAACTATATTTTTAAAAGCAATTACATCCAAGAAAACTTCAGAGGGAGGTTGTTTGATTGTCTGTTTATTTTATTTTTTATTCTTTATTTTAAAGGTTTTACAGAGTTTTGTTGTTCACAGACATGTATGTTCCCAGATCAGTCATGTGCATATCCCTGGTCCCCACCCCCCCAGGTCCCCCCCTCCCACCCCTCCGGACCATCGCCCCATGCCATTGTGAGCACTCCTATTCCCTTAGCACAATGACACTAGCTATCTTTTCCACACATGACAGTATAGGTTTCCATATTACTCCCTCCATGCCTCCCCCTCCCTATTTCTTCGCCACAATGTCCCTATGTCTATGCTCTGTCTGTTTTTCCATGAGTTCCCTGCGTGTGTTATCAAGACCGTCCTACTAGATTCCATATATGTGTGTTAGTATACTGTATTTGTCTTTCTCTTTTTGACTTACTTCACTTTTTATGATAGGTTCTAGAGCCAGTCACCTCATTAGGACTGAGTCTTCTGCATTTCTTTTAGCAGCTGAGTAGTATTCCATTGTGTATATGTACCAGAGCTTCTGTATCCATTCATTCGTCAATGGACATCTATGTTCTGGCTATTGTATAGACAGCTGCAATGAACATTGGGGTACAGGTGGCTCCCAACACAGGGGCTCTAATCCCACATGCCACAGCGAAGATCCAAGATCCTGCATGCCATAACTAAGACCCAACACAGTCCAATAAATAATTTTTTTAATATTTTCTTATTTATTTTTGGCTATTTTGGGTTTTCACTGCTGCCACAGGCTCTCCTCTAGTTGCAGAGAGTAGGGGCTACTCTCTAGTTGAGGTGAGCGGGCTCCTGTGGCGGTGACTTCTCTTGTTGTGGAACTAGGGCTCTAGGGCACACGGGCTTCAGTAGTTGCAGCACATGAGCTCTATAGTTGTGACTCCGAGGCTCTAGAGCACAGGCTCCATAGTTGTGGCTCACGGGCTTCTTTGCTCCGCAGTATGTGGCATCTTCCCGGGTCAGGGATTGAACCCGTGTCTCCTGCATTGGCAGGCGAGCTCTTCACCATTGAGCTACCAGGGAAGCCCGTAGATAAATTTTTAAAAATGAACTATATTTTTAAAAGCAATTACATCCAAGAAAACTTCAGAGGGAGGTTGTTTGATTGTCTGTTTATTTTATTTTTTATTCTTTATTTTAAAGGTTTTACAGAGTTTTGTTGTTCACAGACATGTATGTTCCCAGATCAGTCATGTGCATATCCCTGGTCCCCGCCTCCTTCAGTGCGCCCCATCCCACCCCTCCGGACCATCGCCCCATGCCATTGTGAGCACTCCTATTCCCTTAGCACAATGACACTAGCTATCTTTTCCACACATGACAGTATAGGTTTCCATATTACTCCCTCCATGCCTCCCCCTCCCTATTTCTTCGCCACAATGTCCCTATGTCTATGCTCTGTCTGTTTTTCCATGAGTTCCCTGCGTGTGTTATCAAGACCGTCCTACTAGATTCCATATATGTGTGTTAGTATACTGTATTTGTCTTTCTCTTTTTGACTTACTTCACTTTTTATGATAGGTTCTAGAGCCAGTCACCTCATTAGGACTGAGTCTTCTGCATTTCTTTTAGCAGCTGAGTAGTATTCCATTGTGTATATGTACCAGAGCTTCTGTATCCATTCATTCGTCAATGGACATCTATGTTCTGGCTATTGTATAGACAGCTGCAATGAACATTGGGGTACAGGTGCTTCTTTCAGTTTTGATTTCATCCGGATATAAGCCTAGTAGTGGGATTGCTGGGTCATAGGGTGCTTCTATTTTTAGTTTTTTAAGGAATCTCCATACTATCTTCCATAGAGGCTGTATCAATTGACATTCCCACCAGCAATGCAAGAGGGTTCCCTTTTCTCCGCACCCTCTCCAGCATTTATTGTCTGCAGATTTTTTGAAGATGGCCATTCTGACAGGTGTGAGGTGATATCTCATTGTAGTTTTAATTTGCATTTCTCTAATAATAAGCGAGGTTGAGCATTGTTTCATGTGCTTTTGGGCCATCTGTATGTCCTCTTTGGAGAGGTATCTCTTTAGATCTTTTTCCCATTTTTTGATCGGGTTGCTCGTTTTTCCTGTGCTGAGTTGTCTGAGTTGCTTGTGGATTTTGGAGATTAATTCTTTGTCTTGTCTGTTTATTTTAGCAGTACGGCCTCTTTCAAGAAAAGACTTGCGTATGTATAGCAGCGTCCCTTGACTGTTCACCTGAAACTATCACAACATTGTTAATTGGCTATATCTCAATACAAAATGTTTTGAGTGTTAAAAAAATAAAGAAAAAAAGAAAAGACCTGTCTGGTTTGCAGGTTCTCTGATTCAAATGATAGGAGACAGGGAACAAGAAAAAGTTGGAGGGGCACTGGGATGGACAAGAAGAGGAAGGCTTCCTGAGGATGATGTAACCTGAAGCTTCCAAGGTTAAAGGCCTGATGTGGTGGTGGGGAGGCCTCAACCCTGAAATCGTGGGACCTCTTGTGTCCAGAAAGATGCTGGATAGTTTAATCCACTAGAAAATAAATAAGCAAATAAATAATCAAACGCTTAGGTTTCTCTACTTTGGGCTTCCCTGAGGGAACACTGACTGCTAGATAGGGTCACCTCTCTTGGCTGATGAAGGGAAAGAGGTATAATTGTTTTATAATTCAGGCAGGGGGCCCCTGCTTTTACCTGATCTATTAGTGTATATGTACCAGAGCTTCTGTATCCATTCATTCGTCAATGGACATCTATGTTCTGGCTATTGTATAGACAGCTGCAATGAACATTGGGGTACAGGTGCTTCTTTCAGTTTTGATTTCATCCGGATATAAGCCTAGTAGTGGGATTGCTGGGTCATAGGGTGCTTCTATTTTTAGTTTTTTAAGGAATCTCCATATTGTCTTCCATAGAGGCTGTATCAATTTACATTCCCACCAGCAATGCAAGAGGGTTCCCTTTTCTCCGCACCCTCTCCAGCATTTGTTGTCTGCAGATTTTTTGAAGATGGCCATTCTGACAGGTGTGAGATGATATCTCATTGTAGTTTTAATTTGCATTTCTCTAATAATAAGCGAGGTTGAGCAGTGTTTCATGTGCTTTTGGGCCATCTGTATGTCCTCTTTGGAGAGGTATCTCTTTAGATCTTTTTCCCATTTTTTGATCGGGTTGCTCGTTTTTCCTGTGCTGAGTTGTCTGAGTTGCTTGTGGATTTTGGAGATTAATTCTTTGTCTTGTCTGTTTATTTTAGCAGTACGGCCTCTTTCAAGAAAAGACTTGCATGTATAGCAGCGTCCCTTGACTGTTCACCTGAAACTATCACAACATTGTTAATTGGCTATATCTCAATACAAAATGTTTTGAGTGTTAAAAAAATAAAGAAAAAAAGAAAAGACCTGTCTGGTTTGCAGGTTCTCTGATTCAAATGATAGGAGACAGGGAACAAGAAAAAGTTGGAGGGGCACTGGGATGGACAAGAAGAGGAAGGCTTCCTGAGGATGATGTAACCTGAAGCTTCCAAGGTTAAAGGCCTGATGTGGTGGTGGGGAGGCCTCAACCCTGAAATCGTGGGACCTCTTGTGTCCAGAAAGATGCTGGATAGTTTAATCCACTAGAAAATAAATAAGCAAATAAATAATCAAACGCTTAGGTTTCTCTACTTTGGGCTTCCCTGAGGGAACACTGACTGCTAGATAGGGTCACCTCTCTTGGCTGATGAAGGGAAAGAGGTATAATTGTATATATTCAGGCAGGGCCTGCCCTGACACAGGCCTGGTGCTCAGGCTGAGGGAATACAGAGAAAACTCTCTCCAGCTTCAAGGTCTTGTAATTTAGTGACAGACAATGCACACTGCTACAGGTAGATGACCTGGATCCAAAGTGGCTTGTTTATATCGAGTAGCCAGAACGGATGGATTTCTTTTTTGGGGGTGAGGGGTGGGGAGCGGGCTACTTCTATTGGTCTTTCATTTACCTATTTTCATCCATCTTTGTTCTTTGGCCCATGTGGGCCTCCCATCGCAGTGGCCTCTGTTGCTGCAGAGCTCCGGCTCTGGGCGCATGCGCTCCAGAGCTCCAGCTCGGTAACTGGACACATCGGTCCAGCCGCTCTGCGGCACGTGGGATCTTCCCAGGCCAAGGATCGAACTGGCGCCCCTTGCACTGCAAGGCGGTGTCCTTACCCACTGGACCACCAGAGAAGCCCATGGATGAATTTCTGAAGAGATACAAGACTCAGGAAGGCTCAAAAAGTCTTGGCCGCTGCCCTCAAGGAACTTGCCACACCTCAGGGCAGAGATACAATGTGCCTGTTCTGTTCCAAGGACCAGAAAAACTCAAGTTCCTCCTGGGCTTCCAGAAGTTTCATTCTAACCACAAATTTTTGCTAGTGGCTTAACATTTTACTTCATTTGTTTTATTTCATTTATTTATTTTGGTTTGTTTGGTTTTTGTTTTGGCCATGCCATGTAGCTTGTGGAATCTTAGTTCCCTGATCAGGGATGGAACCCGGGTCCCCCACAGCAGAAGCTCGGAGTCCTAACTGGCCATCCACTGGACAGCCAGGGAAGTCTCTTTATTTCCTTTTAGAACTGCATTCTAGGTGAGGGTTTCTGAGGGATGGGGCAGCTGTGACGGGGAAGCCAGAGCTCTGGAGCAGGAAAGATCTGAAAAGGTTGGTGAGGAAGGGGAGGGTGGGTGGTGGTGGTCTGACAGGGGAGTTGGAAATGCGAACCCCTGGATGCCTGGCAAAGGGTGATATTTGAGGCCACCCAGCCTTGCTGCTGAGCCCTGACTAGCCTGGGTTCTGGCCTCGGGCCTGGAGGAATAAGAGGAGAGTGGTTCTGAGGGACATGGTAGCCAATAGGGGTTGATCTGGGGGTTGACCTGGAGGTCCTCAGAGAAGGAAGGGCTGTGAAGGGGCCTGTGAAGGGAGGAGGGGTCTCAGTCAGCGAGAGAGAGGCTGGAGCTGGAAGCAGGAGAGTGGGCTGAGACAACCCAGTGTGTGGAAAATGTTACTGTATCAGTCTCAGAGAGTTCCTTGAGGTGAGATGGAGTGTCTCATCTACGGGCTCCTGGGCATCCAGTCTCTTCAGAACATCTGCCTCCGCCCTATCTTTCCCCCAAGCAAGGTGAGGCAAAAAGACAGAGTCACTTGTTGGAAATTCTAGGGGAGAGTCGGGCTTGGACAGCCCAGGGATTGAAGAGAGAGGAAGTCAGAGGAAGGGAGAAATATAAGGGAAGGCAGAAGTTTCTAAATGAAGACTCAGGTGACGTCAACAGATCCATCAGTCCTAAGGCTATTTTTTTTCTCTTTAGCCAAAGTTTATTTTTTCATTACATTTCTAATTCACTTATTTATTTTCAGCCGTCTTTGTTCTTTGGCTCCTGTGGGCCTCCCGTCGCGGTGGCATCTGTCGTTGCAGAGCACCGACTCTGGGCGCATGCGCTCCAGAGCTCCGGCTCGGTGATTGGACACATCAGTCCAGCCGCTCCACGGCACGTGGGATCATCCCAGGCCAGGGATCGAACTGGCGCCCCTTGCACTGCAAGGCGGTGTCCTTACCCACTGGACCACCAGGGAAGCCCTATCCCCACAGGAGCCAAAGAACAAAGACGGATGAAAATAGAGAAATGAAAGACCAATAGAAGTGGCCCGCCCCCTCCCTCCCCAACCCGACCCCCGCCCAAAATAAATTAATAAATCACTCTTTTTTTTTTTTTTTTTTAAAAAAAGCTAATGCAATTCCACTCCTGATTATGTATCTGAAGAAAATGAAAACCCTAATTTGAAATGATACATGTACTTCAGTGTTCATAGCAGCCCACTATCTCAGAAAAAGGGGGGGTGTGGTTCATACAATGCCCCTGGACTGGAATAAGAGCCCCAGCCTTGCTGCTGAGCCCTG
Source organism: Tragulus kanchil (assembly GCA_022376925.1). NCBI lineage: Eukaryota > Metazoa > Chordata > Mammalia > Artiodactyla > Tragulidae > Tragulus > Tragulus kanchil. The sequence continues at coordinate 91,234,945 of JAIOJX010000001.1, read as the reverse complement.
ACTAGCCTGGGTTCTGGCCTCGGGCCTGGAGGAATAAGAGGAGAGTGGTTCTGAGGGACATGGTAGCCAATAGGGGTTGATCTGGGGGTTGACCTGGAGGTCCTCAGAGAAGGAAGGGCTGTGAAGGGGCCTGTGAAGGGAGGAGGGGTCTCAGTCAGCGAGAGAGAGGCTGGAGCTGGAAGCAGGAGAGTGGGCTGAGACAACCCAGTGTGTGGAAAATGTTACTGTATCAGTCTCAGAGAGTTCCTTGAGGTGAGATGGAGTGTCTCATCTACGGGCTCCTGGGCATCCAGTCTCTTCAGAACATCTGCCTCCGCCCTATCTTTCCCCCAAGCAAGGTGAGGCAAAAAGACAGAGTCACTTGTTGGAAATTCTAGGGGAGAGTCGGGCTTGGACAGCCCAGGGATTGAAGAGAGAGGAAGTCAGAGGAAGGGAGAAATATAAGGGAAGGCAGAAGTTTCTAAATGAAGACTCAGGTGACGTCAACAGATCCATCAGTCCTAAGGCTATTTTTTTTCTCTTTAGCCAAAGTTTATTTTTTCATTACATTTCTAATTCACTTATTTATTTTCAGCCGTCTTTGTTCTTTGGCTCCTGTGGGCCTCCCGTCGCGGTGGCATCTGTCGTTGCAGAGCACCGACTCTGGGCGCATGCGCTCCAGAGCTCCGGCTCGGTGATTGGACACATCAGTCCAGCCGCTCCACGGCACGTGGGATCATCCCAGGCCAGGGATCGAACTGGCGCCCCTTGCACTGCAAGGCGGTGTCCTTACCCACTGGACCACCAGGGAAGCCCTATCCCCACAGGAGCCAAAGAACAAAGACGGATGAAAATAGAGAAATGAAAGACCAATAGAAGTGGCCCGCCCGCTCCCCTCCCTCCCCAACCCGACCCCCGCCCAAAATAAATAAATAAATAAATCTTTTTTTTTTTTTTTTTTAAAAAAAGCTAATGAAATTCCACTCCTGATTATGTATCTGAAGAAAATGAAAACACTAATTTGAAATGATACATGTACTTCAGTGTTCATAGCAGCACTATTTACAATAGCCGGGACATGGAAACAACCAAGTATCCATCAACAGATGAGTGGTTGAGTGGATAAAGAAGATGTGGTATAATACATACAATGGAATACTACTGAGTTATAGAAAAGAAGGAAATAATGTCATTGGCAGCAACATAGATGGACCTGGAGGATATGATGCTTAATGAAATAAGTCAGAGAAAGACAAATATTTTATGATATCATTTACATGTGAAATCTAAGAGGCTACTTGTTTTTAAATATTTATTTATTTGTTATTATTATTATATATATTTTAAATTTGGCTGCAGCGTGTTATTTTTTTTCCTAGTTGCAGCATGCAAACTCTTATTTGCAGCATGTGGAATCTAGTTCCTTGACCAGAGATGTAACCTGGGCCCTCTGCATTGGGAGTGCAGAGTCTTAACCACTGGACCACCAGGGAGCTTCCAGAGTCTACTTTTTAAGAGGCACTTGTGAGGCCTCACAACATGTCCTTGGCCTCCATTCCAGTTTATGGCTGTGTCTGGACTTAATCCCAACTTCTAGGTCTAGGAAATGTTGCTCTTAAGCTTTGGGTGGTAATGGGTGAGCAGGGGAACAGAATCCAGGACTCGGGGAACTAAGATTCTTATGAAAAAATGAAAAGGGTAATTCAAGAAGAAAGCTACTTACAACACACCTGTATGGGTCTTCCCTGGTGGTCCAGTAGTTGGAACTCCATGCTTCATTGTAGGGGATATGGCTTAGATCCCTGGTCAGGGAACTAAGATGTGTGTGTGTGTGTGAGTGAGAGAGAGAGAGAGAGAGAATAAAATAAAATATTTTTTAAAAACACTGTATGATGTGAAAACAAAGCAAAACAGATATATGAATAGAAAAATAAAGTTGAACAGCTATTCACCAAAATCTCGTCTTCCCCTACTCGTGGGCTTGCAGTTTATTTGTGTAATAAAAAATTTAAAATTTTTAAATTAAAAGAATTTTTTAAGTTTGCTCTATGCTGGATTCACTTATTTATTCACCAGGAAATTAACCAAGACCCCAGGCTCGATGGCCTCACTGCACTGTTACTCTGGGGGCATTGGAGGCAGAGCCTCTTGAAATTGTCTCTTTGACTGCCCCCGCACCCACCACCTACCAGAGGGAGAATCATCCAGACCACATACCATTCAGGAAATTTGTATTTCATATTTTTGTGTGAGTAAAAAAAAAACCCACTTCAGAGATTTACATCAGAGTTCGCAAGCAGGTAGCCCTGGGCCTCCCTGGGAGGGTTTTGTTTGTTCTACCCATTGTTTCATCAACGTCATGAATGCTCCTGAGAGTTCACATAAAAATCCAGATTACTGGCTTCTCTTCTGAAAGATCACAGAATTCAGAGTCCAGTCGCAGCCACAGCTAGTTCCAGAGACGCATTGCCCCTTCTGATAGGGCACGGATGGTTCTCGCAGCCCCTGTCACCAGCTGGTGTAACCTGCATCAGGTGCAGGTAAGTACTTGGCCCAAGTTTTTCCTTTATGGTTCATGAGACATAAATCCCTCTGAGGGCATTTCAGTGGAGGTTCTTGGTTTACACGCACAGAATGGTTTCCCTTCCATAAACATTTGGAGCAAAGGGAGTGTGATGTCTTAAAAACAGGCCTCCAAATTCTCTAGTCCTCTTCCCAAGAAAGATAGAGCCTAGGGAGTTCCTTGGCAGTCCATTGGTTAGGTCTCCTTGCTCTCACTGCCAGGACCTCTGGTTCTATCTCCGGTAGGGAAATTAAGATCCCATAAGCTATGTAGCTTAGTAAAAAAAAAAAAAAAAAAAAAAAAAGAACAAAAAGAAGAAAAAAATAGATGGACTCTAATCCATCTCTTCTTGAATACAGGTTGGCCTTGGTTACTCACTTCTCACAAATAGATGCGAGGAGAGTGAGAGTGTGTGACTTTCAGAAAGGGTTAGTCGCTCAGCTGCATCCAACTTTCTGCGACCCCATGGACTGTAGCCCGCCAGGATCCTCTGTCCATGGGATTCTCCAGGCAAGCATACTGGGGTGGGCGGCCATGCCCTTCTCCAGGGCAGACATTCTGGACAGTAGGTCATAAAAGGAAAGCTTCAGAGCCATCTCTGCTTTTAAGGGTTGCTTGCCCTGGAAACCCAGCCCTGTGGGAGGAAAGGTCCTGGAACAGTAGTGGTAGCTCGAACCCATTCGGGGGTTTTCTCTTTGACTGCCCCCACCCACCACCTACCAGAGGGAGAATCATCCAGACCACATACCATTCAGGAAATTTGTATTTCATATTTTGTGTGAGTAAAAAAACCCGCTTCAGAGATTTACATCAGAGTTCGCAAGCAGGTAGCCCTGGGCCTCCCTGGGAGGGTTTTGTTTGTTCTACCCATTGTTTCATCAACGTCATGAATGCTCCTGAGAGTTCACATAAAAATCCAGATTACTGGCTTCTCTTCTGAAAGATCACAGAATTCAGAGTCCAGTCGCAGCCACAGCTAGTTCCAGAGACGCATTGCCCCTTCTGATAGGGCACGGATGGTTCTCGCAGCCCCTGTCACCAGCTGGTGTAACCTGCATCAGGTGCAGGTAAGTACTTGGCCCAAGTTTTTCCTTTATGGTTCATGAGACATAAATCCCTCTGAGGGCATTTCAGTGGAGGTTCTTGGTTTACACGCACAGAATGGTTTCCCTTCCATAAACATTTGGAGCAAAGGGAGTGTGATGTCTTAAAAACAGGCCTCCAAATTCTCTAGTCCTCTTCCCAAGAAAGATAGAGCCTAGGGAGTTCCTTGGCAGTCCATTGGTTAGGTCTCCTTGCTCTCACTGCCAGGACCTCTGGTTCTATCTCCGGTAGGGAAATTAAGATCCCATAAGCTATGTAGCTTAGTAAAAAAAAAAAAAAAAAAAAAAAAAAAAAGTACAATAAGAAGAAAAAAATAGATGGACTCTAATCCATCTCTTCTTGAATACAGGTTGGCCTTGGTTACTCACTTCTCACAAATAGATGCGAGGAGAGTGAGAGTGTGTGACTTTCAGAAAGGGTTAGTCGCTCAGCTGCATCCAACTTTCTGCGACCCCATGGACTGTAGCCCGCCAGGATCCTCTGTCCATGGGATTCTCCAGGCAAGCATACTGGGGTGGGCGGCCATGCCCTTCTCCAGGGCAGACATTCTGGACAGTAGGTCATAAAAGGAAAGCTTCAGAGCCATCTCTGCTTTTAAGGGTTGCTTGCCCTGGAAACCCAGCCCCTGTGGGAGGGAAAGGTCCTGGGACACAGGCAGAGTGGAGGTGTGCCAGCTGCCAGCACCCCTCTTCATTGGAACCCCAGTCGACAGCGAGCTAAAACCACCAGATGTGTGATCAAAGGAGCCTTCAGAAGATTCCAGCCCCAGCCTATGAACCACCCCAGAGGACGCCAAGTGGAGTATAGGTGAAATGTCCTGCAGGAGGCGTGATTAATAGTACTGTTTTGAAACGAGAAGTTATGTTTCGACATTTTTATTGACATATAATTCATAAACCATAAACTTCACTCATTTGAAGTATATAATTCAATGGTTTTTGTATAGTCACAGCGTTGTGCAACCATCACCACAATCAATGTTAGAACATTTTCATCAGCACCCCCTCAAAGCCTCATACTCCTTCCACCCCCACTCAGCCCCTGGCAAATAGTAAGCTACTTTCTGTTTCTATGGATTTACCTATTCTGGACATTTCACATATATTGAATCACAGAATAATTGGCTTTCTTCACTCAGTATAATGTTTTTAAGGTGTCAGCCCTTCATTCCTTTCTATGGCTAAGTAATATTCTACTGTACAGATAGACAACATTTTCCCACTTATTCATTCATCAGTTGATCGATATTAGGTTTATACTCAGATTTGTTTCACTCTTATGAATAACGCTGCTATGAATATTCATGTACAAGATTTTCTGTGGAAGCGTTTTCCTATCTCTTGGGTATATATCTAGGAGTGGAATTGCTGGGGCATATGGAAAATCCTCTAGTTAACATTTTAAAGCATGCCAAGCCATGTTCTAAAGTGGCTGCATCATTTTACATCCCTACCAGCAATGTACACAGGTTCCAATTTCTCCACATTCTTTCTAACATTTGCTATTATCTGTCTCTTGATTAGAGCCATCCTATGGGTGTGAAGTGGTATCTCATTGTGGTTTTGATTTGCATTTCCCTGAAGGCTTGAACATATTTTGAAGTACTTTTGCCCATTTATATAATTTTCCTTGGAGGAAATCCAGGGCAGACATTCTGGCAGTGGTCGAAAGCTTCAGAGCCATCTCTGCTTTTAAGGGTTGCTTGCCCTGGAAACCCAGCCCCTGTGGGAGGGAAAGGTCCTGGGACACAGGCAGAGTGGAGGTGTGCCAGCTGCCAGCACCCCTCTTCATTGGAACCCCAGTCGACAGCGAGCTAAAACCACCAGATGTGTGATCAAAGGAGCCTTCAGAAGATTCCAGCCCCAGCCTATGAACCACCCCAGAGGACGCCAAGTGGAGTATAGGTGAAATGTCCTGCAGGAGGCGTGATTAATAGTACTGTTTTGAAACGAGAAGTTATGTTTCGACATTTTTATTGACATATAATTCATAAACCATAAACTTCACTCATTTGAAGTATATAATTCAATGGTTTTTGTATAGTCACAGCGTTGTGCAACCATCACCACAATCAATGTTAGAACATTTTCATCAGCACCCCCTCAAAGCCTCATACTCCTTCCACCCCCACTCAGCCCCTGGCAAATAGTAAGCTACTTTCTGTTTCTATGGATTTACCTATTCTGGACATTTCACATATATTGAATCACAGAATAATTGGCTTTCTTCACTCAGTATAATGTTTTTAAGGTGTCAGCCCTTCATTCCTTTCTATGGCTAAGTAATATTCTACTGTACAGATAGACAACATTTTCCCACTTATTCATTCATCAGTTGATCGATATTAGGTTTATACTCAGATTTGTTTCACTCTTATGAATAACGCTGCTATGAATATTCATGTACAAGATTTTCTGTGGAAGCGTTTTCCTATCTCTTGGGTATATATCTAGGAGTGGAATTGCTGGGGCATATGGAAAATCCTCTAGTTAACATTTTAAAGCATGCCAAGCCATGTTCTAAAGTGGCTGCATCATTTTACATCCCTACCAGCAATGTACACAGGTTCCAATTTCTCCACATTCTTTCTAACATTTGCTATTATCTGTCTCTTGATTAGAGCCATCCTATGGGTGTGAAGTGGTATCTCATTGTGGTTTTGATTTGCATTTCCCTGAAGGCTTGAACATATTTTTTGAAGTACTTTTTGCCCATTTATATAATTTTCCTTGGAGGAAAGTCTACTCAAATCCTTTATCTAATTGTTAGTTGGGTTATTTAATTTATCCTCGTTACTGAGTTGTAAGAGTTCTTTCTATATTTTGAATATGAGTCCTTTATCAGATACCCAGTCCGTGGGTTATCTTTTCACTGCCTTTATTAAAATAATTTTATTTATTATTTATTTACTTATGTTTGGCTGTGGTGGGTCTTCGTTGCTGCATAGGTTTTCTCTCTAGTTGTGGAGAGTGGGGGCTACTCTCTAGTCATGGTGTGCAGGCTTCTCTCTGCAGTGGTTTCTCTTGATGCGGAGCACGGGCTCTAGAGTACACAGGCTTCAGCAATTGCAGCAGGTTGGCTCTAGAGCACAGGATCAATAGTGGTGGTACATGGACTTAGTTGCTCTGCGGCCTGCGGGATTGTCTCAGACCAGGGATCAAACCCGTGTCTCCTGCACTGGCAGGTGGACTCTTCACCACTGAGTCATCAGGAAAGCCCTGATCTTTTCACTTTCCTGATCATATCATTTGCAGTGCAAGTTTTTAATTCTGAAAAAGTCCTTTTCTAAAAAACCATCATTTAATTATTTTTTTATTTAGGTATAGTTGATTTACAATGTTTCAAGTATATAGCAAACTGTATATATATATATATGTATATATATATATGTATATATATATATGCACCAACTTATTATTTTTCCTTTGGTTGTTCATACTTTTGGTATCATATCTAAGAAAACATTGCCTAACCAAGACTTGCTCCTATGTTTTCTCCTAAGAGTTTGGTAGTCTTAGTTCTTACATGTAGGTCATTGCACCATTTTGACTTTCCTTTTTGGTATGGTATGAGGTCAGGGTCCAACTTCACTCTGCAAGCAGATCCCATTTTTCCAGCATTATTTGTGAAAAAGACTGGGTGACTTTCCTGGTGGTCCAGTCACTGAGATGCTGAGTTTCCAGTGCAAAGGGCCCAGGTTCCTTCCTGGGTCAGGGAACTAGATTCCACATACCACTACTAAGAGTTCCCATGCCACAACTAAAGATTCCACCTGCTGCACAAAAGACCTGGCGCAGTCAAGAAAATAAATAAATATTTAAAAAGGACTGTTCTTACTCCCGTTGAATCGTCCTGGCACCCTTGTTGAAATTCAGTTGCCCATCTCTGTGAGGGTTTCTTTCTGGGCTCTTTTCTAGTCTATCCCCTTGGGGTAGATGTCTGTCCTTAGGCCAGTGTAAACCATCAAGCTTGGGAGTGACTTTTATGCAACCATGGTAACTAGAACAGGGAGGCGGCAGTGAGGGGAGTGTCTAGAAGAGAACAAGTGAAAGATATAGAAGGAGAAGGTGGCTGAAGGAAGAATAGACAGGAATGATCCTTGCTCCTTTGTGAGACTCCTTAAGTCTATCCTCTGCTTAAATTTGCTGTATACATTCTTTTGTAACTGGCCTTCTATGTTGGTCAATATTATGTTTGTGACATGCATCTGTCTTGGCTGACATAGCTGGGGTCTAATTTCACTTTGGTTGACTATAAACCAATTTACTTGCTTGCCTGCTCAAAACACTCCCTCCCCAGAGAGGCCCTCTGTGTCCTGATTATTCATCTAGAGCCGATTTTTTCTTTCTTCTCTCTCCTCTGTCTCCTCTAATATAAGCACATTGAGGGGGGAAAAAATAAAAGCAGTTTCCCAAATCAAACTGGTCCCCTGCTATCTCTGGTCCTAGTGTTCTTTTATAGCCCATGTGGCTGAGGGAAAGTTGTTTGCTTTGGGGTCCGCCAAGTAGATGGCAGGATTTCCCTGGTGGCCCAGTGGTTTAAGAATCTGCCTGCCAATGCAGGGGACACAAATTCGATTCCTGGTCTGGGAAGATCCCACATGCCACAGGGCAACTAAGCCTGTGCACCACAACTACTGGGCTTGTGCTCTAGAGCCCGTGCTCCACAGTAAGTGAAACCACTGCCATGAGAAGCCCGCATAGGGCGACTAGAGAGTAGCCCCTGCTTGCCACAACTAGAGAATGCCATGCACAGCAAAGACCAGCTGCAGCCAAGAAAAAAAAAAAAAAAGGTAGGTGCCAAGATGAGATTAGACAGGAAAGCCACTCACTTGGAAGAAGAAGGAAAAAGCAAGATCCTTCAGACTTCGATCAGGTCAGACACTTATAAAAGGAGAGGCAAAGGAACACTCTCAGACTGCAGCATAGTTCCCAGAAAGCTCCAACCAGGCTGTGGAGAGTCTTAAGCTAAAGTCAAACATTGGAGAAAGCCCGCATCTCGCCAGAATGAGCGGCCTTAGTAGCACTGCTGTGCCCAGACCTTGGCCGGAATGCACTAGTGGTTTGGGAGGAGAAAGCCGGCCCTCCCAGGAAGTCCGCTCCCCTCACGGCAGGTCTGAACAGTGAGCTCTCACGCCCAGCACAACACCCCTTCCCAGCAGCTTGGTTCTGGCTGCTTGCCTGTAGGGACTTCATTCCAGGGACTGCCTGCTCAGGTTGAGGGCTGGCTAATCAATCCTCCCATTTGTCCAAACCAGAGGGCTCTGGGAAGGACGCTGTTGTGAACTGAATGTGGGTGTCCCTCTGAAATGTCTTATGTTGAAAGCTTAACCCTCGATGTGCTGGTATTTGGAGGTGGGGCCTTTACGAAGTGATTAGGTCAATGGGTGGAGCCCTCATCAACAGGATTAGTGCCCTTGTAAGAGACCAGAGTGTGAATTAGCCCACTTCTGGCATATGAGGATACAAGGAGAAGTTGGCAGTCTGCACCCCTGAAGAGCATTCTCCCCAGAACCCAACCATGCAGTCACCCTGATCTCAAACTTTCAGCCTCCAGGACTGTGAGAAATTTCTCTTGTTTATAACGTTTCCAGTCTATGGCATTTTGTTATAGCAGCTTGAACAAAGACAGGGAGTGACTTCAGGGTGAGGAGGGAGAGACAGCCCCTCCCCTGAACCATACCCGAATCCAAACCCAAATTTGAATCTGCGTTTTGGAAGGGGCCTTAGTGAGGAGGGGTCGCAAAACTTTTGGGGCCTTCTATTTTTGGCAGAATTCGAAGACCTTTTAGAGAGGGAAGAAGAGTGACAAGGTAATAAATGTTTTAACCTGTCATTGTTTCATCTTGCTCTGTGGAAGCAGTTATGAGAGACATTGAAAAAAGTCTGAGATGAGAATTACATCTTCTTTTCTCTCTTCCCCCCTTAACTTATTATTTTGAAAATTTTCAAACCTATAAAAAGTTGGCGGAACAGTTTAATACACCCTTTGCCTAGATTCACCAATTATTATTTTGCTTTTGTTATCTGTGTATGTGTGTGTGTATAGTCTTTTTTGCTGAACCATTTGAAACTAAATTACAGACATCATGATAATTCACCCTTAAACACCCTAGCATACATCTCCCAAGAATAAGAACATTTTCCTACAAAACCACAATGCTGTTATCACTCCTAAGGAAATTTACATTTATTCAATAATACCTTCTAATTTATACTCTTTATTTCAATTTCCCCATTGGCTCTATAGTGATAGAAACCACATCACTGGTTGCCCAGGGTGAGGAGAATGTTGAAAGCATAAAGGCACAAGGGAACTTTGCGGGGTGATGGAAATGTTAGATTCTTGATTGGGAGTGGTGGTTTACATGAATGAAAAATTGTCAAAACTCATAGAACTGTACAGTTTAAATGGGTGTCTTTTATTTTATCAAAATTATACCTCAATGTGATTGAATTTTAAAAATTCCCCCAGTAGTCACAAACGTGTTTATTAACTATTTTTCCCCCTGATCTAGGGTACTATCAAGGTTCATGCATTGCTTGTTTTGTCTCTTCAAACACCTCCAATCTAGAACATTCCTACCTTTTTTTATTTTATGGAAGTGATTTAGAAATAGAAATCAAAAAAAGCCAGGCGACTTGCTTTGCAGAATGTCTCACCTTTTGGGTTTATCCATTTCCTCATGATGGGATTCAGGTTCTGTGTTGTTGACAAAAACACTTCATAGGTGAGGCTGTGTCCTTTTTCGTTCTTTACATCATGTCAGGAGGCATACGGTAACAGTCTTTTCCTCTCCAGGTGAAACACATCTGGTCAGCTACAGACACAGGGTCAGTCATTTCTTCAAGCAACCCTTGGTTCTTGATAGTGGAGAATGGTATTTAGGAACTAAGAACTTGGTCCTGGATGTGTCCATTGCTACTGGAGTATCAGTGTTTTTTAGGCCCTTTTAGTGAGCAGAGCTTGGAAATCCATGTTGTATTTGTTTAAATACTGAGCTGACAATTCAAATCTAACATCGCAAGGTTCTTTCTCCCTTCTGCTCATTCCATATTCATATCTCCCTTCTCACACAGAGGTCCCGAGATTACCAACATATTTATCATTTGCTCTACTTTATTGTGGATATAAAAGTATAAAATATTTTCAATAAAATACAATTCCAATACAAGTATCACTACAAGAGATCTGGAAAAAAATATCTTTGCCCTTAAACACCCTAGCATACATCTCCCAAGAATAAGAACATTTTCCTACAAAACCACAATGCTGTTATCACTCCTAAGGAAATTTACATTTATTCAATAATACCTTCTAATTTATACTCTTTATTTCAATTTCCCCATTGGCTCTATAGTGATAGAAACCACATCACTGGTTGCCCAGGGTGAGGAGAATGTTGAAAGCATAAAGGCACAAGGGAACTTTGCGGGGTGATGGAAATGTTAGATTCTTGATTGGGAGTGGTGGTTTACATGAATGAAAAATTGTCAAAACTCATAGAACTGTACAGTTTAAATGGGTGTCTTTTATTTTATCAAAATTATACCTCAATGTGATTGAATTTTAAAAATTCCCCCAGTAGTCACAAACGTGTTTATTAACTATTTTTCCCCCTGATCTAGGGTACTATCAAGGTTCATGCATTGCTTGTTTTGTCTCTTCAAACACCTCCAATCTAGAACATTCCTACCTTTTTTTATTTTATGGAAGTGATTTAGAAATAGAAATCAAAAAAAGCCAGGCGACTTGCTTTGCAGAATGTCTCACCTTTTGGGTTTATCCATTTCCTCATGATGGGATTCAGGTTCTGTGTTGTTGACAAAAACACTTCATAGGTGAGGCTGTGTCCTTTTTCGTTCTTTACATCATGTCAGGAGGCATACGGTAACAGTCTTTTCCTCTCCAGGTGAAACACATCTGGTCAGCTACAGACACAGGGTCAGTCATTTCTTCAAGCAACCCTTGGTTCTTGATAGTGGAGAATGGTATTTAGGAACTAAGAACTTGGTCCTGGATGTGTCCATTGCTACTGGAGTATCAGTGTTTTTTAGGCCCTTTTAGTGAGCAGAGCTTGGAAATCCATGTTGTATTTGTTTAAATACTGAGCTGACAATTCAAATCTAACATCGCAAGGTTCTTTCTCCCTTCTGCTCATTCCATATTCATATCTCCCTTCTCACACAGAGGTCCCGAGATTACCAACATATTTATCATTTGCTCTACTTTATTGTGGATATAAAAGTATAAAATATTTTCAATAAAATACAATTCCAATACAAGTATCACTACAAGAGATCTGGTAAATAAAGTTCATGATATCTTTGCACTTATTTTTGTCCTTAGAATATATTCCACTATGGTGTACACTGTATAGCATTTAAAACTGACTTGGGTTATTTCTTTGCTCTGTAGTAATGTTGTCAATGGGATATGAAGTTTCATTTGCTCCTGTTTATATTCAAATTCAACATTTATCCTTATTTATTCATTTTTATTGTGTCTTTGAATATTTAAAATGTTAAAAACTATCTAATAGGCGTACACAGAGTGTCCTGTCCTATCCCTGATGGAGCTTTTGCCACAGAGGACTACCATCTGCCATAATTTCTCTTTCAGCATCTGTTCCCAGTGACCAGGTCATCACCAGATGGTGGAGATAAGGAAGGAAAACAAATCTAACTTGCAGGAATTTACAAATTGTGTGTGATGAGACAGAATCATTTCAGGGTCATTTTTTTTTTTTTTTAGGTATACAACTTTTTTTTTTTTTAAGTATACAACTTTTTAGAAAGGGGAATCAAAGCATTTATCTAGTGTCTACTACCTGTTGGGCATTGTGTCTGGTGCACTCATTTAATCCTTACAGCTCTGAAAGGTAAGTATTGATGCTCGTTAAAAACAACAGGGCTTCCCTGGTGGTCCAGTGGGTAAGGACACCGCCTCGCCGTGCAAGGGGCGCCGGTTCGATCCCTGGCCTGGGAAGATCCCACGTGCCGCAGAACGGCTGGACCTATGTGTCCAGTTACCGAGCCAGAGCTCTGGGGTGCATGCGCCCAGAGCTGGTGCTCTGCGACGACAGAGGCCACCGCGACGGGAGGCCCGCAGGAGCCAAAGAACAAAGACGGATGAAAATAGAGAAATGAAAGACCAATAGAAGTGGCCCGCCCGTACCTCTCCCTCCTCACGCCACCCCCCAAAAGATAAATAAATAAAATAAAATAAAAACAACAACAACAACAACAACATGGGCTTCCCTGATAGCTCAGTGGTGAAGAGTTCGCCTGCCAATGCAGGAGACACAGGTTTGATCCCTGATCTGGGAAGATCCCACATACTGTGGAGCAGCTAAGCCCGTGAGCCACAACTATGGAGCCTGTGCTCTAGAGCCTCGGAGCCGCAACTATGGAGCCCATGTGCCACAAATGCTGAAGCCCATGTGCCCTAGAGCCTGAGTTCCACAAGAGAAGTCACCTCCACAAGAAGCCTGCTCACGTCAACTAGAGAGTAGCCCCCATTCCCTGCAACTAGAGAAGAGCCCGCAGCAGCAGTGAAAACCCAGAATAGCCAAAAATAAATAAATAAAGTTTAAAACAACAACAAAAAAACCCTTTTATTGTGGAAAATTTCTAATAGGTTTAGTGCAAATAACCCATCACCCACTTCAATTGCCAACTGATGACCAGGCTTGTTTTATCTATTCTTACCTCCTCCTTCTCCCACCTCCTTGATAATTTTGATGCAAATGCCAGATATTCTATCATTTCATCCATAAATATTTCAGCATGTATTGTTAGAAGATAAGGTCTCTACTAAAAAAAAAAAAAAAACCACTTCATGTTCCTATTTCTCTGGTTTTCACAAATATTTTTAGTTTGTGCAAACCAGCCTCTAAGATTCATGTTTTATAATTCTGGGTATTTCTCTTATGTCTCTTTTTAGTCTATGGTTCCCCCTCCATCTGTTTTTTTCTCTTTCCACTTACAACTTGGAGAAACGGAATCATGTGCCTTATAGAGCCTCAATCTGGCTTTTGGTGAATGCATACCCATAGTGTCCTAACATGTTCCTTTGTTCCCTTTATTTCCTATAAATTGCAAATAGACCCAGCACAGCCAATAAGTAAATGCCAGCCAAAGTGCTATATGTTTAAAAAAATAATGATTTTTATATTGATAACATATTGAAATGGATACATTGTGTTAAAATATAAAAATTAATTTCACCCATTTTTTGCCACTTTAAGAAATGTACCTACTAGGAAATTCCCTAGCTATCCAGTGCTTAGGATTCTGTGCTTTCACTGCCAAGGGCCTGGGTTCAATCCCTGTTTGGGGAACTAAGATTCCACAAATGGTGCACTATGGTCAAAAAAAAATAAGACTCTCTAAAAAAAGGAAACAGTAACCCAAAACACCTCTAAAAAAATGTGGCCACTAGAATATTCCAAATCACACATATGACTCACATTATATTTCTATTGGGCAATGCTACTGTGGACATTCATCAGTTTCAGCTTCAATTTTTTGGTAAGACTACTTTATAGGAGGTGAAGTGTTCGCTTAGCAGGAGGCTCAGAATGCCTGGTTGGTCGTTTTTGTGCTTTCCTCCAATTTTTGGTAATGTTGGCAATTATGACTGGTCATTGCCTAGATCTACTATTTCATTAAAGGTTATAAAATGCTAACACCTTATATCAGCTGTCGTACTGCTATAAAGCAAAACATTTCATGTTGGAAAGGCAGAGAAATGCATTTTTTCCCCTTTATTTGCCAGTTTTGAAATAATGAGGTTTTCCCTAACATCCCTCCAAAGAGATCAATGAGATTGTTGTTTTATATACCATTATGAACTCGGACTTGAACATTCTTAATGTATACAATACTCTCCCCTAATCAATGAGGGATACATTCCAAGACACTTCCCCACCCCACCCCCGCCCAGCAGATGCCTGAAATTACAAATAGTACCAAACCCTATATCCAGGGGCTGTGATGCCCAGGACAATTGATCTGATGACCCAGTCGGCTACTAAGCAACTAACGGGCTGGTAGAATATATAGTGTGTATAGGTTGGACAAAGGAATGTGATTCATGTCCTGGAATTTTATGACCCAGTGTACGTTCTAACATGTTCCTTTGTTCCCTTTATTTCCTATAAATTGCAAATAGACCCAGCACAGCCAATAAGTAAATGCCAGCCAAAGTGCTATATGTTTAAAAAAATAATGATTTTTATATTGATAACATATTGAAATGGATACATTGTGTTAAAATATAAAAATTAATTTCACCCATTTTTTGCCACTTTAAGAAATGTACCTACTAGGAAATTCCCTAGCTATCCAGTGCTTAGGATTCTGTGCTTTCACTGCCAAGGGCCTGGGTTCAATCCCTGTTTGGGAACTAAGATTCCACAAATGGTGCACTATGGTCAAAAAAAAATAAGACTCTCTAAAAAAAGGAAACAGTAACCCAAAACACCTCTAAAAAAATGTGGCCACTAGAATATTCCAAATCACACATATGACTCACATTATATTTCTATTGGGCAATGCTACTGTGGACATTCATCAGTTTCAGCTTCAATTTTTTGGTAAGACTACTTTATAGGAGGTGAAGTGTTCGCTTAGCAGGAGGCTCAGAATGCCTGGTTGGTCGTTTTTGTGCTTTCCTCCAATTTTTGGTAATGTTGGCAATTATGACTGGTCATTGCCTAGATCTACTATTTCATTAAAGGTTATAAAATGCTAACACCTTATATCAGCTGTCGTACTGCTATAAAGCAAAACATTTCATGTTGGAAAGGCAGAGAAATGCATTTTTTCCCCTTTATTTGCCAGTTTTGAAATAATGAGGTTTTCCCTAACATCCCTCCAAAGAGATCAATGAGATTGTTGTTTTATATACCATTATGAACTCGGACTTGAACATTCTTAATGTATACAATACTCTCCCCTAATCAATGAGGGATACATTCCAAGACATTTCCCCCACCCCACCCCCGCCCAGCAGATGCCTGAAATTACAAATAGTACCAAACCCTATATCCAGGGGCTGTGATGCCCAGGACAATTGATCTGATGACCCAGTCGGCTACTAAGCAACTAACGGGCTGGTAGAATATATAGTGTGTATAGGTTGGACAAAGGAATGTGATTCATGTCCTGGGCAGGACTGAGCAAAACTTTATCATGCTACCGAGGACAGTGTACAGGTTCTAACTTATAAATCGTTTCTGGAATTTTCCATTTAATATTTTTGGATCAAGGCTGACCATGGGTGACTGAAACCTCAGAAAGCAAAACTGCAGATTGGGGGTAGGGTGGACGGGAATGAGTCTGTTATTCGTCGCAGTTATCATTGATGCTAAAAGTGGTCCAACTTTGGCTTCTCCAACTTGACAGTCTCTCTGACTCAGTTCTATCAGCTTATATTGTGTTATCTCCATACTCCCTGCCAACACTCGCTGGAACCAGCCATTTCTCAAAGGAACCTCGATTCTATTTAGTGGGTAAAGGTATTTAGAAACCAGTCTGGGAGTTTGCTTAGTTGCTCAGTCATGTCCAACTCTTTTGCGACCCCATGGACTGTAGGCTCCTCTGTCCATGGAATTCTTCAGAGAAGAATACTAGAGTGGGTTGCCATGCCCTTCTCCAGGGAATCTTCTTGACCCAGGGATGGAAGCTGGGTCTCCTGCACTTCAAAGCAAAGTAGAAAGCTAGCTCGCAATTCCTTGTACAGTTGCTTGTACTGTGCAGATGTATCACTATTACTTCCAACAGGGATCAGCTAATGGAAATTTGGGTGTTTTCAGCCTTTTTGCTGTTACACTATTGGGCCAATTTGACAAGGAAGATGCCCAAATGTGCATCGATGGTAAGCGTATTAATATTAGATTTGGTGAGAGTAGTAGAAAAACTCAAAATAACAGTGGCTTCAACAGAACTGTTTATTTTCCTCTAACATAAAAGGCAGGCAGAGCCGGGCAGTGCTGCAGGCCAGGGTTGATGTCATGGTTCAGGGCCACTAGGTCCTCAAGGACCCAGGCTCCTCCAAACATAGAGTGCTTGACCTCCAGGCTTCATGGTCCAGGGTGGGCTGCTACAATAGATGTCACAACCACATTGTAGCCAGGAGGTAGGATAGGACAAAGAACATGCCCTCAACCTTTAGAGACACCTTCAGAAGACTCATAGTTCTATTCTCCACCCATGGTATGAATGATTCTATACCTGGGAACCTGCTGCAGCCAGTATGGACAAAGGAATGTGATTCATGTCCTGGGCAGGACTGAGCAAAACTTTATCATGCTACCGAGGACAGTGTACAGGTTCTAACTTATAAATCGTTTCTGGAATTTTCCATTTAATATTTTTGGATCAAGGCTGACCATGGGTGACTGAAACCTCAGAAAGCAAAACTGCAGATTGGGGGTAGGGTGGACGGGAATGAGTCTGTTATTCGTCGCAGTTATCATTGATGCTAAAAGTGGTCCAACTTTGGCTTCTCCAACTTGACAGTCTCTCTGACTCAGTTCTATCAGCTTATATTGTGTTATCTCCATACTCCCTGCCAACACTCGCTGGAACCAGCCATTTCTCAAAGGAACCTCGATTCTATTTAGTGGGTAAAGGTATTTAGAAACCAGTCTGGGAGTTTGCTTAGTTGCTCAGTCATGTCCAACTCTTTTGCGACCCCATGGACTGTAGGCTCCTCTGTCCATGGAATTCTTCAGAGAAGAATACTAGAGTGGGTTGCCATGCCCTTCTCCAGGGAATCTTCTTGACCCAGGGATGGAAGCTGGGTCTCCTGCACTTCAAAGCAAAGTAGAAAGCTAGCTCGCAATTCCTTGTACAGTTGCTTGTACTGTGCAGATGTATCACTATTACTTCCAACAGGGATCAGCTAATGGAAATTTGGGTGTTTTCAGCCTTTTTGCTGTTACACTATTGGGCCAATTTGACAAGGAAGATGCCCAAATGTGCATCGATGGTAAGCGTATTAATATTAGATTTGGTGAGAGTAGTAGCAAAACTCAAAATAACAGTGGCTTCAACAGAACTGTTTATTTTCCTCTAACATAAAAGGCAGGCAGAGCCGGGCAGTGCTGCAGGCCAGGGTTGATGTCATGGTTCAGGGCCACTAGGTCCTCAAGGACCCAGGCTCCTCCAAACATAGAGTGCTTGACCTCCAGGCTTCATGGTCCAGGGTGGGCTGCTACAATAGATGTCACAACCACATTGTAGCCAGGAGGTAGGATAGGACAAAGAACATGCCCTCAACCTTTAGAGACACCTTCAGAAGACTCATAGTTCTATTCTCCACCCATGGTATGAATGATTCTATACCTGGGAACCTGCTGCAGCCAGTATGGCCTCATTTGCACTGTATCTTCTCTGTGGACAGCTCCGCTACACCCACTGGGATGTGGTCTTTACTGGTGTACCCTCTGCTCCCATGTAGCGTGCACATGGCGGGAGAGGGCGTAGGGGCGCAGGGTGTATCTACACCTATGAGAGTTTTCCTTTACCCCTGGGAGCTCCTCGACATCCAAATTTTCTAAGCCATGGGCAGCGCATCTCTACCTTGGATCAGTTCTTTAGCTGTTCTTCATCCACGTTTTCAAACGCCTGATTTTTTTACAATAAATATTCTAACTTGCCAACAGCTCCTTCAACTGCATGAAACATAACCTTAAAATGTCTCCTAAACCCATAACTTCCCCTGCACCCCTTCAATCTACGGTTTCACCTATTTTCTTGGCTTTATAGAACGACCTTCAACCAAGATAGAACCTCAGGTAGTTGCCAGGCCGCCCTGTACCTCTAGCCCGAATGCAACTACAAAGAGCCAGATACCTTGGGGTCGTTCTTCTCTGCTTTAATTTGGGCTCGTGGGGACCCCTTGTTGCCTCTAATTCAGGTTTACCAGTGCCCTTTCATTTCAGTCATTTCTGCATGTCTGTTTTGCTTTCTGTGCCCTAAAAACCCCCAAAATTCAGCAAAACTGTTCGCACTGGTTTTAACTCTGGAGTGGGGAATGGGGGGTTTGGGTTGGGATGACAAGAACATCTATTTCTGAAATGTTGGGGTTTTTTTTCCCCCAATTTTTTAACACTTTTTTTTAAAAAGCATTTTTGATTGTTGCTTTAGGAACTTTTCTCTAGTTGTGGAGAGCAGAGGCCATCCTCCAATTGCAGTGCACGGGCTTCTCATGGCAGTGCCCTCTCTTGTTGCAGAGCATAGACTTCAGGACTCAGTAGTTGCAGCTCGCAGGCTCTAGTGCACGGGCTCAGTAGTCGTAGCGCAGGGGCTTAGCTGCTCTTGGGCATGTGGAGATTCTGGACCAAAATTTTTGGAGATTTTTAACCTAGGATAGGACAAAGAACATGCCCTCAACCTTTAGAGACACCTTCAGAAGACTATTTTTCCACCCATGGTATGAATGATTCTATACCTGGGAACCTGCTGCAGCCAGTATGGCCTCATTTGCACTGTATCTTCTCTGTGGACAGCTCCGACACCCACTGGGATGTGGTCTTTACTGGTGTACCCTCTGCTCCCATGTAGCGTGCACATGGCGGGAGAGGGCGTAGGGGCGCAGGGTGTATCTACACCTATGAGAGTTTTCCTTTACCCCTGGGAGCTCCTCGACATCCAAATTTTCTAAGCCATGGGCAGCGCATCTCTACCTTGGATCAGTTCTTTAGCTGTTCTTCATCCACGTTTTCAAACGCCTGATTTTTTTACAATAAATATTCTAACTTGCCAACAGCTCCTTCAACTGCATGAAACATAACCTTAAAATGTCTCCTAAACCCATAACTTCCCCTGCACCCCTTCAATCTACGGTTTCACCTATTTTCTTGGCTTTATAGAACGACCTTCAACCAAGATAGAACCTCAGGTAGTTGCCAGGCCGCCCTGTACCTCTAGCCCGAATGCAACTACAAAGAGCCAGATACCTTGGGGTCGTTCTTCTCTGCTTTAATTTGGGCTCGTGGGGACCCCTTGTTGCCTCTAATTCAGGTTTACCAGTGCCCTTTCATTTCAGTCATTTCTGCATGTCTGTTTTGCTTTCTGTGCCCTAAAAACCCCCAAAATTCAGCAAAACTGTTCGCACTGGTTTTAACTCTGGAGTGGGGAATGGGGGGTTGGCTTGGGATGACAAGAACATCTATTTCTGAAATGTTGGGGTTTTTTTTCCCCCAATTTTTTAACACTTTTTTTTAAAAAGCATTTTTGATTGTTGCTTTAGGAACTTTTCTCTAGTTGTGGAGAGCAGAGGCCATCCTCCAATTGCAGTGCACGGGCTTCTCATGGCAGTGCCCTCTCTTGTTGCAGAGCATAGACTTCAGGACTCAGTAGTTGCAGCTCGCAGGCTCTAGTGCACGGGCTCAGTAGTCGTAGCGCAGGGGCTTAGCTGCTCTTGGGCATGTGGAGATTCTGGACCAGGGATTAAACCTGTCTCTTGCACTGGCAGGCAGGTTCTTATCCACTGAGCCACCAGGAAAGCCCACTGTAACACTTTTTAAGTGTATGTTTTTATGATCAAAATATGAATAAACAGGGCTCCTCTGGTGGCTCCACGGTAAAGAATCTGCCTGCCAAAGCAGGAGACACAGGTTTCATCCTTGGTCTGCAAAGACCCCACATGCTGTGGGGCAAGTAAGCCCGTGCACCACAACTACTGAGCCCATGGGCCGTTAACTCCCGGAGCCTGTGCACCCTAGGAGCCTGCACAGTGATGAAGACCCAGAACACCCAAAGCTAAAGAAACAAATATCTAAACATTAATCAATAAAATGAATAAATCAAGAATACTGTTCTCTGGTTGCCTTCTGTCTTTAGGATACATCCAAAACTCCATTTGGTACTCACCAACAATGAGCTCTCATTTCATATCTGACAATACTGGATATCCCCGTTCCCCAAAACGGCTCTTTCCCCACCTGCCAGGTCACAGAGCTTGCAGGATCCCTTTCTCCCCATACGTTAAGACCCCAGTCAAGCACATCATCTCGTGGCCCCTTCCATCTTCTCTGCTTAGGTGTTTTCAGAGTTCACTACAAGACTGAAAACAACTAAGAGCATTCTGATCACAAATTGATTTGATCCAAGGAATCAGATGCCTATAAAAGCTTTGGGAGGGGGCTTTTCTGCTGGTCCAGTGGGTAAAGAGTCCACTTTGCATTGCAAGGGGCACCGGTTCCATCCCTGGCCTGGGCAGATACCACATGCCATGGAGCGGCTAGACGGATGTGTCCAGTTACGAGCCAGCGCTCTGGAGCGCATGCGCCCAGAGCCGGTGCTCTGTAACGGGAGAGGCCACTGCGATGGGAGGCCCACACGGGCCAAAGAATAAAGAAGGATGAAAACAAACAAACAAACAAACAATAGAAGAGGCCAAAATAAAAAAAAAATCTTTGGGAGAGCTGGAGGGATGAGAGTCGGGGACACTAGAACCACTGGATTTAAGAAAAGTCTGCCTAGGTCGTCATCCAGGCAATCGCCACAACCACTATGGTATCTCATTACCCCCAAACTAAAGACCCAGTGTTGGAAGGCTGGTTGAGTCACTCCAACTGGCCAGCATGTTTCCCTAACCTTTCTTCTCAGTATCCTATCAAGAAGGAAGACAGCTCTACCACATTCTGACTTCCAACCTGAACAACCATTCAGAATCCTAGCTGCAAGGGAATCTAGTAGTTTTAAGGTTTCTAGTCTCTGCATTGAAGGAAGGAAGGAATTAAAAGATGTGGGATGGAAACTGAGTGCCAATCGACAGTACCCAACAAGAATACTGCTCCAAGAACTAAGAGCAGGAAAATAGCAGAGCAGTTAAAACTACAAGCCTTGACTAATGGGCCAAGCAGGCCT
This sequence comes from Tragulus kanchil, assembly GCA_022376925.1. Taxonomy (NCBI): domain Eukaryota; kingdom Metazoa; phylum Chordata; class Mammalia; order Artiodactyla; family Tragulidae; genus Tragulus; species Tragulus kanchil. The sequence goes on along the minus strand of JAIOJX010000001.1, from coordinate 91,213,414 downwards.
GGACTTGATGCTTGTTACTTTTTAAGGTAACAGGAAAACATGGAGTCTGAAGGGAAGAGTAACATAAATGCCCTGTTTCTGGAAAAAAGAACTCCTAAAGATAAACGGTTTGCCATGATGAAGCTACTGTAGTCCATCAAGGTCAAAGGCAATGTAAAAGTCTTCTAGGGCATCAGATATTAGGTAGAGAAGGATCTGAGAAACACCAAAATATATATGTCTATGAATTGAGCTTTCAGGATAGAACTTCAAATTGTCTTTTGAGTCTCACTTCCCTGTTTCAGTTTATAGAGACTATAAATTGCCCTATAGTAATCTATAGGGAACTGACCATCGACACTACTTTAAAAAAAATTGTGACACCAGTAATGCCTTAGGAAAATATACAGGACACAAGGTACTTCAACTTTCTCCTTTTCTCAACAGGTTTATTGCCTTTTAAGAAAAACTTTTGTAAAATATAAATACAAAGCAGAGAATTTACTTACAAAGTTAAAACACAGATTTCAAACATAAACACACAATTCGAAAATTTTTAGTTTTATGTACAATTTCAAGCAACCTCAACATATTATGTTAGTTTTCCATATTTTACAGGGTACAGAAAAAAATAGCTCAACGTCTTCTTTAAATAAGAGCATAAAATGTTTAAACATATAAACAACCCGGTTTGATGCGTGAAAACCAATTTCACAGCTTTTAAATTAGGATATAAAAGTTTCATACAATTAGTTGTTGTGTGTGGATATGGTTTGGATTTATATTACATACTACTGGATCACAGCCAATAGCATTGACCTGGCCGGAGCAGGTACACTGTAAACAAAACATAAAGTTACAACATTGCCAAGAGTCTTCCCCAAATCAACCACACGTTTCTGACCACATTCTTAACAGTTACATGGCCTCTATCGTGGGAACTTTGTCTGAAATTAAGTCAAAGTTTGGAGCTTCTTTTCCTTGTTTTTTTTTTTTCTCCTTAAAAAAGAAAATAAACAAATGTTTCGAGTAAAAACAAACATATCCCAAGGCATGTGTGCATTGAAAAGTAAAGAAAGATTATAACAACTTCCATAAAAACTGACTTAAAAGTTTAAAAAGAAAAAAACATGTTTCTGAGTCCTTCCGACTGGAGTCATGTCTCTTATATAAAGAAGAGATATTTTCATATGTAATAGTGTCCTTTCTTTACAGAAATAGTCGTATTATGACACATATGCACAAGGATTTAACACTATGACACACTGTACACAGCGGCCCCTGGTGAGCTCACCAGCAGTCGTCTGAGCCCATGTCGCTGGGGTGAAGCCACTCCATGGATGAGCCCAGCAGTGTCTGAAGCTCATTTGTGAACTCCACCAGGTCTAAGAGCTCCTTGCTTTCAGGGTTAAAGGCTTCCATGTCTTTGGAGCAAGCGAATAAGAGACTTGTCGACACTTGCCGGAAGAACTCAGCCTCCGCGATGGTAACAATCTCCACATTTGGGAAATTGCAGCGGAATATTCGGGAGGACATTTTCAATTTCTTGAGCACATCTGAAAGCAGTAGCCAGTTTCGAGGCCTGTGTCAAAGAAAGGACAGTGGTCTGAGTTTCTGGCAGAATTAAAAGCACTCTCCCGGTGGTAACACGGGCCAGTTACTTCTGCTTTCAGTATCTCCCTTACCCCACTTTTCACTGTAGTCGTATCTACTTCTAGTGGAACTCTGGATCCATCTGGATGTATTAAGAGATCACAGAGGGTGGACTGGCCAACTTGGAAGCGGAGCAGCACCCGTGAATGCCAAATAAGAGCATAATGTCATATCCCGGTTTGATGCGTGAAAACCAATTTCACAGCTTTTAAATTAGGATATAAAAGTTTCATACAATTAGTTGTTGTGTGTGGATATGGTTTGGATTTATATTACATACTACTGGATCACAGCCAATAGCATTGACCTGGCCGGAGCAGGTACACTGTAAACAAAACATAAAGTTACAACATTGCCAAGAGTCTTCCCCAAATCAACCACACGTTTCTGACCACATTCTTAACAGTTACATGGCCTCTATCGTGGGAACTTTGTCTGAAATTAAGTCAAAGTTTGGAGCTTCTTTTCCTTGTTTTTTTTTTTTCTCCTTAAAAAAGAAAATAAACAAATGTTTCGAGTAAAAACAAACATATCCCAAGGCATGTGTGCATTGAAAAGTAAAGAAAGATTATAACAACTTCCATAAAAACTGACTTAAAAGTTTAAAAAGAAAAAAACATGTTTCTGAGTCCTTCCGACTGGAGTCATGTCTCTTATATAAAGAAGAGATATTTTCATATGTAATAGTGTCCTTTCTTTACAGAAATAGTCGTATTATGACACATATGCACAAGGATTTAACACTATGACACACTGTACACAGCGGCCCCTGGTGAGCTCACCAGCAGTCGTCTGAGCCCATGTCGCTGGGGTGAAGCCACTCCATGGATGAGCCCAGCAGTGTCTGAAGCTCATTTGTGAACTCCACCAGGTCTAAGAGCTCCTTGCTTTCAGGGTTAAAGGCTTCCATGTCTTTGGAGCAAGCGAATAAGAGACTTGTCGACACTTGCCGGAAGAACTCAGCCTCCGCGATGGTAACAATCTCCACATTTGGGAAATTGCAGCGGAATATTCGGGAGGACATTTTCAATTTCTTGAGCACATCTGAAAGCAGTAGCCAGTTTCGAGGCCTGTGTCAAAGAAAGGACAGTGGTCTGAGTTTCTGGCAGAATTAAAAGCACTCTCCCGGTGGTAACACGGGCCAGTTACTTCTGCTTTCAGTATCTCCCTTACCCCACTTTTCACTGTAGTCGTATCTACTTCTAGTGGAACTCTGGATCCATCTGGATGTATTAAGAGACCACAGAGGGTGGACTGGCCAACTTGGAAGCGGGAGCAGCACCCGTGAATGAGCCTTGCCACAAAGGCTTGGTTGCTCGGCTCTAGCCACAATTCAGGTCACCCCTGGCCAAATGCGCCCCCATTCCAGTCACTGGGGAAACTAGTCTGTTCGGGAACCCAAGGCAGATGGCAAACATCTCTGTGATCTCTTGTCTTCTCTGACCCTCACAGAGACAGCGTGACAAACACATAAGCTTGCCTGGCTTTCCTTTCTGTTCCCTCACCTTGATGCTTCCGGGAGGGAGGCTTTCGCAAAGGAAGGAGGTACAACCCTTCCCTGTTGTATACCCTGCCATGCTTCAAGATCTCTGTTCCTAACAGAACATTACCAGAGTCCAAGAACAACACTACTCCTTAAGCACCAGGGTCAACACACAGCAGAGCTAGGTCTCCTGACATGCTCGCTCTGGAGGATTGGACACAGGGGCCCGACCATGGGGGCAAGACTTGATCTGATCCAATCTGAGGACACAGAAGGAGGTGTGTTCTGAGGGCAGTTTGCTGGGAATCCCTTCCCCCACCCCTTTTCTGGAAAAGTTCTGCATCATGTGACGTTGGCAGACACTTGGTGAGGGATTCACTCGCCCTCCTACCACCCTCATCTGCTGAAAGGAATTTCTAAGTCCTGCCATTCAAAGAGCAGTGGGGCTGCTTCTCCACCTCACGCTGGCCAAGCTTACCCTTGAGCAACGGACACTTGGACATTGTAACACGGCAAGAGGGGACCGTCTGCGAATTCAAATTCAAACATGTCGCTACAAGTGTCGTCATCTGCATCCTCGTCCTCCGGTCCTGGGGGGTTTGCTAAAACATCGTATCCACTTTCATCATCTGGTTCTAAGGGACAGCCAACGAGAGAGAGAGGGATCAGTAAGCCAGCAAGATGTCAGCTGTTCTCCAAAAAAAACTGTCTTTCCCAAGGCAGCCCTGTTCAGGGTACCCAACCCAAGCCCTCACCCACACGAGAGAGAAATGCTCTGTAACTCCTACACCTCCTCCTGGCCCAAATGAAATGAAAAGGTGGCTCACCACACACAGAGCTGCCGTAGAACTCCCAAGAGCCACTGCTGTCATCGTCATCGCGACCCTGCAGGTCGTTTAAATAATCTGAAGAGAGAGGGAAATAAGATAACACCTGCTGGAAACAGGCAAATGCTGGCAGAGGTCGGGAGCATCTCACGCAGGAGCTGGCAGGTCACCTCCTGACAAGTCCCCTTGGCACATGCCTCCAGGTATCTAACTAAAAGCTGCATATGTATCCACCTGCCCTCCCAAGAGACACTCCGCCCCGTCACCCCCGGTCTGCCAAACAGAAGCTAGGCCTGGCCAGCTCAGAATTTTCCAGCCCTCCCACACAACGCTCAAGTATGTATTATCTCTTGTTTGACAGACTAACATTATGCTGCTTTTCCAAGTAAGTTTAATGTAAGGATAACCAGGAGGGGTAGGGGTGAGGGGAACCTGGCCCGCCTAGATGCTTGAACCAGACCATTTCTTGATCTCTGTCATACCTGTTAAGAACTTTTCCATAAGTTCGCTGTGGGTCATTTTCATGATGGTTCTACCTGAGTACGTGGCCAGAGTAGGGTCAGCACCATAGGAGAGGAGCAAGCGGACAATTTCCAAGTGATCATTCTCAACAGCATCGTGGAGAGGCCTAGGAGAGGCGCCAGGGATTCATTACACCTGTGGATGTGATGCTTGCCTCTAACAACACAGGCAAAATGGACTTTGTGCAGCCAGACTGCTGTCTCACCAAGGAGGGGACTATACAGTCACTGCCGTTCCACATGGGGAAACCGAGGCACCGACACTGGCCCACTGTCAAGTGATGACTTACTCTCTTGCTTTTTCTACACTCAACCCTTTACAGGACAGATGAAGGGACTATCTCCAGTCTTACTCTCAAATGCAAATCTCTCTTAACCCACAGCCTAAGGAGGAACTCAGGCCATGATGAAAATGTTTCCAATGAACTTAAATAGTGGCAGACGCTAAGAAGATAACTTATAGGGGGTAAAAAAAAAAAATCCCAACATCATGGAAGCCAATACGATAAGCAATTCATATACTATTAAGGAAACAATCACTGTTTCTAAAAGAAAGTAGGGGCAAAGTAGAACCTGTCCTGAAACCAAATTAGAGATCAATGATCAACCCTCTGGCTCAGAAGCAGTTGGCAGGCAGGGCGAGCTCTCAGAAGGGTACAGAGTCCTCCTTTCGGCGTCTACTGGGGTTGGGAAACCGGCCCGCAGTCCCATCCAGAAAGAATGCTTTTTAAAAACCATGAACTACCAAATACATTTCAGTTTTGTCCATTCTGTGACTGTCAGGAAAGCTGTAGTGCCCTGCCTCTTGGTAGGATCACAGGCCCAACCTGGAAGACACTTGGGCTGACTCAGACCTGGGCCCCTAGCTAATAAACCAAGGTCAAGGACAGAGTGGGGGCCAGGGATGCATGTGGACATAACAGGTACTATGAAGGCACTGTCCACTGGACCAGTCTGTACTCCTAGGACTTTCAACTCACGTGTATTTTCAATACTGTGATTTAACAGATGCTGGTAAAGAGTCCAGGGTCTTAAAAGGCAACACCCCTGATCATCCATACAGGTTCAGCATTTTGCAGGGACTTCTGTTCATAAGAGCATCAGTAAGTTTTCAAGTTCTATCTAAATTTGCCAGAAAGATTCGTTCGATTCCACAAGTGTGTAAACATGGGGATCACTCTCCATCTCTCCTCCTGGGGTTTCCTACCACGGCCTGGGCCCTAGCAGAGCCAGGCCAAGAGCAAGACCCGCCACTGACCTGGTTCCATCCTGGGCACTGCAGTTGACATCAGCGCCATATTCAAGGAGGTGTCGCACAATGTTGAGCCATCCCCTCGCACAAGCTTCGTGCAGGGCACAGTACCCCGCGTTGTCGCGATGGTTCACGCACAAATCTTGTTCTCTAGGCAATACAAGACTACTTCCTGTGGGAAGAGGAAGGGATGCCATCAGATCACCACACAGTGACCCTTCCCAGAGTGGGTTCTCCAGAGCTTGGCAGTGCAACAAATTGGAAGCCAATACGTGGCAGACGCTAAGCTTATAGGGGGTAAAAAAAAAAAATCCCAACATCATGGAAGCCAATACGATAAGCAATTCATATACTATTAAGGAAACAATCACTGTTTCTAAAAGAAAGTAGGGGCAAAGTAGAACCTGTCCTGAAACCAAATTAGAGATCAATGATCAACCCTCTGGCTCAGAAGCAGTTGGCAGGCAGGGCGAGCTCTCAGAAGGGTACAGAGTCCTCCTTTCGGCGTCTACTGGGGTTGGGAAACCGGCCCGCAGTCCCATCCAGAAAGAATGTTTTTTAAAAAACCATGAACTACCAAATACATTTCAGTTTTGTCCATTCTGTGACTGTCAGGAAAGCTGTAGTGCCCTGCCTCTTGGTAGGATCACAGGCCCAACCTGGAAGACACTTGGGCTGACTCAGACCTGGGCCCCTAGCTAATAAACCAAGGTCAAGGACAGAGTGGGGGCCAGGGATGCATGTGGACATAACAGGTACTATGAAGGCACTGTCCACTGGACCAGTCTGTACTCCTAGGACTTTCAACTCACGTGTATTTTCAATACTGTGATTTAACAGATGCTGGTAAAGAGTCCAGGGTCTTAAAAGGCAACACCCCTGATCATCCATACAGGTTCAGCATTTTGCAGGGACTTCTGTTCATAAGAGCATCAGTAAGTTTTCAAGTTCTATCTAAATTTGCCAGAAAGATTCGTTCGATTCCACAAGTGTGTAAACATGGGGATCACTCTCCATCTCTCCTCCTGGGGTTTCCTACCACGGCCTGGGCCCTAGCAGAGCCAGGCCAAGAGCAAGACCCGCCACTGACCTGGTTCCATCCTGGGCACTGCAGTTGACATCAGCGCCATATTCAAGGAGGTGTCGCACAATGTTGAGCCATCCCCTCGCACAAGCTTCGTGCAGGGCACAGTACCCCGCGTTGTCGCGATGGTTCACGTCACAAATCTTGTTCTCTAGGCAATACAAGACTACTTCCTGTGGGAAGAGGGAAGGGATGCCATCAGATCACCACACAGTGACCCTTCCCAGAGTGGGTTCTCCAGAGCTTGGCAGTGCCCATTTTCAAAGGCATCCATCCTCAGATCTAAGAGCCCACTGAGGCGCAGGCAGGGGGTGGGCGTCTTGGTGAAGGGGCCAAAGCATGTGTGAAGAGCTCGAAGATGCAGACAGCACTGTCTAGGGCTATGCTGCCCCAGTGCCCTGACCCTGGGCAAGCTACCCTTGAACTACTCCAAGCTTCCACAGGACTCCTGAAAGGATGCATTCAGAGAACAACCAAAGCCGCTCAGCCCAGGGGCTGGCATGGCCAGTACAGAGGTGTTCTGGCTGCTAACATCTTAGATGATGCATCGCCAAGTATAGACCATTCTCACTTGACAGGTCCATTTAGTCAGTGGCAACGGTTGACAATACAAGTTTAGGTAGAAAGTATCGACGGATGCTTGGATGCTTAAAAGAGCCTAAATCAGGCAAAGAACATTCCTCCGCTTAGAGAAGGAGGGACACCCAGGTCCACCACATCTTCACACCCCCTGTTAAGACCCAAATTGGAACCTGGGCCTCAAATGTTGTTTGTACGTTGAATACAATCAAAGAGAAGCTTTCCCCTATCCATCCTCAAGGAATGAGACAAAAACCCTCCAAATAACCCCACCTTCCAGTCTGCCTCACTCCACCCCACAACCTACACATTTTAAGAAGCAAATAATACAAGTCTACCCTTCTCCCTTCCCCGAAGGTGTTCTGTGTCAAGAGTATGCGTTAGAATCACTGTTATTAATCTTCCTTCTTTGGCGTGTTAAAATATTAATATGAACCGCTCCCAGTTAGCAGAGAGGTAATTTATTCAATGTTTTATTACCTTGATTAACAAAGTTTTCAAACACATCGAAAGCACTTGCCACTAGGAAACACATTATACTCGTTTTACTCCAAGTCATGCCCAGAAGAAAGCTGTCAGGTTCTGAGAGCCGAGGGTAGACAGAGCGGTGTGCGGGTAGCCCAAGGAATAGTCCACTTGGTAAGGGGGGAAGGGACGGGGTCAGAGCAGACCTCCTTGTGACAACTCTTAAGCAACTCATCTGTGAAACCTAAAACGGAGTCCATTCTAGCTACCCATGGACGTGAGATGGGTTCTGTAACATCTTTTATGCCCTTTGTTACTCTGTGAGCAGAGTTCTATTCACTTACCCTGTGAAGCTAATGGGGTGTGCTGGTAAACCTGGCCATTGGTCAGGTCAATCTGCCAGCTCTCTTCCAAAACAAGGGGAGGAAGAGAGAAGGCACACCCACGAAGGCGTTTCTTCATTCAGATCCCAACCTGCCAGGAAGCCCACAATCCTCTGGGCTCCCGGGCCACCTCCCCTGAGCCGTTGTATCCAGGATACTGCATGAAGCTGCTGCTCGGTTAGCAGGCCCTCGGTAGCCAGACTCGAGTGGACGGCCGCAAGCTAATGAGCTGCGTGCCCCAGACAGGGAGAGGCCCCATCACGTGGCTCCAGATCAGGTCTGAATGCCACCAACTGTTGTGCACAGATCAATTTACCCTAGGTCCTGGCGGCCTGCCTGGTGTCCTATCAACCTGGAGTTTATTTGCTCTGACAATCATGGCCTTCACTTGGAAACCTTTGTTGCTGCCAGGGTCAATTCAAGGGGACTTAGAAATGAAAGGCCATCAAAGCTGATGGGTAAGTCAACTCTCTCCTGGAAGATGTCAGCAAAGGCAGCAGTAGCCCCACGGGAACCCAGGAGATTTAGGAAAGGAAGGTAGCATCCTCATTCAACACTTATGAGAAATTGAGGCTCAGAGAAATTAAATCCCAAGTTCAATTAACATGAAGTTCTAGACCTATAATTCAGGCCTTTGGTACCTGGTCAATTGGAAAGATTCAGAAGTCCCAAGAGATGCAATCTAGCTGTGATGAGCATCCCGAGGCCATCTCTATTGGGGTCATTGGGCTAACCACACTCTCCTAACTGGGAGGGACGGCCTCTAAACAGATGGCAATCGCTGCTATGGACAGTTAGAGAGAAAGGCGATGAGGTTGGGTAAGTCTGTCTGCCCAACACATTTCTAGGTTTATTCCCCTAACTGGGAGTGTTTGAAGGGCAGCCAAAAAAGCACCACTAGCTCAGAGCAGACCTCCTTGTGACAACTCTTAAGCAACTCATCTGTGAAACCTAAAACGGAGTCCATTCTAGCTACCCATGGACGTGAGATGGGTTCTGTAACATCTTTTATGCCCTTTGTTACTCTGTGAGCAGAGTTCTATTCACTTACCCTGTGAAGCTAATGGGGTGTGCTGGTAAACCTGGCCATTGGTCAGGTCAATCTGCCAGCTCTCTTCCAAAACAAGGGGAGGAAGAGAGAAGGCACACCCACGAAGGCGTTTCTTCATTCAGATCCCAACCTGCCAGGAAGCCCACAATCCTCTGGGCTCCCGGGCCACCTCCCCTGAGCCGTTGTATCCAGGATACTGCATGAAGCTGCTGCTCGGTTAGCAGGCCCTCGGTAGCCAGACTCGAGTGGACGGCCGCAAGCTAATGAGCTGCGTGCCCCAGACAGGGAGAGGCCCCATCACGTGGCTCCAGATCAGGTCTGAATGCCACCAACTGTTGTGCACAGATCAATTTACCCTAGGTCCTGGCGGCCTGCCTGGTGTCCTATCAACCTGGAGTTTATTTGCTCTGACAATCATCGCCTTCACTTGGAAACCTTTGTTGCTGCCAGGGTCAATTCAAGGGACTTAGAAATGAAAGGCCATCAAAGCTGATGGGTAAGTCAACTCTCTCCTGGAAGATGTCAGCAAAGGCAGCAGTAGCCCCACGGGAACCCAGGAGATTTAGGAAAGGAAGGTAGCATCCTCATTCAACACTTATGAGAAATTGAGGCTCAGAGAAATTAAATCCCAAGTTCAATTAACATGAAGTTCTAGACCTATAATTCAGGCCTTTGGTACCTGGTCAATTGGAAAGATTCAGAAGTCCCAAGAGATGCAATCTAGCTGTGATGAGCATCCCGCAGGCCATCTCTATTGGGGTCATTGGGCTAACCACACTCTCCTAACTGGGAGGGAGACGGCCTCTAAACAGATGGCAATCGCTGCTATGGACAGTTAGAGAGAAAGGCGATGAGGTTGGGTAAGTCTGTCTGCCCAACACATTTCTAGGTTTATTTTCGCCGCTAGAACTGGGAGTGTTTGAAGGGCAGCCCACCCATTCCCAAACAAAATCAAACTGTTTTTGTTGGACAACTCTCTGTTAAGCAGCTATAAGCCGAACGCCATTAACCGCAAAATGTAACCATAAAGGCCATAAACCCGACATTGTTAATTAATTAAATGCCTCATTAACTTTTTTAAAAACATGATTTATTTGATTCATAGAAAATTTAACCATCACCACTAAAGGCACACGCATGTGGTTGCACGTTGGTATTTTAGCCTGAGACAGAAGCCCTTTTCCGGAGAGGGAAAGGTTTGAGGTCTCTGGCCATGCAAGTGATCTATTTACCTCAGATCTGAAACCAGAGCGTGTTTCTAAACTTCCAGAAACCAGATTCTCATGGCATAATGCTCAGATCACCTTTTTACGGCACATGGTATCTTTAGCTAAGCAGAAAATACCCAACAATGAATGGTGAAGACAAATCTTCAGGAAAACCCTCCCTCAAGTGTTTTCAAACTATACCCTTATTTGGTTAAGCCAACTGTTCTTCAACTTTAAAAACGTCTAAATCATCAGATCTCTCAACTGGACCATCGTCCCAACATTTAAAATTCTGCCTAGGGAAATCCCAGAAAAGAGGATACAAAGTTGAAAGCATGTATCTATCTACAAGTCACAAAGTTTAGCATCAAAACTGGTGATCTGTGGTATCCACATGTTAAAAATTACATCTGGGGGCTTCCCTGGTGGTCCAGTGGGTGCAGTGCAAGGGGCGGCAGTTCCATCCCTGGCCTGGGAAGATCCCACGTGCCGCAGAGCAGCTGGACCGATGTGTCCAACTACCAAGCTGGAGCTCTGGAGCACGTGTGCCCAGAGCTGATGCTCTGCCGTGAGAGAGGCCACTGCGATGGGAGGCCCACGCAGGCCAAAGAACAAAGATGGAAACAAATGAAAGACCGACAGAAGTGGCCAAAAAAAAAGAACATTAAAAAAAAAAATGACATCTGAAGAAAAAAACCAAGTCTGACTAAACATTAGCAAGGCCTCCTGTGCCATCAAAAGTCAGGGAGGTTAAAAAAGGGAATCGAGTGCCCACTGGTCCAGGCCTCAGACCCACCAAAACAAAATGGAAACTTTCTTAGAGGATCAATGACGGTCTCTTAAAGTCTCTGGTGGCAGAGGGAGACGGGTAGAAATGCTGTCAAGTTCACAGGTGGGGCAAGGAGCCTTGCCCTCCGTGGCAGGTACAGTAGTCTACACCCCGGGAATCTATTTGCTTAGCCATAACGAGTAATGAGCAAACACTCAGCACGTGGGACCTAGCTCGGTGCTACATGCAACGGCTCCTCTCTCCTCCTAGGTGCTGCTGTTGTCTACTCTCGGAGAACCACCTGGGTGTTCCTTGGACTGCATCTTCCAATAACTGTGCTAACTACCAGAAAGTTCTCTCTAGCTAATGGAGAGGTCTCCAAGAGACCCATATGTAGATAAACCAGCAGCACAATCAACCCCTGAACTAAGCACAGGCCTGGTGCTTCCAACTTCCCACCCCCAGTCATGCCTGGGGAGGAAGGGGCTGAGGTGGGCATACTTTGAAGGGTTCACGGCACTCAGGACAGGGGGACAGGGGCACAGAGCTGGCCAGAGGTGGGGGACCTGGGGGTGGGAGAGCCAGGGCTCCGGGCCAGCATGGATTCCTCCCCACCCAGTGCTAGTCCAACCTCCACTCTCTGCCTGCTGTGTCTCATTTTACTGCGACCGTTCAACTCCCAGAAAGCTGATGCCAGCCTCAGAAACTGACTGTCCTGTGGGCTAGGACATCACAGTTGCCACTCACAGGTGAGTTGGAGGAGGTGCACAGTGCAGAGGGAGTCATCTATGCTATGGTGGGGGGCAGCGGCATAGGGGAGGGGTGGGCTGTGGAGTTAACGCTGTGAGGCTGTTTCCTCATCTGAAAGGGGGCAAGTACTAGTTACTATCACGTGAAGATGTGAAAAGGGTGACAGGAGCTACTACGGATCACACAGGCCTAGAAAGCTAGCAGCTATCTTTATCTATAGCTCTAAGCAGGAGAGGCTATCTGTCGGCAGGCGTGCTGGGTTGGGATACAGCAGTGTGCACAGGGAGTTCTGTGCAAGGCACAACACTCCCATCCCCTCAGCCCTCAGCTCCCATGCCGTCCCTTCAGGTCTGCCCCTCACCCCCTCTATGCACAGACATTCCCCCCACCCCAATCCACGGAGGTGTCACTGTGACCCCAAACAGCGCTGCAGCCCAAAATAGAGCTCACGACTTCTCTCCCCCCTGCTCATCAGAATCCAGAGGGCTCATTAAAATTCCCCTAGTCGCCTAGCCCTGGGTTAGGTCAGATTTTATATCAGAGATAAGTGCGCCAGACAGGAAGATGCCGAAGCAGCCTACCTGCCTGAACACGAAGCAAACATCAGAGAGGCCTTTCTTTTCACACCGCGACTGAACAAGCCACCAAAGAGCCGGCAGCGGGGCTCATGCAAACATCCTGCTGAAACACTCAGCCCAGCCTACCCGCGTGGAGCGGGGGCTGGGCTCTGAGAGTTCCCCTTCCCCAGCCAGTGTGCCCCCACCCCAGGAGCGGCAGCCAGTGGACTGTGAATCTAGTGCACTCCCAAGGATGCTCACCTCGTAGCCCAGTCGGGCGGCCCGCTGCAGGAGGGTCTCGCCTGCGTTCTTATTGACAATGAGCCTCCGCGCTTCCGGTGGCATTGGGCGGGACTGGGTGGTCTCCGGAGGAGAACTTGAGCAGGGCAGCTGCGAAGTCTGGGAAACTGGTAGCAGTTGCTGCAAACGGTCCAAGGGCTTCTGGTCTTGCTTGGCTGGTGACATATCGTAATCAGAACTGGGCTCGGGCCGCTTCCGGAATCTCCGGACCATAACCTATCAAGAAAGCCGGGGACGCACACGTTGCGGAATGCCCTTCTGCCATAACGGCTGCTTTTCCGCCAAATGTTTTTTGTTTGCGGGGGGCGGCGTTGCCTTTTTACTAGTTGGAAACTTTCACCACCACCTAGGAGACAGCCCCCCTAAGGACAGGACAGTGACATTTAGTGGGAGGGAGTTCAGGAAAAGGAAAGCTATGTCCCCAGAAGTAAAGAAGCAGGCAAGCGGGGAGTCACTCACGTAACCCAGTGGGGGAGAGCCAGGGGCAAGAGGTACCTTGCCATCCGTGTTCTCCACGTAGTAGTCTCCTGGCAGGGGCAAGGTCCGCCTAGGCTCCTGCGCGATCAAGTGCTTGGTTTTACACAGTCGCTTCCCGGATGGTTTCTCGCTGTTGTCAGGGTATCTCTGTAGCAGGGAGGGAGTCTGGCAATCCTCTTCTTCGTCCGTGCACAACACATCTGTCTTCTGGTTTTCTTTAATTTTCTGCTGTTTGGCAGGCAGCCTCGAGGCTGGCGTACAGCTTGGCTGACTCTGCTTTTTGCCGCCTGCATTGGTGGATGAAAGGCCCTTCATGGCCGGAGAGCCGGAGAACACAGGCAAGCCTAAATCCGGAGGGGGGGGGGGGGCAGCAGCGGGGCGGGAGCCAGGGGGAGAAGAAGCCGAAAAAGCGGCCGTTACACTGTTGCATGGGGTTGTACAGTTGTAACAGGTGAAGAAAGAAAACCCCGCTGTTACCACTGATCACTGGAGCGGCTTCCGTTTTTAAAGATATACCAATTATGTTTTCAAAGCATTAATATTTTAATTATCCCATATTCAAACGGCAAATAGGTTAACCCGCGGATCGCCAATGGCAAGTTGCTTCAGAGGGCCCCGGGGAGGGGGCAGAAGCCAGCCCTCCAGGCTCTCTGGCCGCCACTCAGGGCTTCTTTTCCTGCCCAACGTGAGGAGCAGCCCAGCAAGCAGAGCTCCCTCCTAAGGTCAGTCCCAGAAGCAAGTGTGGAGGCTGCAGGGGACTCGTGGAGAGAATTTCTTGCCTGTCACATGTTATCTTGGATGCAGCTCAGGTCCCCTCTAGGGCTCTTTCCCATAGACAGCAGGTGACCCACCCTCTAGGAGCGGTCCTCCCACGTACCTTGTTCATTGTCACTGGATTTGAGAGACTCTTCCGCCCAGCTTCTATTGCCTTTGGCTTCAGCCCTTTTCCTGCCAGGCTTCTCTTCGGAGATGTTATTGCCCTGGGCGGTAACCTCAGGCTGACTAGCCTGGGTCACTTCCTTCCTGCCCTGCCGGCCAGGTTTGCTCTCTGCTGCCGACACCTGCTGCTCCCAGCGTTCTCTAAGGTGCAGCAAGTGGCGTTGCTTTTTGGGATGGAGCCCTGTTAATTCAATGCACACCTTCAGGTTGGTCAGCTCACTATAATGTGGGTCTTCTAAGTGCTTAGAGGAACTGTTTGGCATTTCCCTCTCAGGCCAGTCATCTAATGGAGAAATAACTACAAATTAATCAAAAAGCCCCCAGGGGCGGGCACACACTGTGTTACACATCACTAATAGGGTAGGGGAGTGGAGGGGTGTGGTCATCAGCAACTTTTTACTAAGTCTGGGGATGGGGTTGCCTACTTGTTTTGCTCATCTTTGGGCTCAGGGTTCTTGCACGTGGCTTGGGGAGGGGGAGGTGTGAGCGGCTCCCCCCAGGGCTCCAAGGTGGGACTGGAACCTTCCACTGCTCCACCCCAGGACTTCCCCCGGGTGCCCTGCGGGGCCAAAAGCTGAGCCAAGCTCACCTTTGGAGACCCGTCTCCGCTTGGCTTTCAGCAGAGGGTCCTCGGGGAGCTCTTCCACAGTGGTCTCAGTGTGGTTGCTGTCCCCCGAGACCTTGCGCTTTCTTTCCACCCGGATGGTGGGGCTATGTGGCATATCCGGGGCTGCCTGGTCGGCAGGAGGCTCGCTTGCCGGCTGCCTGTCCACGAAGTATTTCTCCACAGGAAGATCTTTGTCCTCCGGGGCTTCAAAGGGGTCGTGTTTGCTTCCGGTACTGTAATCGCCTGGGGGAGGGGACAATCCGGGAAGGAAGGACCAAAGGTCACCAAGGGCAGCCGGGGTTGGGGAGCAGGCGGGACCCCCATGTCTGAGGTGATCTGTTACCAACAGACCCTCCTTTGGCGACCGGGGGCCTCACTTGCTGGAAGCACAAGACCCTCAGTAAGACAAGGTCCCAAAGGAAGGGCAGTTGAAAGAAAGGAAGCCTAGGACAGTCACTATTTCCGTTTTTGTTCATAGTTGACAGTTAAGATGAGGCATCAATATCACCCTTTTATTAGCCCATGAGAGAACTCCCTGCCTGTCACTTCCAAGATGGTCTACTTTGATGGCACTCATGTCCTCTCCAGGACCCTTTCCAACTGAGGGTAGGTGACCCCTCCCCGATCCCTCCCCCAGCTTAACCCACCAAGTTTAAGCCAGGGGTGAGCTAAAAATCTCTATAGCAACAGTTGCTGAGCTCATTTTGAAATACAGGGTAATAAAGAGACCAAATGTCCCCCTAATGTCACACAGGGACAGCACCAGGGTTCACCTGGGTCCGAAGGGAAGAAAGGGACGAGGATCAGGTACGAATGGTGGGAGGCCGGGGGACCCAGGGAGGAGAAACCTGGCAAAGCCAAAGACAAGGCTTCCTCGTGTGTGCACAAGGGTCAAGGACAGTTTCAAAGAACTTGATCAGATTCTTACAAGTCCCTCTGTCCTCCTCCTACAACTGTGGGGGGAAAAGCATTTCAAGGTCACCAGGGTGTTGCTCCTATTTCCTGTCTAGGAAGAAGGCCCTCAGTGACACCAGACACACCCATGGGGACACTAGTCACCCCCGCCCCTACTCCTCCACTCCTTCCTCCCCAGGCAACCCTCTAAGGGCATTACAAACATGGGACTCCCCCCGCTTCACTAGGGCAGGGCCCAAACCACTCACACCCCAGCCCTGCCCGGGTGGTTTCCACTCCTCAACTCAACCTAGCATCCACATGCGGGGCTTTCCCTCCCATCACCCCAGCCTCACATCACTCCTCACTTTTGTTCCAGCCAGAGAAACGGTTCAATTGCTCTGCTGATCGCATTTCTTCTAACTCACAGAGAATTCCATAATAATCGCTGTAATGTTAAGGTGTCCCCTAGATGATGCACCAAGGGCTGTGGCTTTGGTATCGAGGGGGGGGGGTCTGAGGTGATCTGTTACCAACAGACCCTCCTTTGGCGACCGGGGGCCTCACTTGCTGGAAGCACAAGACCCTCAGTAAGACAAGGTCCCAAAGGAAGGGCAGTTGAAAGAAAGGAAGCCTAGGACAGTCACTATTTCCGTTTTTGTTCATAGTTGACAGTTAAGATGAGGCATCAATATCACCCTTTTATTAGCCCATGAGAGAACTCCCTGCCTGTCACTTCCAAGATGGTCTACTTTGATGGCACTCATGTCCTCTCCAGGACCCTTTCCAACTGAGGGTAGGTGACCCCTCCCCGATCCCTCCCCCAGCTTAACCCACCAAGTTTAAGCCAGGGGTGAGCTAAAAATCTCTATAGCAACAGTTGCTGAGCTCATTTTGAAATACAGGGTAATAAAGAGACCAAATGTCCCCCTAATGTCACACAGGGACAGCACCAGGGTTCACCTGGGTCCGAAGGGAAGAAAGGGACGAGGATCAGGTACGAATGGTGGGAGGCCGGGGGACCCAGGGAGGAGAAACCTGGCAAAGCCAAAGACAAGGCTTCCTCGTGTGTGCACAAGGGTCAAGGACAGTTTCAAAGAACTTGATCAGATTCTTACAAGTCCCTCTGTCCTCCTCCTACAACTGTGGGGGGAAAAGCATTTCAAGGTCACCAGGGTGTTGCTCCTATTTCCTGTCTAGGAAGAAGGCCCTCAGTGACACCAGACACACCCATGGGGACACTAGTCACCCCCGCCCCTACTCCTCCACTCCTTCCTCCCCAGGCAACCCTCTAAGGGCATTACAAACATGGGACTCCCCCCGCTTCACTAGGGCAGGGCCCAAACCACTCACACCCCAGCCCTGCCCGGGTGGTTTCCACTCCTCAACTCAACCTAGCATCCACATGCGGGGCTTTCCCTCCCATCACCCCAGCCTCACATCACTCCTCACTTTTGTTCCAGCCAGAGAAACGGTTCAATTGCTCTGCTGATCGCATTTCTTCTAACTCACAGAGAATTCCATAATAATCGCTGTAATGTTAAGGTGTCCCCCTAAGATGACCCTGGTCATCACCAAGGGCTGTGGCTTTGGTATTTCGGTAACCCCTGAGCTAAGATCCCAGAGTCCCTCTTTCTAGGTGAAATCAGACACACCCCTCATCCTGCTTCCATTCCTCCTCCACTCCGTAGACTACTTCGGATACTCCCACTTCTGCCCAGCTGGCTAGCCCCTTAATCAAGCTCTCTTGGCGGGGGCATCCCCAACATTTAATGGCAGTCAATTGTACGCATGAACTTCACTCTGGTCGTGGCTAGCCTGGCCTGTGTTCTCAGTCGTGGAACCCACTGATCTTTTCCCCACCAACCACATGGGTATCCTGTCATGGCAGCAGGAGAAACCCTAGACTCCTGGCCCGTGCTTAAAGGGCGAGGCAGCCCAGACCACTGCCAACCCGGAGAAGAGGGTGCACCGCGACTCTCTGACCCTCTTAAGCACTCTGGCAGGAACAGCGCAGCTTTGTAACTTGGCCTTCTTCTGTTGTAAAGTGGGAATATTACAGCAAGTCTCCTCCCAGGGGTGGGCTTCATAAACCCAGGGAAGGGTTAGAAAAATCCCTTTAACCAAAAGATGCCAAGACTTTCAAAGCAGCCTGAATTTCGGGCCCTAAATATATGAAGTTTTAAGAGGTGAGCCCTCCTGGTTGCCCCACTGGACTCCTCTGGTCCAATCAGCCTTTCCTAAAAGCCCCAGTGGGAAGGGACCCATAGAGGAAGGACTACTTTAAGAACTCCCATGTCCAATTTTAAAGTTCATTTACAGTGTGTTCTCCCTCCCCTCTTTTAGGTAGGAAAGAGGGTTCTAACTCAGTGGTTTGAGAGGAGCTGTAACTGGGTGATGTCCACAGATCTCTCCAGGGTCTAGCCAGTGTAGGGCTCTGCCCACCGAGATATCCCCGATCACATCAACATGCTGTCAACCTTCAGTGTTTCTTTTTTTTTTTTAATATTTATTTTATTTATTTATCTTTTGGGGGGTGGGGTGGGGAGGGAGGGGGACGGGCGGGCCACTTCTATTGGTCTTTCATTTCTCTATTTTCATTCGTCTTCGTTCTTTGGCTCCTGTGGGCCTCCCATCGCGGTGGCGTTTGTCGTTGCAGAGCGCCGGCTCTGGGCGCATGCGCTCCAGAGCTCCGGCTCGGTGATTGGACACATCAGTCCAGCCGCTCCGCGGCACGTGGGATCTTCCCAGGCCAGGGATCGAACCGGCGCCCCTTGCACTGCAAGGCGGTGTCCTTACCCACTGGACTACCAGGGGAAGCCCAACCTTCAGTGTTTCTGATTTCACTTCCACGTTACACTTTAACCCTGTATCTCGAAGGGTCTCAATCTATCTAGGGAGGCATCTTGCTCAGGGAGAAGGTTTTCCATCTAAGTTTCCACTCTTGAGGCAAGCTTCCTTCGTAACAGTGAAATGAGTTTACTATCTCACCCACCTGACCTTTGGCTACAAAAGGCAGGCATCTCCTGCCCACAGACCACCTGGGGGACCTTTGATGGCTATTTTTCAGGTGTGGGCAGGCAGTGACTGGGAAAGCTTTTTCCCCTGTTTCTGGACGAGTAAGTGCACCCCAACAAGGCAGACCCTTTCCTCCACCAGGACCGGGAGTGCGCCACACATGTGCCTGCCACACCCAGTTGGCCAGGGAGGGCACTCCTGCACCTGATCTTCCCAACGGTCCCCTCCTGTCTTGTTCCCAGGGACCTCACAGTGTAATGTCTGTGGTTCCTCACCCCGGAGTATTAATCAGCAACCTTCCACAGCTCAAGTCGGGGCTCACTGAACTCACCCATGCATCGCTTAGTTGCTTTCTTTCCTATGAGGTGAGAGGGGATCTTTTCCCAAACTAGATCCATTCACTCTTCTCCCAACTCTTGAGCCTTTCAGGGTAAAGAGCTCACTTCTTCTCAGTTAAGGCCCTGTAAGACTTTACGCCAGTGTGATCTCACCCAGGCCAGTAATAACCCTGCAGGATACCCATGGCCACCAGCTATGGGGGAAGAGACTCTTGTGTCACTTGGAGCTTCTCAATGACTATTCTAACCACGACTCACAGGACTAACCTTGAGGGCAAAGGAGATGGGGAGATAAATAGATGTGCGAGGATTCCAGTCATCAGACTTGGCCACTACTGCTACTTTTGGCCCTCCTAAAAGCGGGAAGTGGTGTGCCCTTGCTCACCCAGTCCAAGCAGGTGTGAACGTGGCTGTCTTGTTTGAGGTTTCACACTTGCTCCCTGCAGCGTGGTCATGTGACTCACAGCACATATATCCCATAATTTATCATGGTTGTACCATACTATTACCTTCACAGAAGCGTCACCACAGCAACATTTACTAGTCACCGTGGCAACAAAACATCCTCACCATTGGTGAGCCATGCCTAATAAGGCCTGAACAAGGTGAGGGTTCTGAGATGTTGGAAGGCTCCCCAGGATTAACGCCCTTTCTGCAGCCTAACTATAACACGTATCTCGAAGATGGTTCATCACTAGGGTGCTCACCCCAACAAGCCCGTCAGAAACCCCCTTTGGCTACAAAGGCAGGCATCTCCTGCCCACAGACCACCTGGGGGACCTTTGATGGCTATTTTTCAGGTGTGGGCAGGCAGTGACTGGGAAAGCTTTTTCCCCTGTTTCTGGACGAGTAAGTGCACCCCAACAAGGCAGACCCTTTCCTCCACCAGGACCGGGAGTGCGCCACACATGTGCCTGCCACACCCAGTTGGCCAGGGAGGGCACTCCTGCACCTGATCTTCCCAACGGTCCCCTCCTGTCTTGTTCCCAGGGACCTCACAGTGTAATGTCTGTGGTTCCTCACCCCGGAGTATTAATCAGCAACCTTCCACAGCTCAAGTCGGGGCTCACTGAACTCACCCATGCATCGCTTAGTTGCTTTCTTTCCTATGAGGTGAGAGGGGATCTTTTCCCAAACTAGATCCATTCACTCTTCTCCCAACTCTTGAGCCTTTCAGGGTAAAGAGCTCACTTCTTCTCAGTTAAGGCCCTGTAAGACTTTACGCCAGTGTGATCTCACCCAGGCCAGTAATAACCCTGCAGGATACCCATGGCCACCAGCTATGGGGGAAGAGACTCTTGTGTCACTTGGAGCTTCTCAATGACTATTCTAACCACGACTCACAGGACTAACCTTGAGGGCAAAGGAGATGGGGAGATAAATAGATGTGCGAGGATTCCAGTCATCAGACTTGGCCACTACTGCTACTTTTGGCCCTCCTAAAAGCGGGAAGTGGTGTGCCCTTGCTCACCCAGTCCAAGCAGGTGTGAACGTGGCTGTCTTGTTTGAGGTTTCACACTTGCTCCCTGCAGCGTGGTCATGTGACTCACAGCACATATATCCCATAATTTATCATGGTTGTACCATACTATTACCTTCACAGAAGCGTCACCACAGCAACATTTACTAGTCACCGTGGCAACAAAACATCCTCACCATTGGTGAGCCATGCCTAATAAGGCCTGAACAAGGTGAGGGTTCTGAGATGTTGGAAGGCTCCCCAGGATTAACGTCCCCTTTTCTGCAGCCTAACTATAACACCTCCAGTAAAGGCTCACCTTGTTAAAACTTACACTCTGCAGAAGGAGCCCAGGGAATCTCTGTTTCAAATTGGTTTACAAACGTGCAGAAAAGCTGGCAGAGGAGTTCCCTGAGCTAAGAAGTTTCACGAAAGCCCCCTTGACTGAGGTTTCCTGCAGTTCCTGGCTGGGCATTACCACCAAGCAGGTCTTAGGTCTGTCCCAGCCAAGTGGTTGGCAAAGGAGACAGTCATTTCGAAAAGGGGCCAACGTGTCCTTGTCCTACTCCATCTTCCCAGTAATGAACTACTCAGTTGGAGGAACCTCCAAACTCATTTGGTGAACTTCCAAAATAAAATTTAACTCAGCCACCCCTGTGATCATAAAAAACAGATGAAAATCCTGGCCATTGTGTTTTCAAGTTAATTCCCTTCTTTTTCTGAACAAGCCCCTTGCAGCAAGATGCATCCACATCAGGGCAATGGACGGTGCACAAGCAGCACCCACCATCTTGGATGTTCCCTGGTAACTCTCAGAAGCGGGGAGGCAGACCAAGGCATTCTGGACCCTCTCATGACCCCAGCCCACCCCAAATCCCTGTCCCAGCTCCCAATCACAATGACACCCATGAGAAGGACCTGAGCTCTCATGGGCTCAAGATACGATGGTTCAAGGACAAGAAAGCCCATGACTTTCCAGTTGCACAGACTGAACACCTGCTGTGCTGTGGATGCAGAGGCAGCAATAGGAACAATGGCTCCTTCAGGTGAGCCTTCTCAATCAACTACAAACCACTACTGTCTAGAAGGCTGGGGATGGTAAGCTCCATTGCCCCAATCTTTCAGACAGAGCCCTCACCTTCTCCCACCATGCGTGGCTGTCTTGTTTGAGGTTTCACACTTGCTCCTGCAGCGTGGTCATGTGACTCACAGCACATATATCCCATAATTTATCATGGTTGTACCATACTATTACCTTCACAGAAGCGTCACCACAGCAACATTTACTAGTCACCGTGGCAACAAAACATCCTCACCATTGGTGAGCCATGCCTAATAAGGCCTGAACAAGGTGAGGGTTCTGAGATGTTGGAAGGCTCCCCAGGATTAACGTCCCCTTTTCTGCAGCCTAACTATAACACCTCCAGTAAAGGCTCACCTTGTTAAAACTTACACTCTGCAGAAGGAGCCCAGGGAATCTCTGTTTCAAATTGGTTTACAAACGTGCAGAAAAGCTGGCAGAGGAGTTCCCTGAGCTAAGAAGTTTCACGAAAGCCCCCTTGACTGAGGTTTCCTGCAGTTCCTGGCTGGGCATTACCACCAAGCAGGTCTTAGGTCTGTCCCAGCCAAGTGGTTGGCAAAGGAGACAGTCATTTCGAAAAGGGGCCAACGTGTCCTTGTCCTACTCCATCTTCCCAGTAATGAACTACTCAGTTGGAGGAACCTCCAAACTCATTTGGTGAACTTCCAAAATAAAATTTAACTCAGCCACCCCTGTGATCATAAAAAACAGATGAAAATCCTGGCCATTGTGTTTTCAAGTTAATTCCCTTTTTTTTCTGAACAAGCCCCTTGCAGCAAGATGCATCCACATCAGGGCAATGGACGGTGCACAAGCAGCACCCACCATCTTGGATGTTCCCTGGTAACTCTCAGAAGCGGGGAGGCAGACCAAGGCATTCTGGACCCTCTCATGACCCCAGCCCACCCCAAATCCCTGTCCCAGCTCCCAATCACAATGACACCCATGAGAAGGACCTGAGCTCTCATGGGCTCAAGATACGATGGTTCAAGGACAAGAAAGCCCATGACTTTCCAGTTGCACAGACTGAACACCTGCTGTGCTGTGGATGCAGAGGCAGCAATAGGAACAATGGCTCCTTCAGGTGAGCCTTCTCAATCAACTACAAACCACTACTGTCTAGAAGGCTGGGGATGGTAAGCTCCATTGCCCCAATCTTTCAAACAGAGCCCTCACCTTCTCCCACCATCCTCCTGCCCTGCCATGGTGGCACTTCATGACTCACCTTCTTGTAAACTTGGCCTTGCCCTCTTTTACCAGATCTCTCTGAGACACGTCCCCAAGAACTGAGCTAAGCAGCCACTCAGAAGGGGAAGGGCCGAGAGTCAGCTATGAGCATGGAGAGTGGCTTTCTTCTCACTTTACTCCAGGGCGGCCCAAAGGGCCCAATCTCCAGAGCGAAGTGTTTACAATCATCTAGTTCAGGCACATCAAGAGACCCTACCGCTCAGGTAAGGCTGTCCCTGACTCATCACAGCAACTAAGAGACTATGCAGAACAAGCTGGTCCCAGTGTGGCTCACCCAGAACCCTGGCCTCAGGCCTTTGTCTGACCCCAAAGGTGAGCTGGGACGCGGGGAGGGTGGCGGGGTGTGCTAAGCAGCAGAGAAGCCTATTATTGCCGAACTACAAATCTTCCCGAACTGCATCAAGCACCCACAGTCAAAGTGAGCGGGGCAACGCCGACCCTACGACGTCCAAGGGCCTAGACCTCCCAAACGTGCCCAGGGGGCCCAACTGTTCTGTCTTAGGAGGAGTTGGTGCTCACCCTGTCCTCGACGTTTACCTTGATGCCCTCATTCACCATCACGGGTGAGGTCTCTGGGGTCCGGAGTGGGCTGCAGGCCACAAGCACGCACCCTGAAGAAAGCTGGGCAAGACCCCCACTTGCTGCCAACACACCTCCTAAGCCCAGAAAGTCTCAGGAGCAAATCCTGAAGTCGACCCCAGTGGGGGAACAGCTGTTGGGATAGCAGAGTGACTCAAAGCAAGCCCTAGCTTTCTCTCCGTTTTGCCTCCAAAACATAATACACCTCCTGTCTTGTGGGAAGAACACCCTCGAAGCGTGTTGTCAACTCCTAATGGCTGCAAACAAGCCTGCCGCAGAGAACAACTATGCTCATCCTGCTGGTGCCTTCAGCACCCTCACCTTGTAGCAAAACTTCTACATCTGGAGAATATGATCAACTATAAACCACTACTGTCTAGAAGGCTGGGGATGGTAAGCTCCATTGCCCCAATCTTTCAAACAGAGCCCTCACCTTCTCCCACCATCCTCCTGCCCTGCCATGGTGGCACTTCATGACTCACCTTCTTGTAAACTTGGCCTTGCCCTCTTTACCAGATCTCTCTGAGACACGCCCCAAGAACTGAGCTAAGCAGCCACTCAGAAGGGGAAGGGCCGAGAGTCAGCTATGAGCATGGAGAGTGGCTTTCTTCTCACTTTACTCCAGGGCGGCCCAAAGGGCCCAATCTCCAGAGCGAAGTGTTTACAATCATCTAGTTCAGGCACATCAAGAGACCCTACCGCTCAGGTAAGGCTGTCCCTGACTCATCACAGCAACTAAGAGACTATGCAGAACAAGCTGGTCCCAGTGTGGCTCACCCAGAACCCTGGCCTCAGGCCTTTGTCTGACCCCAAAGGTGAGCTGGGACGCGGGGAGGGTGGCGGGGTGTGCTAAGCAGCAGAGAAGCCTATTATTGCCGAACTACAAATCTTCCCGAACTGCATCAAGCACCCACAGTCAAAGTGAGCGGGGCAACGCCGACCCTACGACGTCCAAGGGCCTAGACCTCCCAAACGTGCCCAGGGGGCCCAACTGTTCTGTCTTAGGAGGAGTTGGTGCTCACCCTGTCCTCGACGTTTACCTTGATGCCCTCATTCACCATCACGGGTGAGGTCTCTGGGGTCCGGAGTGGGCTGCAGGCCACAAGCACGCACCCTGAAGAAAGCTGGGCAAGACCCCCACTTGCTGCCAACACACCTCCTAAGCCCAGAAAGTCTCAGGAGCAAATCCTGAAGTCGACCCCAGTGGGGGAACAGCTGTTGGGATAGCAGAGTGACTCAAAGCAAGCCCTAGCTTTCTCTCCGTTTTGCCTCCAAAACATAATACACCTCCTGTCTTGTGGGAAGAACACCCTCGAAGCGTGTTGTCAACTCCTAATGGCTGCAAACAAGCCTGCCGCAGAGAACAACTATGCTCATCCTGCTGGTGCCTTCAGCAGCCCTCACCCCTTTGTAGCAAAACTTCTACATCTGGAGAATATGAGGACGTGCCATTCTCTGCCAGAGAAGACCATCACTGCGGAGGGTCTGGTTCTGGCTGCAAGTGTCAGGACAACCAGTCCAGAGATCCACAGCCAGAGTGGCCCGTTCTCTGAGCGGCTGCCACCCAGACCTCAGGCCACCGGAAGTGCACTGCTGCCTGTCGACTCCCTCAGTGCTGGGAGCGGAATCGCCCCGTTCCTACCAACGTGGTACCACACGCAAGCCGCCTGGGTTCACTTACATCTCTCACTGTCGTTCTGGTCGGCAATGGCCTCCTCCAGGGCGACCAACTTTGGCTTTTTGTCCTGACTTCCTTTCAACCTTTCCCAGTCAGCGGGGCTGAATTTGCACACCTCGGAGTCTTTGGTTGCGGGGTGGCCACCTTCTCGCTCTTTCATCTCCAACTCTGAGAAGCGCATCATTGCACGCTAGAAAGAGAACGGAGATGGAAAAAAGACACACCTTACCATCAAAGCAACTTCCTCGGCCTTACCTTAAAGGAAAGTATTTTCAAAGAAAAGTTTGCCCAAAACCAACCACGATTTATGATACAACTGAGATATTTTAAAATTTAACGATACAAATGTAAGAGTGTCTATATGAAAGTAGTCACACACTCTTTATTCATAAAGCCATATGTGTGTAGAGATATATGCAGTGTGTATGTATAGCCCATACATACACTGTGGCAATAGAGACAGACATTCTCTTTTGGAGGTAAATAAAACGAAACAAAAACACAACGCAAAGAAAGCAAAACAAAAACACAACAGAAAAGAAAACAAATGCACAATGAATAAAGACGACCATGGCCCACAAACTTCCCTTTGTATATTTGGAAATGAAATTTAACTCAAAAGGTTTATGTAAGATTCTAGTAATAAAAATTTGAAGAACTGACCTCACAGTAAGCAGCGGGTAGACATAAAATACTGTCCTCTTGTAATCCTTCCATCTATGTAATTAAAATGGGCACTCAATGGATCATTTAGATAACTTCATCCATTTTTATAAGCATAAACCAATTTTTTTCTTAACATTGCAAAACAATTTGGCTTTATTTATCTTTTAATTAAAAGTAAAATATCTTAAGGAAATTCCTATACAACATCGATCATTCACTAGCAAGTTAAATACATACTCTATCCCTTTAATGGAGGCTTTTATTGTTTTTTCTTTTTTTTTCGGTGAAAAGAAAATTGCACAAATCTCACAGACATGCGGCTGCTACACACCTCCACCAAGTATCACGTAAGGCATTCTAAGCAGTGCTTTTAAGGTTTATTTGTTAACGTACAGTAAAGTAACGGCAGAGAAATCAAAGCAATTGACAGGTAAATGTCATGCAGTCTTTTAGACATCCTTTAAAACTTCCATTACCAGCATTCAAGTGGAATTCAGTTCAATTCTACAGAATCCACTTACATTTCCTTACTGGATACATTTAAAAAAATTATATTATCATAAGCTTCATTAACCAAATCTACCCAGTGTCCTGCTCTATTGTACCCCCACCCCTCCTCTTCAAACATTAATAAAAAAAATAAATAAAAAAATGACAACTGGTCAAGTTCCTGCAATTCAGGTGGGGGCGCTCACCTGCAATGCCCGCTGCTCCCGGCTGAGCTGACTGGAATCTGCGTACAGTTCGGTAGTGACACACTTGAACCGGTCACCCACGTAACCAGCAGAGTTGGCGATTCTCTTTGCCAGCTTAGATGGCTTCGGTTTCAGAACTTTGCCATCGGTTGATTCTGCCTCATCGGCTGCATCTTTGGTATAGGTGGGGGTAGCGTCCACACTCGGTGGGGCACCGCCCACGCAAAACGGTTTGGGTTCCTCTTGGGTTTTCCCGAAAGTGACCACGGGGCCATCGCTCCCCCGGGTCGGCTCCAGGAACGGAGCTGAGACTGGCATTGCCAGGTTCTCCTTGCTGGTTCCCGTTGGAACATTCTCCTTGTTTAAGCTGAAGACTGACTGGCCCGGAGCCTGTTTGAAAGTATAGGGTTCGTGGAAGTCACTGATGCGCCCCAGCTCATCTCTCATGGCGATGAAATCTGGGTGCGGCTGCAGGGCTGGGTCAGTCGGGGGCTTGGTGGACTCGGCACTCTGGCTGACACTCTCAGCTGTAAAGCCGGGTTTGGACACATTAGCCTCAGTTTTCGCATCTGGCTCTTCCCGGAGGAGGTCTACATAGACAAGCTTGTCGCTTTTGACAACGGTCTTCCCCTGATTCCAGCTGGGACTGGGCTTGAGGTTCTTGTCCGCAGGGACTTCTGGATGTAACTTGGTGCTGCTCGCTTCAAGGATCTCGGAAAACCGGTTCCGGAGGCTCGGGTCCTCATAGCGGGCCCTCTCGTGGGACCGGGACCTCCTCTCCGGTTTCTCCTCTTTAGTGATCTCGATGGGCGTGTGAGGTATCAACATGGGATGTACCATGCCCAACCCCAGCGCGTCCTGGTAGGTCACGAACTCTGGCCGGCCTGTGGGCAGCCCATAGGGCAGTCCAGGCTTTGGGGCGAGGTGCCCAGGAAAGAGGCTGCCGCTGGGCAACAACACTGGGTGAGGGTAGACGGGACCTTTGCCGTGTAAGGAGAGGGGGCTTATGGCAATGCCCTCGGGCGCTGGGTAAGGGAGGTAACTCCTGGGGTAGGGGATTGGTGGGGACCTGAAAGCCTCGTTTGGAGAGAGAAATATTGAGCTTGGCGGGAGGCCATTCTCGCTCGCTTTGAAGCTCGGCTCTGGGTTGCTGGCTTTGGCGCCCTTGCTGCTGGTCCCGCCACTGTGCTTGGCAGGCGTGGTCGGGGGCTGGCCCACGTGCTGGATGACGGATGGCGTGGTATCCACAGAGCCCCTGCTGGTCTTGCTGCCATCGGCAGCGGCGTTTGGGGCCGGAGATGCAGAGGCCGGCCGGCCGGCACTGGACACCGACCCTGAAACGTTGGTGACCACAGTGTCCGCGGCTCCCATGCGGGGACATGAAGAACTGCGCTGCTGCGGGAGGGCCCAGTCCAAGGCCTTGTTCTTCAGCGGTAGGCCTTTGCCATTGTTCTCTTCGTTAGGACTCGGCCCGGGCACCACCCAGGACGAGGGAGCCGTGCTAATGATCTCAGATCTATAGATAGCACAGCCGTTTCCTGGAGGAGATAGAGTTTCTTTCGGAATCTCACTTCCGGAGAGCACTAGGCCGCTTCCAGCTCTGCTGTGAACCAAGACCGTGGGGGGCATCTTCTTCATGTGGTCAGCTTTGGAAGCGTCTACGTCTACCACTTTAGAAGACAAGTCCAGTGGCTTATCGGTGACGTCTTTGGTAACCGTCTGCTTCTCCAGCAGAGGAGGTGAGCTGCCGTCCTTTCTGTCTTGACCTGCTGTTTTCCGGGTGTGCCCGGGAACCGGCTGGGTGCTTTCGGCTCCCTCTGGAGCCTTTGGATACTTGCTGCTGCAGAGCCTGGCTGCAGGGAACTCGCTGCTGACCGTCATGTATGGCTTCGACAAGGTGACGGAGGGTGAGGTGGAGATTCGGGCATAGTGCTTGTGGAATTCAGGGTAGTTATCCGCAGCGGGCTGGGACGGAAGGTGGATTCGGGGTGAAGGCCGGGGCGAAGGGGGCAACAGGAGAGCTGTGTCCCCTGGCAGGCCGCTGGTGACCGCCTTGGCGGAGGGCACCCTAGGCTGCTTACTGTTCTGGATGTGGGGGTACGAGTGGGAATCCACTGGGTTCCCAGGACTGACGCCCATCTTCCAGGGCAGGCTTTTGTCTGTGCAGTGGACCAGAGGTGGGATGGCTGGGGAAGCGGAAGGCGTTGAAAGTCTCATGGGGGAAGCCAGGGACGACGGGATGTGGGGACTAACGTAGTGAGGTGGCGGCAGGTAGAGAAATCGCTCCCCGTTGGTGCAGACTGGCGAATACAGCGGCTGGGCCAGGCCGTACGACTGCTGAGGTAGCAAGGCCTTGTACATGTTCAGGGAATACTTATTTGGCGAGTCAAGGAAAGGGTAGATGGCTGGCGTGGCCCCCTCCATGTAAGGATTAACCCAGGGCAGCCGCAGGTAACTAGCACCATTGATGTTGAGCGGGCTCTGTTTGTCGCTGGCAGGCCTGTCCAAGCCCAGCGTTTCTGCCGTGGGGACAGCACTTTTTTGTATTCCAGGTGGTGTTTTGTATATAGCACTGAAGCCATTTGGGGGTTTTCCGGAGACAGCGGAGGCCTCCACCGTCTCAGGTGTATTCGGTTTGAACTGCATCTCTGGGTTTCTTTCAGAAGAAAACCCCAGACCACCTAGAGTGGTGGTGGCGGCCTCCCGCCCTTTCTCTGAGCCCAGTCCACACAAGCTAGAATAGACGATGTTGCCAGGGACACGCAGCCCTTCCCGGATCAGGCCAGTGCGGTCCATGCTCAGTGCTGCTAGGCCATCGATCCGATGGGCCGTGGTCGCGTCCACCTTCACACAAGAAGAACATGGGTGTTACCGAGGAACCGCCTCCGAAGCAGCCCATCCCAGAGAGAGAAAAACCGCAGGCTAACTTAATAGGACATCAGCCTCAAGATCTGAGCAGAAAGGGTTAAAAGAGAAAGGCTTCACAAGGTCTCCGGCCCCCTCCCTGCCTTATCCAGCACCCTTCACTGCCTGCCTTCTCACCTTTGTCTGACTAGTATCCTAGAAGCTCGTAAAATGATCCCTTTAGACTTGAGGCCCCTGCATTAATTCAGTCATCTATTAACTCTGGAAAATCCACCTTCTCAGCAAAAATTCTTCACTGCTCTCAGCACCAACCCTGTGGGGTACGAATCTCAGACTAACCCTCCCCAGGCCCTGCTCGGTTAGGGTGGGGCAATGTTCACTGGGGTTTTCCCAGATGTAGGGAGGCCTTACTTAACATAAGCAAAAAAACCCCCACAATCTTTCAGGGAGACAGCAAAGAACAGAGAGCTTGAGCTGTCTCATTTCTAAATCAATAAAGAGGCTGTGGGTCAAACTGGAGTTGTATCTTTTGACTTCCTCTCCCTGGTGTCTGAAGACGACTGTTTCATATTTCACAGGGAAGGGAAATCCTAAGGGTAGATGGCTGGCGTGGCCCTCCATGTAAGGATTAACCCAGGGCAGCCGCAGGTAACTAGCACCATTGATGTTGAGCGGGCTCTGTTTGTCGCTGGCAGGCCTGTCCAAGCCCAGCGTTTCTGCCGTGGGGACAGCACTTTTTTGTATTCCAGGTGGTGTTTTGTATATAGCACTGAAGCCATTTGGGGGTTTTCCGGAGACAGCGGAGGCCTCCACCGTCTCAGGTGTATTCGGTTTGAACTGCATCTCTGGGTTTCTTTCAGAAGAAAACCCCAGACCACCTAGAGTGGTGGTGGCGGCCTCCCGCCCTTTCTCTGAGCCCAGTCCACACAAGCTAGAATAGACGATGTTGCCAGGGACACGCAGCCCTTCCCGGATCAGGCCAGTGCGGTCCATGCTCAGTGCTGCTAGGCCATCGATCCGATGGGCCGTGGTCGCGTCCACCTTCACACAAGAAGAACATGGGTGTTACCGAGGAACCGCCTCCGAAGCAGCCCATCCCAGAGAGAGAAAAACCGCAGGCTAACTTAATAGGACATCAGCCTCAAGATCTGAGCAGAAAGGGTTAAAAGAGAAAGGCTTCACAAGGTCTCCGGCCCCCTCCCTGCCTTATCCAGCACCCTTCACTGCCTGCCTTCTCACCTTTGTCTGACTAGTATCCTAGAAGCTCGTAAAATGATCCCTTTAGACTTGAGGCCCCTGCATTAATTCAGTCATCTATTAACTCTGGAAAATCCACCTTCTCAGCAAAAATTCTTCACTGCTCTCAGCACCAACCCTGTGGGGTACGAATCTCAGACTAACCCTCCCCAGGCCCTGCTCGGTTAGGGTGGGGCAATGTTCACTGGGGTTTTCCCAGATGTAGGGAGGCCTTACTTAACATAAGCAAAAAAACCCCCACAATCTTTCAGGGAGACAGCAAAGAACAGAGAGCTTGAGCTGTCTCATTTCTAAATCAATAAAGAGGCTGTGGGTCAAACTGGAGTTGTATCTTTTGACTTCCTCTCCCTGGTGTCTGAAGACGACTGTTTCATATTTCACAGGGAAGGGAAATCCTAAGGGTCTACTTGGAGGCTAGAAATTTAGCCAGCTGGGAGCGATGATGTGGCACAAAGCTTTATCAAGGAAAAGAGGGCATGCATCCTGCCAGTCACCAAGGGATGAGGGCATGAAAGGCAAGCGCAGCCAAGAAAGCGAGTCAGGAAGAAGCGAGGTGAGGCCTTGTCCCCCTACCTAAGCTTTCCACTCAGCCCTGCCCCGAAACACCCTGGGACGCCCCCCAAAGGCCCTTTAATGGTATGCAAATGAATGCACGATTGATTACAGATCATTGATACTCAGATAGCACATGAACAGAAATCATGAATTTCTTACCACGTTGTGGTTCAAGGGATTTTCTTCCCTTAGTTCCAGTCTGGTCTTTGAAGCGTCACCATCATTTACGGGAATTTTCCTATTTAAAAGGACACACCAACTTCATGAAAGCATTCCTCACTTAATCCATCTTTCATAGACTTGTCCCAGAACAGACCAGTTTCTAAAAAGTCTATTTTTCCAACTGCCCTTAAAATAAAAAAAAGGAAAAACAAAATTCCTCCCTCATGGCCCGTATTGAAAGTTGTCACTGAATGGTGATTCAATGGGACTGGGCAAAACAAAAGAAAGGCCAGGCAAAGGGGTGTGAAGTCACAAATACATCCCTGTGTTGGGTAAGGCAGAAACTCTGCACAGCCACATCCCCCTCACCATTGCTTCCCTAGAGAGGCCCAGCAGGGCTGCCTGGGCCCCACTGTCCAAGCAGACCCTTATAAGCTCCACCTGAGGACAAGTGTGCGGTACAATGGCCAAAGCCAAAGGGGCAGACCTGGAGGCGAAAGTCTGTCGGCTTTCCGTGTCAATCAATTCCGCGTTACCCACGAGGACAGGCTCTTAAAACTTTTCTCCAAACACACTTGGGCACCATGGCCTATGAAACTGGTTTCCATGGTGATAATGAAGCCATATTTGACTGCCTTTATCAAAATGATGGGGGATACAACAGGAATATCATACACATGTCAGCTGCTCCAGGCTCCAGAGGAAGCCACACATCTGTGCCAGGCTGCTGTGGCTGCCCTGGGACTTGTTATCAGAGAGCATCGATAAAGAAAGTGCTTGGTGCCAACTTCCAATCCCCAGGATAAAATCGCTGACAAGCAGCAGAGGCAAGTTTCATCATTACCCCGAAGAGCAGCTTCAGTTATCTACTGCTTAGCTGCCTCCAGCCCACACTCCCAAATTACTGATTAGGAAGCACAACAGAGCTGTCGGGTGACTGAAACCAGGAGCCGGTGGCCTCGCCAAACAGGCGGCGGAGGACCTGGAGAAAACCCTGGGCCTCAACGAAGTGAAGGGTGGCTCCTGCCCCATTTATTATTGAGCAAACTATTTGTTTTAAAAGCACATGAATGCCGATCCACCTGGGCCCACACTCCTGACATTTAGAGCTAAAGCAGCATATAGACTGGGATTAATTCTCCTTCATAAATATGAAATAATAAATTAAGGACGAAAGAGCACTGAAAGGCCGCTTTAGGGGCTAATCTCTTAAAGGGCGGCAATGCTTCGCTGAGCCGAGTTGCCTGTTAAAACTGTAAATCAAGGGCCAGCTAGGCAGGAGATCTCTCTCTGCGCCCCTGGCCCCCTTCGGGCCCACTCTGGCTGTGAGGAGGTGAAGGGGGGCTCTGCTCGGAAGCCCCCGGGCAAGGAACTGCACGCTCCCCAGGCCTCAGCCAGACACGCGCATTCACCTGTCGTCGCTGATCCCACACATGCGGACCCTCTCGCTGTTCATCCAGCTGTGAACGTTCCCATACAGGGGGGTTGCTGAAAGCATGTCGTCTTCTTGGATGGCAGCTTTTCTTCAAGCGTCTAGTCTGTTTAAGAAAAAAAAAAAAAATCCCAGGAGGTTGAATAAAAAAAAGCCAAACAGGGAATGAGAGAAATCCTCTTTCTAGGCAATTCATTCGGAATGCACACTCAGGAAGGCGGATCGTGCTCAGATGTTCTACACATGGCTGAATGCAAGGGAGCACACCTGACCCAGGGGTTCAAGGAGGGAGATGGAACTTCCCTGATAGGAGGTCCTGCGGATGCAGAGTCCCGCACCTCGGGTCCCACCATTCAAGGTACAGCACACGGTACCCCTGCACTGGCCACCCTCCCTTCCCCTTTCCCAGCCTTTGGGGAACACACTTGGATTGAAAGCAGAGGGTAGGGGGATCTCAGGGAGCCCCGCACTGACTCTTCTTGGGGCTGAAAGGATGAGGGGGTTGCTGGAGGCAGAGAGAATAAAAGGCAGAGCACTCCGGTGGGGCGACCCAAACTACAACTCATTTCCAGGCTGCGGTGTGCACGACTTAAAGATGGAGGGTTAAAAAGAGTCGGTGGGCTGGCAAGCCACCCCACCCGAGCCCTAGATTAGATTAAGCCCCAAACCCGGGTGGTTTTGCCTGGGTGGTTTGGCCTGGGAGCTGCAGAGGGAGGCGGCTGAGTAATTCAATGACGCCCGCTCGCTGGGGACAAGAAATCATTAGCGAGCGCAGAAGTCTTAGCAGCCTGGGCTGTCAGGCTGGGCTGCGAGCCGCTGGCACTCTGGGAGCGGGCAAAAGCCACCCATTTCCCATCCACTGGGAGGAGTTGGCGGGGCGGAGTGGGGGCTGCCAAGGCTGAGGGGAGAGCAGCTCCTCCTCCCTTCCTTACCTTCTCTGCCCACCACCCCCACCCACCTCACATTCTAGTTTGCTGCATGAGTGAAGGGTCAGGACAAGCTGCATTTTATTAACAGGATTATCACGGCGCGTGATTTATCCTCGTGCAGGATTTTAATTGCTCTTTGGAGGTTGAGCCGTTTCTTTTGACTGCGCTTCAGCCCATATCCTGCTGTTAAATGCTGGGTTAATAAGTAGGGGAGCCTTTAATGCCTGGGACCGATGGCCCTCAGCAATTCCCTCGCTCACACACTCCCTTGTCCAGGCGCCCCAAGCCACAGCCTCTGTACTCAGGACCCAAACCTGAGTGCGAAATCACTGGTGTGCGCCTCCTGGGGGAACTTTTCTTTCTCCTCCCTCACACAGCCACCCACACAGTTTCCGAGCCCAAATGTTCCCTAAGTCGACACATTTCCTTTGTTAGCAGGAAAAAATATGCAAATGCTTGCTTTTACACTTTAGCACAGGGAGCTGACTGCCAGGTCGTTTGGGTGGGAGCCACTAGGACCGGGGACTCTTTCGCCCCACAGAATGACTAGGGGTGGGGTGGAATGGGGTGAGGTTGCGTGGGGTGGGGTAGCACCTGAGGCACCCAAATCCCAAAGCCAGGCTGTCCCTCTGCATTTCTTTGTCCTAAGAGCCGCAGAGTTCTGGGGCTGAAAGGATGAGGGGTTGCTGGAGGCAGAGAGAATAAAAGGCAGAGCACTCCGGTGGGGCGACCCAAACTACAACTCATTTCCAGGCTGCGGTGTGCACGACTTAAAGATGGAGGGTTAAAAAGAGTCGGTGGGCTGGCAAGCCACCCCACCCGAGCCCTAGATTAGATTAAGCCCCAAACCCGGGTGGTTTTGCCTGGGTGGTTTGGCCTGGGAGCTGCAGAGGGAGGCGGCTGAGTAATTCAATGACGCCCGCTCGCTGGGGACAAGAAATCATTAGCGAGCGCAGAAGTCTTAGCAGCCTGGGCTGTCAGGCTGGGCTGCGAGCCGCTGGCACTCTGGGAGCGGGCAAAAGCCACCCATTTCCCATCCACTGGGAGGAGTTGGCGGGGCGGAGTGGGGGCTGCCAAGGCTGAGGGGAGAGCAGCTCCTCCTCCCTTCCTTACCTTCTCTGCCCACCACCCCCACCCACCTCACATTCTAGTTTGCTGCATGAGTGAAGGGTCAGGACAAGCTGCATTTTATTAACAGGATTATCACGGCGCGTGATTTATCCTCGTGCAGGATTTTAATTGCTCTTTGGAGGTTGAGCCGTTTCTTTTGACTGCGCTTCAGCCCATATCCTGCTGTTAAATGCTGGGTTAATAAGTAGGGGAGCCTTTAATGCCTGGGACCGATGGCCCTCAGCAATTCCCTCGCTCACACACTCCCTTGTCCAGGCGCCCCAAGCCACAGCCTCTGTACTCAGGACCCAAACCTGAGTGCGAAATCACTGGTGTGCGCCTCCTGGGGGAACTTTTCTTTCTCCTCCCTCACACAGCCACCCACACAGTTTCCGAGCCCAAATGTTCCCTAAGTCGACACATTTCCTTTGTTAGCAGGAAAAAATATGCAAATGCTTGCTTTTACACTTTAGCACAGGGAGCTGACTGCCAGGTCGTTTGGGTGGGAGCCACTAGGACCGGGGACTCTTTCGCCCCCACAGAATGACTAGGGGTGGGGTGGAATGGGGTGAGGTTGCGTGGGGGTGGGGTAGCACCTGAGGCACCCAAATCCCAAAGCCAGGCTGTCCCTCTGCATTTCTTTGTCCTAACTCGGCTTTTTGTCCCCCAGCATCCCTCATTGGCCCCTAGAGAGAGAACACCGTCTGTTAGTCGAGAGCCACGTGCAGACGCCCCACGCATAGTGAGAGCTCAACAATGAAGCTGATGAAAGACCAAAACCTCCCAGTTGTGTCCGGCCTGGTGGGATCCTGGACAAGCTATTTCTCTAGGAAGTGTCCCTTTATTCAGACAGGCTGGGGCATTCCCCATGAGCTGGCTACAGCGCCCCAAAGACAGACTCAGTTGGACTTGAACGCCAAGGAAGGTTGTGTGGGGGGTTCACGGGTTGTCCTCTGTTCCGAACATGCACATCAAGTTGGGGGCAAGCCACCACTAGAGATGGTTCATTCAGAGTGTCCTCTCCCCAACCCCAGCTGCCCCTTCTAACAAAAGGCTTCATTTAGAAGGTGTAGCAACATTCCTCAGTGCAAGTGCCCTGGGCATAAGGCTGCAGCAGGAGGGCCGTGCCATGCCGACCCCTGGCTGGGTGTCATGATCAAATTCGGACGTTATACCCAAGGATCACTTCATCAAACCCTTACGAAAAGGATGAGGGGAAGACGCGCGTGTGCCCTTGAAGCCTGGATCTTCTGGTGTCCCAGTCTTCAAAAGTTCCACCATCTGCCTCTTACAGACCAACAGCTGCCATCACCATCACCCTACTGAGCCCGTCCCCTTGCCCAAAAGGGTCAGCATGCCCCTTCCCTTGAAAGACCTTGTTCTTTGGAAAGGGCAACTGGGACGTAGCGGGAGAAATGGCTACAGTTTAGAAACACTTGGGATCACAGGGGTGCTTCCAGAGCTTCTCCCTGGCTCTGGTTCTTGTGTGGTTTTCCAGTATTAATATCGCACAGATAAAATAACCCCCTGCAGGTCAGAACAAAGTGTTCTGAGGTGCACAGGGTCAGATGGAGGGCTGAGGTCCAGTGTCACAGCGGTGGGGGCGAGAGGAAGGGGGGTGAGGCCCAGTATTGGATCCTGCTGACTCCCCCTACACACACACACACACACACACACACACACACACACACACACTTATAATCTTCAGCTGCCCCATGAACTTTTTGTGAACTGTTTAAAAGTGGAGGTCTGTTGAACAAACAGCGGCGCCACTGCCAGCCATAATTTCATTGCAACGAGCTAAAGACTTTTAACTCTTCAGGTTCCTGGCCAAAGATGGAGCTGAGTGGAAAAGGCTGATGAGCCCGGCACGAGGCCTTTCTCCACAGTGACAGCCCACATGCTGGGCAAAGGCCACACTGCGTACACCCTACCATCCCTGAAAGATGCCCTGCTCATCTCTCTTGGATGGAGAGCCAGCTAAGGGGATCGATGGTGGGGGTAAAGGACAGACAGACAGGGGCCTCAGAGAGATGGTCGTACTCACCCCACTCCACTTCCAGAAGCGGCTATTGAAATAGTTGGGGGGTGGGGGTCTTTCTTTTTCAACCAAGGAAAAGTTCTTCAAAAGTGACTTCCCTGACCCCCGGCTCTGGGTCATGGTGAAGGGGCGAATGATGTGATGTGGACGGCAAACAGAGCAGGGGCTGTGCTGAGACGCTCATTCGCCCTTATTTCTCAACGATCCCCGCCTTCCTGGTCTTCCACAGGCAGGCGAGGCTTCTGGTAGTGCCAAGATGTGTGAAGTCAGTCATGAAAAGCACTTCACAAGCACCAACCTGTTTCCCGTGTGAGTTGCTGAGCTACACCTCGGCTCTGGGGTTAACCCTTTTCTCCAGTAGTGGAGAGAAGGGGGCAAGGCTGCAGGAGAGGGCTGAAGAGGGAAGGTGGCCGGAGAGAAGGGATGAGCCAGGGAGACAAGAGTGACTGGTTTCTGAAGAACAGACCAGGAACTGTGGTGGCTGCCCGCTGAGCACCCAGGCCGGGCAGAGACAAAACAGATACACCGCATGCTCTCCAGCTCTGCGTCTCGCTGTGAGAGCAAAAGCATAGGACAGCTCGCGTCTCGCTCCACAGACTTGGGCTCCCATCTGCTCCAGGAGCCAGGAGCTAAGAGTTGCATTCGAGGTTGCTCTGGACACTGGAGAGAAGAGCCTGATCGGCAGAAAGAGGTCAGGGGGACCACAACAAGGAACTGTCACTCCGACCTTGGCATCCCTGAGTTGGGGGCACCTTGGCCCTCTGGGAAGAGACACGCGGAGGAACACAGGCCCTGAGCTGCACCCCACGACCACCATCCTGACATGAAGACACCATGCAGGAAAAGGAGAGAACGGGTTTTTGGGGGGGTTATTTTTTTTCTTTAAAGCTGAGTTTTCCAGTACACAACAAACAGAGTGCCAACGAAGGAGCAGGGGTGGTGAGAGG
The DNA here is from genome assembly GCA_022376925.1 of Tragulus kanchil. Classification (NCBI taxonomy): domain Eukaryota; kingdom Metazoa; phylum Chordata; class Mammalia; order Artiodactyla; family Tragulidae; genus Tragulus; species Tragulus kanchil. The sequence goes on along the minus strand of JAIOJX010000001.1, from coordinate 91,175,576 downwards.
CGGGCATGAGTACGGGCAGCACCGGGGCCTGCTCGCCACCCCGGCTCCTCCTGGCACCAGGCCACGTTCCACCGCCTCCGCCCTAGAGGCGGCCGATGGACTGGTTTGAGTCTGCACTTCACGCCCGTCGAGGACACCGACAAAACGTGAAGCAGCACCACCAGGCCATCCCAACACCACGCCGACGCCGCCACGCCCCTTCCCAGGGCCTTACTCACTAGACACCCCTTGCCCCCATCAGGCAGTTCTCCAGTTAATGGCCAAGACGGCCTGGACAGATTCGGGGGAGCTCCAGGTCCAGAAGACTTAGCGGGCTTCAGGGACCCCAGCCAGTGTGCCATGCGCCGGAGTCCTCTGTAGGCTGGGGACCTCTTTGGAGACGGGGCCGCCCTCACCATGTGAGCACAGTCACCACTGCCTTTGAGCTCCCTCTCTAACTCACAGCGTGTCTCTGGGCAGGTGGCTGAACCTCTCTGTAGCCTCGGTGCCCTCATCTGTAAATACCTGGTGCCATGTTTCCTAGAGGTTTAAACTACACTATGGACTTGAGCTCTACCTGGCAATAGCTGGTGCAGGCCCCGTCTAACCCCATTAAACAGCATCTGACTCCACTAAACATACTGTGTAATAAACAAATCCCTGGAATAACTGCCTGGTTTCTTTGTGGCAGGAGAAAGGCCGAGGCAGGGATACAGAGGGGCCAGGCAGGGTCACCTCAGCAGGGCGTGGGGTTCTCATAGAAGCTCGGGGTGCAGGATCCTTTCCTGGGGCTGCTCCAAGCACAGACTGAGTCCAGCACAGGCATTTCTCTACTGCTGTCAAGTAAGAGAGGGGTGAAGAAGTTCTTGTTTTAAGATGGGGGACTGCATGGATGTGGGGGATGAGAAAAAGTGGTCCAGGGTGTGCAGCGTTGGCTAGGTCCTCCTGGGATATTTCCCTAGTGTGTGTAGCAGTGGGGAAAGGGGCCTCCCAAAGAAGCCCCCCAGGTCAGGGGAGGGCTGCAGGTTTTCAGGGGTGGCTGAAGGAGGTCGCCGGCTGGGTCTGCTAACAGCTCCTCTAGCCGCCTAGGGTGCTAAAAGCCAGGGTTGGGCGGGAGGGCGGGGGGAGTGATCCTGCCTGCCAAAGTGCTGTCTCTTGGCACACTCCAAGTCGGGGTCCTCACCTCCAGGGGGCATCCCCACTCCCACCCCAGGTTTGGCCTTACCAACAGCCCCCAGGAGGAGCAGTGGGAGTGGAGGGTGGGGAGAACGTTAAACTCAAGCTGCAAGCCCTGACCTTTCGAGCACCCAGAACCTTCTCCGCCCTTCCCAGGGAGAAGACACCAGAGACAGGAGCCACTTGGGTCAGTCGGGAGTGAACTTGGCCGGCAGTGGCGGCGAGTGGGGGAGGGGCGCCCCTCCCCCGCCTCAGCCCCGGCCGCGATCGGTTGGCAACAAAGGGATTCTCTCCCTCACCCACACCCACACACCACACCCCCACCCGGGCTGCTGCAGGCTCCTCCGCCAGGTCCCCCGCACCGGCCGCGCCCTGACGCACATCCCCGCCCTCGGCCCCCGCCCGACCTTCCAGGAACTCTAGCTCTCTCCGCCAGCCCCCAAGCCGGTTCACCCCCACACGCGCGCGCTCCTCCGGACTCCCCCTTCCCAGGGGCCTGCCACTCAATCTCTGACAAAAAGCAACTTCGGGTGGGCGCACAGAGAAGCCACAATATGCGGTGGAGCCCACCAGGGGAGCCGGCACCGGAGACCCTTCCAGATCATCCTGGGCTCGCCTCTGTCGCTCTCCGTGGACTTTACTAAAATGAAGCCAGGGCGTGGGGTTCTCATAGAAGCTCGGGGTGCAGGATCCTTTCCTGGGGCTGCTCCAAGCACAGACTGAGTCCAGCACAGGCATTTCTCTACTGCTGTCAAGTAAGAGAGGGGTGAAGAAGTTCTTGTTTTAAGATGGGGGACTGCATGGATGTGGGGGATGAGAAAAAGTGGTCCAGGGTGTGCAGCGTTGGCTAGGTCCTCCTGGGATATTTCCCTAGTGTGTGTAGCAGTGGGGAAAGGGGCCTCCCAAAGAAGCCCCCCAGGTCAGGGGAGGGCTGCAGGTTTTCAGGGGTGGCTGAAGGAGGTCGCCGGCTGGGTCTGCTAACAGCTCCTCTAGCCGCCTAGGGTGCTAAAAGCCAGGGTTGGGCGGGAGGGCGGGGGGAGTGATCCTGCCTGCCAAAGTGCTGTCTCTTGGCACACTCCAAGTCGGGGTCCTCACCTCCAGGGGGCATCCCCACTCCCACCCCAGGTTTGGCCTTACCAACAGCCCCGAGGAGGAGCAGTGGGGAGTGGAGGGTGGGGAGAACGTTAAACTCAAGCTGCAAGCCCTGACCTTTCGAGCACCCAGAACCTTCTCCGCCCTTCCCAGGGAGAAGACACCAGAGACAGGAGCCACTTGGGTCAGTCGGGAGTGAACTTGGCCGGCAGTGGCGGCGAGTGGGGGAGGGGCGCCCCTCCCCCGCCTCAGCCCCGGCCGCGATCGGTTGGCAACAAAGGGATTCTCTCCCTCACCCACACCCACACACCCACACACCCACCCGGGCTGCTGCAGGCTCCTCCGCCAGGTCCCCCGCACCGGCCGCGCCCTGACGCACATCCCCGCCCTCGGCCCCCGCCCGACCTTCCAGGAACTCTAGCTCTCTCCGCCAGCCCCCAAGCCGGTTCACCCCCACACGCGCGCGCTCCTCCGGACTCCCCCTTCCCAGGGGCCTGCCACTCAATCTCTGACAAAAAGCAACTTCGGGTGGGCGCACAGAGAAGCCACAATATGCGGTGGAGCCCACCAGGGGAGCCGGCACCGGAGACCCTTCCAGATCATCCTGGGCTCGCTCTGGCCCGTCTGGAGTGTCGCTCTCTCCGTGGACACCTCCCTCCACTTCCCCTGACTGAAAGATGCAAGCCAAGGGTAGTCAACTATAAAAGGGGACTGGGGGCTTTTGGGGGGACGGACCAGCAAGGATCAATCTGGAGAGCTGCCCACCACACACCCCCTTTGCCACACAGGCAGAGACATGGCCTCCGATCAGCTCTCGGCTCTCGGACCAATCTCAGACACTTCCCCTTCTCCCCTGACGCCATGCCTCGCTTTTTGTTCCTTTCACTTTCTTTCACGGTTGTGCCACACACAACCACGTGTGTATGCAAGAGGGGGCCCCACTTGGAAGCTGGTGTCCCTCCGCAGGAGGCGGCAGCCCAGGACAGGAAACCTAGGCTAAATGCAATTAATCACCCTTATTCCTCTCCTCCCGCCACCTCCCCCCCCACCAGTGTGGTCGTACAGGGCTGGGTTCCCACTTGGAGTCTGCACAACCTGGAGGCAAATCTAGAAGAAACGATCCACAGACCACCACTCTAGAGGGGGTGACCCTACACTGCAGTCTCCATCAGGGTTTTGCAGGAATAAAGTACTCGCTACAAGCCCGCCCCCCTAAAGGAACCGGCTAGACCGTAAGGTTATTAACAGCAGCAATGGTTAGTACTCACAGGAAGCACAAAGGAACTTTTTACGAATAAAAGATGCATAAAACACAGGGTCCTGCGGTCTGCACCCAGCTTCCCTGCCAATTGTGTGCCGCTTGGGGGTCCTGGGAAGGCTGGGGATAAGGGTCAGGGGAGGACAGGGGTTCCTCCTTTCTTTACAAGAAACAATAGGAACCCCATGTCTGCTACTCAGTCTTGGAACCTGGAACACCCCAAACAAAGCTGTGGGAAAACTGCGGTAGACATGGGGGCCCGTGAATTTTTGTAGCTGTTCAGAGCTTAATTACTCCTCCTTGATCCGTGGGACTAGACACGACACCGCCAAGGTTAAAATGCCCCGAACAGCGCCGAGCAGATGTGAGCGAGCTGGCAGACGCGCAAATGAGGCCTGCCTCGGAGCACGATAACAAGTGACTAATACATTGCATATCGTTGAAAGAAAATTATTTTTCTCTAATTGCATGCTTTGGGGCAGACGAAACTCGCTCTGGCCCGTCTGGAGTGTCGCTCTCCGTGGACACCTCCCTCCACTTCCCCTGACTGAAAGATGCAAGCCAAGGGTAGTCAACTATAAAAGGGGACTGGGGGCTTTTGGGGGGACGGACCAGCAAGGATCAATCTGGAGAGCTGCCCACCACACACCCCCTTTGCCACACAGGCAGAGACATGGCCTCCGATCAGCTCTCGGCTCTCGGACCAATCTCAGACACTTCCCCTTCTCCCCTGACGCCATGCCTCGCTTTTTGTTCCTTTCACTTTCTTTCACGGTTGTGCCACACACAACCACGTGTGTATGCAAGAGGGGGCCCCACTTGGAAGCTGGTGTCCCTCCGCAGGAGGCGGCAGCCCAGGACAGGAAACCTAGGCTAAATGCAATTAATCACCCTTATTCCTCTCCTCCCGCCACCTCCCCCCCCACCAGTGTGGTCGTACAGGGCTGGGTTCCCACTTGGAGTCTGCACAACCTGGAGGCAAATCTAGAAGAAACGATCCACAGACCACCACTCTAGAGGGGGTGACCCTACACTGCAGTCTCCATCAGGGTTTTGCAGGAATAAAGTACTCGCTACAAGCCCGCCCCCCTAAAGGAACCGGCTAGACCGTAAGGTTATTAACAGCAGCAATGGTTAGTACTCACAGGAAGCACAAAGGAACTTTTTACGAATAAAAGATGCATAAAACACAGGGTCCTGCGGTCTGCACCCAGCTTCCCTGCCAATTGTGTGCCGCTTGGGGGTCCTGGGAAGGCTGGGGATAAGGGTCAGGGGAGGACAGGGGTTCCTCCTTTCTTTACAAGAAACAATAGGAACCCCATGTCTGCTACTCAGTCTTGGAACCTGGAACACCCCAAACAAAGCTGTGGGAAAACTGCGGTAGACATGGGGGCCCGTGAATTTTTGTAGCTGTTCAGAGCTTAATTACTCCTCCTTGATCCGTGGGACTAGACACGACACCGCCAAGGTTAAAATGCCCCGAACAGCGCCGAGCAGATGTGAGCGAGCTGGCAGACGCGCAAATGAGGCCTGCCTCGGAGCACGATAACAAGTGACTAATACATTGCATATCGTTGAAAGAAAATTATTTTTCTCTAATTTGCATTTGCTTGGGGGAAAAAAAAAAGCCAACCAGAGTCCCTCCTCACAAGCATGAGTCTAATCCTGGAAATACAGCCCGGCTGCTTTAAGAGAGCTGGAAGGAGGGAAAGACTGCCAGTGTTTTGGCGTTGCAGGCTTGTTTATCTTTCCGCCTTTCCTCCAAGGCGAAACTCGTTTTGCAAGCAACATTCCTACAGAAAATGGCACACGTCATAAAAAGAGACCAATTTATAGAACTGGCACTGAAGTTCATGTATCATTCCAGAAGCATCTCTCAGCTCCCCACTAGGGAACCCAACTCCATGTAGAAGTCCACAGCGTAACTCGGGAGGAGGGGAGGTAAATTCGGGGGTGGGGTGGGAAGGGGGAGACAAATTCACAATCTGCAGATATTCCACAAGCTGTACACCCAGGGGCCAAAGTCACAGAAGGGCAGGATATAGAATTAAGTCAGCTCTAAATGATCCTCTGGAGCCCTGGGGCCAAGGCTTCAACCTTGAGGCTGGTGGGGAGTTTTGTCACCCAGCTTGCCCCAGGACAGCCCAGGGACAAGGCCATCCCTAGCGGCCAGCATGGGCTCCAGGACCGGCCCAGTGGGGGGGATTCCTGCCTCCCGCCAACTGTTCTCCCTCCCACCCAGGCGCCTCCCTGCAGTGCCTGGCAGAGGACCAGGAACTCAGAGAAGGCCTGTGGCTGTGGGCATCTAGTTGATTAAGTCACAAAGTGGGCGGCGCTGTGGGCAGACCTCAACACAGCAGCGTTGGTCCCAAAGCTGAGGCAAGTGCACTCTTAAAAAAGAGGGGGGTGGAGGCAACGGGAGGTGAGTAATCCAAAGCCAGCATGCACCCTTCCTCCACCCCGTTCACTCCCCTTCGTGTCTTGAACCTACACATTTGCGTTTCCAGTCCAGGAAACAGGGCCCAGTGCATAGAACACAGCGGCCGCCTGTCTCTCGAACTTGTCTGAATAACGGGGCCATTTCAGAGGAAGAACAACGGCCCTCAGAGCCTCTGCAATTTCCAGAAAGCCTTCAGTTAATAATACATTCTTTCCAACAGGCTTGCTTTAGGGCTGAAAGTTATTTTCCCAAATCTTAACAACCCAGTCACAAGCTGCTGAGGCCCCAGGGCCCCAGATCCCAGCCAAACCCCTCCAGTCAGCTGACACTCACGACCCCTCGGGCCTTCTCCTGCCACCTCTGCCTAACAAATTCCCTACACCACAACACGCCAACCAGCACGCCTGTCCACCCTGATTGCGATCCCAGGAGCCAAAAGCCGTGTGTCGCTGGGTGGGGATGGGACGCAGAGCTGTCTCGCCTTGCGTCCGAGGACGCCCCGGCCAGCAAGTGGCGGCCACCTCTGCGGCTTTCCGCGGGCCTGCATAGTGCGCGCTTTGTGTGAGCGCCGAGGAGGCAGAGCGGCTCGTGCACCAACAGCTGTCACATTATTTGCACTCGCTGTAAACAGCCTTCACATTCCCCCCTTACCACATAGTTAAAGCCAGACTAACAATCCACAGTTAGAGATCAAACCAACAACAGCAGCATTGTGTCTGCCTTCGCACCAAGCCCAGCAGCTGGCAGGTTTCTCCGGAACAAGGGACCCCCCCACCCCCCACCCCTCCGGGCTCCAGCCCAGGCTGGCCGAGGCAGCACTGCGTGTGTCGCTGCTGATTGTTAAAGCGAGAGAACACAGCCATTTCGAGCAGAGTCCAGTGGGGTTCACTGACTCTCTCCCAGAGTTTCCTCCTCTGGCTAGCAGCTCGGGGCAGCCCCCCTCCCCCATCTCCGCAGCTGGGAAAAGGTTGTTCAGACTCCCAGGGTCGGGTTCTCTGCTCAGCAAAGCATGGGCCAGCCTGGAGTCCCGCAGCCCTCTCTGCCGTATCCCAGAGGCCAGGCAGCTTGGCCCTTTCTGCAATCCACAACCCCTCATGGTTCCGGAAAACTGTGCAACCCCCTGAATCCCGACTGGTCGCCCCACTGATCAGAATGTCTCCTTTATGATTTTTGGTTAAGTCGAACATTTCCATAATCGTCATTATTAGCGCAAATTACACGCCTAATCGGTCCTTAAATAGATTTTAATTAAATAATCATACAAGGCTCATTTTATGACTTAAGAAAGGCATTACTTTTCGTTATAAACTTTCCATCAGGATATAGAATAACGATGGAAGACAAATACTGAGTCTCTGAAAAGCACCAATAACTGATGGACAGCGTACTGGGAGAGCAGACCCTGCCTCACACCTGGAATCGAAGCGGAGACTAGACACACCACATCTGCACAACTTTGCTCCAGAGACGGGAGCAGGCATTTCTTCCTCCAAAGCATGACTTTCGTCCTCTCTTTGGGGCAAAAAGAAAGGAACCGCAAATACTCCTTGTCCCTGTCTGTCTGAAGAGAATTCTCCAGCTTAGAAGTCTCTTCTAGAGACCGCCTCTCGCCACCCCCATCTGTTTTCCACCCCTCGGTCCGCTGAGAGCCATGCTGGAAAGCAGGCAGGCTGTGCTTGTTAAATGCTGTGTAAAATGCTGTTAATAAAATAATAAATACAAAGGATGGAGGCTGCTGGTTCCATGGGTGTTTTGACTGGAAATGCCTTGGCACTTGTCATGTGTTTATGGGAGGGCAGACAACTCTAAGATTTACATAGTTTGGACATTTCTGTACTTCATTTATTCTTTCCTAAATGACGTAGGCCTAGAGCTATTTCAAGTTTGCATTTGTACAGAACTGTTAAATGCCTAAGAGTTTCTCCAATTAAACCAAGTTTTAAATCAGACCCAAGGCTGGAACTCTCAGACTTGCTCCACTCCACCCCTCAGCCCCTGCAGCTGGAGAAAACAAACAGACCCTCCAGAACAATCCCGTCCGTGCTCTCCCCACCTTCACCACCTCCCCCGGGGGGTGGGGGTGCCAGGGCAAAGGTGAAGGTGTCTTCGGATGACAGGCAAGGCCCTGGCTACACACTCTGGAAAGCAGTGCAGTTGGGTGCATCCTGGCCATAGTCTAACCTCTAAAATAGTGAGTGTAGATGGGGGGAAAACTGCTGGCCTGGTAAAACCCACTGATCACAAAACAATGTCAGCAAAGGCTGGAAGGCATTCTTTAGAGAGGGACCAGGGATTCATGCCTACTGAAGCTCTTTCAGCACAAAGGCTTTTAGGGGAAGAAGGGAAAAGGGTGGGGAGAGAAAGGGAGGGCTCCCGTTTCAGAGCAGGCATCCCCAGAGAGTCAAGAACCAAGTGTAGCTTCAATCAAACGCTGACTTCCCCTCTGGGAGTCGAGTAGGAAACCTGATCACAGTAGCTTACTACCGGCCTGGATCCATACAGGTCTGGTTTTCTTCTCGTGCTAGTAATTTTTTTAAATACATATCGATATAAAAGAAGCAATCCCTGGCAGACTTTATTGAAAACCACACTGAGACCTCATAACATCCGGACTTAATCCCTATCAAACAAACCACAGCACCTCTGGCCTCTGCAGCGGGCCAGACCCTCTCACCTCTTCCCACCAGGTCTCTCCCCTCCAGCCGCTGCTGGTCCCTCCCCCGAAAGAACAAGGGGAGGACTAGCCAAAGAGCACCTAGATACACGTTCTGGAATCAATTCCTAACCATATAAATGATCCCACTTAGGAGGAAGGGGGGAAAAAAAAAAAAACAACCCGCCTTTTCATATGGAATCCTTTAAAGCCCAGAATGCAAAGAACTGTTAACAAAGGGAAAGAGGAACCCACAGAGGCAGACCTGGAGGAACAGTCTCTGGAATACCCTTGGAGGGGAGCTTAACCTGCAGGTTGGTCCCCTCCAAGGTTAGCCTAAGCAGGTGCCAAGGGTGGGGGTGGGGTGGTTCTCAGGGGCAGGAGGGAATGGAGAAGCCACCTAGAGGAACCTGACCAGTCATTCAAAGCAATTACTAATCCTCGGGGCCTACTATGTGCCAAGTATTTGTCTTTGATCCTAAAGGTGGATAATTATTCCCAGTCTTACAAATGAAGAAACTTACTGAAGCTCAGAAGCCATAAATAACTTGCCCCCAAGGTCACACAGCTAGTAAAAATGGGCCTCAGTCAAACTCAGTCCTGGAGTTGCGGAGAGGAGCCAATAATTGGTCAAACTGTGCCATTTGGAATTCCCAAGAAGTCCAGAAGGCTTCCCCAGCCCTCGTACTCCGATACAGGAGAGAAAGCTAGGGCTCTGTACCCAGGAAAATCCGTCCACAAAGAGCCGCACCCTAGTTTCTCCTACATCCAGAAATCACTTCGTCCATATTAAGTGTTTTGAGATCTCTACCAACAACCTACACATCTTCCTACACTGGAACACCCCAATGCTAAGGGCAGGGATCCCTCCAAGACCCCATTTTCCCCTCCTCCAGGAGCCCAGAACAGGCAGTGGGTGGTGAGTGCTACTCTTCCTCTCAGTAAGAAGTGCTGACACCTGGACCTAGAACTAGGCTTGCCACCCTAGTTCTGCCAGATAGAGCAATAAATCAAGTTACCTAGGCAGAGCAAAAGCCCTTTGCGAAGAGTACTTACACCTACCTCTCCTAGAACTTTAATGAAAAAACCCAGAGACTAAAGTGGGCTGCGGAGGGAACTGAGGGGGAAATGGCTGTCAAGATGTTAGACCCTCCTGGATTCCTGGGGGTTCCCACAGAAAGCCAAATCCCGAGCGAAGCTGGAAGCTGGGGTTATCTTTCCTTTGCCCAACTTCTCAGCTCAGCAGCGCAGTCAGCGCTCAACATCTCCTCAGTTTCCGGGTCTGCCGCGGGCTTTCAGAAGCTCCGGGACCTCTCCACGCCCGATACCAGGGACACTGCAGGCTTCTCCAGCTCGGCTCAGTGGGAAGGTGAACGGGCAGGAGCGCCGGACACGCAGTCGCCCCTGCGGCTTCCCGGCCCCGAGCGGGTGGCTCCTCCAAAGGCGGAGGCTCCGGATGTGCGAAATGGCTCCAGGAGCGCCTGGGGCGGGCCAGGGCCTCGGCTGCGGGAGGGATCGAGGCGATGGCGGCGCCGGGTGCTCACCCCGCTAGCCAGCCGAACACGCCCTGGCGGCCCGGCCGCCCCTGGCTCTCAGCCAGAGGCTTTCTCTCTTTTTTAAACTTTCCGGCCTTGGCGGTCACCGCCGATTGGGGCAGATTTCCAGCCCCCACCTTCCCTTCTCCACGTTCTCCGTGCAGGCTCCTTCCAACCTCCAGAGTATGCGGAGGACCCAAAGGAAGTTTGGAATTCCCAAGAAGTCCAGAAGGCTTCCCAGCCCTCGTACTCCGATACAGGAGAGAAAGCTAGGGCTCTGTACCCAGGAAAATCCCACAAAGAGCCGCACCCTAGTTTCTCCTACATCCAGAAATCACTTCGTCCATATTAAGTGTTTTGAGATCTCTACCAACAACCTACACATCTTCCTACACTGGAACACCCCAATGCTAAGGGCAGGGATCCCTCCAAGACCCCATTTTCCCCTCCTCCAGGAGCCCAGAACAGGCAGTGGGTGGTGAGTGCTACTCTTCCTCTCAGTAAGAAGTGCTGACACCTGGACCTAGAACTAGGCTTGCCACCCTAGTTCTGCCAGATAGAGCAATAAATCAAGTTACCTAGGCAGAGCAAAAGCCCTTTGCGAAGAGTACTTACACCTACCTCTCCTAGAACTTTAATGAAAAAACCCAGAGACTAAAGTGGGCTGCGGAGGGAACTGAGGGGGAAATGGCTGTCAAGATGTTAGACCCTCCTGGATTCCTGGGGGTTCCCACAGAAAGCCAAATCCCGAGCGAAGCTGGAAGCTGGGGTTATCTTTCCTTTGCCCAACTTCTCAGCTCAGCAGCGCAGTCAGCGCTCAACATCTCCTCAGTTTCCGGGTCTGCCGCGGGCTTTCAGAAGCTCCGGGACCTCTCCACGCCCGATACCAGGGACACTGCAGGCTTCTCCAGCTCGGCTCAGTGGGAAGGTGAACGGGCAGGAGCGCCGGACACGCAGTCGCCCCTGCGGCTTCCCGGCCCCGAGCGGGTGGCTCCTCCAAAGGCGGAGGCTCCGGATGTGCGAAATGGCTCCAGGAGCGCCTGGGGCGGGCCAGGGCCTCGGCTGCGGGAGGGATCGAGGCGATGGCGGCGCCGGGTGCTCACCCCGCTAGCCAGCCGAACACGCCCTGGCGGCCCGGCCGCCCCTGGCTCTCAGCCAGAGGCTTTCTCTCTTTTTTAAACTTTCCGGCCTTGGCGGTCACCGCCGATTGGGGCAGATTTCCAGCCCCCACCTTCCCTTCTCCACGTTCTCCGTGCAGGCTCCTTCCAACCTCCAGAGAGGCGACCCCCGCCCCCCCCCCGCCCCCGACACCGCGAGCCCGCGGCCCCGACAGACCCTCCTCCACCCCCGCCATGTGGCCCACCTGGAGAGAGCGGCTTTCCGAAGCGACCAACGTCCGGCCGACTCCGGGGCTGGGTGGGGAGGAACTCCCGCAGCCTCCAACCCACCGTTCCTGCCCGCGGCGCGCATGCAGAACCGCCCCTACTCTCCTGCACTCCGAAAGACCCGATGGCTGAGGAGAGGGGGGTGGTTAAGACCTGCCTTTAAAAAAATATTTTAACTCTTCAGATGCAACACTTTTGGGTGTCCTTGGCATGGCTGTGAGCGCTCAGGTAGAACAATAGAAGTGGGGGTGCCGGAAATGGTGCAGGAAGACCCCTATAACCCTATAAACCTCCCTTCCCCCTCTCGCAGTTACTATTAGCATTAAAAGACTCCAGTGTCTTCAATGCAATAGTGCCTGTTTATAACGTTTTCTCGCTGGGTCCCCATACTCCAAACAAGCCCCCTCCTCACATTTTGAAATCATCAGGGCAAAGATCACTCCCAACCCTGGGCAGTTCCGAACGAAGCTCTTGGCCCTCTCACCTGGTCTGCCCAGGGCACCCTGACCTGACTCACCCCACCCCTCCAGTAGTTCCTCTGGTTTGCACCTAGACAATAAATTTAGTTTAATTTAGCTTCCGGTCTTTAATTTTAGCAGGTCTCCTTTTTGCATGCAAATCTATGGCAATTACCTCTTTAACACGCCCGATACCAGGGACACTGCAGGCTTCTCCAGCTCGGCTCAGTGGGAAGGTGAACGGGCAGGAGCGCCGGACACGCAGTCGCCCCTGCGGCTTCCCGGCCCCGAGCGGGTGGCTCCTCCAAAGGCGGAGGCTCCGGATGTGCGAAATGGCTCCAGGAGCGCCTGGGGCGGGCCAGGGCCTCGGCTGCGGGAGGGATCGAGGCGATGGCGGCGCCGGGTGCTCACCCCGCTAGCCAGCCGAACACGCCCTGGCGGCCCGGCCGCCCCTGGCTCTCAGCCAGAGGCTTTCTCTCTTTTAACCTTCCCGGCCTTGGCGGTCACCGCCGATTGGGGCAGATTTCCAGCCCCCACCTTCCCTTCTCCACGTTCTCCGTGCAGGCTCCTTCCCACCTCCAGAGAGGCGACCCCCGCCCCCCCCCCGCCCCCGACACCGCGAGCCCGCGGCCCCGACAGACCCTCCTCCACCCCCGCCATGTGGCCCACCTGGAGAGAGCGGCTTTCCGAAGCGACCAACGTCCGGCCGACTCCGGGGCTGGGTGGGGAGGAACTCCCGCAGCCTCCAACCCACCGTTCCTGCCCGCGGCGCGCATGCAGAACCGCCCCTACTCTCCTGCACTCCGAAAGACCCGATGGCTGAGGAGAGGGGGGTGGTTAAGACCTGCCTTTAAAAAAATATTTTAACTCTTCAGATGCAACACTTTTGGGTGTCCTTGGCATGGCTGTGAGCGCTCAGGTAGAACAATAGAAGTGGGGGTGCCGGAAATGGTGCAGGAAGACCCCTATAACCCTATAAACCTCCCTTCCCCCTCTCGCAGTTACTATTAGCATTAAAAGACTCCAGTGTCTTCAATGCAATAGTGCCTGTTTATAACTTTTTCTCGCTGGGTCCCCATACTCCAAACAAGCCCCCTCCTCACATTTTGAAATCATCAGGGCAAAGATCACTCCCAACCCTGGGCAGTTCCGAACGAAGCTCTTGGCCCTCTCACCTGGTCTGCCCAGGGCACCCTGACCTGACTCACCCCCATCCCCCCAGTAGTTCCTCTGGTTTGCACCTAGACAATAAATTTAGTTTAATTTAGCTTCCGGTCTTTAATTTTAGCAGGTCTCCTTTTTGCATGCAAATCAATATGGCAATTACCATCTAAAAGCTCGCCCAGCCCCGGGTCAATGTAAATTGATCATTGTCCGCCTTCCACAAAATAACACCGGGAGTCTGTGGTGCATAATGAGATTATACTGGAAACTGTCTTTTAGATCACAAATTATATTTTATGCTGTCAGGATCTTCTCCTAGCGGACTTCCCTGCTAGTCTGACAACGGGGCACTGGAGCCCGTGCGTGCTGAGGGGCAATGGTTGGCGGAGGAGACATAGCTCTAAGGAATAACAAAGTGCCCGGACACCTCCCCTACCACCACCATTTCCAAGATCCTCGACAGTGGGCAGGCGGAAATGAGCCTGCGCTGGGAAAGGGGCCCTTCTACAGAAACGTTGCGGAAGAAAAGCTTGTTCGTTATTCCTCATCCAACAGAAAGTAAGCTATCCATTCCGGAGGAACACATGGGGCGAGGGGGGGTGGGGAGGAGGGCAACCAGCGCAAGCCTAGGGTCCTGGGCTGAAGGTTGGTAGACGTCCCGGCCAAGTGCTCCGGACACAGGAGGCTGGGCCGCCCCGGGGGTTGCAGGAGGAGACCTTCCACTCCTGCCCCGGCTGTTATTACTCAAGCGGGCGCCTCCACCTAGGCCCCAGCTGCGCAGCCAGCCTTGCAAACAGACAGAATCCTGCCGGCCGGACGTTCGGGCGAGGCAGCCCAGGCGGGCTGGGGCAGACCTCGGCCTCCAGTCCCCAGACTGGGCGAGGCCCCGCCAGGCCAGAACCGTGTGAGCGGGCGGCTGGAGGCCTCCGAGCCAGGAGAAGGTTCTTTTCACGCAACGAGCAAGGCCCTCCCGCCCCTGCGCGGCCCCCGGGGCACGGGTGTGACCCTGGAGCCTAACAAAGGGCTTTCAGAGCTCCTTTCGGCCTCGGGCTGGCGGGGGAGGGGTGGCGTCAGAGGGGAGGGGGTCGGCGCGGTGGCCCAAGTGTACCCGCGGGTCCCCCGCCCCACGGCGCTGGGTCGGCTGGGCCCGGCGCCCTCGAGGAAACCACCGAGGTGCCTTTGTCCCGGCCTCCGGGCACTCGCCAGGACCATCGTGGGGTTCGGACGGCTCCGCGGCCGGCGAGCCTCCCGCCCAGCCCCGCGGCCCGGCCCGGCCCCACCCGACCCAGCGCGGGCTCCACCCGAGTGCGGTCTTTCCAATAAAAGCAGGAATTCCCGGCTGGGCTCAGACAAAGAGGGACCGCGGCAAATCGACGCCGCGGGCAAACCAAACCCAAGCCTAGTTTACGTGCGCGTCTGGGGTCACAGAGGCGCCTGCTAATCCTCCCTACGCAGGCCGTCCCCGCACGGTCTCCTCCTGGAAAAGGAAAAAAAAAAAAAGCATCCTAGATTCCGCCCAGAGGCCGAACTTCGCAATTCTTTCGGTTCAGTCTGGATCAGCAGACACTGTGCACCACCTTAGCAAACAGGACTGAGAGCTGCCCAGCATCACTCCCGACCCAGACTGGAACGCTTACTCCTCTTCTTCCTCCACCAGCCATCCTCTCAAGGTCAAGAACGCAAAATCTTTTAGAAATCCTCCAACTTGCTCAAGACAGACAAACCTCTTCCCCACTCTAGACCAGAAGAAACTATCCAGAGGCAATCTCAGCAACTGAGAACCATCCACCCTTAGCTAGGTGTGTCTGCCCTCAGTTTCCCTCCAACCAAAGACACATTATCTCCCAGTGAGTGAGTGTGTGAATGTGGTGGTGTGGCCCACACTTGCATGCCCTGGTCAGTCTCACTGGGCAGGAAAGTCTTCCATCAGGCTTGGAGGAGTTTTTGTCATTCAGCCTGTGTATCTAAGAATGGATGTATGCATATGAATGCTTTTTGTGTTTCCAAGTGACCCTCTTCACACCTTTAAATGGGCTTTTGTCTCTGGAACGAACTTTCAAAAATTCTGCCCCAGTTTCCAGCTCAACAAAGTCTGGGATTTTCTCTCCTAGAATCTCGCTTAAGGTCTCAGTATTTGCATATCCATGTTTACATTCCTCTCGGCCAGTTCTTTATCTCTTCTGTATCTCTTGTTCCATGTGGGCATCAGAGCCTAAGTGTCTTGATTTGTCTCAGCACATGTCATTCAGGCGCACATCTTAATCTGTACATTCCTGTCTAACGCGCACACCTTCCCACGATTTACATTCTCGCTTTGCCTATACTGTGGCTCACTCCCAGAACAAACCAATACTGGTTTGTAGTTTAAATGTAACTAGAGGATACCCCTAAGTAAGATTAAATGTAACTAGAAGATCCCCCTGAAAGGAAGAGGAAAGGGGAAGGAGAGGAGTGTGACTATATAGTAACCTTCCCACCAACTAACTGTCTATCACTGGAAATAAATGAGACCAATGCCTGCAAAGTTGTACTAAATTTTTAGACTGATTCAATGATCGATTTGTATACACCGTTGTTCAATTCCTATTTGGATACTGTCTCCCTGCACCTATCTGATTTGAACTCGCTGCAAGTTCATGGTTAAAAGTGTGTCTATTTTACACAGACCACTCAAGGACCCCTCTGGTCTCTGTACACATGGGCCGGGCATTTCAGGCTAGGGTCGGCAGCAGTCTCCTTAGAGGCCCCCACCTGACTAAAGCTCTGAGCAGACTTTCCCACAATGGGCCGCTGGGAACATTGAGGTCTAACCTCTGCATCTCCCAAACTCAGTTCCTTGAGTGAAGGTGCCCATTGTGATTGCCCACACCTCCCCCATTGAGAAATACCCAGTCAAATGAGATGATCCAGCAGCTGCATCTGGTTCGTGGAAGAAACAAGCCCCGTTGCAGCGTGCAAACACACCAGAAAGATAAACCTGGGGCCCAGACTCCCCCCGCACCTCCAACCTGGGGACTACTTTGCCTCTAGGAATTTCTACTGGACTCCTCAACTCTCACTCTCCCCGGCGCCTTTAAAGGGTTAAGAGAAACCCTCGCAGCCTTCCCTTCGCCCTAGGTCGCTGGGCCAGCAGGGTGGCTCGTTCACTCACGGCTCACGGGAGTCTATCGCCTCCTCCGCGGCCCGCCCCCCCTTCCGTCCTTCAGCCGGGAGGGAGCCTGCATGCCTGTCTAGACCGATCTATCACAGGCACACCAACAACACCCGCGAGAGCATCGAGACCCTGCCCAGGTCCCCCCTGCCAGCACGGTTCCCGGCGGACAGAACCCTGGAGCTTGATCGCGCCGGCGGCGGGGTGGGGGTGGGGTGGGGGCCAACGAGCGCGGACTGCCTCGAGCGCACCGCGCGGCTGCCCCGGCCCCGGCGCTCCCGCCGGCCCGGCTGCCGGGGCACAGTCACAGCTCTGCGCGCTGGGCAGTCCTATTTTTATCTTGTCTAATCCCAAACTGGGCGGGGAGCACAGGCGTCGTGTAGAGAACAAGAGATAGGCGAGGGAGGCGGGGAGGAGCAGCCAGGCAGCGACGCGAGTCGGAGCGAGTTAAAGACACAGTCCAATGCCTGCAAAGTTGTACTAAATTTTAGACTGATTCAATGATCTTGTATACACCGTTGTTCAATTCCTATTTGGATACTGTCTCCCTGCACCTATCTGATTTGAACTCGCTGCAAGTTCATGGTTAAAAGTGTGTCTATTTTACACAGACCACTCAAGGACCCCTCTGGTCTCTGTACACATGGGCCGGGCATTTCAGGCTAGGGTCGGCAGCAGTCTCCTTAGAGGCCCCCACCTGACTAAAGCTCTGAGCAGACTTTCCCACAATGGGCCGCTGGGAACATTGAGGTCTAACCTCTGCATCTCCCAAACTCAGTTCCTTGAGTGAAGGTGCCCATTGTGATTGCCCACACCTCCCCCATTGAGAAATACCCAGTCAAATGAGATGATCCAGCAGCTGCATCTGGTTCGTGGAAGAAACAAGCCCCGTTGCAGCGTGCAAACACACCAGAAAGATAAACCTGGGGCCCAGACTCCCCCCGCACCTCCAACCTGGGGACTACTTTGCCTCTAGGAATTTCTACTGGACTCCTCAACTCTCACTCTCCCCGGCGCCTTTAAAGGGTTAAGAGAAACCCTCGCAGCCTTCCCTTCGCCCTAGGTCGCTGGGCCAGCAGGGTGGCTCGTTCACTCACGGCTCACGGGAGTCTATCGCCTCCTCCGCGGCCCGCCCCCCCTTCCGTCCTTCAGCCGGGAGGGAGCCTGCATGCCTGTCTAGACCGATCTATCACAGGCACACCAACAACACCCGCGAGAGCATCGAGACCCTGCCCAGGTCCCCCCTGCCAGCACGGTTCCCGGCGGACAGAACCCTGGAGCTTGATCGCGCCGGCGGCGGGGTGGGGGTGGGGGGGGGCCAACGAGCGCGGACTGCCTCGAGCGCACCGCGCGGCTGCCCCGGCCCCCGGCGCTCCCGCCGGCCCGGCTGCCGGGGCACAGTCACAGCTCTGCGCGCTGGGCAGTCCTATTTTTATCTTGTCTAATCCCAAACTGGGCGGGGAGCACAGGCGTCGTGCTTAGAGAACAAGAGATAGGCGAGGGAGGCGGGGAGGAGCAGCCAGGCAGCGACGCGAGTCGGAGCGAGTTAAAGACACAGTCGAGGCGACCGAGAGGAGGAAGAAAAAGCGGGTTGCGCGGGCCTCGGGGAGCCGCACGCAACGCGCCACCCCGCGAAGTTACACTCGCCTCCCCGCAGCCCCTCGCCGCCGGTCCCTCTCCACTTCTCAGCGGCTCTCTCCGCAGCCTGGGCCGCGGGGACCTGGCCTGTGTGGGAGGTAGAGGCCCGGCCGGCCCTGCAAAGGGCTGGAGAGAATCGCTAATGAGCTGTGCGGCCCATTGATCCGGAGAACACTTCCTAATTAACTCTCAGTCACCTACTGGTGACAGCGCCTCAAAGGACAGCGCTGGGGCCGTCCGAGCCCCAGCCCCGACCTGCCCGCCAAGCGCCTGGCGCCCGAACCCCGCACGCTCCCCTCACTACTTCTGGCAATCCCGGTGAGTGGCGGAGTCAACCCGCACACTTGAGGCCAACCTCAGATTAAACCTGAACGGCATATTAATCACCACCACCCCCTCTTCCTCCACGCGGTGAAATCGTGCCCAAAATAAACACGAGAACCAACACTGCAAAGCCCAGACCAGATAACAGGTCGGGGGTGGAGTGGGAAGGGTCGCTAAGCAAATGTATTCTCCAAGTGTCCACGTATAGGAGTCTCGGAGACTGACAATTAAAATGCCTTCCACACAGGCAATTCTGTTGGCAAAACCGAATCCAACACCTCGTAAGGATTGATTTCGGCCCGCGGTGTCCGTTTCCAGTGCCACAGGAAGTGTCAGATGGCTAGAAATACCCAAGTCTGTCTGCGTTCACCACCCACCACCTTCTGGGGTGGGCCATTTCCTCCTGTGTTTTATTCCAAGTCATTTTAATTTCAAGGATTTTTCTCCAAGAGGCTACCCCTAGAACCAAACAGCACTACCCTATCTCTGGCCTTCTCTCTCAAAAAAAAAAAAAAAAAAAAAAGGAAAAGAAAAAAACAGCTAAAACCCTGAGCAGTCTAGTCTAGACACAGGAGGCTGTACAGATACCTATTTGAAGCGCTCTGGTTTCTTTTTAAGGTTTGTTTTTAAATACACATAACCCTCCCCCCTCCTTCGCTCTTCCATTCCCCCAACCCCCACCCTTCAGACGCCGGCGGCGCGCGCCCTCGCGCGCGGGCACTCACTAGCTGGAGATCGCGGACTTTCTGGGAAAGATTCATTAACAGCAAATTAAGCCTCTCCCGGCCTCGGCCTACACACGGCCAGGCTCAGCCGTCTCAGGGACCCGGAGACATGCCCACTCGAGAGTGCAGGCGGCGGAAAGCCCGCCGGGACCACGCGTGCCTCGAGCCGCCCTACTCCGCACACGGCGCCCCAGGGCTTGCTTGGTAAACAGCAGGCGCACGTCGCCGCCGCCCCGAGCCCTCGAGTTGGCGGAGGCTCTGTAGCGCAGCCGCCCGCCTGCTCCGAGCGCGGGCCCAGCGGCGCGGAGGCGCCTCGCCCTCCCCGCCTCGGCGAAGGATCGCGCCCGGGTGCGCAAGTTCCTCTTCGCCCTCAGCCTCCGCGCCGCACGCCCTTCGAGCGGGACCAACTTCCTCCGGCCACAGACTCGCACACGCCCTACAGGGCTTCCCACCAGACTCGTCGCAGCCCAGAGGAGGACCCAGGTCTAGACCCCCCCGCCCGCCTTCGCTTCCCGCCGCCGCCCCCGTACTATCTACCCCAACCCCTGGGGACTCACAACTTAAAACCAACCCCACGACGTCGCGGGGAGGGTGGGGGTGGACTAGGGTCGCAGATTAAAATTTTAAAAGAACATTTACAAAACAAAGCGTCTGACCTGGCGGGCGGGTGGACAGGCCGAGTCGGAACCCCTCACTCTGGTTGATTTCGATTTCCTAGTATTTTTTTTTTAAATCCACGTGATTCGCGCTTTGGAACCAGCCAAAAAAAAAAAAAAAAAGGAAGGAAGGAAAAAAAAAAAAACCCGGACGCCCCTCCCAAGTTGCGCGGCGGCGGCGGCAGGTCGAGCTTGGCTCGGCCCGGGGCGCCCGCCACACACACACACCCTGGCGCACGCACACGCCGTCGTTCCACGAGCAGGAAGGAGCGGCCCCCGGAGAGGCGAGACGAGGCAGCGGCGGCTGGGGGTTTTTACAGTTCCTTCCCGAGTCGAAAAGAAGCGCTCTGGTTTCTTTTTAAGGTTTGTTTTTAAATACACATAACCCTCCCCCCTCCTTCGCTCTTCCATTCCCCCAACCCCCACCCTTCAGACGCCGGCGGCGCGCGCCCTCGCGCGCGGGCACTCACTAGCTGGAGATCGCGGACTTTCTGGGAAAGATTCATTAACAGCAAATTAAGCCTCTCCCGGCCTCGGCCTACACACGGCCAGGCTCAGCCGTCTCAGGGACCCGGAGACATGCCCACTCGAGAGTGCAGGCGGCGGAAAGCCCGCCGGGACCACGCGTGCCTCGAGCCGCCCTACTCCGCACACGGCGCCCCAGGGCTTGCTTGGTAAACAGCAGGCGCACGTCGCCGCCGCCCCGAGCCCTCGAGTTGGCGGAGGCTCTGTAGCGCAGCCGCCCGCCTGCTCCGAGCGCGGGCCCAGCGGCGCGGAGGCGCCTCGCCCTCCCCGCCTCGGCGAAGGATCGCGCCCGGGTGCGCAAGTTCCTCTTCGCCCTCAGCCTCCGCGCCGCACGCCCTTCGAGCGGGACCAACTTCCTCCGGCCACAGACTCGCACACGCCCTACAGGGCTTCCCACCAGACTCGTCGCAGCCCAGAGGAGGACCCAGGTCTAGACCCCCCCGCCCGCCTTCGCTTCCCGCCGCCGCCCCCGTACTATCTACCCCAACCCCTGGGGACTCACAACTTAAAACCAACCCCACGACGTCGCGGGGAGGGTGGGGGTGGACTAGGGTCGCAGATTAAAATTTTAAAAGAACATTTACAAAACAAAGCGTCTGACCTGGCGGGCGGGTGGACAGGCCGAGTCGGAACCCCTCACTCTGGTTGATTTCGATTTCCTAGTATTTTTTTTTTAAATCCACGTGATTCGCGCTTTGGAACCAGCCAAAAAAAAAAAAAAAAAGGAAGGAAGGAAAAAAAAAAAAAAAAAACCGGGACTCCCCTCCCAAGTTGCGCGGCGGCGGCGGCAGGTCGAGCTTGGCTCGGCCCGGGGCGCCCGCCACACACACACACCCTGGCGCACGCACACGCCGTCGTTCCACGAGCAGGAAGGAGCGGCCCCCGGAGAGGCGAGACGAGGCAGCGGCGGCTGGGGGTTTTTACAGTTCCTTCCCGAGTCGAAAAAGAAAGCAGACGGGAACCCGCCGCCCTCCCCTTCCTGCTAGCGAGCTAACGCCGAGCTGAGCTTCCCAGCTTCCAGCCCAGCTACCCCCGCCACCACCACCACCACCACACCCCCCCCCCCCCGCCGCGCCGACTCGCTGCGCTCAGCGACGACCGCGCTCCCGCGCAGACAGGCACACACTGGCTGCAAACTTCCACTCCGCGAACTCCCCGCTCTCCTCCCAGCCCCCAGGGAGGCGGCATGCCCCCCGCCGCGCTCCTCCCTCCCCGGAACCCACTTGGGGCCGCTTAGGTTGGCTGCATTTTTAATAACTTATAACTAGGAAATAATATCGAAAGCGAGCAAAGCAGCCAAAGTGAAGCGCGAGGCACAAGCTTCGAGGGGGTACGCGAGTCAGAGGAGCCACCCGCCGCGAGCGGGGGCCCCGAAGGGGCCGACTGCAGCCCGCCGACAGTCGCACGCCCGCCAGCCCGCGCGGCCTCCCTGGGGAAAAGGTGTTCCGGGCACTAACCTGAAATCCCCGGCCGGGGAGTAAGCAGAGAGCCTGCGATCCGGCGCTTTGAAGTTTTTCCCCGAAGCAGAGTCGAGGCGGCGAGGAAGAGCCAGGGGCGGTGGGGTGGATGGGAAGAGGTGTGCGGGGTTGGAGAAAAGTGGGGTGGCGACGTTGGCGGCGGGAGAAGGAGCCGGGCCGGGGAAGCGCGGCGAGCAGCAAAGTTTGCCGTCCCCGGCTGCCCGCAGCCCGCTCGCGGCTCCGCGCTCGCTCGCCTCCCTCGCCGACTGCTGCCAGCCGGCTGCCCTCGGGGTCGGCCCCGCCGAGGGGTGGGCTCTGGGCCGGGTGGGGGCGGGGCGGGGCGGGTTCAAAGCCTCCGGGCAGGTGGCGACAGCCCCGCGCTACCCTCGGGGCTCCGGTGGCTGGGCCGGGCTCGATCGGGCTCAGCAGCTCAGGCGCCGCTGCTGCTGCCGCCCGCGCTCGGGCAGGAGCCCCAGCGCCATGTTGACGGTTCGCCGCGAGCGCCCGCTCGGGCTGGGTGTGTGAGTGTGTGTGAGTGTGTGTGTTGGCCAAGTCGTCCCTGCGCGGCGACAGCGCGGCTTGGGCTCCCCGCCCGGCGGCTCGCGGGCTCCCCCTCCGCCGCTGCCTTGCTCCCGCTCTCGATCGCGGTCTCGGCTCCGGCGCGTCTTCCCCGCAGCCGCCGAGCTCCGTCCGCGTTCAGCGAGGAGCGTAGCTCTGCTTCACCTTGCCGCTGGGAGCCTAGGCTCCGTCTGCCGCCGCACGCCGCGATCCCAACGCGTCCCCCCTCTCTGGTTCCCTCCTCTTCCTCCTCCCCCTCCCTCCGCCCTCTCGCCCGCCCTCCCTCCCTCCCTCCCAGCAGCCGCCTCCCCTCCCCCCGCAGGCGCAGCGCTAGGGCGACAGCCGCCCGCCCGCCGCCGCCTCCAGCTCTCGCAAGTTTGAGCTCCCCCAGCCTCCGCTCACCCTCCGCTGCGGCGCCTCGGCGGTGGGGTTTCGGAGGGGTGATTCCCCAGGAAAGGTTTGCCCGAGTTTCCCCAGCCGTCATCGATCCCTGTCGCGTTTCGCTTCGCTGGGTCCGAACCCCAGACCACTTGGGTGGCGCCCCCCTCGCGCCTTGCCCTCCCCTCCGCCGCTCGGACCGAGTTGGCTGCGCACACCCAGCCGGGGCGCGCGTCCTGGGCGAGCCAGAGACCGACTCCGGCGGCGGCGGCGCGGGCGGCCCGCTGATCCTGAGCTGAGGGGATGGGGGCGGCGGGGGCGGCTCTCCCAGCCGCGCGCCGAGACTCCCCTCGCTACCCAGAAGGCCAGTGGAGGACCGCAATTACCATAAAGCGCCTCGCACTCCGCTCTGCCAAAGCTGTCAAACCCCAGCGGCAGTCGCCGCTGCCTCCTCTCGCCACCAGCTCTGCGCTCTCCAGGTCGCGCGTCCCCTCCGAGACCCAGCGGAGCCTGGCGGGTGCGCGTCGGTGCCCATCCCCACCCTGGGTCGCCCCTTCCTCCAGGACGAAGCCCTTTCCCATTTCGATGTCCAGAGCTACCTGAAAACACCACCCTGGGCAACGGTGGCCGTTCCGCCCGAACTCTGCGCCCGAGTTCCCCGGACGTTTCGATTGTGTGGGAATTGTCTGGAGAGGCGGGGGATGAAGTAGGCAGCCTGTGGGGCACAAGGAGGCGGGGTTGGGGGCGGTAGGGGAGCGGAGATTCGCTACAATTTCTCCCCGTTCTCTTGCATTTCACAGTCTGCATCTCAGGTGATTGGAGGGTCTGTCCTGGCCCCTCACCCCTGCCTCGGGAGATTATCTCCCGCGTTTTATTTTCCTTGGCAGGGAACAACTTTTGGCTTACACCGTTCGCTCCATAAATTTCCACTCGGTAACGTCGTGCTGATCGGAGCTCGGCGGCGGCGTACAGCCTGCGCCCGCAGCAGTTCAATTCAATTGACACGTATTGAGCTGCTCCAGCGCACCCGGCGCGGCGCTGGGCGCAGGGGGAGGGCGGGGGCAGGGAGGCGAGAGGGGGAAGCGTAGAGGCGAGGTTCCGGCCTCCCCGGAGTGCAGAGCCTCTAGGGCGAGCTGAGAAGCCCCGTTTCGAGAAGCGAGGGGGAAGGGATGGGAGTGGAGGAGGGGTGTTCTGGCCTAACCGCACCCAGACCGCGAGTCCGGACGTCACCGCTATAGGTGACCCCACTTGGGTAAAGGATAGGCTCTTTTTATGCTGAAGGTGGAGGGAGTCTCTTTCTGCCTAAAGACAAGATGGTGCAGGCTCGATGAGAATATCAATCCGAAATGGAGGTGGCCTGTAAATCCACACGGAAAGTTTTAAAATATCCTGGAGTGTCTCCATGCCAAAAATAATCAAAAGCATCTCAAGTTGATTACTAAAGTCAAGGCCAGTGGAGGACCGCAATCACCATAAAGCGCCTCGCACTCCGCTCTGCCAAAGCCGTCAAACCCCAGCGGCAGCCGCCGCTGCCTCCTCCCGCCACCAGCTCTGCGCTCTCCAGGCCGCGCGTCCCCTCCGAGACCCCGCGGGGCCTGGCGGGGGCGCGTCGGTGCCCATCCCCACCCTGGGTCGCCCCTTCCTCCAGGACGAAGCCCTTTCCCATTTCGATGTCCAGAGCTACCTGAAAACACCACCCTGGGCAACGGTGGCCGTTCCGCCCGAACTCTGCGCCCGAGTTCCCCGGACGTTTCGATTGTGTGGGAATTGTCTGGAGAGGCGGGGGATGAAGTAGGCAGCCTGTGGGGCACAAGGAGGCGGGGTTGGGGGCGGTGGGGGAGCGGAGATTCGCTACAATTTCTCCCCGTTCTCTTGCATTTCACAGTCTGCATCTCAGGTGATTGGAGGGTCTGTCCTGGCCCCTCACCCCTGCCTCGGGAGATTATCTCCCGCGTTTTATTTTCCTTGGCAGGGAACAACTTTTGGCTTACACCGTTCGCTCCATAAATTTCCACTCGGTAACGTCGTGCTGATCGGAGCTCGGCGGCGGCGTACAGCCTGCGCCCGCAGCAGTTCAATTCAATTGACACGTATTGAGCTGCTCCAGCGCACCCGGCGCGGCGCTGGGCGCAGGGGGAGGGCGGGGCAGGAGGCGAGAGGGGGAAGCGTAGAGGCGAGGTTCCGGCCTCCCCGGAGTGCAGAGCCTCTAGGGCGAGCTGAGAAGCCCCGTTTCGAGAAGCGAGGGGGAAGGGATGGGAGTGGAGGAGGGGTGTTCTGGCCTAACCGCACCCAGACCGCGAGTCCGGACGTCACCGCTATAGGTGACCCCACTTGGGTAAAGGATAGGCTCTTTTTATGCTGAAGGTGGAGGGAGTCTCTTTCTGCCTAAAGACAAGATGGTGCAGGCTCGATGAGAATATCAATCCGAAATGGAGGTGGCCTGTAAATCCACACGGAAAGTTTTAAAATATCCTGGAGTGTCTCCATGCCAAAAATAATCAAAAGCATCTCAAGTTGATTACTAAAGTCAAGGTCAAGGCCAAAATCAGCTCTAGCTACCAGATCCCTTTTCTAAAAAAAATTAGACTTAATACTGACTGTGGGACTAGTGTTAGGTGCGATTTTATTTATTCTGTTTTAGTTCTTGGTACGTAGTTATAAAAACAGCTCTTTTCAAAGCAGAAGTGAAACATCTCTACCGTTTGAAAACCTGAAACTCCGCGCAGAATTAAATCTTCATGCTCCAGAGCTGCTTAAAACAACTGACGCAAAAGACGGGCAGGCAAGAGCCCCTGTGTGCAGTCCCCAGCCCTGCTGGGCTGCCACCGCTTCCAGGACCCGTGCCTGCATAATAGAATGTATGCCTCTTTCTTCCCCGTCTTTCTGGAGGTGGATGTCTCTGAAAGCTAACCCACACATTTTTTTAATCTCCGGTAACAAGCAGAAAGACACCTGGACTATTATGCAGTAAAGCTATTTTTTATAAAGACATTTTAGGACCAGACATTAAAAGTTATTAGACTGAACGCATGCAAGTTACAGACACAGCTGGAGAAAAGGCCTCTGGTTGCGTGTTTGTAGCAACATTTCTTTTTTGTAGCGACTCCTTTTATTCAAAACAAGTCTAAAGTAACCAGGAAAACTGAAGTTGGGCATTTGTGGGGAAACTCTCTGAATGCGGTTCAGAGGCTGCAAGGAGGCAAGGAGGCCGCCACACCACTGTGGGCCTCACGGGAGAGCTGGCCTGGGCGAGTTCGGAGCCGTGCCAGCCTCTTCCAGCTCAGTCAGGCTGCCGCAGAGCCCCCCCTTGCCCAGCCACCTTCTCTCCCCTTCCCATGCCTCCCCAACTCTCCCCCCTAGGCATGGGCTTTTCCCAGAGCTGAAAGTTGCATCTAACCGTCCAGAACTTTCGGAAAATTCAGGAACCAAGTGAAAACATGGAGCCTGCAAGCCTCTCTTGAGTCCTGTGGCCTCCCGGGGTTGCTGACAAAGGGGCCTGTTTGTCTAACTTTAAAAGTCCTAGAGTTAAAAATGAATTGGGGAGGGGGGCGGTGCTGTAGATTCGAAGGGGCCAGAGAAGGGCTGACTGGGAGAAATTTGATGCTGGAGACAAACAGACCAGTAAATTTGCCTTTGACGTAATTTGCAGCATTCACACACACACACACACCCTTTTTAAGGAGTATTGCCTCCATAGTATCTTTGTGCAAACTGGTGGGATTAAGGGTTTCTCTTCCATCTCTGAGGGATACATTTTCCAACTCTGTGGGGTTTTTAAAATATCTTATTAAGGGAGTCCTAAGAGGTATGAATGTATGCGGGGGGGGGGGGGGGGGGGTTCATGACTCACTGGGAATTATAATGTGAGATTATTCCTGAGGTGCTCTAAGGTGGAGGAGGACTAGGGAGCTTACACCTATTGGCCCTGTTCATTGCCATTGTTCCAGTGGGAGAGGCAGAAAGCTCCCAAATGGCCGTCCCATCTTGTGCCCGCACTCAGAAAGAGGCTCCAGGAGCTGGGGACACCGCGGAGCCTCCTGCAGCATGTGCGGGCCTCCTCCTGCTCCCTCCTCCCCTGCCCTCCCAGGAGTCCCTCGGGAGCTGACCTGGGGGTCAGGCTGCTACACTGGGCACTCAGCAAGGGGAGGATTTCAATGAAAGCAGAGGAGGAGGCAGCGGCGGGAGAGAGCCAGCAGTGAGCGCAAGGGAGGAGAGGCCGCACAGGCAGCAGAGAAATTAAAAAAAAAAAAAGGGGCACAGGAAGGTTCTTTCAATGGAGCTGCAGGGGCCACCGCTCTCCCACCTGTCTCTGGTCCACCGACAAGGGCCTCCCAGTTATCATCTGTGGGTCTCAGACACTCTCCTGCTGACAATTCTATCTAGGCTCTGCAACTGGACAAGCAGGCTGGCGCTTCGAGGAGCAGGCCTGGAACCTGGTCGCCCGTTTCCTGCGAGGCTGATTGTGTAAGGCTTGCGTGGCCCTCTTCCACACCTTCTTCACTGCCCCAGGCCTAGGGAGAAAGCCATGAATCCCATAGTGAGGGTGCTACCTGTTGTTTGGGAGACTCTGGGATCCTAACATGATGTGTTTGTAATATACATACAGGAGAGACTAGTCGCTCAGTCACGTCTGACTCTTTGCGACCCCATAGACTGTAGCCTGCCAGGCTCCTCTGTGCATGGAATTTCCCAGGCAAGATTACTGGAGTGGGTTGCCATTTCCTCCTCCAGGAATACATGTGGGAACTAAATCAAAGCTCCTTAGGCCCCGATGGTGCTCTTCAGCGGCTGCTCTCACATCTATGACACTGGTTATTGGAAGAAGTGGGATTTGGGTGATTACGGAGAATGTGTTTTAAAATATCTTATTAAGGGAGTCCTAAGAGGTATGAATGTATGCGGGGAGGTTCATGACTCACTGGGAATTATAATGTGAGATTATTCCTGAGGTGCTCTAAGGTGGAGGAGGACTAGGGAGCTTACACCTATTGGCCCTGTTCATTGCCATTGTTCCAGTGGGAGAGGCAGAAAGCTCCCAAATGGCCGTCCCATCTTGTGCCCGCACTCAGAAAGAGGCTCCAGGAGCTGGGGACACCGCGGAGCCTCCTGCAGCATGTGCGGGCCTCCTCCTGCTCCCTCCTCCCCTGCCCTCCCAGGAGTCCCTCGGGAGCTGACCTGGGGGTCAGGCTGCTACACTGGGCACTCAGCAAGGGGAGGATTTCAATGAAAGCAGAGGAGGAGGCAGCGGCGGGAGAGAGCCAGCAGTGAGCGCAAGGGAGGAGAGGCCGCACAGGCAGCAGAGAAATTAAAAAAAAAAAAAGGGGCACAGGAAGGTTCTTTCAATGGAGCTGCAGGGGCCACCGCTCTCCCACCTGTCTCTGGTCCACCGACAAGGGCCTCCCAGTTATCATCTGTGGGTCTCAGACACTCTCCTGCTGACAATTCTATCTAGGCTCTGCAACTGGACAAGCAGGCTGGCGCTTCGAGGAGCAGGCCTGGAACCTGGTCGCCCGTTTCCTGCGAGGCTGATTGTGTAAGGCTTGCGTGGCCCTCTTCCACACCTTCTTCACTGCCCCAGGCCTAGGGAGAAAGCCATGAATCCCATAGTGAGGGTGCTACCTGTTGTTTGGGAGACTCTGGGATCCTAACATGATGTGTTTGTAATATACATACAGGAGAGACTAGTCGCTCAGTCACGTCTGACTCTTTGCGACCCCATAGACTGTAGCCTGCCAGGCTCCTCTGTGCATGGAATTTCCCAGGCAAGATTACTGGAGTGGGTTGCCATTTCCTCCTCCAGGAATACATGTGGGAACTAAATCAAAGCTCCTTAGGCCCCGATGGTGCTCTTCAGCGGCTGCTCTCACATCTATGACACTGGTTATTGGAAGAAGTGGGATTTGGGTGATTACGGAGAATGTGTTTTTACTTTATATAGTGTGAGCTAGCCTGTTAAGGTTAACTATTTTTAAAAATACACAAACACCTACAATCACAGTCTTCCCCAGTCACTTTATAAAAGAACTCTGGGCTTATCATGTGGCCCTTAGAAGATCCACTGGCCCATTCCTCAAGCAAAAGGCATCCTTGTCCCAGGGATCGCAGTTATCTAGAAATATCTAAAGGTAGCTGCCTTCACTGAAAGGAGTCAGCTAGACTGAGGAGTCTCCAGGTTGAAGATGGCTACTCTTTCTGTCTGCTCTTTATTGGGCACCTGTCCAGAAGCCAGGCCCAACATGGTAGCAGCATCTGCCTCTCAGAATTCCTGGTCTGGGCTCGATTTCAGGCTCTGACCAGGCACCGATGGGTGAACAGGCATTGACACTGAGGGGCTTTCTGAGTTGATGGATATCGGCACTTGGAGAGACCCAGTCTTCTGCCCTACTTGGCCTAGGCTTAAGAGCCCTGGAAGCCCCCGAGCTGGGCTGGATGCTCTTGTAGGTAAACTCAGAAGGCATGGGCCGCCCTGGCTGCTTATTTAGTGAGGTGCCTCCAGCTCATATAATACCCAGTTTGGAGCAGTGAGTGGGAACCGCAGGAGAGGGAGCTGAGAACTTCAACTCCTCGCTGGTAGACCCAGCTAGGTGGCTTTCTGCCAGAGATGTTTTCTATGGACTTTCCCTCCTCGGCGACCTCGGGAGCCCTGAGCACACGCACCACCCCAGCCCTTTCCCCTGGGGACTGGAGGGATCCGGAAAGTTCCGCCAGACCCTCGCACGGGGCAGGAAGGGAGTATGGCCCAGCAGATGGAAACGCGGTGCTGGCCTGTCCCCAATTACCTCTGAGGCCCTCACAAAGTCGGGCGCAGAGGTGAGTGGTGCCGGGTGGCTGCCTCGGGAAGGTCAGCCAGGAGCAAAGCTTGGGGCTGGCGCTGGGCTGGGGATTCCAAACAGTCTAATCCGCTGCAATTCCCCCCTCCTCCTCATTCACTCTCCGGGTCCACTCTGCTCGGCCTTTGCCCCCGATGCGCCACACCCGCCCCCCAGCACCCTTGCGTCTCCAGCACGTTGGCAACTGCACCCTCCCCGGCTGCGAGTTCGGGGGGTGGGGTGGGGGGCGCAGGGTGGTTTGTGTTGCGAGGCCTGACAGAACCTTCTGTGTGCGGTGGAGGGAGGAGGCTAATGCATAATGCACAGCGCCTGGAAGCCCGGCCATTAGCGGCCTGTCGGTGACACAGACAAACGACTGAGAGGGAGGAGATCCAGCTCGCTCTGGAGTTTAAATATACCAGCGTGGAGGGGAAACGCCATGATTTAAAAGTGTGTGTTTGCAGACACTTGCATATATTTTAATGATTTCCAGCAGGCCATGCGTCCCAGTCTTGCATCCCCCCGCCCCAAAAGGGGGACATGTGGGTGGGGGGGGGGCGGGGAGGGGATGAAGGCAGAGTGAGAGGCCTCAACCCAAGACAGACCACTAGCTTTTGAGGGATGAAGAGGAGGCGACGTTGGTAAATGCAGCCGGGAGAAAGCGAGGCCTAGGGAAGCCACATGACCCAACAAGGCCATCCCCAGATTTTTTTCTTTTTTAATCTGTCCAAAGAGCCTTCCACTCTGGACTGGATCGGGCCTTCCAGTAAGGCCTGCACCCTACTACCGTGGCTTTCCCCCAGGTGCCCACATTTTTGAATCTTCCCTTTCCACTGACAATTCAGAGACCTCCTTCCTCCTCGTTTAACACACCAGTGTTTTTTAGCAATTAAGGCGAGAAGGGGGTGGGGATAAAGATAAGCCAATTTTTTTTCCGCCATGCAAGTGTGAAAGATAAGATAACGCTAAGCTGAGGCAAAGCGGCTGCTTACAACCTCCCCTCAGCGATTTTGATCGGTCACTTCTTATCTCGCAAAAATGCTCCTTTCGAAAACTGCATCAAAAAAAGAAAAAGGCTGAAGG
This sequence comes from Tragulus kanchil, assembly GCA_022376925.1. Classification (NCBI taxonomy): domain Eukaryota; kingdom Metazoa; phylum Chordata; class Mammalia; order Artiodactyla; family Tragulidae; genus Tragulus; species Tragulus kanchil. The sequence goes on along the minus strand of JAIOJX010000001.1, from coordinate 91,145,132 downwards.
AAAGCATTTTCATTTGGAAGTGACATTTAAAACCCACCTCCTCTACACCAGCAACCCCTCCTCATCCGCGGGGCTCCCCAGGAAAAGTCGCACCTCAACTACAGGGTTTCAGGCTTTCTCGTGGGGGGCAGGATTACTAGTGTAATTAGGCTGAATAAAACCAGGGATGCATGATGAGGATTTATCCTGCATCCAACCCTAAGCTCGCAGCCGGGTTTTCCTTCTCTGAGTTCCTGACCCGTGTTTGTGTTTCACCGTCGCGCTCGTGTGTTGAAACTAAACAGGTAGTTATATTTGGGAAGGTCATATAACTATGTCAACACGAAGCGGTTGTTAATGCGAAATAATAAGAAACTTCGCTGATTGTTACGGGCATCTGTAAAGGAAGGAAAAGGCGTCATGAGCCCCGGAACCCGAGAACCCTCAGCTGAACTGGACTCTCGAGGAGCCATATAAAATCATTTTCTCGCACAGAAATCTCACCAAGGGGTTTCCGGAAGACTTTGTTGAGGGAGGTTTCAGTATTGAACTCCAGGCTTTCAGGACGGCCTGTAAATTCCCCCCCAGAGCAGCCGCTGGCCCCAGATCGCAAACATCAAGGCAGGCACCCCGGGCCGCGTTGATGAGCCTCTGCGCTCACCTCCGGCTTAGAGCTCCGGAGCGCCCCACCTTTCACCCTTCACGCAGGGTTCGCACCTCGGCGCCGGGCGCACACTGAGTCGGCCCCCTCCGGGCGCGACCTAAAGCCCCGGGCTAGCCGCGGCCGGATAGTCCCCGGGGAGCCGAAACCGCCGGGCGGGGAAACCCCTCCTCTCGTCCTTCCCCGAAAAGCCTGGCCGCGGCGTAGGCGCCGAGCGAGCGGGCATCCGCTGACAGCCGGGCCTCACGTAAGGCCCACACGCGTCCCATTAGTCAGCCTGAGTTCCCCTCGGGCGAGCCGTCTGGCGCGGCCCCAAGGCCGGGCGCGGGCAGGGAGGGGGTGCGGGGCCGCTGCGAGCTGGGAGCGGGGCGGGGGCACGGGCTCTGCGGGGCCCGGCCGGGCTCGGTTCCGCGTTCCTGGGCCCGCGGGTAAGCTGAGCCGGCGGGGCAGGCCGCTCCCTGGCTGGCGCCGAGGAGCCGAGCAGTGCTTCACGTGCCCGCCATATCAACGGCGGCGGCGGCGGCGAGGAGCGGGGGCAGGGAGGCGCGCCGCAGCTCCCGCGGGGTCTCCGGCCCCCGCCTCCCCCGTCTCGCGGGGGGCTGGATCAGGACCACCCTGCAGCCTCCATCCCCGCGCTGGCCGAGACGTGTGCTGCCAGACTCCGAGAGGCTCTTAGGGCGCCGTTCCGAAAGCTGCGCGGCGGCGGCAGCCAGGGGAGGGTGCTCCTCGCGGCCGCCCCGGGAACTTCCCAGCCGCCCCGCCGCCGCCGCCGCAGTCACCGGGACCGGAAGCCCTTGCGCCGCCCTGAGCGGCCTCCGCTGGCCCCCAGAGCTGTTCCAGACGAGGGCTGGTCGCGCGTCACCTTCGATCCCTCCTGGTCCCAGGCGGCCTCCCTCGCCCTCGGGCATCCCTGTATAAACCTGGAGGACCCTGCTCGCGGTCCAGCGAGACCTTCCTCTATTACCGCCATCCGCGCGGCTCCCCCCGCAGCTGGGACGGGAGGGGCGCAGAGCCACCACTCCGGCCAGGCAGGAACACCTGCTCCCGGGCCCTGCAGCTGGGCGCGTGGTGCCGGGAGTGGCTGCCTACTGTTGTGTGCAGAGATCGCGGAGGAGAAAATGGGGTTCCGAAGCTCAGGGCCAGGCGCAGCCGCACCCCGGCCGACCCCATCTCCCACACTTTCTGTGCGATCAAGCCTGAAGCTCGAGGACTTGGGTCTCCCTGAGGGTCGAAGGGCCGCCACCCGTGGCATCTGGCCTTACGAGGTCGTTTGCAAGACAGAGATGGGGCAAAACCTGTTTTGGGAGCCTTCCCGGTATCGGCCCCCACTCTCCAAACCAAACACACTCATCTCCCCTCGGCCCCTACTCTAGCCTCCTATGGGGGACGAGAGTAGGTCATGGCGCCACTGGCACGGGGTTCGGACTTTGCCACTCCGCGTGAAGAGGATCGATGGACCCTCCCCATCTCCTCTGTGCCCCGAGGAGATCGGGCAGCCGAGATGACCTGCGCTGCTTGCCCTGCCTCACCCCACCTCCCCCATCCCGCCCTCCCCGGCGCTCCTGGCCCAGGGCCCGGCCGGGGAAGGCGTTGTTTTGCCAGCGGGAGCCGAGCGAGTGCGCAGAGAAAAGCCTCCCTGCTCTAATGAGAGTGCACACAGCGCTGCGGCGAGGAGGATGATTACCCGGCGGGCGGGGGCGGGGCGCGGGCCCGGGCCGCGGGCGGCGTGTGCGGTGGCCCCGCGGGCCCGGAGTCCCCGCCTGTCTGGCTGCTAATCGCACGCTTTCTGCTGTTACGGAGGCAGGCGGGAGCCGGCGGCCGAGCCCAGCGCCGGCGACTCGGCGGGTGACACGGAAACATGGCGCAGCGCCCCTCCCCCCTCCGCGCTCCCGCCTCCCCGCGCTCCCGCCTCCCGCCTCGCACTTCCTCCCGCCCGCGCGGCTTTTGCAGTTCTAATGCTCTGCTGTCCGCCCGGCACCATTACGCTAGCAGCCGCTTCTCGGCCGCCCCGCGCGTCTCTTTCCCCTTTGTTTTCGGGGTCTATAGAAAACGTTTGCTTTTGTCCCGAGCTCTCGTTAAACCAAACTTGTGGTGGCAACGGAAGGCGCTGCGGGCGGGGAGGGGCCCGGGGATTTTGGCAGCAGCCGACTAGAGCGTGGTGGAAACTTCTCTCACTGGGTTCCCCGCCACTCCGCCTTCCACCCTCCACCCTCCCCTCTCACACGCAGGCCGCTTGGCCTGCCCCCCTTCCCCCTCGAGAGGCCTCAGCGCTCCAGAAAGGAGGTTTGGGCTAGAGGGACTGTGACCAGGGGTGGAGACCCTAGGGTGCATGTCTGTGGGCCCTGAGTTTGGGGCACTCGGTGACTTCGCTTCTTGAACCCTTTCCCTCCCTTTGGTCATTCAGGGCTTTGTATCAGCCGGTGGAGAAGGAAGGGGAGGGAAGAGGAGAAAGTGATGCACATGTGTGGTTTTTATATTAAGGATTTGTTGGAACCTCTCGTCTCCAACTGTAGAGCCTCTTTTATTTGATCTAGGGTGAGAAAGGGGAACGGGGGAAAGGGTCAGAGACCTAGGCCTGGGAGCTGGATCTTACTTTACTGGTCGGCTCAGCTACAGTCGGTCCGTAAGCGGGGTGGGGGGACCCTGCAGAGTGGAGGACGGACGAGAGAGAGGGCCAGATCCCTCGATCCAGGAGACGCCAAATCATCTTACCCAGGGCTAGCGAGCAGGTCCCCCGGGCGCGCTCCCAGCCCAGAGCGCACGCCGTGGCTCCGCACCGGAGCTGCCCAGGCGGCAATTTTTTAAGCCTGCAATTAAGCGAGGCGTCGCCGTGTCCTCTGCTAGTGTCGATCTGTCAGTCGCACATGGCCTTGGTGCTCCGGTCCGAGGCCCCGCGATTAGTCACAGGCTCGCTTCGCTCCTTCCCTAATCCGCCTCTGCAGGCAGCCTGGGGACGCGGCCGACTTGGCGGCGCTGGCAGGGAGCCACTGCACGCGGGGCGGGCTGCCTGGCCAGTACCAGCCCCGCTGCACCAGAGCCAGCGCGGGTCCCGGGGTGCGGGCTTGGGACTCCCTCCCCGCTTCACAGCCCCTAGGCTGGGGCGCCGGCGCCCCTCCTCCTCTCCCCCCACTCCCGGGCCTGCGAGATCTATTTGTGTGGTGTCATTTGCATAAAAATAGGACAAGTGTTTCAGTGCGTTCGAACGCGGGAGGCGAAATCCTTATTGATGTGTCTGTGTGGAGCCCTCAGTTGTCGGAGCGGTTTGATTTAGGGTGTTTGTGTTGCCTTCTGCGAGAAATGAGAGGAAATCCTGCGCAACGCCTTCGGCGGCCCAGGCCCCCCAGAGGATACCATTCTGCGCGGCCCGGAACGGTCCACCGCCTGGACCCTGGCGCGGCGAGTCCACAGCGAGCAGGTTGAGGGCCAGGCGGGCGACCCATTATGACTCATAAAACCGGGCGGCCTAATCACCAGCTGCCAACCCATTTACGTGTGGCGCTTCCCAATGCTCCCTTCGTCCAGCATGGGCCTCCAGCAAGTTCATCCCGGACACGGCTAGAGCCACTCAGTGGGGGCTAATCAAGTGGTTACTCATTCCCGTCGGTAGCGCGGCTTTCCTTCCCGGGCGACCCCCGCGCTCCCGGCCTTTGCTGCTCGCCAGCAACTCCTCAGCCTGGACAAATAGCTGGGAGGGCGCCGGCCGCGCGGAGCCAGTAAATCAATCATTAACTCCCCAGCGAGGCCTGACCAAGGGAGGGAGTGGTGACCAGAACCTAGTCCACGGGGCGAGAACGAGGCCTCCACCCCGGGTTGGGAGCCGTCCACACGCCAGAGGGCAGGGTGCGTGAAAGAGGCTCTCCCCAGGGCCTCCCATCCCCTCCAGAAGCCTCCGCCTACCGGGCCTTTCAAGCCCGCACCTCGCGGGGCAGTTCGGGTTACTGTGCGGCCCCCGGGCGAGCTGCAACATTAACAAGCCGCCCCAGGCCTCGCGGCCTGCTCTCCCCAGGAGAGCCTGCCGTGCTTGGGCAAGCTCCTCGGATCCGGTCGGGCTCCTCCAGACTCTGGCTTGCCAAACCAAACCGATCGCCCCGAGTCGACTAGTCTCCCTACGGCCACCTCCCCCTGAAGCCCACCGTGGGGCGGCAAGCAAGGGGTTAAAAGCTCCGGTTCGCCCTGGCTCCTTGGTTGCGCTGAGGAAACGCTGATCAAAGTGTTTGCGGGGAAGGAAACACACACGCACGCTCGGGCCTGGGTCAAAGAAGGGCTACTGTAGAGACTGCACTGGAGCCGCCTGCCTCGAGCCGCTTCCCACACTCCCCGGAACGAGGCGGCGGCGGCCCGCGCGATTCTCTCCGCGGAGCTCGGTGCGGCGGGGCCGGGAAGCTGGCGCGGGAGAGGGTGGAGGGAGGAACGAGGGGGCGGGAGGCGAGCCCGGGCTGCGCGCCAAGAGGCCCAGAGCCGCAGATTAGTCACCGCTCGGCTGGGCGCTCACGGGTGCGCCCGGGAACCGGGAGGGCAGGCGTTGGTCCCGCTCCGCCAGGCTCCCGAGGACTGGGAGCCGCGGCGCGGGTGCCCCTGCCCCCACCCTCGCGCGCGCCCGGCGCGGCTGGATGGACTCTAGGGGGCTGGCGCTGCGGAGATCCACTTGTCAGTTCAAGGGCAGGACAGAAACTCTGCAAGCGGAGTCTTGCGAACAGGAAATTTCTCATTGACAAGGTGCTGCCCCTCCCGGCGACCCCGCGCTCCCGGCCTTTCCCCCTGCTCGCCAGCAACTCCTCAGCCTGGACAAATAGCTGGGAGGGCGCCGGCCGCGCGGAGCCAGTAAATCAATCATTAACTCCCCAGCGAGGCCTGACCAAGGGAGGGAGTGGTGACCAGAACCTAGTCCACGGGGCGAGAACGAGGCCTCCACCCCGGGTTGGGAGCCGTCCACACGCCAGAGGGCAGGGTGCGTGAAAGAGGCTCTCCCCAGGGCCTCCCATCCCCTCCAGAAGCCTCCGCCTACCGGGCCTTTCAAGCCCGCACCTCGCGGGGCAGTTCGGGTTACTGTGCGGCCCCCGGGCGAGCTGCAACATTAACAAGCCGCCCCAGGCCTCGCGGCCTGCTCTCCCCAGGAGAGCCTGCCGTGCTTGGGCAAGCTCCTCGGATCCGGTCGGGCTCCTCCAGACTCTGGCTTGCCAAACCAAACCGATCGCCCCGAGTCGACTAGTCTCCCTACGGCCACCTCCCCCTGAAGCCCACCGTGGGGCGGCAAGCAAGGGGTTAAAAGCTCCGGTTCGCCCTGGCTCCTTGGTTGCGCTGAGGAAACGCTGATCAAAGTGTTTGCGGGGAAGGAAACACACACGCACGCTCGGGCCTGGGTCAAAGAAGGGCTACTGTAGAGACTGCACTGGAGCCGCCTGCCTCGAGCCGCTTCCCACACTCCCCGGAACGAGGCGGCGGCGGCCCGCGCGATTCTCTCCGCGGAGCTCGGTGCGGCGGGGCCGGGAAGCTGGCGCGGGAGAGGGTGGAGGGAGGAACGAGGGGGCGGGAGGCGAGCCCGGGCTGCGCGCCAAGAGGCCCAGAGCCGCAGATTAGTCACCGCTCGGCTGGGCGCTCACGGGTGCGCCCGGGAACCGGGAGGGCAGGCGTTGGTCCCGCTCCGCCAGGCTCCCGAGGACTGGGAGCCGCGGCGCGGGTGCCCCTGCCCCCACCCTCGCGCGCGCCCGGCGCGGCTGGATGGACTCTAGGGGGCTGGCGCTGCGGAGATCCACTTGTCAGTTCAAGGGCAGGACAGAAACTCTGCAAGCGGAGTCTTGCGAACAGGAAATTTCTCATTGACAAGGTGCTGCCCCTCCCCCACGCCCGGCTTCAAAACAAAACAAAAACCCGGCGCGAGCGGCCAACGCACCCAGCCGGGGCCCGCCGGCGCCGGCGCCCCCTCCACGACCCCCGCGGCTTGGCCCCTGTTCGGGGGGCGGAGAGCTCGCCGAACCCCGAGCCCTGGTCCCCGAGCGCAGGCGGCCGCCAACAAACAGGCCCGGCGGGCAGGTTGCGTTCGGGTCCCGCCGGAGGCGCCCAGCTGCCACGCTCCGGGCTCTGGCAGGGTCGGGCGGGGGGCGCAGGGCCCGGGAGGCTCCATGCCTTCTTGGGTTATGAACCCTGCGGAGCGGCTCCGCTGAGCTGGAGGCCGCCGGGTCAGCGGCTCCCCGGAGGCGTGGGGGGCGGGGAGGCCGCGCGGCGCCGCCGACTCGGTGAATCCCGCTGCGGGGATCCGGGAGGGCAGCGAGCTCGGCCTGGCAAAGTTCCTGTAGAAACTCCACGTTTAGAAACTCCAGCGGAATCGCGGGAGGAGGGAGGTGAAGAGGGCGCGCGGGGTACGCGAGGGCGGCCGGCATTCGCCTTGCATTCTCGGGGAGGGGTCCGGCGCCCTCCACCCCAAGGCGAAGTCTGGAGGGCAGGGACGGTCGGGTCCCCGGGCCGGTCCTTTTGTGTCTGCCCCTCTGTTTCCTCCTCTTTCTAAAGGAGATGTCTAAACCCGGTTCATTTATTGAATGCAGCCAGGAGAGCAACGCTGCCTTTTTAGGGACCCTGATTTCAGCGTAATTTTGTATTTGACACATGTAAATACTTAGTACTCTCAGGTAAGGTCAAATTATTTATCATCTTAATTTATATTTCAATAGGCCTACAATTTAGAGGCGCGAAATGCCTCCTTATGAATCATTATGGTCTATTAGGGGAAGTAATGTATAAACAGCACTATTTGGGAGGGAATCACTTATGCTGACATTTAAATGGCTCTTCAATAGTTAAAAAAAAAGAGAGAGAGACATTGGAGTGCCTTTGATTAAATATACAATTTACACGACCATCAGCAAAGCCATCAGGAATATAAATTCTTCTTGGGATTTTATTTATTTATTTCCTTCTTTTTTTTTTTTTTTTCCCTTTTAGCCTTCCAGGGTGTGCATACCACTTAATCCCTATAGGAGAATCCACAAATGTCAGGCAAAATATCATTCTCTTCTCCCTCAGCTCATGGTTTATCAGAAAGCCAGGGAAATGACTGCAAGAGTGAGCAAACTCCACCAGTAGGCACCCAGTGGGATGTTTGTACGTATCTATACCTCAGTATAGAAATCAACCACTTTCTAACAATATTGCAAGTGATTTTCAAACATCACAGCCTCCCTGCTGGACTGGAACCTTCCTGAAGGCCTGTTCAGAAACTTCCTGTTCTCACAGCTCTCCCGCACAGGGCCTCAGAGCATTTTAAGTTATCCTACACCTGCTAAAATATCACTGGCAGAGGCTCTTCCTGGCTGCCTCCCTACCCCACCCCCATGCACTCTTTATTGAATGAATCACTCTGTTGCATTCATTCCCTTGAAGCATCTTCCATCTTTAGATGCCCTTCCTTAACCCCACATCTCTGTCCCTGTCTCCCTATTTTATCAGTTCCCCTACACAGCTGTACTTCTCAAAAGAGATATCTAACGTCCATGTAGTATTTCCATTTCCTTACCTTGCATGCACTCTAAAGATCAGCTAGTTTCCAAGTTATTCTAAGATATTGGGATAAATTGCAGCTTTGAAACAGCGTAAGTTAGAAACAACCTCAACATCCAGCAATGGCATGGATGATACATATATACAAGGGAATATTCTGTAGCTATTTTTAGAATCTGCTCTGTAGTACTGATAGGGAATGACCTCTAAGGTCTATTGTTCGGGGAAGAACACAATGTGCAGAACAGATGTATATAGTATGTTACAATCTAGGCATAAAAAAACAATGTAGTGGGATACATATATGTTTGTCTATAGATTTAACATCTTCCACACCGCTGCGGTAGCACCCCGAACCCCACTTTGTTTTCAGAAATGGAAACACAGGACACAAGCTGTTTGGTACCTCACCTATGAAATTACTGCTCCATCTTACACATCACTTTCTATATCAGCACTTGGGAGATGGGCTTTGTATGTGCCAAGGATGCTGAATTTCATGTGATTTCTGCAGAAAGCGCTCAAGATCACCTGTCACTTCCTTTTGCTGCTGGAGGGTGGGGGGGGGGGGATCAGGCCTTCCTTGGCAGCACTGATCACTCCCTATCTTGGCTTCCCAGATGCCAGACACACATGGTTTTTATCCTACCTCTGAGTGTCTTTTTAAAAGTCTCTTTCCGGTCTCTCCTCTATGCTCTACTAGTTGCTTTGGGCCTGGGTCCTCCCTCTGCTCCCTCAATATAATCCAGGCTCATGATTTTACATGCCACCTACTTGCTGATGACCCTTCAATTTGTTTTTCCAGTTCCAGACCTGACATCTCAATTTGGTCATCTATGACCAGCTTCATGATAACATTAGCAAACATCTACAGAGTGCTAGCAACACTCTTCTAAGGACTTTTCTAGAAATTAAAAATTAATCCTTACAAACTGTCCTCTGAGGCAGGCAGAATCACTGTCCACAGTTTATGAACGAGGAAATCAAGGCAGAGAGCTCACAGAAAATTTCCAAAGTCACTCAGAAAATGGCGGAGCCGAGATTCAAACCCACGCAGTCACAGTGTCCACGTTTTTTGCCCATTCTGCTTCATAGCACACCTACAACTGTATTTTTAAAAAACAATTAATCTACAAATATTTGTGGGTAAAAAACCCACCTGCCAATGCAGGAGACATAAGAGACATGGGTTTGATCCCTGGATCGGGAAGATCCCCTGGAGAAGGAAATGGCAATCTACTCCAGTATTTTTGTCTAGAGAATCCCATGGACATGTAGCCTGGTGGGATAGAGTCCATGGGATTGCAAAGAGTTGGACACGACTGAGCACCTAACACATTTTTCACTTTCACTAAATGCCAGGCCCGGCAACAGGTCCCAGGGAAAGAGTACCAAGCAGGACAAACTGTCCCGTTAAAAAGGGACTAGCTCGGGCCTCCCTGGTGGCTCAGTGATTGAGAATCTGCCTTGCAATGCAGGAGACAGGTGTTTGATCCCTGCTTTGGGAAGATCTCGTATGTCTGGGAGCAACTAAGCCCGTGCGCCACAACTACTGAGCCTGTGCTCTAGAGCCTGGGAACCTCACCTACTGAAGCCTGCATGCGTATTGCTTTGCAATAAGAGAAGCCACTGCAATAAGAAACTTGTGCACCTCAACAAAGAGTAGCCCCCACTCACCACTAGAGAAAGCCCACCTATAGCAACAAAGACCCATCACAGCCAAAAGAATACATAAATCAAGCTTAATACAACTGACCTTAAAAAAATCTCATAAAAAGAATTGTTAAAAAAAAGAAAAGAAAAAAATCAGGTATATATTTAAAAAAACAAAAAAGGCCCAGCTCTTTCCTTAGGACCTGCCCTTTGTACCAACTCCCTTCCCTATGGCAGAAAATGTCTCAGCCACTTAAGTGCTTACAGCAGAATCCTGGAGGTGGGAGAGAAAGGGTCCTTCTAGGCCTGACTTCATCTCCCACCTCGCCGTCCATTAGTCCACTAGCAAAGCTAACGGATTCTACTTTTGAATGTTCTAACCAGTCAAGCCCCTTCTTTCCATCCTCCCACATCTACCCTCACCAAGGTGGCATCTTGCCTGGGTGAGCATGCAGGACTTTTGACCTTTTGAGGGGGAAAAAAGCTGTCACTACCCCACTAGTTCCCACTGCGTTTGGAACAAAACCCAAACTCCTGAACAGAGCTTACAATTGTAAGCTACCTCGTGGTTTGCCGCTGTCAGCCTCACTCTCTGACAGCCAGCGTCCATGGGCCTGTTGTTAACAGGCTCCGAGAGTTCCTCCCCGGGGCTGTTATCTCCCGAGAGAGACTGTGTGCTCTGTTAGGACAGGACGTGCCCCTTCACTGGGCACTAAGTTTGCAACAATATCCAGCACCGAGATATGTGGAAACATAAATGCCGTCACAATGTTGCAAATGACCCTGATGCTGGGAAAGACTGAAGGCAGGAGGAGAAGGGAGCGATGGAGGATGAGCTGGTTGGAGGCCATCATCAACTCAATGGACATGAGTTTGAGCAGACACGGGGAGATGGTGAAGGACAGGGAAGCCTGACGTGTTGCAGTCCATGATCACAAAAGAGTCGGACATGAATGAGCAACTGAACAACAATGTTGCCTGCAGCCCATTCATGACAGGTATAGATCCTGAAAAACAAAACACACTTTATCTTTTGCTGCACCTCATAGCATGCAGGATCTTAGTTCCCTGACCAGGGATCAAACCTGCACCCCCTGAAGTGGAAGCACTGAGTCGTAACCACTGGACCGTCAAGGGAATTCTACTTAAAATCTTGATAAACAGTAAATGAACCACTGAATGCTTTATACGTTCTTTGCTAATTGTAATCAATATTCTCTACCATGGCAGAAGAAACCAATTCCAAGAGAAGGAGACATTTGTGGGTGTGGGATTCAGGAAAAGTGGAATGTCCGAGCTTGTGGTGGGTTGCTCTGTAGTTCAGGTGAGGATCGAGACCAAAGAAATTAGGAAAGTCAAGCATGAGGCTGGAGGAGCTGTTACCACCTGGAGAGGCTCACGGGAGGGTGGGGGGGCTGCACATATACAGGTCTTTGCCAGAAAAGCCAGAGTTCCTGGATGTGCACTCTGGGGCCAGACCTATCCTTGCTAAGTACCACTGAATATCAGTCCCTAGAGGTGAAACAGGGACCTCAACAGCAGGACGGAACGCCTACCAGAACCTCCTTAGAGTTCTCTGCCTGTCGCCAACCACTGGGTCCTTTCTTGGCGACCACAGACTGAGACACCTTTCTGCTCCAGACCCTCAGTGGGTTCTGGTCACGCGTAACCTTGGACAGTCGGAGCAGTTTTTCTCTCAATTCCATGTCATTTGACTTTGAACAGTAACTGTGTCATTACGATGCATTTGATAGCAAAGCGAGTTTTTTCAAGGATGAATAATTTCTCCATGATAAAAACAGGTACTGTTTATTGAGAGCCTTCACTCTTCTCAGTCAGTTTATTAGGTACATTCCCAAGTTACCTCACAGAAGCCCCCCAAATAACTCTATGGGCTAGGTATTACAATTCACATTTTAGAGCTGAGTAAACCGAAGCTCACGATTGCCCTCCCCAAATAACAGCTAATCTAGTTGAGCCTGGCAACAGGGGATTTTACCTGACTCCAAAGCTGGGCTCTTTCTCAGTAGAGTAATTGTTTGTCTCCCACACATATGCACCGTTTCCCCAAACCTTAAACTATTTCTGGGATCAGATCCTTCATAGTTTCTCCAATCCTGTCCTACTTCTAGGGTAGTCTTGACAACTTGCCAGCTACAGTAAATATCGTAAAAAGAGTTTGTTTCTTTCTGGCATCAGGAGGTCTCGGCTGATCTGTTGTGTTTACCTTGGGAACCTAAGAATTTATCATCTGCATGAAGGGTTGCCTTCTTCCCAGGTAAGCTTTAAAAAAGTGTGGGGTCGAGCTTCCCTGGTGGTCCAGTGGGTAAGGACACCTCCTTTCAGTGCAAGGGGCGCTGCTTCGATCCCTGGCCTGGGAAGATCCCACGTGACGCAGAGCGGCTGAATCGATGTGTCCAATTACCGAGCCGGAGCTCTGGAGCGTGTGTACCCAGAGTCGGTGCTCTGTGATGAGGGAGGCCGCTGTGATGGGAGGCCCACACAGGCCAAAGAACAAAGATAAATAAATGAAAGATCAATAGAAGTGGCCAAAAAAAAGAGAGAGAGAAAAAAAAATTAAAAAAAAAAAAGGCAAGTTCAAGGGAGGGACTTCCTCCCCAACACAAGTAGGTTGTGTAGCTCTGTTTGGAAAGTTTCTGCACCTCCATCAATACTAAATTATGGCTGTTGGCGAGATTATAAACCACTTGCCCTTTTAGACTTCCGGCCAATGTTTTTTCCTGGCTTTGGGCTTTGATACAGATTACTTTGCTTTTACCATGGAGAGAGCTATAGCAAGGAAGAGAGGATATCAGAAAGACCCACTACACAGCCCTTCTGAAGTCCTTGAATTTGGGGAAAAAGAAGGGCCACTAGCCTTTCTCAGCTCTTAGAGGAACAATCACTAGGATTTATTAAGGGCTCACTATCCACCAGGCACAATATTAAACACTTTATAATGCATTACTAATCTCAGTTCATATAGAAAACTACCCTATAATAAAGCTACTATTATTATCCCCATTTTACAGATGAGGAAACTGAGGCTTAGAGGATACTTAACTTGCCAGCTTGCCTGGACACTCACCACCGGATTCCTAGAGCCTGAACTTTGATCTTTCCAACTCCACAGGCTCATCCTCACTGGGTGCTTTCTTCAGGTCTAAAGGAAATGGCCTGCACTGCATCCAGGCATGCCAGTGATGTCCCTTGAGGACATGACAGCAGTCCATTTGTCCCCAAGGTCCCTCTGAGATGCCTCTTGTGTGCTGTCATTTTCCAAGATGCGACTTCTATTGAGGGTGAACAGGAGAGCTCCGTGATGATGCCCATGACGGAGTGCAGCTGTCCCTGCTTTGCTCTCTTGACAGAGCACGCTGGGCAGGCGGTGGATGCCCTCGCCGGTTCAATGCCAGTGGCTGCGCCAGGACCTTCCTGACCTACTTGCTGGCACAGGGAGCGTGGAGGAGAGAAGATCAATCTCCAAGATAATTTAGGTTCTGTCTTTCTTCAAACCAGCCTCTGTCCTCTGCTCTAGGTCTGCCGGCAGTGATTAATGCCGCACCGACTATTTCCTCTCTTTAGCTTCTCCCTGGCTTTGGGGTTTATTTTACAGCCGTTGCCAGAGTTTCTCCTCAGCAGAGAGTAAATACTCAGAGATTGGAGCACAGCCCTTGGTGTTACTCAGAGAGCGTCCCAGACGGCTGGTGGCAACGGGCCATCCTTGGAGTAGGTGATGCCACTGTTTAGGGTTCGGCGCTAACCCACCACCTCCACCAATGAAAGCCTAAGCTTTTAATTATTCTGAAAATACCCAAACTCAGGATTGCAGGGAAGGCAATTAATAGGATTCATATGGTCTAGTCCTCATTTGTAATTATATATTATTATTTTTCTCCCTACTTTGTTCCAATAATGATTTAAGGCTGCTTCCAAAGATACACAAAACCCGGCGAAGATAAATAGAAGAAGTGGGACATGAATGATAATGTCTTGCCCGCTCACAACCTCCGTGTCTCATTCCACATAATAGAACTGAATTCATAACGCCTTTCAAAAATGAGGTAATTCTGCTCTTTTGGTGGCAACACTAGGCTCTTTGTAAAGCAAGGGGGTGGTACACAGTAATGAAAGGACCGGGGAGGGCTCGGGAGAGTCTGTTCCTAATGCTGCCTCCCTTGCTGTGTGACCTTGGGCAAGTCACCCACCCTCTCTGAACTCTGAAATCCTCAGATGTCTCTGTCCATCTCTGAAGCCCCTTCTCCCCCTTCCCCTGCCCTCACCATGAGCATCATGCAGCCATCACGCACCACCCATCTGGCACGAGGTCCCCTAGGAATAACTATCTGAGAAATGGGTTCCCAGGAATACCCTCCGCTCACTCCTTCTCTCTTTCTTACATACACACAAATATTCCTGGACGCTGGAACAACTTGCATTGTCTCTTTCAATCCTAAGCCAAGGAGCCTCTTCCAATCTTTAGCTGAAGAGATCCTTCCAGGATTGAGTAAGAGTGATAGTCGCTCAGTTGTGTCCAGCTCTTTGCGACTCCACGGACTGTAGCCCAACACCCTCCTCTGTCCATGGGATTTACCAGGTAAGGATACTGGAGTGGGCTGCCATTCCCTTCTTCAGGGGATCTTTCTGACCCAGGGATGGAACCTGCGAGTCTTGCATCTCCTACATTGGCAGGCATGGATTCTTTACCATCAGAGCTCTAGCCAAACAGCGCTGCCTCAAACCAGGTTAATCCCCCAGTTTCACCCTCTCAAACCACCTGGCCCTTCCCCTACACCACAGGTCTCAGCAGTACACAGCCATCTAGCTTTGAGTCTATAATTAGTTCATTCGGTTTATCACATCTCTGACAGGTGTTTACCCTGGGCCAAGCACTGTCCTGGGTGCCAGGGCACCATGGAGAACAGGACTGACAGGGTCCCTGTCCTAAGAGAGATGAACCATACACACAAAGCAAACAGAGGAGATAACCTGGGATGATGATGCGAGCTGCAGAGATCAAACAGGGCAGTGTGGCTGCGTGGAGCATGGGTGCCCACGGAGGCCTCCCTCCTCCCCAGCATGACTTGTGAGCTGAGAGGGGCCAAGGGTGTGGGGTGGGGAAAAGAGCTCCGGCCAGCTCAAGGGCAAGTGCCACAGGTCTTTAAGTATGACTGTCCTTGAACTATTTGTGCAAGAGGACAACGGCCTGTGTGCCTCAAGCCCGTGGGGCTTGTCTTCCCAGCTAGGAAGGCAGTCCCCCAAGACCCCAGACCCCTTGTGCCTCCTCTCTGGCTGCATCCACTGCACCTGCCCATAGCAGCTGCTCACCACGTTTGCTGGATGAGAGAGTAGCTACTTCCTTTCTGCCCCTCCTTCAATCCACCTTTCTCCCTGAACTCTTCCCAGCCCTCTCCAGACCTCCAAGAACACTTCCTCCCCTAAGCCCAAACCTCAGCACCTTGGCTTGAGATCCCTGGATGGTCAGGCATGGGGTGGGGCAACTCCTTGAAATGGTATAAAAAGGGTGGTCTCAGTGCCCGCGCCCATTTTTCTGGGAGTGCATGCATCAAAGTCCCAAAGGTCTGAGGCCTGACTTTTCAAAACATTTAAGAGGGACTTCCCTGGTGGCCTGGTGGTTAAGATTCCACGCTTCCACAGGAGGGTATGCAGGGTCAATCCCTGGTTGGGGGATTGCATGCTGCATGCTGTGTGATGTGGCCAAAAAATTGTAAAAGGCACCTTTAAAAAAAAAGGTTATGAACAGTGAGTCAAACTCCTGGCGCTGCAGACACAGGAACTGAGGTCTAGAGAATGAACTCCCGATCCTGGGCTCCCCATCAGGTTACCAGCTGCTAAGCCATGAGATCCACCAGATCTGGCTGCAATAAGCCTCCTGTAGGATGGCTGGCCACCGGCCCCTTCTGCGTGTCTTGCTTTAATCTGGACCGTGTGCGCATGCAGTAGCCGGTGTCCTTCCTCCTGGGATTATGTATTCCTGAGGGCAGGGTGGGCTTGTTGGGGTTTTTTTCAAGTGTTCCTTGACTTTCCTCTTTACTTCTATGTCTACACGTTTCCAACTGAAGGACCCCACGAGCACCGGCTGCTGTCAGCTCCTTCCTCTGGCGCCCCAAAGACCTTGGAAGCCACCACGTGGGGTGTTCACTGTCTTGTGGTCAGGCCTGCGGCTGGATATTCTTAGCAGCCTTTAGCGGGTCATCCTGAGAATCTCAACTGTCCTGTCACCAGGGCTTAGATCTCTCACCGCCAGGGCCAAGATGGTCCCTGCCTATAAGTAGACAACTCAAGAGTCCAGAGTGAAGTGATGTGCGCTTGTTTCAAAGGCCCACAGCCCAGCATCACACTAAGCCAGTGACTGCTCGGGGCCAACCCGGGGGCCTGATGAGCAGGCAGACTATAGGGAGAACAGTTCTGATTTAGAAGGACCTGTTGAGCATGACAGGGACTCCGGACCCGCAGCTGGGCGGTTAGCGTGGCTGACCTCTCTCCCGGGGCCTAAGGCACCTCAGAGGCCCCAGGACTGACTTTCCTTTTTAAAGGTCAAAGGCATCCACTGAGGGTCAGGCAGCAACTTTGGCGGGGGAGGTCGTTTCTTACCATTGTTGTTTTTTTTATTATTATTACTTAGTTGTTTTTATTTTGATTTTACAGTTTTACATCTTACAGATATGTATAATCCCAGAGTAGTCATAGGTGTATCCCTGACCCCTCCCTGCTGTGCCCACTCCCAGTCCCGCCATCCCACCCCTCCAGGCTGTCTCACAGCCCCCCATGTAGGATCCCGTAGTCCCACAGCGCATTGACAATAGTTATCCCTTTTACATATGATAGTACAGGTTTCCATGTTACTCCTCCCATACCTCTCACCCACCCTTACCATTGTTATTTTTAAATATTATTTTATATTGGAATATAATTGATGTACAGTGTTGTATTACTTTCAGGTGTACAGCAAAGTGCCTCAGTTATATGTATACATATATCTGTTCTTTTTCAGATTCTTTCCCCATAGAGGTTATTTCAGAGTATCAGGTAGAGTTCCCTGTGCTATAAGGTAGGGCCTTACTGATTACTGTATATATGGTAATGTGTATATGTGAATCCAACCTCCCAATTTATCCCTCCCCCTTCTCCCCTAGCAACCAGAAGTTTGTTTTCAAAGTCTGTGAGTCTGTTTCTGTTTTATGAATAAGTACATTTGTATCATTTTTTCTTAGATTCCATATATAAGCGATACCATGTATTTGTCTTTCTCTGTGTGACTTACTTCACTTAGTATGACAGTTTCTAGGTCCATTCATGTAAGTAGCAACTTTAAAAAACAGGGGGATCCTGGAGATCAGAAATCCCCGTTTTGGCTCCTTCCTGAAATTCTTGGGCGAATTCCCCTTCTGGATGAACCTGTTTCTCTCACTCAGGAGGGTATCTCAGAGATTACCTGCCACCAAGCTGTGTATGCAATGGCAGCCAGGGGTGGTGGTGACAGGGAGGGGGTGAGGGAAGGTTTTGGGGTGCAGGATAGCTTCCTCGGAGGTGTATGTGTGGTAGCGGTTCTGGGGGAGCAGAAATTCTTCCTCTTTCCCAGCATCACGCTTCCATCAATACACAGCAGATAAAAGTCAGCGTCTTTGAGGATGCCACATGGTAAGGCAGGGCAACTGTGGAATGGATTCCACCGGGAAGGGGCAGGGGTCTCACAGGGGAGGAATAAACCCCAGAAAAGCTGTGACAGGAGAAACCTTCCAAATCCCAGCCGGACTCTTGGTGACGCTGGGATATGAGAACTGGAAGGAATTGTTGAGCTAGGGGTTAAGAGGCTCATGAAGATTCTGAAATCAATTCTCTTCTACAAAGGATAATTAAACACCCTCTGTGTATAAGTCAGGTGCTATGGGGATGAGACTGCCCTGAAAAAAGACACTCCAAGCACCCGGGGGAAGCGTCAGGCCAGATGGAAGATGGCAGGGTTGTGGGGGGGCTGGGGCGTGGGGTGACAAAAGCAGGTGGGGCCAGCCTGGCTTGTCCTATTCTGGGAGGGTCCCCACACAGTCCACTCGAAGTCAGGGCAGCCAGGGGCACAGGCACGTGAGGTCCCGGCAGCCCACTGAGCCCTGGCAGGGATGTACTAGGGGCAGCCACCTTGGGAAAGAGGAGAGTTTGTTGGAGAGAGTGAGTCTGGAGAGTTGAAGAACCTAGAGTGGGAGTTCTCCCTCACTTACCTGCCATTAAAGATGGCCACAACTTCTCTGTGGCTCCTCCCACCAAAGGGGTGTGTTACGGGCTAAATTGTGTCCCCCCAACCCCAAATCTGTATGTTTGATTCCCATGCCCCTAGTAGCTCAGGATGTGACTGTGTTTGGTGTCAGGATCTTTAAGAAGGTCATGAAGTTAAAATGTGATCATTCAACATGAGGTCACATTGGGACGTCCCTGGTGCTTATGACTCCACCTTGCAACACAGGCGACACAGGGTTCCATCCCTGCTCAGGGAGCTAATATCCCACACGCCACGGAGCAGCTGAGCCCATGTGCTGCCACTAGAGTCCATGCGCCGCCATCAGAGATCCCGTAAGACACAGTGAAGATCCCACATGCCACAGCTAAGCCCCAATGCAGCCAAATATATAAACACAAAAATAAGTAAATCTTTTAGAAAAGAGAGGTCACATCGATGGGCCCCTATCCAGTCTGACTGGGTCCTTATCAGCAGAGGAAATATGGACACAGAGACACAGAGAGAAAATGGCTGTCTAAGCCAGAGAGGCCTCAGAAGAAACGAACCCCACCCACACCTTGACTTGGACTTGCAGCCTCTAGGTGAGGCTGTACATGTTGGCGGAGTCAGGCGCCCAGTCTGCACTACTCTGTTATGGAAGCCTGAGCTCATGAGGACAGAGCAGAATCTACGTCCCCTCCCCTAGAAGCTGGACTGGCTCTGGCCTGGTGACTCGCTCTGACGGAATGCAACATAATTGATACTGTGTGACTTCTGAGGCAAGGCCTTCAAAGACCTTGCAGCAACCTGCTTCACCCTGTTGGGTCCTTCTGAAAATGTGGCATAAGCAAGCCAGTGGTGTGTATTGCAGCAGAGGCCCCCAATCCCGGGCTGCTTAGTGAATGAGCCTCCCTTGCTACTCCCCGTCAACCCCTACCTCTGCCCTTGTCGCCACGTATGGAGAAACTGTCTTGCACAAAACCGGTCCCTGGTGCCAAAACGGGCTGAGACAGCCGTATTAGGGGATTCACAGTGACAGGTTGGAGAGCCAATATTCATTCACTTCAGCCAAGAGCTGGCACCAACTGTCAGACTGCGCACGAGGCCCTCGTGGGCCTCCCCGGAGATGAGTCAGCTGAATGAATGAGGGCGGTCAGCCTGCCTAATGGTGAGGAGGAAGAAATGGGGGTTGTGTTAAGCCACTGCTTTTGAGAATGGTTGGTTACACAGCAGTAACAAGCCGATACATCTCATTGAAACCTACTGTAGAAAAGATTCTATCCCAGAGTTTCAGAAGAAAGTTATGAAAAAAAAAAAAAAAGAAAGTTATGTTTTTGTGACTGTTGGGCAAAGCCCCCCAGTAAATGAGAAAAGCCTTTATCTAGAACTCTTTCTCCCCTTAGCTCTCTCTGGCTTGACCCCGGCACTGTGTCTGTGCCTGCCATTTCCAGTTCTGGGCCCCAGCACAGGATACCCCTCAGAAGGGAAAGGGGCAGAGAGAGTGTTCCCTGCATCATTGAGAGAGGAAGGCCTCCATTTCTTTATCTGCCAACAAGCGGCTGCCTATGCCAGTCTAATTCCCAGACATTATTGAACCAAACACCTTCGGGATACACAGCAGTAGAATCACTGTGGCAACAGCAACCATTCATTAAGCACCTACTAAGTACTCACTCCAGTATTGTTGCCTGGAGTATCCTGTGGACAGAGGAGCCTGGCAGGCTGTACTATATGGGGTCGCAAAGAGTTCAATACAACTGAAGCAACTGAGCACACACTAAGCATGCAAGTACTAAGCGTGTATTTAATGCATTCCTTTAGTTAATCCTCCTAGAAGTACAGGGAAAACAAGTCACTAGGCATATGGCCCTCTTGTTGGGGAGGAAACAGAGACTCAGAGAAGTTAAAGTGCTCTCGTAAGGCCACGAAGCTCATGGGTCTGAACTTACAAAATGATGGTCTTACCTTTCCTCTGAGGTTTGATGCTTAAGGAGAATGGGAATTACTTCCCTTCTCGCCCCCCGGTGAACAGAAACAGGAGTGGTCTATAAGAAGGAACCAGGCCAGGTTTGCAAGGGAGAACCAGGGTAGAGTCACCTGGACAACAAAGACATCATCGTGAGACTTAATCCTCATCACAACCCCATCAGATACTGAGGTAGGTTTAAACAAGTCTGTGGGTCGACACTCTTCCCATTGAGAGGTGGGCTTCCCCCATGGCTCAGTGGTAAAGAATCCACCTGCAATGCAGAGATCACTGGAGACACAAGTTTGATCCCTGGGTGGGGAAAATCCCCTGGAGGGGGAAATGGCAACCCACTCCAGTATTCTTGCCTGGAGAATCCCATGGACAGAGGAGCCTGGCGAGCTACAGTCCATACATGCATCCATGCACGCATGCACAATCGAGAGGTGGGAGGATCCTAGAAATCTGAGTGGGCTTGTGACTGCTGTGAACGCAACAGACCTGATGCTGTGAGACTTCTAAGGCTAAGTGAGAAGAGGCCATGCAGTTTCCTCCTGGCTCTCTGGAGCACCCACTCTGGGAGAAGTCAAACAGAAGTCATGGCCATGCTGGGGAGCCCCCGTTGACAGCCCAGCTGAGCTCGCAGACAGTGGCCACTAGCAAATGAGAAGTCCTTTCCAGCCCCACAGAACTGAGACAGAACCTAATGGCCGTGCATCTGGTCGATAAGCACGTTGTGGACAACTGGTGTGTGAGAACACCTTGCTAGACAATGCAGTCCCCCCAGGAACTTCCAACTGAGCTGAGGAGATAAGCTATGACTATGGCTGTGAAGATAAGCGCAAAGGCACCTGGGAGATTTCAACTTAAAGGTGGTCTGGGAGGGCTCCGTGGAGGAGGGGTGCCTGGAGCTGGGTGTCAGGGTGAGCAAGATCACTATGGGTGGGGGACCCAGGAGCTGAGTCTTCCTCAGGGTACAGAGTGAGCAAGAGAGCGTGTGGGTGGGCAGTGGGAAGCCTGGGGTTGCCTGGCAGGTGTGCTTGTGGAGCACGGAAACCAGTGCAGAGAAGGGCCAGATTGGTAGACAGGGTGGAGGGGTGGAGTGGGCAGGGATCTGAGGCCAGATCCCCATTTTTATTTTCTCAGTTTCCAAAAGCTACTGTCATTAAAGATCAAGGACCACATTTCAGCTTTTCCTGAAAAGTAGAAGAAACTCATGTGCTTTTATTTCCCAGGACATCAGCTAACATTTTCCCCAGGATGGTTTTATAGGAGACACTTGGGAGAATTTTCATGGGAGAAAAATACTGTTTCTGCCGTTTAGGAGCTTGAAATCTCATAGGCTCTACCAGAATGCCTAAAAAGATGAAAGAAAATTCTAAGTGCTGGCAAGGAGAATTCTTCCATTCAACTCTGGGAGTATAAATTGGCACAGCCACTTTGGAAAACTTTTTGGCACCATTCCTTAAAGCCTAACACAGGTCCAGCGACTCAGCTTGCGGGTATGCAATCACTCAACAGAAATGTGTCCATCTAGTCATCTATTTGGGCTTCCCTGGTGGTTCAGTGGTAGAGAATCTGCCTGCCAATGCAGGAGACATGGATTGGATCCCTGGAGAAGAAAAGATCAGAAGGATCCACTGGAGAAGGAAATGGCCACCAGCTCCACGATTCTCATTTGGGAAATTCTACGGACAAAGAAGCCTGGTGGGCTAGCGTCCATGGGGTTGCAAAGAGTTGGTCATAACTTAGCAACTAAACAACAATATCCATTTATCACGAGAAGGTATGTACATAAGTGGGCATAGTGGCACTATGAGGAATATGCCCAAAGCAAAGCTGCCCAAGGGCCAGTCAATAGGAGAGAAAGAGCAGAGAAATAAAATGTGGTGTATTCACATCATGGAAAGTACATATTGTGTGTGTGTGCGTGTGTGTGTGTGTGTGTGTGTGTGTGCTAAGTTGCTTCAGTTGTTTCCGACTCTTTGCGACCCTATGGACTGCAGCCCACCAGGCTCCTCTGTCCATGGGATTCTCCAGGCAAGAATACTGGAGAGGGTTGCCATGTCCTTCTCCAGGGGATCTTCCCAGCCCAGATACTGAACTCATGTCTCTTACATCTCTGCATTGGTAGCCAGGTTCTTTACCACCACGGAATAGCACACAGCAAAGAGAATGCCTGAAGCATACAGCACACACTATGAATGGATCTTATAAGCATCGTGTGGAGCAAGAGGAGCCAGACATGCAAAAAAATCACATTATAGATTCTGTTTTTATAAAATACCAAATCAGGCAATGCTGATCATGCCATTACAAGTTAGGTGAGCAGTCTGGGGCCACAATACTTGGAAGGGGGCACGAGATGATTTCTGGGGCACTGGTGGTGTTCCCAGATCTGGATACTGGTTACATGGGTGTGTTCATCAAGCCCAATGCTAATGAACTGTGAGCCTTTTTTTACAGCTATTTTGCGTCAATAAAAAGTAAATCATCACCATTGTCATCATCATCATCTTGTAATGGGGAATGAAGGTAGAAGGCACAGAAAAGCCTTTGGGCTAGAGTCACTTGGGGAAAAAGAGGCATCGAATCACTCAACAGAAATGTGTCCATCTAGTCATCTATTTGGGCTTCCCTGGTGGTTCAGTGGTAGAGAATCTGCCTGCCAATGCAGGAGACATGGATTGGATCCCTGGAGAAGAAAAGATCAGAAGGATCCACTGGAGAAGGAAATGGCCACCAGCTCCACGATTCTCATTTGGGAAATTCTACGGACAAAGAAGCCTGGTGGGCTAGCGTCCATGGGGTTGCAAAGAGTTGGTCATAACTTAGCAACTAAACAACAATATCCATTTATCACGAGAAGGTATGTACATAAGTGGGCATAGTGGCACTATGAGGAATATGCCCAAAGCAAAGCTGCCCAAGGGCCAGTCAATAGGAGAGAAAGAGCAGAGAAATAAAATGTGGTGTATTCACATCATGGAAAGTACATATTGTGTGTGTGTGCGTGTGTGTGTGTGTGTGCTAAGTTGCTTCAGTTGTTTCCGACTCTTTGCGACCCTATGGACTGCAGCCCACCAGGCTCCTCTGTCCATGGGATTCTCCAGGCAAGAATACTGGAGAGGGTTGCCATGTCCTTCTCCAGGGGATCTTCCCAGCCCAGATACTGAACTCATGTCTCTTACATCTCTGCATTGGTAGCCAGGTTCTTTACCACCACGGAATAGCACACAGCAAAGAGAATGCCTGAAGCATACAGCACACACTATGAATGGATCTTATAAGCATCGTGTGGAGCAAGAGGAGCCAGACATGCAAAAAAATCACATTATAGATTCTGTTTTTATAAAATACCAAATCAGGCAATGCTGATCATGCCATTACAAGTTAGGTGAGCAGTCTGGGGCCACAATACTTGGAAGGGGGCACGAGATGATTTCTGGGGCACTGGTGGTGTTCCCAGATCTGGATACTGGTTACATGGGTGTGTTCATCAAGCCCAATGCTAATGAACTGTGAGCCTTTTTATACAGCTATTTTGCGTCAATAAAAAGTAAATCATCACCATTGTCATCATCATCATCTTGTAATGGGGAATGAAGGTAGAAGGCACAGAAAAGCCTTTGGGCTAGAGTCACAAAGAGATCTACGGGAGGAGTGACAAAGAAACAAAGCTGAGGGACATGCCGACAAGGATAAGTTTAAGACGCTCAGTGGTTCAGTTGTGTTCGACTCTTTGTGACCCTATGGACTGTAATCCCCCAAGCCCTCTCTGTCTATGGAATTTTCCAGGCAAGAATACTGGGGTGGGCTGTCCATTTCCTACTCCAGGGAAGTTTAAGATGGACCCAGTTAAATCAAGCCAAGTTGTCAGTGAAATCAGAAAGCAAGTTGCAGTTTCAAGAGTATTTGCCCTGCTCCAGAATGGTGGCTGGTCTAAGGTCTAAGAGGTGATGACCCCCAGGTGGTCCTCCCTTCCAGATCTAGGCTCAGATAAGTTATAGAAGATGGATCACCTCACACACCTTTGGAGACAAGAGGCAGAATTCTGCCCCCCTCCAAATAAGACATGCTTTGAATTCTCAAGGGCCCCCTGCCATTAAACATCTCTCCCAATGCTCCATTCTCTCTGCTTACAGGATGTAAATCTTCATGCTGCCAACCTGAATTTTTGTACAGTGGATTCCTTTGATTGGAATCACTTTGGGCAAAGGCGATTAGACTCCATTAGGCCTCGGAATCAATTGAACAGCAAGCTTTTCTTCCTAAAGGGAAGGGCCAGGTTCCAGTAGTTGGCTTACTGCAGAGCCCTGGAGGAATTCATTGAAAGGAGGCCCGATTTTAAACATCATCACTTTTGGAAGAGACATGAGGCATTCCTCCCACATTATTCAAGGATGGAATGAGAAAGTCAGGGCAAGACTGTGCTGGGGGCAGGGGAAGGAACTCGAAGAAAGAGCTGGAGTCTTCAACCTACTCCCTTAAACCATCAATGTATGAAGGCATGTCCTAGACAGTCAGTGACATTAGCTGAGTATCTACTTGGTGGTAGACTCAAGTCCAGCGGACCCATTTCCTGAGTCTTACTCTAGATTTGTGTCACTCTGAGACATGCTCAGAGGTTAGCAAGGACATTTGTGGTCTGGGGTCTGCTCTGGTCTTTCCCACCTACACCCGCACGAAGAAAGGTCTCCATTCCAGTCTCCTCTCTTGACAAGGAGATGGCTTCTGATCCGTCTTGCCAGGTTTCCTGAGGTTGGTGGCCATGATCCAGAAGCCTCCGGTCCGATAATAAACCACCTCAGGGATGCTAATGTGTAATTACTGCATGGACTTCTTTAATCTAAAACAGAAGACTCCAGCAAAGGCAGTATATGATTTCATATACGTGTTTATATATATATATAAATATCATAGCTAGAGATATATAGTTTGGGTTTGAACCATCTGTTTCAGATCGCATTACTGTTCCCAAGTCTCCACCCCGCCCTGTTTCCTTTGCCATGTGACTTTATAATTCATCCCTCTAGAGGTGGGGTGGACCTCCCCCCTCCATCGATGTCAGGCCACAAATGTCCTTTGACCAATGGAACATAAGCAGAAGTAACAGTACAAGCTCTAGGACTCAAGCTGCTGCATTTCTACTTCACCCTCTTGTACTTCTGCTATAGCCAGGAGACAATGCCCCAGGGTAAGCCCACTTGTCCTTGGAAGACAAGAGACCCATGGAGCAGACTGGCCTCAACCCACACATGGAGTCAAGCCCAGTTGGGCACAGTCTAGATTAGCTAAGCAGGTAATCCACAGACACGGACGCGAGAAAAAAATGCTGTCTTAGGTCAATTACTATGTGTGGATGCCTCAGAGCAACTAGGCGCCACAACTACTGAGCCTATGCCCTAGACCCTGGCAACTGCACCCCTCAGGAGTCCCCAGTCGCCAGAAATAGAGACAAGCCCGCAGAGCAACAAAGATCCAGCCCAGACAAAAATCAATCAATTAATAAAATTATTTTAAAAATAAATAAAACCAAAATTTAAAAAAAACTACTAAATGTGGGAGCAGTAGTTTGTTATACAACGTAATTGTGGCAAGCACCGACGGATACACCACCTAAGCACTTTATTCCACCAATGCACAATCTAACATCTAAAAGAATATCTCATCTCTCTCTCCCTTGATACCCTTTTGTGTTTTATTGGCCACACTGGGATTCCCCCTGACCAGGAATCGAATTTACACCCTCAGCAGTGAAAACTTTGGAGTCCTGACCACTGCAGTTCCCTTTTTCGGCGGCGGGGGCGGGGTGTTGCGTGGCATGTGAGATCTTAGTTCCCCAAGCAGGGATCGAACCCATGCCTGCTGCATTGGAAGCATGGAGTCTTAAACACCAGGGAAGTCCCTTCCCTTACCCTTCTTAATTCTTCACAGATTTATCACAACCTGAAGTGCTACATATATGTACATATATATACATTATATACATATATAAGTATATAACATACTTCTCAAAGTGAAACAAAGTTTTTATAATGGCTAAGATACTGTTTTATTCCCTGCTATAAACACCCAAAGTCCTAGTAGGCGCATGGTAGGTGTTAAATAATTATGTGTGGAATGGATGGATAGTCCTTTTTGTCTCTTCTAATTTATGTTCCTCTGTGTAGCTCAACGATTTGGTGATAGACTAAGTTGAGGAAAAAGAAAATATTTTGTGGAGAAAAGGAATCTGTAAGCAGGTCTCTGGGAATCGTCTCTGATGAGGGATGAGGGATTACTTCTCAAGGAGCCGCGCCCGATGGTTAGGGGCCTCAGAAACCATAGCAGGCCGCTAGGACTGTGACCAGTCAGCAGGTGGCCTGTCCGGCACCATCCAGTGGAACCGCAACACAGCGAAATTTCGGTGGCCCATCTCAGAGACTGTCTCAGGGGCTATGCTCAGCCTTAGGAGGCTTCTTTTGTGCTGCGCTGGGGAGGGGGGAAGGGATTTGAAAGGGACTGATGTGGCTTCCAAGAGCCGTCAGAACGGTTGACTCTCTGGCATTGTGCCAGCATCACACGTTAATTAAATTATATGGCAGAAACACCACAATGTCAAGGTCAGATATTACAGCCGTCAAAGCCTAACATTAGGCTCAGTATTTTATAACACAGAGCAAAGTATACCTTTAAACAAATTTCCTTATCTTTCCTCCTGTGTGGTCTCTAGCCTCCGGCTCATCAGACATCTGCCATTCGACACTGTCCACGTGAAGAGCATCCCGGACAACTTGGTCTGAGGGTCCGTAAGCCTCTCTCTGGCTTGTCAGATGGGGGGAGGGGGCCTTGTGCCTGTGATAGCACCCACTTGCTCTATCTGACCCTCAACCTGGGGCTGCAATACGCTTCTATGAGCCTGGAACTCCCTGGGGGAGAAGGATGTATTCTTCCAGGCTTTGTCCTGAAAGTAAACTCCGTGGTTTCTTTGTTTTTTTAATTTTTGGCCTCTTTTATTGAAATTTTTTTTTTTTTTTTTGTCATACTAAAACTTTATAATGGCTACCATATATATACATTATATACATATATAAGTATATCACATACTTCTCAAAGTGAAACAAAGTTTTTATAATGGCTAAGATACTGTTTTATTCCCTGCTATAAACACCCAAAGTCCTAGTAGGCGCATGGTAGGTGTTAAATAATTATGTGTGGAATGGATGGATAGTCCTTTTTGTCTCTTCTAATTTATGTTCCTCTGTGTAGCTCAACGATTTGGTGATAGACTAAGTTGAGGAAAAAGAAAATATTTTGTGGAGAAAAGGAATCTGTAAGCAGGTCTCTGGGAATCGTCTCTGATGAGGGATGAGGGATTACTTCTCAAGGAGCCGCGCCCGATGGTTAGGGGCCTCAGAAACCATAGCAGGCCGCTAGGACTGTGACCAGTCAGCAGGTGGCCTGTCCGGCACCATCCAGTGGAACCGCAACACAGCGAAATTTCGGTGGCCCATCTCAGAGACTGTCTCAGGGGCTATGCTCAGCCTTAGGAGGCTTCTGTGTGCTGCTGCGCTGGGGAGGGGGGAAGGGATTTGAAAGGGACTGATGTGGCTTCCAAGAGCCGTCAGAACGGTTGACTCTCTGGCATTGTGCCAGCATCACACGTTAATTAAATTATATGGCAGAAACACCACAATGTCAAGGTCAGATATTACAGCCGTCAAAGCCTAACATTAGGCTCAGTATTTTATAACACAGAGCAAAGTATACCTTTAAACAAATTTCCTTATCTTTCCTCCTGTGTGGTCTCTAGCCTCCGGCTCATCAGACATCTGCCATTCGACACTGTCCACGTGAAGAGCATCCCGGACAACTTGGTCTGAGGGTCCGTAAGCCTCTCTCTGGCTTGTCAGATGGGGGGAGGGGGCCTTGTGCCTGTGATAGCACCCACTTGCTCTATCTGACCCTCAACCTGGGGCTGCAATACGCTTCTATGAGCCTGGAACTCCCTGGGGGAGAAGGATGTATTCTTCCAGGCTTTGTCCTGAAAGTAAACTCCGTGGTTTCTTTGTTTTTTTAATTTTTGGCCTCTTTTATTGATTATTTATTTATTTGTTTGTTTTCATCCCTCTGTATTCTTTGGCCTGTGTGGGCCTCTCATTGCAGTGGCCTCTCCTGTTGCAGAGCTATGGTTCTGGGCGCACGCGCTCTAGAGCGCTAGCTCGCAATTGGACACAGTGGTCCAGCTGCTCCATGGCACGTGGGATCTTCCCTGGCCAGGGCTTGATCCGGTGCCCCTTGCACTGCAAGGGGGACTCTCTACCCACTGGATCACCAGGGAAGCCCCATGTTCATTCTTTTTTTGAAGATGGTTCTATCTATCAGCAGGGCAGCAACTAAGCAGGCTAGAAAATGGTAAGGGGAAGAAAAAAAAAGATGTTCCCTCCAAATGTCTTTCTAACAAGCACAACCAAAAGCTCTCCACGACTGTGGAAACTGTCCATAGGAAGCTCCTGGCTCTGAGCAGAGCTGAGCGAGGGCAATTCTCTCAGGTAGGGAAGGATTATGAAGCCACATTTCGGGTTTCCTCCGGCCTCTCTCATGGTTACGGATGAAAACCGGGAGGCCGTGAAGGTGAAAGGCAAGAATCGGTCAGTCATGTCTGACTCTGCAATGCCATGGACGGTAGCCCACCAGGCTGCCCTCTCCATGGAATTATCCAGGCAAGAATACTGGAGTACACTGCCATTGCCTTCTCCAGGGCATCTTCCGGACCCAGGGATCAAACCCTGGTCTTCTGCATTCCAGATTCTCTAGTCTGAGCCACTCACCAGGGAAGCCAAGCTAAGGAGTCAGTAAACTGATCCCAAATCCAACCCACTGTCTGTTTTTGTACAGTCCATAAGCTAATAAGAATGGTTTATACTTTCAAAGGATTGGAAAAACATTCAAGGAATAATATTTTGTGATACACAGAAATTACATGAAATTTTACTGTCTGAAAATAAAGGTTTATTGGTCCATGAAAAAAAAAAAAAGAAAACCGGGAGGCCACGAACTCGGGGCCAAATGACTCTTATGCAGTCACCGAAACAAAGTTGATACCAAATGTGTTTGTCTCGTTTCCTCGAAACCTACTAAGTGCCTTCTATATGCCGGGCACTATTTTATGTGCTTTATCTCCATCAACTAACTTAATTCTCCCAACATTATGAAATCTGTTGTTTTATCACCCTTCTTCCATTTTATAACCGGGCAAACTGAGGCCAAGCGAGACACCGAGAGCAACTGTCCAAGGCCACACTAGTGGTGTGAAAACTAGTAGCTAGTAAGTGTGAAGGGAACCAGGGCAGCCTGGTTGTGCCCTACCAGCTACTGTATAGTCTTGGCTATTGAATCCTAGAAACCTCCCAAGAGGCAGGTGCCCTGATAAGGTGCTAGGGGTGATGTGGGGGAAAACCCTGTATAAGCAATGTATCCACAAGGGCCAAGTATTTCTAAGTAACACTACAAAATAAAGTTAAATTAATTCAGATCTTTCAAGGGGTTTTGAATTCTTTCCAAAGGTAGAAGTGTTGAATAAATATAGTGTTTTTGCAAACCTGCCTTCTGACATGAGTGTTCATTATCCTTGATCTTTACATTTTTCTGTGGGCTTGGGGTTTTTTCCTCCCAAAATAAAATTAAAATTCTTAAAGAAATAAAAAGGAATTAGCTTTAATAGACTATCTTGGGGAAGGTAAGCAAGAAACCAAGAGCAGTGCTTACCTCCAGATGGGTGTCCTGGGTGACTGAGGAACACTGCTTGGGGAACAAGGGGCAGAAGAGTACCTCCTTGATGTACTTAGTCACTCAGTCGTGTCTGACTCTGTGTGACCCCGTGGACTGTAGCCCGCAGGCTCCTCTGTCCATGGGATTCTCCAGGCAAGAATACAGGAGTGGGTTGCTATGCCCTCCTCCGGGGGATCTTCCTGACCCAGGGATTGCATCCAAGTCCCCAGCATTGCAGGTGGATTCTTCACTATCTGAGCCACCAGGGAAGCCCCTTGATATCCTCAGAATTTTGTGCCAAGACAGGTGTTACTGGTAACATCTGCCACAACTGTGACATCATTTGGGTACAACTTTGGGAAAGAGCACAGAACTCTGGGTTCCCAGGTCCCTATCCAGAGGCCGGCCGCTCAGAGTGTGGGGAAATTTCAGTTATCCAGTAAATGTAAAGTGGGCAGAGACACTCCATCCATTCCTTATAGCCCCTTCCATCAACTAACTTAATTCTCCCAACATTATGAAATCTGTTGTTTTATCACCCTTCTTCCATTTTATAACCGGGCAAACTGAGGCCAAGCGAGACACCGAGAGCAACTGTCCAAGGCCACACTAGTGGTGTGAAAACTAGTAGCTAGTAAGTGTGAAGGGAACCAGGGCAGCCTGGTTGTGCCCTACCAGCTACTGTATAGTCTTGGCTATTGAATCCTAGAAACCTCCCAAGAGGCAGGTGCCCTGATAAGGTGCTAGGGGTGATGTGGGGGAAAACCCTGTATAAGCAATGTATCCACAAGGGCCAAGTATTTCTAAGTAACACTACAAAATAAAGTTAAATTAATTCAGATCTTTCAAGGGGTTTTGAATTCTTTCCAAAGGTAGAAGTGTTGAATAAATATAGTGTTTTTGCAAACCTGCCTTCTGACATGAGTGTTCATTATCCTTGATCTTTACATTTTTCTGTGGGCTTGGGGTTTTTTCCTCCCAAAATAAAATTAAAATTCTTAAAGAAATAAAAAGGAATTAGCTTTAATAGACTATCTTGGGGAAGGTAAGCAAGAAACCAAGAGCAGTGCTTACCTCCAGATGGGTGTCCTGGGTGACTGAGGAACACTGCTTGGGGAACAAGGGGCAGAAGAGTACCTCCTTGATGTACTTAGTCACTCAGTCGTGTCTGACTCTGTGTGACCCCGTGGACTGTAGCCCGCAGGCTCCTCTGTCCATGGGATTCTCCAGGCAAGAATACAGGAGTGGGTTGCTATGCCCTCCTCCGGGGGATCTTCCTGACCCAGGGATTGCATCCAAGTCCCCAGCATTGCAGGTGGATTCTTCACTATCTGAGCCACCAGGGAAGCCCCTTGATATCCTCAGAATTTTGTGCCAAGACAGGTGTTACTGGTAACATCTGCCACAACTGTGACATCATTTGGGTACAACTTTGGGAAAGAGCACAGAACTCTGGGTTCCCAGGTCCCTATCCAGAGGCCGGCCGCTCAGAGTGTGGGGAAATTTCAGTTATCCAGCCGTAAATGTAAAGTGGGCAGAGACACTCCCATCCATTCTTTGGCTTAAAAAATAGAAGCTTGAGGAGGAAAATCAGGGGGAGCTCTTTCTCTCAGCTTTAGATAATGTGAACACAGGAAAGCTTCCAGTCATGTGGGGCTTAAGTCTCTTGGGGAGACTATGTATATTCTCTAGGAAGGGATCTGGGGTCTCCCCCAGCTACTCCCAATAGCCCCAAGAACAGGGCCCAAAAGACAGGGGCTCTATGGAATGCTTGTGGAAAGAATGAGCCGTGCTCACTTTCCGACGAGGGCTACCTGGCCTGATGCTTTCCCCGAGATATGTGTGGGGACCTCTTAGGAGCCTGGATATTACACTTATTTCGAGTTATCAGTGCTCCCCAGCCTTGAGACACATAGAGCGTGATGATATTTTTACGATACACAAGGATAAACAGTGACTGAGTGTTCACAAGGGCTCTGCTTGGCTGCTCAAGGCCTGAAGCTACCAGTCGGGGGACTTGCCTACCCGCCCTCACCCCTGCCAGACCCACCAGGCTACCCCAAGGGGCTGGCCCACAAGCAACATCCTCAGTCTTGGCAAGTTCTGGGTGGTTGCCTGCAGGGGCATTCCCCGGCTGGCTGTAGCTAGTCATCTAAATAAGGAAAGCGCAGCCGAGGGGGCTGTGGAGGGGCAGCTGGGTTTCCTGGGATTCAGGCTAGATGTGAGGGTGTGCCCCGGGCTGGGGGCGACGCAGGCCTGAGTGGTGGGCTGGGACGGGGCCGACTGCCAGCTCCGGCTGGCCCACAGCCAGGAAGTCTGACTGAACTTGGGCCAGCCCTGTTGGCCCACAGACTCTGTAAGCTGAACTGCTCCAGCGCTCCTGGGCCTTTGTCTTTGCTTCCCCACCGCTCTCCCTTAGTGTTTAGGAATGCGCTTTGAAGGGTCCAGCGTGTTCCGCCTCTGCTTAGGGAAACCAAGAGCAGAGGCTGGGCCGAGGCCAGATGGCTGCAGGGAGGGCACCTGTGATCACACTGTGAGTGCCCCAAGGGGCAGGTGGAATCCTGGGGGCATGAGGGGGTGGGGCGCCACTTGAACCAGCCCCCTTTCTCTGCTGGGAGACTCTGTTTCCAGTGCTAAACCTTGGAGAGTCTCGAGTTTGTTTTGTTAAGGGAGGCAGTATTCCCTTAGCAGCTCCCCCAGAGAGCCTCCATTTGTCCAGGAGCTTCCTTCCGGGAGGTGAGCTACACACTTGTATTTATCTAGGGCAAGAGAGAGGGCTGCAAGGAGCTAGAAACGTTGCCTCTTCAATTCGCCCCTGGATCAATTTCCCTGCCTGCCTTGGGAAATGTCAGCAGGCCCTCAGACAGCCAAGTGAAGGGTCCTGGTCTCCTGCACCCCTTCCCCCGGACCCCTGGGCGAGTGGTCTCACATCCAGGCTGACCTGAGACCACCCTGACGTCCTGCTGTGGCCCTTCAAGTGGCCAGCTTCCTCAAAGTCCCCGCTGCCCACCATCCTTCATGGCTTGTGTTACCCCCCTACTCCACCTACGCAGGCCTTTGAGGGCTCCTAGCACTGTTGGCCTGTAGGTCCAGCACCGTGCTTTGCACATAGCAAGTGTTCAATAAATGCTCTATGTCAGGAATACCAGGGCTCTTCAGTGATCCAGATCACCCAGGGGTTCCCTAACCAGAAGTCCTTCCTCTGATTTCCAAAGCAGGGTGCTCTGGGTTCTGATCTTACTTTGGTCACTGATGTGTCCCCTTGAGCTGGTGGTGTCACCCTCTGAACCCAGTTCCTCAGATGGACTAAATGGGGGCCCAACAGAGCCCTGGCGGCCATCCTCTGCACACACTTCGGTTTTCCCGGCGGTCACTTTAAGCCCAGGTTGACTCACCTGGGCTCAGGTCTTAGTGGGGTCTCTGGCCTTCAGGGGACGATGCTTCCTCTGCTTTTCCGTGATCCGTTTAGGTTCATAAGCACACCTGGTCCTTGGGCTCCTGGCATGTCCACTCCTTTCTCTCCTCATAGCTCTGGCTCCCGTGGGCGACGGGGCTGTGGCACAGGAGCAGTAACTCCAGGGCCACAAGGGCACGCGAGTCATTTTCCTTCAGCTAGAGTTCTCTGTCTGAAGCTACGGAAGACCTCCCTCCTGCCTGGTGGTGACACAGGCCCTGTTTAGTCAAGTATGGGCTCTGGATTTTTTTCTTCCTCATTTCCATTTCTCCTTGATTTCAGTAGGAGTTAAATGTGCGCGCAGAGGCTCTACGGAGGATAAACAGTATGACCAGAGACATTCCTTCCAGTCTGTGCCCAGGTAATGACCACCTCCCCTATCCCTTGCCTCCTAGCTTCCTCTCAGCCTTAGTGCGTGCTGCCCTGGATAGAGTTTAATTAGGCACCAATGCACCCAGGGGCAAGGACCCAGGGCCCCTCTTGGGCTGAACAAATGGGCCCCAGCCCTGGTGCAGGAACCTGCAGCCAGCCTCCCCAGCCCATCCCACCTGAGGCTGGTAAGTGATGGGCTGCCAGCAGGTATAGGAGGCTGTCCGTTCTCAGCTAACGATCGCCTTAGGCGCCAAATGATGGAAAATCCGGGCAAGCTGGCGAACTGCAGGGCGCGGCCAGGGACAATTGTATGGACCAGTTTCACAGGGGAGGGCAGGTGGATGGCAAAAGGAATGCTCTGTGAGTGTGCTTCCTGGTCTCTTCTCTCTCCTCCCCACTGCCTTTCCCTCGTTCTTGCTCTCGCTTTAGGTTTTCTGTTCTGTTTCTAGCCCACGCGAGTTGAAATTAGAAAGGTCTCTGCATTCATTTATTTGTTTTAATAAAGACAGCATTTTTTAAGCAGCGTATTTGCAGCAATTGAGTGCTAAACTAAACACCAAGCCAACTAAATGTGTTAGGGGGAAATGAAAAGTCAGTTTACAAGAAACATATAATTAACACGTTCTCTGACTTTCCCTAAGCCTTTGTCTGGCTGAGGACAAGACAGAGGAACCATAATCAAGTTTAATAAAATGAAACATGGTATCAAGGCAAAAGGGGAACAAAAAAGTTTACAGTGGGAAACAATCCTCAAGAGGGGACATTCTTGAGTTAATAATAAAATTTTTTTTTAAATGAATCTTTCCTTGCCGTATTTTCAGTCAACAGCCATTTTCTCTTTCTAACTACAAAGGCTCCAAGAGGTTCTAGTTTGTAATGTACTTGTTAACAGCGACTGAAGCTAAGACCTGGAGAGGGGAGGTGGGAGGTGGGACAAGGAACAGGCAGAAGAGAGGCTGATCTACCCAGGATAATGGAAATTACTATTGCACAACCCCAGAATCTTCACATGGCCTGACTTCCAATACACTGTTCCCCTCCTCATCCCTTGAAGAAAGTGAAATAAGACATTAGACTTTCAATAATCTTGTATGTTGATGATCAATCAAAACCCAGAGGAAAAGGCCAATTCACAGAAATTGCATCTGCTTCACTGGGCGGCTGGAACCAGGGCGCTGATAAGAACACTGTGCTTGCCTTTT
Source organism: Tragulus kanchil (assembly GCA_022376925.1). Taxonomy (NCBI): domain Eukaryota; kingdom Metazoa; phylum Chordata; class Mammalia; order Artiodactyla; family Tragulidae; genus Tragulus; species Tragulus kanchil. The sequence goes on along the minus strand of JAIOJX010000001.1, from coordinate 91,110,368 downwards.
GTGAAGTTGCCCCCAAATGACAAACGCCAAAAAAAGAGAAAAACCCAAAACACTGTCTGTACAGAGGGCAGTCTTTTCAAAGGGACAGGGTGTTCGGGAGAGGCCCGTGCTGAAGCAGATCACTATAGCAAAGCACATGTATAGGCCACATTAAAACGACTTATTTTTATTATCTTTTGGCTATTTTAAGTTGGTGTTTCCATCTTTCCTGTTTGTATTATCGCCAATGATGTTTATTCACCGAATTAACTTTTAATGGATCCTCTACTTTGTTCTTCAAAGTTGGCTTCTGGGACTTGGGCCTTTTTAGTCTGGACCCCTCTTGCCTTTGTGACCAGCTCTCACCCCCCATCCCCATTTCGATCCTGGGAGGTGAAGGGGCAGGTTTTTGGGCTTCCTGGTCTCTTCTCTCCTCCACTGCCTTTCCCTCGTTCTTGCTCTCGCTTTCGCTTTTCCGTTCTGTTTCTAGCCATTTAAATCTTGGTTTTAATAAAGACAGCATTTTTTAAGCAGGATTTGCAGCAATTGAGTGCTAAACTAAACACCAAGCCAACTAAATGTGTTAGGGAAATGAAAAGTCAGTTTACAAGAAACATATAATTAACACGTTCTCTGACTTTCCTAAGCCTTTGTCTGGCTGAGGACAAGACAGAGGAACCATAATCAAGTTTAATAAAATGAAACATGGTATCAAGGCAAAAGGGAACAAAAAGTTTACAGTGGGAAACAATCCTCAAGAGGGGACATTCTTGAGTTAATAATAAAATTTTTTTTTAAATGAATCTTTCCTTGCCGTATTTTCAGTCAACAGCCATTTCTCTTTCTAACTACAAAGGCTCCAAGAGGTTCTAGTTTGTAATGTACTTGTTAACAGCGACTGAAGCTAAGACCTGGAGAGGGGAGGTGGGAGGTGGGACAAGGAACAGGCAGAAGAGAGGCTGATCTACCCAGGATAATGGAAATTACTATTGCACAACCCCAGAATCTTCACATGGCCTGACTTCCAATACACTGTTCCCCTCCTCATCCCTTGAAGAAAGTGAAATAAGACATTAGACTTTCAATAATCTTGTATGTTGATGATCAATCAAAACCCAGAGGAAAAGGCCAATTCACAGAAATTGCATCTGCTTCACTGGGCGGCTGGAACCAGGGCGCTGATAAGAACACTGTGCTTGCCTTTTGTGAAGTTGCCCCCAAATGACAAACGCCAAAAAAAGAGAAAAACCCAAAACACTGTCTGTACAGAGGGCAGTCTTTTCAAAGGGACAGGGTGTTCGGGAGGCCCGTGCTGAAGCAGATCACTATAGCAAAGCACATGTATAGGCCACATTAAAACGACTTATTTTTATTATCTTTTGGCTATTTTAAGTTGGTGTTTCCATCTTTCCTGTTTGTATTATCGCCAATGATGTTTATTCACCGAATTAACTTTTAATGGATCCTCTACTTTGTTCTTCAAAGTTGGCTTCTGGGACTTGGGCCTTTTTAGTCTGGACCCCTCTTGCCTTTGTGACCAGCTCTCACCCCCCATCCCCATTTCGATCCTGGAGGTGAAGGACTCAGTCTGTTAACTCCTTGCCTGCTGGTGTCTTTTCTCTGTAGTTACTAATCACCTCCTTTTGATCATTGCCAAGTTCTCAGGTTGAAGGAAGGAGAAAGGACCTCTTGACCACTCTGGCTGGCTTTCCACATGAGCCTGAAAATGTCGACAAATTTGAAACATCTGCCGGCCTGCTTTGGTCTGATTGCTAAAATATGCCGACCTCAAACCCCCTCTCCCCCCCCACGCCCCTTTTAATCTGTTTCATATTCACAAATTAAGCATTTAGTCTGGGTAATAAATCAGGGCGGTTTACGAGGCTCACACGAGACAAACAAGCGAGTAGGGCACAACACAAGCCCTTGGAAGCAGCGTGCGCGGAGCTGCCAGGAGTCGGGAGCTCCACGCGCTCAACGCAGAGAGCAGCCCTAGCGCGCCCTGACACGCCGCCAGCATCCACACTTTGGCTGGCCCCGAGCGGGCGGAGCGTAGGGGTGCGGGGGAGCAGCTCCAGCCTGGGCCCACACCCCTCCAACCTTCCGCACGAACCCGCGGCGCCCGGCGCGCCCCAGCTCTGGGCAACTCGGCGCCCCCGCCCCGCCAGGGAGGGGCCGCGGGCAAAGGCGACAGCCTCAACCAGCACACACCCTGCGGTGGGCCCATTAAGCCTCTCCCAGCCGAGAAACCGAGGAAGCTGGATGCCCCCTCCCCCACCTCTCCCATCCGGCTAGGCTTGGCCTTAAAGATCCCAGGCCCACAGTCGCAAGCAATGTGAAGGATCCCCCTTCACATCCACGTGTGACCTCCACTGAGTCTGGGCGCTAGGCACCACCCCCCAATCTCTCCGCGTCGCCTCCTCCCAGGTTTCAGTCCCAGCAGCCACAAAGCTACTTTCAGATTCAAAAAGGTGGGGGGGGGGGAGCGGGGGAAGGGCTCTCCTTTAGAGTGGATCAAGGCTTTAAGAGGCACGGAGAGGGGAGCAAAGGCACAAACAGAGCTCAGGGCCCCGCTGCAGAGACCCACGTCCGGGCTTTAGCGACCACCCAAACTCAGGGGGCTTCAACCTGTGCGTTTCCCGCCCTCCCCTGTACATCTGCTAAAAGCGGACCTGGACCGAAGGTCTCAAACCAGTCCCAGCCTAGGTTGGACCCTGGGAGATTGTGAAGGGGAGAGTGGCTCCAGGTCACCCCGTCCTAGCCTCCGTCTTCATGCCAAGCTCAAGTTCCCATCGATTGGCGTTCTCAACGCTATCTTGGGACGCGGCAGCAGAGACGGAGGGCGGGAAATCGGGAACCCGGAACCTGCAGCCCACCCCAGACCAGGGAAGGGGGCAGACATAAAAACATTTCTCCCATCTCGCAACACAGTACACGCATCGCCCTTCCTCTCTTCTCCTAGCACACATTCCGACTGCGAAAGCCATTACCGCCGGCGCGCGAGAGACTTTTTAAATATTTACAGCCCGCTCTCCGCACGGTAGCCTGATCCATCTTGTGGGCGCGGAGGCGGGGCGCGGGGCTCCGCTCCGGGGGAGATGCGGAGTCGGGGCGGGGGTTCCAGCCGCCTTCCCCTGTGGCCCCCGGGTCCAGCCGGAGCTCCCCATCGTATCGCCCTCGCCAGGTGGGGACGGGTCCGGAGACTGCGCGTAGCGCGCCCAGGGCCCTGTCGGGGCCTGAGCAGGCGGGGTGGGGGGGGGTGGGACAGCGTCCGGGAGGAGGGAGGGACGGGAGGCTGATTTAAAGGTTCTCACCGGGAAGCGAGCGAGGCACAGACCTGAGAGCCGCCGCGCGGTGAAATCCGAGGAGCTCTCTTGGCGAGGAGGGGCTGTCAGAGGCCATTTATCTCTCGCCAGAGTGGAGGCTCGGCTCCCACACCGCCTGCGAGTAACAATGGCAGCGATCAGCAGCTCTGCACGCGCTTCAGTGCATGAATGGATTGCGGAAGATGCCTGCGCTCCTCTCCGCTCAGGCGGCTCTCGGAGCGCCCCCTCCTCGCCAGCCGCCCCCGCCCCGCCGGCCTCCTACGGCCCGAGAGCGCGCGGTGCGCCTCGGGGTTCGCGAGTCCGGCCGTGCCGCGCGGTCACTCTCACCCCGACACGCCGCCGCCCTTCCCCCTGCCGCCGCTCCCAGGGTTCTGGCACCTTGCCACCAAGTGTCATTAAGGGCTGAAACTTGACACAAGCCTTCCCGACGCAGACACCCCCGCTAGCCCCCTCCCTCCTTCGCTCCCCTCGCGGCAAGTTTACTTTCAAGGAGTTGGACGGTGTTTCTCCCTGAAAGGCCGGCCGGGTGCGGGTTCCAGGGGGAGGGGCGGGCTCCGCAGGCTGTCTTCACCTGCCCCAAGGCCTAAGGTGTTCGCAGGTTCCCAGCTGGCCTCCAGGCCGAACGCCCGAGGCCCGCGCCCCCTCCTCCTCGCTATGTAGCAGCTAATCCACAGAGTCCCAGCGATCCGCACGTGCACACGCACTCCGGGCACCCTCACCCGGACCCACACGTCCAGCCAACTTTCGGGTCAGCGGCACAGCTGTGGACTCAAATTCTCAGAGGTCGGCCGCAGAAGTGGTTCCCTTTAAATCTGCAAAGTAGGTCTCGTAAAAGTCCCCCTCCAGTTGCTGGCTAGGGCTGGGAGCCACGAGGAGTGCAGGAGGGATACTCCGAGTCCCCCTGGGTTTGCTTTGGGGAAGCTAAACCAGAAACTCGGTATGTTTCAGTCCTGGGGGTCGCCGAGCCCCGGATGCGGCAGCCTGGAGCCGGGGAGGCGGCGCCAGGGTAGCGCTCGGACAGCAGTGCCAAGCAGGCAACGAGAAGAGGCCGAGTTGAACCTGGGTTGAGCGAAGGCGGCCACACACGTGCGCAAAGAACGAGGCAGCCGTAAAAGCCGAGACGCAGAGAGGCAGAGCGCGACCGGCCGACCCAGGAGACTGGCGAGGGCAGGCGAGAAGCTGGCAGCGAGACAAAGCGGGAGAAGAGAGCCAGGGAGGCTCAGCCGCAGACCCGGAAACGCAGGCAGCAGCAGACGCCTGAGCCCCGACGCGGAGGCGTGAGCAGCCAGGCCCTGCCTGGCATCCCTGGGTTTGCGCGCCCGGGGAAGCTGACGCGGACTCCCTGCAGGGCTTTCTGCCAGAGCTGGTCTCTGTTGGACCTGGGCTGGCTCAGAGAGTCAGCTCGGGCCTTCCCAGCAGATGGTGGGGCCCACGGAGTGGGCTTAACCGATAGGAAGCCCCCTGGTCCTGCCCCTCCCTGAACCTCGGACAAAGGTATGGGTTTGAGGATGTCACTTTCTCCAGGAAAGAGTTCAACCCTCAAGTTTCCACCCTAGGGGTCACTGGCATCTGTTCATCTGACTTGGAGGTGCTGGGAGGCCACCACCCTCGAGGGAATTGACATTCTAGCTTGCTGATCGCCAAGATCTCTATGGCAAACCCACGCCCTTAAAAAAAAAAAAAAAAAACCCATGCCCTGACTTTCCAACAATTGGGAATCTGGACTGGACTTCCAACACGGAGGAACAGTCTCATGTGAGAGGAAATCTTCAACCTCAAGTTCTCCGCTCCCTTGCACTGCCCACACAGGGGGCCCAGCACCCCACCCGTATTGGGCCAGTAGTACCCCCTACTCACTGATCCCCCTCCCACTTTGCCCCACAATGGCTTGGCAGCCCAGGAAAGAAGCCTCGGGGCACGCCTCTCCAACCTGGGTCGAAGCTGAGCACTTTCTCCAGGCTCTTGGCTCTGTGGCACACTGGCTGTTACACACACACACAGAGGAGTCATTCTCATCCTCCCTTCCTGTCTGACTGCCCAGCCTGAGGGCAGAGTCCCAGGCAGAGTGGGGAGCCTGAAGGACCAAACAGAGGTGGTCCTCCAAACAGATGTGGCCAAGGGAAAGGAGGAGAAAGCCCTTAATGGAGGAGGGGGCACATGCCTACAAGCAAAGAAGCCAGCCCAGAGCCTCGCAGCCTGGAGGAGAGGGAGCCTATACAGGAAAAGCCAACACTAATCCCTCAGCCTGCCTACTTGGGGCCTGACAGTTTACAAAAGCCTTTTCCCTGAATATTATCTCGCTCGCACCCGGCTAAGAGGGAGGTAGGACAGATAGTGTTACCCCCATTGACAGAGGAGAGAGATGAGGCCCAGAGAGGTTAAGATAGGTCTGTACCAAGGTCGCAGAACTAAGAGTGGTAGAGGAGCCCCCTGGCCTGGGGTTTTCTGCTCCCAAGTTCACTTTCCTGTTCAATGGCTCTGTGTGTGCATGTGTGTCTGGTGAGTATCTGTGTGGAGGGGAAGGGACTGCTGGACAGGAATGAACAGTCCAGTGAGGGAAGTTCAGGAAGGACATAGCCTCATACCTCTTCCTCTACCCAGGTCTCACCCAACAGCCCCCTGCTCTTTTCATAGCAGCCTGTGAGCCGGCCCCCAGTGCGCCTGCCCAGGGGTGAGCTGTCTGTGCCTTCAGCAGTGGCTGTTTCCAGAGGGCTTGTGTCTTTCGGCTCTCCTCTGCCTGTCATCCCCGCCCCCAGCCTCGGCTGCAGGATGCCTTGCATCCAACTGTGGTTTCCGGGCAATAAAACAACTATTAAAGTCTCAGGCACGGCTGGTGATTTGCATCACATCCTCTCGTGCATGGATTCAATATTTAATACACAATATTGAATACGGATATTAAAAATCAATAGCTGAGGACCCCTGGGGAGGCGGCACAGTGCGATCCTGCTTTGGGAACACAACCAGCTTCTCCAAAAAGACAGGAACGGCAAGTTCAGCCAAGCTGAGCCCAGCACCAGGGGAAGTGAGTAGTGGGTGCCTTGCAGCTTCCTGATATACTTAACTGTACCATTCCCTAAATCAAGCAAAAGGGAGGCCAAAGGAACGATATGCCCCCCCAGGTTTTACTAGCTGGCCAGTGGGGTGAGGTAGGATTTGTTTCCAAGCAAGCTACCAGGTGGATGGAGCCGCCCATTTCGTTGCCAACTGCACTTCAGTTTGGTTTGGTTCAGGTCTGAGTCCTGCAGGCAAGCACTCAACGCTGGCCACCATGATGGCTCCTTCCCAGGGCCTCATGACATTCATCGGCCCATAGGCCCCATGGGGAGCTTTTGATATAAGCTTTCAGGGAGATGGAGCAGGAATTCCAATGGCTCAGAATATTCTTTGCACAGTAAAAGAAATGTGAATTAGGCTCGGAGTCACGGGGTCTTCAGGCACCACCAGACTTCAAGACCGAGGATCAAGAAACCCTCAACCATGTGAGCTGCCGAAGGACCTGGTGATGGCTGGCTGATAACAGGGAACAGGACAATGAGGAGGAGGCACTGAAGCACTCCTGTTCCAGAACAAGAATCCAGATTGCCTGTTAAACAGCCAGAAGAGCGAGCTCCCGGGATACATAATTATCTTTTTAGGCCTGAAGAAGAACACAAATTACTCTCTTCTTGATCAAAACACAGAAATACACTTGCCCTACCCAGCACACTGATAGGGAAGGGGTGAAGAAGAATTAACATCTTTGAGAGAGGACGGTTTTTTTTTTCCGCAACAGAAAGAGAAGAGAAACTAACCGTGGGAACACACGTAGGTTGCCTGCTTGGAAGGGCCTGGACATTTTTAGATCCAAAGAACTAGGTGGACTTGACCTACTGAATTGTTATCCTAGACACCAACTTACAATATCAGTTTTATAGATTCCCGTTTCATCATAGCTTAAGCCAATATGGATACAACTGGGAATCTTGTTCTGGTTATATAAATAAAAAGGACACCTCAGGAAAACCCCAAAGTGGCCATTTGGGTAAGTTAGAAGGGAAGGAAAGAGGTGTTATAAAATGACAGTTAATGAGCCAGTGGACTTGCCTCTTTGTTCCCTAACAGTTGTCAGAGAAACCATCAAAGGGAGGGAACAGGGCCCTTCTCAGAATGGTCACAGGAAGAGCTGACGTGCTTTCTGGCTGTTACAGATTCCCCTGGTGGTGGCTCACAGACCCTGCCCCCTGGGAGTTTGCCTGTGTGTATTTATGCGTTTCCGGGCTAGGGGTGCAGGCACTTTTTACAACGGCGGGCCTGGGCCTGTGAAACCCACTAGCAAAAGTTCTATTCAAAGGAAAAGGCGTTCTAAGGCAGATGCTGGATATAGAGCAACTGCTCCAGCATCGTCAGCAACATCTCCTTGGGTTCTGCAGCACAGCCGGACTCCCTGGCTTCTTCCCGTCTTGGCCATCAGCCAGGCTCTGGGGGCTCCTCTAGACCCATGCAGACCTGATGGTTTGCAGACCCCAGTCTGCATCTAGCAGGGACATGTGACCAGGGTATGAGCCAGCTGGCCAAGGGAGAAGGGAGGCTCAGCTGGGGAACCCAAGGGCCCAGGGGACAAGCTCAGACCCCGCCCCTCCACACACACACCGTACTCAACCATGTGAGCTGCCGAAGGACCTGGTGATGGCTGGCTGATAACAGGGAACAGGACAATGAGGAGGAGGCACTGAAGCACTCCTGTTCCAGAACAAGAATCCAGATTGCCTGTTAAACAGCCAGAAGAGCGAGCTCCCGGGATACATAATTATCTTTTTAGGCCTGAAGAAGAACACAAATTACTCTCTTCTTGATCAAAACACAGAAATACACTTGCCCTACCCAGCACACTGATAGGGAAGGGGTGAAGAAGAATTAACATCTTTGAGAGAGGACGGTTTTTTTTTTCCGCAACAGAAAGAGAAGAGAAACTAACCGTGGGAACACACGTAGGTTGCCTGCTTGGAAGGGCCTGGACATTTTTAGATCCAAAGAACTAGGTGGACTTGACCTACTGAATTGTTATCCTAGACACCAACTTACAATATCAGTTTTATAGATTCCCGTTTCATCATAGCTTAAGCCAATATGGATACAACTGGGAATCTTGTTCTGGTTATATAAATAAAAAGGACACCTCAGGAAAACCCCAAAGTGGCCATTTGGGTAAGTTAGAAGGGAAGGAAAGAGGTGTTATAAAATGACAGTTAATGAGCCAGTGGACTTGCCTCTTTGTTCCCTAACAGTTGTCAGAGAAACCATCAAAGGGAGGGAACAGGGCCCTTCTCAGAATGGTCACAGGAAGAGCTGACGTGCTTTCTGGCTGTTACAGATTCCCCTGGTGGTGGCTCACAGACCCTGCCCCCTGGGAGTTTGCCTGTGTGTATTTATGCGTTTCCGGGCTAGGGGTGCAGGCACTTTTTACAACGGCGGGCCTGGGCCTGTGAAACCCACTAGCAAAAGTTCTATTCAAAGGAAAAGGCGTTCTAAGGCAGATGCTGGATATAGAGCAACTGCTCCAGCATCGTCAGCAACATCTCCTTGGGTTCTGCAGCACAGCCGGACTCCCTGGCTTCTTCCCGTCTTGGCCATCAGCCAGGCTCTGGGGGCTCCTCTAGACCCATGCAGACCTGATGGTTTGCAGACCCCAGTCTGCATCTAGCAGGGACATGTGACCAGGGTATGAGCCAGCTGGCCAAGGGAGAAGGGAGGCTCAGCTGGGGGAACCCAAGGGCCCAGGGGACAAGCTCAGACCCCGCCCCCCCCCTCCACACACACACCGTACTCCAAACCAAGACAAAGTGGCCTCATCCCACCTTGGTGGGCTGGGCCTAAGGTGTAGGAGGCTCTGTGGCATGAAGAACCTACACATTAAATGCCAAATTTGGAAAGGGTCTGGGGGCAGGAGGAGAGTGTCTTCAGGCCTTCACCACCCCACTCTTGTCCATTTTCCTGGAACCAACTGAAGCTGCTAGGGGAGCTGTTCCTGAAGCTCCGCGGGGACTGTCGCTATCTCCAGGTGCAAGGCAGCAAGGAGAGCTGCTTTCTGTCACAGGATCCCTTGGCTAGTATTTGCATTCACCAACACAAGGGGCTTCAGATTCAGGCGCAAAGTGTCACAGTTCGTTTAAGATTCTACCTCCCCTTCCACGCCCCGCTGAAACACTCTCAAACTACTGGGGTGTACACCAAGTTTGAAGCCAGGGTCAGAGAAGGGACGGTCGCCACCACCGCCAAGTTGCCCGCCGAGATAACAGCTGCGGGAAGGGGAGGGGAGCCGAAAGCAGCCACGACCGAACGGTTGCGATCTAGAAAATTCAACAAGAGGCCGCCGCGGTGGCGGCGGCTCCAATTAGCTGAGCCAACTGGGAAGGCAGAGAGTGAGGCGGCTGCCCCGCCGATCATGCCCGGGGCGAGAAGGCAGGCGGGGGCGCGGAGCCTCGGAGCTGCCCGGGCGGCCCTCGCCTGGCCCCTCCCGCGGGCTCTCGGAGCGCGCCTGGTGTTTACACACTGTCCTTCCGACACGGGATCAAGTTTCAGGCCGCGCTGGAGGCGCCGGGGGCCGGCCACAGGCCCGGGAGAGGGGAAGAACTGGAGCGGGATCTAAGGCAGCGCTGCGCGGATAAGAAGGCCCGACGCGCGTGGGCACAGCTAGTGCGGCGGTTACCCCGGGGGTGGGGCGAGGGGAAGTCCGTCGGGCAGGGTGGACAGGGACAGGTGGGGCTGCGAAGATCTATCCGAAGGGAGAAGCATCTCCGAGTCGCTAGAGGGATGTGCTTTGCTCACTGGGGCCAGAGAACTAACCCCCGAAGGGGAGGAAGGACTGCCCAGAGTCCCGGCGCAAAGAACGCTCAGAGCGCCCCTCGTGAGCTCTCAGCCCCTTCCCCCCCAGTACCTCTGGTATACTACCGGATTTAGATCATTGTTGGGGAGGAGGAGGGGGACGGTCTGTGGCCTAGAAGAGGAACGCGCTAGCGGAGACCTCGAGCCTCCCCGCGCGCCCTGGCCTCGGGGCTGGCGAGGCCTCGGGCCGAGTGCCGGAGGGCTCGCCGCTCCGCGCCTCCTCTGAGCTGGCAGCGCGCGGGTGCCCCATGCTGTCAAGCGGCGGCGGGTGAGCTTCCAGCAGCAGGCACACTGTAAACAGCTGCGTGCGCGCCCTCCCCGCCCGGACTGGGAACCTCACCCAAACACCATGTCGCCTTCTCTCCGGCTCGCGGCAGAGGCTCGGGGGGTTGGGAGGAGGCGCTGGGGGCGAGGCTTTTGTAGCCGAGCCGGGAGAACGCGGGCCCCCACCACACCCCCAGGCTAGCGAGGCCCGGGAGCTAGCGTTCTGAACCTGCAGGGGTGCGGGGTGCTGTGGGGAGGGGAAGGAGTCAGCGCCTGCCCCCTCCCCACTGAATGTCTGCTTTGTTCCGGAAAACAAGGGAAGCATTAGGCTGCTGCCCCCGGGGAAACACAAAACTTCTTTTTGAATCTCGGGAAGGGCGGTTGACTGCGCTACGGGGCTCCCGAGACAGACCGAGGAGGGGAAAAGCTGGGAGGGCGGGTGGAGACAGGGAGACTCCAGAGGGAGGACGACGGACAAGGAGGGAGGGGGGCCAGCCGCTCAGGGTGACCGGGCGGGAGACCCGGGAACCCGACTCGGCGCGAACGTGCCGCGCGAGTTCCAGCGAGCAGCCGGCCCGGCCAAGTGGCGCCGGCCCAGCCGGCGGCCGTGCCAGCTTCCTGCCCTGCCCAGGACCGCGGAGCAGTCGGGGACGCCGCCGCAGACTGGCCGGGAATCGCTGAAGGACAGCGGGGTGGGGGGCGCAAAGCTCCAAGTAATCCCGACTAGAACTTTCTGCACCATATTCCCCCCACCCCCCCCATTCCCAGGGTCGGCCCGGACTCCAGACCTGTAGGGCGTCAGCTCTGGGCTTTCAATCTTGGGAGGAAGGAGGGGGCAAAGGCCCAGGGATTTCCCCCGCGCGGGAGGTGGGAGACTGTCTGAGGTGTCTGGTCTCATTTGATGACCGCTAATCCGATCGGCTCTCAGGCCGGCTGTGCCGTTGCGAGGGAGCGGGTCACTTCTGCCCCGGCCGGTGCGTGCCTACGAGGAGACGGAGCGAAAGCGGACCTGGAGCTCTCGCTCTCTAGCTCCCGATCCTCTCCTGACCGCCACCCCTCACTTAGACCTTCCCGAACCTAAGAGGAGGGCACCCAGGCTCTGCCCCACCCTCCGCAGGGTGCTCCCCTTCGCTTCGGAAGCTTAGAACTAAAGCGAGGGTTTTCCCCCTTTCCCCTGGGCTCGCAGGGTTTCCAACTTCCTCTCAACCGCCCTCTTCGCTCCGAAAAGCCCCGAGGAGAGGAGCCGAAAGGAAGCACGCCGCTGGTCTGCGAAATGAAGACCATGTGTGAGGACGGCGGCATCAGAGTGCAGCCGCCGCGGAGTGGGGGGGTGGCGAAGCCCCCGCGCGGCCAGAGGCTCGGGGCAGCAGCAGCCAGCTCCTCTGATCGGCGTTGGGGACGCGGAGCCGCAGCGAAGAACAGCGAAGAGGCTGGGCTGGCCTCGTGGCGGGCAGCAGGGAGGGGGCTTGGGGGCGACCGCGCCGTGGGGGGCGGGGGGCGGGGACGCAGCCCAAGCTTCCTGGGCTGCAGCTGCGACCGAGGGCGCAAGAGCAGATCGTGCTCGGCGGCGGCGGCGGCGGCGGCTCGGGCCCGCCGCGCTCGCAGCTGAGAATCAACAAAGGGAGGCGGCAGGCTAGCGGGGGAGGGGCGCCGCCGAGCGCTCGCTGGCTGCTGTGGAATAATAAAAAATAATTAATAATGATAATAAGAGAAAAATCCCCGGGCTTTCATGGCCCTGGGTTTCCGTGTGGCTGCAGCGGGAAGCGTGCTGTCCTTGAGGCGGCCTCTCCCGCCAGGCCTGCCTGCCCCTTCCTCCCTCGCCCCTCCCTCCCCAGGAACCGGGGTGGGAAGAAACCCTGTTCTGATATTCCCCCCCCCCATTCCCAGGGTCGGCCCGGACTCCAGACCTGTAGGGCGTCAGCTCTGGGCTTTCAATCTTGGGAGGAAGGAGGGGGCAAAGGCCCAGGGATTTCCCCCGCGCGGGAGGTGGGAGACTGTCTGAGGTGTCTGGTCTCATTTGATGACCGCTAATCCGATCGGCTCTCAGGCCGGCTGTGCCGTTGCGAGGGAGCGGGTCACTTCTGCCCCGGCCGGTGCGTGCCTACGAGGAGACGGAGCGAAAGCGGACCTGGAGCTCTCGCTCTCTAGCTCCCGATCCTCTCCTGACCGCCACCCCTCACTTAGACCTTCCCGAACCTAAGAGGAGGGCACCCAGGCTCTGCCCCACCCTCCGCAGGGTGCTCCCCTTCGCTTCGGAAGCTTAGAACTAAAGCGAGGGTTTTCCCCCTTTCCCCTGGGCTCGCAGGGTTTCCAACTTCCTCTCAACCGCCCTCTTCGCTCCGAAAAGCCCCGAGGAGAGGAGCCGAAAGGAAGCACGCCGCTGGTCTGCGAAATGAAGACCATGTGTGAGGACGGCGGCATCAGAGTGCAGCCGCCGCGGAGTGGGGGGGTGGCGAAGCCCCCGCGCGGCCAGAGGCTCGGGGCAGCAGCAGCCAGCTCCTCTGATCGGCGTTGGGGACGCGGAGCCGCAGCGAAGAACAGCGAAGAGGCTGGGCTGGCCTCGTGGCGGGCAGCAGGGAGGGGCTTGGGGGCGACCGCGCCGTGGGGCGGGGGGCGGGGACGCAGCCCAAGCTTCCTGGGCTGCAGCTGCGACCGAGGGCGCAAGAGCAGATCGTGCTCGGCGGCGGCGGCGGCGGCGGCTCGGGCCCGCCGCGCTCGCAGCTGAGAATCAACAAAGGGAGGCGGCAGGCTAGCGGGGGAGGGGCGCCGCCGAGCGCTCGCTGGCTGCTGTGGAATAATAAAAAATAATTAATAATGATAATAAGAGAAAAATCCCCGGGCTTTCATGGCCCTGGGTTTCCGTGTGGCTGCAGCGGGAAGCGTGCTGTCCTTGAGGCGGCCTCTCCCGCCAGGCCTGCCTGCCCCTCCCCCTCCCTCGCCCCCTCCCCTCCCCAGGAACCGGGAAGAGAAAGGTCTGCAGCTGACAAATATTATCCATTCTCCCCATCGATCGCGGAGTGTACAGATGTGAGCGCTTGATGTGCCCGCGGAGCGGCGGATCCTCCCTGCTCGCTCTCTCTCGCCCAGGCTCCGCTCGCCGCCCCCCTCCTCCCCCTTTGTTCTCCTCCCCTTTCCCTCTCTTTAAATAGATTTCAGGGCGCTGCCTGTTGGAGAGCAGCTGGCGATCTCTCCCGAGAGAGGGAGCGAGCGCAGCCCGAGGTGCCCTGTCACCAGCCTCCCCTCCCCCACCTCGCCTTCCCAGTGCGGTCCCACCCCCCACCTTTCTCCAGTTTCCAAAAGAGAAAATACTGGGAACACCCACGTCCACTGCACCGCGAGCCTCTCGGAGCCTTTGAACCCCTCGCGCTGTCCCCGTATCGGTGTCTGTGTCAGGAGGAGGGAGGGGGCGCACGGAGGGGACTCAGGGACGTGCCGGAAGAGCCGCGGGTCGGGATCTTTCCCCGGCAGCAGCAGGAACGCAGCCCGGGTCACGCTGAGAGGGGACAGTTTACCCATTAGGGAAAGTCGGCGGAGGCGGCCCTTTTATTCCTCTTTTGCAGATGGCAGATTAAGCCAGCAGCGTCCGGCCTCAAAGGGGCCGGCCGCTCGGCTAAGGGTTAACCCGTCGGCCAGTAATCGCAGGCACACACACTCACACACACGCGCGCGCGCGACGCGCCCTCCCCACCCGCCCGAGCGCCCGCCACAGCCCGCAGTGCGCCCGGGGCTGGGGGGGGGGGGCTTGGGGGAGGGGAGGGGCGGGCTTAACCAGGCCGCTCGACTGAGCCGAGGCCACCTCGCCGTCTGTCACTTAAATGATTGTCCTCCGCTCCGCTCGGTGCGGTCAGTACGGGCTGTTAACAGGCAGTTGCAATCAGTTTCCGAAAGGTCAGCCAAGGTCCTCCGGCTCTCGCAGACGGAAGGCATTACGAAACCGCTTTTGTATCTGCAGGCACTTTAGAAAAAGAGGCGAGGAGGGGCGCACCGCAGCGCCGCGGTGCTGCGAGCCCCGGGAGAGGGGCGGGGGAACTCGCACCCCCGCCCCCCGCCTGGACCCGGAGGCAGGGAAACCACACCGCGAGTGACCCAGGCCCTCCCGGTTTCGATGTGGAAGCAGGAAGGAAGGGGGGAGCAGGCGGCAAGGGAAGGAGGAACAGGAGGAAGTGGGAGAGGCGTCCTGGCTCCCCTCCTCGCCCGGCCTTCGGCCCACATCAGGACCCAGACCCGGGCGGGCGGCCTTGTGTGCTACCAGATTCCTCTCGGACTCTCAGATCCTCCAGTCTCCTGCCCTGGAAGTGGGGCAGGGGCGGGCTCGGGGAAAGAGACCCTCGCTGAGCAAGCGAGTCCCTGCGCGGTGTCTGAAGACGCTGCTGCCGCTGCCGCTAGAAGTCGTCCATCAGCAACCAGTCCAACCTGCCAGTGATAATGTGCGATCAACACCAAATCACCCCCGCCAGGCGCGATCCATCATCGCTGCGCGCCGCGGGCCCGCGTGAGGCTGACTCGGGGCTTGCGGCGGGGGTGTGCGGAGCAGGAGGCTGTTGCCCAGCGCACTGGGACTCTTGGCGCACCTAGCTGCCCCTCCCTGCATCCCGGCGGTTCATAACTCTCCGAGTTCCCCAGCCGCAAAGCTCAGACCCTGTGGCATCGAGTTCCCCGCACAGGTCACTTAAGGGCCCTCACGCCCTACTATCCAGGTCACACCCTACAAAGCCACCCGTTCCTCGGAGCTGCCTTGCCCTGCCCGTCCCCTCCCCCTCCTTCGAGAAAGCCTGGCTGGCGGGAAATTAATATTTAATATCGTGAAATTGATTAAAGGGCTGGAAGCCGGCGATAGGGTGGGGGGAAGGGTAGGGGCGTAATTAAAGATCTGAGAGTCGTGGCCGCTCCTCGTCTGCTCGAGCCGCACGCAGCCTTTGTGAGGTCGAGGCGGAGCCGCGCTGGGCTGAGCCAGGGGGTCCCGGGGCGGTGGCCAGTGCAGCCCAGGATCCGGCCGGCGCCCGAGGGTGAAAAGCAGGGCCCGCACCTAGAGGGCGAGCTGTCCGGAGGTGGCCCATTAACCTTAGCGCACCTGAGGCTGTGCGGACAGCCGCTCTTCCCTTGCCTGTCTGTATGGTGGGACCCTCTGGGCCGCAAGAGCCTGAGGGTCAGGTGTCGCAGCTTTTCGTTGCGAGTTCCGCGCAGAAGCGCCTTCACGCCCGGGTAACCCAGCGGTGCCTCACATTTCCGGCCGGCTCCGAAGCCACCGTCCCCACTCTTGATTAGGGTCTTCTGAGCCTCCCACGCCAGCCCTTCAGGAGTTCGGCCAGTTCTGTAACTGGGGGGGGGGGGGGGGGCCTGAGGCCTAGACTGTCCGGAGCTCCTGCTGGTTCTCTCTTGTTCAGGCCTCACCCCCGGCCTCTCACATTCGGTCAGCTGCACTGCAGATGGGGCCTGCCGCTCGAGGCGACTGTCTCCAGGGAGCCGTCACCGAACCAGCTCAGCCGGCCGCCTGTCGTACCGTTTATGGTTACTGCGCCTCCGGGGAGGGGCACGGGGCTGGACATGGCTGGAGGTGGGTGCCCCCGGGCTACTCGAGCTGGCGCTACTAGAGGAATTCGGTGGGCGCGAGGTCAGCGATAACCCATCGGCGCCGGCTACCGTTTAGAAATCGTATGGATGATGGCCGGTTGGCAGGAAAACTCCCAGTTCTTACAGGCCTGGCTCCAAAGGGCCGCTTTGAACTTTTTCTTGTACAATTTAATTTTCAGTGAAGCAGTCTCTCTAAAAAGTACCCAGTGTGCAGAGAGGAGAAAGCACGAAACAGTACAAGCAGCATCCTTGGCCCTAATCAGCTGGTGGTGGTGGTAGGGGGGAACCGCGGGGGCAGGAGGGCCCACCAGGCTCCAGGCCCACAAGAAGGAAGGTCAGGACCAAGGAGGATTAGGCCCAGTCTTGGGTTTATTGCTATACTTGAACAAAGCACCGGGGACTGCCTAAACTGGGGTGAAAGAGGTCATTAATAGAGGGGCTGCAGAAGTAAAGGGCTGGTGTGGCCGCTGCCTGGGTGGGTGGAGAAAACCTTCTCCATGAGAATGAATAACCAGCCGGTGCAAACAATATGCAGAACGACTGTATTTCACCAAACCCAAACAAAAAAGTTCACTTGCAGCCTTTCACACTGAGCTGATAAGCAACATGCAAACCTTGGATGGAATCTGGAACCGGTGGGAGGTGTCAGGCTGAGGTTTACAAAGGGCTAAGGGACCCTGTTCTGAGTACTTCTCCGTTCCTACAATTGTGATTCTACCCGCATCAGCTACTCCCTCGGGTGGCCCTTCTGACCTCCCAACCTGAGCCCGAGGCGAGATCACTCAGAATGCACCGCATTCATCAATGCCATTTCTGGTAAATTGGACCTCAGGTTTTGGAGTGTCCTAGGAGGAAGGCAGCTTACACGGTGCGCATACCGATGTCAGAGCAAATGTGATGGGCGGCTCACATGCTGTAGCCTTTGCTGGATTATATTATGGGTTTCCCATCCAGATGTACCCAGGTTTCCAAGATATTTCTTGATTTCAAGAGCTCTAGGGCCTGTATCTTAATTGGGCACGGTCCTCGACCTGCAGTCACGGGTATTGTGTAATTCTGCCGCCAAGCTGCCAGGGTGGGAGGAAATGGCTTGGGGGTGAGGTCTGCAGCTAGTGGTACCCACTGGTCCTCTGTCTACCGTGTCTAGTCCGGCAGCCATCGTCCCCCCAGTCCTCATCTCAACCAGGGCCTGTCCCTACCTCCTCCTATCAAGAAGCTGGCGGAGTTGGGTGATAAAACATTCCTTTAGGGCTCATCCAGGTAGGACGCTGGGCAGGGGACTTATCCGGGGACGGGGCAGGACTGGGTCCTCAGGGATCCCCGTAGGCCAAGCAGGATCAGCCTTCCCGCTGGGCGGCCCGGGCCGGGCTCTCTGGTCCCGGGGAGCTGTGCCTGCCTCTCCCCTAGGCGCGGGCTGCACGCCGGGCGCCATCTTAGCCCGGTCCGCGCGGGCGGCGCTGCCCCCGGCGGTGGGACCGCAGAGCCGCAGGCCCGGCCCAGGCAGCGGGTGTTCCCGGGGCGCCGCGCCTCTCTCCCTCCGGAAGCCTCTCTGTCACCGCTGACCCTTGGCCCAGGGCGATCGTTTGTGGTCAAAACGCAGCCTGAAGTCGTCCCCAGCCGCCGTGCCAAGGCGAATTTTAATCCGGAGAAACGACCTCTGGTTCCCGGATTCCTGAAAGGTCCACACAGTATCAGCTCTTCGGCACCCAGTGGCCCACCCGGGTGCGCATTCTGCAATTTAGGCTGCTGTCATCTTGGGGATCGAGGCCTACAGCACAGTCCCCACCGTCCAAGGGGTCTCTGAGCAGCTTTGAGGGCAGGGAGGATATGAAAGTTACCTCTCTTTAAGGATCTTGACTGGAGATGACTGTCACTCTACTTGTCCGCCTTTTGACAGGTCTTATGGAGAGTTTGCTAAGGGCAAGGCACAGACTTACTAGGCCCCAGGGGAATCCAAAAGTACAAAAGTGAATTTTGTAAAAAGGTACTTCTGGCCCTCATGTAATTTACAGTCTAGCTGGGAAGGCAGACTTGTAAATGACTAACTAAACACAAATAAAAGGCAACGTGAAATGAATGTAAACAAAGGGCATGAATCTGGCAGTAAATGGTCTGGGGAAGAGCCAATTAATTATTTTTAAAATAACCTTTACTTCTAAAAATGTAGAATCAGTTCTAGGAAGGGAAGGGAGGATACAAATATGCTAACACAGAATAGTTTCAGGGTTCCAGGGAATAACAGTCATCACTTCTGAAAGGTCGATGTTTAGGAAAAATGGTGAAAGTTTATTTAAACTGAGCAAAATACCAAGATGCAAAAACTTAGGATTCATTTCTCAGCTCCTGACATCAGCTGAGCTGTAGAGATGCAATTTTCCATCCAAACACAATACCACCAACCTTCTCTCTTCACTGCTTTCAAATTGGTCAGACTCCCACTACACGTCATAAAAAGAAAAGTTTTAGAAAATAAAACGAAATGGACGATTAGAAACTTTTAGAAAGGTTTCAGACTTAAAATGGGAATGAAAAAAAGAAACACACACACACACACACACACAAAGATCAGCCTATCTGCAGATGGACTCCAAGATGTGAACGTGCAGAAAACTGTCTCAAGATGATTTGCAGAGAGGTTGGAGAGTGTGGGAAAAGTAGTCATAGGTCAAAGAAAATTAAGCAAATAGAAAAGGGAGGCAATTATTAACGCCGGCGGCAGGGGTGGGGTGGGGAATCCTATGAGAAAGGAAATACAATCACTGAAGCTCATCTGCCTCAGCAATAAGCAATCTATATGTGGTTACAAAGTAAACACTGGACATAAATTTAATAAAAAATTATGGTATAGTTCTATTGTGAGAGTGGAGGAGGAAAAATATAATGCTGGGAACGAAAATCCTCCTCTACCACATGCGGAGATCAACAGGTGACACACACACACATTTAGAAGAATAACACTAAGAAGTCCCCGTCCCAGTGATCTAAGTGATGTCCTCGGAAACTATCTTTCTTCAACATACTTGGCTCCAATTACCCAAAGTATGGAAAGAAACAGGCAGGCAAATGGGTTTAGAGCTCCTGGCCTGTACATTCCTAGCTATAAAGGAAGAGCAAGTCATCTAAATTTGCTGCTCTCAAGAGACGCCATTTACTGTGAAAATATCTTCCCAAGTGTTAATGGAATTCCAAATACCCACACTGTCCACTATAGAAGTGAACAAGAGTAAGCTTTACAGGCCTAATTTAGAAGACTTCCAAAGGCTTCCCCTAGGAGCCTACTGCTGACACCAGAAAAAAAAATCCCTCTTTGGCGTTAACTTTGATTAGGAATTGCTTTCTCTGGATGATCCTCCACTTTTAAATGCAAATTGTCTTTCGTCTACTACACATTAGTGTGAATTTCAGTTCACAGGTAAACTGTTCGGATGTCCAGCTCTATTGCACCACCTGTTAGGGTCCTCCACTTAAATGCCTATAGCCACTACCTAAAGGCCTGCAGCTAACAACCGCCCTGAAAAGCTTCACATTCAAAACCAAAGAAAACATCTCCTCGCCCCAAATCCCATGCTGCTGGCTAAATAAGAAGCATAGAGTGGCACCCTGTCTTTTTTTTTTTTTTAAATGCCTCATAAAGCCTAGAAGGGATCTCGTCATTCAATTTATGAACACTGGACCACGCAGATGAGAGGGGACGAAACAAACAGTGAGTAACGGGCCTCCTGCTCCGACCTGCTTGGTCAACGCGGGCTTGATCGGCAGCCTGATCTGCTCCCAAGATGCCCTTTTGACCCCCGTCCCGCCCTGTGTCACCATCTCTCTTCTTGGTGATTCCAGGAGCACTGGAGAAAAGTGCCTCTGGGCCTGAATTCCAGTCCTCACTCCTGACTGGGGAACTCCACAACCTGACCCTGGGAATCCCTGCTAGAGCAACCCACTTCTTTTCTGCTCCATTTGTGTTTCTTTGGTTTCCAGCACAGCAGACCTGTTTTTCAGCCCTACAGACCCCTAATCACCTGAAGAGAGGCTGAGGTGAACCAGGTATATTTTGGGAAGTTGGGGTGAGGTCAGGAGTTCTGAGTTCGGCCGGGAGTTCTCCACTAACTCTGGGACTTCAGTTTTCATTGAGATCTAAAAACATGAGTATCCTGCCCCAAAGCCTTGATGAAAATGAGATCTTCACGAGCGAAAAGGAAAGCCGGCCAGAGGGTGCACATGCCTTTTGGAATTTCAAAAACGGGAAAATGATTCGATTTCAGATTTAGGGAAGGCGTGTCACAATAAGGGAGCCAGGGAAAATAATAACTGCCAATTCCGAAGCAAAACAAAATTGTGTTTTTCCACTGCATTTCCATCTCTGTATCCTAGTCGAGCCACAATGAAATAGCAGATCAAATAGCAGATCAAAGGCAGAGGCAAATACAATTATGTTGCCTGTGAAACCCCTAGCATGGAATTAGAAGTCAAACTCTCCATTCAGGGGTTAGAGACAAGGATAATGGGAACCTGGGGCCCTAGGGATGTACACAGCCCCTTTCAGTCACAACACTATCCATGCTGGATATTCAAAACTACACCTGGGGGTCGGGGACAAACAGCAAGTATTACAGTCATTTATTATTAGAGCAATGTATTATTTTTTCCCACACTTTAGCAAATGCACTGACTACATTTTCATCTCTGTACCACAGAAAGGTATGTTGAATGAAAAAGAAGAAGAAGAAAAGGTGATTTGCAAGCAAGTCATGAAAATAATGTTGCCTTAAGTGATGAAGGGTTACCACAGACCCCCCGCAAGATGGCGGGTGAAGGATGTTGACGGCCAGATTCTGAAGTCCTGTCCTTTACCTGCTTTCCCTTTCAATGCTGAAGGCCCTAAAACCTAGGTGATCCCACCAACCTATTCCTCCTCAGTCCTTCCCACACATCACAAGCTCACAGGGACAGCTGTCCTCTGATATCGTCTATTTTTCATAAAACCCATATTTGCTTTTTGGCTCTCTCTCTTTTACCCTGGCCTAATTTTAGCTTTCTGTCTCCCCGTCACCCCCTCTATAATTTATACAGCCTCTTGAGGGTACCAGCTCCTATTAGAATGTAGACTATTCTGTTTAGAGCCAGTGCTAATTAAGCTTAGCTCTCAAGAGTGCCTGGCATGGCTTGCTTTCTTCTTACTTTTCTCTCCCAGTGGCCATAAGTTCTTTGACACTCCTCCCGATGAGAGGCAGGTCTATGTCCCTTCCCCTTAAATCTGAGCAGGCCTGTACCTCACAGTAGGCAGGAGGATACAGTAGAGGTGAGGCCGCATGATTTCTGAGGGTGGGTTGAAAGAGGAGATGCTGGCATGCTTGTTTTTGAAGGCCTGGGCTGCTGCTATGGAACTTCAAGTCCTGCTCTCCTTAAGCTACCATACTGTGAGGAGGCCCAAGCCACACTCAGAGCCTTGTGCTCGTGCCTCGGAACACCGCTGAGGTCCCAGCCAACCCGACATGAGTGAGGCAGCCTCCAGCTGATTCCAGCCCCTAGAATCTCCATCGAATTCTAGACTTGCCAAGTCCACGAGCAGAATTCTATTACTTCTGCACCAGCTCCCTTGTAGCTGACAAGCTGTGACCCTCACCTCTGATAGCAAACAGGGGAGGTCAGTTTTACGGCATGTTGCTAAATCCATAGAAGGCCAGCTGGATTAAAATCAGGAGTGTGGAGGCCAGGACACATTTCATCACAATCCAAATACTCCACCATGGCTGACGCAGCGTCTTGTTCCTTACGGGATGCCTGGAGGACAGACAATGACCTGTCTCCCCCTCAAATTTGAACTCACATTTCCCCTAAACCAAGGGTCCCCAACCTCCAAAATCTAATGCCTGATGATCTGAGGTAGAGCTGGTGGAATAACAGAAATGAAGTGTACAATGAATGTAATGTGCTTGAATCATCTAGAAACCCTCCCCCTCCACCTCCTGCCCAGGTCCATGGAAAAACTGTCTTCCATGAAACCAGTCCCTGGTGCCCAAAAGGGTGGGGACTGCTGTCCTAAAGGATCTGGTTGAAAGGCCCCCAGTAATTGTTCCCTCCTGACCAACACTGGCTCTACAAGGGAGCCAGTTCACTGGGCAGGAGAGCAGGACCAAACATTTTTTCCTCTCTCCCAACATTTGACTTGAAAGTTCTCCTGTCAGGGATGGGGTGGGATGGAATGCAGAAGGGGAGTCAGCTTCTTTCATTTTCCTCCCAATTATTCCACAAACCTCACATCTGTTCATTCCCTGACCCTCCAGACAAATACATTTCCATTCATGAAACTCAGAGTCTCTGTTGGTTTGGCCACACCCGCAGAAGCCCCTGCACCTCTCCCTCCATCTCTTCCCCCTCTTTCTCCTTCTCTGAGGCAGGTACTCAGAGTTGCTGCAGCCCAGGCAGCCCAGTGACCCTCACTCACCCTCCTGGGGAAGTGCTGAGCTCTGAGGAGACATGGGGAGGGGCTGCCAGACATCTGGAATGTGGAAGAATGAGAAGGAGGAGATGGGGGTCCAGGTCCTAATTCCCCCCGCCCCCACCACACACACTCAACAAGCATGGCAGCCAAGGGGCAGGAGAAAACAACAAGCTACCTGCAATGTGGAGACAAATCAGCCAAATTGTGTGTGGCGTGCAGGGTGAGAGGCGAGGAGCTTACTGAACAGGCCAGAATGGGCCAAGATGAAAAGAGAAGTAGCAAAACCCCTCCCTGTTCTGCCGAATGCCAAGAATGAACTTGTCAAACATAAAATATAGCCATCCCTGATGGCTCAGCAGGTAAAGAACTCACCTGCAATGCAAGAGACATGGGTTTGATCCCTGGGTGGGGTTGGGAAGATCCCCTGGAGAAGAGCTTGGCAACCCACTCCAGTATTCTTGCCTGGAGAATCCCATGGACAGAGGAGCCTGGCGGGCTAGAGTTTCATGGGGTCCCAAGAGTTGGACATGATTGAGCACTGAGCGAATCAGCAGAATCAGCAACAGGAACTGAGGTGAAGCCCAAGGGACACTTCTCGCCCAGATCACAGAGAGCTAGCACCAACTGGGATTATCTGCTACCACTCACCTCAGGTGGCCTAGCCCCTAGGGCACATGCAGGGCTCAGCCGCAAGAAACTCTACAGAGGAGCACGGAGGGTCTGGGACCTGCCCCGGAGCACGGATTCAAAGGCTGGCATGGCTCCCTCAGCTCACAGCCTTGGGGTTGCCTGCCCACTGGATAGGGATAGGGTGCCGATTCACAGGGCTATGGAACACACACTTTACAAACAATTCTCTGCTGCTCAAATTCCAGGCCCAGGAGATCTCTGTCCAGCTAGGACCTTTCTTCTTATGCTTCAATGTCAGCCCCAAACCCTCTGTCACTCCTTCAAAAGAACAAAGACGTGACAGTTACCATCGCCTTATTATTATTATTATTGATTAAAGCCTTATTATTGCTTTTCATGCAATTACTTCATCACATCTTTCCCCAATCTGGTAATGCAGGCATTCTCATGAAAATTTCACAGATAAGGAAACAGTGAAAAAGGTTACACAACTGCTGATGTGTCTTGCTCCACAGCATACCTGTGATCTCCCAAACATTTTGATCACATAATTTGTGCCAACCTTCACCAGGCTTGCAAAGATAAATAAGACAGTCTCTGCCCTTGGGAAGTTTGGAGAGAGACAGAAACACTTCAATCCGATAGGATAGGATAGGGGCTCTGAACGTGGGGTGGTACCACAGAGCACTTATGAATATCTTGATCATCAGCACCCTTTCACCTGACTGCTACTTTCTCAGTCCCTCTGGTTTCTTCTCACAGGACCACCCTTTCTGTCCTTCCTTAGACACTAGCTACTGGCTTCCGGTTTCCTTTCTCCTATCAACGCAGCCTGTGCTCATACACCTGGCAGGGACCCATCATACTTGGCTGGAAAGGCTGCCTTGCCTTCGTAGATGTCTTTGGCACCCCCTCCCCGGGAGGAGCTATAGACCCTGTCTGCCACCCCAGGCTTCTTCAGGTGGGCCACGGGCACAGGGGCCTGGACACCAAACAGGCTGGTAGGCCCTAGCAAGGCTTTTATTGAAGCCTGTTAAAGGGCTTTGGGCTTCCTCTGATGAAAGGCGCTTAAGTGCATCTGGTTTTGATTACAGGGGAGGAGAAAGCCAGGCGGTCTCTCGGGGGTTGGACCAGTCATCTGGCTCTGCCTTCCTCCGGGCAGAGCAGGCTGCTGGTGAGGCCAGGAGGCCAGGTGTGGGGGGCAGGCAGGAAGCAGAGCCAGTACAAAATCCTCCAACTCTCCAAGGCTCCTGACCCCCACGGGACTCCCAGAAACAGCATGGTGGCTCAGCCACAGCAGGCTCTGATAAAGTCAAGTTTAGGCCCAGGAGATCTCTGTCCAGCTAGGACCTTTCTTCTTATGCTTCAATGTCAGCCCCAAACCCTCTGTCACTCCTTCAAAAGAACAAAGACGTGACAGTTACCATCGCCTTATTATTATTATTATTGATTAAAGCCTTATTATTGCTTTTCATGCAATTACTTCATCACATCTTTCCCCAATCTGGTAATGCAGGCATTCTCATGAAAATTTCACAGATAAGGAAACAGTGAAAAAGGTTACACAACTGCTGATGTGTCTTGCTCCACAGCATACCTGTGATCTCCCAAACATTTTGATCACATAATTTGTGCCAACCTTCACCAGGCTTGCAAAGATAAATAAGACAGTCTCTGCCCTTGGGAAGTTTGGAGAGAGACAGAAACACTTCAATCCGATAGGATAGGATAGGGGCTCTGAACGTGGGGTGGTACCACAGAGCACTTATGAATATCTTGATCATCAGCACCCTTTCACCTGACTGCTACTTTCTCAGTCCCTCTGGTTTCTTCTCACAGGACCACCCTTTCTGTCCTTCCTTAGACACTAGCTACTGGCTTCCGGTTTCCTTTCTCCTATCAACGCAGCCTGTGCTCATACACCTGGCAGGGACCCATCATACTTGGCTGGAAAGGCTGCCTTGCCTTCGTAGATGTCTTTGGCACCCCCTCCCCGGGAGGAGCTATAGACCCTGTCTGCCACCCCAGGCTTCTTCAGGTGGGCCACGGGCACAGGGGCCTGGACACCAAACAGGCTGGTAGGCCCTAGCAAGGCTTTTATTGAAGCCTGTTAAAGGGCTTTGGGCTTCCTCTGATGAAAGGCGCTTAAGTGCATCTGGTTTTGATTACAGGGGAGGAGAAAGCCAGGCGGTCTCTCGGGGGTTGGACCAGTCATCTGGCTCTGCCTTCCTCCGGGCAGAGCAGGCTGCTGGTGAGGCCAGGAGGCCAGGTGTGGGGGGCAGGCAGGAAGCAGAGCCAGTACAAAATCCTCCAACTCTCCAAGGCTCCTGACCCCCACGGGACTCCCAGAAACAGCATGGTGGCTCAGCCACAGCAGGCTCTGATAAAAGTCAAGTTTAGAGCGGCTGCTGGCCACCCCTGATCAACTGCTTTTCACCGATTTCTAACCCCATCTCCAAAATATCCTAAGAACCCCTGACTCTCCAACAACCTTCCCGCCTGGTTGCTCCCTCAGACGAAGTTAAAATAGGCTTCTGCCTCAAGGGCTTCCGCAAGTGATGAAAACTAAGGAAATGCAGACTTTTAAAAGTTAAAAAACCCTTAATGTTCTCTTTCTCCTTTTCAACTAGCCGATTTATCATTCCCCATAAAACAGGCATCGTTAAGGATCCCACTTCACTGCAACTAACAACTACCCTGCATTAAAGGGAAAGACTAGTATTAAAATAAGGCGGCTGTCCTGGACCCTCACCAGGCAGCCCCAAAGCGGCTCTGTGCACCGCACCTGTCCCCGTGCAAGACTTCACGTGGGCACAAAAAGCTCTTGGGGGATCAGATGGGTTAAACGCAGAACGATTTTAGAAACGAAAATGCATTTTCTTATTCCCGCCCTGATTTAATCCTGCTGCGTGTTATTATTGTCAAGTCTCTTCGCACCACCGTTTCTAAAAAGAAAACCCGTGGGTCTGCGCTGCCCTTCGCCGCCTGCTCGGCTTTTATTGTGCACGCAGCCCGGTCTGTCTGCGTGGATCCAGCACGTCGTGACCGCCTCGCAGGCGCGCACGGACACCCTCAGATTGGCATTTCGATAAGAGCCGGGCGCATTGTCTCAGCGGCGACGCACGCGCGCGCGCGCACACACACACACACACACACATAATAAAGGGCTACAGACCCCTGGCCACCCCTCCTCGCAACCCATAATTAGAGATGACCTTTGCAAAAGGCAATTAAAATATGGTAATGATCGATGCGCTCGCCCGTTTTCAAATAGGGAAATACACAGGTGTTGGCTTCGGGAGGCTCCACCTGGCCCGGCCAGGAGGCCTCCTCCAGCTTATGAATGAACTCTTTCTCCCGGGAAGCTTTGACTCCCCGCTACCTAAGCCAGCGCTGGCTCCCCTCCTCCCCTCCCCTCCCCCACCAGTGCTCAGGCAGCTGGGAGCTTGCCGGCGGCGGCGGGGCTTTGTCAGCGGAACGCACACACAGACACGCACACGCGCGCACCCGTCCGCCACGGGACCGCGGCAGCCGCCGCGCCGTGTCCTTCTTCGCTGCGCTCCCCTCCCCGCCCCCTGTTTTTAAGAGCTGCTCCAAATCCTTTCTTCCGTCTTTTATGTGTGCAGTCCTTTTAATCGAGGAGCTCTGAAAGCATTTTAGAGGGGCCTCCCGCGGGGCGCAGGACGGCAGGACTCAGGACGCGCGCGGAGAGGACGCGTGGGCAGCTGGGCTTTGTTCTGCCCCTTGCCTGGGCCCCCAGGGCGTAAAAGCCTCGGCCGCGCGGGGGCCTACCGATGAATCGGAGAGCTAGCACCAGCACTTCCCAACCTCCACCCAAACTGGAACGTGAAATTCCCTCCGGAGTTCTCCCTGGACTTGGTCCGCGTGGGGAGCATTGCCCTGGGGAGGGTCTCGTGGTCCACAAGTGGCTCTCCCCATACCCCATACAGACAAATGTGCAGTGTCATTATGGTAGTTCCTGTTGCTCCAGGCCCCGGGAGTACCCTCGCGGCGCGCGGACACCCCACGTCTACACGGCCTGGAGAGCGAGAGGGGGTGCCGGGGGCTAGGACTCCCTGGGGGGCTGCCTGGAGGAGACGCCGCGGCGAGCCCTCCCGCACCTCCCGGCTGCCTTCCGGGACCGCGAGCACAGAGCCAGGGCGGCCTCTCGCCTTTCATTACCGGGCCTACGAAAGCAGCAGCCCAGGCAAATATGTAGCTATTAAAATTAATCGCCCTGCGTTGTCAGCTGAACATAATGCAAATTATTTATGGGCTGTCTGCGCAATATTTATCATCGTGCAGGCTCCAGGCGCTTCATGCCTCCAGGCCTCCCCCGCCCGCCCCGGCCCGCGCAGGGCGAAGCAGCGCGCAGGCTACGGCGACCCGAGGGCTCTGGGCACTCAAAGCGGGTTCCGAGGCTGCGCATCGACCTACCTTCCAGGCCGAGGGCCTCACGTTGGTTTCCAACACTCATTTCACATTTGTTAGAGGCCTACTACGTGCGAAATTAGAGGGGGAAAAAAATAACCTGGAGAAATTGGAACCAAAGAGACAAGTTCGGGCCGGAGGGGCGACGCAGGCAGAGGCCTCTCGGCTGCCCCAGTGAATTTTCTGTGACCCTTGTCTGTCCTCCAACTCAGGAAACCAACGTTTGCCGACGCTGGACTCGCACTCCGAGAAACCGAGAGCATCAGCAGTGCCCGATCAAGTACAATGCTGTCGACTGAAACAGGAATTCGGTGTCCTAAGAACCTCAAAACTTGTTTGCAGATCGCAGATAACAGATTAACTGCTAATTGTCGAAATCGGCCAACCATTTAGTTTATCACTGCTGGGGACCCCTTGGTATTCGCAGCACTTTTTATATGTAAAACCAGCCTTGGTACCTCCTAAACGGCTTTTGTGTGGCTTTTGTTTCTCTTTCAAATACGGTGTTTTAAAAAACAGCAGCAACACGCCACCCCACCCCCTCTCCAACCAAGCCTTCTCGTAAAAAAAAAAAAAAAACACCCAGGAGGAGAAATAATCTATAGGACAATCCCCCCCTACTGGTCGGCGCTGGCGTTAGGGCTTTTTACGCAGATCGAGTCGCCCTGGGTTGCAGAGGTAAACAGGCTTTCTGCACCATTGCTAAATGAATCACGAGGGGAAGAACGGGGACTGTGGGCGGGGGAGGCCTCAGGATCCGGGCTGGGTGCCAGGGAGGGGAGGTCGCAGCACGAGGGGCAGTGGGGTGGAGGGGAGTAGACCCTGCCTGGAGGCCTTGAGTCTGGGAGGGGAGAGGAAGGTCGGTGGGCGGTCCAGCCAGAGGTCCCAGTTTGCAATCTGCCATGCCGAGTGAATGCGCAGCCCCGGCCTTCATCCCCAGCGTGCCTGGGCGCCACCTGGGGCCGGTCACGCTGCGCGAGTCCATCTGCGGGGAAGGAGGTCATCCGGCACCCCCTCCCAAACACAGTTTTAGCAGCTCTGGGTCTTCAGGAAGCAGAGGCAGGCCTAGGTCTTTCTCCTGATGTTCATTTAAAGCAAATGATTGCCCCTCGTCACTGTCCTGCGCCCCTTCCCCCAAACGCCACCTTCACCTCGCCTTTAGTTAATCAAGTCTGAGTCAGGGTCTACTTCCATTTCCGGGGTCCTGGGGGGTGACCTGCTATCTAGAGCATCTGCTCTCCAGACTAACAGGAGGATAGGGAGCCAGAAAGCGACTTAGAATTTATTCTTCATCCGGTTCTCTTCTCCTTAAAATGTCATTTGACCCAATGTAGAGGTCTTTTTCCTTTCCATTTAACCCCCACTTTTGATAAGAATTTTTCTTAGAACATTCCAAAGATTCTCTTATTACCTCAGAAACTTGTATTTGAAGTGATGTAAAAGAAGAGGCTGTTCAAAATTTTAAATGGCTTTTGGATTCCCTTTATCTGTACATTACTGCATTGATTTGAGGAAGGGTTGGTTTTTACTTATTATTATTTTTTCAATCAGCAAACCATTGTGTCTTCTAGGGTAAGAGAGACTGAACATTAATCACAGTGATGTGGAAGGGGTCAGGCCCTGTTTGCCAAGTGCTTTAAGACCTCTGGGTCCTCCTAATCTCACCTAAACTGGGCAGGATGAGTGTTCCTGTTTCCATTTACAGATGAGGAAACTGACCCTCCACCACACCAAATTGTGAGATTTAGGAATCTAGTGTTCCTCGCTGAAAACAAGGAGAAACCAGCTGAAACCTACCAACTCCTGCCTGCATTCACGATCTCCTCCAGATCAATGTCGTTTAGCAAACGCTGCATCCCTTTCTGAGATGTGTCTGCTGGGACCTCAGCCACCCTCTGGGTTGAAGAAGCCCCAACCGCACCCATTTTAGGCGCCGTTTTTCCACAGCCTGCAAACTGCACGGATCATCTCTTACAACCGTCTGTTTACTCACTTCCCTCCACAGGGTCAATTCCCACCTCCAAACCCGGGAGGACAGTTTTAAAGTGTTTCTGCAGACAAACCCCCTAGCCGTGCCGGAAGTGTTTTATGAACCTGTGAGCCGAGTTAATCCCAGGAGGGGCAGCAGGATTAGTCCCTGACGTGGGAGGGGGATTCCTGTATTAAAGTTTAATCCCTATGGGAGGAGAAGAGATGGGGGTCGGGTGTCTTCGGCAATGTGCCCCCCCATTAAAACTTCGAAATTTGGGCCGAGGCGGATGGAAACAGGCATGTGGACACCCCAAAGCCTCAGGCGAGGCAGTGTGTAAAGGGGCAGAGGACGCCCCGCGTGGACGCATCCTGGGAAACCAGTGCGTCTGGAGGACATGGAAGGCAAGTGGAGAGCGCAACTGTGTCCCCCCACCCCCGCCGTTTTTATTCTTCCCTCTCTGGCAAGGAGGAGAGCCGCAACGCGGGGAGGGAGCCGGAAAGAAACACTTAATCACCGGCGTCTCGCTGCTCGTCACGCGAAGATGGCAGCGGCTCCCCTGGGTTTCAAGGTTCCGGGAAAGGCGTGTGTTCTGCCTTGAGGCGCATGGGCTGCTGCGCTCCCTCCCTCAGCTCGGCGACCGGCCCGGCTCTCAAAGCCTCCCTTAATGCCCCAAAGTGCGAGTAGGCCAGCCTGCCACCAGACCAGCCTGTCCCTCAGGCTCTGGCGGTGGCGAAGGTAGCCCGGCACAAAGGTGCAGGCTAAAAGTAAAAGCTCCAAGATATATAAGATGGGCTGATCTTCCAGCGCCTCCTCTTACCACAACACCCCGCACCTCCACCCCAAGACACACAGAGCCACGCTCTGGC
This sequence comes from Tragulus kanchil, assembly GCA_022376925.1. NCBI lineage: Eukaryota > Metazoa > Chordata > Mammalia > Artiodactyla > Tragulidae > Tragulus > Tragulus kanchil. Next base: position 91,080,029 of record JAIOJX010000001.1, on the reverse strand, counting down.
CTGGGCAAGCAGGGAGTAAAGGTGCGGGATACAAGCCGTGCAGGGCAGTCTCTTCGCTAGCCTTCCCAGAAAGGGGATTTACCGCCACTCCCACCCTGGGTTAGCCCCAGAAGCCCGCTGCATCCCTTTCTGAGATGTGTCTGCTGGGACCTCAGCCACCCTCTGGGTTGAAGAAGCCCCAACCGCACCCATTTTAGGCGCCGTTTTTCCACAGCCTGCAAACTGCACGGATCATCTCTTACAACCGTCTGTTTACTCACTTCCCTCCACAGGGTCAATTCCCACCTCCAAACCCGGGAGGACAGTTTTAAAGTGTTTCTGCAGACAAACCCCCTAGCCGTGCCGGAAGTGTTTTATGAACCTGTGAGCCGAGTTAATCCCAGGAGGGGCAGCAGGATTAGTCCCTGACGTGGGAGGGGGATTCCTGTATTAAAGTTTAATCCCTATGGGAGGAGAAGAGATGGGGGTCGGGTGTCTTCGGCAATGTGCCCCCCCATTAAAACTTCGAAATTTGGGCCGAGGCGGATGGAAACAGGCATGTGGACACCCCAAAGCCTCAGGCGAGGCAGTGTGTAAAGGGGCAGAGGACGCCCCGCGTGGACGCATCCTGGGAAACCAGTGCGTCTGGAGGACATGGAAGGCAAGTGGAGAGCGCAACTGTGTCCCCCCACCCCCGCCGTTTTTATTCTTCCCTCTCTGGCAAGGAGGAGAGCCGCAACGCGGGGAGGGAGCCGGAAAGAAACACTTAATCACCGGCGTCTCGCTGCTCGTCACGCGAAGATGGCAGCGGCTCCCCTGGGTTTCAAGGTTCCGGGAAAGGCGTGTGTTCTGCCTTGAGGCGCATGGGCTGCTGCGCTCCCTCCCTCAGCTCGGCGACCGGCCCGGCTCTCAAAGCCTCCCTTAATGCCCCAAAGTGCGAGTAGGCCAGCCTGCCACCAGACCAGCCTGTCCCTCAGGCTCTGGCGGTGGCGAAGGTAGCCCGGCACAAAGGTGCAGGCTAAAAGTAAAAGCTCCAAGATATATAAGATGGGCTGATCTTCCAGCGCCTCCTCTTACCACAACACCCCGCACCTCCACCCCAAGACACACAGAGCCACGCTCTGGCCTGGGCAAGCAGGGAGTAAAGGTGCGGGATACAAGCCGTGCAGGGCAGTCTCTTCGCTAGCCTTCCCAGAAAGGGGATTTACCGCCACTCCCACCCTGGCGTAGGTCCCACTGCCTGGCCCTCGCCTTTGACCCCCAGGCCATCGTGAAACACAGAGCAAACAGGTCCCCGCCAGCTGCCGCCACTTCCCGGGGGAGTTGGCGATCCCCAGGCCTGGCTGCTCGCCCCAGGGGCGTCAGCATGTTCACGGACCCTGGGGAGGAGCCGGGAGGGCACGGTCCCTCCACCCCGACTCTTCCGGGGTGCAGCACAAAACCGCCACGGGCTTCCGAATCGCCAGAGCGGCGAGGAGGAAGGGAAGGCGGAGGCCCTGTAGGCGGGCTGCACGCTAGAGACCCGTGTCTGTGTGTGTGTACACGCGCACGCGCGCGCGCCCGGAAAGGGGGCCGAGTGGGGGCGGCAGGGTGAGCGTGAGCAACCCGGAACTAGCCGTCCCAATCTAGAGACTTGCCTGGCTGGCCTCTCCAGTGAGGCTCTGTGCCCAGGGCTGGCGCCTCAAGCGGAGGGGAGCTCGGAGGTGCGGAAGGCGCTGCGAGGCATCCGGCCAGCTCCGCGAAAGGAGCCGAGGGTGTGGGGGCGCGCCTGGAGCCCAGGGGCTAGCGCGACCCAGCCGCCCCCGCAAGCGCTGCCTCCCGAGGCCACTGACTCTCAGCGATAAGGAGTTCCTCAGCAATCGGCTGTCCCCAGCCCCCAGTCACCTCCGGCGGACATGACCACCGGATACTATGTGGCGACATGGGGCGAGGGGCCTTTGCACTGCCTTCCCTGGTCCCTTCTCCGCCACAATAACGTTTCTCTGTTGAGAGGCTTCGGGACTTCCCTTTGCAAAATAAGGGCCAAATGTCGGGCTTCCTCATGTCTTCCCATAACCCTTTGGAAGGTGGCGAGTCCAACGCCCCTCCCCCCCAACAGCTCACCCTCACTACACAACACTGGGGAGGCCGCAGAGCCCTACATTCCTCGGTTGGGAGCATCCTGGCCATAGCCCCAAACGTGCCGTAGGGCTGCTTAACAATTCAAGGCCTCCGTGTCCTCATCTGTAAAGTGGTAACAGTATCTCACTTTAGGATGATACGAATTGATACATAAATTGTGTAGAGTCCTTCGCTAGCCTTCCCAGAAAGGGATTTACCGCCACTCCCACCCTGGCGTAGGTCCCACTGCCTGGCCCTCGCCTTTGACCCCCAGGCCATCGTGAAACACAGAGCAAACAGGTCCCCGCCAGCTGCCGCCACTTCCCGGGGGAGTTGGCGATCCCCAGGCCTGGCTGCTCGCCCCAGGGGCGTCAGCATGTTCACGGACCCTGGGGAGGAGCCGGGAGGGCACGGTCCCTCCACCCCGACTCTTCCGGGGTGCAGCACAAAACCGCCACGGGCTTCCGAATCGCCAGAGCGGCGAGGAGGAAGGGAAGGCGGAGGCCCTGTAGGCGGGCTGCACGCTAGAGACCCGTGTCTGTGTGTGTGTACACGCGCACGCGCGCGCGCCCGGAAAGGGGGCCGAGTGGGGGCGGCAGGGTGAGCGTGAGCAACCCGGAACTAGCCGTCCCAATCTAGAGACTTGCCTGGCTGGCCTCTCCAGTGAGGCTCTGTGCCCAGGGCTGGCGCCTCAAGCGGAGGGGAGCTCGGAGGTGCGGAAGGCGCTGCGAGGCATCCGGCCAGCTCCGCGAAAGGAGCCGAGGGTGTGGGGGCGCGCCTGGAGCCCAGGGGCTAGCGCGACCCAGCCGCCCCCGCAAGCGCTGCCTCCCGAGGCCACTGACTCTCAGCGATAAGGAGTTCCTCAGCAATCGGCTGTCCCCAGCCCCCAGTCACCTCCGGCGGACATGACCACCGGATACTATGTGGCGACATGGGGCGAGGGGCCTTTGCACTGCCTTCCCTGGTCCCTTCTCCGCCACAATAACGTTTCTCTGTTGAGAGGCTTCGGGACTTCCCTTTGCAAAATAAGGGCCAAATGTCGGGCTTCCTCATGTCTTCCCATAACCCTTTGGAAGGTGGCGAGTCCAACGCCCCTCCCCCCCAACAGCTCACCCTCACTACACAACACTGGGGAGGCCGCAGAGCCCTACATTCCTCGGTTGGGAGCATCCTGGCCATAGCCCCAAACGTGCCGTAGGGCTGCTTAACAATTCAAGGCCTCCGTGTCCTCATCTGTAAAGTGGTAACAGTATCTCACTTTAGGATGATACGAATTGATACATAAATTGTGTAGAACTCTGGCGTACAGGGCTACAATGTTTGTTATTAGGATTTGATAATCTCCTACCAAGCTGAAGGTACTGAAGGCAGGGTCTGAACAGAGGAGAAAAGGCACTGTGCCTGCATGCCTTCTAAGTGGCTCAGGCCTGTCAACTATTTGCGACTCCATGGGCTGTAGCCCACCAGGCGCCTCTGTCCTGTCCCTGACTCTCCAGGCAAGAATACTGGAGTGGGTTGCCGTGCCCTCCTCCAGGGGATTTGCCCATCCCAGGGATCGAACCTGTGTCTCTTATGTCTCCTGCATTGGCAGGCACTGGCGCCACCTGGGAAGACTAGAAAGGGCACTACTGCCCACAAAAAAGTTAAGAGGGCAAAATGGACTCAGATTGTCTCGACTAGACTTTCCCTTCAAGCCCCGCGTGTGTGGTTAAGGATGGAAGGGGAAACTTTGCTTTAATGGTGCTCATTTAGACTGGATTAATGGGAAGCTTCTGCCAGGGTTCAGGCACCATTACCCACCCTCTCCCTGAAGCCTTGGGCGAACAGCACTGGTTTAGAGGACATCCGGTAGACTCTTGCAGGCCACCCTTTCTGATGGCTCAAGGCCACCTCCTATAAATCAGTTCTTAGAGGCGCTGGGCAAAAGCCACATCCTCTGGGGATGTAAGTTAGCCAGCGTTTAACACCGGTCCGGAGCTGGCAGGCGGCAGGCCCCAGTCCCTGGACCGCTGGTGAGTGTCTCATTTTAGGGACACACAAATGCACCACTATTTACGTAAATAGAATGGGTCAGATTTCCAGTTTCAAAAAGCTTCCTATTTCCTTTCAAATGGGGTCTCTTGCACGAAGGGCAGCTTTGGGGTGAAGAAGCGCCCCCGGAGGCCTCGGCGCCACAAACTGCGCGCCTGGCCTCTCCCAGGTCACTCATAATTCATTAGGTGGGCCAGCCTTTTCCTTTTCAAAGACAACGCAAATGGCCTTTCCCTTACGTGGCTGCCGGCGTTTGCCTAATCACTGAAACGCGCTGGCGGTGCGCTCTCGCTCTCACAGTTGATCCTTATCGGAGCTGTGCGTGCCAGGCGGCCAGCCCCGCGAAAGACAAAGACGCGGGCGCCTCCGGGTTTGCTCCCGAAGCCGCAGGGTCACCTCTGGGGCTTCCCCTTCACAGCCTCTGGCTTCCAAGCCGCTGCCGGCCAGCCTCCGGAGCAAACCCGCAGCCCAAAGTCAGATTTCCAGTTCTCGAGCGCCACCCGGAGAGTTCACTTTCCCCCTCCTCCGAGCCGGCGTGGTGAGCGAGCCAGCGAGCGTGCGAGCGAGCGACTGAGTCCCAGGGCTGCGGCAGCAGACTGCCGGGGGCGGGGTGAAGGGGACTCCGCAGAACCCAGCCGCAGGAACGCACGTAAAGAAAACGGCATGGGAGAATCGTGGGGGTTTATTTTTCAATCGTGTGCTTCTAAAAGACAAAACCCAGGACCATCCACCAGGAAGTACCAACAACCCCAGTCAGGGTTTTGGCAGCAAGAAGCAACCCCCCAGTAGAAACTACAACGAAAAGAAATCCCCGTGGAGAGTTATATGAGTCCTCGAAGGTGGAGTGCAAAGGGCACTGCAGTTTCTTAGGACACACAAGGCCTGTGCCAAGACACATCATGCTCAGCCCGGCGACTCCTAAAGAGACGTTCCATAGTAGGCAGAGAGCGGGGTTTCATCTACAGATCAACCCGTTCTCACAGTATTTGTATCTGACTCAACGTGTACTTGATTAAGAAAAAAGACTGATCTTGCTTGAAAGATACATGGACAACCTGTATTTAGTGGGCTAAGTTCTCGCAGCTGTCTGCCCACGTTTGTCTAGTCTCTCTAAGAATCCACGTTTTTCTAGCCAGGGAAGGGGCAGGCGGCCCTCCTGGCTCCTCCTCCGGCGGTTTCCTGGCTTGGCGCCCATCCTCCCCATGCACCGGGAACGGAGGCGGCCGCATTAATACTCGCGGGGAGCCTGCTTTGACCTATACTGTCATTTTTTCCATCGGTCAGAATCGGGCGGGGAGGGGGGTGTTCTCCTCCGAGGGGCTCTGCACGGATCATTGGGTTTTCCCCGGCGAACTTAACACGGAGGCAAAAGGGGCAGATGGAAACCAGGCCTCGGTTGGCCGGGTAAGCGCCGCACTCGGCAGCTCGACGCAAAGTCAGGGGTGGATTTTCGCTGCCCGGGCCCGGCGGCCTCCCAACGCCAGCGCAATCTTCTCTCCTTCGGGCTGAGCAAACGTGCTCGCCTAATTCCGCCCTGGAGACGGCAGCTGTGCGGCTTGGGGGGAGGGGGGTTGGAATAAGCCGCAACTTTTCCAACAGAAAGTGTATGCGCACAGGAGAGGTGAGGGCCCACCCGATTCTGTGCACGTACCAACACAGCATCTAATCAGTGTCACTGCGAGGAACACGCTGCCGCGGCGGGCGACACCTCGGCCCCCGCCAATCTGCAGGCGGGAGGGGGGCGACGCAAATGGCGTCTCGCGTCGTCCCACACCCTGCAAGGCTCCCGCTGCCTCAACTCCGAGCACACGTCGCAGCCGGGCCAAGCGCCACCACTTGGGGGTCGCGAACACACTGGCGGTCTGCGCCCCTCTGGACAACGAACCAATACCACTCCGCGTACCTAAGCCATTCCCCTGCCCCCACCGCCGGAAGAGCGGCCATACCCCGGGTGGGGGGGGGCGGGAAACTTTGCGCGAAGACCTCTCCGCGTGCTTCGGGGAGGAACGTGGGTGGGTGGGTTGGTTTCCCATCACAGGCCTGACCACACCCTCCCACTTTTCTAGGCCTCGGACCTCAACCATGTCGCAAAGGAGAGGCGCGCAGGGCCACTCGGAGAGGGAACACCTAAGTCAGGGGTCCTCAAGGACTCTGGCAGATGACCAAGTTCGTGTTCTTTCCATCCCACGCCGGAGTAGAGCTCGGTACTTCGGGGAAGCGTGAAACTGCTCACCCCCGGCCACGAGGCCACCCCTGTCTTCAAGGTAGGGCCGATGGTCTCCCTACAGCACCCTCTCCCGCTCCGCGGCCCCGGCACAGCTCCCACAGCCCCGGGGAGCGCCCCGAGATGGCTTGAGCCCTCCCCTCGCCCACTCTGCCGGGGGAGAGGGAGAGGGAGGCGTTGTGGATCGTGGGCAGCACGACTCCAGCCCGCGCCCTCCGCGGAGCCACCTCGGCAGCCCTCCTCAGCCGGAGTTGCCCGGCGGGATGCAGCCTTCACCGCGCTTAATGGGGCACCCCTGGGACGCAGGCAGGGACTGCGGTTCCGGTCGTTCCGGGATTTGCGTGCAAAAGAAAACAAGGCCGGCGACTACAGGAGCGGCGCCTCCATTCTCGAGGTTCAGCGACCGTTCAGTCTCCGCGTCGGTCCGGCTACCGCCACTCTTGCCTGGGGGAGCCCTCTTCCGTACCCCCATGCCACCCCCCAGCGATCTCCCGGGGACCGGGGGGTTGGAATAACCCAAAGGTGAGGGGGGGCCCACCCGATTCTGTGCACGTACCAACACAGCATCTAATCAGTGTCACTGCGAGGAACACGCTGCCGCGGCGGGCGACACCTCGGCCCCCGCCAATCTGCAGGCGGGAGGGGGGCGACGCAAATGGCGTCTCGCGTCGTCCCACACCCTGCAAGGCTCCCGCTGCCTCAACTCCGAGCACACGTCGCAGCCGGGCCAAGCGCCACCACTTGGGGGTCGCGAACACACTGGCGGTCTGCGCCCCTCTGGACAACGAACCAATACCACTCCGCGTACCTAAGCCATTCCCCTGCCCCCACCGCCGGAAGAGCGGCCATACCCCGGGTGGGGGGGGGCGGGAAACTTTGCGCGAAGACCTCTCCGCGTGCTTCGGGGAGGAACGTGGGTGGGTGGGTTGGTTTCCCATCACAGGCCTGACCACACCCTCCCACTTTTCTAGGCCTCGGACCTCAACCATGTCGCAAAGGAGAGGCGCGCAGGGCCACTCGGAGAGGGAACACCTAAGTCAGGGGTCCTCAAGGACTCTGGCAGATGACCAAGTTCGTGTTCTTTCCATCCCACGCCGGAGTAGAGCTCGGTACTTCGGGGAAGCGTGAAACTGCTCACCCCCGGCCACGAGGCCACCCCTGTCTTCAAGGTAGGGCCGATGGTCTCCCTACAGCACCCTCTCCCGCTCCGCGGCCCCGGCACAGCTCCCACAGCCCCGGGGAGCGCCCCGAGATGGCTTGAGCCCTCCCCTCGCCCACTCTGCCGGGGGAGAGGGAGAGGGAGGCGTTGTGGATCGTGGGCAGCACGACTCCAGCCCGCGCCCTCCGCGGAGCCACCTCGGCAGCCCTCCTCAGCCGGAGTTGCCCGGCGGGATGCAGCCTTCACCGCGCTTAATGGGGCACCCCTGGGACGCAGGCAGGGACTGCGGTTCCGGTCGTTCCGGGATTTGCGTGCAAAAGAAAACAAGGCCGGCGACTACAGGAGCGGCGCCTCCATTCTCGAGGTTCAGCGACCGTTCAGTCTCCGCGTCGGTCCGGCTACCGCCACTCTTGCCTGGGGGAGCCCTCTTCCGTACCCCCATGCCACCCCCCAGCGATCTCCCGTGCCGCCCGTGCAGCACCACGCGGAGCTCCGAGCACGCTGGCTCCCACCCCAGTCTCTCCATAACTCCCGCGCCTCCCTCGCCCCGGGCTCCGGGCGCCACTCGCTCTCAGCGCCCCAAGTACGCTGGTTCCATTCTCCGCTGCGAAAAACCGCCGCCCCATGCCACCCCCGCCCGGCCCGGCCCTTGTCCCAGCCCGGCTCCCCCACCAGCTGCGCCGCCACCGCCGCACGTGACCCGCCCCCGTCGCGGCTTCCGCTGAGCTGCCTGTTCCGGAGCACAAACAATTTCTGCTCTGACGCGGGGTCTCTGGGGCCCCGGCGTCCTCTCCTCCCAGTTTCCCCCCCTTCCGGGTACGAGAACTCAAAACAACTCACTGACCTTCGGGCCGACCAGCTCCGGCTTCCACCGACTCCGGCATTCCGTTCAAACCCGGCAGCCGCGGCTTCTAAGATTTCACTCCTCGCTGGGCTGGGGGGAGGGGGTGATTTCTCCGGGAAGGGGTGTCTCAGATCGAAAGAGCCACTTCACGCTCATTCCTCTCCTCCCAAGTGAGTTTTTAGACTGTCCGGAGGCCCTGGGGAAAGCCGAGCGCAAAGAAAGCCCCCAAACTCTTACCCCAACGTACACACCCACTCCCGCCTTGGCTAGAGCCTGACCTATTTCCAGGGTCACGGCCCAGCGGCAGAAAGTCTGGCCCGCCTCGGAAATACCACCAAGCGGCGGAGGGATCTGAGCTGGGGTGGGGTGGGGGGGATCGTGCTAAATAATAATAGTACTCCCACTTATGCGCTGTGCTGAGTATTTTACGAGCCCTCGAACTTTACAGGTCAGTTAAATGACTTTTATCAAGTCACACAGCTAGTTAAATGACTTAGTAGGAATTTGAAGCCAGGTATCGTTGAGCGAGTGGTTCAACATTTTGTTAGTGCTCACCTTGGAATCAAAAGTTCACACCCAGGGTTTCCCTGGTGGCCCAGTGGGTAGAGTTCGCCTTGCAGCGCAGGGAACACCGGTTCGATCCCTGGCCTGGGAAGATCCCACGTGCCCCGGAGCGGCTGGGCCGGTGTGTCCAATTGCCAGCCAGCGCTCTGGAGCGCATGCTCCTAGAGCCGGTGCTCTGCAACGAGAGAGGCTACTGCGGTGGGAGGCCCACACAGGCCAAAGAAATAAATAAAAAACCAATAAAAGAGGCCAAAATTAAAAAAAAAAAAAAAAAAGGTCCAGATCCATCTACCAAACAGTGTTGGTCGGAGGGCTATATATTTCCCACTGCCCTGTGACCGGCACACAGTAGGCACTTAATAAACAATGGTGAAGTGAATGGGTATGTGAATAAAGGAGTAACAGCACCACCGATGGCACGTGATTTAAAAGAAAACAGCTCCAACCTCTGCTCTTTCTAAGAGGACTGTTTTAATAAAATCTCTAGCTGTTTTGTGACTGTTTGCAGGTAACAGGAAACTCTTATTCAAAAATATATTAACTTCCCACCCCTCCCTCCCCACCCCTCCAGCCAATCAGCCTGGCAGCATTTGAACTTGCTGGGGCACATACCCAAAGCAGCTTTTACTTGATCTCAGCCATTTGCCCCCACCCATCCTCTGTAGGCTTCTGCTCAGGGTCAGGTCAGCCTGGAACTGCATTTGAAGTGATTCTGAACATAATGCAGGAAAGGAAGGTACACCCACCAAACCATCTGTGCCTGGGAAATCCAGGCCCTGGGAAAGCCGAGCGCAAAGAAAGCCCCCAAACTCTTACCCCAACGTACACACCCACTCCCGCCTTGGCTAGAGCCTGACCTATTTCCAGGGTCACGGCCCAGCGGCAGAAAGTCTGGCCCGCCTCGGAAATACCACCAAGCGGCGGAGGGATCTGAGCTGGGGTGGGGTGGGGGGGATCGTGCTAAATAATAATAGTACTCCCACTTATGCGCTGTGCTGAGTATTTCTGAGCCCTCGAACTTTACAGGTCAGTTAAATGACTTTTATCAAGTCACACAGCTAGTTAAATGACTTAGTAGGAATTTGAAGCCAGGTATCGTTGAGCGAGTGGTTCAACATTTTGTTAGTGCTCACCTTGGAATCAAAAGTTCACACCCAGGGTTTCCCTGGTGGCCCAGTGGGTAGAGTTCGCCTTGCAGCGCAGGGAACACCGGTTCGATCCCTGGCCTGGGAAGATCCCACGTGCCCCGGAGCGGCTGGGCCGGTGTGTCCAATTGCCAGCCAGCGCTCTGGAGCGCATGCTCCTAGAGCCGGTGCTCTGCAACGAGAGAGGCTACTGCGGTGGGAGGCCCACACAGGCCAAAGAAATAAATAAAAAACCAATAAAAGAGGCCAAAATTAAAAAAAAAAAAAAAAAAGGTCCAGATCCATCTACCAAACAGTGTTGGTCGGAGGGCTATATATTTCCCACTGCCCTGTGACCGGCACACAGTAGGCACTTAATAAACAATGGTGAAGTGAATGGGTATGTGAATAAAGGAGTAACAGCACCACCGATGGCACGTGATTTAAAAGAAAACAGCTCCAACCTCTGCTCTTTCTAAGAGGACTGTTTTAATAAAATCTCTAGCTGTTTTGTGACTGTTTGCAGGTAACAGGAAACTCTTATTCAAAATATATTAACTTCCCACCTCCCTCCCCACCCCTCCAGCCAATCAGCCTGGCAGCATTTGAACTTGCTGGGGCACATACCCAAAGCAGCTTTTACTTGATCTCAGCCATTTGCCCCCACCCATCCTCTGTAGGCTTCTGCTCAGGGTCAGGTCAGCCTGGAACTGCATTTGAAGTGATTCTGAACATAATGCAGGAAAGGAAGGTACACCCACCAAACATGGCTCATTGGCTTCCCTTCCACAGGCCAGTGGTGGTGGCGGAATGGGAGGGGCGGGACTTGCCGTCAGTGGTTATTTTCTAATTCACAGACCACATAAGGAACACCAGGATGGTACATCTGTGCAGCTCTTTCCAGAGTCCCGGCCCTCACCAGCTGTGAGGTCACATCTCTTGGAAGGCACTCATCTACCTCAACCAACAGCTTGGAGATGCTGGGCAGTGGAACCACATCTACCATTTGGACAGCCTACCACTGGGCCTGCGGGATGGTGGGCTCCTTCCTGTGGTCCACGAGAGGATGTGATTTTTAAAAGTCCGTATATTCAGGTAATCCAATAAAAGATACTTTTATACCATATTGTTGTTCTCCCCACCCTTGTTTTCTAGACCCACCAGTTGTCCATTCTGTGTCACTAATCAGGCAGCCAGAAATGAAGACAAATTTCATTTCTGATTACCTGAAAGTAAAACCTCTGCTTTCCGACTTGATTCCTCCAACATCTGTTGAATGGCTCTGTGGTGTAAGTCACTATATTAGGCAGAACATGGAAGAGGAAAATGGCTAGTCTCTGTTTCTGATTATCGATATTGTCTGTTCTTCCTCCTTCTCTGCGCACCCCCTTCCTTCCTCCCTTCTTTGTCTGTCTGACAGTTGTCTATTTTGGCTCCTGTTCCTACGATTATTAAGCAAGAAATGAAACCGCTTATTTTCTAAGTAACACGCCAATCTTGATTAGAGACGCTGGGGCTTCAGCCACTTCTTTTACAGTCTGGTCTGGAGTGACCAACAGAGCCCTGTGACCTTAGCTTGTAGCCAGCCCAGGCTGGAATCATCAAATGATTTCCAAGGAGACCATGGGCCTCAAATCCACGTGGCCGGCTCGTAGCTGAGCGCAGTCTTACTGAAACTGTTGCCCTTCGTGGAGGGAGAACTGGTGACAAGTGATGCTGAACTGGAGGTTCAGGATGCTAATTTGATTTATTATCTGTGTACAGCCTGAGGAGGAGAAAAGGCTCATAAAAGTGTTCTAGGCTGGTCATTCTGAATGTGAGCATTTATTTATCTGCAAAGCTGCCGAATGTCCCTGCAGGAAGTCGCGGGCGCAGCAACCCCTGACTGCACAGACAAAAGTCTCCCCTTTAACACAGGGCTGCTTTTATTGTTTCCAACAGCTTTGTGCTTTCCCTGGGGGAAGAGGAGAGTCATAGAGGGAGTTTTCTTCCTCTTTTCTCACGCTGCAGAGGAAGTGATGTTGTAGAAACAGTGGCATTAACTTGGCCTGCAAATCACATCAGAGCCAGAGTTGGGAAAGGCTTGGAGAAGGGTGGCATTCCAGTGACATTTGTCCCTCAGATCCCCCCCAAATCCAGCCTGGGTCTGAGCATGGCGAGGGTGGGCTCTCCCAGGAGGGTGGGCTCTCCCAGGGGGCCCAAAGCAAGAAAAGTCATACTTGGGAATCCTTCCCTGGGTGCAAGGGGCTTCCTGGGGGTGGATGTTCCTGAGAGTTTTAGAGCACTTACGTTCATTCTTCATTCATTTATTGGACCACCCTTAGGGATACCCACTTTGTGTCAGGCTTTGTACTGGGCCACGGAATGCAACGTTAAACAACAGAGATGCGGTTTCTGCGTCACGAAGCTTACATTCTACTTCGCTTGGAGCACAGAAGGTACTGGTTGTAGTCTCGACCATCAAAATCTGTAGGTCCTACCTCCTCAACCTCTTATCCTAGGCTCTTCCCCATCGGACCCTCTTAATTCAGATCCTTGAGAACTCCTCGTGGAACAATGGAGCACACCCTCCCCAAGCTCGCCTCCGGGTCTGATCATGCCACCCGCTGCTTTGAATCCTTCAAGCAGCAAGAAGAGGAGAGACAAGGAGAGAAAAGGATACCCCATCCAGCTGGAATCATCAAATGATTTCCAAGGAGACCATGGGCCTCAAATCCACGTGGCCGGCTCGTAGCTGAGCGCAGTCTTACTGAAACTGTTGCCCTTCGTGGAGGGAGAACTGGTGACAAGTGATGCTGAACTGGAGGTTCAGGATGCTAATTTGATTTATTATCTGTGTACAGCCTGAGGAGGAGAAAAGGCTCATAAAAGTGTTCTAGGCTGGTCATTCTGAATGTGAGCATTTATTTATCTGCAAAGCTGCCGAATGTCCCTGCAGGAAGTCGCGGGCGCAGCAACCCCTGACTGCACAGACAAAAGTCTCCCCTTTAACACAGGGCTGCTTTTATTGTTTCCAACAGCTTTGTGCTTTCCCTGGGGGAAGAGGAGAGTCATAGAGGGAGTTTTCTTCCTCTTTTCTCACGCTGCAGAGGAAGTGATGTTGTAGAAACAGTGGCATTAACTTGGCCTGCAAATCACATCAGAGCCAGAGTTGGGAAAGGCTTGGAGAAGGGTGGCATTCCAGTGACATTTGTCCCTCAGATCCCCCCCAAATCCAGCCTGGGTCTGAGCATGGCGAGGGTGGGCTCTCCCAGGAGGGTGGGCTCTCCCAGGGGGCCCAAAGCAAGAAAAGTCATACTTGGGAATCCTTCCCTGGGTGCAAGGGGCTTCCTGGGGGTGGATGTTCCTGAGAGTTTTAGAGCACTTACGTTCATTCTTCATTCATTTATTGGACCACCCTTAGGGATACCCACTTTGTGTCAGGCTTTGTACTGGGCCACGGAATGCAACGTTAAACAACAGAGATGCGGTTTCTGCGTCACGAAGCTTACATTCTACTTCGCTTGGAGCACAGAAGGTACTGGTTGTAGTCTCGACCATCAAAATCTGTAGGTCCTACCTCCTCAACCTCTTATCCTAGGCTCTTCCCCATCGGACCCTCTTAATTCAGATCCTTGAGAACTCCTCGTGGAACAATGGAGCACACCCTCCCCAAGCTCGCCTCCGGGTCTGATCATGCCACCCGCTGCTTTGAATCCTTCAAGCAGCAAGAAGAGGAGAGACAAGGAGAGAAAAGGATACCCCATCCAGCTGAGTCAGCCTCCTTTATCAAACTTTCTCAGAAATCCCACCCCGTGATTTCTGCTCAGGTCTCATTGGTCACCTCTTGCTGCAAGGGAGGTTGAGGAATGCTGCCTTTTAGCTTGAGGCTGGTGTGGCCTCAGGCTATTAAGGCGTTGGGGACATGGCTGCTGGGGTGGGCAACCAGCCGCCTTGGCTCATATACTCTCAGAGTATGTGCTGGACAGCATGAGATTTCTTAGTAGGTGGTAAGAGAGCATTCCAGAAGGACCTTTATGGGATCTGTTCCTGGTTCACGTCCCAGTTGTCGGGGAGCTGCCCTCCGTGTCCTCGACTCGCTTGGGATGCCAGCAGTCTCTGTGTTGCTTTAGGTGCAGGTGGCGTTTCCCCCTAGCTGAGCCAGTTCTGTATCCCAGCCCCCGCAACAAGGGATGGCAAGAGAGAAAGCAGGTTGGTCAGGGCAGGGCTGGCTCTGTGACCTCTGATGAGCGGATTCACAGGGCCCTGGGCTCAGAAAGGCCCCATGCTTGGCACTTCATGCTCTGTAGTTGTCATCTTAACATTTTGAATAATTTTCTTTCAAATGTGTATTTGGTAGGTGAGGTCCAGTGGGAGAGTGGAGCATGACTCAGGGGCTTGGAGCCCTAGCTCATGCGTGGTGCTGCCTCCCGCCGTTTCTGCCCGGGTTACCTTCCTGGGATGGGTTCTCAGAGGCTGGCTTCCCACCTCCCGGTGCCCCCAGCCCTGCCTCTTGCACAACACCCTGGCCCCGGGCTGCCGCCACCCTCTGCCCCTGATGGGGGCCTGGGTGCTAACTTTGGGAAGGTCACGTTTGGGGTCCAGTGAGCCTCACGGCATCTTGGGGGTGGGGCAAGGTAGGAGCACTTCTGGCCCAACGCTTGGCAGGGACTTCTCCTCCACAGAGGATCTGGGCACCAAATGTGTCCCTGCGTGGAGGCCGTGACCCTTGGGGGCCACCCAGCACCGTGGGTTGGGGCAGTGGGCATGTGGGAAGGAGAGGCTGACTTCCCAGGCATTTTAGTTTTGTTCTGGGCCCCACAGGGTATGTAGTCAACCCTGCCTGACCATCGGGCCATTTCTGTTTAAGCCTGTGGATGCCAGGCCAGGAACAACCAGCCTGCAGAAAGGCAGAGAATAATAAAGCAATACAGTAAAAAAACAGAGTGCCTTCAGAATCATGGAGCCCCAGAGAGGGTGAAGATGGTTTCATGAAGGGGGTCCCATGCAGGGTCCTGCCTCCCAGGGAAGCCTGGCTCTACTTTTGTTCCTTAGTTCTTCTGATCAGTTCCCTTCTGTTCCTTGTGCTGCTATGAGTGGATTCTCCTGATTACCAAAAGTGCCTCAACCCAGTAACCCCTCCCCCCTCAAAAAAAGGCATGGTTTACAGTTTATAGTATGGTTCCCACTTTATTCTTTTTTTTTTTTTTTTGATAGATAAGAAATGGATTTATTCAGATTCAAAGAGAAGCACACTCCACAGATAGAGTGTGGGCCATTGCAGGGGGTGAGTCCACCAGCCTACACCCCTTCTTCTTAATAAAAGAATTTAAGACACAAAGGCATGCAGAGAATTTTGAGTGAAACAACTTCTTCACTGTTTTCTCAGTATTTAAATATGGCATACTCAAATCTGGTTAACTTAAGTGGTTAGAATAAGGTCAAACAAGATGAATGTCATAGGTTTGAGCACTAGACAGGTTTGCTTTGCATATTTCCATGACTAAAGACTAAACCCATAAGGTTGATATTCCAGTTATTATCGCTGAGCAGCCCCCAAATGTATGTAACAATCGTGCTACTATATCCCATTATCTTGTGGGCCAGGAAGTGGCCCAGTGGGTGAACATCCTGTTCCATGTGGGGTCAACTAGGGGCTCTCAGGGGCACTCCAGGGGTGGATGTGCTGGCCTGGAGGGTCCAGGTTGGCTTCATGCACAAGTGTGGTGTTTTGATGGGGATGGCCGGAGAGCTGGGCTCAGCTGGGACTGTAGAATTGTGGTTCCCGTTGCCTCTCCAGCATGTTGGCCTTAAGCTTTTCTCGTGGTGGTGTCCCAAGTCCTGGAAAACCCAGATAGGACCTAGAGATCCTTTTCTGACCTAGCCTTGGACATCATGCAGTATCACTTAGGCCAGTTCACCTATTTACAAGAGAGTTAGGAGCTCACCCAGATTCAAAAGCAGGGGACTCCATGAGGGTGTGACTACCAGGATGTATGGACCATGGGTGGGGTCATCGTTGGAGGCTAGCCATTAGAGCGGACTAACTACTCCTAGGTTTGTTCCCTTAATCCTGTGGGGCAGAGTGCAAGGACATGGGTGGAAGAGCTCAGCTCCATCCCCATTCATCATCAGAAAGGTTCTGGGAAATCCTGAGCAAGGAGCAGGAGATGGAAAGGCTCTTGGGAACTTTGGACCCTGCAGAGAGCTAATTCCATAGGCTTTGGCTCTAGGCTTTAGATGTTAAACCCTAGTCCTGCTTTAAAACCAGCCTCTTGGGCTCTTGAACTTATAAAAAGTCTCTGATTCCTATGAGGGAGTTACTATAATTGATTCCATTTTCTATATGAGGAAACTTAACTAAGCTGCCTAGAATCCCAGTTAGAAAATGGTACACCTGGAATTTGAACCCAGATGTATCTAATGCCAAAGCAGTAGGTCATTTTATAGTTTACAGTTTAAGTGACTTTCCCAGGGTCACTCAGAGAAATACAGAAATACAATTGGACACCCATTCATGGTAAAATCACTTAGCACACTTAGAATGGAAATACCTTAATCTGATAAAAAGTGTGTACCAGCAAAAGTTATAACAAACAGTGTTATTTATTTTTGGGGGTGTGTGTGCTATTCTGGGTTTTCACTGCTGCCACAGGCTCCGCTCTAGTTGCGGGGAGTGGGGGCTATTCTCTAGCTGAGGTGAGCAAGCTTCTTGTGGCAGTGACTTCTCTTGTTGTGGAACTAGGGCTCTACGGCACACGGGCCTCAATAGTTGTGGCTTATGGGCTCCGTAGTTGCAGCTCCGAGGCTCTAGAGCACAGGGTCAATAGTTGTGGCTCACAGGCTTAATTGTTCCACAGCATGTGGGATCTTCCTGGATTAGGGATTGAACCTGTGTCTCCTGCATTGGCAGGCGAACTCTCCAGCACTGAGCTACCAGGAAGCTCAACAGTGTTATTCTTTACTTGATAAGTAGTGTTGAGTCAATGAGAAGCTTATATCAGCTACTAAACTCTTACCTGTTTAATCCTGACAACCATTGGCCTGTGACCCCGGTGACACTCCCTTTACTCTATCTTCCTTGATTCATTTGTCCTTTGGGCCTCATCCTCTTCTTTTAGTAACTGTTTCTACGATACCAGCTGTGCTCAGAGTTTGACCCACGAGCAGTGCTGTGACAAGCACAAGTCCATCGTGTTCTCTGTGGATGGCATCTCCCATGGTTGTCTGACACCCTTATCGTTTCTTTCCTGGATTATCCCACCTCTCTGTTCTAGTTCTTGGTTCTCCTGCCTCCAGTTATCCCCCCATTATTGTGGTAAAATATGCATAGCATAAAACTGAATATCTTAACCATCGTAAGTGTAGGCTTCAGTGGTATGAAGTACATTCACCTTCTGAACCATCACAACAGCCCTCCTGCCTTAGTCTTGCTCCCTTTGTTTCCATCTGTCACACAGGCCCTGGGGGTGACCTTCCTAAAATGCAAACTTGACCTTACCATCTTTTCCCTCTTTAGATTCTTTCAGGACTGCAGACAGCTTGGTTAAGTTGACCTCTTCTGCCTGGTATAATAGCCTTCCATGACTACGGCTCTTGCTTCCATGCCTGTTTCAATTTGGATACCTCCCAAAGCTGACCCCAAGCCAAAGATTTGGGGGAATAAAAGAGGTGGTCCCTGGCAGCACAGTGAGGGATTAAGCATCAAGACATAAAAAAGGAAGACCAACATAGAGTCCATTGGTGAGCAGGTTACCAACATGAACAATTGGGGCTCAATCTGCTAGTGCCTCTCCGGATCCTGTGTGGCACACCTGTCGGAACTGCCCCAGTGAGGGGTGAGGAAGCTGGAGTATTTATCCACCAACTCCCATCCAGTGGTGTGCTGGTGAACCAGATTTCTTGGGGAACAAAGACAGTCCCAATTTATAGTGTTTGCCAGTTGCCACGATATAAATATTCCCACTGTGGCTGATTAGAAGCTACCAGTATTTTAACAATTGGCTTGCCAATTTTCTGAATATGGTAACAGTCAGGCTCCAAGGCTAGTACCACTGCTCCAGAACACCCCGATTCTCATTCTGCACTAGTTGAGGGTTGTTTCTGGGAAGCTGAGCACTTAGGATCGGCCTGCACATATGGTGACCAGCTGAGCTTGGTTCAGAGGCCTGAGAACTCCCTCTGATGGAGCTCCTCATTGTATTTGGGAAATCTTTCCAGGTGCCTTCCGGGCTGGGTGGAAGGACATGGGTGGGACACCAACAGAGCTTACAGTTAGGTCTTTGCCGGGCTCTTGCTCCCTGCTTGGAATGTCTGCTCCTGCGCAGCACTGCCGGTGAGCTTCTGTTCATCCTTGAATACTCAGCTATGGAGTCACCGCCTCTGGGAAGCTCTTCATGCGTTTCCACAAACTGTCCTAGCTCTCCTGACAGCCCGGAAGCACCCCTTGGCTTATTAACTGCTACCTGCCTTTGTCCCTCACTGCACTGCAAGCTGCCCAGGCCAGAAATGTTGTCTATCAGTTTCTGTTGTCTAACAGTGGTTAGTCCAGTGCCCAGAACAAATGTAGCTACCTAAGGAACAGGTAACTCGCCCCACCCCATCCTGGCACATAATAATGATGGAGTCCAAGTAACACTCTCCCCCATTCCCCCCTCTGCTTATATACCCATGGCTGAATCAATCAGTTGGTCGCTACAGCTTTATGGCTTATTCCCATCCTTTGCCAAGGAGGACTTTAGGCAACAAGCAGGTGCTTCCTTTCCCGTGAAGGTGTGAGCGACCATATTTTCTGAAGCAATGATCAGGACACGTGATCTGACACATGTTCCAACACATGGTCTGACAATGGGACAGAATATTTTACCTCACCACCGTCTCGGAAAATCTGGACTGCACGGCTCCCATGTAGCAAAGAACCAGGAGCCACGGCCTCATCATGCCCACCCAGAGCAGGCAGGAGTGCTGTTTTAAAGACCTCTGTGATTTGAAGAGCGGCATGTGAAGATAGCTGAAGAGGGAAGTCGATTTCTGTGGCACTCTAGCTGGAGTGATCGCAGGGAGCAGGGAAAAATTTGTGGCAGAAACAAGCTCTCATTAAGACCATATGCTGTATTTCTAATCGATGGCTTTTAGAAGTAATTCCCCGACATTTCATTCATTTTTACTGCCTCCCCTTCAGGGGCAGGAAGAGCAGTGTTGTTAGCCCGCCTTTATAGATGAGGGTATTTAGAAACAGAGAGGTTCAATGGCTCAGCCCCAGTCACAGAGTGAATCAGAGACAGTGCCAGCCTCGAATCCAGAATTCCGACTTGTGCTTTTGTGCCAAGATCCCGCGGGGCACATTTCCTCTCTAATTTGCATAAATCATCAACATTTTTTTCCAAGCTTGTGCTGAGAAAGCCCCTTTTCGAACAGCGGAAACTCCCTTTGCCTTCTGTCGCCTGAGTTTTATTTTATGAACCAAATTCTTTTTCTTCAACACGTAGACTTGCTATTTTCCCTTCCGTTGAGCCCTTTTCGAAAGAGGTCGTGACCTTTGCTTAGAGATGCAGTGGAAACGGGTGAGCCTAAATGAAATAAAACAGATGATCTAGAGGCCATACAGAGTGTAATTTCAACTAATGTTCAAAATCCCATGCAGTTGCTTATCAGTCTTGGATCCTGGCAGGTTATCAGGAAAGTAAGAATGAATAAATGTTTGGATCCTATTGAGGGTAAGATGTGCCTCCAGCCTTGGGAGTATATTTCTAGGATTAGAAATAAGAAACTGGACATACCCGAGTCATGCAAGCTTTGAGACATTTCAGTTTGGAAATAGGTAGGGAGCCATACCTGAGATTGAAGGTATGTGAGCCTGGGCTTTTAATCGCCAGCATAATTACATAATTACTCACAATCCTTTCACATATTTAAGTCATTCTTAGCTTATGACTTCATCTGTCTGATGGTCCTTAGGTGACTCCAGTATTGAGTTTCTAAGCATGAACCGTGCTTCCTGGAATCCCAGGTCAGCACTTAGTGCCTCACTGACACTCATGAAATAGTAATAATTCTCCTGAAAGTAAAAACATATACAATGTGTTTGGGAAAATCTTTTCCTCCCTGTCAAGTACATTAGATAATCAAAATAATTTATGGCTTGTCTGTATAACCATTAGGGAAAAAGAAAAGGAGTTCTATCTATTTGAAATCTTTGGTAAAATGGATTTCAGCACAGAGGAAATGCTTTTTGTCTCCATGGCATAGTAATTTAGTTCATTACTTATCACATTAGTCAGCTATTGCTGCAATCATGCTGTGTAACAAAAGTTTTAAGTACACCCAAACTCAGCAGCTTAAAATGTTTATTTCTTGCTCATGGGGTGGAGGTTCTGTTGATCTCCGCTGCGTCTGACTGCACCCTGTAGCTTGCGTTCAGGTCTGCTCCACGTGTCTCTCCATTCTCTTTGGCCCAGCATCTTCCTGGGAGTGTCTTCATCTTATGGCAGATCACCAGAGAGCAAAAGGCAAGCCGGACAATGCAAACAACCTTTAAAGTCTTTGCTGGCATCATACCTGGTCACATTCCATTGGTTAAAACAAGTCACAGGGTCAAGTCCAAGGTCAACGGAACAGGGGAGCACAACGGCCCAAGAGGGAAGGGGAAACAGGAATAAATATTTCCCGAGTGATACTCCAGTCTCTCACAATGATTATCCCTAAAAGCCTGTGTTATGGACTGAATTGTGTGAAGTGTGTAAAAGTGTTAGTCGCTCAATTGTGTCCGACTCTGTGTGACCCCATGGACTGTGTCCCACCATGCTCCTCTGTCCGTGGGAGTTTCCAGGTAAGAATATTGGAGTGGGTTGCCATTCCCTTCTCCAGGGGATCTTCCCCACCCAGGAATGAAACCCGGGTCTCCCGCACTGCAGGTGGATTCTTTACCGTCTGAGCCATGAGGGAAGCCCGTGGACTGAATTACATCCCCCCCAAATTCATATGTTGCAGCGTGACCCCCCCCAGTTCTTCAGACTGTGATTGCATTAGGAAATAAGGCCTTTAATGAGGTGATTAAGTTGAAATGAGGCCATTAAGGGAGCCCTAATCCAAACTGGCTCGTGTCCTTATCAAAGAAGGAAATTTAGACACATGAGGAAAGGCTGTGAGAGGACACAGCGAGAAGGAAGCTGTCTGCAAGCCAAAGAGAGAGGCCTTGGAAGAAACTAAACCTGTCAACACCTTGATCGTGGGCTACCAGCCTCCAGAACCGTGAGACGATACATTTCTCTTGTTGAAGCCGCCCAGGCTGTGGTATTCTGTTTTGACAACCTGAGCTGCCATAGCCTGTAAACCCTGTGCGGGTGACTCAGGGCCGTGTCTTACTCACTGTGTTCTCTCTCCCACAGCACTTAGCAAATGACCATGTGTACATACTTATGTATATTTGGTGAATGAATGAAGCCTTTCTCTATTTCAATATCAATAATTATTTTATCAGCCAGACCCATGGTTGTGTTAGAAACCCATTTAAACGTTTTTTAAGCAAAAAGGAAATCTTTGGGATCAGATGACTGGGGTAGCTTCTAACATTTACAGAGTGACTCTAGGAACTAGGGCCTCACTTGCTAGATCCTCTCTCCAAAGTCTTTCACTGAGGCACTTGGCCTTGTTTTTGTAGGGTAAGTGACTACCAAGAGAACGCCAGATTATAGTTTCCAAAAGTGATGACGACGACATCTCCCCTCCCAGCTGCTTGGGGAACAGCGTGACCTTGACATTCCTCCCATCCAGAGGTAGGAGTCTTTGTTTTCTGCCTTTGAATCTGGGTGGGCCTGTGACTGCAAGGAAAGTGACACTATGTGACTTCTAGGCTAGGGCATCAAGGATGATACAGTTTCTGTCTTGTTTGCTGCACAAATGGCCTTCGCTGTCCTGAGCTGCCATGGCGGAAGTCTGAGGCTGTCAGGAAGCCCAGGCTGCATGGAGAGAGCACAAAAAAGTATTCTGGACAAGAATCCCAGCTGAAGTCCCATGTCATATCCCACAGCAACCACCGCATAGGAGTAATGCTGCCTCCACATGACTCTGGCCCCCAGCCATTGAGTCCTCACTATTGAGGCCCCATACGTGGGGAACAGGGGCAAGTCCTCCCCACTGTGCCCTATCAGAATTCCTGACCCATAGACCCTTCAAGCACGATAAATGTGTGTTTTTGTTTTTGTTTTTAATTTATTTATTTTCAGCTCTTTTGGGTTTTCACTGCTGGCACAGGCTCTTCTCTAGTTGCAGGGAGTGGGGGCCACTCTCTAGTTGAGGTGAGCAGGTTCTTATTGCAGTTACTTTTCTTGTTGTGGAACTTGGGCTCTAGGGCCCACGGGCTTCAGTAGTTGTGGTCCATGGGCTCCATAGTTGTGACTCTGAGGCTCTGGAGCACAGGCTCCACAGTTGTGGCTCACAGGCTTAGTTGCTCTGCAGCATGTGGGATCTTCTCGGATCAGGGATCGAACCCATATCCCCTGCATTGGCAAACTCTTCACCACTGAGCTACCAGGGAAGCCTGATAAATGGGTTTTTGATGTTGCTGTGCTTTGACATAATTTGTTCCATAGTAATAGTAAGAGGAAGAAAGAGCCCAGGATTACACTCTTAGAGGTACTTAGAGAATTCTGAGAAAGGTCTCCCATGGGCCAGGCTTGGGTCACATGCCTTCCCCTTGAGCCAACTGCACCATCCAGGAAGAAATAGAGTAGCTCTAGGCTAGTTTATGTGTTAATTCCTGAGGGGAATTAATTCACTCTAGCCCAGGGCTTCGCAATGCAGGATACCAGGATTGATCCCTGGGTTGAGAAGATCCCCTGAAGGAGGGCATGGCAACCCACTCCAGTCTTCTTGCCTGGAGAATTACATGGACAGAGGAGCCTGGTGGGCTACAGTCCATGGGGTCACAGAGTCAGACATGACTGAGCAGTATGTATATGTCAGTTCCAGTCTCTGAATTTATCCCTGCCCTCCGCACTCTTGGTAACCATAAGTTTGTTTTCTACATCAGTAATTCTATTTCTGTTTTATAAATAAGTTAATTTAACCATTTTTTTAGATTTCACTTATAAGCAATATATACAATGTACATCCTTCTCTGTCTGACTTAATTCACTCCATATGACAATCTCTAGGTCCATCCATGTTGCTGCTTTTTTGTTGTTGTTCATTTTTATGGTCAAGTAATATTCCATTGATCTTAGTTGAGTTTGAAGCCAGCTTTCTCACTCTCCTCTTTCACCTTCATCAAGAGGCTCTTTAGTTCCTCTTCACTTTCTGCCATTAGGGTGGTGTCATCTGCATACCTGACATTATTAGTATTTCTCCCAGATGTCTTGCTTCCAGCTTGAGCTGGAAGCTTGAGCTTTGTTTACTCCAGCATTTCTCATGAAGTACTCTGGATAGAAGTTAAATAAGCAGAGTGACAATATACATACTTCTTTCCAATTTTGTTTTCCTTTCCCAATTCGGAACCAATCCATTGGTCTGTGTCCGGTTCTAATTGTTGCTTCTTGACTTGCATACCGGTTTCTCAGGAGGCCGGTAAGGGGGTCTGGTATTCCTGTCTCTTTAAGAACTTTCCACTGTTTGTTGTGATCCAAAGAGTCAAAGGCTTTAGTGTAGTAAACGAAGCAGAAGTAGACATTTTTTTGGAATTCTCTTGCTTTTTCTATGATCCAGTGGATGTTGGCAATTTGATCTCTGGTTCCTCTGCCTTTTCTAAATCCAGCTTGTATAGCTAGAAATTCTCAGTTCATGTACTATTGAAGCCTAGCTTGAAGGATTTTGAACCTTACCTTGCTAGCATGTGAAATGAGCACAATTGTGCGGTAGTTTAAATATTCTTTGGCATTGTCCTTTGGGATTGGAGTGAAAACTTAACCTTTTCCAGTCCTGTGACCACTGCTGAGTTTTTCCAGATTTGTCAGCACTATCGAGTGCAGCATTTTAACAGCATTATCTTTTAGCATTAGAGGTAGCTCAGCTGGAATTCCATCACCTCCATTAGCTTTGTTTCCTAAGGCCCACTTGACTTCACACTCCAGGATGTCTGGTTCTAGGTGAATGGCCACATGAGCCTGCTTATCTGGATCATTAAGACATTTTTTATGTACAGCAATGAATATTGGGTCCATGTATTTTTTTTGTTGTTCACAAGTTTTTTTACTTTGCTTTTATGAATTTACAGTTTTATTGTTTACAGATATGTATAATTCCAGATTAGTCATATGTATATCCTATTCTACACCGTCCCACCCCTCTAGGCCGTCACATAGCACTCATGCACAATCCCTTAGTCCCACGGCACATTAGTTATCTCTTTTACAAAATAGTATAGGGGCCCTTTCACTCTCCTCTTTACTTTCTGCCATTAGGGTGGTGTCATCTGCATACCTGACATTATTAGTATTTCTCCCAGATGTCTTGCTTCCAGCTTGAGCTGGAAGCTTGAGCTTTGTTTACTCCAGCATTTCTCATGAAGTACTCTGGATAGAAGTTAAATAAGCAGAGTGACAATATACATACTTCTTTCCAATTTTGTTTTCCTTTCCCAATTCGGAACCAATCCATTGGTCTGTGTCCGGTTCTAATTGTTGCTTCTTGACTTGCATACCGGTTTCTCAGGAGGCCGGTAAGGGGGTCTGGTATTCCTGTCTCTTTAAGAACTTTCCACTGTTTGTTGTGATCCAAAGAGTCAAAGGCTTTAGTGTAGTAAACGAAGCAGAAGTAGACATTTTTTTGGAATTCTCTTGCTTTTTCTATGATCCAGTGGATGTTGGCAATTTGATCTCTGGTTCCTCTGCCTTTTCTAAATCCAGCTTGTATAGCTAGAAATTCTCAGTTCATGTACTATTGAAGCCTAGCTTGAAGGATTTTGAACCTTACCTTGCTAGCATGTGAAATGAGCACAATTGTGCGGTAGTTTAAATATTCTTTGGCATTGTCCTTTGGGATTGGAGTGAAAACTTAACCTTTTCCAGTCCTGTGACCACTGCTGAGTTTTTCCAGATTTGTCAGCACTATCGAGTGCAGCATTTTAACAGCATTATCTTTTAGCATTAGAGGTAGCTCAGCTGGAATTCCATCACCTCCATTAGCTTTGTTTCCTAAGGCCCACTTGACTTCACACTCCAGGATGTCTGGTTCTAGGTGAATGGCCACATGAGCCTGCTTATCTGGATCATTAAGACATTTTTTATGTACAGCAATGAATATTGGGTCCATGTATTTTTTTTGTTGTTCACAAGTTTTTTTACTTTGCTTTTATGAATTTACAGTTTTATTGTTTACAGATATGTATAATTCCAGATTAGTCATATGTATATCCTATTCTACACCGTCCCACCCCTCTAGGCCGTCACATAGCACTCATGCACAATCCCTTAGTCCCACGGCACATTGACAATAGTTATCTCTTTTACAGAAGATAGTATAGGGTTCTGTGTTGCTCTTTCCAAATCTCTCACCCACTCTTCCCTCTTCCCAATGTCCATAAGTCTGTTCTCTATGACTGTTTTTCCATCAAGCTACAGGCTTGTCTCTAGTTGCAGGGAGTGGGGGCTACTCTCTAGCTGAGGTGAGCAGGCTTCTTGTAGTGGTGACTTCTCTTGTTGTGGACATTGGGCTCTAGGGCACACGGGCTTCAGTAGCTGCAGCACATGGGCTCCATAGTTGCAGCTCCGAGGTTCTAGAGCATAGGATCAATAGCTGTGGCTCACGGGCTTCGTTGCTCCGCAGCATGTGGGATCTTCCTGGATCAGGGGTTGAATCCGTGTCCCCTGGAGGAGGCAACCCACTCCAGTATTCTAGCCTGGAAAATTCCATGGACAGAGGAGCCTGGTGGGCTATGGTCCATGGGGTTGCAAAGAGTCGGACACAACTGAGCAACTGAGCATAGCACAGCACAGCACATTACACAGGCACGCTTGATTAAATCATTGGTCATCAATGACTGATTCAACCTCCAGCCCCTCTTCCCTCCCAGGAGATCAGAGGGTAGGAATGAAAGTTCCACCTTTCTAATCACAGGATTGGTTCCTCTGGTGACCAGCTCCCATCCTTAATAAGGTGTCCAAAAGTCATCTCATTAACAGAACAAAAGCCACATTTATCACTCTGAGCACTGAAGAAATTCCAAGGGTTTTAGGAGCTCTGTGCCAGAAAGGGACCAAGACCAAATCTCTATTTCTTATTGTAAATCACGCAATCACAACACTCTCTCTTGGACTCGGCCACAGCAGAGTGAGCCATCAGAGGCTAAATACAACCCCAAGCTTCACAGGGGGACGTCTCCCATTTCTCTAGGACCTGAGTGCTCCCAAACCCTCATCCCTCACAAAAAAGGCCTTTCATTTTAGCTCCTGTGCTCCCAGGCCGTGCCATCATTCTCTCCCTTTCTCTTTGCTGGTAGTTTATGGCATTTAAAAAACAACCATCACAACAAATTGCCTTGTCTTCTTGCCTTTCCAAAAAGAAACCTAAGTGCTAGTATTATTTTCCACTTTTAATCACGGCTTGACAGAGATGGAAAGTTAAGTCATGTAATTGCTTTTGTGTTTTGTACTTACTTCTTTTCACTATTTTGGAAAAAAGAAATAGTTCAATGGATAAAATGTGGGTTTACACCAAACCCCAAACATCACGGGCGGTTAATGGCAACCATGTGTTATTCCAGAGAATATGCACCTAGCGAGAAAATATACGGCACTGCTCCACTTGTACTCAGAGGAAGCCAAAGAGTTTCGAAGGCGTGCTTGTGGACAGAGCTGTTTCAGGTGTCTCCAAGTTAAAAAGATATATTTTGTAAAAACGTAAGATGTAGATAACCATAGGCATCCTTGCAGCAAGATTGCCTTCCTCAAACTATCGAGTCAGAAAATACCCATTTCAGAACTGGAAGGCTGGGATGCCTGGAGGCCCATGTGGCTCATCCCACTGCCTTCTTCCTGGATCATCCACAAGACCACTGGGCCCACGTGTGGCCCTCTGTGCAGAGGCCAAGGAGAGGGGATGCAAACAGATGGACCTGAAGCTTGGCCCTGAGTGCCCCCGCTACCCCCATGGAGAAGGGAGCTGGAATGGGCTCTTCACCCAGCACGGATCTTTCCCCATCTCTCCCGGGGCCACAAGCCTCAGGTGGTCTGGGGTGGTAGAGAGGTGAGTTTAGGAGAGACCCACTTGGTTGCAGGAGCCATGACTTGACCCTGCTGAGTCACAACTGCCTGCTGGAAGGGATGGTATGCTTTGTATGTGTGAATTTAGCATCTGCTCCAGGCTAGAAGCAGAGCTGTGGTTGGGAGCATGCAGCCCGGGATTGTTTAGTGGGTAGGAGTGTCTGCTCGGTGACAAAGCCTGGTGCGCAGAGACTGATCTCTTTATTTTCCTTTTCCTAATTTGTGTGTGTGTGTGTGTGTGTGTGTGTGCGCGCGCGCGCGCGCAGCTTTTAAGTTTCTATTAAGATGAGTTTTTAATAACAAGCGTACAAGTGGAGGGGAGTAGGGTGGGAGAGGAGTGAGAGGCGGGGTAGGGGGAAGGAATTCTGCTCTACTAGAAATAAAGCTCCAGAATGAACTTGAATTACCTTGGCTCTCAAGCTCCCGTTTCCCCTGGTGCCAGTTCAACCCAGCTCAGAACTTCCTTTTTTTTTTTTTTTTATTTTATTTTGTTTTTACAGAGTTTTGTTGTTTATAGCTCTATATAATCCCAAATCCATCACAGGCATATCTCTGACCCCTCCCTCTCCCCCAGCACTTCTATTTAAAGGCAGTCTCAGGTAGATGCTGCCCTCCCTCATCCTCACCGCCTCCTTTCCTTCTCCCAGGGGTAATCATGGGCTGACCCCTGGTCCTGCCCTAACCCACAGGCCACCGCTGGCACCCCCTGACTTCTGCCCAATTGGGTTATTCATCTCCAGATGCATACCAAACCACTCAGAAACTTCAGATCAGCACAATATTTATTTTTCCATCGGCCATTTGAGCAGGGCTTGGCAGGGACAGCTTTCTGGTGTCAGCTAGGGTGGCCTGAAGCCTGGGGGTTGGCATCACTCCAAGACACCCCTCAGATGGTGGATGCGGGGTATCATCTGAGACTGTGGTCTGGGCTTCCTCGTGACTTGGCAGCTGGGGGAGGAGAGCACCACCTGGCCTTTCCTGACCTAGCCCTTCAAACTCGTGTGGTAGGGCTTCCCTGGTGATCCAGTGGGTAAGGACACCACCTCGCCGTGCAGGGGGCGCCAGTTCGACCCTTGGCCTGGCAAGATCCCATGTGCTGTGGAGCAGGTGGACTGATGTGTCCAACTACTGAGCAGGAGCTCTGGAGTGCATGCGCCCAGAGCCGGTGCTCTGCGATGAGAGAGGCCGCTGTGATGGGAGGCCCACAGGAGCCAAAGAACAAAGATGGAAATAAATGAAAGACTAGTAGAAATGGCCAAAAAAAAAAAAAAAAACACCCAAAAAACCCAGTCATGTGGGCATCATGTCACCACATTTCATTTGTAAAGATGGTCTCAAAAGCCTGCTGAACTTCAAAAGCTGGAGTGGCAGACTCCACCTCTTGAGGGGGGAAATGGCACCTTCTAGGAGAGCATGGGAATTCATCAGATGAATGCTCATGAATTCTTCATCAGTTGTCGAGGCTGCTTTCAAAATACAGTCGGCTGCGCCTTCTCTTCTCCCTGTGTTGGCTGCTAATGGTTTTAGAGCTGCCACGGTCTTTGGGTCAGGAGGTGACTCTAGTTCCCTCACCAGTACCCAGAGGCCTCTTGGTGTTCCAGCCTCACAGCCATGTCTGTGCCCATCTTGGGGACGGAAAGATTTACATAGCTCTGTCTCTTCATGCTTGAGAAAGCTCCTGGGCCATAGCTGTCCTGTGGCTCTGACACCACGTTGGATATGAGGTATCTCTCTTGTAGCTCACAACCAGCCCTGGTCTCCTCTGCTTGAGCCCCGGGAGGAGAGGCCATCTTCTGAGGGCAGGCTCCACATTAGGGGCACTTACTGTAAATTGTATCCCCTGTTTCATCTTATCCCTTATTGGCCAGAACTTTGTCACATGGCCACAGCTAACTGGGAAATGTAGACCTTATTCTGCCAAACCATGGGTTCGGGGAACATTTTTAAGTGTTTTTTTTTAATCAAGGGAGAAAAGAATGACTTTTTAGGGGGGTGGGGGAGGGGGAGAACGCCTATCTTGACAACAGAGGCAACATTTAACCTGACAGTTTCAGGATGAGTCAGAGTCAGTCATGATAGAACCGGGAAGAGTATTTTTGGCAGAGGGAACAGCAAAAACAAGATGCTCGGAGGCAAAAAAGATGGCTTATTCAAGGAATAGGAATGTAAATAGTGAAGGGTGTGACTTGGGGAAGTGAGGGCAGGTAGATGGGAGGAGAGAGATGAGATGAAAGGAAAGGCAAGTAACTACCAGACTGTGCAGCGCCATGTTGGCTAGGATAAGCAGTTTGGATTTTATTCTAGAACATGTTTCCTAGCAGACTCTCCCATGTCTACAATTCCCATCATTTGAAGTTTTTAGGGGTGGGGAGTGCAAAAGTCCACAAATATTTATTGAATGCCTACTCAAAATGTACTTGGGGTGGGACGTTTTGAGTATTATCATTTAAAAGATACCTGACTTTGTCAAAAGCTGGAGTGGCAGACTCCACCTCTTGAGGGGGGAAATGGCACCTTCTAGGAGAGCATGGGAATTCATCAGATGAATGCTCATGAATTCTTCATCAGTTGTCGAGGCTGCTTTCAAAATACAGTCGGCTGCGCCTTCTCTTCTCCCTGTGTTGGCTGCTAATGGTTTTAGAGCTGCCACGGTCTTTGGGTCAGGAGGTGACTCTAGTTCCCTCACCAGTACCCAGAGGCCTCTTGGTGTTCCAGCCTCACAGCCATGTCTGTGCCCATCTTGGGGACGGAAAGATTTACATAGCTCTGTCTCTTCATGCTTGAGAAAGCTCCTGGGCCATAGCTGTCCTGTGGCTCTGACACCACGTTGGATATGAGGTATCTCTCTTGTAGCTCACAACCAGCCCTGGTCTCCTCTGCTTGAGCCCCGGGAGGAGAGGCCATCTTCTGAGGGCAGGCTCCACATTAGGGGCACTTACTGTAAATTGTATCCCCTGTTTCATCTTATCCCTTATTGGCCAGAACTTTGTCACATGGCCACAGCTAACTGGGAAATGTAGACCTTATTCTGCCAAACCATGGGTTCGGGGAACATTTTTAAGTGTTTTTTTTTAATCAAGGGAGAAAAGAATGACTTTTTAGGGGGGTGGGGGAGGGGGAGAACGCCTATCTTGACAACAGAGGCAACATTTAACCTGACAGTTTCAGGATGAGTCAGAGTCAGTCATGATAGAACCGGGAAGAGTATTTTTGGCAGAGGGAACAGCAAAAACAAGATGCTCGGAGGCAAAAAAGATGGCTTATTCAAGGAATAGGAATGTAAATAGTGAAGGGTGTGACTTGGGGAAGTGAGGGCAGGTAGATGGGAGGAGAGAGATGAGATGAAAGGAAAGGCAAGTAACTACCAGACTGTGCAGCGCCATGTTGGCTAGGATAAGCAGTTTGGATTTTATTCTAGAACATGTTTCCTAGCAGACTCTCCCATGTCTACAATTCCCATCATTTGAAGTTTTTAGGGGTGGGGAGTGCAAAAGTCCACAAATATTTATTGAATGCCTACTCATGACAGGAAAATAGAAGATATCTTGGGGAGGTAGGAAGAGCTTGATATTTGGAGTATTATCATTTAAAAGATACCTGACTTTGTCAATGTATTGATATTAGTTGAGTGCTCATGTGTGCTCAGTTGCTTAGTTGTGTCTGAATCTTTGTGACCCCATGAACTATAGCCCGCCAAGCTCCTCTACCTTGGGATTTTCCAGGCAAGAATACTAGAGTGAGTTGCCATTTCCTACTCCAGGGGATCTTCCCGACCCAGGGATTGAACCTCCTCGTGTATTGCAGGCGGATTCTTTACCACTAAGCCATTGGGGGCGGGGGAGCCTCATTAGTTGAGTATCCCTGAGCAAATTACTTAACTTCTCTCCTCAGTAGGCAACAAAATAATGAGTTTTAAACAAAATAGTGCATGTAAAGGTTCATGGTGAACGGAAGGGGCCTGATACACACTATTGCTATTGATATGGGGCTTCCTCTATGGCTCAGCAGATAAAGAATCCTCCGCAATGCAGGAAACGCAGGAGACACAGGTTAGATCCCTGGGTCAGTCCATGGGTTCACAAAGAGTCAGAGACAACTGAGCGACTGAGCACATTACTGATATATTGTTATAATGTTAGTGTTAACTTATCACACTTTTCTGGAGTACCAAAGGGCTTATCTGAAGGTAGGTGGGGGAGGGGAGAGGGTGGATGTGGGGAAGGACTCAGGAGGAAGAGAGCTGAACGGGGTCAGGGAGGGAGGCGGAGAGGGGGTGCGGAATGTGTGCCCGGGGAGGGGGTCACCAAGCACTGGGTCCTGAGGGGTGGAAGGGAGGGACAGCAGGGGCTGCCAGTGGGTCACTGTGGCAATAAGTGTCAGTGGCCAGAGCAGACACTATAGATGCCATCTCTGAATCCCTTCAGCCCACCTCTGAGCTCGCTTGAGTTGCCGTCAGCTGTTTCTAGACAGCTTACTGGGCTTGCTTCTCTTTTCTTCTCTGCCTGGGGACTTCCCTTGGCACCAAGGATCTTGCTGGAAACATGCTACCTGGAAATGCTACAGAGCTAGCTTTCTGGTGAAATCCTCCACCGAGCTCACTCTGAGTTGGGTGTTTGGAATGGAGGATGTGTTCTGATGCATGTCCCACAAGGCCTCTCAGGGGTCTCCAATGGGATGGAGCTGTCCCCCTCAGGGTAGCCTGCTCAGCAACACCCTCGAAATGGGCCTCCCTCTGTCTCATCTCCCCACTCCTTCACCATGCTTCCCCGGGTCACCTTCCAAGTAAGCAGTCTGCACCTAGATCCTCATGTCAGACTCTTCTTTGGGGGAACCTCAACCAAACCTCCATTCCTGACCCCCTTCCTGGGTGTATATAGTGAAAGGCCTGCAAGCGCTCTCTCCCGGCTCCCTTCACAATCATGGGTGGCCACGTGACCCCCTGACAGGTACTGGCTCATAAGCCGAAGTCTTTTGGAAGATTTCTTGGAAAGCTTTCACTTCTTTATAAAAGGAACAGATATTTTTGGTGCTGGCACACCTCCCTCACCTTCCTGCCTTGACCATGAACGCTCTCTTAGAGCTGCCGCAGCCGTCTTGAGGCCAGAAGGAGAGGCCAGGAGGATCGCAGAAACGCTTTCTCTGATGTATTAAGATGCCGAGCTCACATCTCTAGACGTCAAACTCTAGACTTCTCCCCTGGTGAGGAAAATAACCCTCGGGTGTGTTGAGGGTGCCATTCACAAAGTGCTCCGTTACTTACACCCTAACGCTCTCCTAATAGATACCGTGGCTCTGAGTGCCAAGGTCAGTGGCGGATGCATCCTAGGTTTCCCAGTCTCAGAGCCAGTGAGTGAGGCTGCACTGCCCCTGCCCTGTCAGCTTCCCATCCTGTTCTTGCTCCTCTCCAAATTCCACGTGGAATGGACAAGGCCCCTCCTGGAAATTTTCAGACTTACAGGAACACACACAGCCTCAGAGATCACAGGCAAATCTCTGACCTGCTTCACTAATCTTCCAGCTTCTAGTTCCTTCATTCTCACTTTAGATTTATAAAGAGAGTAGGCTCTGAAGGAAAAGGATAAGAATCTATCCAATGGGTGAGGCAATTCCCTGATTGCCCTATAATTTACACTTCTTCTTCACTTTCTGTCTCCTTTTGTCTTAGAAAGCAAGCTTGTGAAAACTAGGCTTGTGATTTCTTTTGACTGAATTGGGTAGGATTGAAAGCCTGGTACTTACTGAAAGCCTGCATAGCTCCAGGGTATGGGTAAATACCCAGGAGACGAAAGGCCTGTCCAGTCCTAAAACAGAGCGCGGTCTAGTTGGGGAGGCCTGTGGAGACACCCAAGAGGGTCTTCAGGAGGCATGATAGCATGGGGGTCATGAGTGTTATGTCCTGGAATGGATGACCTGCATGGAGCACGTTACTTACCTGTCTGTGCCTCAGTTTGTTCCTCTGTAAAATGGAGAGAATAATTATGCCTTGGGGTCTGGGACTTCTCCAGTGGTGCTAGTGGAAAAGGACCTGCCTGCTGGGCTTTCCCTGGTGGTCCAGTGGGTGAGGACACCGCCTTGCAGTGCAGGGGGCGCCAGTTCGATCCCTGGCCTGGGAGGATCCCACGTGCCGCGGAGCGGCTGGACCAATGTGTCCAGTTACCGAGCCAGAGCTCTGGGGCGCATGCGCCCAGAGCCGGTGCTCTGCAACGACAAGACACCACCGCGATGGGAGGCCCACAGGAGCCAAAGAACAAAGCCGGATGAAAATAGAGAAATGAAAGACCAATAGAAGTGGCCCGCCCGCTCCCCTCCCTCCCCAACCTGACCCCCGCCCAAAATAAATAAATAAATAAATCTTAAGAAAAAAAAAAAGAACCTGCCTGCCAATGCAGGAGATGTAAGAGACAGGAGTTTGATCCCTGAGTGGGGAAGATCCTCTGGAGGAGGGCATGGCAGTCCACTCCAGTATTCTTTCCTGGGAAATCCCATGGACAGAGGAGCCTGGTGGACTACAGTCCATGGGATCACGCAGAGTCAGTACACACCGGGTGCTGTGCTAGGTACCCAAGGTGAACTAGACAGAGAAGGTACCTGCCCTCCTGGTCTGCCAGGGACACACCATGAAAGTCATTATACCTGTGACAAATGAGAACTCCAGGCAGAGGGCCCAGCCCACATCCAGGGCTTGGGGTGAGAAGGGGATGGGCTGCTGAAGTCCAGAAGTGGCGGCTGGAAAGGGGTCCAGATGCTGTGCATTTGGAGGGTTAAGTATAAGCAGATGATCAAGATCACATATCGGTGATTGGTTCCTAACTTGTGGGGAATTCTGCCACGGGACACAGGGCAAGGTGTGTGAGAATTACACCCCCAGGCCTCCTTCTGACCTCGTCAACCCGGCCCTTTGCCCATCAACAGTATGGAGGGACCCAGGGCACCCACGGGAGCCAGGCAACGATCTCCTGCAGGCTATAGTTCTGATCCAACTGCGTAGGAAGATTAGCAATGGAAGATTAATTTCTCCTTATCATTTCCCCAGGGGCCTTAAGCAGTCTCAGGAGCAATTCTTCTCGCCTAGAACCCCACCCTCGGGAAGCTGGTGGGGATGGGCTGTGGTGTGGCGCCCGGTGAAGGACAGCCCTCGAATCCCAGCTTCGGGAGCTGGGTGGCGAGTCAGAGAGAAATGTGCTCGCTGAGCCGGCATTGCCGTCCTGTAATGGACACTGAACAAAAGGAAGGAAAGGCAGAAGCATCGCTTTGCTGTGCGGGCTTTCCATTTGGCTAAGGAGCGTGAAGGACACTGGAAAGGGAACTCCTGGAGCTGGCGGACTTGTGTTGTTGACGGCCACCAGGAGATGGGCCGTCTTTGTCTCTGAAGAGATTGTTTTTCACAGTCGCAGCTCTGCCTGGATGGCGGGGTCCTGAATCCAAGGCCACAGATTCTCCCTTCTACTTAAGAGAAGGAATGGGACAGGATTGTCTTGCGTTGGAGCTGGGGCTCCCACTGTGCTCCCATGGGGGAGACTGAGGCCAGATCATAGGAAGGACTTCCTAGCCAGGCTAGTCTTTACCCAGGATCTTGATTAGAGGCTTTTCAGTGAAACCCAGAACGCTGTTGTTTGGGGGTGAATTGGAGGATACTTAGGCTGGAGAGTCGAGGAATTGTATGAAGATTGGGACAGGGTGCGTCCCCCCACAAGGTTGTGTTTCCTGGTCACCAAATGGCTGTGCCTTTCAGCCACTCAGCTACATTCCATGCTGGGTCATGAATCCCCCATGAACCTTTACTGGGCACTGATTGTATTTCAGATAGGGTTCCACCAGTGTGATGTGTGATGTGATATTAACTTCTTGGACTCCATTGCTTCTTCCCTGACATGAGCTTGATAATGTCTTCCTCGCAGACAGATGGACTGCAGCGAACTAACATATGGAACACAGCCAGTATATATGGCCATCACTATGGATGGAATGCCTTTAGCTACTATGAACTGAAGACCCAGCTAAAAGTGTCCTCCCAAGATGGGCCTCTGTCTCACAAGAAAATTCCTGAGGCAGGTTCATTTTGGGGGGAGGATGGGGACTAGCATCTTTGGTCCGCTATCCTTGGCTTGTCGGTGATGACAATTCTCATGGTCTAAAGACAACTAAAGCCATTCCAGACGTCTGAGGCTCAGTTTAAAGAGTGTGACACCTCCTTCTCTGTGGACGGTGGGGTTTACTTCCAGTCCCATTGTCTAGATCCCACTTCCCAGGTGGCTCAGTGGTAAAGAATCTACCTGCCAAGCAGGAGATGTAGGTTCCATCCCTGGGTCAGGAACATCCCCTGAAGGAAGAAATGGTAACCCACTCCAGTATTCTTGCCTGGAGAATCCCATGGACAGAGAAGCCTGGCGGGCTGCAGTCCATGGGGTTGCAAAAGAGTCAGACACGACTGAGCGACTAAACAACAACCCATTGTCTTGGAATGGATCACGAGGCTGTGCTCCACCCATCTTTGGTTAAGGAACACTAGGCCATCATGGTTGACTTGGATCAGACGTACTTCACCCCCCCTAGGAATTGGGGATGGGCATCTCCTTCCCTGATGACATAGCAGGGTGAACACCAGAATAAAACTTGGGCTTGGCCATTGAAGAAGATGAAGTGTACTTGAGGTCGTACAACCCAGGCTCCCTGCAGTGGAAGTGAGAAGTCTTCACCATCAGACCACCAGGGAACTCCCTACCTTTATATTCTTGACTGTATGTCATAGTTCCATAAATAGAGAATATAACTGCTTGCTGGCAGGAATCTGCTAATTTTTCTATTGACCGGCCCCAGGCACATAGTAGGCCCTTTATAAACTT
The DNA here is from genome assembly GCA_022376925.1 of Tragulus kanchil. Lineage (NCBI taxonomy): Eukaryota > Metazoa > Chordata > Mammalia > Artiodactyla > Tragulidae > Tragulus > Tragulus kanchil. Next base: position 91,043,987 of record JAIOJX010000001.1, on the reverse strand, counting down.
TGTTTATTGAGGATGATGGCCTGTATAAATGATTGCAAACGTCCTGAAACTCTCGAGTCTGTACGTATTTCTTTTCGTGAGAGCGATAAAGGATGTTAGGAAACATAATGTAATTTTCGAAGCAGTTCTTCAAAGCATTACTCAGAAATTCATTATGAGATCAAGGAGGCGATACTACAGAGAAATAAAAGTAATAAAAGGATGTTGTTGTTTGGGGAGAGGAAGTCAGAAGAAAAAAAATAGCCAACATACATCTAAGGGAATATATACACACACACACACACACACACACACACACGCAGACTTTTTTCTGGGTCCAGTTTTCACTTCCCGCTTTACCAAAGTAATCTACACTGAGAATTTCCCCCTCCCCCTGATGGTAAAGTGGTTGTTGTTTTTTTTTTTTAACAGTTTGGTTAACTGAACACATCAATAGTGGCACCCAGTGGCTAGAAGGGTTGATCAAGGAATGGCCATTTCTTGTTTCATCTCAGTTTCATCAACCAGAGCGGTATTTAAAAATTAAACCACCAAGTCAGGCATTGAAGAAAATGTCTGTCTAAACTTTGCCGCTGGTGCTGGGTTTCCCACGCCTCTTTCCCTCTTAACAGCTCAGGACATGCGGGCCCATCCTCCACTTTGGAGCCCAGCACTTGGTGGGGGGAGGGATCTTAGGGAAAAAACCTTTGTCATCTGGCATAGCTATGGGGATTTTTAAAAGCTTGTTTATTCTGTGTCCTCTCTAGAACTAAATGAACAAGTGTAATTATGTGAGTTGCTGGAGTTCCAGGTCTTTCCTTCGGCAGATATTCCCCCCTAAAGTTGCTGACGTCTGGCCCTTAGATTTCTGAAGGCAAGTGAACCAAAGGAAACCTCGGCCAGTTAACAGGATAACCAATTAACCAAACCAGTGAGAGGGAACGTGAGAATGCCCATATCTAGCTTTGGAGTTCCATCTTCATTCTTCCAGCAGTTAACAGGGAGCACATGTGACATAGGCCAGACTGGTAATTCTTGAGTCACTAGGCTTTGGAAGGTTCTAATCCTATTTATTGAGCTGCATGGACTGTGTCTGTGACTCAGAAGAGGAGCTAGTCCCAGGTTACACGCTGACATAAGGAACGAATTATTTCGCGTTCCAAGCAAGCTGAGAGATCCCCATGGTAGAGTCCATTTATTATCCCTAAATAGTTCTTTCCCCGTCTCCCTCTCTCTATATAGATACATATATATATTTACAAAAACTTCTTTTTTTGGCTGCACTGGGTCTTCATTGTAGTACGTGGGCCTCTCTAGTTGTGGCACACAGGCTGAATTCCCTGACCCAGGATCAAACGTGTGTCCCCTGTATTGGAACCAATCAACCACTGGACCACCAGGAAAGTCCCACCCCTGTCGTTCATAATTAATAGAATTTTAGCTGGGCACATAGCCTCCTGGAGCAAAAAAAAAAAAAATATTTTCCCAGTGACCTTTGCAGCTAGCTGTGGCCACATGACTAAGTTCTGGTCAATGGAATGTAAGTGGAAGTCTTGCATGCAACTTCTGGGAAGTATCCTTAAAAGAACTGGTCTTTCTCTGTTCTGCCTAACATTTGCTTAGAATCTAGTCTTGATGGCTGGAGCTTAGGCAGCCATCTGGGACTGTGAGGTGGCCTGAAATGGTCAAGTGTACCAAGATAGCAGAAACACGTGTCTTTGAGCACAATATCAGTTCTGGGCACATTATGGACAGGCTTTCCCCCTAGCATTTTCCTACTCAGACTGTGGTTTTGGACCAGTGGAATAAAGATCATGGAAACTTGTTAGAAATACAAATTCTTAGGCCCTGTCCCAGACCCACTGAATCAGAAACTCTGGGGGTGGGGTCCAGCCATCTGTGTTCTAACAGGCCCACGGATGACTCTGATGCATTTTATAATTTAATGTTCTAGACTATTAAAGTACTTTAAGGGAGACAAATAAAAGAATGCCAGTTAACAGGATAACCAATTAACCAAACCAGTGAGAGGGAACGTGAGAATGCCCATATCTAGCTTTGGAGTTCCATCTTCATTCTTCCAGCAGTTAACAGGGAGCACATGTGACATAGGCCAGACTGGTAATTCTTGAGTCACTAGGCTTTGGAAGGTTCTAATCCTATTTATTGAGCTGCATGGACTGTGTCTGTGACTCAGAAGAGGAGCTAGTCCCAGGTTACACGCTGACATAAGGAACGAATTATTTCGCGTTCCAAGCAAGCTGAGAGATCCCCATGGTAGAGTCCATTTATTATCCCTAAATAGTTCTTTCCCCGTCTCCCTCTCTCTATATAGATACATATATATATTTACAAAAACTTCTTTTTTTGGCTGCACTGGGTCTTCATTGTAGTACGTGGGCCTCTCTAGTTGTGGCACACAGGCTGAATTCCCTGACCCAGGATCAAACGTGTGTCCCCTGTATTGGAACCAATCAACCACTGGACCACCAGGAAAGTCCCACCCCTGTCGTTCATAATTAATAGAATTTTAGCTGGGCACATAGCCTCCTGGAGCAAAAAAAAAAAAATATTTTCCCAGTGACCTTTGCAGCTAGCTGTGGCCACATGACTAAGTTCTGGTCAATGGAATGTAAGTGGAAGTCTTGCATGCAACTTCTGGGAAGTATCCTTAAAAGAACTGGTCTTTCTCTGTTCTGCCTAACATTTGCTTAGAATCTAGTCTTGATGGCTGGAGCTTAGGCAGCCATCTGGGACTGTGAGGTGGCCTGAAATGGTCAAGTGTACCAAGATAGCAGAAACACGTGTCTTTGAGCACAATATCAGTTCTGGGCACATTATGGACAGGCTTTCCCCCTAGCATTTTCCTACTCAGACTGTGGTTTTGGACCAGTGGAATAAAGATCATGGAAACTTGTTAGAAATACAAATTCTTAGGCCCTGTCCCAGACCCACTGAATCAGAAACTCTGGGGGTGGGGTCCAGCCATCTGTGTTCTAACAGGCCCACGGATGACTCTGATGCATTTTATAATTTAATGTTCTAGACTATTAAAGTACTTTAATGTTTTTTCCTATTAAGGTATTTTCAATTGATTTTCCCCCAAATATATTCAGAAAATGTGTTTACAACTAAGATACCTAATACTCCTTTTGTCTTTCTTCTATTTTCTCCGCCTAATTTAAGAGGTGATAATATCAACATCAATAAAACTATGAAAATACATGAATTATGTATGCGTAAGGGCAGGACTCCTTTTTGAGGGGGGGACGAGTTGGGGAGGGAGGGGGATGGGTTGGGGAGGGAGGGGGGCAGGCAGGCCACTTCTATTGGTCTTTCATTTATCTATTTTCATCCGTCTTTGTTCTTTGGCCCATGTGGGCCTCCCATTGCAGTGGCCTCTGTTGTCGCAGAGCGCCGGCTCTGGGCACTTGCGCTCCAGAGCTCTGGCTCGGTAATTGGACACATCAGTCCAGCTGCTCCACTGCACGTGGGATCTTCCCAGGCCAGGGATCGAACCGGCGCCCCTTGCACTGCAAGGCGGTGTCCTTACCCACTGGACCACCAGGGAAGCCCAGGGCAAGACTCTTTAAAGCATAAGATTTAGGCCACTATGTGCTTAGCCTCTCAGTTGTGTCTGATTCTTTGTGATGCCGTGGATGAGCCATGGAATTCTCCAGGCAAGAATATTGGAATGGGTAGCCTATCCCTTCTCCAGGGGATCTTAGCCCAGGGATTGAACTCAGGTCTCCAATATTGCAGGCAGATTCTTTACCATCTGAGCTACCATGGAAGCAAGAGCAAAATTGGTCCCATAGGCTAAAAATGTTCAAGGATAAACAAGTGGAGTTCATGGAGGACAGTGTGAAAGGTAATGGGCCATGGGGGCCCAGATATTTGGTCAAACATTCTCTTGGGTGTATTTCTGTGTGTGTGTGGCTATTCTGGGTTTTCACTGCTGCCACAGGCTCTTCTCTAGTTGCAGGGAGTGGGGGCTACTCTTTTTTTTTTTTTTTAATTATTTATTTGGCTGTGTAGGGTCTTAGTTGCAGTGTGTGGGATCTTAGTTCCCCAATCAGAGATCGAACCTGCATCCTCTGCATTGGAAGGCAGATTTGTAACCACTGGACCACCAGGGAAGTCCCGGGGGCTACTCTTTAGTTGAGGTGAGTAGGCCTCTTGTTGCAGTGACTTTTCTTGTTGTGGAACACAGGCTCTAGGGTTCATGGGCTTCACTAGTTGCAGTACATGGGCTCAACAGTTGTGGCTCTGAGGCTCTAGAGCACAGGCTCAATCGTTGTGGCTCATAGGCTCAGTTGTTCTGCAGCATGTGGGATTTTCTTGTTGCGGTGACTTCTCTTGTTGTGGAACGCAGGCTCTAGGGCTCACGGGCTTCACTAGTTGCAGCACATAACAGTTGCGGCTCTGAGGCTCTAGAGTACAGGCTCAATAGCTGTGGATCACGGGCTTAGTTGCTCCACAGCATGTGGGATCTTTCTGGATCAGGGATCGAACTTGTGTTTCCTGCATTGGCAGGCAAATTCTTTACCACTGAGCTACCAGAGAAGCCCTGGGTGTATCTTTGAGAGTGTTTTTCGATGAGATTAGCATTTGAATTGGTGCACTGAGTAAAGCAGATTGCCCTCTCTAATGTAGGTGGGCCTTATCCAAGCAGTTGAAGGCTGCAATAGAACAAAACAGCTGACCCTCCTGGGGGTGAGGCAAAATGCCTCTTGTCTGACTGCCTTCCAGCTGGGACAGCTGTTTTTTTTTTGCATTTGAAATCAGAGTGAAACACTGGCTCTCCCCAGGTTTTGTACCTGACGGCATTCAGACAAGAGGAGTTACCCCTTATCCCTATTGGCTCTCCTGGGTCTCCAGCTTGCTGATTAAAGATCTTGGGACTTGTCAGTCTCCAATCATGTGAGCCACTCCTTAAAATAAGTCTCTGTCTTTCTCTCCACACACACACACACACACCCCTTCTCGGTTCTGTTTCTCAGGAGAACTCTGACTAATACAGACAGGGAGGCAGTGTGACAGAAAACAAAGACCCAGAGAGCCCTGTATTCAAGATCTGGGTCTATGACTACCTAGGTGTGAAGTTGTTTAACCTTTTGAATCACACTTTTTTCATTTGTAAAGTGGAGCTAATCATACATTCTTTTCCAAGATTTTGATAAGACTGAAGGAGATAATGCTCATAGAACATCTAACATAGTGCCTGGCATGCAGTTAAATGCTTTGTCACTGATAATAGTGACAAAGATGATGATCATTATGGTCATGATGATGAGTCCAGATCCCCACTGGATGAATATGAGAAGGGAAGACACATCCTGAATTTTTAAAAATCGTGTTTCTTGACTGGCGTCTTTCTCAAAAGCCATGAATAGGAAAGTCATGCCTGACCTACTTGCTTTGTCATTACTATGCATCGTTATCCACATGTAGAGATGATGGGAGATGTGGTAGCCAGTTTCTAAGATGGGCTCAGTGAGCTGCACCTAGTATTCCTGTCCTTGTGAAATCCCCTACTATACTGAATCAGGGTAAATCTACTCTGAATCTACTGTGATCAATACACTTCTGTAGATGTGCTGGCATGTGACTTTTAAGCTTGTTTATACAAGACTTTTTTTTTTTTTTAAATAATTCGGAGAAGGAAATGGCAACCCACTCCAGTATTCTTGCCTGGAAAATTCTATGGACAGAGGAGCCTGGCATGCTACAGTCCTTAAGAGTTGGATACAGAGGGGAGAGAGAGAGAGAAAGAAAGAGAGAAGGAGATTTAATCTCCACAAGTTTGGGATGGTTGCCTACCTCTTGGGGTGCCTGTTTCTCCACCACTTCTGTTAGGAGAGACATGTAAATTTATCACAGGGTCACGGAAGTAAAAACTTCCATGACATGTCCCATGTCACTCAAGAAATGAGAATGCATGTTTCCAAAAGAAAAAATAATTCATTTAGGAATTCCCTGGTGGCCCAGTGGTTACGATTCAGGGCTTTTACTGCTGTGGTGTGGCCAAAGGGAAAAAAAACCAATTCAATTATATTGAGAAATAATTGACATGTAACACTGTAAATATTGGGTTGTCCAGAAGTTCATTTGGATTTTCTGTAAGATTGTACAGAAAACCCTGAACGCAATTTTGGCCAACTCAATATGTTTATCACTATTTTCCTTTTGAATCACACTTTTTTCATTTGTAAAGTGGAGCTAATCATACATTCTTTTCCAAGATTTTGATAAGACTGAAGGAGATAATGCTCATAGAACATCTAACATAGTGCCTGGCATGCAGTTAAATGCTTTGTCACTGATAATAGTGACAAAGATGATGATCATTATGGTCATGATGATGAGTCCAGATCCCCACTGGATGAATATGAGAAGGGAAGACACATCCTGAATTTTTAAAAATCGTGTTTCTTGACTGGCGTCTTTCTCAAAAGCCATGAATAGGAAAGTCATGCCTGACCTACTTGCTTTGTCATTACTATGCATCGTTATCCACATGTAGAGATGATGGGAGATGTGGTAGCCAGTTTCTAAGATGGGCTCAGTGAGCTGCACCTAGTATTCCTGTCCTTGTGAAATCCCCTACTATACTGAATCAGGGTAAATCTACTCTGAATCTACTGTGATCAATACACTTCTGTAGATGTGCTGGCATGTGACTTTTAAGCTTGTTTATACAAGACTTTTTTTTTTTTTTAAATAATTCGGAGAAGGAAATGGCAACCCACTCCAGTATTCTTGCCTGGAAAATTCTATGGACAGAGGAGCCTGGCATGCTACAGTCCTTAAGAGTTGGATACAGAGGGGAGAGAGAGAGAGAAAGAAAGAGAGAAGGAGATTTAATCTCCACAAGTTTGGGATGGTTGCCTACCTCTTGGGGTGCCTGTTTCTCCACCACTTCTGTTAGGAGAGACATGTAAATTTATCACAGGGTCACGGAAGTAAAAACTTCCATGACATGTCCCATGTCACTCAAGAAATGAGAATGCATGTTTCCAAAAGAAAAAATAATTCATTTAGGAATTCCCTGGTGGCCCAGTGGTTACGATTCAGGGCTTTTACTGCTGTGGTGTGGCCAAAGGGAAAAAAAACCAATTCAATTATATTGAGAAATAATTGACATGTAACACTGTAAATATTGGGTTGTCCAAGAAGTTCATTTGGATTTTTCTGTAAGATTGTACAGAAAACCCTGAACGCAATTTTTGGCCAACTCAATATGTTTATATATTGCAATGTGATTGCCATCATAGCTTTAACTAACACCTCTATCACATCCTATAATTACCATTTATTTATTTATTTTTTTGGTCACTTCTATTGGTCTTTCATTTATCTATTTTCATCCACCTTGTTCTTTGGCCTTTTGGGCCTCCCATCGCAGTGGCCTCTCGCTGCAGAGCACCAGCTCTGGGCACATGAGCTCCAGAGCTCCGGCTTGGTAGTTGGACATGTCGGTCCAGCCACTCCGTGCACATGGGATCTTCCTAGGCCAGGGATCAAACAGGTGCCCCTTGCACTGCAAAGCGGTGTCCTTACCCACTGGACCACCAGGGAAGCCCCACCATTTAATATTTTTTTTCATGCAGTGGAAAGTAATTTAAAAAATAATTTTATTTATTTATTTTTGGCCGTACGGGGTCTTCGTTGCTGTGCGGGGGCTTTTCTGTAGTTGCAGTGAGCAGGGACCACTCTCTAGTCATGGTGTGCAGGCTTCTCACTGTGGTGGCTTCTCTTGTGGAGCAAGGGCTCTAGCGTGTGTGGGCTCTGTAGTTGCAGCTCCCGGGCTCTAGAGCACAGGCTCAATAGTCGTGGTGCACGGGCGTAGTTGCTCTGCGGCATGTGGGATCCTCCTGAATCAGGGATCAAACCTTTCTCCCCTGCACTGGCAGGCGGACTCTTCACCACTGAGCCACCAGGGAACCCCCGTCTTTTCATTTTTTTATGGTGGGACCAGTGGAGATCGAGTCTCTTAGCAGCTTTGAAATTGATCATACAGTATTGTCTATAACCATTATGCTGGGCATTGCAGCTTGCGCCTTGCTCTCTTGTGTAGCTTGCTCTAGGGGATGCTAGCCGCCCTATTGTAAGGACATTAGTGAAGCATCATGGAGAGATCACATGGTGAGAAACCAACTAACTCCCACCACCTTGCCAGCCATGTTAGTGCTCTACCATGGAAGTGTATCTTCCAGGCCCCCAACTTCACGTCTTTTAGCCGAAGTCCCAGACATCATGGATCAGAGCCAAGCTGTCCCCTCTGAGGCTTTTCTAAATTCCTGATCCCCAGAAATCAAGAGATGCAATAAATTGTCAGATATTGTCTTCACATGGCATTCTCCCTGTCTTCACATGCATTCCCTTTTCTCTCTGTGTGTTTGTGTCCACATTTCCCTCTTCTTAGCAGGACAGCAGTCCTATAGGGTTAGGGCCCACCCTTACAGCCTCCTCAGCCTTCATTATCTCCCCTCAAGACTTTAACTCTAAATACAGTCACATTGGGGCTTAGGATTTCAACCTACAAATTTGGAGAGGGGAGACACAATTTAGTCCATAACCCGGTACTTCAGGATTGATAGGTTGTTTTTAATCTGTACTGTGGAAGAGGTGCGTTTACATTTGAAATAGTTAACTAATGAAGGATGCACACCTCAGGGATGGTTAGTTAGCATTTGAAAAACCTCAATCAGAAATCCGCACTCCCGAAGATACCTATTCCAAGCACATTAGCTATCTAGATCTATATACCAGAGGGCTCACCAATGAGCGTTTTTAAATGTTAGAAGTAAGTTTTTATTGACAAAATAAGTGGGTTTCAAGACACGAGGATTGGCTACACTACTATAAATAAAATAGATAACCAACAGGAACCTATTGTATAGCACAAGGAGCTCTACTCTTTGTTTTGTAATACCCTGTAAGAGAAAGGGGTTTCCCTGGTAGCTCAGTGGTAAAGAATCTGCCTGCAATGCAGGAGACCCAGGTTTGATCCCTAGGCCAGGAAGATCCCTTAGAGGAGGGCATGGCAACCCACTCCAGTATTCTTGCCTGGAGAATTCCGTGAAGAGAGGAACCTGGTATGCCACACTCTATGGGGTCACACAGAGTTGGACACGACTGGAGTGACTAAGCAGCAGCAGTAGCATAAGGGAAAAGAATCTGAAAAATAATATGTATATATATATATAGTATTAGCAGATATCTTAAGATATCACATATGCTCATCAACACTGTGAAATGATGACTTATATATGATGAGTTATATATAAATGATGAGCTATATATATATACTCACTGCGCTGTACACCTTAAACGAACACAACATTGTAAATCAACTGTACTTCCAAAAAGAAAAAAAAAAGACATGGGGATTGGCTAGAAATATTGTACTAGCACCTGTGCTGCTGCTTGAATGGGGTCTGTGAATCTGAGAAGCCCCGAAGGGGAGACCCCGGGCCCCAGGGGGAGACACAGGTTTAGGAGTCTGTGGCCTCCCAGACCAGATTCTGTTTACTCCTGTGGCTGGCCACCCAACAGAAGATATTCTGCCTGTTGTAACCGGAGGGTGAATTAAATCTGCCACTTAAATATTGTCACTTCTCTGTTCAGCGTATCTTTTAGCCAAGGGTTGGTGTGCCTAAGGCCAGAGACGTGGCACTTCACTGAGTTACAGGAGCAGATTGCATAACTGGTTTCTGTGCCTGCCTGTAATAAACCTTTTTATGTGTGATTTCTGATTCAGTTGGAGGCTGGCTACGATTTTTTTTTTTTTTTGAAATGGTTGTTAACAGAACACCTGGTAACGAGGTTGTGTGAGATGGGACCAAGAGTCGTTAATTTGCTCTAGACTGCGGCTCTTGACCTGAGGTTCAAGGATAGAATTCATAGGGTTTGTGAATTGGATGAGGACAAAAAAATGACATCTCCATTTCCACTAGCCTCTGCCTGCAATTTAGCATTTCCTTCAATTACACACATAGGCAACAAATCTCAGTAGTACTAGCAGATATCTTAAGCTATCACATATGCCCATCAACTCTGTGAAATGATGGCACTCATCAGATCTGCCGCGGATCCTGTTACTTAATGATTTACTGAAGAAGCCCGTACGTACATATCTATAGCACAAATTTGTTTTAATAATTTGATCATGATTGCAGTCTCGTTGGTTTCCTTTGTAAGCTGACGTATCTATTTGTAGTTAAGGACCTCTGTTCTGGAAGCTTCTGATGGTCACCAGATAGTCCCAACATACCATAGACACTCAAGGCCAGGCTCGTCATTAAGACAGCAGTGATTGGAAACTCACGTTTCAAATTGTCTCTTGATAATTCCAATTTGAGGGCCGACTTCAGCTCAGAGCTGATTAGATTATGGCTGTTTTTGCCACAGGATGTGGTTGACAGAGCGCTCATACTAGAAGAAACATCTGCTCAGCCTCCATCTTGTTCCAGCCTGCTTGTATTATTAGTATTATTTTTAACACATGGTTTCTTTGCAGGAATCTTTTTAAGCCCTATGGCTCATTTGGGAGTTAAGCTAAAACTAGGTCATATGATCAGTAAATCCACAACGCTAGGCACCTGTAAGCTGCAGTGCATCACAGCCCGCTGACAGTGGAGGGCGGAGTGGGCCTCTTGCTCGTCTGAAGCCACGTGTGTGCTACCCGTGATTGCGATTCCCAGCCCTCCTGGCCAGGTAAGAGCCTTCCTAAGTGGCATTCTGCACAGTAGACAAAGGGACTGGTCACACTGATTTTATTCTACAAAGAGAAAGAAATTATCCTCTGTTAATATTTACACTATGAGTTTATGTAGATTTTTGTATCCTAAAAAAATAAGAGAGAAATTAAAGCTCTCAGTGCGCCCCAGTGGAGTGTCAAAGACCAGAGCGCTGCAACTTTAAGACTTTGGTATTAGCATTTGAGGGGCAGTCATATGACACAAGAAATTCATGTGGCATTTAAATCTTTTTTTCTTTTTCTTTTGATATTTATTTATCTGTTTGGCTGTGCTGGGTCTTAGCTATAGCCTGTGGGACCTTTTTAGTTGTGGCATGCAGCATCTTTCGTTGCTGCATGTGAACTCTTTAGTTTCAGGATGTGAGATCTTGAGCTGTGGCATGTGAACTCTTAGCTGCTTGCAGGGCATGGGATCTCACTCCCTGACCAGGGATTGAACCCAGGCCCCCTGCATTGGAAGCATGGAGTCTTAGCCACTGGACCACCAGGGAAGTGCTCATGTGGCATTTACCAAAGCCCCTAAGTCATATTCTCCCATACATTCATTTTGTTCATTGACCCATTCATTCAACATGTATTCATTAAGCATGATTCCAGGCCAGATTTTGCTAGATGCTCAGATTTGAAGATGAATAATCTCTATTTTCCATCCTCCCTTGGCCACAGTGCCAGGGGAGATGGGCAGTGGCCTGTCCTCGGGTGCTGGGAGAAAGGTACCTGTGGACGTGGGTAGAGGGGAGGGGGACAGGGACCAGGTAGGGTGCTGCTGGCCTGTGATGGACTCAATCTGGAAGGGACCCTAGAATGGATACAGGCGATGTGGTGGGGGCGGAGTGCGGAAGTTGGAGAGGGTGTGCCCCACTCCCAGAAGGAGTTCACAGTGGGTGTCAGGGCACTCGATGATCACGGTGCTGCTTGCTCCTTACGCTTGGGGCTCAGCCAGCTCCCTGAGGTCGCCTCTATCATCGTAGACATTTGCTCTGACTCCATCTCAGGTGCACCCCAGCCCCCTGTATTCTCCGTTTCCCTTTTTCTTGATGTTTTCCAACATTTCGGTGGGCCGTCTCCTTCAGTTGCTTTCTGAGAAAGGATGCACAGGCAACAATTTTATGAGACCTTGCCTGTCAGAGAAAGTTTTCCTATACTCACACTTAACGATAGTTTGGCTGGATACGGAATTCTTTTTTAAAAATTTATTTGGCTGTATCAGGTCTTAGTTGCCGCGCAGGAGATTTTCATTGTATCATGCGGGATCTTTTGTTGCTGTGCTCAGACTCTCCAGTTATGGTGCCCGGGCTTAGGTGCTCCACAGCAAGGGGGATCTTAGTTCCTTGATCAGGGAGAGAACCTGCTTTCCCTGCATTGCGAGGTGATTTCTTAACCCCTGGACCACCAGGGAATCCCTGGACATATAATTCTAAACTGGATTATTTTTCCTTTAGAATTTTGAAAGGCATTTTTCTATTTTCTCCCAAAGTTCAGAGTTACTATTAAGAAGTCCAAAGCAAGGAGGATTCTCAATCCTTTGTATATAATATTTTTTTCTCTTTAGAAGTTTCAAGGGTCTTTGTCCCCAGTGTCCTGAAATTCATGATGATATGAAGTTATGTGAGTCTATTTTCATGCATTGTATTAGACACTTCTGTGGTCCCTTCCATCTATAAGCTCAAGTTCCTTAGGTTTGGAAAATTCTCTTGAATTATCTTTTTGACGTTTTCTTCCCCTCTATCTATCTGTTCTTTCTAAAACTCCTTTTATTTGGACTTTTGGAATAATCATTTAAAGCCTGTTTTTCTAGTTCTTATATTTTCTCTATTTTCTGGAAAATGGTCCCAACTTTAGATTCTAATCCTTCTGCTAATTTTTTTCGTTTCTTCTGTCATATTTTAATTTTCCAATGACTCAGTTTTTATTCTCTAAAAGTTTCATTCCCTGAATGTTTCTTTTTTTTTTTTTTTGTAATATTTATTTATTTGGCTGCACAGGGTCTTAGTTGAGACATGCAAGCTTAGTCAGCTTGTGGTATGTGGGATCTTAGTTCCCTGACCAGGAATCAAACCTGCATCCCCTGGATTGGAAGGCAGATTCTCCAGACCACTGGACCACCAGGGAAGTCCCCTGCTTCTTTTTTTAATGCTGTTAGATATAGTATCTCTTCTGGGATGTTATTGATTGCTAGAGGGGGATGTGTGTGTGTGTAATTTACATTTCTCAGCATAGTTTCTATTTCCTTCAGCTTGCTTCATCTGTTTTGTTCTTGGTCATTCATATTAGAGGTTTTCCTTACATGTTGAGTGATCCCCAGTTATGTGTGCATATCTATGTGCGTGCCTCCTCTGTCATGTCTGACTCTGTGTGACCCCATGGGCTGTAGCCCGCCAGGCTCCTCTGTCCATGGGCTTCTCCAGGCAAGAATACTGGAGTGGCTTGCCATGCCCTTCTCCAGAGGATCTTCCCTACCCAGGTATTGAACCTGCGGCTCCTGCAGCTCCTGCACTGCAGGCAGATTCTTTACCATTGAGCTTCCTAGAAAGCCCCTGTGCATATCTACATGCAGAACACAAAGAAGCTGCTGGAAATCTCTGCGTGTGTGGATGTGGCTTGCTAATTGCTGACTTCACTCTAGAGCAGCAGTTTTCAAAGTGTGGGGTCCTGGACCACCAGCAGCAGCATCACCTGGGAACTTCTAAGACATGTACATTTTTAGGCCCCGCTCCAGATTTACTGGATTTGAAACCCTGGCAGTTTGTGTTCTAACAACCCCCCGGGGGGATTCTGATGCAGGCAAAAGTTTGCGAACCATCACTCTATGATGATCTGGGTAAGCATTTTAATTGGCAAATCTCTGATGTCAGTATTCAGTCTCCTTTCCAGAGAGTCCAAGTCTTAGTGGCAGTTTCTGGCAGTTGAGTGGGCAGGGGACCTTGTCTGGGGATACAATGTTCTTTTAAAAAACACGTTACATCTAATCTCCCTGTTTTCACTTGGGCTATCCTGCTTTCAGCTACGTTTTATATCTCTATCCAAAGGCCTTTTTTAAAAAAGTTTTTTATTGAAGTATAATTGGTTTATAGTGTTGTGTTAGTTTCGTGTGTACAGCTAAGTGATTCAGTTTTATATATACTCTGATTCTTTTCCATTATGCTCTCAAGATGCTGAATATAACCCTGTGCTATACACTAAATCCTTGTTGTTTATCTGTTTTATATACAGTAATGTGTATCTGTTAATCCCAAACTCCTAGGTTCACAGAGCTGGGAAAGGCTTCTGAGTATCTGACTGCTTCTTCAGTGGATGTTCAGTGGCTTCTCCTGTTTTTAGTCCTGGTTTCACCTCCTCTTCCAGAAGCACCAGGCACCGTCACTTCTGAGTCCTTGGAGGGGAGAGAAGTTCTATGATGCCATTCAGGTCGTTTCTCAGCTTCTCCCAAGGCCCATTTGAGATCCAGCTTCCTCAGCTCTGCTCTGAGTTAATCACCAAACAACCTCCTGCTTTTCAGCTTCCAGAACTCGTGGCTATTTTCTCCTTTCCGCATTCTCTTTGTGCTTGCAGATCAATGCCTCCTGAAACTCTCATTAATATCATCTTCATGAAGTTTTAGGCTGAATCAGAGGGATGAATGCATGTGCTCAATCCTCAGTCTTTAACCAGACATACCATTTTTGGTGGCTCAGATGGTAAAGAATCTTCCTGCAATGCAGGAGACCTGGGTTCAATCCCTGGGTTGGGAAGATCCCATGGAGAAGGGCATGGCTATCCACTCCAGTCTCCTTTCCTGGAGAATCCCGTGGGCAGAGGAGCCTGGTGGCAACAGTCCATGGGCTTGCAAAGAGTTGTACACAACTGAGTGACTAGGGCTTTTACTTTTTCAGTTTTTACCATTTTTCTCTAAAAGTGTTCCCTTTCGGGAAAAGGAACTAGAAACCATCAATGAGAGAACAGAGTTGCCAACCTTGCTGCGTTCTGCTGCTGCTGTAATCTATACCAGGGCTGGAGGAGGGCTCACTGTATTTTGCCCTCGGCTTGCTGTCATTCTGGCAGAATCAGCTGAAAACATGGCTTCTATCCCTTGCTCAGGAGCCAGCCATGGCTCCCCATTGTCTACAGTGTGTATCCCTCAAGGCGTGGCTTTTTTTTTTTTTAAACATTTATTTATTTGACTGCACCAGGTCTTAGTTGCAGCACGTGAGATCATCAATCTTCCTAGTGGCATGTGGGATCTTCAGTTGCAGCATATGAACTCTTAGTCGCAGCATGTGGGATCTAGTTCCTTGACCAGGGATCAAACCTGGGTTCCCTGCCTTGAGAACATGGAATCTTAGCTACTGGACGCCAGGGAAGTCCCCTCAAGGGGAGTGTTTTGGGTTTTCTTTTTTGTAATTAATTTATTTATTTACTTTTGGCTATTCTGGGTTTTCACTGCTGCTGCAGGCTCTTCTCTAGTTGCAGGGAGTGGGGGCTACTCTTTAGTTGAGATGAGCAGGCTACTTGTGGCAGTGACTTCTTTTGTTGTGGAACTCGGGCTTTAGGGCACACAGGCTTCAGTAGTTGCGGCTCTGAGGCTCTAGAGCATGGGCTTAATAGTTGTGGCTCACAGGCTTAGTTGCTCCGCAGCATGTGGGATCTTCCTGGATCAGGGATTGAACCTGTGTCTCCTGCATTGGCAGGCGAACTCTTTACCGTTGAGCTACCAAGGAAGCCCCAAGTGTTCCATTCAACTCACCTGGCACACCTTTCTGCTCTCCTTCCCTTTCCGTGACTGGAGACACTGGCGCTTCTGCCCCTGCCTGTCTGTCTCCTCACACTCTAGAAGGACCTCTCTCTCCCCTTGACCTACGCGTGCCCCACCATCCCTCCAAGTCCAGCTGAAGTACCCCCACTCCCTTCAGGCAGCCTCTCTGTGTGCTTCAGCTTCTTTCCAACCTCATGCACTCGTCATCAGAGTCATACAAGCTAGCCCTGTGGCGAGAAGTCCAGAAGGACGCGCTGTCTTATCCTCTGGGCCTCCTGCAGGGCCCAGCATCTCCATGCTGGGGACCGTGGACATTAAGCATATATATTTGATTGATAAAGGCATACTGTGCTCCTCTCTTATATTCTTTATTACTAATTTATATTAATATCTTTATTATTAACATGTTTATACCTGACACATAAAAGCAATAGGCACTATCTTATCCCTTTCCTCAACTTCTCTTTTCTGTGGTTATATGTTTTATATATAGTAGTGTGTATATGTTGTTGTTTAATCACCAAATCGTGTCTGACTCTTTTGTGACCCCATGGACTGTCACCTGTCAGGCTCTTCTGTTCATGGAATTTCCCAGGTAAGAATACTGGAGTGGGTTGCCATTCCCTCCTCCGAACCCCAGCATGGGGTTCGAAGCCATGTCTCCTGCATTAGCAGACGGATTCTTTACTGCTGAGTCACATGTATATGTTAATCCTGTATAAATTCAGGTTTGTTTGGGGTTTTTTTGGCCATGCTGTGGGGCATGAAAGATCTTAGTTCCCTGACCAGGAATGGAACCCACATGCCCTGCATCGCAAGAAGGATTCTCAACCACTGGACCAGGGAAGTCCTTTTTTTTTTCCAAAGCCAACAGAGATCTCTTGTTTTCCTAAACATTTACTTTTCTTTTTTATTTCTTTCACAAAACACATTTTTATTGGGGTAGAGCAAATTAACAATTTTGTGATAGTTTCAGGTGTACAGTGAACAGGCTCGGCCCCTTCATACATATACATGGGAAGACCCATTTTGACAATTTCCTTTATCCGTTCATTCATCGATGGACACAGATTGTATCCATCTTTTGCCTATTATGAATAATGCTGTCGTGAACGTGAGTAATCACATCTGTTCAAGTCCCTGCTCCTAATCCACTTTTAGCATAGTCGTGACAGTACCTCCGGCACACTTTGGAGTTGTACTATTTTGTTTAATGGTTTATCACGACTATCTCTTGCCATGTTGCCACATGGTCTTTATAATCCTCCTTCACAAGAGTCGCATTATAGTCTGTCTCAGTAACTTAGAGATTTTCACAAAGAGATGCACTGCCAGCTTAGACAGGTTCTCACGAACCTTTGCATCCCGCATCCTTTGAAGGTTTGGAGCAGGACACGAAAACTTTGAGAGAAGCAAGTTGGAGCACCGGCATACTGTGCTTATATTCTTTATTACTAATTTATATTAATATCTTTATTATTAACATGTTTATACCTGACACATAAAAGCAATAGGCACTATCTTATCCCTTTCCTCAACTTCTCTTTTCTGTGGTTATATGTTTTATATATAGTAGTGTGTATATGTTGTTGTTTAATCACCAAATCGTGTCTGACTCTTTTGTGACCCCATGGACTGTCACCTGTCAGGCTCTTCTGTTCATGGAATTTCCCAGGTAAGAATACTGGAGTGGGTTGCCATTCCCTCCTCCGAACCCCAGCATGGGGTTCGAAGCCATGTCTCCTGCATTAGCAGACGGATTCTTTACTGCTGAGTCACATGTATATGTTAATCCTGTATAAATTCAGGTTTGTTTGGGGTTTTTTTGGCCATGCTGTGGGGCATGAAAGATCTTAGTTCCCTGACCAGGAATGGAACCCACATGCCCTGCATCGCAAGAAGGATTCTCAACCACTGGACCAGGGAAGTCCTTTTTTTTTTTTTTTCCAAAGCCAACAGAGATCTCTTGTTTTCCTAAACATTTACTTTTCTTTTTTATTTCTTTCACAAAACACATTTTTATTGGGGTAGAGCAAATTAACAATTTTGTGATAGTTTCAGGTGTACAGTGAACAGGCTCGGCCCCTTCATACATATACATGGGGAAGACCCATTTTTGACAATTTCCTTTATCCGTTCATTCATCGATGGACACAGATTGTATCCATCTTTTGCCTATTATGAATAATGCTGTCGTGAACGTGAGTAATCACATCTGTTCAAGTCCCTGCTCCTAATCCACTTTTAGCATAGTCGTGACAGTACCTCCGGCACACTTTGGAGTTGTACTATTTTGTTTAATGGTTTATCACGACTATCTCTTGCCATGTTGCCACATGGTCTTTATAATCCTCCTTCACAAGAGTCGCATTATAGTCTGTCTCAGTAACTTAGAGATTTTCACAAAGAGATGCACTGCCAGCTTAGACAGGTTCTCACGAACCTTTGCATCCCGCATCCTTTGAAGGTTTGGAGCAGGACACATTTGGAAAACTCTCTTGAGAGAAGCAAGTTGGAGCTGTAGCAGAGACACCCCTGGCCTCGCCTCTTCTGACCTTTCATGCCCAGCCCCATCAAAGCTTCAGGAAACTAAGAGACAACCGTGTCCTGCAAACAGATAACAACAAGCTGAAAGACAAAAGAGAGGGATTTCTCTGAAATTCTATACTGAACATGGGAGTACAGCTGTGAGGGAGCCCGAGCCAGCCAAGTGCCTCCACCCCGCATCCTTGGCGCGCACTCTTCAGTAACCCCACAGTGCGCTGGAACGCTGCTGTCCCCGTGCTTGACTTGGCTCGTGTCACACGTTATAAGTGGCATTCGCGCTCCCTCAAGAGCAGAGAGCAACACAGGCAGAGAGAGCTCTGGGGACCCAGGGACCCACTGCTGACCGCCCTGGGTGCTCAGTAAGGAAAGAAAATATTTTGTTTGCTTTGTTTTGTTCGCAGAGCCTCCTCCCCCAGACCCGTTCACCTTAACAGCATCACTGGAAGCCACAAAGCAGCTTAATCGTGCTGCCTTTGAAAACTTTGAACTAGGCTGGTTGGATTCCTTGTGTTAAAATCCTTTCCCTCCTTTAAGAGCTGAAAGGCGCTTCCCTGCTCAGCCTGGTTTTAAAACCCTCACACCAAGCATGGAAAATTCTATAAATACCAAATGCAAACCTGGAGTTTAACCTGTAATTATTCTAGCCTCCAGCTCAACCTCCCGATTCCACCATTTTCTTTCTGTTATGTAGGCCTTCTTTAAACTCTGTCCGGAGCTTGATCAATGTGAATAAAAATCTCTCCTTGTGAAGACGTTCAGAGTCGCCTGAAAATGAATAGGAATTGTAAAGTGGGTGTGATCTTCGGAGAACCGCACATCCGGCAGCCTGTTTTGCTGCATTGATACCCAAGGTTTGCATTGCTTTGATTGTCTGAAATCACTGCAGTAGTCCCTCAAACAGGTCAAGCCTGTATATTGACGTGGCTCTATCTATTGCTGCATAATGAACTCCCCCCCCACCCCCGCAAAAAGAAAGTGGCTCAAACAATGACACATCATGTATTTTGCTCACAAATCTGGAGTCTGGGCAAGGCCAGTGGGGACGGCTTGTCTCTGCTCAACACAGTGTCCTCTGGAATGGCTCCAAGGATAGGGGGTGATGGATGCTCGCTGCATCCGGGACCTCAGCTGGGATTGGCTGTGGCCTCTCCCTGTGACTTCTTGGCTTCCTCGTAGCATGGTGACTGGGCTCTAAGGGTGATTGTCCTGATGGAACAAGGTAGAAGGGTGTGGTGTTTTTAGGACCAAGGCTTAGAGGTCGACAGCTTCACGTGTGCTGCGTTCTGCTGGTTGAGGCAGTCACGAAGTTCTGATCAGGTTCAGGTGACACTCTCAGGAAGAGAGTGTAGACCTCGCCACTGGAAGGGTTGTCCCTGGAGTGTCACTGTCACCTCGAAGAAAAGGCCGTGGGGCGGGAGATGTGGTGGCTATATGCATCCGCTCGGGCCACCGTGACAAAATACCACAGACTGGGTGGCTTAAAACAATAGGCATATATTTGTTTCACAGTTCCAGAGGCAGGAAGTTCAAGCCCGAGGTGTTGGTAGGATTGGTTTCTCCTGAGGCCTCCCTCTGTGGCTTGCAGGCGGCCGTCTTCTGTATATGTCCTCACAGGGTTTTCCCTCTGTGCAGGCACGTCCCTGGTGTCTCTTCCTCTTCTTATAAGGACAGCGATCCTTGTGGCTTAGGGCCTCACCCTCATGACCTCACCTAACCTCTCCTATCTCTTTGAAGTCTCCATCATCTCTAAATAGTCACACTGGGGGCTAGGGCTTCAGCCTGTGAATTTGTGTGTTGGGGTGGGGAGTACACAGTTCAGTCCCTCTTTGAAAAGTGGGATCTGCCATAGGCCCTTAGCCCTTTTCCTCTCTCTCTGAGTCTCTGCAGCTGAAATCTTCCTTCTCAGTGGATAAGTGGGTGAAAAGGACAGTGTCAAGCTTGGCCTGTTGGCGAGGTGTGGAAGGTGCTGCCTCATGAAAGGGCTTTCCCTCTGTGAGCCCAATCCACCTGCTGAGGCTGGACCGCAGACATGTTTGAGGACAAACCATGTGCTCGGCACCTCTCATCTCGGTGTGCAGAATAGTGACAACAGACCTCGTGACAGTTAGTTCACACCTTTGAGGGGTTTCATGTTGTGTCACTTCACCTAAGCCAGAACTTCTTTCCAGAATCCCCTTCCTTTTTTTGGTTCCACAGTCAAGGTGTTCCGAAGGGAAATTGGCACAACATGTGGAAGGTGGCAGAGAAGGTCCTACTCCTCTCTGGTCACCGTGGATAGATGTGCTAAAAGAGAAGGAGCCGGCCTGTTCTTACTGTCTCCTGCTCTGTGGCCCTGCTGGGCCACCGCCACACTAGGCCCACCACCAAACGTAGAGATGCAGCTTCCTTGGACTGTTCCACCAACTCCCCTTGGGGCCCTGCTCCGGAAACTGCCCGTGCCTGGCCGCAGGACGGCTGCCAAGTGACTCTCGTCTGCCCCTCCACCTTCACCTCTGGTCCCTTCCTTTGCCAGACTCTCCCACAGTTGGGCCAGCTCTTGCTCCCTTCTGAAGCCCTTCCTCCATAATCCTCATCCTGGTCTGCTTCAGCCCTGACTGGTATAGCCTCCTCGTCCTTTCCGTCCCAGTCTCTTCTCAGTAATGCCCAGGCCTGGGTGGCCTTCCATGATTTCGATGAGAATTGTTCAGAACATAGACTCGCGGCCAATCCGTGCTATCTCCTTTACCTGTAACCCACACAGTGCCCTGTGCTCACGGTAGCCCAGGGAATAGCCTAGGGGCTCGTGGACCTGGCTCCCTAAGTAGGTTGTACCCTCAGTGGAATCTAAAATGGGGTCATCACCTCCCTAATGCCTGGCACACATCCTTGAGATAGGACACCTCCATGCAGAAGTCTAACTGACGATACTTGAAGGCCAAATGGGGTCAGCCTCACAGGGGAGACAGAAACAATGCAGCACAAGGGTTCCAGGGAGGAAAATATTTTCTGGAGTGGAAGCAGTGGTCAGCATTATGTGACAACACTGTAGTTTCATCAGAGTCGGGCATGAAGTCTGGCTGGACTGTGCCCAGGGAGAGAGTCTGGTTGGGGGTGGGGTGCATCTCCTTGTCTCCACTGCTAGAATGGTACTGTTGAAGTCAGGATGGGCCAGCAGAGTTGGGCCCTTTCAGAACTTAGTGAAGCTGGGAAGAAGCCTTTGGGTCCAAAGCAGGGCCCTGTTGGTCACCATGTCTGCTGGACAGTCTCTGCTGGGCACATCAGCTCCTCGCTCTGGAGGTGTGTTCTCACTTGTTCTGTGACATCAGTTTCTACCCCAGGTTTTAGAAACAGGATGAACACGGCCAAACACTGGAGACCTTGGGGGTTCTGTACACTATACTTTGAAGGGATAGGTCTTTCCTGTATTTACCAACAAAACCCTACTAATTCCTCAATACTAGAAACAATGCACTTGCCCAACAAGTTAATAAATCAGTTCAATCGGCTGCACTCATGTTCAGGTGACTTTCTTTCTTTTTAAAAATTATTTATGTATCTTCTTATTTTCTTTACTTTTTAAAAAAAATTGTTTTTGGTTGAGCTGGGTCTTTGTGGCTGCCTTTCTCTAGTTGTGGCAAGTAGGGGCTACTCTAGTTGTGGCACATGGGTTTCTCTTGCTGCCGCCCAGGGGCCCTAGGGCTCTCAGGCTTAGTTGCAGAGTGTGGACTCTAGAGCCCAGGCTCAGTAGTTTTGGTGCACGGGCTTAGTTACTCCATGGCATGTGGGATCTTTCCAAATCGGGGATCAAACCCATGTCTCCTGAATTGACAGGAGGATTCTTGTCCATTGCATCATCAGGGAAGTCCTCAAGTGACTTTCAAGTGGTCTCAACCCAAGTGGTAAAACATTTCTTGCACATATGGAGTATATTTATTTACTTATAAATCACATTCATATGCTAGCTAATGTTTTCTGCTACAAGCTTAAAGCCGTGTATTTGTGTATGAGACTCCGTCTTAACAATAGAAGTTGAAAATCTGCAGTTCAAAGGCTCTTCTGAAGTTTGAAATTAAAAAAAAAAAGTTTAACCACACCAAGTGGCATGTGGTTCACTAGTTGCATCTTAGTTCCCCGACGAGGGATTGAACTTCTGCCCCCTGCAGTGGAAGCACAGAGTTTTAGCCACCGGACCACCAGGGATGTCCCTGAAGTTTGAGAATTTTAAAATGTACTCCTTGTCCGCTCTGATTGAGATCGTGGTGTTTCCTCCTGATGGGGCTGGCAGGGCTCTGGAGCCTGGGAGCTGGCCAGTTTCTTCCTCCCTGATTCCTGCTTTCACAGTTTTATCTGCAAGCCTCATTTTCTTATTTATTTATTTATTTTTTAAGCCTCGTTTTCTTTAGAGGAGCCATTTCAAGCCCCTTTGCTTGTTCTTTGATGATTAGTTTAGTTAGAGCGAGATCATATAATCTGTAAACCTACTCGACATTTATTGGGGTGAAAACTCATGTCAGGCAGATGCCAAGTTTGGGGACTGTCACTCTTCTTTTGGCATTCCTTGCCTGTCACGCTGGATGCCGAGCAGTAACATTCAGCCTTAGTGAGGCCCTGTGGTCAGTTTGCATGTTGCATAATGTTCATTGTAACAGTCAAGTCTTGCTACAATTCTGCTACAGAACGAACACTCTAAAACTCAAGAGGCTGATGACGCTAGGCATTCCTGTTTTTTTCTTGCTCCTGCTCCGGCAGGGCCATGGGAGGTTGATGGATCTTGCCTGGGCTGGTTGTTTTCAGGCTGCAGGTTGGCTGGGCTTGGTTCCAGCTTGCAGGTTTTGTGTGGACCTGGCGCACAGGCTGGTACAACCGCAGCCACCTAGGATCTGTTCTTCTCTTAATGATAGCAGAATCTCAAAAGGGCAAACTACATGCCACTCGACACATTTAAAGTCCTGCTCAGAAGCCACGTCCACTAGTACTCCTTTGGTCAAGTCCAGCGTCACTGGAGTTGGGGGAATATATTCTCCCCCACAGTGGGAGGCACCGCTAAGTGACAATGGCAAATATTATTCATTCTATTCCACTCATGTGGTGAATTAGGATCAAACCACCACAGTGATCGAAATTTTAAAGTTCTGGTGTCTTCTTGTCTGTGTTAGTTTGCGTGGACTGCTGTAACAGGCACCGTAGACAGTGGGGCTGAAACAACAGAGATGTACTGTCTCACAGTTCTGGAGGCTGGAAGCTCAAGATGGAGGTGTGGACAGGGTTGGTTCCTTCTAAGTGCTGCAAGGGAAGGATGTGTGCCGGCATCTCTCTGTGGCTTGTCTTTCACCTGTCTCTTCACATCATCTTCCTTCTCTGTGCATCCGTGTTCAGATTTCCCCTCTTTTTAAGTACACTAGTCATATTTTTTAGGGCTCACGGTAAAGACCTCAGTTTAACTTGATTCCCTCTTTAAAGAACCTGTCTCCAAATAGGACTTCCCACGTGGCACTAATGGTGAAGAACCCACCTGCCAATGCAGAAGATGTAAGAGTCGTGGGTTCGATCCCTGGTTCAGGAAGAACCCCTGAAGGAGGGCATAGCAACCCACTCCAGTGTTCTTGCCTGGAGAATCCCATGGACAGAGGAGCCTGACAGGGTACCGTCCTTGGGGTCCCAGAGTTGGACATGATAGGTGGCGTTCTGAGGTCCTGGAGGTTAGGACTTCAACATGTGAAACTGAGGAGGGAGTATACAATTCAACCCATTAACACCACCCCTCAAAGCATGGTCTTCTGTATCACTTAGGTGTGTGTGCTCCCACTTTGGAGACTTTCTGGATGAGTGGAGAAAGTTCTCTTGCTCCTGGCCACAACTGAGACCTCTTGGCCCAGTGTTGCACTGGGGACAAAGGCCCCAGACCGTCCCCGGCCCCACATGGGCCAGTCCCACCGGACCACTAGACGCAGCTGGTACAACCGCAGCCACCTAGGATCTGTTCTTCTCTTAATGATAGCAGAATCTCAAAAGGGCAAACTACATGCCACTCGACACATTTAAAGTCCTGCTCAGAAGCCACGTCCACTAGTACTCCTTTGGTCAAGTCCAGCGTCACTGGAGTTGGGGGAATATATTCTCCCCCACAGTGGGAGGCACCGCTAAGTGACAATGGCAAATATTATTCATTCTATTCCACTCATGTGGTGAATTAGGATCAAACCACCACAGTGATCGAAATTTTAAAGTTCTGGTGTCTTCTTGTCTGTGTTAGTTTGCGTGGACTGCTGTAACAGGCACCGTAGACAGTGGGGCTGAAACAACAGAGATGTACTGTCTCACAGTTCTGGAGGCTGGAAGCTCAAGATGGAGGTGTGGACAGGGTTGGTTCCTTCTAAGTGCTGCAAGGGAAGGATGTGTGCCGGCATCTCTCTGTGGCTTGTCTTTCACCTGTCTCTTCACATCATCTTCCTTCTCTGTGCATCCGTGTTCAGATTTCCCCTCTTTTTAAGTACACTAGTCATATTTTTTAGGGCTCACGGTAAAGACCTCAGTTTAACTTGATTCCCTCTTTAAAGAACCTGTCTCCAAATAGGACTTCCCACGTGGCACTAATGGTGAAGAACCCACCTGCCAATGCAGAAGATGTAAGAGTCGTGGGTTCGATCCCTGGTTCAGGAAGAACCCCTGAAGGAGGGCATAGCAACCCACTCCAGTGTTCTTGCCTGGAGAATCCCATGGACAGAGGAGCCTGACAGGGTACCGTCCTTGGGGTCCCAGAGTTGGACATGATAGGTGGCGTTCTGAGGTCCTGGAGGTTAGGACTTCAACATGTGAAACTGAGGAGGGAGTATACAATTCAACCCATTAACACCACCCCTCAAAGCATGGTCTTCTGTATCACTTAGGGTGTGTGTGCTCCCACTTTGGAGACTTTCTGGATGAGTGGAGAAAGTTCTCTTGCTCCTGGCCACAACTGAGACCTCTTGGCCCAGTGTTGCACTGGGGACAAAGGCCCCAGACCGTCAGGCCCCACTGCAGTCCCACGACCATCGGGAGAAGCCCTGACCTCTCTGGCTACACCATACCCAAGGTTAAGTTCGTCAACACATCTCTGCTAAGTGGGAAGGGGTTGGGAGAGGGCTGGATCGAGATTTTGGGATTAGCAGATACAAATGATTATATATAGAACAGAGAAACAACAAGGTCCTACTGTCTAGCACAGGGAACTGTATTCAATATCCCGTGATAAATCATCAGGGAAAAGAATATGAAAAAGAACGTATGTATCTATGAATAACTGAATCACTTCACTGTATAGCAAAAATTAACACAACATTTTTAATTTTTATTTTACTTTTTACTTATACAGAGTGTTGTTGTTTACAGATATGTATGCTCCCAGATTAGTATATGGATATGTATATCCACCCCCATCCCACCCCTCCAGGCCGTCACACAGCACCCCTGCAGGATCCCCTTTTCTCACAGTGCAATGACAATAGCTATTGTTTTCCACATATGATAATATGGGTTTTCATGCTACTTCCTTTATGCCTCCCACCCACTGTTCATTCACCACAATGTCCTTATGTCTACTGTCCATGTCTGTTTTTTCCATCACTTCACTGCGTGTGTTATCATTACCACACAACATTTTCAATCAACGCTACCTCCATAAAAATTTTTTACAAGTTCATCAACACATCTCACACCCACTTTGCTGGGGTGGGGACTCTGTCTTGGCTGTAAGGTGTCATGGAGGCAAAACCTGCGTGTCAGTCTCGCTGTCTGTGAAATGAGTACCTCACGGCCCTGTAATGGGATGTCGTGATATTTAACGTTTGCCAGAAGAGTGGTAGAGGAAAGGGCAGAGTGAATCGCACTGAAGGTTCTATAGAACAACCTTTCTTACTCATGCTCAGGAAGGGCTCTGGGACAAAGCTTTGAACTGTGCGTTCCAGAGAACAGGGTGGAATGGAGCGGCATGTCCTCAGGCAGTAAACGTCTTTAACGCTTTACAGGAGCTCGTGAGGAGGCAATGCTCTCAGCAGACCGTCCCGAAACACTGGTCTGATTCATTCCTGTTATAGCAGAAACAAGTGTCCTTTCTGCCCTGTCAGCGTTTTCCGTCTTGGCATAAATTAGGTACATGCTCGCCATTTCATTAAGAAATTATGTCTCTGATGTGACACGCGCGTCGGGTTTCCAGAGGTGGACAGAAAAGCCTGTCTGTGGCTGGGGACACCTGGCCTTTAGGGAAAGGAGGAGGCAACACAGGCGGCCCCCCTAGACCCACCACCGCAGACAACGAGACTGTCGCCCAATGATCAACCGCTTCCTTTCTTCCTTCCCACCCCCGTGACTGGTGTTGGAATATTCCAGACATCTGGAATTATGACTAGTTAAATGCAGTCAAACACAGATTTCTTTTTGTGGATGTATTCTGATCTAAGACCCAGGAGGGCAGGGATATTGGGTAATTGCCATCCGTGCAATAAACATATTATGGAAGTTTATAAACTTGGCCTATCTCTTGGCTGTTTAAGGCTTCTGGTGTGTCTGGGATGGCTTTGATTTTGAAATCACTTAGACGATAGGCAGACTTTTCTTCGACGAGCGTTTGCAGTACAATCTGATAAACACATCTGTGGCGAGTCCTGTTTGGGATAGTGGAGGGCTGACCGAAGGAGAGAGTGCTTTTTAACGAAATAAATACGTACAAAAAAAGCCATGTTTGTGACTCAGCCAAGGTTGAGAAGAATGGAAAATATCACAAGATATTCTGTGCACACGATATCTAATCTTCCTTTTAGACAGAAGAAATTCAAATGAGCCTCTGCCATTAAAACTTTGATTATCAGAAACTTCGTCTTAATCTCTGTGTGCTCAGCCGACTTGTGTATTTAACGTTCCTGATATTCTCTGCTCTTCCAATTATCCAATTTTTTTTTCCCTCTCAAACTCAATTTCCCAGGGCCTCATGGTGTTCAGCTAACCAAGCTTTAGCTTGTTTTAAAAAAAGTGTTTATCTCCAGCTTTCAGACACACAGGCACCACATCGAGAAGATGTCAGGGTGCTTTATAGGTGGCTGAGCGCACAGCCGCCCTGTGGTATTTGCTGATGCAGGGGCAGCCCTGGGCCGTGTGTGAACCTCTTCCCGGTGCCGCCCACCCACCCCGGGACCCTGGCTTCCCTCTGCCTCCCCCTCAGCAGCTCAGAAAGATTAGCCTTCAGGAATGCGGTTAGCACACTCTGCACTCATAACTCAACCCCACAGATCACAGCACACAATCACAGGAAATGCCGCCTGTCAGGACGACGTGCATGCTCACGCGTCCGTCCCCACACTCGACACACGTGGCAACGTGCACGCGTGCAGCCCCCCTCCCCAGGGCTCCCTCGCACACCCTTCACTCTGTCCACTCTGCTCCCCTCATTGCCAGCACGTGCCCTGCAGACCCTTGGCCCCAGCAGTCAGGGGAGAAGATCGGCTTTTTTTTTTTTTTTTTCCAGTCGCTGTGGCCACTTTGCTTCCCATTCTGCGTTTGGTCCACAACGGTCAAGACTTGTTGAGAAAGTCGATCTTGGCCCCATTCCAAGCACCGGAAGGGATGGGGCCAGAGATTATGTTATTTCAGTTGTAGGAGGGGAGGCCCACAATGGCCTGCCTGGGATCCGGCAGGACTGCAGCCCACAGCCTGGCCATGCGGGACCCAACGACCACCCAACATCTTCTGCACATGCCCACCGAGTCCCAGTGCCCTTTGAACCAAGCTCTTTTCTGCCACGGGAATATTCTTTCCCCTTTTCTCTGCCTATTGAAATCTTCCCCTTTTCTCAGTGCCTGGCGTGAGCCCCACCTCCCCTGAAGAGGCCAGCTGGAAATGATCTCTCATTTCAAATCTTAAAGGCTTTGTTTTCTATAGCACTCATTGGTCCCAAAGTAAACACTGTCATTGGACATTTGGGTCTTTGTGTGTGTGTGTGTGTGCATGTGAGGGTAGGGACTTTGTTATAATTCTCTGCCTCCTAATGAAGCTTAAATATGACTTGCACATAGTAGACACTCCACAAATGTTTATGGATGATGATAAGACCAGCAGCTACTATTAAACTGAACACCTACTGTGGGGCCGGGCACTTATCAGATGATTCTATTTAGTCTTTTGAGTTTTGATTAAATACATTATATATATACATATATAATAGTTATTCTCTTTATAAAAAATTAAAATTTAATACATGGAGTAAGAAATGAAAGCCTTTCTCATTCCACTGTTTACCCGCCTTTTATCCCACCCCCTTATCTTATAAGAGATAATCACCCTCAACACTTCATTCTATTTGACCTTTATCTAATATTCATATATATGCATTAGATATACATATACATAATTTAAAATATATATACATGGAGTTATGCCAGATGGACAGTGACTCCCAGTTTAAATGTCGTGAATTGTAAGAGGAGAAGTATTAATTTTAGAAAAATTGAGGCTCAGAGAGGTGAATGAGCTTTTCCAGCATCACACAGGTAGAAAGTGGAAGAGTCAGGAATTGAACTAGGCCTCTGCTCTTTGGCTCTGAATCATTGTGGGGTTTCAGAGTTACCTCTGGATAGCCTGTGTTAAAACCCTTGGAGGGCTTGTTAAATGTATTGATTTCCATCTGGCCCTCAACCCTGGGTCCTGAGTAGGTTCAGGATGAGGCTTTAGATTGTGCAAGGCAAGAATTATCCACAAGTGAGTCTGATATATAAACACTCTCCCCCAAAGGCGTCCGTGGTGTGATGGTCTCCTGCCTTCTAGCATCATCTGCTCCAGCCAGCCAAGAGCCCTAGAGTGGTGGTGTAGCCCTCCCGAGTGAGGCTACCTAGGTTCAAATCCTGGCTCTGCTACTTCCACATCTTAACTTCAGCAAAGCAATGAACCTCTCTGGACCTCAGTCTCCTCATCTGTCAAATGGGAATGGTCAATAATAATGCCTCACTCCCGGTTGTTGTGAGGATTAAATAAAGGTAACGGACGTAAAGTGCTTGGAACAGCATATGGCAGAGTAACATCTGTGTGGGTTGCCACTGTTGGCAGAACTAAACTATTCTGGAAGCTTTCTGCGGGAGCCCCTTAGGTCTCAGGCTACTGTTTGACAGCAGGCTTACATGTGTGGTTCTCAGAGATATTCTCAAATTGGGTCTTTTCTGAGGGCACCTGCACATGCCTCCTGTTTGGATGGGTCTAGAAAGATCCCCTTGAGTTGAGGCTGTTCCCTGCCCATCCATTCTAGTGACAGGCAACTGGAAGGACTTCCACAGGATCCCACCACCTCAAGAGGCTCTTTCTTGTTTCTACCTTACCTCTCTCCTGCTGCTGTTCTAGAGGGTAGCCCTGTGTGGCTGCTGGCGGTGTCCAGCGAGATGCTCTGCATAGAACCTACAGCAGCAGCCCCGCCCAGAGCCGATGGCTTGGGCCTTATGTGCCTTCCTGCCCCCATGGAGGTGACTGACAGATATGGGAGATACTATAAGGGCCCACTGCCTGTGTCAGGTGTGGGAATGAGTGACTGTGTAACCTCTTTGCCTGGCTTCTTTGCCCTATTCTACTTGCCTTGCACCATTCCCTTTGTCGCTTGAGATCCCTTCCCTCCATAATTCACTTGAACAAGAATCCATGTGTGGGGTTCTGCTTCCGGCAAACCTGACCTAAAACACGGCTGGTCACCATGGCCTGCAGTAATAACCCTCAAGATGCACGGAGATAATGGCCAAGCCATTCCTGGGTCTGTCTGTTCCTTACCAAATAAATTAGTTCCCTCCTAGGGCCTGTTTTCTAGCCTGTAATCAAAAGTTGGTATGGCAGGGTGACTGTTGAGGTGGGGAGTATTATAAAGGAAAGAAGGACGCCTGGTGCAATGTGAAGCTGAGAAACCCAGTCACCTGGGAGCCAGGAACAGTGGGGAAAATGCCACTCTATGCCTGGTGTCAGGACCACCCGCTGGAGACACTCATTGACTTCTCCTTTCTGTACTTGTGCATTGTGAGGCCATGAGCCCTGAACACCAGCAAAATAACATCAAGCAAGCAGTGCTGCTTGCTGCAGATACATTAAGATTTGCCTTGTGAAAGGTGGATGCTTGGGAAATACAGAAGAGTCTCAAACCTGTTTATATCGTTGCATGAAGGAAGGCTCTGGAAATTCACACAGGCCACTGACGTGTACCTTCCCTGGGCTGTTACAGAAACAAAATGGCCACTGGGAATGGCTGTCCTGTTCACTAACTTTTGGTCAAGCACTTTCTTTTTTGTTTTTAGAGCCAATTAACAATGTTGTAATAGTTTCAGGTGAACAAGGAAGGGGCTCGGCCACACGTATACCTGGGCCCTTTCTCCCCCAAATCTCCCTCCCATCCAGGCTGGTACATAACATTAAGCAGAGTTCCTCTCTCCTGCTGCTGTTCTAGAGGGTAGCCCTGTGTGGCTGCTGGCGGTGTCCAGCGAGATGCTCTGCATAGAACCTACAGCAGCAGCCCCGCCCAGAGCCGATGGCTTGGGCCTTATGTGCCTTCCTGCCCCCATGGAGGTGACTGACAGATATGGGAGATACTATAAGGGCCCACTGCCTGTGTCAGGTGTGGGAATGAGTGACTGTGTAACCTCTTTGCCTGGCTTCTTTGCCCTATTCTACTTGCCTTGCACCATTCCCTTTGTCGCTTGAGATCCCTTCCCTCCATAATTCACTTGAACAAGAATCCATGTGTGGGGTTCTGCTTCCGGCAAACCTGACCTAAAACACGGCTGGTCACCATGGCCTGCAGTAATAACCCTCAAGATGCACGGAGATAATGGCCAAGCCATTCCTGGGTCTGTCTGTTCCTTACCAAATAAATTAGTTCCCTCCTAGGGCCTGTTTTCTAGCCTGTAATCAAAAGTTGGTATGGCAGGGTGACTGTTGAGGTGGGGAGTATTATAAAGGAAAGAAGGAAGCCTGGTGCAATGTGAAGCTGAGAAACCCAGTCACCTGGGAGCCAGGAACAGTGGGAAAGTGCCACTCTATGCCTGGTGTCAGGACCACCCGCTGGAGACACTCATTGACTTCTCCTTTCTGTACTTGTGCATTGTGAGGCCATGAGCCCTGAACACCAGCAAAATAACATCAAGCAAGCAGTGCTGCTTGCTGCAGATACATTAAGATTTGCCTTGTGAAAGGTGGATGCTTGGGAAATACAGAAGAGTCTCAAACCTGTTTATATCGTTGCATGAAGGAAGGCTCTGGAAATTCACACAGGCCACTGACGTGTACCTTCCCTGGGCTGTTACAGAAACAAAATGGCCACTGGGAATGGCTGTCCTGTTCACTAACTTTTGGTCAAGCACTTTCTTTTTTGTTTTTAGAGCCAATTAACAATGTTGTAATAGTTTCAGGTGAACAAGGAAGGGGCTCGGCCACACGTATACATGGGTCCATTCTCCCCCAAACCTCCCTCCCATCCAGGCTGGTACATAACATTAAGCAGAGTTCCATGTGCTTTACAATAGCTTTTTGTTGGTTATCCATTTCAAACATGGCAGTGTGTACATGATTTTCCCAAAGTCCCTAACCATCCCCTCCCCTCTGCGGCCATGAGTTCATTTTCTAAGTCTGTCTCTTTCTGTTATGCAAATAAGTTCATTTATATCATTTCTTTTTAGATTCCACAAATAAAGGATGTCATATGATGGTTCTCCTTCACTGTCTGACTTATTTCACTCAGTATGACACTCTCTGGGTCCATGTTTCTACAAATAGCCTTATTTCATTCTTTTAAATGGCTGAGTAATATTTAATTGTGTATATCTATCTATCTATATACACACACCACATCTTCTTTATCCATTTCTCTGTTGATGGACATTTAGGTTGTTTCCATGTCTTGGCTATTGTAAACAGTGCTGCAATGAACATTGAGGAGCATGTATCTCTTCAGGCCATGTTTTTCTCTAGAGATATGCCCAAGAGTGGGATTGCAGGGTCCTATGATAGCTCTATATTTAGTTTTTAAGGAACCTCCATACAGTTCTCCATAGTGGTTGTACCAATTTGCATTCCCACCAACAGTGCAGGGAGGTTCCCTTCTCTCCACACCCTCTCCTCCGGCATTTATTGTCTGTAGACTTTTTGATGATGGCCATTCTGACTGGTATGAGGTGATATCTCATTGTAGTTTTTTTTTTTTATATAAATACATTTTTAAAATTTACTTATTTTTGGCTCTTGTGGGTTTTCACTGCTGCCGCAGGCTCTTCTCTAGCTGCAGGGAGAGGGGGCTACTCTCTGGTTGAGGTGAGCAGGCTTCTTGTGATGGCGACTTCTCTTGTTGTGGAACCCGGGCTCTAGGGCACACGGGCTTCAGTAGTTGCGGCACATGGGCTCCACAGTTGTGGCCCCAAGGCTCTAGAGCACAGGCTCCATAGTTGTGGCTCATGGGCTTAGTTGCTCGCAGCATGTAGGATCCTCCTGGATCAGGGATCAAACTTTGGTCAAGCACTTTCTTTGTTTTGAGCCAATTAAGAATTTTGTAATAGTTTCAGGTGAACATTGAAGGGGCTCGGCCATGCATATACATGAATTCATTCTCCCAAAGCCCCCTCCCATCCAGTCTGGTACATAACATTAAGCAGAGTTCCATGTGCTTTACAATGGATTTTGGTTGGTCATCCATTTCAAACATGGCAGTGTGTACATGATTTTCCCAAAGTCCCTAACCATCCCCTCCCCTCTGCGGCCATGAGTTCATTTTCTAAGTCTGTCTCTTTCTGTTATGCAAATAAGTTCATTTATATCATTTCTTTTTAGATTCCACAAATAAAGGATGTCATATGATGGTTCTCCTTCACTGTCTGACTTATTTCACTCAGTATGACACTCTCTGGGTCCATGTTTCTACAAATAGCCTTATTTCATTCTTTTAAATGGCTGAGTAATATTTAATTGTGTATATCTATCTATCTATATACACACACCACATCTTCTTTATCCATTTCTCTGTTGATGGACATTTAGGTTGTTTCCATGTCTTGGCTATTGTAAACAGTGCTGCAATGAACATTGAGGAGCATGTATCTCTTCAGGCCATGTTTTTCTCTAGAGATATGCCCAAGAGTGGGATTGCAGGGTCCTATGATAGCTCTATATTTAGTTTTTAAGGAACCTCCATACAGTTCTCCATAGTGGTTGTACCAATTTGCATTCCCACCAACAGTGCAGGGAGGTTCCCTTCTCTCCACACCCTCTCCTCCGGCATTTATTGTCTGTAGACTTTTTGATGATGGCCATTCTGACTGGTATGAGGTGATATCTCATTGTAGTTTTTTTTTTTTTATATAAATACATTTTTAAAATTTACTTATTTTTGGCTCTTGTGGGTTTTCACTGCTGCCGCAGGCTCTTCTCTAGCTGCAGGGAGAGGGGGCTACTCTCTGGTTGAGGTGAGCAGGCTTCTTGTGATGGCGACTTCTCTTGTTGTGGAACCCGGGCTCTAGGGCACACGGGCTTCAGTAGTTGCGGCACATGGGCTCCACAGTTGTGGCCCCAAGGCTCTAGAGCACAGGCTCCATAGTTGTGGCTCATGGGCTTAGTTGCTCCGCAGCATGTAGGATCCTCCTGGATCAGGGATCAAACCTGTGTCTCCTGCATTGGCAGGCGAACTCTTTACCACTGAGCCACCAGGGAAGCCCTCATTGTAGTTTTAATTTGCATTTCTCTAATAATTAGTGATTTTGAACATCTTTTCATGTGCCTGTTGGCTATCTGTATGTCCTTTTTAGAGAAATGTCTATTCAGGTCTGCTGCCCACTTTTTTTTTTTTTTTAAAACCTTTATTTTACTTTTAACTTTTACAGAGTTTTGTTGTTTACAGATATGCATGTTCCCAGATTAGTCATATGTATATCCCCCCCTTCCCACCCCTCCCGACCATCACACAGCACCCCTGAAGGGTCCCCTTTTCTCACAGACCAATGACTATAGCTATCTTCTTCACTTATGATGGTACAGGCCTTCATGCTACTTCATTTATGCCTCCCGCCCTCTGTTCCTTCCCCACAATGTCCATATGTCCACTGTCCATGTCTGTCTTTCCGTCACTTCACTGCATGTGCCATCATCACCATCCTACTAGATTCCATATATATGTGTTAATATACTGTATTTGTCCTTCTCTTTCTGACTGACTTCACTTTTTATGATGCATTCTAGATCCAGCCACCTCATTAGGGCTGATTCTTCTGCATTTCCCTTTACAGCTGTGTAGTATTCCATTGTATATATGTACCAGAGCTTTTGGATCCATTCGTTCGTCGATGGGCATCTAGGTTGCTTCCATGTTCTAGCTATTGTATAGAGAGCTGCAATGAACATTGGGGTACAGGTGCTTCTTTCGGATTTAATTTCATCAGGGTATAAGCCCTTAAGAGTGGGATTGCTGGGTCGTATGGTGCTTCTATTTTTAGTTTTTTAAGAAAGCTCCATCCTGTCTTCCATAGCGGCTGTATCAGTCTACATTCCCACCAGCAATACAAGAGGGTTCCCTTTTCTGGGCACCCTCTCCAGCATTTATTGTCTGTCGATTTGTGGATGATGGCCATTCTGTCGGGTGTGAGGTGATATCTCATTGTAGTTTTGATTTGCATTTCTCTAATTATAAGTGAAGTTAAGCATCATTTCATGTGCTTTTGGGCCATCTGTATGTTGTCTTTGGAGAGGTGTCTGTTTAGGTCCTTTTCCCATTTTTTGATTGGGTTGTTCATTTTTCTGGTGCTGAGTTGTCTGAGTTGCTTATAGATTTTGGAGATTAATTCTTTGTCTGTTGTTTCATTTGCTATGATTTTCTCCCACTCTG
The DNA here is from genome assembly GCA_022376925.1 of Tragulus kanchil. Classification (NCBI taxonomy): domain Eukaryota; kingdom Metazoa; phylum Chordata; class Mammalia; order Artiodactyla; family Tragulidae; genus Tragulus; species Tragulus kanchil. The sequence goes on along the minus strand of JAIOJX010000001.1, from coordinate 91,009,130 downwards.
TGGGCTGTCTGTTCAGCTTTTTTGTGATTTCTTTTGCTGTACAAAAGCTTTTAAGGGGCTTCCCCTGGTGGTCCAGTGGGTAAGGACACTGCCTTGCACTGCAAAGGGCACCGGTTGGATCCCTGGCCTGGGAAGATCCCAAGTGCCACGGAGAGGCTGGACTGATGTGTCCAATTACCGAGCCGGAGCTCTGGGGCGCATGCACCCAGAGCCAGCGCTCTGCGACGACAGGCGCCACCGCAATGGGAGGCCCACAGGAGCCAAAGAACAAAGACGGATGAAAATAGAGAAATGAAAGACCAATAGAAGTGGCCCGCCCGCTCCTCTCCCTTCCCAACCTGTCCCCTGCCCTAAATAAATAAATAAATACATACATACATAAATAAAAAGCTTTTAAGTTTCATTAGGTCCCACATGTTCATTTTTCTTTTCAGTTCCACTATTTTAGTAGGCGGGTCAGAGAAGATCTTGCTTTGATTTATGTCCTTGAGGGTTTTGCCTATATTCATTCTCCTCTAAGAGTTTGATGGTTTCTGGTCTTACATTTAGGTCTTTAATCCATTTTGAGTTGAGCTTTGTGCATGGTGTCAGGGAATGTTCCTACTTCATTTTTTTGCATGTAGCTGTCCAATTTTCCCAGCACCATTTGTTGAAGAGGCTGTTTTTGTCCCATTTTATATGTTCACCTCCTTTGTCAAAAATAAGGTACCCATAGGTGCGTGGGTTGATCTCTGGGTTCTCTATCTTGTTCCATTGGTTGATATTTCGGGTTCTTATGGGCACCTCTCCAGCATTTATTGTCTGTCGATTTGGGATGATGGCATTCTGTGGGTGTAGGTGATATCTCTTTGGGCCAATTATAAGTGAAGTTAAGCATCATTTCATGTGCTTTTGGGCCATCTGTATGTTGTCTTTGGAGAGGTGTCTGTTTAGGTCCTTTTCCCATTTTTTGATTGGGTTGTTCATTTTTCTGGTGCTGAGTTGTCTGAGTTGCTTATAGATTTTGGAGATTAATTCTTTGTCTGTTGTTTCATTTGCTATGATTTTCTCCCACTCTGTGGGCTGTCTGTTCAGCTTTTTTGTGATTTCTTTTGCTGTACAAAAGCTTTTAAGGGGCTTCCCCTGGTGGTCCAGTGGGTAAGGACACTGCCTTGCACTGCAAAGGGCACCGGTTGGATCCCTGGCCTGGGAAGATCCCAAGTGCCACGGAGAGGCTGGACTGATGTGTCCAATTACCGAGCCGGAGCTCTGGGGCGCATGCACCCAGAGCCAGCGCTCTGCGACGACAGGCGCCACCGCAATGGGAGGCCCACAGGAGCCAAAGAACAAAGACGGATGAAAATAGAGAAATGAAAGACCAATAGAAGTGGCCCGCCCGCTCCTCTCCCTTCCCAACCTGTCCCCTGCCCTAAATAAATAAATAAATACATACATACATAAATAAAAAGCTTTTAAGTTTCATTAGGTCCCACATGTTCATTTTTCTTTTCAGTTCCACTATTTTAGTAGGCGGGTCAGAGAAGATCTTGCTTTGATTTATGTCCTTGAGGGTTTTGCCTATATTCATTCTCCTCTAAGAGTTTGATGGTTTCTGGTCTTACATTTAGGTCTTTAATCCATTTTGAGTTGAGCTTTGTGCATGGTGTCAGGGAATGTTCCTACTTCATTTTTTTGCATGTAGCTGTCCAATTTTCCCAGCACCATTTGTTGAAGAGGCTGTTTTTGTCCCATTTTATATGTTCACCTCCTTTGTCAAAAATAAGGTACCCATAGGTGCGTGGGTTGATCTCTGGGTTCTCTATCTTGTTCCATTGGTTGATATTTCTGTTTTTGTGCCAGTACCATACTGTCTTGATGACTGTTGCTTTGTAGTAGAGTCTGAAGTTAGGGAGGCTGATTTCTCCAGCTCCGTTTTTCTTTCTCAGGATTGCTTTGGCTATTCGAGGTCTTTTGTGTTTCCATATGAACTGTGTTATTCTTTGATCTAGTTCTGTGAAAAATGTCAATGGAAGTTGAATAGGTATTGCATTGAATCTGTAGATGATATTTGGTAGTATGGTCATTTTCACAATATTGATTCTTCCGATCCAGGAACATGGAATATCTCTCCATCTGTTTAAGTCTTCTTTAATGTCTCTCATGAGTGTCTTGTAATTTTCTGTGTACAGTTCTTTTGTTTCTTTGGGTAGGTTTATTCCTAGATATTTGATTCTTTTGGTTGCGATGGTGAAGGGGATTGCCTCTTTGATTTCGTTTCCTGATTTTTCATTGTTTGTGTATAGGAATGCCAGTGATTTCTGCATATTGATTTTGTATCCTGCGACTTTGCTGAATTCACTGATTAACTCTAGTAGTTTTGTAATAATGTCTTTGGGATTTTCTATATATAATATCATGTTGTCTGCAAATAGAGAGAGTTTGACTTCTTCCTTTCCAATATGGATTCCTTTTATTTCTTTCTCTTCTCTTATTGCTGTTGCTAGAACTTCCAAGACTATGTTGAATAAGAGTGGTGAAAGTGGACACCCCTGTCTTGTTCCTGATCTTAGAGGGAATGCTTTGAGTTTTTTACCATTGAGGATAATGTTCGCTGTGGGCTTCTCATATATGGCTTTCACTATGTTGAGATAGGTTCCTTCTATGCCCATTTTTTGAAGAGTTTTTACCATAAATGGATGCTGTACTTTGTCAAAGGCTTTCTCTGCATCTATTGAGACGATCATGTGATTTTTTCTCTCAGTTTGTTGATATCGTATATCCACATTGATTGATTTGCGGATATTGAAGAATCCTTGCATGCCTGGGATGAACCTGACTTGATCGTGATGTATCAGTTTTTTGATGTGTTGTTGAATTCTGTCTGCTAGGATTTTGTTGAGGATTTTGGCGTCTAGATTCATCAGTGAAATTGGCCTATAATTTTCTTTTTTTGCGTTGTCCTTGCCTGGCTTTGGTATCAGGGTGATGACGGCCTCGTAGAATGTGTTTGGAAGTTTTCCTTCCTGTGCAATTTTTTGGAAGAGTTTTAGAAGGACAGGCATTAGCTCTTCTTTAAATGTTTGGTAGAATTTGGCTGTGAAACCATCTGGCCCTGGGCTTTTATTTTGGGGTAGATTTTTGATCACAAAGTTGATTTCTGAGCTTGTGATTGGCTTGTTCATAGTTTCTATTTCTTCCTGGTTGAGTCTTGGGAGATTAATCTTCTCTAAGAAACTGTCCATTTCTTCCAAGTTGTCTAGTTTGTTACCATAGAGTTGTTCATAATAGTCTCTTATAATCCTTTGGATTTCTGCATGATCTGTTGTAATCTCTCCTTTTTCATTTTTGATTTTGGTGATCTGATTCTTCTCTCTCTTTTTCTTGAGTCTGGCCAGTGGTGCGTTGATTTTATTTACCTTTTCAAAGAACCAGCTTTTTGTTTTATTTATCTTTACTATTATTTCTTTCATTTCTTTATCATTTATTTCTGCTTTGATCTTTATGATTTCCCTTCTTCTGCTGGCTTTGGGGTGTTTTTGGTCTTCTTTCTCCAGTTGTTTTAAGCGTAAGTTTAGGTCGTCTGTTTGAGATTTTCCTAGTTTCTTGAGATAGGATTGAATTCCTATAAACCTCCCTCTTAGAACTGCTTTTGCAGTATCCCATAGGTTTTGCACTGTCATGTGTTCATTGTCATTTTCTTCTAGGAATTTTTAAATTTCTCCTTTGATTTGCTCGGTTATCAGTTGATTTTTTAGGTATGTGTTGTTTAATCTCCATGTGTTTGTGTTTTTAGCAGTTTTTTTCCTGTAGTTGATCTCTAGTCTCATTGCATTGTGGTCCAAGAAGATGGTTGATAGAATTTCAGTTTTCTTGAATTGACTGAGGTTTGATTTGTGGCCCAAGATGCAGTCTATCCTGGAGAATGTTCCGTGAGCACTTGAGAAGAAAGTGTATTCTTCTGCTTTTGGATGGAAAGTCCTAAAGATATCAATGAGGTCCATTTCTTCTAGTGTGTCATTTAAGACTTGTGTTTCTTTATTAATTTTCTGTTTGGATGATCTTTCCATTGGTGTGAGAGGAGTGTTAAAGTCTCCGACTATTATTGTGTTAGTGTCGATGTCTTCTTTTATGTCTGAAAGTGTTTGTCTTATGTATTGGGGTGCTCCTGCGTTGGGTGCATAGATATTTATGATTGTTATGTCTTCTTCTTGGATTGATCCCTTGATCATTATGTAGTGTCCTGCCTTGTCTTCTAATCTTCTTTATTTTGAGGTCTATTTTGTCTGATATGAGGATTGCTACTCCAGCTTTCTGTTGATTTCCATTTGCATGGAATATCCTTTCCCAGCCTCTCACTTTCAGTCTATGAGTGTCTCTAGGTCTGAAGTGAGTTTCCTGGAGGCAGCATATGTATGGGTCGTATTTTTGAATCCATCCAGCCACTCTGTGTCTTTTGGTTGGGGCATTTAGTCTATTTACATTCAAAGTAATTATTGATACAAATGATCCTATTGTCATCTTCTTAGATGTTATGATGGGTTTGTTTTGTGGATCTTCTCCTTCTTTTATACTTGTTGTCTATATAAGTCCCTTTAACACTTGTTGTAAGGCTGGTTTGGTGTGACTAAATTCTTTTAATTTTTGCTTATCTGTAAAGCTTTTGATTTCTCCATCAATTTTGAATGAGATCTTGCAGGGTAGAGGATTCTTAGTTGCAGATTATTCTCTTTCAGCCATTTAAATGTGTCCTGCCATTCCCTTCTGGCCTGCAGAGTTTCTGTTGAAAGATCAGCTGTTAAACGTATGGGCTTTCCCTTGTATGTCACTAGTGGCTTTTCCCTTGCTGCTTTGAGAATTCTGTCTTTGTGTTTAATTTGTGTTAGCTTCATTAATATGTGTCTTGGTGTGTTTCTTCTCGGATTGATTCTGTATGGTACTCTTTGTGCTTCTTGAACTTGATTGACTATTTCTTTTCCCATGTTGGGGAACTTTTCAACTAGAATCTCTTCAAAAAATTTCTCATAGCCTTTCTTTTTTTCTTCTTCTGGAATCCCTATAATTCGAATATTGGTGCATTTGATATTATCCCAGAAGTCTCTGAGGCTATCCTCTGCTCTTTTCATTCTTTGAGCTAGATTCTGTTTTTCAGCAGTTACTTCCACCATTCTATCTTCCAGCTCACTTATCCGGTCTTCTGTCTCCAATACTCTTCTCTTGATTCCTTCTACAGTGTTTTTCAGTTCAGCAATTGTTTGTCTCTGTTAGTTTTTTTGTAAGTTCTTGTATTTCTTTATTCAGTGTGTTAGTTGTGTCTTGCAGTTTCTCTAACATTCTGTTTTCAGAGTCTTTGATCATCTTTACTATCATTCTTCTGAAATCACTTTCAGAAAGTTTGTCCAAATTCTCTTCATTGATTTGATCTTGTGTGTTTGTAGATTGTTCCTTCACTTGTGTGGTAGAATATCCTTTCCAGCCTCCACGTCTATGTGTCTCTAGGTCTGAAGTGAGTTTCCTGGAGGCAGCATATGTATGGGTCGTGTTTTTGAATCCATTCAGCGACTCTGTGTCTTTTGGTTGGGGCATTTAGTCTATTTACATTCAAAGTAATTATTGATACAAATGATCCTATTGTCATCTTCTTAGATGTTATGATGGGTTTGTTTTGTGGATCTTCTCCTTCTTTTATACTTGTTGTCTATATAAGTCCCTTTAACACTTGTTGTAAGGCTGGTTTGGTGTGACTAAATTCTTTTAATTTTTGCTTATCTGTAAAGCTTTTGATTTCTCCATCAATTTTGAATGAGATCTTGCAGGGTAGAGGATTCTTAGTTGCAGATTATTCTCTTTCAGCCATTTAAATGTGTCCTGCCATTCCCTTCTGGCCTGCAGAGTTTCTGTTGAAAGATCAGCTGTTAAACGTATGGGCTTTCCCTTGTATGTCACTAGTGGCTTTTCCCTTGCTGCTTTGAGAATTCTGTCTTTGTGTTTAATTTGTGTTAGCTTCATTAATATGTGTCTTGGTGTGTTTCTTCTCGGATTGATTCTGTATGGTACTCTTTGTGCTTCTTGAACTTGATTGACTATTTCTTTTCCCATGTTGGGGAACTTTTCAACTAGAATCTCTTCAAAAAATTTCTCATAGCCTTTCTTTTTTTCTTCTTCTGGAATCCCTATAATTCGAATATTGGTGCATTTGATATTATCCCAGAAGTCTCTGAGGCTATCCTCTGCTCTTTTCATTCTTTGAGCTAGATTCTGTTTTTCAGCAGTTACTTCCACCATTCTATCTTCCAGCTCACTTATCCGGTCTTCTGTCTCCAATACTCTTCTCTTGATTCCTTCTACAGTGTTTTTCAGTTCAGCAATTGTTTGTCTCTGTTAGTTTTTTTGTAAGTTCTTGTATTTCTTTATTCAGTGTGTTAGTTGTGTCTTGCAGTTTCTCTAACATTCTGTTTTCAGAGTCTTTGATCATCTTTACTATCATTCTTCTGAAATCACTTTCAGAAAGTTTGTCCAAATTCTCTTCATTGATTTGATCTTGTGTGTTTGTAGATTGTTCCTTCACTTGTGTGGTATTTCTCTGCCGTTTCATTGTTACTATTAATTTTTTAACTGACTCTGTTTGGGATTTCCTTTTCCCAGACTTTGAGTTACGTCTGTTGGTGTTTGTTGCTTGGATGGGGCTTCTTATTCTGGGTGATGCTGGTGGTTGGGTGATGTCAGGACTCGCATACAAGTGATTACCTTTGTTGGTGTTCTCACTTGTATACTGCTCTCTAGTGTTAGGTATTCTCTAGTATTGTAGAGTTTTGGAGTCAGTGCTCCCTCCCTAAAGCCCTGGGGCTTGTTGCCTGACCAGGGAATGAAGATTTCACGGCTGGTTTGTTATGGCATTAAATGATATTAAAACATATATACACGATTGAGAAACAGAAGGTATACCTTTGACAAATGGCAATTAAAATATTATGCAAATACTATCTAGTGTATTGAATTATACACACAAACATATACAGCCGTAACATAACCCAAGCATTCCAACCAAAAATACAGTACAATACGTTAGCACAGCGAATAGAGAAAACCAAGAATGATATCCACCTGTTAATAACCAAACTAAGTAGAGCATCAATTGGAGAATAATGCTAGAGCAGGGGCCCCGTTGGGGATAAGGCAATGAGGACAGAACAGACTAAGAAATATGGTGGGAAAAGGGAAAAAGAGAAAGGGAGGATAGAAGAGAAATATAGAATAATACTGCAAAGTTAAATATAGGGAGATAAAGATTTGTATGTATTAGAGTTTAGTGCTATAGGAAAGGAGCATCAGAGAAAGCAAAGAATTATAGAGGAAGTAGTAGTACAAATGAAAAATTTAAAAAATTAAAACAGATAAGTATATAGAAAAATATAGAAAAACAAAGCAAAAACAATGAAAACAAGCAAAACCCCCACAGAACCTTCAAAGGCCAATGGGGAAACCAAAGTTTATACCAAAATAAAATGTGTGGTTTAAAAGGAAGAAGAAAAAAAAATTATGTAAACTTGAATATATTCAGTCTTACTGATAAGATTAGTAGCTTCAATAGAATTCAATGGAGGAAATAAACACACCCACTCTCACACACCCAAAAAAACAAAACAAAACAAAACAAATGGGGGATGCACTGAGTGGGTTTGGAAAAAAGGGAAAAAAACAATTGAAAAAAAACCAATACAATACAAAAACAAAGCAATAAAAAAGAATAAGGAATAAAATGAAAATTTAAAAATCCAGCAGTAACTCCAGCTTCAGACAAAACGTGAAAATAGTGTTTATGTTCTTCTGTCTCTTGCTGACTATTCAGAAATTATCAGTCTTTTTCTTGCCTCTGGCAGTGGTTGGATCTGAAGACCTCTGTGACTGCTTGTTTTATTCGGCCTATTCCAGAACTAAAAGGCCCGCCCAGGCTGGCCCTGGGAGTTTCTTAATCCAAATCCCTTTTCTTGCTGGGTGGAGCTAAATTCCCTCCCTGTAGCTTGACCAGCAGCCCTGCAGTTTGAGCAGCAGCCAAACTACAGTAGGGAAAATGGCATCTGTCTCACAAAGGATTTATTCCCACACGCTCTATGGGAAGCACTTCTGCAGTGACCCCGACCCTGCTGCAGGCCACCGTCGACCCCCGCCACCGCAGGAGATGTCACGTTACTCAGAGGTGAGTCTGGCTCAGTCTCATGCAGGATCGCTATTCTCCTCTCCCAGATCACCGTGCGCAGTTTCCAGTCCTCCTCGGCGGCTCTGTGATCGGGTTAATGGTAACCTCCTCCAAAGGGAACTGAGTGCCGTCCTTCTGAGGACTGCTCAAGGGCACTTCTAGCTCAAGGGGGGCACCTGGACCCTCCAAAGCAGGTCTGGCTCAGTCCCTTGTGGGCGTCACCGCTCCTTTCCCGGGTCTTGATCTGCAACAGGCTTTGCGCCTTTGGCCCGCCCAGCCTCTCCGGCGGGTATGAGGTTTGACTTTTAAAAGTGCGATTGCGCCCTTCCTACTGTCTTGATGCGGCTTTTTTGTTCTTCGATGTGGGGTATCCTCTCCGTGATCAGATCCAACCTCCTCCTTTCGATGGTTTTTTAGGAACTTGTTGCAATTCAGGCGATTTTGCAGGAGAGATGAGTGCACGTCCTTCTACGCCGCCATCTTAGCTCCACCTGCTGCCCACTTTTTAAGAGGGTTGTTTGTTTTGATGCTATTGTCATAAGCTGTTTGTAAATTTTGGAGACTAGTCCCTTATCAGTCACATTATTTGCAAATATTTTCTCCCAGTCTGTGGGGTGTGTTTTTGTTGTGTTTATCATTTCCTTTGCTCTGCAAAAGCTTTTGAGTTTAAGTGGGCCCCATTTATTTATTTTTGCTTCTTTTCCAGTATTCTGGGAGATGGATTAAAAAAGATTTGGCTGTGATTTGTCGGAGAGTGTCCTGCCTATGTTTTCCTCTAAGAGTTTTATAGTGTTCCATGTAACATTAGGTCTCTAATCCATTTTGAGCTTATTTTTGTGTATGGAGTTAAAAGAATGATCTAATTTCATTCTTTAACATGTGGCTGTCCAGTTTTCCCAGCACCATTTGATGAAGAGACTGTCTTTCCAACATTGTGTAGTCTTGCTTCTGTTGTCATAGATTAATTGACTGTAAGTGCATGGGTTTATTTCTGGGTTTTCTGTCCTGTTCCATTGATCTATATTTCTATTTTTGTGCCAGTACCACACTGTCTTGATGAATGTAGCTTTGTAGTATATAGTCTGAAGTCAGGGAGACTGATTCCTCCAACCCCATTTTTTGTTTTCAAGATTGCTTTGGCTATTTTGGGTCTTTTGTGTCCCCATACAAATTTTGAGATTTTTTTTTTGTTGTTCTGCATCTGTGAAAAATGCCATTGGTAAGTTGATAGGGATTGTGTTGACTCTATGGAGAAGGACATGGAAACCCACTCCAGTATTCTTATCGGGAAAATTCCATCAATGGAGAAGCCTGGCGAGCTACAGTCCGTGAAGTCTCAAATATGTATATATGGGGCTTCCCTGATGGCTCAATGGTGAGGAATCTGTCTGCAATTCAAGCGATCCAAATTCTGTTCTTGGGTCAGGAAGATCCCACTGGAGGAGGGCATGGCAACCCATTGCAATATTCTTGTCTGGAGAATTCCATGGGCAGAAGAACCTGGCTGCAGTCCATGGAAGTTCTGTGTGGGTGGCACTAGTAAAGAAGCCACCTGCCAATGCAAGAGATGTCTGAGAGTTCGATTCCTGGGTTGGGAAGATCCCCCTGGAGGAGGGCATAGCAACCCACTCCAGTATTCTTGCCTGGAGAATCCCATGGACAGAGGAGCCTGGCGGGCTGAAGCTCACGGGGTCACACAGAGTCGGACGTGACTGAAGCGACTGAGCAGTCGCAGTGTTTAGTCTATGGATTGCCTTGGGTAGTATAGTTATTTGGTCAAGCACTTTCTTGACAAGTATCTGTTGATATCAGAGCCTTTGTGTTTCTCTCTGCAGTGGAGTTCCCTGAATACTGTCTTTCCAGAAACTTTTGTAGGCAGGTGATACAGCTGTATTGTTGGACATTTGGTCTTTAACTCCTTTCCATAGTTCTCTGAAGGAATCCTTCAGAGCTCCGGAAGAAGGCCTTGAAAGGGGAGATCAGGTACCATTAGGATGTTTTGACTCTCTGTAAAAATTATCTATGATTTCAATACAGAATATTAATATGATACACTAGGGCAAAATGTAAAGAAATACAAATACTTAGAGACAAGTCTAGCAGCTTTCTGGATGAATTTTAACTCACAAATACATGCTTAGTCATCTTCTAATTTTTCTTCTTTGGCTCCAAGAAGAAACTTTTGTTCACTCCCAATTATGTTTCAGGGATTTTGGGTCTTTTGTGTCCCCATACAAATTTTGAGATTTTTTGTTGTTCTGCATCTGTGAAAAATGCCATTGGTAAGTTGATAGGGATTGTGTTGACTCTATGGAGAAGGACATGGAAACCCACTCCAGTATTCTTATCGGGAAAATTCCATCAATGGAGAAGCCTGGCGAGCTACAGTCCGTGAAGTCTCAAATATGTATATATGGGGCTTCCCTGATGGCTCAATGGTGAGGAATCTGTCTGCAATTCAAGCGATCCAAATTCTGTTCTTGGGTCAGGAAGATCCCACTGGAGGAGGGCATGGCAACCCATTGCAATATTCTTGTCTGGAGAATTCCATGGGCAGAAGAACCTGGCTGCAGTCCATGGAAGTTCTGTGGGGGTGGCACTAGTAAAGAAGCCACCTGCCAATGCAAGAGATGTCTGAGAGTTCGATTCCTGGGTTGGGAAGATCCCCTAGAGAAGGGAATAGCAACCCACTCCAGTATTCTTGCCTGGAGAGTCCCTTGGACAGAGAAGCCTGGCGGGCTGAAGCTCACGGGGTCACACAGAGTCGGACGTGACTGAAGCGACTGAGCAGTCGCAGTGTTTAGTCTATGGATTGCCTTGGGTAGTATAGTTATTTGGTCAAGCACTTTCTTGACAAGTATCTGTTGATATCAGAGCCTTTGTGTTTCTCTCTGCAGTGGAGTTCCCTGAATACTGTCTTTCCAGAAACTTTTGTAGGCAGGTGATACAGCTGTATTGTTGGACATTTGGTCTTTAACTCCTTTCCATAGTTCTCTGAAGGAATCCTTCAGAGCTCCGGAAGAAGGCCTTAAAAGGGGGAGATCAGGTACCATTAGGATGTTTTGACTCTCTGTAAAAATTATCTATGATTTCAATACAGAATATTAATATGATACACTAGGGCAAAATGTAAAGAAATACAAATACTTAGAGACAAGTCTAGCAGCTTTCTGGATGAATTTTAACTCACAAATACATGCTTAGTCATCTTCTAATTTTTCTTCTTTGGCTCCAAGAAGAAACTTTTGTTCACTCCCAATTATGTTTCACTGAATTCTGAAGAATATCAGGCCTGGATTAATCTTCCAAGCTACCTCATGAGTGGATATGTCCATGTGGATGGTCCAGTATTCACTCCATCAGCCAAGTATATATAAATGTATATACTCAAATATTTTTATTTTTAAAATTTATTTTATTGAATTATGGTTGATTTATAATGTGCTAATTTCTGCTATACAGCAAGTGATTCTGTTATACATATATATACATTCTTTTTCATGTTTTTCTCCATAAATACATGTATATGTATTTATAATAAATTTCCTTTTTTAGAGCAGTTTTAGGTTTACAGGAAAACTGGACAGATGGTATTGAGTTCCCATATACAATCCCCAGTTTCCCCTATGATTAATATCTTGCATTAGAATATTGATTCAGTATGGATGAACCGATATTGATACGTTATTGTTAACGAATCTCCAGAGTTTACTTGGGTGTTTGCTCTTGGTCGTATAGATTTTCTGGATTATGACAATGCATGATGTCATGCATCCACCTTTGCTGTGTCATACAGAATGGTTTCACTTCCCTAAACAACCTCTGGGGTCCATCTATTCTTCCCTCCCTCTCCCTCAGCCCCTGGCAGCCACTGATCTTTTGTATCCATAGCTTTGCCTTTTCAAGAATGTCCAGTAGTTGGACTCATCCATTATGGAGCCTTTTCAGATGGACTTCTTTCACTTGCTTATTAGCATTTCTGCTTCCTTCATGTCTTCTCGTGGCTTGCTAGCTTGTCTCTCATGAGCGCTGAATCATATTCTGTTGTCTGGATGTATGTGCCACTTTCTGTACACTAGACATGGATGGGAGAGCCAAAGAGATCCAGGGGATGGCTAAACATCAGTCTGCCTTCTGGCAACTTCTAGTCTAGTCAAGGCCAGGTAACACACACTCATGTAAGGCCAGCTCCTGCTATGAAGCGGTCTGAGATGCTGAAATATACATATGGGATGAATAACTGTTCCAACAATTCGAGGAAGGGAGTTCGTGGAAGGTTCCACAGAGGAAGTACAATGAGAGGAGGCTAGGGATGGATGGAGATTGGAGGAAGCCTCTGCACGACTCAGCTTTTAACCCTGTGTCCTCTGACTCTGGCTGTAGATAGAGAAGAGAGAAGGGACTTGAAATGCCCACAATGTGTCCAGCCTCTCAGGTTCGGACCATCCCTACCTGGGGAGTCTCTCTAGCCATCAGCTCCCAGGTGGCCAAGCCCAGTCCCTCTCTCAACTGCAACAAGGGTACTGGTGTCTTTCTTAAATTCCATCTCCAGGCAGTGAAGCCTCTCAAATCTGGAGCTAAACTTTATGTGTGTGTGGAATGTGAAGTTTCATTTAGAAGAGATCCTTTTTTATACTATTTGTGTGTGTGTGTGTGTGTGTGTGTGTGTGTGTAGTAAGCCAGGTTTTCAGATACCAGGAAATTTATAGTTGATTTACAATGCCGTGTTAGTTTCAGGTGTGCAATGAAGTGATTCAGTCATACACACACAGACACGTTGTTTGTCAGATTCTTTTCCATTATAGATTATTACAAGATATTGAGTATACTTCCCTGTGCTATATAGTAGGTCCTTGTTGTTTATTTTATACATAGTAGTCTGTATCTGTTAATCCCTAGCTCCCAATTTATCCCTCCTCCCTAGGAAAATTTTATTCTAGTCTTCATATTTTTCCTGCATTAAAAGAATGTGGAGTGCTTCACAAATTTGCAGGCTACTGTTTTCTGCAGAGTCGGACAGGACTTAGAGACTGAATAACAACGACTGGTGTCCACAGTGGCAGTGCAATTTTACATTACGGCCAGCGGTACGCAAGAGATTCAGTTTCTGTACATCCTCATCAATGCTTGTTAGTCTCTGTTTTTATTCTGGGTTTCCCGGTGAGTGTGAAGTGGTTTTGATTTCTTTAGCTAAACGTCTGTTTGTTGGGGGTAAAAGCTGAGAGGCACGATTCCTCTACAGGAGGCTAACTGTGAGTGGACAGGTTGCCCGTGTCTGCTGGGGCCTGTTGTATAAAATATGCACAAAGTATCAAAATCTCTTCCCCAAGGATTATTGATGCCATCAGTTTATGTGTAACAGTGTTCTTCTAGATAGTTCTATGCACGCATTTTATCTTTTGTTACTTCCTTTTCTAAGAAGCAAGCAAGTTCAAATACAGGTGACCCAGAGCCTGAGGTGGGGAGGTCACCCCAGCATAGCAGCACTGAGTGCTGGCTGCGGGAGAAGGGGAAGAACACAGAATTGGGAGTCATCCTTCTTGTTTTTCTTTGTCTCATCTCTGTTAGTAAGATTGTTGTTATTGTTTTGCTTTTGCAACACATTCCAGTGTCTGTTGTCAAGCACACATAAGACTTTTCAGGAAAGCCAAAGGCCAAGCCCTGGCTGACTTAGCTGGTAAGGATGCAGTGAGCCGCTCTCCGATTTACACAGTTTATGATTTACATACCCAGTGAAAGAAAGATTAGTCAGAGGTACCAGCTCCCTGGGTGTTCATCTCACCCCAAAAGGCATGACGTCAAAACAGAATGGGCTGATGGACCCATTCTAGGCTGATGGTATGAACATTTAAAACTAGACAGTTTTGCACAAGCTCTGTCTTGAGGGAGGGTGGTATGGAAATTTCTCAGCTCATCAGAACCTGGGAGGTGATGAGAAACCATCTCCTGAAAGCCTCCCGGGAGAGATGGAAGGATGTTTTTATCTGCATTGTATTCCCCATACCCCAAATTCATATGCTGAAATCCTAACCCTTGGTAACTCAGAATGTGACTGCATTTGGAGACAGGGTCTGTCAAGATGTAATTATATTAAAGTGAGATCATAGGGGTGGGCCCTAATCCAATCTGATCGGTATCTTGACGAGAAGAGGAGATTAGGACACAGGAGGTGATGTAAAGACTCAGAAAGAAAACAGTCATCTATAAACCAAGGGGACAGGCCTGGAACAGGGCCTTCCTTCTTGGCGCTAGGAAGGAACCAGCCCTGCCAGCACCTTGATCTTGGACTTTCAGCCCCTAGAACTACAAGGGATTACATTTCTGTCATGTAAGCCACCTAGTCTCTGGTGCTGATGAGATGCATGATTTTTTAGCTTTTTTTCTAATCTAGGACTAGTTTTTTTTATGCACGCAAATCTCTTCCCAAGGATTATTGATGCCATCAGTTTATGTGTAACAGTGTTCTTCTAGATAGTTCTATGCACGCATTTTATCTTTTGTTACTTCCTTTTCTAAGAAGCAAGCAAGTTCAAATACAGGTGACCCAGAGCCTGAGGTGGGGAGGTCACCCCAGCATAGCAGCACTGAGTGCTGGCTGCGGGAGAAGGGGAAGAACACAGAATTGGGAGTCATCCTTCTTGTTTTTCTTTGTCTCATCTCTGTTAGTAAGATTGTTGTTATTGTTTTGCTTTTGCAACACATTCCAGTGTCTGTTGTCAAGCACACATAAGACTTTTCAGGAAAGCCAAAGGCCAAGCCCTGGCTGACTTAGCTGGTAAGGATGCAGTGAGCCGCTCTCCGATTTACACAGTTTATGATTTACATACCCAGTGAAAGAAAGATTAGTCAGAGGTACCAGCTCCCTGGGTGTTCATCTCACCCCAAAAGGCATGACGTCAAAACAGAATGGGCTGATGGACCCATTCTAGGCTGATGGTATGAACATTTAAAACTAGACAGTTTTGCACAAGCTCTGTCTTGAGGGAGGGTGGTATGGAAATTTCTCAGCTCATCAGAACCTGGGAGGTGATGAGAAACCATCTCCTGAAAGCCTCCCGGGAGAGATGGAAGGATGTTTTTATCTGCATTGTATTCCCCATACCCCAAATTCATATGCTGAAATCCTAACCCTTGGTAACTCAGAATGTGACTGCATTTGGAGACAGGGTCTGTCAAGATGTAATTATATTAAAGTGAGATCATAGGGGTGGGCCCTAATCCAATCTGATCGGTATCTTGACGAGAAGAGGAGATTAGGACACAGGAGGTGATGTAAAGACTCAGAAAGAAAACAGTCATCTATAAACCAAGGGGACAGGCCTGGAACAGGGCCTTCCTTCTTGGCGCTAGGAAGGAACCAGCCCTGCCAGCACCTTGATCTTGGACTTTCAGCCCCTAGAACTACAAGGGATTACATTTCTGTCATGTAAGCCACCTAGTCTCTGGTGCTGTGTATGAGAATCTGAGCTGACTGATACAGAAAATGAATGAAAGGTGGCCTCCAAACAGTTCTCACAGGCCTACATCTTCCCTTGTTCTGCCAAGATGCAGATTGGCTGCAGTTCAAGCCTTGCCTGTGGTGTGGTTGTTGTGGGTACATGGAAGGTCAGCAGGGTGCCATGGTGCAGCTCTTCCTAGGGGAACACTGGCCTGTCACCTGCTTTGTGAACAATGAGATATTATGCTAGCTATGACTTCCAGATCTTTTTTTTTTTTTTTTTTAATAATTTATTTGGCTGTGTTGGGCTTTAGTTGCAGCATGCTGGATCTTTAGTGGTGGCATGTGGGATCTAGTTACCTGAGCAGGGATTGAACCTGGGCCCCCTGCATTGGGAGCACAGAGTCTTAACCATTGGACCACAGGGAAGTCCCAGCTTCCAGGTCTTTTAACGCACATATATGTATATATATATATATATATAGTTAGGCTTCCCAGGTGGCCTTAGTGGTAAAGAACCATCTGCCAATGCAGGAGACATAAGAGACCCGGTTTTGATACCTGGGTTGGGAAGATCCCCTGGAAGAGGGCGTGGCAATCCATTCTAGTATTCTTGGCTAGAGAATTCCATAGACAGAGGTGCCTGGCAAGTTACCATCACAAAGAGCCAGACATGACTGAAGCGACTTAGCAGGCATACATATATGTATTCACCTGTATTATTTTACCTTTAAAATTTTTATTAAAAAGTGGGATTGTACCTTACCTAATTTTTTGCAAGATTCTTTTCTCACTTGATGGGTAGTATCACAGACTGCCTTCCTGACTGCGCTACAGTAGTCAAGCTAACATTTCCACAGGCCATCCCCCGATTCCCCACCTTCCTGGGGGTAACAGAGATGACTCGAGAGGCGAACCCGGAGGGAGACCGTTATGTTTTCAACACCAGAGGTCAATGGTGGCTTAGTATAGGTCCTCACTGCATGTTCCTTCCCTAGTTCACATGTGAAAAGTCCTTCCAGATATAATGCACACACATCTCTGCATATAAACTTCCATTTTATCTTCTGTTAGTTTCGAAGGTGGAATCTTACTATATCCGGGGTTTTTGCAGGATTTTTTCACTTGATGATGTGTGAGCAGACTTCCACGTCAGAATCCACCCATGGAGTTCCTTCTCTTTTTTATGAGCCGCATACTATTCCAAGTCACAGGGAAGAATCACGTCGAATTTTTTAACCATATCATTATTAGTGACTGCAGAAGTTGACCACACTATTGTCAATGTGATAATGAACACCTTGGACATGAAGTCTTGTTCTCTCAGGGGTTTTGTAAAACAGATTCCTAGAGCGAGTGATGTCAAGAGGTATTCAGTTGATCCTTGAACAACAGAGGTTTGAATCACTCACGTCCACTTCTCGGTGGTTTCTTCGATAGTAAATACGACAGTGCTACAGGGGTTGGTTGAATCTGCAGGTTGGTACCATGATAATGGAAGAAACACACATACATCTGGAAGGCTGACTGTAGGTTATACACAGATTCATCTTCAGGGAGGGTCTATGTCCCTAACCCCCATGTTGTTCATGGTTTAACTATGTACCTGACAGAACTGTTCCTCTCTTTTTTGGCTGCACCATGCAGCATGTGGGATCTTAGTTCCCCAACCAAGAATTGGACCTATGGCCCCTGCAATTTGACCTGTGGTGTCTTAACCACCGGACGCCAAGCGTGTCCTAGAAATGTGTTTCTCTGGGCACCAGAAGTCAAATGGTCTTCATCAATACAGCAGAATAAAGTTCCATGTAACCACGCAGTGGAATTCTATGCAACAATGAACAGTGAATCTTCTGCTTCACAGAACATAGGTGAAGTTGAAAAATATAATATTTGTGGGCAAGGAATGGACTAGGAGTTTGAGGTTATTACATGCCAGCTATTACATATAGAATGGATGGACGACAAGGTCCTTCTGTGTAGCCAAGGGAACTATATTCAGTGTCCTGAAATAAACCATAATGGAGAAGAATATCAAAAAGAATTTATATCTGTGTATCACTGAGTATCTTTGCTGTACAGTAGAAATGAACATAACATTGTAAGTCAACTGTACTTCAACTAAAAAAATAAAAAATAGATAATATTTGGTGAAAGAAACCAGACACCAAAGAATATACACTACATAATTCCATTCATGGAATATTCAGAAACAGGCCAATCCTTTTAGAGGCTGGGATAGTGGTTATCTTTGGGGAGATTTACAGACTGAGAGAGGGCTCTGGGGAGCTTCTGGGTACCGATAACAGTTTTGCCATTTGCACTGGTCACCTGGGTGTGTTCAGTGGCTCAGCCACAGACTCAGGATTTGCATCCTTTTCCCCAGGATTATAGACCTTGAATGAACGTCTTGTTCTCTCAGGGGTTTTGTAAAACAGATTCCTAGAGCGAGTGATGTCAAGAGGTATTCAGTTGATCCTTGAACAACAGAGGTTTGAATCACTCACGTCCACTTCTCGGTGGTTTCTTCGATAGTAAATACGACAGTGCTACAGGGGTTGGTTGAATCTGCAGGTTGGTACCATGATAATGGAAGAAACACACATACATCTGGAAGGCTGACTGTAGGTTATACACAGATTCATCTTCAGGGAGGGTCTATGTCCCTAACCCCCATGTTGTTCATGGTTTAACTATGTACCTGACAGAACTGTTCCTCTCTTTTTTGGCTGCACCATGCAGCATGTGGGATCTTAGTTCCCCAACCAAGAATTGGACCTATGGCCCCTGCAATTTGACCTGTGGTGTCTTAACCACCGGACGGCCAAGCGTGTCCTAGAAATGTGTTTCTCTGGGCACCAGAAGTCAAATGGTCTTCATCAATACAGCAGAATAAAGTTCCATGTAACCACGCAGTGGAATTCTATGCAACAATGAACAGTGAATCTTCTGCTTCACAGAACATAGGTGAAGTTGAAAAATATAATATTTGTGGGCAAGGAATGGACTAGGAGTTTGAGGTTATTACATGCCAGCTATTACATATAGAATGGATGGACGACAAGGTCCTTCTGTGTAGCCAAGGGAACTATATTCAGTGTCCTGAAATAAACCATAATGGAGAAGAATATCAAAAAGAATTTATATCTGTGTATCACTGAGTATCTTTGCTGTACAGTAGAAATGAACATAACATTGTAAGTCAACTGTACTTCAACTAAAAAAATAAAAAATAGATAATATTTGGTGAAAGAAACCAGACACCAAAGAATATACACTACATAATTCCATTCATGGAATATTCAGAAACAGGCCAATCCTTTTAGAGGCTGGGATAGTGGTTATCTTTGGGGAGATTTACAGACTGAGAGAGGGCTCTGGGGAGCTTCTGGGTACCGATAACAGTTTTGCCATTTGCACTGGTCACCTGGGTGTGTTCAGTGGCTCAGCCACAGACTCAGGATTTGCATCCTTTTCCCCAGGCATGTGCTACTTCAAGAAAAATTTACCTACATTTCTTTAAAGGTCCTCATATTTAAAATACTGATCGGGAGTGCCAAATTGCCCCTCCAAAAAGGCTGCACCAACTTCAGGCTCACCAAACATCATGCACGAGCCCTCCTTTCCCCACCTCCTTGCCCACAGCAATGCTAGACGGCGTTCTGATTGTTTGCCAGTTTGATGGCTTTTGCAAAAAGGTATCTTCTCATTTTCATTTGCATTTTCCTAATCACCCGGAGGTTGAGTATCTTTCATGTTTATTGGCCATTTGAATTTCTCTCTCTATGAATTACCTGTTTATACTTCCCCCCATCCTTCCACCGAACTGTTGGTGGGGTTTTTATTGATACATAATGGATATTAACTTTTGCTTGCATGTGCTTCAAACCTGTTCTTCTAAAGCACCCTTTGCGCTTAGTTTTGTTTACGGCTCATCGCAGGCATCTGCTGCGATGAGGCGAGCAACATGAGTAAGTGAAGCAGGTTCCGAGGCCAGCGCGGGCCGGGGAGCACGCAGGAGGCCTCCACTGGCAACCAGTGTGCTGGATCTTCTGACTCTTCAGGAGATGCTGGAAATGTGGAATTTTATGGGAAAACTTCCAGTTTTAAAATGCTGGCAACTCCTTCAAAGAACTGTAAGTACTAGATGAGACAGCAGTGTTTGGGCGAGGTCGGATCAGCTGGACACCAGCTCGCAAGCTCTGGCGGACACTGTATTTCCCTGCAAAGGAGGCTCGTGTTGTCACATCTGCCCATTTTTTCCTTTAGGACTTCTGAGTTCTGTGTCATTTTTTTTTCCAATCAGTTTAACACTTTTTTTTTTTTTCACTCTGTAAATCTTTCTCTTTTAAGGATAGAGAAAAGCTTTTCAGGCTTTTATTCCACTTTCCTTAGTGAGAAATAAAGGTGAATACATACATTACTGGATTCAGAGAGTAGAGGAGGGTCTGAAATTGGGGGTGTGGGTGACTAGGCCCAGGAATGGCTAAAACGTCAGATTTAGAACTCCTCCGCATTTTCTCATTTAAGACCAAGGACCCCTCCCTTGGGTAGGAGGATTTCAAGGAAAGAGAGTAAATCCCCACCGTAGGATTTCAAAGGAAGAGAATAAAGAGTTTTATTCTGTGATGAAACCAGAGGCCCCTGGAACTACAAAAATTCTTACTAATGTGTAAATGACTTACTACAAACCCCTTCCTGGGAGCAAGCATGTAAGTCAGAGCAGGGAGAGAGCAGCTGGGCACCGCAAGCCTGAAATCACAGGAGGACAGAGAAGCTCATCTCTTGCCCATTCCTTTGTGTGCGGGAACTTTGCCATTCCCAGTTTCTCTGCCTTCCTCCGACCCACCCTACCCCTCGGGGCTCCCACTTTGGCTGGAGATACTGTCATCCTTCTGAGCAGAGTCAATGGGAAGCAGAACAAACACCCCCTACCAGCTGGGAACTTTAGAGCTCTTTGATGGTATCATCTGGGCATTCCTCACGCATGCTAATTAGGAACTTGCTTTGGCCAAGGTACCACATCTAGAAACTGCTCAGGGGGTGGAACAATGTTTTTCTGGTTGCATATTTAGCAGGACCCAGCACAGGGCAGAACAGGGCATCCCTTTTGTGGCACCAGATGGCTAAGGTCTTGGGCTTATCCAGCAGAGCGGTGCTGATGGGTGTGTGTTTATTCACCTACTATGTGCTAGGAATTGTGCTGAGCGCCCTATGTGTGCCACCTCAGCTCCTGCAGTCCAGGCTCTGCCCACAAGGTAGGGCTGTTACTGTAAGTGATGGAATCCAGTGTGAACCAGATAACATGCGTGAGCTAGGCCTCAGAATTCTGCTTCCAGCCCAGGGCTTCCTGCCTTCTCAGGCCAGGCAGGGGCAGCCCTCCATTCCAGCAACTCATCCAGCGCAGTCTTGCAATGCCTTGGGTACCGGGTCTCCAGTCCACGGGAGGACTGGAAGCAATCCTAGGTACTGACAGCGCCAGACTCACTGACCTCGCCCCTTTCTGCTTAGCCTCAATGGCCCCAACCTGCTCTCGCTTTGGGCGTTGGAGCCCTCTCGCTTCCCATCTCTACCCTAGGTGAAAACTCAGGTGTCCGAAGACACTACTAATAATCTAGGAAGGTGCTGTATGGGAAGAGTTTTAAGCTGTGACTTTCCCAGGCCACGCACATTCCTTAAAAAGCAGCACGATGTAGTTTATTTCCTGATTCTACAAGTGACTGTGTTCTTCGTCGAGAAGTTGAAGCTCCAGAAAGACACGTAAAAGAAAATAGAAAAAAAAAAAGCAAACGCATCTCAGCATTGTCAACATTTTCAGATGGTTCCCGCCACTCATTTTTGTATATTTATGAACATATACATATAGATATACACTTTCAAATGTATATAATTTGGAAATAAAGTTGAGTTCATCCTAGTGATGCACTTTTAGAGCTTCTCTTTTCACACCGTGTCACGTGTGAATACTTCTGAAGAGGACCCTATGAAGGCAGCGGGGGTAAGATGGGTGGAATCGAGGAAAGAGGGGGAGATGCGGGTTTTCTCCGCTGCAGGCTTCCCTGCCACCCCGGGACGCCGCTGTTCCTGGGCCTCTGGCAGGGAGAGTGATGTTGCGAGCTTGGGGTGAGGGCAAGGAAGGATCCCTCTGCCACCCTCTTCAGTGTCACCACCAGTGCTTGGGAGGGGAGGGTGGCAACCTCCTAGCAGCTGGGGGAGGAGGCTCTCTGGTCCTGCCCCAGCCCCACCCCACTGTGGTCCGGGGCCCCACAGCTGCCCCCTTCCCTGTGGTTTTATGTGTGTTATGTGTGTGTCATGGGGAGCCACCTCAGCTCCTGCAGTCCAGGCTCTGCCCACAAGGTAGGGCTGTTACTGTAAGTGATGGAATCCAGTGTGAACCAGATAACATGCGTGAGCTAGGCCTCAGAATTCTGCTTCCAGCCCAGGGCTTCCTGCCTTCTCAGGCCAGGCAGGGGCAGCCCTCCATTCCAGCAACTCATCCAGCGCAGTCTTGCAATGCCTTGGGTACCGGGTCTCCAGTCCAGGGGAGGACTGGAAGCAATCCTAGGTACTGACAGCGCCAGACTCACTGACCTCGCCCCTTTCTGCTTAGCCTCAATGGCCCCAACCTGCTCTCGCTTTGGGCGTTGGAGCCCTCTCGCTTCCCATCTCTACCCTAGGTGAAAACTCAGGTGTCCGAAGACACTACTAATAATCTAGGAAGGTGCTGTATGGGAAGAGTTTTAAGCTGTGACTTTCCCAGGCCACGCACATTCCTTAAAAAGCAGCACGATGTAGTTTATTTCCTGATTCTACAAGTGACTGTGTTCTTCGTCGAGAAGTTGAAGCTCCAGAAAGACACGTAAAAGAAAATAGAAAAAAAAAAAGCAAACGCATCTCAGCATTGTCAACATTTTCAGATGGTTCCCGCCACTCATTTTTGTATATTTATGAACATATACATATAGATATACACTTTCAAATGTATATAATTTGGAAATAAAGTTGAGTTCATCCTAGTGATGCACTTTTAGAGCTTCTCTTTTCACACCGTGTCACGTGTGAATACTTCTGAAGAGGACCCTATGAAGGCAGCGGGGGTAAGATGGGTGGAATCGAGGAAAGAGGGGGAGATGCGGGTTTTCTCCGCTGCAGGCTTCCCTGCCACCCCGGGACGCCGCTGTTCCTGGGCCTCTGGCAGGGAGAGTGATGTTGCGAGCTTGGGGTGAGGGCAAGGAAGGATCCCTCTGCCACCCTCTTCAGTGTCACCACCAGTGCTTGGGAGGGGAGGGTGGCAACCTCCTAGCAGCTGGGGGAGGAGGCTCTCTGGTCCTGCCCCAGCCCCACCCCACTGTGGTCCGGGGCCCCACAGCTGCCCCCTTCCCTGTGGTTTTATGTGTGTTATGTGTGTGTCATGGGGAGCTTTCTCTCAGAGAGACGAAAGGGGTGGCTTCTAGCTTCTTGAGGCCCTCCAGGGGTGGGGGCAGGGCACTCCCTGCCTTTTGGCTGTGACCGTGGTGCCACTGACCCCCATTAGCTGTTTTCCTCCAAGTGAAAATGCATTTGCTCAGAGTTCTGTCATCCCTTGTGACCCAGGGCTCACTGAAGCAGCGCCTGGAGCACAAGACTGGCCACCAAACGGAGCCCCGCTAACCTGCCCTCAAGGGGACTTGGACTTGATGCCAACCTTGTGAGGTCGCCCCCTGCCTCCCTCCTCCAGCCACCTGACAGAGACGAAGTTCTTGAAATGTAGGAAGGTTGGGTGCTTCCCTGGGAGGCAGGCCGTTCACTCACTGGTGCTAGTGAAGGAGGGCCTGCTGAGTCATAGTGATTAGAAAGAGAGGGACCCAGGCGAGAGCCCCAGCTCGGATCTTAACCTGCCACCTTGGGCAAGTTACTTAACCCCTCTGAGTTCAGTTTTCTTGCCTGGAAAATGGGCTAGCGTACCTCACAGAGATACAGGCTCTGTAGATTAGATGCCTTAAATTACATAGATTTGACCTCTGTCATAGTGTCTGAACACAGCAGGTACTAAATAAATGCTCATTGTTATGGTGTCTTAAATGTACTCTGCATCAGTTAAATTCAGTTCAGTTCAGTCACTCAGTTGTGTCTGACTCTCTGCGACCCCACGGACTGCAACATGCCAGGCTTCCCTGCCCTCCACCATCTCCCGGAATCTGCTCAAACTCATGTCCATTGAGTTGGTGATGCCATCCAACTATCTCATCCTCTGTCGTCCCCTTTTCCTTCTGCCTTCTATTTTTCCTAGCATCAGGGTCTTTTCCAGTGAGCTGACTCTTCACATCAGGTGGCCAAAGTATCGGAGCTTCAGATTCTACATCCATCCTTCCACTGAATATTCAGGGTTGATTTCCTTTAGGACTGACTGGTTTGATCTCTTTGCAGTCCAAGGGACTCTCAAGAGTCTTCTCCAGCACCACAGTTCAAAGGCATCAATTCAGAATACATGATGTACTCTGCATAGAAGTTAAGTAAGCAGGATAACAATATACAGCCTGACGTACTTCTTTCCCAATTTGGAACCAGACCGTTGTTCCATGTCTGGTTCTTACTGTTGCTTCTTGTCCTGCATACAGGTTTCGTGGGAGGCAGGTAAGGTGGTCTGGTATTCCCATCTCTTTAAGAAGTTTCCACAGTTTTTTATGATTCACACAGTCAAAGACTTTAGTTAATGAAGCAGAAGTAGATGTTTTTCTGGAATTCTCTTGCTCTTTCTATGGTCCAACAAACATTGACAATTTGATCTCTGGTTCTTCTGCCTTTTCTAAATCCAGCTTGTATATCTGGAAGTTGTTGGTTCACGTACTACTGAAGCCTAGCTTGGAGTATTGTGAGCATTGCTTTGCTAGCATGTGAAATGAGTGTGATTGTGCGGTAGTTTGAACATTCTTTGGCATTGCCCTTCTTTGAGACTGGAATAAAAATTTACCTTTTCCAGGGACTTCTCTGGTGGCCCAGTGGTTAAGACTTCTGGCTTCCAGTGCAGGAGGCCTGGGTTTGAGCCCTGATCAGGGAGCTATATCCCACATACTGCAACTAAGACCCAGCACAGTCAAATAAATAAATATTTTTTAAAAAATTAAAAAAAAAAGTTACCTTTTCCAAATCTGCTGGCATATTGAGTGTATGGCCACTGCTGAGTTTTCCAAATTTGCTGGTATATTGAGTGCAGAACTTTAACAGCATCATCTTTTAAGATTTCAAATAGCTCAACTAGAATTTCATCACCTCTGCCAGCTTTGTTTGTAGTGATGCTCCTAAGGCCCACTTGACTTCACACTCCAGGATGCCAGGCCTCAGGTGAGTGGTCACACCATGGTGGTTTTTTGGGCCATTAAGATCTTGTTTGTATAGGTCTTCTGTGTATTCTTGCCTCTTCTTCTTAATATCTTCTGCTTCTGTTAGGTCCATGCTGTTTCTGTCCTTTCTTGTGCCCATCTTTGTATGAAATGTTCCTTGGTATCTCTAATTTTCTTGTAGAGATCTCTAGCCTTTCCCATTCTATTGTTTTCCTCTATTTCTTTGCATTGTTCACTTAGGAAGCCTT
Organism: Tragulus kanchil; assembly: GCA_022376925.1. Classification (NCBI taxonomy): domain Eukaryota; kingdom Metazoa; phylum Chordata; class Mammalia; order Artiodactyla; family Tragulidae; genus Tragulus; species Tragulus kanchil. The sequence goes on along the minus strand of JAIOJX010000001.1, from coordinate 90,983,951 downwards.
TCTTATCTCTCTTTGCTCTTCTCTGGAACTCTGCATTCAGACGGGTGTAACCTTCCTTTTCTCCTTTGCCTTTTGCTTCTCTTCTTTTCTCAGCCTCATAACTTTAATTGGGTGGTTCTTGGCTCCAGGTGGTGTTAGCTGGAGTCTATCATCTGAATGGCGTCAGTTAGCACCTAGATTTGGCTGGAAGGCCAAAGTGGGCCTCTCACGTACGTGTGGTCTTGGTGCTGGCTGATGGCTGGGCTGACTCAGTTCTCTTCCTCATGACATTTCCACCAGGCTAGTTAGGGCTTCCCCATGCATGGCAGTTGACTTTTAGGACGGAGTGTTCTGAGAGGACAGCCCTCACTCAGTCTTCAAGCACTTAGCCAGCCTCTGCTTTAAATTATGCTTTTTTATGTCCTTATTGGCCAAAGAAAGTCATACGCCCAAACTCAGAGTCAGCATGAAGGGAACAACATGAGGACACACATACTGGGAAACACAGCTTATTTGGGATGCCCACGTAACAATCCACCAAAAAAAGGGCTTGTCTAGGATCGTACGGCTGTTGAATGGCATAGCTGGGATTTGAACCAGGTCTGTCTGACTCCAAAATCCATGCTTCTCCCTTAAAGTCTGACTGAGGCTGCCTTTATGGTAGACTGGTGTTTGTGGCCATCCCTACCAGAGTTGGATGATGAGGTGCCTATCTTCAGCTCACTTTTTTTTTTTTTTAAAGATTTATTTATTTATTTATTTGGGGCGGGGGTCGGGTTGGGGAGGGAGGGGAGCAGGCGGGCCACTTCCATTGGTCTTTCGTTTCTCTATGTTCATCCGTCTTTGTTCTTTGGCTCCTGTGGGCCTCCCATCGTGGTGGCATCTGTCATTGCAGAGCGCCGGCTCTGGGCGCATGCGCTCCAGAGCTCTGGCTCGGTAATTGGACACATCAGTCCAGCCGCTCCGCGGCACGTGGGATCTTCCCAGGCCAGAGCTTGAACCGGCACCCCTTGCACTGCAAGGCGGTGTCCTTACCCACTGGACCACCAGGGGAAGCCCTTCAGCTCACTTCTGCCCTAGCACTCTGTGAGGTCCTTGAACCTCTCCTGCTCACCTGACAAAGAGAGAAAGACATCCTTCTTCTGCTGGGCCCCTCTGCTCTTCTCCCTTCCGTGTTTAACTACAGAAGACTACTCCTACTTTCTTCAGGGTCCCAGCCAGGACAGTGGTGGCCCTGTCACTTGTGGCCTCTCCAGTCACAGTAGCATCCTGGCTCTGCTGGCCCCAGGGCACACACCATCCCCGGACCACAGCTCTACATGCAGGATACCCTCACTTCATTTGTATCATTTCTTTTCTAAATTCTGTGTATAAGGGGTATCATATGTCATTTTCTCTGACTTAACTTCAGTTAGGATGACAATCTCTTGTCATTCTCTTGACCAACTTAGACAGCGTATTAAAAAGCAGAGGCATCACTTGGCCGACAAAGGTCTGTGTAGTCAAAGCTATGGATTTCCCAGTAGTCATGTATGGTTGTGAGATTTGGATCATAAAAAAGGCTGAGCACCTAAAAATTGATGCTTTCCAATTGTGGTGTTAAAGAAGACAGTTGAGAGTCCCCTGTCCTGAAAGGAGATCAAATCAGTCGATCCTAAAGAAGATCGACCCTGAATATTCCTTGGAGGGACTGATGCTGAAGCTGAAGCTCCAGTACTTTGGCCACCTGATGCAAAGAGCCGACTCACTGAAAAAGACCCTGATGTTAGGAAAAATAGAAGGCAGAAGGAAAAGGGGATGACAGAGGATGAGATGGTTGGATGGCATCACCGACTCCATGGACATGAGTTTGAACAAACTCTGGGAAATAGTGAAGGACAGGGAAGCCTGGCATGCTGCAGTCCATGGGGTCACAGAAGAGTCGAACATGATTTAGTGACTGAAGAACAACAGTCCATGTTGCTGTAAATGACAGTAGTTCATTCTGGTTAATATCCACCCATTATCTTTTGTAGGAGCCTCAGTACTTCAAGCCTGCATTTGTGAAGCCTGAGCCGGGCAAACAGCTGTTCTGCCTCAGTGTGGAGCAAAGGCGAAGAAAAAGCAAAGCCCTTGGAAGAAGAGGAAATGTTCTCTGGATGTTGCATGGGAGACCTTGGGGAGGTATGTGTGTGGGAAGGAGGTCTCCGACTTGTCCCCAAGGAAAGGTCATGGCCAATGGGAAAATCTTTGGGAGTGAGTCTGAGATGTAGCCCAAGAACAACATCATGCACCTGCTGGGGATGGATGTGGCAGCCTCTGTCAGACCAGGCCAGTTCTCCTGGTGTCAGACCAACAGGATGATGTCCTGGGACACAAGCTTCTAGGAAGGGGGCTGTGATGCACGAGAGATGTGGATTCGCTAGCTCTGTGTCCTGTGTGGTCTTGCTGAGGGAAGCCAGGCAGAATCTGGCAACTGAGCTGTAAAACAGCCAGAGCTCTTGGCTCCGAGCATCAGGAAGCAATTCTGGTTGATTTTAGCAGAAAAGGACTTTATCAAAAGGGTCTTGGTGAGTTCACAAAATAACCAGGAGGGCTGGAGAACCGAATTTGGAAAGCAGGCCAAACAAAGGCGGCTGAGCAGCAGTTAGGACCACGGCTAAAGTCAAGCCCGTCCAGTGACCATCTCACTGCCATTTCCGGGTCACCCCTCTGGCCACAGATATGGTCCCTGCCGTCCCCAGAATGGAATGTCATCGCCATGGGGATTGCCACCCACTACCAGAGTGGACTTCTGTGCTCCGTGCAGTTCTGCATCACCAGCTTCTGACTCCAGGTCTTTGATGGGGCATCTGATTGACTGAGTGTAAGTCAGGAGCCCATGCCAACTGCACTGGCAGCTGGGAAAGTGACTGGGTGGTGTTTTTCACGGCTCTGGTGGGAGGCTACTAGAGAGATGGGGAGTTTCTCAAACATGGTCGTGGGGGTGGGATGTGGGTCAGCCTTGTACTTACCTCACCTGAAACATGGAACAGCTTTCCTAGGAAATTCAGATTTGGAATAGTTCCTGGGGCATGCTGCAGTCCATGGGGTCACAGAAGAGTCGAACATGATTTAGTGACTGAAGAACAACAGTCCATGTTGCTGTAAATGACAGTAGTTCATTCTGGTTAATATCCACCCATTATCTTTTGTAGGAGCCTCAGTACTTCAAGCCTGCATTTGTGAAGCCTGAGCCGGGCAAACAGCTGTTCTGCCTCAGTGTGGAGCAAAGGCGAAGAAAAAGCAAAGCCCTTGGAAGAAGAGGAAATGTTCTCTGGATGTTGCATGGGAGACCTTGGGGAGGTATGTGTGTGGGAAGGAGGTCTCCGACTTGTCCCCAAGGAAAGGTCATGGCCAATGGGAAAATCTTTGGGAGTGAGTCTGAGATGTAGCCCAAGAACAACATCATGCACCTGCTGGGGATGGATGTGGCAGCCTCTGTCAGACCAGGCCAGTTCTCCTGGTGTCAGACCAACAGGATGATGTCCTGGGACACAAGCTTCTAGGAAGGGGGCTGTGATGCACGAGAGATGTGGATTCGCTAGCTCTGTGTCCTGTGTGGTCTTGCTGAGGGAAGCCAGGCAGAATCTGGCAACTGAGCTGTAAAACAGCCAGAGCTCTTGGCTCCGAGCATCAGGAAGCAATTCTGGTTGATTTTAGCAGAAAAGGACTTTATCAAAAGGGTCTTGGTGAGTTCACAAAATAACCAGGAGGGCTGGAGAACCGAATTTGGAAAGCAGGCCAAACAAAGGCGGCTGAGCAGCAGTTAGGACCACGGCTAAAGTCAAGCCCGTCCAGTGACCATCTCACTGCCATTTCCGGGTCACCCCTCTGGCCACAGATATGGTCCCTGCCGTCCCCAGAATGGAATGTCATCGCCATGGGGATTGCCACCCACTACCAGAGTGGACTTCTGTGCTCCGTGCAGTTCTGCATCACCAGCTTCTGACTCCAGGTCTTTGATGGGGCATCTGATTGACTGAGTGTAAGTCAGGAGCCCATGCCAACTGCACTGGCAGCTGGGAAAGTGACTGGGTGGTGTTTTTCACGGCTCTGGTGGGAGGCTACTAGAGAGATGGGGAGTTTCTCAAACATGGTCGTGGGGGTGGGATGTGGGTCAGCCTTGTACTTACCTCACCTGGAAAAACATGGAACAGCTGTCCCTAGGAAATTCTAGAGGATCATATGTCTCCAGGGACAGCCTGGGCATGTCTTTGCTTCCTCCAGATGCTGATGGAAACGTGTGTGTGTGTGTGTGTGTGTAAGGACAAGAACACGTTACACAATGTGAAATCAGGAACCCTGGGTTTGAAGAACCTGCTGTCTCGCCTTTGAGCATGCAGGAGGTGTTCATGGCTTCTGTTGTAGTCTAGGTCATCGGGCTAAAAGATGCCCCCAAGACTGTCAAAGCCCCAGATGGAATGGGGGAGAGCCTATAGTTCTGTGTATCAGATGAGAGCGCAGGTGACCTTGTACACGTTCCTTAACTTCTCTGACCCTTAGTTTCCTCATTTGCAAAATGGGGGTGAGCTGGCAGGCACTCAACCTCCATTCAAACCTGGTCCCATGGCGCCTTCATGTCCTACAGAGGTTGGAAGGCTGAAAACTACAGTTCCCAGACACCTTTGCAACTAGGGCTGCCAATGAGAATTCTATTCCAGCAGTTTGGTGCCCTTATGCGAGGTTAGGAAGGCAGCAGTGAGAAAGAGACTACTTGCCTGCTACTCTGGCTGTTGCTGCTGGAGACACTGTGCTTGTGTATCTGTGTGTGTGTGAGAGAGAGACAACATTCTAGTGTTTGATTAGTCACCAGCTTTGTGGCTGTTGAGAGGTGTTGTGGCGGCAGTGACTTCCTGACCTTGGGAGACAAGTACAACAGTGTCCTCTTTGAAAGCAGCATCTTTGTGGCTGGCCCCCTCGCTCCCCACCTTCCCAGTGATGGCGGAGATGGCAGCAATTTTGGCAACCCAGCTCAGTGGTGCTATGGGCGTCTAGAACCTGCTCCAATGATTTTGTAAGCACCTAATTTCCTGTATTAAATCTCTCCTGGCTTAAAATAGCTGGAGAGGTTTTCTGTTTTCCTGCAACTGAACCCTAACTGCTTTAAGGAGTCACACCCCATTGCTCACACAGTTGTTGGGAGGTGATGAGATGAGGGGGTTGCCACACAGCTTTGTAAACTGTAAAGCCCTTTACATCTGTTAGGTGTTTTTCAGGGAAGGGTATCCCTTTTGTTGGCTCAGTGGTAAAAGAATCTGCCTATCAGTGCAAGAGATGCAAGAGATGCTGGTTTGATCTCTGGGTGGGGAAGATGCCCTGGAGGCAGGCATGGCAGCCCACTCCAGTATTCTTGCTTGGAGAACTCTATGGACAGAGGAACCTGGTGGACTACAGGCCACAGGGTCGCAAAGAATCAGACATGACTGCTGAGCACGTATGCACATCCCTTTTGTCAACGGAGACTAATACATGACAGAAACCCTTGTGACCAGCCGCTTGCTTACACATTCTTTTACCTTGAACAGCTAGGGCAGAAGACAGCCTGAAAGAATTCAGGTAATTTGAGTGGGGTTACCTGCTTTCAGAGGCCGAAAGGGCTCTGCTGTGGATTCAGGGGGACTTCTGCCTCTTTCTCCAAGGTTAGTGCAGTGACTGGCGTGTTGTGGCGGCTGGGAAAGGTGGAAGGCGTCCTGGTGTGAGCCTAAAACGTCAGCTACCACGGGACGCCCCCCTACGCATGCTTGGGCTCCCGCATTAGCCCACTAGTCTGTGTTAAAGCCCACTCTTAATTCCTTACCCCTCCCAGTTGAATCTTGTATTTACAAAGCCTGCCCCTCCCCTCTTATCAGGTTTGAAGGATCTCCCTTTCTGTGGTGAATAACATGCTCATCGTCATGGCATTCGCCCTGATTTCCTGCCACAGAATGAGGACTCACTGCGAGGTGAGGGGCCAGGCAGGTGGCCCTGGGGACCTGAACCTGGGAGGAAGCTGGGCTGGAGCTTGGCTGCCAGAACAATCCAGGCTCCACTCCAGCGCATCAGGGGGCTTGAGGCTGAGTGGGCAAGATAAACCGTTTCAGTGGTTTTTAGGAGCCCTAATCAATTGCGAGGCAGGGCAAAGCCCTCAGGGACAGATAAAGCCAGCCCTGCGCTCCAAGCCCAGTTTGAGCCAACGTTTGTGTGGTTTGGACTTTCGTGTGGTTTGGACAAGTCTGCACGGCTTTGCTCCATTCCTAAATTGCAGTGCAGCGAGACGAACGGCCCTGGGCCCCACAAGTCATCCCTGAAATGGTTTAGGTGACCTGTCCTCTGTCCCAACAGGGTCCCACAGGCTTGGGTAAGAGAAGTTGGGCATGCTGTACCCCTGGTTCTTGCTGGTGGTTCGGGGTTTGAGCAACACTCCATTGCCCAAGGCAGGTGAGACCTCCGTTGTCGGGGAGTTGAGCTGCTACGGGTTTGATTTTCTGCTCCTGCTTCCAAACTAAAAAGCGGATGCCCACTCTCACCAAGGCTGCCTCCAGGACGCACAGTCGCCCCGCACAGAAGCAGCCCAGAACGCTAGGGACACCGCCTGGAGCCTGGGCGCATAGCACTGGGGCGGTTTTTTTTTTTTTTTGTACTCCTTCCAGCTTGAGGTTCCTCGTTTAACCTCTAAGTTGCCAGAGGATCTGGAAGGCTCACGGGCAGGCCTTTGGCTGGCTGGGGAGAGGCTGGGCACACCGATCTCAGCACCGCCAGTGAGCCCTTATGTGTCAATGTCTGTAGCGCTTGCGTGCAGCACAGCAAGGCTGCTTGGTAAGGTGGATGGACGCTGCGGTGACAAGGCACCCATCTGACAATGCCCTGTCCCAGGGGAAGCCAGTGCCAGCCTGTGGGGGCCCCAGCAAAGTAGAATCAGGAACAGGTGCTGCCTGGGAGGGAAATTCAGGCGCCTGGCATAGCTCCGGGATGCTCGCACTCTCCAGAGACCTTCCTGCCTCCACAGAAGGTGGGGACAGAGAGAGAGGCGAGCATGGAGAGAGAGAAAGGGAAGTGGGAAGAAATTGGTCACGGAGGAGGCTATTTTTATTCTTTGCTACAGCTGCAGGCATTGCTCTGACCAACTAGGCAGAGAAAAATCAGACAGGCTCCTGCTGAAACAAGCCTTAAACTTGGGGTAGGGGTAAAGAGGGGGAGGTGCACAGGAAGGGGGTCAGGAGGGGGAGTAATTCCCCAAGGATACAGCAGAGCACAGTCTCCAGAAACCCTCACCGCACAGAACAATCCCCCTCTGTCCTCCCCTACCCCAGATACCACGGCTTTGACCACGGCTGCAGAAGTGGGCCATCCTTTCCCTTCTGCGTGACACCTTGGGCATGACCTCGTCAAGAGTAGGCATTTGTTCATCACTGCCTTCTGCTGTGGGGCCTCAGAGAGCCTTATCCTAATCTCCAGAAAGGGGCAAGACCTCCTGGGTGGTGTCCATTACCTCGGTCCCCCTAGCACCTGGAGAAACTGGCACACGTCCCAAACAGGAAACCAATGTTAGGGAAACCAGCCTAAGGCCGTCGAGTGAAACTCCGATGAGGCCACGATTGTCTTAAGTCAGCAGTTCCCAAAGTGTGGGATCCCTGTGGTACCCCAGACCTTTCCAGACTGTCTTTTCTAACTGCAAGCTCCATGAGGTTGGATTTTCTTCATATACTTCAACCAAAACCACATATCACAACAGATTGGATACTGAAGTAGCTAGGAGAAAGCAGCTGTCTTCTATGAAGCCAGCTACTAAAGAGGTTTGCAAAAATGTAAAACAATGCCACTTTTCTCCCTAATTTTTTTTTTTTTTAGAAAATAGTCTTTTTTTTTTTCCTCATTAAATTGTGCTAGTGATGTTGCCATGTATATTAGTTATCTGTGGCTGTGTAACAAGTAACCCCAAGACTTACTGGCTGAAAACCAGCACACATTATGTGTCAGTGTCTGCAGGTCAGGAATCTCAGAGTAGGCAGCTTAGCTGGGTGGTTCTGGCTCCGAATCTCTCACGAGGCTGTGGTCACAGCATGGGCCAGGGCTGCAGTCATCCCAAAGCTCAACCAAGGTAAGAAACACTCCATCTCTAAGCTCACTCACGTGGCTGTGGGCAGGCCTCAGTTCCTTGCCATGTGGGCCTCTTCTCAGGGCTGCCTCGTGACATGGCAGCTGGCTTCTCCCAGAACGAGTGAAAGAGAGCACCCCAAAAAAGTCTTTTTATCATCTAATTTTGGAAATGACATTCCATCACTTCTGTCCTGCCTGTTAGAAGTGACTCAGTAAGTCCACCCCACATTCAAGGGGAGGGAAATACTTAGGGGTGTGGGTGACAGAAGGCGGGGATTACTGGGTGCCATCTCAAAGGCTGCCTACCCCTCAGCTAATAAGTTCATTGTTTTTTTATATCAGTCCATATTAAAAACTTTTCTCAGTTTTTATTTTTAATATGCGAAATATTGATTGGTCAACATAAACAAAAGCTTTTTGGAGTGCTCAGTAATAAAAAAGCAAAAGAGCCCTAAGATCTAACCATCTGAAAACTGCTGGTCTAGGTGTTACATTACCTATAGGAGAAGTACCTTGGTAACACGTGGAAGCTAGTCCACCCACTCATTCATTCACCCATCCATCTATCCATTCGTCCATCTGACCTTCGATCCATCCATCCTTCTATCTACCCATTTACTCATTCATCCACCCTCATCCTTCCATCTGTCCTTCCATGCATGCATTCTATCTAACCATTCATCCACCCTTCTACCCATCTACTCATCCACCTCTCTACCCATACAATCAAAATATTCCAGTTGCCAGGCTAGGACTGACACTTTAACAAGATTGCTGGTGACTGCCCTAAGGAGTTTGTAACAATTTAATGGATGAAACAATGAACAATAAGATGAATTTAAAAATCATAACGGGGACTTCCCTGGCAGTACAGTGGCTAAGACTCTGTGCTACTAATGCAGGGGGCCTGGGTTCGATCCATGGTCAAGGAACTGGATCCCACATGCCACAACTAAGAGTTCACATAAGGCCTAACACAGCCAACTAAATAAATTTTAAAAAATAAATAAATAAATGAATAAAAATCATAACGTCAGGTTATGATCCTTTGGACCCCCAAAGCCTGGAGCCCAGGGGAGTGGGTACTCTGAAATTGGTGCATTTTGGGAGTGACATCATACGTGGCCCAGAGTGAGGTGGAGTTGGCCCAGACGGCAGGGTCAGGGGAGCTGTAGTAGATGGCAGAAGGTCCTGGTGAGCCTGAATGGTCTCGGATTCCTCATGGCTAGTTAACTGGTGACTGTGGGACTCGGGATAGAAGACCATTACGTGGAAGATGTAACACATACAGGCAGGGTTCCAATTTCTTGGTTCACTTTCCCTCTCAGCAGTGGAGGGTCTCCTTGAGCTCTTGCAATGCTCCGTCTTTAATTTTGATCCTAGAGACTGCCCCATGCTTTGCAGTGTCCACTGTGAATCCTTAAGCCAGAGAGGCCCCCATTTGAGAGACCCCAGGGAGAATGCTGTGATTCATGAGAAGGGCCTTGACCTGTCATCCCCAAATATGTGAAGACTGGGCTTTTATATCATCTTGTCATTGACACCTGGGAAGTCTGAGCTGGCAACCATCCGGTAGGAGGAGGTAGGGCAAGTCTGGGGCAGAGAGAGGCCAGAAAACCCAGGCTGGAAGCATGAGGATACTGGCTTCTGGAACAGGATAACAGGGGTGGGAGGCAGCAACAGAGTGCAGAAATGATGATCTTCTCTACTTCAAAGCCTGGCCTCGCCAGCCCTGCTCTAAGGGGCGGCCAAGATAGGAACCCACCCTGCCCCTCTTCCAGCCCCTGAAAGCCATGGAGCATTTTAAAGAGAAAATGTGTCCGTTCCTCCCGCCCACCGCATGCGCTTTCACAGTGTGAATGGTGCCCTCAGGGAGCAGGGCAGCTCGAATCAGCCATACCTGCTCTTGGTGCCAGTGCCCCAGCCCAGCAGGTTCCAGAGAGACCAGGCCAGGCCTCTTTGGGATGACATACGTCAAGGATGCTTTTGGCAGAGAGTAGGGGTGTCACTTAAAATGTGGCCTCTCTATGGCCGGCCACAATTCTTCCAGTCTTTTTCATGACGATTCATTGGTGGCTTCGGGCCTCAGGGTTGGACGCAGGCTGAATCTTAGCCAAATGCTAACACAATGAGAGTTTGTCTGCACCGTGTGTGTGCCCCTTCAACCCCCCGCTTGACTCTCGAGCCCTTTTCAAGAGAGGGTGAGTGTTACCTTTAATTTCCAGCCTTGTCATGGATAAAATTGGTGAACTAGTAATAACCAGCTTGGGTGCCCCTGATACTGGGGCATCTCAAAGTGAGGTCCCTGGACCAGCAGTACCAACATCGCCTGGGAACTTGTTAGCACTTCAAATCTGGGGGACTCAGCCCAGACCTACTGAGTCAGGATTTGAGGGTAGTGGGGGTGGGACCTGAGAATCTGTGTTTAAACCAGCCCTCTAAGTGATTCTGACACCCTTTCAAGTTGGAGAGCCACTGTTTCACAGAGAATATTATTTTCTCTTTAACAGATGAAGAAAATGAAGATCAGCGGGGCTAAGGCACTCAACCAGAATTGTGCAGCCAGCAAGTCAGGTGCCAGGATTCAAAACAGGTCTTTCATGAGAAGAACCTCTTATATTTTTATTTTTTTCTTTTGTCTCTTCCACTCCCTCCTCCATCCTCACCACCACTCCACCCCCATCCTCTGTCCTGGAAGTTTCGCAGCTTGGGCTCCCAACTTGGCCATATACTGACATCACCTGGGGAGCTCTAAAAAATAATATTGCTGTTGGGCCTCCACCCTAGGAAACTGGCTCTCCGGGGTGTGACTTCAGCATCTGTCCTTTTTCTCCCCTCTTCACAGGCAGCCTTACCCAGATTCCTCTACTGTTCCCAATGTTTCTGATGCATGCATTTGCACTAAGGTGTTAGTGACTGGATGTGTTACCTTTCTCAGGGGATCTGCATTTGAAAAAAAAAGAACCAGGGACATAAAATAATTGCATAAGCATCCTAGAGAGTGGGAGAGACCAGCTTTTGATCTCCTTTCTCCTACTTGCAGCAGATTTATTGCTCTCACATGTCCTGCTAGGAATCTACCCAGCAGTCTTGGCTGAGATTTCTGAATACACTGTGTCTTTTTGAGAAGACATTTGGGGCTAGGAGCACTTGAACGGATCATTTTTGAATGCCCTTAAGTCATCAACCTTGCCCTACAGAGGGCTGAGTTTCCCAAACGAGTAACAGCCAGTCGATTTGATTCTAACTAGGAAATAAAACCAAACTTATTCCCCCTAAACGTTTTGCTTGCTTGTTTTAGCATTCCGTGATGAGTCCTTCCCCATTGGGTCTTTCCAAGTGCCCATTCAAACAAACTCAGCACAGACATCGAGGTGGTATATCTCTAAGTTAGAGGCCTTGCCCAAACTCCAGTTCAGTCAAATCACAGGAGACCCTTAGCGAGGTTAATTCTAGGACATAACAAGATTTTGATGTTGATACTCCTTTTTAATTTTTTAATTGTGTAAGCCTTGTTTAAATTGAAGTATAATTGATTGTACGATGTTATATTGTTGTAAACCTTTGATTTTGAAAAATGAAGAAAAATAGAAACCACCCTGAAATGATTTTTTTTGAACGGTAGCTCCATCTCCACCCTGCTTCCTGCACCTGGTGGGGGACACAGTGCTTCTCCGCCTTCAGGAAACAGCCCACTTGTCAGCAGCTGGGCTCCCAGGAACAAAGGCTTAGGTTCATTACCACAGTATCGACCCTGACACGTTGCACTCGGGCCACCTCCCCCAGAGTTCCTCAATTCACACCCCAAATGAAGCATAATTGGACCTGGACATCTTTGAAGTCCCGGGAGCAGCTTGCCAGCATTTTGAAATGTCCTTGATTTGCATGGTGAAAACCTGGTTGGAGGTGACTTTTTCTTTCCCCTCATCCCACAGTTTTAAAGGCAGAATGATTTTAAATGACATTCCCCAGCAAGGGAAGAATTACCACGGAAGAGATAAAAATTCTCAAAGCCCAAAAAAGAAAAGGCCAAATAAGTCCGAGGTTTTGATGAATCTCTCATGTGCCCATACGCTCGGTTTCTGTTCTGTGAGGGCCGCTTACCACACCAGGGGTTCTTCTCAACCTTCTCCTTAGGTCCCAGATCTGGAGGGCTGACAAGGATCCAGGAAACTCGGCTAGGAGGGTCTGCAGGCAGACGATTGTCCTCAGACCTAAAGCAAGACCGCGAGCCCAGCCACAGGCCGGTGAGTTGCTGAGGGAGTCTGTGGTGTGTATGGGTCGGGGATCATCTGCCTTCTGTATCAGCTGAGTCAGGGCCACTCTGTGGGGATCATGCATGCTCCTAGAAATCAGCCGACCATGTGCCCTGTGGATCTAAGGCTTGATGGTTTCCTGCCGCCCCTGGAGGGGCCCGCCTAGTAGAGTCATGCCTGCAGCCTAGGCGGGCATTTGTCGAGCCCATCGGGAGCCTGGGTGTCTGCTCTGCTCCGGGTAGTGGCCTGCCCCTGCTTTGCAGCCACCCCGTCAACTCTTCTGCTTCTGTGAGTTTCCTCAGGGCACCATCTTCTGAAGCAGACAAATGAGCCACTTTCCCTCGAGCCACACCGTCCAATAGAGCTTTCGGTGAGAAGGGACGTCTTCTCCTGTCTGTGCTGAGATGTAGTTAGTGCAGCTGGGGAGATGCATTTTCACCCTTATGTAATTTGGGGGCAATTTTTTAATGGAAGTACAGTTGATTGACAGCAGTTCAGGTGCACAGCAAAGTGATTCACATCATTTTGTTTCAAAAGCCACATGTGCCCAGTGGCGGCTGTATTGGACAGCACAGGGACAGATGACCAAATAGAACCCACAGGGGATGACCCAGTTTGGGGAGGGGTGTACAGTATTGACTGTTGACTCCCTGGAAAGACCATCAGAAAAACTCTTTGATCAAGCAAAGCATGATTTATTAGACCTACTTCAGTATGGAAAAGGACCCCTGTGACAGAATGCTAGTAATGTCTCCCAACAGGAACACTGGGGATGGCTATTGACAGCATTTTAGAGGCTGGACTGGGTGAGTTTGACATTGGGTCTTTCGAGGTGAGAAACTGACTGGGGTCAGGAGTTGATAACAAAGTAGTTTGGGTCCCCAAAAATCTTGAAAAAGGGCTTGACAAGGCATTACCACAGGGGTTCTTCTCAACCTTCTCCTTAGGTCCCAGATCTGGAGGGCTGACAAGGATCCAGGAAACTCGGCTAGGAGGGTCTGCAGGCAGACGATTGTCCTCAGACCTAAAGCAAGACCGCGAGCCCAGCCACAGGCCGGTGAGTTGCTGAGGGAGTCTGTGGTGTGTATGGGTCGGGGATCATCTGCCTTCTGTATCAGCTGAGTCAGGGCCACTCTGTGGGGATCATGCATGCTCCTAGAAATCAGCCGACCATGTGCCCTGTGGATCTAAGGCTTGATGGTTTTCTGCCCCCCCTGGAGGGCCCGCCTAGTAGAGTCATGCCTGCAGCCTAGGCGGGCATTTGTCGAGCCCATCGGGAGCCTGGGTGTCTGCTCTGCTCCGGTAGTGGCCTGCCCCTGCTTTGCAGCCACCCCGTCAACTCTTCTGCTTCTGTGAGTTTCCTCAGGGCACCATCTTCTGAAGCAGACAAATGAGCCACTTTCCTCGAGCCACACCGTCCAATAGAGCTTTCGGTGAGAAGGGACGTCTTCTCCTGTCTGTGCTGAGATGTAGTTAGTGCAGCTGGGGAGATGCATTTTCACCCTTATGTAATTTGGGGGCAATTTTTTAATGGAAGTACAGTTGATTGACAGCAGTTCAGGTGCACAGCAAAGTGATTCACATCATTTTGTTTCAAAAGCCACATGTGCCCAGTGGCGGCTGTATTGGACAGCACAGGGACAGATGACCAAATAGAACCCACAGGGGATGACCCAGTTTGGGGAGGGGTGTACAGTATTGACTGTTGACTCCCTGGAAAGACCATCAGAAAAACTCTTTGATCAAGCAAAGCATGATTTATTAGACCTACTTCAGTATGGAAAAGGACCCCTGTGACAGAATGCTAGTAATGTCTCCCAACAGGAACACTGGGGATGGCTATTGACAGCATTTTAGAGGCTGGACTGGGTGAGTTTGACATTGGGTCTTTCGAGGTGAGAAACTGACTGGGGTCAGGGAGAGTTGATAACAAAGTAGTTTGGGATCAGGGAGCAGAGCAAGACAGAGTCTGGTAGTAAGTCTTGAACTAGCTGTTGGTCTTGATAACAAGCTGTTTTAGTTGCTTTACTCTTATCTTCCAGGAGCAAGTATTTCTTAGAGCAGAGAGCTAAGTTATTTATGTTTGTTCTCAGTGCGATTTAAGCATGGGGATCAGAAAGCATGCCTGGTCCCAGAATTGTTTAACATAAGAGACAGAGAATAACAAATTACCCCTAAATGCAGTCACTTAAAACAATAAACATTTGTTATCACACATTCGCTCAAGATCAGGGATTTGGGAGCAGCGGAACCGGGTGATCCCGGCTTGGGGGTCTCCCATGAGGCGGCAGCCAGGACGTCAGCCGGGATCACCAACAGCCATCTGGAAGATTTAACATCACTGGAGGACCCACTTTCAAGGTGGCTCGTTTGGTTGGCTGTTGAAATGGGGTTGGCTGTTGGCAGGAGGGCTCAGTTCTTGGCGTGTGGACGCCTCCGGTGGGGCCACTGGAGAATCCTCATGGCATGGAAGCTAGCGTCTCCTAGAGCAGGTCATTCGAAAGAGAACCAGACAGAGCCCGCAGTGTCTTTTATGACCTAACCTCAGAAATCTCACTTCATCATTTGTGAGAGAACCACTTGGTTAGACCGGGCAGCCTTGTTCAACATGGGAGATGACCATGCAAGGGAGCTAACATTCGAGGTGAGAATCACAGGGAGAGGGAATGATGAGGTTTAAGTTCTCCGTGGTAAGTCAGGGGGTGGGCAGTGGTACAAGGTGTGTGCCGAGTTACTGGGTTTCAGTGGAGAGACAGCTGCAGCGGCTGTGGTTGGATATGTTGGGGAAGGCGGGACCCCTGGGCTGACCCAGCCTTCCACCCAGCTTCTGGTACGCCGTTCCAGTTTCCATCCCTATGTAACAGATCACTCCAAAATGTAGTGACTTCAGACAAGCGTTTTATTGTGCTCATGGACTCTAGGGGTCAGGCATTCACACAGGGCCCAGTGGGGGCTGGCTTGTCTGTGCTCCACAGTATCTGGGGCCTCAGCAGGAGGGACTCAAAGCCCAGCCATGAGTGTTGGAGGCTGGAGTCATCTGCAGTTTCCATCATTGACCTGTTTGGGGCCTAGGCCCGAGGGGACTCAAAGGTGTGGAAGGTGGATGGAGTGCCTGTAGATGACCTCTCTCTGTAGCTTGGGCTTCCTCACAGCATGGCGGCCTCAGCATGATGGGATTTCTTAGGTGGTGGCTCAGGGCTCCAAGAGTGACTGCTTGTTCTAGCAAATAAGGTGGAAGCTGCATGGGCTTTTATGACTCAGCCTTGGGAGTCACCTGGCATCATGTCCACACACAGTAGAGGCAGTGATTGAAGTCACCAGCCCACCCACATTCAAGGGAAGGGGGCACAGACGCAGTTTTTCTCAATGGAGAATGTCAGCATCACATTGTAGAAGAGCATCTAGCATGGATGATGTTGTTCCAGCCATTCTTGGAAAATAGAGTCTGCTGTGCACATCTGTTTTCCAGGGCTTTTGACTTTGATGGGTGGAAGCAGTGGGGGCTGAGGGACTGTGGGCCCTGGGTTCTCCACACAGGCATCTTTCTAAGATAGTGCTTATTCCTTCCTGATCACAGAAGGACACACGAGGAGGAGAAAATGAGCCCAGGAGAGGGGGTGGTCCACATAGTCCCTTAGGACGGGGTTCCAGACTGTGGGGCCAGAGATGGCTAGGCCACACATTGTATGGCCTTGGGTAAGTGGCTTATTTCTGAATTGGGAATAACAAGCCCAGCATTGGGATCAGTGTAGGCGACAGGTTAGGAGTATCGTAGGATGCCTGGCACGTAGTCGGCATCATAGATGGGAGCTGTTGTGATGCTGTCTGCCCTGGTGGCTGAGACAGTAAAGAATCCCCCCGCAATGCGGGAGACCCGGGTTGGGAAGCTCCCCTGGAGGAGGAAATGAACCAAGGTGATTTGTTCCCATGGCTGGTGAGTTGGTGCTGGCCGCTGGCTGGGGCCTCAGTCCCCCACATGCGCCCTCCACTGGGCTGCTTGAGCGTCTTCACGCCATTCTGGATGACATCTCCGTCCTAGAGCCGGCTTCTCCAGGAGGGCAGAATCTGGGTCTGTCTTGGTCTTCACCATATCTCCAGAGCTTGACCTGGCTCCGAGCATCCTGGGAGGGTTTGAAAGACTGAGAACTGAGAACTACCTTAACGATTCTTCCTTAGACCCTTGACATTCTTCTGCAGGGTCTTTGCATGCCTCTACTTAGCTCAGTAGCAGGCCCAAGGTCTTTAAGAGGATCCCAAGATTGTGGAAAGGAAAAATCAAGGCAAGACCGCGCCAAGGCTCAGGGTCCAGCTGTACCTCCTTACCGGAAATTCTCCTCCCAGAGCTTGACCTTGGACTTCTGAGTGCATTCTAAGGGAGTCTACATTCATGGAAACCCAAATAACTTTTCTACCATGCAGAGAGCTTTGCAGACCCTGAGAGAAGAAAGTACACGGGAAGGAGCTGACACCCCACTGGGGGTAACCAAGGGGCTGGAGTTCCAGCTGTGCCCAAAACATCAGAGTTGCTGTCTGGCTTAGTGGCAGAGGAAGAAGCCCTGAGGTGCAGGAGCAGGGTCTGGGGCCTCCAAGCGGGAGGGCTGGGCTGTGAGGGCAGGGCCAGAGGAGGCTGGAAGTCAGGGTGAGAGCAGAGCAGTGGAGTAACGGAGGCAGCTATAAGGAAGAAGAGGGGCCTGGAGTGGGGGAGAATGAAGCGGGCAGCCTGCAGAATTCTGAGCAGAAGTGAAAAGGAGGACTTCCCTGGTGGTGCAGCGGGTAAGAATCCGCTTACGGTACAGGGGACACAAATTCAATCCCTGGTCCAGGAAGACCCCACATGCCGCAGACCATCTAAGCCTGTCCACCTCAACTACTAAGCCTGTGCTCTAGAGCCCAATAGCCACACCTACTACATGCTCTAGTGCTCATGCTCTGCAACAAGAGAAGCCACTCTGCAGCAATGAGAAGCCCGTGCACTGCAACTAAAGAGCGGCCCCCCTTCTTTGGAACTAGAGAAGCCCAGGAGCAGCAACGAAGACCCAGCCCAGCCAACAATAAATGAACAGATAAATAAATATTTTAGAAGTAAATTTTTTTTTTCTAAGTCAAGAGGATCTGAACCAAGGCAGCAGCTCTGGGAGCGGGGTGTAAGAAAAGGAGAGGAGCAGGTTCCAGAGATATTTAGAGGTAAGCTAGACAGGATTAGATGGCCAGATTGGATTCTAGAAGAGGAGGTGGGGCCGGTGCATGAGTAGCTTTCCCTCTGAATGTTCTTTCTCTCTGATGTTCAGAAGCAGCGGTGCTGTAAGGAGGCTCAAGGTGTTTGCTCAGTGTCCTAGGACCAGCAAGAGAATCCAGGAAACCTGGGCCCTGGCCAAGTGTGATGTCATTCACACGGAGGTGTGGGGCTGCAGAAGCCCCCCACTGTTCCTAAGCCCTTGCCTGTACGTCACAATCTCATTTCATGGTCCAGGCGGATGTTGTTATTTCCATTCTACAGGTGGTTCAACTGAGGCTTCTAGGCTCAGAGGAGCGTGGTATCTTTTCTAAGGTGAAAGAGGTGGCACAGCCAGGCGTGGAACCCAGCTAAGCCTTCTCTCCCATGTATTTCCCTGCTTTCTTGTCTCAGCTCCCTTGCCAGTCATTTGTACCGAGTCGAGTTCATGAGGATTTGCAGAGTTCCTCCAGGGCCTCTGTGAGGTGGAGGGGTCTGACAGTTCGGGGCGGGGTGCCTGACAGGCATGGTAAGAGTGTAGGTGTATGGTGGGGTGGGATTAGGGTGTGAGGGACAGAGAGATCAGAGCCATCAATCAGACCGGAGCCCCCAAAGGCACACTAGTGTGACTGGGGCCGCATTCTGGAAGCCCATCCGGATGACCATGATCTTGTGCAAAGACCCATCAGGGCAGGTGTCAAGTTCACTGAGGTCTTCTTGGCTATCTCCCTCTTTTGGTGCCAGATGTTTAGGAACTTGACCCTCTTTTCTGGTTTTTGTCTTATTTACTGTCCCACTCCCACTACCCGGTCATGTCCGTCTTTGCTGGTTCCCTTTCCCTGGTGTGGGCGGCTGGGGTAGTACCACCCAGAAGGAAGCTACGAATTCCATCCTCTTAATCCCTTCGCCAGCTCCCTTGCAGCCAGAACACCTAAATGCTTTCTGCGACAAGCTCTCTAAATGATTGGAACTTTCTCCCAAATCAGCACTTTTTCATGCTACATTAGCATTTATTGGTTTGATATTTACATTTGGCAAAGGAGCACCCAGTCCCTGGGTCCCCGGGAGCACACACCGTCAACTGAAACAGAAATCTAATTGCTACTCAGATTGCCGCCTCCCCCCCACCCCCCACCCCGCCCTCATCTGCCACCTACCTTGTCCTCCACCCTCTCTCCCCAACCCAGGCCATTGAAAACCTCACAGGATTATCTTTGCAGACCAAAAGGTCTGCTGATAAACAGGGGCCCTACCCAGAGCAAAGAGGGGCGCCCCCAACAAAAGCCCTGGCAGGAACGATCTGAATGCACATTGCAGGCATGTATCTGCATGGATACGTTGGATTCTAACCTCCTTGAGGGCAGAGATCTGTATTCATTGTTTGAATTTCTCCCTGTTCCTCTCCAGGGCAAAGAACCAAGCTCTGCCCACCATAGCTTCTCCAGGAACATTTGTCCACTGTGGAATGAATCAGAAGTCGCACCCTTCTTCTGACAGCTGCAGGGGGAGAGGGTGGAGGAATCATCCAGGGAATGCGAGGGCCGCGGGGGCCACCTGGTAAGGAGGAAAGTTCTTCCTTGTCCCTTTCGAAGGCCCCTGAGGATGTGGCTGAGGAGCCCGGCTCTGCGAGGTTGTGGTGGAGGAAGGAAGCTGTGTGGTAATGTGGTTAGAGCTCAGCAAACCCGGCTCCAAAAGCCAGTGCTGTTATGTAACTGGCGTGCGCCTCAGTTTCCTCGAGTCAAATTGGAATGACTTCCGGGCTGGTTCTGGGGATTAGGGGAGATCAGACGAGTAACGGCCCAGGCGCAGTGTGGGTTTAGGAGATGGCCGTTTCTGGGATTGATTCAGACCTGTGCCTCACAGGAGTGGCAAGTCCTCACGGGTTTATTTGCTGTGCCCTGGGGTTTTAAAGGGGCCGGCTCTCTCAGCAGCCCTAGAGCCTAGCTTTCTGGGAGGGCTTGTGGACCACAAGCAGCTGTTAGGACATCCTCCGATACTCCCCAGACCAAGATTCCCCCAGGTGAGTCATATGCACAGAAAAGTTAGAGAAGCACTTTCGAAACTCCTTGTGAAATCTGCAATGCAGAAATGACTATTCTCATTCTGAGAATAAGAACATTTCCTCAGAGTCAGAGAATTGAAGCCTTCCTTTGCCCAGACCCACAAGCTCTTTACAAAAGACACCTGGAGACTCCTGTGGGTCCTGAATATCTATCCTACCCTTGGCTGTTCCCTGAAGGACCAGCATGCTCCAGGGCAGTGCCACCTACCTTGTCCTCCACCTCTCCCCAACCCAGGCCATTGAAAACCTCACAGGATTATCTTTGCAGACCAAAAGGTCTGCTGATAAACAGGGGCCCTACCCAGAGCAAAGAGGGGCGCCCCCAACAAAAGCCCTGGCAGGAACGATCTGAATGCACATTGCAGGCATGTATCTGCATGGATACGTTGGATTCTAACCTCCTTGAGGGCAGAGATCTGTATTCATTGTTTGAATTTCTCCCTGTTCCTCTCCAGGGCAAAGAACCAAGCTCTGCCCACCATAGCTTCTCCAGGAACATTTGTCCACTGTGGAATGAATCAGAAGTCGCACCCTTCTTCTGACAGCTGCAGGGGGAGAGGGTGGAGGAATCATCCAGGGAATGCGAGGGCCGCGGGGGCCACCTGGTAAGGAGGAAAGTTCTTCCTTGTCCCTTTCGAAGGCCCCTGAGGATGTGGCTGAGGAGCCCGGCTCTGCGAGGTTGTGGTGGAGGAAGGAAGCTGTGTGGTAATGTGGTTAGAGCTCAGCAAACCCGGCTCCAAAAGCCAGTGCTGTTATGTAACTGGCGTGCGCCTCAGTTTCCTCGAGTCAAATTGGAATGACTTCCGGGCTGGTTCTGGGGATTAGGGGAGATCAGACGAGTAACGGCCCAGGCGCAGTGTGGGTTTAGGAGATGGCCGTTTCTGGGATTGATTCAGACCTGTGCCTCACAGGAGTGGCAAGTCCTCACGGGTTTATTTGCTGTGCCCTGGGGTTTTAAAGGGGCCGGCTCTCTCAGCAGCCCTAGAGCCTAGCTGCTGGGAGGGCTTGTGGACCACAAGCAGCTGTTAGGACATCCTCCGATACTCCCCAGACCAAGATTCCCCCAGGTGAGTCATATGCACAGAAAAGTTAGAGAAGCACTTTCGAAACTCCTTGTGAAATCTGCAATGCAGAAATGACTATTCTCATTCTGAGAATAAGAACATTTCCTCAGAGTCAGAGAATTGAAGCCTTCCTTTGCCCAGACCCACAAGCTCTTTACAAAAGACACCTGGTGACTCCTGTGGGTCCTGAATATCTATCCTACCCTTGGCTGTTCCCTGAAGGACCAGCATGCTCCAGGGCAGGGTGGAGACGAGCAGGGCTGGGGCCAGGGTCTCATCTGCGGCCCCATCACCATGAAGGGGGCCTGGACGGCTGCTTGCTGTGTAGAGTTCCCCTTGAGGAGAATGAGGCCTTGGCCCCAGGGCTTGAGTTGGGATGACAAAGAGGCCAGGGGGAAAAAAAAAAAAATAGTCCTGTCAATACATACCCGCATTCCTGCGTTCAAGTGGAATTTTCCAAAGGTGAAAACACTTGACTCTCACGCAAATCTAAAATGACCACATGTCAAAGATATGATTTAACTCATTCCTTAATGAGGGAACCTCTAAGATGCTAAATCTGGTTACAGTGAGACTGTGAGGAATTCGGTATTTATAGGCAATTTAATGGAAGAATTTTAGGGTGAGACAGCTAGGTTAGAAATTATTTGCATCTCTACCAGACAAAAATCTGAAAGTTAACCAATCTCTGGTGCTCTGGGATTGTAAATAGCCCAGTCACTAGGAAATCAATCAAAGGTGCCAGCCCTGCACGGTGCAGCAAGAACACCCAATAATCTCTTTTGCCTATTTCCAATTTTGGATAATTTTTTCTGACACTACCCTCGGTTAGTCCTTGAGAATCCAGAAATTGCTCTTGCCTGAGAATTATCCTCAGAATGGAATGTGGGTCTTGGAAGGAAAGGAGGAACAGAAGACGAGCAAGCCCATCTTCCAAAGGATGGGGAGTGTGCTTTCCTGGCCCCCGTTCCTCCGTCCTGCGAGGTACCGCATGAGTGCTCTCAGAGGCCGTGAGCTGGCATGGTGATGGAGAAACACACCACTGTTCATAGGACACAGCGCAGCCTGCTCCTGACTCCCTTTCCCTTTAACCTTGGCCGCTGTGCAGAGGGGGGATGATGTATCTGCAAACATATGCAGCCTTGTCCAAAATATTTTCCCCTCCTGTATAGTTCTTGCCAATATTGTTAATCTGTGGGTTGACTTCAGACCAAAATAAATCTCCCAGCCCTGGCCACCAGCTAGCTAATTTTACTTTGTAACCAGGGAATAGAAAGCACAGGCCCTTGGCCGACCATTCTGTGTTTATTTGGCTTTCTCTCTGCTGCAGCTTAAAAATCACATTTGGAAAAGTGGACCCTCTGCGCATAAGAACAGCCACGGAGAGAAACAACAACAAAGATGAACGGGTTGAAAAAGGCAAGTTTTTCTATCGCCCTCCACATTTGTCTCTCATCTCAGGATTCTGGCCGTCCCCACTGGCCTTTTCCATGATGTCTCAAGTGGTAAAATGGGCCCAAAGCAGGATACATGGCCATTTGGGGAGGATTCTCTCCTGGACGCCTCCTGGGTTCTCCTGGACCAGTTAGAGGAAGCAAGTGGGCAGAAGCTGACCATGCCAGCCCTGGAAGGGACCTTGGAGGGCATCTAGTCCAAGTCCTGCCCATTGAAAGGCAGGATTTCCTAGTGTTTGAAAGTGTGAAATTAGAGCCAGAGAGCCCCAGGTTGAACCAGTTCTCCACCACTTTCTGGTTGTGTGACCTTGGACAAGTTTACTAACCTCTGCCTCAGTTTCCTCGTCTGTCAAACGGGGATGGTAATCATTGTACTTATCTCAGAAGACTGTAGCGAGGATGAAATGAACAAACATATAAAGAAAGTATCAGGAATAGCGGGAAACATACAGTAAGCATTTGATAAGAGAAGGAGGGAGGCTCAGAGGAGAAGCAGCCTCCCCAGGGTCACTCAGGGAGTTGCCAGACTGAGCTGGACTCTGAAAAAGAAGAGAGGTTTCTGCCTCTTGGAAATTCTGACTAATAGCTGTTTCTTTGCCTGCGTTACATCATCCTCGCTTAACGCTTGGAGAGAGACCGCACGTGGAAGTCAGGGTACCACGTTCCAGTCCAGGCATGCTGCTCACCCACGGCAGCCCTCCTAGCTGACGAGCTTGGGGCTGGAGGGTCTCTGGGGCTCCTGTTGGCGCTAACCTCCTATCATTTGAAATTAGGGTCTGTCCCCTCCGTTCAAGCCAAGTCTGTCTTTTCCTGCAACATTCTTTTCCCTGGTTTTTGTTGTTCTCCCCTTCCCATTCCCCTCTGACATTTTGTCCAGCTATATCCTGTGCTCATCAACATCCGGTTTCCTTTTGGCCCTCCCACTCTATCCCTCCCCACATTGGCCCCCTCTCCACTTCCCCTCTGCTAGGGCAATCATGGGCCCTCACTGGCCCACATCTTGCCCTCAGTTGCCAAATTTAAGTTGATTAGATAGCCTTGGAGGTGCCTTGAGAGATACCATATAGGCACCTTGAGAGACAGAACTGGATTTTTTCCTTATCATGACCCACTTTAAGAGTCTCATAGAGTGCTCTTGGCAGAGTGGCTTATCCATTATGGTTTCTTGATTAGTTCCAAAAACGAGTCGAAATATTGGATGAAACCTTGTATTATCAAGGCTCCCTCTGGTACATTTAATACAACTGTGGTAGGTGTCCTTTGATGAAAAGGGTATCTTAGAACAATTAACATTTCAAACTTGAAAATTTCAGACTGCAACACAGGAATGTTAGGTATTTCCTTTGCTACCTTTCTCCCCAACTCTATTCCACATCCTCTTGCCCTAAAATACAAGTCTGAGTCAAATGTTAGGTTACCACCTGTTGGTTCTGTGAGGCATTGCAGCCTAGCTCTATTGTAAATGCCTGGAGGGAAGCCAACAGAGATTGAAATGCTGGGAAGTGAGACTGTAGAGTCAGAGAAATACCTTTTGGATTAGATTGATCCTGAAGGAAGGGTTGAGGGCTAATAGCAGAGGGGAATCCTGGAGTAAAAGAGACACTACCAAGCACTCCAGGGGCTGTAGAGGAAAGTAATCAGTTATTTGGAGACACTAACTTCTGTAATATCTATCATTGCTAGTGTATATATAGTAATACTCAGCATACCACTAGGCTGATGACCAATAATCCTGCCTTTCTCAAACCTTTGCCCTTTGTCAATATCATTGGAGTCCAATTCAAAGCTCTACTAAAGAGCAAAGAAAAATGAGATCACTCCTTCATCAAGTAGAGAGGGCTGTTTCTCTACTCCTTTGAACCCAGGTGGGTCCTGTGCCTGCTTTGACTGATAGAAAGAGGTGGAAGTGATGCTGTGAGATTTTTTTTCAGGACGGCGTCACAAAAAGCCTTGAAGGTCCTGAGCCTACTAGCGTGCTCACTTTTGGGCCATTCTCTCTTGGAACCATTCCCTCTTGAAACCATGCTGTGAGAAGCCAAAACAACAATGGACAGGCCACATTTAAGGGATTCCAGTTGAAGTCCCAGTGAAGTTCCCAGCCAGCAGCCAATATTGACGGCCAGCCCTGTGTGTGCCATTTTGGATGTCCAGGTGAGTTAAGCCTTCAGGACTCCAGCCCAGCTAACACCTGACTGCAAATGCAGGAGAAACCTGGAGTAAACCCCCTCCACATCCCCTCTCTCAAGCTGAGCCCCATCAACTCATAGAACTGTGAGAGATAGTAACAAGTTGTTGTACTAAAGCCACTAGGTTTGGGGGTATGAGGTAGCAATAGGTAGCAATAGCAATAACAACTTTGGTTAGATACATAAACCATGGAGTGACATAAAATGAGCTATAGTTTTTAAATCTTGGATTCAGCTTTCGGACAATGAGTCCCTAACATCATAGAGCAAATACTATTATGGTTCACATTTGCTGCCTCTGATCAAAACACTGTCTTGGGGGCTTCCCTGGTGGTCCAGTGGGTAAGGACACTGCCTTGCAGTGCAAGGGGCGCGGGTTCGATCCCTGGCCTGGGAAGATCCCACGTGCCACGGAGCAGCTGGACCAATGTGTCCAACTACTGAGCCAGAGCTCTGGAGCACATGTGCCCAGAGCCGGTGCTCTGCAACGAGAGAGGCCACTGTGATGGGAGGCCCACACAGGCCAAGGAACAAAGATAAATAAATGAAAGACCAACAGAAGTGGCCAAAAAAAAGAAACCCCAAACACTGTTTTGTACTACCTGAGAGAGAGAGTACTTCCTGCCAGGTGTCCCCTTGTGTCCTCTTCTTTGTGACTGTGGGGTTCAGTGTCTCTCACACTTTCTAGCTTGGCACTTGGTGGCTGGTTTGCAGGCCATGAAATGGAACCCGTGCTCTTGCCTTCAGAAGGTTCTGTGAGTGGGATTGTGCCATAGGTGGCAAGAATCCACCCACACATTTTATTTTCATCAACTTTAGTAATGGATCATTTACATATAATAAAACACATCCATTTTAAGTGTACAGATTGATGGGATTTGACAAACATAGCCCATGTGACCACCACACACTGTAGTCAAAGTCTAGAATGTTTTCGTCACCCCAGAGTTTCCTCGTGCCCCCTTTGCAGTCAAATCCTTCCTCCCCCCACCCCCATCCAAGCCAGGCACTGATTTGCCATTAGTGATCAATTTTTGTCTTTTCTGGTGTTTCATATAAATGTAACCATAGGATGCACTCTTGTGTGACTATGTGATATTGTGTTCAGCATGTTTTTGAGGTTCATCCATGTTGTGTGTACCTAATTCCTTTGTATTGCTGAATAATCTGTCGTTGTGTGGATATATCAAAATCTGTCTGTTCTTCTGCTGATGGACATTTGGATCAGTTATACTTGGCGCTATTGTGAATAAAAGTGCTATGAATGTTCATCTACAAGGATTTGTGGTCATATGTTTTCCTTTCTTCTGGGTGAATATTTAAGAGTGCTAATACTTGGTTCTATGATAAGTATATATTTCACTTTATAGGAAATTGACAAATTGTTTTACACCAGCCAAGTATGAGAGTTCTGGTTGCTCCATATTCTTTATCAGCACTCAACATTGTCACTCTTTACTGGTAGCATCCCTGGTGAGTGCAATGGTACCTCATTTGCCCATAGGTTTTTTTTTTTTTTTTTGCCACTTTTTAAAAATTAATTTATTTTTAATTGCCAAAAGCTCTTTAATCGTGTACTCCATTAAGATGTGAGCAGGTTTTTCAATGCTTCATCCCCTAGCACCTAGAATGGTGCCAACACCTGGAATAGCCCTTGGTACCTGGAATAGCACACAAATATTTTTGGAATGAATGAGTTCATGTCTCTCTCAGTTTTTGTGCGTCTTTAAGATTGATTTCTGTAGGGGATATTGAGCAAAGAGAATTTATACCCTTATAGTTGTGAAAGATATTGCCTAGAAAAAAGAACTTTAGTTGGCAAGGCCATGAAATGGAACCCGTGCTCTTGCCTTCAGAAGGTTCTGTGAGTGGGATTGTGCCATAGGTGGCAAGAATCCACCCACACATTTTATTTTCATCAACTTTAGTAATGGATCATTTACATATAATAAAACACATCCATTTTAAGTGTACAGATTGATGGGATTTGACAAACATAGCCCATGTGACCACCACACACTGTAGTCAAAGTCTAGAATGTTTTCGTCACCCCAGAGTTTCCTCGTGCCCCCTTTGCAGTCAAATCCTTCCTCCCCCCACCCCCATCCAAGCCAGGCACTGATTTGCCATTAGTGATCAATTTTTGTCTTTTCTGGTGTTTCATATAAATGTAACCATAGGATGCACTCTTGTGTGACTATGTGATATTGTGTTCAGCATGTTTTTGAGGTTCATCCATGTTGTGTGTACCTAATTCCTTTGTATTGCTGAATAATCTGTCGTTGTGTGGATATATCAAAATCTGTCTGTTCTTCTGCTGATGGACATTTGGATCAGTTATACTTGGCGCTATTGTGAATAAAAGTGCTATGAATGTTCATCTACAAGGATTTGTGGTCATATGTTTTCCTTTCTTCTGGGTGAATATTTAAGAGTGCTAATACTTGGTTCTATGATAAGTATATATTTCACTTTATAGGAAATTGACAAATTGTTTTACACCAGCCAAGTATGAGAGTTCTGGTTGCTCCATATTCTTTATCAGCACTCAACATTGTCACTCTTTACTGGTAGCATCCCTGGTGAGTGCAATGGTACCTCATTTGCCCATAGGTTTTTTTTTTTTTTTTGCCACTTTTTAAAAATTAATTTATTTTTAATTGCCAAAAGCTCTTTAATCGTGTACTCCATTAAGATGTGAGCAGGTTTTTCAATGCTTCATCCCCTAGCACCTAGAATGGTGCCAACACCTGGAATAGCCCTTGGTACCTGGAATAGCACACAAATATTTTTGGAATGAATGAGTTCATGTCTCTCTCAGTTTTTGTGCGTCTTTAAGATTGATTTCTGTAGGGGATATTGAGCAAAGAGAATTTATACACTTATAGTTGTGAAAGATATTGCCTAGTTGCTATATAAAAAATACTGAACCAATTCGCCCTCCCACCAACACGAACTGTTGTCAGTTGTTTCCTATTTATTTTTTGCCAGTGGAACAGGTTAAACATGGTATTTCATTTGGTTTTAATTTTGTATTCCTCTTATCATTGGGTGAAATTGAGCATCTTCTCATATATTTTGGGGTCTTGTATACTTCATCTGTGATTTGTGTTCCTATGCTTTGTTTTCTTTTTATTGGACTATTTTTTTTTCTCTTTTGTAGAAACTGTTTCTCTGAGATGGCACCATTTTGCCTGTTACACATGTTGCAAACAGTTTGTGGAGTGCCAAGCAGAATGGTTCAATGATGACTCCTGAAATTCTTCTCTTGTTGCTTTCCCAGGCTGAGGATCCCTGCCTCCCCTCCAGTGGGAGTAGATGTGACTGAACTGAAGTTTGCATCAGACTGAGGGCTCCCCTTCCTCCCACGCATGCCTCCAAGTAAGCCTCTCCAAGCTTACAGAATTAAAACATGGCATCCAGAGCAGGGACGGGCAGCTCCTTTCTGTGGACTGCTGAGAGCACAGGGTCCGTGTACCTCATCTTTCTGAGCATTTACTTGGAAAATTTCCCAGTTAAGCCTGTTCTTCATACCCCTTCCATGCGATGTTTGCCTTCACTCTCATCTCCACATATTTTCTCCCAGTCTCTCATGTGTCTTAGACATTGTTCATGATGTCTTCTTTTCAAATGCAAGGTTTTACTTCTATAGCATCAAATCGGTCTATCTTCTCCATGACTTCTAGATTTCATGGCTTGTCTAGGAAGTGTTTCCTTATCCCAATCATATAAAAAGAATTTAATTTCTTCTTGTACTTTGATAGGTTTTTAATGTTTCCCTCATCCACCAGGAATTCGATTTTGGATGTGGAGATGCCCACCACCCAGGGGTCAGCAGCAGGTTTCTACCCTCAGAGCTGCACTTGGAGTATAATGTTACTGTGCTGTTTTAGTTATCTATTGCTGTGTCACAAATTATACCAACAGTTAGTGGCTTAAAACAACAACAAATCAGGCTTCCCTGGTAGCTCAGTGGTAAAGAGTTCGCCTGCTAATGCAGGAGGAGACACGGGTTTGATCCCTGATCCGGGAAGATCTCACATGCTGTGGAGTAACAAATCTCATGAGTCACAACTATGGAGCCTGTACTTTAGAGCTTCAGAGTCGCAAGTATTGAGCCCATGTGCCACAACCACTGAAGCCCATGTGCCCTAGAGCCCGAGTTCCACGCCAAGAGAAGTCACTGCCGCAAAAAGCCTGCTCACCTCAACTGGA
The DNA here is from genome assembly GCA_022376925.1 of Tragulus kanchil. Lineage (NCBI taxonomy): Eukaryota > Metazoa > Chordata > Mammalia > Artiodactyla > Tragulidae > Tragulus > Tragulus kanchil. The sequence continues at coordinate 90,955,426 of JAIOJX010000001.1, read as the reverse complement.
GAGGAGCCCGCACTCCCTGCAACTGGAGAAGAGCCTGTGGCAGCAGTGAAAACCCAGAACAGCTACAAATAAATAAATCATTTTAAAAAGCCAACAAATATTTGTTACCTCACCATTTCTGTGGGTCAAGAATTTAGGAACAGCTTCGCTCCATGGTTCTGGCTCAAGTTTCTCACAAGGTTGTAGTCAAGATGTTGTGATCTGAAGGCTTGACTGGGGCTGAGGGATCCACTTCCAAGATGGCCTGCTTATATGGACACTGGCAGGAGTTCCTCCCCCTAGGACATCTCCATAGGCCTCTCCATAAAGTGTCCCCACAACATGACAGCTGGCTTACCCCAGATAGGTTGATCCAACAGAGAGCAGGGCACGCCACAGTATCTGGAATCCAGCCTCAGAAGTCATACTGTCGTTCCCACAATATCCTACGGATCAAGGAAGGAATATTTAAGGGTGTGAATGACAGGAGGTGGGGCTCAGCGGAGGCCATGTGGGAGGTGAGCTACCGCATGCATTATTTGGTCAACATTTTTGACTCTGTGGTTCCTGGCCCTGCAAATGAGGGTCCTGTGGGTCCAAAATGCACTAAAGTGAAGAGCTGGGAATTCCTTGGTGGTCCAGTGGGTAGGATGTTGAGCTTTCACTGCGAGCACCTGGGGTTGATCCCTGTTCGGGGAACCGAGATTCTACAAGCCACGCTGCATGCTGAAAAAAAAAAACCGTGAAGCGCTAGGTTTTTTTTTTTTTTTTTGAAGCACTATTAATACCAAAGTAAGTCAGACAACTACTCTAAATGACAGAAAAAGAAAATGGAAGAATTCCTAATTTTGCTGTTTTAGAATGCAGAAGAAAGACAAACTCTTCAGAGTGAATGAAACAGTGACGATGGGGCTGGATCCTCCGGTTTCTAACACACACTCTGTGACCTTGTCTGCATTCCTGCAAGCACTCGCTGGCCTTTGCTAGTTATTTTGGTCAAAGTCCAAGCAAGGATACAGGAACTATTCTAGGTGTTTGGAGCAGATGGGACTTAATGCCTAAAATTGTTTACACATGTGATGGAAAACGGAGACGGCATGGCAATGCCGAGATAAGTGAGTGCAGGAGGCGTCTGTTGCCCCTGAAGCTGGAGGGATGCAGGGAGACCTGGGCCACCGGGACCCGGACGTGGGCTCAGGGGGCAGACGCTGGAGCTGCCAGAGCTGCGGTGGTCCTGCCCTCTGGGATCTGCGGCCACAGAGGCACGCCAGCTACTGAAACAGAGAACAGGAAGAAATGCCCTGAATTGTCCCTTCTTCCTATCCTTTAGCCTCCTTCCAGTGCCTTCCACGCACCCCAGGAAACACCCAGGCAAAACCGAGCCCAGGAAGGGGAGGAGCCGGGAGGAATGTGAGGGCACAAGGCCTGGGACGGACACACTGGTGTCAGGCGTGTGGCAGATTTTGTTTTCCCCACATGGCCACCACTCTGTTTCTGCTCCTCTAGGCTTTTCTAGAACCATGGCCCCCTCCCATCAACAGGTGGAGTCTTGAGTCCCCCTCCCCCATCCTGGGTGGGGCTTTGTAATTGACTCCAGGAACAGAATGAGTCACAGGTGATGCTAATTGACTTCTGGGACTAGGTCATAAAAGGTGATACAGTTTCCACCTGCGATGCTCTCTCCCATGCACCCCAGCGGCCGAGCTGTGAGCAATTCCAAACCAGCCCAAGAGAGAGGCTCCGCGGCGAGGCTCGTGGGGCGAGGAGTTGAGGCCATGGCTGATGACCAACATTATCCCTCAGCGCCCCCGCCCCAGTCTCCGAGTCTTCCAACTGAGGGCCCAGACATCGTGGAGCAGAGACAAATTGTCCCCGCCATCTGAATTCTGACCTGCAGTATCTGTGAGTGTAAGTGTTTTATTTTTTTATGTTACTGAGCCTCGAGAAAATTCATTCCTGGATTTATCATAATTGGGGCAGCTGGGGTGAGGGGCAGGAGGCATTTGAGTGCATCTTTGGGGCTCCAGGGCTGTATCAGCCTCCTCTCAGATCTTCTGTTTTGGGGCAAATCCTAACCAATAATTGGAATTGGTTTGTGGGTATGTGGCAGCTGGTCTCACTCTCCTGCAGATTCTTAAAACTTTGTTTTTGGACCCGTTCCCTTGAAGAATTCATGAATTCATTGTACGTGTATTTATTGAGGGCCTAAGTTGTGTTGGGCAATGAATAGACGGTGGAAAAAAAAACAAAACAGGCACAATTCCTAACTTCAGCCGGAAAACAAATCACCTTATGAGTGAATACATAATTCAAAATTGAGAATAATGCTCTGGAGGAAAAATGTCAGATGCGGAGAGAACATAACAGGAGGTTTAGATTTTGTTTGGGGTGTTGACGAAGCCTCTCTCTGGAAGAAACACCCCACTCCCCCGTCTCTCTCTCTCCCAACCTCCACCTTCTCCCCTTTGCACTGCAAAGCTTATTTGTGTCTTCCAAGCCATGAAAGGTTTTACGATATGCTTTTAAAGCTCAAGGAACCCTATTCAGTGCTCTGTGGTGACCTAAATGGGAAGAAAACTCCAAAAACAGGGGATGTATGTAGACATATAGCTTTACTATGCGGCAGAAGCCAACTGAGCATTGTAAAGGAACCATTATATGGTCGTGGTGGTTTAGTTGCTCAGTCGTGTCTGACTCTTTGCGACCCCATGAACTGTAGCCTGCCAGGCTCCTCTGTCCATGGGATTTCTCAGCCAAGAATACTGGAATGGGTTGCATATAGTCCAATACAAATTAATGTTTTAAAATGTCAGCAAAATACAATTTCCTACTGAAAAGGATAGCCAGACATACATATACTAAAAAACACTTAATCATAGGCAAGCAGAAATCACTGTTTGTTTTTTTTTCTCCGGTTGATACATGGAAACTAGGATTCTCTCCCCAAAAGAGTGCCCAGACAGTGCCTGCACATCAAATCTGTCCTCGAGGCTTGGAGAGTGGCTGACCAGTATGTGTGGCTGCTCTCAGCTTTAATGTTTCCTCCAGAAGCTTAAGCATAGGGAGATGGCTCCAGAGAAAGAGAAGAAGGGGGGCCCTTTGGTGAGGGAGGGGGGCTGCCCAGGGAGCAGGGACCAGCTTGCAGGCTGGGGGCGAGAATGAGGAGCAGGTCAGGTCCCCTCACAGCCACTGCGCTGTGCTCTGTGTCTGTTCCTGCAAAGAAAGATGGGCCTGTTTGCAGCAGGCTCCATGAGTAAGGGGGCAGCTCTAAGATCCTTCCCAAGGCTCTTGATTTCCCTAGGACTGGAGAACAAGGGGCGGGGGTTCCTTCCGAGATGGGTCTGGGTCTTTCCATCCACTGCTTTTCCACAGGGCTGGTCCTGCCTATAGTGGCGTCTGTCTGGCCCATGAGCGCTAAGGTCACACACAGCCTCTTCCACCTGTGGTTCTCTGTGGTCTCCTCCCTCTCCTCCACCGCTGGCCGTGCCTGCACCGTGGCTGCTGCCTGCATCCGCACAGCCTGGTTCACCAGCCCCAGACGATGCTCATTCGGTACCCCTTGCGGGAACCCAGGTGTTCATTAAACAACATGCAGCCAGACTTCAGGGCCCCAGCCCTGCTTGATGATACTATGAGGGCTCCCACAACAGATAAGAAGGTGCAGGTGGGGGCCTCTAGGCCAGAGTTGCCTTGATGGTACCCCTCGGGTCTACCTCCAGGGCTTCGAGGCCAGTTCGCTCCATCCGGGTCTGCTCCCAGCTCTGATGATTCCCTCTCAAGATACAGAGGCCAGAGTTACAAATGGGTCATCATTGTGGACATGCCTACCCCTATTTTTTGTTAGTGGCCAGGACAGGAGCACACACAAAAGCCCACATTCTGTGTCTCTAAATATGTAAAAGTTAAAATCAAGCTTCCTGAAGTTTGTTGATGAATGTAACTTCACAGTGACGGGCAAGGTCAGGTGTGAATTTCAAAGTCTTGGGTTCTGCCGCGTTCCGCACTGGAGCACCACTGACTCCCAGCCCCCGCCCGCCCATTCCCTTCCAACCCTGAAAAGGGCCTGCTGCATGTATACGCTCGCCCTCCAGCCCACCTGGTCCAGCGCTGTCCACTTTCTGCCCTCCCCAGAGTCCCCCCTGGGCCACCTAAGGGTGTTGGAGAAATAGCGATGTGTGCCCTTGGGAGGACAGACGAGGGGAGGAGGTCTGGGCAGCCCCCCGTAGTGAACTTAGAGCTGTCTGGCAGGGAACTCGGGGGTCCCAGGATCCCAGAGCATGTCTCGAGAGGATAAGAGACTCCAAGTGGGTGTCCTTTGGTCCGATGGGTACCTTGCCTCGTGAACAATGGTGTGGCCAGAGCATGGGACCCAGGCCAGGGGCCTTGATTGCCCAGGTCTAAGGGTACTTCTTATCCTAGAGAGCAGACTAAGTTGTGGTGGGTAGACTTGCTGGGTGTCCTTTGTGTGTCACCTGTTTCTTTTCTGACTTCCCATGCAGCGACTCAGAACCTTCATTTGGGCTATTCACTGGCTTGGCACCCATCCTTCCATGGGTGATGTTTGAAAGATTTCACCACCATTTAGGACAGGCAGTGACCAGTCAGGGCAGATGTCTGCCCACTTTCGAAGCGGAGTTCTGGAGGTCCTCTCCTGGGCCAGGCATTGACCCTTCTGTTGCTAGGGCATAGGGAGCTAGAGTAGGGGTCAGGGCCACAAGAAAGGACAATGGGGACAAGACTTGAGAAAGGGGCCATTTATCATCAGTGTGAAGACATTTTACTATTTGAACCACTGCGCTACTGTGCTCGTGAATATCAACTCTGCCTTCTCCCCCTCTTCCCTTGACGTTATTAGGGGCCGCATTCTGCGCACCTAAAAGACTCTATCCCCAGCTTTGCTTGAAGCTTAGAGATGGTTCATAATATATATAAGGGCAAGTTTCAAAGGGCCCCTTTAACTGAGAAGAGTCCCCTGTGCCCCTGGCTGTTCTCCTTCTTCCTAAACCTCTCCTGCAGTGACGATGGCTGGAGGCCCGGCAGCCATCCTGTGACCTTGAGAACAGCCACCGAAGCAGAAATACAGAAGGAAGGTCGGACCCTGATGACCGAGCTCTAGACTGCCCGCTGCTGGACTCACTTTTAAGAGAGGGGATAAACTTCACATTTGTGTAAGACTCCGTGGTTAAGTCTCTTATTAGCATTTACATTTGACAACTACCTCATTTGAGTTCCATTCCTCAAGGCCCGTGTCCCCAGAGTCAGGGATGTGGCTGGAAAAGCAGTCCACCTGGCACATGTCTTCCATGGGCTAGATGTGTTCTGTCAGTTAATCCTTAAAACCTTTCTGGCAATTGGTGTTCCTTTCCTCCCTTTGACAGTTGAGAAAACTGGGCTGAGTGGTTATGTGGCTTGTTGGCTGGCAGACCTGGTGCCACGACCTGTGTCTGGCAGGCTCCAGAGCCCACACCTGCTCCATCGCACTTCCTGTCTACACAGGCGGGCCTAGGGTCCCCTTCTGGCTCATCTCTGGGGACAGTGCCTGGGCCGTGCCTTGAGGCTGGACGGTGTAGGTGTCGCCTTTGCAGATCCCATAGCGCCTGGCACCAGACAGGCATCTGTCTGTTCAGAAAAGGGGTGTGAGTATGTGTGCAAAAGGAGCCTTTAAAAATCTGTCTTTCCTTGTTGTTATCTTGAGAAAAGCTCAGAAAATCTCAGTGGAACTATGAAATAAAGGGTAGGGAAGAGCTGTGAGGCAGCCTTCCCAGGTCAGTGAAGGAAAAATCCCTAGGCAGAGGGAGAGCAGGGAAGGAGCCATCTCTGAGGTGGGGGCCTCAGAGGGCCCAGCCAAGGGGTCCGGGCTCCTTAGGTTTGGAGATTGCCACGTCCTCTGCCCTGTACACTTGTTCCCTCCAAGCCTGAAAACCCAGCTTCTCCCCAGGTCTCTAGCGGCAGCCACAGCAGAAAGACCATTCTCTGAGGCAGCTTTATTGTCCCAAAGGTCACTAGTGAATGCTGATAGAGGCCCAGCACCCGGAGGCGGGTCCTCATCCCTTCTCAGACATCTCACCTGACACTTCCATTCCTGGTACGTTTTGAAGGGATAAAGAACTGTCCACAAGTCTGAAGCCCTCACCTTCGTGCAGCTTGGCCCACGTTCTGCACATGACCTGTTTATCTCTTCAGGCCCCAAGGACTCTCCTCCCCGCCTCCCTCTGCCCAGGGACCTGCAGAAGCTGGCTGCACTCTCACATTTGTGTAAGACTCCGTGGTTAAGTCTCTTATTAGCATTTACATTTGACAACTACCTCATTTGAGTTCCATTCCTCAAGGCCCGTGTCCCCAGAGTCAGGGATGTGGCTGGAAAAGCAGTCCACCTGGCACATGTCTTCCATGGGCTAGATGTGTTCTGTCAGTTAATCCTTAAAACCTTTCTGGCAATTGGTGTTCCTTTCCTCCCTTTGACAGTTGAGAAAACTGGGCTGAGTGGTTATGTGGCTTGTTGGCTGGCAGACCTGGTGCCACGACCTGTGTCTGGCAGGCTCCAGAGCCCACACCTGCTCCATCGCACTTCCTGTCTACACAGGCGGGCCTAGGGTCCCCTTCTGGCTCATCTCTGGGGACAGTGCCTGGGCCGTGCCTTGAGGCTGGACGGTGTAGGTGTCGCCTTTGCAGATCCCATAGCGCCTGGCACCAGACAGGCATCTGTCTGTTCAGAAAAGGGGTGTGAGTATGTGTGCAAAAGGAGCCTTTAAAAATCTGTCTTTCCTTGTTGTTATCTTGAGAAAAGCTCAGAAAATCTCAGTGGAACTATGAAATAAAGGGTAGGGAAGAGCTGTGAGGCAGCCTTCCCAGGTCAGTGAAGGAAAAATCCCTAGGCAGAGGGAGAGCAGGGAAGGAGCCATCTCTGAGGTGGGGGCCTCAGAGGGCCCAGCCAAGGGGTCCGGGCTCCTTAGGTTTGGAGATTGCCACGTCCTCTGCCCTGTACACTTGTTCCCTCCAAGCCTGAAAACCCAGCTTCTCCCCAGGTCTCTAGCGGCAGCCACAGCAGAAAGACCATTCTCTGAGGCAGCTTTATTGTCCCAAAGGTCACTAGTGAATGCTGATAGAGGCCCAGCACCCGGAGGCGGGTCCTCATCCCTTCTCAGACATCTCACCTGACACTTCCATTCCTGGTACGTTTTGAAGGGATAAAGAACTGTCCACAAGTCTGAAGCCCTCACCTTCGTGCAGCTTGGCCCACGTTCTGCACATGACCTGTTTATCTCTTCAGGCCCCAAGGCCTCTCCCTCCCCCCGCCTCCCTCTGCCCAGGGACCTGCAGAAGCTGGCTGACAACCCCCACAAAGAGCATGCCAGCTTCCCCAGCTGCTGAGAAGGAGTGAGCAGTGGCAGGGCCTCCCTATCCCTGACTGCCCTCGAAAATGTGACCCACCAGGCTCCGCCTGACAAACCCTCCGACCCGCCTCCCCCCTTCACAGGCTCTCAGGCGGAGGAGATGGAAAACAGAGCCTCCTGAATGTTTAACTTCGGCAGAGATGATAATAACTTTCCCATGGACGCAACTCTATCCTTTGCCTGTGTTCCTGCGGGGATCCCGAAACTCCAGACGGTTCTCATTTGCAGTTCGTTCCTGAGGAGGCCTCATTTCCTCACCACACACCCCTGATGTGGTCAGGGTCTCCCTCCCACAGCCCGGCCCTGGCGGGGGTGGGGGTGCAGGCATCCCTGAGCTTCTCCCTCACGGCTGTCCCCCCTCCTTTGCGGCCTGGCTTTCCTCAGACTCCTCTCTTGGCCTCTGCCCTTCCCCTAACGCTGCCCCTCAAGGCCTCAGACCTTTAAGTCCCTGGACCCTGTGCACACCCAGGGATTGTGGTCAGGGCTGGGCTGGTCTCCAGGCAGCTGTCCCCTTTTGAGTCGCTTCTTCCACTCACGCTGGTAGGCGTACTGACTGACTCCGGGTCACCATTAGCACTGTATCCTGTGTGATGGGCACCTCCTAGAGTTAGAGACAAAGGGTTCTGCTGGTAGGCCCTAAGGAGAATAGGTTCATAGCCCTTTCCAGTCAGGAAAAGACCCCAACCCCCACTTGCAGGCAGCTCTGCCCCCCATCCCCACCCCCCAAACTCTCTCTCACCACACACCTCTCATACCTTTGATCTTGCAGGAAGCCCAGAGGAGTTGAGACGAGGAAAGAAAGAACAATGGACATTTGGTGGTTTTTAAAAAACATGTTCACATTCCTCGCATCTCCCAAGCTTTAAACCAGCCTCCCCACCCGCTCAGTGGGTGCAGAGTGGGGGGTCTGTTTTTAGCATTTGAGAAAATGGATGAGGAAAAGGAGCTTCGGAGTTGAAATGATGAACCTGGATGTTATAGTCAGATCAGGGCCCCTGAGGTTCCGGTTTTGCCCGTGTCCTATCATTTCAGAGTCAGACGGCAGGAGGGGAAGCAACAGAGTGAGGAGGCCGTGGGCTTAGTGGTGAGGCGTGTAGATGGTAGAGCTGGAGGCGCTAGGGGGCACTCTTTGGCTCCACTGTTTGGAAATTGGGTAACCTTTTGTGAGTCACTTAACCTCTCCGAACATCAGCTTCCTCATCTGTAAAATAGGGATTAAAATAGGGTGGCCATGGGTTAGTGGGGGCAAAGTTTTAAGAAAACTGCCAGACATGAAGAAGTGCTGTGATCGCTGTTGTTATTAGATGTGGGGAAGTCCCAAAGGGAAAAGGGCCCCCTCGAAACGTGGCCTCTCTCGCCTTCTGGCCCACCACCCCACAAGGCACACTTGGAGGTCTTTGAGGACAAGTAAGCCCCATGGGGGGTTCCATGATGGCTCAGTGGTAAAGAATCTATCTGCCAATGCAGGAGACACAGGTTCAGTCCCTGGGTTGGGAAGATCCCTCTGGAGAAGGAAATGGCACCCCACTCCAATATTCTTGCCTGGAGAACCCCGTGGACAGAGGAGTCTGGTGGGTTACAGTCCATGGCATCACAAAGAGTCGGACACAACTGAGCGACTAACACGTTCACTTTCAAGCCCCATAAACATTGCTGCTCTTGCATCTGGCCTCTACTGAAGTCATGGCCCAATGGATTGTACCCACTCACCCTCATTGGCCGCTCTCTCAGCTCCAGTAAACCAGGTCCCTCGGGGCTAGGTTCATAGCCCTTTCCAGTCAGGAAAAGACCCCAACCCCACTTGCAGGCAGCTCTGCCCCCCATCCCCACCCCCCAAACTCTCTCTCACCACACACCTCTCATACCTTTGATCTTGCAGGAAGCCCAGAGGAGTTGAGACGAGGAAAGAAAGAACAATGGACATTTGGTGGTTTTTAAAAAACATGTTCACATTCCTCGCATCTCCCAAGCTTTAAACCAGCCTCCCCACCCGCTCAGTGGGTGCAGAGTGGGGGGTCTGTTTTTAGCATTTGAGAAAATGGATGAGGAAAAGGAGCTTCGGAGTTGAAATGATGAACCTGGATGTTATAGTCAGATCAGGGCCCCTGAGGTTCCGGTTTTGCCCGTGTCCTATCATTTCAGAGTCAGACGGCAGGAGGGGAAGCAACAGAGTGAGGAGGCCGTGGGCTTAGTGGTGAGGCGTGTAGATGGTAGAGCTGGAGGCGCTAGGGGGCACTCTTTGGCTCCACTGTTTGGAAATTGGGTAACCTTTTGTGAGTCACTTAACCTCTCCGAACATCAGCTTCCTCATCTGTAAAATAGGGATTAAAATAGGGTGGCCATGGGTTAGTGGGGGCAAAGTTTTAAGAAAACTGCCAGACATGAAGAAGTGCTGTGATCGCTGTTGTTATTAGATGTGGGGAAGTCCAAGGAAAGGCCACCTCGAAACGTGGCCTCTCTCGCCTTCTGGCCCACCACCCCACAAGGCACACTTGGAGGTCTTTGAGGACAAGTAAGCCCCATGGGGGCTTCCATGATGGCTCAGTGGTAAAGAATCTATCTGCCAATGCAGGAGACACAGGTTCAGTCCCTGGGTTGGGAAGATCCCTCTGGAGAAGGAAATGGCACCCCACTCCAATATTCTTGCCTGGAGAACCCCGTGGACAGAGGAGTCTGGTGGGTTACAGTCCATGGCATCACAAAGAGTCGGACACAACTGAGCGACTAACACGTTCACTTTCAAGCCCCATAAACATTGCTGCTCTTGCATCTGGCCTCTACTGAAGTCATGGCCCAATGGATTGTACCCACTCACCCTCATTGGCCGCTCTCTCAGCTCCAGTAAACCAGGTCCCTCGGGGGCTCAGGTATCCTAGGACTGCTTCTTGACTGCCCATGAAACACCCACAGAATCCCGAGTAGCCCCAGAGAAGCAAGAGCTCAGAGCTTTCCCTCAAAGGCTGATCCTTCTTGGCGGATCTTTTGTCTCAGGCTGGCCTCAAGATAAATAGATGTGATTACGAGATCAAAGTGCTTTCCACAGGTTTGGCCTGAGGGGGCCCTTTGATCTGCTGCCTGTGTCTTCAACACCCACCCCATCATCCCCTTCACCCCTGGAGTCTTCGAAACCCCTCCCTGCTTTAGGCTAGGCCAGTAAACTTTGCCTGTTGATGAGCTGAGCGCCCCCCCGCCCCCCCCCCCAACTTGTTTGCTAATTCACCAATACAAAGGTGAACCCGGCACCCTCTAGCAGGTCTGCCAAACCCAAATGGTCTCATTTTTGAACCTCAGTTGCCAAACCTGAAATTTCCACATGCTTTAAGTGGTGGACGGCTGAATCTCACCTTCTCGGGCTATCTAGTTAGATGCCTGACCTGCCTGGTCTTCCACAGCTTGGCCCAGTGAAGGAAGCCATCGGTATGAGCATTCTTTTTCATTTGAAAAGGGTAGGCATTCCAGTAAGTGCTTACTGTGGGGAACTGTGGAATTTTCCTTAAGCCTTGACAGATGGCTTGGAGGGATTATGTTGTAAAGGCTCAAAATGGACCCTTTGTCACCCATGGGCTCCTCCTCAGGATGTTTAGGCTGCTGGGCCCCCAAACCTCTAAGGGAGGTGTGTGCTGAGGCGAAGAGGACTCTCCCAGCCTTTGGGGTCCATTTCAGGACAGGCCACCATGGCCAGGTTTCCCTGCTACCAGCACAGGCCGCGGGGGCCTCCACTAGTCTGCTCCTGGGAGCCTCATCCCGTTCCCGGGTCTCATCCTTGCTCAGGGAGGTCCCATGGCAGGATGATGGCCTGGGACATTCCAGGAGCACCAAGGAGGCCAGGGTGACTAGGGCAGAGGGAGGGGGAGAATAGGAGATACGAGCAGAGATGCAAGAGGTGGGGCAGATTCTTGCAGCCCATAGTACCCAGGAGATCATTGTCAGCACCTTGGCTTTGACTTGGAATAGAATGGGGAGTCACTACAAGGCTTTGAGGAAAGGAGTCACGTCATCTGACTTAGGTGTTTTATTTTAATATTGTTTCCATTATTATGTTACAATGAATTCTACTTGATTTACAATGCTGCATTAGTATCATGTGTACGGCTAAGTGACTCTGCTATGCATATACATGTATCCATTCCTTTTCAGAGCCTTTTTTCTTGTGGATTATTGCAGAGTATTTAGTAGAGTTTATTGTGATATAGGATAGGTCCCTGTGGATGATCTGTTTCATATATAGTACTTTGTATATGTTAATCCCCAATTCCTATTTTATCCTTCCACCTCACCTTTCTGCTTTGGTAACCATACGTTGGTTTTCGAGGACTGTGAGTCTGTTTCTCTTTTGTAAGTAAGTTCATTTGTATCATTTTTTTATTTTTATTTTTTTTAGACTCAACATGTAAGTGATACTATATTTATCTTTGTCTGACTTCACTTAGTATGATAATCTCTAGGCCCATCTACATTACTAGAAATGGCATTATCTTTATATTTTTTGAAAGTATTTATTTTTAATTGACTAATGATTGCTTTATGATACTGGTTTGATTTCTGTCATACATCAAAATAAATGAACCATAGGTGTACATATGTCCACTCCCTCTTGAATCTCCTTCCCTCCTCCCACCCATTCCCACCCTTCGAGGTTGGTACAGAGCCCCAGTTTGAGTTCCCTGAGTCATACAGCACATTTCCACTGGCTGTCTATTTACGTATGAGTGTATATGTATCCATACCACTCTCTCCATTTATGACATCCTCTCCCTCTTCTCCCCCATCTATCTTGCTCTTTTTAACGACCGAGTAATATTCTGTTGTATCTATGCACCACATCTTCTCTATCCTTTTCGTCTGTTGATCGACATTCAGGTTGCTTCCATGTCCTGGCTTTTAAATAGTGCTGCAATGAACACTGGTCTATAGTTTTCGAATTATGGTTTTTAGAATAGGAGATACGAGCAGAGATGCAAGAGGTGGGGCAGATTCTTGCAGCCCATAGTACCCAGGAGATCATTGTCAGCACCTTGGCTTTGACTTGGAATAGAATGGGGAGTCACTACAAGGCTTTGAGGAAAGGAGTCACGTCATCTGACTTAGGTGTTTTATTTTAATATTGTTTCCATTATTATGTTACAATGAATTCTACTTGATTTACAATGCTGCATTAGTATCATGTGTACGGCTAAGTGACTCTGCTATGCATATACATGTATCCATTCCTTTTCAGAGCCTTTTTTCTTGTGGATTATTGCAGAGTATTTAGTAGAGTTTATTGTGATATAGGATAGGTCCCTGTGGATGATCTGTTTCATATATAGTACTTTGTATATGTTAATCCCCAATTCCTATTTTATCCTTCCACCTCACCTTTCTGCTTTGGTAACCATACGTTGGTTTTCGAGGACTGTGAGTCTGTTTCTCTTTTGTAAGTAAGTTCATTTGTATCATTTTTTATTTTTATTTTTTTTAGACTCAACATGTAAGTGATACTATATTTATCTTTGTCTGACTTCACTTAGTATGATAATCTCTAGGCCCATCTACATTACTAGAAATGGCATTATCTTTATATTTTTTGAAAGTATTTATTTTTAATTGACTAATGATTGCTTTATGATACTGGTTTGATTTCTGTCATACATCAAAATAAATGAACCATAGGTGTACATATGTCCACTCCCTCTTGAATCTCCTTCCCTCCTCCCACCCATTCCCACCCTTCGAGGTTGGTACAGAGCCCCAGTTTGAGTTCCCTGAGTCATACAGCACATTTCCACTGGCTGTCTATTTACGTATGAGTGTATATGTATCCATACCACTCTCTCCATTTATGACATCCTCTCCCTCTTCTCCCCCATCTATCTTGCTCTTTTTAACGACCGAGTAATATTCTGTTGTATCTATGCACCACATCTTCTCTATCCTTTTCGTCTGTTGATCGACATTCAGGTTGCTTCCATGTCCTGGCTATTGTAAATAGTGCTGCAATGAACACTGGGGTGCATATAGTTTTTCGAATTATGGTTTTCTGTGGATATTTGCCTAGAAGTGGGATTGCTGGATCAGATAGTAGCTCTATTTTTAGTTTTCTAAGGAATTTCCATACTGTTCTCCACAGTGGTTGTACCGATTTACATTACCACCAGCAGTGTAGGAGGGAAAAGAGTTCCCTTTTCTCCACACCCTCTTCACATTTATGTTTTGTAGGCTTTTTGATATGGCCATTCTGACTATTGTGAGGTGATACCTCAGTATTGTTTTGTTTTGCGTTGCTCTGATAGTGATGTTGAGCATCTTTTCATGTGTTTGTTGGCCATTTATGTCTTCTTTGGAGAAATGTTTCCTTAGATCTGCCCATGATTGGGCTGTTTTTTCGATACAGACCTGCATGAGCTGATCATATATTTTAGAGATTAATCCCTTGCTGTTTGCTTCATTTGCAAATATTTTCTCTCATTCTATGGGTCATCTTTTTGTTTGGCTCATGGTTTCCTTTGCTGTGCAAAAGCTTTAAAATTTAACTAAGTTCTATTTGTCTATTTTTTGTTTTTATTTTCATTACTCTAGGAGGTGTGGATCCAAAAAGATCTCGCTGTGATTTATGTCAGCGTGTTCTGCCTATATTTTCCTCTATGAATGTTACAGTATCCAGCCTTACAATTTATGTCTTTAATCCATTCCGAGTTTATTTTTGTGGGTGGTGTTAGAGAATGTTATAATTTCATTTTTTACATGTAGCTTTTACATTTTCCAGTTTTCCCAGCACCACTTACTAAAGAGACTGTCTTTTTTCCATTTTATGTTCTTGCCTCCTTTGTCATAGATTAATTGACCAGGGGTGCATGGGTTCGTTTCTGGGCTCTCTATCCTATTCTACTGATCTATATTTCTGTTTTTGTGCCCAAACTGTACTGTTTTGATGACTGTAGCTTTATAGGATAGTCTGAAAGGGAGCCTGATTCCTCTAGCTCCATTTTTCTTTCTCAGGATTGTTTTGGCTCTTCAGGGTCTCTTGTGTTTCCATTGGAAAGACACACACAAAAAAATGCAATTGGTAACTTTATAGGGATTGCATTGAATCTGTAGATTGCCTTGGGTAGTATAGTCAATTTTAACAATATTGATTCTTCCAGTCCAAGAACATGGTATATCTTACCATCTGTTTGTGTTGTCTTTGATTTCTTTCATCAGTGTGTTACAGTTTTCTGCATATAAGTCTTTTCTGTTTTTAGGTAGGTTTACTCCTAGGCATTTTATTCGCAACTTAGGTTTAAAAGGATCAGGAAGATACTGAGTTTCTAAAAGGTGCTGCAAATTGTTGGTCCCAGTTGCTATGAGGTTAGCAGGCTCTTCATTTAAGGACCTCTCTGCGTATATGTCTGTCAGAGGGGGATGTCCCTGTTAGAGGCAGGAAACAAATTATAACACCAAGAGAAGAAGCACAGAGGTTGTGGGAGGAGTCAAGGAAAGCCTGCTCAAAGGATGATAGAACTGGGTTCTGAAGGCTGAATAGGAGTTTTCCAGATTGGACCAAGCAGGAAAAGTCATTCCAGCAAAGGACATAATCTGTGGAAAGGAATGGAGGCTTGAAAGAACAGAGAACTGTAAGTAATTGGGGGAATGAATGGATGCTGTATTGTGGAATGTGTCAGAGGGAGTGACCAGAGATGAAGTTGAAGAGAGAAAGGAGAGACAGAGAGAGTGATAGAGAAGAAACACCCACTTCTTTTTCCGTGGCAGTTGAAGATGCATTCTTTGCCTGAGTTTCACGTGTCAATAACAAAAGTATCTGGTTTCTGGGCTTCCCTGGTGGCCCAGTGGGTAAAGAGTCCACCTTGGCAGTGCAAGGGGCCCCGTTTCGATCCCTGGCTCAGGAAGAAGCACATGCTGTGGAGCGGCTAGACTGGTGTGTCCAATTACAAGCCAGTGTTCTGGAGCGCGTGCGCCCAGAGCTGGTGCTCTGCAACGAGAAGCCACTGCAATGGGAGGCCCACATAGGCCAAAGAAGAAAGATGGATGAACACAAAATGATGGCTTAGAGGCAAAAAAAGGAGAAGTACCTGGTTTCTGAGATTTCATGTGACCAAGTCTGATATATTCTCTCTGCTATGTTTTGTCCTAGTTTGGGTTGAAATTTTTTTCACTTTTATGTCTTTATCAAAACTTGCACAAAACCTGACCTCATTCAATGACATAAAACATACAACACTCACAGAAGCAGGCACTGAGTCCAAGGAGTTTATTTGGGAGGTGATCCCCAGAGACATCTCATCTCTCAGGCACAGGAGGGAATGAGACAGAGAAGGGGAAAAAAATAGTAGAGAGAGTGTGAGTAAGCAGATGGGAAATAGACTCCATCCTGCCAGGTCGTCTGGGAACGAGTGCAGAATTGACTTGGGGGAAAGGTGGTAAGTCTTTGGCCCTCACATTCTGCCCTGTAACCAGGGAAAACCCCAGGCAAAGAGCTGGATTATGAAAGTTGCATATGAGTGGCCTGTGCACAAGTACCCATGGCATCTGTTACAATTGTCTACACTTCTCCAACCACTGTCACAGCTCTACCACTGTGCTGTGGAGAGGCCTTGAGCCGAGGAGGATGCCAATGTGGGTGGAGTCAAAGACAGATGAGACCCAAGCCCACACTGGGATGCTCTGGGCTCTGTGTTACTGTGGTCCACGTGATGCAGGATCAGGGGTAAAGGGAGGGTGTTTGTCTCTCTGTGTCTGGCTTCTTTCACTTTAACATAATGTCTTCATGGTTCATCCATATCGTAGCTCATGTCTGAATTTCATTTGTTTTTAAGGCTGAATGAAAGTTGATGGATAGACCACATGTTGCTTATGATCCTCTTGGTCCCTCCACTTTTTGGTTATTGTGAATAATGCTGCTTTGAACATGAGTGTACAAATATCTGTTCAGGTCTCTGCAGTTCTTTGGAGTCCAGACCTAGAAGTGGAATTGCTGGGTCAAAGAGCAATTCTATGTATAGAAATTTCAATTTTCGTTGAAAAACCACCATCCTGTTTTCCACAAAAGCTGTACCAGTTGGCTTTCCCTCCAGAAATATATGAGAATGTCCTTTTCAAGACATTTAGGTACCACTCTTCCCACCAGCTGGGGCAGTGAGGAGGAAAAGGATCCTCTCTACCCCACAGAAGGATTATGGCAGGGTCAAGTGAGGACCTGGTGGCTCAGACGGTAAAGAATCTGCCTGCCAAGCGAGAGACATAGGTTTGATCCCTGGACTGGGAAGATGGCTTGGAGAAGAAAATGGCAACCCACGCCAGTGTTCTTGCCAGAATAATCCCAAGGACAGAGAAGCCTGGTGGGCTACAGCCCATGGGGTCACAAAGAGTCAGACACAACTTAGTGACTGAACAACAAGTTGAGGACACACCCAAACTTACATGACAAGGCTTAGCGTCAGTTGAGGGGACCATTGGGTCTCTGAGCATCCAGGTCATTCAGCTGCATCACTTTGGTTGGACTAAGTCATGGTGCTGGGCAACTAGAAGGACCTGGGTTTGAATCCTGCCTTTCCTGGGAGTGGATGACCTCTGACAAAGGAACTTGCCTTCCTGAACCTCACTTTCCTTCTCTGTTCATACAAATGGGGAGAGTCATAGGGTGGGGGCGGGCACTCAGTGAGGTCTCACAGTTCTTGTGCTCAGGGTGCAGGGCCTGGCAGATAGCGTGTGCTCAGTCAGTGGATGTCACTGTCATTAGGATTCATTTCTGGGGATTCTCTGTGGGTGAGCATCAGGGTGGCAATGCATGCGCCTAAAGTCAAGGTTATGAGCCTCCTTGATGTCCACTTCTGTGCTAGGATTTGGGGCTGGCACATGATGGGGGCCACCATAATACACTGTCCAGGTTTTTTTTTTCTTTTTCTTTTATTTTTACAGAGTTTTGTTGTCTACTGCAACACATCACAGGTTCACTGTTTTTTTTAAATTTTGGCCTCTCTTTATTGCCTTTTTTTTTCATACACCTTCACTCCCGGCCCTGTGTGGGCCTCCCATTGCAGTGGCCCCCCTCGTCGCAGAGCACCAGCTCTGGGCACATGTGCTCTAGAGCACTGGCTCGTAATTTGACACATGGGTCCAGCCAGTCTGCAGCATGTGGGATCTTCCTGGGCCAGGGATTGAACCGGCGCCTTGCCCATTTCCCAGACATTTAGGTACCACTCTTCCCACCAGCGGGGCAGTGAGGAGGAAAAGGATCCTCTCTACCCCACAGAAGGATTATGGCAGGGTCAAGTGAGGACCTGGTGGCTCAGACGGTAAAGAATCTGCCTGCCAAGCGAGAGACATAGGTTTGATCCCTGGACTGGGAAGATGGCTTGGAGAAGAAAATGGCAACCCACGCCAGTGTTCTTGCCAGAATAATCCCAAGGACAGAGAAGCCTGGTGGGCTACAGCCCATGGGGTCACAAAGAGTCAGACACAACTTAGTGACTGAACAACAAGTTGAGGACACACCCAAACTTACATGACAAGGCTTAGCGTCAGTTGAGGGGACCATTGGGTCTCTGAGCATCCAGGTCATTCAGCTGCATCACTTTGGTTGGACTAAGTCATGGTGCTGGGCAACTAGAAGGACCTGGGTTTGAATCCTGCCTTTCCTGGGAGTGGATGACCTCTGACAAAGGAACTTGCCTTCCTGAACCTCACTTTCCTTCTCTGTTCATACAAATGGGGAGAGTCATAGGGTGGGGGCGGGCACTCAGTGAGGTCTCACAGTTCTTGTGCTCAGGGTGCAGGGCCTGGCAGATAGCGTGTGCTCAGTCAGTGGATGTCACTGTCATTAGGATTCATTTCTGGGGATTCTCTGTGGGTGAGCATCAGGGTGGCAATGCATGCGCCTAAAGTCAAGGTTATGAGCCTCCTTGATGTCCACTTCTGTGCTAGGATTTGGGGCTGGCACATGATGGGGGCCACCATAATACACTGTCCAGGTTTTTTTTTTCTTTTTCTTTTATTTTTACAGAGTTTTGTTGTCTACTGCAACACATCACAGGTTCACTGTTTTTTTTAAATTTTGGCCTCTCTTTATTGCCTTTTTTTTTCATACACCTTCACTCCCGGCCCTGTGTGGGCCTCCCATTGCAGTGGCCCCCCTCGTCGCAGAGCACCAGCTCTGGGCACATGTGCTCTAGAGCACTGGCTCGTAATTTGACACATGGGTCCAGCCAGTCTGCAGCATGTGGGATCTTCCTGGGCCAGGGATTGAACCGGCGCCCCTTGCACTGCAAGGTGGACTCTTTACCCACTGGACCATCAGGGAAGCCCACAGGTTCACTTTTAAGAAAGAACTTGCTGTCCTGGTTTCTGAGGTTCTTTCAAGGGACCCCTGTGGCATCTCAGGGGTTGTCTCAACTACAGAGTGCCTCAAAGTCCTGTCCTTCCAGTGACCTTTCGGTATAGGGGTATAATGGCCTAGGTACCTCTGGACAGCTTGGTCAAAGGCTGAATACTGCCCCACAGCTTCCCCCTGTGTAGATGTGATTAAATTAAGAATTGGGAGATGGAGAGCTTATCCAGGTAGACCCAATGTGGGCCTTGTAAGAGAAGGGCAGAGGGTGAGAGTCAGAGGCGGAGATGTGATGATGGAAGCAGGGGTCAGAGTGATGTGTCTGCTGACTCTCAGGTTGAAGGTGGCGCCCAGGGCTAAGGGATGCTCTGCAGTGACCTCTGGAAGCTGGAAAAAGCAAACAAATTCTCCCCTGACGCCTCCAGAAGGAACGCAGTCTGGTCAAAACCTTGATTTTGGATTTCTGATCTCTTGAGCTATAAGAGAATAAAGGTGCGGTGGTGGAAGAGTGCAGGTTTGTGGGAATTTGCTGCAGCAACAGTAGGAAACTAGTAAAGTTTGAAGGTGCGGCCAGCTTCAGTGCTCCCCAGGAGTGGGACCCCAGAGGCTGTGGCCAGGACCCCTTGCCCAATCCTGCTCTCCTTCTGCCCTTTTGCAGGGGTTGCTGCGTGGGCTTTCCCTCATAAGCATCCTGCATCTTAAAGTGCATTTCAGGGCTTCCAGGGTGGTCCAGTGGGTGAAGACTCTGCCTTGCAGTGCAAGGGGCGCTGGCTCGATCCCTGGCCAGTGGCGTGTCCAATTGCGAGCCAGCGCCCTGGAGCACATGCACATAGAGCCAGTGCTTTGCAATGAGAGAGGCCACTGCAATGGGAGGCCGACACAAGCCAAAGAATAAAGATGCATGAAAATAAATTAAAAAAACAAAAGAGGCCAAAATTAAAAAAAAAAAAAAAAGGTGCATTTCAGAGTCTGCTTCCTGGGAAACCAGCCTGCCATAGCTCTCTCTCTCACACACACACACACATACTTGTGTGTATATGTGTATTGTTGTTTAGTCTCTAATTCACATTGGACTCTTTTGTGACCCTATGGACTGTAGCCCGCCAGGCTCCTCTGTCCATGGGATTTCCCAGGCAAGAATACTGGAGTGGGTTGCCATGCTCTCCTCCAGGGGTATAAGATAGGGAAAGAGGCTTAGGTAGAACCTTCTCCCATTCTTAACCATAGGAAAAAGAAGGTCCTCCTTCCTATGTGCAGGTGTGCTCTGTCATGTCCAACTCTTTTGAATCTTCCTGATCCAGGGATTGAACCCATGTTTCCTGCTTGGCAGGCAGATTCTTTACCACTGAGCCACTGGGGCAGCCCATGTATGTGTAATCTGTATATATGTGTATGTATATGCATATATATTTCTATACTTCACAGCTTTATTATGAACACTTTCTGAGTTCCAGTGTTGTCTCGTTGATGTTCGTTCTACTGCTAGTTGTGATCTTGGTGCTCCGGCAGGAAAAACTGAGCGCATGTCCTTCTACTCCACCATCTTAATCCTGTCTCTCTAGTATGGGCAATTTCAAACAGACACAAAAGTAGCAGGAATAAAGATCTTCTGTGATCTCATCACCTCCAACATGGATCATTGCCAGTTTATGGCTAATCTTATTTGATTCATGTGGGAATGATTGTTTAAAGGGAAAAGCACACCTCTCACCCAAGAGATCCTCCTGGTCTGTGTGGAGACTTCAGATGGCACAGACATCTCTGAGGCCACCTGAATACCAAGCAGCAGTCCCTGTATCAGTGAATGTGGGGCCAGGGGCACAGAGAAGCGGCGCTGGAGAAGGGCAGGGCAGCGGAGACACAGCCCGAAGGGGAGGGGCGCTTGTAGAAAGGAAGGCAGGGGTGCGGTGCTGCCTTGCAGTGCAAGGGCGCTGGCTCGATCCTGGCCAGTGGCGTGTCCAATGCGAGCCAGCCTGGAGCACATGCACATAGAGCCAGTGCTTTGCAATGAGAGAGGCCACTGCAATGGGAGGCCGACACAAGCCAAAGAATAAAGATGCATGAAAATAAATTAAAAAAACAAAAGAGGCCAAAATTAAAAAAAAAAAAAAAAGGTGCATTTCAGAGTCTGCTTCCTGGGAAACCAGCCCCCCAAAGCTCTCACTCACACACACACACACATACTTGTGTGTATATGTGTATTGTTGTTTAGTCTCTAATTCACATTGGACTCTTTTGTGACCCTATGGACTGTAGCCCGCCAGGCTCCTCTGTCCATGGGATTTCCCAGGCAAGAATACTGGAGTGGGTTGCCATGCTCTCCTCCAGGGGTATAAGATAGGGAAAGAGGCTTAGGTAGAACCTTCTCCCATTCTTAACCATAGGAAAAAGAAGGTCCTCCTTCCTATGTGCAGGTGTGCTCTGTCATGTCCAACTCTTTTGAATCTTCCTGATCCAGGGATTGAACCCATGTTTCCTGCTTGGCAGGCAGATTCTTTACCACTGAGCCACTGGGGCAGCCCATGTATGTGTAATCTGTATATATGTGTATGTATATGCATATATATTTCTATACTTCACAGCTTTATTATGAACACTTTCTGAGTTCCAGTGTTGTCTCGTTGATGTTCGTTCTACTGCTAGTTGTGATCTTGGTGCTCCGGCAGGAAAAACTGAGCGCATGTCCTTCTACTCCACCATCTTAATCCTGTCTCTCTAGTATGGGCAATTTCAAACAGACACAAAAGTAGCAGGAATAAAGATCTTCTGTGATCTCATCACCTCCAACATGGATCATTGCCAGTTTATGGCTAATCTTATTTGATTCATGTGGGAATGATTGTTTAAAGGGAAAAGCACACCTCTCACCCAAGAGATCCTCCTGGTCTGTGTGGAGACTTCAGATGGCACAGACATCTCTGAGGCCACCTGAATACCAAGCAGCAGTCCCTGTATCAGTGAATGTGGGGCCAGGGGCACAGAGAAGCAGCGCTTGAGAAAGGCAAGGCAGAGGAGACACAGCCCGAGCCGCAGGGCCCGTCTGTCTGAAGGGTGGGCTCGTGTCACAGGCAAACTCGCCTAAAGGGTCCCAAGTCCAGGCAGGAGGCAGGTGATATGTGAAGGGCCAGTGGCAGGCAGCACTTATCTTTATGTTACACCCCATTGTCTTTCTGATCTTTCCTTAAAATATGAGGCCTCTCCCTGCTTCTACATGACTCTATTAATAATGACAGTGCGAGAATAGTGCCAGGTGCTGGGCCAAGCACTTTACACAGGTCATCTCGCCAATCTGCCCACAACCCTAGGAGGCAGACACTCTTTTTATCCCCGTTCTTCTGAAGCACAGTGAAGTCAGGCCTCTTAGCCAAGGTTCCCATGGATGGTGTGTTCATTTCCTAGGGCTATTAGCACAGACTGGGTGGCTTACAACAATAGAAATAGATTCTGTCACAGTCCTAGAGGCCAGCAGTTTGAAATTAAGGTGTTGGCTGGGCTACACTCCCTCCAGAGGCTATAGGGCAGGATCCTTTCTTGCCTCTTCCCGCTTCTGGTGGCCTCAGGCATCCCTTGGCGTGGAGCTCCGTCACTCCAGTCTTTGCCTCTGTCTTCACTTAGCCTCCTTTCCTCTCCCCGTGTCTTCTCTGCGTGTCTTTTCTCAGGACACTTGTTGCTGGATCTGAGGTCCACTTGGATAATTCAAAATCTCATCCCAAGATCCTTACTTGAAACACATCTGCAAATACTTTTTCTCAAATAAACTCACAGTCTCAGGTTCCAGGGGTTAAGACATAGCTTTTCGGAGGCCAGCATTCAACCCACTGCAGGTTGGGAAGAGGGAAACCAGGGTCTGAACCTAAGAAAAAGGATCTGGTGTCCCTGGCATGTGATACAGTCTCGCCAAGAAGAGCAGGACCCGTAAGAAACCCCTTGTCCTGGTTTTTCAACGTGGCCACAAGGTCTTTGACGTGTCCCCCATGGCAAAGGGGTGCCACTTGCCTCTCACCTTGAATCTGGGTGGGCTTGTGACTCGCTCATCACCAAAGGAATGTGGTGTGACTTCCAGTGGTGCTTCAGAAAAGGCCATGTGGTGTCTGCCTTTTTTGTGGCAACATCTGCTTTTGGATCCCTGAGCTGCCACGTGGATGGACTGACTGCCCTGAGCCCGCCATGCCGAAGGAAGCTGAGGCCACATGGAGAGGTCCCACTTGGTGTTCTGGTCAGTAGCTCGCAGGCAGCACTTATCTTTATGTTACACCCCATTGTCTTTCTGATCTTTCCTTAAAATATGAGCCCCCATGACTCTATTAATAATGACAGTGCGAGAATAGTGCCAGGTGCTGGGCCAAGCACTTTACACAGGTCATCTCGCCAATCTGCCCACAACCCTAGGAGGCAGACACTCTTTTTATCCCCGTTCTTCTGAAGCACAGTGAAGTCAGGCCTCTTAGCCAAGGTTCCCATGGATGGTGTGTTCATTTCCTAGGGCTATTAGCACAGACTGGGTGGCTTACAACAATAGAAATAGATTCTGTCACAGTCCTAGAGGCCAGCAGTTTGAAATTAAGGTGTTGGCTGGGCTACACTCCCTCCAGAGGCTATAGGGCAGGATCCTTTCTTGCCTCTTCCCGCTTCTGGTGGCCTCAGGCATCCCTTGGCGTGGAGCTCCGTCACTCCAGTCTTTGCCTCTGTCTTCACTTAGCCTCCTTTCCTCTCCCCGTGTCTTCTCTGCGTGTCTTTTCTCAGGACACTTGTTGCTGGATCTGAGGTCCACTTGGATAATTCAAAATCTCATCCCAAGATCCTTACTTGAAACACATCTGCAAATACTTTTTCTCAAATAAACTCACAGTCTCAGGTTCCAGGGGTTAAGACATAGCTTTTCGGAGGCCAGCATTCAACCCACTGCAGGTTGGGAAGAGGGAAACCAGGGGTCTGAACCTAAGAAAAAGGATCTGGTGTCCCTGGCATGTGATACAGTCTCGCCAAGAAGAGCAGGACCCGTAAGAAACCCCTTGTCCTGGTTTTTCAACGTGGCCACAAGGTCTTTGACGTGTCCCCCATGGCAAAGGGGTGCCACTTGCCTCTCACCTTGAATCTGGGTGGGCTTGTGACTCGCTCATCACCAAAGGAATGTGGTGTGACTTCCAGTGGTGCTTCAGAAAAGGCCATGTGGTGTCTGCCTTTTTTGTGGCAACATCTGCTTTTGGATCCCTGAGCTGCCACGTGGATGGACTGACTGCCCTGAGGCCGCCATGCCGAAAGGAAGCTGAGGCCACATGGAGAGGTCCCACTTCGGTGTTCTGGTCAGTAGCTCTGGCTGCGAGAGCTGCCAGCCAGCACCCCCTGCCTCCAGATGATTCCAGCCCCATCCATCCAGTCACCCCCAGCCATGGAGTCTTCCCAGCTGAGGCCCCAGATGGAGCAGAGACCGGCTGTCCCCACTATCCCCTGTCTGAATTCCCAACCCACAGAATCCAAAGATAATGAAATGGCTGCCTAATGCCACTAAGTCTGGGGGTGGTTTGTCCCACAGCAGGAGTCAACAGGACACCCTCTCCTTCTAGAGAAAGCCCCAGATCGGAGGTTAGCCGTTCCTGAGAAATAAATCTGATTCAGAGAGAGACAAAAAAAATATATCCTGTTTGAACCAGCACCCCTGCCCCAATTCCCGGTGCTTCTGTGACGAGAGATGGAGTGGAGGGGACAGCACCGAAAATGGAAACGACTCTTTTCAGCACGAGAGACCGCCCCTCCCCCGAACCCGCTGGCAGACAGAGCCTTAGGGACTGAGGCTGCAGCCAAGCCTCCCCCAGCTGCCGCCTCTCCAGCCTGTGCCAGAGCAAGGCTTCTGAACGCGGCTACGGTGGAGCCCAGCGGCTGTGACCATTCCCCATCCCGGCCACATCCCTCCCCAGGCCCTGACCGCATGCCCCCGGGGCCCAGCCCACCCTCGCCCAAGGGACTGGCTGCTGCTCCAGTCCTGCCTTTGCCAGGGCCCGGGGTCTGTCGGCAGCCCCGGCTGCCAATTATAGCACAGACCCATTCATTTGCCGGATTGGATCTTGGGATTTTGTCATTTGCTATGCGGAGGTTTTCTTTCTAACTAATTTGTTTACCAGGTTTAATTCTTCAATCATGTTTTCATTTTAAGAGATTTCAGGGTAATTATGAACTTTGAATAAATCCATCTGAGACACCAAAGTGCGCTCAGCTCCGCGAGGGCCTGCCTTTCTCTTGCTGCACTTGAGATCTGGTGTGAATAGGACCTTTCCTGCCCACCCCACCCCCACGGCCGGCAATTGAAAACAGCTGGGCCTCTAGGAGCCAAGGTCAGGATTTGAGAAAAAGCCACAGCTGAAAACCACACTGGTGTTGGGGAGAGATGGAATCAGGCTGGCGTGTGAGTAAGGCTTCAAAACCTGTGAGAATCTGGCCCCTGTCACCCGCCTCACCCAGGCTGCTCCCCCTGGGCATCTGGCAGAGGGACCCGAGGCCCCGGCTGCCCCAGCATGGCCAGCTGCGTGTTTGTCGAACACGTGTTTGTGGAACAGGGTCTTGTGGTTGTATCAGCAGGGTCACACTGGCGGGCTGGGCTGATGGGACACCCAAACATTGGCCGTAAAGGCAGGAAAGGCCACCAAGCCCCTAGGTGTCTTGACTCCATCGCCATTTCACAACCAGCGTGTCCCAGCTCCTGGTTGTGCTGGGATGGTCTGTGTGGAGTGTGTAAGCCCATGAACAGTGACTCTGATTCCCTGTTCCAGGCTCAGCACGTTATCAGCGCCACACAGGAGGCCTGTGTGAGTCCCACATCTTAACCAGTATCAACAAGTTAGGGTTGCCTGATTTGCATATCCATACCAAGCCTCCAGCCAGCCCAGTCCGGGTGGGTGGTGCTGTGTGTACAGTAATCACAACTCCAATAAATGGATTAAGTTTAGCTAATTTACATGCAGCCAATCATAGCCAAGGTATGAACAGCAAATCCTCTGGGGGAACCAGTCACACGAAGGGAATTCTCCACCGCAGACCCTTGAGCTTCCCCAGTTGGGTGGCACTCTCACTGCAGGAAGAGAGGCCGTGGGGGCACTGGGGACTTGCTCTGACCGGGACTGGGTGCTGGCTCCCATCCACAGGGACAGCCTCCGTGGCTGAGGGTGAGAGGAGGGGAGTGCCTGTACGGTCACCACTGTTTGGGAAATAAGCATGAGACAAAGATTCAAGGGCAGGAAGCACCCAGCAGGGGCGAGCCGGTGTGCAGGGAAGACAGCACGAACCTGCCAGGCACCTCTGGGGGCAGCTCCAGTGGGCTGAATTGTGTCCCCCATGAATTCTTAGATTGAAGTCCTAACGCCCAGGACCTCCAACTGTGACTGCATCTGGAGGTAGGATCTTTAATGAGGCAATTAAAGTGACATGAGATCTTTAAGACGAGTCTAGATCCAATCTGATTGTTGTCCGTAGGACCAACACATACACAAAGGGATGACTGTGTGAAGGAGGACGCACAGGGTGAGGAAGCTGGGGGGTTCATCTGCTAACACGCATCAGTCCTTCACTGGGGGCTGTTTCGGGGGGTGAACTGATTCACACTCCTAGTCTGCCGGCGGTGGGGATGGCAGTGGAGGCAGGCAGAGCCGCCATGGTGATCAGTAGAAGCCCCCAGTGGGAGGAACTCGACGATTGCCATTTGCAAGGGCCTGGATGCATGAAGTGTGAAGATCAAGGGGACCTGTGGATGGCAGCAGTGATGGCGACTGCCGAGATGTATACTGGGCTAAGTCACCTGCCTAGGCACTAAGCTACTACAGCCTTTCATAAAACTCTGCCCCGAAGGAATGTATGCAATGTGTTCTATGTAGTGTGTGTTCATTGGAAGGGTTAGCTAGAATATATGGTTTTATAAAGCATTATCCATGTAATACTGGATGACCCTGTAATACAGTGTGCAGAGGTGACCTCTGGTTAGTTTCCATGCCAAAGCCGGTGGGCCTCAATGGATGTGTCACACAACTCTCTGTGGGCTTGGCCTCCTGTAGCTTTGTGTTCTCCCTCACGAGACCAGGAGCACTTCAGTGCCTCTGGCTAGTTTTAGACTCCTGTATTGGGCACGGCTAGGATGAGGGTGCTTTGAGTCAGGCTTCTTGGTTTCTAGCAACCCAAACTAATGCTATCTAAACTTCAGTACAAAAGGGATTTCTGGAATGTGTGAGGTGGTCCACCAACTCGAGACAAGGGAACAGGGCTCATGGCCGAGAACGCTCTAGAAAGTGTGGGGAGTGCATGTGACTTGCCAGCACCTGCTCCCACCCTCACTAGCCTCCACAGGGCACTGCCACTGCTGGACCTTTGAGGTTGCCACCATGCTGTCATTGTCCCTGTCTCTCTACGACATTGCCTTGAGCTTCATTTGGGGCTCTCTGTGTCTCCCTGTCTGAGTGGCCTCTCTGCGTGGCCTTTCCAACGTGGCAGTTTAGGACAGTGGGGTTTCTTACACATTAGCCCAGGGTTTCCAAGAAAGAGAACCAGACGGAAGGTGTGTCATGTTTTATGACCCCGTGTAGGAAGTCACGCAGCTTCACTTCTGCCACATTCTCTTCATCCCATGTGAGTCATGGAAAGCCAGTCTATAGTCCAGGGACGAGATTAGACCCTTTGATGAGAGAGACATGTCAAAGAATGTAGGGACATGTTTTAAAACCACCACAGTGGGCTAGGAGATGGCAAACAGCCACTTGGCTTGACAGATTGACTGGACCACCATATATTTCTTCTCAATTTTCTAATTTGGCTGCTTATTTCCCATGATGCAGACAGGCCTGGCTCAAACTCCAGGCTGCATGTTAGTGAGTAACAGTGTTTGCACCTCAGTGGTTGGGCCCACTGACTAGTTCATCCTGCTTCATCATTATGCCAGGAGAGCTCATTCCAACTGAAATTTGACTATTGGTTTTTAATTTTGGTGCCATTTTTCATGCTGATGGCTCTTCTGGCTGACAATGAATTACCCTGGGTGCAAATTAAATACAATAGAATTGCTAATCAGGCCATTAGAATACGCTGATGGAGGAAATCTACAAGTTGTCAGACCCGGGTGGGCTCTCCCCTTGCCTTTGGGACAGAATTCACTTGACTTCAAACGGACCCGTGCATGGGATGGGTTCAAATATGGGAAACAGACACCTGCAGGCACCTGGAGGGACTGAGCTAGTGACGGCAAGGCCTGCAAGCCTACACTGGTTTGGCTGTTTCTCTTTGCAGGAAAAAAAAATCTTGTCCTGTAAGTACACGTGTCCCTAGGGATCGCTGTCTAATGTTCCATCCACTCTTCTCATGCAAGGAAGTGTCAAGATTTCATTCTCCACCTGCGGGCCCACAAGGAAGGCACCACATTTCTGGCACCATGAACCATGTTTTCAGATTTCTACGTGTAGACGGAGGGTGGGAACGCACCAGCAGATTTCCTCTTGTGTCTGCTTCTGAGCAAAGTTAGAAAGACTCTTAACCTGTTGGAGACTTTTGTTGTTGCATGGTCAGTTTCAATTTCTTTTTCTTTTTCTTTTTTTTTAATCCCTACAAAACTGACTGAGAGAAACAGATTCAGGAGCCAACTCCTAAGGGTGGAGTTGATACGGAAGAGTAGTTCTGTAAATCAGGAGGCGTTAGACTTTCAGAGGAGACTGCATGTGGTCTTTAAGGGTGAAGATGTAAACCTGGATGATGTGCAGCGATATTGTTTGGGGAGGGGCAGTGTGCTGGAGTTCATGTATAAATCAGAGAAAGACCCCACTGCGTCAGTAACCAGCTAACGCTGATCGAGCCCTGCCTGCCCTCTCTGGCCACTTGAAATGCATTTCACCTTCACGTCAGCCCTCTTCATTGTGAATTACAATCGTCGCCCCCATTTAAAGGATGGCAGTCTTGAGGTTAGGTCACTTTCCCAAGGTCACCCAACAAGTCTGTACTTAATCCAGTATTATTAGACTAGGTTCAGTTGCCAGAGACTAGGGGGTCCAGGGCTGGGGTGGGGAGAAGACTGCTTTAAACAAGAAAGTTATTCTTTCTTAGAGAAATAAAAATAGGGACTTCCCTGGTAGCACAGTGGCTAAGAATCCACCTGCCAATGCAGAGGACATGGGTTTGATCCCTAGTCCAGGAAGATTCCACATGCCACAGGGCAACTGAGCCCGTGTGCTGCAACTCCTGAAGCCCTCTCACCTAGAGCCTGTGCCCCACAGCAAGAGAAGCCCGCACACCGCAACAACGTGCAGCCCCCACTCGCCACAACTGGAGCAAGCCCGCATGCAAGGACAAAGACCCAGTGTAGCCATAAATAAAGAAATAAAATTATTACAAAACAACAACAACGATGGGAGGTAAGCAGTCTAACTCTGGTGCGGTAGCCATCATCATTAGCCGCCTAGGTTCCTTCTATTTTATTATTCCGTCATCTCCACCATATGATCTCTGCCTTGGACTGCCGGGTAAAATACACGATACTAGTTAAATTGGAATTTCAGATAGACATTCTTTTTTTTTTTTTTAGTGTAACTAGCCTAATTAAATTTTTTAAAATAAAAATTGAACTAAAAATATTTCATTTTTGCTTCATCTGGCAACCCTGTCTGCGCCTCTTGGTTCAAGGTGGACTGCGTGTGCTCCAGCTTTTAGGACCACACTTCAGGCAATAGGAAGAGGGAGCCGTGAAGAAGGGTCTCCCTCCCCGTTTTCCTCTTTTTATTTATTTATTATTTTTGGCTGTGAAGGGCTTTCATTAATTGTGGAGAGCAGGGCTTTTCATTGCAGTGGCTTCTCTCGTTGCACAGCACAGGCTTTAGGGCACGCAGCTTCAGTAGTTGTGGTACATGCCTTACTTGATTCCCGCGTGTGGCAAGTGGATTCTTAACCACTGGATCACCAGGGAAGTCCATGGTCTCCCTCCTTTTAAAGACACTTCATGGAAATCCGTCCCCAATCTACTCCTCACCTCACATCAGCCCCACATGGCTTTTAGGGAAACTGGGAAATACGGCTTTTATTCTGGCAGCCATGGGCCCAGCAGACAGTCAGAGCTTCTGTATTAAAAGAAATGGACATTGGGGGTCAACTCAGTGTTTGCCACAGCTGGGATTTAAACCCAAGTCAGAATGGCTTTCGAGTCTTGGGGCTTAGTCACCCCGATATCCTTCCTCTTCAGCATTTCAGGAAAGAAGGAGTGTGTGTTTCCCACAGCCCTCCTCAAATCCTTTTCCCTATTTCCGGCTGCCTGACTTCTCTGGGCTTTTGCTGCTAACAGGCAGCACTCTTTGGAGGTCTGCCCTGGGGC
Organism: Tragulus kanchil; assembly: GCA_022376925.1. Taxonomy (NCBI): domain Eukaryota; kingdom Metazoa; phylum Chordata; class Mammalia; order Artiodactyla; family Tragulidae; genus Tragulus; species Tragulus kanchil. The sequence continues at coordinate 90,925,422 of JAIOJX010000001.1, read as the reverse complement.
TGCCGGAGCCACTCCATCCACGCCTGGGAACTGGGATGGCACTTGGCCGGTGACTTGCGGCACAGGAGCCTGCAAGACCAGCTCCTGGGCCTGGAGTTGGGAGAAACACTAAAGCGTAATTTACACTCCAGAGCCCTGGTGGGGTCAGGCCAAATGTGTGCACTTGCTCGCCTGCCTGCCTTTTCTTGTCCTGCTTTCTTCATTTCCTTAACTGGTCTCTCCTGGAAGTACTGCCTTCATAAATCACTTGCGCACAAATCCTTGTGGCCTAAGATAAGGGTTTACCCTGGAAAATATAAATAGGAAATGGGACAGCACTTTTGAAGACAAAGCGGTTCTGTGGTCATGTGCCCCTCTGTGATGGAGGCCAAAGTGACTTGGAAAGAACCTCGAGTTTGAATTAGGTCACACCCCTGCCTTAACCGGCAAACCCTGAGTTGTGACCACTGCTACAAAGTTGGATACTTAATATTTATTCCAGTCTTCCTCCAAATTGTATGGGTTTTTTTGGGGGGGGGGGGTGTTTATTAGGGTGTGGCTGGGAGAAGAGCACTTGGAGCTTCAAAAAGGGGGCTTCCCAGGTGGCTCTAGGGGTAACAACCCACCTGCCAATGCAGGAGACACCTGGCTTCTATCCCTGGGTCAGGAAGATCCCCTGGAGGAGGGCGTGGCAATCCACTCCAGTATTCTTGCCTGGAGAATTCTCATGGTCACAGAAACCTTGCGGGCTACAGTCCATAGCGTCGAGAGTCCACAAGGTCACAAAGAATCAGACACCGACCGAAGCGACTTAGGAAGGGGTTTAATCCTGGAGATAAGGTGCTTATAAAACAATTGGAAGACCTTTAAATTTAATAATAAAAACAACAACAAAAAAGATTCCACACCAAAGCAAGGGAAAAAAAACAACAATAGGAAGAGTCAAGGTCCAGGAAAACAGAACAGCTCTCAGATTCCTCCCAACTTGCAGAGCCCCAGAGAGCAGTGAGGACAGTGGCCTGCTGGAGCAGGACCAAGGGTGGCGATTCTTAGAGACCTGCCTGGGGGTTGCCATGAACACGATTCCACTTCCTGTATAGCTTTGTGTCCCTTGTTGTTGCTGGAGAAACAATAATTGCAGCTTCTTGCCTTTCGTTAGCCTTCCAAGTCGTGTGCAAATGCTCACTCCTCATTAGAGATTTCTCCTGCTATCTGAAAGTAGAGTGTTTCTGTGAAACCTTTCATAAGCCAACATGGTATAAAGCGAGCAACTACCTTAGGGCCGATCTCACTCACAGGTGCACAAAATGCATGGAGGTAAACCGCAGACGTTCAAACACAGGTGAAAGCCATGTGGCTTGATGCTGGGATGCTGACGGTAGTTCCCAGGGAGGAGCTTGGTGGGACCACTCTTGCTTCTTGGGGTGCATGCTGCCTCTATAACAACTTTGCTGCAAAACAAACACTGAACCCTATTTTTGCTTTTCACCCTTTTTTTGGTGCAGAAATGAAAATCCTCTTCAAATTTCTTAGAGTTAATGAAAACAGGTACTAATATGTGTCTTTAGTAAAAGAAAAGTGGAGTAAATGGAACTTTAGACAATGGAGGAATATCTGTATGTAGAGTCCCTATTTGCAAGTTTGCTTACTGGGTAACATTTATTTGTAACTTCAAAATCAATACAGCAGGGCTTCCCTGGTGGTCCAGTGGGTAAGGACACTGCCTTGCAGTGCAAGGGGCGCCGGTTCGATCCCTGGCCTGGGAAGATCCCACGTGCCGCTGAGCGGCTGGACCGATATGTCCAACTACTGAGCTGGAGCTCTGGAGCGCATGCGCCCAGAGCCAGGCCTCTGCAACGAGAGAGGCCACCGCTGTGGGAGGCCCACACGGGCCAAAGGACAAAGATGGATGAATATAGATAAATGAAAGACCAATAGAAGTGGCCCGCCTGCCCCTGTCTCTCCCCACCCCTTAAAAAAAAAAAAAAATCAATACAGCACATTCACCGTCCTCATGGGCTTATGCAGAAGGGTGAAAACTTTGACTCATTTAAAGTGCCTATTCCCAGCTGAGATTGAACATGATGATTTGGGCGGGTTGTACCCTGGGCCTTGTGCAAATGGCTGTGGATACAAAGTTGCAAAGTTGCTGGATGGAGCTCATAGCCAGAGAGCAAAGATGTTTGTAACAATGGTTACGGAAGAGAGGAAGTCAGGAAGACTGTTTGTTCTTTACTAAGAATCATTGTTGCCAATGTCTATGTCACCTCCTGCCCTCCCCCTGGATATTTCGGTACTGTGTGGGGGCCTCCACCGGCTTCAGTGAGCTTTTTTTTTAAGCATTTTTGGGGACCACTTCTATTGATCTTTCATTTATTTATCTTTGTTCTTTGGCCTGTGTGGGCCTCTCATTGCAGCGGCCTCTCTTGCTGTAGAGCGCCAGCTCCGGGCGCATGTGCTCCAGAGCTCCGGCTCGGTAGTTGGACACATTGGTTCAGCCGCTCCGCGGCACGTGGGATCTTCCCAGGCCAGGGATCGAACCGGCGCCCCTTGCACTGCAAGGTGCTGTCTTTACCCACTGGACCACCGGGGAAGCCCCTTCAGTAAGCTTTTGTTACCAAGAGTGAACACCTGTCAGTTCTTTAGAGGCCCTGCCCTGGGCTCCTGCAGAGCGGGCAATGGCTGCAAATGTATCTCTCTTGAGGGCAGTGTTTCTTTCATGGTCTAAAGTTTAGTGCCATGTTTTTCACATTTTTGAGCTTTTTGTTGGTGACTGCTGTTTAAAATAGTCCCCTAAATGTATTATTGAAGAGGCTGTGGAGAGAAATTTATGTGCTAGATAAGCTTCATTCATTTTGGCAAATTCTTAGCCATTATTTTTTAAAGGAGTTCTCCTACCCTGTTCTCTCTCTCCTCCTGGGATTCCTATTTGCTGATTTTTTCCTTAGCTGTGTCAAGTCTCCTTCTGAGCCATGAAAAGCACAGTAATGTTTTTCATCTCTAGCACTTCGATTTGATTCTTTCTTTGGTCATGTCAGGTCTTAGTTGAGTCATGTGGGATCTTTCATTATGGTGCATGGACTCTAGTTGTGATGCGTGAGCTTCAGTAGTTGTGGTATGTGAGCTTAGTTGATCCATGGCATGTGGGATCTTAGTTCCCCAACTAGGAATCAAACCCATGCCCTCTGCATTGCAAGGCAGATTCTTAACCACTGGACCACCAGGGAATTTCCATTTCTTTCTGTCTTAAAAATAACTTTTATTGCAGTATAGTTGTTTTACAGTGGTGTGTTAGTTTCTACTGCAGAGCAAAGTCAATCAGTTCTACGTTTCCCTACGTGCTCTCTTTTTTGGATTTCCTTCGCATATAGGTCACCACAGAGCATCAAGTATAATTCTCTGTGCTATTCAATAGGTTCTCATTAGTTACTGATTCTTATAGTTTTATTCTCTCTGATGAAATTACCCATCTGATCTTGCCTGTTGTACTTTTTCCACTAAAGCCAGTGTCTAGTGGCTTACAACCCAGGCAAACAAGTGCTCATGTCTTGTTGCTCCTTGGAGGCACCAGTGTGTTTGTTGGAGTTCAGGTCACTTGGTTGCTCTGTGACCCCGGCCTCTGATGAGTTCAAGGAAAGTTGTGATTTTCAGGTAATCCAGATTGTTGTCCTTGTTACTGGTGTGCTATTTTCAGCATTCTGTATCCTAAACAGATTGGGTATCGTTTCCGCCCACTGCCCGCCTTTTTTAAAGAGAGATGCTTCTGTAGGAAAAGTACAAGAGTTAATGTCTTGTTAAATTCCTGGTTTCTTTTAGATCCCTGATATATGCATACATAACCAAACCAAGGCAGCAGTATTTACATGGTGGAATTCAAAAGGAAATAAATGGTATAAATGACTGATCAAACTTAATATATCACCCACTGTTATTGACTGAATTATGTCCTTCAAAATTCATATGTTGAACCCCTCCCCCCCCCATCTGACTGTATTTGGAGATAGAGACGTTAAAGCGGTGATTAAATGAGGTATTAGGATGGAACCCTAATTTAATCTGACTGGTGTCCTTAGAAGAGACGCCAAAGTTGTGTGGGCACAGAGGTAAGGATTTTGGTCACCAATGACAGTGTGTGAGCTTTTTTCCCATACTGCCAAGTGATCTGGGTCACCAGCTGGGTGTCTGAAGGTTCAACTCAATTCTGACACCATCTGCCCAGAGATAGCATCAGTTCCCATAGGTTAAGGGTTCAATCCTACAAGACTGCCCCCCATCCTCCCCCTATCTTAGACTGCATTCACAAACCCAGGTTATCTCCTGTGTTTCTGACTGACAGGCTACAGATTGGAGGTTCCAGCGACTCCCTCCTTGAGTTCAACTACTGCAGAGCAAAGTCAATCAGTTCTACGTTTCCCTACGTGCTCTCTTTTTTGGATTTCCTTCGCATATAGGTCACCACAGAGCATCAAGTATAATTCTCTGTGCTATTCAATAGGTTCTCATTAGTTACTGATTCTTATAGTTTTATTCTCTCTGATGAAATTACCCATCTGATCTTGCCTGTTGTACTTTTTCCACTAAAGCCAGTGTCTAGTGGCTTACAACCCAGGCAAACAAGTGCTCATGTCTTGTTGCTCCTTGGAGGCACCAGTGTGTTTGTTGGAGTTCAGGTCACTTGGTTGCTCTGTGACCCCGGCTCTCTGATGAGTTCAAGGAAAGTTGTGATTTTCAGGTAATCCAGATTGTTGTCCTTGTTACTGGTGTGCTATTTTCAGCATTCTGTATCCTAAACAGATTGGGTATCGTTTCCGCCCACTGCCCGCCTTTTTTAAAGAGAGATGCTTCTGTAGGAAAAGTACAAGAGTTAATGTCTTGTTAAATTCCTGGTTTCTTTTAGATCCCTGATATATGCATACATAACCAAACCAAGGCAGCAGTATTTACATGGTGGAATTCAAAAGGAAATAAATGGTATAAATGACTGATCAAACTTAATATATCACCCACTGTTATTGACTGAATTATGTCCTTCAAAATTCATATGTTGAACCCCTCCCCCCCCCATCTGACTGTATTTGGAGATAGAGACGTTAAAGCGGTGATTAAATGAGGTATTAGGATGGAACCCTAATTTAATCTGACTGGTGTCCTTAGAAGAGACGCCAAAGTTGTGTGGGCACAGAGGTAAGGATTTTGGTCACCAATGACAGTGTGTGAGCTTTTTTCCCATACTGCCAAGTGATCTGGGTCACCAGCTGGGTGTCTGAAGGTTCAACTCAATTCTGACACCATCTGCCCAGAGATAGCATCAGTTCCCATAGGTTAAGGGTTCAATCCTACAAGACTGCCCCCCATCCTCCCCCTATCTTAGACTGCATTCACAAACCCAGGTTATCTCCTGTGTTTCTGACTGACAGGCTACAGATTGGAGGTTCCAGCGACTCCCCTCCTTGAGTTCAACTAATTTGCTAGAGCAGCTCACAGAGCTCAGATTACTGGTTTATTACAAAGGATATTAAAGGATACAAATCAACAAGCAGATGAAGAGATACACGGGGCAAGGTCCTAAACAAAGGAGTTTCTGTCCTCCTGGAGCTTCGGGCTCAGCAAGGCAGGCTAAGTAGAAACATTCTGGTTCACCAACCTCTCCAAACCTCATCCTTTTGGGTTTTTATAGAGGCTTCATTACATACGTACTATTTTTTTTTTTTAATTTTTATTTTGCTTTTTACTTTTACAGAGTTTTGTTGTTTACAGATACGTATGATCCCAAATTAGTCGTATGTATATCCCCCCATCCCACCCCTCCAGGCCGTCGCACAGCACTCTTGCAGGATCCCCTTTTCTCACAGCACAATGACAATAGCTACTTTTTTCCATGTATGATAGTACAGGTTTTCATGCTCCTTCCTTTATGCCTCCCACCCACTGTGCATTCCCCACAATGTCCTTATGTCTGCTGTCCATGTCTGTTTTTCCATTGCTTCACTGCGAGTGTTATCATTACCATCCTACTAGATTCCATATATATGTGTTAGTATACTGTACTTGTCCTTCTTTTTTTGACTTGCTTCACTTTTTATGATAGGTTCTAGATCCAGCCATCTCGTTAGGACTGATTCTTCTGCACTTCTTTTTACAACTGTGTAGTATTTCACTGAATATATGTACCAGAGCTTTTTTATCCATTCATTCGTTGATGGACATATAGGTTGCTTTCATGTTCTAGCTATTGTATAGCGAATTACAATGAACATTGGCGTACAGGTGCCTCTTTCAGTTTTGATTTCATCAGGGTATAAGCCTAATAGTGGGATTGCTGGGTTGACATATGTACTATTGATGAAATCATTCACCACTGGCAATTGATTAACCTTCCAGCCTCTCTCCCCTTCCTGGAAGTTGGGTTGAGGGGAGGGACTGAACATTCCAACCTTCAGGTCAAATGATTGGGTCCCCAGGCAACTGGTCCTCATCCTCCGGTTACCTGTGTGTTTTCCAAAAGTCACCTCCTTATAACAAAACACACCTTGACTGCTCTCAACACTTTGGAAACTCCAATAGTTTTAGGAGCTCAGTGCCAGAAACAGGGATTAAGGTCAAATATATTTAATATATGTATTTTAAATCACAGTATTACAAGAGGAAAAACTGGATATGGTAAGAAGGTAGCCATATGAAAGGTAAGGAGAGAGGTCTCAAGAGAAACTAACCCTGCCCCTTCTTGATCTTGGACTTGCGGACTCCAGGACTGTGAGAAAGCAAATTTCTGTTGTTTAAGCCACCCAGTCAGTGGTATTTTCTTAAGGCAACTCAAATAGACTAGTATGCCTAGCCCCAATTGCAGGTGTGGTAGAATTTTTAAAATTTATTTTCTATTAAAAAAATTTAAAGAAACTGAAGTATAGTTGATTTATAATGTTGTATTAGTTTCAGGTAAACAGCAAAATGTACCTATGTGAAGGTGTAGTTGCTCAGTCATGTCCAACTCTGTGACCCATGGACTGTAGCCTACCAGGCTCCTCTGTCCATCTAATTCTCATTCAAGAATGTTGGAGTGGATTGCCATTCCCTTCTCCAGGGAATCTTCATGACTTAGGGCTCAAACCTGGGTCTCCCACATTGCGGGCACATTCTTTACCATCTGAGTCACCAGGGAAGCCCCCCACCACGTATTTTTGTATATAAACACAGAAACACTCATATGTATGTATGTGTATATATATATATATATTCATCAGATTATTTTCCCTTATAGCTTATTACAAAATATTGAGTATAATTCTCTGTGCTATACAGTAGGTCCTTGTTAGTTATCTGTTTTATATGTAGTAGTGTGTATCTGATAATCCCAAGCTCCTAATTCCCTTTGGTAACCATACATTTGTTTTCTATGGTGTGGGGTCTATTGCTTTGTATATAAGTGGATTTGTATCATTTTCTTTTTTTTAGATTCCATGTATAAATGATATCATGTGACTTTTGTTTTTGGCTTACTTAGTATGATAATCTCTAGGTCTATCCATGTTGCTGCAACTGGTGTTTTTTTTTTTTTCTTTTTATAGCTGAATAATATCCCAGTGTATATATATATATACACACACACACACACACCACATTGATGGACACGTAAGCTGGACATGTATATTGTTTCCATGTCCTGGCTATTGTAAATAGTGCTGCAGTGAACATTGGGATGCATGTATCTTTTCGAATTTGAGTTATCTTAGGATATATGCTTAGGAGTGGGATTGCTAGATCATACAGTGTTACAGTCTTAAAAACGGCTCCCGAAGAACCATGTCTCCCAGGGTTTGCTTCCCTTTTCAAAGAATCTTTAGCGCCTTCCATCAAATGGTGGAATTATCTGCCCTCAGGAGAACTTGAAGCTTTCACTTTTGCTTGGGGAGGGACCACCAGCTACCACGTAAAGCCCAGGCTGTCCTACTGGAGAGAGAAACCACTTGGAGGAGCACAAAGCCCCCACACATATTAGTGAGTCTTGCCAATACCATGAGACGACAGAGGCCCTCCACATCCTAGTGGGCCCCCAGGCATTTGGGCCACCCCAACTGAGCCAAGATGAGCCATACTCCCCCACCTTCCCACCCTAAATTCCTGACCCACAGAGTCATGAGAAAAAAATGGTAGTTGTTGTAGGCTACTGAGTTTTAGGTTTGTTAGGTAGCAATAGCTAGCTCATATAACAGAGGCCCCCAGATGCCCCAAATGTCCCCTCTTTTGTCCTCATTAAAAAAAAAAAAAAGTCTCATTGCTCAGCTAGATACATGATCACTGGAAATGAAAATTATGTTTCTCAATTTTCTTGGTAGCTAGATACAGGCATATGATGAAGGTCTAGCCCAGAGGGTATACCTAGAAAGGGTGCACGCAGTGCTCAGGTCATATGTGTCTTTGGAGATGCCACTGCAATTGGAGAGACAGGAACATTTTGCACCATGACCATCTCTTTGCTTCCTACCCTTCCTGAATGAGGTATGGGTTGCTCTGGCGCCCATTAGGAAACAGTAAAAGCAGCAGCAACCAAAACAGTGTTCTTTGGGCAAGTCGTGAAGGTCAAAAAGTCAATGGACAGACCAAGGAACTAAAAATGACAGTGTGAGGATGTGGAGAAAAGGGAACCCTTGTGCACTGTTGGTGGAAATGTAAACTAGTGTATTCACTATGGGAAACAGCATGGAGGTTCCTCAAAAAACTAAAAATAAAACCACTGAAAATAATTCCACTTCTGGATATTTACCTGAAAAAAAAATGTAAATACTCATTTGAAAATCTATAAGCAATCTCATGTTCACTGCAGCATTATTTACAATAGCCAAGGCACGGAAACAGCTCAAGTGTTCACTGATGAATGAATAAAGAAATTGTTAAATGGATAAGCTGTTATATATATATATGTGTGTGTGTGTGTGTGTGTGTATATATATATATATATATATATATATATATATATATATATATATACATTTATATATTTATATACACATACGTACTGGAAGACTACCCAGCCATTAAAAGAAGGAAATCCTGCCATTTACAACAACATGGATGGACCTTGAGGACATTATGGTAAGTGAAATAAGTCAGAGAAAGACAAACACTATATGATCTCGCATATATGTGGGGTCAAAAATACCCCTCGCCACCTCCCCAAAAAACAAAACAAGCCCAAGCTCATGGAGATTCAAAGAACAGACTGGCAGTTGTCAGAAACTGGGTTGGGAGCAAGGTGGGGGTGAAATGGGTGAAGGAGGTCAAAAGGTACAAATTTCCAGTTATAAAATAAACAAGTCATGTATTGTATACCTAAAGCTTGCTAATAGAGTGGTCTTACAAGTCCTCATCACAAGAAAAACATTTTTTTGTAATTATGTTTGGGGATGGATATTAGCTAGACTTATTAGGGTGACAAGTTTGCAATATATACAACTTTTAAATCATTATGCTATACACATAAAAGTAATATAATGTTATATGTCAATTATGCCTCAATTAAAATTTTTTTAAAAAAATATGATACAGAGAAATCCAGTTGGAAAGAATATATTTAACCTGCTAGCAATCTGTTAACATTTTGTGTGCCTTGAAAAATAAGTTGTGGTGAATCTTCCCATTGAAAATGGATTTTCAAGATTTTGGGGCCCTGGGTCTAGGGGTGTTCTTATGGTAATAACACAGACAACTAAAAATAAAACCAAAAACCGGTGAATAGGATGTGGAGAAAAGGGAACCCTTGTGCACTGTTGGTGGAAATGTAAACTAGTGTATTCACTATGGGAAACAGCATGGAGGTTCCTCAAAAAACTAAAAATAAAACCACTGAAAATAATTCCACTTCTGGATATTTACCTGAAAAAAAAATGTAAATACTCATTTGAAAATCTATAAGCAATCTCATGTTCACTGCAGCATTATTTACAATAGCCAAGGCACGGAAACAGCTCAAGTGTTCACTGATGAATGAATAAAGAAATTGTTAAATGGATAAGCTGTTATATATATATATGTGTGTGTGTGTGTGTGTGTGTATATATATATATATATATATATATATATATATATATATATATATACATTTATATATTTATATACACATACGTACTGGAAGACTACCCAGCCATTAAAAGAAGGAAATCCTGCCATTTACAACAACATGGATGGACCTTGAGGACATTATGGTAAGTGAAATAAGTCAGAGAAAGACAAACACTATATGATCTCGCATATATGTGGGGTCAAAAATACCCCTCGCCACCTCCCCAAAAAACAAAACAAGCCCAAGCTCATGGAGATTCAAAGAACAGACTGGCAGTTGTCAGAAACTGGGTTGGGAGCAAGGTGGGGGTGAAATGGGTGAAGGAGGTCAAAAGGTACAAATTTCCAGTTATAAAATAAACAAGTCATGTATTGTATACCTAAAGCTTGCTAATAGAGTGGTCTTACAAGTCCTCATCACAAGAAAAACATTTTTTTGTAATTATGTTTGGGGATGGATATTAGCTAGACTTATTAGGGTGACAAGTTTGCAATATATACAACTTTTAAATCATTATGCTATACACATAAAAGTAATATAATGTTATATGTCAATTATGCCTCAATTAAAATTTTTTTAAAAAAATATGATACAGAGAAATCCAGTTGGAAAGAATATATTTAACCTGCTAGCAATCTGTTAACATTTTGTGTGCCTTGAAAAATAAGTTGTGGTGAATCTTCCCATTGAAAATGGATTTGAATCAAGATTTTGGGGCCCTGGGTCTGATTTTGGGTCTGGAATGTTCTTATGGTAATAACACAGACAGTTTACACTTGTGATCTCGCTGTGGTAGAACTTCAAGATCTTGTTATATCTTGGTTCCCAGTAAAAAGTCTTTCCAGGTGTAGTAGAAACTTCAGAGGTATCCAATGATTTAAATGGGAGCCCATGACTGGTACAGATGCCAATCGAGGGCTCCTCATCCTGTTTGCCATAAAGCCTTGTGCGTTCTTCGTCTCTCTTGATTCCATTGCCTTCTCTTTCTCCATGGCCACTTCTCCATTTTCAGCCTTTGTAATGTCTTCCCTGAGCTCTCCATCTTCAGCCCTGTCCCCTCAAATCTATTCACGGCTCTGTAGCCACAGTGACTTCTCTAGAGAGAAAAGAAGGTTCATGAGATACCTGTGCTTAAAATCCTAGCAAGTCTGCCCAGATCCTTCCATAGGAAGTAGAAGGCCTCCTTCAGGCTCTGTGTGATCTAGCACCAGTTTCTCTCCCTGCCTCATCTCTCTATTTCTCTTCTTTCACATGCTGATTATGTCCCAGCTATACTGGATGACTCGAACATTCCTTAAGCAGCCCATCTGAGAAGGCCTCAGGGCTCTTTTCCCATCCTCCTCCTAGGCCAACCCTTTGCTGCCTTTTATGCCTTAGTTTATATGTTAAGCTACCTCCTTGAGGAGGCCTCTCAGATTAGGGACTTCTTTGTGTTCCAAACATGCCTCTGTCATTGCACTTGTCAGGCTGTTTTCTGATGGTCAGCCTTCCCCTCAATACTATAAAGCTCTTGATGTGAGTGTAGCACCCACAGCCAGTGTCCAGGCCCTGTCCCTTATCCTCTCAGCAATTTACCATTTCTGTGCCCACCAGCACAGGGCAGGCGGAAAGTGCCAGGGACTGACAGTGGCTCCTCAGCACAGCTCTTCAACCAATGAATGATGGGTGCCGTGTGTAAATATCCCAATTCCCTCGCCCCTTGGGTGGGATAACACTGAGGCATGTGCTCTATACCATCTTCCCAAGTTTCCCCTGTGGACGTGAGCTCTAGTTGCCCACAGTGGTACCCACTAAAGCCCAGCCTTCATTGATTGATTTCCCATTGAAAATGGATTTGAATCAAGATTTTGGGGCCCTGGGTCTGATTTTGGGTCTGGAATGTTCTTATGGTAATAACACAGACAGTTTACACTTGTGATCTCGCTGTGGTAGAACTTCAAGATCTTGTTATAGCTTGGTTCCCAGTAAAAGTCTTTCCAGGTGTAGTAGAAACTTCAGAGGTATCCAATGATTTAAATGGGAGCCCATGACTGGTACAGATGCCAATCGAGGGCTCCTCATCCTGTTTGCCATAAAGCCTTGTGCGTTCTTCGTCTCTCTTGATTCCATTGCCTTCTCTTTCTCCATGGCCACTTCTCCATTTTCAGCCTTTGTAATGTCTTCCCTGAGCTCTCCATCTTCAGCCCTGTCCCCTCAAATCTATTCACGGCTCTGTAGCCACAGTGACTTCTCTAGAGAGAAAAGAAGGTTCATGAGATACCTGTGCTTAAAATCCTAGCAAGTCTGCCCAGATCCTTCCATAGGAAGTAGAAGGCCTCCTTCAGGCTCTGTGTGATCTAGCACCAGTTTCTCTCCCTGCCTCATCTCTCTATTTCTCTTCTTTCACATGCTGATTATGTCCCAGCTATACTGGATGACTCGAACATTCCTTAAGCAGCCCATCTGAGAAGGCCTCAGGGGCTCTTTTCCCACTCCTCCTCCTAGGCCAACCCTTTGCTGCCTTTTATGCCTTAGTTTATATGTTAAGCTACCTCCTTGAGGAGGCCTCTCAGATTAGGGACTTCTTTGTGTTCCAAACATGCCTCTGTCATTGCACTTGTCAGGCTGTTTTCTGATGGTCAGCCTTCCCCTCAATACTATAAAGCTCTTGATGTGAGTGTAGCACCCACAGCCAGTGTCCAGGCCCTGTCCCTTATCCTCTCAGCAATTTACCATTTCTGTGCCCACCAGCACAGGGCAGGCGGAAAGTGCCAGGGACTGACAGTGGCTCCTGAGCACAGCTCTTCAACCAATGAATGATGGGTGCCGGTGTGTAAATATCCCAATTCCCTCGCCCCTTGGGTGGGATAACACTGAGGCATGTGCTCTATACCATCTTCCCAAGTTTCCCCTGTGGACGTGAGCTCTAGTTGCCCACAGTGGTACCCACTAAAGCCCAGCCTTCATTGATTGATTTCCCTTCCCTTGTCTCACTTTTGCTGTTCCTCGAACCTCACGAGTAAACCATGTAGCCAGCACTCATCTCTTATCTCAGGACTTGCTTCTGGGGGAATCCAAACCAGGGTGATCCCTTGTCTTATTTGGGTATCTTCCACAGCACCTAGTTTTATCCCTTGCACAGGGTAGGTCCTTGATAATAACTTGTTGGCTGGCAGACTATCTGTCTAAATGAATAATGAAATTAAGTAATGGTTGGGAGGACCATGCTTCTGGTACTATCCCCTAGCCTGCTTGTGGTAGACGCAGAGATGTGCACCCAGGCCCGATACGTCCAAGGAAGTTCTTAGGACCTCCATGGTGGCACAGTGGATAAGAATCCACCTGCCAATGCCAGAGAAACAGGTTCGATCCTTGGCCTGGGAAGATTCCACATGCCACGGAGCAGCTAAGCCATGTGTCACAGCTAGTGAGCCCCTGCCCTAGAGCCCACAAGCCATAGCTACTGAGCCTATGTGCCGCAACTACTGAAGCCTGCCCAGCCTAGAGCCTGTGGTCCACAACAAGAGAAGCCACTACAGCAAGAAGCAGGTGTATTGCAACGGAGAATAGACCCTTCTCCCTGCAACTAGAGAAAGCCCATGCAAAGCAGTGAAGACCCAGAACAGCCAAAAATAAGTAAGTTTAAAAAAAGAAAGTTCTTATTGCCCATCCCTGGGTATGAGCAGCAGACCCGTACAGACAGCTGCCTCCCTCCAGGTCATGCCTCTGTCACAGCAGGCTGCATGGCGTTTGATGTGAGTGTAGCACCCACAGCCAGTGTCCAGGGTCCCTTATCCTCTCAGCAATTTACCATTTCTGTGCCCACCAGCACAGGGCAGGCGGAAAGTGCCAGGGACTGACAGTGGCTCCTGAGCACAGCTCTTCAACCAATGAATGATGGGTGCCGGTGTGTAAATATCCCAATTCCCTCGCCCCTTGGGTGGGATAACACTGAGGCATGTGCTCTATACCATCTTCCCAAGTTTCCCCTGTGGACGTGAGCTCTAGTTGCCCACAGTGGTACCCACTAAAGCCCAGCCTTCATTGATTGATTTCCCTTCCCTTGTCTCACTTTTGCTGTTCCTCGAACCTCACGAGTAAACCATGTAGCCAGCACTCATCTCTTATCTCAGGACTTGCTTCTGGGGGAATCCAAACCAGGGTGATCCCTTGTCTTATTTGGGTATCTTCCACAGCACCTAGTTTTATCCCTTGCACAGGGTAGGTCCTTGATAATAACTTGTTGGCTGGCAGACTATCTGTCTAAATGAATAATGAAATTAAGTAATGGTTGGGAGGACCATGCTTCTGGTACTATCCCCTAGCCTGCTTGTGGTAGACGCAGAGATGTGCACCCAGGCCCGATACGTCCAAGGAAGTTCTTAGGACCTCCATGGTGGCACAGTGGATAAGAATCCACCTGCCAATGCCAGAGAAACAGGTTCGATCCTTGGCCTGGGAAGATTCCACATGCCACGGAGCAGCTAAGCCATGTGTCACAGCTAGTGAGCCCCTGCCCTAGAGCCCACAAGCCATAGCTACTGAGCCTATGTGCCGCAACTACTGAAGCCTGCCCAGCCTAGAGCCTGTGGTCCACAACAAGAGAAGCCACTACAGCAAGAAGCAGGTGTATTGCAACGGAGAATAGACCCTTCTCCCTGCAACTAGAGAAAGCCCATGCAAAGCAGTGAAGACCCAGAACAGCCAAAAATAAGTAAGTTTAAAAAAAGAAAAAAAGAAAGTTCTTATTGCCCATCCCTGGGTATGCGATGAGCAGACAGCTCCCAGCTGTCTCAGTACAGACAGCTGCCTCCCTCCAGGTCACGCCCTTCCCAGGCAGCCCATGCCTGGTGACTGAGTACAAAAAGATGCTTTAGTAGAAACTATAAAAAGAGTATGACGATGTGGCCATTTTTACCTCTGGCAGGAAAACTCTAGTGGAGGATCCTTGCTCTGAGGCTTTGTGGGGACCCCGCCAGAGCTTCACTTCCCGCTCTACCCTCTCCTGCCTCCCCCGCTTCTTTTCACAAGACGTCATTCCTAGTAAACATCATGCCCTTCAAGAGCCATCTCATCATCCACTGCTAGAGAGCCTAAACTGCGCTGCTTCTCTCCCATCCATTTTGTGCCTTGGTCACCCTGATGTCCTCACTGTCGCCCCCACTGACTATACTTTCCTGATCTCACCTACTGTTCACACTGCTGTCCACCCTCCACGCAGTAATAATACCTGGATGATGATTTGCAGTCCACAAACTCTCCCTAGATGATAGCAGATTCAATCCTCACAGTTGTTGTTCAGTTGCTCAGTTGTGTCCGACTCTTTGAGATCCCATGGACTGCGGCACACCAGGCTCCTCTGTTCTTCACTATCTCCCAGAGTCTGCTTAAATTCATGTCCATTGAGTTGGTGATGCCATCTAACCATCTCGTACTCTGTCACCCCCTTCTCCTCCTGCCCCCAATCTTTCCAAGCATCAGGATATTTTACAATGAGCCGGCTCTTTGCATTGATTGGGTGGCCCAAGTCCTGGAGCTTCAGCTTCAGCATAAGTCTTTCCAATGAATATTCAGGGTTGATTTCCTTTAGGATTGAAATGGTTTGAACTCCTTGCTGTCCAAGGGAGTCGCAAGAGTCTTCTCTAGCACCAATTCAAAAGCATTGGTTCTTTGGTGCTCAGCCTTCTTTATATTCCAGCTGTCACACCCGTACATGATTAGTGGGAAGACCATAGCTTTGACTATATGGACCTTTGTTGGCCAAGTGATGTCGCTGCTTTTGACTATACGATCTAGATTTGTCATAGCTTTCCTTCCAAGGGGAAAGCATCTTTTAATTTCATGGCTGCAGTGCAGTGGAAAGGTGGAATAGGTATTTTTATTGCCATTTTTCAGATGGGGACCCCAAAATTAAAAAATATATATATAAGGACTTGCCCAAGGTCACACAGCTTTGAAGTGGCAACTGGAACTCAGAAGCTACTGGCAAGCACAGGGGTATGAGCAGACCGTGTCCCTCTGGGCGGCTTGCAGGGATATGGGCTGCACAGCATCTGCTCCAGGAACTATCTGTATTTGTGCTGAGATGCTAAAGATCTCCACTGACTGTTTTCTGGAAACAGGAATAGCCCTCAGTACCTGAAGCTGAATTAATATGTGAGATTTGTTCTGGGGTCATCTTTGCAGATGAAACAGTTAAGGGAGAAAGACTGAGAGGTCCAGGAGTGAGGGCTTGGGAGGGGATGGGGGCCTCACAGGGAGGGGAGAATCTATCAGGACACCACCTGCAGGCTGCTCCCCCCTTTTGCTGAGGGCTGCCTGGTGAAAAAGGGACTGGTAGACAGGAGAAAGGGGTGTCGGGTGGGAGATTTCCATCTGGAATTTCAGAGTTCCTCCCTCAGTTGATACAAGTTGGCTGGCAACGCTTTGTCCAGGGCCTTCAGAAGAGCTGCCACTGAATAAATGAATTGAAAACAAAGGTGGTTCATGTCTTATCAGTTAGTGCTCCTAGAAGGTGCAGGATGGACACATAGGGAGGGAAAGAGACTTGGATGAATGGGCAGCTTAGGCTGGAGGAAGAAGTCAGGGGTTCATTTCTGATAAAGTCTTGCCAGGGCAAGACTACTGGAGTGGGTTGCCATGCCCTCCTCCAGGGAATCTTCCCAACCCAGGGATCGAACCCAGTCTCCTGAACTGGAGGCAAGTTCTTGACCACTGCGCCACCTGGAGTTCAGAAAAATATATAAACCCATTTAAGGACCCTTTAATCAAGAAACGTATCATGTCCATCACCTTGAAAAGTTTCTTTGTATTTTTTTTTTTAAGATTTATTTATTTATTTATTTTGGGGGGTTGGGGTGGGGAGGGAGGGGAGCAGGCGGGCAACTTCTATTGGTCTTTCATTTATCTATTTTCATCCATTTTTGTTCTTTGGCCCGTGTGGGCCTCCCATCGCGGTGGCCTCTGTTGTCGCAGAGCACCGGCTCTGGGCGCATGCACTCCAGAGCTCCGGCTCGGTAATTGGACACATCGGTCCAGCCGCTCCACGGTATGTGGGATCTTCCCAGGCCAGGGATCGAACCGGCGCCCCTTGCACTGCAAGGCAGTGTCCTTACCCACTGGACCACCAGGGAAGCCCTCTTTGTATCTTTTTATAGTCACTCCATTCCCTCAACCCAAGACCTAAGCAACAAGAATATGCTTTTTCTAACCAGGGATCAGGGCTTCCCTGGTAGCCCAGTGGGTAAGGGCACTGCCTTGCAGTGCAAGGGGCGCCAGTTCGATCCCTGGCCTGGGAAGATCCCACGTGCCATGGAGCGGCTGAACTGACGTGTCCAACTACCAAGCCGGGGAACTCTGGAGTGCATGCGCCCAGAGCCAGTGTGCTGCGACAACAGAGGCCACTGCGATGGGAGGCCCACACGGGCCAAAGAACAAAGATGGATGAAAATAGAGAAATGAAAGACCAATAGAAGTGGCCCGCCTGCCCCCTCCCTCCCCAACCCGTCCCCCTCTCCAAAAAAAATTGCCAATTAACTAGGGATCCGTTTTGCCTGTGCTAGAATCTCACAGGCACAGAATCATATAGTGTGTATCTGCTGTGCCTGGCTTTTGTTCAATATATTTTTGAGATTCATGCATATTATTGCATGTATCAATAGTTTTTTTTTTTTTTTTGTATTGTATGAATACACCACAATTTATTCTCCCATTGATAAAGTTTAAATTTAGGTATATTATGCATTATTATGTATATTATATACATTTAGGCCTCCCTGGTAGTTCAGCTGGTAAAGAATCCGCCTGCAATGCAGGAGACCCCAGTTCAATCCCTGGTTTGGGAAGATCCCCTGGAGGAGGGCATGGCAACCCACTCCAGTATTCTTGCTTGGAGAATCCCATGGACAGAGGAGCCTGGCGGGCTAGAGTCCAGAGGATGTCAAAGAGTTGGACATGACCTAGTGACCAACTACATAGGTATAAAGTTTAAATTTATGTATATTAAATTCACGTTACTTATCTTCTGTTTCTAGACTTTTTTACTAAGCGTAAGCCTTAAGATTCACCTATGTGGCTACATGTACTTCTAATCCACTGCTACTAAATGTTCTGTTTATTCCATTAGAATTATGTGGGCAGCTCCTAGGTTTGACCTAACTACCCCCTCAGTAATGAGTGCCCACTGTTTCTCCCCACCACACACACAGACACACACACACACAGACACACACACACACACAGACACACACACACACACACACACACACACACACACACACACACACACACACACACACACACACTGCATTGAGCATCTTTCTTCCCTGTGCAACTCTTGAGTTGCCATGAGATATATACCAGGGTGGGGGAACTGAGGGGTCGTTGTCTCTGTATTTACTTAATTTGTGTCAGAGGTGCCACATTCTATTCCAGGATGGCTCCACCAGTCTACACTTCTGCCAGCAGCGCTAGAGCGTTCTTCCAGCCCAGCCCCTCAACACTTGGCATCCCACAGCTAGTTTTTGCAATCTAATGTACAAACAGTAAGATCTAATTTTTAAAAATTTGCATCTCCCTGATTGCAAATGATCTTGAGCATCTCTCCAAGTGGGTTCCTCTTCTCTACACAGCCTGTAGATATATTTTTTTTTGCCCAGTTTTCGATTGGGGGATGCTGTTTTGCTTTCTATTGATTCATGGGTATTTCTCGTTGACCATGAGTCTCTTGTTGCTTTGAGAGATTGCAAACGTTTTCTTCCATTTTTTGCCATCTATTCCCTTTGTGATGTGTGTCTCAGTAAACAGAAACTACTGGTTCTGAAGCAATCGCATTTCTTCTTTCATGTTAAAGTTTCTGCCTTTGAAGCTTTAAGAAGTCTTTCCGTGCCCATAGATAATAAATATATTCTTCTACATTTTCTTTTACTAACTTCATGGTTTTAACTTTGCCATTTTGGTTCTAAATAAGGGGAAAAAAAAAATCTCAGCTTTCCAAACCTGTGTCAGGAAAAACCCAGTTCTTCACAACTGTAGCTTCATGATGAATCTCCTTTATTTTTCACTCAAAACAACCTTGCTTCTGACACTTCCGGTCACCAAATGTGTGGAGACTGTTTCCTCGCACCAAGTATTCTCTCCACCACCAGCTGGGTGTCCTACAATTCAACTCAATTTTGACACCATCTACCAGGAGACAGCATCAGATTCCACTGGTGAAGGGCTCACTCCCAGGAGACTGCCTGACACCCTCCCCAACCACTGAGATGCCAGTCAAAAGCCCCCGGTGTCACTTAACAAATAAGGTCGAAGGTTCCAAAGACCTTCTCCTCATATTCCATTAATTTGCTAGAGAAACTCAAAGAAACATTTTCCTTACTAGATCACTGGTAATTATAAAAGAATATAAGTCAGGAACAGCCAGAGGAAAGAGATGCATAGGACAGGTGTGGGGACGGGACGAGGCGTGTCCATGCCCTCCCTGGGCTTCCCACTCTCCCCATTTCTCCACGTGTTTGTTCACCAGTCCAGAGGCTCTCCAAACCCTGTCCTTTTGGGTGTTTATGGGGGCTTCATTCCACAGGCACGAGTGATTAAATCATTGGTCGTTGGCAACAGACCTCAATTTCTGCCCACCCGCCCCTTCCCCAGAAGGTGGTGGGGGTGCCGAGGGTCTGAATTTTGCAAGTTTTTAATCACCTGGATTGTTCTTTCGGCAACCAACCCCCATCCTTTGACTACCTAAGGACTTTTCAAAAGTTACCTCATTAACATCACAAAAGATAGCTTTATCATCCTTATCACAGGAAATTCCAAGGGTTTTAGGAGCTGTGAGCCAGAAACAGGTGGTAGTTTAGTCGCCAAGTCCAACTCCTGTGATCCCCTGCACTGTAGCCCATCAGGCTCCTTTGTCCATGGGATTCTCCAGGCAAGAATACTGGAGTGGGTTGCCATTTCGTTTTCAAAGTGAACTAGAAACTGCAGAAAACCAAATGTGAGAAATTTATTTTGATCATCTGAATGACCAAATCTTTTTTCTTTCTTCCTTCCTTCCTTTTTTAAATTTTTCAAACACTATCAAATGACTGTCTCTTTCCCATGCTTACTTGATGTCTGAGTATCCCCTACCTTGCCATTGATGTTCTCAGAAGGGTCACTGTTGACCCTTCCATCATTTATGTCTGAATGTATAAGTGAATTCAAACACATTCTTTTTAAAAAATTCAACTTATTTAAATTAAAAGCAAAAGCAAAAAATAAGATATACAGTTTTTATAACAATATCAAAGGTTTTTCATCTAAAGCTTAGGGGCCCAGTTTTAATTTTTCCCATTTTATTCCTTTGTTTTTTCTTTTCCCCATCATGCCTCTTTTCTATTTACATTTATTTTCATCCATCTTTTTATTCTCCAGCCTGTGTGGGCCTCCCTCGGTGCTCTGCACCGGCTCTGGTCTCATGCGCTCCAGAGTGCTGGCTCATGATTGGACACACCGGTCCAGCCACCCCGCAGCACGTGAAATCTTCCTGGGCCAGGGATCCAACCCGTGCCCCTTGCACTGCAAGGTGGACTCTTTACCCACTGGACCACCAGGGAAGCCCTAATTTTTCCCATTTTGAGTGGACCAGTTTTACTGAATTTGTTACAATATTGCTTCTGTTTTATGTTTTGTTTTTTTTTTTTTGCCATGCCACAAAGTTTTGGGATCTTAGTTCCCCAACCAGGGATCAAACCTGCAACTCCCTGCACTGGAAAGCAAAGTCTTAACCACTAGACTGCCACAGAAGTCCCTTCATTTCTCTTATTTGGCCTGCCAGTGTTTAAATTTTTTTTCTCATCTCCACACAGATGCAAAGCCTTGGCTCTGACAGGAGGTAGTTTGAAAAAAGAAATCTCTTATTTAGAATTTGTTTGAACTTTTCCTTAAAGTATGGCACACATATATAAAAGCTCTCAAATCATAAATGATTTGGAGAATTTTCAAGTGAAAATGGCATGAAACCGACCCTCTGCCTGCACTCTGTGGTAGCTCAGCTGGTAAAAATGCAGGAGACACTGGTTTAATTCCTGGGTCGGGAAGATCCCCTGGAGGAGGGCATGGCAACCCACTCCAGTTTTCTTGCCTGGAGAATCCCATGGACAGAGGAGTCTGGTGGGCTGCAGTCCATGGGGTCACAAAAAGCCAGACATGACTAAGCATAGCACAGCCTGCACTCCAAAAGTCCTCCAGCTGCTACCTATCGTAGATTAGTTTTGCTTTTGTTTTTCTGTTGTTATTTTGCTTCATACAAATGGAATCATACTGTATGTTCTCACTTGTGTCTAGCATTTTTCATTCAATGTTATGTTTTTAGAGTTTATCCATCTTATTGTGTCTGATTTGCAGTTTGTTGGTTCTTATTTCCATATAGTATTCCATTACATAATTATTCATTCCACTGTTAATGGGCATTTGGGAAGTGTCCAGTTGTGAGCCATAAAGAATAGTGCTGCTCTGAAAATTCTTGTACACATCTTTTGTTGAACTTATGTATACATTTCTATTGGGTGATAGATTCTACATAGGTTCAGTTTTAATATTTTCTGCTGAACAGATTTTCAGAGTGGTTGTACTGATTTACACCCTTGACAGGATGGTTTGAGAGCCTTGGATGCTACACATTTTTGTCAATACTTGGTATTTTCTATCTTCTTTTCATTTTAGCCATTCTGGAAAGAATATAATGCCTAATTAAGCTTAATGCCTTTTAGAAATTTATTTGCCACTTGAATGGCTTGAAGTATCTGCTCAAGACTTTTGCCCATTTCTCTTTTGTGTTTGTCTTTTTCTTATTAATTTGTGAATATTCTTTTTTTTCAAGTTTTTTAAAAATTTAATTTAATTAAAAAAATTTGACAGTTTTGTTGTTCACAGACATGTATGTTCCCAGATCAGTCATATGCATATCCCTACCCCCTTCCCTCCCCCCCCCTCCGTCCCAGTCCCCTCCCCACCCCTCCAGGCCATCACACCTGCCCCTGCAGGATCTCCTATTCCCACAGGGCAATGACCATAGCTATCTTTTTCTAATTTGTGAATATTCTTTACATAACCTGGATATGAGTCTTTTTTCTGCTATGTGTGCTGACAGCATCTTCTTTGAATCTGTAGGTTGCCTTCTAATTCTTCTAAGTTCAAATAATCCTATAGTCCTTTTTGTGTTCTGTTAAAGACATCTTTGCCCACACTGAGCCCTGGATATGTTTTTCTCTAAAGCTTTATTATTTTATCTTTCATATTTTGATTTGCAATTTTTCTGAAATTTATATATTTGATGTGAGATAGGCTTCCCTGCTGGCTCAATGGTAAAGAATCTGCCAGCAATGAAGGAGACTTGGATCAGGAAGATCCCCTGGACGGCATGGCAACCCACTCCAATACTTTTGCCTGGGAAGTCCCATGGATGGAGGAACCTAGTGGGTTGCAGTCCATAGGGTCGCACAGAGTCAGACACGACTGAAGTGATTGAGCAACAGCATGGTGTGAGATAGGGATCCATATTCTCCCCCCCCCCCACCCCATTAGGTATAAAATTAACCCAGTACCATTTGTTTAAAAGGTTATTTTTATCCCCCACTGCACACAAGAGTCACACTGTCTTAAATTCATTGATCTGAATGTATGTTTGCTTTTATTGTTTTCTATTGATCAGTTTATCCTTATGCCAGTACTTCACTGTATTCCCTAGAGAGCTTATACATTCTTGATGAACTTAATTCTTAGTCTATTGTTTTACATCTATTATAACTGATGGTTTGTTTTTATTACACTTTATAGGTCCTAGTTATTTCTGGAGGTTGATTTTCTAGCTTGAAACCTTTATGTATGTCTTCTATTAGAGTTAAGAGTTTGTGGATTGAATTCTTATTTCTAGATAGTTAATCATATCACCTACAAATAGTAGTCAAATCTTTTTCCTTCCAAAAACAACAGTTCTGTGATGGTTAATTTTGTGTGCCAACTTGGCTAGACTATGGTGCCCACTTTTTGGTCAAATACCAATCAAGCTATTACTGTGAAAGGATTTTTTAGACATGCTTAATGTTGAAATCAGTAGACTTTAAATAAGCAGAATGGTATGGGTGGCCCGTATCTAATCATCTGAAGGCTTTAAGAGAAAAAAGGCTGACATTCCTAAGGAAGGGAGAATTCTGCCTCCAAAGACAATATTAGCTCTTCCTTGGATCTTTATTGTGTCAGTTTACCCAGCATATTTCAGACTTTCTAGTCTCCATAATTGCATGAACCAATTTCATAAAATAAATCTCTACCCCTGTCATCTACCTATGTTCTATTGGTATTTATATTTATATAAGAACATCTTTGTCTTACTCACAATTTTAAAATGAATGTGCCTATAGTTTGCCCATTGCATGTATTTACTCTAGATTTCCATATATAATATTTATCAAAGTTTCTTTACATTCTTAGTTTCTAGGCTTACTGATACTGAACCTTAGTTGAATTTCTCGGATAAAACTTTTATTATACCGAATTTTAAAACACCTGTTGAATTCAGTTAGCTAATACTTTGTTCAAGATTTATGCCTCTGTATTCATACAAGAAAGATCCCTGTATACATCTTTTAAAATTTTTGTCATGGGGCTTCCCTGGTGGTCCAGTGGGTAAAGAGTCTGCCTTGGAGTGCCAGGGGCCCCAGTTTGATCCCTGGCCTGGGAAAATCCCACGTGCCGCGGAGTGACTGGACTGATGTGTCCAACTACTGAGCTGGAGCTCTGGAGCGCATGTGCCCAGAGCTGGTGCTCTGGATGAGAGAGGCCACTGCAGTGGGAGGCCCACACAGGCCAAAGAATTAAGATGGATGAAAACAAACGATGACTTAGGGGCCAAAAAACAAAACAAAACAAAAAGCCTTTGTCATGAACTAGGTTGTTGTTGTTGCTTTTTTTTTTTTTTTTTTTAACAGAGTTTTATTGTTTACTGCCAAACATCAACGTGAATCAGCCATAGGTATACCTATGTTTCCTCCCTCTTGAACTTCCCCCATCTCCCTGCCCATCCCACCCCTCTAGGTTAGTACAGAGCCCCTGTTTGAGTCTTACAGCAGATTCCCATTGGTTTTTTTTACCAATCAAGCTATTACTGTGAAAGGATTTTTAGACATGCTTAATGTTGAAATCAGTAGACTTTAAATAAGCAGAATGGTATGGGTGGCCCGTATCTAATCATCTGAAGGCTTTAAGAGAAAAAAGGCTGACATTCCTAAGGAAGGGAGAATTCTGCCTCCAAAGACAATATTAGCTCTTCCTTGGATCTTTATTGTGTCAGTTTACCCAGCATATTTCAGACTTTCTAGTCTCCATAATTGCATGAACCAATTTCATAAAATAAATCTCTACCCCTGTCATCTACCTATGTTCTATTGGTATTTATATTTATATAAGAACATCTTTGTCTTACTCACAATTTTAAAATGAATGTGCCTATAGTTTGCCCATTGCATGTATTTACTCTAGATTTCCATATATAATATTTATCAAAGTTTCTTTACATTCTTAGTTTCTAGGCTTACTGATACTGAACCTTAGTTGAATTTCTCGGATAAAACTTTTATTATACCGAATTTTAAAACACCTGTTGAATTCAGTTAGCTAATACTTTGTTCAAGATTTATGCCTCTGTATTCATACAAGAAAGATCCCTGTATACATCTTTTAAAATTTTTGTCATGGGGCTTCCCTGGTGGTCCAGTGGGTAAAGAGTCTGCCTTGGAGTGCCAGGGGCCCCAGTTTGATCCCTGGCCTGGGAAAATCCCACGTGCCGCGGAGTGACTGGACTGATGTGTCCAACTACTGAGCTGGAGCTCTGGAGCGCATGTGCCCAGAGCTGGTGCTCTGGATGAGAGAGGCCACTGCAGTGGGAGGCCCACACAGGCCAAAGAATTAAGATGGATGAAAACAAACGATGACTTAGGGGCCAAAAAACAAAACAAAACAAAAAGCCTTTGTCATGAACTAGGTTGTTGTTGTTGCTTTTTTTTTTTTTTTTTTTAACAGAGTTTTATTGTTTACTGCCAAACATCAACGTGAATCAGCCATAGGTATACCTATGTTTCCTCCCTCTTGAACTTCCCCCATCTCCCTGCCCATCCCACCCCTCTAGGTTAGTACAGAGCCCCTGTTTGAGTTCCCTTAGTCTTACAGCAGATTCCCATTGGTTATCTATTTTATATATGGTAATGTAAGTTTCCATGTTACTCTTTCCATGCATCTTACCCATTCCTCCCTCCCCCCAAAACCAAAATTGAGAAAGAGTATATGCCTAGTAGTGTGATTGATGGGTCATATGGTGGCTCTATTCCTAGTCTTTTAAGAAATCTCCATGCTGTCTTCCACAGTGGCTGTATCAACTCACATTCCCACCAGCAGTCCACACCCACTCCACACCGTCTCCAGCATTTATTGTTTGTGCACTTGTGGGTGATGACCATTCGGACTGGTGTCAGGTGATAGCTCACTGTAGTTTTGATTTTCATTTCAATCACTTCAGATTCGTCTCGGAATTAGTTATCTTCTTCTTGATTAAATTTTGACATTTTATGTATTTCTAAAACTTTATTTCATTTTTACTTTCCATACTAGTTGTGCAGAGTTAATCATAATGCTTTTCTCTTTTCTAGTCATTGCTTTTGTGTCTGTAGTTATTTCTTCCATGTCTTTCTGTCTTTCTGTATTTTATTTATTCACATTTTCTTCCTTTTATTCCTGATAATGCTTGCTAGAGGTCTGTCTTTTCTAATGTCTTTTTATAGAACCAGCTCTCAACTTTTAAAATAATGCTGTTCTCTATTTCATAGAGTTCTCCCAGGACCAGGCCAAGTATTTGCAGCTGTTTTTTTTTTTTTTTTTTTTTAATTTTTATTCTTTATTTTAAAGGTTTTACAGAGTTTTGTTGTTCACATACATGTATGTTCCCAGATCAGTCATATGCATATCCATGGTCCCCACCCGCCCAGATCCCCCCATCCCACCCCTCCAGACCTTTGCCCCAAGCCATTGTAAGCACTCCTATTCCCTTAGCACTGTGACACTAGCTATCTTTTCCACACATAACACTATAGGTTTCCTTGTTACTTCCTCCATGCTTCCCCCTCCCTATTTATTCGCCACGATGTCCCTATGTCTATGCTCTTTTTTTCCATGAGTTCCCTGTGTGTGATATCAAGACCGTCCTACTAGATTCCATATATGTGTGTTAGTATACTGTATTTGTCTTTCTCTTTTTGACTTCACTTTTTATGATAGGTTCTAGAGCCAGCCACTTCATTAGGACTGAGTCTTCTTGCAGCTGTTTTTGATAAGAGCTGAACATGCAAGCAGAAGGTCACCATAGTTTCAGTGTATCAATAATTGGTAACTATAGATGTCACAATGTAGTCTCAACAAAGTTGCAATTATTCTATAAAGATGGTCAAAGTGTTACCTTGGGCACAGTACATATATCAGGGAACTGTTCACAGGAAACATGAGAATAGAGTCTTAATATTGGAGAACCAGCAATATTGATGACACATGCCTGGACTTCGCAGGACTTGTGGTCTCTTCAGCAAATGTACCTTGAGAAGGCTGTGAAACCCTGGCCAAGAATTTTGCAGGACCAATTCAGAGACAGAACTATTTGATCATGATAGGCTTCTTGGTAGAATCACTTGATAATGCTCATTGTTCCAGCCTAGACCCCTGTTCTCACATGCTCAGATCTTCAGTGGGTGATTTAATAGCATGGGCCTTGTAAGTCACTTATCTCTGGAAATGCTCTGCCTTTGCTTCAGTTGAGTATAGAGGATTTATGGACAGAACTTTATGCAACTGTGGCCATCCTACCCGCTACCCCCAGATAAGTGGGCAGATGATAAAGCAGGTACAGTGTGCTAAGGGTGCTCTCAACTAGATTACGGTAAAGATGAGTGATAACACATGCCAGGTTTCTCACTACCCCACATGGTACACAGTATTCAACCTGGATAGCCAATCCTGCTGAATTACCGTGGGACCATCCTATAAGAATGATCTCAGCTGTCTTCACACAGATAAATAAGTATAATGTCTGAATGCCACTTTGTCTGTAACAACATTTCACTTATTTTACCCTATGAGTTAGTCTTTGCAGACTTGTCTTTGTGGGGTTAAACCCAGGGTGGGGTCTGCTGCTTGAATATTAATGACAGGTCTCTCAGAGTGCAGTTAGGTCAATGTGGAATTGTCCAATTGATCAATGGTTAAAATCTCCCTCCCAGTTATTACTTGAGAAAGATAGATGAGTAGAAATGTCTCCTTTAGAGTCACTGGTGTTGATTTTTCAGAGGCTCATGAGGATTCCTCAAAGCTGTAAGGACGGAAGCAGTAACTTTTCAGTCACTGTGACTACATCTAGTATTTTCCTTGGGTAGTTCCCAAGAGTTCTACTGTAAAACAGTTGGTCACAGTCCAAATTTCCTGGACACTCACCCTGAGACAGATATTTGCGTGCAGGAAGTTGATTGAGCCGTGCTCTCAGGATCTCCACTTTAGGGACATAAAGGATGCAGAATTGGGCAGAGGAAATTTAACTGGAATGAGGTTGCAGCCAAGGCTCAGCAGATCCCATGGGGAGCTCTTCAGCTGGGTTGGTTCTTCAGCAGTATCCCAAACTGAGATAAGGGGTCCAGGCCTTGTGCATTGACCAGTCATTGGATGTGGGCTTGCCCCTGGAAAGGGAACATGAGGGTGGGCATGTCCAGCCAGAGGCACTCCCCAGGGACAGAGAGCTGATGGCTGTTACCTGCCAACACTCCTAGCAGCAGAGGGAATGAGTGCTTCAATCCCAAAGTGGGACATTTGGGCAGTGTGACAGGGTACCACTAAAGTCCACCATTTGTGCCACTCAGAGAACCAACTGGGGGAGCAGCTCCTCCAAGATTCAGGTGGGCTTCAGTTTCTGGGAAAATTTGCCGGAAGAAAGTTAGTGAGATGAACTACAGACCCAGGTATTGAAACTGGCCTCAAGGTTTCAGCTGATCTTCACTGTCTCCTTTCTCCACTACCTGTTCTAGATTCCATGCTTTGAGAACCATTCTCTAAGTGCAGGTGACTCATCTGGTAGTATAATGCAGAGTCATATCCCTGAGGAGTCTGGGCCCTGGTCACTAGGTCCTTTTTAAGGCAAAATTGTGACATTTGTCCATATCCTATCAAAATTAGCCAAGGAAGCACCAAGAAGTGCCCTTTTTTTGTTTGTTTTTTTAAAAGATTTATTTATTTATTTATTTTGGGCGGGGGTCGGGTTGGGGAGGGAGGGGAGCGGGCGGGCCACTTCTGTTGGTCTTTCATTTCTTTGTTTTCATCCGTCTTTGTTCTTTGGCTCCTGCCGGCCTCCCATTGCGGTGGCGTCTGTTGTCGCAGAGCGCCAGCTCTGGGCACATGCGCTCCAGAGCTCCAGCTCAGTGATTGGACACATCAGTCCAGCTGCTCCACGGCACGTGGGATCTTCCCAGGCCAGGGCTCGAAGCAGCGCCCCTTGCACTGCAAGGCGGTGTCCTTACCCACTGGACCACCAGGGGAAGCCCCAGAAGTGCCCATTTTTATCATCTGAATGCCAAACAGAATCCTCCCTGTCTCCACTGTGTAACACAGCCATACCTCCTACTTTCCAGGAAAGTGACTTTTCTTGTTACCCTGTTATCTTGTGCGTCTCTAATTTTTTCTTCAATTCCTCTATTACTGCCTTCTTTCATATCAAATGAGTATTTTCCAGTGTACCACTTAAATTACCTTGTCATTTCTTAATACTATATATTTTTGTTATTTCTTAGTAACTGCCTCAGGGTTTATACTTAACATGTTAAATTCTAAGAGCTGGTATAGATTAATGCCAGTTTAATTTCAGTAGTATACAAAAACTTTTCTCCTATAGAATTCTGGTCCCTCTTATATTGTTTTTGTTACAAACTTCGTAACTATGTGCATACATTTCATGCCCATCACTATAGATTTATAATTATGGTTTTATGCCAATGGCCTTTAGATCAGATAGAAAAAAAAGAGGAGTTACAAATAGAAAATACATAGATAAATAACAGGATCCTATGGTATAGCACAGGGAACTATATTCAATATCCTGTGACAAATCATAATGGAAAAGAATATGAGAAACTTTCATTTATTGTGCTATTTAACTCTAGATTTTTAAATTTGTTTCCCTTTTATAATTTCTCTCTCTTTTTTTAGGATTTTACTCTTTTTTGACATTCTTTTTCAATGAGACATGGTTTCCTTTGGTTTTTTGGACAGATTTAAAATAGCTGGCTTAAAGTCTGTGTCTTGTAAGTTCATTATCAGGTCTTCCTTAGGAACTGTTTCTGTTATTGCTTTTTTTTTTTTTTTTCTGTGTATGAGTTATGCTTGTTTCTTGGTATGCCCCAATTTCTTTTTCTTGAAAACTGGACATTTTGAATATTATAATGTGGCAACCCTGGACATTACACTTTTTCACCCCAGGATTTTTTTGTTGCTGCTTGCTATAGTAATAATTGGTATGGTTTTTTTTTTTTTTTTTGCAGACTTTTTTTGGGGGAGGGGGTGGGTTGGGGAGGGAGGGAGCAGGCGGGCCACTTTTGTTGGTCTGTCATTTATCTATTTTCTTTTTTTTTTTAAGCATTTATTTTTTATTTTTTTGTCTTTTGGTGGGTGGGGTGGGGAGGGAGGGGGACGGGCGGGCCACTTCTATTGGTCTTTCATTTCTCTGTTTTCATCCATCTTTGTTCTTTGGCCCATGTGGGCCTCCCATCGCGGTGGCGTCAGTCGTCACAGAGCGCCGGCTCTGGGCGCATGTGCTCCAGAGCTCCGGCTCGGTAATTGGACACATCAGTCCAGCCGCTCCGCGGCACGTGGGATCTTTCCAGGCCAGGGATGGAACCGGCGCCCCTTGCACTGCAAGGTGGTGCCCTTACCCACTGGACCACTAGGGAAGCCCTGCAGACTTTTTTGAACGAAGTTTTTCAAGTCTGTATTCTTGTTGTGTGTGGCCATGGAAGTCTCTGTGCCATTAACTTAGTTGTCAACTAGAATTGGAGAAAAAAAATTTATTTCCTAGAACCAAGAAACACAAGAAAAGAAGCTCTATGTCTATGCTGGAGCACGCCTTGGGTGCTCAGCCAGGTAGTTTGCAACTCTGCCTTAGTTTTCACTTCCTGCAGAAAAGAGAGTTACAAATAGTCTAGATTCTCCTATGGTATAGCACAGAACTATATTCAATATCCTGTGACAAATCATAATGGAAAAGAATATGAGAAACTTTCATTTATTGTGCTATTTAACTCTAGATTTTTAAATTTGTTTCCCTTTTATAATTTCTCTCTCTTTTTTTAGGATTTTACTCTTTTTTGACATTCTTTTTCAATGAGACATGGTTTCCTTTGGTTTTTTGGACAGATTTAAAATAGCTGGCTTAAAGTCTGTGTCTTGTAAGTTCATTATCAGGTCTTCCTTAGGAACTGTTTCTGTTATTGCTTTTTTTTTTTTTTTTCTGTGTATGAGTTATGCTTGTTTCTTGGTATGCCCCAATTTCTTTTTCTTGAAAACTGGACATTTTGAATATTATAATGTGGCAACCCTGGACATTACACTTTTTCACCCCAGGATTTTTTTGTTGCTGCTTGCTATAGTAATAATTGGTATGGTTTTTTTTTTTTTTTTTTCAGACTTTTTTTGGGGGGGGGGGGGGGGTGGGGGGGGGGGGGAGCAGGCGGGCCACTTTTGTTGGTCTGTCATTTATCTATTTTCTTTTTTTTTTTAAGCATTTATTTTTTATTTTTTTGTCTTTTGGTGGGTGGGGTGGGGAGGGAGGGGGACGGGCGGGCCACTTCTATTGGTCTTTCATTTCTCTGTTTTCATCCATCTTTGTTCTTTGGCCCATGTGGGCCTCCCATCGCGGTGGCGTCAGTCGTCACAGAGCGCCGGCTCTGGGCGCATGTGCTCCAGAGCTCCGGCTCGGTAATTGGACACATCAGTCCAGCCGCTCCGCGGCACGTGGGATCTTTCCAGGCCAGGGATGGAACCGGCGCCCCTTGCACTGCAAGGTGGTGCCCTTACCCACTGGACCACTAGGGAAGCCCTGCAGACTTTTTTGAACGAAGTTTTTCAAGTCTGTATTCTTGTTGTGTGTGGCCATGGAAGTCTCTGTGCCATTAACTTAGTTGTCAACTAGAATTGGAGAAAAAAAATTTATTTCCTAGAACCAAGAAACACAAGAAAAGAAGCTCTATGTCTATGCTGGAGCACGCCTTGGGTGCTCAGCCAGGTAGTTTGCAACTCTGCCTTAGTTTTCACTTCCTGCTTGTGGAGAGCCTGCAGGTCAGCCAGAGATCAGAGCTTAGAGCCTTTGTGGGTCTTTCCTGAGCATGCACACAGCCCTGAGCAGGCACGTGCCCTTCTAAAATCCTAGGAAGACATCAGAGCCTTTCAAAACCCTTACTCCCAAAGCACCTCATTACCCAGCTTTTTCCGCCCAAGCTTTTAGTCTAGTGTTTGTTTGCCCCAACTGTCTTCTCTTGTCCCAGACAGCAGTGACCAACATAGCCGCCTATAAATATTTTCAAGAATTGCCTGTGGTAGTCATCTTAGCAGTGGGAGAGTTCTGAGTTAGAGGAGATAAAGGCAAACCCTTTGAGCTGGTTCTCCAGGAAGCCATCAGACAGGTCAAAGGAACAACCACAGTTCTTTGTGAGGAAGCGTCATTCTTCTCCCTTCACTACCAGTATTAATACTGGGAACGTGGGCTGCTACCATCAAGGTTACCATGATGGGAGTAGGTGAGAGGGCCGGAGTTAGTTAAAATGTCACCAAGGTCACTTCTTATTGAGACTCAACCAGTTTTTTTGATTAAGCATTCCTCTGGTTGGTGCAACGTTTTGGTTACTTTCCAGAATTCTGCATAAGTTGATTATGATAGTTTTTTTTTTTTTTTTTTTTTAAGATTTATTTATTTATTTTGGTGGGGGAGGGGTAGGGAGGGAGGGGAGCAGGCGGACCCCTTCTATTGGTCTTTCATTTGTCCATTTTCATCCATCTTTGTTCCCCAGCCCACGTGGGCCTCCCATCGCAGTGGCCCCAGTTGTTGCAGAGGACTGGCTCTGGGCACATGTGCTCCAGAGCTCCGGATGGAGCTCATAGCCAGAGAGCAAAGATGTTTGTAACAATGGTTACGGACACCCGGAAGAGAGGAAGTCAGGAGGATTGTTTGTTCTCTACTAAGATTCATTTTTGCCAATGTCTATGTCACCTCCTCCCCTCCCCCTGGATATTTCTGTACTGTGTGGGGGCCTCCATGGGCTGCAGTGAGCTTTTTTTTTAAGCTTTTTTTGGCCACTTCTATTGATCTTTCATTTATTTATCTTTGTTCTTTGGCCTCTGTGGGCCTCTCATTGCAGCGGCCTCTCTTGCTGTAGAGCGCCAGCTCTGGGTGCATGTGCTCCAGAGCTCCGGCTCGGTAGTTGGACACATTGGTTCAGCCATTCCGCAGCACGTGGGATCCTCCTAGGCCAGGGATCGAACCGGCGCCCCTTGCACTGCAAGGCGGTGTCCCTACCCACTGGACCACCAGGGAAGCCCAATTATGATAGTTTTTGCCAGGTTTTTTCCATTACCTTTATGTAAGAATGAACTTGGGGCATTTGGTATTTTGCCATTTTTGCTAGCATTAGCCTTTGTTTTGAAAAATATTTATTATTTATTTGGCTGGGCTGAGTCTTTGTTGTGGTATGTGGGATTTTTGTTCTTCATTGCAGCATGTGAGGTTTGTAGTTGTAGCACATGAGATCTAGTTGCCTGACCAGGAATCAAACCTGGACCCCCTGTATCGGGAGCTCAAAGTCTTAGCCACTGGATCACCAAGGAAATCCCTAGCATTAGCCTTTTTTTTTTTTTTTTAAAGATTTATTTATTTATTTATTTATTTATTTATTTTGGGCGGGGTTCAGGTTGGGGAGGGAGGGGAGCAGGCTGGCCACTTCTATTGATCTTTCATTTCTCTATTTTCATCCGTCTTTGTTCTTTGACCCGTGTGGGCCTCCCATCGCAGTGGCGTCTGTTGTCGCAGAGCACTGGCTCCGTGCGCATGCGCTCCAGAGCTCCGGCTCGGTGATTGGACACATCAGTCCAGCCGCTCCGCGGCACGTGGGATCTTCCCAGGCCAGAGATGGAACTGGCGCCCCTTGCACTGCAAGGCGGTGTCCTTACCCACTGGACCACCAGGGGAAGCCCGCATTAGCCTTTAACATGGAGAAGGGGGCCCTATACTGAAGGCCCAGAGAGTTGAGGGGTCTATGGAAAGTAAAAAAATTTTTTTCATTGCGTTAATCCAGATGTCCCTATTTTATATCTCAGGGTCCCACTCTTTCCCAGTCAGAGCCATAATCTTGATATAGCATATCTGCTGGAGTTGAGAATTTTGCTTTCTCTATAGCTCTGCTACTCTTTATTTATTTTATTAAAATTTTTACAGAGTTTTGTTGTTCACACACATGTATGTTCCCCGATCAGTCATATGCGTATCCCTGGTCCCCTCCCCACTCCCAGTCCCCCCATCCTACCCCTCCAGGCTGTCACCCCGAGCCCTTGTAGGAACTCCTATTCCCGCAGCACAATGACAGTAGCTATGTTTTTCACATAGGATAGTTTAGGCTTCCATGTTACTCCCTCTATGCCTCCCACCCACTGTTCGTTTCCCACAATGTCCATATGTCTATCCTTTATGTATGTTTTTCCATCGGTTCACTGCGTGTGTTATCATTACCCATTTAATATATTCCATTATATGTGTTAGTATACTTTCTAGTTTACTATTTAGTTTCTCTCTAGTTTACTCTTTAGTTTTCTTTCTGTTTTTTTTTTTTTTTTGCTTCCAGTTGCTATTTATTTATTTATTTATTTTTGGTGGGAGTGGGGGGTGGGCAGGCCACTTCCACTGGCCTTTCATTTGTCTAGTTTCATCCATCTTTGTTCTTTGGCTCGTGTGAGCCTCCCATTGCAGTGGCCTCTGTTGTCGCAGAGCACCCGCTCTGGGCATCTGCACCCCAGAGCTCCGGCTCGGTAATTGGACACATCGGTCCAGCCGCTCCGCAGCACGTGGGATCTTCCCAGGCCAGGGATGGAACTGCGCCCTTGCACTGCAAGGTGGTGCCCTTACCCACTGGACCACCAGGGAAGCCCCTCTGCTACTCTTATAATTAAGTCCTGGACCTGACTCATAGCGTTTTCTACCTGGTGGCTGCAGGGGATGAGTTTCTTTCAGTGAAGTTGGGCTTGGATACTGATAGAAGGGAATTTACTGGCCTGGTGTACTGTCTCAGACGTTTAAGATATACAGGAAAAATAGTACTTATAAGGATTATGGGATTGGAAGAATATTTCTGGGAGCAATTGATTCATTGGAGGAAAACAAATAAAACGTTAATCCAGATGTCCCTATTTTATATCTCAGGGTCCCACTCTTTCCCAGTCAGAGCCATAATCTTGATATAGCATATCTGCTGGAGTTGAGAATTTTGCTTTCTCTATAGCTCTGCTACTCTTTATTTATTTTATTAAAATTTTTACAGAGTTTTGTTGTTCACACACATGTATGTTCCCCGATCAGTCATATGCGTATCCCTGGTCCCCTCCCCACTCCCAGTCCCCCCATCCTACCCCTCCAGGCTGTCACCCCGAGCCCTTGTAGGAACTCCTATTCCCGCAGCACAATGACAGTAGCTATGTTTTTCACATAGGATAGTTTAGGCTTCCATGTTACTCCCTCTATGCCTCCCACCCACTGTTCGTTTCCCACAATGTCCATATGTCTATCCTTTATGTATGTTTTTCCATCGGTTCACTGCGTGTGTTATCATTACCCATTTAATATATTCCATTATATGTGTTAGTATACTTTCTAGTTTACTATTTAGTTTCTCTCTAGTTTACTCTTTAGTTTTCTTTCTGTTTTTTTTTTTTTTTTGCTTCCAGTTGCTATTTATTTATTTATTTATTTTTGGTGGGAGTGGGGGGTGGGCAGGCCACTTCCACTGGCCTTTCATTTGTCTAGTTTCATCCATCTTTGTTCTTTGGCTCGTGTGAGCCTCCCATTGCAGTGGCCTCTGTTGTCGCAGAGCACCCGCTCTGGGCATCTGCACCCCAGAGCTCCGGCTCGGTAATTGGACACATCGGTCCAGCCGCTCCGCAGCACGTGGGATCTTCCCAGGCCAGGGATGGAACCGGCGCCCCTTGCACTGCAAGGTGGTGCCCTTACCCACTGGACCACCAGGGAAGCCCCTCTGCTACTCTTATAATTAAGTCCTGGACCTGACTCATAGCGTTTTCTACCTGGTGGCTGCAGGGGATGAGTTTCTTTCAGTGAAGTTGGGCTTGGATACTGATAGAAGGGAATTTACTGGCCTGGTGTACTGTCTCAGACGTTTAAGATATACAGGAAAAATAGTACTTATAAGGATTATGGGATTGGAAGAATATTTCTGGGAGCAATTGATTCATTGGAGGAAAACAATAAAAAGTTATGGACGACAAATCAGAAATTAAAAGCAGAAAGTAAAAGCTGTGGAGCCTCCATAATCATACTAATCAATACAATAATACTCAAAACTACAAATTATTTCAAATGAAGTCACAAGAGAAGAGACAAGGAAATACAGAACTTGCAGGACAAATAGAATGTCTTCAGCAAATGATAGACTTAAAAAATTAAATGTCGTTAATCATAATACAGGTAAAGTAACATGATAAATATATATTCATCAAAGGAAAGCAGATGTAGCTATACTCTCAAATAAGCTTTATGGCAAAAAAATATTACTACATGCTGGGAAAGATTGAGGGCAGGTTGAGAAAAGGATGACAGAGGATGAGATGGTTGTCTGGCATCATTGACTCCATGGACAGGAGTTTAGGCAGGCTCTGGGAGATGGTGAAGGACAGGGAAGCCTGGCGTGCTGCAGTCCATGGGGTCACAACGAGTTGGACATGACTGAGCAACTGAATAATCACAGATTAAAAAAAGATTTCATGATAATTTTTTTTAATGTTTGATTCACCAGGAAGTTATATCAATTTTATTTATTTATTTATTTTCATTAGAGGGTAATTACTTTACAATATTGTGATGGTTTTCGCCATGCATCAACATGAATCGACATTAGGTGTACATATGTCCCCTCCCTCTCAAACTGTCCTCCCGCCTCCCTCCCCATCCCGCTCCTCTAGGTTGTCACAGAACACTGGCTTTGGTGTCCCTGTGTCATACATTCATTGAACTCCCACTGTGCTCTGTTGTGCTAAGTCGCTTCAGTCATATCTGACTCTTTGTGATCCCCATGGACTGTTAACCCACCAGGATCCTCTGTCCATGAGATTCTCCAGGTAAAAGTACTGGAATGGGTTTCCATGCCCTCCTCCAGGGGATTTTCCCAACCCAGGGATTGAACCCACGCCTCTTAAATCTCCTCTATTGGCAGGTGGGTTCTTTACCACTAGTGCCACCTGAGAAACCCCGAACTCCCACTGGCTATGCCTTTTACATATGGTAATGTATATGTTTCAGTGCTATTCTCCCAAATCCCTCTCCTTCTCCCACTGTGTCGGAAAATATTTGTGTCAGAGAGAAGCCTGGGGAAGGGATAGTTAGGGAGTTAGGGATGGACATGTACACAGTGCTATATTTAAAATGGGTAACCAACAAGGATCTACGTATAGCACAGGGAACTCTCCTCAGTGTTATGTGGCAGCCTGGATAGGAGTTTGGGGCAGGGGGCGGGGAATGGATGAATACATGTATATGTATGACTAAATCCTTTGCTGTTCACCTGAAATTGTCACAACATTTTTTTTTTTTTTAACACTGTTTGTTAATTGGCTATATTCCAATACAAAATAAAAGGTTTAAAAAAATAAAATTAGTGAAATTCCAAAAAAAAAAAATTACTTATGCCTCCTTTGGTGCTCTGCACATAGGATCATCAGCACCATCTTTCTAGGTTCCATATATATGTGTCAGTATACAATATTTATCTTTCTCTCTCTGACTTACTTCACTCTGTATAATAGGCTCTGGGCTCATCCTCCTCATTAGAACTAACTCAAATGCATTCCTTTTTA
The DNA here is from genome assembly GCA_022376925.1 of Tragulus kanchil. Taxonomy (NCBI): domain Eukaryota; kingdom Metazoa; phylum Chordata; class Mammalia; order Artiodactyla; family Tragulidae; genus Tragulus; species Tragulus kanchil. The sequence goes on along the minus strand of JAIOJX010000001.1, from coordinate 90,888,230 downwards.
TGACTGAGTAATACTCCATTGTATATATGTACCACAGCTTCTTTATCCATTCATCTGTCGATGAACATCTAGGTTGCTTCCATGTTCTAGCTATTGTAACTAGTGCTGCAATGAATGATACGGTACATGTGTCTTTTTCAATTTTGGTTTCCTCAAGGTATATGCCTAATAGTGGGATTGCTGTGTCATATGGTGGTTCTATTCCTTGGTTTTTAAGAAATCCCCATACTGTTCCCCATAGTGGTTGTATCAGTTCTCACCAATAGTATACGAGTGCTCCCTTTTTTCCACTCCCTCTCTAGCATTTATTGTTTGTAGACTTTTTGATGATGGCCATTCTGGCTGGTGTGAGATGATATCTTATTGTAGTTTTGATTCGCATTTCTCTAATAATGAGTGATGTTGAGCATATTTTCAAGTGTTTATTACCCATCTGGGTATACCAATTTTAAATGTGTATGCTTCTGATATGAAGGTCCCCAAATAAAGCAAGTCATTATTACAAAGGGAAAGCCCAATCTTTGATCACAGTGGAAACTTTTAAAATTAATTTATTTTTTAATTGAAGGATAATTGCTTCACAGAATTTTGTTTTCTGCCATATGCAAAGTATCCTCACCAAATATTAGCAGACTGAACCTTGCAATAAAAGCACAGAGGGGAAGTAAAAGGATGATATGGGTGTCCCTGGTGCCTCAGACAGCAAAGAGTCCGCCTGCAATGCAGGAGACCCAATGATCTCTTTAGATGATCCCTGGAGAAGGAAATGACGACCCACTCCTAATAGGGGGTTTAAAAATACAAATGTATGACTAAATCCTTTGTTCACCTGAAATTGTCACAACATTTTTTTTTTTTTTAACACTGTTTGTTAATTGGCTATATTCCAATACAAAATAAAAGGTTTAAAAAAATAAAATTAGTGAAATTCCAAAAAAAAAAAATTACTTATGCCTCCTTTGGTGCTCTGCACATAGGATCATCAGCACCATCTTTCTAGGTTCCATATATATGTGTCAGTATACAATATTTATCTTTCTCTCTCTGACTTACTTCACTCTGTATAATAGGCTCTGGGCTCATCCTCCTCATTAGAACTAACTCAAATGCATTCCTTTTTATGACTGAGTAATACTCCATTGTATATATGTACCACAGCTTCTTTATCCATTCATCTGTCGATGAACATCTAGGTTGCTTCCATGTTCTAGCTATTGTAACTAGTGCTGCAATGAATGATACGGTACATGTGTCTTTTTCAATTTTGGTTTCCTCAAGGTATATGCCTAATAGTGGGATTGCTGTGTCATATGGTGGTTCTATTCCTTGGTTTTTAAGAAATCCCCATACTGTTCCCCATAGTGGTTGTATCAGTTCTCACCAATAGTATACGAGTGCTCCCTTTTCTCCACACCCTCTCTAGCATTTATTGTTTGTAGACTTTTTGATGATGGCCATTCTGGCTGGTGTGAGATGATATCTTATTGTAGTTTTGATTCGCATTTCTCTAATAATGAGTGATGTTGAGCATATTTTCAAGTGTTTATTACCCATCTGGGTATACCAATTTTAAATGTGTATGCTTCTGATATGAAGGTCCCCAAATAAAGCAAGTCATTATTACAAAGGGAAAGCCCAATCTTTGATCACAGTGGAAACTTTTAAAATTAATTTATTTTTTAATTGAAGGATAATTGCTTCACAGAATTTTGTTTTCTGCCATATGCAAAGTATCCTCACCAAATATTAGCAGACTGAACCTTGCAATAAAAGCACAGAGGGGAAGTAAAAGGATGATATGGGTGTCCCTGGTGCCTCAGACAGCAAAGAGTCCGCCTGCAATGCAGGAGACCCAGTTATGATCTCTGGGTTGAGATGATCCCCTGGAGAAGGAAATGACGACCCACTCCAGTATTGTTGCCTAGAGAATTCCATGGATAGAGGAGCTTGGAGGGCTACAGTCCATGGGGTCGCAAAGAGTCAGACACAACTGAGTGACTAACATTTCCACTTTTTTTTTTGAAAAGATAATATACCTTTACCACATAAGAATTAATCCAGAAATGCAAAGTTACTTGGATAACAGAAATTAGCTAATAGAATTTACTACATTAAGAGAAAAAGAAGGGACTTCCCTGGTGGTCCAGTGGCTAAGACTCTGAGCTCCCAATGCAGGGAGCCTGGGTTCGATCCCTGGTCAGGGAACTAGATCCCATATTGCTGCAACTAAGACCCAGTGCAATCAAATAAATAAATATTTTTTTAAAATAAGAGAGAAAAGGAAATCACACCAACTACTTCATACATATATGAAAATTTTTTTGATAAAATGTAGCATTTATTGGTAAGAGCTCTTAGCAAACTTCCTTATTTTGATAAGCATTTATCTGTAAAACCTTTGTAACAATAGTTACGCTTAGTGGTGAAATGTAGAAAGCTTTCCTTGGAGATTAGGAAAAGAATGTTTTCCTTTACTTGTTCTGACCATTGCAGCAAAGCAAGGAAAATAAAAGTCGTAAGTTCAAGATGGGGGGAACATATGTACACTTATGGCAGACTCATGTTGATGTTTCGCAGTAAACTCTATAAAGCTATTATTCGTCAATTAAAAAAATTGAAAAGAACTAGAAAAGAAGAAATAAAACTGCAATTATGTGTAGATGATGTTACTAGGTACACAGGGTAGGAAATCCAAAATATTTCACAGATGAACTATTAAAATTAATAATGAGCACATTGCTGTATACAGGGTCAATATAAAAAAAATTGGTTGTACTTAAATATACTAGTGAAAACCAGAAACTAAATTTGATGCTTTTTGCAATGGCATCAAAAAAGATGAAGTACCAAAGGAAAAATGTTTTTAAAGGAGTCTAAGATGTCCTGCAGAAAACTATTAAACAGTACTGAGAGAATTAAAAGGAAAAAAAAACGAAAGAAACATGTTCTAGACCTGAGTGGTTTAATATAAAATTTAAGTACTCCCCAAATTGATTTTCATATTCAGTGGAATTAGCATCAAAATCCCAACAGGTGTTTTTGTTTGTCTTGTGGATCTTAAAACAATTGGTACCAAAATTTTATGGAAATTCAAGGGGCCAAGGAGAGCTGTGACATGCTTGAAAACGGGTAAGAAGACTTGTTCTACTGTAAATCAAGAGATTGTAAATTGGGGCTTCCCTGGTGGTCCGGTGGGTAAGGACACCGCCTTGCAGTGCAAGGGGTACTGGTTTGATCCCTGGCCTGGGAGGATCCCACGTGCCACGGAGAGGCTGGACGGATGTATCCAATTAGCCAGCCTGAGCTCTGGCGCGCATGCGCCCAGAGCTTGCGCTCTGCGACGACAGACGCCACCGCGATGGGAGGCCCACAGGAGCCAAAGAACAAAGACGGATGAAAATAGAGAAATGAAAGACCAATAGAAGTGGCCCGCCCGCTCCCATCCCTCCCCAACCCGACCCCCAAAAGATAATAAAATAAAGGTTTAAAAAAAAAAGGCACACACACACAAAAAGATTATAAGTTGACAGTCATTGGTGGCTCAGCTGGTAATGAATCCTCCTGCAATGCAGGAGACCTGGATTTGATCCCTGGGTGAAGAAAATCCCCTGGAGGAGGGGCATGGCAACCCACTCCAGTATTCTTGCCTGGGGAATCTCATGGACAGAGAAGCCTGGTGGGTTACAGTCCATGGGTCGCAAAACATTGGATATGACTGAGCGACTAACAACAAAAAAGACTTGTAATTGGTAAAAAGATAGAAAATGAATCAGTATGACATAATAGAGGCCCCAGAAATCTTTGTGAATGTTGTTTTTTTTTAACCAAAATTCTTTTCTTCTTTATTTTTAAATTGAAATATGGTTGATTTGCAATATCATATTTCATTTTAGGTACAACAAAGTGATTCAATATTTTCATAGATTATACTCTATTTAAAATTGTCAGTATATCTCATTGGTATTTTATTTATCAAAGTTTCTTTTGCAATGGCATCAAAAAAGATGAAGTACCAAAGGAAAAATGTTTTTAAAGGAGTCTAAGATGTCCTGCAGAAAACTATTAAACAGTACTGAGAGAATTAAAAGGAAAAAAAAACGAAAGAAACATGTTCTAGACCTGAGTGGTTTAATATAAAATTTAAGTACTCCCCAAATTGATTTTCATATTCAGTGGAATTAGCATCAAAATCCCAACAGGTGTTTTTGTTTGTCTTGTGGATCTTAAAACAATTGGTACCAAAATTTTATGGAAATTCAAGGGGCCAAGGAGAGCTGTGACATGCTTGAAAACGGGTAAGAAGACTTGTTCTACTGTAAATCAAGAGATTGTAAATTGGGGCTTCCCTGGTGGTCCGGTGGGTAAGGACACCGCCTTGCAGTGCAAGGGGTACTGGTTTGATCCCTGGCCTGGGAGGATCCCACGTGCCACGGAGAGGCTGGACGGATGTATCCAATTAGCCAGCCTGAGCTCTGGCGCGCATGCGCCCAGAGCTTGCGCTCTGCGACGACAGACGCCACCGCGATGGGAGGCCCACAGGAGCCAAAGAACAAAGACGGATGAAAATAGAGAAATGAAAGACCAATAGAAGTGGCCCGCCCGCTCCCATCCCTCCCCAACCCGACCCCCAAAAGATAATAAAATAAAGGTTTAAAAAAAAAAGGCACACACACACAAAAAGATTATAAGTTGACAGTCATTGGTGGCTCAGCTGGTAATGAATCCTCCTGCAATGCAGGAGACCTGGATTTGATCCCTGGGTGAAGAAAATCCCCTGGAGGAGGGGCATGGCAACCCACTCCAGTATTCTTGCCTGGGGAATCTCATGGACAGAGAAGCCTGGTGGGTTACAGTCCATGGGTCGCAAAACATTGGATATGACTGAGCGACTAACAACAAAAAAGACTTGTAATTGGTAAAAAGATAGAAAATGAATCAGTATGACATAATAGAGGCCCCAGAAATCTTTGTGAATGTTGTTTTTTTTTAACCAAAATTCTTTTCTTCTTTATTTTTAAATTGAAATATGGTTGATTTGCAATATCATATTTCATTTTAGGTACAACAAAGTGATTCAATATTTTCATAGATTATACTCTATTTAAAATTGTTTTTCTCTGTGCTGTACAGTATATCCTCATTGGTATTTTATTTATACAAAGTAATTTGTAACTCTTAATCCCATACCCCTAAAATCTTTGCAAATGTGAACACTTTATTTAAGACAAAAGCAGTATTGCCAAATAGCAGGACAAGGATGGTCTTTTCAACAAATGATGCCAAGGACAAATGAATAACTATACTCACAAAAATGATTCTCCATTGTCTCGTTTCCTCAGGCCCTGATAACCTCTATTCTACTTTCTGTCTCTATGAATTTGCCTATTCGAGATATGTCATATAAATAGAATCACACAATACTTGCCCTTTTGTGTCTGGCTTATTTCATTTAGCATAGTGTTTTCAAGATTTATTCGTGTGGTAGCAGGTTTCAGAATTTCATTCCTTTGTACGACTGAATAGTATTTCATTGTGTAGATATACCAAATAGCATCTCTCAGTGAACACTTAGGTTGTTTCAGACTTTGGTTATGACAAAAATGTGCTGTGAACACTGTAGGACAATGTCAGTGAACTCTATTTGAGTCCTTGCTTTTAATTCCTTTGGGTAGATACCCAAGAGTGGAATTGCTGGGTTATATTAAATACATGAATGCTTCAAGTGCTTTTTACATACCTTGCAGTTACAATGAAAAGGAAAGAGAGGGGGGTGAGAGGAGAAAAAGGAGATGACCAGTGTAAACAAGTCTTGAATATTTTGTTCTTCAGGGAAGCAGAGAAACAGGTGGTAGCTGTAAGAGGAAGCAGGCTGGGGGTGGGGGAAGTTCTTTAAGATGGGGAAGATCTGAAATGTTTGTATGCTTGTGAGAGTGATGTAGTAATGGAGGAAGGATGCAGCAGAGAAGAAAAGGGGAGAAGTCACATCCTTGTGTGGATAAGAGGGTGTGGTGTTGGCTTGAGCCTGGAGCAAGGAATGGTCCATCTCCAGAGGCAGGGCTGTGCCTGCAGCCGTGGTTGCCGGAGTGATGTGGTGGTGGAAGCCACGTAAGTCTTCTCCTGTGGCTTTAGTCTGCCCCGTGAGCCAGGAAGCAAGGCCATCAGCTCTGAGTGAGGATGTCAGTGCAGGAGGTGGGACATGGTTACCTGGGAACGTAGGAGGGCAGATGGACTGGGGAAACAAGGGATGATTGCTGGGCAGCATTCGGGTTGCAAATAGAGTTCATGGTCATTAACTTGAGCTGTTGCAGCTAGCGCAGCCAGAGTAGGTAGGTGTAGAGCCAGATGTGACTGTGGTCTGGCGGGGTGAGCACCACGAGGCCAGAGAGAGGTAGAAGCTGAGGGCTCTGCCCAGGAGGGGCTGGAATCACCAGTCACAGCATTTGAGCAACATGAGGAAGGGTGGGGGAGGGAAATTAGGAAGGTGGAGGGTCAGTGACAGAGGAAGTCAGGAGACCTTAGCTAACAAGTGGGATGCATGATGTTGAATTGAAGAAGGAGCTGCAGTTGTGGGGGACAGGCCTAAGATTGGGTTGGGGCAGTGAGGGAAGATGGGGAAAAGAGCAGTGGAGGCTAGGAGGTCAGAGAATGGGGAGGCCAGGCTGGTGGAAGCTTCATCGACCCCTAGATGGACCAGTTTCCTGCTTGAACAAACACCCATTTCCCCAGGCCTCTTCAACACCATCGACAGAGGTCAAGGGGAAGACCTGTGTATTTTGCCTCTCCCAGCAGGAGTCAGAGGGGGCTACGGTGCTGGGACAAAGGTCATACACACTACCTTCACCTCCCAGCCCTGACCCAGCCTTCTACCCGCCTCTCAGGGTCGTCAGGGATCAAGAGGGACCATCAAGGGTCATGAATTGAGCACAACGGATACCTACTGTTTACTTACTGGGCGGCAGGCATGGTGCTGAGTGTATTTCTTCTCTCATTTAATCCTTTTAATAACAGGAAAATATGGTTCCTTGGCTCATTTTACAGCTAAAAAAATGTAAACTCAGATTTAAACCCTGGTCTGCTGATTCCAGTATCTGAAAGCTTGAACCTGCTGGCTCCCTTGGTGGGCGACCTGGGTCTGAACTAGCTCCAGCCCCTGATGCCACCTGTGGAAATAAGTCATTGAACTCTGCTTTGCACATGTATTCTTTCTCTCTGGTTCCCCTGGGGTCACCTCTCTCTGTGTGTCCAGACCCCACTTTCTCCCTGCCCCCCAAAAGAGGGTAACCTAAGTACAGTTCTGTCCTGGACTGAGGGTTTCCCAGGTTACAGGAGTTTGAGCCATAAAATCTGAAGTAGGGACATTTGTGGGCAAGCTGGGCCGGTTCGGTCTCGCTGGCTAGAGCTCACCCTTTGACTGCTCCTCACCTTGCCTTTTTTTCCCCTTCTTCACTGGTTTTGAAACCACACAACTCAGACTGGGACTTGAACCCACTGTTGTTTCTTTTTTATAATCATTTTTATTTTGCCTTTTTTTTTTGCCATTTTAAAAAATTATGCTTTTTTTAGAGAAAGACAAGTATAGTATACTAACTCATATATATGAGATCTAGTAAGATGGTCATGATAACACACGCAGTGAACTCATGAAAAAACAGAGAATAGACATAAAGACATTGTGGAGACCGAACAGTGGGAGGGAGGCATGGAGGGAGTAACATGGAAGCCTATACTGTCATGTGTGGAAAAGATAGCTATTGTCATTGTGCTAGGGGAATAGGAGTACCTACAACCACTTGGAGCGATGGTCTGGAGGGATGGGAGGGGGGGAACTGGGTGGGGGGAGGGTCCAGGGATATGCATATGAATGATCTGGGAACATACATGTAAAAAAAAAAAAACTCAAAAAAAAATAGGCTAGAAAATTGTATGTATACTGTTGTTTATGGCAACTATGCTTTAAACAAAAAACATAGGAAAGAAAGATTGCACATAAGTAAACCAAAATGGAAAGAAAAAAAAAAATCACTCAAAAAAAAAAAATTATGCTTTTTTTGCTTTTACAGAGTTTTGTTGTTTACAGATATGTGTAATCCCCGATTAGTCATATGTATATCCCTGACCCCTCCCTCCTGTGCCCTCCACCAGCGCATTGACAATAGTTGTCTCTTTTACGTATGATAGTATAGGTTTCTATGTTGCCCTTTCTGTGCCTCTCACCCTCTCTTTCCTCCCTGCAATGTCCATAAGTTTGTTTTCTGTTTTTCCATTGCTGCTCTGCATGTGTATTTATCAGTACGATCTTACTAGATTCCATGTGTATGTGTTAGTATACTATATTTGTCCTCTTTTTGACTTACTTCAGTTTGTATGATAGGTTCTAGATTCATCCACCTCATTAGGACTGATTCTTCTGCATTTCTTTTTACAGCTGAGAAATATTCCATTGTATAAATGTACCATAACTCCTTTATCCATTCATTCGTCTATGGGCATCTAGGTTGCTTCCATGTTCTAGCTATTGTACAGGGAGCTGCAATGAACATTGGGGTATAGGTGCCTCTTTCAATTTTGATTTCATCAGGGTATAAGCCTAATAGTCGGATTGCTGGGTCATATGGTGCTTCTACTTTTATTTTTTTAAGGAATCTCCATACTATCTTCCATATTGGTTGTATCAATTTACATTCCCATCAACAATGCAAGAGTGTTCCCTTTTCTCTGCACCCTCTCCAGCATTTATTATCTGTAGATTTGTGGATGATGGCCATTCTGACTGGTATAAAGTGATATCTCATTGTAGTTTTGATTTGCATTTCTCTAATGAGGAATGACGTTGAGCATCTTTTCATGTGTTTTTTGGCCATCTATATGTCTTCTTTAGAGAGATAACTCTTTAGATCTTTTCCCCATTTTTTTGATTGGGTTGTTTGTTTTTTCATTGTTGAGTTGTCTGAGCTACTTGTATATTTTGGAAATTAATTCTTTGTCTCTTGTTTCATTTGTTATTTTCTCCTGTTCTGTGGGTTGTCTGTTCACCTTGTTTGTAGTTTCTTTTGCTGTGCAAAAAAGCTTTTAAGTTTCATTAGGTCCTACATGTTTATTTTTGTTTTTATTTTCATATTCTAGTGGGCAGGTCATAGAAGATTTTGCTTTGATTTATGTCACTGAGTGTTTTGCCCATATTCTTCTCTAAGAGTTTTATGAACCCGCTGTTTTTTAATTGAGATTATACACCTGGCATCAGGACTTGCTGTAGTTCAGGTTCTTTACGTCTCAGAGCAGAAGGAATTCATCAAGAGGCAAAATAATAGGTAAGAAATAGATTTATTGAGAGAGATGGACACTCCACAGAGTGTGGGCCATCTCAGAAGGTGAGAGTGGCCTGGGAGATACACATTCCATAGACAGAATGCAGTCCACCTGAAAAGGCCAGAGTGGCCCTGAAATATAGGGCACTTGGTTTTTATTTCCTAGACTAATGAGTGGAAGGATTGCTCCAGCTATTTTGGGGCAGGGGTGGGGATTTCCGGGAATCGGTCCACCACCCACTTTTTGACCTTTTAGGGTTGATCTTGGAACTGCCATGCAGCTGGTGGGTGTGTCATTTAACATATGCTAAGATATTACAATGAGTGTATAATGAGGCTCTGGAGAAGGGCCTGGCAACCCCCTCTGGTATTCTTGCCTGGAAATCCCCATGGCCAGAGGAGCTCCACCAGCTATAGTCCATGGGGCTGCAAAGAGTTGGACACGACTGAGCGACTAACACACATGGTGAGGCTCCAGGTCCACTGGAACTGGATTCTGTTACCATCTTGGATCTAGCTGGTTCTAAGCAGTTGATGTTGTATCCTCAAAAGTGGTGTCATTTTCTTAAAGGCTGTGCTCTACCCCCTTCCCTCCTGTTTCAGTTTTGCTCATCTCATACACAGCATTGGCTTGCCCTTCTGCCTCTCTATTTTGGGGCCACGAGTGCTTCCAGCTACCCTTTGGGAGCTCAGCACCATGGAAAGAGGAGATTAGAAGCTGCAGTGAGGGCTTGGAATGTGCATTTCTTGAGCAGCATCTATAAATGTCCTTTGGGTGCCCAGAGCCCACCTGAGCATCATCCCCAAATAGATATGTCAACAAACTAGAACATTCTAGACTCAGCTAACACCTGGGGAGAAAGAAGGGGGCAATCTCTCAGGTAGGTTCCCCATTTAAGTCATTCATCGAATGTTTATTGAGACCTTTTGTGTGCCAGGTTCTGCTCTAGGTAGCAGTGACCAAGCCAGGCAGAACCCCAGCTTATGTTCCCTGGTTTTCCCAAAGCATCTGTCTGCCAGTCTCCTCAGTTAAAAAATAAAAAAGGCACACTGTTCAAGTCTTTCCATATTGTTGAATTCCCAACAGCTTGTATAGGATTGATTACAGAGAAGATGTTCCATAAATGTTACATGAAGTGAGTGACTGTTTGAATGAATGATTGAAGACAGATGTCCCCGGGATAGAGTGGGGCCGACTGGGAAGCCTAGGGGGGCCAGGCCTGCACGCAACTCCCAGTCCCCTGCCTCAGAGGGTTGTTCTAAGGATCCTCTAGGGCAGCAGTTTCCAGAGAGGTCTTGAGACCATCCGCATCACCTGGGAACTGGTTAGAAATGCAAATTCTCGGGCAGTCCCAGACAGGCTGACTCAGAAACCCAGTGGCTTTAACAAGCCTCTAGGGGATCCTGATGTGCTCACAAGTTTGAGAAACACTGTGCTGGGTCAGCATAGGAAGAAACCTTCTGTAAGCGAGAAATTCTTTCTCTCTGGCCCTGAGCACAGACTCATGGGAGTGGGTTTCAGGCCTCCCTGCCCGGTGCACAGTAGAATCACCTGGCCTCTTCGCGGACCAATTACATCAGTCTCCCTGAGGGTGGAGGATGCAGGCATCAGCAGCTTTTAAAGCTCCCCAGGTGATTCTAAGCACAGCCAGATAGCCTATCAGAAGCCCCTGGAGGGCTTGTTAAGGCACCATGTGCCAGCCCCACCCTCAGGGCACCTGATTCCCTACGGGGTGGGCCAGGGCCCGGGGAATTCGCATTTCAAACAAGCTGTCAGGTGGTGAGATCAACTTAGATCAGAGTGTGTGGGAGGTGAAGGGGTTGGGGGCAAAATCCCCGCTTCCTTCCCACCCACAAACGGGACAGCTGGGTCTGAACTTTACACCTTGTTGTTTTCATTATGCTCTGTCCGCAGGAGAGGGATCAGGCTGGTTGACATTTGTGGAGAAGCTGAGCTGTGTGGTGTGAGCCTCCCTCAGAGAAAAGCAGGGATACATCGTCACCATCTTGGCAGATCCCCAGGAAAGTCAATGAAGAGGAGCCACCTGCACGGGAGTCTCTTGGGCAGTGTGGGGGGAAAACCTCCCTGACTACCTGACGTTCACCCCCCGTCCTGGCGTCCCTGCCTGCGTTTTCTTAGGAGAGGTTTTCTTTTAGGATTTGAGTTCACGGCCAGCTTGCTCCCAAACTCCCCTAGTTGGGAGGGGAATAGGGAGCCAAGAGACACGTTTTCAATGGGCTTTTCAGTCACCCTGAGTTCATTCATGCAACAAATATAGACGGCAGCTCTTGGAGGGCACAGGGAGTCGTGCCTGTTTTGCGTTTCCCACACAGAGTGAAAAACAGCTCTGCCAATATCCACGGAGGCTTCCTGAGCGCATCTGCCATCTCTACTCCAGACATAACGAGCAAATGGAACTTGACGATCATCATTTCCATATACCGTCTTTATGTTTCCACGACCTCGCTGTGTATTGCTACCTCAGCTTTGCTGATGTGCCTCCCTGTCACCCTGTGGTCTGACGGCAGCTGCTCTTGGCTCAACTGTGTGTTTATGAGGCCCCCGTCGATGGCATCTGGATCCTGCCTCAGTGTGTGTTCCCTGTTGCTTGGAGCACATGGTATGAAGGCAGCCAAGGAATTGATCTCCGTCTCTGCTAAATCCAGCCTGTGGGTATCACGCTGGATCCTCAGAGCAGCCCTGCAAGGTAAGTGCTATTATTAATGGTACTTTGCTGATGAGGACGCTAAGTGTGATGCACACACAGTTGGTGTGTGTTAGGGTGATTCCCATCTGCGCCTAGACACCCACCTCTGCAGGACCTGGGTTTCTGGAGTGCGTCTTTCTCTGGGTACGCAGCATTGCCTTTCACCCACTTCCGTGACTGTGGGGCCTCTCTCAGTCCCTTGCATTGCCGCCCCCCACCCAAGGCAATGCTTTAAAAGGTGGAGTAAGGTACTCTCTTAATAGATGAAGAAAAGGGGGCTTCCTGGGCAGCACCCCTGGGGGAAGGTGGTCTTCAGGAGGTCTGCCTGGGACCCCAGGAGACCCAAGGGTAGAGGCCCAGAGCCTGGGGCAGCTCTGGACCTCAGTTGCCAGATCTTGATCCAGGTGCTGCTCTCAGCTGGGCCTCTCAAGGCCCGTCTGCCCACAAGGCCAGGAGGCGGGAGCTGGCAGGAGTGGGCCAGGTGTCTGCCTGGAGTGGGAAGACTGTCCCTGGGGAAGGCCTGCCTTTGCCTCCAGTGACCTTGGATAAGGCACTTCCTCTCTTAGCATCAACTTTCTCATCTGAAAAATGGGATCTCTACTTTCATGTCTGAGGTTCTCATTTCACGTCCCTTCCAGCTCTAAACATTTTTTCGATGTCCTGAGCTGCTATAGAGATGGAAGGGGAGGTTCTAGGGTGAGCTTAAAGGGGAGGGGCTCGTACAAGTGCGGGGGGCGGGGGGTGGCTCTGCTGCCCTGTTGCTAGAGGGACCAAGTGAGTCTTCTTGAAAGGAAGAAAGTCTCTTGTCTTTTTTGGATCATTGTCTGTCAGGGCAGGTCCAGGGCAGCCTGCCATGCTGTGTAACTCGGTACCGCTTGTACTCTGGTCTTGATGAATCTGTAGAACTCAGTGCTTTAATCACAGTAAGAAGAGAGAGCCCCATGAACAGGGGCACCCAGACGGACAGATGGACCCCACAGCAAAGGGGGATGAGGCCCAGACCTGTCCTGATGGCCCTGCCTCAGGTGGGCCTGGAGGGGCCACCCCCCACCCCCCCACCATCCCCACAGCTCTGGGCATTATCACCCGACAAGCTGTTGGTCTCACAGGGAGGCACCAACCTTCCAGACTTTACTGGGGCGGGCTGGCAGCTTCCCTGGGTGTGTTCCAAGTATCCCCCTGAGCCCAAGCATCTCTGCACTGACTCGGCCGCCTCACCTCTTAGAAAGAGTGGCCCTCTACAGCCTGCCTGTGGCGGTGTTGCTGCCGCACACAAAATCCTTTTGCCAGCAGAAAAAGTAGAAAGGTTTGCCTGCCTTTTGAGGCCTCGTGGAAGTCAGTCCTACCCACGCCTCCAGGCTTACCTTCCTAGACCGTAGCCCTCGGGGCGCACTGGCCCTTGTTGTGGCCCCCCAGCCCCTGCCCCCCACCCCCACCCCGGCCCTGCGCATGGCCTCGCTGAGGCCTCCCCCATACAGCAGAGGCTTTCCCAGCACATCTTCCCCTGGGGGTCTCGAAGACCTTCCCTGACTCCCAGAGCACGCTGATGGCTCATTTCCTCTCCTTGACCGTGGCCTGCGTGATAGCAAACCACACTGACCTAATTGCTGCAGCATCCCAGCCCCGTGCCTGACCATGTCTGAGTCCCACTCAGCTTATGAGTGCGTCGCTCTTCCCTGTGCAACAGCCCATTGGGGTGGGGGTGGAAGTTGCCATTTTCTATTAATAGATGAAGAAACGGGGGCTTACAGTGTTGTTACTGGCTCAGGTCAGCCGGCCAGATGGGGGCAAACCAGGTCTCCAAGCTGTGATAAATGACCCTGCCTCTCCTGAGACTCATGAGAAAGTGCTTCTCTTCCTCCCCTTCACTACTCGTGGCTGACAGTTTGTTTCTCAAAACTTAAGGCAGTTGAAGAATTTCAGTGCCCTAAAGGAGCTTTATTTGTTTTTGTTTATTATTTTTCATTTAAAATGTTTATTACACTATAGCTGAGTTAATAACACTGTGTTAGTTTCAGGTGTACAGCTTCAGACGCTTTTCCCTTACAGCTTATTATAAGATACTGAGTATACTTCTCTGCTGTACAGTAGATCCTTGTTGGTTAGCTCTTTTTTTTATTTATAGTAGTGTATATCTGTTCATCCTAAACTCCTGATTTATCTGCCCCGTTCCCCTCTGGTAACCATAAGTTTGTTTTCTATGTCTGTGGGTCTATTTCTGTTTTTTTCTTTTTAAAAAGTTTTTCTTTTGCTTTTAACGCTTACAGAGTTTTGTTGTTTACAGATATGTATGATCCCAGATTAGTTATATGTTATTAACTTTGTATCACTCTTTTAGATTTCACATGTAAGTGATATCACATATTTGTCCTTCTGACTTATTTCACTTAGTATGATAATCTCTAGGTCCATCCGTGTTACCACAGATGGCGTTATTTTTTATTATTTTTTTGGCCACTTCTATTGGTCTTTCATTTATCTGTTTTCATCCATCTTTGTTCTTTGGCCTGTGTGGGCCTCCCATCGCAGTGGCCTCTCTTGTCACAGACCACTGGCTCTGGGTGTACTCACTCCAGAGTGCTGGCTCGGTAGTTGGACACATCAGTCCAGCCACTCCATGACACGATGGCCAGGGATTGAACTGGCGCCCCTTGCACTACAAGGCAGTGTCCTTACCCACTGGACCACCAGGGAAGCCCTATTTTGTTCTTTTTTAATGGCTACGTAATAGTCCATTATATAGCACATCTTCTTTATCCATTCGTCTGTTGATCGACATTTAGCTGGTCTTGGCTGTTGTACATAGTGCTGCTATGAACATTGGGGTGCATGTAAGTTTTTCAATTTTTCTCTGGATATATGCCCAGGAGTAGAATTGCAGGATCATATGGTAGCTCTATTTTTAGCTTTAAAGGAAATTCCAGACTGCTTTCCATAGTGGCTGTACCAATTTACATTCCTACCAACAGTGTAGAAGAGCTCCTTTTCCCCCACACCCTCTCTGAGGGAGCTTTTAGAAGCCAATGGAGGGATGAAGCACCAGGGAGAAGCAAAGAGAAAAGTGTGGCTCCCCAGTGCTTCTGGCTGGGAGAACTTGGCTATCGAGGGAGAAGGGGAGAGAAGCTGATGTATCTAAGAGCTTCAGGATCAAGGACTGTATGATGGTTACTTGCAGGTGTATGTCCAGTTGGGTGGTCAAACATTATTCCGGGTGCTTCTTGGATGGTGTTTCTGGATGAGAGTAACATTTAAATTGGTGGACTTTGAATAAAGCAGATTTCCCTCCCTAATGTGTGTGGGCCTTGTCCAATCAGTTGAAGGCTGGAATAGAACACAAGACTGGCCTCTCCTGAGCAAGAGAGAATTCTCCCAGCAGACGGCCTTTGGACTTCATCCACACCATTAGTTCTTCATGGGTCTTTGGCCTCCTGACTCACCCTGTAGATTTTGGACTTGCCAGCCTCCATAATCTTGTGATTTTATAAGCCAATTCCTTATGAAAAATGTATCTATCTATATACATGTACACACATGTGTATGTATGTGTGTGTGTATATATATATGTGTGTATATATATATGTGTGTGTGTGTATATATATATATATATATATATATATATATATATATATATAATACACTGTACATCATTTTGGTTCTGTTTCTCTGGGGGAAGCCTAACTAATGTAGCCTGCTTCCTCCCAGAGCCTAGGTTGGCTCCGGCATCCATGCCCCAGGGTGGGAGAGAGGCTTTGTGCCCATATAGCAGGAGGTTATTTAAAACCTTGCTCCAAACCACAGTTTTTCTGCGGTCTTGGAACTGGAGCAGTGCTCATCAAATTGAGCAGCTGCTCTTCCTCTCTGAGCCCTCCCTCTCACTTCATCAGCTGCCAGCTTGCCCTCAGGCTTCAGGGTCTCCCGTTCTGCCCACCCTAGGGGATCCAGAGGTCAGTGCGAGACACAGCTCTTCCCTGTGCCCTGGGAGCCCAACTCCTCCTTCTGTGCCAGGGAGCATTTGACGATATGGGAGGGCATTTCCCCTGGACTTCCAGGGCCCAGTCACCCTCAGTTTTAGTCTCCTGGGGCTGCTCTAATCAAATACCATAGTCTGGGTGGCTTAACAGAAACTTATTTCTCAGAGCTCTGGAGACTAGAAGCCTGAGATTAGGGTGCCAGCATGGTTAGCCTCCTAGTGAAGACTCTCTCCCTGGCTTGTGAATGGCTCATTTCTCTGTGTCCTCACATGGTGGGGCAGAGCGAAAAGCTCGGTATCTCTTCTTTAAGGCCACCAATCCTACTGAACCAGGGCCCCACCTCATGGATGGTGTTTCTGGATGAGAGTAACATTTAAATTGGTGGACTTTGAATAAAGCAGATTTCCCTCCCTAATGTGTGTGGGCCTTGTCCAATCAGTTGAAGGCTGGAATAGAACACAAGACTGGCCTCTCCTGAGCAAGAGAGAATTCTCCCAGCAGACGGCCTTTGGACTTCATCCACACCATTAGTTCTTCATGGGTCTTTGGCCTCCTGACTCACCCTGTAGATTTTGGACTTGCCAGCCTCCATAATCTTGTGATTTTATAAGCCAATTCCTTATGAAAAATGTATCTATCTATATACATGTACACACATGTGTATGTATGTGTGTGTGTATATATATATGTGTGTATATATATATGTGTGTGTGTGTATATATATATATATATATATATATATATATATATATATATATAATACACTGTACATCATTTTGGTTCTGTTTCTCTGGGGGAAGCCTAACTAATGTAGCCTGCTTCCTCCCAGAGCCTAGGTTGGCTCCGGCATCCATGCCCCAGGGTGGGAGAGAGGCTTTGTGCCCATATAGCAGGAGGTTATTTAAAACCTTGCTCCAAACCACAGTTTTTCTGCGGTCTTGGAACTGGAGCAGTGCTCATCAAATTGAGCAGCTGCTCTTCCTCTGAGCCCTCCCTCTCACTTCATCAGCTGCCAGCTTGCCCTCAGGCTTCAGGGTCTCCCGTTCTGCCCACCCTAGGGGATCCAGAGGTCAGTGCGAGACACAGCTCTTCCCTGTGCCCTGGGAGCCCAACTCCTCCTTCTGTGCCAGGGAGCATTTGACGATATGGGAGGGCATTTCCCCTGGACTTCCAGGGCCCAGTCACCCTCAGTTTTAGTCTCCTGGGGCTGCTCTAATCAAATACCATAGTCTGGGTGGCTTAACAGAAACTTATTTCTCAGAGCTCTGGAGACTAGAAGCCTGAGATTAGGGTGCCAGCATGGTTAGCCTCCTAGTGAAGACTCTCTCCCTGGCTTGTGAATGGCTCATTTCTCTGTGTCCTCACATGGTGGGGCAGAGCGCGAGAAGAAGCTCTCGGGTATCTCTTCTTTTAAGGCCACCAATCCTACTGAACCAGGGCCCCACCCTCATCATCTCATTGACTCTTAAGGACTTCCTTATAGGCCCTCTCACCCAATACAGTCACACGGGGAGTTTGGGCATCAGCGTGTGGGTTTGGGAAGGCCACGATTCAACCCATAGCACTCTTGCAGATGGGTTCCTTCACTCAGAAGCTTCTGTCTTGCTGCTGACTAATACGGATGAGATCCCAGGGCTCTCATGTGGAAAAATAGGAAGTGCCTTGAAAGGCAATTTGGGTGCTTTATGCTAAAAAGACTTCTGAAGCCCTAGTAACGCCAGTCTGTCTCAGGTCCCACCCGCGGTTGCTCTCATCAGTCACATTTGTAGTACCCACCCTGATGGCAGGTAAATCACTGAATGCAGGACTGGGCTTGGGGTCAGGCTTAGGTCAGTTTTGTCAAGGAACTCAAGGGTCACACTAAAGGGGAAGTAAAACTAACTCTGTGTGTGTGCAGTCAGAGGGAGCAGGGAGGGGGAGAGAGTGAGAGTGAGAATGAGAGTATTTGTGGTAGAGAAGGGTGAGCTACCTGTACACAGACTCTTTAAAAGTGTTTCGTGATGGATCTTTATCTATGGAGCCATTTTCTCCCTGAGCTTTTCCGCTTGCTGGCTGAAACTTCTGGGCAAAGTTGCCAGAGAAAATCCAGGATCCCCAGTTCAATGAGATTTCAGATAAACAACAAATAATAACTCTTCATTCTTTCCCTGCATTTCCATTGTAACTGGGTGCCCTGTATTTTTATTTACTAAATCTGGCAGCCCTACTTGTGAAGGCTGGTCAGACTACAGGCAGAAATGCAAACTGGGGAGTATTAATAGATCACTGGACCAGCGCTGTGACTTCCTCATCTAGACAAGCAAGCCCTGGATTGTGAGAGGGGCAGCTGTCGTCTGCAGAGGCCCCAGGAGGGAAGCTGGCATAGCTCAGCTCCCCCCTCCACTGCTAGCTGCTGCTGCCCTCCGGCTCACTCATTTCAGGATCTTCACTGCATAGGTGGGCCTTTAGGAATAACCAGCCCTACTTGGTCTCTAGCTTAAGGCAGGCTGAATACCCCTTTTTAGTATGGGGGTTTATATACACCTTGAGTTGTATGATTTCAAAGACAGTGTCAAAGATGAAGGTTTTGTGTGTGGCGGGGGCAGGGAGGGGATCTCAGCTCATACTACCTTTTAGGTAGACCCGTAAGGAGGATAAGTCCAAAGGTAAGTCCTCCTCGGACCAAAGGTTATAGGATGTGGCCTCCATGGGTCAGCAGATGATAAGACAAAGCACAGGCTCAGCCTCTTACTGAGTTGAGATAGTCACTTTGCTTTCTCCTAATCGCAGCCTCCTCCTTTGGGGAAGAGATTTTGCAAATATCTTCCTTGGACAACAGTTGTAGGACTTAAGTGAAATGATATATAAAAACAGCGTGGCATCATTTCGAGCCACTGGAGCCAAGAGAAGGTGAGCTGGGACCTCAGTGGTTCCAGGTACTGATAGATGCTCGTCTAAGTCAACTTGGTCTGGCTTCTTTGAACTCTGCCTCCTCCAATAGTGCCATTTCTCTCTTCTTCAAAGTCCCAAATTGCTTGAGAGAAGAGTCTACAATTCCTCACTTCCATTTAGCACACAGTGCAGCACAACTGGCATTGCCTCTTTGCCAACAGAAGGTTGCTGATGACCATGGCGGATGGCTTCCACACCATCATCTATCTCAGCTTTTCCGCTTGCTGGAAACTTCTGGGCAAAGTTGCCAGAGAAAATCACCCCAGTTCAATGAGATTTCAGATAAACAACAAATAATAACTCTTCATTCTTTCCCTGCATTTCCATTGTAACTGGGTGCCCTGTATTTTTATTTACTAAATCTGGCAGCCCTACTTGTGAAGGCTGGTCAGACTACAGGCAGAAATGCAAACTGGGGAGTATTAATAGATCACTGGACCAGCGCTGTGACTTCCTCATCTAGACAAGCAAGCCCTGGATTGTGAGAGGGGCAGCTGTCGTCTGCAGAGGCCCCAGGAGGGAAGCTGGCATAGCTCAGCTCCCCCCTCCACTGCTAGCTGCTGCTGCCCTCCGGCTCACTCATTTCAGGATCTTCACTGCATAGGTGGGCCTTTAGGAATAACCAGCCCTACTTGGTCTCTAGCTTAAGGCAGGCTGAATACCCCTTTTTAGTATGGGGGTTTATATACACCTTGAGTTGTATGATTTCAAAGACAGTGTCAAAGATGAAGGTTTTTGTGTGTGGCGGGGGCAGGGAGGGGATCTCAGCTCATACTACCTTTTAGGTAGACCCGTAAGGAGGATAAGTCCAAAGGTAAGTCCTCCTCGGACCAAAGGTTATAGGATGTGGCCTCCATGGGTCAGCAGATGATAAGACAAAGCACAGGCTCAGCCTCTTACTGAGTTGAGATAGTCACTTTGCTTTCTCCTAATCGCAGCCTCCTCCTTTGGGGAAGAGATTTTGCAAATATCTTCCTTGGACAACAGTTGTAGGACTTAAGTGAAATGATATATAAAAACAGCGTGGCATCATTTCGAGCCACTGGAGCCAAGAGAAGGTGAGCTGGGACCTCAGTGGTTCCAGGTACTGATAGATGCTCGTCTAAGTCAACTTGGTCTGGCTTCTTTGAACTCTGCCTCCTCCAATAGTGCCATTTCTCTCTTCTTCAAAGTCCCAAATTGCTTGAGAGAAGAGTCTACAATTCCTCACTTCCATTTAGCACACAGTGCAGCACAACTGGCATTGCCTCTTTGCCAACAGAAGGTTGCTGATGACCATGGCGGATGGCTTCCACACCATCATCTATCTCCCAGAATAGATGGCTGTGATAGGCACCCATTACTTACCCAACTTCCACTCACCCCTCATAATAGCACCTGGATTGCCCTTCCCAGTTTGCCTTTCCTTCATTGTCTAGCAACTATGGAATTTGGGAGGGAATGACCCCTCCAGGGGTGGATCCAATTGGCCAAAGGCAGTCAGCCGCATTGTCTCCCGTTTACCACCAAGATCGGTTCAAGAGTGGGCATGGAAAAATGAAAAAAAAAAAAAAGTCCTTGATGATATCATTAAACTGCTGGATTAAACTCATCCTGAAGCTTATGCCAGTTATGCACTTTCCAATTGTATGAACCAGTAACTCTCTCCAAAACCCTGAAACCTGTTAGTTGCTCAGTTGTGTCCTACTCTTTGCAACCCCATGGACTGCCAGGCTCCTTTGTTCTTGGAACTCTCCAGGCAAGAATACAGGAGTGGTTTGCCATTTCCTTCTCCAGGAGATCTTTTGAGCAAGGGATTGAACCCAGGTCTCCTGCATTTCAGGCAGATTCTCTGTTATCTAGAGGGTCTTCACGGACATATATCTCCATAGCATTCAATATTGCTGACTACCTTCTGCTTGAGTAATGGAAAACCCAAATGATTGTGGCTTAAATGTGTTAGAAGTTTTGTGGTTTATGTTCTTTTTTCTCTTGGATAATAAGCATTCTGAAGAGAATTTGTTGCTACCATCTGTAGTCATTTCAGCCTCTCAAAGATGTTAGAGCAGTTCTTTCAGCTTTCCTCTCATGATGCCAAGATGGCGTCTGCAGGTGCAGCCATCACATCCATAGTCAAGACAGAAGAAAGAGGGAGGGCAGGAGAGGTACCTTCAGGTGGTTTCTACTAATACCTCATTGGCCAGAGAACTGCTTCACAGGGCTCCCACTAGCTGCAAGGGAGTCTGGGAAAGCATGACTTTAGCTTTCTGGGCCCTGGAGTATAGGCAGGTTGGCTAGAGAAGAGTCAGAGTGAAGTCGGAATGAGCCAACCTCCAGCGTCCACCTCAAGGCCCCAGGGCTCCTTCACTGAACCCTCTTCCTCCTCACAAAGACTTACTGTTGGCCTCCCAGGCACCTTCTCTGGCTCTCCGCTGTCTTTGGCAGGCTTATCAGCTGTTGGAGGACTCCAGATGCCTATCCCCAAGTCCACCCTCCCTCCTGTTTGCTCAGCTATCTGCGCGTCCCATCCACCTAATGTCTCATGGGCTCCTGGCCCTCTATACCACCTCCCTCACATCACTGTTAAGCCCACAGTCAACATCACTGCCCCGATTTTCATCAGACATGCCCAGATTTAGCAGCCATTACTCAATATCCAGGACCTGAGAATTGTGCTGGCACTGGTAATTGTGGAAGGAAGGAGAGCTACCTTCCAGAGCCTTGCAGTTGGTGGAGAGGCAAGTGGGGAGGACCGGTGCTTCTGGAGGGAGAGAGCTTTGGAAGAAAGATTGCACTATCACCCTGGACCTCATTTCTGGTTTTGGCTAAAGTTCCCAGGTGGTACTAGAAGTAAAGATCCTGCCTGCCAATGCAGGAGATGTAAGAGACTTGGGTTCCATCCCTGGGTTGGGAAGATCCCCTGGAGGAAGACATGACAACCCACTCCAGTATTCTTGCCTGAAGAATCCCATGGACAGAGGAGTCTTGCAGGCTACAGTCCATGGGGTTGCAAAGAGTTGGACACGACTGAAGTGACTTATCACAAACAAAATTCTGATGATTCCATAGTGTGATATTTTTTCAAAATATACCTTCCTGCTAGGCTTAAAGGCCCTATAATTATCCCAGGAATGGGCATCTGATTTCCGAAAACCTAGCTGGACCTCAGATGGTCCCCAACCTTCAGAGAGTATGATGGTAGCCTGCAGTGTATCCTTCACCTTCCTCGACTTTGCTTGAAAAGTAACTCAAAGTAAGCACCCAGATGTGTTGAAAGAAAGGAGAGAGTGGGGAGGAGGAGAGAGGCCGGCACATGCCTAGGAGCGTGATCAGCCTAGGAGCGTGGGCAGCCCAGGGCTCACAGGGCTGTCTTTCTCCATCTGTAATCTCAGGTCACCTCCCTCTGTGGGCCTCAATTTCCTCTTTGGCAAAGAAGGCCCGGATCCAATCACTCCCCAGGCCTCTTCTAGCCCTGACATTCTGTGATTTTCTAATTTCCTTCAGACTCTGGGGGCCGCAGAACCCATGCTAATGTGGATGAATAAAACATGGGCATAACCTAAAGCTCTAAATATCACAAGTATTTGCTTTGGATTTGTTCTCACTTAGTGGCGTGGTAAGTAGGGTCCATCTGGGGCCCCACTGCCTCCCTTCCGGATTGTTCGATGGTGGCCATGCTCCGTGAGAAGGCTGATGGCATGTGATAGAGGCCCTCCCTCCAGGGACCGTCGCCCACGCTGACTCTCTTCCTCGGCCTCAACCCCACACCTACCTCATCAGGTCCCCTGCCCATTGGTGCTCCAGACCCTGATCTCCCCACCGTGGGGACATTTCCCTTGGATGTCTGTGCCGGCACCTTCATATGTCACCTGCTCATCATGATGTTTTATAAATAAGTTCATTTGTATCATTTTTTTCTTTCTTTTTAAGTTTTTTTTTTTAAACACCCGAAATATTTTGTATTGGGGAATGGCCAATTAACAATTTTGTGATAGTTTCAGGTGAACAGTGAAGGGGCTTGATCATACATATACGTGTATCCATTCTCCCCCAAAAGATTCCCTGTATAAGTGATATCATATAATATTTGTTTTTGTCTGAGTTAACTTCATTTAGTATGATAATCTCTAGGTCAGTCCATGTTGCTGCAAATAGTATTATTGCATTCTTTCTTTATGGCTGAGTAATATCCCATATTGTGCTTTCCTGGTTGCTCACATCATAAGGAATCCACCTGCAGTGCAGGAGACCCAGGTTCAATCCTGGGTCAGGATGATCCCCTGGAGGAGGGCATGGCAACCCACTCCAGTATTCTTGCCTGGAGAGTCCCATAGACAGAAGAACCTGGTGGGCTGCAGTCCATGGGGTCACAAAGAGACACAACTGAGCAATTAAGCAAAACTCCATATTATTCCATGTGGTATATATATTATAGCACATCTTTTTTTTTTAATAGATTTTTTTTTTGACCACTTCTATTGGTCTTTCATTTATCTATTTTCATCCATCTTTGTTCTTTGGCCCACGTGGGCCTCCCATCGCAGTGGCCTCTCTCACTGCAGAGCACCGGCTCTGGGCGCATATGCTCCAGAGTGCTGGCTGGGTAGTTGGACACATTGGTCCAGCCGCTCCGTGGCACGTGGGATCTTCCCAGGCCAGGGATCAAACCGGCGCCCCTTGCACTGCAAGGCAGTGTCCTTGCCCACTGGACCACCAGGGGAAGCCCCAGCTCATTTCTTCTTATCACTGAATAGTATTTCGTTGTATGGATGGACCACTCAGTAGATGCAATTTTTGATTGGTGAAAAAGATCAAAAGTACAAGAAGAAGAGTAATCCTTTGAACACAAAGTCTGAAAGAAAGCTGCATTTCAGGATGGTTCTGGATAAGGTATACAGCGTGGTCAACAAAGAAAATTCAACACCCTGAGAGTTGAATTTAAGAGTATTAGCTATGAGGCAAATTATTTTTATTACTGAAAAGTTCTCTCTTAAGTAATTGCATTTGTAACAGGATTCATCTGGGGCTTCCCTGGCAGTCCAGCAGTTAAGACTCTGTGCTTTTGCTGTAGGGGGCATGGGTTCCATCCCTGGTCAGGGAAATAAGATCCCTGCATGCCATGTGGTGTGGCCAAAAAATAAAGAAAACAGGATTCAATTAATTATTCTATGGCATTTTAGGCAAGCATTCACACTAGAAATTGTCTATACCGTGTTCCATATTGTGCAAACAGGGACACATTGGAGAGTAAAAGGGGGCACTATTAATAATTATGCCCAAACAACAGATGGAAGCCAGGACTATCCCAGATAGTATATACTCTTTCTATTCATGACTAGTATCTGTCTTCTTAAAATAGTTGAGGGAACACAGGATGTTTTTGTGTTTCTCTGAAAGCATTGGATGGTATATGAGTTAAGGTTGCACTAGTGGTGACCCCTCAGGAAGCAAACCCCAGTTTGTTTTTCACTCACATGAAGTCCAAAATGCATACTATTGATTGATGGGAATGGAAGGTGGGTGGGTGGGCTCAGCTCCTTGCAGTCATTCAGGGACCCAGCTTGATGGAACCTCTGCCATCTTCCACATGTGCCTTTCAAGTAGGGTGACCAATCCTTGTCTGGGAATGAGGAGTTTCCTGGAGCGCCAATTTTCAGTGATAAAACTAGGACAGGTTCTGGCAAACCAGGACAATTGGTTTTATATCTAAGGTTGCCCTGAAGATTGGCATCCAGCTGCTCTAGAGGGGTAGAGAGAGAGTGGAGAATGACTTGGTAGACTATTCATCACTTCAGCCTTGTTTCTCTTGACCAGAAGAGTCTCATAGCCACACACTGCTGCAAGGGAGACTGGGAAATGTAGTCTACCTGTGTGTCAAAAAAGAAAGAGAAATGGACTTGATGATGACGTAGCTATCTACTGCCGTGGAAGGGAAAAGAATAATGTCTTGTTTTACTACTGGGCCCTCAGACTGAGATTGACTTCTTTTCTTTATTAATTATTTTAGTTGTGGCATGCGAATTCTTAGTTGTGGTGTCCAAGCTTCTAGTTGCGGTATGTGCAGACTTGTAGTTGCAGTGTGTGAAACTGAATTCCTTGACTAAGGATTGAACCCAGGCTCCCTGCATGGGGAGCACAGAGTGTTAGCCACTGGACCACTGGGAAAAGAACCCCCAAGATTGAGTTCTTTCTTAGCTGGCATTTTTCTGGGACAGTTTAGTGCCCCTTGCTCCCCCACCCCATTTCTCTTTATACATTTAAGTCTCATTTGCCTAGCAGTCAATGGAGTCAACTCCAAGTGTCCACATGGCCCAGTATTTGCTGACGGGCAGTCTGGAACACTGTGGGGTTCTGGGAAGCTTGGGGGGCACTGATTGTGAAGGTTGTACCCAGCAGCCACAGAAATTCACTAGAAGGGAATCAGGTTGCAAAGCAGAAAGGTGCCGCATCAGAGGATCTGGCTGAGCTGCAAACTTAAAACTTGTGCTTTGTGACATCAGTATGATATCTTTTGGTCCCCACATTATAGTGATATAATCAGTCTTTAACATGACTGCTTGTTCCAGGCCCAAACCAGCAGCAGATCATTTGGTGCAGGCTGAACCTTTCCATGGCAGTTAGCACCCTTAACAACTTTCATCTCCGAGCATCCTTGAGAAGTGGGTTAATGCCATTAGCCCCAAGCTAGGAAAAGCTCCTGTGGGCAGACTGACACCACACACTCGACTGTGTCCTCCCCTGGGTGCCCTTGAGGCAGCCAGGGACCTAGTCTGGAAGATCATTTTCAGGTACCTGACTCCAGGGCCTCAGACACAGGGGATGCCTGCCCTCTCCGGTGAGGGGGAGTTTGGGCTTGAGGCATAGAAGCCAATGATGTGAATTTTACTCTCTTACCCTCTGGATGCTCCTGTGGGAGGCAGGGGTGAGGCTAATGTAAGTGGGCATCAACAAGACTGCCCAGGACAACCCCAGAAAGAACAACCTTGGTTTCTGCAGTCCCCATTGGAGACTCTCTTTTCAGAGCCTGGACTTGCAACCCAGACCTTTCCTTCCGTAACACTCCCTTTGGATCACAGACTAGGTTGATCATTGTATTCGTTTCCTGTGGCTGCTATAACAGATGATCACAAACTTGGTAGCTCAGTTCTAGAGGCCAGAAGTCTCAAATCAGTGTCCTTGGGCCAAAATCAAGGTGTTAGCAGGGCCACTCTTCCTTTGGGCACTCCAAGGGGAGATCTGTTCCTTGCCTTTTCTAACTACTGGTGGTGGCCAACTTTCCTCGGCTTGTGCCAGCATGGCTCTAATTGCTGCCTCAGTGATCACATAGCCTTCTCCTCTCCTCTGTAATCTCGGTCTCCCTTTTGCAAGGGAGTTTTTGGGTCCATCCAAGTACTCCAAGATAAATCTCCCCACCTCAAGATCCTTAGTTTTTCAAATTAATTCATTAACAGTGATGCTAGTGCTAAAAGATCCGTCTGCCAATGCAGGAGACCTAAGAGATGCTGGTTTGATCTCTGGGTCAGGAGGATTCCCTGGAGAAGAACATGACAACCCACTCCAGTATTCTTGCCTGGAGAATTCCATGGACAGAGGAGCCTAGCAGGCTACAGTCTATGGGGTCACAAAGAATTGGACATGACTGAAGTGACTTAACACGCACAATTAGTTTTTGCCTGTGCTGGATCTTCATTGCTGTACATGGGCTTTCTCTAGCTGCGGCAAGTGAGGCCTCCTCTTTAGTTGTGGTGCACAAGCTTCTCACTGAGGTAGCTTCTTTTGTTGTGGAGCACAGGCTCTAGAGTGCGGGCTCAGTAGTTGTGGCACAGGGGCTTGGTGGCCCTGCAGTATGTGGAATCTTCCCAGACCAGGGATCAAACCCGTGCGGATTCTTATCCACCGAACCACCAGAAGGTCCCAAGATCCTTACTTGAATCACATCTGCACAGTCCAGACATAAAGGGGCATTATTCGGCTTACCACAGCTGCTATGGCACAAGATAGAGTTGACCCTTGTAGGCAGGAGTTAAAGGCACCAGCCCTCCTTGCAGTTGAAAATCCATGTATAACTCTACAGTCAGCTCTACAGTACACGGTTCTACATCTGTGGAATCAACCCATTTTGGGTTGTTTGGTGCTGTAGTATTTACTATTGAACAAAATCCATGAGTAAGTGGACCTGTGTAATTCAAACTTGCGTTACTCAATGGTCACCTGCACTTAAAACAGTGAGGCCCTCTCTGGGGATTACATGGTACTATGTAGTGTTGCTGAACACAAGTGCATGTGCTCAACTCACAATGAGGCCAAACAAATCGAAATGGAGTTTGGAGCAGACAGAGGTTCATGGCAGGGCCAAGCGAAAGGAGGCTTGTATTCAAGAAAGACCTGAACTCCTCAATGGTTTTCACGGAAAAGCTTTCATAGGCAAAAGTTGGGGTGAGGACCGTAGGGTGTGTGACTTGCTTCCGATTGATTGGTGATGAGGTTACATAGCGGTGCTCTAGGAGTCTTGTACAGAAGGAGAAGATGGGAAGAAACAGCCTGCTCTGTGCCTGATGTTCCGGTTGCCGGAAGGGGAACCCTTCTCAGGGTCTGAGAGTGAGCTCCTGTCTAATACTTGGCAATGGATTGCCCAAGGAGACACACATGTTGACAAAGCAAGAGACTTTATTGGACGGGGTACCCAGGCAAAAAGCAGGAGGGTAAGGGAGCCCTGGAGGACTGCTCTGCCACAAGCTCACAGTCTCAGGCTTCAGGGGAATGCTGTTAGCTTTCTGCATTGTCTCTGACCAATCATCTTGCTTGGTTTGATTCAGAGTCCTTCCTGGGGGTGCACATCTCTCAGCCAAGATGGGTTCCAGCATGAGAGTTTCTGGGAGATGGGCGGGACATATGGGCTGGCATGTCCCTCCCACCTTTCAGCCCCTCCCCACATTCTCCCAGTTAGTTTTCAGCAGCAACCCTGAGCTCTTTATCAGGACTTTCTGTTGTGAGACAATGAGACAACTCAGGCAAGCGGTTGTTATTGTGCCTGGCCAAGGCGGGCGGTTTTGATCAACAGCTCCCTAACACCTCTGATCTCATTTAATTCTTCCAGAGCCCTCTGAGTGGGTATTATTAATTCCTCTTGGCACTGTAAGACTGAGTGGTTAAGTAACTTACTTAATGTAACACAGTGGATAAAAGATGAAGCTGGACTTAAACAGAGCTGTCTGACTCCAGAGTCCGGGTTTTTCCATGGAAACACAGTTATGCTCTGGAAGGGCTGAACTCAGTTGGAATACAGATGACCAAGTACATTGACCTTCTTGCTTGTGTTGGAGAGTCTGGTCTTTTTGCCGTTGTGATAATCTGATTTATAATAAGAAATGGACATTTGGTTGTCATCCCCTTTTCTGGCACAGAACTCCTAAAATCCTTGAAATTTCCTAAGTGCGAAGAGCCATAAAGGTGTCTTTTGTTATATTAATGAAGTGACTTTGAGAAAGTACTTAAGGATGGGAGCTGGTTGCCAGGAGAATCAACCAGAGGATTCAGTTCAGTGGCTCAGTCATGTCCGACTCTTTGAGAGTCATGACTGAGCCATGGACTGCAGCACGCCCGGCTTCCCTGTCCTTCACCATCTCCTGCAGCTTGCTCAAACTCATGTCCTTTTAGTCAATGATGCCATCTAACTATCTCATCCTCCATCGCCTTCTCCTTTTGCCTACTAGTTTTTCCAACATCAGGGTGTTTTCCATTGAGGCATTTCTTTGCATCAGGTGGCTGAAGCTTCAGCTTCAGCATCAGTCCTTCCAATGAATATTCACGGTTGATTTCCTTTAGGATTCACTAGTTTGATCTCCTTGCTATCCAAGGGACTCTCAAGAGTCTTCTCCAGCACCACAGTTCATAGTTGTCAGTTCTTTGGCACTCAGCCTTTTTTACGGTCCAGCTGTCACAGCCATACATGACTACTGGGAAAACCATAGCTTTGACTATACAGACTTTTGTTGGCAAAATGATGTCTGCTTTTTAATAAGGTGTCTAAGTTTGTCATAGCTTTTCTTCCAAGGAGCAAGTGTCTTTTAATTTCATGACTGCTGTCCCCATCTGTGGTGACTTTGGAGCCCAAGAAAATTAACCATTTCCATTGTTTGCCCATCTATTTGCCATGAAGTGATGGAACTGGATGCCATGATCCTAGTGTTTTGAATGTCGAGTTTTAGGCCAGCTTTTTCACTCTCCTCTTTCACCTTCACCAAGAGGTACTTTAGTTCTGCATATCTGAGTTTATTGATATTTCTCCCAGCAATCTTGATGCCAGCTTGTGCTTCATCCAGGCCGGCATTTCACATGATGTACTCCGTATCTAAGTTAAATAAGCAGGGTGATCATATATAGCCTTGACGTACTCCTTTCCCAATTTGGAACCAGTCCAGTGTTCCATGTCTGGTTTTATCTGTTGCTCTTGTCCTGCATACAGGTTTTGCAGGAGGCAGGTAAGGTGTTGTGTTGGAAGAGGGTATTGGCTGTGACCATTGTCTTGGAGGACAGAGCCCTTAACGTGAGGGATCTGAAGCTATCTCTCCGTAGATGCTGTCATAATTGAGCTGAATTGTGGGACTCTTAGTGGAAGTCCTGAGCCTTGCAGGGAGGAAGCTCCCTGTCCTTGATATATGTGGGAAATTGGGTCCAGGAATCCAAAAGAGTTGGTGTCAGGGAAAAGGTATTGCTTGAACAGCCCTGGCTCATAGAAACATGGAGTTTGGGAAGAGAAGGGATTAAAGGGTGGAGGTTGAGGAACCTTTGATTTCCGAGTAGGCACATGGTCACCTGAGCTTTGTGGCAGCAGCTACGGTGCAAGCAGTTACTAAAGATGAATCCAACTCTGGGGGAGCTGGTTTGTTGGATGCATAAGAAAATGCAAACTAATAATAAGAAAACCGAACATGCTCTGAGCCCGGTTGTTGTTATCTGTAATAGCTGGCTTGGACTTTGACGCTAGACCAAGCCCAGATTTCAGGGAGTGAGTCCGAACTTGGCTGTGGGCCTCATAGCTGTCCCTCAAGGTAAGAATCAAGGTAGGGGAAAAACAAGCCCAAGAAACTGTTGAAACTGGGAGTGGGAGTACAGTGTGAAGGAACCATGGACTAGTTTAGGAGCATCTTTGGTTGGAATGTGGCAGAGCGGAAGAGCACATTTGGGTTGACACAAAACCTGTGGCTCACTGTGGAGCCATCACAGGTAGCTGGAGGCAACCCAGAGACGAGGAAGGTTATTCCTGAGGGCTAGCCAGCCTGGTGAACTGGATAAAAGCCACTGGAAGGTCTGCTTATCCTGAGAAGGGGGACTGTCCTTCATCTCTTTGAATGGCAAGTGGAACACACTGGGTAAAGCAGCTGATCTGCTTTGTAAGCAAGCCATCTGGACCGGCTTTATGACGATCAGGCTGTTCACTGCACTGAGTATGCCCATTACCCAGGTCATGGTCAATGCTATGGTTAAGGGGATCTTTTTCACATGGCCACCTCCTTATCATTAAGAAAATCAAGCAACTGTTCAGGAAGTCTTATTAAATTTGGTATCTCACCTTCACCCCCTCATAGGTCTTAGAGATGTCAATCAAAACATTGGTTAATTAATAAGAGAATGGACAGAAGCCGCGGGCAGGGTGAAGGGTGGAAATTTTAAATGGTTATTAAAAAATAAGGTGAAGAAAACAAATATTCACAGGGGTGAAACAGAGGAAAAGTCCCAGCAGAATGAGAACATTCAGAGGGAAATTGTTCAAATCTTTAATAATTATTTTATTTGACTGTACTAGGTCTTAGTTGTGGCATGCAGGCTCTTCCATTGTGGCATGTGGGATCTAATTCCCTGACCAGGGATCAAACCCAGGCTCCTTGCATTGGGAACATGGGGTTTTAGCCACTGGACCACCAGGGAAGTCCCTGTTAGAGTCTTTATGTTTGATGAATAAAAGCGGATGTCTGCGTGTGTGTGTGTGTGTGCTCACTCAGTCGTGTCTACCTGTTTGTGACCCTATGATCTGTAGCCCACCAGCCTCTTCTGTCCATGGGATTTTCAGGCAGGAATACTGGAGTGAGTTGCCATATCTCCCCCCGGGGGTCTTCCTGACCCAGGGATCGAATCCACCTCTCTTGCATCTCCTGCATTGGCAGCAGATTCTTTACCACTGTGTCACCTCGGAAGCCCCGATACTGGGCATTGATAGAGTTAAAACAAAGGTTTTAATACAACACTACTTAAAGTTGCGGGGGCTTCCCTGGTGGCTCAGAGGTAAAGAATCTGTTTGCCAGTGCAGGAGACACGAGTTTGATCCTTGAGTCAGAAAGATTCACTGGAGGAGAAAATGGCAACCCACTCCAGTATTTTTGCCTGAGAAATCCCATGGACTGAGGAGCCTGGCAGGCTACAGTCCCATGGGGTTGTAAGTCCGTTCTGTATGCCCCAATTTGGATAAATTTAAAGAATGGAAGACAGATTATGATGAGAAACCTGACCAGCAGTCGTTTGCAGCAGCACTTAGGTAGGCTAATCAAGATAAAGATTGACAAAAGGGCCAGGGCCACTTCTTTCTCCCACTCACTGGGGACCCAAAGCCTTTTGCACAAGAGCGGGTAAAATGGTCAGGGGTGGAGAAGACGTTTCTAGCATCCTTGATATGGGAATCCCACACACCTGGTGGTGAAAACCTCACTCGGGCTACAGCCAAAAGGGGAGACTCTAGAAACGTAAGGGTGGATCAGATGATGAAAGTTTAAATGTCTAAGCAGGGATTATGTAAAGAAGTTGTGTCGGGGTTGCCTGAATGTTTTATGGGAATGGCTACTATGTCTGTCTGGGGAACACCCCCCCTTATCTGGTGCTGCAACATCCAAGCCTGTGGATGAAGTCCTCACAGAGGCTACAGTTAGGACCGTAATGGGTGATGGGATTAGGGTGAAGTTTTGTGGGAGAACTGGTGTGCTGGAGCAGGCCTTCTGTGAAGTGGGGGTGCCCCTCTTACCTGATTGGGTCATGGGGATGGACATTGTATCTGACTGGGGACTGTTTCTCCCACTGAGGACTGTAAAACAGAGGACATGTGACTCCACCCCTCAAGCAGCGTTAATGGGACTTGCTGAATGGGACCGTAAGACTGCCTAAGCCCACACAGTGGAATAGAAGCTGGGGTGCCCGTAGGGACAAATTCTCTGTGCCTGGCCCGATGGGGAGCATAGCCTGGGACTTAGGGCAGGAGCCTGTCAGCACTTCCAGTCACAACAGGGACTTGCAACTAGAGAATTCCTGTTTAAGGGCTATTTGCCACCTCGTATTGGACATTATTTTTTAAAAATAAGTTTTTAATTAATTTATTTTTCGTCTGTTCTTGGCCTTCGTTGCTGCTCAGGCTTTTCTTTTTTTTTTTTTAAATATTGTATTTATTCATTTATTTATTTTGGGCTATTTTGGGTTTTCACTGCTGCCACAGGCTCTTCTCCAGTTGCAGGGAGTGGGAGCTACTCTCCAGTTGAGGTAAGCAGGCTTCTTGTGGGGGTGACTTCTCTTGTTGTGGAACTCGGGCTCTAGGGTACACGGGCTTCAACAGTCACGGCACTTGGGCTCCATAGTTGGGGCTCCGAGGCTCTAGAGCACAGGCTCCATAGTTGTGGCTCATGGGCTCAGTTGCTCCACAGCATGTAGGATCTTCCCGGATCAGGGATTGAACCCATGTCTCCTGCAATGGCAGGCAAACTCTTCACCACTGAGCTACCAGATTTTTTTTTTTTAATTTTTTTTTTAAACATTTATTTTTTAAATTTATGTATCTTTTTGCGGGGTGGGGTAGGGAGGGAGGGGGACAGGCGGGCCACTTCTATTGGTCTTTCATTTGTCTGTTTTCATCCATCTTTGTTCCTTGGCTCCTGTGGGCCTCCCATCGCATTGGCACCTGTCGTTGCAGAGCACCGGCTCTGGGCGCATGTGCTCCAGAGCTCTGGCTCGGCAATTGGACACATCGGTCCAGCCGCTCTGCGGCATGTGGGATCTTCCAAGGCTGGGGCTTGAACCGGCGCCCCTTGCACTGCAAGGCGGTGTCTTTACCCACTGGACCACCAGGGAAGCCCTACCTGGGCATTATTAATTGAAGCTACCACTATGACTGAAAGATATAAATGATCTTGAACCTGGAAATACCCACAAGGTCTTGGATGGTGTCTGAAACACTCTAATGGGGACGGCAGGGCCCAGAAGAGTTCCATGAGAATATGGAAATGGGTTATATGTGCTCTTGTGAGCTTGTGGGTGAAAGCAAGGAGGAGATACAAGCAGGGAACTGTGGGAGGAGCTGCTGGATGCTGTCTAGGCTTGGACAGTGCCCTGTAAATCGTTCTCAACAGACAAAGAGCTGGTTGGTTTGTGGATGGCAGTTCCATGGTAAATGGCCATCATCCGGTTGGAGAGGCCATCACTCTGATCAAAGAAGGTAAAAACAAATGAGCTCAGTGGACTGAATTGCATGCTTTTTGCCTAGCAGTGATGAAAGCGTTGAACAGGGGTAAAGCCCCTGTGTTTGAGTGTTTACTGACTCATGGGCAGCAGCCATTGGCCATACGGTTAGGCCGAGGGCAAGGGAAACCTGGCCTATTTGAGGGACGCCCATAGGGAAATCACCCTGGGAGTTTGAGGAGGGCATTAAGGCAGGACCTGGCGATGCTTGTTGGAAGAGCCCGCCTTCCAGCTTAGGGAGGTGACTGGAATCCACAAGCACATATCCATCCCTGTGCGCTTGCTGGAGGTGGCCTCCTGTCTCTGCTCTAGTATTGCAGAGACAGGATTGATCCGGCTGTGATCAATCCCTCTAAGGTGCAGGATGTCAGATAGGAGCTGTTCCGTCCGCGAGCTAGAGGGTGTGGTGGGCTGTGTGGCAGGTTCTGGTGGGAAGACCTTGATCAGAGCTGCCAAGGGAGGCTGAGGCTGGCGGCGCTGGAGGCTCCCCATGGGTCGTGGCAGGTGTGCTGCTGCCCCCAGCCTGCGCTTCCCTTGCCAAGCGGTCGATGCCGGTGCTCAGGGTGTTAGGAAAGGCCCTGAACGCAGGAGAGCACACCCACTGAACATCTGCGCATCATTTCCTCAGACCAAGGAACACACCTCACCAGCTCACAGTGTCCAAGGGTGGACAGCGAGTATCCTCCTGAGAGTGTGATGCAGTCAGAAGGGGCAGTTAGAACAGTGGCTGTCTATCACGGGGCAGAGAAGCAGGACGGGCCAGCTTCCACGCCTTCACGAGTGTGTGCTCACATGTACCATGAACATGAGTGAGGCCAAAGGAGTGTCCCCACTGGGTAGATCTCTCTGTTTTTCTTTTTGGTGGATCCAAGAGGAATGACTTACATTATTTCCAGTTACCTCATTGACCAAGAACCCCATCATATGCCTAAGTGCAGTCTCACTTCAAGAGAGTCTGGACAATGTAGTCTTTCTGTGACTCCAGAAAGAAGAAAATTGCTACAGGACTTGGGGGGAACCTACAGGATTATTGCTTTGCAGGACTCCCATTCTTGTTTATCTTTCCCTGCCAAGTGTCTCATGCTCCTTCACTTGGCCCCTATGTCACATGCCTCTCCAGGTTTCATTTGCACTAAAAAATATGGCCAACAGTAGCCTAAAACATGACACCTCTTAGAGATAGTTGCACATTAAAATGAATTTAAGCTTTTGGCTAGAGGGTTAATGCTGTGACATGAGAATTTCAGGCACAAGTAGGCCAGTAGGGGAAATGTTGCGGTTTTTCTGAGGTGACAGCCCAGGTTTGTCCCATGTACCATCTTTTATACCATTTTGCTACTGCCTGGGGAACATTGGAGCAAGACATTTTGAAGTCATCAGGCTAAACAGTTTGAGTAGCTGTGATATTAGATGCAGCCAGATCATTAAAGCATGATTTTCGTCTGGCTGTCTAAAGGTATTGATGTGAAGTGGGATGAAATTATTGTCCACTCCAGCTGATTTGGAATCAGCTTTCAAATCATCCATCTGTCATCCCCTCCTCTCTCCCTCCCTCCCTCATCCAGAATGAAAGAGGCTAAATCCAGACTGGGTCTGTAATGAGGCTGAAGAGGGAATTGGGGAGGGTTTCCCTGAGGTTCTGGGAAGACTGAGGTCTCTGTGTTTCTTACTATCAGACTCCAGCACGCCCATGGCTGTCCTCGTGCCTCCTGCTCATTGTGAACACCCTTTTCATTGGCTGCACCTGTCCCCCAATGGACTTCCTTGGTGGCTCAGATGGTAAAGAATCTGCCTGCAATGCAGGAGATCTGGGTTCAATCCCTGGGTTGGGAAGAGAAGAAGGGCATGGCAACCCACTCCACTTTGCCTGCCTGAAGAATCCCATGGACAGAAGAGCCTGGTGAGCTGTAGTCACTATGATCACAGAGAGTCAGACAAGGCTAGCACTTTCACTTTCATTTTTATCCCCCAACACACATTGCCGGCCTGTGGTACCTTTACACTGTGGCCATCCAGTTAGGCTGGGCTACATTTCCCGGAATTTTCTTTGCGCAGTTCCTGGGTTCTACCTAAGGACTGGCTGCAGGAGAAATCTGTGTGAGATTTGGAAGGCAGAGGTGGAGCGGCAGCCACTTTTGCACTCTGCAGAGAGCCAGGTGCTGGGGGAGCGCTCCCATGTGGCTGCTGATCGGCTGGCTCATCTTTCTGGCCCCAGGGCACAGCCAGGCCCTCAGGTTCTTCAGCTCCGACTGGATCTTTTCCTTTGGTTTCTCCAGATCCTGGGCCAAATGTCTCTGCAGTTGTAGCTGAAGGTGCCAGCTTTTCCTGCTAGTGACTCACACCAGGGAGGTTAGAGGTGGTGAGGTGTGGATTCTGGCTGCCCTGGTGGCTTCTGCCTCCAGGATGGGCCTCAGTGAGTCCCGCCTCCTGGCAGTCATTCTCTGCGTCATGCCTTCTGTGTTGTCCCATGTTGTAACCAATATGAGCATGGCAGAGGTGATGGCGTGTCACTTATGAATTAAGTTCTAAAAAACACTGCAGGGGCTTCCCTGGTGGTCCAGTTGGTGGAGAGTCCACCTAGCCATGCAAGGGGCGAAGGTTCGATCCCTGGCCTGGGAAGGTCCCACGTGCCGTGGAGCGGCTGGACCTATGTGTCCAATGACGAGCCAGCGTGCTGAAGCGCATGCGCCCAGAGCCAGTGCTCTGCAATAAGAGAGGCCACTGCAATGGGTGGCCCACACAGGCCAAAGAACAAAGATGGATGAAAATAAACACATAAAAACCAATAAAAGAGGCCAAAATTTAAAATAAAAAGCACTGTACCTTTTGTCTTAGTCTTCCTCCTCTCTCTCTCTTCCTCCCTCACAAACTCTCTTTTTCTCTGAGATCTCTTCAGCTAAGCCGACTGCCATGGCAGGAGTGACCCTAAAGAGAGGCCCATGTGGTAACAGCCAGCAAGACACCTGAGGATTCCCATCAACAGATATGTGAGGCAGATGCTCCAGCCCCAGTCAAGCTTCCAGATGACCACAGGCTCCCCATGAACAGACCCTGAACCAAAACTACTTGGCTAAACTACTCTCAGAATCCTGACACCCAGAAACTGATACCATAAGTGTTTATTATTTCAAGTCACAAAATTCTGATGTAATTAGTTACACAGTGATAAATAACTCCCACAGTGTTCATCTTTTCATCCCAACTGCTGGCCTTGCTGCCTTCGAGCCCTCTATCAGATGCTAGTTAATGGTCTCACATGGGCAGCTCCCACAATAAATCCATTATTCTGGATCATTTGGAGTGGATCTGCTTCCTTGATCAAACCCTACCTGATACCACAAGGAGCTAATAGGAGAGATTCCCAGTGTTTTCATCATTGGTTTCCCCTGTTGCATAGGCTCCCAACTTTTCATCAGACCCACCCAGAGAAGGTTTGAAAAAAAAAAAAAAAGCCTGTCCTGGACTTCCCTCGTGGTCCAGTGGGTAAGGGCACCGCCTTGCAGTGCAGGGGATGCCGGTTCAATCCCTGGCCTGGGAAGATCCTACGTGCCGCGGAGCGGCTGGACCAGTGTGTCCAACTACAAAGCCGGAGCTCTGGAGCGCATGTGCCCAGAGCTGGTGCTCTGCAACGAGAGAGGCCAGTGCAATGGGAGGCCCACACAGGCCAAAGAACAAAGATAAATAAACAAAACGCCAATAGAAGTGGCCAAAAAAAAAAAATCAGTCCCTAGGTCCTATCTCCAGAAATTGTGATTTACTTGGTCTGGGTTGTGGCCTAGGCATCAGGATCTCTTAAAGCTCCTAGGTGCTTTAATATGCAGACTGGACTGGATGCCACTGACCTAGTCTACTTGACTCCCCTGCTAGGTTCTCACTTTTCCATCCTTTCTTGGGTTCGGGTATGGGTACCTCTTTGGTGGCTCAGATGGTAAAGAATCTGCCTGCAATGCAGGAAACCTGGGTTCGATCCTTGGATCAGGAAGATCCCCTGAAGAAGGGAATGGCAACCCATTCCAGTATTCCTGCCATGGACCAAGTAGCCTGGTGGGCTATAGTCCATGAGGTTACAAAGATTAACACGTGGGTACCCAATCTAGAAGCCTATGGTAACTTTCTTTGGAGACTCCTGATACCTAGAAGTGAGTTCTCAGGGCAACAGGAAACATGGTAATGGCGTCCCAGGTCTGATTCTGGTTCTTTAACTCTCGCACCACTGCCATCAATGCTGTGAAACTTAGCCTCTGATTCCATTTCTTTCTGCTTAGACCAGGGAAACTCTAGGGTCTGTTCCAGTGCTGAGAGTCTAGATCTGGGAAATTTTAGGTTAACTCCCCAAGTGATCTTAAGGATACCCAGCCCTTCCATGGGCCCCAGTTTCCTCATCTGTCAAAGGGAGACTGGGTATGGTGAGCTCCAGACCTGTTGGATTGCCCAGGGATAGGCTCTGGGATGCTTTGTGTGTAGGTGGCCTCTGAGGAGCCCCCTTTAGGGTCACCATCTAAGCGTGAGGGAAGCAGGATTGGGCGGAGGAGGAGCTGAACTGGGCAGTCATCACCGGGGCCTCCTGTGTTCCCCTTGGAGCCTTGCAGCCAGTATAATCCTTCAGAGTTGTCATGAATTGAGGCAAGGGTGTTGAGTCTTTGTACCCTCAACTGGCCAGTCAGTGAATGGGGTTTGTTCCCAGGGAAGGGGGCTGTGACTTTGAACTCTCTTCTGCTGAGAGCCAGAGGAATGAGTCTCTTGGTCTTGAAGGAAGGAAGGACAGCCTACCAAGAACTAGATGCTTCTGGTTCACAGATCCTGTGATCATAGCCCCAACTCCAGGGTGATCTGTGGAGAAAAGAGTGGACTTCCCACTCCCTTTGGTTAAGCGTGACATCAGATACCTCAGAGTAGCTGGAAGGTGCCAGGAGACCACAAGCTTGATTAAAAGCACAGCTGGGGCTTCCCCTGGTGGTCCAGTGGGTAAGGACACCGCCTTGCAGTGCAAGGGGCACCGGTTCCATCCCTGGCCTGGGAAGATCCCATGTGCCATGGAGTGGCTGGACCGATGTGTCCAACTACCAAGCCGGAGCTCTAGAGCACATGCGCCCAGAGCAGGTGCTCTGCAGCGACAGAGGCCACTGCAATGGGAGGCCCACGTGGGCCAAAGAACAAAGATGGATGAAAATAGATAAATGAAAGAGTAATAGAAGTAGGCCCCCCCACACAAAAAAAAATTAAAAAAAAAACAAAAAGCACAGCTGTTCTTGAAACCTCCCCCACCCTTAGCAAAGGGCGAGCCAGAGGAAGATGTGATGTCAACTTGTGTTAAAGAAGCAAGGCCCTGGGGCACAATGTAAAGCCCCCCTGGAGGTAGGAGTGGCTTCCAGAAGGCAAGTCTACCAGGTGTGACACTCACCTCCCTGGAGCATGGAAGATAATAGAGCTGCGAGGGGCGGTGGTCACCGTGGTAATGACATCTCAGGTTCCCACTGCATGAAGCTACTGGCTGGTCTGTCCGTCACCCAGCAGCTGCCTTTTCTGTGGGAGCCAGTCTTGGCGCTGGACAGGGGCGAGGAGGAGAGACGATCTCACATGTGCGCACAGTGAGCTTGTGGGGCCTGGATGGTCATGTGTGTGTCTTTGCATACATGATCTTTTTATAAGGGCGTCTGTGCAGATGCTTGTGATCCTGGGTGTGGAAAAGTGAGTCCAGTTGTGTTTGTGTGTGGGTGCTGGGGGTGGGGTCTGCAGGTTGGATCCCTGCCCATGAACCATGGGCAAGCCGATGACTCCATTTAAGAGGCATGATTTTAGGGCCATTCTTCAAAGGATCCCTCCATCGAAAGCCCTTTCTTTGAAGAAATTTTCTACCTTCCTCGCTTGAAGGAAGGACAGCAAAGTTGCGACAGATCCTGTGATCATAGCCCCAACTCCAGGGTGATCTGTGGAAAAGAGTGGACTTCCCACTCCCTTTGGTTAAGCGTGACATCAGATACCTCAGAGTAGCTGGAAGGTGCCAGGAGACCACAAGCTTGATTAAAAGCACAGCTGGGGCTTCCCCTGGTGGTCCAGTGGGTAAGGACACCGCCTTGCAGTGCAAGGGGCACCGGTTCCATCCCTGGCCTGGGAAGATCCCATGTGCCATGGAGTGGCTGGACCGATGTGTCCAACTACCAAGCCGGAGCTCTAGAGCACATGCGCCCAGAGCAGGTGCTCTGCAGCGACAGAGGCCACTGCAATGGGAGGCCCACGTGGGCCAAAGAACAAAGATGGATGAAAATAGATAAATGAAAGAGTAATAGAAGTAGGCCCCCCCACAAAAAAAAATTAAAAAAAAAAACAAAAAAAGCACAGCTGTTCTTGAAACCTCCCCCACCCTTAGCAAAGGGCGAGCCAGAGGAAGATGTGATGTCAACTTGTGTTAAAGAAGCAAGGCCCTGGGGCACAATGTAAAGCCCCCCTGGAGGTAGGAGTGGCTTCCAGAAGGCAAGTCTACCAGGTGTGACACTCACCTCCCTGGAGCATGGAAGATAATAGAGCTGCGAGGGGCGGTGGTCACCGTGGTAATGACATCTCAGGTTCCCACTGCATGAAGCTACTGGCTGGTCTGTCCGTCACCCAGCAGCTGCCTTTTCTGTGGGAGCCAGTCTTGGCGCTGGACAGGGGCGAGGAGGAGAGACGATCTCACATGTGCGCACAGTGAGCTTGTGGGGCCTGGATGGTCATGTGTGTGTCTTTGCATACATGATCTTTTTATAAGGGCGTCTGTGCAGATGCTTGTGATCCTGGGTGTGGAAAAGTGAGTCCAGTTGTGTTTGTGTGTGGGTGCTGGGGGTGGGGTCTGCAGGTTGGATCCCTGCCCATGAACCATGGGCAAGCCGATGACTCCATTTAAGAGGCATGATTTTAGGGCCTCTTTGCCATTCTTCAAAATATCAGCAACGGTCATCATCCACTCAGCATTCGAAAGCCCTTTCTTTGAAGAAATTTTCTACCTTCCTTGGCTTCTTTTAAAACACAGACCATTGTCAGCTACCAGTCCACCAAGAATGGTGGACTTCCCCCAAAATGTAGGTGAAGAAACAGAAGAATCTGGACCTAGCTTAACACCTCTCATATGTATTTGTATACAGTTATGAATGTGTGAATATTTGAATAAATGGTGAGAGAGGGGCAGCCAGGAGAAACAATGGTCTGACTGGGGAGTGGAGGGGTTCCTTGGATCGATGTCAAGTCCATTTCCAATCCAGTTGCGTTTCTTGAGCACTTGTGTTTTGCCAGGCATTGAGCTGGGGGCCTGTAGGGGATGCGGGCCCTGACCTCTGACACCTCAGTCTCTGGGAGATGAAGGCTTTTTCATGGGTTTTCTGGGTGCCGACTTGAGACCGCAGTTCTTTATCGAGGCTGGGACATCAGCCTTTCCTGGCTGGCTAGGCCTGACTGCTTACCTGTCTGCTGTGATCACATTCTGAGCCTGTCTGGAGAGTTTTAGCCACACCCATCTACTACTTCCGTGTCTCAGTTGGCTGGTTCCAGAAGCAGACCCAAGGACAAGGACGAGGACTTGAACACTGGGCAGTCAAGTCACGAAGGAGAGGGAAGCCACTACAGGGTGGATTATGGGGCAGATCTCACTGTGGGCAACTTGGCTTCAATTCCCCTCTCCCCAGGAACGTCTGAAAATGGCAAAGGAGCTGGGGTGCTTCTCTATCCACTCCTGTTTGTCATTGGCCAGGGTCTTCCCTTGGGAGACCATGCTCCCTGCGCTCGCTGCCTGTCCCACTCGCCAGCCAGAGAAAGCCCTTTGAGGAGAACAAGCGAGTGGCAGGTGCCTCTCCGTGGCGGTTGGCACGTACCACAATAATCAGTGCCAGTGGGATGAGGGTGGGGCACCGCCAGCATCTGCTACGCCCGGTGTGGCCCTTCCAGCCGTGTGACCAGGGCAGCTGGTCCTCCCGGCCGCAGCTTAGCAGGCCCCGTGGTGAGAGACCTCAGTCCTCAGACTTGAGCTGGGACAGGGCCAGAGAGTCAGGGCTTCTGAAACTTTTGCAGACTTGAGCTGCCTGGACAGCCTACATGAGCTGTAAGCTACAGACTAGGCAAGCCCACTCAGCGGGAAGCCGGGGCCCCTCACTTGATTGCAGGCTCAGACTGTGGCCGATCAGCCCAGGGCTTTAGTCCTCAAGAGACATCTGCAGGGGTCTCAGCTCCCAGCCTCCCCTCCCCCCTTTCCATCTGCTCCTGATTCTGGGCCAGGAATCCTCCCTGGATGCTGGCAAGCACTCCTGGCTTCTGCTCACTCAAGCCCAGCCCCTTCCCTCCCAAGGACTATTTTGCACTTGGCCTTGTCACTTGGTTGAGGAAAAGTCCTCTGGATCCTGTGCCTGCTTCCTCCCCTGCTCTGAATTGAGGAAACCTTCCCTTCCTAGATTATAATCGGTTCCACCCCCGCAAGCCTCCAAATGATGTAGTAAAGACGGATGGAGGAGGGCGAATCAGAAAGCAGGGACTCAGGAGGTTCCTCCCGGTTTAATCTCCAGCTGCTAACTTCCCTACTCTGTTCTGCTCAGATTCTCACCCATTTACACATTCTTGGGATGTTGAATTCAATTCAAAAGCTGCCAGAAGACTTTCTCTGAATTCAGGACTGTCCCAGCCTGAGTGGATAAAAGAGAGTCCAGATTAAGTCCCTGGCACTCATGGGGTCCGGGTAGGGGGCAGAACCTAGCTTAGCATCACCATACATGGCATGTCTCATTTCTTTGGTTTTTGACCTTCCCTGGGCCAGAGCGCCAGGAACCCTTACTACTTGGGAACATACTGCGCTTCTGAGCATGAGGAGATGGACCCCAACCCAGATGAACGCTCAAGTCTGCAGTGGCCTTGAATTAGCCTGAACTGGAGCCTCATGTCGATGGGGGTTGTCTGTAGGAGATCTTTGCAACAAGTGCACTGTT
This sequence comes from Tragulus kanchil, assembly GCA_022376925.1. Classification (NCBI taxonomy): domain Eukaryota; kingdom Metazoa; phylum Chordata; class Mammalia; order Artiodactyla; family Tragulidae; genus Tragulus; species Tragulus kanchil. The sequence goes on along the minus strand of JAIOJX010000001.1, from coordinate 90,845,901 downwards.
TACGCAGGTGGGGAGGGCAATGGACAGTCTCCACCAATGTCAACAGTGAACCCAGACGGCTGTTGCACAGGCTGCAGCGCTAGGGTGTTGCCCGTTCTGGTTGGTGTGTGCCTCGTTCTGTTGCAGGCCCGTGGTGAGAGACCTCAGTCCTCAGACTTGAGCTGGGACAGGGCCAGAGAGTCAGGGCTTCTGAAACTTTTGCAGACTTGAGCTGCCTGGACAGCCTACATGAGCTGTAAGCTACAGACTAGGCAAGCCCACTCAGCGGGAAGCCGGGGCCCCTCACTTGATTGCAGGCTCAGACTGTGGCCGATCAGCCCAGGGCTTTAGTCCTCAAGAGACATCTGCAGGGGTCTCAGCTCCCAGCCTCCCCTCCCCCCTTTCCATCTGCTCCTGATTCTGGGCCAGGAATCCTCCCTGGATGCTGGCAAGCACTCCTGGCTTCTGCTCACTCAAGCCCAGCCCCTTCCCTCCCAAGGACTATTTTGCACTTGGCCTTGTCACTTGGTTGAGGAAAAGTCCTCTGGATCCTGTGCCTGCTTCCTCCCCTGCTCTGAATTGAGGGGAAACCTTCCCTTCCTAGATTATAATCGGTTCCACCCCCGCAAGCCTCCAAATGATGTAGTAAAGACGGATGGAGGAGGGCGAATCAGAAAGCAGGGACTCAGGAGGTTCCTCCCGGTTTAATCTCCAGCTGCTAACTTCCCTACTCTGTTCTGCTCAGATTCTCACCCATTTACACATTCTTGGGATGTTGAATTCAATTCAAAAGCTGCCAGAAGACTTTCTCTGAATTCAGGACTGTCCCAGCCTGAGTGGATAAAAGAGAGTCCAGATTAAGTCCCTGGCACTCATGGGGTCCGGGTAGGGGGCAGAACCTAGCTTAGCATCACCATACATGGCATGTCTCATTTCTTTGGTTTTTGACCTTCCCTGGGCCAGAGCGCCAGGAACCCTTACTACTTGGGAACATACTGCGCTTCTGAGCATGAGGAGATGGACCCCAACCCAGATGAACGCTCAAGTCTGCAGTGGCCTTGAATTAGCCTGAACTGGAGCCTCATGTCGATGGGGGTTGTCTGTAGGAGATCTTTGCAACAAGTGCACTGTTTACGCAGGTGGGGAGGGCAATGGACAGTCTCCACCAATGTCAACAGTGAACCCAGACGGCTGTTGCACAGGCTGCAGCGCTAGGGTGTTGCCCGTTCTGGTTGGTGTGTGCTCTCTGCGCGGTGGTTTTGATGATGTTGCTGTTGTCTCTCCCTGTTGCTTTTGTAGATGCTCTGGCAAGATCTGCCATTCCTGTCCCCAAGGTGAAATAAGTGGGCTGCCTTCTACCTCTCCCATGCCAGCCCCTGCCACTGACCCCCAAGGGAAGAGCTTTGCCCACAAGTAAACTGGTCAGAAAGGAACCCCTGATTCTGGTGAACAGTGAAAGAAAAACTGCTCCAACTTCCTTGCCACAAATGTCTGGCCAGTATTGCATTAAAGGCAGATGATTGTGGACAGTGAAGATGCTCAGGGGCTGGGAAATCCCCTCATGCACCCTCCTTCTTCTCCCTCTAAAGATCAGACATGCAAGATCAGGATCTATAGAGACAGGAAATATGGAGTCTTTAAGAAGCCCTATAGAATGGGGGAAGCATTTGTGTTTCTTCTGTATACCCCTTTCTCCTCCATGCCCTTCCTGGTGCCCAGCAACAAATGCCTTACATTTTTGTAATGCTGAACAGTTTTCACCATGTTTTCACAAACAGGATCTCATTTCCCTGGCCAAGCATATTGTGAGGTCTGTGGAGTGAGCATTATAATTTGCATTACACCCACTGAGGCTCAGAGAGCCCAAAAGACTTTGCCCTAGAGGAGACACCCGTTTTAGTTAAGATTAGGTACAAAGACCCAAAGGGGCTTCCCCAGTGGCTCAGACAGTAAAGAATCGGTCTGCAGTGTGGGAGACCTGGGTTTGACCCCTGGGCAAGATGATCCCTTGGAGGAGGGCATGGCAGTCCACTCCAGTGTGTTTGCCTGGAGAATTCCCATGGACAGAGGAGCCTGACGGGCTGCAGTTCACGGGGTCACAAAGAGTCGGACATGACTGAGGGACTAACACACACACATGCAGACCCCAAAAGCTGTGGCTTAAACAGATGAACCTTTATTCTTCTTTCCCATTAGAGTCTGTGGGGTAGGCAGCTTTGTTTTGCAAAATCATAGGGACCAAAGATCCATCCATTGCTCTGCCAAACCTAGCATGTCCTCACCTTCATGACCCAAGATGGCAGCTGCCCCTCCAGCCATCACATTTGTATTCCAGGCAGAAGAATAGAGGAATGGATGAAGACTCTAAAGGGGGGAAAAGGAGCATGCCCCTTCCCTTTAAGGACATGTTCCTAAAGTGGCACTCACTACTTCTTCTTTCACTCTGTAGCTTAGTCACATGGAAATCCTAACTGCAAAGCAGACTGACAAATGTAGTCTGTTCCAGATGGTCATGTGCCCAGGTGAAAATTGGGGCTTCTGTGTGTATAAAAAGAGGGAGAACATACATTAGGGAAGAAATAGTTGTTTCTGCTTCGGTGACTTGGTCATCAAGGGGGCAAATTAGCTTTTAAATCTGATTTTTCTGACTCTGAATTCTGCCTTCTTTCTTCTCCACACCATGTGGTATCTTTTATGTGTAGTCTGATTCACAGAATCATAGCATTTCCTCCCTGGGGAACACTTTGAGAGGTCCTTCTATTCTCCCTTGATTGGATGCCTGAATTAGCTCTAAAATTGCCTGGATGAATGGCTACTGGCTCTCTGAAACATCTCCTGAACCAGCCTATTTGGGAGTGGCTCTGATTATTAATGAAGATCTTTTATTATTGAACCCAAACCTTTTGTATCTCTCAGAGCAGAACGTATCTAGTCCTTTCTTCCCTCTTCTGCAGAACAGACCTTCAGAGGTTTGAAAACAGACTCTCCTGATACCCAGACCTTCAGAGGTTTGAAAACAGACTCTCCTGATACCCCTGAGTCCTCTCTTCTCTGGGATAAGTGTTCCCCATTCCACTCACTAGTCCTCAGGTGCCCTGGTGCTGAGGTCCTTCACCATTTTGGACATACGCCTCTTACAGTATGACTTCCTAGGAAGTCACTAGGAGACATTCCACAAGGGCCTAGGGATCTCCCTGAGAACCAGAGCTGTGGGGTATTCAGCCCCCAACCACTTCAGCAAGAGGGATTCATGTGGGATAAAAGCCAGGATGGTTAGAGGTCTCTATTCACCTTTTCATTCTCTGTGAAGCAGGTGGGAGGCAGCTTTGTTTTGCAAAATCATAGGGACCAAAGATCCATCCATTGCTCTGCCAAACCTAGCATGTCCTCACCTTCATGACCCAAGATGGCAGCTGCCCCTCCAGCCATCACATTTGTATTCCAGGCAGAAGAATAGAGGAATGGATGAAGACTCTAAAGGGGGGAAAAGGAGCATGCCCCTTCCCTTTAAGGACATGTTCCTAAAGTGGCACTCACTACTTCTTCTTTCACTCTGTAGCTTAGTCACATGGAAATCCTAACTGCAAAGCAGACTGACAAATGTAGTCTGTTCCAGATGGTCATGTGCCCAGGTGAAAATTGGGGCTTCTGTGTGTATAAAAAGAGGGAGAACATACATTAGGGAAGAAATAGTTGTTTCTGCTTCGGTGACTTGGTCATCAAGGGGGCAAATTAGCTTTTAAATCTGATTTTTCTGACTCTGAATTCTGCCTTCTTTCTTCTCCACACCATGTGGTATCTTTTATGTGTAGTCTGATTCACAGAATCATAGCATTTCCTCCCTGGGGAACACTTTGAGAGGTCCTTCTATTCTCCCTTGATTGGATGCCTGAATTAGCTCTAAAATTGCCTGGATGAATGGCTACTGGCTCTCTGAAACATCTCCTGAACCAGCCTATTTGGGAGTGGCTCTGATTATTAATGAAGATCTTTTATTATTGAACCCAAACCTTTTGTATCTCTCAGAGCAGAACGTATCTAGTCCTTTCTTCCCTCTTCTGCAGAACAGACCTTCAGAGGTTTGAAAACAGACTCTCCTGATACCCAGACCTTCAGAGGTTTGAAAACAGACTCTCCTGATACCCCTGAGTCCTCTCTTCTCTGGGATAAGTGTTCCCCATTCCACTCACTAGTCCTCAGGTGCCCTGGTGCTGAGGTCCTTCACCATTTTGGACATACGCCTCTTACAGTATGACTTCCTAGGAAGTCACTAGGAGACATTCCACAAGGGCCTAGGGATCTCCCTGAGAACCAGAGCTGTGGGGTATTCAGCCCCCAACCACTTCAGCAAGAGGGATTCATGTGGGATAAAAGCCAGGATGGTTAGAGGTCTCTATTCACTCTCTACATTCTCTGTGAAATGCATGGTGGGTATGGGGCTAGGATAGGGGACCTCACTACTCTGACATCTGGGATGCTCATTCAGGACTTTTTTAGCCTCTGAGATTCTGAGATTTAGCCTCTGAGATTATGGACTGCATGTCTGTTCCCCCCCTCCCCAAATTCATCTGTTGAACCTCTAATCCCCAGTGTGATGACATTTGGAAATGGGGCCTGTGGAAGGTAATTAGTCATGAAGATGGAGCCTTTGTGGTAGGATTACCACCCTTAGAAGAGACACAGGAGAGCTCTCTCTTCACCACCCGCCCCCATCTGTCTGTGTCTTCCTGCTATGTCAAGAAACCAGGAAGACGGTTATCACCAGAACCCACCCATGGTGGCACCCTGATCTCAGACTTCCAGCCTCTAGAACTGTGACAAATGTCTGTTTCAGCTGCCCAGTCTGTGCTATTTTGTTGAGCAGCCCAAGCTGACTAAGAGACTAACAGGTGATTTTTCATCAAAACTATAAAAGCCAGAAGACAGTGAGATGGTATGTTCAAAGTGGTTCAAGAAAAACCATCAACCAATAATTCTGTGTCTCGCAAAACTGTCCTTGCAGGAGAAACGCAGGCCCAGGGATAGTATCTGGATGGTGGTATCAGTTAGATCAGATCTGCTGCAGCTAACAGAAAACCCAGCTATTTGTGGCGCACATGATAGCGATTTGTCTGTTGCAACAACAAAAAAATCTAAGTTGGCATCATGGCTCCACCATGTTGTCAAGGATCCAATCTCCTATTTTCTTTTCTTTTCTTTTTAAAGGGGAAATGCTGTCTTTCCTGAAAGCCCCAACTTAGGAGTTTTGTTGAAACCTCAGTGGACCAGAACTGGGCCACCTGTCCTCTGCCCTGTGGCAAGGGCAGCCATTTTTTTTTCAAGAGAGGAAAAGGGGAGGTTTTGATATCAGTAGTTGGGATGGACATTCCACAAGGGCCTAGGGATCTCCCTGAGAACCAGAGCTGTGGGTATTCAGCCCCCAACCACTTCAGCAAGAGGGATTCATGTGGGATAAAAGCCAGGATGGTTAGAGGTCTCTATTCACTCTCTACATTCTCTGTGAAATGCATGGTGGGTATGGGGCTAGGATAGGGGACCTCACTACTCTGACATCTGGGATGCTCATTCAGGACTTTTTTAGCCTCTGAGATTCTGAGATTTAGCCTCTGAGATTATGGACTGCATGTCTGTTCCCCCCCTCCCCAAATTCATCTGTTGAACCTCTAATCCCCAGTGTGATGACATTTGGAAATGGGGCCTGTGGAAGGTAATTAGTCATGAAGATGGAGCCTTTGTGGTAGGATTACCACCCTTAGAAGAGACACAGGAGAGCTCTCTCTTCACCACCCGCCCCCATCTGTCTGTGTCTTCCTGCTATGTCAAGAAACCAGGAAGACGGTTATCACCAGAACCCACCCATGGTGGCACCCTGATCTCAGACTTCCAGCCTCTAGAACTGTGACAAATGTCTGTTTCAGCTGCCCAGTCTGTGCTATTTTGTTGAGCAGCCCAAGCTGACTAAGAGACTAACAGGTGATTTTTCATCAAAACTATAAAAGCCAGAAGACAGTGAGATGGTATGTTCAAAGTGGTTCAAGAAAAACCATCAACCAATAATTCTGTGTCTCGCAAAACTGTCCTTGCAGGAGAAACGCAGGCCCAGGGATAGTATCTGGATGGTGGTATCAGTTAGATCAGATCTGCTGCAGCTAACAGAAAACCCAGCTATTTGTGGCGCACATGATAGCGATTTGTCTGTTGCAACAACAAAAAAATCTAAGTTGGCATCATGGCTCCACCATGTTGTCAAGGATCCAATCTCCTATTTTCTTTTCTTTTCTTTTTAAAGGGGAAATGCTGTCTTTCCCCTGAAAGCCCCAACTTAGGAGTTTTGTTGAAACCTCAGTGGACCAGAACTGGGCCACCTGTCCTCTGCCCTGTGGCAAGGGCAGCAAGGAAGAGAAGCATTTTAGTTTTCTGACTTCCATGGTCTAAGATGATGGAAAAGAAGGTAGTAAATGGTTTGGGGATGGCCATTCCAGTGTGTGTGCCATAAGGTTCTGCAAACTAAAGGAAATGCGCTCAACAGCTTCCTAACTCCTTTCCAGCTGGGATAGCGTGGCAGTGGGACTGGTGAGAGGTACACGAACTCAGGGGAAAACACTTTGAGGGCTCTGTCTTTGGAGAGTCTGGAGTTTGAATCCTGCTCGGCCACAACTAGCTGTGTGACCTTGGATAAGTCACTTAACATCCCGGAGCTTCACTGGCTTTATGTGTAAAATGGGGAGGACAGTATTCACTTCTCAACAGTGCTGCAAGGGTCATTTGTCAAGTTCCTAGCACAGAGGTGGGCCTATAGTTGATACTCATCCAAGTAGTTGAGTCAGGTGAGGGTGGCTGGTGAGTCTCTTGGGCAGCCAGGGTCCAACTTCAGCTTCACTGAGGACCAGGAACTGCCTCCTCCATGCCTGCTTCCCACTTGCCCATCGTAGTCACTGACGGTGAGTCGAATTGATGCAGATCCCACTGGAGCCCCTAAGGGAGCGAATTAATTGGTCCTGGTGGAGATGATTTGGACCACCCAGCCAGGCAGCTCAGCGTGGATAGAGGCTGCCTCAGTAGACATGAAACATTCACCAGACAGGAGAGTAGAGATGCTGGTGAGACTTTCATCAGAGTGGGGCTGGCAGGTGCTGAGACCATGCAGATAAAGTACCACTCTGAGCCTGAGGGGTTGCCACTAAGGTGTCATGAGAGGTGGGATCCTGAGCCGAGAAGTCCCTTCTGGTGTTAGGCCAGGGTGTCTTCTCTGGGGAGCGAGCCCTGTGTGCTGCGCTTTACGTTTCTTAAGATAGAGCCAAAAGGACTCCGGCTGCCAGCATAGGAGCGGAGGGCTTGCCCTACTTGTGCTGAAGGTTGTAGTTCTCCAGCCATCATTCTGGCTTCCTCTGCCAGGACTGCTTGGCTGATCTCAAGGAGGCCTGGGGCCTTGGAAGACACAGAGCTGAGACTTGGAAGCACTCACTGAGCAGCTTGGGCAGGACAACTTGGGGCTGTCCTCTGCCTCCAGAGGGCCTAGCGTTTGGGCCTTGTTACAGGCTGCATGTGTTGTGTCCCTTTCCCAGTTCATACCTTAGATCCCTAACCGCCGTTACCGCAGAAGCGGTTTTTGGAAATAGGGCCATTAAAGAGGTAATTTACTAAAAGAGGTCACATGGATGGGCCTGAATCTAGTCTAACTGGTGATGTTCCTATGAAAAGAGGAGATTAGGAGACACATGCAGGGAAGCTGATGTGACCACACAGTGTCAAAGTGGCCACATCCAAGCCACCAAGTGGTCACATCCAAGCCACCAAGTGGTCACATCCAAGCCACCAGGGGAGGCTTAGAAGAAACCAACCCTGCCGCTACCTTCATGTTGGACTTCCAGCCTCTAGAACCATGAGGAAATACGTTTCTGTTGTTTAAGACTCTTAGTCTGTGGAGCTTTCTTATGGCCGCCCACACTGACCAATACAGGCCCCTACAATCCTGTTCTGTGCTTTCATCCTGAAAAAAATAGGATACCAGTTTGAGTTGATTGGCATTTATCATCCATCTTCTCATGTCTGTAAACTGTCACACGTACCATGTCTGTTGCTATCAGGAAATATTAATAACAATAGCCAACAGTTGCTGATTGTGGCTAATAGCAGGGTTTGTAGAGAAAACCTTTTGGAGGATTCTCTTTAAAATAAAGAAGACAAAATTGAGGAAGGTGGGGGAAAAAAAGACAAAATTGCACATACAAACCCGAGTGTGAAACTAAATGTTTAAATGAGAAAACAAATAACAAATCACAAAATTGCAATGCTCACAAGGACCTCAAACTTCATAAAATTCAGAAAAACAATATACTATTTTTAGTAATTAATAGTCTGAAACACTTTGATGTTTCCTTTTTCTACTTTTGGAGCTGCACAGCTTTGATTGTCTTTTCATATGGTAACGATATTTTAATATCTTTTTTATAGAGATAATAGAAAGATCATTGAGCCTTTCTTGCAGGCTGCTTGATCGCCTTTTAATAAAATTATGAAGAGTGCTGTAAATTTTCTTTTAGGTTCACAAGTTGTCACTGGTAATTAGTTTCCATTTTGGAGTCATCGCAGGATAACATTGTGACGCCCCTGTAGATCTCCTTTCAGTTTGTTTTTGACTCCTGCCAAGATGCTTGTGTCTTCCTGTCCTATTTGAATTTCGGTATGATCAATATTCTAAAAACACACACGAAAAAATTTAATTTGAAATTAAGGTGTCCATATTGAGCTGCATAATTGCATAATAAAATAAAATAATTCTTAGATTCCATACACTGACATGTTGATGATCACATGAGTTTTGTCACTGGGACACTTGTTTCTTCAGGCCGTTTTGCTGTCTCTGTGGCAGTTTTTTGTGCTATTTTTTTTTCCTGGATCCACCAGGCTTCATCAGAACAAGATTTGTCAGATACGCCAAGAGGCAACCTGAAATACCAGGATGCATAAAACTTACCGCTCTCCAAACAGGCGTATTTATGTTTGTAGGGCTGCTACAGTTTTGTTGCCCTACAAACACATGGCTTCTGATAAATCCTATTTGCTGCAGTTCCCATCAGAAAAGAAATAAAACTATATGGTGCGTTATTAATTGCATACACTGCATTATTGAGTATATTCCTGACAGAAGCAAATTTCCAATTTTGTCTAGGCATCAGTGAGAACAGGATTTGCTACTTAGAATTTTCCATGTCTGATGACTGGAAGATTTTCCACAGACTAGCTTCTGGCACCATACATTTCAAGCTTTGTTTCTCTCCACTGTCTCCGTACTTCTGGAGGCTGGGGGCCACTGGATACTGGGATACATTATATTTTCCAAAATGAAACATGGTCTCAACAAGAGCTCCCATCCCACATGCCCTTCTTGTCGTGGGATATTGCCATTCCTCTCACTGAGGAATGAGATCTCTCTTCCTCTGGAACATGAGTGGATCTGTGCTTACAGATGCAGCAACATTATGACTTCCAAGGTTAGGTCATAGAAAGTGATACAGCTTCTGCCTGGACCTTTCGGGACACTTGCCCTCGGAAGCCAGCCACCAGGTTGTGAGGAAGCCCGGGCCACACCGAGAGGCCATAGCCAGCCAGCTGAGGTCCCAGCCAACCGCCAGCATCAGTCACCAGATAGGTGAGTGAGAAGCCTCCAGACGATTCCAGCCCTAAGATTTTGAGTCACCCCCACCTGACACCCTGTGAAGCAGTGACACGCTTCCCTGGCTGACTCCCGCCCACTGGCAGACTTGTGACCAAAATCAAATGATCACTGTTGTTTTAAGCCAACAGCTTACACTCTGGGCTGACGTGCTGTGTTAAAGTAGATACCCAGGACACACACATTTGTAATATGGAAAGGCATATACTTCCGAGTTACAGTATGGGGCAAATCAGCCCAGAGGGAGTGCTCCCAAAGGCCACTGCACTTCTGCCATGTGTGAGGGCTAGCACCCACTTTACACGGAAGTGTCTGCATATCACATATACCAGTATCCTTAAAGAAAACCCAGTTGTATCCTCCCTTCAGCTTGCCCTCAGCCAGATCCCAGATATACGCACGACTACTCTTATACCACCAGACCAAACGGGAGGTGGGATGAAAGGCAAGTCAAATTGAAAACAGATGGTGGGCTGTAGGAAACACATAAGCTCCCTTCTCCACCTGAAACAAACTTGGAAGGGGCCAGGGCGAGGGGCCCTGAAGCGCAAACTTTATAGGTTCACAGGAAATCAACTTCCATAGCCAGTGTTTCTTGAACTCTTGTAACGTGCTACCTGGGTTAAGCTTTTTACTAGAATAGTCACATTTGAGCATAAATCAAGACTCTATAGGTGGGTACTGTGTTTCCCGTTTTACAGATAAGAAAACAGAAGCCCAACATAATTCAAATATGTCCAGCCTGTATTTATTGAGAGCTTTTATTTTATAACTAATAACTATCTGTGTATTATCTTCTATTGTACAAAGGATCTACATGTGTATCATGGGTGGTAAACTTACAGCAGCCCTCCAGGACTTCCTGGGTGATTCAGACTGTAAAGAATCTGCCTGCAAGGTGGGAGACCCAGGGTCGATCCCTGGGTTGGGAAGATCCCCTGGAGAAGGAAATGGCAACCCACTCCAGGATTCTTGCCTGGGAAATTCCATGGTCAGAGGAGCCTGGTGGGCCACAGTCCATGGGGTTGCAAAGACTGAGCCACTAATGCTCCAGGCACAGGTCTTATATCCATTTTATAGAAACGCATGCTGAGGCAAGGTGCTGAACTGGTATTGGTGGGGAATATAAGATGCATTCTTTACCCTTCAGAGTCTGGGTTCCTCAAAAGGAATAAGAAATGCTGCTAAGGTAGAGAAAGTAACAATAGCATTATGCAAGGGAGGAGTTCTGAGACACTAAGTAGTGGGAAACAGACTTAAGAAGTGGTGTTCCACTCATGTGAAAGTTCACCTAGCAAGGATTTCTCCTTCTGGCGGACTGACAGACCCTCTTTGGGTGAAGTCATGGATAATTAACAAACATCTATGTCCTTTGGGCATGAGACCCTGAACTATATTCTAGTCCTGCCTTTAAAGAGCTAGAGTCCTATTGAGAAGAAAAGTCAAATAGTTATCATAAATTAGCTACCACTCCAATTCTCTGAGAGTCAGTCATCCTGCTAGGCATCCCCCTACCCCATTACACTGTCCAGACCTCCAGACAGCCTTCTGGAGATGAGTATTACTATTCTCCCTTTTTAAGAAGAGAGAGAACTGAGAGACTGTCATTTGCTCAAACCCACAGATACTAAAGCAGGGTGGGGATTTGAAGAAATGACGTCTTGTCTCCTTGCCTACTTGCTTTCCACTCTGGTTAATGCTATGGAGTTCTACTCTATCTAGAAAGGTCCAAAGAGGTGGCCTAAGAAGCCAGAATGACAAAGGCATGAAGGCATCTGGTCCCACGGAGAAGGTAGAACCTTAAAGACAGGGTATAGGGTCCATTTACCCTGGCAGAGAGATAGCAGGAGGACATTGAAGGAAAGGAGGCAGCATGAACAAAGGCAGAAGCGGACAGAACCCTGGGAGTAGTGCACAAAAAGGAACTTGAGTGGAAAGTGTGAAGAGATGATGGGAGAGATTTTATTGTTACATATTTGATGGTTTTTTAATTGCTACTATAAAATGATGTACTTTTATTTTTTTCCTTGTTTTATTTTATTTTATTTTGTACAGAGTTTTGTTGTTTACTGCCACACGTGGACCTGAATCCTCCATAGGTATATACAGCTTCCCCCACCCCCGAACCTCCCCCTTCCCCTGATGTATTTTTTTCAATTAACATTTGTTGTTGCTAACATATAGAAATGCAATCAATGTTTGTATATTCACCTTATAGCCCATGACCTTGCTAAATTCAATTAAGAGTTCTGGGAGTTAATGTATAGATGGCCTTGAATTTTCTACAGATACGACTATGTCAGCTGAAGACAAAGGCAGTTTTACTTCTTTGCAATTCATGTGCTTTTTCTTGCTTTATTGCACTGGATAGGACTGCTAGCACAGAGCTGGGTAGAAGAGATGAGAGCAGAGATCTTTGCCTGATTCCCAATCTTAGAGCAGGAAGCAGTCGGCCTTTCGTGGTTAAGTATGAAATTAACTATATGTTTTTTGTAAATGCCCTTTATCAGGTTGGAAATTTTTCTTCTATTTCTAGTTTGCTGAGAGGCTCTACAATGAACTTGTCAAGCCTTCTTAAAGTTTATAGCCTGGTCTCCGTTGTGCTATGGGGAATGAGTGGAAGGTCATGACCTTCCACTCATTCATGGAGTATTTATTGACTTGGGTCAGTGTTCTTAGTTGGAGGTAAGAGAGACGGACAGAAGGCATCCTCAGAATATGGTAGGATGTATCTCTCCACGCTGATGTCCAGCAGAGTGGCAGTCTCTCAAGGTCGTCAGCCAGCAGGGAGAGCTACGTGAGGACTAGGCAGAAAGAGCAGAGCAGAGGGACCAGAGAGGCTGGCTCCAGGGCATAAGTAAGCAACACCATGGGAAACTTTAGAAATAAAGCTTTTTAGAAATAAAGTATTTCCTGGAGCAGGTGGGAAATAGGAGCCCTAATTTCCAGCATTATTCCCATTACAGATGAGGAAACTGATATACATTGGTACTAAATCATGTGCCCGAGGTCGTATAATAGTAAGTGGTAGAGCTGGCACTTGAACCCAGGCAGTCTGACTCCAGAGCCCATACTTTGTGTTTTTTTTTTTTTCCCATCAAAAACATTTTTATTGGGGTATAGCCAATTAACAATTTTATGATAGTTTCAGGTGAACAGTGAAGGGGCTTGGCCATCCATATGCATGTATCCATTCTCCCCCCAAATGCCCTCCCATCCAGGCTGATAGGTAACATTCAGCAGGACCATTTCAAACATGGCAGTGTGTATTTGACTTTCCCAAAGTCCCAAGCATCCCCTCCCCCCATAACCATAGGTTTGTTTTCTAAGTCTGTGAGTCGGAGCTCATACTTTCAATCGCTATACCATCCTACCCCAACCATGACCTGATTGTTCCATCCTTTACCTCTGTTCCCCTTTGTCTTGAGGACCCCAGGCTGGAAAGAAACCCAGGACTGGCCTGGGCCCAGCAGAGCCCCTCTGCCTACAGAGGGGCACAGACTCCGCAAGTGTGGGCAGGGCCTCAGTTTCTGGGTTTGGTGTTTATCTTCAAGGTCAAAGTCAAGCTTGTCGGGGGGGCCAGGTCTTTGCCAAGGGTGCTGGGCAAGACGGCATGGAGTCAGCCTTGTGGGGAAATCTCTTCCTTCAACAAAGTCCTGAGAAAGAACACCTCAGCTTCAAGGTGAACGTGTTTGAAGACTTTCACGTTTAAAAGGATGCTTTCTTCTGTCCAAGCATCTCTTCCCCTGATTGGTGTCTGTTATTTAATAATGAGCACTGGGCTCCTTGTAACCCTTGTGACAAATGACTATGCCTGTTCCCGTCTGTTCCGGGAAACTGAGGTCAGAAACTTTGTCCGTCCCTTACCTCATATTACAGATCTGCACCCCCGAAAGACAGGGTTTCTTGGATGTAACATGTTTACTGTGCCTTATTGTACATCTTGTGAAGAGGACTTGCTTATAAAACTCTCCCCTCCACTCCCCACCCTCCCACTCAGTCACTTTCTTGTAGATGATTTCTGCTAGACAATTCAGCCAAAGGGCTGGAATTAATGCAGACTGATTTTCTCCCTAGAGCATCAGTGCAGCCTGCCCAGTGGAACCGAGCCTTTGTGGACGGGCTTTCTCTGACACTTCACCCAGGGCATGTGCCATTTAGGGGCCTCATGGTTTCCTGAAGGTGGGGGTCAAGAGTCGGTCCCTCTGTCCAGCAGAAGATCACCCAGCTGCTGGCTGAAGAGCCGACCAACCACAGCACCGCCGCAAGGGCTGAGCACAGAACATTTGGAGCTGGTGTAATTGCTTATGTAGTTTTAATTGCTCATTTATCATGCTAACAGGCCCAGAGTACTGATCGTTTGCGATGTGCTCAGTAATTAAAAGAGCAAGGGTGAGGTCAGGTGATGAGGAGTGGTGGGGTGAAGTGAGGTGAAGAAAGGCCAAAATGCACAACCCTAGAGGCAAGTGGCGGTGGGGGGGGAGAGGGCCGACAGGGTGGGGGGCAGTGGCTGGTCCCCTTTCTGACACTGGGCAAAGACTGTATTCCATACGACCATTTCCCAGTTACTGGTTTGAACCCAGTAGCCACCGTGCTTCCAGCTCCTGTGAGGAGACCCAGTCTGTGGACAAGGCTTTTATTTGGTTTGCAGGGCCTCAGTTTCTGGGTTTGGTGTTTATCTTCAAGGTCAAAGTCAAGCTTGTCGGGGGGGCCAGGTCTTTGCCAAGGGTGCTGGGCAAGACGGCATGGAGTCAGCCTTGTGGGGAAATCTCTTCCTTCAACAAAGTCCTGAGAAAGAACACCTCAGCTTCAAGGTGAACGTGTTTGAAGACTTTCACGTTTAAAAGGATGCTTTCTTCTGTCCAAGCATCTCTTCCCCTGATTGGTGTCTGTTATTTAATAATGAGCACTGGGCTCCTTGTAACCCTTGTGACAAATGACTATGCCTGTTCCCGTCTGTTCCGGGAAACTGAGGTCAGAAACTTTGTCCGTCCCTTACCTCATATTACAGATCTGCACCCCCGAAAGACAGGGTTTCTTGGATGTAACATGTTTACTGTGCCTTATTGTACATCTTGTGAAGAGGACTTGCTTATAAAACTCTCCCCTCCACTCCCCACCCTCCCACTCAGTCACTTTCTTGTAGATGATTTCTGCTAGACAATTCAGCCAAAGGGCTGGAATTAATGCAGACTGATTTTCTCCCTAGAGCATCAGTGCAGCCTGCCCAGTGGAACCGAGCCTTTGTGGACGGGCTTTCTCTGACACTTCACCCAGGGCATGTGCCATTTAGGGGCCTCATGGTTTCCTGAAGGTGGGGGTCAAGAGTCGGTCCCTCTGTCCAGCAGAAGATCACCCAGCTGCTGGCTGAAGAGCCGACCAACCACAGCACCGCCGCAAGGGCTGAGCACAGAACATTTGGAGCTGGTGTAATTGCTTATGTAGTTTTAATTGCTCATTTATCATGCTAACAGGCCCAGAGTACTGATCGTTTGCGATGTGCTCAGTAATTAAAAGAGCAAGGGTGAGGTCAGGTGATGAGGAGTGGTGGGGTGAAGTGAGGTGAAGAAAGGCCAAAATGCACAACCCTAGAGGCAAGTGGCGGTGGGGGGGGGGAGGGCCGACAGGGTGGGGGGCAGTGGCTGGTCCCCTTTCTGACACTGGGCAAAGACTGTATTCCATACGACCATTTCCCAGTTACTGGTTTGAACCCAGTAGCCACCGTGCTTCCAGCTCCCTGTGAGGAGACCCAGTCTGTGGACAAGGCTATTTGGTTTGCAAAGTGCTTCTGCCCACGTGATCAGGCCTCTAGTTTTCAGGTGAGGAAAAAGAGACTCCATAAAATGTTCTACTCAAGACGCCATTGTTGTGTTAGTCACTCAGTCATGTCTGACTCTTTGCAATCCCAGGGACTATAGCCCTCCAGGCTCCTCTGTTCATGGGGAGTCTCCAGGCAAGAATACTGGAGAGGGTTGCCATGCCCTCCTCTGGGGGATTTCCCTGACCCAGGGATCGAACCCACATCTCCTGCATTGCAGGCCGATTCTTTACTGTCTGAGCTACTATGGAAGCCCCTAAGACCACATGGCAGCCGGCAGCTGGTGGAATGGCAGCCCAAACCCCTCTCTTGTCATTCTATATCTCTGACTCTCTTTCTTCTTAGCAGCACACTGGGTTTTCTCTTGACCCCTTGACCTTGCTGCAGTTGCCAGATTCTGGAATGACTATCCAGTGATCTAGGAGATTTCTAATAAAATGCTGATTCCTAGGTCCACCTTATGTAAGTGTGGCAGGGTTTCCAAGGGTGGCAGTTGAGTGTGTGTTTAGGATGCTCCCCACCCCCACCCCCAGCAGCTCTGGCGATTGTCCAGGGCTACGCTCTTGTCCTCAAGCACACGCCATTGGCCCCTTGTCAGAAAAGGGCCATTGGTTCCTTGTCAGTTCCTTTTCTCAGAAAAGCATTATGGCAGGTGTCTTGCTCTGGGTCTCCCCCAGAAGCAGACAACAAGTTATGGATTTGAGTGTGAGATGGTTCATTTGAAAGGTGCAAGAAATGCTGGAAAGATTGGGGGTGCGGGATGAGACAGGGAAGGGAAGGCAGAAAACAGAGGACTCAAACAAGTTACCTCCGTGGGGCACGTGGTCTTCATCTCCATAGGGGACATCTAGAGGCAACGTAGAGCATGCCTCGTAGTCACCACATCCGAGGGGTGAGCATGCTAGGCCAAGTGTCCTGGGGATGAGAGCGTGAATTCTCTGGCAGTTACTTTCAGCCGAAGCTGCAGGGCAGAGCAGACTGCAGCCCCGAGAGAAAGTCCTCAGGCAAAAGAGATGAAGCTTCTGGTGTTTGTGGGTTTGGCAGGTATGCACTACAACGGAAGGCCCTCAGGGATACAGGCAGGATGGGGACAGTGTCCCTGCAGCAAGCATCTGTCATACTGCCGCAGAGCAGGCTCCTTAGCGCCCCACCCCCGCCCTGCCCCCAACCAACTGGGCTGTTCATTCAGTTTGCGAACTGAAATCGTATTAGTGTTCCCCTAGGAGTTATTGATGGATTCATTTTCCTTCTCAGTTTCTTCTTATCCTCCCACTAATGGGGAAGATCCTCTGGCTCTGAAAGCCAAAGGAGACATAGCCACCACTACGGGCAAGATGGCAGTGGCGAGAGAGTGACAGAGAACCTGAAATCTGTGATGTGGTTCGTTCCTTCCAGCTGCAATTCAGGGACATCATCCCTGTTCCTAGAGGAAGACAGTCAGATAATGTCGACATAGGCAACCACCCCTCACCCTAGAAAGTAAACCAAGGGTTATGCCTTCTGCCTGGCTGAATGACTATAATTTGACAGCGTTCTTTCTGTCTCAGGAAAGCACATTGCCAAGCGAGTGAGAGTGGTGGTGTTTTAGGAATAACTTAGAATGTATTCTAATTTGTGTAAGTCAATAATTAGAGATTTATGTATTTTTATTGTTAATGTCAAATTTTGTGCGCCACGTTGCACAGCCGATGGAGACCTAGTCACTGAGAACCACAATTCTGCGTCCATCAAAAAGAAATGTGTTTGCTTTCTGTTTGTGTCAAGGGCAGCAGACTCCCTGGAAATGGTTTATTTGCACACATGGCCCACTTCCCATCAGTTGATCAATAAATCAATCAACAAATATTGATGGAGTGTCTACATTGTGCAAGGCATCATGAGGATTTGCTTTAAATAGAAACATGGTCCCTGCCTCAAAGGAGCTCACGGTCTAATTGGGGGAAAGATATGTAGATGTGAAAAGGGAACTTACAATGTAACTTATAATGTAAAGCAGCATACAGATGATTGGGCTCACAAGAAATCAAGGAAGACTTCTTGGAGGATGGGGTGATTTGAGCTGGGCCTTGAAAGATAGGTAGGAATTGTGCAAAAAGAGGATGGTGAAAGGCATCACAGGCAAGAGAGGCAGTGCCACAAGTTAGGAAGCCCCCAAGGCTTGTTCAGAGCTGGGGAGAGGGTCTGCCACAGTGGGGCTCATAGATCTGATGGTGCTCAAGTGCAAGCTTGTGGGACAAGCTTGTGGGTTAGCCTGGAATACTATTGCATCTCCCTCACTGAAAGACCCACACAATCTTCAGTGTTGGAGCCTGATCATGGCTACAGGTGGAATTGTGGCTCTCCAAAATTCATACATTGAAGCCTTAACCCCCAATGTGAATATATTTGGAATAGGACCTATAAGAAGCCCCTATGAGGAGGTAGTTAAGAATGCCTTTATAAATGTGTGTGCATACTCAGTCGTGTCTGACTCTTGGCGGCCCCACACACTGTACTCTACCCTGCTCCTCTGTCTGTTGAATTTTCCAGGCAACGATCCTGGAGTGGGTTGCCTCTTGCTTCTCCAGGGGATCTTCCTGACCCAGGGATTGAATTGGCATCTCCTGCATTGACAGATGGATTCTTTACCACTAGCGCCACCTTGGAAGCCCCAATATGAAAAGAGGAAGGAATCTCTCTTTTTTTTTCCCTCCTTCCCTTTTTCTCCCTCCCTGTCCCTCTCTCGCTCTGTGCCTGCACTGCAAACAGGCCATGTGTGGACACAGGAGGAAGGCAGCCATCTGTAGGCCTTCACCAGACCCTGACCATGCCGATACCTGAATCTTGGACTTCCAGCCTCCAAAACTGTGAGACAAGACATTTCTGTTTAGCCACCCCCAGCCTGTGGCAACCTGAGCTAAGACAGTCCCTCTCTACCTGATGAAAGACAGGTGCCTCTTTGCATGTTCATTCACGCTCCAGATGGGTTCTAACCAGGGTCCTTGGAGCTGATGAGGGTCCCAGGGACTCTCTGGCTCCACCCACTGCACTCAACAGGGTGGCCCAGCCTCTGCTACCCTCTCTGGAGCTCACAAGACTTATGCAACTGCAGTTCTCTTCGGGTCAGGGATGTGGTGGCCGTTTGGGCTCGGTTGACCTGCCTCTTGCCCCACATCCCTCCCCATGCCATGCGTGAGGAGGGCTGCCAAATCTAGCAAATAAAATCACAAGACACCTAGTTGCATTTGAATTTCAGAAAAATGACAAATCATTTTGTTACTTTAAGTGCGTCGCAGGTAATATTTGGAAATCGTTACACTAAAACAATTATCCATTGTTTATCTGAAATTCAAATATAACTGAGCATCCTTATTTGATCTGGCAGCCCTCGTTGGGAGGGTGTATGACCATGCACGGCCAATCAGGAGACTCCGTGCTCTGGGTCACAGTGGTTGGCTCAGGGCGAGGCTTGTGAGCCAAGGTCAGACCCTTCTTGGCAACACACACTCAGGCTTCTGTTGGTGCAGTCAGGACTGAAACCTCCCAGGCTGTGAAGATGAAGGAAGCCCTTCCCCAGGGATCCGCCTGTCTGACAACCAAGTTCACACAGAAGAAAATAGAGCTGAGGGGGAAAAAAAAAAAAAAAAGATGCCTAAAGATAGTGTTTGATTCAGTGTTATCCCTGCCGCCTTAAACTTCAGCTAGAACAGGAAGTGGTTTGAATTGGGAATTCTTCACTCCAAACTGACTCAGAGTTGTGGTGGAATTGGGGGGGCGGGGGTGGGGGGCGGTGGGGGCAGAGCCATTGCAGGCCCATAGGACCCAAACCTGACTAAATTCAAAGGGACAGCTGCTCCTGAGACATCCCCGTTTAGTCACTGAGAGAACAAGGATTCCCTGGCCCAGAGGGCATTGAAAAAACCAGGCTCCCAGGTGTGGCTCTGAGGTACCGCCTCTGTGACAGGGTCTTCGCCTCTGCTGCAGCAATGCTCCCTTGCTGGCCGAGGAGCCCTTTGCTTCCCATGTTCCTTGTGTGATTTTTTTCTGCTTTTCCTCTCCTCACCTCTAGCTCTGGTTTCTTGAGGCCTTCTTTGCTTTTTTTAGTTTATTATTATTTTTAAAATTTATTTTTTATTCACTTTGGCTGCTCTAGGTCTTCGTTGAGGCACAGGGGCTTTTCTAGATGTGGAGCATAGGCTTCTTTTGTTGTAGCACAAGCTTTATTGTGATATATGAGATCTCGGTTCCCTGACCAAGGGTCGAACCTTGGCCCCCTGCACTGAAAGCATGGAGTCTTATCCACTGGACTACGAGAGAAGTCCCTTTCTTTTTTTGTTAAGTGAGCCTTACCAGCCGTATTTTTGTGTTCCCTCCCTTCCCGATCTTTTTCTCCATGCTCACTTCTAAGAATTGTTGTTGTGGTTCAGTTGCTTAGTTGTGTCAGACTCTTTGCGACCCCATGGACTGTAGCACGCCAGCCTTCTCTGTCCTTCACTGTCTCCCAGAGTTGGCTCAAACTCATGTCCATTGAGACAGTGATGCCATCCAACCATCTCGTCCTCTGTCATCCCCTTCTCCTTCTGCCTTCTATTTATCCCAGCATCAGGGTCTTTTCCAGTGAGTCGTCTCTTCACATCAGGTGGCCGAAGTATTGGAGCTTCAGCTTCAGTATCAGTCCTTCCAATGAATATTCAGGGTTGATTTCCTTTAGGATTGACTGGTTCCATCTCCTTGCAGTCCAAGAGACTCTCAAGGATCTTCTCCAGAACCACAATTCGAAAGCATCTTTGTGTTCCCTCCCTTCCTTATCTTTCCCTCCATGCTTACTTGTAAGAATAGACTCTCTAAACCATAGAGGGGCTGCTGATTTATCCTGGACACCTCCTGGACTGGGCCAGGAATAATGGAGCTGGAAGGACATTAGGGCTGATCCCATCCAACCCCTTCACTGTCCCTCTCTCATAGATGAGGAGACTGACATTCAGAGTGGTTGAACACCAAAGGTTGAACATCGTAAGTTACAGGGAGTTCACAGAAGAGGAAAGCCATTAGGCTTAGGGGAAAGGTCTCTGGGTTTGGCTTCCAGAAGCATGTATGTTCATGTGGGACTCTTTCACAAATCATTAAACCTCTGTATGTCCATCTCTACAGCTTACAAATGAACTTAGGGACTTCCCTGGTTGTCCAGTGATTAAGACTCCCAGCTTCCAACAAAGGGGGCTCAGATTCCAACCCTGGTCTAGGAACTGAAAACCCCACCTGCCATGGTTTGGTCAAAAAAAAAGAAGGAAAGAAAGAGCTTAAAACCCAGTCCCATTTATCTCATCATGACTTTTGAGGCTGACTGAATTACAAAATGCTGAATGAATGTGCTGGACAAAGGCTACACGGTGTTAATGTTATCAGTGTAACTATTATTTAACAAGACTAATCCACCAGTGAAGGAAATGAGCACACATCACAAAATTAATTATAGATGTTTTTTTTAAATGACTGTTTATATTGAAAGGAAGGCCTCATATTTGCCGCACAATTTCAGGATAAGTCGTGTTTTGGAAAAATATTAATATTCAGAGCTGTGTTGATTAGCTTTACTCCTGTTGCTAAGCAACAGGGTCCTTTGTAGCCTCACAGTGTTGGGATTTTTCTAAGGATGGGGGCGGGGAAGGGGACGGAGGGATTAGAGGCAGGAAACTACGTTACAGTAAATTATTCTGCTGGTTCAGCCAATTCCAAAGTTGCTTCAAAAAAAAAATAAAAATCATCTCCCTTAACAACCTATGTGATGACTGCAGTTGTCGGACGAGGAAAACCAGAACGTGACCCAGAGCTCACCACCACCCATGACTTGAGTTTCAGGTTTGGCAAGACTTGTGTTTACTAGATGAGGGCTGAACCACACACGGCCCAGGGCTCGCCACCACTGACGCTCACCATGGTTCAGCAAGGGCAGCCTGCCAGTGTGGAGATTAGGGGGTCATGAGGCTGTGAGGAATGTCTGCCCTGCATCCAGTGCGCCGATCTCATTCAGTAGCTGCTGGGCCTGAGTTGAATTCTACTGCTTTGATGAGGGCCATTCTGGTACAAGCCGAAGAGTGGGTTTTTGGGGTCAAAGTGGAGACTCATGAATATTTGAAATGCATTGAACACCCAGGACGGGGTACATGGAAGTACCCTACAGAGCCCCTAGAGGAGGGCATGGCAACCCACTCCAGTATTCCTGTTGGGAGAATTCCATGGATAGAGGGACCTGGCAGGCTGAAGTCCATAGAGTTGCACAGAGTCAGACATGACTGAAGTGACTTAGCATGCACGCACCCTATAGAGCACCTACTGTGTGCTAGTGCTTTTCGGGATTAGTTCACCAAATTCTGGCACCAATGTTAGGAAACATGGAGTATCGTCCCCATTGGGGGAACTGAGGTGCAGAGAGATTAAGCAGTTTACCCCAGCTCACACCAACTAGTGTGGGGCAGAGCAAGGGTTTCAACTCAGGTCTTCCTGTATCTGAGTGCTATGTCCTCCCTTGCCTAGGCTGCCTGCTCCTTACTGGCTAGGAGGGGCTGGGAAGAGCCTGGAGAGAAAATCCTGAAACTTGTATGAAGTTGGCTGGTACCTTCTGCTAGGTGGAGGCCGGCTCAGTGAGTTTCCAATTTCATCACAGATTGTTTTATGTGCGGTACTGTTCCAGTCATGATTGCTGCATTAATTACCCCAAACAGTGCCATCAAACAACCCTCATATTTATCACGCTCATGAATCTATGGGTCAGGAATTCTGGCCAGGGCTAGCTGGACGATTCCTTTGCTCCTCGTGGCATTTACTGAGATCACTCTGTGTTGGATCGGCTGGGTTTGGGAAGTTCTAGATGGCTTCATTCATGTGTTTGGTGCTGCAGTGGGGACAAGCTGTCACCTGGAGCGTCTGCCTGGCATGGCAGTTCAAGGGTGATTGGACACTTTACATGGCAACCAGTTCCTCCACAGCAGCCGTCCCAAAAGACCCAGGTGGAAGCTGCATAGTTCCTTCTGACCTAGCTCAGAAGCCGCACAGTGTCACACAAGCCAGACTCTGTTTGGTGTTGGTGAATTTGAGCTTCTGGCTGAGTTGCGAAAGAATTTGGAGACGAAGTAGAAGGTAAGAAGTAGCTGAGTTGAATTCTACTGCTTTGATGAGGGCCATTCTGGTACAAGCCGAAGAGTGGGTTTTTGGGGTCAAAGTGGAGACTCATGAATATTTGAAATGCATTGAACACCCAGGACGGGGTACATGGAAGTACCCTACAGAGCCCCTAGAGGAGGGCATGGCAACCCACTCCAGTATTCCTGTTGGGAGAATTCCATGGATAGAGGGACCTGGCAGGCTGAAGTCCATAGAGTTGCACAGAGTCAGACATGACTGAAGTGACTTAGCATGCACGCACCCTATAGAGCACCTACTGTGTGCTAGTGCTTTTCGGGATTAGTTCACCAAATTCTGGCACCAATGTTAGGAAACATGGAGTATCGTCCCCATTGGGGGAACTGAGGTGCAGAGAGATTAAGCAGTTTACCCCAGCTCACACCAACTAGTGTGGGGCAGAGCAAGGGTTTCAACTCAGGTCTTCCTGTATCTGAGTGCTATGTCCTCCCTTGCCTAGGCTGCCTGCTCCTTACTGGCTAGGAGGGGCTGGGAAGAGCCTGGAGAGAAAATCCTGAAACTTGTATGAAGTTGGCTGGTACCTTCTGCTAGGTGGAGGCCGGCTCAGTGAGTTTCCAATTTCATCACAGATTGTTTTATGTGCGGTACTGTTCCAGTCATGATTGCTGCATTAATTACCCCAAACAGTGCCATCAAACAACCCTCATATTTATCACGCTCATGAATCTATGGGTCAGGAATTCTGGCCAGGGCTAGCTGGACGATTCCTTTGCTCCTCGTGGCATTTACTGAGATCACTCTGTGTTGGATCGGCTGGGTTTGGGAAGTTCTAGATGGCTTCATTCATGTGTTTGGTGCTGCAGTGGGGACAAGCTGTCACCTGGAGCGTCTGCCTGGCATGGCAGTTCAAGGGTGATTGGACACTTTACATGGCAACCAGTTCCTCCACAGCAGCCGTCCCAAAAGACCCAGGTGGAAGCTGCATAGTTCCTTCTGACCTAGCTCAGAAGCCGCACAGTGTCACACAAGCCAGACTCTGTTTGGTGTTGGTGAATTTGAGCTTCTGGCTGAGTTGCGAAAGAATTTGGAGACGAAGTAGAAGGTAAGAAGTAGATTTATTTAGAG
Organism: Tragulus kanchil; assembly: GCA_022376925.1. Lineage (NCBI taxonomy): Eukaryota > Metazoa > Chordata > Mammalia > Artiodactyla > Tragulidae > Tragulus > Tragulus kanchil. The sequence continues at coordinate 90,822,184 of JAIOJX010000001.1, read as the reverse complement.
AGAGGCACATCCCACTGACAGAATGTGGGCCATTTCATAAGGCGAGAGAGAGAGAGATTCAAAATATGGGATAGTTAGTTTTATGAGCTAGGTCACTTCATAGGCTAATAAGTAGGATGATTATTCTAAGAATTTTGGGGAAAGGGTGGGGACTTCTAGGAACTGGGCCACTGCCCACTTTTTGACCTTTGATGGTCGGCCTCAGAACTGTCGTGGTGCCTGTTGGTATAACATTTAACATATGTTAATGAATTATAATGGGCATATAATGAGGCTTAAGGTCCATAGGAAGTTGACTCTTGTGCCATCTTGGTCCCAGTTGGTTCTAACCAGTCTCTGTCATGTCCTTTGGCTATGTCAGTCTTTTAATGGTTCTTCCCTTCCCCCTTCCCTCTGGCTTCATATGGATTAAAGCTATCACAAGGCCACTGAGACCTCAAATCTTGATGGGAGGCATATCAAAACATTTGAGGGCCTTTTTAAAAAGGTATCAAGTTCCTCATTCCAGTGAAAAATGGAAAGTCAAAAAAAGTATGGGTGTTCCAAAAAATTGTGGAAATGTACAAGCAATAGAAACTTTGGTATTGAACACTGAGAGTCTTACTCATACTGATCAACTTAGGGGGTGGCCAGTTTAATAAAAGGTAAGCTTAAGAAGATTTTTCTAAAATTTTATTTCACTTATACAGAGTTTTGTTGTTTACTACCACACACACACCCAAATCAGCCATAGATATGCACATGTCCCCTCCCACCTGAGCTTCCCTCCCATCTTCCCTCCCCATCCCACCCTCCAGATTGTTACAGAACCCCTGTGTAACAATCCCTTAGTCTTACAGCAGGTGTTCATTGGTTGTCTATTTTACATACGGTAATGTGAGTTTCCATGTTACTCTTTTCATCTGTCTTGCCCATTCCACCCTCCTCCCAATGTCCACAAGTCTATTCTCTATGTTTGTTTCTCCACTACTGCATATACTTTTTTTTTCCCTTTATGCTTTTTTAAAAATTTTATTTTACTTTTTACTTTTACAGAGTTTCATTTTTCACAGATGTGTATGATCCCAGGTTAGTCATATGTATATCCCCTCCATCCCACCCCTCCAGGCTGTCTCACAGTGCCCCCTGCAGGATCCCCTTTTCTCACAGCACAACACTACTGCATATACATTTATCGGTACCATATTTCTAGATTCCATATATAAGCATTAGTATACAATATTTATCTGTCTCTTTCTGACTTACTTCACTCTGTATAATAGGTTCTAGGTTCATCTACCTCATTAGGACTGACTCAAATGCATTCCTTTTTATGGCTGAGTAATATTCCATTGCATATATGTACCACAGCTTCTTTATCTACTCAGCTGTTGATGGACATCTAAGTTGTTTCCATGTTCTAGCTATTGTATAGAGTGCTGCAGTGAACAATGGGGTACATGTGTGTCTTTCAGTTTTGGTGTCCTCAGAGTATGTGCCTAGTAGTGACATTCCTGAGTCATATGGTGGTTCTATTCCTAGTTTGTAAGGAATCTCTATACTGTCTTCCATAGTGGCTGTATTAATTTACATTCCCACTAGCAGTGCAAGAGGGTTACCTTTTCTTCACACCCTCTCCAGCATTTATTGTCTGTAGATTTTTTGATGATGGCCATCCTGATTGGTGTAAGGTGGTATCTCATTGTAGTTCTGATTTGCATTTCTCTAATAATGAGTGACGTTGAACATCTTTTCATGTGTTTTCTGACCATGTGTATGTCTTTAAGAAGATCTTTTGTTTGTTTTGAATTTTATATCCAGATGTAGTCATCAGCTGAAGAGCCTATCTGGCTGACCAGCAAAGTCTCATTTCTAATTAGTGGGCCATTTGCATATAAGGTGTTTATGACTTTTAAAAAGCCTTCATTCCACTGTGATCACTGTTTAAATATTGGTTTGGTTACAGAAGCCTTTCTTTGTAGAAATCAACTGAGATCATGATGCAGTTGAAAGATACTTTGGGTATTTTAGGGAGTTCCACGATCCTATGCAGTCCTGTTTCTCATTCACTGATGCTCTGTATGAAGTATTATGCAAGGGTTATCTTCTAAATTGAAATCTTGAGATACACAAGACCATCTGTGGCAAAGACTATTCTTCAGTATACCACCTCTCCTTTTAACAGTGATCTTAAGCTAAGCACATGACCATCTAGAAGGAAAACTACATTTCCCAGCCTTCTTAGTGGGTAGGTGTGGCCATGTGATTAAAATCAGGCCATTGCAATGTGAGTGAAAGTATCACGTGGCTGCTTTCAGGAAACTTCATGAAGAGACAGTTGATATTTAACCATTTCTCGTTTTATTCTTCATCTCTTGCTGCCTGGAAGGTAGATGTAATGACCAGAGCTCTAGCCACCATAATGGACCATGAGGACAAGGACTTCCTCTTAGGGATGGTGTCATGGTAAGCTGGAAGGAACCTAGATTCCTGAGGTCATCTTAGGAGAGCCTAGATCTGCCTTTTCCGGGAAAGAGTGCTGCAGTGAACAATGGGGTACATGTGTGTCTTTCAGTTTTGGTGTCCTCAGAGTATGTGCCTAGTAGTGACATTCCTGAGTCATATGGTGGTTCTATTCCTAGTTTGTAAGGAATCTCTATACTGTCTTCCATAGTGGCTGTATTAATTTACATTCCCACTAGCAGTGCAAGAGGGTTACCTTTTCTTCACACCCTCTCCAGCATTTATTGTCTGTAGATTTTTTGATGATGGCCATCCTGATTGGTGTAAGGTGGTATCTCATTGTAGTTCTGATTTGCATTTCTCTAATAATGAGTGACGTTGAACATCTTTTCATGTGTTTTCTGACCATGTGTATGTCTTTAAGAAGATCTTTTGTTTGTTTTGAATTTTATATCCAGATGTAGTCATCAGCTGAAGAGCCTATCTGGCTGACCAGCAAAGTCTCATTTCTAATTAGTGGGCCATTTGCATATAAGGTGTTTATGACTTTTAAAAAGCCTTCATTCCACTGTGATCACTGTTTAAATATTGGTTTGGTTACAGAAGCCTTTCTTTGTAGAAATCAACTGAGATCATGATGCAGTTGAAAGATACTTTGGGTATTTTAGGGAGTTCCACGATCCTATGCAGTCCTGTTTCTCATTCACTGATGCTCTGTATGAAGTATTATGCAAGGGTTATCTTCTAAATTGAAATCTTGAGATACACAAGACCATCTGTGGCAAAGACTATTCTTCAGTATACCACCTCTCCTTTTAACAGTGATCTTAAGCTAAGCACATGACCATCTAGAAGGAAAACTACATTTCCCAGCCTTCTTAGTGGGTAGGTGTGGCCATGTGATTAAAATCAGGCCATTGCAATGTGAGTGAAAGTATCACGTGGCTGCTTTCAGGAAACTTCATGAAGAGACAGTTGATATTTAACCATTTCTCGTTTTATTCTTCATCTCTTGCTGCCTGGAAGGTAGATGTAATGACCAGAGCTCTAGCCACCATAATGGACCATGAGGACAAGGACTTCCTCTTAGGGATGGTGTCATGGTAAGCTGGAAGGAACCTAGATTCCTGAGGTCATCTTAGGAGAGCAGCCATTCCCATGCTGAACTGCCTGCCTTTGGATTTTGCAAATGACAAAGAAACCTCTATCACATTTAAGCCACTACAGTTTTGACTCTCCTTTGAATTTAGCCAAATCTAATCCTAATTGATACAGTATCTATCCCTAGGGAGCTCACAATCTAGTGAGGAGATATCATTATGATCAAAGCAGTATGAAATAAACGATTTAATCACTGTGTCTTACTTTCCAAGTTGAAAACAGGGACTTCTGGCTTAAATTTAGGATTAAAGGCTCACTTCCAATTATGAGAAATAATATGAGAAAAACATGTTGAAATACTGGAATTTCTAGGGCACTTCCATGACTTAAGGAAACAGTGTGACAATCTGTTTGAATTTAGGGCTAGCCAAAAATCTAGAGGACGGTGGTCGCTATATAGCAAATGCCAGAGTTAAAAGAGAAGTTTCATTTGGGCCCTGAGAAAGGAGCCAGGGCTTTTGATGAGGAAACCCTACTCAGATCCATGGAAGAAGTACAAATTTGAACTTGGCCTTGAATTTGGGGATGGCATTCTAAACAGACAGATGAGTAAGAGTGAAGGTGAGGTGGTATGGAAATGTATATGGAGAGCTTGTAGAAGGGACCACATGGCTGGGTGGGAAACCAAGCTGGAGATACCTCTTCAGTGCAGAGGATCAGGCTTTTTGCCCAGTTCTGTCTGCCAGGTTTCAGGCAATCACATGGGCCTGGGACTTTTGATGTATAATCAGTGTCAGGGGTCTTAGTAACCATTCTTCCATGAAGGTTTCTTGGGCCTCATATAGTTTTTTTTTTTTTTAATAATTTTATTTATTTATTTATTTATGGCTCTGTTGGGGTCTTTTTTTGGCTGCACAGGCTTTTCTCTAGTAGCAGTGAGCGGGGGCCACTCTCTAGTTTCAGTGTGCAGGTGTCTCATTGCAATGGCTTCTCTTGTTGCAGAGCACAGACCCTAGGGCACTTGCGCTTTAGTAGCTGTGACTTCTAGGCTCAAGACCACAGGCTCAATAGCTGATGTACCCGGCCTTAGTTGCTCTGCCGTCTGTAGGGCGTTCTCTGGTCAGGGATTGAACCTGTGTCTCCTGCGTGGCAGGCACATTCTTTACCACTGAGCTGCCAGAGAAGCCCCCTCATGTAACTTGTGTTTTTTATTTATTTATTTTTTATTTTTGTATATGGTGTGAGATAGGGATCCACATTCAGTCATTTGCGTGTAGATATCCAACTGCCTTTGCCCCTTTTTCCCAATGCCTGGGTCAAACACCGAGGCCCCTGATTCATGAGACAGGCAAGCACCACAGATTGCAAGTGAACAAATTAAAAACATGGACAGAGGCAAGGCCACACTCTTGGCACTGTTGTTCACTTATTTTGACCTCAGAAGCTTCATTGTAAATGCTGATCATCTCCCCCAGTACATTCTGATTAAGGCCCTGCTGAGTGTTGAGCCACAGTAAGGAGTTCCTGAAAGCCCAGGCCTCCCTTTAAGTGCCTCTCCCCCAGAAACCTTTTCCATGGAGTTGGTGAGGGTTAGCAGGTATGTGGACTAGCCGTGAACATCAGCACCATCCTGCTGAGAAGATGGCTGGTGGCCTAGACCCTCAGTCCACAAAGCTTGTGATAATAGTCACAAGGGCAGGGGACATCATAATGAGATTCTTAAAACCCAGTTTCAAAGACTGAAGTTGTGGGGTTTTTTTCTTCAGTTTTTAAGCAATAGCAATGTGTTAAGATGTTAGGGGGGGTTGATGTACTGAAATCTGGCTCTCTGAACTCCCTCCTTCCAGGGAAATTTAAATGGCAAATAGTCAGGATAAGGAATGAGTCAAGACAAGCAGATTGTGCCTTGAAATGTTGGTGTAGATGACTCAGGATTTATGTCTTTGATCCATTTTTGCTTATTTTTTGTGTATGGTCTGAAGTAGGGACCCAGCTTCATTCTTTTGCATGTGGATATGCAGTTGTTCCAGCACCACTTGCTGAATTGACCCTTCTTTCCCCATTAAGTGGACGTGGCAACCCCATCAAAACTCAGTTGACCATAGATGCATGGGTTGTTTTTGGACTCCCAATTCTATTGATCTGTATGTCTAGCCTTATGCCAGTACCATACTATTTTGATTACTATAGCCTTGTAGTAAGTTTTCAAATTGGACAGTGTGAGTTCCCCAACTTTGTTCTTATTTTTCAAGGTCTTTTGGGCTATTTGAAGTCTCTTCCAATTCCATATGAATTTTAGGATCTGTTTTTTTTTTTTAACTTTTAAAGAAAAAACCATCAGGATTTTTGATAAGGTTGTATTGAACTGTAGATTGCTTTGGAGAGTATTGCCATGTTAACACTATTAAGTCCATGAATATGGGATACTTTTCTGTTTACTTAGGTCTTTAGTTTCTTTCAGCAATGATTTATAATTATCAGTATACAAGTCTTGTACTACCTTAATTAAATGTATTTCTGATTATTTTATTCTTTTCATGCTATTGTACATGGAATTGTTTTCTTAATTTCATTTTGGATTGTTCATTGCTTGTGTTTAGGAACACAGCTGAGTTTTGTGTGTTGACCGTGTATCCTACAACTTTCCTGAGTTCACACCAGTTAAAGGACTTGAAACTTATAGAAAAACCCAGTTAAACCTGGCTTGAACCATAAAAGAGAAGTTTATTGGCTCACATAACTAAGAAGTCTAGTGGGCTTCAGGTGTGGTTATATCAAGGCTCTGGCTCCATTTCTCTGTACTTCTCTTGGTTTTATCCTTCTCTAGGAATTAGATATGTGCTAGATCTGTGCTGAGGTTTACCTTCATCATGGTTTTTAAGAGAAACTGGGTCTGCATACCTGCTCAGTCACATCCAGGATAAGGATTATTTAAAAGGCATTTCCTTCCCTCAGAGGTCCTGAGCATCCCTTTGATAGGATCATCACCATCTATGTGACCAGAGAGCCGTGTGTGCTTGATTGGCTTAAGCTGTGGAGGTAGAAATGGGTTCAGACTCACCCAATCTGCATGTTTGTTGCACAAAGTGTGCATGTGGAGGAGTGGATGGGAAGGTGGTTACTAAACAAAGAGAGGTAGTTCTAGGAAGAAAACCTCAAGCTGTTAGGAAAGGGAAAAGACAGTGTCTGTCACACCTATGAAATTTGTATAGTGCCAGGCAGCTTTCAAGGAATATTTGCTGAAAGAATGAATGAATGAGTAAGAAGTTCCACTAGTCCTTTCATTGATATACAGTTCCCCAGGCCTATGGCAGCCACCATCTAGTGATGGCCAACCTTTAAACCTCTAGAAATCCCCTCCTGAGATCCCATGTTCTTCTATGGGGAGGAGAGAGTTCTTTCTACAGCCTCCATAATGTCTCTGATTTCCAAGTAGCAAGAACCTAGTAGAATAGACCTGGAAAACTGAGAACACTGAGAATCCACATATTCAAAATGAGTAGGGTGGACCTTGTGGGTTCATGGTGTGACTCTGAAGTCCTTGTCTACAAATTGCTCCTCAGGCATGGTGCCTGACATCCTGCCCGCTTCCCAGGTGGCTCAGTGGCAAAGAATTTGCCTGCAGTGCAGGAGACCCGGGTTCACTCTTGCTAGATCCCATGGAGAAGGGAATGGCAACCCACGCCAGTATTCTTTTTTTTTTAAATTTTTTTATTTTACTTTTTACTTTTACAGAGTTTTGTTGTTTATAGATATGTATGATCCCAGATTAGTCATATGTATATTCCCCCCATCCCACCCCAGTATTTTTTTTTTTTTTAATTTTGGCCTCTTTTATTGTTTTTTTATTGTTTTTTTGGCCTGTGTGGGCCTCCCATTGCAGTGGCCTCCCTCATTGCAGAGCACTGGCTCTGGGTGCATGCACTCCAGAGCACTGGCTTGTAATTGGACACACCGCTCCAGCCACTCCATGGCACGTGGGATCTTCCTGGGCCAGGGATTGAACTGGTGCTCCTTCTGCAAGGCAGATTCTTTACCCACTGGACCACCAGGGAAGCCCCCACTCCACTATTCTTGCCTTGAGAATTCCATGGACAGAAGAGCCTTGTGGGCTCTAGTCTGTGGGGTCACAAAGAGTTGGGCGTGACTGAGTGACTAACACTACTGGTTTAAGTTTAAGAGATTTTTTTTTTTTTAACCTTCAAACCACTCCCCAAACTGAGACTTTTGTTTGCAATGAAGCATCTTAACCAGTAGAGTAGGGAGTCCACCTTTGCTTGATCCAAATCGTAGCAACACTGATGTCCTCTGAAGAGGATATTCAGCAATAGAGTACAACCTAGACCAGAGAAACAGAGTCGAGGTTAGAGGTCCCAGGAACCTCAGGTCCTGAATTATGAGAACTCACTTCCCTTCCTAGACATTCAGCTTGAGTTTAGTTTCATCAGCCTCTTCTTTAATTACTATCCAGCTCCACTGTAGCAGGACAGCAATAGTTCCTGTCCCACGTGAATTCCTAGATCCTTGCCACTCTTGCATCAGTAGGTGGAGTCTGTGACCCTTATCCTTGAACCCGAGCAGGCCTTTGTTACTGTTTCAACCAGAAGAGTGTGGAAGAAGTGATGCTCTGTGACTTCTGAGGCTAGATCTTAAAAATGGAATGTATGCTTGGGACGCTTGCTCTGAGAACCCAGCTATCATGTTGTGAGGAAGTTCAGGCTGCCTGTGGAGAGGAACCATGACTCCCGGCCCACAGTCCCAGCTCAGCTTCCAGCCCACGCCCAGTACCAACATGCCAGTCATGTGAGAGAGCCATACTGAAAGACACTCCTCGTGGTTGGACACATCTAAGATGGCACTCAGGGATGGCATTCTTGCCCTTGTCTCATCTCCTTGCCCTCCCTGTAGACTAGACTGAGTACCTAGCTTCGATCCATCAGAAGTGATAGGATGATACTCCCACTGAAAGTTGCTCTGTTGTGTCCGACTCTTTGCGACCCATGGACAAGGCATGGAATTCTCCAGGCGAGAATACTGGAGTGGATACCCTTTTTCTTCTCCAGGGGATCTTCCCAACCCAGGGATGGGATCCAGGTCTCCTGCATTGCAGGCAGATTCTTTACCATCTGAGCCACCAGGGAAGCCCAAGAATACTGGAGTGGGTAGCCTATCCCTTCTCCAGGGGATTTTCCTGACCAGGAATTGGATTGGGGTCTCCTGGGTTGCAGGTGGATTCTCTACCAGCTGAGCTACAAGGGAAGCCTGATACTGCCAAGATTAGGTTATAAAAAGACACTGGCTTCTGTCATGGACACCCTCTCACAAACGCTCTCTCTTGTATTTCTTGCCCTGGGGAAAGCCAGCTGCCATGTTGTGAGGCAACCTGGTAGAAAGGCCCATGTGGTGTGAGACTTAAGACCTGGCACCAACCCCATGAGTGAGCTTGGAAGCAGATTCCTAACCAGGCAGGACCTCAGAAGAGAATCCAAATGCAGCCAACAGCTTCATTGTAACCTCATGAGTCAACCAGAGTCAGAGGCACTCAGCTCAATTTCACCCAGATTTTTGATCCACAGACAATGTGTGAGGTTACACGTGTCTTTCTAAGCTCCTAACTGTTGCAATAAATTGCTAGGCAGCAAGAGATAACTAATACAGTCTTCCATTCCCTAACTGAATCAGCTCAGCTGATGTTTCAGGGAGGAGAGACAAGGTGTCCCCTCAGAACCCTGCCCACATTACAGAATTGTGGCTAAAATAAGGGATGTCTGGGAACCCAGCTATCATGTTGTGAGGAAGTTCAGGCTGCCTGTGGAGAGGAACCATGACTCCCGGCCCACAGTCCCAGCTCAGCTTCCAGCCCACGCCCAGTACCAACATGCCAGTCATGTGAGAGAGCCATACTGAAAGACACTCCTCGTGGTTGGACACATCTAAGATGGCACTCAGGGATGGCATTCTTGCCCTTGTCTCATCTCCTTGCCCTCCCTGTAGACTAGACTGAGTACCTAGCTGATCCATCAGAAGTGATAGGATGATACTCCCACTGAAAGTTGCTCTGTTGTGTCCGACTCTTTGCGACCCATGGACAAGGCATGGAATTCTCCAGGCGAGAATACTGGAGTGGATACCCTTTTTCTTCTCCAGGGGATCTTCCCAACCCAGGGATGGGATCCAGGTCTCCTGCATTGCAGGCAGATTCTTTACCATCTGAGCCACCAGGGAAGCCCAAGAATACTGGAGTGGGTAGCCTATCCCTTCTCCAGGGGATTTTCCTGACCAGGAATTGGATTGGGGTCTCCTGGGTTGCAGGTGGATTCTCTACCAGCTGAGCTACAAGGGAAGCCTGATACTGCCAAGATTAGGTTATAAAAAGACACTGGCTTCTGTCATGGACACCCTCTCACAAACGCGCTCTCTCTTGTATTTCTTGCCCTGGGGAAAGCCAGCTGCCATGTTGTGAGGCAACCTGGTAGAAAGGCCCATGTGGTGTGAGACTTAAGACCTGGCACCAACCCCATGAGTGAGCTTGGAAGCAGATTCCTAACCAGGCAGGACCTCAGAAGAGAATCCAAATGCAGCCAACAGCTTCATTGTAACCTCATGAGTCAACCAGAGTCAGAGGCACTCAGCTCAATTTCACCCAGATTTTTGATCCACAGACAATGTGTGAGGTTACACGTGTCTTTCTAAGCTCCTAACTGTTGCAATAAATTGCTAGGCAGCAAGAGATAACTAATACAGTCTTCCATTCCCTAACTGAATCAGCTCAGCTGATGTTTCAGGGAGGAGAGACAAGGTGTCCCCTCAGAACCCTGCCCACATTACAGAATTGTGGCTAAAATAAGTGATTTCTGGGTTCTTAACCCACTAGATTTAGAGTCTTTCATTAGGATCTTAATTGAAGAAGGGAATGGCAACCCACTCCAGTATTCTTGCCTGGAAAATTCCAAGGACAGACTACAGTCCATGGGGTCACAGAGTCAGCCACGACTAAGCAACTGAGCACATTATGATCCTAATAGTTAACTTTTTCCCACTGAGAGTTATATGACTTTTTATCATTGAGAGGTGTTGCTGGAAAAAAGCCAACAAACAAACCAGGCCTAAACAGTCATCTACTGTAACCTAGGGTATCCATTTGCCAAGGCTGCCATAACAAGGGCCACAGACTGGGTGGCTTGTTAGTGTTAGTCACTCAGTTGTTGGCCGGGTGTTGGCAGAGTTAGTTTCTTCTGAGACCTCTCTCTTGGGCTGACAGATGGCTGCCTTCTCCCCGTGCCCTCACATGGCCTTCCCTCTGTATTTGTGTGTCCACATTTCCTCTTCCTATCAGGACCCCAGTAATAGTGAAAGAGGGCCCCACTCTGACGGCTTCATTTTAACCTAATCACCTCCATAAAGACCCTCTCTCCAAATATAGTCACATTCTGAGGTCATAAGGGTCAAGGCTTCAACACATGAATTTTTGGAGAACGCAATTCAGCCCATAAGAACAGTCAACCCAATTCTTTTAGAAGGTCTGCAAAGAACTGATTTTTCAAGAACTAAAAAATATCCTTCTCTCTTCCTGCTGAGGCATTTCACAATGGGACAATTGCTGTCGTCTTCCCAAAGTTGTTTTTTAAAATCCTTTTTAAAATGACTTCTGCCTTGAAGAAAGCAATACCTACTAATACTGCTCCTAGTATTCCCTTCTGCCTCTCTCCCTACAAGTTTCTGGGCTTCACCATGGCAGATTCAATGCCCTCAGGGGGCAGAGGACCATGGCAGACACGGAGCCTGTAGTGAATGCGCAGGCAGATCCAGGCTCCAGGGATAGAACATGGGGTCCACTGTTCTACTTTGGTAGTGGGTTCAGTGAGGCCTTCCCTAGTGCCTCAGCTGGTAAAGAATCTGCCTGCAATGTGGAAGACCTGGGTTCAATCCTTGGGTTGGGAAGGTCCTCTGGAGGAGGGCATGGCCACCTACTCCAGTACTCTTGCCTAGAGAATTCCACGGTCAGAGGAGCCTGGTAGGCTACAGTTCAGGAGGTCACAGTGAGTCAGACATGACTGAACAACTGATTCCTGGTCTTCACTTCAGCACTTGCCCAGGATTCCTGCCCACAGGAGGGCTGCTGGCTCGGCGCAAAGCAGAAAGCTGTGACCCTCAGCTTAGCATTCATCCTAGTTACTAGGCAGACACTTCTCCCCAGGTGGTTTTCTGTTTTCCTACAAAATGGAAAGTGGCAAAGAGGTAAGATTTTCCACTATGGGCCATTATTCTACTACAGCAGAGCTTTCCTGCACAGGGCGGGGAACAGAGTGGTAACAACTTTGAGGCCGCTCATCAGTAGAGACTTTTCCTGAACAGAAGACTTCTTTGAGGCGCTTCTGGTGTCTCATGTTTGTCTTGAGCCCACCTTCTGTCCTCCTTTCTACACGTGGCTTCCAGAAACCCTGCAAAGACTTTCCCCTCTACCCATTAACCCCAGCCAGGTCTCCGGGTGACTCAAAGCCCCTCTAGTTAAGCACCCTTTCCTGGAGGTTATGGTATTTTTTTGGTCCTGACAGGTGAGGTGAAGGGAGGAGGGGCCCGTGGTGACTTTTTCCCATTTGAGCTGCTTGTGTCAGGGAGTGAGGGGTGTGAGTTCAAGGCACAGAGAGGCAGCCTCCTTCCCTAGGATTCTGGGCCTGCTCTCCTGGCGAGGCTTGCTCATCTGCTTTTGGTGGACACATCCTGCCAAAGAAAACAAAACCGAGGGCCCAGCAGAGAAGCCACTGGGTACAGAACACAAGCCTCTAAATAGCTCTTCAGCTCCGGTCTACACCTCAGAAATGTGATTCTGGGTAGGACAAAGGCTGCTGTAATTCCTCTTAATCATAGGTTTAGAAGAAAAGTGACCTTCCTGGGAGACTCTCCAAGTGCCCCATGGTGGCACGACTTCATTTTTACAGATGGGTTCCCCCAAGTCACCTCCTCACAGGGGGCGGGGCTCCAGCCGGGAGAAGGTCCCTGTCCCAGGAGGGTCAGCTTGCCGCTGGGCGAGCCTCCAGGCTTCCGCTCAGCATCCTTGGCTGAGGCTGGAAGATCCTGATTAACAGGAAAAGGGGACACCTCAGCGGCGGGCTCTCTGGGCGGCTGAGGGGGAAGGTGATCATTCTGTCACTGTCTTCCTTGGCCAATTAGATGACTCAGCATATTTCCAGCCCCTCTCTCAGCGGACGTGATTTATAGTAAGCTCTGCAGGCCTCACTCGGGTGACTGATGGGGAGTCAGAGCCCATCTTCCATGTGCCTCTGTGTGTGTGTGTGTTGGTGTGTGTGCACTTGACACGTCATGTACACAGCACCAGATGGGGGCTGTGTGCAAGAGCTGAAAACATTTGCAGGCCTCTCACAGCCACTCTGCCGGCTGACAGTTGCTCCTGGAGGAATTCTTCTCTCTGGAGAAAATATTTACTTACGGGTTATCTCTTCATGGAAGGAATAAGGAGGAGGGCAGGATTTAAGGGCATCGTCCACTCAGCTGTTGAGAGCTTTGGGAAACCCGATGAGAAAGTGCTTGCTCTGAGGGAAGGTGGGAAGGGCTGGGCTGCTTGGCGCCTAGTGTCCCAGCTCCCTTCTATGCCAGCTGCAGTGGCCGGTGGGCCTGATGCCAGGGTGGAGGCTGTGGGTGGCCGTGATGGGAATGTGTGTATATATTTGAGATGTGCCTATGATGCACATCTGCCACATCATTACAGTGCTTCTTGGAGATGTTTTGATGAGCTGCCCTGAGTAGTTGCTCTAATGTGCAGCTCTGTCCATCCTGGGGTGCAGGACGTTTTGTATCTACTCAACCAAGATGGTGAGGAAAGTGATGTTGTGTCTCAAAGGGGCCCCAGCTCAGTCTTCATGGAGGAGTCAAAGATGGACCAGGAGCACTTTATAGCAGCTGTTTCCATCAGTGTATCTTGCCCTCAAAGAGTGTCTAACTTTAGAAGAAAAGTGACCTTCCTGGGAGACTCTCCAAGTGCCCCATGGTGGCACGACTTCATTTTTACAGATGGGTTCCCCCAAGTCACCTCCTCACAGGGGGCGGGGCTCCAGCCGGGAGAAGGTCCCTGTCCCAGGAGGGTCAGCTTGCCGCTGGGCGAGCCTCCAGGCTTCCGCTCAGCATCCTTGGCTGAGGCTGGAAGATCCTGATTAACAGGAAAAGGGGACACCTCAGCGGCGGGCTCTCTGGGCGGCTGAGGGGGAAGGTGATCATTCTGTCACTGTCTTCCTTGGCCAATTAGATGACTCAGCATATTTCCAGCCCCTCTCTCAGCGGACGTGATTTATAGTAAGCTCTGCAGGCCTCACTCGGGTGACTGATGGGCAGTCAGAGCCCATCTTCCATGTGCCTCTGTGTGTGTGTGTGTTGGTGTGTGTGCACTTGACACGTCATGTACACAGCACCAGATGGGGGCTGTGTGCAAGAGCTGAAAACATTTGCAGGCCTCTCACAGCCACTCTGCCGGCTGACAGTTGCTCCTGGAGGAATTCTTCTCTCTGGAGAAAATATTTACTTACGGGTTATCTCTTCATGGAAGGAATAAGGAGGAGGGCAGGATTTAAGGGCATCGTCCACTCAGCTGTTGAGAGCTTTGGGAAACCCGATGAGAAAGTGCTTGCTCTGAGGGAAGGTGGGAAGGGCTGGGCTGCTTGGCGCCTAGTGTCCCAGCTCCCTTCTATGCCAGCTGCAGTGGCCGGTGGGCCTGATGCCAGGGTGGAGGCTGTGGGTGGCCGTGATGGGAATGTGTGTATATATTTGAGATGTGCCTATGATGCACATCTGCCACATCATTACAGTGCTTCTTGGAGATGTTTTGATGAGCTGCCCTGAGTAGTTGCTCTAATGTGCAGCTCTGTCCATCCTGGGGTGCAGGACGTTTTGTATCTACTCAACCAAGATGGTGAGGAAAGTGATGTTGTGTCTCAAAGGGGCCCCAGCTCAGTCTTCATGGAGGAGTCAAAGATGGACCAGGAGCACTTTATAGCAGCTGTTTCCATCAGTGTATCTTGCCCTCAAAGAGTGTCTAACTTTTGTAAGAAACTTTTCATATCCTCTATAGAACATTGACCATTGCTGGCCACTCCCTAATCACCCATTGGAAATTTAAGAATCCTGGCCTGTTCTCATTCTCAACACTGTCTCTATCCATCCTAACATCATCATCTCCTCCCATGCATAATAGGTACATAGAATACGCCTCCAACTATTGCAAATGCTTTACAGACCTCATTTATTCCTCAGGAGAACCCTTTGGCAATACTCCTAGCATCCCTGTGGTGGTTAACGGCAGATGTCACCTTGCCTGGGCCACAAGGAGCCTAGTGTTTGCTTGAACATTATTCTGGATGTGCCTGAGAGGGTGTTTTCTGGCTGAGGTTTCACACTGAAAACTGGAGACTGAGTAAAACAGATTGCCCTCCCCCATGTGGGTGGGCCTCACCCAGCTAGTTGAAGGTCTGGCTAGAATGCAAAGGCCTGACTGACGAGCTGGGCTGGTGGTCTTCTCCTGTCCTCAAAGTGGAACTTATAACATTGGTTTTTAGGCCTTTGGACTTGGACTGAAACTACCACTGGCTCTCTTGGGTCTCCAGTTTGCTGTCTACGGATCTTAGGACTTTTCAGTCTCCATAAATCTCTGTATGTGGTATATACAGATAGATATATTGATAGCTATACCTTATTGGTTCTATTTCTCTGCAAGACTCTAAGATACGTTCCCATTTAGTGCATAGCGATACCGTGGCATGGAAAAGTGAATGCATTGCATGACATGTTATTTAGGAAGCTAGGGGTTGCACCCAGGCAATATGACTTCAAGGCCCTCCTGTCTAAACCGTTAGTTCTCCAGCCCTCTGGCTCCTTGGATCGACTGATTTGATCTCCTTGCAGTCCAAGGGACTCTCAAGAGTCTTCTTCAGCATGAGAGAATGAACTGAGAAGTGTGGGTCCCTGGGCCTGGCCACCAGCTTGTGCCCTTGCCCCATCCAACCTCATAACCATCACCCCCAGAAGACCCATCATGGAAAGATTCATGAAAATTCCTGAGGTCTGGTTTGCTGCATCCTGAGTTATCCAACCACAGTCACCCTGAGAAGCCAGGTGGTGTGGTGAAGCAGGAGGTGAGAAGGGCTTGTGTCTAGCTGGCCATTGACACGTCATGGGGCCTTCCCTGGGTGCCTGCATTTTGTCAGCTGTGAGAAGGAAGTGGGAGCCTCCCTGGTCTTGGTGGCTCCTGAATCCTGAGATTTTGCAGGACTGTGACCTTCTAGATGAATCATCAAGCCACTTGAAGTGACCCCCTCAGCCATTTCTCAGCCTGAGGGCTTCACAGGGGACTGCAGAGCGAGGAACGTGGAGGCTGACCGTTCAGGGTTGGCAGCCAACCTCTGCCCTTTGCTGGGACACTTCGTGTTCATTTGCTCATCTCTCCCAGCCTGTTTCTGTAAAATGGGACTGATGATACCGCATCTGGGGATGGCTGCCATGGTTACAGGAGGTGAGGCTGCCCCTGTGCCGAGGCGAGCGGCTCCGTGGTCTATGGTGCGTCCTTCCTGTCCTGACTCGATTTCCGTCACTGTGGCCCATTTTCGCAGCCTGAGGCCTCCAGGCCTCACTCCCCTTCCCTTTCGGGAGCCTGAGAAAGCCTTGAGAACACAACAGGAGCGAACTCCTCCCTTCAAGGGTCAAGCATGCATCCTCTCTTGACACATTCCCCCTCTTCCTTGTTTCCTGACTCTTTTCCCTGATTCCTCTCTTTTTCTCCATAAGCAGTTGCTAAGACACTCTCGACATGTGCATTTGTGCTGTTTCTTTCAAGGTCACGTTTCTGCCAGCTTTTTGCACGTGAAACAAACAGCCTTCCTTCTTCTCTGCCCTGTGTCACATGGCTGCTTAAAGTGGGGAGGAGGGGCAGGAGGCGCCTCTACAAAGCTCTGTGTGCATGGAGACATAGACATGTAGATAAAGAAATCCATATATGTGTGCTTTTGTGCATACTTGTGGGGGTATACATCTAGACACCCACATATACATTTGTGCACGTGTGGACACCCACACGTGTATGTATGAGCACATGTGGACATGATGCACACGTGTGAAGGCACCCATGTAGGCACCAAGCCCCAGATGTGGTTCCCTAGCAAATGCATGAGTGAACCTGCTAAGTTTCTCTTCTCACCCTGCTCCCAAAGTATAAAACTGCCAGTGAAAAATCAAGTTGTGTCGACTGGGCTTGAGGGAAGAAAGACGTGCCCGGGTAAAATGAAGTATCCAGGACCGTTGGTGCTCTCTCCATCTCGAAACCAAACATTTTGAGATGTTGCCTTCTCCCAGAGGGGACGAACATTCCTGAATCAATCCAATAAACTAAACAAGGTGGGGGAGACATACAGGATTCACAGATTAGAGGACTCAACATAGCAAGGATACCAGTTTCCTCTCAAATCAACCTATATATTCAATATAATTCCAATCCAAACCCCAGTAGGATTTCTTGCAGGTGTAGACAAGCTGGTTCTGAAATGGGTATAGAAAAGCAAAGGAAACTGAAGAACCAAAAGATTGTTAGAAAAGAAGAACGTTGGAAGAATCACCCGATCTGATTTTAAGAGTTACTATAAAGCTACAGTAAAACAGTCTACTCTCAAGCAGAGGGCTAGACAGAGATCAGTGGAAGAGAATAAAGAGTCCAGACATAGACCCACCAAAATATGACCAATCAGTTTTTTGACAAAGATACAAAGTAGTTCAATGGAGGAAGGACAGTCTTTTCAACAAATGGTGCAGGAACAATTGGACTTCCATAAGTTTTAAAAAATAAAAGTGAACTTCAATCTAAACCTTACACTAAGATTTACTCAAAAAGGATCACAGGTCTAAATGTCAAGTGTAAAACTTACCACACTTTTTGATGAAAATATCGGAGGAAATCTTCATGATCTAGGCTTAGGCAGAGTTCTTAGATATGAGACCAAGAATGTAACCTATAAAAGGAAAAGTGATGACTTGGACTCAATCAAAGTTGAACACCTTTGTTCTGTGAAAGACACTGTTAAGAGAATGGGAAAGCAACCTACAGACTAGAGAAAATATTTGCAAATCACATATCCAGCAAAAGACTTGTATACAAAATGCATAAAGAATTTTCAAGGCTCAAAGTGAAAAGACTTAACAGCTTAATTGTGTTGGTGGTAGTTTAGTCACTAAGTCGTGTCCGACTCTTGTGATCCCATGGACTGTAACCCACCAGGCTCATCCGTCCATAGCATTTCCCAGGCAACAATACTGAAGAGAGTTGCCGTTTTCTCCTCCAGGGGTCTTCACAACCCACGGATCAAACCTGCGTGTCCTGGATTGAAGGCAGATTCTTTATCGTCTGAGCCACCAGGGAAGCCCCCAACAAGTTAATTAAAAGTGGTCCAGGGCTTCCCTGGTGGTCCAGTGGGTAAGGACACCGCCTTGCAGTGCAAGGGGCGCTGGTTCGATCCCTGGCCTGGGAAGATCCCACGTGCCGCGGAGCAGCTGGACCGATGTGTCCAATTACCGAGCCAGAGCTCTGGAGCGCATGTGCCCAGAGCCGGTGCTCTGCAACAACAGACGCCACGGCGATGGGAGGCCCACACGGGCCAGAGAACAAAGATGGATGAAAATGGACAAATGAAAGACCAGTAGAAGTGGCCCGCCTGCTCCCCTCCCTCCCCACCCCACCTGCACCAAAATAAATAAATAAATAAATCTTTAAAAAGCATCATTAGCCCTGAAGGAAATGATAAGAAATACACTACCTACCTATCAGAATGGCTCAAATAAAAAACATGGACTGTAGCAAGTGCTAATGGGATTGCAGAGCAACTGGAACTCTCATCTGTTGCTGGTGGGAATGTTAAATAGTGCAGCCACTCTGGAAAATGGTTTGGCAGTTGCTTATAAAGTTAAACATACAATTTTCATATGATCCAGCAATCTCACGCCCCAAGAATTTACCCGAGGGGAATGAAAATGCATGTTCATACAAAAATATATCCACAGATATCCACAGCAGTTCTATTCATAATTACCCCAACCTGGTAGCCACCCAAATACCCGTCAACAAGTGAATGGTTAAACAAATGGTTATACACTCACATGATGGAAAACTATTCAGCCACAAAAAGAAATGGCGTATTGCTATATTCAACTTGGATAAATCTCAAAGCCTTTCCACTGAGTGAAAGAAGCCAGGCTTCAACCACTTAGATGCTGCATGATTTCATTTGTATGAAATTCTGGAAAAAATGACACTATAGTGATGGGGAATGGATCAGTGGTTGCAAGACACTAAGGGTGGGGCAGAGCTTGACTACAAAGGAAGGTAGTGAAAAGGAATTGTTTGGGGTTATGGAAATATTATGTATCCTGAATGTGGTGGTTTTTTAGTCACTCAGTTGTGTGCAACTCTTTGCAACCCCATGGACTGCAGCACGCCCAATTTCCCTGTCCTTCACTATCTCCCGAGTTTGCTCAGTCATGTCCATTGAGTTGGTGATGCCATCTCATCCTCTCTCATCCCCTTCTCCTCCTGCCCTCAGCATTTCCCAGCATCAGGGTCTTTTCCAGCTCTTCACATAGGTGGCCAAAGTACTGGAGCTTCAGCTTCAGCATCAGCCCTTTCAATGAATATTCAGGGTTGCCTTCCTTTAGGATTGATTGCTTTGATCTCCTTGCTGTCCAAGGGACTCTCGAGAGTTTTCCAATACCACAATTTGAAAGTATCAATTCTTTGGTGCTCAGTCTTCTTTATGGTCCATCTCTCACATCCATACATGACTACTAGGAAAACCATAGCTTTGACTATACGGACCTTTGTCGGCAAAGCGATGTCTCTGCTTTTGAATATGCTGTCTAGGTTTGTCATAGCTTTTCTTCCAAGGAGCAGACACCTTTTTTTTTTTTTCTTCACTTTGTTGAATACCTATTGGCATTATATTTATTATTATTATTATTTTAATTCTTTATTTTAAAGGTTTTACAGAGTTTTGTTGTTCACAGACATATATGTTCCCAGATCAGTCATATGAATATCCCTGGTCCCCACCCCCCGAGTTCCCCCCATCCCACCCCTCCAGACCATCAACCCATGCCATTGTAAGCACTCCTATTCCCTTAGCACAATGACAATAGCTGTCTTTTCCACACATGACAGTATAGGTTTCCATGTTACTCCCTCCATGCCTCCCTGTCCCTATTTCTTCCCCACAATGTCCCTTTGTCTGTGCTCTGTCCGTTTTTCCATGAGTTCACTGCATGTGTTAGCAAGACCGTCCTACTAGATTCCATATATGTGTGTTAATATACTGTATTTGTCTTTCTCTTTTTGACTTACTTCACTTTTTATGATAGGTTCTAGAGCCAGCCACTTCATTAGGACTGAGTCTTCTGCATTTCTTTTAACAGCTGAGTAGTATTCCATTGTGTATATGTACCAGAGCTTCTGTATCCATTCATTCATCAATGGACATCTAGGTTGCTTCCATGTTCTGGCTATTGTATAGAGAGCTGCAATGAACATTGGGGTACAGGTGCCTCTTTCAGTTTTGATTTCATCAGGATATAGGCCTAACAGTGGGATTGCTGGGTCATAGGGTGTTTCTATTTTTAGTTTTTTAAGGAATCTCCATACTGTCTTCCATAGAGGCTGTATCAATTGACATTCCCACCAGCAATGCAAGAGGGTTCCCTTTTCTCTGCACCCTCTCCAGCATTTATTGTTGAGCAGACACCTTTTAATTTCATGGCTACAGTCTCCATCCATAGTGATTTTGGAGCCCAAGAAAATAAAGTCTATCACTGTTTCCATTGTTTCCCCATCTATTTGCAATGAAGTGGTGGGACTGGATGCCATGATCTTCATTTTTTGAATGTTGAGTTTTAAGCCAGCTTTTTCACTTTCCTCTTTCCCTCCCATCAAGAGACTCTTTAGTTCCTCTTAGCTTTCTGCCATTTGAGTGGTATCATTTGCATATCTAAGGTTATTGATATTTCTCCTCAGCAATCTTGATTCTAGCTTGTGCTTCATCCAGATCAGCATTTTGCATGATGTACTCTGCATATAAGTTAAATAAGCAGGGTGATAATCCACAGCCTTGACATACTCTTTCTCCAATTTGGAACCAGTCTCTTGTTCCATGGCAGGTTCTGTTGCCTCTTGACCTATATACAGGTTTCCCAGGAGATAGATAAGGTGGTCTGGTATTCCCATCTCTTTAAGAACTTTTCAGTTTGTTGTGATCCATACAATCAAAGGCTTTAGTGTAGTCAAGGAAGCAGAAGATGGTTTTATGAAATTCCCTTGCTGCTTCTGTGGTTCAATGGATGTTGGAAATTTGATCTTGATTCCTCTGCCTTTTCTAAATCTAGCTTGTACATCTGAAAGTTCTCATACTGTTAAAGCCTAGCTTGAGGATTTTGCACATGACCTTGCTAGTGTGTGAAATAAGTACACTTGTACGGTAGCTTGAACATTCTTTGGCATTGTCTTCCTTTGGGATTGCAATGAAAACTGACCTTTTCTAGTCCTGAGGCAGCTACCGAGTTTTCCAAATTTGCTGGCCTATTGAGTGTAGCACTTTATTAGCAGCATCTTTCAGGATTTGAAATAGGGTTATAAAAATCTGTACTTGTTAAAATTCACAGAATTATACACACATCCACATACATGTTGAGAGGTGTCCCTTAATAAATTGAACACCCTGTACCATTTATCTGCTTGAAGGAGTCATGATGTCTTTCTCTCCCTTTTTAACGTAGTGGTTTATTTTGATTTAATTTTGGGTTGCAAGGCATGCAGAATCTTTGGTCCCTGACCAGGATCAAACCCAAGCCCCCTACGGTTGGAAGCATGGAGTCCTGACCACTGGACCACCAGGGAAGTTCCTCTTTCCTGTTTTAAGAAGGGAAATTTGATACGTTCCCTGGTGTTGGACAGACACACTCATTACCTGTTCGAGGGTGCCCACCTGGATGCTACAGTGTTTTATTTTTTGGCCACCCCTCTATTCAACACTAACCTTTCTCTTCTATCACAATGTGCCCATACCTATGGGGACCATATCTTTGTGTGTGCCTGTACTGTGCCCTTGGTGGATCTTAGTTCCCCAACCAGGTATTGAAGTCATGGCCCCTGCAATGGAAGTGTGGAGTCCTAACCACTGGACCACTAGGAAAGTCCCAGGGGGACTGTATGTTTTAACCCTAGTGGGCCACATGGTCTCTGGAAGAAGCAGTGTTCTTAGGGACACATCAGAACAGAATGTTTGAAATTGAGACTGACCACAGGACAGCCAGAGCCCGCAGTGGTCCTGGCCTACAGTGTCTTGGGCTGGCTTGTGACCCCATGTGGATGCTGCATCTGTCCCCTTCAGATCCCTCTTTCGTGTCTCCCCAGAAAAGGGGATAGCCATGGTAGAACAGCGAGTCCTGATAAACAGATAAGCAGATGAGGACTGGCAGAAATTAGGCTCTTCAAAGCAATCAGGGTGAAGATAAAACAGAAATTTAATGAAAATTGAAAATCCAATCCATATTACATAGCCATTAAAAATGATGTTTACCAGGAGTTTGGAATAGCATGAAAAATGCTTGTATCACTACGTTGAGCAAGAAAAGAGCAAATTACCAAATTGTGTGTACAGTTGATCACAATTATGTTTTAAAAGACATAGAAGTAAGAAAGCTGAAACTGCACATACCATGATGCTGGTGATGACCAAGTTTTTGGGAAAAGATGTACCCCCACCCCACCATTCTGTACTTTTCATCTGTGGATTTCACATGTTTTCTAAAATGACTGGCTATATCTACTTCTAATTAAAATGAATCTTTAAACTTAGAAAATAGGATGTTGGGGCTTTATATTAAAAATATTATTTGGGGCACTAGTGCTATATGACTAAATGATCAAATATTTATTTGGCACCTATCATGTCCTGAATTCTCTGCACAACTAAACCATCACTGCCAAATCTCCAGCCCCCTCCTCAGAAAGCCACTCCAGCACACATAGTGTCATCGTCTGTGCCCTGCATTTGTGACCAAGTGCCTCATTGAATAGCTAGGGCAAGCTCAAGGACCTGGCGCGGACATCATTGACGAGCCAGCTTTCCTTTGGACAATTCCTCCAAGACAAACACCCTCTAATCAACCCATGCCTGGGCCGAAAAGGTTCCCAGTTAAAACGCTGGTCTCTGCGACTCGGGCTCAGCCGTTCTCTGTTCGAGCCCAGCCCCCAGAGCTCATCAAACATGTCCCCTTTTGTGTTCAATGGCCAGTCTCTCACCGCCAGCTTCCCCTGATTGACAGAGCCCACCTGTCAATCACAGGCCCTGCTCAACGGCCTTTGAGGAGTTAATGTGGGGCCCCTCGACCCTGCCGGAGTTAATGCCTGCCTTCTCTGACATGGGCATTCTTCCCCGCAGGGCTAAGACCTCTCCCAGCCTCCCCGCCATGCCCCCGGAGTGTCCTGCAGGCCGCTCACAATGCCTGGCCGCCTTCATTAGCCCTGTGAGCCTTCTGGGCCCCTTCTCTGTGCAAGGCGCCATTCACACTGATCCCCGCCCTCCAAATTCAGTGTTAGGCCACCTGACCCCTGTCAGCAACAATTTCTGTGACACGACTCAGTGTGGGAAAGGCCAGTGACACTTTCTAGACAGATCAGGCCCCACACGGCCTCCTTTCACCCTGCCCGTCTCCGGCGGACGCGCCCTCGTGTGGCAGCCTGAGTGGCCGCGGGGAGGCGTGCCCTCCTGAGGTCTGCTCTTGAGTTTGGAGTGCCTGGAGAGGAGTCCAGACAGGCCTTTCTCATCCCTTGTCAACCCCCAAAGCAGTGCCAGCCAAAACAGGAGAAGCAGGCATAGGGCTGAATCTGAGGTAGGAGAGGGAAATTCAGCCGAGCCGCAAGAAGAGAGGAGATGGGCTCGGAGCCCCTGCTGGTGGAGAGTAGAGCCTAGAGTGTCAGAGAGAAAGGGAAGGGCGGAAAGAAGAGTGGAGAGGTGCAGAGGTGGGGAGGAGACCAACTTGGGCGGCAGGCTGTGTTCTGAGCCCCAGGGCCAGAACTGGCAGGAGAGAGTTGCCAACCTCCAGAAACTCCCAGGCTAACTGGGAAGACAGTTAAAATCTATTGTGGTGACACAGTCCTTAAAGGTGGGGGTGGGGGTGGGGTCAGATACAGCCCAGCGGGGAGTCCAGAAAAGGGACTCATCCTGAATGAGCCAAGTCCTGGGTGAAGAGTAGCAGATGGCAGAGGAACAGAATGGGGAAGGACATTCCGGGTGGAGGGAACAGAAGGGGTGAAGCGACTCTGCTCCAGGCTTCTTCCCTTTTCTCCCAGAAGCACCTTCCAGGAGCTCACCTGGGAGTTTGAAACCAGCTCCACTTTCACTGTCTACCTAAGGTCATTGGTGGCAAACCCACATGCCCTGTAGAGTTTTGAGCTTGGGAATCTTAGATATTTTGCAAAAACATCCCCTACCCTGTTTCATGGTGTACCAAATCACTCTGCAGCCTGGTAAGTTAAAACAAGCATTCTATGTTGCTCATGGATTATGGGTCAGGAATTTGGACAGGGACAGCTTGTTTCTGCTTTATGACGACTGGAACCTCAGTTGGGAGATTAAAAGGCCGGGATTATATTTAAAAAAAAGAGAGAGAGAGACTGGGATTATGCAAATGGCAGAGCACTGGAACCATCTGGAAGCTCCTACAGTCACAGGGCTAGCACCTGGGCTGACGTGACTTCAAGACTGGGCTCCGGGGGTGCTGTCAGTCCCCATGCGATGTGTAGGCTGCCTCACATGGCCTGGGGTCTCACAGCATGGCAGCTGAGGTCTGGGAGGAAGTGTCCTTAGAGGTGACATGCAGAGAGAGAGTCTCGAATGGGAGGCCCAGGTGGAAGCTGGTCATTCACTTCCGCTGCCTTCTCTTGGTTCCAGGTGAGTCACTGGGCCATGTTCGATTCATGGGGAAAGAACACCAGTGCCACCTCTGGATGGGAAAATTGTCAGAGAACTTGCAGACTTTGTTTAAAACCGCCCTGAATGATGCCTATGGGCTAGTCCTGCCCTCTGTCAGACACTGGGGGTTTTTTGTGATGCCACATTAAAAAAAGAAACCCAGGAGTTCCTCATAGTGCCGTTGAGGGGTTTTTACCAGGAGGAAAGCCTGGAGCGAAGAGTCACACAGTTGAATGACAGCTTGAACCATAACAGCCACCAGCAGGAAGTTCCTTCCAGAGGGAGCTTAATGCACACATCAGCTCAAATAGACATTCGTTCCTGTTCTTTCATTGACAGAAATAGCAAATGCAGAGCATCCTGCGCATAGGGAAGGGAGGAGGTGTTTAGAAAATGGGAGGATGAGAAAGGCATTTTTACTAATTAGCAAGATGGGAGTGGTGCCCTCCCCCCTCCCCTCCTTTCAAAGCACCTTTCATAAAAGAGCTGTAGGAGGGATCAGAAGGCATTCAGGCTCTGAGTTCGGGTAGCTACATGGATTTAGACAGGTCACTTTGGCTTTTTGGCCTCTATTCCCTCATCTGGAAGGGGAGAGGACCAGAAGAAGGTTTGTGGGGTTAGTCTGAGGTTACTCCTGATTGGAACCCAAAGGAACAGCATCCAGCAGGTCAAGGGGAGTGTGACCGGTCCCGGGGCCATCCTTCAGTTCAGGGGGCTCCGCCAAGTCTGCCAATGTGGTCCTAGGGAGGAAATCAGCCAAGCAGAAGCTGGGTCTGAGCCCTCAAAATGCTGTATGTCTCAGCTCCCAGCCGGAACAGACAGAGGCCCCAGGAATTCAGCATCGTGGCTTCAGGGTGTGTTTCCTAATGTGAAGAATTCCATGCCAAGGCACTGTTAAAATTGATATTAAAAAGAAGAAAAAAGAATTCCTCCATAGCTTCCATGCAATTTAGAGAGCAAAAACTTGGCAATTATTCTCAGCTGGCCAAAGAACCATGTGACAGATGATTTTTTAAAATCCTGAATGGAGTTCCTTGACACACCCCAGGCGGAATCCCGGCCAGAGGATCCAGGCACTTCCTCCCCGCCTGCTCAGCTCCCTCTTGAGGCTCCCACAGAGGCTCCTGCTGGCCAAGTGGGACTGCAAGACCAATCCACCACTGGCGCCTCCTGGAGGCCTGAGGAGAAGGTGGAGCCGTATGCAAAAAGGCTGGCCAGACTCCCCCTAGCCTCTGGCTCTGAGTTCCTGGTCAGGACCTGGGGAAAGGCAGAATCTTGATGGATGAAAAAGGTCATCCCAGAAAACAGGAGGAGGGGAGATTTGTTTCCAGTAGGGTGGGGACCAGAAGTCTGCCCACCTGGCATTTCCTACGGTCCTTCTGCAGATACCCAGATTGCTTCCTTGGGGACGATGGTAGTTTCCAAAGATGGCTGTAACAGGAACTCTGGTTTATCCCATGTGCTCTCCTACAATGTAAGATAGAGAGGAGGGTCCCTGTCTCCTCCCCCTTGAATCTGGTGGCCTGTTAACTAGAGCTGAAGGGGCACCGTGTGACGGCTGAGATTCGGTCATTAAAGGCCATCAGGTTTCCTCCTCATTGTCTCCCGGGACTCTGGCTCTTAGAACCCAGTGACTATGCTATGGGGAAGCCCAAGACACAAGGACGGGCCCAAGTGTAGCTGTTCCAGCTGACAGGCTCCTCTGAGATCCCAGCTAGAAGGTCCTAGATGTGTGATGGAGGGAGCCTCCAGAGGTTTCCAGGCCCCCGTCTTGAGACATGCTCAACCTTAGAGTCTTCCCACTTGAAGCCCCAGACATTATGGAGTAGAGACAATTATCCCCGATACACCCTTTTCAAATTCCTGACCCACAGAATCTGTGAGCAAAACAATATGATGTTGTTTTAAGCTGGTACATTTAGGGTTCTTTGTTACACAGCAGCGGTAACTGATAGGCCTCTGAACTGGCTATAAACCAGTACTTCTCAAACCGTAGTCGCTGGACCACCTATAACAGAATAGGGGGTAGGTGGCAGGGAGATTCCTAAAAATGCAGGTCTTGGCTCCCCAGACCCAAGAAATTGGAATTTCTGGGGAATGGGATAAGCAAATGGATGTCTAAATCACTTCTGTGTGATTATTCTTAGGCATATTGGTGTAGACCACACCATTAATGCTGGGTTAGGGAAACAACCTTGATAATGACTGTCTCGGTTATTGTTTTGACTTTAAGTTACAAACCACCTCCAGCTAGCTTCAGCTCCAAATGAGACTCTCCAAATGCACAGAGACGCAGCTTTAACCTCTGTGTATCCCTTTTATGTTTCCTCTCTTGCAGATTAACCATCTCTCTTCCATGCCTCCTTGTAGCCACGTGTGGTCACATGACCAAACTGAAATGTAAGGAGAAAGGTCACATGGCAGATTCCTGGGAGCTGCCCTTCAAAGACAGCTGATATGTGTCCTTTGTCCCTTTTCCTACCGGTCCTAATTCTGCTGGCTGGAATGTGGACATTCCACATGCTGGCAGCTGGAACTGCAGCAGCCGTCTTGGACTGGGACATGACTTTGGAAATGGAGAGCGTGCACACTCGAGTGACGAGATAGTAGGACTCAGACCTCTAAGGAGTAGCTGGAATAGAGCCACCATACCAAACTTGGCATTCGTGCTTCTGGACTTTTGTGCATGAAAGAAAGAAATTATTTAGGCCACTGTCACTGATTCCTTTCAACTGAAAGTCACCTTTATTGTCTGTTGTTCAGTCACTGAGTCTTGTCTGACTCTTTTCAACCCCATGGGCTGTAGCTCCACTCCTCTGTCCATGCTCTCCCAGAGTTTGACCCAGGTCACATTCACAGAGTCAGTGATGCTCTCAAACCATCTCCTCTTCTGTCACCCACTTTTCCTTTTGCCCTCAGTCTTTCCCTGCATCAGGGTCTTTTCCAATGAGTCACCTTTTTTGCATCAGGTGGCCAAAGTATTGGAATTTCAGCTAAGATGAGTGATGTCACCTTAATTGGTACAAAGAGGAAATGCCATGAGAGAAAATCTCTAAATGATATGGTACCTAGGGCCAATTGGAGAGTTCCAAGGAACCCTAGGACATAGGTCTAGAACAAGCTGAGATCAGATAACCCTCCTAGGTGTAGAAATAGACCAGGAAAAGCTGGCTGAGCTTCAAGCTCTTTCCATAGCCAATGGGTTAAGACATTGGTGACAGGCTAGCTGCTTGTTCTAGGTTCCCATGAGGAGCTAGATATCATCTATCAAAGCCAACTGGATTCCAGTGTCCAGGAGAGACTAAGGTCTCCTGGTGGCAGGTGCTAAAGGTCCAGCTTCCAATTTAGATTTGTGAAGACCTCCTTGTTGCTTAGCCGCTAAGTTGTGTCCGACTCTTTGTGACCCTATGGAGTGTAGCCTGCCAGTTTCCTCTGTCCAAGGAACTTCCCAGGCAAGAATACTGGTGTGGGTTGCCATTCCCTTCTCCAGGTGATCTTCCCAACTCAGGGATGGAACCCGCATCTCCTGCACTGGCAGGTGGATTCTTTACCATTGAGCCACCTGGAAAGCCTGAAGACCTTCTTAGGACTTAACTTATCTAATGAGTCTAATGCTTGTTTATAATAATAGATGCCATTTAATGAGTACCCTATATGCTAGGCTAAGTGGTGAGCACTTAGCATACAGGATTTCAGTTACTCTTACAAGTCTATACGAAGAAGCTTTCTTATCAGCAGTGTGAGAAATCAGGCTCAGAGGGGTTGCAGGTCATGAACCCGAGGTCACATAGATAGCAAGCAGAAGAGCTGGAGCTTGGACCCAATCTCACTGATTCCAAAGCTCAGGGGTTAACATTTCAGTGACCTTCTAGAAGCCAACGCTCTTCCCTTCTGTCTGACTAGAGCCAGCTCTCTAAGCTGGCATGCTTCCTTTTTCCAGGGGCAGACCCCTAGGACCTCCTAAAGACTTGGCAACTTTGGCCTGCCCAGGGTTCTTTAGTAAGGCTGCAGATGAAAGAGAACATGCCAGAACAGGCTCCAGCAAGAGGGCAGTGCCTCTGAAAGGGCTTTGTAAGGTTTCTTCGGTCCTGGGCTCTGAGAGGGTTAGAGAGAAACTACTCTTGGCCTAAAACCACAGCAGCCATCTGTGAAAGGAAGTTGGGTGTATGTTTGCGTTAAGAATAATAGGGATCCAGCCAGCCAAGGGGCAACTGCTCTGGGGAAGATATCAAGCTTGGAAGCATCCATGCTTTCACGTGAGTGATTACTAATTGCTCATTTTAGAAAACTAGAAGCCCCTCTCCTCTCACCTTTACCTTCACCCCCCTCTCCACCTCAACTTCTTGGCTTGCACACCAGCAATTAGGAGGCAACAGAAACTACCAGCTGCTAATTAATACTAATTAAGAGGCATACTTACAGCAAATGCTATTTAAAAAGCCAAGTGTTTACCTATTACCGAGTTAAATTGGAAAGGTCACGCCAAGTTTGCTTGGCTGCCCGAGTCCTTCCATCCCTCACCCTTTCTTCCTATGAGGCTACTGGTGTGGGTTGCCATCCTTCCAGGTGACTAATGGGGCCTTCCTGCACTGGCAGGTGGATTCTTTACCATTGAGCCACCTGGAAAGCCTGAAGACCTTCTTAGGACTTAACTTATCTAATGAGTCTAATGCTTGTTTATAATAATAGATGCCATTTAATGAGTACCCTATATGCTAGGCTAAGTGGTGAGCACTTAGCATACAGGATTTCAGTTACTCTTACAAGTCTATACGAAGAAGCTTTCTTATCAGCAGTGTGAGAAATCAGGCTCAGAGGGGTTGCAGGTCATGAACCCGAGGTCACATAGATAGCAAGCAGAAGAGCTGGAGCTTGGACCCAATCTCACTGATTCCAAAGCTCAGGGGTTAACATTTCAGTGACCTTCTAGAAGCCAACGCTCTTCCCTTCTGTCTGACTAGAGCCAGCTCTCTAAGCTGGCATGCTTCCTTTTTCCAGGGGCAGACCCCTAGGACCTCCTAAAGACTTGGCAACTTTGGCCTGCCCAGGGTTCTTTAGTAAGGCTGCAGATGAAAGAGAACATGCCAGAACAGGCTCCAGCAAGAGGGCAGTGCCTCTGAAAGGGCTTTGTAAGGTTTCTTCGGTCCTGGGCTCTGAGAGGGTTAGAGAGAAACTACTCTTGGCCTAAAACCACAGCAGCCATCTGTGAAAGGAAGTTGGGTGTATGTTTGCGTTAAGAATAATAGGGATCCAGCCAGCCAAGGGGCAACTGCTCTGGGGAAGATATCAAGCTTGGAAGCATCCATGCTTTCACGTGAGTGATTACTAATTGCTCATTTTAGAAAACTAGAAGCCCCTCTCTCCTCTCACCTTTACCTTCACCCCCCTCTCCACCTCAACTTCTTGGCTTGCACACCAGCAATTAGGAGGCAACAGAAACTACCAGCTGCTAATTAATACTAATTAAGAGGCATACTTACAGCAAATGCTATTTAAAAAGCCAAGTGTTTACCTAT
This sequence comes from Tragulus kanchil, assembly GCA_022376925.1. Classification (NCBI taxonomy): domain Eukaryota; kingdom Metazoa; phylum Chordata; class Mammalia; order Artiodactyla; family Tragulidae; genus Tragulus; species Tragulus kanchil. The sequence goes on along the minus strand of JAIOJX010000001.1, from coordinate 90,792,120 downwards.
TACCGAGTTAAATTGGAAAGGTCACGCCAAGTTTGCTTGGCTGCCCCGATGTCCTTCCATCCCTCACCCTTTCTTCCTATGAGGCTACTGCGTGTGTCACTCTGATGTGTCTCCTCCTGGAGACAGAGGTCCTGCCTCTCTGGAGGCTTGTCATTGGCCGCCTTCTCTCCTGTGCTTCAAATCACTGCTTGGGTGGAAGTGGAGAGCACTGAGTTAAGTCTGCCGGGGATGGTAGTGGGATTGGAAAACCTCACAGGGTCTTCTGAAGGTGGTCTCGGTGGTCTGGGTCTCGAAGTCCAACCCAGACACTCTCATCCCCACACCCTCTGGTGTCCATGAGGTTTTATGTATCTAAGTGGAGTGAATTCAGAGCCATCCACTGTAGGTTTCTGACTGTCCAGGCACGTGGCAGAACTGCCCTTCCTGGCCTGCTGTCGAGTGGAATCATGTGACCAGTCATGACCAATGAGTTATGAACAGGGGACCTTGCTTTTCCTTTGCCACAATGGATGGGAATATTCCAAACAGTGGCCCATCAGGCTGTGTCCTGGAGTGAGGACCAGATAAAGCAGAAACCTCAGCCAACCCCAAATGGGCATATTGTGTGTGTATGTGAAATGAATCTTTGTTAAGTTTCTGAGAATTTAGGGACTTTTTTTTTTTTTTTGACTGCGTCAGGTCTTAGTCATGGCATGCAAGCTCTTAGTTGTGGCATCTGGGATCTAGTTCCCTGATCAGGGATTGAACCTAGGCCTCCAGCGTTGGGGGTGCAGGTTCTTAGCCACTGGACCACTAGGGACCATTTATTAAGGCACCAGAGCTTAGCCCTCACCACAGCGGTTCGTAACCTCTTGGCGTTTGGAGTCCATTTTCCAATTTGCGAATTCATTTTCCAATATACTCAAAGGGATTAGAAATCTCATGAGGGGCTTCCCCTGGTGGTCCAGTGGGTAAGGACACCGCCTTGCAGTGCAAGGACCGCCGGTTCGAGCCCTGGCCTGGGAAGATCCCACGTGCCGCGGAGCGGCTGGACCGATGTGTCCAACTACCGAGCCGGAGCTCTGGCGCGCATGCGCCCAGAGCCGGCGCTCAGCAACGACAGATGCCACCGCGATGGGAGGCCCACAGGAGCCAAGGAACAAAGACAGATGAACATAGAGAAACAAAAGACCAGTGGAGGTGGCCCGCCTGCTCCCCTCCCTCCCCAACCCGACCCCCGCCCAAAATAAATAAATAAATAAATCTTTAAAAAAAAAAAAAAAAAGAAATCTCATGAGACGCTAAAGTTCACTGTGGGCATGAGCAACCTCCTACTTCAGTTATTATTATGATTTTTTTGGACATCTCCACAGGCACCCACAGCTATGACTCTTCAACCCTCACCCATTCCAGATCATCCCCATTTCCTTAGAGCTGGCTTGCCACCTGCCGTGCCTCTTTCTCATACTTCCAACCACAGTGCCTGACCCACTGAGAACCAGGGTCCATCTGACATGTGCCAGGAGAGTGCCATTCTCCGTCGTGACTCACCTGTCACGTGGGGATACCCCACTTCCCACAGGCAACAGCGGCCACCCGATACACTTCCAGATAAGCAATCTCAGAGAGTACAGGAAAGAGAGGCTCCCAAACCAAGATAAAGAGGTCAAATCACACTGGGCCATGAGGCATTGGAAAATACAGGGTGCGACCCAAAGACGCAGCAGATTCAAACCCTTAGACCAGGAATACCAGCATCCTATGTCCTGGGTGGGCAATGCTGTCTCTCTTTGCTGCTTCTGCCTTCCCCATGGATGGTGAGGCTATGAAACCACAGTTCAGGTCTGAGGTGCACAGAAGTGTAGAATATGCCCTGGGCCAGTGTCATGCTCAGGCTCAATCAGAGAGGCTCAGAGACTGAGCGCCAGGCCCTGGCTGCCGGGTCTCCAATTAGCCTGGGGAACAGCCGTGGTTATTTGCATTTCGTGGACACCCGGGGCCAGAATGAGTGTTACCAATGGATGGCTGAATATCGAGTGCCTCATATGCCTCATGTATATTTAGTTGATTATGAATATTTAGTGCCTCAGGTGCCTTAAATATATTTAGTGCCACATGAATATTTCGTGTCTCTTGTATATTTAGTACCTCATGAATATTAGCAGTCCCTTGTTCCTTCCATCTCTGTCTACCTCTGTTCACTTCTCTGCTGTACGTTATCTGCGGACCATCTTACCCCCGGTTACGAATGTATCAGTGACAAATTTTATCCAGCCTGCTTGTTTACTCGTCTTCTACGGCAGACTTGAATATTCTCCAACAGTATAGCAGATGCACATTGCGTCAGTTGTAGCAAAAGTTAAACTGTCTGTCTTGGGCAGAATTTTCTTCTATGACATCTTTGGGGTGCCTCAGCCCACTGGTCAGGCACTTTGGAGGCATAGCCCATAAAGTCAGCACAACTAGCCAGCAAGGTTGGCCTTCTTATGCTTAATTTCCACATAAGGACGTTGCAGCCCAGAGAGGCTGAGAAACTTGCCAGAGGCCACAGAGCTGGTAAGAAGCCCAGTCAGAACTTGAACTACGATCTTTAGAATGTTCTCTGGCATCAAAGCTGGGTGATATTCTGCATCGGCTTGATGCTTCCTCTTTTATCGCCTCCACAGCTTCCATGACGGTCCAAGCTGCTAGCACCCTTCACTGGACTATCGCCATACCCAGCTCAGCCTCCCTTCCCCCTCCCATTAATCCAGTCTATACGTGGTCTCCAGAAAACCATTTAATGACAGAAATCTGCTTACGTCAAACCCTCACTTCAGCTCTCCAATGGCTTCCCTTTGTTTTCCAAATAAAGATCCACAACCCACAACTTACTACAAGGTCAGCGTGGTCTGACCCCCTGGTGACCATCTCAGCGTCTCTCTCACCCTGTCCCTCTTGCTGTCTTCTAGCCGTGCATCACTCTCCTATCAGTTCTCAAATCTACCATGTTACCTCCCACCACAGGACTTTTGCACATGCTGTTTTTCTGGAAGCTACTTTTCCCTTCCTTCTTCATCTTGTTAATGCCTGCTTGTCCTTGTATCTCAGCTTGACCCTTCCTCCAAGAAATTCTTCTGACCCTCTAGTCTAGGTCACTTTCCTAGTTTACAAATTCCTTCCCCAGAGGACAGATTTCAATTTATCACTGTATTTGCAGTGGTGTATATTTAGTACCTCATGAATATTAGCAGTCCCTTGTTCCTTCCATCTCTGTCTACCTCTGTTCACTTCTCTGCTGTACGTTATCTGCGGACCATCTTACCCCCGGTTACGAATGTATCAGTGACAAATTTTATCCAGCCTGCTTGTTTACTCGTCTTCTACGGCAGACTTGAATATTCTCCAACAGTATAGCAGATGCACATTGCGTCAGTTGTAGCAAAAGTTAAACTGTCTGTCTTGGGCAGAATTTTCTTCTATGACATCTTTGGGGTGCCTCAGCCCACTGGTCAGGCACTTTGGAGGCATAGCCCATAAAGTCAGCACAACTAGCCAGCAAGGTTGGCCTTCTTATGCTTAATTTCCACATAAGGACGTTGCAGCCCAGAGAGGCTGAGAAACTTGCCAGAGGCCACAGAGCTGGTAAGAAGCCCAGTCAGAACTTGAACTACGATCTTTAGAATGTTCTCTGGCATCAAAGCTGGGTGATATTCTGCATCGGCTTGATGCTTCCTCTTTTATCGCCTCCACAGCTTCCATGACGGTCCAAGCTGCTAGCACCCTTCACTGGACTATCGCCATACCCAGCTCAGCCTCCCTTCCCCCTCCCATTAATCCAGTCTATACGTGGTCTCCAGAAAACCATTTAATGACAGAAATCTGCTTACGTCAAACCCTCACTTCAGCTCTCCAATGGCTTCCCTTTGTTTTCCAAATAAAGATCCACAACCCACAACTTACTACAAGGTCAGCGTGGTCTGACCCCCTGGTGACCATCTCAGCGTCTCTCTCACCCTGTCCCTCTTGCTGTCTTCTAGCCGTGCATCACTCTCCTATCAGTTCTCAAATCTACCATGTTACCTCCCACCACAGGACTTTTGCACATGCTGTTTTTCTGGAAGCTACTTTTCCCTTCCTTCTTCATCTTGTTAATGCCTGCTTGTCCTTGTATCTCAGCTTGCGTACCCCTTCCTCCAAGAAATTCTTCTGACCCCTCTAGTCTAGGTCACTTTCCTAGTTTACAAATTCCTTCCCCGCAGAGGACAGATTTCAATTTATCACTGTATTTGCAGTGGTGTAATTATTTACTAGCCTCTTCCCTGACCTAGAAAGGCTCTGAGGTCAGTGACATTAGGCGTTCGCATCCCACTCTGTCTCTAGTGCCCTCTCCAGGCGTGTGTGCATGTGTACACATTCAGTCGTGTCTGACTCTTTGCAGCCCCACAGACTGTAGCCCGAGGTATTGGCTCTTAGTATAGATTCTTTTTCCTGAGGAAGTTGCCAGAGCCCCTGCCTTGGGTCAGCCTCAGCTAGTAGTTCCTCTCTCGTGAGAGAGACTACCTCTTTGCCTTAGCTGGAATCAAAGTTGACGGCCATCTGTGTAGTGTGATCCTAAGTGGTCTGAGAAGTACTCTCATTCCCATTATTCTTCTGGAAAGTTCCATGACACAGTCATGCCTTTGAGATGGAATCTGCTGTGAAAATGAAATCCCTCTGGGAGAACATTCACATAAAGCCAGAGACTACGCCAGGCACTTACCACCCATAAGGCATGTTGGTGATCTCTCTCTCTCTTTTTTTTTTTGGCCACTTCTATTAGTCTTTCACTTATTTAGCTTTGTTCTTTGGCCTATGTGGGCCTCCCATCGCAGTGGCCTCTCTCGTCGCGGAGCTCTGGTTCGGTAGTTGGCCACATCGGTCCAGCCATTCCACAGTACGTGGGATCTTCCTGGGTCAGGGATCGAACCGGAGCCCCTTGTGTTGCAAGGCGGTGTCCTTACCCACTGGACCACCAGGGAAGCCCTGTTGGTTATCTCTTGCTGTGGAACAAGTTACCCCCAAACTTCGAGGCTTTAAAACAACACTCATTTATCACCTCACAGATTCTGTGGGGGAGGAGCCCAGGTGTGGCCTAACTGGATGCATCTAGCTCAGGGTCTCTTGTAAGGTGGCAGTCAGGATATCAGCCAGAGCCAGGCTCTCCTGGGCAGGAGGAGGGGAGTCCGCTTCCACGTGGCAGGTGGCTGGAGACATCAGTTCCACACCACATGGGCCTCCCCAAAGGCAGCTCATGACATGCCTGCTGGCTTCCCTCAGAGTGACTGAACAAGAGCGATGGGCAAGATGGAAACCAAGTCTTTCTTTAGCCTAGTTTACAACATTCCTTCCCCGCAGAGGACAGATTTCAATTTATCACTGTATTTGCAGTGGTGTAATTATTTACTAGCCTCTTCCCTGACCTAGAAAGGCTCTGAGGTCAGTGACATTAGGCGTTCGCATCCCACTCTGTCTCTAGTGCCCTCTCCAGGCGTGTGTGCATGTGTACACATTCAGTCGTGTCTGACTCTTTGCAGCCCCACAGACTGTAGCCCGAGGTATTGGCTCTTAGTATAGATTCTTTTTCCTGAGGAAGTTGCCAGAGCCCCTGCCTTGGGTCAGCCTCAGCTAGTAGTTCCTCTCTCGTGAGAGAGACTACCTCTTTGCCTTAGCTGGAATCAAAGTTGACGGCCATCTGTGTAGTGTGATCCTAAGTGGTCTGAGAAGTACTCTCATTCCCATTATTCTTCTGGAAAGTTCCATGACACAGTCATGCCTTTGAGATGGAATCTGCTGTGAAAATGAAATCCCTCTGGGAGAACATTCACATAAAGCCAGAGACTACGCCAGGCACTTACCACCCATAAGGCATGTTGGTGATCTCTCTCTCTCTTTTTTGGCCACTTCTATTAGTCTTTCACTTATTTAGCTTTGTTCTTTGGCCTATGTGGGCCTCCCATCGCAGTGGCCTCTCTCGTCGCGGAGCTCTGGTTCGGTAGTTGGCCACATCGGTCCAGCCATTCCACAGTACGTGGGATCTTCCTGGGTCAGGGATCGAACCGGAGCCCCTTGTGTTGCAAGGCGGTGTCCTTACCCACTGGACCACCAGGGAAGCCCTGTTGGTTATCTCTTGCTGTGGAACAAGTTACCCCCAAACTTCGAGGCTTTAAAACAACACTCATTTATCACCTCACAGATTCTGTGGGGGAGGAGCCCAGGTGTGGCCTAACTGGATGCATCTAGCTCAGGGTCTCTTGTAAGGTTGCAGTCAGGATATCAGCCAGAGCCAGGCTCTCCTGGGCAGGAGGAGGGGAGTCCGCTTCCTACGTGGCAGGTGGCTGGAGACATCAGTTCCACACCACATGGGCCTCCCCAAAGGCAGCTCATGACATGCCTGCTGGCTTCCCTCAGAGTGACTGAACAAGAGACGATGGGCAAGATGGAAACCAAGTCTTTCTTTAGCCTAGTCCTGGAAGTGACATCTCATCATTTCTGCCATATTCTATTTCTCTTCATTAAAACGGAGACAAGAGATCTAAATGCCACTCAAGGGGAAGGGATTACACAGGAGTGTGAACACGAGGAGATGGAGGTCACGGGAGCCGCTGTAGAGGCTGCCTGCTATCCATCAGTTCTCATTCTCTCAGTAACCTTGTAAGGGCCTTTTATCTTCATTTCAAAGGGGAAAAAGCTGGTTCAGAGAAGGTAAGTATGATGGCGAAATTTTATCTGTTAACGTGGCTAGACTGCGTTACTCAGATGTTTGGTCAAATGCTGCTCTATCTGTTGCCGTGAAGGTGTTTTGTAGATGTGATTAACATTTCCTGGCAATCGCCTTTAAGTAAAGGAAGTTACCCTTGATAATGTGGGTGAGCCTCATCCAGTCAAAGGCATTAAGAGCAAACGCTGAGTTTTCCAGAGAAGGAATTCTGCCTCAAGACTGTAGCGTAGAAATCCTGCCAACCTGCTGGTCTGCCCTGTGGGTTTCAGATCTTCCAGAGATGTCCACCACAGCACACCCCAAACTCCATGCTCTTCTTCTAATGTGATGTCAAGACTTCTCTTATGAAGAGATGGGCTCTGTGTTCCCTTCCATGGAATCTGGACGGATGTGTAACTACACAGAAGTGACCCTAGTGGATTTCTGAGCCTTTGTCTTGAAAGGTGACACCGCTTTTGCCTACCCGTCTTGAGAGGTTCACAGTTGGACTTTGGCAGCCAGGCTTCGAGGCAGCCCAAGCTAGCCCATGTAGAGCAAGCACCCACTGAGGCCCTGTGTAGGGAGGCTGTTCTGGTGGACAGTCCAGCTGGACTTCCAACCAGCAGTCAGCATCAACCACCAGACAGGCGAGTTTACAAACCTTCAGACAATTCCACAGCCAGCCTTTGAGTCTTCCAAGAGATCCCAGCCATTCTAGAGCAGAGCCAAGCTGCCCCTGCTGTACCTTCTCCCTCACCATCTCCCAGAGTTCGCCCAAGTTCATGTCCGTTGATTCAATGATGCTGTCCAACCATCTCATCCTCTGCTACCGCCTTCTCCTTTTGCCTTCAATCATTCCCAGCATCGGGGACTGGCCAAACTATTGAAGCTTCAGCTTCAGCGTCAGTCCTTCTGATGAGTATTCAGGGTGATTTCCTTTAGGATTGACTAATCACCTCCCAAAGGCTCCACCTCAAAACAGCGTAATGTGGGGGACTAGGGCTTCAACATATGGATTTGGGGATGACACATTCAGTCCACAGCAAGTTTACATGTCAGATGAGGGAGACAGTTCCTAACCACGTAAACAAATGGGTAAATGACCTGGCAACAGTATTGAGAAAATAAAACAGGGCCATGTATTCTGAAGGTACTGCTCAAGCCACAGTGGTCAGGGTTTTCTTGGAGGCGGCAGTATGTGGGTTGAGATGTGACTGATGGGGAGAGGCAGATGAGCAAAGAACAGGGAAAAGACATTCCCAAGTGAAAGACAGCAAGTTCAAGGCTCAAACCAAGGCCTGACTTGAATGGGGGATCTTTGAAGGATGTCAGCAGCTGGGAGGTGACAGAAGGCTTGAAGGGGTCTGAATAGTGGTGGACCGCATAGCCCAAGGCAGGGATAGGAAACTGCACTGGTTGAGAATAAAGTGCCAGGATTCTTCCATATGTCCCCTCACAGCCACCCTGCGGGTGGGGGCTGTTGGGGGTGTGACAGGGTGAGGAGAGGGGAGTACAGGGCAGATCCAGTGCTCCAGGAAAGTGAATCCTGGGAGGGGTCAGTGCAAGCTGCCTCAACACTGGCCCGGCCCTGCCCAAAACTTGCCCTGTGCTGAGCGGACCTTCACTCCAGCCAGCGGGGGTGGCAGAGGGATGCTCACGAATATTAATGGGCTCTTTCGCCTTTCAATAAGCTCAGCAGAACCCTGGGCTTTGTCTGGCGCCCCTGCTCCCCAGGGAGATCTCATAAAGGGCCTCTAGAGCAGAGCCAAGCTGCCCCTGCTGTACCTTCTCCCTCACCATCTCCCAGAGTTCGCCCAAGTTCATGTCCGTTGATTCAATGATGCTGTCCAACCATCTCATCCTCTGCTACCGCCTTCTCCTTTTGCCTTCAATCATTCCCAGCATCGGGGACTGGCCAAACTATTGAAGCTTCAGCTTCAGCGTCAGTCCTTCTGATGAGTATTCAGGGTGATTTCCTTTAGGATTGACTAATCACCTCCCAAAGGCTCCACCTCAAAACAGCGTAATGTGGGGGACTAGGGCTTCAACATATGGATTTGGGGATGACACATTCAGTCCACAGCAAGTTTACATGTCAGATGAGGGAGACAGTTCCTAACCACGTAAACAAATGGGTAAATGACCTGGCAACAGTATTGAGAAAATAAAACAGGGCCATGTATTCTGAAGGTACTGCTCAAGCCACAGTGGTCAGGGTTTTCTTGGAGGCGGCAGTATGTGGGTTGAGATGTGACTGATGGGGAGAGGCAGATGAGCAAAGAACAGGGAAAAGACATTCCCAAGTGAAAGACAGCAAGTTCAAGGCTCAAACCAAGGCCTGACTTGAATGGGGGATCTTTGAAGGATGTCAGCAGCTGGGAGGTGACAGAAGGCTTGAAGGGGTCTGAATAGTGGTGGACCGCATAGCCCAAGGCAGGGATAGGAAACTGCACTGGTTGAGAATAAAGTGCCAGGATTCTTCCATATGTCCCCTCACAGCCACCCTGCGGGTGGGGGCTGTTGGGGGTGTGACAGGGTGAGGAGAGGGGAGTACAGGGCAGATCCAGTGCTCCAGGAAAGTGAATCCTGGGAGGGGTCAGTGCAAGCTGCCTCAACACTGGCCCGGCCCTGCCCAAAACTTGCCCTGTGCTGAGCGGACCTTCACTCCAGCCAGCGGGGGTGGAGTGGGGGTGGCAGAGGGATGCTCACGAATATTAATGGGCTCTTTCGCCTTTCAATAAGCTCAGCAGAACCCTGGGCTTTGTCTGGCGCCCCTGCTCCCCAGGGAGATCTCATAAAGGGCCTCAAGCAGCAGGCCAGAGCTAAGGAAGGCACAATCCGGGCTGTCCTCACAATGGCAGGGTGAGGAGGTTAAAGCCTGGTGTCAGCTGCTCAGAATCTTGTCACTGGGGCTCTCCCTGCTTTTGTTATTTCTGGTCATAGGCCTGATATTTGGTGGGGGCCTCGCTGCTGTTAACTAGGGAAGCTCTCTGGTCTCCGGTGGGGGACGGCAAGGCTGGACTTGGCCGAGGTTACAACGGACTGGTGAGCCGTGGTGGGGGCGGGGCACAGGAAGGATCTGAAGGCCCTGAGTGCAGGCACCATCCCTGGGCTTTCAGACTCCTAGCGCCACGGGCTCCACGGGGCTCATCAGGTTGGATCTTACATCCCCAACGTCTCACGTGAGGAACCCACAACTGCGTCATCTTGTGGACGATTCTCCTTGCACAGCAAGTGTGGTGGAGGTTCGGGGGAAGGACTTGGCTGTGGGCTGCCACTGCTGAGAGACTGAGGCGGCGTCATGCCTGAACTCTCCAGGAATGGCGAGTTAATGCACTCAAATGGCACATCCCCATCAGTGGGAGAAGGATAGATAACCTGTGGTCTAGTCTTACAGTGAAATACTACTCAGCAAAATAAAAGAATATATATATATAATATATATTGCGTGTTATATATTAACATATCATAAAATGTTTAAATAATTTTGTTGCTCAGTCACTCAGTCATGTCCGACTGTTTGCAGCCCCATGGACTGCAGCATGCCATCTCCCGGAGTTTGCTCAAGCTCATGTTCATTGAGTCAGTGATGCTATCTGCCCATCTCATCCTCTATCACCCCCTTCTCCTCCTGCCCTCAATCTTTCCCTGCATCAGGGTCTTGTCCATTGAGTCAGCTTTTCCCATCAGGTGGCCAAAGTACTGGAGTTTCAGCATCGGTCCTTCCAATGAATATTTAGGGTTGATTTCCTTTACGATTGACTAGTTTGATCTCCTTGCTGTCCAAGGGACTCCCAAGAGTCTTCTCCAACACCACAGTTCAAAAGCATCAATTTTTCAGGGCTCAGCCTCCTTTATGGTCCAACTCTCACACGTATACATGAGTACTGGGAAAACCAGAGCTTTGACTAGACAGACCTTTGTCAGGCAAAGTGATATCTCAACTTTTTAATACATTGTCCGGGTCTGTCGTAGCTTTTCTTCCAAGGAGCAAGCATCTTTTAATTTCATGGCTGCAGTCACTGTCCACAGTGATTTCGGAGCCCAATAAAATGAAGTCTGCCACTGTTTCCATTTTTTCCCCATCTTATTTGCCATGAAGTGATGGGACCAGATGCCATGAACTTAGTTTTTTGAATGCTGAATTTTAAGCCAGCTTTTTCACTCTCCCCTTTCACCCTCATCAAGAGGCTCTTTAGTTCCTCTTTGCTTTCTGCCATCAGGGTGGTGTTATATGCATATCTGAGGTTATTGATATTTCTCCCAGCAATCTTGATTCCAACGTGTGATTCACTCAGCCTGGCGTTTTTCATGATGAACTCTGCATATAAGTACAATAAGCAGAGTGATATAAGCAGGTTTAAAGTATATACTTTGTACATAATTTATAAATAAAATATATAAATAGTTAATATTTATACTTTAATTATAAATGACGTACAAAGTATATTATTTAAACCTTTATAAATAACATATATTTCTGTATTTATATTTGTTCATATATTTATATTATATACATATTGTTCATAATATATATTTCTAGATTTTATATTAAACAGTGTTTAATATTTCTATTTTATATTTAAGATTATAGATATGAATATTTTCTTTATATTTTATATGTTCTTTACATACAAAAGAATATATAAAGACTTCAGTAACATGAACGAATCTTAGAGACATCATGTTGTGTGAAAGAAGGCAGAATAAAATGTTGTTGGAGTCCGTTTATAGCAAGTTCACAAAGAGTCAAAACTGATCTATAATCAGAATCGCTAGAAGTCAGAATAGTGGTTGCTTCTGGGGGCACTGATCGGGCAGGGCATGGGAAGCCTTCTGGGGCGGGAGCCTGAAAGGGGAAATTTTGCACGAATAAAATTGCTTTTTCCAAATGTAACACCTCAAGAAAAAGACAAGTTAGGGCTCAGCCTCCTTTATGGTCCAACTCTCACACGTATACATGAGTACTGGGAAAACCAGAGCTTTGACTAGACAGACCTTTGTCAGGCAAAGTGATATCTCAACTTTTTAATACATTGTCCGGGTCTGTCGTAGCTTTTCTTCCAAGGAGCAAGCATCTTTTAATTTCATGGCTGCAGTCACTGTCCACAGTGATTTCGGAGCCCAATAAAATGAAGTCTGCCACTGTTTCCATTTTTTCCCCATCTTATTTGCCATGAAGTGATGGGACCAGATGCCATGAACTTAGTTTTTTGAATGCTGAATTTTAAGCCAGCTTTTTCACTCTCCCCTTTCACCCTCATCAAGAGGCTCTTTAGTTCCTCTTTGCTTTCTGCCATCAGGGTGGTGTTATATGCATATCTGAGGTTATTGATATTTCTCCCAGCAATCTTGATTCCAACGTGTGATTCACTCAGCCTGGCGTTTTTCATGATGAACTCTGCATATAAGTACAATAAGCAGAGTGATATAAGCAGGTTTAAAGTATATACTTTGTACATAATTTATAAATAAAATATATAAATAGTTAATATTTATACTTTAATTATAAATGACGTACAAAGTATATTATTTAAACCTTTATAAATAACATATATTTCTGTATTTATATTTGTTCATATATTTATATTATATACATATTGTTCATAATATATATTTCTAGATTTTATATTAAACAGTGTTTAATATTTCTATTTTATATTTAAGATTATAGATATGAATATTTTCTTTATATTTTATATGTTCTTTACATACAAAAGAATATATAAAGACTTCAGTAACATGAACGAATCTTAGAGACATCATGTTGTGTGAAAGAAGGCAGAATAAAATGTTGTTGGAGTCCGTTTATAGCAAGTTCACAAAGAGTCAAAACTGATCTATAATCAGAATCGCTAGAAGTCAGAATAGTGGTTGCTTCTGGGGGCACTGATCGGGGCAGGGCATGGGGAAGCCTTCTGGGGCGGGAGCCGGAATTGTTCCAAATCTAGATCTCGGCGATGGTTATGTGTGTCTGTACACACGCACACATCCATCAAGCGGAACATTTAAGATCTGTGTGCTCTACCATACACATGTAACACCTCAAGAAAAAAAAGACAATTAGAAATCACCTGTCCATGGGGAGCTCTGCTTACCGCCCCCGACACACACACCCTGCTGTACTGTCCCGTCAGAGGACAGTACGGGGTTGTTCATTAGCCTGAGGGCTGTCGTAGGGTTCCAGTCACACTGAGGATTTCAAGCCACATTCTCCAGAGGAACCTTGGCTGGCACCTGGTCCCTCGGTTCAGCTCTGCTCCTGTCCACAGTGCTCGGGTGGCCACAGGTAGCATGGGAGGCTGCCCTTGAGCACAGCAGCTGGAAAGCCCTCGGACCAATTACTAAGCCTCGTCTCAGCACCTCAGCTCACGCAGGCGGGGGCCAGAGGCCTTGGCTGTGTGCCCGCTCCTCCTTTGCTCGGGTTTTCCCCATTGCTTTCTCCCTGCAGCAAAAAGCTGGCTGTGGCTCCATGAACACAGTCTTCCCCCAGGAGCTCCTACACGTTCCTCCTTTGGCTTCCTGAACACATTTGCCGTTTTGATGGAATCTCTGGACTTTTTCCTGCCTGTCTGTCTCAACTTGAATTACTTTCCCCTCCTTATGATCTGTCCACTGCAGACACACACATCCACAAATAAACACCTTCCCAGAAGGGACTTCAGGCTGATCTGTTCCTGAGTAGTTTGGGGGAGGTCCCAAAGGCTGCTCTGCATCTTGAAGCCAACAGGAAGTGAAGTACCGAAAACTAAAGGCATAGGTGAATGAATCACCCAGAAAATGACCCTCCCACTGACCCTGCAAGCTAGGGCAGGACCAGGAAGCAGGACATTTGGTCCAAGCCTGCCTGACATTTGCAAGGGCCACAGATAGCAGTGTTCAAGCATCCTTGAGAAGGACGATGGAGATAGGTGGTCCTCCTCCCGTATTTCCTCAAAATGGACCATCTCACCCCTGGAATCCTACCAGTGCGAGATTTTGTGCAAATCTGGAAGTATTTTTTGTGAGAAGATAGCTAATACATACAGAACACAGTTCCTATTGTTGGAGCACCTCAACATTGATTGAGAAAAATGGAGAGATGACTCAATTGGCCATGGAATGATCAAGCACACACACATACTTCCACAGTCTCTCCCAAAGTCCCCCCTAAAATGACAGTGATGGGAGTTTTCCAGAATCATCTAAATCAGTAAGGACAAAAAAAAATGAGGGAGGAAGATTACAGTCATTGAAACATGTCATCAATATTTTGGCAGCCAGAAGGCAAATGGACAAACGGTAACCGACTCAGGAGACCAGGCATTGCTGGAAGCCAACGGCCTGTAGTGGGTAGAAGAAGCTTCAAGAAGCAAGCTGATTCAGGCAGCGGAACCTGAGAAAGGCTGAGGAAATGGAGGTACCAGGTACCACAGAAGGTACAGATGGGCTGAAAACAGGGCCGTTGGCAAGTCTGTGGAAGAAGCAGTGAGCTAGCTCCAGCTCTCCCAGTTGGGTCACTGCGTGCCCGTGTTCCACGCCATGAGCGCCTGGGGTTTCTCTCTGGAGAGACTGAACAGGAAGGACTGTGGACTCAGGACCCCACGCACAGCTGACTGCAAGCATGCTGCAGTGGAAACAGCGTTAATAAATGATTACTGTCATCTTAAGCTGCTGAATTTTGGGGTGCTTTGTTATGCAGTCATAGATAACTAATACAGTAGATGATAAATCTGGAAAGCATGCGGTTTAGGAAACCAGAGACCTCACTGGAGAGGATCGAGGAGAATTCTCACCTGAATGCTGAGAGGAGATCCCAGGGGCATGGCTGAGCAGTAGACCTTAGAGTGGAAGCCAAGCCAAACATGGGGGAAGCATGCAGCATCCTCAAATACCATCTCAGAGAAAAAGGATCAAGAAACCAGAGGAGTTGATTTGAATGTATCCAGAGGCTAACCAAACCAAAAGGGGACTTCCCTGGTGGGCCAGTGGTCATAACAGACTGTGCTCCCAATGTAGGGGGCATGGATTCAGTCCCTGGTTGGGGAACTAAGATCCTACAAGCCATGCAGCATGGCCAAAATAAAATAAAGGAGCAGATAACAAACACAAGGGGGATAAGAGATAAATATGAACTCTAGAGAAAGTGAAAGTTTGTACAGTAAGGGACATGTATGCCAAGCATACTACATGGGATGCTGGTGAATACATTTCCCTACTTATAAGCACTAAATATTGATTTAGCCCAAAAAAGTGGTATAATTTTATTAACATAATAAGGGCACGAGGTAGCATGGGGATGAGGAGAGGGGAGTTAAATTTTATGTTCAGCTAAAACACCAGTTGGGCTTCCCTGGTGGCTCAGTGGTAAAGAATCTGCCTGCCAATGCAGGAGACATGCGTTCATTCCCTGGGTCAGGATTATCCCTGGAGGAGGAAATTGGTAACCTACTCCAGTATTCTTGCCTGGAGGACCCCATGGACAGAGCCTGGCAGGCTCCAGTCCATGAGGTCTCAAAGAGTTGGACACGACTGAGAGACTGAACACACACACAGCTGGGGACTGCCTTGCTGGCTCAGATGGCAAAGAATCTGCCCGCAATGCAAGAGACCCCAGTTCGATCCATGGGTTGGGAAGATCCCCTAGAGGAGGAAATGGCAACCCACTCCAGTATTCTTGCCTGGAGAAACGCATGGACAGAGGAGCCTGGTGGGCGACAGTCCATGGGATTGCAAAAGAAGTCAGACACGACTTAGGGACTAAACAGAAAAAGCACCAGTGGTGGATTTATTTTCAAGGGCTGCCCTGATCAAGTACCACAACTTAAGTGGTTTAAACAACAGAAATGTATTTTCTCATACTTCTCAAGGCTAGAAGTCCAGGATCGAGGTCGGCAAGGCCCTCTGAAGGGCTAAGGAAGGGTCTGTTCTGGGTTTCTCAGCTTCTGATAGTTGCTGGGCTTGTGGCAGCAGAGCTCCAGTCTACTCATGGTGCTCTTTCTCTGTGCATGTCTGTGTCCTGGTTTTATAAGGACACCAGTCATTGGATTAGGGTCCATCCTAATGACCTCATCTTCACTTGATAATCTGCAAAGATCCTGTTCCCAAATAAGGTCACAGTTATAGGTTCTGGGGGTGAGGACTTCTACATCTTTTGGAGAGGACCCACTTCAACCCATAAAAGATGGTAACATCTGAGATGAGAAGAGCAAGTAATAACAGCATACCCATGATATTTAGAAATAAGAAGGTAAACAGGAGAACAGATTAGAGAAAGTAGTTCCTTGTTGGTGGCAGAAACTGAGATAGAGCCTAGGTGGCTGCTGCTCTCTTTAGAAGTCAGAAAGGGGCTTCCCTGGTGGTCCAGTGGGTAAAGACACTGCCTTGCAGTGCAAGGGGCGCCGGTTCGATCCCCGGCCTGGGAAGATCCCACGTGCCGCGGAGCAGCTGGACCGATGTGTCCAACTGCTGAGCCAGAGCTCTGGAGCGCATGTGCCCAGAGCCGGCACTCAGCAACGACAGACGCCACCGCGACGGGAGGCCCACAGGAGCCAAAGAACAAAGACGGATGAAAATAGAGAAATGAAAGACCAATAGAAGTGGCCCGCCCACCCCCTCCCTCCCCAACCACTCCCCCCCCCAAAAAAGAAGCCAGAAAGGACCACCTGCCTATTGAAAATGTGTACATTTCTTACCCATGTCGATCGTCACACTTAGCACATGGTGTTGCATATGGTTACTCATCTGTGGTCCACCCAGAACTATTCACTCCTGCAACCTGTACTCTTTTCATTTTTTTCAAACTGTACTCTTATTATACACCATTTCTGATGGCAGAACGGTGGCACAGTGAAGCGAAGTAATTTACCCAAGGTTGCACAGCTAACCAGAAGAGCCTTGATAGGAAAGGCAACACTGCTTCTATTTTGGATTCCTTTTGGCATTTCCTGTGCTTCTGAGTATGGAACCACACCATAGTAAGCACACAGTATCTGTTACAGGTAGGAAGAAAGCACTAAATGAGCCTCTTTCTCTCCTCATCTTGGATGAGTGTGTGGGTTTTCCTCTCCCCTGGGGAGGAGCAGCCAAGTTTTCTGATCTCTGCACTCCACGTTCTCCTCTTGGGACCTTGTCTACCTTCAGACCCTACGTCTGGGTCACCATATTCTTTTCCTCTGTAATCATC
Organism: Tragulus kanchil; assembly: GCA_022376925.1. Lineage (NCBI taxonomy): Eukaryota > Metazoa > Chordata > Mammalia > Artiodactyla > Tragulidae > Tragulus > Tragulus kanchil. The sequence continues at coordinate 90,775,258 of JAIOJX010000001.1, read as the reverse complement.
TCACCCCATGATGGCCGCTGATTCGGCTAGAAAAGGTCTTTGATCCAGGGCCAGAGGCTGCCCTAGGGGCCAGGGCATGGCATGGTCTGGTGAGGAGACAACCTGGTCAGTCTAGTTCGCTCTCCTTGGCACTGTTTCACTTAGCTGCACAGAGAATCCAAGTCACTCAGCCATGGACAGAAGGCAGCATCTGTCTGTTCAGGGCTGGTTAAGTCATGAGGAACAGTGAATGACTGATGGAGAGAGAACAAAGAGAAGCAGACCTGCGTCACCACCCTCGGAGAGCTGTAGAGAACATGCCTAGGGCTCCCTCAGAGCCCTCAGGCTATCCAATACCTGACCTCATGTTGCCTCACAATACCCGCCCCCCACCTCCCGCCCCCATTTTTGAGACACTTGCCTCTTGTCTGGTCATGTAAGCAACCCTCATTGTCTATGATAGATTGTTTCTTACAGCTCGGCATATCTCCTTCCCGGATATTTTCCTTTGCGTATCTTCCTCTATTTCTCTCTTCTCACCTTTTTATTGCCCTCCTTTCCTGTCTAGTGCTCTGGCTGAGCAGACCTTACATTTTTTGACTGTGTGTTGTTTTTCATAAAGTCATGGACCAGCAGCCCTGTAAGGCACCTTTTACATGAGTGCTGTCCAACAGAACTTTCCACGATGATGGAGATGTTCCATATCCACATTGTCCAAGATGGCAGCCAACGGATGCATTTTGCTGTTAAGCACTTAAAATGTGGCTGGTGTGACTGAGGAGCCAAATTTTATTTTATTTTAATCCCTTTAATTTGAAATGCCCCTCGTGACTAATGGCTGCCCCGCTGGGCAGCATAATTTTTCCATCTTCTGGTTGGTACTCAGAGGCTCTCCAAGTCTGGCGATTGGCTGAAGCAGGACTACATCATAAGCTCAAATCCAGGGCCACCTCTCTGACTCGGGGGACCTGCTTAGAAATGGTCAACGTGTGAGCCCTGGGACAGAGATGAGCTAGCTGATTTGAGAAAGAGCACTCAGGAGATGTCTATGGGCCAGATGTGAATGTGACAACCATCTTTATCACACAGTGCCATCGGCCAGAACAAAGTCTTGTGGCCACATCTGGGTTACGTAGTCCAACAGAAGCTTTTGCTCTTTCCCCTTCCACATCTTGTACAGATGAGTCCAGCAGAGCTACAGGATGGAAGGACCCTGAGTTTCTGAATGACTTCTGGAGGGGAGAGCCTCCCATCCTTCAGAAACACCCATTTCAACTTTATTTCAGTGGTCATCTTCCATTGCAGTAAGCCATTACACCTTGGGGGTCTAATCTGTTGCAAGAGCCAACAACATTTCCTTGACTATGACACCCCTAGGAAACAGACTTCCTCCTGAAGGGGCCCTTATGTTGTGAATGGTGGGGACTGGGGTCCCTTTGGCAGTGCAGTGAGAGGAATGTGGTCTTCTCATTTGTCATCTGAGATCTCAGACCGCAGTGATGCTCAGCATCTGTGCTGCATTCAGAACTGACAGAGTATGGGTGGGGCCTTCCTCTCCCTCCCAGCCAACCTCTGTGGAGCCATGGCCTGACAGACTTGTGCTCCCCATACTCTCCTAGGTCTCTGAATGGAGGCTCTCTGAACTGATGCCTTCAAGGGACTGGAATTTTTCTTGGGGAACAAAGGCCTACAGAACAACCTGTGTGAGGAGCTGATGGCCTTCCCTCTCCATGTGGATAATACACGGGTCATGTGGGCCCTCCTTCTCCAGAGTGCTCAGGCTGGACCAGTGGGCCTCAGTGCGAGGGACAGGGAGCCCCTTAGTGCCCAGGAGCTCATGTGACTCATTCGAACATGAGAAGCAAGGAGAAAGTCAAAGAAACTGGAATCAGGATTTGAGTGAGGCCCACGATGGGTATTTCTTGGCAAAGAAATGAGGAGCCTGGCCAGAATTCTCTGCCAACATTTCCCAGCTCTCAGAGTCACGGATGAAGGGCGCAGACACTTTCTGCCTCATTAACCAAATTAGGGAATATAAGCAGAGGGTCAGGCTTGGGAGGGAAAATACCGAGGCCACTTTGGAGCACACAGAGTTTGAGGAGTCAGTGGGGGACTCATATCGATGCTTCTAGCAGCTGCATGGGAATGGGGACCTGAGAGGGCTGGATCAAGAGGCAAACCCGTGTCTGGAAACAAGGGATGATGAAAACTCTGGTGAGGGAAGGGATGGCTGAGAGAGCCAAATGAAGAGCAGGAAGAGGAGGAGGAGACACAGGAGAGGGGTGTCAGAGGAGCCACATGGTGGGAGGGTGAGGGAGGAAGGAATGTTCAGCCAGGTGGGGCAGTGAAAGGACAGGAGGGCAAGGGCCATGGAGAGGCCATCGCATCTGGTGGCATGAGCTCATTGGCGGCCAGGAAGAGCACAAGTTAACCCAGAAGGACACTCACTGGTTGGCGGGGAAGCCAGGTGGAGATTGAAAATTTATGGCAGAGAGGCTGCAGGAAGGATAAATTGCCCCATCGGGATTGTGAGCTAATTGTGTCACGTGGTACGCCTGGGGCAGCGACGGTCTAGCGGCACAAAATAGAACCCACTTGCACACGCTTAAGTAAAAAGGGAGAATTTATGGGAAGAACATGAGGCTATCTCTGAGATCCAAGGACAGGAAGTGCAGCCGGCATCTGGAGGCGGGAACCAGCCACTGGGGAGCCAGCAGGAACCTTGGCAGCTCAGTCCTCATCTTTCTGTATCTCAGCTGCTTTAGGGTCTCTGATCTCTGCTGTCCTGCCAGATGGCTTTTTTTTCCTTCCTGTCTCAGCTTTTTCTGTTGCTCTGAGTGCACAGTGGAAAATGACTGCCTAAGGTGGCCCTCCTGCTCTGTTCACTTCTTTCTTCCCCTGTCTGACACTGTGCCTGGCATAAGGCATTCAAGCAGCCAATGAGGACTGCCTAGTACCACCAAGGTGTCCCAAGGCCAAATTTCTGGGAGAGCATTTGATTGGGCCAGTTGGGTCAGGTGTCTTTCCCTTATCCAATCAGCTGTGGCCAAGGGGAGAGTCTCGTGCCCTTCCTCAGTGGGCGCTGGGGAACAGCATTATTGGGAAGGTGGCCCAGGAGGGTTTTTTTTTTTTTTTTAATTTTAAAATGTATGTATTTTACTATTTTTTTTTTTTATTTGTGATTGTGCTGGGTCTTCCTTGTTACGGACTGGCTTTCTCTAGTTGCGCTGAGTGGGGCTACTCTCTAGGTACGGTGTGCAGGTGTCTCGTTTCATGGCTTCTCTTGTTGTGGAGCCCGAACTATAGGGCGCATGGGCTCAGTAGTTGCGGTGCCTGGGGTTAGTTGCCCTAGGGCATGCAGGATCTTCCCGGACTCGTGATCAAACATGTTTCTTACATTGGCAGGACACTAGGTTTTTTTTCTGTTTGACACTGTAGTTTGATAAGTATTTATATACAAAGTATAGCGTGACAAGTATTTATGGGCAAAGGGACCATCCACAAGGATAGCATAAGAAGCAGAAGCTATTAGCAATGGAGTTTGTTGTTTTTTTTACCATGCAGGGCCCAAAGGTGACTAGAAAAGGCCCCCTTAAAAGGAGCAGAGAGAGAAAGACAAGTATAGTTTACTAACACATATATATATAGAATCTAGTAAGGTGGTAATGATAACACACGCAGTGAAGCGTTGGAAAAGCATAGAGAACAGACTTATGGACATTGTGGGGAATGAACAAGGGGTGGGAGGCATACAGGGAGTAACATGGAAACCTATAATATCATATGTGAAAAAGATAGCTATTGTCATTGTGCTGTGGGAATAGGGGATCCTGCAGGGGCGCTGTGCGACAGCCTGGAGGGCTGGGATGGTGGGGGGGCCTGGGAGGGAGGTGGAGGAGGGATGGGGGCCAGGGATATGCATATGACTAATCTGGGATTATACATATCTATAAACAACAAAACACTGTAAAAGTAAAAAGTAAAATAAATTAAAAAAAAAAAGGAGCAGAGACCTTCAGTGGAAGGGTCAGTCAGCCCAAGCAAACTTCACAGAGAGGAAGTTGAGGAATAAACCTTCATTTTCCTGCCCTCTAAATTCTTGACAGAGCCTCCCATTGGCGGAACCGACCAACAGAAAGTCAGGGGTGGGGGCCCTCTGAGATGGGTGCAGAGGTCAGCTTCCTGCGGCACAGGGCAGGAGCGGGAGGAGGGTTTTTTTTTTTTTTTAATTTTAAAATGTATGTATTTTACTATTTTTTTTTTTTATTTGTGATTGTGCTGGGTCTTCCTTGTTACGGACTGGCTTTCTCTAGTTGCGCTGAGTGGGGCTACTCTCTAGGTACGGTGTGCAGGTGTCTCGTTTCATGGCTTCTCTTGTTGTGGAGCCCGAACTATAGGGCGCATGGGCTCAGTAGTTGCGGTGCCTGGGGTTAGTTGCCCTAGGGCATGCAGGATCTTCCCGGACTCGTGATCAAACATGTTTCTTACATTGGCAGGACACTAGGTTTTTTTTCTGTTTGACACTGTAGTTTGATAAGTATTTATATACAAAGTATAGCGTGACAAGTATTTATGGGCAAAGGGACCATCCACAAGGATAGCATAAGAAGCAGAAGCTATTAGCAATGGAGTTTGTTGTTTTTTTTACCATGCAGGGCCCAAAGGTGACTAGAAAAGGCCCCCTTAAAAGGAGCAGAGAGAGAAAGACAAGTATAGTTTACTAACACATATATATATAGAATCTAGTAAGGTGGTAATGATAACACACGCAGTGAAGCGTTGGAAAAGCATAGAGAACAGACTTATGGACATTGTGGGGAATGAACAAGGGGTGGGAGGCATACAGGGAGTAACATGGAAACCTATAATATCATATGTGAAAAAGATAGCTATTGTCATTGTGCTGTGGGAATAGGGGATCCTGCAGGGGCGCTGTGCGACAGCCTGGAGGGCTGGGATGGTGGGGGGGCCTGGGAGGGAGGTGGAGGAGGGATGGGGGCCAGGGATATGCATATGACTAATCTGGGATTATACATATCTATAAACAACAAAACACTGTAAAAGTAAAAAGTAAAATAAATTAAAAAAAAAAAGGAGCAGAGACCTTCAGTGGAAGGGTCAGTCAGCCCAAGCAAACTTCACAGAGAGGAAGTTGAGGAATAAACCTTCATTTTCCTGCCCTCTAAATTCTTGACAGAGCCTCCCCATTGGCCGGAACCGACCAACAGAAAGTCAGGGGGTGGGGGGCCCTCTGAGATGGGTGCAGAGGGGTCAGCTTCCTGCGGCACAGGGCAGGGAGCGGGGAGGTGGGGTGTGGACCTGAAGGGGCAAATGGAAGATGTTACTTATACCTGGTTCAGGTGCTACACCTGTGGGCTCCTCCAGGGCAAGCCACTCTGCTCCTTTGTTTCTGCCACTAGCACCCAACCCACTGTCCAGCTCATGTTTCCAACCCACCTTCACAGATGCCCCGAATGAATTCCATAACGCCTCTTTGTTTCTCGGACCTCTCTGGTAGCTCAGCTGGTAAAGGATCTGCCTGCAATGCCAGAGACCCCAGTTTGATCCCTGGGTTGGGAAGATCCCCTGGAGAAGGGATAGGCTACCCTCTCCAGTATTCTTGCCTAGAATTCAGAATTCCATGGCTCGTCCGTTGGCAGTGAATGGGCTGTGAATGGCATTTAACTGAATGGGACCAGGAACTCTCTCCAAGGCAAAAAGAGTAAATCAGAAATGCCCCAAGATGAAGGCTGGATGCTGCTGCCGGGGATATTTTTCACTTTCTCATCAGGAAGTACAAATCATGAGCTGTCCTGTCTTCTTCCATCTTTATTACAGCCTTTATGCTCAGAGTAAAAACAACCATAACTGGCACGTGCAGTGCTTTCGAGTTTACTAAGTGGTTTACGTATGTTCTCTCATCACATCCCCTCAACAACCCTGTAAGGTACACCGTATTATCTTTCCAGTTTTACAGACCGGGCTCAGAGAGGTTAGGTCACTTTCCCAAGGTCACTCAGCAGGGATTGGCGAGACATCAGCTAGGACTTCCAGTTTATTTCTACTGTTGTTGGCCCCCCGCCACCCATGGTCAGATGGCCTCTCAGGCGCGTTCCTGGCTGGGCACGCTGTCCAGAATTGGAACGCCTGACTTTCAAGAGGCTGAACAGCTGAGCAGAAACCAGAGCAAGCAAGAGCCAGAAATGGTGCTGAGGAACTCTGTGGAACGTGGATCCCCTTGTTCTCTGCTGCCGCCTCCTGGGTCATCTATTCATTTTTCCCCACTTCAGATCTAAGCAGAACTAGCCAGGCATGGAAGGGTAACTATTCTAGAATTTCATCGGTTAAGTTACTTCAGATAGTCAAAAAATAGAAATCACAATGGTGGTCGCCAGGGGCCAACGTGGAGGGAGGAATGGGGAGTTAGCATTTCATGGGGGTGGAGTTTCAGTTTTGCAAAATGAAAAGTTCTGAAGGGGGATCACGGTGCCAGCTGTATAAGTGGACCTAATGCCACGGAGCATTTAAAATTGGTTAAAATGGTGCCTTCTTTGTTAGGCACATTTTACACAATTTTTAACAATTGAATCTTATAAACGTCTAAGGAGCCTTTGCCTACTCAGTGCTGTGAACTAGAAATTCAAAGCCGGAAAGCATCAGCCTTACCTTCAAGGTCAACCCTGTTGGGCAAAGCGACGTAAATGAACTCAGAGCTGGGTGGAAATCGCAGTAATGCAGTATGGGCAGAAGTGGGGGAGCAGGGAGGATCTGCTCCCTTGCAGGGGCATGGAGTGAAGCCTTCTCCAAGGAAGGAGTCTCAGCTGGGCTTTACTGAGACTGAGAGGACTTCAGGCATGAAAAAGAGATTGCGCAGGAAGTAGAGGCACTAGGGACCCACGTTCCAAAGAGAGAAGAGCACAGGGAAAAATATAGAGGTGTGAAATAGCATATTAGTAAGCCTCCTCTCCTTCCTTTGTTGTATGTGCGTGCTCATTCAGTTTGGTCGTGTCCGACCCTTTGTGACCCCATGGACTGTAGTCCACCAGGCTCTTCTGTCCCTGGAATTTTCCAGGCAAGAATTCTGGGGTGCAGTGCTGTGATCTCCTCCAGGGGATCTTCCTGACCCAGGGATCAAACCCAGGTCTCCCACACTGCATGCAGATTCTTTACCCTCTGAGGCACCAGGGAAGCCTAAGAATACTGGAGTGGGTAGCCTATCCCTTCTCCAGGGGATCTTCCCAACCCAGGAATCGAACTCAGGTCTCTCATGTCTCTTGCACTGGTAGTCAGCTTCTTTACCACTAGTGCCACTGGGAAGCCCTTTGTTGGCAGGTAACTAAATCCACGTCCCCTTCCCCATCTCTGGTGAAGAACATATGTAAGTGTGTGCTTATAATTATATGTTTATTTGCATGTGCCAGGTCTTAGTTTCAGCACGTGGGATCATCGATCTTCATTGCAGCATGTGGGTTCTTTCGCCATGGCATGCAAACTCTTAGTTGCGGCATATGAGATCTAGTTCCCTAACCAGGGATCAAACCCAGGCCCCTTCATTGGGAGCATGGAGTCTTAGGCACTGGACTGACAGGAAAGTCCCGTGTGTGGGGGTTTAATTTCCAGCCCATCACAAACTGATATATGATGATTATGGAACTAATGCCACATGCCACTCACTGTGGAGTTTTGACCCCATCAATTTCCTGTTCAACAAGAGTCCAGCCATCACTCACTTGGCTGTCACAGCAAGGTTAGGTTGCCTTCTGGCTTCCAAAATTGTTACTCTCAATTTCTATGCTTTTCTTAACATGGACCGCACTTCAAGTAGTGCTGGTTTATAAGATGGTGAATCTCTTACAGGAAGGAACCAACCATTTCTTTACATTTTATCCAGCCATTAGATTTGTAGCAAACCACCCAAAGAAGACCTTTCCTTTCTCAAGAAGGATGCCTACCTGTTCATTAGCTAGTGTTTTCCCTGTGTTTTGAATATGGAAAGCTTTCTGCCAGTATTAAATACTACTACTACTATTATTATTACTATTAGCTTTGTGTCCACCATAGTGGATGTCATTTAATTAGAACTGCATAATAGGCAAATCTGCCTTAATTGCCTGGGATGTGGCTAAGAACGCGTTTCGCATCTGCATCTGCATTCTGTGTTCTGTGGCCATCACATCACATTCTCTGGCAATGGGTCATTTTGGAGACCTTGGGCAGGGTTCAGGGAAGGTTATCTGGCTACTGATTAACACTTAATTAGCACCTTTTTCATGTAGCACAGCAGTGACTTTGTAAATTTAAAATTTCAGGACCACTTAATGTGGAATTAAAGTACAAGTGCAATATTTAAGATGCATGAAATTGTTTTTACGCATTAACTAGCTCTTAATTTATGCACAGCAGTGAAGGGCAATTAAAGTGTAGCACTGGTAGTCAGCTTCTTTACCACTAGTGCCACTGGGAAGCCCTTTGTTGGCAGGTAACTAAATCCACGTCCCTTCCCCATCTCTGGTGAAGAACATATGTAAGTGTGTGCTTATAATTATATGTTTATTTGCATGTGCCAGGTCTTAGTTTCAGCACGTGGGATCATCGATCTTCATTGCAGCATGTGGGTTCTTTCGCCATGGCATGCAAACTCTTAGTTGCGGCATATGAGATCTAGTTCCTAACCAGGGATCAAACCCAGGCCCCTTCATTGGGAGCATGGAGTCTTAGGCACTGGACTGACAGGAAAGTCCCGTGTGTGGGGGTTTAATTTCCAGCCCATCACAAACTGATATATGATGATTATGGAACTAATGCCACATGCCACTCACTGTGGAGTTTTGACCCCATCAATTTCCTGTTCAACAAGAGTCCAGCCATCACTCACTTGGCTGTCACAGCAAGGTTAGGTTGCCTTCTGGCTTCCAAAATTGTTACTCTCAATTTCTATGCTTTTCTTAACATGGACCGCACTTCAAGTAGTGCTGGTTTATAAGATGGTGAATCTCTTACAGGAAGGAACCAACCATTTCTTTACATTTTATCCAGCCATTAGATTTGTAGCAAACCACCCAAAGAAGACCTTTCCTTTCTCAAGAAGGATGCCTACCTGTTCATTAGCTAGTCTTTTCCCCTGTGTTTTGAATATGGAAAGCTTTCTGCCAGTATTAAATACTACTACTACTATTATTATTACTATTAGCTTTGTGTCCACCATAGTGGATGTCATTTAATTAGAACTGCATAATAGGCAAATCTGCCTTAATTGCCTGGGATGTGGCTAAGAACGCGTTTCGCATCTGCATCTGCATTCTGTGTTCTGTGGCCATCACATCACATTCTCTGGCAATGGGTCATTTTGGAGACCTTGGGCAGGGTTCAGGGAAGGTTATCTGGCTACTGATTAACACTTAATTAGCACCTTTTTCATGTAGCACAGCAGTGACTTTGTAAATTTAAAAATTTCAGGGGACCACTTAATGTGGAATTAAAGTACAAGTGCAATATTTAAGATGCATGAAATTGTTTTACGCATTACAGCATTAACTAGCTCTTAATTTATGCAGTGCATGCCAGTGAAGGGCAATTAAAGTGTAGCAGGGAAAAAATTATAGATCTCTACGTTGTCCTGTCTTTTCCTCTAACGACGCTTTTGAAGGCTTTTGCTAGGTCTGTAATCTCAACTGCTATCGTAGATTTCGGAGTGAATGCTAAGTTCTGCAACTTGTGTACCCCATTAGGAATTGGTATTATCTTTAAGGTGAAACTACCTCCAACCATGACGTCCATCTAGGGCCCAGAAATCCACCCGGGCCTTGGTGATGGGTCCAGGGCCACGCACATAACCCGATGATACCTGTTGAGGTGTCAGGAGACATTTGCTGGAATGTATGGAAAATGAGGCTTAGTGTCTTCCTTCGCAGCTTTTGGAAGGGGTGGTCCTCCTTTCCCCTTGTCATTGTGGTGTGAGGATGTGAGGTTGGGAACGGTTGCAGCTATTCCATTTTGTAAGCAGCCTGGAGTTGCAGGGGAGGCCATATGGCCGGGACGAAGAGAGACTTTACCCTGGAAGATATATATATATTTTTTTAATTATTTTTTTAGTTGAAGGATAATTGCTTTACAGAATTTTATTGGTTTCTGCCAAACATCAGCACGAATCAGCCATAGGCATACATATATTCCCTCCCTCTTGAACCTTTCTCCCACCTCCCACCCATGAATTTACTTTTTAGACTTTTTACTTTTTTGATGTGTTTGAAGTTTCTGCTCACGGTGTGCTCTCTCATGGCTCTGTATAGTTGTTTACTCTGGAAGATACTGTGGGAGGCACTGGATTGGGACTCGTGTGAAGGCCCCTCGCTGCTTCTGTACTCTTGAATTATACTGGAACCTATAAATATACTGTCCATTCTCACCTCCTTGCCTTTAGTCACGCTATTCCCTTTGACTGGAATGCCCTTTCCTTCAAGTCCAGGTCCTAGTATGACCCCTCTAAGAAGCTTTCCTCAAGCTGAACCATGCTCCAGATGACCAGAGCCATGCCCTCCCCACTCCTCTGGGATGCCCATGCCCCTCACTTGAAATGCTTCTGCTGGGAGCACACACTGGCCTGAAAAGTGTGAAGCTGCCAACATGACTCTCCATCTCCCCCATTCCTAGACAGGAGTGTTGGTGATATTAGGATGGTGTAGTCAGAAGAGGAGACAGCATGTTTGAACATATGGTCTACTTCGCTAGAGCCAGTAGAAGGAAAAAAAACCCTGGGGAAATGCTGCAGCTGGATGGATTCCTGGGCCACTGCAGCTGCTCAGAGTAGGCAAGGACTTGCGATAAGAAGGAAGGGATACACACGGAAAAAAAAGGAGGAGGAGGCACAATAATGAGCCAGGCAGAATATTTGTCCCTCTGATTGTAACTTGTAGGGACGGAATTTTTTTTTTTTGGTCTTTTAAAAAAAGTTTTTGGCCTCTTTTTCTTGATTTTTAAAATTTATTTATGTTCATCCATCTTTATTCCGTGGCCTATGTTTTGGAGGGTGGTTTTCCCTTGTCATTGTGTGTGAGGATGTGAGGTTGGGAACGGTTGCAGCTATTCCATTTTGTAAGCAGCCTGGAGTTGCAGGGGAGGCCATATGGCCGGGACGAAGAGAGACTTTACCCTGGAAGATATATATATATTTTTTTAATTATTTTTTTAGTTGAAGGATAATTGCTTTACAGAATTTTATTGGTTTCTGCCAAACATCAGCACGAATCAGCCATAGGCATACGTATGTTCCCTCCCTCTTGAACCTTTCTCCCACCTCCCACCCATGAATTTACTTTTTAGACTTTTTACTTTTTTGATGTGTTTGAAGTTTCTGCTCACGGTGTGCTCTCTCATGGCTCTGTATAGTTGTTTACTCTGGAAGATACTGTGGGAGGCACTGGATTGGGACTCGTGTGAAGGCCCCTCGCTGCTTCTGTACTCTTGAATTATACTGGAACCTATAAATATACTGTCCATTCTCACCTCCTTGCCTTTAGTCACGCTATTCCCTTTGACTGGAATGCCCTTTCCTTCAAGTCCAGGTCCTAGTATGACCCCTCTAAGAAGCTTTCCTCAAGCTGAACCATGCTCCAGATGACCAGAGCCATGCCCTCCCCACTCCTCTGGGATGCCCATGCCCCTCACTTGAAATGCTTCTGCTGGGAGCACACACTGGCCTGAAAAGTGTGAAGCTGCCAACATGACTCTCCATCTCCCCCATTCCTAGACAGGAGTGTTGGTGATATTAGGATGGTGTAGTCAGAAGAGGAGACAGCATGTTTGAACATATGGTCTACTTCGCTAGAGCCAGTAGAAGGAAAAAAAACCCTGGGGAAATGCTGCAGCTGGATGGATTCCTGGGCCACTGCAGCTGCTCAGAGTAGGCAAGGACTTGCGATAAGAAGGAAGGGATACACACGGAAAAAAAAGGAGGAGGAGGCACAATAATGAGCCAGGCAGAATATTTGTCCCTCTGATTGTAACTTGTAGGGACGGAATTTTTTTTTTTTGGTCTTTTAAAAAAAGTTTTTGGCCTCTTTTTCTTGATTTTTAAAATTTATTTATGTTCATCCATCTTTATTCCGTGGCCTATGTGGGCCTCCCACTGCAGTGGCCTCTCTGCTGCAGAGCAACTGCTCTGGGTGCATGCGCTCCAGAGCACCAGCTCACAATTGGACACACTGGTCCAGCTGCTGCATGGCACATGGGATCCTGCCGGGCCAGGGATCAAACTGGTGCCCCTCGCACGGCAAGGCGGACTCTCCACCCACTGGACCACCAGGGAAGCCCTAGACGGATTTTTATTTATTTATTTTTGGCCACTTCTATTGGTCTTTTTCATCCATCTTTGTTCTTTGGCCCATGTGGGCCTCCCATTGCAGTGGCCTCTGTTGTCACAGAGCACCGGCTCTGGGCGCATGCGCTCCAGCTTGGTAATTGGACACATCGGTCCAGCCGTTCCGCGGCATGTGGGATCCTCCCAGGCCAGGGATCGAACCGGCGCCCCTTGCACTGCAAGGCGGTGTCCTTACCCACTGGACCACCAGGGAAGCCCCTAGATGGATTTTTGTTGTTGTTCAGTTGCTCAGTCGTGTCTGATTCTTTGCAGCCCCATGGACTGCAGCACACCAGGCTTCCCTCTCCTTCACTATTTCCCAGAGTTTGCTCAAACTCATGTTCACTGAGTCAGTGATGCTATCTGCCCATCTCATCCTCTGTCACCCCCTTTTCCTTCAGCCCTCAGTCTTTCTCAGCATCAGGGTCTTTTAACAGTGAGTCGACTTTTCACTTCAGGTGGCCAAAGTATTGAAGCTTCAGCTTCAGCATCAGTCCTTCCAATAAATATTCAGGGTTGGTTTCCTTTAGGATTGACTGGTTTGATCTCCTTGCAGTCCAAGGGACATATAAATGGATACGGTCTCCAAGTACAAAGTCGAGAGCTAGGAAAGTAAATGTTTCCCGGCCACCACCTCCTCCCTACACTCCATGTCCTCTGGGCAGACATGAGGCGGAGCTACTCGGATGCCTCACCAGCCACTCAGAGTTTGCGCAGCTGACAGCCTCACGGATCACCCAGCGCTACTCTGGGTGCGCATTCCAACTAGTGGGTGAGCAATCTGGTGGCACTCAGACTCGCCTTTTCTGCCCACATGGGGCTGCTCTGATGGGCTCCCTTTGCTGGGAGCTTTTCAGATCTGTATTGCCACTTGCTAGTTCCCCTCCCAATCCTGCTTCCACCCTGCTCCTCTCAGGAGTGTTTCTCCAATAAACCCTTAATACTTCTGAGTGCATCTTGCACCTACTGCCTAGAGAGCTCTCTGCTGAGGCAAAAACTGCTAACTTTTAGCGGTGTATTCTTCCAGCCCTGTTTTCTATTCATTTATGTATATGTATGTGCGTATACCACCTAAAGGTTTGGTATAATTCATTTTGTTTTTAATAAATGGGATTCTGTTGTGTATGTGAACTGTTCTACAGTTAAAAAAATTTCACCCTTCTCTGTGAACAGTAGATAGCAGAACCCGTAGGCATGTCTTTATTTTTATTTGCTGTATACTATTCCACATTATGGTGAGTTGATCCTTACTTAGCCATTCTTATGCTGATGAATGTTTGGGTTTTCTAGTTCCTATTACTTTTTTTTGAACGTGTGTTTTTAAATTACATTTCTTTATTTTGGGCTGTGCTGGGACTTTGTTGTTGCACGAGAGTTTTCTTAGTTGCAGCAAGCGGTGGCTGCTCTCTAGTTGGTGTATGCAGGCTTCTCCTTAAAGTGGTTTCTGTCGTTGCAGAGCATGGGCTCTGGAGTGTGGGCTCAGTAGTTGTGGCACACGGGCTTAGTTGCCCTGAGGCATGTGGAACCTTCCCTGACCAGGGATTGAACTTGTGTCCCTGCATTGGCAGGCGGATTGCTAACCACTGGACCACTAGCAAAGTCCCATCTGTTACTTAAATAAAACTATTGTTATTTATTTCGGCTGCACCAGGTCTTACTTTCAGCATACTGACTCTTTAATTGCAGCATGAAGGATCTACTTCCCTGGCCAGGGATTGAATTTAGGGCCCCCTGCATTGGGAATGTGGAACCTTAGCCACTGGACCATCAAGGAAGTCCCTTTATCTTCTCTTATTAATAATGCTGCTAGGAATGTGGTATGAGGGGGTTTCAAATAATCATAATAACAGTAAACTGAACATTTATTCCAGACAGTTTACAAACCTGTATTAACCAAGCCTTTTGTGTGATTCTGCTGCTTTGACATCTGGGGCTTTGGCTGAGCCGGGAGGAACTGCCCCTCCCAGGATTTGCAGGTTCCTAGAGATAGTGAATAAACATCTTGCCTGAGTGTGCCTTTCAAATGCAAACCAGCCAATCCAGAGCCAGTACCCCTCACCTCAGCCTCTATCTGACTCTCCCAGTCCAGGCTACCATTCCCCTGCCCTCATCACACAACTAGGGCCAGCCCTGTGTCCCCGAGCCCAGGCAGTCCTCAACCTGCTTAGCCAGCTTTGCTGGAAACCACCTTAAAGGCTGTTGCCCACCCATTTCCCCCTGTCCCTCTGCTTCCCGACCAAGCCCAGGCTTCCCTGTGTGCCCCTCCTCCCATGGCCTAGCCTGGCCCCTCCTCTTGGGATTTGTAAGTCTAGCCAATTATCTTTTCTATGGCTGTCATTGTCTCCTGCTCTGTTGGCATCCCTGGACCTGAATAATAATAAAAACCCGTGTTCAGAACAGGACGACCTCACGCTGGCAAGGTGGAACAAATATTTTCTTTTTCTCCCAAAGGTTCCAGCAGGCTTTCATTTGTGAACTCTTCCTGGGCGAATGTGCCGTGCCCAATGTGCTGCGTTACTTAGGGCAGACACAAGAAAGAACTTCCCGCCAGTAAGCAAGGCCACCCGAATAACCTTATTCCGGGAGCATCTTTAGAACAGCGGTGCTGAGAGCCACAACCACCGCCCTGTGAGCTGAGTCCCCACCCAGCAGAGGCAGGGACCCAGGTTGGCAGCCGGATCTGGCTGGCTGAAGGTTTCAGGAATCCGCCACTCACCAGGGCACGGCCCTAGCCCTCGCTAAAGGAGGCTACAAGGTTCCCTCCGGCCTGTCCCTGCAGACCGCTGAGGTCATCCTTACCTGAGAAGGGAGGGGGGATTGGTTGACTGCCTTCCCTGTTGCCCTGAGGCTCTGGGCCCGGTGACGCGGGGCATCCTGGCGGAGGCTGGCCTGTGTTCGCAGCTGCCTGCCGGGAGCCGGAGCCTGTCAGCTCGAGCGGCAGCAAGGGAAGACGTTTCTGACACAAAACCCCAGGGGAATCCACGGAGGAGCTGGGCTGTCATTACTTATTAACAATGGGCCTGATCCCCAGCCAGGCAGGCCCAGGGAAATAGCCTGTAGGGAGGCCGGCCTTCCCGCTGTGAGGTGTATTAACACTTTCAGGGCCAGAGGGAGCTGTTGGGGAGGGCCGGGCGCGGTCAATAGTCACATTTTTGCATGGCAGAGGGACCATCCGTTTACATATTAGATCCTGGCGCACAGGTCCTCGTCTTCCCCTCCCCCTCTCGGTGTCCGCATTCTTCTCTTGCATTCCCCTGCCCCCTCTTGTTTTTGAGCCGGCAAACCCACTGGATGTGAGAGACTTGCCCTCCTGGGGGGTGAAAAGAAAGGTTTGAGCAGCACACAGCCCAAAACCTGGGGCTAACGTTCTGATAGCAAGACCAGGAAAGGTCACCAGACTAGCTGGTCCTTCAAGCTGATTATTGCCTCTCTTTCCCTCGAGGGGTCCTGGGCTCCAGTGCCTTTTCTATGGCTGTCATTGTCTCCTGCTCTGTTGGCATCCCTGGACCTGAATAATAATAAAAACCCGTGTTCAGAACAGGACGACCTCACGCTGGCAAGGTGGAACAAATATTTTCTTTTTCTCCCAAAGGTTCCAGCAGGCTTTCATTTGTGAACTCTTCCTGGGCGAATGTGCCGTGCCCAATGTGCTGCGTTACTTAGGGCAGACACAAGAAAGAACTTCCCGCCAGTAAGCAAGGCCACCCGAATAACCTTATTCCGGGAGCATCTTTAGAACAGCGGTGCTGAGAGCCACAACCACCGCCCTGTGAGCTGAGTCCCCACCCAGCAGAGGCAGGGACCCAGGTTGGCAGCCGGATCTGGCTGGCTGAAGGTTTCAGGAATCCGCCACTCACCAGGGCACGGCCCTAGCCCTCGCTAAAGGAGGCTACAAGGTTCCCTCCGGCCTGTCCCTGCAGACCGCTGAGGTCATCCTTACCTGAGAAGGGAGGGGGGATTGGTTGACTGCCTTCCCTGTTGCCCTGAGGCTCTGGGCCCGGTGACGCGGGGCATCCTGGCGGAGGCTGGCCTGTGTTCGCAGCTGCCTGCCGGGAGCCGGAGCCTGTCAGCTCGAGCGGCAGCAAGGGAAGACGTTTCTGACACAAAACCCCAGGGGAATCCACGGAGGAGCTGGGCTGTCATTACTTATTAACAATGGGCCTGATCCCCAGCCAGGCAGGCCCAGGGAAATAGCCTGTAGGGAGGCCGGCCTTCCCGCTGTGAGGTGTATTAACACTTTCAGGGCCAGAGGGAGCTGTTGGGGAGGGCCGGGCGCGGTCAATAGTCACATTTTTGCATGGCAGAGGGACCATCCGTTTACATATTAGATCCTGGCGCACAGGTCCTCGTCTTCCCCTCCCCCTCTCGGTGTCCGCATTCTTCTCTTGCATTCCCCTGCCCCCTCTTGTTTTTGAGCCGGCAAACCCACTGGATGTGAGAGACTTGCCCTCCTGGGGGGTGAAAAGAAAGGTTTGAGCAGCACACAGCCCAAAACCTGGGGCTAACGTTCTGATAGCAAGACCAGGAAAGGTCACCAGACTAGCTGGTCCTTCAAGCTGATTATTGCCTCTCTTTTCCCCTCGAGGGGTCCTGGGCTCCAGTGCCAGCACGGTCTGTCCTACCTCTGTGATCTCAGGTGGGCAGAGTCACCCACCCGTGATGTTGCAGGTCAGTTTCCTGGGGAAACGGATGCCGAGATGGGGACTGGCATGAGGGACATTTGTTTAGGGAGCATTCCTAGGATCAGTACCTGGAGACAGGAGAGGGTGGAAGTAGAAGCCAGCAAAGGAGGAAACTGAGCTACAAGGGTAGCTCAACGGAGAGCTCTGGAGCTGGGGTGACCTTTTGGAGTGGTTCGAAGTTGGGCTGGAGGGGTGTGCCTCCAGAGGCTGGTGGAGATCAGCCCCGGGGGCCTGGGTTGCTCCAGAAGCCAGCCTGGCCCTCGGCAGGGCAGTTTCTTCAGCCTTCAGGGGTGGCAGCCGAAGGCAGGCTGCAGGCAACCTCCCAGCAGCCCAAGGTGTGAGTCCTTCCTTCCGGATGGGGGAATGCAGCTACTACCTGCCTCCTCCCTGAGGCCAGCCTGGCGTCCTTTCCTGCTTCTCCTCCCATCCTTCCTGCTACCCCTCCCCTTATCCCTCTTTCTTCCCTCTTGACTGCAGGGACTCTCCCAGAGGTTTTCAAAAGTTATAAAGGTCACACTATCCGGTGGGCCACTCCAAGTTTACAAGGCAGCCGGAACCGCCCTAATTGAGGCAGAAGGTCTGGGGGCCCCTCCCTCCGGCCGCCGATGTCTTTGCTATAAAACACTTATAATCTGTAAAAGAACTGGCTGGCTGAATCCGGAGCATTTTTTTCCTCTCTAATTGGGCGGTTCCAAACTTCACCACAGGGGGTGCTAAATTGTCACGGGCTCTTTCAATTTGTGTCAACAGGAGCAGGAAGCGTAGAGTTGTTATGTGTCTGTAATGTAAATTTCATGTCCTGATGTAGGTATCTGTTCGGTTTCATCTATTTTAGGAGAAGGTACTGGACCTAAGTGGGGACACGCATTTAGGAATAGTCAGTTAGCATTTTATCACAAGTCTACGCTCCGAAGCCCACCAAGACCTGAGTTGTTGTTTTTGTTTTTGTTTTTTTTTAAAGATTTATTTATTTATTTACTTTTGGGCGGGGGTCAGGTTGGGGAGGGAGGGGAGCGGGCGGGCCACTTCTATTGGTCCTTCATTTCTCTATTTTCATCCGTCTTTGTTCTTTGGCTCCTGCGGGCCTCCCATCGCGGTGGCGTCTGTCGTCGCAGAGCGCCGGCTCTGGGCGCATGCGCTCCAGAGCTCCGGCTCGGTGATTGGACACATGGGTCCAGCCGCTCCGCGGCACGTGGGATCTTCCCAGGCCAGGGCTCGAACCGGCGCCCCTTGCACTGCAAGGCGGTGTCCTTACCCACTGAACCACCAGGGGAAGCCCAAGACCTGAGCTTTGATCAGCACCAGAGATGTTGTTGATTAGCAGAAAGTAAAAACGAGTTTCCACTGGCGGAAGCAGTTTGAGAAGGGAGTGGATTGGTCAGGAATAGCAGCTGTACTTAGACACTTGTAGGGCTCAGACTGGGACGATGCAGTGGGCTCTGTGGTTGGTTCTCCTAGGAATGGCATCGTGGGCTTAATTCCTCAGGGGTTCTGTGTACATCCAGCGACTAATATGGTGGATTTTGCGCCCCTGGAGTGGGACTAGAAGGTTAGAGAATCCCACTGCAAGACTTTGCTTGCGTTTGCCTCAAGGCAAACTTTCCTGAGAGGCGCTGCTAGAGTTTTTATAGGATGGAGGGCTGGAAGGTCACAGAATTTACAGGGCCAGTTAAAGGCTGCTTTGCGGAGCTTGTTCAAAACCTGGCCTGAAAACTTCCCTTCACAGTAACCTGGTGGCATGGTATGCAGAAGGGGCCCTAAGAGTTCACCCATCTAAATGATTTACCAAAAAAAAAAAAAAAAAATCCTAATAAGACTTTTTGCAAGACTAAACTGACTTAGGTCAGCTCATGCCAGTCTAAAACCCCACCCCAGATCCTCTATAAAACCTTCATCAGCTGTGAATTTGCACCTTCCCGCATTGATAACCACTGTGCACCTCCCCTGTTTTCTCATGGGTATGTTAGGTGCCTCCTCCTTGCCGCCTCTATCATAAGAAATTGTAAGGACTGTATGGATCATGTTCTTAAACCCTTCTGAAACTGGTTGGATTCACAAATTGGAGACTGATGTCTTGGGGTTGTGGGGAGGTTAAAAAGAAAATCAGTGCTCAGAAGTGTCTGCAGCAGGGGGGCCCCTAGTGCTCCCTATCAGCACAGTGTCTGTTAAGGGTGCCACAAACTGTACCACCACGTGTCTCCATGTTTCTAGCTCAGATGAAGCTTGACTATGAATAGTGTCCAGCCACGCGTAGATCTTGCACACGGTCAGATAATCAATGCACAACTCTGGCAAGGAGATGAGATTAGGTCATTAGATCTGATGGCTCGGAATGCTGCTTATCTACTGTGGACAAGAACCAGGGCTGTGAGTTACACTCTCAACTTGGGTTAAATCTCTCCCTAAAGGCTGGTCCTGAAGGGTGGAGTTAGAGTCATCAGGAAGCAAAGGGGTCTGAGCCAACAGTCTCATGCTCAGCTGTGTCAGGGAAGTCCCAAGGCGCAAGACGTTTGAGCACAACTTAGGTTCTGAGTGTCCTTTGGTCTGTTTAGTGGACAAAGTGTTTTCTCTGTCAGTGTCTGGTTGAAACTTTATTGTTGTTGTTGCTAAATGGTGTCGGCCTCTTTGTGACCTCATGGACTGTAGCCCACCAGGCTCCTCTGTCCATGGGATTCTCCAGGCAAGAATATTGGAGTGGGCTGCCATTCCTTTCTCGAGGGGATCTTCCAGACCCAGGGATTGGTTGGACCTTTACAGCTGCTGAAAATGTGAGGATTCTAGGGCAGAGAACTGCATCTCCTTGATCTCACCAATAGCTACTGCCCTTTGTGCTTGCTGATGAAAGTCTAGATTGTTCCTAATGTTGGATGGCAATGTGTTTATGAAAGGCAGGCTTATTTCCAGAACATGATTAATAATTGTACTAAACCAGTCGTAGTACAAGAAGTACTTCTTTTTAAAAACAAATTGTAGTTGATTTATAATGTTGTATTAGTTTTAAGTGTCCAGCCAAGTGATTCAGTTATACCTATATATATGTATTCTTTTTCAGAACCTTTTCTATTATAGTTTATTACAAGCTATATAGTTCCTTGGGCTATACAGGAGGTCTTCGTTGGATATCTATTGTCTATGTATTGTCTATGTCATATGTATTTATATGTTAATCCTAAGCTCCTAATTTATTCCTCTCCTCTTCCTCTTTAGTAACCATAATTTTATTTTCTGTGTATATGGGTCTATTTCTGTTGTTTCAATAAATTCATTTGTATCATTTTTTTTTTTAGACCCCACATGTAAGTGATATCCTATGATATTTGTTGTTCTCTGGCTTGTTTCACTCAGTATGATAATCCTTAGGTCCATCCATTTTGCTGCAAATGGCATTATTTTCTTCTCTTTATGGCTGAATAGTATTCCATTGTGTGTATATATCACATCTTCTTTGTCCATTCCTCTGTCCAGGGACATTTAAGTTGCTTCCAGATCTTGGTTGTTTTAAATAGTGCTGCTGTGCATACTGGGAGGGACATATCTTCTCAAATTAGAGTTTTTGACTTTCCTGGATGTATGCCCTGGAATGAGATAGTTGGATTATATAGAAACTAGTTTTGGGTTTTTTTGTTTTGTTTTTTTTTTTTTTTTTTTTTTTTAACAAACATTGCTTGATGATTTAGTTCAGGGACGTCCCTATCCTGCCCAATAGAACTTAGCAGGGATCCTGGTGGTGGGTTTCTGAGAAGTATTTTTCTCTTCAGAAAGGAGAAATGTTTGAGATTGTTACTGCCCCCACCCATCTGTGTTCCTCCTGCTTTTGAATGCTATTGTATGGATATGAGATATTGGGGCAGCAGCAATCATTTTGTGACTGTGAGGGAATGACCGAACAGAAAGGCAGAGAGAGCTTGAGTCCTTGATGACCTGTCTGGCCATCAAACTCAAGACCATCTATCTCTGGCTTTTTGTTATATGTGAAATGCTTTTTATTGGATATACCTGAGAGCATCCTAACTTGTATAGTCCCAAATTTAATAGTTAAGAGCATCGGGAGAGATTTGGTCATAGAGTTAACTAGTTGTAGAGAAGGACCTAGAATCCAAGGGTTCCAACTTTGATAGATGACGGTGGATAGATTATCGTGAATGATGTTGGACTCTTGATCTCCAACGGAGAAGAATTCACATTGGGATCAAAAAGAGTTGGCTTTGGTCACTCAGAGCTTCGTGAAATAGAAGTTTATTAGGAAAAAAGGATAGAGAGAGAGAGCTTCCAGCACAGACAATGGTAGGGGGATAGGAGAGAACCCCCTTAGCCAGTTCAGGCAAGACCATTTGTATTTTCCAGTTTGGTTATTAAACAATAGATCAAAAAATATCTTAAGGTTGTAAAGGCCTTGTTAGGCTTATACTCATAACATTAACATAACATTTAGCTAGAGGATTGTCTTTATCCTAATAAACATTTCAGGCTAGAAAGTGTCTTTTTTCTCTTCCTCCTTTTCTTCCCCCCTCCTCCTTGGGACCCACTGGCCTCCTTATCAAATCTGCCTATTAACCCCTTTTAGTTTCATCCAGCATGCTCCTATCTCTGAACTCTTAGGGAACCCAAGGGGCGTTCTCATGGCTAAGGGGGCTATGCTTGTCATCTTATCTGGTCCTTAGGTGTTCCACATTCTGGGACCACCTCCATTTTCAAGACCCAACTTGCCTTGGCTTCCACCATGTGCTCTCAAGGTGCCCAGAATTGGATCTAGACAGCTTGATCTGATCATGTGGCTCCACACCAGCCCTGTTCAGGATGGACAGAGTTCTCATACCAGGGTACCACCTGTCTTTCCCAGGGGGCCAATTCCTGATGCAGTCAATGGTAACAGGGCAGCAGAGTTAAGACATGAAACACAGGTGGGAGCTTATGCAAAAGGAACCTGGTTCTCCTTAAAATGGGGCTATGATCACGACAAGTACGTGACAGTTGATCAGCCCCAGTGCAGCCTCCTGAGAAGTGAGAACTGCCTTCCTCTCTTCCCTCAGGTCCTCTGGGCACCCTTCCTTCCCCACACTTCCTTCGCGCTTTCATTCGGGAAGCAGTACTCCATTGTCTACTGTTCCTGTGGTCTGTCACTGAATAATAGTCCCCAAAGCTAATGGCTTCTAAAAAAACCCATTTTATTATATCTTATATCTTCTGGGGTCGGAGTTCAGGTAGATCGGCTGGGTGATTCTTTTGTTCCTTGATGTGTGGTGTCCGCTGGCAGCCTGGCTGGTCTGGAAGGTTAAGGTGGACCACGTCAGGTGCCTGGGCAGGAAAGGTGAGAAGGCTTGGGTCCTTGAGCTGCACTCCTTCCTTATGCCACTCAGGGTCCCTCCACTAGGTGAGTGTGACATGGCGGCTGTAAGAATGAGTGTCCCAAGAGACAGGAAGCGGAAGCTGCCCATCTGAGGCTTGGGCACCAAAATTGGCACAGTGGCCCCTTCTGCGATATTCATCAAAGAAGTCACAGAGGCCATCCACATCAACGGGAGTGGAACGGGAGCCTAGACTCTCCTCTTGAGGGGAGGAGAGTGAAAGCAGGGATGGCCAGTTTGAATCTGCCACCTCACCTATGTGCTGTGTATCCTGAGAGATGCTGTTAAGTAAGAGAACAGATAACACGGGTACTGCTATTTTGTCCCCTTATTCTCTTGTCTGGGTTAAGTCCAGCTCTAGGGTAGACTTTCCTGTTTCCCCAAATGACTGGAGAAACTCTGCCTGACACTGTCGGGGTGAGTGGAGCTGGGCAATGAGACACAGATTCACAAGATGCTGCCACTCGTTCAAGGGCCCATGCCCAGAATTGGATCTAGACAGCTTGATCTGATCATGTGGCTCCACACCAGCCCTGTTCAGGATGGACAGAGTTCTCATACCAGGGTACCACCTGTCTTTCCCAGGGGGCCAATTCCTGATGCAGTCAATGGTAACAGGGCAGCAGAGTTAAGACATGAAACACAGGTGGGAGCTTATGCAAAAGGAACCTGGTTCTCCTTAAAATGGGGCTATGATCACGACAAGTACGTGACAGTTGATCAGCCCCAGTGCAGCCTCCTGAGAAGTGAGAACTGCCTTCCTCTCTTCCCTCAGGTCCTCTGGGCACCCTTCCTTCCCCACACTTCCTTCGCGCTTTCATTCGGGAAGCAGTACTCCATTGTCTACTGTTCCTGTGGTCTGTCACTGAATAATAGTCCCCAAAGCTAATGGCTTCTAAAAAAACCCATTTTATTATATCTTATATCTTCTGGGGTCGGAGTTCAGGTAGATCGGCTGGGTGATTCTTTTGTTCCTTGATGTGTGGTGTCCGCTGGCAGCCTGGCTGGTCTGGAAGGTTAAGGTGGACCACGTCAGGTGCCTGGGCAGGAAAGGTGAGAAGGCTTGGGTCCTTGAGCTGCACTCCTTCCTTATGCCACTCAGGGTCCCTCCACTAGGTGAGTGTGACATGGCGGCTGTAAGAATGAGTGTCCCAAGAGACAGGAAGCGGAAGCTGCCCATCTGAGGCTTGGGCACCAAAATTGGCACAGTGGCCCCTTCTGCGATATTCATCAAAGAAGTCACAGAGGCCATCCACATCAACGGGAGTGGAACGGGAGCCTAGACTCTCCTCTTGAGGGGAGGAGAGTGAAAGCAGGGATGGCCAGTTTGAATCTGCCACCTCACCTATGTGCTGTGTATCCTGAGAGATGCTGTTAAGTAAGAGAACAGATAACACGGGTACTGCTATTTTGTCCCCTTATTCTCTTGTCTGGGTTAAGTCCAGCTCTAGGGGTAGACTTTCCTGTTTCCCCAAATGACTGGAGAAACTCTGCCTGACACTGTCGTGGGGGTGAGTGGAGCTGGGCAATGAGACACAGATTCACAAGATGCTGCCACTAGGGTGACAGGGGCTAGGGAGAGTGAGGGAGGGGCCAAGAGGAAGGCGCTGCTGGCAGTTGTCGGGAAGGGAGGACCTTGACTTGGTCTAAATCTGAGTTCCTTCTAAAAGCAGAGCCTAAACGCGAAGCCTTGGGTGCAGGAAATTCATTTGGGAGGTGACTCCAGGAAGCACACTGAGGGGGAGGGGAAGGAAACCAGAGAAGGGTGCGCTGAGGAGCAGGTGGACCTCTGGGGCTCGGTCATGCTGGAACCCCCGGGAGACTCTGCATGAGCTACTCTAGAGTGGTCAATCCAAGAGAAGCACAGTTGTGCTGTTTCTATCCTGTCCTTGTTCAAGAGCTGATCCTAGGGTCTTAAGTTCCCAGTACTCTCGCCCTGCTCTGCACCAGTGAGATAGTCACTGTGTCCATCAGCTGCCTGTTGGTGGTCTCCAGTGTGGCCGTGAGGGCCTGCTGAGAGGATTTATGATCAGAATTTCTGGTCCCTTTGCAGTGGGACACGCTCAGCACCTCTGCCTCTCATGCCTCCAGGGGGCGCCTGTCACACTGTATTCCATGTGAAAGGTGACCGCCTGCATGTGCCATGTCTCCCCTCCCTCCTTCACCTTTCCACGAATTCCTCATTACAGCCCGCGTGGCCCACTAATGCTGTGGGAGCCAGTGATTCTCTGTGAGGTATGTGAAGAATGCCAAGTTCTAAGTCAAGGTCGGGTCTAGGTCAAGACAAAAGTGCTGGTGGGGCCTGGTGGTACATGTGGTCCCCCATGCTGGACCGCGCAGTGTCCAGGAGGAAGGAAAAGAGGCAACTTCAGAGCCAGTAGGTCAACTTGTGGGACCCCTTTCTTGTGTTTTCCAGGGCTTAAGAAACACATGGAGGTACTTCGGCCACTGAGCCCAGACGAAGTTAGTAGGTTGGGTGACCTTTTGTGGAGGAAGTGGCTTGACCTCTTTGAGTTTCTGTCTCCCCATTTATAATCATCTCTCAGGCCTCTTAATACCCCCAGCAGCCTGGGATCTGTGGTTCTATGAGGAAGGAATGAGATGATGCATCTTAGTGAACACCAGGGAGTTTAGAGTACTGTACAAACTGAAAGCATTCATGGGATTGTGACTGTTCAGGCATCGCAGAGCACTCTGTGGAGATAGCCTCTGCCTCGGTTCATGCTCCTCCTATAGGAGCCCCCACTCCGTGTTCTATCCCCCTGCCTCCCAGACCCCCAGCAGGATCTCTGTGTCTCTGGTTGCTCCTTGAAGAGACCCGGATTTTCTAGTGGTCTTTTCTTGACAGTGGAAGAGGCTTCCCAGACCCTGAGGTCACCCAGATGCCCTGAGATGTCTTGGGCCATACCACATGGGCCCCATTTACCAGTTCATGCTCATACCCCATTCTGCCTAGACTCCGAAGGGTGATTGTCCGTTGAGATAGGCAGGCCTTTCGGTTGAACTTCCCTCAGTTAGGGGTCCTTTTCAAAGGTTCTGATTCTCAGATGATCTCTAGGCAGCATCCTTAGGATATTATTGACTGCAAGTGGCAGAAAGCCCCAAGACAGGAAGATCCCCAAGACCATACTTCAAGGCTGATCTCCTCTCTGATCCTCTCAGCTCTTCTTTTCTGGGTACAGGTGTCAGTCTCAGCCTCCAACTGGTCCCCCAAAAGGCTGCTGCAGTTCTGGGCATCACATGCAGGTACACAACCTCTAGTAGCAAGGAACTGTTCCTTCCAGCCAGAGATGATATTCAGAACATTCAGCAACCAGTACAGCAGGGTATGGACCAGTGGGAAGAAACGCCAGCTGTACTGGCACAGACCTGCTGAAGGTCAGGAGTCTTTCCAGGGTTGCCTTCCTAAGAGGAAGGCAACCCTGACCGAATTAGCTCATTGACCAGCAGTGGAACACATGAAAGTGAACTCGCTCAGTCATGTCCGACTCTTTGTGACCCATGGACGAGCCATGGAATTCTCCAGACAAGAACCCTGGATTGGATAACCTATCCCTTCTCTAGGGAATCTTTCCAACCCAGGGATCAAGCCTGGGTCTCCCGCATTGCAGGCAGATTCTTTAACATCTGAGCCACCAGGGAAGCCCTGAAATTCTGGAGTGAGTAGCCTATCCTTTCTCCAGTGGATCTTCCTGACCCAGGACTCAAAGCAGGGTCTCTTGCATTGCAGGCAGATTCTTTCCACCCCCAAAACCTGTTTCTGGGGATTAGAATGGTGAAGATTTTGCATTGGGAATGGAATCCCCTTTCTTGAAGGTGGACATGTGAATTTGTGAGTTAGATTTGGGTTCCTTTAGCAGGTTGGAGGCTAGGAAACCCATCAGTCTTATCTGTTTCTCAGACTCACACCACCTCCCTGCCAGCATCCCTCTGAAATCATAGGCTCCCTATGCCGACCTGGGATCCACGGTTAGATCTCACCAGAGCATCATGTGTGTATGTTTTACAAAGCTTTTTTTTTTTTTTTTGAAAATATGTCAAATCTACAGATTTGAAATTGCAAGAATAGGGCCATAAACTTCCATATACTTTCTATCATTTTCTGTCTCCACACACACACACACTGATTATTTTGGTGGAATATTTGAGTCAGTTACAGATATGGGGCTCTTGACTCCCAAATCTTGAGTGTGACTCTCCAAAGAACAAAGACATTTGTTTACATAATCCCAGTACAGTGATCATATTCAGGAAGTTTAACATCAATGCAGTACTATTATCTAATCCAGAACACATATTCGGATTTCACCAGTGGCCCTGAAACATCCCTTTTAGTCATTTTTCTGCTCCAGAGTTTAATCCAAGATCACGCATGATCTTTTGCGGCCTGGTCACTTCACTACCTTTCATTCTGCACCAGCTCTCCTTAGCCTGACCTTTGTTGTTCCTGACACTGACAGTTTTGAAAAGTACAGGCGCGTTTTGCAAAACGCTGCTCAGTTGGGGTTTGCTTGAAGTTTTGTTAGGGTTAGATTCAGCTGAGCATCTTGGTTTTGCCCCCTTGATTCTTTCTGGATCTGCAAGTGCTTAAGCTTTTATGGAAGTGATCTTTTTGATGTCTGCAAAGCAGAAGCACTCTTCAGTTCAGTTAGGCCCATTTCACGGATGGACAGACTGAGCAGTTCTCCGTGAGTCATTTGGGAGAGCCAGGATAAGGTTAATCGGAGAAGACTTGTGACATAGCAGCAATTTATGCTCAGCTGCCTGCCTTTCTCCCTCCCTTTCTCTCTCTCTCTTCTCTCTCACATCCTGTCTCCTTGGGCTTCTCATAGGCTTCTCCTTGGGCTTAATTGATAGGCGAATTATTGAGTGTTTGGCCAGGCGGGGGGGCAGGATGCTGTCTAGAGCCTGCAGAGCTTGCTTTTTAGATTAAGGTAGGGATGAGTCTGCCAGCAGCCTTTCGCTGACAAGGGCATGATGGATTTCCCCCCATTCTTTGATATCAATGCTTTTGTTACTTTGCATTTTATGTGGCGCCTTTCCTCTTGGCAACTCAAGGCCTTTTGCAGAGTCTTATGTAATGAGAAACAATTCTGCAAGGTAGGCAGACCTGGCAAGGCCAGAATAAGGAAACCGCATTCCTATCCACACGTGCAACAGCCCTGCTGGGGCCCATCTGTGTTGAGGCAGTGACATTCGACATTTGTGGTGCAAAGGACATAGGCTGCAAGGACATAAGGAAGCAAGGACATAGGCAGAGTAGGATGCAATTGCTGTTGCTGAACTCCAGAGAAGCCCCTGTCCCTGTATTTGGGTGAGTGGCTCTTCAATAAGGAAAGAGAGGACTTTAAGAGAGAGAGGTAAGGGAGGGAGGAATGGGCCAGTGATCAAAAGGAAGAAGTCAGCAGGTACAGAAAAAGGTGCTCATTCCCTTGGTCATCGGGGAAATGTAGACTCAAACCACTAGGAGATCGTGGTATACTCATCAGAATGACTAATACAAAAGAATCAAAATGAATACTAAGTGCCAGTGAGTATGGAGAGCAACTGGAACTTCATAGGCCACTGATGTGCTAGAACTTGGCATAGCCATTATGGAAAACTGAACAGTAATCACTAAAATAATTGCTCATCCTGAGACCCAGCAGTACCCCTCCTGGGGAGAAACCCACAGCTGAGCAGACATGTTCACTGAAAGACCAGCAAAATAATGTTCATCACACTATTTCATCAGCCAAATATTAGGGACTACCCAAATATTCATCAGAAGTAGAAAGGATAAATAAAGCAGGGTGTATTTATATTGTGAAATATTATGCAGCAATGAAAAGGACAAGCTTTCCTGGTGAGTCAGTGGTAAAGAATCCGCCTGCCAGTTCAGGAGACACAAGTTTGATCCCTGGGTTGGGAAAATCACCTGGAATAGAAAATGGCAACCCACTCCAGTATTCTTCCCTGGAAAATACCATGGACAGAGGAGCCTGGCGGGCTACAGTCCACAGGGTCACACAGGGTCAGACATAACTCAGCTACTGACCATGCACATTTAGCAATGGGAAAGAACAAGCTGCTACTTTGTGTACTATATAGACAATTCTCATGTATAGAATGTGGAGTGAAAGAAGACAGACAATAAAGACTGAACTCTGTATAATTTCATGTACATACAGTTTATAGAAAGCAGAAGGAAAAGGGGACAGCAGAGAATGAGGTGGTTGGATGGCATCACTGAGTCAATGCACGTAAGTTTGAGCAAGCTCTGGGAAATAGTGAAGGACAGGAAAGCCTGGCATGCTGCAGTCCTTGGGGTTGCAAAAAGTCGGACATGACTGAAAGTTTAAAATCAGACTTAAGTAATCTGTGGGGACAGAAATGAGAAAAGTAGGTACTACGTGACTGGGAGGCAGGAAGGAGCCATCTGTATCTTCCCCTCAGTGCTCAAGAACATATGAGTTTGCTTTGTAGAACTTCACTGAGCTGTACATTGGTAACATGATACTTCAAAAAGGTTTGCAGTAAGGCACGGAGGAGAAAGAGTAAGGGAAACACAGGCATGGCTCTGTTGGTGAGCAGGTTGGATTCCCATAACTGTCCTTGAATCTGTTCCTTAATCCAAAGGGTCCACCACTCATTGCACCTGTTCATGTCAGCAGACTCAGTATACTTTTTAGTTTTCCGGTGCTTAGCTCTCTATCAAAGTTTGTGGGCCCAAATTTCATAAGCAGTAAAACTTCAGTTCGAAGAAGGCTTAGGGCATTAGCAGTTTTTGACTTCATTCACTCACTCATCCATTCATTCAGCCATGAAAGACAAGATCAAATATTTTGTGATTCTGGAAGCCTTTGGCTAGGACAATTCATTTCTGGATGTCTTCTTATCAACAGCAAGACATTTCAGCCCATCTGGTGAAAAAGTCAGAGGTGAGGTGGGGATCGTCACTGCTGTAAAAACTGCCTTCTGTCTCTTTTCCCCTAGATTTCTGAACTGGGAGGATAATTCCTGCCAGTGGGGAAGGTGACAAGGTAGTGCCAGCCTTGAAAGAGGGCGTACTAGTTTCCTAGGGTCACCGTAACAAAGTACCATAGAGCGAGAGTGGTATAAACAACAGAAATGTATTAATGTTGTCCCACTGTTCTGCGAGCTAGAAGTCTAAGATCAAGGTGTGGGCAGGGTTAGTTCCTTCTGAGGGTGTGAGGGAGAGTCTGTTTCTAGCCTCTCACCCAGATTCTAGTGGTTTTCCTGGCAGTCTTTGGCATTTCTTGGTATGTGTCCACCTCCAGATTTCCCCTTTTTATAAGGACACAAGTCATACTGGACTAGGGCCTACTCTAATGACTTCATTTTAATGTGATTACCTCTTTAAAACCTTACACTCTAATAAGATCTCATTTTGAGGTACTGAAGGGTTAGGACTTCAACATACGACCATACTTCATTGTATTGTGCTTTGCTTTATTGTACCTCACAGAAGGTGTGTGTGTGTGTGTGTGTGTTTAATTGAAGGTCTGTAGCGACCCTCAGTCAAGCAGTCTCTGTGCAATTTTTCCAACATTTGCTCACTCATGTTCTCTGAGTGGCATTTTGGTAATTCTTGCAATAGTTAAAACGTTTTCATTGTTATATTTGTTATGGGGATCTGTGAGTACTGATCTTTGGTATGACTTTTGCCTTTGTTGGGGGTACCATGAACCATAGCCATGTAAGATCGTTAACTTAATTGATAAATGTATGTGTTCTGACTGTTCCACCACCTGTCATTCCCCCATCTCATTTCTCCTCCTTAGACTTCCCTATTCCCTGAGACACAACAGTATCAAAATAAGGCCAATTAATAACCGTACAATGGCTCCTAGATGTTCAAGTGGAAGGAATGGTTGCACATCTCTCATTTTAAATAGATATTCAGTATAGACAAAACAGCCTTTTATTGGAAGCAGATGCTTTCTAGAACTTTCATAGCTAGAGAAGTCCATGCCTGGTTTCAGAGCTTCAAAGGACAGGCTGACTTGTTAGGAGCTAACAATGCAGTCAGTGCCTTTATGTTGAAGCCAATGCTCATTTACAATGTTGAAAATACTAGGAGCCTTAAGAAGCTGCTAAATCTACTCTGCCTCTGCTCTGTAAATGGGACAACAGAGCGTAGATTACAGCCCACATGTTTGCAACACAGTTTACTGAATATTTGAAGGTCTCCACTGTTGAGACCTACCGCTCAGAAGAAAAGATTTCTTTGAAAATATTATTGCTCATTGACAGTGTACGTGGTCGCCCAAGAGCTCAGTGAAGTGCAATGAGATTAATGTTGTTTTCATGCCTGCTAGCACAACATCCATTTTGGGGTCCATGGATCAAGGAGTCATTTCAAGTCTTATTATTTAGGAAATACCTTTTATAAGGTTATAACTGCCCCAGATTGTGATTCCTCCTCTCATGGATCTGGGCAAAGCCAATTGAAGACCTTCTGGAAAAGATTCACCATTCTAGATGCTCTTAAGAACTTTCATGATCTGTGGGATGAGGTCAGACTATCAACAGGACTTTGGGAGAAGCTGATCCCAACCCTTGTGAGTGACTTTGAGGGGTTCAAGACTTCAATAGAGGAAGAAGCTGCAGATGTGATGGAAGTAGCCAAAGAACTAGAATTGCAAGTGGAACTTGAATTACAAGTGACTGAATTGCTGCTGTCTCATGATAAAACTTGAACGCATGAGGAGTTGCTTTTCATGGATGAGCAAAGAAAGTAGTTTCTTGAGATGGAGTGTACTCCTAGTGGAGTTGCTGCGAAGAATGTTGAAATGACGACAAAGGATTTAGAAGATGACAGAAACTAAGTTGATAAAGCAGTGGCAGGGTTGGAGAGGACTGACTCCCATTTTGAAAGAAGTTCTACTGGGGGTAAAATGCTATTGAACAGCATTGCGTGCTACAGAGAGATTGTGAAAGGAAGAAGCAATTGATGCAAAGAACTTCATTGTTGTCTTATTTTAAAGATTTGCTGCAGACACACCAACACTGTGATCAGTCAGCAGCCATCCATGATGAGGCAAGGTCCTCCACCAGCAAAAAGGTTACCATTCACCCAAAACTCAGATGGTGGTTTGCATTTTTTAGTAATAAAGTATTTTTATATTAAAATATATACATTTTGAGGCATCGCTGGTGACTCAGATGGTAAAGAGTCT
This sequence comes from Tragulus kanchil, assembly GCA_022376925.1. Classification (NCBI taxonomy): domain Eukaryota; kingdom Metazoa; phylum Chordata; class Mammalia; order Artiodactyla; family Tragulidae; genus Tragulus; species Tragulus kanchil. The sequence continues at coordinate 90,743,715 of JAIOJX010000001.1, read as the reverse complement.
GCCTGTAATGCAGGAGACCCAGGTTCAGTCCCTGGATAGGGAAGTTCCCCTGGAGAAGGAAATGGCACCCCACTCCAATATTCTTGCTTGGAGAATCCCATGGACAGAGGAGCCTGGTGGGCTACAGCCCATGGGGTCGCAAGAGTCAGAGATGACTTAGCAAGTGAACCACCATATACATTCTTAAAGACAATGCTATTACACACCTAATAGACTATGGTATAGTGTAAACATATACCCATATTTCCCATTTCATATGCAATGGGAAACCAAAAGTTGGTGTGACTTGTTTTATTGTAATATTCACTTTATTGCGGTGATCTGGAGCCAAACCCACCATATCTGTGAGGTCTACCTATATATTTTGGGACTGGGATATACAATTTAGCACATACCAAAAGGGAATGATTCTGCTCACAATACTGTTCCCCCCTGTCTCCACATTGTGTCTTGCTGATGAGGGACTGATAGCTTCTTTTTTTCTAATTTAACTTTTATACCAGAGTATAGTTGATTTAAAAATGTTAGTTTCAGGTATACAGCAAAGTGACTCAGTTATATAATATCCATTCTTTTTCAGATTCTTTCCCATATGGGTTATTACACATTTATTGAGTAGAGTTCCCTGTTCTATATAGTAGGTCCTTGTTGATTATCTATTTATATATGTAGCAGTGTATATGTGTTTAATCTCAAACTCCTAATATATCCTTCCTACAACCTTTCCCCTTTGGTAACTATAAGTCTATTTTCTATATCTGTGAATCTGTTTCTGATTTGTAAATAAGTTCATTTGTATCATTTTTTTAGATTCCATATATAAGTGATATCATATGGTATTTGTCTTTCTTTTTCTCACTCACTTAGTATGACCATCTCTAGGTCTATCCATGTTGCTGCAAATGGCATTATTTTATTATTTTTTATGATTGTATGTGTGTATATGTGTACCACATCTTTTTTTTTTTTAAAGATTTATTTATTTATTTTGGTGGGGGAGGGGTGGGAAGGAGGGGTGGGCGGGCCACTTCTATTGGTCTTTCATTTATCTATTTTCATCCATCTTTGTTCTTTGGCCCGTGTGGGCCTCCCGTCACTGTGACCTCTGTCGTTGCAGAGCACCGGCCCTGGGCGCATGCACTCCAGAGCTCCAGCTCAGTAATTGGACACATCGGTCCAGCCGCTCTGCGGCATGTGGGACCCTCCCAGGCCAGGGATCGAACTGGCGCCCCTTGCACTGCAAGGCGGTGTCCTTACCCACTGGACCACCAGGGAAGCCCCCACATCTTCTTTATCCATTCCTCTGTCAGTGGACATTTAGGTCGCTTCCATGTCTTGGCTATTGTAAGTAGTGCTGCTATGAACATAGGCAATGGGAAACCAAAAGTTGGTGTGACTTGTTTTATTGTAATATTCACTTTATTGCGGTGATCTGGAGCCAAACCCACCATATCTGTGAGGTCTACCTATATATTTTGGGACTGGGATATACAATTTAGCACATACCAAAAGGGAATGATTCTGCTCACAATACTGTTCCCCCCTGTCTCCACATTGTGTCTTGCTGATGAGGGACTGATAGCTTCTTTTTTTCTAATTTAACTTTTATACCAGAGTATAGTTGATTTAAAAATGTTAGTTTCAGGTATACAGCAAAGTGACTCAGTTATATAATATCCATTCTTTTTCAGATTCTTTCCCATATGGGTTATTACACATTTATTGAGTAGAGTTCCCTGTTCTATATAGTAGGTCCTTGTTGATTATCTATTTATATATGTAGCAGTGTATATGTGTTTAATCTCAAACTCCTAATATATCCTTCCTACAACCTTTCCCCTTTGGTAACTATAAGTCTATTTTCTATATCTGTGAATCTGTTTCTGATTTGTAAATAAGTTCATTTGTATCATTTTTTTAGATTCCATATATAAGTGATATCATATGGTATTTGTCTTTCTTTTTCTCACTCACTTAGTATGACCATCTCTAGGTCTATCCATGTTGCTGCAAATGGCATTATTTTATTATTTTTTATGATTGTATGTGTGTATATGTGTACCACATCTTTTTTTTTTTTAAAGATTTATTTATTTATTTTGGTGGGGGAGGGGTGGGGAAGGAGGGGGTGGGCGGGCCACTTCTATTGGTCTTTGATTTATCTATTTTCATCCATCTTTGTTCTTTGGCCCGTGTGGGCCTCCCGTCACTGTGACCTCTGTCGTTGCAGAGCACCGGCCCTGGGCGCATGCACTCCAGAGCTCCAGCTCAGTAATTGGACACATCGGTCCAGCCGCTCTGCGGCATGTGGGACCCTCCCAGGCCAGGGATCGAACTGGCGCCCCTTGCACTGCAAGGCGGTGTCCTTACCCACTGGACCACCAGGGAAGCCCCCACATCTTCTTTATCCATTCCTCTGTCAGTGGACATTTAGGTCGCTTCCATGTCTTGGCTATTGTAAGTAGTGCTGCTATGAACATAGGGGTGCATGTATCTTTTCAAATTTTGGTTTCCTCTGAGTATATTCCCAGGAGTGAGATTGCTGGATCATATGGTAGTTCTAGTTTTAGTTTTTTAAGGAACTTCTTGGGTAAGGAGGTGGAAGGGAGATTCAAAAGGAAGGAGATCTATGTATACTTATGGCTGATCCACATTGTTGCATGGTAGAAACCAACACAACATTATAAAGTAATTATCTTCCCATTAAAAATAAGTTAAGGGCTTCCCTCGTAGCTCAGTGGCAAAGAGTTCACTTACCAATACAGGAGACACAGGTTCGATCCCTGATCCGGGAAGATCCCACATGCTGGGGCGCAACTAAGCCCATAAGCCACAGCTATTGACCCTGTGCTCTAGCGCCTCGAAGCCACAACTATTGAACCCATGTTCCCTAGAGCTTGAGTTCTACAACAAGAGAAGTTACTGCAACAAGAAGCCTGCTCACCTCAGCTAGAGAGTAGCCCCAACTCCCTGCAACTAGAGAAAAGCCTGCAGCAGCAGTGAAAACCCAGAATAGCCAAAAATAAATTAACTTAAAAAAACATAAGTTAAAAATTGTCTTATAAAAGGAACCTCTGTACTGTTCTCCATATGGTCGTGCCAATTTATGTTCCCACTAACAGTGTAGGAGGGTTCCCTTTTCTCTACACCCTCTCCAGCATTTATTATTTGTAGACTTTTTAATGATGGCCATTCTGACCCATGTGAGATGATACCTCATTGTAGTTTTGATTTGCATTTCTGTACTGATTGTGATATTGAGCATCTTTTAATGTGTTTACTAGCCATCTGAATGTCTTCTTTGGAGAAATATCTATTTAGATTTCCCCTTTTTGATTGGGTTGTTTGGTTTGACTGCTCGGCAGGGCATGCACTCCAGAGCTCCAGCTCAGTAATTGGACACATCGGTCCAGCCGCTCTGCGGCACGTGGGATCTTCCCAGGCCAGGGATCGAACTGGCGCCCCTTGCACTGCAAGGCGGTGTCCTTACCCACTGGACCACCAGGGAAGCCCCCACATCTTCTTTATCCATTCCTCTGTCAGTGGACATTTAGGTCGCTTCCATGTCTTGGCTATTGTAAGTAGTGCTGCTATGAACATAGGGGTGCATGTATCTTTTCAAATTTTGGTTTCCTCTGAGTATATTCCCAGGAGTGAGATTGCTGGATCATATGGTAGTTCTAGTTTTAGTTTTTTAAGGAACTTCTTGGGTAAGGAGGTGGAAGGGAGATTCAAAAGGAAGGAGATCTATGTATACTTATGGCTGATCCACATTGTTGCATGGTAGAAACCAACACAACATTATAAAGTAATTATCTTCCCATTAAAAATAAGTTAAGGGCTTCCCTGGTAGCTCAGTGGTAAAGAGTTCGCCTGCCAGTGCAGGAGACACAGGTTCGATCCCTGATCCGGGAAGATCCCACATGCTGCGGAGCTACTAAACCCATGAGCCACAACTATGGAGCCTGTGCTCTAGAGCCTCAGAGCCGCAACTATGGAGCCCGTGTGCCCTAGAGCCTGAGTTCCACAACAAGAGAAGTTACTGCAACAAGAAGCCTGCTCACCTCAGCTAGAGAGTAGCCCCAACTCCCTGCAACTAGAGAAAAGCCTGCAGCAGCAGTGAAAACCCAGAATAGCCAAAAATAAATTAACTTAAAAAAACATAAGTTAAAAATTGTCTTATAAAAGGAACCTCTGTACTGTTCTCCATATGGTCGTGCCAATTTATGTTCCCACTAACAGTGTAGGAGGGTTCCCTTTTCTCTACACCCTCTCCAGCATTTATTATTTGTAGACTTTTTAATGATGGCCATTCTGACCCATGTGAGATGATACCTCATTGTAGTTTTGATTTGCATTTCTGTACTGATTGTGATATTGAGCATCTTTTAATGTGTTTACTAGCCATCTGAATGTCTTCTTTGGAGAAATATCTATTTAGATCTTTTGCCCATTTTTTGATTGGGTTGTTTGGTTTTTTGATTTTGAGCTGCATGAGCTGTGTGTCTGTTTTGAAGACTAGTCTCTTGTTGCTTTGTTTGCAAATATTTCCTCCCATTTTGATGGTTATATTTTCATTTTCTTTATGTTTTCCTTTGCCGTGTAAAAGGTTTTATGTTTAATTAGGTCCCATTTGTTTATTTTTGTTTTTATTACTCTGGGAGGTGGATCCAAAAAGATACTGCTTCAATTTATGGCAGAGCATTCTGCCTATGTTTTCCTCTAAGAATTTTAAAATATCCAGTTGTACGTTTAGGTGTTTAATCCATTTTGAGTTTATTTTTGTGTGTGGTGTTAGAGAATGTTCTAATTTCATTCTTTTTCATGTAGCTGTAAAGTTTTCCCGGCTCTACTCACTGAAGAGACAGTCTTTTCTCCACTGTGAAGACAGTCTTTTCTCCATTGTGTAGTCTTGCCTCCTCTGTTGTAGGTGAATTGACCACAGGTGCATGTGTTTATTTCTGGGCTTTCTCTCCTCTCCCATTGATCTGTATGTCTGTTTTTGTGCCAGTACCATACTATTTTGATGACTGTAGCTTTATATTATTGTCAGGGAGCTTGATTCCTGCAGCTCCGTTTTTCTTTCTTAGGATTGATTGCTTTGGCTATTTGGGATCTTTTGTCAGTGGCTTCTTAAGCATGTGAGGAGGGAGAAATGGTTGGCCTGAAGAAGAATTCAGTTGTCTCCAGAGAGAAGGAAGAAGGGCTATGGAAGCATCATCATGGCTGCCAGCATTGGCTCAGGAGGCAGGCAGATTTGTTTCAAATTCTGATTCTATGCCTGGACCCCCACTCTTACTGTATGACCTTGAACATGTTCAGGTTAGGTTCTTTAAGTCTCAGTGTCTCCATTTCTAAATGGAGATGGGACTCCATTTCTAAATAGAGATGGGACTTGACTTCCCATCCCCCAGGGTAGTCATAGACTTTGGCTTCAATACTGTGTGTAAGGAGGATTATGCTATGTTATTGTCTGGTCCTGGAAAAGACTCAAGGAAGGCAGAAACATTCAGTGGAGACTTTAGTTGCTGTGGAGGGAGCAATTTTAAAATGAGGAACCATTTCTTCCTGTAGAAGGTGTCAGGTGAAAAGGGCCTCTCTGCAGCATATACCCTAGGCCTTCAGGCCCACATCTCTAGAATATTCCCAAATATATCTATGATATTTTTATATTTAAATTTTTTTTGACTGTGCTGGATCTTCGTTGCTGCATGTGAGCTTTCTCTAGTTGTGCCAAAAAGGGGGCTGCTCTCTAGCTGAGGCATGCAGGCTTCTCATTGCAGTGGCTTCTCTTGTTGTGGAGCATGGGCTCTAGGATGCGCAGGCTTCAGTAGTTGCAGCACATGGGCTCAGCCGTCATGGTACATGGCTTAGTTGATCCTTGTCATGTGGGATCTTCCCAGACGAGGAATCAAACCTGTGTCCCCTGCATTTGCAGTCAGATTGTGAACCACTGAACCACCAGGGAAGTCTTCCTTAAAAATTTTTTTGATATGGCTTAGGATGATCTCTAGCCAAGAAGATGTCTGCTGACACTTGAGGCTGGCCAAAAAAAAGAGTCCGGGAATGAATGCCCCTCAATCAATGAGGGACCAGAGTTCATGGATAAATACCCTGACTTCCTAGCTCCTTCATGGCATGATCCTGAGACATGTTTCACATGGACCCTCAGCGGATCACCCTGGGGCTGAGCCCCAGTTGCTTACAGCAGGGACCTGGTCAATGCCACAGCTTTTTTTGGGCATCCCCCAACCCCATCTCACTTCCTGCTTCCCCACTGTGCTTCCGGCATGCATGTGTGCATGCTAAGTCGCTTCAGTTCTGTCTGACTCTTTGCAATCCCATGGACTATAGCCCACCAGGCTCCTCTGTCCAGGCTCGTCTTGCCTGATTCTCGAGGCAAGAATGCTGGAGTGGGTTGCCATGCCCTCCTCTAGGGGATCTTGCCGACCCAGGGATCAAACTCGCATCTCTTATGTCTCCTGCATTAGCAGTCAGGTTCTTTATCGCTAGCACCACCTGGGAAGCCCTGATGTGCTTCCTGGCTCACCTTCCAATTAATGACATGCACCCAGATTCTAGCATCAAGGTCTGTTTGAGGGGAAATTCAACTGAGATGATAAGATAACACACTGGTGTGCATGGAGCTTTCTGCAGCCAGCAGTATGGTCCCCAGACCTTTTCTACCAGCACATACTGAAGGACTGTTTATTATCTGAGAGTCTGGGCAAGGCATATTTAATTTAGGTACCCTGTTCCAGTGGACAAGTAGGTTTCCAGCTTTGGGGTGTTATGAGCATTGCGGCCATGAGCAGCTTTGTGCCTGTATCTTTCTGCAAATAGGAAGATCCATCTGGAGGATTACTTTCTAGAAGTTCAATTGTTAGGTCTGAAGGTAAGGGAACAGTTTTTCGATCAGGACCCAAGGGGGGCTCTGGCACTCATGACTGGAGGTGACAGGAGTAGAGTGGCTCATGCCTGGGGACACTGTTTCCGGTGAGAAGCTAGTGTGCCTGAAGAGGGCCTGCTCACCTGGCAGATCTCCCTGGGAGTCTCAGTACATTGGTGGGGGGCTCCTGTGTGCTGGGTGGTGGGTAACTGCAGCAGAGGAACCTGCCCTGGAATCAGTGTCTTCAGGAAAAACCCTACCATCCTATTCCACATGCCCACACCCCTGCTGCCACGTTTATACCATAGATAGTTGTTTTTTCAAGCCAAAGTCTCCCAATTTTCAGATGAAAAACAACTTGTTTTGAGAGCACGCGCTCCTGAGATCTTCAGGCTCTTCCTTCTAGCTGATGAAATTAATGTTGAAGGTAGGAGGAATCGAGGAGGAGGCTGGGAATGGGTCCACAGTGCACGCAGGGAATGTTTTCTATAATTTGGTCTCTGCCCACTCGTGAACACTTACAGTGTTTACCTGATCATCAGCCTGTGCAGAAAACAAATTTTAAAAGCATCAAAATACTTCTTTGTTTTCCTCTTGAGTTATTTTCTGCCTGCTGACTGCCTACTTGAGCTCACCTTAATGTGCAGAAGAAGGGGCCCCAGATCTTGCTCGGCGACTTGAACTATCAGAGAGTTTAGACAACTAAGGCTGGAAGCTGCAATGGCCACCGTGGCCCAGAAGGTCAAGGTTAAGGACAGAGAGGAGAGCAAGGAGTCGTCTTTCCTTGTGTTTTCCTTTTCTCTCTTTCTCTGGTTTTTCCTTTTCATCTCCTTTGTTTCCCCTTGTCATTGGAGGTGGGAGTGGTGGGGCAGAGATGCTCCCCCACCCACCCATTTACACACTCATGCTCGAAAGCACCCACCCAGGAACAGAGCCCTAGTGAGAGAGTTTCTGACAGCCATCCCCCACCTGGCTCCAATGCCAAGGCCACCCATGGGTGTCAAGCCAGGAAAAACAAGACAGTTATCAGTCACCTCAGCAACCATACTCATGAGGGGGTGGCCTGGGGAGAGGTCTGTCCTCCCTGCCCTCCAGGAGGGCCCAGAAGTCACCTGGCTTCAGGGGATGTTCTCTCTGCTATGTGGGGACCATTCCACTCGGGGAGCTTGTGAGTCCTGGGCTCTGGAGAGAAGCGTGGCAAAGGGAGCCAGCCTCGCGGGCACTCCAGCAGAAGTGGGAAGTTGAATCTTGACCTTTGTGCCAAAGGTGTGCAATTTTCAGGAAGGAGGTGGTCAGAAGCAAGTGGAAGGGCTGGTGAGGCTGAACAGTGATCTTATTTCTTAAGCACTGATGGATGCCAGGCCCGTGCCATCAGATAGCCCCAAGTTCTCTCCCTTCATATCCAGGGGAGGCCCCTGTGGTTGAAGGATGTGTCCAAGGAGTGTCAACTGCAAATCACCTCCCTTCGCCAGCTCCTGCTGCCCATCCTTCACACTCCTGCCCTGCTCCTTACCCAGCCCTGTCAAGAAGCAGCACAGCAGAGTAGCTGGGAGTGGGGAGTCTGCAGCCCCATAGTTTAGGCTAGAATTCTAGCACTACCACTGACCTGCTCTCAGACCTTGGATGAGCTACTTCCCTGCCCTGTGCCTGTTTCCTCTTCTGGTTGTTTTGAGGGCCAGTGATTGCGAAGCGATTCTAACAGTGCCCGACACACAGTCAGCATTAAATATAAGTGTCTGTGAAATTAAAATAGGGGCACACCCCCGAGCCAATGGAATGTGGCAGCCTTCTACTGAAGGTCTGGAGCTGCTGGGGGCAGTCACAGGACAGTGAAGGACAAGAAGCCACCTTAGGACGGGGCCCGAGATGGCACCATAGGGCAATCTTGAACTCGCCTCTCCTCTTCTGGACACAGCAGATCTACAGCTCCATGTCGGACCGTGTCCACAGAAATCTAGCTGAGCAGCTCCTTCACATCAGCAAGCCAGGAAAGAGCCACCACATCGAGGGACGGACAGGAATTCCCTGGCAGTCCAGTGGTTATGACTCAGTACTTCCACTGCTGGGGCCCCATGTTCAGTCCCTGGTTAGGGAACTAAGATCCCATAAACCATACAGTGCAGCTAAAACAAAAACGAAGAAACAAAAGGGAAGGAAAGACTGAGACACGCTGTCACCGTAAACCCCACCCTGGCATGGCAACCCACCTTCAGGTGGGAAATCACAAGCTTGGAGCTTCTTGAGGACTGAAGGGTTTAAATCTTACATCAGGAACCCCAACTTTTAAGACCTGCACCTGAGGGATGAGTTCCTAAAACACCTGGCTTTGAACGCCTATGGGGCTCACATCCATGAGACCCAGAGTTCCATAGCAAACAGACAAAGAGCTCTTGGCTTATGTGCAGAATCAGCTTCAAATTAAACTTCCCACAATTTCCTGGCTGATAGCCCTCATTAGACATCCATCTCTGGCCTCCCGCCGAGGACTGCCATTTTGCAATTTCCTTCTCTCTCTTGAGATTTTTCTCTCCCACCAATTCTCTTGGCCCAGCCTGAAGAAGTCCCAGGCTGTCTGTGAAAAACTCACATTTCTCAATATTCTGGTTTCTGACTAGGTTGTCCCCCTGTGTTCCAGTTTCTCCATTCTGGATGCTGCCTGTTCTGATTTTTCATCATGAAATCAGTTGATGTGTTTTCCTGAACAGAAGCACTATCCACCCCAACTCTCTGTCCTTAGTGCCCTATGTGTGATCTTAGTTGATTCTTATGACGTCTCATGAACTGAGTACTGCTATTACCCATTTCATAGCTGAGTAGGTAATGACCTAAAGAGATAGACACAAAGCCAGTTGGTCATGAAGCTGAGATTTGAACCCAGCTCTGTCTGCCTGCTCCTAACCATGACCCTGTACTGCCTTCACATACCAAAAGAAAAAACAAACAAAAAACTATTTTTAAAGGAGACCAGAGTTTCTGTGCCTTGCTTTCTAAGTGACCCTAGGTTTGGCTAAAAACACTATGGCTCTGACCACTATGGAAAACAGTATGGCAGTTTCTCAAAAATTAAAAATAGACTTCGAGAAGGAAATGGCAACCCACTCCAGTATTCTTGCCTGGAAGATCCCAAGGACAGAGGAGTCTGGTGGGCTACAGTCCATGGGGTCACAAAGAGTCGGAAATAAAGGAATCTGGATCGTCCCTTCCCAGTACTCAGAAAAGTTAGGCCATGTTCAGAATCAGGAAGCATAAAGTCAAGGTCCTGAAGCAGCTGAAGTTAAAAAAATAAAAATAGAAGTACTAGATGATCCAATAATTCCACTTCTGGGTATTTATCTTAGATTTGAAAGCAGAGAAGAGAGATTTTTCACACCCATGTGAATAGCAGCATTATTCATGGTAGCCAAGAGGTAGATGCAACCCAAGTGTCCATCAAGGGATGACTGGATAAACAAAATGTGGTCTGTCTACACAATGGGATATCATTTAGCCTTAGGAAGGAAATTGACACGTGCTACCATGTGGATGAACCCTGAGGATGTTATGCTAAACAAGATGTCAATCATAAAAAGGCAACAACTGAATGATTACGCTTATGTGAGATTCCTGGAATAGTCATATTCATAAGAGAGAAAGAAGAAAGTTGGTTGTCAGGGGCTGGGGGAGGAGGAAAAGACGACTTACTGTTCAATGAAAACAGTTTCAGTTTTGCAAGATGCAAAAGTGTCAGAGATCTGGGAATAGTCCAGGGAATCTATTTAACATTGTCTCCTTAAAAAATGCTTAGTCAATTTTATATGTCGTGGTTTTTACTACAATTGAAAACTTTGAACAATTAAAAATAAAAAAATTCAAAGCATGTTTGCTTCTCAAATGCTCAATGTTTAACCCACTGTCTGACCCTGCATGATTATTTTGAAATCTCCTTTGCAGAGCGCAAGTCGTGGACCAGTAGATCTGACTCTACTGGGATATTGCTAAAGCTTGCCCAGGCCATCTCTCAACAAGATGTTTCTTTACACCTGCTCTGCCCAATTGTGCTGAGTTCAGAGACTCTTAACACTTCACAGGGCTCAAGACTCTTTAGAATCTGAAAGAACCTGCCACCCTCTCCCCACCTCCACACTCTGAATGCACATGTTTGTTGTTGTTCAGTTGCTCAGTCCTGTCTAACTCTGCTCTCCCATGGACAGCAGCACACCTGGCATCTCTGTCCTTCCCTATCTCTCAGAGTTTGCTCAAGCTCATGTTCTTTGAGTTGGTGATGTCATCCAACCATCTCATCTTCTGCCGCCCCCTTCTCCTCCTGCCCTCAATCTTTTCCAGTGAGTTGCCTCTTCACATCAGGTGGCCAAAGTATTGGAGCTTCAGCTTCAGCATCAGTCCTTCCAATGAATATTCAGGGTTGATCTCCTTTAGAATTGATTGAATCTCCTTGCAATCCAAGGGACTCTCGGGGGTCTTCTCCAACACCACGGTTGAAAGGCATCAATTCTTATTAACTCGGCCTTCTTTATGGTCCAACTCTCACATCTGAACATGACTACTGGAAAAACCATAGCTTTGACTACATGGACCTTTATCAGCAAAGTGATGTCTCTGCTTTTTAATATGCTGTTTAGGTTTGTCCTAGCTTTTCCTCCAAGGAGCAACTGTCTTTTGACTTTGTGGCCACAGTCATTGTCCATAGTGATTTTGGAGCCCAAGAACATAAAGTCTGTCACTTTTTCCATTGTTTGCCCATCTATTTGCCATGAAGTGATGGAACCAGATGCCATGAGCTTTGTTTTTTGAATATTGAGTTTTAAGCCAACTTTTTCATTCTTTTCTTTCACCTTCATCAAGAGACTCTTTAGTTCCTCTTCACTTTCTGCCATAAGGGTGGTGTCATCTATATACCTGAGGTTATTGATATTTCTCCCAGAAATCTTGATTCTGGCTTCTGCTTCATCCAGACTGCCATTTCACTTGATGTACTCTGAATATAAGTTAAATAAGCAGGGTGACAATATACAGCCTTGACATACTCCTTTCCCAATCTGGAACCAGTTCATTGTTCTATGTCCAGTTCTAATGATTGCTTCTTGACCTGCGTAAAGGTTTCTCAGGTGATAGGTTAGGCTGTCTGGTATTCCCATCTAAGAATTTTCCACACTTGGTTGTGATCCAGTCAAAGGCTTTAGTGCTTCTGTGAAGCAAAAGTAGATCTTTTTTGGAATTCCTTTGCTTTTTCTATGATCCAGAAGATGTTGGCAATTTGATCTCTGGTTCCTCTGACTTTTCTAAATCCAGCTTGTACATCTGGAAGTTCTCAGTTCACATACTGTGGAAACCTAGCTTGAAGGACTTTGAGCATTACCCTGCTCAAAGCAAGTAAGTACAGTTGTGTAGTAGTTTGAACGTGGTTTGTCATTGCCCTTCTTTGGGACTGGAGTGAAAACTGACCTTTCCAGTCCTGAGGCCACTGCTGAGTTTTCCAAATTTGCTGCCATATGGAAACACTTCAATAGCATCTTCATTTAGCATTTGAAATAGCTCAGCTGGAATTCCTTAACCTCCACTAGCTTTCTTCATAGTGATGCTTCTACTTGACTTCACACTCCAGGATGTTTGACTTTAGGTGAGTGATCACACCATTGTGGTTATCTGGATCATTAAGATCTTTTTCGTATAATTCTTTGTGTATTCTTTCCACCTCTTCTTAATATTTTTTGCTTCTGTTAGGTCAATGTCTTTATTTTGCCCATCTTGCATGAGATATACCCTTGAGATCTTTAATTTTCTTGAAGAGATCTTGTCTTTCCCATTATATTGTTTTCTTCCATTTCTTCCCATTGTTCACTTAGGAAGGCTTTCTTATTCCTCCTTGCTATTCTCTGGAATTCTACATTCAGATGGGTATATCATTCCTTTTCTCCTTTGCCTTTTGCTTCTCTTCTTTTCTCAGCTATTTGTAAGGCCTCCTCAGACAGCCATTTTGCCTTTTTGCATTTCTTTTTCTTGGGGATGGTTTCAGTCTCCATCTCCTGTACAGTGTTACAAACCTCCATCCATAGTTTTTTAGGCACTCTGTCTATCAGATCTGATCCCTTGTATCTATTTGTCACTTCCACTGTGTAATTGTCAGAGATTTGATTTAGGTTACACCTGAATAGCCTAGAGGTTTTCCCTACTTTCTTCAATTTAAGTCTGAATTTTGCAATAAGGAGTTCATGATCTGAGCCACAGACAGCTCCAGGCCTTGTTTCTTTCTTTCTTTCTTTCTTTTTTTAATATTTATTTATTTGACTGAGCCAAGTCTTAGTAGCAGCATGCAGGAGTTTTAGTTATAGCATGTAGGATCTAGTTCCCTGAACAGGGATTGAACCCAGGCCCCCTGCCTTGAAAGCTTGGAGTTTTAGCCACTGGGTAACCAGGGAAGTCCCCAGGCCTTGTTTTTGCTGACTGTATAGAACTTCTCTATCTGTGGCTGCAAAGAATATAATCAATCTGATTTTGGTATTGACCATCTGGTGATGTCCATGTGTAGAGTCATCTCTTGTGTTGTTGGAAGAGGGTATTGGCTGTGACCAGTGTGTTCTCTTGGCAAAACTGTTAGCCTTTTTCCTGCTTCATTTTGTACTCCTGGGCCAAACTTTCCTTTTATTCCAGGTATCTCTTTACTTCCTACTTGTGCATTCCCTGTGATGAAATGACTTCTTTTTTTTGGTGTTATTTCTAGTAGGTCTTCATAGAACAGTTCAACTTCAGCTTCTTTAGTATTAATGATTGGGCATAGACTTGGATTTCTGTGATATTGAATGGTTTGCCTTAGAAACGAACCAAAATCTTTCTGTCATTTTTGAGACCACACCCAAGTATTGCATTTTGGGCTATTGTTGATTAGGAGGGCTGCTGCATTTCTTCTAAGGGATTCTTGCCCACAGCAGTAGATCTAATGGTCATTTGAATTAAATTCTCCCATACCCATCCATTTCAGTTCACTGATTCCTAAAATGTTGATGTTCACTCTTGCCATCTCCTGTTTGACCACTTCCAATTTACTTTGATTCATGAACCTAATATTCCAGGTTCCTATGCAGTATTATTCTTTACAGCATCAGACTTTACTTTCACCATCAGACACATCCACAACTGGAAACTCTGTCTACTTTGGCTCAGCCTCTTCCTTCTGGAGCTATTTCTCCGCTCTTCTCCAGTAGCATTTTGGGCACCTACTGACTTGTGGAGTTCATCTTTCAGTGCCATATCTTTTTGCCTTTTCACATTGTTCATAAGGTTCTCAAGACAAGAATGCTGAAGTGGTTTGCCATTGCCTTGTCCATTGGATCACATTTTGTCAGAACTCTCCATCATGGTCCATCTGTCTTGGGTGGCCCGGCACAGCATGGCTCGTAGTTTCACTGAATTAGACATGACTGTGGTCCTTGTGATCAGTTTGGTTAGTTTTCTGCAGTTGTGATTTTCATTCTGTCTGCCCTCTGTTGGATGAAGTTAAGAGGCTTGTAGAAGCTTCCTGATGGGAGGAACTGGCAATGGGGAAATCTGGGTCTTGATGTGGTGGACAAGGCCATGCTCAGTAAATCTTTATCCAATTTTCTGCTGATGGATGGGGCTGTGTTTCCTCCCTGTAGTTTGGCCTGAAGCCAAACTATGGCAGAGGTAGTGGTGACTCCTCCAAGAGGACTTATGCCCCAATGCTGACCTGTGCCTCCACGGGAAACACTCAGATGCTCAAAGGCAGGTCTGGCTCAGTCTATTGTGGAGGTCACTGCTCCTTTCCCTGGGTCTTGGTGCATACAAAGTTTTGTTTGTGCCCTCCGAGCATCTCTGGCGGGTATGAGGTTTGATTTTAAATATGATTGTACCCCTCCTACAGTCTTGTTATGGCTTCTCCTTTTCTCTTGGACCCGGGGTATCTTTTTTGTGGTGGGATCCAACATTCTGCTGTCAATGGTTGTTCAGCACCTAGCTGCAATTTGGTGTCACAGGAGAAGATAAGCATATACTTCTACTCTGCCTTCTTTTATTTTATGCATTGACACACAAGCTGAAGCTCAGTACTTTGGCCACTGATGTGAAGAGATGACTAATTGGAAGAGCCTGTTGTTGGGAAAAATAGAAGGCAGAAGAAGAAGGGGATGACAGAGGACGAGATGGTTGGATGGCATCGCTGAATCCATGGACATGAGTTTGAGCAAGCTCTGGGTAATGATGAAAGACAGGGAAGGCTGGCGTGCTGCAGTTCATGGGATTGAAAAGAGTTGGACACAACTGAGCGACTGAACTGACACATATCATTTTCCTTATGATTCAGATGATCCCTTGATATTCTGGGGCCTCTCTGTGGCCTTCCAAGGACCTCAGAATGAGATTCCTGATGTCCCTCAAATCACAGAGCTTCCCCTGATGGGCTGAAAGGTTTCCTAGTTAGTCATCTGCCTTCTGTCTCAGTGAAATCAAGGAAAGGAAGAGTGTCTTATAAAAAGGTCACCTGCAACGTCTCATCCCACCAGCATGGTGTTAAATATTGTCTGTGTTGACACAACACTGTAAAACATCTCTGTGTGCACAGAGTGATGTGTGTGTGTGTGTGTAAGCGTTCCTGTTCTGTTGTTGGTCACTAAGTTGCGTCCGACTCTTTTGTGACCCCATGAACTGTAGCCCTCCAGGCTCTTCTGTCTGTAGGATTTTCCAGACAAGAATACTGAAGTGGGTTGCCATTTCCTTCTCTAATACCTACTCTAGGCACAGTTCATTAGAATTTGGAAGAAACTAGTCAGGAACCCAAACTCCAGAAGTGACTGCCAAAAT
Organism: Tragulus kanchil; assembly: GCA_022376925.1. Classification (NCBI taxonomy): domain Eukaryota; kingdom Metazoa; phylum Chordata; class Mammalia; order Artiodactyla; family Tragulidae; genus Tragulus; species Tragulus kanchil. The sequence continues at coordinate 90,728,015 of JAIOJX010000001.1, read as the reverse complement.
ACTTCACATCTCCAGATCTAAATTTACACCAAAAAGAAAAAAAAACTGCATCAGAAGGTGCCTTAGTTAGCATAGGTATCTTAGAAATATTAAGATATGATTTAAGAACACGGTCCTATATAACAGAGGAAACTATATTCAATGTCTTGTAATAAACTATAATGGAAAAGAGTCTGCAAAAGAATGGATATGTGTATAACTGAATCACTAAGCTGGACACCTGAAATTAACACAACATTGTAAATAAACTTGACTTCAATAATTTAAAAAAAATTACAATTCCTGGCACCCTCAGTGTAACGTTCTAATCCAGGGTTCTATTTGGCCCCCTACGGTCTCCCCATCTTCAGAAACCTGTGGTGCCTGAGTCCCACTCCCAACCCCAGAAATTTGACCCAGCCAAGAAAGTATCACTGTGTTTCTGTCTGAAGGAACCCTGCAGACAGTCTGTTGGACAGGGTGGTACGTTACCAAGCCTGCAGGAAGAGGTTACAGCACCATCCTTACACCTGCTTCCTAATGATCGTCCAGCTAGTCCCGTTCCACCTGTGGCTCACTTTTATTCTATCATGACACCTGGCAGTGACTGCTGAGGAAGGACAGGGAGAGCATCAACCGATTTCCCTGACACATTTCTTGGGCAGCAGGATCATTTTGGGGATGCCCACCAGCTGTCCAAGTCAAGTCAGGTGAGACTTTACTGTATTCAGGAATTAAACTGGGGCATTGAGACGCGGCTTCTCCCTCTCTCTCCCCAACTGGTCCCGGCTTCATTCTTAGGCCCCCTACTGAGGGCGCAGTGCCTGTAGCGTCTCCTCATGTTTACTCTGGTTCAGGTTTGGCCTGGAAAGTAAAGTGGGTATTTTCCTGAGAGCTCTAACAAATGTCCCCAGAGTGAGTCTCATTGCCATTCTGACCTGACTGGCATCAGATAACTATCCCTGGTCCAGTCATTGTTGCCAAGGAAGAGATGTTCTGATAGCTGGGTGTGAGTGACGCGCTACTCCAGGCAGGGGTATCAGCTCCACCAGAACCCAGGGTTTGGGAGTAGAGTCCATTTCCCATCCTTTTGAATCTAGGCCAGCCTTAAGCCTTGTTTTGACCCCCAAAATATGGGTGATATGACTGTAAATTTCAAGGCTGGGGCTTAAGAAACCTGTGGATTCTGCTTTTGCGTGTTTGGGACATGCCCTCCCAGAATGCTCTAAGGGATCCCAAGCAGCCATGTGGAGAGGCCCATGTCGGGGAGAATCTTGGAGCCCTGGCCAGTATCCCCAGCTGGTCTCCCAGCCAGCACCCAGCACTACCTGCCAGCTGGGTGGTTGGAGGTATCTTGGACAGTCCAGATTGTAACAGAGAAGAGTCAATTTTGGCTCTTCCATGCTAGATCTGTTTCTTTGACTTTAGCCCTGTTTTTTCTTTTTTTTTTTTTTGCTGCTTTTATTATAATCATTCATAATGGCCTGTCTCAGAGAATCCTGCCCCCTCTGCCTGACCCTTGAACTAAAGTGCCTTTGTTGAGCTTACCAAGAGCTAATCTGACCTTGTCCACCTGTGAATGACTGTAAGAGAGATGAAACTAACACATCCCCCTCCCTGAGGATTGCCATTCTCGAGATATTTGCAAGAATTACGAATCCCAGGGATTCCCTGGTGGTCCAGTGGGTAAGGATACCGTCTTGCAGTGCAAGGGGCGCCGGTTCGATCCCTGGCCTGGGATGATCCCACGTGCCACGGAGCGACTGGACTGATGTGTCCAATCACCGAGCCGGAGCTCTGGAGTGCATGCGCCCAGAACCAGTGCTCTGCGACAACAGAGGCCACCACGATGGGAAACCCACACGGGCCAAGGAACAAAGATGGATGAAAATAGAGAAACGAAAGACCAATAGAAGTGGCCCGCCCACCCTCCTCCCTCCCCCCCACAAAAGAATTATGAGTCCTTTTTAACTTTGTTTTCTCACCTCCTCCCATATCTGATCCATAAAAGAACGTGGCATCCAGACCGCAACAAGATGGTTATTTTCAGATATTAGTCTGCTGGTTCCTCCGTCAGCTGGCTTTCCAAATAAAGTCATATTCTTTCCTCAACACCTCATCTCTTGGATTCACTGGCCTCTCGTGCAGCAAGCAGAGCAAGCTTGGACTCGGTAACACGACCAGCTGAGATTCAGACACCACAAGGATCAGAAGAATCACCCAGCTGAACATACTCACAGAATGGGAGAAATAATGGTTATTTTTTGACGTCATGAAGTGTGGGAAGAGTTTTGTTACATAGCCATAGATACAGTGTGGGTCCCCAAGTGAAAATCAGAAGGTTTTCCTGGAAATTAAAAGAATGAATACTAGACTGATGAAAATAGGAGTCCACCACAGCCACCTACTGTGTGTAGGTAATTGAGCCACTGCTACTAGACTCAAGAAGAGATGGAATTTTCTGCAGCAGCATTCCAGTGTCCACTCACCAGTTTTGTCCAGGGACAATTGTTGTAGCAGCAGAGGCAGCTTCTTGATTCCAAGCTCCCAGCCCCTGCTTTTTAAAGACAACCGTTCCATTGAGAGCTCTTGGCCTGCCTGCATGTGGCAAAGTTGTTGGTCCCTCTGGCAGGTCGGGATTGCACACTTCTGGGAGTCATTTCTGGAGTTCTGGAGATCCAGCCTAGAGTTATCACAGCAGCCCTTCTGTGATGAGTTGGATGGTGTCCTCCCCAAAGCTATGTCCATGTCCTAATGCCTAGAATGTGTAATGTGGGAGCTGGTTTGGCAAAAGAGGCTTTATAGATATAATTAAGTTAAAGATCTTGAGATGAGAGCATCCTGTATTACCTAGGTAGGCTCTGAATGGAAAGATAGGTGTCCTTATAACAGACAGCAGAGGAGAAAACACAGACAGGAGAGGGCCATGTGAATCCACAGGCAGAGATGAGAGTCATACAGCTACAAAGGTTGCTGACAGCCACCAGAAGCTGGAAGAGGCAAAGGATTCTTCCCTAGAGCATCCCAAGGAAGCATGACTTGACCTTTAGCATTCTTGGCTGCAGAATCCCATGCGCAAAGAAGCCTGGCAGGCTACAGTCCACGGGGTCGCAAAGAGTCAGATATAACTGAGCACACACGCATCCTGTTGCTAGTAAGAGGCTCCATCCACAGTCACTTCCTAATGAGCAGGTTGTATTGGTTTGCTTTCTTTCTCCAAACCGGAACTCTACATTTCAGCAAGATGCATGTATGTGGTGTCTCAGAATCTCTGGGTCTGTGTGTGCGTGCATTTCTGTGACTTTCTGTTTGTGTTGGGTGTTCGGATGTGTGTGTGTACATATATATGTGGGCTTCCCTGGTGGCTCAGGTGGTAAAAATCCACACATGTGTGTGGGTGTGTATTATGTGTGCATATTTGTGTGTGTGTGTGTGTGTGTTTATGTGTGGAGAGGGAGAGTCTGGAGAAGGGATGTGCCTGTGGTAACTGTTAATACCATAAACTTGAGCTATTGTTTTCATAAATGGGAGACTGGAGTTGGTCTCTTGCTGCTCCTTACCACTGTGCTGTTAAAATGACACCGCTAGAAGAATCCTTTCGTTCTGCAGGCATGATCGCATAAACCAGGAGAAGCAAAGTCCACTCCATGGAAACTCATGGGATCGGCTTCGTCCGTGGAGCTCCTAAGCCAGAGCGCTACAATCCCTCGTGGCCTTTGTACTGGGGATCAAAACAAAAACTGTGAAATTCTCTGATGGTAAAGATGACATCATCGCCATGCTTGCTTCTCCATACCTTCCTCGTGGCACTTTTGTTGCTGGTGATTGAGCACGCATTTTGCACCTGAAGCTCTTTCTAGCTCCCGACTCGACTGAGAGGAATCTCTCCCTGCCCGGGCCCACAGGAAGCTCCTGACCTGATGTGGTGCCTTCAGCCCTGGGCGAGGCAGAAACAGGGCATCCTGAAGCTGCTGGTGGCTCAAGCCAGCTCTGTTCCTCCTCCCTTGAGTCCAGGTCTTGCGAAATGGGTCTTCCTTACCAAGTCCCTGCCTTGGACACAAGCTCCCACGGGAAATGATGCTACATGCTGCCTACTTTATCTACTGGCTGTTTCCAAAGGAACCGGAGGAACCAATGATTTCTGGATGCCTTCTGAATCCTGACTCAGAATCCCCCAGGAGGCCCAGCTGCCACTCACCCTTCTACATGCCCAATGGCACAGTCCTCTGGTGGCCAGGCCAGGCCAGGCCCATGACACCTGCCCAGATGCCTATCCTGGTATTTGGCTGCTGCTGAGGCCAACGTGTTCTAGAGCATGAGACCTGGCCACACTCACCGTCCCCAGCCTCGGTTGTGGCACATTTGGCACAAGGCCCATGTCAAACTTCAGCCTTCGCATCCCTTCAAATCTCTGCCCACTAACCAGGGTGCTCCCAAAAGGTCCTGGGGCTCAGCCAGGCTATGCAGCACATCCAGCCTTTCCAAGTGGGTTCAGAGGAACAGAAGGCAAAGAACTGAAGCGGAGGGGTGCAGTGGGGCTGAGGAAGATGGGAGGGGGACAGCTGGGACACCCATAGGCACCCAGGTCCCTCAGAACTTGGTTCCTGCAGGAGAGGATAGTTCTTGGCGGCAGTGTCCATTTTTGAGTGCTCACTGTGTGTACTAGGTGCTGGATGTGCCTGTTAAGGCCAGCATGGCTGATGAGCCTCTATGAATATCTCAGCCCTGATGCTGCCCCCGGTCCCCTGCCTGAGTCTGGAACTTGGTTCTGGAACAGACTCACCTGGTTCCATCCCTCCTCCCCCACCTCGGCTCCCTCTGTGCTCAGGGACACCTGAGCTCCGGCCCCTGCTTCCCTCCCTCCTGGAGGCTCAGAGCATGAGGGTCGCCATCAGGGCCAGGACTCGGGCAGCCTCTGTGCTGATGCTCCCGTCATTCGTCACCCACGGCTCTCTTGGATGTCTGCATTGAGAAACAAATGTTTTTCCCCTTTAGTAAATCATGTGAAACATCATACGTGGGGACAGCTGATTAGAACACAAGCTACGAATTTCCCACAACGTGAGGACATCGAAGGTAGAAAATGTACGCGGGGCCATGCACGGGCAGTGCCCAGCCTGCCCACGAAGCACATCCTGGCTCCCCTCCTCATGCCCCTCTATCTTGGGCTCCAATCCAGCTGGGCACCGCGTCTCCCTCCCCAGCCCTTGAGGAAACAAGGTCGTCTTTCTGGCTGGTTACCCGGACGAGAGGCAGGCTTGGAAGACACTGCCCCTCCAGGTGCCTCCCAGGATTTCTTCTTGGCTGGCCTCTCCTCTCTGGTTCTTGAAACCAGAAATCTCCCCAACATGGCTCCTGTATCGGAGCAGGGAAATGAGGGGCACAGGGGTGTATAAAGCAGTGTTGGGCTGTGGGCTAATCGTGCTGTTGGAATCTTTCATAGCCTTTGCTCTTTGGGTCACTCTTTTTCCTTTTTCTTCAAGTTCCTAGACCCAGGCTTCCAACTGTCAAAAGCTGCTTTTAAGAATACATTTTGTGTCAGTCATTCACACTTTAGTATGAATTTGACAGTGAAGTAATTCTCTCTCAGGAGGATGTGTATTTACATCTTTCTGGATGGAAATCATTCTTTAGTGGGAGATTTGTCCCCATTAAAGAGATTTTCTTTCTTTTTTTTTTTTTAAGATTTATTTATTTATTTATTTTGGGGCAGGGGTTGGGTTGGGGAGGGAGGGGAGCTGGCGGGCCACTTCTATTGGTCTTTCATTTCTCTATTTTCATCCATCTTTGTTCCTTGGCCCGTGTGGGCCTCCGATCGCGGTGGCATCCGTCGTCGCAGAGCGCTGGCTCTGGGCGCATGCGCCCCAGAGCGCCGGCTCGGTGATTGGACACATCAGTCCAGCCGCTCCGCGGCACGTGGGATCTTCCCAGGCCAGGGATCGAACCGGCGCCCCTTGCACTGCAAGGCTGTGTCCTTACCCACTGGACCACCAGGGAAAGCCCCTAAAGGGATTTTCAACTCATAATCTTATAAGGCAGAGAGGCATGGGTGAGGGGGCGGGATATGATGCTCTTTCAGGGCTGAGAATTCTATAATTTCATCCCCTTGTCCTATTTTCAAACGGTCTAGCTGAAATTGCTGTCTTCCCTCTCTGCTCTCTTGCTCTCTCCCAAGCTTACATTGATCCTGGGGTTTGAGAGGTTTTGTTGACTCACCTTGGTGATTCATGTAAGAATCATAAGATTTCAAGGCTGGTGGGAATGTGGAGGTCAAATAATGCAAGTTTCTATGAAGAAGCAGGGACTTAGATCTGAGGAAACAAGGTCGCTTTCTGGCTGGTTACCCGGACGAGAGGCAGGCTTGGAAGACACTGCCCCTCCAGGTGCCTCCCAGGATTTCTTCTTGGCTGGCCTCTCTCTGGTTCTTGAAACCAGAAATCTCCCAACATGGCTCCTGTATCGGAGCAGGGAAATGAGGGGCACAGGGGTGTATAAAGCAGTGTTGGGCTGTGGGCTAATCGTGCTGTTGGAATCTTTCATAGCCTTTGCTCTTTGGGTCACTCTTTTCCTTTTCTTCAAGTTCCTAGACCCAGGCTTCCAACTGTCAAAAGCTGCTTTTAAGAATACATTTTGTGTCAGTCATTCACACTTTAGTATGAATTTGACAGTGAAGTAATTCTCTCTCAGGAGGATGTGTATTTACATCTTTCTGGATGGAAATCATTCTTTAGTGGGAGATTTGTCCCCATTAAAGAGATTTTCTTTCTTTTTTTTTTTTTAAGATTTATTTATTTATTTATTTTGGGGCAGGGGTTGGGTTGGGGAGGGAGGGGAGCTGGCGGGCCACTTCTATTGGTCTTTCATTTCTCTATTTTCATCCATCTTTGTTCCTTGGCCCGTGTGGGCCTCCGATCGCGGTGGCATCCGTCGTCGCAGAGCGCTGGCTCTGGGCGCATGCGCCCCAGAGCGCCGGCTCGGTGATTGGACACATCAGTCCAGCCGCTCCGCGGCACGTGGGATCTTCCCAGGCCAGGGATCGAACCGGCGCCCCTTGCACTGCAAGGCTGTGTCCTTACCCACTGGACCACCAGGGAAAGCCCCTAAAGGGATTTTCAACTCATAATCTTATAAGGCAGAGAGGCATGGGTGAGGGGGCGGGATATGATGCTCTTTCAGGGCTGAGAATTCTATAATTTCATCCCCTTGTCCTATTTTCAAACGGTCTAGCTGAAATTGCTGTCTTCCCTCTCTGCTCTCTTGCTCTCTCCCAAGCTTACATTGATCCTGGGGTTTGAGAGGTTTTGTTGACTCACCTTGGTGATTCATGTAAGAATCATAAGATTTCAAGGCTGGTGGGAATGTGGAGGTCAAATAATGCAAGTTTCTATGAAGAAGCAGGGACTTAGATTGAGGGAGAGGTGAGATGCCCAAGATCCCACAGCAAGGTATAGCGAAGGTGGGACCAGACCCCAGATTTCCCAGCTCATAGCAATGTCCTTTGCACCAAGACCCAGAAGTAACTCTCAACCGAACACTGGTGCTGTTCGCAAAGTGAAGTCCAGGCAGAAGTTGTCTGCTTTGCTGAACCACAGGGCATATATCAGGGGTCTGGCCTTTCCAGGGTTAATGACTCAGACAGCCTCCATGTGGCTTGGGAAGAATCTTCCCATAATTTGGTCAGAAAGGGAGGCCCAGGGAGTGCGTCCAGACAAACACTTCTCCTCAATTTGGCAACAGGGGTCTTTGATTGTGTTTTCCAAGCAGCCCAGAGCCCCTCATGCTTCCAACGCAGAGTGGCCCTTGGCCGTACCCACCAGGACAGCCTCCTGAGTTACTTCCTCCTCCCCAGCCAGCACCAGGGCCCCTCATCTATTTGAGGCCTTGGTCTCAATTTGCTTGGAATCATCCTGGTAGTTCAGGCCAAAGGCAGAGAGTCAGAATCAGTATGTGGTCAAGTGGATCAATAGACACTAGCAACAGCCCACCTGAGTTCAAACCTCCCCTCTGCCGCCTCCTGCTCTGTGTCTTTGGGCTCTTTGCTTAACCTCACTGGGTCTGAGAATCTTCCTCTATCAGGTAAAGATCTTTCTGGCATCCGCCTCCCCGGCTGTCGTGACAGTTAAGTGGAGTTCAAACGTGGAAAACACTTAGTACTTAACACTTAGAACGGTGCCTGCGCCTAGTAAAGTGCTCACTTAAAGTGACCCATGGTATCTTTGGTGCCTCCCCTCTCAGAACCTCCCAGATGTCTCTCCTCCATGAAACTGAGCACTCTGAGCTTTGGTTTGAAAGGGGCAGATGGGATATGTTAAAAGGAATCTGTGTGGAAATGTCAGAGTTATCTGAAAAATTGAAATGTACTGGCCATATCCACTTCATCTTGACAACAGGCCAAACCAAAGCAAGAAAACTAATAAGATAAATAAGTTCTGGTATGATGTGGGCAGAGAGACAGAAGAATTTTGCTGGTTGGGACTCACCTTGGTGATTCATGTAAGAATCATAAGATTTCAAGGCTGGTGGGAATGTGGAGGTCAAATAATGCAAGTTTCTATGAAGAAGCAGGGACTTAGATTGAGGGAGAGGTGAGATGCCCAAGATCCCACAGCAAGGTATAGCGAAGGTGGGACCAGACCCCAGATTTCCCAGCTCATAGCAATGTCCTTTGCACCAAGACCCAGAAGTAACTCTCAACCGAACACTGGTGCTGTTCGCAAAGTGAAGTCCAGGCAGAAGTTGTCTGCTTTGCTGAACCACAGGGCATATATCAGGGGTCTGGCCTTTCCAGGGTTAATGACTCAGACAGCCTCCATGTGGCTTGGGAAGAATCTTCCCATAATTTGGTCAGAAAGGGAGGCCCAGGGAGTGCGTCCAGACAAACACTTCTCCTCAATTTGGCAACAGGGGTCTTTGATTGTGTTTTCCAAGCAGCCCAGAGCCCCTCATGCTTCCAACGCAGAGTGGCCCTTGGCCGTACCCACCAGGACAGCCTCCTGAGTTACTTCCTCCTCCCCAGCCAGCACCAGGGCCCCTCATCTATTTGAGGCCTTGGTCTCAATTTGCTTGGAATCATCCTGGTAGTTCAGGCCAAAGGCAGAGAGTCAGAATCAGTATGTGGTCAAGTGGATCAATAGACACTAGCAACAGCCCACCTGAGTTCAAACCTCCCCTCTGCCGCCTCCTGCTCTGTGTCTTTGGGCTCTTTGCTTAACCTCACTGGGTCTGAGAATCTTCCTCTATCAGGTAAAGATCTTTCTGGCATCCGCCTCCCCGGCTGTCGTGACAGTTAAGTGGAGTTCAATACGTGGAAAACACTTAGTACTTAACACTTAGAACGGTGCCTGCGCCTAGTAAAGTGCTCACTTAAAGTGACCCATGGTATCTTTGGTGCCTCCCCTCTCAGAACCTCCCAGATGTCTCTCCTCCATGAAACTGAGCACTCTGAGCTTTGGTTTGAAAGGGGCAGATGGGATATGTTAAAAGGAATCTGTGTGGAAATGTCAGAGTTATCTGAAAAATTGAAATGTACTGGCCATATCCACTTCATCTTGACAACAGGCCAAACCAAAGCAAGAAAACTAATAAGATAAATAAGTTCTGGTATGATGTGGGCAGAGAGACATGGAAGAAGGAAGGGAAGGAGAGGGAGAAGCAGCAGCAGCAGATGGAATGTGGCGTTCTCTCTGCTCCACCCCTGAAATTAGCACTATTGTATTTGTTTCTAAGTTTCTACAATCATGTCCGACTCTGCGTGACCCTGTGGGCTATAGCCCGCCAGGCTCCTCTGTCCATGGGATTCTCCAGGCAAGAATACTGGAGTGGGTTGCCATGCCTTTCTCCAGGGGATCTTCCTGACCCAGGGATCGAACCCATTTCTCATAGGTCTCCTACATTGGCAGGTGGATTCTTTACCTCTAGCGCCACCTGGCATCAGGTCATTATTCCTTCTCTTTTTGACATGGTCTTTGTTTCTAATGTACAGGTTAGTGCTGAAAAACAAAATAATAAGGAAAAGGAAGTGGAAGGCTCTGAGGGATCCAGCCGTACATAAATAGTTTAACTTTCCAACAAACTGGAATTCTGTTTACACTACCACCTTCATTCTCACCTCTTACACAAACCATGCGGCACTACATCTGGATAGCTCTGAGCTGGCCACTGGCGTGGCCCAGAAATCTCACCTCTTCGCCTTCTGCAGGTTGGGCATTGATTCTCAGGGATGGCCAGGGACCCACCGTGCGGAAGCTGCTGTCTGGGCTGCTGTGCGGGCCCCCGTGGCCACAGTTGGGTGTTTATGGGCTCAGGACAGATTGAGCGGCCAGCTGTCTGCAGCAGGAAAGTCCCTTGGCCGAAAACTACATCCCCTACTGTCCTGCGGTAAATGCCTGAAATTCCACCATTAGCAATGCATTCCTTTGGGTATGCCACACCGTTTTCAGGCCACAATTTTCACATAAAAATGCCTCTCTGGGGAGGAACTCGTGAAGACCGTGACACTTTAGATGAAAGAGTGTTACAGATTGTGTCCTGAGAGAAGAGGTGAACGTTGGCTATCTCACTGGTAGGAGAGCCGCCTAGGGACAGGGAGAAGGTATGTGGAAGAAAGGAGTGTGGCTTGGAGCGCTGAGGGCCAACTTGGACAGCTGGGTTATTATAACACTTTTAAAACATGGCCTTAAAGTCTTTTTGACGCTCCTTCTGATGAGAGGTGGGGTTTATGGCCTCTCCCCCATGAACCCGGGTGGGCGGTGACTGCTGAAGCTCCCCATGTAACCTCTGAGGCTTTCTGTCATACAAGGTCATGCTGCTTCCTTCTGGTTCTCTGGACCATTTGCTTTTGGAGCCCTGGGTCCTCAGGTGAAAAGTTCGACTACTCTGAGACTTCACACCAGAAAGCTCACTCTGAGATCATCCTGCCAACCAGCCCTGCCGAGGTTCTAGACAGGCGAGGAAAGCCTCCAGGATAGTCCATTTTGCCCAGCTGAACAGAACTGAGCAACTACCCTCCAGGCTCCAGAAGCAGAAGAGCTGTGCAGTCGAGCCCCACCTAAATTCCTGACCTGTGAAATTGTAAAATAGAAGGAATCAGTTGCTTTCAGCCGCTCAGGACTGTGGTAGTTTCTTCTGCAGAAGAAGCTAACCCAACATCCATGCTCCAGGAACTGGCCTGATGGAGTCAGCCTCGCAGACAGTGAATACAGATGCTGCTGGGAATCGGCGCTGGTGGGAATGGGGCCGGATTCGCCCATAGGACTGCCCGATCCATCAGAAACCAACTACCTCAAGCCCCTGGAAAGAACGCCAAGCTCACACTTGGGGGCTTCCAGCCCACTACGGGCCATTATATGCTAAAGCAGAAGAATTTGAGGAGCTCTCTACAGATAAGGACATTGACCTTCCAAGGAAACCTGCTGCTCCCCTGGTGTTCATGTGACAGGACCTGGTTGTCTGGCCCTTCAGCCCCTGAGAGGGGCAGTGTGAGGTTTGCTGGGAAAAGCACAGGGATGGGCTTAAAAGCCAGAAAGCCCTGGATTCGAGGCCTGACTTCGTCTAGAAGAGAGTAGAGGGAGTGAGGAGGGGCCTGATCCATAGAGAAGGCTCTGTGTCCCCAGGCCGCTGGATGCCCACCCTGCATGCTGCCCACTCCCTGCGTGGTCCCGCCCAGGGCAGTCAGCAGCAGGTGGCAGCCAGTCACTTTTCAGGCTGGTCGCAGCCAGGCTTCTGTCACCAGGAAATCTTTTCACTCACAGATGGACAAGTTCTGTTAGCACCTTGTTGCTGTTCTAAAAAAATAGACTGTTCATAAGGGAGAGAAGGTGGATGGGGGAATATAAAACAAACAAAAAAGGAGACTTTGATGGGCGTGGACATAATATCTTTTTCTTGCTGTCTTAGTAGCAAACACTCAGTTTGTTTATGCTCATCCTGTGGTGTTTTCCAGACTCTTGCTTCCTCAGATCCCTTCTTTCCATCCTGACCTAGTTTGGGCTCCCTCAGAAGCCGACACAGAGTGAGATTTGAGCTTAACTGGTTTGTTGCAGAAGAAACACAGTGGTGTAGGGGAGGCCAGCCGGCAAAGGGAAGGTTGCATTATCAAGGGAATAACCACCACGGGGTTCAACACAGGGCTGTGGGGTTCAACACGCCTGCCTCCAGGTCCCCTACCTCGGGGCTAAAAGCTGACTAATTATCTTCTGGCTTCTGGGCGCCTGCTGAGAGCTTGGCCTGCATGAGGCCGGGAGCAGGCCCTCCAACAGAGGTCACCTGAGTGCACAGAGGCCCCTGCTGGTGCGCAGTCACTGGGAGTATGGGGCCATCGGGGCCCCACCAGCACCCACTGCCGGCTCTTTCCTTTCAGACCTGTCCCCGGCCTTCCCTGTGGGCCCTTTATTCACACATGATCAGCTGAAGATTGACTTGCCACAATCTCGACATCTATCTCTCACCTCAAATGGAGTGAAAGTCGCCATAATCTCCCAGATTGTCCCACTGACTTCCTCAGAGGAAAGAAATCAGCCTCCTTGCCTTGAAGACAACGGAGACAGCCTGGGAGAAAAGCAGATGAGCCATCACTCCAACGTGGGGGTAGGACTCCCCTCCCTGCAGCCGTGCCTCGTTCGCTTCTGGCCCTGAGAGGGCACAGGCCCTGGCCACAAGCCGCCTTGACTTTCTAGAAAGGCCTTGCCCCCATCCGGGGTGTCCCCAGGCCGCTGGATGCCCACCCTGCATGCTGCCCACTCCCTGCGTGGTCCCGCCCAGGGCAGTCAGCAGCAGGTGGCAGCCAGTCACTTTTCAGGCTGGTCGCAGCCAGGCTTCTGTCACCAGGAAATCTTTTCACTCACAGATGGACAAGTTCTGTTAGCACCTTGTTGCTGTTCTAAAAATAGACTGTTCATAAGGGAGAGAAGGTGGATGGGGGAATATAAAACAAACAAAAAAGGAGACTTTGATGGGCGTGGACATAATATCTTTTTCTTGCTGTCTTAGTAGCAAACACTCAGTTTGTTTATGCTCATCCTGTGGTGTTTTCCAGACTCTTGCTTCCTCAGATCCCTTCTTTCCATCCTGACCTAGTTTGGGCTCCCTCAGAAGCCGACACAGAGTGAGATTTGAGCTTAACTGGTTTGTTGCAGAAGAAACACAGTGGTGTAGGGGAGGCCAGCCGGCAAAGGGAAGGTTGCATTATCAAGGGAATAACCACCACGGGGTTCAACACAGGGCTGTGGGGTTCAACACGCCTGCCTCCAGGTCCCCTACCTCGGGGCTAAAAGCTGACTAATTATCTTCTGGCTTCTGCGGGCGCCTGCTGAGAGCTTGGCCTGCATGAGGCCGGGAGCAGGCCCTCCAACAGAGGTCACCTGAGTGCACAGAGGCCCCTGCTGGTGCGCAGTCACTGGGAGTATGGGGCCATCGGGGCCCCACCAGCACCCACTGCCGGCTCTTTCCTTTCAGACCTGTCCCCGGCCTTCCCTGTGGGCCCTTTATTCACACATGATCAGCTGAAGATTGACTTGCCACAATCTCGACATCTATCTCTCACCTCAAATGGAGTGAAAGTCGCCATAATCTCCCAGATTGTCCCACTGACTTCCTCAGAGGAAAGAAATCAGCCTCCTTGCCTTGAAGACAACGGAGACAGCCTGGGAGAAAAGCAGATGAGCCATCACTCCAACGTGGGGGTAGGACTCCCCTCCCTGCAGCCGTGCCTCGTTCGCTTCTGGCCCTGAGAGGGCACAGGCCCTGGCCACAAGCCGCCCTTGACTTTCTAGAAAGGCCTTGCCCCCATCCCGTGTGCTCCCTCAGCCCCTGCGCCCCAGAGCCCAAGGGTGGGCCTGGCACAGCCTCTACCTTCGTGCTGGTGCGCCCCCGGCCTCACCTCGCCTTGCTAAGCCTCCACGCTCTGTTGAGTCGGGCCCAGCTGTCATTGCTGTGGCCAAGCCTTGACACAGAGTGCCGAGGTTTGTTTTTATTTTCCGTTTCCAAGGCTCCTTCTCTCCCAGGAGCAGGAGGTGCTGGGGAAGCTGTAATTTGCTAAACAGGCATTAATCTTCACGTCAATCCCGAGAGGCAGGTAGAGCTTCTCAGTCAAAACACACAGGGTTGTGATTAGACGTGGCTGGCAGGATAATGCGCAGAGATTTGCACCTCTCTGGCCCAACCCCGGCTTCCCCGCCCCCACCCCACCCCCCAGCAGCTGCCGACCTCGCCCCTGGGCTGTGGCCCACAGAGAACATTGTCTTTCCAGAAGGGAGGAGAGCCAGGTTTCAAGGCTATTCCATCGTTCCCTCAGCCCTCTCAGTCTCTCTCCAGCCTTCTCCTCTTGGACGGGGTCTAGGAAAAACAGCGTGGCCTCGGAGGAAGGCAGAAGACCTGGGTGTGAATCTGGCTCTGTCACTTTTTCCATTCAACAATATTAATGAGCCCCTGTTATGGGCCTGGCACTTTTGGGTTCTGGGAATACAGTGATAAATGTTGGGGTTTCAGAGGATCAATTAATAATACTCCTTTCTTCTCCTCCTGGCCATTTGAGAAATAGACACAGAAGTCCAGAAGCTGGAGTTCAACGTGTTTTTTATTACGGAGGAGGCTCTATTGGCAGATGGGGCTTGAGATCTATCGCAGTTGTCTTGCCAATACTTGCCTCAGCATTGATCTGACCCGCTCCGTCCCGGGCAGGGCTGAGGCCCACAGGGACCAGAGATGATACGCTCTTTGGGGACAGGGGGGACTGTCTTCCAAAGGGAACCTGCAAGGTGCTGAGACTGCCCCTGGGGCCTAGATTCTTTGCCCCAACTCATCAGCTAAGTCCCTGGCTTTGTTAGGGCCCTCTGAAGGTAGACCCTGGGCTGCGAATATGAGTGCGTGGAGGGTGTTTTAAAGGGACCATTAAGGAACACGGGGAGCGTGTGTGCCCAGAGGTCAGGACAGCCTCTACCTTCGTGCTGGTGCGCCCCCGGCCTCACCTCGCCTTGCTAAGCCTCCACGCTCTGTTGAGTCGGGCCCAGCTGTCATTGCTGTGGCCAAGCCTTGACACAGAGTGCCGAGGTTTGTTTTTATTTTCCGTTTCCAAGGCTCCTTCTCTCCCAGGAGCAGGAGGTGCTGGGGAAGCTGTAATTTGCTAAACAGGCATTAATCTTCACGTCAATCCCGAGAGGCAGGTAGAGCTTCTCAGTCAAAACACACAGGGTTGTGATTAGACGTGGCTGGCAGGATAATGCGCAGAGATTTGCACCTCTCTGGCCCAACCCCGGCTTCCCCGCCCCCACCCCACCCCCCAGCAGCTGCCGACCTCGCCCCTGGGCTGTGGCCCACAGAGAACATTGTCTTTCCAGAAGGGAGGGAGAGCCAGGTTTCAAGGCTATTCCATCGTTCCCTCAGCCCTCTCAGTCTCTCTCCAGCCTTCTCCTCTTGGACGGGGTCTAGGAAAAACAGCGTGGCCTCGGAGGAAGGCAGAAGACCTGGGTGTGAATCTGGCTCTGTCACTTTTTTCCATTCAACAAATATTAATGAGCCCCTGTTATGGGCCTGGCACTTTTGGGTTCTGGGAATACAGTGATAAATGTTGGGGTTTCCAGAGGATCAATTAATAATACTCCTTTCTTCTCCTCCTGGCCATTTGAGAAATAGACACAGAAGTCCAGAAGCTGGAGTTCAACGTGTTTTTTATTACGGAGGAGGCTCTATTGGCAGATGGGGCTTGAGATCTATCGCAGTTGTCTTGCCAATACTTGCCTCAGCATTGATCTGACCCGCTCCGTCCCGGGCAGGGCTGAGGCCCACAGGGACCAGAGATGATACGCTCTTTGGGGACAGGGGGGACTGTCTTCCAAAGGGAACCTGCAAGGTGCTGAGACTGCCCCTGGGGCCTAGATTCTTTGCCCCAACTCATCAGCTAAGTCCCTGGCTTTGTTAGGGCCCTCTGAAGGTAGACCCTGGGCTGCGAATATGAGTGCGTGGAGGGTGTTTTAAAGGGACCATTAAGGAACACGGGGAGCGTGTGTGCCCAGAGGTCAGGAATCACAAAGCCTGGCACGGGCCAGGCTGTCAGTAAATGATGGTTGGAACCGGGGGCGTGGGGATGGAATATTAATGGAAATGGTGATGCTGGCACTTGGGCTTCCGGCTCCCCGGACCAGTAGGGACAGGGCAGAGATCAGGGTGGAAAGGGCAGAGGGGATCATCGGCAGGGACCACAAGCTCTGCCCATGGTTTGACGGGGAAATACCATTACTAAAGGACTCTCAAGGACTCTAGATTTCACCTCTAGTTTCTCGGCCTAGAGAGTTCTGTGACCCCAAACTGGCCTTGCCTTGGAGCCAGAGATGTCGCAGCATAGATGGGCACACCCAGGCATACGCAAGCATGCACGAATACATACACGTGCAAACTTGCATGTACACACACATGCACGTGAACACAACACCCCCAAATTACCCACATTCACAAATACTCATGTTCTTACACATATATACCTGTGTGTATTACAGGTATACACGCACACACATAGACACTCATTCACCCACACATATTTTTTCTGCTCCTTGCTTTGATCTCATCAGGCAGGAAAGGTGTTAAAGGGCACCCCTGGGGACATGGCCTCTTTAACAGGACTCCTCTGAGAAGGTCGGAGCCCTCCCTTCTACCCACAACTCCCGCCCTCCCATCCCCTAAGAACTAGTCAGGAGACAGGCCCGGCGCTGGCTTCTGCCATTTCTCCCACAGATTTGCAGTTCCAAAGGTATCTGAAGTGAGAGTCTCTCCCCTGGAGCATGACCAGGCCCCCACCCCTGGGTTAGGACCTGCCTCAATCGAAGGAAAGGTGAGAATAAGGCTCAGGGCCGGGCCTTGGCGGAGAGGACTGGTGCTCTGGGCTCCAGGCTGGCCTCGCCAACCAGCCCTGCCCTTCCTCAGTGCACACTCAAGAGGCCAGCGTGTCTGCCCACTGGACCAGGCCAGGGTCACTGCCCGTCCCTGCTCACTGGGCAGGGGATGTCTTCCAAAGGGAACCTGCAAGGTGCTGAGACTGCCCCTGGGGCCTAGATTCTTGCCCCAACTCTAGTGTGCTTTGTTAGGGCCCTCTGAAGGTAGACCCTGGGCTGCGAATATGAGTGCGTGGAGGGTGTTTTAAAGGGACCATTAAGGAACACGGGGAGCGTGTGTGCCCAGAGGTCAGGAATCACAAAGCCTGGCACGGGCCAGGCTGTCAGTAAATGATGGTTGGAACCGGGGGCGTGGGGATGGAATATTAATGGAAATGGTGATGCTGGCACTTGGGCTTCCGGCTCCCCGGACCAGTAGGGACAGGGCAGAGATCAGGGTGGAAAGGGCAGAGGGGATCATCGGCAGGGACCACAAGCTCTGCCCATGGTTTGACGGGGAAATACCATTACTAAAGGACTCTCAAGGACTCTAGATTTCACCTCTAGTTTCTCGGCCTAGAGAGTTCTGTGACCCCAAACTGGCCTTGCCTTGGAGCCAGAGATGTCGCAGCATAGATGGGCACACCCAGGCATACGCAAGCATGCACGAATACATACACGTGCAAACTTGCATGTACACACACATGCACGTGAACACAACACCCCCAAATTACCCACATTCACAAATACTCATGTTCTTACACATATATACCTGTGTGTATTACAGGTATACACGCACACACATAGACACTCATTCACCCACACATATTTTTTCTGCTCCTTGCTTTGATCTCATCAGGCAGGAAAGGTGTTAAAGGGCACCCCTGGGGACATGGCCTCTTTAACAGGACTCCTCTGAGAAGGTCGGAGCCCTCCCTTCTACCCACAACTCCCGCCCTCCCATCCCCTAAGAACTAGTCAGGAGACAGGCCCGGCGCTGGCTTCTGCCATTTCTCCCACAGATTTGCAGTTCCAAAGGTATCTGAAGTGAGAGTCTCTCCCCTGGAGCATGACCAGGCCCCCACCCCTGGGTTAGGACCTGCCTCAATCGAAGGAAAGGTGAGAATAAGGCTCAGGGCCGGGCCTTGGCGGAGAGGACTGGTGCTCTGGGCTCCA
Source organism: Tragulus kanchil (assembly GCA_022376925.1). Lineage (NCBI taxonomy): Eukaryota > Metazoa > Chordata > Mammalia > Artiodactyla > Tragulidae > Tragulus > Tragulus kanchil. Next base: position 90,710,001 of record JAIOJX010000001.1, on the reverse strand, counting down.
GGCTGGCCCTCGCCAACCAGCCCTGCCCTTCCTCAGTGCACACTCAAGAGGCCAGCGTGTCTGCCCACTGGACCAGGCCAGGGTCACTGCCCGTCCCTGCTACTGGGCAGGGGCTGCGGCTTCAGCACAGGTAAACAGTGCCAGGCATGCCCCCGGCCTTATCCAATGGGCAGGTCAGCCTGACACAGAAAGGCCCTCTGGCCCTCGTGACCAATTTAGCTTTAGTCAAAAAAGGGGCATTTCTGGGGACTGGTGGTTCTGTGGATACCACAGGTCAAAGGGAGAAAGACTCTGGTTATTGAAAGAACAGAAAGGGCAAAGAAGCTATTGCTTTTAGAATTATAGATACTGATCTCATTTTAAAGTGAGCAGGAAAGAAGCCTTTTTATTCCCCCCTAGATCAGACTGTTTTTGGTTCCTCTCTTTGAATGGCTGCGATGGGAGCTGCCTGTGTTCTTCAGTCTGGCAGTGGGTGAAGTAGAAATGAAATCTAGAACATGCCCGATTGGGATTCCTCGAGTGGGGAAGAGGGGGATGTCCATCAGTCTGGCAGGAGGGGAAGCCACTCAGCGGGGCATGGGCCCAATAGCCAGCTATCTCCCAGGGCAAGGGGGCTGCTCTATTTGCTTGCATTAAACTCAACCCTCAGAGAAGCACCCCCCTCCCCCTGCCCCATCCATCCATTAAAATGAGCTTACAATCTGGGGACTAACCTCTAGTTAGAAACAAGATCAAAGCTTTCTCAGTTCCGCTCATTACTCCCATCATCAAAAAGCCCCCAAAGGGAATGAAAAGAGAACTTAGTTTTGCTGGCAGAGCATTAAGGTCAAGGTTGGAAATTGCTCTAGGCTGGGAATCAGGCTGATAATAAACCACAAGTGGCCCCACTGGGAGCTCAAATGGGGGCTCCTCATTTGTTGTTTTGTCGCCAAGTTGCATCCAACTCTTTTGTGACCTCATGGACTATAGCCCACCAGGCTTCTTTGTCCTTGGGATTCTCCAGGCAAGAATATTGGAGTGGGTAGCCATGTTCTTCTCCAGGGGATCTTCCCGACCCAGGGATCAAACCCAGGTCTCCTGTATTGGCAGGCAGACTCTTTACCACTGAGCCATGGGGGAAGCCAGGCTCCTCATGGGAACCCCCCAAAACTGAGATGTGAGGTCCCCATAGCATCCCCCAAGTAGTCCCTGATAGGATTGCACCCCAGCTGCCCCAGAGGGGACCTGCCCCATGGCGTTTCCTTTGTTGGTTGTGCCCCATTCCTGGCCCATGGACTATGGTCAACCAGGAAACTCTGCTGCTTGGGGGGCTGAGTGGCAGCTGGAGCAAAGGGCCAACTGGACCAATGGGAGGGCTCTGGTCTTCTGCCAGGCTGGCTTGGGCTCCATCTCATGGTGGCTGAAGATTTCCAAGAGCAGCAAATGGACGAGCTCGGCTATGCAAGTGCTTTTTAAACCTCAAGGCAGTAACCAAGTTCAAGGTTGATGTGGGAGGGCATTACCAAAGGGCAAGGAGGAATTTGGGGCCAATTTTGCAATTAATGCATCACAGGCAGGGGGTGCCACCTAGCCTAGTGAGGAGGGTCTATGGGCACAGTCTTCCCCTCACCAACCCCCACCCCGCCACCCACACCACACATGCTGTAGGTTTATGCAAGATGTTACCGGGTCAAACTGAGGTCTCCAGCCCTGGATTTGAACAAGGGGCAGGAGCATAGAAGAGGCTTGTGGAGGACAGGGTTGGGATGTTGAATGTGCATCACTTCTGGCGGCCCCAGGGGCCACTGAAAAACCTGGAGCCCTGTCCTGGCTCTCCAAAGCCCTCTGTGGCCTGAGGGCCTCATCGGGTGTCCTTGTTCCAGACCGGGGACACCTAGGGCTTGTGCCGACAGATGATTATTTTCATTTCTCTCTTTTGAAAAATGGCCCATGTTTAAGGATTCATAAAACTTAGGGAATGCATCACTGAGCCTATAACGCCGTGAGAGCTTCATGTAGGGAATGACTTAAAAAGAAGATTCATCAAACTAATTACTTCTCCCCCCCGCCCCCACCCCCACCCCGCCCCTCTTTCCGCTTGTCCTGCTCAGGAAGATGTGTGGCCTCATCGGCTGGGCTGCCTCGAAGCCAAACTCCCAGGCCTGCTTGTGTGGGAGGGGCAGTGCAACACCCTGAGCCTCGATCTTTCTCTGGCTTTCTGGGCAGACAAGAGTTTTTCCTGCTGATTCATCTAGTCCAAAGACTGAGCGAGGCCAGGACGCCTAAGGAGTGGGGTGAGGGAGGGAGGTGGGGGATATTAAGAGCAGAGCAGGAAGACTGTCTGTCATCTGTCTCTCCCAGGCAGATTCTGCATATCCCTGTACGATGCTCCTGCCGTGTCCCCTGGGCCATCTTTGGGTGCATCCGCCACCATGGTGGACAGTGCCTGAGGCTGCCGACCGCTTCCCACCTCAAGTATCTACCTCTCCCTCTCTGCCTCACTGCATTGGACTTTCTGGGACAAGGCTCAGTGCCAGGGTTTCCCACTACCAGAGGCAACCTCAGCCAGTGTGGTAGGAGAGACTGTGGATAAATACTTCAGCTTCACAGCTGTAGTGGGCTGAAGGGTGGCCCCCGAACGGTAGGTCCACCCGGAATCTGTGAATGTGAACTTTTTTGGAAAAAGAGTCTCATAGACATAACCCAGTTAAGGATCTGGTTATCCTGAATTATTCAAATGGACCCTAAATCCACTGATAGGTGTCCTTAGAGGATAAGCGAGAGGGAGCAGACACACAGAGAAGGTGACGTGAAGACGGAGGCAGAGATTGAAGTGATGAGCCCCCAAGCCAAGGAAAACCTAGGTGTGTCAACAGTCCCCAGAAGATTGAAAAGAGGCCTGAGATGGATTCTCCCTCCAGGCCTCCAGAAGGAAGTGATCCCGCCCACACCTTGATTTCAGACTTCCAGCCTCCAGAATGTAGGTTCACGCTTAGTCACTTCAGTTGTGTCTGACACTTTGTGACCCCCATGGACTGTAGCTCCTCGATCCTTGGAATTCTCCAGGCAGAAATACTGGCATGAGTTGCCATGCCTTCCTCCAGGGGATCTTCCTGACCCAGGGATTGAATCGGGGCTCCTGTGTTGGCAGGCAGGTTCTTTACCACCAGTGCCACCTAGGAAGCCCCCAGAAGTGTGAGGCCATCAATTTCTGTTGTAAACCACCCAGTTTGTGGTACTTTGTTACCCCAGCCCTAGGTCACTAATGTAGATAGCCTCTGTTCGGAAATCTAGTCCAAACTCCCAGGCCTGCTTGTGTGGGAGGGGCAGTGAAGCCTCGATCTTTCTCTGGCTTTCTGGGCAGACAAGAGTTTTTCCTGCTGATTCATCTAGTCCAAAGACTGAGCGAGGCCAGGACGCCTAAGGAGTGGGGTGAGGGAGGGAGGTGGGGGATATTAAGAGCAGAGCAGGAAGACTGTCTGTCATCTGTCTCTCCCAGGCAGATTCTGCATATCCCTGTACGATGCTCCTGCCGTGTCCCCTGGGCCATCTTTGGGTGCATCCGCCACCATGGTGGACAGTGCCTGAGGCTGCCGACCGCTTCCCACCTCAAGTATCTACCTCTCCCTCTCTGCCTCACTGCATTGGACTTTCTGGGACAAGGCTCAGTGCCAGGGTTTCCCACTACCAGAGGCAACCTCAGCCAGTGTGGTAGGAGAGACTGTGGATAAATACTTCAGCTTCACAGCTGTAGTGGGCTGAAGGGTGGCCCCCGAACGGTAGGTCCACCCGGAATCTGTGAATGTGAACTTTTTTGGAAAAAGAGTCTCATAGACATAACCCAGTTAAGGATCTGGTTATCCTGAATTATTCAAATGGACCCTAAATCCACTGATAGGTGTCCTTAGAGGATAAGCGAGAGGGAGCAGACACACAGAGAAGGTGACGTGAAGACGGAGGCAGAGATTGAAGTGATGAGCCCCCAAGCCAAGGAAAACCTAGGTGTGTCAACAGTCCCCAGAAGATTGAAAAGAGGCCTGAGATGGATTCTCCCTCCAGGCCTCCAGAAGGAAGTGATCCCGCCCACACCTTGATTTCAGACTTCCAGCCTCCAGAATGTAGGTTCACGCTTAGTCACTTCAGTTGTGTCTGACACTTTGTGACCCCCATGGACTGTAGCTCCTCGATCCTTGGAATTCTCCAGGCAGAAATACTGGCATGAGTTGCCATGCCTTCCTCCAGGGGATCTTCCTGACCCAGGGATTGAATCGGGGCTCCTGTGTTGGCAGGCAGGTTCTTTACCACCAGTGCCACCTAGGAAGCCCCCAGAAGTGTGAGGCCATCAATTTCTGTTGTAAACCACCCAGTTTGTGGTACTTTGTTACCCCAGCCCTAGGTCACTAATGTAGATAGCCTCAGTGGGATGATTATGAGATGTGTTCAAAACAGTTCCTAAAAAGGTCCCAAATAGGATAGGGTCTCCTTTGCTCACAGAGTCAACCAGCTCATCCCTATACTCCTATCAGCTTTTTAATCCTGTCCCATTGGTCTGCTGTGGTTTCCTGGGAGTGCTTCAAAGTAAACCACCTGCACCCAAGTCCTTGTCTGCTTTGGAAAGCACCCAAACCCTGGGCACACAGTCCACACCGCTTGTTCCTTCATTAATTCATCCCATCACCATTTGTAAGGGAGGCCGTACGGAGAGTGGCTGTAACAGAGCACATAATGGGTCCCCAAGGTGGCACTAGCACTAAAGAACCCACCTGCCAATGAGGAGACATAAGAGACACAGGTTCAATATCTGGGTCGGAGGAGATCCTCTGGAGGAGGGCCTGGCAACCCACTTCCATGGACAGAGGAGCCTGGAGGGCTACAGTCCATAGGATCACAAAGAGTCAGATACAACTGAAGTGACTTAGCACACGTGGAAATATATCTACATCCTAATTCTTGGAACCTGCATGTGGTACCTTGTATGGCAAAAAGGACTTTGCAGATGTGATGAAGTTAAGAATCTTGAGATGGGAAGATCACTCATTGTAGTGAAGGTCACTAACTGCATGGTATGGAGTTAGTTTCCGGGCTGTCTCTGTCCGATCATCTTACCCAAATGGGCCACATACGATCACAAGAGTTCTTCTAAGAGGGAGACAGGAGGCCATAGTAGTAGGAGGAGAAAGTCATGTGACCATGAAAACAGACGGTAGAGTGACTCAGCCACCAGCTAAGCTATATCAGCAGCCTCTGGAAGCCAGAAGGAGCGAAGACTAGATTCTTCAGAGCCATCAGCAGGGACCCGCTCTGTCACTACTTTAATTATAGCCCCAGAAGACTCATTTCAGACTTCTGACCCCAAGAACCGTAAGATGATAAATCTGTGTTGTTTAAAGCCGCTAGATTTGTGGTCATTTGTTACTGCAGCGATAGGAGATTCATACAGCGGTTAAGAATACAGGTGTTGCGTTCTCATTTCGGCAGCACACATACTAAAATTGGAACGATACAGAGAAGATTAGCATGGCCTCTGTGCAAGGATGACGTACAAATTTGTGAAGCGTTCCATATTAAAAAGGAAAGAAAGGGGAATACAGGTGTTGGGATCGGGCAAAACTAGGTTGAAGTGTTGCCACTCACCACTGCGGACCTTGGGCAAGTGACTTACCCTCTCCAAGCATCAGTTTGCTCAGATGTCAAGTGAGGCTCGTCATTCCTGATGCTGCTGCTGTGTGGACCACAGAGGATAAGTGGTCAAGTCACAGGAGTGCTCATAACTCACTTAATATTTACTATTAGGCACTCCCTGTATGCCGCCTGTTGGAATAGAAGGTCAAACAGGACACGATTCTTGCCTTTGGTAGAGTGCTAGTTGCTCAGTCATGTCCAACTCTTTGCCATCCCGTAGATTGTAGCCATCCAGGCTCCTCTGTCCATGGGATTTTTCAGGCAAGAACACTGGAGTGCCATTTACCTTTGGTAAACAAAATGTGATTCTGGTCGTTAAAGGGATCACAACCTAGAAACATGGATGAGACCATAAATGTCTGTGAAAAGGATTCCTAAGCCACGGCCCCAAACAGAACAGAGGTGCTCCGAGGCACCTGGGGCCATGGCAGATAGGGCCTCGGAGCTGCAGTTCCTCCACATCCCGCCTTGGTGCAAAGGCTCAGATACAGAGTCATAGCTGTAAGAACTGGCATGCATGAAGGTACTAATGACTCAGCCACCGAGCTCAAGGGGCGAGGCCATAGTAGTAGGAGGAGAAAGTCATGTGACCATGAAAACAGACGGTAGAGTGACTCAGCCACCAGCTAAGCTATATCAGCAGCCTCTGGAAGCCAGAAGGAGCGAAGACTAGATTCTTCAGAGCCATCAGCAGGGACCCGCTCTGTCACTACTTTAATTATAGCCCCAGAAGACTCATTTCAGACTTCTGACCCCAAGAACCGTAAGATGATAAATCTGTGTTGTTTAAAGCCGCTAGATTTGTGGTCATTTGTTACTGCAGCGATAGGAGATTCATACAGCGGTTAAGAATACAGGTGTTGCGTTCTCATTTCGGCAGCACACATACTAAAATTGGAACGATACAGAGAAGATTAGCATGGCCTCGGTGCAAGGATGACGATACAAATTTGTGAAGCGTTCCATATTAAAAAGGAAAAAAAGGGGGAATACAGGTGTTGGGATCGGGCAAAACTAGGTTGAAGTGTTGCCACTCACCACTGCGGACCTTGGGCAAGTGACTTACCCTCTCCAAGCATCAGTTTGCTCAGATGTCAAGTGAGGCTCGTCATTCCTGATGCTGCTGCTGTGTGGACCACAGAGGATAAGTGGTCAAGTCACAGGAGTGCTCATAACTCACTTAATATTTACTATTAGGCACTCCCTGTATGCCGCCTGTTGGAATAGAAGGTCAAACAGGACACGATTCTTGCCTTTGGTAGAGTGCTAGTTGCTCAGTCATGTCCAACTCTTTGCCATCCCGTAGATTGTAGCCATCCAGGCTCCTCTGTCCATGGGATTTTTCAGGCAAGAACACTGGAGTGCCATTTACCTTTGGTAAACAAAATGTGATTCTGGTCGTTAAAGGGATCACAACCTAGAAACATGGATGAGACCATAAATGTCTGTGAAAAGGGATTCCTAAGCCACGGCCCCAAACAGAACAGAGGTGCTCCGAGGCACCTGGGGCCATGGCAGATAGGGCCTCGGAGCTGCAGTTCCTCCACATCCCCGCCTTGGTGCAAAGGCTCAGTGATACTAGAAGTCATAGCTGTAAGAACAATGGCAATAGTAGTCATGATCCCTATTGTTACCAGAAGGGGACCCCTTCCATGGCCTGAGAGTGGGCTCTTGTCTGACGCTCAGGAATGAATTGTTCAGGAAGACACATGTGCTGACAAAGCAGAAGACTTTATTGGGAAGGAGTGCCCGGGCAGAGAGCAGCAGAGTCAGGGAACCCAGGAGGACTGCTCTGCCACGTGGCTCACAGTCTCGGGTTTTACGGTGATGGGGCTAGTTTCCAGGTTGTCTCTGGCCAATCGTGTTGCCTGTGCCCATATCTGATCTGACTCAGGGTCCTTCCTGGTGGTGCACATCTCTCAGCCAAGACAGATTCTAGTGGGAGGGTTTGTGGGAGGTTGGCAGGATATATTATGGACTGGTGTCCTTCCTCCTTTTGGCCCCTCGTGAATTCTCCTGTTGGTTTTCAGCAGCAGCACCATGTGTTTTTTTTTTTTTTTTTTTTTTATCAGAACCTCCTATTTTGAGACCACTCAGGCAAGTGGTTATTTTCATGCCTGGCTAAAGGCGGGTGGTTTTGGTCAGTCGTTCCCTAAGACAGTCACCACAGCTCTGACGACAGCTCCAGTGCCCCAACTCTTGGACTCGCATTTCAGAAACTCTCCTCATTGTCCCAGAGTCACTCAGAATGGCATCTCTTTTGGGTTCCCGAACCCAATTCTAATGTGTGTGTGGTGGGGCGGGTAGGGTTCTCCCACACCAACAACAAACAATTCTCTGCCACACCAGCTGGGTGTCCTACTGTTCAACTCAGTTCAGACACCATCTACCCAGAGCTAGTGTCAGATCCCACAGGGTAAGGGCTCAGTCTTACGAGACCAGCGCCCTGCCTCCCCCCCACACCAATTTCAAACACCTGTCAGAAGCCTAGGTTGTCACCTGTGCTTCAGACCAACTGACTACAGAAGAGGTCCCCATGACTCCCTTGCTCCTTGGGTTGCTTTAATTTGCTACCCAAAACTCAGAGAAATATTTTATTTACTAGGTGTTTATAAAAAGATAAAGGTCGGGAACAGCCAGAGTGAAGAGATGCGTAGGGTAAGGTCTAGGGGAAAGGACGTGGAGCATCCATACCCTCCCTGGATTCCCTACTCTCCCGCATTCCCATGTGTTCACCAACCTGGAAGCTCTCAGAACCCTTTCCTTTTGAGTGTTTATGGAGACTTCATTATGTAGGCGTGATTGATTAAATCCTGGGCCATTGGTGATCGACTCAAAACTCCAGTCCTCTCCTTTGCCCTGGGGTTGGGGGGTGGGGAGGTGATGAAATGTTCCTACCCTCTAATCACATGGTTAGTTCCTTTCACACCCAGCCCCCATCCTTGGGTTACCTTAGGGCTTTCCAGAAGTCACCCCATTAATATCACAGAAGACAGCTTTATCACCCTTATCACAGGAAATTCCGAGTTTTAGAAACTCTGTGCCAGGAACCCTTGAAGACCAAGCAACTATTTCTTATTCTAAATCATGCTATTAGAGAAGCCATGCTCAGTGCTAAGTCTGGGCTCCCTAGTGCCCTAGAAATTCTGCCTCAGCTGAGGCAAGCCTTGTATGTAGTGTTGGGGGAAAGGGGACATAGAATTCCAGATTCTGGAATTTGGGAATCAGCTTTGTCTCTCTCCTCTTTCTTTCTCTGGTCAGACACCCACCTCTCCCCTGCCCAGTGAGTCTGTGATGTGGCCCCTTGGAGAACTGGGGCTTAGAAACCACATGGTGCACAGTGACACTTGCCTTTGGCAAAAGAAGTAATGACGTTACCTTAAGAGACAGCTCAAGGTAGAGGTAGGGATAATGAAACTGAACAGATCCCTGTGGAGCCTTCCTGGGTACAAAAGCCCCTCCCTGTCCACCGTTGCTTGTTTAGAGAAAAGGTTCCTCTTCCAGGCTTTCCCTGAGCTCCAAAGAGCAGACTTAAGCAGTTACTAATTAGGGAAATGAGAGAACTCAGAAACAAAGGGAAAGCAATTAAGAAAAGTACACAATAGTTCAGCAGATAAGAGGGAGTCCCAGTCCCTCCTCTAGGGGTAAATATAACACTGTGACGGGTCTCTTTTAGTTGTTCTGCAGAAACTAAGACCCCACCCAGATGGAGGAGGGTGACTACATGCTGACCACAAGCGCGTAGACCCAAGACTGGTTGGAACTAGAACATTGATGATTAAGATTCCTGAAACACCACCCTGTTACCACACCATCAACCAATCAGAACAAAGTCCACAAGCTGCAACCCTCACCTCAGATGTTCCCTTTAAAAACCCTTCCCTGAAAGCCATCAGGGAGTTTGAGTCTTTTGAGCATGAGCTGCTCATTCTCCTTTTGTTGTTCAGTCATTGGGACCCCATGGACTGCTACACACCAGGCTCCCTTGTCCTTCACCATCTCCTGGAACTCGCTCAAATCCATGTCCATTGACTCAGTGATGTCATCCAACCATCTCATCCTCTGGCTTCCCCTTCTCCTCCTGCCCTCAATCTTTCCCAACATCAGAGTCTTTTTCAATATATCAAATCTTTGCATCAGGTGGCCAAAATAGTGGAGCTTCAGCATCAGTCCTTCCAATGAATAATCAGGGTTGATTTCCTTTAGGATGGACTGGTTCAAACTTGTTGCTGACCGAAGGACTCTCAGAGTCTTCTCCAACACTGTAGTTCAAAAGCATTAATTCTTTGGTGCTCAGCCTTCTTTATGGTCCAGCTCTCACATCCATACATGACTACTAGAAAAACCGTAGCTTTTGACCATGCCGTCTCTGCTTTTTAATATGCTGTCTAGGTGTGTCATAGCTTTTCCTCCGAGGAGCAAGTGTCTTTTGATTTCATGGCTGCAGTCACCATCTGCAGTGATTTGGGGGCCCGAGGAAATAAAGTCAGTCACTGTTTCCACTGTCTGCCCATCTATTTGCCATTAAGTGATGGGACCAGATGCCATGGTCTACGTGTTTTGAAGGTTGAGTTTTAAACCAACTTTTTCACTCTCCTTTCACCCTCATCAAGAGGCTCTTTAGTTCCTCTTCACTTTCTGCCATTAGAGTGGTGTCATCTGCATACCTGAGATTGTTGATATTTCTCCTGGCAGTCTTGATTCAAGCTTGTGCTTCATCTATCTCCCAGCATTTCGCATGATATACTCTGCATATTAGTTAAATAAGCAGGGTGACAGTCTACAACCTTGATGTACTCCTTCCCCGATTTGGAACCAGTCCGTTGTTCCATGCCCGGTTCTAATGGTTGCTTCTTGACCTGCATACAGGTTTCTCAGGAGGCAGGTGAGGTGATCTGGTATGCCCATCTATTTAAGAATTTTCCAGGTTGTTATGATCCACACAATCAAAGGCTTTAGTGTAGTCAGTGAAGTAGAAGCAGATGTTTCTCTGGAATTCCCTTGCTTTTTCTATGATCCAGCAGATGTTGACAATTTGATCTCTGGTGCTACTGCCTTTTCTAGATTGATCTAAAAGCTCTCAGTTCACATACTGTTGAAGCCTAGCTTGAAGGATTTTGAGCATTAGGTTGCTAGCCTGTGAAATGAGCAGAACTGTGTAATTGGCATGCTTTGGCATAGCTCTTTGGAATTGTAATGAAAATTGACCTTTTCCTGTCCTGTGGCCACTGCTGACTTTTCCAAATTTGCTGCCATATTGAGTGCAGCACTTTAACAGCATCAACTTTTAGGATTTGAAATAGCTCAGCTGGAATTCCATCACCTCCACTAGCTTTGTCTGTAGTAATGCTTCCTAAGGCCCACTTGACTTCACACTCTAGGGTGTCCAGCTCTAGACAAGTGATCCCGCCATCGTGGTCATAGGGCTCATTAAGATCTTTTTTCTGTAGTTCTTCTGTGTATTCTTGCCACCTCTTCTTAATCTCTTCTGCTTCTGTTAGGTCCATATCGTTTCTGTCCTTTATTGTGCCCATCTTTGCATGAAATGTTCTTTTGCTACCTCTGATTTTCTTGAAGAGATCTCTAGTCTTTCCCATTCTCTTGCTTTACTCTGTTTCTTTGCATTGTTCAGTGAGGAAGGCTTTCTTACCTCTCCTTGCTGTTCTTTGGAACTCTGCGTTCAGATGGGTATATCCTTTTCTCCTTTGCCTTTCACTTCTCTTCTTTCCTCAGCTATTTATAAGGCCTCCTCAGACAACCATTTTGCTTTAGCTTGCTTAGTGCCCTGCAATAAATGATGAACTTTTATGCCCTACAACCCAGTGTCTATAGACGAATTTTCCTGTGAGGTAGGCAAATGGACCCAAGTTTGGTTCAATAACAACAAAACAATGACACCAAGGTATGTGAAAAAGAGTCCCCAAAGCATGGGCCAGAGGGATCTATTCTGTCTGGAATTAGGGGTAGCCATGTGGAGGAAGTGGTATTCAGACTGAGCACACATAGGGATGGGAGCAGGGGCTTCTGGGCACTAATAGCAGGAACAGAGGTAGGAGTGGAAAGGGATTTACAGAATCCCAGGAAGGAGCTGTCCCAGGTGACCTCTGCCGTGTCTGGTCACAGGGCCCCCTGTGTGCATCCCAATCCTGGCCTCGCATACCCAAAGCCCTGACCATGCTCCATCCTGGCAACAGGGACTGTTTGAAGACCAGCAGCCCAGGCAGGCAAGTGGCAGGGCTGGGAACCAGAGGAGGCCTGGGTCTGGTCTGTCTTTCGAGGGCAGGGGGATGCCCTGGAGGGCTGCAGAAAGGGGATACAAGGCCTGCAGGACTTGAAATGCACTTGCTTCCTTCCCCCTCCTTTTCCCTTGGCAGGAGCAAAAGTCAGCCATGGGTCCGAAGCTTTCCAGTTGACCCAGCGATTGTCGCAAGTTGTCACGGTGAGATACCGACACAGGTGAGCTCGTTATAGTGTAGTTTATAATAGCCCAAAATTGCAAATGACCTAAATGAACCATAGGAGGTACATTTAATAAATGGTAATGTTTTTATGCAACAGAACACTGAGCGGCCATTTAAAAACTCCATGTTGGTCTATTCCTGTTTTGGAAAATAGGATCCATTGTTAAGTGAATAAAGTAGTTTTTGAAGTAATTCATACAGCACATCCTAATTTTGTTTACAGAGATCTGTTTATATGTATAGAGTCGCAGAGGTGAACTTTGATGAGATGTACACTACCCTGTGTTAACAATGGCCCGCTTTGGGTGGATACAGCTTTGGACGATTTCAATTTTCAGTATGTTGCTCATCTATGTTGTTGGTTTGTGGTTTTTTCTTTTTTTTACTATAGTTAACATGCACAGCTCATGTCATTTTATTTTTAATATTTTATAATTTTTATTGAAATATAATTGATTATACAATGTTGCTAGATTCAGAGGTACAGCAAAGATTCAGTTATATCTATATATTCTTTTATTTATTTATTTATTTATTTTGGGCGGGGGTCGGGTTGGGAAGGAGGGGAGCGGGCAGGCCACTTCTATTGGTCTTTCATTTCTCTATTTTCATCCATCTTTGTTCTTTGGCTCCTGCGGGCCTCCCATCGCGGTGGCGTCTGTTGTCGCAGAGAGCCGGCTCTGGGTGCACGCGCTCCAGAGCTCCGGCTCGGTGATTGGACACATCAGTCTAGCTGCTCCGCGGCACGTGGGATCTTCCCAGGCCAGGGATCGAACCGGCGCCCCTTGCACTGCAAAGCGTGTCCTTATCCACTGGACTACCAGGGGAAGCCCTATATATTCTTTTTCAGATTCTTTTCCATTATATGTTGTTACAAGACAGTATAGTTCCCTGGGCTATATAGCAGGTGCTTGTTGGTTGTCTATTTTGTGTATATATTTTGTGTATACGTATTTATGTGTGTGTTTTTATCCCTCCCTGCCTTCCACCTTTTGGTAAACATTGGTCTGTGCTGTATGCCTGTGAGTCTGTTTCTTTTCTATAAATAAGTTCATTTGTGTAATTCTTTTAGATTCCACATATGAGTGATACTGTATGATCTTTGTCTTTCTCTGTATGACTTCCTTAACTTAGCATGATAATCTCTAGGTCCATCAATGTTGCTGTAAGTGGCATTATTTCATTCTTTCTTATGGTTGAATAATATTGCATTGGATATTTGTACCATATCTTTTTCATCTATTCATCTGTCAGTGGACATTTAGGTTGCTTCCATATCTTGGCTGCTGTGAATAGTGCTACTATGAGTATTGGGTTGCATGTATCTATGATTTAGGTGATTTAAAAGCCAAGGGGTTTTTGTACTTGCTCATTTGTAGTGGCGTTTGGATTCTCCTGTCTAGGCCTGCCTGAGCTCGCCAGAGAGAAACACCCACAGGAGGGAATTCCGAGAGTCCTGGGTTGACTGGATGTGAGGTCAGCATGGCTCACAGTGCTGTGAGACAAAATACCAGCTCTGGTGAAGGAGGATCATGCAGTCACTATTGTCTGAGAGGCAAGACCAGGCCATAAACTCAGAGGGAGGCCGGAAGGCAGAAAGCAGAGGCTGGAAGGCAGGGCCGGCAGGGGGCCCAGGGCCATGGCCAGTCATGAGGGCAGGAGAGCTCCATCAGGCCCCAGTCTCATCACAGCCACATAGGCCCAACACAAAGAGCCGCTCGGTACTCTCTGCGTTCGGCACCCTCCCTCACTCCACGGTGAGAAAGGAGGAGTTAACATCTAGAATCTTCTGATGGAAGCTGCACTCAGAGTGCTGAAGCCACATTTGTGAAAAATGAGCTCAATTTGATATTTGGAGAGGAATGAAATTGAAATCATTTCAATTTTTAAATGCCCAACATATTGAGACCCACCCTCTGATAGATCTTCCAAATGAGTCTGCAAGCTTTCTATGCCCAGTTTTAGGAGAGGATTCACCTCTTTGCCAAAAATCTTCCTCTCCTTGAGCTGGAAGACAAGAGGCTCAGGGCTGGCAGGCCTCCCTGGGCCCTCCGCGTGCTGCTGAGCGAGAGCCTGCTCTTGGGGCTGGAGGAGGAGTGGGTTTCCTTCTCTCAGGTAATGAATTTGATCTAATGGGACTGTCTGGACATCCAGATAGCATGGTGATAGGCATCCCGTAAACACAGAGATAAACAGGTGGGGAGATAGACGGAGGCAAGCATAATTTGCTTCTAAGTGCCTTTTCACTGGTATAAATAAAGCAAGAAAATAAAGTTGTTGGAGGCACTCCTAATACTAATGCAAGAAGGAAATTAAGTGCTAATTACAGGCTTAAGGATAAATGAAAAAGACGTATGTGGAGAGGGCAGGGGTGGCAGAGGTTGCTAGATATCTTGGCTGCTGTGAATAGTGCTACTATGAGTATTGGGTTGCATGTATCTATGATTTAGGTGATTTAAAAGCCAAGGGGTTTTTGTACTTGCTCATTTGTAGTGGCGTTTGGATTCTCCTGTCTAGGCCTGCCTGAGCTCGCCAGAGAGAAACACCCACAGGAGGGAATTCCGAGAGTCCTGGGTTGACTGGATGTGAGGTCAGCATGGCTCACAGTGCTGTGAGACAAAATACCAGCTCTGGTGAAGGAGGATCATGCAGTCACTATTGTCTGAGAGGCAAGACCAGGCCATAAACTCAGAGGGAGGCCGGAAGGCAGAAAGCAGAGGCTGGAAGGCAGGGCCGGCAGGGGGCCCAGGGCCATGGCCAGTCATGAGGGCAGGAGAGCTCCATCAGGCCCCAGTCTCATCACAGCCACATAGGCCCAACACAAAGAGCCGCTCGGTACTCTCTGCGTTCGGCACCCTCCCTCACTCCACGGTGAGAAAGGAGGAGTTAACATCTAGAATCTTCTGATGGAAGCTGCACTCAGAGTGCGCGAAGCCACATTTGTGAAAAATGAGCTCAATTTGATATTTGGAGAGGAATGAAATTGAAATCATTTCAATTTTTAAATGCCCAACATATTGAGACCCACCCTCTGATAGATCTTCCAAATGAGTCTGCAAGCTTTCTATGCCCAGTTTTAGGAGAGGATTCACCTCTTTGCCAAAAATCTTCCTCTCCTTGAGCTGGAAGACAAGAGGCTCAGGGCTGGCAGGCCTCCCTGGGCCCTCCGCGTGCTGCTGAGCGAGAGCCTGCTCTTGGGGCTGGAGGAGGAGTGGGTTTCCTTCTCTCAGGTAATGAATTTGATCTAATGGGACTGTCTGGACATCCAGATAGCATGGTGATAGGCATCCCGTAAACACAGAGATAAACAGGTGGGGAGATAGACGGAGGCAAGCATAATTTGCTTCTAAGTGCCTTTTCACTGGTATAAATAAAGCAAGAAAATAAAGTTGTTGGAGGCACTCCTAATACTAATGCAAGAAGGAAATTAAGTGCTAATTACAGGCTTAAGGATAAATGAAAAAGACGTATGTGGAGAGGGCAGGGGTGGCAGAGGTTGCGACTACCCAGCCATCACCCCGAGTCTGCCCCGAGTCCACCCCGAGGTTCATCTGCAGACAGTGTCCACATCACCTTCACTTCCTGTGACTGCCCCATGGCTCTCTTAGCTCAGGGGGCATGCCGAAGTGGGGGCAGGCTGGGTAAATGGCCCACGAATACAGGAGTGACCCTCCCTCCATGGGAAAGGGGAAATGAAGGACAAATGGACCAGTCCTCTGGTCTTTCCTTGGAAGGCTGATTCGGGGCGTCTTCTGTGTAATCCTCCCGAGGACCCCCCTGCAGCCTTGCTCCCCAGGCACCCACAGGATAATCAGCCATTAACAGACCTTGGTTGGTTTTGCCTGCGTCCTTTTCTCACACTCTCCCCCAATCACTCTGCTTCCTGTGATCACCTCCCAACTGACCACTTGCACCTACCTCCTCGTCTCAGGGCCCATCTGCTCTGAGGGCATCTCAAATCAGGGCAGGCGGTTGGGCACCAGCTGACCAGTGAACAGATCCGAAGTGTAATGTGACGCCTGTCAGCAATGGCATGGGGCCCCGCTCTCTGAAGGACCCCATGCTCACTTGACACCGTTTTGAAATTCTTAATCATTTATCTCTGAACCTGTGTTGCATAAGTGACATATGATGGGACAGTGAAGCAGATAGCACAGCCCAAGTGATTCCCTGGTAACCCGGGGTGCTCACGCCTGCCTCCTGGCAGTCCGGGTCACTGCAGAGCCCCAAGGTCTGGAACGATGGTACTGATGGTGGCGGCCGCCTCTGTGGCGGAGGAGACGGGAGGGGCTCTGTGTAGGGTCAACCCTGGGACTGCGGTGGGAGGGCTGCTTATCCATCAGTGCCTGGACACCGTCCCTGTGGCGTCTATACAAACATTAACGCTGCAGCCTGAGCCCCTGGACAGGAGTTGCCCAAGTTCAGACAATGTCCGTTATCAGTAAATTATTAAAAATGAAAGCACATACATGGATATTGCAATAAAGCACATCAGGAAGCTGTTTAAGTTTTTCAGAGTTTAGAATCTCGAGTTTTGAAAGCCATTGCAGCAGTGCATGGCAGATACCCACAGACTCAGAAATAGAAATTAAATTTAAAGATCATCAAATTCAACAGAAAAGAATGCAGTTTTCATAGGAAACTTCGGATGAACCAATTATTAACAAAAGGACAATTTTTAAATTAAGTTTCCCTTATAATTGAAGAGACACTAAAAGAATATGTAAGTAGGCATTTTGAATTATATATAAATCCTGATGCCACTTTCAATTTTTTCTGTAACCTGTACAAGTTATCGAAAATGTCAGACAAAACATTAACATGCCTTGTATAAATTTATATTTAAAATTAAACTCAGACTTACCTGAAACTGATTTGTATAGAATGTTTTTTAGAAATTTTTTAGAAAAGAAGTTCCATCAGAATCATCAGCTCTAGATGCACTGAAAATTTTGAATTTCAAAATATGTTTTGACGTAATTGATTGTGTATCCCAATATTGTCACAACTTATAAAAAATACTCTTAACAATTCTTGTAACAGTTGCATCAGCAGAAAGATCCTTTTCAAAATTAGAAGTTATCAAGGTTATGTGCAGTATTTTGTATTTACCAAGAGTGACTGATGTAGCTTTCAATTTGTACTGATTGAAAATGAAGTTGCTCAAAGTATAAATTTTGATGACCTAGTAAATGAATTTGCAGAAAAGTAAGCCAGAGAAATATGGTCAGTCAAGATATCACATTAATAAAGTATCGGGGCTTCCCTTGTGGCTCAGTGGATAAGAACCCGTCTGCCAATGCATGAGACACAGGTTCGATCCCTGAACCAGGAAGATCCCATATACCACAGAGCAGCTAAACCCACACATCAGCAAAGACCCAGCACAACCAAAAATAAATAAATAAATAAGTTAAAAAAAAAAAAAAAGTATCAGGCTTCCCTGGTGACTCCATGGTAAAGAATCAGCCTGAAAAAAATAAAAGAGCCTGCCAAATCCAGGAAACATGGGTTCAATCCCTGGTCTGGGAAGATCCATAATAAAATAAAATAATAATAAATTTTTTTAAAAAAAAATTTTAATAAAATAATAAAACTTTAAAAAATAAAGTTATTTATTGTATTATACAATATTATAACACAAAAATGTTATTGTTTGCAGTTTATACATTTATGTTATTCATGTATCACTGTTATTAGGTTATAAAAGATTTTTTTAAAGGAAAAACTTTATATTTCAGAAATTTTAACAATACTTTTTACCTACTTTTGGAGCAGGGGCCCTGTATTTTCATTTTGTGTGGAGACCCATGGGTTATATAGGCAGCTCTGCCTGCTTACTTTGTTGAGCAAGTTTCCCAGGACAGGTAAGTTAGGCCTGTGGCCTTCAATACTGACAATGATTTTCTCTCTTTCTTTCCCCTGTTTTGAAATACAAAACAATTTTAAGTTGAAATACAGTTGATGTACAATATCATATATACAGTATAGTGATTCACAATTTTAAAGGTTCTGTTCCATTTATAGTTATTATAAAATGGTGGCTTTATTGCCTGTGTTGTACAATGTATCCTTGTAACTTATTTTATACACAGCAAACAGTAGTGTATACATGCTTTAGGCCAGGTTTCTCGGACCTAGCATCCTGTTAGTTTCCCTCAGGCATGTCATTAACTAGGTATTACCTCCTGGTATGTCATTAACATATTCAAAGCTCTTTAGATTACAATGGTTCCGGGGCATAAAGCCCCTCAAGCCCTTTTCATCTGTTGACTGAGGCTCCAGGTGTCATTTAGATAGTGCGGGAATGTCTTCACAATACCTGGGGTGGCGGGACAGAGAGCTATGCTGTTATCAGCCCCTGTTTCCAGGGTAGCTCCCAGAGCTATGTTTCCTTAAAAGAAACCCCTTGAAACAGGGCAGCTCCCCTCATAGTACTATGTTCCTCTTAATCCTGTACTGCCCCTCCCTGCGTCCCTCTCTCCATGGGTAACCACTAGCTTGTTCTCTGTATCTGGGAGTCTGCTTCTTTTGTGTTATATTCACTAGTTATGATTTCTAGATTCCATCTATAAGTGATATCATACAATATTTGTCTTTGTCTGACTTATTTCACTTTGCATAGTATGCTCCGGGTCTATCCATGTTGCTGCAAATAGCAACATTTCATTCTTTCTTATGGCTGAGTGGTAGTCCTTTGTATGTATGTACCACATCTTCTTTATCTAGTCCTCTGTGAATGGACACCAAGGTTGCTTCCATGTCTTGGCTATTGTAAATAGTGTTGGTATGAACATGGGGATGCATGTATGTTTTTGAGTTGTGGTTTTCTCTGAATATATGCATAAGACTGGAGTTGCCAGATCATAGGGTAATTTTATTTTTAGGTTTTTGAGGAAAGTCCATACTGTTTTCCACAGTGGCTGCACCAGTTTACGTTCCCACCAACAGTGTACAGAGGGCTCCCTTTGCTCCACATCTTGACGTTCGTTCTCTCTTCTTAATGCAGCTGCAACACATGGTTGGCAATAGTAATAACAAGGGGAAAACTGTAAGGACTGTTGAGAAAGGAATTCTTGAACCTGCGACCTAACAGAGCAGGTCTTTGTCATTCAGTCTTTGGCTGCAGACTTCCCTTGTGAAGAAGTGTAACCTTGGACGAGGATGTTCACTAAGGACAGTGTCCACTGAAGGACACAGCTGTGAGCCATCAATGGTGGGGACTGGGTAGGCTGGTCCTAAAGGGGCATCTGGGTAGAACAGGACAGATTGTTTGTCCCTGATGGTTTTTTTTTTTTTTTGACTGTGCTGGGTTTTTGTCGCTGTGTGGGCTTTTCTCTATTTGCAGTGAACAGGGTTGCTCTCTAGTTGTGGTGATCTAGGGCTACACTTTGTTGCGGTGTGCAGGCTTTTCATTGTCGTGGCTTCTCCTGTTGCAGAGCATGGGCTCTAGGGTGCGTGGGCATCAGTAATTGTGGCACATGGGCTTAGCTGCTCCACAGCTTGTGGAATTTTCCTGGACCAGGGATCGAATTCCTGCACTGGCGGGCAGATTTTTTTTTTTTTTTTTAACTTTTTATTTTGTCTTGGGATAAAGGTGATTAAAACACAATGTTGTGGGCTTCCCCTGGTGGTCCAGTGGATAAGGACACCGCCTTGCAGTGCAAGGGGCGCCGGTTCGATCCCTGGCCTGGGAAGATCCCACGTGCCGCGGAGCAGCTGGACTGATGTGTCCAATTACCGAGCCGGAGCTCTGGAGCGCATGTGCCCAGAGCCGGCGCTCAGCAATGACAGACGCCACCGCGACGGGAGGCCCAAAGGAGCCAAAGAACAAAGACGGATGAAAATAGAGAAATGAAAGACCAATAGAAGTGGCCTGCCCGTTCCCCTCTCTCCCCAACCCGACCCCCGCCCAAAAATAAAATAAATAAATAAATCTTTAAAAAAAAAACAACAAAAAAAACAATGTTGTGATAGTTTCAGGTGAACAGTGAAGAGACTCAGCCATACATATACATGTATCCATTCTCCCCCAACCCCCCTCCCATAACATTGAGCAGAGTTCCATGTGCTATAGCGTAGGTCTTTGTTGGTTATTGGCAGGTGGATTCTTAACCTCTGGACCACCAGAGAAGTCCGTCCCTGATCTTCTCATCTTTCTTTTTTCTGGACCTGGATCAACCAGTCTGGCTATTTGACACTGCCTATGAGTCTATATATTTTCTTAGTTAAGGCTGCTTCTCTTTCTGTACAAGGTAAATTATCAGATGTATCAGCTAGATCTCTGTCCATTGAGAGGATTTCTCTTCACTTCTGTATTCAAGGCCACACCTGACTGAGGCTGCAGTATGACGGCCACTCATGTTTGGCTTGCAATGACCTACCAAGTTGCTCCATCTGTGACTTAAGCTCAGCCTTGTCATTTATCCATCAGTTGGTCATAAGGGACCCCCAAACATGGCCCTTTGAGGCCACCTGAAGAGAAGATACTGGGACAACAGTGGTGAGTGACATGGCATCTAGGTCATCTGTTTCTGTATCTGAATTGTGCTCTCTGCTCCTACTTGTCTCCAGAAGTACCCTTCTTCCTCATATGATGGATTATGCTGAACCTGCCCAAACCTGTGATTTGGTAGATCTTGGAGTCTGAGCTCATAAGGGGTGGTTATGGTCACTTGATAATCCATATTTAGATGCTCCGACTCCACCAGGGCCAGTCTTGGGATAAAGGTGATTAAAACACAATGTTGTGGGCTTCTGGTGGTCCAGTGGATAAGGACACCGCCTTGCAGTGCAAGGGGCGCCGGTTCGATCCCTGGCCTGGGAAGATCCCACGTGCCGCGGAGCAGCTGGACTGATGTGTCCAATTACCGAGCCGGAGCTCTGGAGCGCATGTGCCCAGAGCCGGCGCTCAGCAATGACAGACGCCACCGCGACGGGAGGCCCAAAGGAGCCAAAGAACAAAGACGGATGAAAATAGAGAAATGAAAGACCAATAGAAGTGGCCTGCCCGTTCCCCTCTCTCCCCAACCCGACCCCCGCCCAAAAATAAAATAAATAAATAAATCTTTAAAAAAAAAACAACAAAAAAAACAATGTTGTGATAGTTTCAGGTGAACAGTGAAGAGACTCAGCCATACATATACATGTATCCATTCTCCCCCAACCCCCCTCCCATAACATTGAGCAGAGTTCCATGTGCTATAGCGTAGGTCTTTGTTGGTTATTGGCAGGTGGATTCTTAACCTCTGGACCACCAGAGAAGTCCGTCCCTGATCTTCTCATCTTTCTTTTTTCTGGACCTGGATCAACCAGTCTGGCTATTTGACACTGCCTATGAGTCTATATATTTTCTTAGTTAAGGCTGCTTCTCTTTCTGTACAAGGTAAATTATCAGATGTATCAGCTAGATCTCTGTCCATTGAGAGGATTTCTCTTCACTTCTGTATTCAAGGCCACACCTGACTGAGGCTGCAGTATGACGGCCACTCATGTTTGGCTTGCAATGACCTACCAAGTTGCTCCATCTGTGACTTAAGCTCAGCCTTGTCATTTATCCATCAGTTGGTCATAAGGGACCCCCAAACATGGCCCTTTGAGGCCACCTGAAGAGAAGATACTGGGACAACAGTGGTGAGTGACATGGCATCTAGGTCATCTGTTTCTGTATCTGAATTGTGCTCTCTGCTCCTACTTGTCTCCAGAAGTACCCTTCTTCCTCATATGATGGATTATGCTGAACCTGCCCAAACCTGTGATTTGGTAGATCTTGGAGTCTGAGCTCATAATGGGTGGTTATGGTCACTTGATAATCCATATTTAGATGCTCCAACTCCACCAGGGCCAGTAGCCTGCAGGGAGCTGCTTTCCGAATGGCCTGGGGTGACCTTGCTCCAGAAGCTAGATCTAGCCATCTGCATGGTGATCTTCTGTCGGGACTGGCCATAACTCTATCCAGCATCTTTTCACACTACACTTATCTCAAGGATCGGGCCCTATAGTCTAAGAGGGAGGGGTGCTGGGACCTCAACCTGAGCTTGCCTCAGAGTTCCTCCTGCTCTGGGCCCCACTCCAAGCTGGCAGCCTTGTCTGTTCCTCAGCTGATGGGCATTACCTGAGGAGGGTTAACCAACATGGCACTCCTTTCTTAGTGGTGGGACATGTGAAATACAGTAAGCCGTCTTTTACTCTGTAGGGGATGTCCCACCTGTCTCAGCTCATTGGGTCCTTCAAACCTTCCCTGGTGTGGCAGGGCCCTCATGTTCACTGAATTCATCTTTCACTCCCTGGAGCTCATGTGTCTTATCAAGACTACCAATATATTAGTCTCTCAGTTGTGTCCAACTCTGCAATCCCATGAACTATAGCCCGCCAAGCTCCTCTGTTCATGGAATTCTCCAGGCAAGAATACTGGAGTGTGGGCTTCTGTGGTGGTCCAGTGGTTAAGGATACCACCTTGTAGTACAAGGGGCACTGGTTCAATCCCTGGCCTGGGAAGATCCCACATGCCACAGAGCAGCTGGACCGATGTGTCCAACTACCCAGCCAGTGACAGGCCACTGCAATGGGAGGTCCACACAGGCCAAAGACCAAAGAAATGAAAGATCAATAGAAGTGGCCAAAAAAAAAAAAAAAAAAAAGAATACTAGAGTGAGTTGCCATGCCCTTCTCCAGGGAATCTTCCCAACCCAGGGATCAAACTTGGGTCTCCTGCATTGCAGGCAGATTCTTTACCATCTAAGCCACTAGGGAAGACTTTAGGGACCAGACTGGTGGATAAAATGGGATATTTGGGGACTACTTACCTTGCATTCTTTTTTAAAAATTTTTGGCCTCTTTTATTGGTCCTTCATTTATTTATTTTCATCCATCTTAATTCTCTGGCCTCTGTGGGCCTCCCATCACAGTGGTCTCTCTCCTTGCAGAGCACTGGCTCTGAGCACATGAGCGCCAGAGCGCTGGCTCATAATTGGGCTCACTGGTCCAGCTGTTCCGCAGCATGTGGGATCCTCCCATGCCAGGAATCGAACCAGTGCCCCTTGCACTGCAAGGCGGACTCTTTACCCACTGGGCCACCAGAGAAGCCCTACCTTCCATTCTTTTTTTTTTTTTTTTAAGATTTATTTATTTATTGATTTTGGGTGGGGGTAGGGTGGGGAGGGAGGGGAGCAGGTGGGCCACTTCTATTGGCCTTTCATTTCTCTATTTTCATCCATCTTTGTTCTTTGGCCCGTGTGGGCCTCCCATCGCGGTGGTGTCTGTTGTCGCAGAGCACCGGCTCTGGGTGCATGCGCTCCAGAGCTCCGGCTCGGTAATTGGACACATCGGTCCAGCCGCTCTGCGGCATATGGGATCTTCCCAGGCCAGGGATTGAACCGGCGCCCCTTGCACTGCAAGACGGTGTCCTTACCCACTGGACCACCAGGGAAGCCCCCTACCTTGCATTCTTTAAATCATCACGGGTGGCCCTAATCTCTACCATCGCTCCCAGGATGTGCTATTGCTTATGATTTACTATCTTGGCTTGGTATACAAGGGAGGCATTTCAGAAGTTTCTGTCTTGTCTTCTTACTGTCGTAGCCCTTACTCCATTGGCCAAGAACCAATATGGATGGGGGTCCCTACTGACCACTGAGTATGTCCATTCCACTGAGACCCTCAGTGACCAAAAAAATGACCACTGGGTAGGTTCATGGACCCCGTGGAACCACCATCAGGCAGACCTGGGTTAGAACTCCATTTATGACCTGCGCCCATGTTCTTGGCTTCCCTGGTAGCTCGGCTGGTAAAGAATCCACCTGCAGTGCAGGAGACCCTGGTTCAATGCCTGCATCATCCCCTAGAGAAGAGATAGGCTGCCTACTCCAGTGTTCTTGGCTCACCTGGAGGCCTAGATGGTAAAGAATCTGCCTGCAATGCGGGAGACCTGGGTCCGATCCCTGGGTTGGGAAGATTCCCTGGAGGAGTACATGGCAACCCACTCCAGTATTCTTGCCTGGAGAACCTATGGACAGAGGAGCCTGGCGGGCAGTAGTCCCTGGATTCACAAAGAGTTGGACATGACTGAAGGGACTTAGCAGGCATGCCCATGCTCTTCCCATTCTAATGGGGGCACATGGTGGTGTTTTGTGGCCCTGTTATCAACATTTGTACCCCCATATCCTTGAAAAGTCTGTGTAGTCTCGTTTTTCTAAAGCTCGGTTACCTAGGTAGATGATCACAGGACTCTTCAGAAAAGGAATGAGCCTCAACTGGTGAGAGGTGGGAGTTGATGGATAGGTCCCACAACTTCTTTGCTCATTCGAGATAACTCTTCTGTTGTGCTCCATTTCCTAAAGAGTCCCCAGTTTAGCTCAGCCTTGATCAGCCTTCCTTCCTGCCCTGTGTCACTTCTCCAGGTCATCACTGCACTTCTTGGGACCTCTACCCAAGTGAGCTACTTGTGCCTACATCCTTGTCTCAGGGTCTATTTTTTGGAAACTTGCACTAAGACCACAATACAGAAAGAAAGCCACCTGAGAGGTCACCTGTCTCCCCTTGACCTTCAGGTACTTCCAGTCTGTTTGCCCAGTTCTGCAGAAAAGGTTCTATCAGCTTTTACAGAAACTCAGTCTGATCTTCAGTTCTCATCGGCAGACTTTTGCTTTTTATTATTAACCCTCCATCCCTCCCGCTGGAATGTAAAATCATTTCATCATCTTATGTTTTTTTTCCCCTTTTTCTGAGCAATGGAGAATAGCTGACCACTGACTTTGGTGGAAGGGAGCCTTACATGCTTGAGCATGGGTTTTCGTCTTTTCTTCTTCAGGCTGAATAATCCAAGGTCTTTGCAACAGGGCCCATCAGTCCCGTTTGCCAGGCTTTTAATCATTTTTGCAGCTGTAAGCTGTCACCCCCAGCTGCTCACCGTAGACTAGCCTGCAGGCTTCTGGAGACCACCAGATGCGTGTTTTAACCTGGAGAAGTTCACCAGAGGGGAGGTGCCTCGGCTGCTATAAATCACCTTCTCCCTCGCTGCCTCCCCTAAGTGTCGGTTAGAACAAGCCCCAGCTTGCGGTCGAAGGCCATAAAACTTCTCCTCTTTAAAGGGCCCCTTTGTTGGGCACGTTCATTGTAGCAGGCCAGCAAGTCCACGGAGGGCCCATAAAACTTCCCCAGGCTTTGTGCAGGTGACCCCACGTGCCTGTGCCTTAGCCACCCCACCCTTGAGCCCACATTTATTTTTTTTAAACAGGCCTGACAACGGGGGTTTTAGCAAAAGTTTTTCTCGTTTTCTAAAGCTCGGTTACCTAGGTAGATGATCACAGGACTCTTCAGAAAAGGAATGAGCCTCAACTGGTGAGAGGTGGGAGTTGATGGATAGGTCCCACAACTTCTTTGCTCATTCGAGATAACTCTTCTGTTGTGCTCCATTTCCTAAAGAGTCCCCAGTTTAGCTCAGCCTTGATCAGCCTTCCTTCCTGCCCTGTGTCACTTCTCCAGGTCATCACTGCACTTCTTGGGACCTCTACCCAAGTGAGCTACTTGTGCCTACATCCTTGTCTCAGGGTCTATTTTTTGGAAACTTGCACTAAGACCACAATACAGAAAGAAAGCCACCTGAGAGGTCACCTGTCTCCCCTTGACCTTCAGGTACTTCCAGTCTGTTTGCCCAGTTCTGCAGAAAAGGTTCTATCAGCTTTTACAGAAACTCAGTCTGATCTTCAGTTCTCATCGGCAGACTTTTGCTTTTTATTATTAACCCTCCATCCCTCCCGCTGGAATGTAAAATCATTTCATCATCTTATGTTTTTTTTCCCCTTTTTCTGAGCAATGGAGAATAGCTGACCACTGACTTTGGTGGAAGGGAGCCTTACATGCTTGAGCATGGGTTTTCGTCTTTTCTTCTTCAGGCTGAATAATCCAAGGTCTTTGCAACAGGGCCCATCAGTCCCGTTTGCCAGGCTTTTAATCATTTTTGCAGCTGTAAGCTGTCACCCCCAGCTGCTCACCGTAGACTAGCCTGCAGGCTTCTGGAGACCACCAGATGCGTGTTTTAACCTGGAGAAGTTCACCAGAGGGGAGGTGCCTCGGCTGCTATAAATCACCTTCTCCCTCGCTGCCTCCCCTAAGTGTCGGTTAGAACAAGCCCCAGCTTGCGGTCGAAGGCCATAAAACTTCTCCTCTTTAAAGGGCCCCTTTGTTGGGCACGTTCATTGTAGCAGGCCAGCAAGTCCACGGAGGGCCCATAAAACTTCCCCAGGCTTTGTGCAGGTGACCCCACGTGCCTGTGCCTTAGCCACCCCACCCTTGAGCCCACAATGAAACAGCCGCTGAGTTCACCCAGAGACACACTGGACTCAATTTGCCTTGTGATTTGTTTGTTAGCTTTACAAATGGCGTTTGAGGCCTGACAACCTCTTCTCACCCTGATGGCTTGATAGGTGGAAGCTCGGGGACTTCCTGGGGTCTGGTGGGGGTGCTCTCAAGTCTCCATCGAGATTTCAAAACAATTAACCTCAAGGAGAAACTATAGCTGTCATTGAAAGGGTGGGGCCACCTATGGATGCAGCTATGGGCTCTCTTGTCTCCCGTGGGCCGAGGTATTTGACCTCTTGCCTCCCCAGCATGGTCCAAGGCCCACATCCTGAGAATCCCCAAGGCCATCACCTGCTTCCTGATAGTGAATCCACTCCAGGAGTCTTACCAGCCTTGGTAAGTGAAGTCAAAGTAAAGCCAAAGCAGGCGGGATGACATTGACCTCATACTAGCTTAGCAGTTAAGAGCCCAGGGCTTCAAACAACCCAGATGTCCATGCACAGTAAACTGGATATTCGTACAGTGGCATATAAAAGAACAAAGCATGCGAGTAGTTCCTAAAAGTTCTCATCACAAGAAAAAAGAATTTGTTAACTGGATAGTGATGGGTGTTAACTAGATTTTGTTGGAGTGATCATTTTGTAATATATACATATATCTAACCATTATGCTGTAGCCCTGAACATATAATGTTATATGTTGATTCTACCTGAATCTAAAAATTATCAAATAATTATGCTGGACCCATGAAGCTAACGTAGGGTGTATGTCAATTATGCATGCATGCGTGCCAAGTCCCTTCAGTCGTGCCCAACTCTTTGTGACTCCATGGACTGTGGCCCACCAGGCTCCTCTGTCCATAGAATTCTCCAGTCAAGAATATTGGAGTGGGTTACCATTCCCTTCTTCAGGGGATCTTCCCAACCCAGGGATCCAACCCACATCTCTTATGTCTTCAGCATTGGCAGGCAGGTTCTTTACCACTAGTGCCACCTGGAAAACCCATGTCAATTATACCTCAATTTAAAAAATCCAAATGCATTTTTTAAAAAGACCAAAGCACAGATACGCACAACTGCATGGATGAGTCGTACACATTTCTGCAGAGTAAAAAAGAAAAGCCAGACATATGAGTAAATACTACAGGCTTCTGTTAATATTTACATGAAGCTTAAAAAGAGGCAAAACCTAATCTGTGGTAGTAAAAGTCACAATAGCAGTTACCTCTGGGAGCCAGAGGGGGGTGAAATTAACTGGAAAGGGCCACAGGAGAACTCTTTGGATGGTGATAAAAGTGGACGAGATCGTAATCCAAATGCTGGTCACATAGGCATATACACATATAAAAAATAACCTAACACTTTAAGATCTGTGGTCATTCCTTCATGTAAATATACCTTAGGGTACTATTGAGGGGGAAAGCCTTAATTTCTAACTTGCATAACTATGAGTGAATAAATCAGTGTTGTTTTAACCTGCTAAATTTGTGATGATCTGTTAGAGCTTCGGAAAACTAACACACCTCGGTTCTAATACTGTTCCTGCCTCCAGTTTACTGTGTGACCAAGGGTATGTCCCTCACCCTCTCTGAGCTCAGCTTCCACAGTGAAGGACAACAATAACTCATCTGCTGCCTGGAGGATGCATATGAAAATCACATGACTTAATGTATGTGAAAGCACTTACACAGGTATAAAGTGGCTTATAAATGGAAAGTTTATTATTATCACGTTCAAAATAAACCCTCAACTTTGACCACAGGAAACGATTCAGAGTCACCCAACCAAGGGTTGATAAGCCCCTATTTTGTTACAGGCCCTCAGCCATCATGTCAGCTGGATATGGGCCTGTTTAGCATTGGATGTGGTGCACTTGGGAAATAAATGATGTCAAATTCACTCCTGAACACTGCCACCTGTATGCCATTTGTCTCTGCCCAGATTTGATATAGGCAGATGCCTTCACATGTATTAAGATTTACTTTTTTATTTTTTAATTTTTTTTACCTTCCCAAAGTAAGGAGTCTGGTGAACTACAGACCATAGGATTGCAGAGTCAGACCCGACTGAGCGACTATCACATACACACACAAAGTAAAATACATAGCAATTTTATTTTTCACTTGCTAGAAACTTCTATGCCTTCTGGAACCCTACAGCTCTCCATCAGACAGGAAAATAATGCCCTATCAGACGACTCTGAAAGTGTTGCTTTCATGTCAGTTGCTCAGTCGTGTCCGACTCTGCGACCCCATGGACTGTAGCCCGCCAGGCTCCTCTGTCCAGGGGATTCTCCAGGCAAGAAGACTGGAGTGGGTTGCCCTTCGTTTCTCCAGGGGATCTTCTTGACACAGGGATTGAACCTGCATCTCTGTCTCCTGCATTGGCAGGTGGGTTCTTTCACTCTCTGAGCCACCAGTGTGCTAGTCCCAAATGCTGTGTTGTGGCCCTCTTAAACTATTATTACCACTGTATCTTTGTTTTACAAGTTAAAATCCTTAATGGACTAAAATGTCTTTCATTCACAGTGATCAAATTAGAGCATAATACTTAATCCATGGATCCATTCTTTATTTCTTTAAACTTTTTTCATTTTTCCTCCTGCCCTTTCCATGTGAGTGCCCTTCCCTCCTTCCATTCCCCTCCCCATGCTTCCAATAGAGTTATAGTGTACATTTTTCCCCTCCCCCAGTAAACTTTTTTTTTTTTAATTTATCTTTTTGGGGGGTGGGGTGCGGAGGGAGGGGGACGGGCGGGCCACTTCTATTGGTCTTTCATTTCTCTAGTTTCATCCGTCTTTGTTCTTTGGCCCATGTGGGCCTCCCATCACAGTGGCTTCTGTTGTTGCAGAGCACCGGCTCTGGGCGCATGCGCTCCAGAGCTCCGGCTCGGTAGTTGGACACATGGGTCCAGCCGCTCCATGGCACGTGGGATCTCCCCAGGCCAGGGATCGAACCGGCGCCCCTTGCACTGCAAGGCGGTGTCCTTACCCACTGGACCACCAGGGAAGCCCGGTAGCTCTCTTTTTAGTTTTTGGTTGTTTTTTTTTTTTTTTTGGTCGCATGGAATTGTGACGCATGGGCTCTTCATGGTGGCACATGGGCTTTCTCTAGTTGGGGCACACAGGGACTTCTCACTGCAGTGCATAGGCTTCTCATGTTGCAGAACACAGACTCTAGACCATGCAGGTTTCAGTAGTTGTGGTGCATGGGCTTAGTTGCACCATGGCATGTGGAATCTTAGTTCACTGACCAGGGGTCAAACCCACATCCCCTGCTTTGGAACACGAATTCTTAACCTCTGGGCCACCAGGAAAGGCTCCCTATTCTTAATTTTCCAAGGAACCATCATACTGTTTTGCAGAGTGGCTGTCCACATTTACATTCCCTGCAGCAGTGCATGAGGGTTCCCTTTTCTCCACACCTCTCCAGTGTTTATTATTTGTAGAGTTTGGGGTGATGGCCATTCTGACCGGTGATAACCTCATTGTGGTTTTGATTAGCATTTCTCTAATAATTGGTGATATCAAGCATCTTTTCACATGCCTGTTGGCTATCTGTATGTCATCTTTTGGAGAAATGTATATTTAGATTTTCTGCCTGTGTATTGGTTGGATGGCTTGGTTTTTTAATATTGAGTTATGTGAGCTGTTTGTTTATTTTGGATATTAACTCCTTGTTGGTTGCATCATTTGCAAATGTTTTCTCCCATTCCATAAGTTGTCTTTTCATTTGGTTGATAATTTCCTTTGCTGTGCAAAAACTTGAGTTTGATTAGGTTCCATTTATTTTTGCTTTTATTTCTTTTGCCGTGAGAGACTGCTCCAAGAAAATACTGCTATGGTTTATGTCAGAGAATGTTTTGCCTATGTTCTAGTCTAGGAGTTTTATAGAATCGTGTCTTATATTTAGGCCTTCTAACCATTTTGAGTTTATTTTTGTGTATGTTGTGAGATAGTGTTCTCATTTCAGTGATTTATATGTAGGTGTTTCGCTTTCCCAAGACCACTCACTAAAGAGACTGTCTTTTCTCTATTGTATATTCTTGTCTCTGTCATAGATTGACTGTAGGCGTGTGGGTTTATTTCTGGGTTCTCTATTCTGTTCCACTGGTCTATATGTCTGTCTTTGTGTTAATACCATACTGTTTTGATGACTGTAGCTTTGTAGTACCGCCTAAAGTTGGGAAGGATTATGCATCCAGCTTTGTTCTTTCTTAGGATTGTTTCAGTAGTTCTGGGTCATTTGTAGTTTCATATAAGTTCTAGGATTGTTTGTTCTAGTTCTGTGGAAAATGTCCTGGGCATTTTGACAGGGATTGCATTAAACCTATAGATTACTTTGGCTAGTATGGCCATTTTGACAATATTAATTCTTCCAGTCCAAGAACACAGACTCTTGTTTCATTTCTTTGAATCGTCTTCAATTTCCTTTTTCAATGTCTTATAGTTTTTAGCATATTGATCTTCTTACCTCCTTGGTTGAGTTTGCTCTTACATATTTTTAAATGTGATTTTAAACGATATTTTATTTTTACTTTCCTCTTTCTGATATTATTATTGTGAAGAAATGGAACAGATTTGTGTATATTGACTTTTTATCCTGCTACCTTGCTGAATTCATTTATTAGTTCTAATAGTTTCTGTGTGGGGACTTTAGGGTTCTCTGTATAGATTATTGTGCCATCTGCAAATACTGATGGTTTTATCTCTTTCTAATTTGAATACCTTTTGTTTTTTTCTTGTCTGACTACTATGGCTAAAGTTTCCAATACTATGTTGAATAGGAACCCTGAGGGTAGGCATCCTTGACTCGTTCCAAAATTTAGTGTGAAGGCTTTTAGGTTTTCATTGTTGAGTTACGTTGGCTGTGGGTTTGTCAGAAGTGGTCTTTGATATTGTTTCCTCCTTACCCATTTTGGGGAGAGTTTTTTGTGTTTTTTGTTTAATCATGAATGGATGTTGTATTTTATCAAAGGCTTTTTCTCCATCTATTGAGATCATATGGTTTTTGTCTTTCTTTTGTTAATGTGGTATATATCACATTGACTGACCTGCATACGTTGAACCATTCTTGTGACCCTAGAATGAACCCTACTTAATCATAGTGTGTTTTTTTTTGTTATTATTTTATGTATCATTGGGTTCAGTTTGCTAATATTTTGTAGAGGATTTTTGTATGTATATTCACCAAACATAGGGGCCTGTAAGGTTTTTTTTGGTAGTGTCTTTGTTTGGTTTTGGTATGAGGGTGACTGTGGCCTCATGGAATGAATTTGGGAGTGTTCCTTCCTCTTCAGTTTTTGGAATAGTTTGAGAACAATAGGTGTAAGTTCTAAGTTTCTTAAGAGTCATTCACCAGAAATAAACCAGTCACAAAATGACAAATACTGTACAAGTCTACTTTTTTTTTGAGGTATCTGGAGTAGTTAAATTCATAGAAGGAGAAAGTATCATGATGGTTGCTGGGGCCTGGAGGGAGGGGGATGGGGAGTCGTTGTTTGATGAGTTTCCATTTTACAAGATGAAAATGTTCTTGAGATGTTACATAACAACATGAATCTAGTTGACACTACTCAACTGTATACTTAAAAAGGGTTAAGATAGTAAAGTTTATGTTATGTAGAGGGTTTTTTTTTTTTCTTACTGTAGTTACAAATAAAAATAAATTTTAGAAAAAGACATTCATTCACCCAAGCTTTTTGCGACCTGAAGTATCAACGAGCTCTTCAAAGCAACCTCAGGATCAGGAAAAGTTAGGAGAATGTCATAGTGGATATGGAGGATTTGTGCTCTCCATATCCATTCCACCCCCTACCCCGCCCCCCACCTGTGCCTTCTGATAGGTGATAGACTACGGTAGGTTACCGTGAACAGTGTCAAATTCTTGGTCTCTAATGAAGAAGAATTCACACTGGGATCGAAAAGACTTGGCAATGGTCACTCAGAGCTTCATGCAGCGAACAGTTTATTAAAGTAAGAAAGGATAGGGAAAAGCTTCCAGCATAGACACTGGAAGGGGGCTAGAAGAGTGTCCCATTGAAGCCACTTTAGGCGTGGTATTTTATACTTTTTCAGTTGGTTATTACACCCACAACATACATCTTTAGATAACATAGGTACAAGTTAAGATAAGAAGCATGTCCTCTAGTAAGATGGATTGTTATACACCTTACCTCTGGGTTTAAAAGAACGTTTTAGGCAAAATGGATTGTCATAGGCGTGGCAATCAAGATGAAGGCACCTTAGCTAAAAATGTTTGTTCCTCACCTTCCTCCTCCTTGTCCTTGGAACCTGCTGGCCTTACCAAGTCTGCCTGTGAACTCCTTTCACTTCCTGCACTGCAGAGTGTGGAAGGCTAGTGTTCTGGGTGGGAATGGAATCCTACCAGTTTGATGCTATTGTGGAGGATTTGGAGAGTGGGAGTGTTCTATTGCCGAGCATGGTCAGAGGGCTCGTAAGTTCCTGTAGTAGTTTTTCAGGGCCCAACCAGTATAGGAGTGTCAGCGGGCAGTTGTAGCAACAGCATAAAAGCCTTCCTGACCCTGGATTGTAGCTAAAGCATCGTACCCTTGAAACCACCAGTCCCTGTAAAGCCTTCTAATTCCTCACCTTCCTGACTGAGGTCAAAGCACAGTGGTTCCCCTGGAGGTCAGTAGTTCAGTGGTGTCCTTCTCAGTTTGGCCAGGCCAAAGCCTCATCCTTCCAGTCTTAGAACAATTTTGCAAATACCCAATACCCTGACTTAAATCCCTTTCTGCTTAAAATAGCTGGAGGGATTTGGGTTGTTTTCATTTGGGGCTTCCTTGGTGGCTCAGACAGTAAAGAACCCACCTGCAATGCAGAAGACCCGGGTTCAATCCCTGGGTTGGGAAGATCCCCTGGAGAAGGGAAAGGCTACCCACTCCAGTGTTCTTGCCTGGAGAATTCCATGGCTCGCCCATGGGTCACAAAGAGTCAGACACGACTGAGCAACTTCACTTTGACTTTTGCTGGAAAACTTTCTCCCTCTCCTCCAGCCCCTTTACCTGATTGTAGCAGACTCTAAGGCTGTCCACCCAAGGCATTCCCTCCCCTCTGCCCTGCTAACAGAATCCAGTTTTGTTTGGATGTTAGGCAAAGATCTCTTAATCTTTGGTAATATGTTTCATCACAGGTTTGTGACTCAGGCTTGGCTAATAAGGGGAAGTCTCCTAGAAAGCTTCTGAAGAGAAGGTTTCTTCCTGGAAAGAGGCAAGAGTAGGGGAGTTTTCTCATCATCTGACTATCTGTGACTTCCTCTCCTAAAACAGACCCTTGATGCCTGGAGCTACGGCAGCCCTCTTGACACTACAAGGCAGCGAGTATGGGGAGAAAAAGGTCTATAACTAAGAACTGCAGGGCAAAGTGGCTGACAGAACCAGTTCCTTTACAGAAGCCACGAACCATGGGCAAACCTTGAAACTGCCTACCTCCAGACCTCTTGCTAGCTAAGCAGTAAAGGCCCTCAGGATTTAAGCCACTGTTAGTTGGATCTAGGGGTGCTTGCGTGCTAAGTTGCTTCAGTCATGTCTGACTCTTTGCAACCCCGTGGCCCACCAGGCTCCTTTTCCGTGGGATTCTCCAGGCAAGAATACTGGAGTGGGTTGCCATGCCCTCCTCCAGGGGATCTTCGCAACCCAGGGATCAAACCCACATCTCTTATGTCTCCTGCATTGACTGGCAGGCATGTTCTTTACCACTAGAGCCACCTGGAAGCCAGATTTGGGGGTACTCGAAGCCAAAAGGTTTCCTAACTGAAACTTCTAGCCTATTCCTGATAACTCTCAATAGGTGCCCTTGCCTTCAACTTACCAGAGAAAATGACGCCCCACCACCCTGACACACAAGATTTCTTCCTCTGCTCTTGTCTCATAACCAAGGGTCTCTTATCTGACCTAAGGCCCTTGTGTTCTCAATGCCACCTCCTCTGCAGGGACCTTGTCTCCTGCATCTTCTGTCTCCTGCTCTCCCATGACCCTTTTCGAACTGTGGTCTTGAGTAAGCACCCAAGGCTGTGCGTACTGGACTGGGTGGACATGTCTCATCCTAATCACCAGGTAGCTGCTTGTCAGCGCCCCGTCCTCTAGGCGAGGGAGGCCCTGGAGGTGAAAGAAGCAAGAGGTTAAGGGCCTCTATCTGTGCTCTGACCTCACGGTAAACGACTGCCTGGGCTTGGGGATGGACTATGGGTACTCGCGCCAATCCCGCTTTCCACTGCAAGGTTTTTTTTTTTTCCTTCTGCCTTTTCTCCTTATTTTTATTGAGAGCATATTTTCTTTATCTTTAAGGCTTTTATAGCTTTGTGTCTCTGCCTCGTTTTAGTATATTCTGTTGTTATGATTTATGCTGCTTTACTGGCTCTTTACCCTCAGCACATAAACATGTTTAAGTTTTCCACGGCTTAAAAAAATAAAATAAAAAACCCTTCCTTGACCCTGTGTTCTCGTCGAGTTTCGGCAGCCTCTCTCTCTCTTTCTCTCTCCCCACACCCCCTTCTGTTCATAGTGAGCACTCTGGGAGTCATCTGCGCTCACGGTGTTTCTTCACATCCCACTCAATCCTTAACTCTCATCTCCAAGACCGGAAACTCAGCCCAGCCTTGCTTAGCACAGTGGGGGTTTTATTGGCAGGATGCTAAGAACCTTGCACGACTGTGGGAAGAAAAGAAGGAAAGGGATGCAGCTGGGCCACCAGATCCCCTTGGGACTTCTTTCTCGTGGCCCTCACACTCTTTCTACTTCCAGTTTCGTCTGGAATGATACTGTTCTTTCCTCCGGGTTATACCCAACTGCTCTAGACCCTTCTACCTCTCAGCTCCCTTTAATGCCAGTTTGAAAATCCCAGGGAAGGATTCTGATTGGTCCAGCCTGAGTCAGGTATCTTCCATGGATCAATCAGCCATGCCCCAGGAGGCAAAGTCCCCTAGCTGAGACAGAACCCCAGAGAAAGGGATTGTGAGCCAGCTTCTCAAATGGCTTCTCGCTTGTTGTTATGACTGTTTAGTCACTCAGTCATGTCTGATTCTTTGCAATGCCATGGACTGCAACACTCCAGGCTCCTCTGTCCATGGAATTCACCAGGCAAGAGTACTGAAGTGGATTGCCATTCCCTTCTCTAGGGAATCTTCCTGACCCAGGGATCGGACCTGGGTCTCTTGCATTGTAAGCAGATTCTTTACCATCTGAGCCACCAGGGAAGCCTGGATCTCCCTTACCAGCTGTACCTGCTTGAAACTCGTCTCACACACCTGTTGGTGCCCCACCCATGTGGCACAGGTCTTATCTCTTCATTTCTCTACTGACACCTGCCCAAGGCCATGAAGTCTTCTCTGCCTGTATATGCATCAGCTCAGCCATGCTGAGTGATCACAGCCCCTCAGGCTGACTCAACCATGACCCTCAGGCCCAGTTTCCTTGAGAGGACAATGTGTGGGGTTCATAGAGACGAGGCCCCAGGTCCCCTTCAGGGAAGGACTTGTGGCCCCATTGTCAGCAGAAAACCAACTCACTCCCAGGCACTTCCTTCCCCAGGTAGCCAGCAGCCAGTGAGTGGCCGTTTCAGCCACCATGGGACAACTCTGACAGGCTCTACACATTGCAACAGCTCCCAGTCTGTCAAGGTGTGCCAGGCCAGCTTTGCTGGTCAAGCCCTCCCCGTCCCAATCCGACTTCCTCCCCCTCCTTCCGCTGGTGGCCTGCTAATTTATCTCACATGCCAAACTCCATTTCATTTTCTGCCTCTGGAGAACTTAACCTGTGATAGATACCCATGCCCTGTGTGTCTCACACCATCTCCCAGCGGTCCCTGTGGGACTGAGCCCTGCTTGCACATAATGGCAACCATTGGTAATGCTGCGTTATTGGCTACCTCCATTCTCCCATCTCACTTCCTCCACAGTCTCTGAATCTCCTAAAATCTACTTGCTGTCAAACCTTTGTGTCAGGTTTGTACTCAGTGTGCCTGGTGTGTCTGCACTCAGACACCAGGATGATTATGATTTTGTCGTTGTTAAATATTGGGTCAGCCACAACGTTCATTCAGGTTCTTTCGTAAGATGTTATGGAATAAACCCCGAACACTTGGGCCAACCCAGTATAAGAGTTGCAGCCTTTATCTATGCAGTGTGTGTCACTGGGACCCTGAGCTCATTTTGAAATTCTTGCTTGGTTTTCTGCCCTCTTGCTGCCTACAATTCTGCCTACCCTTCTTCCTCTGCCCACCCCAGAAGGTGCGGCTTGGCCTCTTCCTACACTCACCGCATCCCAAGAGAATTCTGACAATCCTCTGAAGTCAACCATCATTCGGGAATGATCCACCCTGTCTCCTGCCCAGATCTGTCTCTTGAGGACTCATATGTCCAGCTGCCTTCCAGACATCTCTCTGTGGATGTCCCACAAAGGCTTCCAATCAGTATAGCAGAACTAAATTCATCCCTTTTAGCTGAATTCCTCTTTCTCAGCAAATATATGCCAGCTCAGCCAGGGTGATCACAGCCCCTCAGGCTGACTCAACCATGACCCTCAGGCCCAGTTTCCTTGAGAGGACAATGTGTGGGGTTCATAGAGACGAGGCCCCAGGTCCCCTTCAGGGAAGGACTTGTGGCCCCATTGTCAGCAGAAAACCAACTCACTCCCAGGCACTTCCTTCCCCAGGTAGCCAGCAGCCAGTGAGTGGCCGTTTCAGCCACCATGGGACAACTCTGACAGGCTCTACACATTGCAACAGCTCCCAGTCTGTCAAGGTGTGCCAGGCCAGCTTTGCTGGTCAAGCCCTCCCCGTCCCAATCCGACTTCCTCCCCCTCCTTCCGCTGGTGGCCTGCTAATTTATCTCACATGCCAAACTCCATTTCATTTTCTGCCTCTGGAGAACTTAACCTGTGATAGATACCCATGCCCTGTGTGTCTCACACCATCTCCCAGCGGTCCCTGTGGGACTGAGCCCTGCTTGCACATAATGGCAACCATTGGTAATGCTGCGTTATTGGCTACCTCCATTCTCCCATCTCACTTCCTCCACAGTCTCTGAATCTCCTAAAATCTACTTGCTGTCAAACCTTTGTGTCAGGTTTGTACTCAGTGTGCCTGGTGTGTCTGCACTCAGACACCAGGATGATTATGATTTTGTCGTTGTTAAATATTGGGTCAGCCACAACGTTCATTCAGGTTCTTTCGTAAGATGTTATGGAATAAACCCCGAACACTTGGGCCAACCCAGTATAAGAGTTGCAGCCTTTATCTATGCAGTGTGTGTCACTGGGACCCTGAGCTCATTTTGAAATTCTTGCTTGGTTTTCTGCCCTCTTGCTGCCTACAATTCTGCCTACCCTTCTTCCTCTGCCCACCCCAGAAGGTGCGGCTTGGCCTCTTCCTACACTCACCGCATCCCAAGAGAATTCTGACAATCCTCTGAAGTCAACCATCATTCGGGAATGATCCACCCTGTCTCCTGCCCAGATCTGTCTCTTGAGGACTCATATGTCCAGCTGCCTTCCAGACATCTCTCTGTGGATGTCCCACAAAGGCTTCCAATCAGTATAGCAGAACTAAATTCATCCCTTTTTTTAAAAAAAGCCAGCTCCCCGACCTTACATTCCTCTTTCTCAGCAAATAATATCACTGTTTGTTGTCCCCAAAGCCAGGAGTCATCCAGCCTCCTGGGAGTCACCCAACCTCCCACCCATCTTCTCAAGGCCCCATGAGCCCTTGTCTTGGTACAAAGGCCCCTCCCACCTTCCATCAGTCTCTCCATTCCCAGGCTTTGCCTTCCGTTGGCATGTGACCTCGAATCTCTCTTAGCCTCAGTTTATATATCTGTAAAATGGACTGTTTATCCTCATACCTATTCTTTTAGAGTTGCCCCAAGGTTTAAAAGATATTGCCCGCATAAAATGCCTAGAAAAGTATATGACACATAGTAAGTCCCCAGTGATTGTTGGCTTTTTATTATTGCTTTTGCTGTTGTTTATCCTTCTGTGGGTCTCAGCAGTGTTCATTTTGTACTGTAGCCATTTACATGCCATCCTTAAATACCCTATCAGTTTACCAGATGCTTGGTGACAAGTGCTGTATCTTATTCATCCATCTATCTGTCTATGACCAACTTCTTTCCCCTCCTTCTTCCTGTCAGCTACACGTCCTCTCATATATGGTAGCCTCAAAGTAGCTAGGGGAATGTTTTCCAACTTAGAAGGAAGTCGGTTGGGAGATGTAGTTACTTTGGGTTTAGTGCGATACTTTGTGTGTACAGTTGATCTTTGAACTATGTGAGTTTGAAAAATGTGAGTTTGAATTGCAAGGATCCACTTACATGCAGACATTTCAATATGTATACATACTGCTATGTTTGCTACCCGAAGTTGGTTGAATCTGCAGATGCGAAACCCACGGACAGGGAGGGACGACTATGAGATATATTGCTAGCCACCCTGGTGTAAAAACAGCTTCCCAGGACACTTTCACCACTCACTGACTTGACACTCCTGGTGATGTAGCATGATGATTCAGGTCCAGAAGTGGCAGCTCAAGGTAAGTATGTCCTATGGTTCCCAGAACCAGAAGCAACCAGATAGTGGAGGAGAAACAAGGTGTGAAAGGCGTAGAGTCAGAAGCTACTCTGTGGAAAACTCTTCCAATCATCAGATGAGAAATTCTAGGCAGAGACTAGTTCTTATACATCCCTTGTTGTTGTCACTCAGTTGCTCAGTTGTGTCCAACCCTCTGTGACCCTGGTGGACTGCAGCCCACCAGGATTCCCTGTCCTTCACTATCTCCCAGAGTTTGCTCAAGTTCCTGTCCATGGAGTCTGTGATGCCATCCAACCATCTCATCCTCTGTCATCCCCTTCTTCTCCTGCCTTCAGTCTTTCCAAGCATCAGGGTCTCTTCCAGTGAGTCGTCTCTTCACATCAGTTGACCAGAGTTTTGGAGCCTCATTCATCAGTCCTTCCAATGAATATTGAGGGTTGATTTCCTTTAGGACTGACTGGTTCCATCTTCTTGAAGTCCAAGGGACTCTCAAGAGTCTTCTCTAACACCACAGTCTGAGAGTATCAGTTCTTCGGCACTCAGCCTTGTTTATGGTCCAACTCTCACATCTATACATGACTACTGGAAAAACCATAGCTTTGATTTTGTGGACTCTTGTGCATAAGGTGATGTGTCTGCTTTTTAATACATTGCCTATATTTGTCATTGCTTTCTTTTCAAGCAGCAAGTTTCTCTTAATTTCATGGCTGCAGTCATTGTCCATAGTGATTTTGGAGCCCCCAGAAATAAAATCTGTCCTTGTTTCCACTTTTCCCACTTCTATTTGCTGTGAAGAGATGGGACCAGATCCCAAAATCTTAGTTTTTTTGAATGTGGAGCTTTAAGCTGACTTTTTCACTCTCCTTTTTCACCCTCATCAAGAGGCCCTTTAGTTCCTCTTCAGTTTCTGTCATTTGAGTGGTATCATCTGCATATCTAAGACTATCGGTATTTCTCCTGGCTATATTGATTCCAGTTTGTGACTCATCCAGCCCAGCATTTCGCCTGATGTACTTTGTATATGAATTAAATTAGCGGGGTGGCAATACATTGGGACTCTTTCCCAATTTGACACTCCTGGTGATGTAGCATGATGATTCAGGTCCAGAAGTGGCAGCTCAAGGTAAGTATGTCCTATGGTTCCCAGAACCAGAAGCAACCAGATAGTGGAGGAGAAACAAGGTGTGAAAGGCGTAGAGTCAGAAGCTACTCTGTGGAAAACTCTTCCAATCATCAGATGAGAAATTCTAGGCAGAGACTAGTTCTTATACATCCCTTGTTGTTGTCACTCAGTTGCTCAGTTGTGTCCAACCCTCTGTGACCCTGGTGGACTGCAGCCCACCAGGATTCCCTGTCCTTCACTATCTCCCAGAGTTTGCTCAAGTTCCTGTCCATGGAGTCTGTGATGCCATCCAACCATCTCATCCTCTGTCATCCCCTTCTTCTCCTGCCTTCAGTCTTTCCAAGCATCAGGGTCTCTTCCAGTGAGTCGTCTCTTCACATCAGTTGACCAGAGTTTTGGAGCCTCATTCATCAGTCCTTCCAATGAATATTGAGGGTTGATTTCCTTTAGGACTGACTGGTTCCATCTTCTTGAAGTCCAAGGGACTCTCA
Organism: Tragulus kanchil; assembly: GCA_022376925.1. Taxonomy (NCBI): domain Eukaryota; kingdom Metazoa; phylum Chordata; class Mammalia; order Artiodactyla; family Tragulidae; genus Tragulus; species Tragulus kanchil. Next base: position 90,669,425 of record JAIOJX010000001.1, on the reverse strand, counting down.
AGAGTCTTCTCTAACACCACAGTCTGAGAGTATCAGTTCTTCGGCACTCAGCCTTGTTTATGGTCCAACTCTCACATCTATACATGACTACTGGAAAAACCATAGCTTTGATTTTGTGGACTCTTGTGCATAAGGTGATGTGTCTGCTTTTTAATACATTGCCTATATTTGTCATTGCTTTCTTTTCAAGCAGCAAGTTTCTCTTAATTTCATGGCTGCAGTCATTGTCCATAGTGATTTTGGAGCCCCCAGAAATAAAATCTGTCCTTGTTTCCACTTTTCCCACTTCTATTTGCTGTGAAGAGATGGGACCAGATCCCAAAATCTTAGTTTTTTTGAATGTGGAGCTTTAAGCTGACTTTTTCACTCTCCTTTTTCACCCTCATCAAGAGGCCCTTTAGTTCCTCTTCAGTTTCTGTCATTTGAGTGGTATCATCTGCATATCTAAGACTATCGGTATTTCTCCTGGCTATATTGATTCCAGTTTGTGACTCATCCAGCCCAGCATTTCGCCTGATGTACTTTGTATATGAATTAAATTAGCGGGGTGGCAATACACAGCCTTGACGTACTCCTTTCCCAATTTGGAACCACTCCATTGCTCCATGTCCAGTTCTAACTGTTGCCTCTTGGCGTACATACAGGTTTCCCAGGAGACAGGTAAGGTGGTCTGTTATTCCCCTCTTTAAGAACTTTCCACAGTTTGTTGTGATCCATACAAAGACTTTAAATGTAGCCAACAAAACAGACGTTTTTCTAGAATTCCCTGGCTTTCTCTATGATCCAACAAATGCTGGCAATTTGATCTCTGGTTCCTCTGCCTTTTTGAAACCCAGCTTGGACATCTGGAAGTTCTCCATTCATGTACTGCTGAGGCCTAACTTGAAGGGTTTTGAGCATTACCTTGCTAGTATGTGAACTGAGTGCAATGGCGCAGTAGTTTGAACATTCTTTGACATTGTCCTTCTTTGGGATTGGAACGAAAAGTGACCCTTTCCAGTCCTGTGACTACTGCTGAGTTTTCCAAATTTGTTGCCATTTTGAGTGCAGCACTTTAATGGCATCATCTTTTAGAATTCAAAGTAGTTCAGCTGGAATTTCATCACCTCCTCTAGCTTTGTAGTAATGTCTCCTGAGACCCACTTGACTTCACACTCCAGGATGCCTGGCTCTAGGTGAATGATCCCACTATTGTGGTTATCCAGGTCATTGACCTTTTTTGTATAATTTTGTATAATTCTTGCCACCTCTTCTTAATCTCTTCTGCTCCTGTTAGGTCCTAGCTGTTTCTGTCCTTTATCATGTCCATCCTTGCATGAAATATTCCCTTGATATCTCTAATTTTCTTGAAGAGATTTCTAGTCTTTCCCATTCTAGCCTTGTCCAATTCTGTGTGACCCCATGGACTGTAACCCACCAGCCTCCTCTCTCCATGGAATTCTCCAGGTAAGAATACTGGAGTAGGTTGCCATTTTCTTGTCCAGGGAATCTTCCTGACCCAGGGACTAAACCTGGGTCTCCTGCATTGCAGGCAAATTCTTTACCATGTGAGCCACCAGGGAGGAGCGGTCCTATTTTTTTGTACTGTTCATTTAAGAAGCCTTTCTTACCTCTCCTTGCTATTCTCTGAACCTCCGCATTCAGTTGAGTGCATCTTTCCCTTTCTCCCTTGCCTTTCACTTCTTTTTCTCAGCTATTTGTAAAACCTCTTCAAACAACCACTTTGTCTTCTTGCATTTCTTTCTTTGGGAGGGTTTTGGTCACCCCTGTCCTATGTTCCCTCTTTAAGAACTTTCCACAGTTTGTTGTGATCCATACAAAGACTTTAAATGTAGCCAACAAAACAGACGTTTTCTAGAATTCCTGGCTTTCTATGATCCAACAAATGCTGGCAATTTGATCTCTGGTTCCTCTGCCTTTTTGAAACCCAGCTTGGACATCTGGAAGTTCTCCATTCATGTACTGCTGAGGCCTAACTTGAAGGGTTTTGAGCATTACCTTGCTAGTATGTGAACTGAGTGCAATGGCGCAGTAGTTTGAACATTCTTTGACATTGTCCTTCTTTGGGATTGGAACGAAAAGTGACCCTTTCCAGTCCTGTGACTACTGCTGAGTTTTCCAAATTTGTTGCCATTTTGAGTGCAGCACTTTAATGGCATCATCTTTTAGAATTCAAAGTAGTTCAGCTGGAATTTCATCACCTCCTCTAGCTTTGTAGTAATGTCTCCTGAGACCCACTTGACTTCACACTCCAGGATGCCTGGCTCTAGGTGAATGATCCCACTATTGTGGTTATCCAGGTCATTGACCTTTTTTGTATAATTTTGTATAATTCTTGCCACCTCTTCTTAATCTCTTCTGCTCCTGTTAGGTCCTAGCTGTTTCTGTCCTTTATCATGTCCATCCTTGCATGAAATATTCCCTTGATATCTCTAATTTTCTTGAAGAGATTTCTAGTCTTTCCCATTCTAGCCTTGTCCAATTCTGTGTGACCCCATGGACTGTAACCCACCAGCCTCCTCTCTCCATGGAATTCTCCAGGTAAGAATACTGGAGTAGGTTGCCATTTTCTTGTCCAGGGAATCTTCCTGACCCAGGGACTAAACCTGGGTCTCCTGCATTGCAGGCAAATTCTTTACCATGTGAGCCACCAGGGAGGAGCGGTCCTATTTTTTTGTACTGTTCATTTAAGAAGCCTTTCTTACCTCTCCTTGCTATTCTCTGAACCTCCGCATTCAGTTGAGTGCATCTTTCCCTTTCTCCCTTGCCTTTCACTTCTTTTTCTCAGCTATTTGTAAAACCTCTTCAAACAACCACTTTGTCTTCTTGCATTTCTTTTTCTTTGGGAAGGTTTTGGTCACTGCCTCCTGTACAGTGTTATGAGCTTCCATCCATAGTTCTTCAGGCACTCTGTTTACCAGATCTAGTCTTTTTTTTTTTAAACATTTATTTTATTTATTTATCTTTTGAGGGGGTGGGGTGGGGAGGGAGGGGGACGGGCAGGCCACTTCTATTGGTCTTTCATTTCTCTATTTTCATCCGTCTTTGTTCTTTGGCTCCTGTGGGCCTCCCATCGCGGTGGCCTCTGTTGTCACAGAGCGCCGGCTCTGGGCGCATGCGCCCCAGAACTCTGGCTCGGTAATTGGACACATCCGTCCAGCTGCTCCGCGGCACGTGGGATCTTCCCAGGCCAGGGATTGAAATGGCGCCCCTTGCACTGCAAGGCGGTGTCCTTACCCACTGGACCACCAGGGAAGCCCAGATCTAGTCCCTTGAATATATTCGTCACCTCCACTGTATAGTCATAAGGGATTTGATTAAGGTCATACCTGAATGGCCTAGTGGTTTTCTCTGCTTTCTTCAGTGTGAGCCTTACTTCTACAATAAGGAGCTGAACATCTGAGCCACAGTCAGCTCCAGGTCTTGTTTTTGCTGACTATGTAGAGCTTCTCCATCTTCGGCTGCAAAGAATAAAATCAGTCTGATTTCGGAATTGACCATCTGGTGATGTCCATGTGTAGAGTCGTCTCTTGTGTTGTTGGAAGCGGTGGTTTGCTATGACCAGTGAGTTTTCTTGACAAAACTCTGTTAGCCTTTCCCCTGCTTCATTTTGTATTCCAAAACCAGACTTGCCTGTGACTCCAGGTAAATCTTGACTTCCTATTTTTGCATTCTGGTCCCCTCTGATGAAAAGGATATCATTTTTGGTGTTAGTTCTAGAAGGTTTTGTAGGTCTTCATAGAACTGTTCAACTTCAGCTTCTTCAGCCTTAGTGGTTAGAGCATAGACTTGGATTAGTGTGATGTTGAATAGTTTGCCTTGGAAACGAACCGAGATCATTCTGTCGTTTTAGAGATTGCACCAAGTACTGCATTTCAGACTCTCTGGTTGACTGTGAGGGCCACTCCTTTTTTTCTCAGAGATTCTTGCCCACGGTAGTAGATATAATGGTCATCTGAATTACATTTGTCCATGCCCATCCATTTTAGTTCACTGATTCCTCAGATGTCATTGTTCACTCTTGCCGTCTCCTGTTTGACTAGACAATGTCCAACTTATCTTGATTCACGGGCCTCACATTCCAGGTTCTTATGCAATATTGTTCTTTACACCATCAAGCTTTACTTTAACCATTTAACTTGCTTTACATTTAACATTCACACCAAAGCATTGTTCCTGCTTTGGCGCAGCCTCTTCATTCTTTCTGGAGCTACTAGTAACTGCCCTCCACTCCTCCCCAGTAGCATATTGGACACCTCCTGACCTTGGCGGGGGGCGGGGCCTATCTTCCGGTGTCATACCTTGTTGTCTGCCTTTTCATACTGTTCATGGGGTTCTTTTTTTTTTTTTTAAAGATTTATTTATTTATTTATTTTTGGGCGGGGGTCAGGTTGGGGAAGGAGGGGAGCGGGCGGGCCACTTCTATTGGTCTTTCATTTCTCTGTTTTCATCCGTCTTTTGTTCTTTGGCTCCTGCGGGCCTCCCATCGCAGTGGCGTCTGTTGTCGCAGAGCACCAGCTCTGGGCACACGCTCTCCAGAGCTCCGGCCCGGTGATTGGACACATCAGTTCAGCCACTCCCCGGCATGTGGGATCTTCCCAGGCCAGGGATCAAACCGGCGCCCCTTGCACTGCAAGGCGGTGTCCTTATCCACTGGACCACCAGGGGAAGCCCTGTTCATGAGGTTCTTGTGGCAAGAACACTAGAGTGGTTGCCATTCCCTCCTCCAGTGGATGATGTTTTGTCAGAACTGTTCACTATGTCCTGTCCATCTTGTCCATCTTGAGTGGCCTTGCACGGCCTGACTCATAGCTTCATTAAGTTATGCAAGTCCCTTTGCCATGACAGGGCTGTGATCCATGAATGGGCATTCATCCCTACACAAAGGAAATCCTTTCCTGTTGGGAGTATGTTCAGTAAGACAATGGATACAATTATGAATGTACTATATATTCCTTTTTCATAGAATGTCTGTGGAATAGAATGTATCAGATTATTTTTAAAAATTATTTATTTATGTGACTGCATCAGGTCTTAGTTGTGGCACACGTGACCTTTAGTTGCAGAATGTGGGATCTAATTCCCTGACCAGGGATTGAACCTGGGCCCCCTGCATGGGAGGACCGAGCCTTAACCATGGGATCACCAGGGAACCTTTTGCGTGACACAGGCTTGGGATCCTGCTTTTATGGGGCCCAGGTTAACCTCATTCATGCAATATTGTTCTTTACACCATCAAGCTTTACTTTAACCATTTAACTTGCTTTACATTTAACATTCACACCAAAGCATTGTTCCTGCTTTGGCGCAGCCTCTTCATTCTTTCTGGAGCTACTAGTAACTGCCCTCCACTCCTCCCCAGTAGCATATTGGACACCTCCTGACCTTGGCGGGGGGCGGGGCCTATCTTCCGGTGTCATACCTTGTTGTCTGCCTTTTCATACTGTTCATGGGGTTCTTTTTTTTTTTTTTAAAGATTTATTTATTTATTTATTTTTGGGCGGGGGTCAGGTTGGGGAAGGAGGGGAGCGGGCGGGCCACTTCTATTGGTCTTTCATTTCTCTGTTTTCATCCGTCTTTTGTTCTTTGGCTCCTGCGGGCCTCCCATCGCAGTGGCGTCTGTTGTCGCAGAGCACCAGCTCTGGGCACACGCTCTCCAGAGCTCCGGCCCGGTGATTGGACACATCAGTTCAGCCACTCCCCGGCATGTGGGATCTTCCCAGGCCAGGGATCAAACCGGCGCCCCTTGCACTGCAAGGCGGTGTCCTTATCCACTGGACCACCAGGGGAAGCCCTGTTCATGAGGTTCTTGTGGCAAGAACACTAGAGTGGTTGCCATTCCCTCCTCCAGTGGATGATGTTTTGTCAGAACTGTTCACTATGTCCTGTCCATCTTGTCCATCTTGAGTGGCCTTGCACGGCCTGACTCATAGTTTCATTGAGGTATGCAAGCCCCTTTGCCATGACAGGGCTGTGATCCATGAATGGGCATTCATCCCTAGACAAAGGAAATCCTTTCCTGTTGGGAGTATGTTCAGTAAGACAATGGATACAATTATGAATGTACTATATATTCCTTTTTCATAGAATGTCTGTGGAATAGAATGTATCAGATTATTTTTAAAAATTATTTATTTATGTGACTGCATCAGGTCTTAGTTGTGGCACACGTGACCTTTAGTTGCAGAATGTGGGATCTAATTCCCTGACCAGGGATTGAACCTGGGCCCCCTGCATGGGAGGACCGAGCCTTAACCATGGGATCACCAGGGAACTCCCTTTTTTTTTTTTTTTTTGCGATGACACAGGCTTGGGATCCTGCTTTTATTGGGGCCAAGGATACGGGCTAGAGCTTTAGGGGCTCCCTCTTCATTAATTGAAAACATAAGACCATGAATTGAAATCACAGGAAGAAGAATTTATCAGAATTCTTGCAGGGCCTGAGCCTATAGAAGTACAACAGGCAGTGTTGTCTATATGGGAAGTCTCATGTTTTATCCACCTCAGTGATTTGAACCACGTCTTAGAGTATCTAATGCTGCTTATTCTGATGAAGCCTGGCAATTCCAAATGAAACATCAAACCAAATTGCCACTGATGCAGGAAAATACCCTAAAGAAACGTATTTACCAATGAGTCAATTTTTATCCCATAAGAGTAATTCAATTACATAATTATGTAGCCCAGTACAATGTAGTGGCAATTGAAGAAGGCATTTGAATTGTTCTTGTGTGCCCTAAATTTCAGATTAACTTTATATGTATTTTTTCAGAATTATTGATCAAACCCCAAATTGATCAACACATTTGTAACCCTAAATTGTCAGATAAAAGTACTACAGAGGGGGGCTTCCCTGGTGGTCCAGTGGGTAAGGACACCGCCTTGCAGTGCAAGGGGCGCCGGTTCGATCCCTGGCCTGGGAAGATCCCATGTGCTGCGGAGCGGCTGGACGGATGTGTCCAATTACCGAGCCGGAGCTCTGGAGTGCACACGCCCAGAGCTGGTGCTCTGCGACAACAGAAGCCACCGCGATGGGAGGCCCACACGGGCCAAAGAACAAGGATGGATGAAAACAGACAAATGAAAGACCAATAGAAGTAGCCCGCCTGCTCCCCTCCCTCCCCACCCCACCCCACCAAAAATAAATAAATAAATAAATAAGTCTTAAAAGTACTACAGAGGGCTTCCCTGGTGGTCCAGTGGGTAAGGACACCGCCTTGCAGTGCACGAGGCGCCGGTTTGATCCCTGGCCTGGGAAGATCCCACGTGCTGCGGAGTGACTGGACCCATGTGTCCAACTACCGAGCCAAAGCTCTGGAGCGCATGTGCCCGGAGCTGGTGCTCTGCAGCTAGAGAGGCCACTGCAATGGGAGGCCCACATAGGCTGAAGAACAATGATAGATAAAAAACAAACAAAAATGAAAGACCAATAGAAGTGCCTGCCCACCCCCCCAAAAAAAAGTACTACAGAGGTGTGTTAAGCAGTTAATAAAAACATTGTTATATTGTCTGGATTTTGTGAGGTTTAGGTATTAGTCTATTCTTTCAAAGGGTTTTACAGGTGGCTTAGTGGTAAATAAGCTGCCATCCAAGGCAGAGGATGCAAGAGACAGGGGTTTGATCCTTGGGTCAGATCCCTGGATAGGAAAGATCCCTTGGAGAAGGGCATGGCAACCCACTCCAGTATTCCTGCCTGGAGAATCCCCATGGACAGAGGAACCTGGTGGGCTACAGTCCATGGGGTCGCAAAGAATCGGACACAACTGAGTGCGCACGCGCACACACACACACCTCTTAAAACTCTAGAATGTACTGTGATTTCTTGTCATCCTTAATTTTGTACCTGTAGTCTTTTAGTTAAAGAGAGATCCCAAGATTATATGACTTTCAAGCCCCACAAAACCTGGATTTTCTTCTGGTTTCACCCCGTGACCCCATACGTGTATGTGCGGTCACCTGTGTTCTGGTATCCACCCCGCTCCACAGACATTTCCATAGCCAGGGATGCTGAGAGGTATCTTTAGACAGAGGGAAGAAAAAGCCAAGTAAAAAGGGCTTTGGTTCTATCATGTAATCGAGCTGGGACTTGAAAACCACAGAGGTGAAACGGTGGGGCAAATTCAATCAGCAGACTCCCCACTTTGGGGGTTGAGGCTCAGGAATGTTTGGCAAATAGAAAAAGAGGAAGGGGCGGGAATGGCGGGGAAGACCCAGAGGAGGCTGCAGTTCCTCCCTTAACCACAAGATGGAGCTAAAAGAGTGGTCCCTCCATTCCGTCAAAAACTCATTATTAAGAACCAATCAAGGTACCTAGCGGGCTTGTCATGTTCCCTACCTGTGCCTTCTCCCCTTTGCCAAGCCTCACTGCACTTACTATTGTTCCATTCTTTTTGGTTAAAGTTGTCACAAATCTGCGTTTTTGTTTGTTAACTCAGCTGTAGCCTGCACTTCGTCTTCTAGACATCTTCCCTTGCTCTTTATGGTTAAGGATTATGTTCTTATTAACTATTATTAGAAGAATTTTCTAACTCAGAAGTTTCAGGACTTAAAGCTATAGCCTTAGTTCAATAATTGCCTGATTATTTGCTGCTCTGCTTGGAACTTTCATTACCTGGCTTCTATTTTGCCTGTGTGTCTCCACGCCCCCGAGTCGGAGCTCTGAACAGAGCACTATCTGCAACACCAGCCCTCATTCCCGTCTGTCTGAGAGAGATATGGTTCCATCTAGGTTTACTGAGGCCCTGTGAAGACTGAATGACTCCTATGTTAACCATGAAAAAAACGGAGCAACTTGCCTAAGAAAGACAATGATAGAAATAGACAGTCAGGCTTCCTGCAGCCAATTCTGCTTTTTCTAAGCTGGCAATGGCCACTGTTGCCCCCACTTCCACTGCAAGATTTGGGAAGTCCTATAGCCCTTTAGGCAAAAGCCATTTGTTGAAAACACATCACATGGAAAGCATGGGGCAGTGACCAGAACTCAACCACCTTCTTGATTCTTCATCTCTTTGGAGAGCTTTGCTGTTGCTGAGGGCCCTTGGGATTTTCTTCTGGTTTCACCCCGTGACCCCATACGTGTATGTGCGGTCACCTGTGTTCTGGTATCCACCCCGCTCCACAGACATTTCCATAGCCAGGGATGCTGAGAGGTATCTTTAGACAGAGGGAAGAAAAAGCCAAGTAAAAAGGGCTTTGGTTCTATCATGTAATCGAGCTGGGACTTGAAAACCACAGAGGTGAAACGGTGGGGCAAATTCAATCAGCAGACTCCCCACTTTGGGGGTTGAGGCTCAGGAATGTTTGGCAAATAGAAAAAGAGGAAGGGGCGGGAATGGCGGGGAAGACCCAGAGGAGGCTGCAGTTCCTCCCTTAACCACAAGATGGAGCTAAAAGAGTGGTCCCTCCATTCCGTCAAAAACTCATTATTAAGAACCAATCAAGGTACCTAGCGGGCTTGTCATGTTCCCTACCTGTGCCTTCTCCCCTTTGCCAAGCCTCACTGCACTTACTATTGTTCCATTCTTTTTGGTTAAAGTTGTCACAAATCTGCGTTTTTGTTTGTTAACTCAGCTGTAGCCTGCACTTCGTCTTCTAGACATCTTCCCTTGCTCTTTATGGTTAAGGATTATGTTCTTATTAACTATTATTAGAAGAATTTTCTAACTCAGAAGTTTCAGGACTTAAAGCTATAGCCTTAGTTCAATAATTGCCTGATTATTTGCTGCTCTGCTTGGAACTTTCATTACCTGGCTTCTATTTTGCCTGTGTGTCTCCACGCCCCCGAGTCGGAGCTCTGAACAGAGCACTATCTGCAACACCAGCCCTCATTCCCGTCTGTCTGAGAGAGATATGGTTCCATCTAGGTTTACTGAGGCCCTGTGAAGACTGAATGACTCCTATGTTAACCATGAAAAAAACGGAGCAACTTGCCTAAGAAAGACAATGATAGAAATAGACAGTCAGGCTTCCTGCAGCCAATTCTGCTTTTTCTAAGCTGGCAATGGCCACTGTTGCCCCCACTTCCACTGCAAGATTTGGGAAGTCCTATAGCCCTTTAGGCAAAAGCCATTTGTTGAAAACACATCACATGGAAAGCATGGGGCAGTGACCAGAACTCAACCACCTTCTTGATTCTTCATCTCTTTGGAGAGCTTTGCTGTTGCTGAGGGCCCTTGAGCCGGACATGTACTTGGCATATTAGTGGGGGCTCTTGCTAGAAAACCATGCTAACAACGAGAGGCTGAAGGGTACAACCGCAATGCAACTGTGCTGTCGTCCTGAGTGCCCAGATGCATGAGCTGCTTCAGTAGTCGAGGCTACAATGTTCGTCTTTGATGCGTCGTAAGCTTTTATTATAGCAATGCGGCTGCTGGCAGAGGTTGGAGATTACACCTGCGTGAGAGGACACAGCAAGGCTGACTGGCCCAGTCATAGCAGTTCTTGGCTGAACCCTTGGTCAATTCCCTCATTCTTTGACTGCCCTAGGATTGAAAAATCCCCTGAGACAACAGGCGCTTTTTCAAAGCAGGTGGAGGGTGCTGAACCAGAAACTTCTTGGCCTGTTTCCTTTACAGAGGGCCTTTCTGGATCCAGATCTTAGCCGTGCTGTTTTGCCTCCTAGATGTATCCTGCTGTGGACAGCAGCTTAGGTTCTCTGGTTGGGCGGAATAGGTGACCCAGCACTGGACAAGGAATGAGGAGACCTAGATTCCAACGCCAGGTGCTTGACTGTGGCATCCCCCTTCAGGAATGAAGGACTTCATCCTTCTAGCTTAGAGAGCCCCTCTGGCCAAGGCCACATTTTCCCCACGTGGCCCACCTGCAATGACTGATCGCCAAGGGAGTCTGAAGGATCAGCCCACTCTCCCCACTTTCAGAAGGCTCCAAGTCTAGCTTTCTAACCCCCTGTAGAGTCGGCTAAGGCTTCCTAGAAGACTACCTTGTAGCCCAGTTTCTCTGACTGGTCACTCTTGCCTTCTCCCCTTCCTCAGGGCTGGATCCCCAGGGCTCTCCTAGCCAACCTCCTGCCCATTAAACTCCATCTCCTCCTCCTTCTGGGGAACCCAGCCTGAGGCAGTAGCGTGGAAGGAAGGCAAACATCCTTTCTGTACCACGTTAGGATCTGAAAGCTCCAGGGCCTGCTCTTTTTGGGGTAAGGCCCACAACAGCTCCCGCATGGAAAGCATGGGGCAGTGACCAGAACTCAACCACCTTCTTGATTCTTCATCTCTTTGGAGAGCTTTGCTGTTGCTGAGGGCCCTTGAGCCGGACATGTACTTGGCATATTAGTGGGGGCTCTTGCTAGAAAACCATGCTAACAACGAGAGGCTGAAGGGTACAACCGCAATGCAACTGTGCTGTCGTCCTGAGTGCCCAGATGCATGAGCTGCTTCAGTAGTCGAGGCTACAATGTTCGTCTTTGATGCGTCGTAAGCTTTTATTATAGCAATGCGGCTGCTGGCAGAGGTTGGAGATTACACCTGCGTGAGAGGACACAGCAAGGCTGACTGGCCCAGTCATAGCAGTTCTTGGCTGAACCCTTGGTCAATTCCCTCATTCTTTGACTGCCCTAGGATTGAAAAATCCCCTGAGACAACAGGCGCTTTTTCAAAGCAGGTGGAGGGTGCTGAACCAGAAACTTCTTGGCCTGTTTCCTTTACAGAGGGCCTTTCTGGATCCAGATCTTAGCCGTGCTGTTTTGCCTCCTAGATGTATCCTGCTGTGGACAGCAGCTTAGGTTCTCTGGTTGGGCGGAATAGGTGACCCAGCACTGGACAAGGAATGAGGAGACCTAGATTCCAACGCCAGGTGCTTGACTGTGGCATCCCCCTTCAGGAATGAAGGACTTCATCCTTCTAGCTTAGAGAGCCCCTCTGGCCAAGGCCACATTTTCCCCACGTGGCCCACCTGCAATGACTGATCGCCAAGGGAGTCTGAAGGATCAGCCCACTCTCCCCACTTTCAGAAGGCTCCAAGTCTAGCTTTCTAACCCCCTGTAGAGTCGGCTAAGGCTTCCTAGAAGACTACCTTGTAGCCCAGTTTCTCTGACTGGTCACTCTTGCCTTCTCCCCTTCCTCAGGGCTGGATCCCCAGGGCTCTCCCTAGCCAACCTCCTGCCCATTAAACTCCATCTCCTCCTCCTTCTGGGGAACCCAGCCTGAGGCAGTAGCGTGGAAGGGAAGGCAAACATCCTTTCTGTACCACGTTAGGAGGCTGTCTGAAAGCTCCAGAGGTTATGCTCCATGACACTCCTGAGGTTTTCTTGGTGGTCTTTTTCACAGCTGCCCACAACAGCTCCCACCAGCCCCTGACAACTAGACTTACCAAGGAGCCCAAAGTTTCGGAAGCCTGAGGATCCAAGAACATACAGAGGCAGGCTAGTGGGCAGCACTGGCATCCTGTAGCTCTCAGACCAGTTCAAACAGTGCTGCTGATTTTCAAGCTCACCTGCTGAAACTCAAGGGGATGATTTCCCCACTCAATCTCTCCAACCTGGAGATAGGCCTGGGAGGACATCCACTCTGATTGGAGGTTGTCTATGTTAGCCTTTGCACTCTCTCTACCTCTGGGGCACCCTGTCCAGTAGAAATAAAAATCAAGCCGCATAGGGCATCTTTCATTTTCTAGGAGCCACACACATAAAAGGTAAAGAGAAACAGATGAAACTGATTGCCATAATGTACTTTACTTAATCCCAGAGATCATTTCAACATGAAATCAGTACCAAAAATAATGAATGGGGTATTTTCTTTTTTTTAAATATAAGAGCTTGTTTTTTCTCATTTTCTGTTCTCGGCGTACGTTTTATTTCCAGTAGAACCAAAACCTCCTTGACCCCCTTTCTGTGTCATCTAAAACTTGAACTTCCTCTATTGGCGAATAAAATAGCTGTTCACAAATGAACTGTGCAATGTGATCACCTGTTTTGACTTCACGGTTTTCTTGGCCCAAATTAAACAGTACAACATCAACGCTTCCTCCCTCATCTTCATCTATGACACCAACTCCTACAACTATGAAGTGTTTCACAGCCAAACCAGAATGCAGAGCTACTGTCCCATAGCACTCAGAAGGAAGAGCTATCTGAATGCTGGTTTTCACAAGGGCTTTCTCCATCGGTGTATTATGTCCTCACAGACACTGTGAAGTCAGAGCCTGCGGCGTGTGTGGACCCCTTGCTCAGGGCGGTGCTGTGCTCTGAGAGCCGGGCAAAATGGAGCCATATGTCACCTCCTCTGCCGGCCAGGCCTGCTGGCTGAAGGAGGTGACTTATGCCTCTTGAGAGCAGACCATGGCAGACCAGAACATGAGCACATGAGGGAGCAGGGGGAATAAACAATGACGTACTTTCAGTTCTTCTTGTTCATACTGAACTCTTTGCACTTTGGTGTATACGTGACAAGACCTTTCAATTTGGACTGGTCACGTTGTAAGCATCTGGCTGGTAGCCATAGCAGTGGCAGTATTGGTCACAGATTATAAAGCCCGAAAGTGGCAGAAGAAATTGGAGGAGAATCTGGGATTTCCAAAATGAGCATTTCTGCTTTTTAGCATTGGTGAGTTTTAAGCCTGAGCTCAAAGGTTCTTGCTGGTCCTCACTTCTTATTTCTGCATAAACTACGAAGCATGCTGTACCTGCCTCCTAATGCAGGGGTGGGACTTTATTGAACAAGTTAACAGCCCTGAAGTACCTGGCATGCTTGTACATTATCCAAAAACAGTGGCTTTCTTAGGGCCACCTCAACCCCTACCTGCAGTTAGCAACACCAGCCAGAGTGGATGCTCGTGTTTGAAAGCAATAATACCCAAGACATGTTTATTTTGAGTTACATTTGTGCACCTCGTACAAAGTCTTGGCCAGTTTTCTAATCCCAGTCAGGAAAGGAAGCATTTGGAGCGAGGTATAATGCTACGTGTTCCTTCTGAATGTAAAACATTTAATTAGATGCCAAGGATTGAAAATCTTGATTCAGAGCCTGAAATGGCTAATAAGGTTTTATTGTTGCTATTACTTAGAGGTTTTATAGAACTTTAGGCTTGCAAAGAGCTTTTCAATCACTTGAGAGGATCTAAGTTTGTTAACAGTGAGATGAAAAAAGGTTCTGTTCATCAGGAGAGACAACAGACATAATATTTTAAGTATTTAAGAATTACGACCTTGTGGTGAGAACGCCTAAAATTACTTCTACATGGATGCAAGAGATTCTCGTTAGAGGCACAGGACATTAATGCAGATACCAATGTTATTACCCTGCTGAGTCGGCAAGGGGGAACTTCTGCAAGTCAGGAAATAGAGAAGTTTCTAAAACAAACATTAGCCAACTCTAGTTACATACAGGGAGCTTTTTGCCTGCCTCTGATTTTTGAACCTTTTTCTACAGGAGCTCTTAAGGTTTTATGAGTGATCATATTATAAAATCATATGGGTCACTAAAATCTCCCAGGATTCCATTGTTGGGACTGCTGCCAGTAGAGACAAGTCGACACCAATGTCTGTATAAATATTATCGATGGGGCAGCCTTGACTGGAACGTATGTGAAAAATGGATTTCCCCTTTCAATATTTGCATGCATGTTCCATCACTTCAGTCATGTCTGACTCTTTGTGACCCCATGGACTGTAGTCCACCAGGCTCTTCTGTCCAGGAGATTCTACTGGAGTGGGTAACCATGCCCTCCTCCAGGGGTTCTTCCCGACCCAAGGATCCAACCCAAGTTTCCTGCGACTTCTGCATTGCAGGCAGATTCTTTACCTCTGAGCTACTGGGGAAGCCCCTTCCATGTGTACCAAAGGCGAATTCAGGCCCTCTAGACTTTTGAATATATCTGTTAGCTTCTGTTGCAGCAACACCTCCTAACAACTCAAAGCTCAGTGCTCATGTAACCAGATGGCTGGCTAGGTAGCTCTGCTGATCTCAACCAGACTCACTCATGGCTGGCTGATGGGTGATGGAGGCTGGCCTCAGCTCCTTTCCAGTCCACATGTTTCTTGTGGTCCAGAAGGCTAGCCTGAGCATATGGTCATGGAAGTGGCACACATCCAAGAGAGAGCAAGCTCCAACGCATGGGCCATTCGGAGTCTCTGTGTTATGTCTGCTAAGAGCTCATTGGCCTAAGCCTGTCACATGGCTAAGCCCAGTGCCTGGAGCTGGGGTGGATGATGCCCCTCACTGTGGGAAGGCCTGACAAAGTCACATGGCCAAGGGCACGGATGAAAGGAAGAGTGAGGGTTATGGCCATGTGAGCCACCACAGGTGAAGATGAATTCCAATTATTTTCTTGGAAAGGGAAGGCCAAAATAGGAAATGACTATTTTGAAAGAAAAGCTTTTCAACTGGCAACACCAAGTTAATGCCAATTCACTCCCCATTGTTACCTCTTAGAACGGTCCTAGGCCAAAGGTCATGGGAAATTTTTGACTAAGTCCTTTTTTTTTTTTTTTATTTGGCTGAGCCAGGTCTCAGTGGAGGCACATAGGTTCTAGTTCCCTGAGCAGGGATCGAACCTGGGCCCCCCTGCATTGGGAACATGGAGTCTTAGCCACTGAACTTCTAGGGAAATCTCTTGATTAAGCTCTTTTCATTGTACTTTCCTGAGCAGAGTTTGGTTTTTGTTTTTAATTTTTACTTTATGTATTGGCCACACTGCACAGCATGTTGGGATCTCGGTTCCCCCAACCAGGGATCAAACCCGCCCCCCTTGATTTGGAGGCATTGGATCACCCGGCAAGTCCACTGACCAAGTTCCAATGAGCAACTGTGACAGAGTGTGAAGCAAGAATGCTTTGTCAAGTGTACCTCCTCCTGGGGGACACATAGGTGAGGAGCCCCCAGAATCCCCCTGCTTGTCTCCTTATGGTCGCCTCCACTTTCAGCCTGGACACTGCAGAATTCCACGGCAGCAACGCAGGACAGTAGGAGTCACAGGCTCTGTGGCCGCGCCTTGACCAGGTTTGGGTGGTCGCCACACATGCTGAGGAGAGACCCTGCTCTCTGCCATTAGGCCGGGCGTCAGCTGGCCCCACGCCAGGCTAGTGTTCGTGCCCATCTGTCAGGGTGGCACCTGGCCCTCTTCTAGAAACAGATGGTTTCAATTGATCTTTCCTTGCCAGTTTTTCCTGCATGAACACTCCAAACCTGCCCCGCTTCATCCTGGAACTTAATGGGATCTTCACATGCTCTAGTTTCCTGTATCGTTTCCCTGGCAGCCAAATTGTTTTTCTTATTTTTTTCGTTCCTTTTTTTTTTTTCTGTAGTTTTTACTTTTCTGCAATAGTAGGATTATAAATGGATTTGTATATACAGAGGGGAAA
Source organism: Tragulus kanchil (assembly GCA_022376925.1). Classification (NCBI taxonomy): domain Eukaryota; kingdom Metazoa; phylum Chordata; class Mammalia; order Artiodactyla; family Tragulidae; genus Tragulus; species Tragulus kanchil. The sequence continues at coordinate 90,653,113 of JAIOJX010000001.1, read as the reverse complement.
ATCGATAACCTGTATTTTCCAGGACAAAATGTAACCTTGCAGCGAAGCACTGACAATTATAAAAAAAAAAAATCATTTGTTTTTCCATTTCACTGATCTTGACATACAGCTCACCTCGTATTCCTAGACCGAACTGACTCTGGCCTCCCTGGATGTAGGAGAGCTCGGCCTGACAAAACCTTCCAATATGAAACAGAAAATATGAAGGCGCATACCTGCCACACCCTCAGCCTCAAGCTAACAATTTAGTGGCCCGGAGGACAGTAGGAATTTAAAATTTATTTTGTTTTTAAATGAAAGACGTGAGTTAAGGCAGTTAAATATTACAGGTATTCCAAAGGCAAGATCGCATCTCACTCCTGAGGCTCTAGCCTGGGAGAGAAGTCGCCCCTGGTGACCTGGCCTAAGGACAGCAGAAAATGTTCCCAGTGCTTGGTCCTACCCATCTCGTCTACAACCCAGCCCACGGATATTTAGCTTTGGGCTTGTTGCTGCCCAGCCGCACCCAGCAATGTCCAAACCATAGTGGTGGTCGGGTGTTTCACCTGCCACAAGCCTGAGATACCACCGTTGGAAATAAATAGAAGGGGAAGGAAGGCCTTACGAGCAAACACGTCAATATACATGGAACCTCTGTAGTCAATAGAATTAGAGTGCAAGCCACAGAGGAACTCAGAATTCTCTAGTAGCGATACTGGGGGAAAAAAAGAGAGAGAGAAATAACTGGAATGAATTTTAATGATATTTAGCTCAATATATCAAAATATCACTTCAACATCTAATCCATAGAAACAGTTATTCATGAGACATTTTGCATTCTTGTTGTGTTTTAAGTCTTCAAAATCCAGAGTGCATGTTACATTGATAGTACATTTCAATTTGAAATAGCTGTATTTCATGCACTTGATATCCATGAGGCTGGTGGCCACAGTATGGGACAGTGTGGGCCTAGAGTGTTTCCAAAAGGGGACATAGGAAAGAGTTAACAGGGTTGCCTCTCAGGCAGAGAATTAAGGGACTGGGAGATAGAGATGGCTACCTTTTCACTGTAAACCTTTTCGTACCGCTTTAATAACGTATCAAGGATGTGGGTCACATCTTTTTAAAAGTACTTATTTATATTTTTTTGACTGCACTGGGTTTTAGTTGTGATACACAGGATCTTTGATCTTTATTGTGTCATGTGGGATCTTTAGTTTCAGCATGCAAAGTTTTAGTTGGGCATGTGGGATCTAGTTTCCTGACCAGGAGTTGAATCTGGGCCCCCTGCATTGGGAGTGTGGAGTCTTAGCCACTGAACCACAAGGAAGTCCCTGGACCATTTAAAAAAAAAAAAAAAAGACATCATACCCTGATTTTCTTTTGAGTGATAACTTGCTTGTTGACAAGCAAGAGGAAAAAAAAGACACATTCCCACACAGGTGGTGGGACTGTAAGCCCATACCATTGTTCTGGGGAGAGCTGTTAGGGTTAGTGTTAGGGAGAAACGAGAAACAGAGGCAATAAGAAGAGAGTATATACTGTTGTTGTTTAGTCACTCAGTCATGTTTGACCCTTTTGCAACCCTATGGACTGTAGCCCACCAGGCTCCTCTGTACATGGGATTCTCTAGGCAAGAATACTGGAGTGGGTTGCCATTTCCTCCTCTGGGAGATCTTCCCAACCAAATTACTGTAGACTAATACCCCTTTATATCTATATCTATATCTATAACTATTGATTTGATAGTTGTTGAAATTACATTTAAATGTGTTTTTCTATATCAACACTGGACTAACTGCTTTACTCTTCACAAAAACATCATGGTCCAAAGTGTCGGGGACTCCATTTTGCATGTAGAAACTTAGTAAGGCTCTGAGAGCTTCAGAAACTGGCCAGCAAGTAAAGGGTGAGACTGGAGTTGGAGCTGATTCTCTCTAGCTTGAAGGTAGTGGATAAAGAGAAGGAGAAGGAACACACAGAGGCCAATGGAAGAGATTTATTATAAGGAACTGGCTCATATGATTCTGGAGGCCAGGAAGTCCCACGGCGTAAGCCCTGATCCAAGAGCAGAAAACCAGGGTTTCAGCTCACATCTGGCTGAGAGCAATTTCTCCCTGTGTTTTTGTTTGTTGTTGTTCTACTCAGGCCCTCCAAGGATTAGAGGAAGAGGGGGATCCTGTTTTACTCAGTCTGTCACTTCAAATACCAACCTTATTTGAAAATATCCTCATAGAAACACTCAGAATATTGTTTAACCAGATATGCCGGCCCTACCAGGGCCCAGTCATGTTGACACATGAAATGAACCATCCCATCCACTTCAAGAAATTCATTTTAAAGAAATGACTGACCAAGAGGGCCCATGTATTCGGGACCAGGATGTACGTGTCAGCATCTGAGTTCTTACTGAAACACCAAGAGCATCCTGAATGTTGTAAACAGATGTGCGGTGAAATTGCACCCTCTGGAGGGGGTGGCTTCTAAAGACAGGGGATGAGAGGAAAATCACCACATAGCCAAAATTGCCCTTGAAAATAACTTGGATGGCACCGTATTAGAAGCGCAGCCCTAAATCCTCCACAGCCAGGACCCTGTTTCTTGGAGTGAGTTCCTGGTGCAGTAGTTTGCTACTGCATGTTTGCTAGCATGTCTGGACCACACTGCTTGAAAAATAGGTGCCCTACACCCTAGTATCACTTGACAAGATTGGAGAGACACATTGGCATTGAAAGTAACTGAGGAAATGGATTTGTGACTCATTCTTTGAGTGACCTGGTGAATGGAATCACCTCTATTCTTTAAAAACAAAACAAAAAGCAGCTCTATGGTTCTATTTATATGAACTTTAAACATAGGCAACGCTACATCAATGGCATTAGAAATCAGGAACTTGGTTACTCCTGGGAGTGGTAGGGGAGGAGAGCTGTAGGGTGCTGCTAGTTTCTGGTTAATCTTCGTCTTTATTATGAAAAGTGTGTTCCTTGCTCTGGAGAGGGGTAGAGTTCAACCGACAGACTTTAAAAGGGTATAGGTGACTCCATAGCATATTGATGTGAAAATATAAAGAATGAAATATGTAAGAGGATGCCCCTCAGTGTCGTGTTTTTTTTTTATCTCTAGGAGTCAGAATAGCCAATTACTTTTCTCCCCGTTTGTTCTTTTCTTTTCATGTGTACACATTACTTATTTGTCTTTTTACCCTTTTCCCCAGTGGCTAGTCTGAAGGTGAAGTTGGTATGGGTTCCATAATAGAAAAATGATCATTTTGGAAACCAGTGCTAGCCTACCAATAGTGGATCACCCATGCCAGAGGAGTTGCGGGCCCCTCTGGGATCCCCCACCCAGCAGGGCCTCCTAAGAGGAGGGTGCCATGTCCTGTGCTGGAAGCGTGAGGTGACGTTCTCACGGCTGCCACTTTCAAAGGGATTGGGGAGGCGTTGGAAGGGGCGCCCGTGCTTATGGATGCCCTTCATCCTGATGGGCCCCCCTGAGGAGCAGAGGCTACTACCCTCTGCAGCTCAAAAGAAATTAGAAATGTCTTTTGCAGAGATGGCTCCCCACCCTGGGGACTCGGCTTGCCCACCGCCTCCCTTTTGGCAGCCACCCCCTCGCTTGTCACGCCACTGTGGATTGTCACACCACCAAGTGAGCTCACGCAGCTGAAGCGGCAGCCTTGGCACAGCAGGAGGGACTCGGGCAAACGGGAGACCTGTTTGCAGAGGCACCAGCGTAGCCTGGCAGCCCTCACTTAGGTGTAGGTTGAAAGCATGAAACAATCCCTTGCAGAGACTGGCTGTCATTTCCAGTCAGCGGGCTCCAGCCTCTAAACATTCTGAGAGGTGCTCCCAGGTCTTGGCGGCTCTCCCCCCTCCTCTCTGCAAACAGGACCAGGACCGTGGGGACAGTGTCTCATCTCATTCATGTAATCAACCACCACGAAGGCAGTGCCGCAACTCCTTTAAAGATGAAGGGAGTCAGTCGGGGGAGGAGGATGGGGGTAAATTAACTCACCTAAGTGTTAGGTTCCCCGGAAGGAGACTATGAGACAGAAAGGGAGAAGGAAGCAGGGGAGAAAGGCCAGAGGCCCAGGTCAGGCCCAGTAACAGCCTTGACCACCCTCATAGGAAGCTCTGGATCGAGAATGACCCTTCAGAGTTGCCCCCAGATGGTGGACTTTTCTACTCCACCAGCCATCAGTCAGTGGATGGGGACCACCCCAGAAGGCCGTGACCTTGGTGAGGCCTCTGGAGCCAAGGAAATCTTGAAGGGGTAAGGGCTGTCTGCCAATAGCTCTGCAGATAGAGGAAAGAAAGGGTGACCCCCTCCTTCTTTGAAGGGGTACCTGGATCACGTCACACCACCGGGCCCCCCCACTCCAAGGCCACCCAGCCAGTAGGTGACGGAGCTGCCACCGAAAGCAAGCGATCCGGTCTCGGCAGTTTCTGCCTGGTTACTGAGCTAAATGGCCTCCCCTGGGCTTGCACAAGCCTAGTCCTCTGCCTGGACTGGATCTTCTCTTAGACCTGCTGGAAAAGAGTGAGCCTCTTCTGGAATTTAGCTAACAAGGTTGTTTCAGCAGCTCCCTGACCAACTGTTCCCATTCCTAAGGCTGTCTGATAAGTCAGATTTTTTCTTTTGCCATCTAAGGCAGATAGCTCAGTGTCCTCTCCAGCCCATGTGGGCCATTCTGCCACTCCTCACCCCACATCCACCATCCCCGTCACCACTTTCAGCCCCAGTACATTCTTGAGCAGTTTCCAGATGGGCTGTAATTATCCAAAGGCATTTTTATCAAAACCGAAGGAGATTCTCAAGGGAAACAAAGAACATTCAAAGTGGGTAGTGACTCTAGAGAGTGTGGTTCTTCATCCTATGATAGCTTACTACCCATCAGGAAGTCAAGTCAAAATCCTGATTCAGAGTCTCCTCTCTTCCCATCTCAGATTTTTTTTTAATTTTTAATTATTTATTTTATTATTTATTTTTGGCTATTCTGGGTTTCACTGCTGCCACAAGCTCTTCTCCAGTTGCAGGGAGTAGGGGCTACTCTCTAGTTGAGGTGAGCAGGCTTCTTGTTGCAGTGACTTCTCTTGTTGTGGAACTCGGACTCTAGGGCACAGGGGCTTCAGTAGTTGTGGCCCGTGGGCTCCATAGTTGTGGCTCAGAGGCTCTAGAACACAGGCTCCATAGTCATGGCTCACGGGCTTAGTTGCTCTACAACATGTGGGATCTTCCTGGATCAGGGATCGAACCTGTGTCTCCTGCATTGGCAGGTGAGCTCTTCACCACTGAGCTACCAGATTTTTAACTCACCCTCCTTTTTTATCCTTCTCCTGCAACCCTAGCCACGCTAGAGCAGGGGCTAGTAAGCCACTCACTCCTGTAGCCTATCTGGAGGTAATGACACTGAGGACAGCCCATATGGGTAAGGCTCAGACATAACCACACTATCCTCCATCCCTGGGGAAGGAGCTGCTCCTTACTTTGGGGAGAGCAGGATTCTAGGATCCAAACACACATGCCGCCATGTTGGGTTCCCCAGCATGGTCTTGCTGGATGGAGGGTGGACAGAGATGGGTGGCTGGGGAAGGACACTGATGGAAGAATTGGTGGCCAAAGGCCACAGGAAGAGAGACGGGAATGGATCCGAGTTGAAGAGGGATGTAACAGGCTTTGTCGGAATCCCACCCTCTGTCCAGCCGGTGCTTTCATTTACTCAGGCTGCTGTCACAAAGGACCACACACTAAGTGGCTCGAACAGCAGAAATGTATTGTTTCAGCATTCTGGGAGCTACAAGTCCAAGGCTAAGGTGTGGGCAGTGTTGGTTCCTTCCGAGGGTGCAAGGGAGAGTCTGTTGCAGGCCTCTTCCCTAGTGTCTGGTGCTTTGCTGGCAGTTTTTGGCATCCCTTGGCTTGGAGAAGCATCACCTCCATTTCTGCCTTCATCTTCTTGGCGTTCTCCCTCTATGCATGCTTGTGTGTCCAAATTTCTCCTCTTTTTTTTTTTTTTTAATAATTTTACTTATTTTGGCTGTGCTGGGTCTTCATTGCTTTTCTCTAGTTGTGGTGTGCAGGCTTCCCATTGCGGTGGCTTCTCTGGTTGCTGAGCATGGTCTCTAGGCTTGAGGGTGCAATAGTTGCAGTTCCAGGCCTTAGAGCACAGCCTTAGTTGATCTGAGGCAGGTGGAATCCTCCCAGACCAGGGATTGAACCCGTGTCTCTTGTATTGGCAGGCAGATTCTTTACCCCTGAGCCACCAGGGAGGGCCCCAATTTCTCCTTTCTTGAATGATACCAATCGTATTCAATTAAGGCCCACCCTAATGGACTCATTCTAACTTGCTTACTTCTGTAAAGATTCTATCTCCAAAGAAGCTCACATTCTGAGGTTCTGGAAATTAGGATACCAACATATCTTTTGGGGTGAGGGGAACACAATTCAGCCCTGTGTGTGCTCAGTCACCTCAGTTGTGTCCAACTCTTTGAGACCCTTTGGATTGTAGCCCACCAGGCTCCTCTGTCTGCAGAGATTCTCCAGGCAACAGTACTGGAACAGGTTGTCATTTCCTGCTCCAGGGGATCTTCCCAACCCAGAAATTGAACCTGCGTCTTCTATATTGCAGGTAGATTCTTTCTCATTGAGCCACCAGGAAAGCCCACACCTGTAACACTTACTAATTCTGAACTTGGAGTGTGCATCTTTGGGTTTTGTCTGCACAGCATGCCTGGCCATCTTCTTCTGATAACTGCATTCCTCTTCCTTAGGAATGAACCCTTCGTTTCCATGCAGCTGCCAATGGCATGACCCTGACCTTCCATTACCGGGATTAATGTATGACTCAAGCTGACCAATCAGTAGATTCTTTCTCTCTGTCTCCTTTCTGTGTTTTGAAATTATTTAGGTGAATTAGGAGAGAGAGACAAAGATATTCGAGATGTTCCTAAAAATTTACCCAGTTCCAGTCTGTTTCCTGTGTTTGGCTATTTCAGAGAAGTCCTCCTGATGACATGCCTAGATTCTGACAAACCCGAGGCTGCTGTGGCTGAGGAAACAGCCTGGCTCTGAAGCGAGAACTTCAACCTCCTCGGTAACTAGCTGGGAGATGGAGGAGTTTTCTGTGTCTGTTTCCTCATCCATGAACTAGGATGACAACAATGCTATGTCTCTCAGAGCAGTCTGGCAGGGCTCATGTATGTGAGAATATTTTGCATGAAACACAATTGTACACAAATGCTTGTCATTATTAGAAAGGACTCGCAGAGTCAAAGAATAAGTTTGTCAGTGTTTAAGCACTCTTGATTAGAGCGCTGGCATCACACTTGCCTTCCACCTCTCTTGTCTGCTTTCCAGTTGAGCAGGGCTGTGTGATCACTTGTGTCCACTGAGTGGTGAGTCACTGCTGAGCCCGGAGTCAGCGTGGGAGGGACTGCACAAAGGCATGCATGCAGTGGGGCAAGGTTCATTAGGCATCAGCAAATGGCAGTCTACTACAGTGATCAGAATAGTCGTTCATTTATTCTTGCATTCATTCATCAAATCTTTCTTTGAGCATCTTGCATGAGCCCAGCTGTGTCCTAGTCTCTGAGGATGAAAAGACAAATAAGCAGGGTCAGTTTGCCAAGCTGCCTGCCCTAGATGTCAAAGGGGAAGTAGGTGCAAGCAAGTCATTGCAATATCATGTGTTCATTCCTTTAAGAGAGGGACGCCCTGCTGGAGGAGGCCAGAGAGGCTTCCTGGAGGAAGTGACGTATGATCTAGCTCTTAAAAGACAAGTAAGTGATTACCAAGCAGACAGGGGGCCCAAGAGTCTTTCAGGCAGAGGAATCTGTGCCTCCAAGGACACTCAATGTTGGAGAGGTTTGGAGATGCTGGAGCATAGGGTGTATGCAATGTGAGTGCCAGGCTGAGGCATTTGGATCTGATGTCAAAGCCTGAGAGCCAGAGGAAGTTTTCCAGCAGAGCAGCACCATGAAGAAAGGGGGAAAGACTGGAGGCAGGCCAGGGAGAATGCACTACATGAGTCATGGAAAGAGATGATGAGGCTTAAACCAAGGCATGGACTTCCCTCATAGCTCACTCGATAAGGAATCTGCCTGCAATGCAGGAGACCTGGGTTCGATTCCTGGGTCAGAAGACCCAGGAGAAGATTCTTGAGAGTCCCTTGGACTGCAAGGAGATCGAACCAGTCAATCTGAAAGGAAATCAACCCTGAATGTTCATTGGAAGGACTGATGCTGAAGCTGAAGATCCAATACTTCAGCCACCTGATGCAAAGAGACGATTCATTGGAAAAGACCCTGATGTTGGGGAAAATAGAAGGGGACGACAGAGGATAAGATGGTTGGATAGCATCACCAACTCAATGGACGTGAATTTGAACAAGCTCTGGGAGATGGTGAAGGACAGGGCAGCCTGGCATGCTGCAGTCCGTGGGATCACATAGAGTCGGACTCGACTGAGTAAACTGAACTGAAACCAAGACATGGGTATAAGGTTTGAGGCAAGAGACCACATTCAAGCAGAATTCTGTGGTATCAGAGATCAAATGTTGAGATGAGGCAGTGAGGCTGAGGATGAGTAATCTGAATGAATGGCCAGAGTTGTTTAGACAGAGGCCTGGCATGAACGCTTGTGTGAGGAGCTTGTGCAGAGATGAGTGGTGTGTGGCCAGCATACCCTGTGAGCCCTGTGAGTTCTGAGCAAATGGCATCTCTCGCTTCTCCAAGCTTCCCCAGGATGCTTAGAATCAAGCCCTGATTCTACTTCTAGGTGGTGAAACCTTATCAGGCACAAAGTGAGTGTCTGTCACTCTCGCTCCCGATCCCTTCCTCCCTCCCTTTCTGTTTTCTTTCTCGTTTATAATACAGCACTAGATCTACTCTGATCACAAATGTATTCAGTCACCTTTCTAAAGTGTTTTCTCCCTAATGCAATGGTATTTAACACCAGTAGAGTGGACTTTATGTGCTGTGATCAGAAATCAGATGAACCATGTAAGATTTCCAGCATTCAGTTGAGTATCTTTTTAATATCTGGAAGTACTGAGTAGTCCTGAGACTATGAAAGTATGCAGAATTTCTGTAAAGTTCAAAGGTCTTTAGACCTACGCAGGAAGATATATGTTGCTGTTGTTCAGTTGCTCAATCATGTCCAACTCTTTGTGACCCCAAGGACTGCAGCATGCCAGTCTTCTCTGTCCTCCTCTATTTCCTGAAGCTTGCTCAAACTCATGTCCATTGAGTTGGTGATGCCATCCGACCATCTCATCCTCTGCTGCCTTTTTCTCCTTTTGCCTTCTGTTTTTCCGAGCGTCAGGGTCTTTTCCAATGAGTCAGCTCTTCTCATCAGGTGGCCAAAGTATTGGAACTTCAGCTTCAGCATCCGTCCTTCCAGTGAATATTCAGGACTGATTTCCTTTACGATTGACTGGTTTGATCTCCTTGCAGTCCAAGGGACTCTCAAGAGCCTTCTCCAGGAAGATACATACATACTCTTTTTTTCCCCCTCTTTCTCTTCTCCTACATACCTTTTAAGAGTTCAAGAATGGGGGTGATATACATATGACTAATCTGGGATCATATATATCTGTAAACAACAAAACTCTGTAAAAGTAAAATAAAATCTATTAAAAAACGAAAAAAGAGACTACAGTGGCTTGGACAAAGGTGGTGAAGGTGGAGGTAGAAAAACAAACAAACAAACAAACAAACAAAGACTCTAGTGGGATACTCAGCCTGGGAGGGGAATTTCTGACTCAAGTGAGAAGACTGAAAAATTAGGCAATATCAGGATCCCATGACCACCCCTTGGAGGTATATAATCATTGACATAGCAACTCTAAATGTTGACACAGTTTTCTTTTGCAACCTCAGGCATGCGGAGAAGATGATATAATGGTTTCCTTAATGAGCGTGAGAGGAATTGCCCTGCCTTCTGCTTTCCCAGAGCTCATGTGTGGCCAAAATTTCTGGTCAAAGTTAACTTCATTTCACTGGGATGATAACTATATTCCTTACTGGGGGTAACATCTTTTGACCCAGGGAAGATTTCTAATTAAATTTAGCAATGTTTAAGAGTAGCCCATATTTTCTTGTAAAGAATCTGGGCCTTTGGGCACTCTATGTAACTGTAATATTTAAGCAGATTTAGCCTATTCAAGGAACAGCCATGTGACTCTAACTTAAAATGTGTGACTGGTGTAGACAGAGGACAAGGTTGTTGGGTGGCATCCCTGAGTCCATGGACATGAGTTTGAGCAAGCTCCGGGAGATGGTGAAGGACAGGGAAGCTTGGTGTGCCGCAGTCCATGTGGTCACAAAGAGTCAGACATGACTGAGCGACTAAACTGAACTGATAGAGACTTAGAATTTTAAGTTGTACTGTCTATATGTGGTACCAGAATAGCCAGGAAATTTAAAGTTTGCTGTCTTTGAAAGTTTCATTTGCTTAATTTGTTATTTGATAGATATTTCAGTTTTTTTTTTTTTTAAATATGAGAATGTTTTGTTCATTCAGACAGGTAAAATACTTTAAAATGAAAAAGGATATATTAAGTTCTGATCCAAGTGGCAGTCTCAAGGGGCAAGTTATGACCATCACTATTGGTCTCTTACTCCACAGCCATTCTCTTTCTAAACCTAGATTTTGTTCATTTCTGGAACAAAATTTTGTGACTCAGGAAAAGCCAGGCCCTTCCCCAGGCCAGGAGTGGAGCTGGGGGAAATGCTGATGAAGCAAAACTAATGACGGTAATCCATTCCCCTTCCCAGTGATTGGTTCAGGTAATGAACTGTGACGCCATTTTGACCAAAGATGAAGGTGGAGAAGTCTGCTGTGAGGCTTCAAGGAAGGTTTTCCCTCCAAAGAGGAGCCCAAGAGATGAGACTCCTCCCTTCTGGTCTTGGAATGTTGTGTGAGGTGATGCCTGGAGCTGATGCAGCCATTCTGTGAGCATGAGGGGAGGCTGGCGGAGTAGAAATGTGGAAAGAAGCTGAGTCACTCAGCTTCCAGATGAAGCAAGCATCATAGAAGTCTCCTAAGTTTTTTTTCTGTTTTTTTTCCTGTTTTGCTTTCCCAGAGCTCATGTGTGGCCAAAATTCTGGTCAAAGTTAACTTCATTTCACTGGGATGATAACTATATTCCTTACTGGGGGTAACATCTTTTGACCCAGGGAAGATTTCTAATTAAATTTAGCAATGTTTAAGAGTAGCCCATATTTTCTTGTAAAGAATCTGGGCCTTTGGGCACTCTATGTAACTGTAATATTTAAGCAGATTTAGCCTATTCAAGGAACAGCCATGTGACTCTAACTTAAAATGTGTGACTGGTGTAGACAGAGGACAAGGTTGTTGGGTGGCATCCCTGAGTCCATGGACATGAGTTTGAGCAAGCTCCGGGAGATGGTGAAGGACAGGGAAGCTTGGTGTGCCGCAGTCCATGTGGTCACAAAGAGTCAGACATGACTGAGCGACTAAACTGAACTGATAGAGACTTAGAATTTTAAGTTGTACTGTCTATATGTGGTACCAGAATAGCCAGGAAATTTAAAGTTTGCTGTCTTTGAAAGTTTCATTTGCTTAATTTGTTATTTGATAGATATTTCAGTTTTTTTTTTTTTTAAATATGAGAATGTTTTGTTCATTCAGACAGGTAAAATACTTTAAAATGAAAAAGGATATATTAAGTTCTGATCCAAGTGGCAGTCTCAAGGGGCAAGTTATGACCATCACTATTGGTCTCTTACTCCACAGCCATTCTCTTTCTAAACCTAGATTTTGTTCATTTCTGGAACAAAATTTTGTGACTCAGGAAAAGCCAGGCCCTTCCCCAGGCCAGGAGTGGAGCTGGGGGAAATGCTGATGAAGCAAAACTAATGACGGTAATCCATTCCCCTTCCCAGTGATTGGTTCAGGTAATGAACTGTGACGCCATTTTGACCAAAGATGAAGGTGGAGAAGTCTGCTGTGAGGCTTCAAGGAAGGTTTTCCCTCCAAAGAGGAGCCCAAGAGATGAGACTCCTCCCTTCTGGTCTTGGAATGTTGTGTGAGGTGATGCCTGGAGCTGATGCAGCCATTCTGTGAGCATGAGGGGAGGCTGGCGGAGTAGAAATGTGGAAAGAAGCTGAGTCACTCAGCTTCCAGATGAAGCAAGCATCATAGAAGTCTCCTTACTGGTTTTTAAAGTTTTTATTTGATCTGTGTTTTAGTAACTCCTCTTCCTGTTTTACAAGTTTTCCCTTTGGCTATCATTAAATGAACCTTGCAACTTCCCCTTCCTAGAGAAAACATTTGCTTATTCTTGTTGATTTATGTGAGAGAAAGGATGTTTTTAGATCTCCAAAAGATAGAGATATTTAGGCTAGTTGTCCTTTTTTTTTTCTTTTTCTAATTGAAGTATAGTTGATTGACAGTGTTGAGTTGGGAGCTATTCTTGTTCCTTTCTAATGTTATTGTATTGTGGTCAGATAATATGGCTTATAGCATACCTTTTGGGAAATATATTCAGGTTTTCTTAGGAGGCTAAATCTTGGTGAATTTTTTTTTATAAATTTTCCACAGTTGTTTCAGTAGAACAGGTATTCTTTGGGGCATAATGTTTTATATGCGTCTGTTCAGAGTTGAGGCTGTGCAGGGAAGGAATGGAGATGCAGACGTACAGAACGGACTTATGGCCACAGTCAGGGAAGGAGGGGGTAGGATGAATTGAGAGAGTAGCCTTGACATCTGTGCAGTACCCTTTGTAAAAGAGGTAGCCGGGGGGAGCTGCTGGCTAACTCAGGGAGCCCAGCCCCGTGCTCTGTGATGACCTAGGGGAGTGAGATGGGGGATGAGAGAGAGGCTCAAGCGGAAGGGGACATATGTATACTTATGACTGATTCGCACTGTTGTGCAGCAGAAACTAACACAATGCTGTAAAGCAATTGAGGCTGGGGACATCTTAAAGGCTTCTTCTTTAAAAAAAAAAAAAATGTTGGCCTCTTTTATTGGTCCTTCATTTATTTATTTTCATCCGTCCCAATTCTTCGGCCTATGTGGGCCTCCCATCGCGGTGGCCTCTCTCGCTGCAGAGCACCGACTCTGGGCACATGCGCTCCAGAGCTCCGGCTTGGTAGTTGGACATACCAGTCCAGCTGCTGCGGCACATGGGATCTTCCCAGGCCAGGAATCGAACCCGGGGCCTTGCATTGAAGGCAGTGTCCTACCCACTGGATCACCAGGGAGGCTGGCGGAGTAGAAATGTGGAAAGAAGCTGAGTCACTTTGATCTCGTCCTTACTGGTTTCTAAAGATTTATTTGATCTGTGTTTTAGTAACTCCTCTTCCTGTTTTACAAGTTTTCCCTTTGGCTATCATTAAATGAACCTTGCAACTTCCCCTTCCTAGAGAAAACATTTGCTTATTCTTGTTGATTTATGTGAGAGAAAGGATGTTTTTAGATCTCCAAAAGATAGAGATATTTAGGCTAGTTGTCCTTTTTTTTTTCTTTTTCTAATTGAAGTATAGTTGATTGACAGTGTTGAGTTGGGAGCTATTCTTGTTCCTTTCTAATGTTATTGTATTGTGGTCAGATAATATGGCTTATAGCATACCTTTTGGGAAATATATTCAGGTTTTCTTAGGAGGCTAAATCTTGGTGAATTTTTTTTTATAAATTTTCCACAGTTGTTTCAGTAGAACAGGTATTCTTTGGGGCATAATGTTTTATATGCGTCTGTTCAGAGTTGAGGCTGTGCAGGGAAGGAATGGAGATGCAGACGTACAGAACGGACTTATGGCCACAGTCAGGGAAGGAGGGGGTAGGATGAATTGAGAGAGTAGCCTTGACATCTGTGCAGTACCCTTTGTAAAAGAGGTAGCCGGGGGGAGCTGCTGGCTAACTCAGGGAGCCCAGCCCCGTGCTCTGTGATGACCTAGGGGAGTGAGATGGGGGAGGAGAGAGAGGCTCAAGCGGAAGGGGACATATGTATACTTATGACTGATTCGCACTGTTGTGCAGCAGAAACTAACACAATGCTGTAAAGCAATTGAGGCTGGGGACATCTTAAAGGCTTCTTCTTTAAAAAAAAAAAAAATGTTGGCCTCTTTTATTGGTCCTTCATTTATTTATTTTCATCCGTCCCAATTCTTCGGCCTATGTGGGCCTCCCATCGCGGTGGCCTCTCTCGCTGCAGAGCACCGACTCTGGGCACATGCACTCCAGAGCTCCGGCTCAGTAGTTGTACATATTAGTCCAGCTGCTCGGCGGCACATGGGATCTTCCCAGGCCAGGAATCGAACCGGCGCCCCTTGCATTGCAAGGCAGTGTCCTTACCCACTGGATCACCAGGGAAGGCCTTTTTTTTTTTTTTAATATATTTATTTATTTGACTGCATCTGGTCTTAGCTGTGGCATCTTTGTTGTGTCGTGTGGGATCTTTCACTGCAGCGTCTGGGCTCAGTAGTTGTGGCACACAGGCTTAGTTGTTCTGTGGCCCATGGGATCCTAATTCCCAGACTAGGATTGAATCCACATCCCCTGCACTGTAAGGCAGACTCTCAACCACTGGACCACCAGGAAAGTCCCCTTAAAGACTTCGTTGCTTGTATGTTTGATATGTGAACTGAAAAGACAGCACACATGGCAGCTGGTGTGGTGTCTTCACTATTGGACCACCAGGGAAGTTCCTCCCAATTCGATATTGTTAGCTATAGCTACAGCAGTATACAGCAGAGTTCTAAAACTTCATCAATTTTTTTTTTTAACTGAGCCATGGACAGGTTACAGGATCTTAGTTCCCCAACCAGAGATTGAACCTGGGCCCACAGCAGTAAAAGTTCAGAGTCCTAACTACTGGACCACTGGGGAATTCCATAGAACTTCTTCATCTTGCATGACTGAAACGTTTTGCTCACTGATGGACAACTCTCCATCTGCCCCTGCCCTCAGAATTGTTAATTGAATTAATTTTCTTTATAACAAAGCATAGGAAACTATATCCCCATTTCATGTTTAACAAGTATCTAATCTTTTCAATAATAAATTAGCCAAATGTGTAAACTCCATGTTTGTCATTAAGAAATTCTTAAAAGTTTGAGACTATAGAATACCCAAAAGTATATGCTACTTTTTTTTCTTTACAATTTTGTTGTTTTAAAAAGTATATTCTAAATAATACATTTTTCACAATGAATTCTTCTGGCTGTGCACTATTATTGCCAATAAGATCCCAAATTAAATATAAGCTAAAACACAAAGAAAAGTATGGCAAATCTGAACTAATTTTAAAACTTTCTTTGAAAACTAAGGACATTGGAAAATATTGAATGTTTTTAAAAATGTTCAAAGTGAAGTAGAGTTGATTTACAATGTTGTGTTAATTTCACGTGTATGACAAAGTGTTTCAGGTTATATATACATATGTGTGTGTGTATATATATATATACATGTATGTGTGCTTTTTCAGATTCTTATCTCCTAGGACTATTACAAGATACTGAATATAGTTCACCACGCTATTCAGAAACGTTTTTAAAATAAGGCAATTTACTAAATGATAGATTTTGTAATAATCCTGTCTCTCACACACTTTATTCATAATAATCAACAGTATTGAGGTGAAGAGACAGCTCATTGGGAAAGATCCTGATGCTGGGAAAAATAGAAGGCAGAGGGAGAAAGAGACAACAGAGGACACGATGGTTGGATGGCATCACTGAGTCAATGGACATGAGATTGTGCAAACTCCGGGAGATGATGAAGGTCAGGGAGGCCTGACATGCTGCAGTTCAGGGGGTGGCAAAGAGTCAGACAGGACTGAGCGACTGAACTGAACTAATATATCAGGCGTTATACTGACTCTGTGTAGCCCCTTGTCTAATCCTTTTAACACGTCTTGGGGGTGTATTATTTTCTTTATTCCTGTTGCACACATGAGGAAATTGAGGCAGAGTGAAGCTGAGTAACTTGCCCATTTCTAAGCAGCTGTGCTCAGAAGGTGGCTCCGGGCCTGTGCCCAGGACTCCTCCTCAAAACCTCTATCCTCTGCTGCCTCCATGTGCCCAGTGAGAAACTCAGGCACTGAGCTGAAGTGTCCTTGAAACAAGTTCTTCACTTCAGGAAGTTAAAGAGATCAAAGAGATCAATCCAGCCCAGGAAAAAATAGCATATATAGACACAAACTTGGTAGCACAGGTTTTACCAGTTTGGGGTTAAATAAGTTCACATGGCCTTTGTGGGCTGCTTTTTCTTTTTTTTCTTTCTTTTTTTTGGCTTTTTGTTGTTGTTGTTAGCATTTTCAAAGTTACACAAAAAGAAAGTAGCATAGTGAACCCCAGGCACTCATCACCTACTTTTTCCTTCCCCCACCTCCTCCCTACTGAATTTTCCCTTGGGTTTACATACAACCAATTTTATTGTATTTTACTATTTATTTTTTGTCTGCACCATGTGGCTTGTGGAATCTTAGTTCCCTGACTAGGGACTAAACCTGGGCCCTTGGCAGTGAAAGTGTGGAGCTCTAACCGCTGGACACCCAGGGAATTCCCTAACAGATTTTAGTTTTTGTAACTGAAGTATAGCTGATTTATAGTGTTTCAGGTGTACAGCCAAGTGATTAAGTTTTCACATATATCCTTCTTTAACTTCTTTTCCCTTATAGGATTCTACTGAATATTTAAGGCAAATCTCAGATATCATATTCTTTTACCCATAAATGGTTCAAATCCACAGATACCTGTCTTTTTTTTTTTTTTTTTTGGGCGGGGGTCGGGTTGGGGAGGGAGGGGAGCAGGCGGGCCACTTCTATTGGTCTTTCGTTTCTCTATGTTCATCTGTCTTTGTTCTTTGGCTCCTGTGGGCCTCCCATCGCAGTGGCGTCTGTCATTGCAGAGCCTTGGCTCTGGGCGTATGTGCTCCAGAGCTACGGCTCGGTGATTGGACACATCAGTCCAGCCGCTCCGTGGCACGTGGGATCTTCTCAGGCCAGGGCTCGAAACGGCGCCCCTTGCACTGCAAGGCAGTGTCCTTATCCACTGGACCACCAGGGGAAGCCCTGATACCTGTCTTTCAAAGAGAAAGAATTCTTGTAAACATAGCTGCATTACCAATTGTTGTTCACTCGCTCAGTCATGGCTGACTCTTTGCAATCCCATGGACTTCAGCACACCAGGCTTCCCTGTCCTTCACCATCTCCCAGAGCTTGCTCAATAGCTTTACTCAGTGATGCCATCCAACCATCTTGTCCTCTGTCGCCGTCTTAAAGAGATCAAAGAGATCAATCCAGCCCAGGAAAAAATAGCATATATAGACACAAACTTGGTAGCACAGGTTTTACCAGTTTGGGGTTAAATAAGTTCACATGGCCTTTGTGGGCTGCTTTTTCTTTTTTTTCTTTCTTTTTGGCTTTTTGTTGTTGTTGTTAGCATTTTCAAAGTTACACAAAAAGAAAGTAGCATAGTGAACCCCAGGCACTCATCACCTACTTTTTCCTTCCCCCACCTCCTCCCTACTGAATTTTCCCTTGGGTTTACATACAACCAATTTTATTGTATTTTACTATTTATTTTTTGTCTGCACCATGTGGCTTGTGGAATCTTAGTTCCCTGACTAGGGACTAAACCTGGGCCCTTGGCAGTGAAAGTGTGGAGCTCTAACCGCTGGACACCCAGGGAATTCCCTAACAGATTTTAGTTTTTGTAACTGAAGTATAGCTGATTTATAGTGTTTCAGGTGTACAGCCAAGTGATTAAGTTTTCACATATATCCTTCTTTAACTTCTTTTCCCTTATAGGATTCTACTGAATATTTAAGGCAAATCTCAGATATCATATTCTTTTACCCATAAATGGTTCAAATCCACAGATACCTGTCTTTTTTTTTTTTTTTTTTTGGGGGGGGGTCGGGTTGGGGAGGGAGGGGAGCAGGCGGGCCACTTCTATTGGTCTTTCGTTTCTCTATGTTCATCTGTCTTTGTTCTTTGGCTCCTGTGGGCCTCCCATCGCAGTGGCGTCTGTCATTGCAGAGCCTTGGCTCTGGGCGTATGTGCTCCAGAGCTACGGCTCGGTGATTGGACACATCAGTCCAGCCGCTCCGTGGCACGTGGGATCTTCTCAGGCCAGGGCTCGAAACGGCGCCCCTTGCACTGCAAGGCAGTGTCCTTATCCACTGGACCACCAGGGGAAGCCCTGATACCTGTCTTTCAAAGAGAAAGAATTCTTGTAAACATAGCTGCATTACCAATTGTTGTTCACTCGCTCAGTCATGGCTGACTCTTTGCAATCCCATGGACTTCAGCACACCAGGCTTCCCTGTCCTTCACCATCTCCCAGAGCTTGCTCAAACTCAGGTCTGTTGACTCAGTGATGCCATCCAACCATCTTGTCCTCTGTCGCCCCGTTCTCCTCCTGCCCTCCATCTTTGCCAGCATCAGGCTCTTTTTGAGTGAATTGACTCTTTGCATTAGGTGGCCAAAGTATTGGAGTTTCAGCTTCAGCATCAGTCCTTCCAATGAATATTCAGGGTTGATTTCCTTTAGGATTGACTCCTTTGATCTCCTTGCTGTCCAAGGGACTCTCAAGAGCCTTCTCCAGCACCACAGTTCAGAAGCATCAATTCTTTGGCACTCAGCCTTCCTTATGGTCCCACTGTCACATCCATACGTGACTACTGGGAAAACCATAGCTTTGACTATATGGACCTTTGTCAGCAAAGTGATGTCTCTGCTTTTTAATACACTGTCTAGATTTGTCATAGCTTTTCTTCCAAGGAGCAAGCATCTTCTAACCACTCCCAAAATAACTAACAAGGATACCTTCATATCCTTCAGTCTGTAGGGCAGGAAACATAATTTTCCATCTACGCTTCTAGGTTCTTGGCTGAGATACTCCCTATGCCCATAGCAATAGAACAGATTAATAGGAGAAAAACAAGCAGAAGTTAAATAATATACACACCTCCTGTGTACATGAGAGAGATCCAGGAAAACTGAGTAACTCCAAGAAATGACACAAGCCACTGCCTTAAATTCCATCTCCAGCTAAAGACAAAGGAAGATGTTGGGGAGGAAGACAGTCAGTTATGGGAGACTATCAGGAAGAGCACAGTAAACAGGAAGAAGGTGGTTAACCAGATTTAGGTCATTAGCTTCTCCTTTGATAAGAGTTTCTAATTTAGTCATCCTTTTATAGGGCATTTTTCTTCTAAATATGTCTTATAAAAAGGTAACTTCTATATACTTCTGTTTGTTTCAGAGTTTTTCCTATGACTGCTTTTTCCTAAGAATAATTAGCCTAAAATCATTTTTATACCAAATAGACATATTTAGGGGTGACAAATTCTGCTCCCCTTCAAGTCACTGATGTGTTCAGTTTAACTGCTTGAGTGTTCACATACCCAGATTAATAAAAAGCCCAGTTTCTTGCAGAAGAATCAGCCCTAATGAGGTGGCTGGATCTAGAACCTATCATAAAAAGTGAAGTCAAAAAGAGAAAGACAAGTACAGTATACTAACTCATATATATGGAATCTAGTAGGATGGTAATGGTAACACATGCAGTGAAGCAACGGAAAGACAGACATGGACAGTAGACATATGGACATTGTGGAGAATGAACAGTGGGTGGGTGGCGTAAAGGAAGTAGCATGAAAACCTATACTATCACATGTGAAGAAAATAGCTATTGTCATTGCGCTGTGAGAAAAGGGGATCCTGCAGGGGTGCTGTGTGATGGTCTGGAGGGGTGGGATGGGGGGGATATACGTATGACTAATCTGGGATCATACATATCTGTAAACATCAAAACTCTGAAAAAAAAAAAAAAAAGCTCTGTAAAAGTAAAATAAAAATTAAAAAATAAAAAGCCCAGTTTCTCTCTTGGGACCCCTCTCCTGATAAATTACCCAAGAGCCCACTCCAGTGGCATCCTCGCCATGCTTCGAAACAGCTGGAGGAGAAAGAACTAGAGAAACCTGAGCAGTCTCCCAACAGGCACCATCTTCGTTTGCTGCCATGGCTGTCCCTGAGTTTTGCTGATGAAAACCAGTGGTCTGGTTCAGTCCAGCCACCCTAAGTCACCACAAGTCCAACTCCTGTCCAGGCCCCGGTGAACTCTCTAAGGAAGGCAGACCTCCTGTCTCCACCGGGGCGAGGGGAACTGCTGGAATAAGATGCCAAGAACTGAATTCCTGTGTACATCTTTTCATTGGCCCTGGAACACTCAGCCCTTGTTTCCACAGTGGCCCTGCCCCAGCCCTACCCAGAATCCACTTTCTCCAACAACTGTCAACACCAAGGTGTTGAGCCCAGTCAAGCGTCTCCCTTCTTGGTGCATTTCCCCAAGAGTTCCCAGGTCCCCTCCGCAGGCAGCAGCGCCCCCACCTCCCACCAGGGCCCTCTCAGCCCATCAGGGAAGGGAGATTCCTCAAAAGTAAAGGACTAGAGCCAGTTCCCTGTAATCTCAGGAATCTCTTGCCCTGAGACAGTCTCTGCATACCAAGGCCTCCTGGGGGAAGCCACATCCAGCCACACACACAGAAAAGGTCTTGTTATACTCTTCCCCTGGGCTGTCTGTCACCATGCAACCGCATAGCTGGGAGAGGTGGTTCAGGGACCCCCGGGAAGCAAGGTCAATACAGCCTCTGCTGTTTCACCTTTCTTTGTTTGCTTTTAAATTTTCATCTTCATTTCTTTTTGAGCAGCTCATACATTAACCAGCGCAGTGAACCCCTCTGGAAATTTCAGTGGGTGGGTGGCGTAAAGGAAGTAGCATGAAAACCTATACTATCACATGTGAAGAAAATAGCTATTGTCATTGCGCTGTGAGAAAAGGGGATCCTGCAGGGTGCTGTGTGATGGTCTGGAGGGGTGGGATGGGGGGGATATACGTATGACTAATCTGGGATCATACATATCTGTAAACATCAAAACTCTGAAAAAAAAAAAAAAAGCTCTGTAAAAGTAAAATAAAAATTAAAAAATAAAAAGCCCAGTTTCTCTCTTGGGACCCCTCTCCTGATAAATTACCCAAGAGCCCACTCCAGTGGCATCCTCGCCATGCTTCGAAACAGCTGGAGGAGAAAGAACTAGAGAAACCTGAGCAGTCTCCCAACAGGCACCATCTTCGTTTGCTGCCATGGCTGTCCCTGAGTTTTGCTGATGAAAACCAGTGGTCTGGTTCAGTCCAGCCACCCTAAGTCACCACAAGTCCAACTCCTGTCCAGGCCCCGGTGAACTCTCTAAGGAAGGCAGACCTCCTGTCTCCACCGGGGCGAGGGGAACTGCTGGAATAAGATGCCAAGAACTGAATTCCTGTGTACATCTTTTCATTGGCCCTGGAACACTCAGCCCTTGTTTCCACAGTGGCCCTGCCCCAGCCCTACCCAGAATCCACTTTCTCCAACAACTGTCAACACCAAGGTGTTGAGCCCAGTCAAGCGTCTCCCTTCTTGGTGCATTTCCCCAAGAGTTCCCAGGTCCCCTCCGCAGGCAGCAGCGCCCCCACCTCCCACCAGGGCCCTCTCAGCCCATCAGGGAAGGGAGATTCCTCAAAAGTAAAGGACTAGAGCCAGTTCCCTGTAATCTCAGGAATCTCTTGCCCTGAGACAGTCTCTGCATACCAAGGCCTCCTGGGGGAAGCCACATCCAGCCACACACACAGAAAAGGTCTTGTTATACTCTTCCCCTGGGCTGTCTGTCACCATGCAACCGCATAGCTGGGAGAGGTGGTTCAGGGACCCCCGGGAAGCAAGGTCAATACAGCCTCTGCTGTTTCACCTTTCTTTTGTTTGCTTTTAAATTTTCATCTTCATTTC